>CP136056.1:494428786-496928786 GCA_032464435.1 Aegilops umbellulata
CGCAGAATCGGCCAAAACTGCAAGTGGTTTATGACCGACACATAAACGCACCCCGGGGTTCGTCAATCGTGGGAATTAGTCCGGGTCCCCAAAACAGTGAGTAATAGTTCATGAAACGGGCCAGAATCGGCCAAAACTACGGGTGTTGATGACCGACATGTAATTGCACCTTGGGGTTCAAGAACTATGGAAATCGCTTCGGGACCCCAAAATGGTGAGTAATAGACCGCGAAACGGGTCAGAATTGGCCAAAGTTGTGAGTGTGACGACGGACATGTAAACGCACCTCGGGGTTCGTCAATTATGGAAATCACTCCGGGACCCAAAAACAGTGAATAATAGTCCATGAAATGAGGCAGAATCCGCAATACTGCGAGTGTTTATGACCAACACATAAACGCACCCCGGGGTTCGTCAATCGTGGAAATCACTTCAGGACCCCAAAACAGTGAGTAATAGTCCAAGAAACTGGCCAGAATCGGCCCAAAACTGCGAGTATTTATGACCGACACATAGACGCGCTCCGGGGTTCATCAATCGTGGAAATAAGTCCGGGACCCCAAAAACGGTGAGTAATAGTCCACGAAACGGGTCAGAATTGGCCAGAGTTGTGAGTGTTGACGACGGACATGTAAACGCACCTCGGGGTTCGTCAATCGTGGAAATCACTTCGGGACCCCAAAACAGTGAGTAATAGTCCAAGAAACTGGCCAGAATCGGCCAAAACTGCGAGTATTTATGACCGACACGTAGACGCGCTCCGGGGTTCATCAATCGTGGAAATAAGTCCGGGACCCCAAAACGGTGAGTAATAGTCCACGAAACGGGTCAGAATTGGCCAGAGTTGTGAGTGTTGACGACGGACATGTAAACGCACCTCGGGGTTCGTCAATCGTGGAAATCACTCCGGGACCCAAAAACAGTGAATAATAGTCCACGAAACGAGCCACAATCGGCCAAAACTGCCGGGTGTTGATGACCGACACGTAAATGCACCCCGGGATTCATCAATCATGGAAAACACTCACGGACCCCAAAACAGTGAGAAATAGTCCATGAAACTGGCCATTAATCGGCCAAAACTGCGAGTGGTTTATGATCGACACGTAAACGCACCCCGGGGTTCGTGATCGTGGAAATCAGTCCGGGACCACCAAAACAATAAGTAATAGTCCATGAAACAGGCAGAATCGGCCAAAACTGTGAGTGTTGCTGACCGACACGTAAACGCACCCCGGGGTTCGTCAATCGTGGAAATCACTCCGCGGCCCCAAAACAGTGAGTAATAGTCCACGAAACTAGCCAGAATCGGCCAAAGCTACGAGTATTTATGACCGACACGTAAATGCGCTCCGGGGTTCATCAATCGTGGAAATAAGTCCGGGACCCCGAAACAGTGAGTAATTGTCCACGAAACGGGCCAGAATCGGCCAAAACTGCAAGTGTTTATGACCGACACATAAACGCACCCCGGGGTTCGTCAATCGTGGGAATTAGTCCGGGTCCCCAAAACAGTGAGTAATAGTTCATGAAACGGGCCAGAATCGGCCAAAACTACGGGTGTTGATGACCGACATGTAATTGCACCTTGGGGTTCAAGAAACTATGGAAATCGCTTCGGGACCCCAAAATGGTGAGTAATAGTCCGCGAAACGGGTCAGAATTGGCCAAAGTTGTGAGTGTTGACGACGGACATGTAAACGCACCTCGGGGTTCGTCAATTATGGAAATCACTCCGGGACCCAAAAACAGTGAATAATAGTCCATGAAATGAGGCAGAATCCGCAATAACTGCGAGTGTTTTATGACCAACACATAAACGCACCCCGGGGTTCGTCAATCGTGGAAATCACTTCAGGACCCCAAAACAGTGAGTAATAGTCCAAGAAACTGGCCAGAATCGGCCAAAACTGCGAGTATTTATGACCGACACATAGACGCGCTCCGGGGTTCATCAATCGTGGAAATAAGTCCGGGACCCCAAAACGGTGAGTAATAGTCCACGAAACGGGTCAGAATTGGCCAGAGTTGTGAGTGTTGACGACGACATGTAAACGCACTCGGGGTTCGTCATCGTGAAATCACTCGGGACAACAGTGAGTATAGTCAGACTGCCAAAATCGGCCAAAACTGCGAGTATTTATGACGACACGTAGACGCGCTCCGTCATCAATCGTGGATAGTCCGGGACCCCAAAACGGTGAGTATAGTCCACGAAACGGTCAGATGGCCAGAGTTGTGAGTGTTGACGACCGGACATGTACGCACCTCGTTCGTCATCGTGATCACTCCGACACAGTGAATATAGTCACGACGAGCAACATCGCACTGCGTGTGATGACGACACGTATTGCACGGGATTCATCATCATGGACAACTCACGGACCAAAACAGTGAGAATAGTCCAATGACTGCCATATCGCACTGCGAAGTGTATTGGATCGACACGTACGCACGTTCGTGATCGTGATCAGTCCGAAACACAAAAAAATAGTAATAGTCCATGACAGGCAGATCGCACTGCGAGTGTGGCTGACCGACAAACGTACGCACGGGGTCGTCATCGTGAAATCAACTCCGCGCCCCAACAGTGAGGTATAGTCAACGACTAGCCAGATCGCAAGCTACCGAGTTATATGACCGACACGTATGCGCTCGTCATCATCGTGATAAGTCGACCCCGAACAAGGGTGAAGTATGTTCAACGAAACGCAGAATTCGCACTTGCAAGTGTTATGACCGACACATACGCACGGGGTCGTCAAATCGTGAAAATTTTAGTCCGGGTCCCCACAAGTTGAGTAATTAGTTCAATGAAACCGGGCCAGATTCGCCACTACGTGTGATGACGAACATTTTGTATCTATGAAATAAGAAATTGATGAAACTTTGAGCTCATTGGATGAAAGAGTTGATGAGGAGAGCGAAGAACAAAAGGAGGAAGAGCGGATTAGTTACCTGTGCCCACCTTCTGATGAGAGTAACCCTCCAACCCATACATTTTTTAATGTCCCTTCGTTCTTATCAAAGGATGAATGCTATGATAATTGCTATGATCCCGTTGATTCATTTGAAATATCCCTTTTTGATGAACTTGATAATTGCTATGCTTGTGGCCAACATGCCAATATGAATTATGCTTATGGAGATGAACTTGCTATAGTTACTTATGTTAAGAATGAAATTTTTTCTATTGCACCCACGCATTATAGTCCTATCACCTTTTTTAGTTCTCCAAACTACACTATATCAGAGAAGTTTGCACTTATTAAGGATTACATTGATGGGTTGCATTCTACCACTAAACATGATGATTTTGATGAATATAATATGCATGTGCTTGCTGCTCCTACTTGCGATTATTATGAGAGAGGAACTATATCTCCGCCTCTCTATGTTTCCAACACGAAAGAATTGCAAGAAATTACTTATACTATGCATTGGCCTTTACTTGATGTGCATGAATTATTCTTGTATGACATGCCGATGCATAGGAAGAGTTAGACTTTGTCATTGCATGATATATGTTGCTTTGTGCTCATTACTAAATTCCAAATCATTGTTAATTAAAATTGGCTTTGATATACCTTGGGATCCGGGTGAATTCATTACTTGAGCACTTTATGCCTAGCTTAATGGCTTTAAAGAAAGCGCTGCCAGGGAGACAACCTGGAAGTTTTAGAGAGTCATTTCTTTCTGTTTAGTGCTTTTATAAAGTTTAAAAACAAAACAATATAGAGGGGAACTTAAAAACTTTTGCACAAAAAGAGAAGGATTGAAAGGTGATGCATTGGTGAAGTGAGAGTCGACCTTGAACACTTGTGTTCATGCTCATGGAAACAATGTTGAATTTTTCATGAAGATTCTCACAAAAATAATTATCCCCTTGTACAATTCCATTGTATTATAAAAATAATGTGCCAAGATTTGCCTTTAGGATGATTAGATTGCTTGTTTGGTTTGTGCGGTGCAAAAACAGAAACTTTGGTTGTAGTGCGTGATTTTATATTTTTTTACTGGAAAGTCAAACGCTTCTGAAACTTTTTTCACAGTACTTCTGTACAAATTTTTTATTTTGTCCTAATTTTTCAGAATTTTTGGAGTTACATAAGTATGGTTGATGTTCAGATTACTACAGACTGTCCCGTTTAAGACAAGTTCTGTTTTTGATGCATTGTTTTGCTAGTTTTGATGAAACTATCGATTTTATCGGTGGTATAAGCCATAGAGAAGTTATAATACAGTAGCTAAAATGCAAAAATAAAATATTAATGACTTTGCAACAGTACTTGAAGTGGTGATTTGTTTTATTATACTAACGGATCTCACGAGGGTTTTGTTAAGTTTTGTGTGATTGAAGTTTTGAAGTTTTGGGTGAGATCATGATGGATGAAGGAATAAGGAGTGGAAAGAGCCTAAGCTTGGGGATGCTCGAGGCATGCCAAGGTAATATTCAAGGACTCCCAAGAAACTAAGCTTGGGGATGCCCCGGAAGGTATCCCCTCTTTCTTCTAACGATCATCGATAATTTTACTTGGAGCTATATTTTTATTCATCACATGATATGCGTAAATCTTGGAGCGTCGTGTGCCCTTTTATTTTTCTTTTAGTAGTGCACCACGCTGGTATGAGATAGTTCTTGGTTGATTTATAGAATGTTCTTTGCACTTAACTTATATATTTTGAGTATGGCTTTGTAGAATGCTTCATGTGCTTCACTTGTATCATTTGAAGTTTGGATTGCCTGTTTCCCTACACATAGAAAACCGCCATTTGTAGAATGCTCTTTTGCTTCACTTATATTTATTAGAGCGTGGGTATATCTTCTGTAGAAAGAACTAAACTCTCTTGCTTCACTTATATCTATTTACAGATTTGACAGGAATTGGTCATTCACATGGTTAGTCATAAAATCCTACATAAAACTTGTGGATCACTGAATATGATATGTTTGATTCCTTGCAATAGTTTTGCGATATAAAGATGGTGATATCAGAGTCATGCTAGTGAGTAATTGTGGATTGGTAGAAATACTTGTGTTAAGGTTTGTGATTCCCGTAGCATGCACGTATGGTGAACCATCATGTGATGAAGTGGGAGCATGATTTATTTTTTGATTGTCTTCCTTATGAGTGGCAGTCGGGGCCGAGCGATGGTCTTTTCCTACCAATCTATCCCCCTAGGAGCATGTGCGCAGTACTTTGTTTCGATAGCTAATAAATTTTTGCAATAAGTATGCGAGTTCTTTATGACTAATGTTGTGTCCATGGATTATACGCACTCTCACCCTTCCATCATTGATAGCCTGTTCGGTACTGTGTATTGCCCTTTCTCACCTCGAGAGTTGGTGCAAACTTCAGCGGTGCATCCAAGCCCCGTGATACGATACGCTCTATCACACATAAGCCTCCATATATCTTCCTCAAAACAGCCACCATACCTACCTATCATGGCATTTCCATAGCCATTCCGAGATATATTGCCATGCAACTTCCATCATCATCATATACATGACTTGAGCGTTCTTTGTCATATTTCTTCGCATGATCGTAAGATAGCTAGCATGATATTTCCATGGCTTGTCCATTTTTTGATATATTTGCTATGCTAGACCATTACACATCCTGGTACACTGCCAGAGGCATTCATATAGAGTCATACTTTGTCCTAGATATTGAGTTGTAAGTAAATAAAAGTGTGATGACCATCATCATTAGAGCATTGCCCCAGTGAGGAAAGGATGATGGAGACTATGATTCCCCCACAAGTCGGGATGAGACTCCGGACGAAAAATAAAAAATAAATAAATAAAGAGGCCAAAAAAAGAGGAGGGCCCAAAAAACAAAAAAAATGAGAGAAAAAGAGAGAAGGGTCAATGCTACTATCCTTTTACCACACTTGTGCTTCAAAGTAGCACCATGTTCTTCATAGAGAGAGTCTCCTATGTTGTCACTTTCATATACTAGTAGGAATTTTTCATTCTAGAACTTGGCTTGTCTATTCCGATGATGGGCATCCTCAAATGCCTGAGGTCTTCATGAGCAAGCAAGTTGGATGCACACCCACTTAGTTTTCAGTTTGAGCTTTCATACACTTATAGCTCTAGTGCATTCGTTGCATGGCAATCCCTACTCCTCGCATTGACATCGATTGATGGACATCTCCACAACCATTAATTTGCCTAGTTGATGCGATACTTTCTTCCTTTTTTTCTTCTCCACAAAACTTCCACCATCATATTCTATTCCACCTATAGTGCTATATCCATGGCTCACGCTCATGTATTGCATGAAAGTTCTTGAGAACATTAAAAGTATGAAACAATTGCTTGGCTTGTCATCGGGGTTGTGCATGATTTAATACTTTGTGTGATGAAGATGGAGCATAGCCAGACTATATGATTTTGTAGGGATAACTTTCTTTGGCCATGTTATTTTGAGAAGACATGATTGTTGTATTAGTATGCTTGAAGTATTGTTGTCTTAATGTCAAATGATAGACTATTACTTTGAATCACTCGTGTCTTAATATTCATGCCATGATTAGATTATATGATCAAGATTATGCTAGGTAGCATTCCACATCAAAAATTATCTTTTTTATCATTTACCTACTCGAGGACGAGCAAGAATTAAGCTTGGGGATGCTGATATGTCTCTGTTGTATCTATAAGTTTTGATTGTTTCATGCCAATATTCTACAACTTTTATATACTTTTGACAACTTATTTTTGGGACTAACATATTGATCCAGTGCCCAGTGCCAGTTCCTGTTTGTTGCATGTTTCTTGTTTCGCAGAATACCCATATCAAACGGAGTCCAAACGGAATAAAAACTTACAGAGATTATTTTTGGAATATATGTGATTTTGGGAAAAAGAATCAATGCGAGACGATGCCCGAGGGGCCCACAGGGACGGGAGGCGCACCCTAGGGGGTAGGGCGCGCCCCTGGACCTTGTGGCCACCCCGTAAGGCGCTTGGTGCCCTTCTTCTGGCGCAATAAAGCTAATATCCGGATAAAAATCATGGTAAAATTTCAGCCCAGCCGGAGTTACAGATCTCCGGAAATTTAAGAAATGGTGAAAGGCCAGAATCAGGGAGCGCAGAAACAGAAGGAAACAGAGAGAGAGAGAGAGAGAGAGAGAGAGAGAGAGAGAGAGAGAGAGAGAGAGAGAGAGAGAGAGAGAGAGAGAGAGATCCAATCTCGGAGGGGCTCCCGCCCCTCCGCCGCCATGGAAGCCAATGACCAGAGGGGAATCCCTTTTCCCATCTACGGGGAAGGTCAAGGAAGAAGAAGAAGAAGGGGGGCTCTCTTCCCCTCTCTCCCGGTGGCGCCGGAACGTCGCCGGGGCCATCATCGCAACGACAATCTACACCAACAACTTCGCCGTCGTCATCACCAACTCTCTCCCCCTCTATGCAGCGGTGCAACACCCCTTCTCCCCGCTGTAATATCTACTTGAACATGGTGCTTAACGCTATATATTATTTCCCAATGATGTATGGCTATCCTATGATGTTTGAGTAGATCCGTTTTGTCCTATGGGTTGATTGATGATCGCGATTGGTTTGAGTTGCATGTTTTTATTATTGGTGCTATCCTATGGTGCTCTCCGTGTGGCGCAAGCGTGAGGGATCCCCGCTGTAGGGTTTGCAATATGTTCATGGTTTGCTTATTATCTGCGTTGCATGAGTGATAGAAACACAAACACAGATAGATGGGTTATGGCATATGGGAATAAAGAGGACTTGATACTTTAATGCTATGGTTGGGTTTTACCTTAATGATCTTTAGTAGTTGCAGATGCTTGCTAGAGTTCCAATCATAAGTGCATGTGATCCAAGAAGAGAAAGTATGTTACCTTATGCCACTCCCTCATATAAAATTGCAATAATGATTACCGGTCTAGTTATCGATTGCCTAGGGACAAATAACTTTCTCGTGACAAAAAGCTCTGTACTAAAACTAACTTAGTTGTGTCTTTATCTAAATAACCCCTAGTTTTTATTTACGTGCTCTTTATTATCTTGCAAACCTATCCTACAACACCTACAAAGTACTTCTAGTTTCATTCTTGTTCTAGGTAAAGCGAACGTTAAGCGTGCGTAGAGTTGTATCGGTGGTCGATAGAACTTGAAGGAATATTTGTTCTACCTTTAGCTCCTCGTTGGGTTCGACACTCTTACTTATCCAAAGAGGCTACAAATGATCCCCCACACTTGTGGGTTATCAATTAACTTGCATCATTTGTTATCTGATAGAATGATAGAAATATAGGGTTCCCAGTCAAAAAGAAGGATCGGAACAGAGGGTAGCTGAAGTAGAGGCATAGAACTGCTAATTATGATTGACTTATTTAAGTAGGATTGCTTTTGAGATAATAAATTAAGCTAAGAAGTCATGTCTGTGCCGACAACATTTTCGTCAAAAAGAAGTCATGTCTGAAATTAATTTACATAGTAATGGATCTTTTCATGCGAATCTCCTAGATCCAAGAGTTTCATAGAAAATATTATGTTTTTGACATTACTTGGATATTATTTATATATTTGATCCGATGGTGTATGGTTATTATGCGCTTCTCTTGACTTTATTTCTATATGTACATGTTATATTATTTCCTTTTTGACAACCAGAATGATTTAAAATTTTCAGATCTTTTGATGCTAAAATTTTATGCTGACTTTAGACAACTATATTTTACCCAAAAAATTGTCACCGCATTTTGGTAATGTGTTTGTTCATGGGCATCTTTTTTCTTGCTTGGTAATTTCAGACAAAGGGGAATCAGAAGCTCTTTTGGGTATGTGATGTTGCACCTGTACTTGCAGTTGCATTATGACATTATCCACTCTTATGCTCTCTGTAAAAAGAGGTAGAGTTGACAGAGCATGGTATGTGAACCATACAAAAAGTAGACGCATGTATCAACACAAGTCATGGCAAGGGTGTTCAACTCAGAGGACCCCACGTTATAGAATGTGCAAATATTATTCATATTTGGTGTGTTTCTACTTCTGAAAGATATATAATCCCGTGGTGCTCTTGACACAACGGTCCAGCGCTCTGCTCTCTCGCTCGCAAACCGGCCGTGCTGTACTCGGACGGAGGAGGGTGAGAGGAGGGGCGGACCTACGTGCACCCAACTGGTGTCACATGACACCGGGTAATTTTTATGGTTAGGTGTATATCTATAGCGATAATCCTAGACATACATGCCACTTACTCGCGGGTTACGGGATCCTTCATTAAATCCCCCCCCCCCCAATTTCCGGGAATGTATCTGGTGCACCGGGGCAATGGGTGCTACCGGTGCACCAACCCCATGTTGCACACTAAAAAATGTTTGAAAAAATCTGTAAAAAATTTAGTGCATTGACACAACATTAATGTAAGTTGTCACAAAAATTCAAATCAAAATTTGAAACATTGCTCAAGATACAAAAATGACAAATTTGACACTGAATAGTACATAACAAAAGTTGGGCTTTAGTTTTGGCCCATTAGCACATTGATGTAAAATTTGTCATTTTTGTATCTTGAGCAATGTTTCGAATTTTGATTTGAATTTTTGTGACAACTTACACTGATGTTGTGTCAATGCACTAAATTTTTGTCCGGATTTTTTCGAACATTTTTTAGTGTGCAACGGAGTCCGGTGCACCGGTAGCACCAATTGCCCCGGTGCACCAGATACGTTCCCCCCAATTTCCACCGGGGTGGCCCGCTTCACTCCCGTTCTTTCCAAATATACTTTGCCATGTCAGCCTGTAAGTACAACGCGAACTAATACAACCACTAGATCAACCAGGCATTAGTAAATAAATACAACACAAACTTTTTAAGAATAAGTGTAGCCGCGCTGTTCACTGCATATAGCTTTTGGAAAAACGAGATTATTTTGAATAAAGATGTGAAGAAAATTTGAAATTTCACATAATTCAGAACAAATCACGAACTAAAAAAAGTTCATGAGTTAGAAAAAATAATCAGCGATTTAAAAAAAGTTTGCAAACTTTAGAAAAGTTTATCAATTTTAAAAAATAGTTCATCGTATAAAAATCGATTTTGGGAAAAGTTTGTCAATTTTGAAAAAAGTTCATCGATTTTGAAAAAAAGTTCATCTATTTTGAAAAAATTCACAGATTTGGAAAAAGTTCATCGATTTTGAAAAAAGCTTCATCGATTTGGGAAAAGGTCATCGAGTTTGAAAAAAGTTCACCAATTTTGGAAAGAAGTTCATCGATCTTAGAAAGGTTCAATGACTTTGAAACAAGTTCATCGATTTTGAAAATAAGTTCATCAATTTAACGAAAGTTCATAGATTTTGGGAAAAAAATAACCAATTTGATAAAAAAGTTCATTGGTTTTGAATTTGTTCGGATTAAAAAATATGTCCCAGTTAAAAAAAATCAAAATTTCAAAAAATATTCATCTTTCAGAATTTGTTAATAAATAAAAAAACTGTGTTATAAAATTTTATTCACAAATTAGAAATTGTTGATTAAAAAAATTGCATCTTCGAAAATTGTCTCAAAATTTAAAAAGTTCCTGTTTTCAAATTTGTTCACAAATGCAGAAAAACTATCACATTTTAAATTTTGTCACAAATCTAAAAATGTTTGGGAATTTTGCAAAATTGTTCCCGTTTTCCAAATTTGTTCATAATTCAAAAAAATCATGTTTCCAATTTTTTTTTCACAAATTAGGATATGTTCGGGAATTTCAGAGAATGTTCCTGTTTTCCAAATTTGTTCAGAAATTCAGAAGATGTTCCTTTTTCGAAAGTATTTCTTTTTTTCCAAAAATTGTGTACAAAGTTGAAAAGTGTTTGTATTTCATAAAACACTCAGGGTTGTTTTAGAGAAAAATTGCGGTTGAAATTCTAAAAATATGTCGGATCTTTCTTGGATGTTTGTTCTTAAAGCTTTAGGCCGCGCTGAGTTTAATAAGCTTCGTTAGCTCAACTGGTTGTGGCGTGTGGTCTCTGCCATGAGATCCTCTGTTCGATCCCGTGCGAGGGTTTGCCATCGTGTGACACCGGTAGAAGTATCAATGGACACCAACGTGCAGGCACAAGCCCATCTGACGGCCCATGTGGTCAAGCAATAGGTGAAGCACACAAGATCAATTGATCAATTACGCCTAAAAAAAGATCAATTGATTGAATCGACGTGTGTCGTGCGCCTGTTGTTGCCTGCTGATTTATCGCCTCCTCGGTCTAATTCATCATGTTCGCCAACTCGCGACTCGCCATCTCACCGCGGCATATGCCGGTGTTGCCTAGATCGGTGGAGAAGACATTATGGCAAGGCAACACCCCCATCTCTTCATGCATTTATTCCATCTAATTTTTGACTTCCAATTGGATTGTTGTGATTTTCTTATTTTGGAGTAATTCACATATGTTTGAGGTTTTTTTTCTTTGCACAATGAGAATTGTATTTCTATGATATCCCAAAATTTTACTGCAGTTCACATCTATTTACAAAATGTATTACTATGATTTTTTTAGTTTTGGAGTGACTTTTCAATTTTACAAATCATCTTTGTTTCCACAATTTGGAGTCTTGTATGCTCTACTATTGTTATACAATATATAATCAACTACCCTCCGTCCCATAATATAAGAGCGTTTTTGACTGCTCTTATATTATGGGATGGAGGGAATATATATTATCTCAATCGAAAAGAAATATTTTACCGTCATGGTAAGCATTCTTATTTTGGAGTAATTCACATATGTTTGAGGTTTTTTTTCTTTGCACAATGAGAATTGTATTTCTATGATATCCCAAAATTTTACTGCAATTCACATCTATTTACAAAATGTATTACTATGATTTTTTTAGTTTTGGAGTGACTTTTCAATTTTACAAATCATCTTTGTTTCCACAATTTGGAGTCTTGTATGCTCTACTATTGTTATACAATATATAATCAACTACCCTCCGTCCCATAATATAAGAGCGTTTTTGACTGCTCTTATATTATGGGATGGAGGGAATATATATTATCTCAATCGAAAAGAAATATTTTACCGTCATGGTAAGCATTTTGTAGTCCAACATTTTAAATTGCTGATATCTAATTTAATTTTTTAAGCATTGTAATAAAACATTGCTTTTTTTAATTGGTAATATAGCATTACTTGTTATCCATGCATATGTGATAGTACTACCTATGCACACCGGGACATTTTTGTAGGTCCGCCCTTGAATCCCGTACGTAGTCTGTATTGAAATCTCTAAACAGGCTTGTATTTAAAAAAGAAGGGAGTAGAAAGCAAGGGCGACTTGTTGCGTCGGTAGATCAAATGACCATTTACAGTCCACAGGTTTAAGAAATAGTAATATAATAACTTTCATAATGATCAGTGAGGCCACGTACAAACGAACAGACGGCCCTTACACTGAAGAACACAACGGATGGGTGCAGCACACGCACTGCATCTGCACATCCAAATTACACACACAAACAAAAATCACGATACCTAATCAAACGCAGCAGCATACGCGCGAGCTCCGGCGGCCGGCCTATGCGATCGGCCCTGCGCACCCACCGCACGGCCATGCACGCATGCATGCATGCAAGCACGGGGTAACCGGAGGATACATTATTTAATTAGTACTCGACGGCGGTGAACGGAGGGTCGTCGATCAGAAGTCGCCGCCGGCGGGTTTGACCTTCCCCCCCTTGGCGCCGTCGCCGCTGTCGGCAGTGTTCATGCTGAAGCTTTTGAGACTGCGGCCGCCGATGCCGTTCCCGGAGAAGCTGTTCTCCTGCACGCCCGCGGCGGCTTCCACCGGCGCCGCGGTGTGGCTCAGCAGCAGGAGCCCCAACAGGGCCAGGCCGAGCAGGGTCATACGCAGCTCGTTGTTCCTTGCGCCCGCCATTGATGCCTGTGGAAGATTGAGAGATTGCGCGGATGGAGGTGGGGTTATTTGTTTATTGCGGTGGATTATTCGCGAGCTCTGGTGGTGGGTGGAGGAAGGAGGAGGTGTTCTTGAGGATTTATAGTGGAAGGAGAAGGCGAGACGGGTGGTGGTGGAACAACTTGGCTAAACTTGGCTAACCAATTGAGGCTCAGAGGAACACTAATTACATCCATCAGGAGCGAACTGCATGGCGATCAATGCCTTGAACCTGAGGCTGAGAGGCACACTGACCAATTGGGTGCTTATCAAGGTTTTGGATCCTGAGTGGACTTTTTCTTGAGGGGCACCGAGATTTACGGTTACCACGATAACCACGAAATACTGAAAAAAAGTCGGACAAATTTAAAATCAAAATTTGAATTTTTTTTGAAGGCAGTATAGATAGGTATATAACTCTAGACTCGAACCAACGACTCGCCGCTTAGAAAAGGATGGCTTTGCCACTAGGCCCATGAACAGTACTGTTGTTCCAGAAGAGATGGCCTATATTTAACTATGCTGTGAGCGTTTGAATTCAAAAATTTCAAAATATACGAGATTTTTTGCTCAATACGAGTGTTTCTTGAGAGGGAGGGGGGGAGGGGGGGGGGGCAGTAACCGCGCGGAATCTAAAAAAACCGCTCGGTAACCAACACGCTGGTGCTTATAGGCTCACACAGTAATATTGTAGTAACATCTACTACCTCCGTCCCATAATATAAAATGTTATTACAACCAATATATAAGTACATTGGTTGTAATAACATATTATATTGTAGGACAGAGAGAGTAACATGTTAGTTTTTTTTGAGAAACTTTTGATCTATTCATTCTAAAACTGCTGTTTTTTTTGTGAGAAACTTTTGATCTATGCACTCTAAAATTGCTGGCAAGGGGGCGTGGCCCTTTGATTAAGCTACCGTTATATACGTCTCTACTATCATGGGCAACTATTTACTTAAAAGAAGTTGAATACATATTTCCTTCAACCTGAAGGGCGAGGACCTGCAACGACGTAATGTTTACAAGAAAAGTAACCAGCATATGAGAGTGATCAGAAAGCATACGACTCCAGGGAAGATTGGCTAGTCATATTAGAATGAAATAGTCCGTTGTACTATATGATAAACCTTGGTTGACTATGATATGAATTTTCATTGTGTTTTCTACTTGTTCAAACCCTGATAGTGCTTCTCTTTGTGACTGATGGAAGGTTCATTATGTGTAAAATATATTCTAGTTTACAAGCATGAAACCCTCCTTTCCAACGAAATGGGGACAAAAAGAGGCCGTGTTAGCTGAGACAGCGACGGGTTCTCCACCTAGACGGGAATGGAACAACACAAGTCTGGAAATAGGATAATGTAGCGGCGAGATGAGCTATTTAAATAGGTGTCAAGTAATAGTGTAGTGATGTATGCAGCTGAGTGGTCTTAAGCACTCAGTGCATCTATACTGAACTAGAATGTGCGCGCTTCGGAAGGGCAATTAAAGCGAACTACTAAATGTTATGCCGGCTTGGCCCGATCAAAACTTCTATCCCTCCGAATTGTCTCATGTCTTATCTGTGTGCGCGATTGAGGAAATTGACTTTGTATTTTTCCTCGGCCTAACTCGTGGGCGGACGTTGCCTTGTGTTGTAATCCAAGGATGATTAGTCGAAGTAGAAGCACTAACATCCTTGTAGCTGTATTAAACATGGGTGTATAATACTCTGACTTGTGCACAGACAAGTGGGTGCTTCCCCACGAGAACAAAGCCAATGTGAAGATTCCCAAATCAAGAAACAACTCTTTGCAAGATCAAGAAGCGCATCAAGAAGACCAAGGTTCCAAACAAGGATCAAGACAATCACGAGCATAGAAGAGGCCCTTGCTGGCAAGGGCGAGCCGGCAAGGCGAAGACCCGGTAAGCCCCGTGGCTAGCAAACCCCCGCCAACGTCAGTGCTCCACATCACCAACCAACTGGACATTGACCGGTGAGGTGTCGAGCCCGCAGGCAACAAGGTGGCGTTTGCCAGCACGTGTCAACTTGCTGGAGGAAAAATTACCTTTATCAACACCTGTCCAAAGGGCGTGTCAAGCTAATAGGAGTTAGCTGGGTAAGCGGTGATGCATCCTTGCCGGGGCTTCTCCTCCTCACGACACCTAGCGATACATTAAATGCTTTTTGTCCTAACTAGCAGAGTTAGGTATGATAGCACTGTTTGCTATCTAATCATTATGTAATGACCCTTTTGCCACTGTGGTAACCCCTTTGAGCTGTAAAGGAGGACCAAGGCAACCTTTACGAGGGTTCGAACCCATTCCAACTCTATGCACTCCTACCTGTGTAGGTGCCTTCTCCTTGCACCTTGACGGGGAAGAGCGCTCCGTGTACTCGTGCTCCACAACATTAAAGCAGCAGTAGGGCATTACACCTAAAAGGTGGCCCGAACATAGGTAAATCCTTGCGCCTTCTGTTACACCTGCTCTTTGTGTTTTGTGCAACCCCTCGCTGAACCACAAGGGGACCAAATCACCCCATAGATAGTCGGTCTACACCGATATCTTTGGTGCGCCAGGTAGGGCGCATCGCACTGGCGTGAACCAGGATAGCAGATGACGCGTCGACTTCATCGAGTTCTTATTCATCATCTTCTTCATCCATGGCGCCAAAAAAAAGGGCTCCATGGCGACGAAGCCTTCCACGTCCAAACTCCCTTCATACGCACCCGCAGGCGCGCGAGCGGTGCCGCCACTATGGATGTTGCGAATGTCGCGGTAGGCACAACCAGCGCAGGCGGCACGGTCGTCATGCCTACTGCGGCGGGAACAGGCGGTGGAGGTGTTGGAGGTGGTTAACTTCAACGACCCTCCGACGATGACAACAACAATGGTGCGGGATGTGCGCACACGCTACTCCCGCCTCCCCAGCACCACGACGAGCGTGCCCGCGGGAGCAGCATAGTCCGGTCAGGTACGGGAGACGACGTACACACACTGCGCCTGTCGTGAGATGGGCGTGATGTGACCCCGAGCGGCGTTGTTGATCATGCACAACAGCACCCGCACGACAAGACGCCTATTGATCAAGTCCAAGATCCCCAAGCGCCGCTCCCGCCACGCCATCCAGCTGCCACACTCGTGCTGTGACACCCTGGAGTTTGGCCCTTTCTTTTTCTTTTGTTTTTCTTTGGATTTTTGAATTGAATTGTTTTTCCGTGGCTCTGTGGTCCTGAAACCTGGGAAGATCATCACTTCTCAGGCTCCGAAGTGGCTTGTCATCCTCAAAACCATCTCAAGACCTTGTCATTTTCATCTTAACCCAATCCCAATATTCTTTTTATTGGGAATATTCCTGTTTTCTATTAAAGGAATAATCCTTTTTTCCTAGGTTGTGAAACAACCTATATTTCTGTCACTCCCAAAATTCCCAAATAATTCTCATAAATTGTTTGGGTCATATCTTCCTCAGATATGTAAAAACCCTTCCTTGACATCATCAAAGATAATTCAGAAGGGATTTTTACATCTATGCCACTGGTTCCTTAGCTCTACTCATTCATCCCCGCGCTCTTAACTTTTGCTCAATTTTTCCCCACTCCCTTGCCAGAAACCCTCATAACTGGGCACAACGGACATTGCCGTCGGGTCAAAGGCTTGACCGTTAACTCTGACTAGTGGGGCCACGCTGGACTATGCCGCGTTGGGTGGTGTCGCTGTTCGGCCATTGGGTCGTGGTTTCATTGGGCCGTCCCTTGCATTAAACGTATGCACGCGCCGCCAGGACAGAATCCTGCTGTGCATGCACCCAGCAAACCCTGCCTGCATGCGTCGATCGAGCCTGCATGCGTCGATGCCAATATGTAGCTTAAATAGTTGTAGTGCTACGTGTTATTTGGCCGTGGCAATAAGGGGGTCAATATGAAGTTAGTAGCCCATTTTCAAACCCACCGCAACATCGGGAGTGTACACGCTTGGGAAACGGTGGTTTGAAAAGAAGAAGAAAAAGAAGCTAATTGCACGCGTGGGAATCCGTGGTCATACCCTATATCATATGAACAAAAAGAGACAATTTTTGAAGAGCTTGTGGTCATTTTGAATGATAAAAATAAATTTGGCCCTTAAAAATTTGGTCATTTTGCATGATAAAAAGAGATAGAGGGCTTGTGGCCATTATACAAATGCAAAATGACCAATTTTTTGATAATTTGTGGCCATTTTACATGATAAAAATAAATTTAGCCCTTATAAATTTGGTCATTTTACATTTGTATAGAACAAAAAGAACGATGCAAAACACAGAGCAAACGATGCAAAAATACAGAGCCAACACGTTCACAAAAAAAGAGCAAACGATGCAAAAAAAAAGACGCAATTCGACGACCCAGAGCTTGGTTTCCTTTTGGGCCCAATAACAACATTTTTTTCACGGACTCAGTGGTGGGCGAGCAGCCGAGCACAACCAATAGGATCGCCTCTCGCGGATCGCCCCTGTAACGCCCTCGATGCGGCTATAGCTCCCACGTGTCGAGGCACGACTTAGAGGCATAACCGCATTGAAAGCAATGTCGCAAGTGAGGTAATCTTCACACAACCCATGTAATACATAAGGGAAAGAGATACATAGTTGGCTTACAGTCGCCACTTCACACAATACCTAAATAAACATTCATCATCCAGATTACACTCAAGGTCCGACTACGGAACCAAAATGAAAGAAGACTACCCCAAATGCTACACAGATCCCCGAATCACCCCAACTGGGCTCCACTACTGATCATCAGGAAAAGACACATAGTACCGACCACGTTCCTCGTCGAACTCCCACGAGAGCTCGGTCGCGTCATCTGCACTGGCATTGTTGGCACCTGCAACTGTATTGGTAGAATCTGTGAGTCACGGGGACTCAACAATCTCACACCCGCGAGATCAAGACTATTTAAGCTTAAAGGTAGGGTAAGGTTGTGAGGTGGAGCTGCAGCAAGCGACTAGCATATATGGTGGCTAACAACGTAAAAGAGAGCGAGAAGAGAAGCAAAGCACGGTCGTGAAGCTAGTAGTGATCAAGAAATGATCCTAGAACAACCTACGTCAAACATAACTCCAACACCGTGTTCACTTCCCGGACTCCGCCGAGAAGAGACCATCACGGTTACACACGCGGTTGATGTGTTTTAATTAAGGTCAACTTCAGGTTTTATACAACCGGACATTAACAAATTCCCATCTGCCTCATAACCGCGGGCACGGCTTTCGAAAGATAATACCCTGCAGGGGTGTCCCAACTTAGCCCATTATAAGCTCTCACGGTCAACGAAGGATATTCCTTCTACCGGGAAGACCCGATCAGTCTCGGAATCCCGGACTACAAGACATCTCGACAGTAATAAAACAAGTCCAGCAAAGCCGCCCGATGGTGCCGACAAATCCTGATAGGAGCTGCACATATCTCGGTCTCAGGGCACATCCGGATAAGCTAAGCGTACAGGTACCAACATAACCCAAGTTGCCAAGGGACGGTCCCGCACGGTGCTCTAGTTTGGACCAGCACTCAGAGGAGCACTGGCCCGGGGGTTAAAATAAAGATGACCCTCGGGCTCGCGAAAACCCGGGGGAAAAAGGCTTAGGTGGCAAATGATAAAACCAATGTTGGGCCTTGCTGGAAGAGTCTTATTCAAATCGAACTGTCAAGTGGGTCCCATAAATCACCCAACCGTGTAAGGAACGCAAAATCAAGGAACATAACACCGGTATGACTGAAACTAGGGTGGCAAGAGTGGAACAAAACACTAGGCATAAGGCCGAGCCTTCCACCCTTTACCAAGTATATAGATGCATTAATTAAATAAGAGGTATTGTGATATCCCAACAAGTAAACATGTTCCAACAAGGAACAACAAGTCCATGTTCCAACAAGGAACAAACTTCATCTTCACCTGCAACTAGCAACGCTATAAGAGGGGCTGAGCAAAGCAGTAACATAGCCAATCAACGGTTTGCTAGGACATGGATGGTTAGAGGTTCGACATGGAAATATGGGTGGCATGATATAGCAAGTGGTAGGTATCGCAGCATAGGGCATAGCAAAAGAGCGAGCATCTAGCAAGCAAAGATAGAAGTGATTTCGAGGGTATGGTCATCTTGCCTGCAAGGTTCTCAGAGTTGTCGAAAGCTAGATCCTCGTAAGCGTTCTCAACAGGTTCCTCGTTCACGTACTCGTCTCCCGGCTCTACCCAAAACAAGAGCACAAGCAAAAGGAACAACTATCAACCACGATGCAATGCACAAGCAACATGATGCAAAACATGGCATGATATGCGAGATGTGATATGCAATGCATATGCGTGCTCCGGAAGGGAAAAGATGAACAAGGCATAATCTTGGCAAACCAAGTATGCCGCTGGAAAGATGAGGTGATTTCGGTTGAAATCGATATAAAGGTCACCGGAATCTGATGCACGGTTTGCAAATGACAAGCAAAACAAGAATGACAAGATTCTGCCATTAACAGCGTGATGCTACATAGCAAGCAACAAGAAATTAAGCTACTGCACCCAAACATATCAACAAAGCATATTAAAGTGATCTACTCAAGATGCTTGACAAAAGATGAACACTGAGCTACGGCCAAATCACACCATAACAGGTTCAAACAAGCATGGCAAAAGTGCAAAAGATAACATGTTCACAGACTTAGTGAAAATAACAAGCCAGAAACTAACATCAGGATGACATGTTTAGAGCAAGCAAACAACATGATACAGGAACATGACATAGCAAATTAAGGCATGACATGAATCTAATCAAAGCACTTAACAAAAGTCCCTTAATGACCATAAGCCAAAAAGGATCAGAAAATATAATAACACCCATGTCAATTAAGCAAGTTTCGTTACATATCAACAAAGCATATGACAGTGATCTACTCAAGATGCTTGACAAAATATGAACACTGAGCTACGGCCAAATCACACCATAACAGGTTCAAACAAGCATGGCAAAAGTGCAAAAGATAACAGGTTCACAGACTTAGTGAAAATAACAAGCCAGAAACTAACATCAGGATGACATGTTTAGAGCAAGCAAACAACATGCTACAGGAACAGGACATAGCAAATTAAGGCATGGCATCAATCTGATCAAAGCACTTAACAAAAGTCCCTTAATGACCATAAGCCAAAAAGGATCAGAAAATATAATAACACCCATGTCAATTAAGCAAGTTTCGTTACAAGTTTCAGACTTAGCAGAAAACTGGACATGTCAAAAACAGATAACAAGTAGGCATGTTTACGAGCTCGATGCACTCACTACAGAGCATTAAATGATAAACTAAGCATACATCCATCAAGAAGACATGGCATAGAATCTAGACATGGCAAGAACAACATCATAGCATGCAAGAATCAACTACACCAAGCTTGGCAAAACCGAATAACATGTAAACAATCTGCCAGTAACATTTTATAGCAAAAGTAGAGCTCGATTGACTCAAGCTATGGCACTCCATAATTACAAACAAAGGCACGGATTGATAGAGCATATCCATATGCTCAAAACACCCTTACTGATCATGCTCAAAAGAGGCATAGATCTCTCGGAAACAACATGAACACAAGGCATAAAAATAACAGCAGGCAAGGACTTAGTAAAATTACTAAGTTTCTGAAATCAGCAACATTACGTACCCTAGTTTGCATGCTTGTGATAGTCACCACAGAGATCACAAAAATACATAGCAAAAACCACTGTAAAGATGGCGTGGAATATTTCAAAACACATATAGGACTCAACTTCATATGATGCACACATCAATCATGGCAAAAATGACAAAAGTACATGTTCTGATAATAAAATGGATCTAACATCACATAGCCCTCTTCCAACAGCATTTCGGGCATCAAGATAATCCCAAATGAAAATGATGCAATGGAATGAAATGATGTACTCATCGAGGCGAACAATTTCACATATTATACGCACGAAACGGAGCTACGGATGCAGAGATATGATGCATTGAACATGCGACAAATATGCAACAATTATAGGACTTAGCAGATTTCGAGGGGGGAGAGAAAG
This sequence comes from Aegilops umbellulata, assembly GCA_032464435.1. NCBI lineage: Eukaryota > Viridiplantae > Streptophyta > Magnoliopsida > Poales > Poaceae > Aegilops > Aegilops umbellulata. Next base: position 494,449,770 of record CP136056.1, read on the forward strand.
TCAACCGCGGCGCGGGGCGCGAGGATCGCCGGAGACGGGGCGGCGGCTCGCCGGAGTAGCTGGGGTGGCTGCCGGAGACGTGGGACGCCGGATCCGGGTGGCGGAGGGCCGGATCCGGCGCGGGCGGCGGGATCCGCGGGCGGCGGCGTTCCGGCGCGGCGGCGGGGCGGGCGGCGCCGGCCGGCGGGCTGCAGCGACGGTGCGGGGAACGCGCGCGGGCGGCGCACGGGCCGAGGCGGCGGGAGGCGCGCGCCCCGGGCGGAGGAGGCGGCGGGCGGCGCGTGGGCTCGGGGGGGGGGGCCTCGGGCCCGAGCGGGCCGGCGGCGGCTGGCGGCGGGGATGCCCACGTGGCGCGCGGAGATTGGCCGCGGGGCGGCCGGCGGACGTGTCCGGCGCCGGGCGGACGCGTCCGGCGCGCGGAGGAAGAAGGGAGCTAGGGTTAGGGTGGTTTTGGACCCGAAAATGGAGGAGGGGGAGGTGTTTTTATAGGTAGGAGGAGCTAGGAGGCTCCAAATTGAGCACGGTTTGCGGCCACACGATCGTGATCGAACGACGATGGACATGGGAGTGTTTTAGATGGGTTATTGGGCTGTTTTGGAGGGGGTTTGGGCTGCAACACACACGAGGCCTTCACGGTTACCCGGTTAACCGTTGGAGTATCAAACGACCTCCGAATGACCCGAAACTTGACAGGCGGTCTACCGGTGCTATACCAAGGCCGCTTGACAAACCTCGGTCCATTCCGAGAAGGTTTAATACCCGCTCACGGAAAAAGATAAAAGGGGACGCCGGGGAACATAGGAGCGCCAGATTGCAAAACGGACAACGGGGAAAATGCTCGGATTCATGAGACGAACACGTATGCAAATGCGATGCACATGATGACATGATAAGAAATGCATGACAAGGACAAAATGCAAAAAGACGGGAAACCCAACCACGGAGGGAATATCATATCACATTGCCGAAAATGGCAAGAGTTGGATTACAAATATGGCAAGTTACATCCGGGGTGTTACAACACTCCACCACTACGAGAGGATCTCGTCCCGAGATCTAGGACTGAAAGAACTCCGGATATTCGGAACGAAGGTGGTCCTCGCGCTCCGAGGTGGCTTCTCGGTCTGAATGGTGTGACCATTTCACTTTCAGGAATTTGATTGACTTGTTGCGAGTCTTGCCCTCAGTTTCTTCAAGAATAGCAACGGGATGCTCATGATAGGACAAATCTTCATGAAGATCAATCTCTTCTAAGTTGATGGTGCGCTCAGGCGTCTTGAAGCACTTGCGAAGCTGTGACACATGGAAGACATCGTGCACATTTGCAAAGTTAGAGGAAAGCTCAAGTTGATTGGCGAGATCGCCTCGTTTGCTAACGATCTTGAAAGGGCCCACGTATCTAGGGGCAAGTTTCCCCTTGATACCGAAGCGACGAGTTCCTTTCATTGGAGAGACGCGGAGGTAGACATGATCTCCGATCTCGAATGCCAAATCTCGGTGTTTGCTATCGTAATAGCTCTTCTGGCGCGATTGCGCGGCTTTGAGGTTCTCGCGAATGACCTTGCACATTGCCTCAGCCTCTGAGATCAAATCGTTGCCAAGAAGTTGACGTTCGCCCGTCTTAGACCAATTGAGAGGAGTACGGCACTTTCTGCCATAGAGAATCTCGAATGGGGCTTTGCTCGAGCTGGCTGAAAGCTGTTGTTGTAAGAGAACTCAGCATAAGGAAGACAATCCTCCCATTTCATGCCGAAAGAGATAACACAAGCTCTGAGCATATCTTCAACAATTTGGTTGACACGCTCGACTTGTCCACTGGTTTGAGGGTGGAAAGCTGTGCTGAAGTGAATATTTGTGCCCATGGCCTTCTGAAAAGAATCCCAAAACTTGGATGTAAAGATGCTGCCACGGTCTGAAGAGATCAATTGTGGAATGCCATGCAAGGAGACAATTCTGGAGGTGTAGAGCTCTACCAGCTGCGCTGCTGTGATAGACTCTTTGATAGGAAGAAAATGAGCCACTTTAGTGAGCTTGTCGATGACGACGAAGATGGCATCATTTCCACGCTTGGACTTAGGAAAACCAGTCACGAAGTCCATTTCGATATGATCAAACTTCCATTCTGGAATAGCAAGAGGTTGGAGTAGACCAGCTGGTCGTTGGTGTTCTGCTTTCACCCTTCTGCAGACATCACATTCATTCACGAATTGAGCAATTTCGCGCTTCATTCGAGTCCACCAATACGACTGCTTGAGGTCATGGTACATCTTCGTACTTCCAGGATGAATTGACAGAAGAGAATTGTGCGCCTTGTTCATAACGACTTTATGAAGATCACCCTTTGGAACCACAATCCGGTCCTCAAAGAAAAGAGTATCTCTGTCATCAACTCGATAGCACTTGTATTTGGAAATGCCCTTGTCAATACCACGTTTCACCTTCTTCACCATGGTATCCATCAGTTGTGCCTCACGAATTTGATCTTCCAAAGTAGGAGAGACGATGAGGTTCGCAAGAAAACCTTGAGGAACAACTTGGAGATTCAACTTGCAGAAAGCTTCACAAAGATCCGGTTGAAAGGGCTTGAGGATTAAGCTGTTGCAATAAGCCTTCCTGCTCAAAGCGTCTGCAATCACATTAGCCTTGCCTGGAGTATATTCAATACTCAGATTATACTCTTGAATCATTTCGATCCATCGAGTTTGCCTGAGGTTGAGGTTGGGCTGAGTGAAGATGTACTTGAGACTCTTGTGATCAGTGAATATGTCCACCTTCCTTCCCAACAAGAGATGTCTCCATGTTATCAATGCATGGACAACTGCCGCCAACTCAAGATCGTGAGTGGGGTAGTTCTTTTCTTTGGGCTTCAACTGACGAGAGGTATAGGCCACAACCTTCTTCTCTTGCATTAACACATCACCGAGACCTTGAAGGGAAGCGTCACAGAAAACTTCATAAGGCTTGGAATCGTCAGGAGGAGTCAACACTGGAGCAGTGACAAGTTTCTCTTTGAGAGTGTTGAAAGCAACGTCACACTCAGGAGACCAGACATACTTCACATGCTTCTGGAGGAGGTTGGAAAGAGGCTTTGCAATCTTTGAGAAATTCTCAACGAATCTTCGGCAATAGCTTGCAAGTCCAAGAAAACTGCGAAGCTGCTTGACATTCTGAGGAGGTTCCCAATTCACAACTGCAGACACCTTCTCAGGCTTAACAGCGATGCCCTTGGCAGAGATGATATGGCCAAGATAAAGAACTTCATCAAGACAAAATTCACATTTGGAGAACTTCGCATATAATTGATACACTCTGAGCTTGTCGAGCACCAATCGCAAATGTATGGCATGATCCTTCTTATTCTTGGAGAAGACCAAAATATCATTGAGATAGACCAAGAAAAATTCATTGGTGTAGGGGTTGAAGATGAAATTCATCAAGCGAGTGAATGTTGGAGGAGCATTGACAAGGCCGAATGACATGACAGTATATTCATAAGAACCAAAACTTGTTCTGAATGCTGTCTTGGGAATATCCTCTTGACGAAAGCAAATCTGATGATACCCCATACGAAGGTCAATCTTGGAGAACACCTTAGCACCTTTAAGTTGCTCAAATAGCTCATTGATGTTGGGAAGTGGGTACTTGTTCTTGATTGTCTTCTTGTTCAATGGACGGTAATCGATGCAAAGTCGGTCCGTGCCATCCTTCTTATGGACAAAAAGAACACCACAACCCCAAGGAGAAGAACTCGGTCTGATCAGACCCAGACGCTCTTGTTCATCGAGTTGTTTCTTCAATTCCTTCAACTCTTTTGGCCCAAGCTTGTATGGACGCTTGCAAACGGGTTTCGTGCCAGGCTCAAGATCAATAACGAACTCAACTGGCCGATGAGGAGGCATACCCGGAATCTCTTCTGGAAAAACATCTTGGTACTCACAAACGACTAGAATCTGAGAGATAGCATCCAATTCTCCCTTCTCATTGAGAGAAAATAACCGAATGGTATCATCACGAGCGGCATAGATGATCACATCGTCAGAAGTGTGAGTCAATTGAATTTCCCTGGCAGCACAATCAAGCTGAGCCTTGTGCTTAGAAAGCCAGTCCATCCCGAGAATAAGATCAATATCAGAGTCACCAAGAACAATTGGTTTAGCCAGAAATCTATAGTCGCCCATCTTGATAGAAACATCCGGAATCATCGTGGTAGCCCTCATATGCTTGGCTGGAGAAACAACCCCCATGGGTTTACCCAACATTTCCGAAGTGAAATCATGCTTTGAAACGAATGATCTTGACATGAAACAATGCGATGCACCAGTATCAAATAAGACTTTAGCAGGAATATCATTAACAGGAAGATTACCCATGATCACTTCTGAAGAACCCTCTGCTTGAGCTGCATTCAACATGTTCACCTTTGCAGACTTGGAATTATGCTTGACCACTGCATTGCTGGAAGATCTCACAGGAGGAGGAGGCGGAAGGCGCCTTTGATTGAAGCACTTGTCCGCATAGTGACCCTTTTGCTGACATTTCCTGCAAGTCACCTCTGAGAGCGGACGATAGTAAGGAGCATTTGGCCTTGGTGCTTGATTCTGAGACTTGTTCTGATAGCCAGGGTTGGGTGGGTGGGAAGATCCACGACCACCTGAGTTCTTCTGCTGATAAGGCTGACGGAACGGAGGAGGAGGAGGCAACCAGAACTTCTGTTGCTTAGCTGCCACAAGTGAGGAAGAAGAAGACTGAACTGCGTCTCTGACTCTCTTCTTAGATGCCTCACACTTGAGCTGAGCAGCTTCTTGTTTCAGCGCCATGTTGTAGAATTCATCATACTTTAACGGCTCAAAAAGCACGAGAGCAAGTTGCAGATCTTCTCTGAGACCACGCCTGAATTGGTAGATCATACTCTTCTCATCAGGGATGTCCTGCTTAGCAAAGCGAGAGAGCTTCTAGAACTGAGTGTTGTATTGATACACAGACATGTTGCCTTGCTTGAGATTGCGGAACTCCTCACGCTTACTCTCAACAACACTTTCTGGAATGTGATGAGCTTTGAAGTCACGGCGGAAATCATCCCAGGTAATCACACGACCTCCTCTGGAATCTTTGTATTGTTGGAACCACTCAGCAGCTTGATCCTTGAGTTGAAAAGAGGCAAACTTGACAAAGTCCTCAGGTCTGACATTGCTGCAATCGAAATGCTTGCTGATATCCACGAGCCAATCATCGGCGTCTGTGGCCTCGACACAGTAGCTGAAGGTCTTTGGCTGATTAGCAAGGAACTGGTTGAGTGAAGCGAAGTGCTGCTGATTGTTGCCTTGGCCTTGATTTCCTTGATTACCTTGCCCTTGGTTGCGATCTTGCAAGAGCTGAATCAGAATCTGAGCGTTGGCATTGGTGGCAGTCATCAGGGCTTGCCATGCCTCCGGAGGCGGAGGTGGGGGCGGAGGGTTAGCCTGACTTCCTTCATTGCGTTCCGGATTCTGACGCGTTGGCGGAGCCATCCTGAAGAGGGTGACATCCATTAGCATCTTGAAAGACATATATTCAAGCTGAATCAAAAGGATCGAAATTGCAACATATAGTCTTCACAATAAACATCCGAACAAGAATGAACGAATGAATTCCAAAGTAAATCATCACACTTCCATAAGTTGAGAAGCCACTTAGAAAAAGGTATGGAATAAAATCAACAAGGTACGGATGTGAACAAATACTTGGTAAGGATTACCCAATCACGAACCAAATATCTGCGGGAAGAAATACTAGAGCTACATGAATTCCCACTTATAAACTCCCGAAACTTTCTGGTTATGCAATCAGGTGTTGGGGATACAGGGGACACAAAATATATCACCCAAACTAACAATACCTAGATCCAGCTGTATCGATCCTTCAACACATAACCACGAAATCCTCGGAAATCGTCTACCTCAACCTTCGAAAAGCATCCGTTATACGAGTCATGGCAATACTCCCACACTCGCCTCAGTACTGGGCTATCAGGGTTATCTCACCAACAACTGTACAAAAGAGATTTTCGATGTCGGCGTGCTAAACTCAGGTATTCCAGAACTGTAACGATAAATTTATGACGACAACACCTCGGAGCTCAACTCCCCGGGACACCTCCACTAAACCCCTGCTGACGGGAGGCAACCAAGACAATGTTGTCATCATAAAGCCATCGGAACGATTCTAAGATACCCGCGTGATCCTAAATTTTTTTTAGTGAAATTTGAGAACAGAAGAGTCAAAACTCTACGTCAGGATGCCTTATCAGAGCGATGAGGAGACTGGGAAGTAAAAAGAATTCCTAAACTCTCCGATATATAATTCCTAAATGACTCAAAACATTTTTCTAGACACAACTCGGCCGCTAAAAACGATCAATCAGTGGGGGCTCATAAGGTCGGGGAAGGCTCTGATTACCAACTTGTAACGCCCTCGATGCGGCTATAGCTCCCACGTGTCGAGGCACGGCTTAGAGGCATAACCTCATTGAAAGCAATGTCGCAAGTGAGGTAATCTTCACACAACCCATGTAATACATAAGGGAAAGAGATACATAGTTGGCTTACAGTCGCCACTTCACACAATACCTAAATAAACATTCATCATCCAGATTACACTCAAGGTCCGACTACGGAACCAAAATGAAAGAAGACTACCCCAAATGCTGCACAGATCCCCGAATCACCCCAACTGGGCTCCACTACTGATCATCAGGAAAAGACACATAGTACCGACCACGTTCCTCGTCGAACTCCCACGAGAGCTCGGTCGCGTCATCTGCACTGGCATCGTTGGCACCTGCAACTGTATTGGTAGAATCTGTGAGTCACGGGGACTCAGCAATCTCACACCCGCGAGATCAAGACTATTTAAGCTTAAAGGTAGGGTAAGGTTGTGAGGTGGAGCTGCAGCAAGCGACTAGCATATATGGTGGCTAACAACGTAAAAGAGAGCGACAAGAGAAGCAAAGCACGGTCGTGAAGCTAGTAGTGATCAAGAAGTGATCCTAGAACAACCTACGTCAAACATAACTCCAACACCGTGTTCACTTCCTGGACTCCGCCGAGAAGAGACCATCACGGTTACACATGCGGTTGATGTGTTTTAATTAAGGTCAACTTCGGGTTTTCTACAACCGGACATAAACAAATTCCCATCTGCCTTATAACCGCGGGCACGGCTTTCGAAAGATAATACCCTGCAGGGATGTCCCAACTTAGCCCATTATAAGCTCTCACGGTCAACGAAGGATATTCCTTCTACCGGGAAGACCCGATAAGTCTCGGAATCTCGGACTACAAGACATCTCGACAGTAATAAAACAAGTCCAGCAAAGCCGCCCGATGGTGCCGACAAATCCTGATAGGAGCTGCACATATCTCGGTCTCAGGGCACATCCGGATAAGCTAAGCGTACAGGTACCAACATAACCCAAGTTGCCAAGGGACGGTCCCGCACGGTGCTCTAGTTTGGACCAGCACTCAGAGGAGCACTGGCCCGGGGGTTAAAATAAAGATGACCCTCGGGCTCGCGAAAACCCGGGGGAAAAAGGCTTAGGTGGCAAATGATAAAACCAATGTTGGGCCTTGCTGGAAGAGTCTTATTCAAATCGAACTGTCAAGTGGGTCCCATAAATCACCCAACCGTGTAAGGAACGCAAAATCAAGGAACATAACACCGGTATGACGGAAACTAGGGTGGCAAGAGTGGAACAAAACACTAGGCATAAGGCCGAGCCTTCCACCCTTTACCAAGTATATAGATGCATTAATTAAATAAGAGGTATTGTGATATCCCAACAAGTAAACATGTTCCAACAAGGAACAACAAGTCCATGTTCCAACAAGGAACAAACTTCATCTTCACCTGCAACTAGCAACGCTATAAGAGGGGCTGAGCAAAGCAGTAACATAGCCAATCAACGGTTTGCTAGGACATGGATGGTTAGAGGTTCGACATGGCAATATGGGTGGCATGATATAGCAAGTGGTAGGTATCACAGCATAGGCATAGCAAAAGAGCGAGCATCTAGCAAGCAAAGATAGAAGTGATTTCGAGGGTATGGTCATCTTGCCTGCAAGGTTCTCAGAGTTGTCGAAAGCTTGATCCTCGTAAGCGTTCTCAACAGGTTCCTCGTTCACGTACTCGTCTCCCTGCTCTACCCAAAGCAAGAGCACAAGCAAAAGGAACAACTATCAACCACGATGCAATGCACAAGCAACATGATGCAAAACATGGCATGATATGCGAGATGTGATATGCAATGCATATGCGTGCTCCGGAAGGGAAAAGATGAACAAGGCATAATCTTGGCAAACCAAGTATGCCGCTGGAAAGATGAGGTGATTTCGGTTGAAATCGATATAAAGATCACCGGAATCGGATGCACGGTTTGCAAATGACAAGCAAAACAAGAATGACAAGATTCTGCCATTAACAGCATGATGCTACTTAGCAAGCAACAAGAAACTAAGCTACTGCACCCAAACATATCAAAAAAGCATATTACAGTGATCTACTCAAGATGCTTGACAAAATATGAACACTGAGCTACGGCCAAATCACACCATAACAGGTTCAAACAAGCATGGCAAAAGTGCAAAAGATAACAGGTTCACAGACTTGGCGAAAATAACAAGCCAGAAACTAACATCAGGATGACATGTTTAGAGCAAGCAAACGACATGCTACAGGAACAGGACATAGCAAATTAAGACATGGAGTGAATCTGCTCAAAGTACTTAACAAAAGTCCCTTAATGACCATAAGCCAAAAAGGATCAGAAAATATAATAACACCCATGTCAATTAAGCAAGTTTCGTTACAAGTTTCAGACTTAGCAGAAAACTGGACATGTCAAAAACAGATAACAAGTAGGCATGTTTACGAGCTCGATGCACTCACTACAGAGCATTACATGATAAAATAAGCATACATCCATCAAGAATACATGGCATAGAAGCTAGACATGGCAAGAAGAACATCATATCATGCAAGAATCAACTACACCAAGCTTGGCAAAACCGAATAACATGTAAACAATCTGCCAGTAACATTTTATAGCAAAAGTAGAGCTCGATTGACTCAAGCTATGGCACTCCATAATTACAAACAAAGGCATGGATGGATAGAGCAAATCCATATTCTCAAAACACCCTTACTGATCATGCTCAAAAGAGGCATAGATCTCTCGGAAACAACATGAACACAAGGCATAAAAATAACAGCAGGCAAGGAGTTAGTAAAATTACTAAGTTTCTGAAATCAGCAACATTACGTACCCTAGTTTGCATGCTTGTGCTAGTCACCACAGAGATCACAAAAATACATAGCAAAAACCACTGTAAAGATGGCATGGCATATTTCAAAACACATGTAGGACTCAACTTCATAGGATGCACACATCAATCATGGCAAAAATGACAAAAGTACATGTTCTGATAATAAAATGGATCTAACATCACATGGCCCTCTTCCAACAGCATTTCGGGCATCAAGATGATCTCCAATGAAAATGATGCAATGGGATGAAATGATGTACTCATTGAGGCGAACAATTTTACATTTACGCACGAAACAGAGCTACGGATGCAGAGATATGATGCATTGAACATGCGACGAATATGCAACAATTATAGGACTTTGCAGATTTCGAGGGGTAGAGAAAGTCAACCGCGGCGGCGCGGGGAACGCGTGTGGGCGGCGCACGGGCCCAGGCGGCGGGAGGCGCGCGCCCCGGGCGGCGGAGGCGGCGGGCGGCGCGCGGGCTCGGGGGGGGGGGGGGGCGCCTCGGGCCCGAGCGGGTCGGCGGCAGCTGGCGGCGGGGATGCCCACGTGGCGCGCGGAGATTGGCCGCGGGGCGGCCGGCGGACGTGTCCGGCGCCGGGCGGACGCGTCCGGCGCGCGGAGGAAGAAGGGAGCTAGGGTTAGGGTGGTTTTGGACCCGAAAATGGAGGAGGGGGAGGTGTTTTTATAGGTAGGAGGAGCTAGGAGGCTCCAAATTGAGCACGGTTTGCGGCCACACGATCGTGATCAAACGGCGATGGACATGGGAGTGTTTTAGATGGGTTATTGGGCTGTTTTGGAGGGGGTTTGGGCTGCAACACACACGAGGCCTTCACGGTTACCCGGTTAACCGTTGGAGTATCAAACGACCTCCGAATGACCCGAAACTTGACAGGCGGTCTACTGGTGCTATACCAAGGCCGCTTGACAAACCTCGGTCCATTCCGAGAAGGTTTAATACCCGCTCACGGAAAAAGGTAAAAGGGGACGCCGGGGAACATAGGAGCGCCGGATTGCAAAACGGACAACGGGGAAAATGCTCGGATTCATGAGACGAACACGTATGCAAATGCGATGCACATGATGACATGATAAGAAATGCATGACAAGGACAAAATGCAAAAAGACGGGAAACCCAACCACGGAGGGAATATCATATCACATTGCCGAAAATGGCAAGAGTTGGATTACAAATATGAAGTTACATCCGGGGTGTTACAGCCCCACGATCCAACGATGTGGAGCCGTCCTTGTGATCCAACGACGTGGAGCCTGCACACAGCCAGCCCACCTAGTTCCTTCTATAAGGCCAGATCTGAGGGCTGTCGCTTGGCGCGAGGGTATGATCGAACGGCTGACGTTGGGAGCTAGGGTTAGGCAAAACCCCGCGAGGTTTAGAGGGGTTTTGAGCTGGTCAACGGGGTTTCGAATGCTTTGACTGAGCATAACTAATTTTTAAAAATAAAAAAATATGAAACACTCGCTGTTCATCATTTTATAAGACAAACGAACGAGGAAAAATACTAAACTTGGTCTATGGTCATTTTCTTAAAAAAAAACCCTAGCTGGCACGATCGAGGTCAAATGAGCACCATTAATTTTAAAAAATCAAAAAATATAAAACGTGCACACCATTCTGTCTTATGTGACATGTTACCAACCAAAAATCATAAACTTGCTCTATAGTCATTTTCATGAGAAAACCTTCACACATATGAGCTATCATGTACATGATTTCATAGAGTTCAAGGGGAGGAGGTGGTGTTACCTTCTGTTTTTGAAAAATAAAAAAAATTAAAAAAATCAAAAAATAGTGAGACTTCGAATCTACACTATGGAAAGTGAATATGTGTTAATAGAAAAGACATTTGGCTCATTTAGAATAGGTTCAAAAAAACTTGATTACAAATTTGCTGTTTACCCTAGCCTGGGAACTCATTTGGAGCACATTTTCTCAAATTCAATTTATTGACCTCCTCTAAATCACTTCAAATTTGCGCCCCAAATACGTCGGTGTAGACGTCGAACGGACGCCACACGCACCTTCTCGCTGTCCGCGGCATCCCCACTTGGCGGGCGCCCACTCGCGGTCAGCTTAATTTATGACCACGAGCCCACGCGTCAGCGACGGCGGTCGCCCTTTTTTAAGCCGACCGTGCGGCGGGGCCATCCTCATCCAAACTCGCAGTCCCCATCTAGGCAAGCTCGCTCTCCCGTCGCCGGCAAACCCTAGCAAAAACCCTAGCCAACCCTAGCCAAATGGGGCTCTTCTCCGGCCCCGGCAACAGCAAGTCCAAGGGCAAGGCCCCCACCGTCCCTTTCCCCTCTGAGTTTGTACCGCCTCTGCCGGTGCTGGATCGCCGGCTGCGGGTGCGATTGAGCGTGCCAGTGCACCAGGCGGAGTGGCACTGGCAGCACCGCGTCCCTCTGCCGTACCCCAACGTCACCCTGCCTCACGGCTGGCATCTGGATCCAGAGAGGATCCAAGTGCCGGCGGCGCCGCGGTCGACTAGGGCGTATGCGGAGGAGGTGCGGTGCCGGCGGGCTATGCTGACGCCGAAGCAGCATCATGACGCCACCTACGCCACCGACTCGTCTAACTGGGCGGGGTGGTTCTCCATCGAGCACGAGGAGGCGAGGCGACACGGCGTGCCGCCGCCCCTGCTCGTCGTTCGGGAGGAAGACCAGGCGGCGGAGGCCACCTACCAGGCGGCCCTTGAGGCAGTCTACCGCGAGAGCGAGGAGGACGAGTGGCGTAGGGTGGAGGAAGAGGAGGCTCGCTACGAGGCAGGCATGACACATGCCCTCGCCCTCTTCGCGGCCGGCGATTGCGTCGTGCCGCCGGTGGCCCCGCCGTCCCCTCCCCGACGGCTCGTCAAGGCCGACTTGGAGCCACAGCCGGAGCCGGAGCCCATCGCGCGCTTCTCTTGGACGGGAGTGGTGCATGAGTGGGTGTCTGCGCCACCGATTTGGATGGGGGCGACACCGGAGTAGGAGGCGGCGTACCTCGAGATGTGGCACCAAGGACGGCTCGCCGAGGAGCTCCGTCGCGGCGAGTACGAGGAGATGCTCGAGCGCGACCTCGAGGAGGAGGCGCGCGAGGCTGAGGCAGAGGTGCGCCAAGCCGCGGCTGCGAAGGCGGCTGCACAGCGCCCCGCGCCGGCACTGCCCCCGTCGGAACAGCTGCCCGCGGCCTACATCGCCACCGCCTGGAACACGATGTTCCCCTGGGCCGACCCTGCGCCGACGCTCATCGACCTCACCCACCCGAGGACGACGACGACGACGTCTAGGGCGCGCTGGGCAGCGCACCCCCTCGTAGTTAGGTTGTTTTTAATTTCTTTTAATGATAATGTGGATGCGTGGACTCTCGCCGGCCTTCCTGGCCGGCTTTAATGTTTAATTAAGTTGTTTTTATTTTAAATATGCACGCACAGTTTTTTTCTCGGCACTGTCAAAATGGGTCAGGTCAGCGTTGGGCGCATGAGCCGACCCAAACGCGTTGGGCGCAGCGAGAGGATTATGGGAAAATGGTAGGAGTGATGGAGGTGGTTGCCCTCTTTATATGATGTGCTACCCCACGACCGCGGTCTTGCATGCGCCCACGTATACGCGGCCCCACTCATCAGCTAACAGTCAAAGGCATTGACCCGACGACAATGTCCGTTATAACCAGTTATGAGGGTTTCGGGCAAGGGAGTGGGGAAAAGTGAGCAAAAGTTAACAGAGTGGGTTGAATGAGTAGAGCTAAGAAACCAGGGGTACAGAAATAAAAATCCCAATTCAAAAATATTCCTTTTCCCATTCTGCCCCAAGTGGCTTTTTGAGAAGGAATTGTCATTTATATTTGCTTGATTGACCCCAAACTTTTTTGACACCTTTTCTGTCCATATAATTGCCCCATGCCAAAATTCAACTTAATTTTCCTAGTGAATCTTCCTCAGCAAATTTCCAAAGTTCCTGTCTGAGGGAAGCCTCTGTGAAGGAAGTACTAGCTAGGGTAATCCAAATGAGTTGAAATTTTGCAAGGCCCTTCATATGATCAAATAATAACCCTCCTCCAAATTTGGGCTCATTTCATCACTATATGTGAGCTCAGCATCAAATCTTGGTTTCTGGTCAGATTTTTAGGTTGTGAAGCAACTATATTTTATATTGCTTCGTTTTTGCTGAAAATTTACCAGGTCATTCTCATATCCATATGACTTCTCTCCACCAAGTTTTGGCTCAATTCATTTAGCCATTTGCCCCTCTGTCCAGATTGAAGCATTGTGAAGTAAGTACCATTTTGGTATTTCGAAATGGCATGAAACTTTTACAGCAGCTTCATATCAGCAAATAACTCATTTATACAAAAATTCAGCTCAATCGAATTTGATACGTGAGTGCTACTTCATGTTTTGTATTTCTGTCTGGTCTGGTGGTTTGTACTGCAAGCACTAGCTAAACCCCTCCTCTTGAGCTGAAACCTTGACATCTTAATCACCTTAGTAAGTGAACAAACCCAGTCAAATCTCAGCCTTGATCTCCAATCATGTGAGCCACAGCAAGCAACAAACACCTTGTTGTGCATTTGGTTTCTTGCTCCCTGTGATCACACCAGTGCCAACTATGCTTGTTTTATTCTTCTTTAACAACTAGCTCTGCCTCCCTTGTTTCCTCGACATAAATTGGCAGACCACCGTACATTGTGTGCACTAGTGCACGCGGTGACCACTGCTTTCGCATGCCATGGACGCGAGCTGCGTGTCGTTTGCTTCGGGCCCCTCCTGTGCTCGTCGTTCTCACGAGCCCAACCATGTCCAACAGCTCCCCCATGCCTCGTCCGTCCCCCTGGACCCCTCTCCCCTCTTGTAGCTCACTCATCGGAGCTTGCCGCCGCGCGCCCAGGGGAGCATTGTGCCCGTTTCGGCTCTGTTCATCCCTGGCCTCTTCCTTCCCGTGCCCCTTGGCCTCCTCTGCCCCGTGAGCTCCCTCTGTACCCTCTCATCGCCTACCGTCGAGCAAGCTCGCGTGCCCACGCGTCCACGGCTCCTGTGACGTGTCCCGCGGCCGTGCTCGCCCTCCTGCGTCGCCCTACATATATATAGCCACTCCGAGCACCTCCCGAGCTCACCAGCAGCTCCACTACCCTCCTTTGGTCCCGCCTAGCCTGTTCCCCAAGCCGGAGCAGCTCTCTTTGCCTCCCTTTACCACCATGGCTGCCGCGGGCCTCAGCTCGAATTCAAGCTCCGCGGCGTGCCCCGTCCCATCTAGCCACCTCCATAGGCCTCCATCCACCCCCTGGAGCCTCCCAGCCATTCGCCTCCTCCTTTGGTGGCCTCTTGTCACAAGCCCCATCGTTGGCCGGAGCTGCCGTCCACCGCAGCCAACCCCCACCGCCGTTCCCGAGCTTCCCGTGACCGCGCCACCATGGAACAGATCGTCCTCGTCGCCCTGAACCCGGTAGGTAGGTCGGGCGCCGCTGGCGACGGCCGGTTTCCCCGGCTATTGCCGTCGAAGTGCCGCCTCTGCCTCGGCTGTGCGCGCCGCATCGGGGAAGAAGGAGCAGGAGGAGAGGGGCAGAGGTAGGGCCCACACGTCAGTGACCCAAGGGCCCCCCGCCACTGCCAACGTGGATAAGTGGAAGCGTATTTTGCGTTTTATGCTTTCCCTGTGGGAAAGCGCATTCTGCTGCAGTGTGCGACCCGTCGAGCTGCCAGGGACCCCGTTGTGAATATTTTATTTGCGGATAGGCCCCTAGCAGTCAAATGCTTATATCTTCGCGCTCCTAGCTCCAAACGAGGTGATTCCAAGTCTCACGGTTTTGTCTCGTCGAGCCCGTCATGTTGGTACCATTTTCATAATTTTTTCTCACTGTGAAAATGACCATTTTTCCCTTGCCCCAAGCAGCCCCCTCCGAGAGAGAACTGTTTCCGGCAAATCTTTCCGCGATCGTTCCGCACTTCTCCCAAGTGATTTCTTCATTACCAGGCAAGCCACGATAGCCACTTGCATGATATCATTGTAACAGAAATGGTTTTCAACTTGAATCTCTAAGTTGTTTGTGCATGTTATTATTCCGTGATTGATTTATTCATGCTCGTGTTTGGATGCTTATGCTTGTACCATGATCGTTTGAATCTAGTTGAGTAGATGTTTACTTGCTCATGCTCTTGTTATACTTCAGTCAAGTAATTATTTTGATGTTAATGATCATGCTATGCTCTTATGTGAAATTGTGATATTATTTTGTTCATACCCATCATCATGTCATGCTCATGGGTATAAATGCTTTATTACCGTTGATATCTTGAATGATTATGCTTTCCCATCCATGTTCTTGTTGTTATTATGGTAAGTTCATCATGTTATATTGTATGACTCAGCATCATTTGCATTCAACTTTAACCGGATATTAATTGAACTTGAACACCTGTTGGCTAAGTCATAGTGCCATCAAATCAAACTGACCAGTGCAACCACATTTTCCTTTTTAGGGGGAAGCCCTAATGCGGTCTATTTTCATGCCTCTCGCCGGTGCCTCCAACTAGGGAAGGTTATGCACGCGCGCTGCCCTGCCCCGGTAGGCGGTGATAGCCTTGTGTGCCCGTTGTTGTTGTACCCGGGTTGTCCCTGTTTGGGAAGGTTTTGTTTTGCCACGACGGTGGTCGTTGGATGTCATGAGGTGACATCGGGGCCACCCATGACTTAGCCCAAAGGGGAGTTTCTTGGAGTGCCCGAGAGAGTGTCATGGCGATAGATCGGTTTAGTCGGAACGCCGTTGGTCCACCCCGAATGGGAGTCGAGGCCATGGGTTCTGTGGTGTGGGTACATTGTGCTAACCTCTGCAGAGTGTGTTCAATCTATCGATAGCCGTGCCCGCGGATAAGGGCCCAGTTCATAGTAGGTCACACTATGCGTCAACAGTAATAAAAACCTGACTAATAAACAACCCCGGTTTGATGAGGAAATAAGTTCGTTGATCTTTATGTGGTCACGGGAGGATCATGATGGTATTCGTGATACTGATGAGGTGATCTTGTGAGGATCACGATGGTATTCTTAATATTGATAAGGTGATCGTGTGAAGATCCCAATGGTATTATTGATAATGAGTGAAGTGATCCCGTGACCATGATGGTAAGTAAGAGTGGCATATGTTTGGTGGTTATGTGGTAACCCCGAACAAAGTGATAAACTGTAGCATGTTGCATGCTAGTACCATCAGTGTTCATGTCTCGAGTAATATATGTTCATGCCATGTTCATAATGTTCTAGCGGTATCATGTTCATCTTGTACATGCCATGTTGTTCTAGTTGTATCATGCTCATGCTTGTTTAACCTGTAAATGCCATGATGTTGTTTGTCTTGATTGCTCCTGGTTGTTGTGAGCTTGCAAGTACATTCAATGTACTAACCTGGCGTGTCATGCCAGTTTGAAGGTCCTGCCTAGTGTGCGTGCTTGTTTTCCGCGGATCCCTTTTTGGCGAGCTAGGATAAGTGTTCCAGCCAGAGTCCCTGCGGAATGGAGTCCATCGTCGTCATCATCGTTGTTCCGCTGCTAGGAGTTATTCCGCTGCTACGAGTTGTTCTGCTGCTAGCATAGAGCAACCTTGGAGGGTGTAGTGCTGTCGTGCCGATGTAATTCCCTATTATATCGGAACCCTTGTATCCCCGTATATTTGTAATAAAGAGCTGATTTATTCTATGCCAGTAGTGCCGTATTCCAGAAGACTTGTCTTTGGGCTGGAATATAGGGCGTTCCGGTTGCCTCTGAGCCGGGGTGCCACAGCGGTGCGGCGGTAGGATCACAATGGCGCTCCTGTTGGCTCTGCCAGGAGCCGAGCGACGTCGCGTTCTTCGGGCTCCAACATGCCTACGACGGCAACAGAGGCGATGGCGCGGGCCTAGATGCTGCTGATTTTCCTCCAACAACAGACAAGATGGATGAATGGAGAGCCACCATCCGGTGCTTCATCGAGTTTGCTGATGCAAACATATCCGAGTTGGCAGAATCCTCATGGTACCCGCCAACCGTGCCAGTAGCTCAGACTGATGGCCGGTTGGCAGGTGGTGCACCTACGGTACAATCACCCTTGCGGCAGCAACTCCAGCAGCAGTGCCGACAGTCACAGCGAACCCAACGGAATGTCAATCCCGGTCAATGGCCTCCTCAGATCCACAAACACAACAAGTTCAGTGGCAAGTGCTACTAGATAGGTGAGTAGAGGATGCTCGCACTACCATTCAACAACGCCGGGAGGCACGCCCTCAATCGGACGAGCACAATGGTCCAGCCGTCGATGAGCCAGTGCCCGTTGTTGGCGGGTACTTGCCTTACGAGGTTGGGTGTCCTACTTTCACACATGAGCTACGACAAGTCCGCTGGCTGTCCATCCGCGTGTTCAAACCCAAAGTACCAGAAAAGTACGATGGCAAGCTAAACCCGACAAAATTCTTTGGCAGTCACACAATCGCTGTGCAAGCTACTAGAGGAAGATATGAGAAAATCTTAGCAAACTATTTCCCATTGGTGCTCAAGCCCAATGTGAGATCTTGGTTGATGAACTTGCCAGAAAACTCCATTTCCTCAAGGTCAGATCTATGCAACGATGTCATTGGTGCCTTTACCGCAGGACAGACAGGCCCTGGACTGCCCAGTGATTTGCATGTCATCCCACAAAAGGAAGGAGAAGATCTGCGCAAGTACATCCAGAGGTTCAGTCGTGTACACCGCAGCATACCAGATGTGCACCCTGCGTCTATGATTGCTGCGTTCCATACAAATGTGCGCAACTGCAAGATGCGGGAAAAGATGCGCGTATGATTGCCGAAGATTGTGAACAAGCTCTATACGTTGGCGGATGAATGTGCACGCATTGAGGAGGGAAGAAGGTTGCCCGTGGAAGATGCTGGCATCGAAGTTGATTCGGATGACGATGATGCCACTACCACGAAGAAGAACGGCCGGAGACGCAACAGGAAGCGCAAGGGCAAGTCTGTTATGACCGTAGAGGGGTCCGGCAACTCCAGCACTGCTAAGAAAACCAAGAAGGGAAGCTCTGGCAAGGAAGCAGCGTCGTGTGCTGACTGCCAGGTGCTACCTCTTGAGCACTACGTTGGTTTTCCCCGAAGAGGAGAGGATGATGCAGTAAAGTAGCGTAAGTATTTCCCTCAGTTTTTGAGAACCAAGGTATCAATCCAGTAGGAGGCCACGCGCAAGTCCCTCGTACCTGCACAAAACAATAGCTCAACGCAACCAACGCGATTAGGGGTTGTCAATCCCTTCACGGTCACTTACGGGAGTGAGATCTGATAGAGATAATATTTTTGGTATTTTTGGTATAGAGATGCAAAGTGAAAAGTAAAAGGCAAAGTAAAAAGCAAGCAAGATTAAAGTGATGGAGATTGATATGATGAGAATAGACCCGAGGGCCATAGATTTCACTAGTGGCTTCTCTGAAGAGCATAAGTATTCTACGGTGGGTGAACAAATTACTGTTGAGCAATTGACAGAATTGAGCATAGTTATGAGAATATCTAGGTATGATCATGTATATAGGCATCACGTCCGAGACAAGTAGACCGACTCCTGCCTGCATCTCCTACTATTACTCCACTCATCGACCGCTATCCAGCATGCATCTAGAGTATTAAGTTAAAAACATAGTAACGCTTTAAGCAAGATGACATGATGTAGAGGGATAGTTTCATGCAATATGATAAAAACGCCATCTTGTTATCCTTGATGGCAACAATGTAATACGTGCCTTGCTGCCCCTTCTGTCACTGGGAAAGGACACCACAAGATCGAACCCAAAGCTAAGCACTTCTCCCATGGCAAGAAAAACCAATTTAGTAGGCCGAACCAAACTGATAATTTGAAGAGACTTGCAAAGATAACCAATCATACATAAAAGAATTCATAGAAGATTCAAATATTATTCATAGATAGACTTGATCATAAACGCACAATTCATCGGTCTCAACAAACACACCGCAAAAAGAAGTTTACATCTAATAGATCTCCATGAGAGAGGGGGAGAACATTGTATTGAGATCCAAAAAGAGAGAAGAAGCCGATACGTCCATTTTGCATCATGCTTTTATATCGATATTTATCGCATTATGGGCTGTTATTTCACGTTATGTCACAATACTTATGGTTATTCTCTCTTATTTTACAAGGTTTACATTAAGAGGGAGAATGCCGACAGCTGGAATTCTGGGCTGGAAAAGGAGCAAATATTAGAGACCTATTCTACGCAACTCCAAAAGTCCTGAAACTCCACGGAATATCTTAAAATATATAAAGAAAAATCATCGCCAAAGATGAAGGCCAGGGGCCCACACCCTTCTCACGAGGGTGGGGGCGCGCCCCCTAACTTGTGGGCCCCCTGGTGGCTCTCCGACGCCCATCTTCTCCTATATGAAGTCTTTCGTCAAGAAAAAAACCAGAAGCAACCTTTTGGGATGAGACTGCGCCGCCACGAGGCGAAACCTTGGCAGAACCAATCTAGGGCTCTGGCAGAGCTGTTCTGCTAGGGACACTTCCCTCCGGGAGGGGGAAATCATCGCCATCGTCATGTGAATTTGGTATTCGTTCGATATTTTGATAAGATGTATGTTGTCTAGCCTCTAGTGGTGTTATCTGAACGTCGACTACATAACACTTCACCATTATTTGGGCCTAGAGGAAGGCATTGGGAAGTAATAAGTAGATGATGGGTTGCTAGAGTGACAGAAGCTTAAACCCTAGTGTCGGTGTCAAAACCGGCGGATCTCGGGTAGGGGGTCCCGAACTGTGCGTCAAGGTCAGATGGTAACAGGAGACAAGGGACACTTTATTTTACCCAGGTTCGGGCCCTCTCGATGGAGGTAAAACCCTACTCCTGCTAGATTAATATTGATGATATGGGTAGTACAAGAGTAGATCTACCACGAGATCAAGGAGGCAAAACCCTAGAAGCTAGCCTATGGTATAATTGTGTATGATGATCGTCGTCCTACGGACTACAACCCTCCGGTTTATATAGATACCAGATAGGGTTAGGGTTACACAGAGTCGGTTATAATGGTAGGAGATCTTGAATATCCGCACGCCTAGCTTGCCTTCCACGCCAAGGAAAGATCCTTTCGGACACGGGACAAAGTCTTCAATCTTGTATCTTCATAGTCCTGGAGTCCGGCTGAAGGTATAGTCCGGCTACCCGAACACCCCCTAATCCAGGACTCCCTCAGTAGCCCCTGAACCAGGCTTCAATGACGACGAGTCCGGCGCGCAGATTGTCTTCGGCATTGCAAGGCGGGTTCCTCCTCCAAGTTCTTTAAGAAGATTGTAAACACCAAAAATAGTGTCCGGCTCTGCAAAATAAGTTTCCACATATTGCCATATAGAGAATAATATTAACACAAATCAAATCTGCTGACGTATTCCGTAGTGCGTCATAACACTGCGGCCAAGCTCTTTATATAAATTGTTTTCATTGTTCCACCTCAGCGTGTTTAGCGAGGCGATTTCCTTGGCATGTCTTGTCAAAGCAGAGATTGTGTGCCCCTTTTAACGGGATTCTCATCAATACGGACGTGGGTAAGCCAACAGCGCCCGTTAGCACGTTTGCCTTAATTAAAGGTTAGTCCAAGACGGTTATGGGGAGGGCTCTTGGTATTCTGCCTCTTATAAAGGGACCAAGACCCTGTTCCCTTCTTCTACTCTCAAAACGAGTTCGCCTGTCGCCTCGAGTTCCAACACCCTAGGCTTCCAGATTCTAGGCGCACCGGACCTTCGACAATGTCCGGTTCCGACCTCCAAGGCCGATGGATGCCCTCCTCCATCACGGAGGAGGACATATTAAGGTTGAGGGAAGCTAAACTCCTGACCGGCGAGACTTCGCACATGTTGCCTGTTCAAGGATAGGTGATCCCTAGCCCTCAGCCTGGTGAGAGTGTGGTATTCGTATCCCACTTCCTTCGGGGATTAGGCTTCCCAATGGATCCCTTTGTAAGGGGGCTGATGTTTTATTATGGGCTGGAATTCCACGACTTAGCTCCGGAGTCCGTCCTCCATATCTCCTCGTTCGTTGTTGTGTGCGAAGCGTTCCTCCGTGTTACCCCTCACTTCGGATTATGGCTCAAGACCTTCAAAGTAGAACCGAAGATGATCGAGGGGCGCCACGCAGAGTGCGGAGGCGCTGCTATAAAAAGAAATGCCGATGCTCCATGGCCCGAGGGCGCTTTTCAAGAGGAGCTTGGCTTGTGGCAACAGGAGTGGTTCTATATCACCGCCCCTCAGGGCACCGCATGGGTGGCGCCTCCTGCCTTTCGCTCGGGTCCCCCACCGCGGCTAGCGTCGTGGATCAACACATGGTTAGATCGGGGCTTGCCCAAAGACGTACCTCTGCTGCAGGGCCGCATTAAGGATCTCTTGGAAGGAGACCTCAACCTGGTCAAGGTGACACAAGTCATGCTGATTCGCCGGACACTGCCCGGCCAACGTCGCCCCCTTCGTCTGTGGGAGTTCAATCCAGAGGGACCGCGAGCTCTCCGGGATTTTATGGGCACGACGCCTGCGGAGATGTATAAACTGTTCTTCGGATCACAAGAAGTGAGTCCGGATTTGACCGAGGACGTAGGTTTAAGCCGCAATCGCCCGGATACTCAAGTAAGTGACCTCGTGCCCGGACCTTCTATCCGCATAATTGACTTGCTCTTAACAGCACTTCTCCTTTTAAGCAGGAGTGGATAGCGAAGGCGAAGCTGATCAGGTGTCCGGCTCCCCTTCCCAAAACCAGGCTGGATCCCGTGCTAGTCAAGATGCTGGAGGTAGTGCCTTTGGAGGGAAATAAGGGGGAGGACAAGGAAACCATGGCCTCCTCGAAAGAGGCCATTCCGAAGGGGGGAATCGACAATTCTCCTCCTAAGGGAAAGAAAAGGGCCGCCTCTGATGACCCGGAGACCGTAGCCTCGAAGCGGGGGAAAGAATCCTTGTCAGAGGGCCCGACGCCGGGGAGCCCCTCGGCCGAACTAAACCCTCAAAGGGACCAGCTCTCCAGCGAGCCGTAAGTAGAAGAAGAGTTTTTCTTTTAAGAGAAATCCTTGATTTATATCTGAGAAGTTTTAACCGAAACCTTACTTTGTACTTCGGACCTCAGCCCTTCTCAGCAGGGCTCGTCCTCGGGGGATCTTCTTCCGGAGATGATGGAGAGCGGAACGCCTCCTCCTTCTGTAGCGCCTAGCAAGGCGGGCGACACTGAAGTGTCGTCGCGGAGGATTTCTCCGGATCCGACAGGGGCGGAAGGTGGCCATGTGGCCTCCCGAGGTTCTCCGCGTCCGGCCTTTGAGGGAGACCATGGGACGAGTCCGGCACCATCTGGTGTTCGGCCGGAGGAGCTAAAGATTCTGCTGGGGCGAGCCTCTGTCTCAGAGGAGCATCGTGCGTTGATGAGCACGGTGATTGAAAAGATTTCATCCGCAGAAAGCGGATTGCACGAGGCCGTCAAAAGTTTACTGACGGGCCTTGAGGTACGTTTTAAATAATGTACACTTGTGTTAGTTGCGCATAAGTAAAGTGCGCCCTGTGTAGATAGTAGCCCCTGAGACTCTGTGCGTCGTTAAATTTGACGGCGCGCAGAGGGTCTTAATCCCAGGTCCTTTAAGTGGCACCTTTATATGTAGGTGGCGGATTGTCTGGAGTCAAGCCGGACTGGTGAATTTGCCGAACTGAAGCGACAACTTGATGAGGCAAAAGCCGACATCGCGCTTGTTAACAAGCGGCTTGATGATGTTCAAGGTATTGAAATCATCGGGCGATGGTGAGTAAGAGGAGCTTTATGTCAATATCTTACCGTGTGTATGCTTAACGCAGATGGTGCGGCCGCCGTGGAGGGTCTGAGGGCCGAACTTGCCCGAGCGAAGGAACAAGCTAGGAAAAGCGATGCGGCTGCCGTGAAAGCCCTTGAAGAGCTGAAAGCCGAACAGGCTGCCCATTGCCGAAGCAAGGAGGAGATGGCTGATATGGCCGTAAAGTTAAAGAGTGCTACTGACCGTTGCAAGCTTCTTGAAGAAGAGGGTCGGGCGAGGCAAACGAGCTTAGAGAAGGATGTTGCTGACGCCAAGGATGCCCGCTCTATAATGAGAGCGGCAAGGGAAGAGCTGCGTCAAGCCGGACAAATTGCGGATGGAAAGCCCTTCTCGCTGCGGAGAAAATTTTGTGATCTGAAGTTTGCCCCGTTAGACCGGATGTGGAGTGTAGAGGACACCTATCTGGATTTGGCAGCTAGTGCTGCTGATGCGACCAAACACTTTCGAGATAAAAAGGATCATGAAGTGGAGAAGCTCTTTTGGTCGCAATTCCTCAATCCAGAGCATCCACTGGCAGTGGACGATTGCCTGGCCCAATGGGACGAACTGAATAGGTTGTCCGGACTCGCCATGAAGTACGTCATGGATCATCTGTGTCCGGGGAGATCGAAGCCGAAGAGTTATTTCAGCTTGGTGCAACAATTTCTTGACGTGGTGCCACGTGTCGATGCTATGAAGAGGTCAGCGTGCATAGAGGGCGCTCGGCTGGCTCTTGCCCGTGTCAAGACATACTGGGCAGATATGGAGCCCACCATTGTTGCGTCCCGGGATTCGCATAAAAGTCGAATACCTTCTGAGCACTATTTTAAGGAAGTCCTCGAAGGCGCTCGCATAATAGAGACGTAGTGCTCGAAGGATGCTACATTATGATAGCATATGTAATCATAAAACAGTATTTTGATAAATTGTGGTGGCATTTTTTACACTTGTGCCTTCAAGTATTAAGAACACCTCCTGTGCGGCCGTTTTAATATATATATATATATAAATTCTGAAAGATTGCAGTCTTTGGCTTCAGCCCCCACGCACATAGTACGGGGGTGCGCGCAGAAGACGCATTTTCACACTTAACCCAACGTCTTGGTCCTACAAAGGAGGTGATAGCGCAGCGGGCTAGGCAACCGGACTATAATGCTTTAACACTTTCACTTAGCCATAGGAGCTTGACAGTAGGACTCTTTAGGTAGCCCCTTAGTGGCGACTGCGCTTGCCCGAATTCGGGGCGCATACGTGCCTGACCGGGAAAGGGCCCTTTGTTAAAGCGGAGGAATCCGATAAATTCCTATAAGTCATTGAGTGGCGACCAGTCTCTCGCTACATCATGACAGTCAGTTTTCGGCTTTCTCTACTGAGGTGCTTGCCCGGCCAAACCAGGGCACAATCGCAGTAGTTCTCCTGGTGCTACCTTAGCCGATAGAGCGGAACGTAAGGTAGCCGAACTCAGGAGCCGGGCAACCCAACATTTGACCAAAGACATGATTCAGAGCTAATGCATATAGTGCCAAAACTCGCGACGCCGAATACTCCCTAAGGTGTTCGGTCTTTATGAGTGCAGGTGAAACAACACCCTTTATTAAAAAAAAGAGAGCCCCTAGTGTCCAGGTACGAGCAAAAATTCTGGCGTGGCCACATGCCAAAACGCCAACCTCCTCCTTGGTTATAGTAGAAAAAACCAGGGGATGTATAGCAGCAAGAGACAGTAAAAAAGGTTTATGCAGGGTCTTAATCTAAAAAGAATCCTTAGGACGGGTCCCTACTGCACGTCTGCGCTTGTGTCTCCGCTGTGCCGTGTCCTGGACGGGCGCCGCACGACGTTCATCTGCAAAAGAGAGGAACTGAATTGAAAATGGGTCGTGCGGAACAAAAAGATAATTAACAAATTATAAAGAAAAAAATATATAAAGTTGAGCTTTATTGTCTCTGCGTATAGCCCCCGGTACGGGGGTATATGGCGTTTAAGCCTGCGTTGATGATGGACTTGTGCCGAACTCATTTAGTCCAGGTCCGTGGCCTTTAATGACTTATATCGAAAAAGTCTTTTGGCTGGCGAGGCCACTTTATTGTGCGGCTGTTTAAGCGGCCGCGCAATCCTCCGTTTGGAGGAGGCGTATTTTAGTGCGCTCCCTTTAAAGAGATGATGCCTCGTGGACCGGGCATCTTAAGCGTGAGAGATGCATAGTGCGGTATTGCGTTAAAGCGAGCGAAAGCTCCGTGTCCCATTAGTGCTTGATAGCAACTTGAAAACGGGACGACATGGAAGGTCAGCTTTTCGCACGGAAGTTATTGGCAGAGCCAAATATGACTTCAAGCCGGAGAAAACCCATACAATGGGTGTCCGGGCCCGGTGCTACCCCTTGAAAGGAGGTTTTGCTGTGGCGGATTCTTGCTGGGTTTATGCCCATGCGGTGGATTGTATCCTGATATATCAGGTTTAGTCCACTGCCGCCGTCCATAAGGACATTGGTAAACTGGAATCCGTCAATTATTGGATCGAGTATCAGGGCAGTCCGGCCTGGGTTTTTGATATTTCTAGAATAATCTAGCTGATAAAAAATGATTGGTTTTAATAACCAGTGGCGAGACCCCCGAGGGATAGGTTTTATTGTGCGTACCTTTATGGGTGCCACACGTTTTGTTACGTGAAGTGAGTTCACTGTTTTAACTTCTTGTGGGAAGTTCTTTTGTTTCCGGGTGTTCTGCTGCTGGGGTTCGTCCTCGTCTTCGCTTGGTGTATCGAGCCCCTTGTGTTCGGCGTTAAGCCATCCGAATTGTTTAAAAACCCAACAGTCTCTGTGGGTGTGATTAGCAGGCTTCCCAGGAGTACTGTGTATCTGACATATTTTGTCCAGGATTCTGTTTAAGCTGGACGGATCATCCCTATTGTCCTGAAGGGGTGGTTTTGTCTGATTTTGCCGTGAGCCTTTGAATCCGGCATTGACTGCCGTGCTCTTTGGACTTTTTTCTTTGGTTCGGCGACGGTCCTTATTTTGTCGCGGTTTTCCGTTTCCATCCCTGATTTCGGATGTACTTGGGTCGCCGGGGCTGCATCTTGCCAACCAGCTGCCCTCTCCTGCGCAAAAGCGGGTCATGAGGCTTGTGAGTACGGGCATTGTTCTTGGCTTTTCCTGGCCGAGGTGTCTGGCGAGCCATTCGTCTCGGACATTATGCCTGAAATCTGCTAAGGCTTCGGCGTCCGGACAATCCACTATCTGATTCTTTTTAGTAAGGAATCTGTTCCAGAACTGCCAAGCTGATTCTCCGGGCTGTTGAGTTATGTGACTGAGATCGTCTGCGTTCGGGGGGCGGACATAGGTCCCTTGAAAATTTTCTCGGAAAGCATCCTCGATCTCTTCCCAACTTCCAATTGTGTTTTCGGGAAGGCTTTTAAGCCAGTGCCGGGCTGGCCCTTTAAGCTTAAGGGGTAAATATTTGATGGTGTGGAGATCATCTCCTCTAGCCATATGTATGTGGAGGATATAATCCTCGATCCAGACTCCGGGGTCTGTTGTTCCATTGTACGCCTCTATGTTGACGGGTTTGAATCCCTCTAGAAATTCATATTCCAGAACCTCATCGGTGAAGCATAGGGGGTGTGCGGCGCCCCTGTATTTGGTTGTGCCGGATTCTGATGATGGATTTTTTGCATTGCTTGTGAGAGCTTGCTTTCTTGGCCCATAAATGGACCTGGCTGGGCCATGATGCGAGTCTTTAATTGGGTCACATGTCGCATTGAGTGCGGCACCGCTTGCCGTTTTATGGTGGCCGTGGGGTCGTCTATCCGACCGTGTGGCTTTTTTATTTTTTGAATGCGAGGGCTCTAGGGCCTCTTGGTCGAATTCGGGCAGTAGTTTTCTCTTCAGATAGCTTTTAGTGCGGCGGCTACCGCCGTATTTGTCTGCGGTCTTGATTACCTTGCTCCATCTTATTCTGAGTGCATCTTCCGCCGTCTTTAGCTTCCGCTTCTGGTTTTTCAGGCTGCGTGCTGTGGCAACGAGCCTTTCGTGGAGATTCTTCTGCTCCGTGGTCTTATCCGGCATGAGATCGTCCGGAGTTCTGTTATGGCCGGGGGAGGGCTGTCTGTCCTCTCTATCCGCATTGCCCTGTTTGGACGGTTGCTTTGAGGCATGCTCGTCGTCTACCGGCTCATCCTGCTCTATGGCTGGGTCTTGATCGAGGCGGGGCTTGGCTCGGCGTTTTCGTCGCCGCTTTGATTGCTTTTCGGGGTGTTTATCCCTTTTTTCATCCCCTTTTTCCTCGTTGTCATTTCCTTTAGGGGTATCCACCATGAATACATCGTGAGATGGGGTGGTGGTCCAGCGCCCTACAGGTGCTGGTTCCTGTTCGTCTCCATCTTCGTCGTCCATACCGTCGAAGTCTTGGATCCGAAGTCAAGTATGTTGGTTAAATCATCGACAGTGGCTATTAAGTGGGTGGTGGGTGGGCTTTGAATTTCTTCGTCGTCCGAATCCCAACCTCGCAGACCGTAATCCGGCCTGGGCTCTCCTGATAAAGAAAGAGACTTGAGAGAATTCAGGATATCACCGAAAGGTGAGTGCTGAAAGATGTCTGCGGCGGTGAACTCCATTATAGGCGCCCAATCGGATTCGATCAGCAGGGGCACGGGAGGCCCGGAGTTCGAAGAAGAATCCGACTCCTTGGAGTCATGGGCCGTGCGGAGTGCGGGGCTGGCGTTCGGCTCGATCGCCTTCAAGATCGCAGCTCCTAAGGTGACGTCCAACCGTTCATCCTCAAAGAACGCAGCGGGCTCCGAGTCGAGGATCGGGGCCGGTGCGTGTGCGGCCTCCAGGGCACTTTTCGGAGGCAGAGCTATATCATGCCCCTCGAGGTAGTGCGGTGCGCTTGGCTGTGGCTCGGACCCGTCGAAGATCAAGTCTCTGCGGATATCTGCCGTGTAGTTTAAGCTTCCAAACCTGACTTGATGGCCAGGGGCGTAGCTTTCGATCTGCTCCATACAACCAAGCGAATTGGCCCGCAGAGCGAAGCCGTCGAAGACGAAGATTTGTCCGGGGAGGAAAGTCTCACCCTGGACCTCATCGTTGTTGATGATCAAAGGAGCCATCGGGCCTAAAAGCGACGACATAGAGGAACTCTCAATGAAAGCACCAATGTCGGTGTCAAAACCGGCGGATCTCGGGTAGGGGGTCCCGAACTGTGCGTCAAGGTCGGATGGTAACAGGAGACAAGGGACACTTTATTTTACCCAGGTTCGGGCCCTCTCGATGGAGGTAAAACCCTACTCCTGCTAGATTAATATTGATGATATGGGTAGTACAAGAGTAGATCTACCACGAGATCAAGGAGGCTAAACCCTAGAAGCTAGCCTATGGTATGATTGTGTATGATGATCGTCGTCCTACGGACTACAACCCTCCGGTTTATATAGACACCAGATAGGGTTAGGGTTACACAGAGTCGGTTACAATGGTAGAGGATCTTGAATATCCACACGCCTAGCTTGCCTTCCACGCCAAGGAAAGATCCTTCCGGACACGGGACGAAGTCTTCAATCTTGTATCTTCATAGTCCTGGAGTCCGGCTGAAGGTATAGTCCGGCTATCCGAACACCCCTTAATCCAGGACTCCCTCACCTAGTTTATGCGTTGCTTCGTAAGGGGTTGATTTGGATCCACATGTTTCATGCTATGGTTAGGTTTACCTTAATACTTTTGTTGTAGTTGCGGATGCTTGCAATAGAGGTTAATCATAAGTGGGATGCTTGTTCAAATAAGAACAACACCCAAGCAGCGGTCCACCCACATATCAAATTATCAAAGTACCGAACGCGAATCATATGAACGTGATGAAAACTAGCTTGACGATATTCCCATGTGTCCTTGGGAGCGCTTTTCCTATTATAAGAGTTTGTTCCAGCTTGTCCTTTGCTAAAAAAAGGATTGGGCCACCTTGCTGCACTTTATTTACTTTTGTTACTTGTTGCTCGTTACAATTTACCTTATCACAAAACTATCTGTTACCACTTATTTCAGTACTTGCAGAGAATACCTTGCTGAAAACCGCTTATCATTTCCTTCTGCTCCTCGTTGGGTTCGACACTCTTACTTATCAAAAGGACTACGATAGATCCCCTATACTTGTGGGTCATCGAGACTCTTTTCTGGCGCCATTGCCGGGGAGTGTAGCGCTTCTGGTAGGTGGAATTTGGTAAGGAAAAATTTATATAGTGTGCTTAAATTTACTATCACTTGTTACTATGGAAAGTAATTCTCTGAGGGGGTTGTTCGGGGTATCTTCACCCCATCCATCAGAGCAAAGAGTTGCTCCTCAACTTACTGAATCTATTGTAAATGAAACTCCTTTTGAATTTCCTTCGGGTATGATGGAAAAACTGCTAGCTAACCCTTTTACAGGAGATGGAACAAAGCATCCTGATGAGCACTTAATATATGTGGATGAAGTTTGTGGATTATTTAAGCTTGCAGGTATACCCGATGATGTTGCTAAGAAGAAGGTCTTACCTTTATCTTTGAAGGGAGACGCATTGACATGGTATAGGCTATGTGATGATATGAGATCATGGAATTATAAAACATTGAAATTGGAATTTCATCAAAAGTATTACCCTATGCATCTTGTTCATCGTGATCACAATTATATATATAATTTCTGGCCTCGCGAAGGAGAAAGCATCGCTCAAGCTTGGGGGAGGCTTAAATCAATGTTATATTCATGCCCCAATCATGAGCTCTCGAGAGAAATAATTATTCAAAGTTTTTATGCTCGACTTTCTCATAATAGTCAAACCATGCTCGATACTTCTTGTGCTGGCTCTTTTATGATGAAGACTTATTAATTTAGATGGGATTTATTGGATAGAATTAAACGCAACTCTGAAGACTGGGACCTCGACGAAGGTAAGGAGTCAGGTATGACACCTAAGTTTTATTGTGCTAAATCTTTTATGGATACCGATATTTTCCGTAAGTTTAGCACTAAATATGGACTTGACTCTGAGATAGTAGCTTCCTTCTGTGAATCTTTCGCTACTTATGTTGATCTCCCTAAGGAGAAGTGGTTTAAATATCATCCTCCCATAGAAGTAAAAGTAGCAGCACCTATTAAAGTTGAAGAAAAGACTGTCACTTTAATGATCCTATTGTTCCTACTGCTTATGTTGAGAAACCACCTTTCCCTGTTAGAATAAAGGATCATGCTAAAGCTTCAACTGTTGTTCGTAAAAGCAATATTAGAACATATACACCTCCTGAGCAAGCTAAAGTAGAACCTAATATTGCTATTGTTAAAGATCTCTTGTCTGATAATATTGATGGGCATGTTATTCAGTTCGAAGGTGAAACTGCTAGAATTGCTAAACCTTGTGCTAAAGATAAACATAGACCTGTGGTAGGCATGCCTGTTATTTCTGTTAAAATAGGAGATCATTGTTATCATGGCTTATGTGATATGGGTGCTATAGCTAGTGTTATACTGCATACTTTCTATGAAGAAATTAAGCATGAAATTGCACCTGCTGAGTTAGAAGGTATTGATGTCATAGTTAAACTTGCTGAGGGAGTCCTTGATTAGGGGGTGTTCGGGTAGCCAGACTATACCTTCGCCGGACTCCAGGACTATGAAGATACAAGATTGAAGACTTCGTCCCGTGTCCTGATGGGACTTTCCTTGGCGTGGAAGGCAAGCTAGGCGATGCGGATATTCAAGATCTCCTACTTATGTAACCGACTCTGTGTACGCCTAACCCTATCTGGTGTCTATATAAACCCGAGGGTTGTAGTCCGTAGAAAAACCATCTTCATACACAATCATACCATAGGCTAGCTTCTAGGGTTTAGCCTCCTTGATCTCGTGGTAGATCTACTCTTGTACTACCCATATCATCAATATTAATCAAGCAGGAGTAGGGTATTACCTCCATTGAGAGGGCCCGAACCTGGGTAAAAACATCGTGTCCCTTGTCTCCTGTTACCATCCGGCCTTGACGCACAGTTCGGGACCCCCTACCCGAGATCCGCCGGTTTGGACACCGACATTGGTGCTTTCATTGAGAGTTCCTCTGTGCC
The DNA here is from genome assembly GCA_032464435.1 of Aegilops umbellulata. Lineage (NCBI taxonomy): Eukaryota > Viridiplantae > Streptophyta > Magnoliopsida > Poales > Poaceae > Aegilops > Aegilops umbellulata. The sequence continues at coordinate 494,480,976 of CP136056.1, forward strand.
GTCGCAATCAGGAAGGATGCCTCTTCCCGTCTTTAAAGACGGCGCCATTACTAAGGGAGCCTTGGCTGTCAGCCAAACCCTCCGGCTAGGTGGTTTTCTCACGACCGCCTGTTCGGCCATTGCGCCGACGGTGACCTCTTGGGTCATCGAAAGCAACCTTCAGTCAGCTCAGAACTCGCCGAGCAGCTGGATCCGATGGAGCTCTCTTCCGTAAACGAGCTCTTGGATCGCATCGCCGCACTGGGGTCGCTACAAATTACGACCAGGTTGGGCTTAAACCCGATGTAAGAGAAACTAACTCTCCCCAAGTAGCCCACCACGTTGCCGTGGTAGAGGCGCAGTGCGGCGACCCTTCATCTATTCTAAGGACTAGCTACGTCCGAATTCCCGAACCCTCCAGGCCGGATACCCACGGAGGGGAGGATACAATCCAAGACCTGAGCTTAGAATTAGGCAACGGGCTAGATTCATTGGACAACATCGAAGACTCCGGACTTCAGAGTTCGGAAGCTCTTCGGCCTCCGAATCATAAATGGGGTGAGGTCTTAGATTCAACGCCACCCGCCCGCCCGAACATAAGCGATCTTTCCCAAATCAGGCAAAAGCCCGAGGAAACAGTACATCACTACTGGGCCAGATTCCTCCTGGTTATGAACAGGACAAAGGACTGCCGCGAGGGAGACGCAATTTCATTCTTTTGCAGTAACTGCACGGACGAGGGAATACTTAATGCCATAAGTCATCGTGATATTATCGATGCCACTGCAGGACACTATTCGTTGTGTTTCCTCGACGCATACTCCGGTTACCATCAAATCAAGATGGCAGAATCAGACCAAGCCGCAACAACATTCATCACACCATACGACCCATTCTGCTTCAACACAATGCCCTTTGGGCTGAAAAACGCCGGCGCAACATATCAGCGCATGATACAAACATGTCTGGCCAACCAGATCGGCAAAACAGTGGAGGCGTATGTGGATGATGTGGTCGTCAAATCAAAACATGTCGAATCTCTAGTAGACGACTTGAGGCTTACATTCGATAACATTCGAAAATACGACATCAAGCTCAATCCGGAGAAAGGCGTCTTCGGCGTTCCAGCCGGAAAGCTCTTGGGCTTCATTGTATCCGGTAGAGGGATCAAAGCAAATCCAGCCAAGATCCGAGCTTTGTCACAATTCGATGTCCCAAAAGACCTCAAACAAATAAAAAAATTAACCAGACGCGTGGCGGCTCTAAGCCGCTTCATCTCCCGCTTGGGAGAAAAGGCGCTGCCCCTTTACCGCCTCCTACGGCGCACCGAACACTTTGAGTGGACGGATGCCTCCACGGCCGGACTCAATGAAATAAAAGCCATATTGGCAACAAACCCAGTCCTGGCCGCGCCAAACACCGGCGAGCCAATGCTATTGTACATCGCGGCAACCCATCAAGTTGTCAGCGCAGTGCTCGTCGTCGAGCGGGAAACGGATGGACACAAATTCCCCCTCCAAAGGCCGGTCTACTACGTGTCCACTGTCCTCACTCCATGCAAATCACGGTACCCACATTATCAGAAAATTGCACAATAGCATAATTGGAGGTCCTGCCAACGAAATTACACCTTCAGCCCACGTAATAATGGCGGTTATCGCCCCGTGAACAGAACCATTCCTAGCCTACCTTACTAGGCAGGAACTCCCAGAGGACTAAAACGAGGCCCGCTGCATAGTGCGGCGATCTAAAGCCTACAAAGTCCACGAGGGGGAGCTTTATAAGAAAAGCACTACCGGAGTCCTTCAAAGGTGCATCTTCGAAGAGGAAGGGCGGAATCTTCTGGCCGAAATTCACGCCGGACTCGGTGGTCATCACGCTGCTGCTCGGTCCCTTGTTAGCAAGGCTTTCCGTACAGGCTTTTATTGGTCGACGGCCTGGGCAGACGCTCAGGACCTAGTCCAACGATGCGTTGGTTGCCAACTTTTTGCCAACCAAAGCCATATGCCACCCACCGCACTCCAAACTATACCCATCACCTGGACCTTTGTGGTCTGGGGGCTTGACATGGTCGGACCCCTTAAAGGTGGAACCCACAAGAAAAAATACTTACTGGTCATGGTGGATAAGTTCGCCAAATGGATAGAAGCCAAGCCTGTTAAAACGGCTGAATCCGGACCTGTGATAGACTTCATATCCGGGGTTGTACACTGTTATGGCGTCCCCCACAACATCATAACCGATAACGGTACAAACTTTACATCCGACGAGGTAAAACTCTGGTGCAAAAACATGGGCATCAAGCTCGATTATGCTTCAGTCTATCACCCACAAACCAATGGCCAGGTCGAACGTGCAAACGGTCTTATCATGAGCGGCATCAAACCTAGACTTGTGCGGTCCCTCAAGGAATCTAACACGCACTGGGTAGAGGAGCTCGACTCCGTACTCTGGGGGCTGCGGACCACGCCAAATCGCACCACCGGATACACACCATTCTTTATGGTGTACGGCGCAGAGGCAGTTCTGCCCTGCGACATAATTCATGACTCACCTAGAGTGCGCATGTACGAAGAAAGAGATGCCGAGCTCGATCGGCAGGACAGCTTGGACGCCTTGGAGGAGGAGCGTGACGTGGCGAAAGCCCGTTCCGCATTTTATCAACAACAGGCCCAAATATACCAAAAGCAGAGAAGTACGGGCCAAAAATTACAATGTTGGCGAACTAGTTCTACGCCTGCCGGATAAGAAAAAGGACAAACTCAAGCCCAAATGGGAAGGTCCATTTATAATCGACCAAGTCCTAACTGGTGGGGCGTACCGCCTGCGAGACGCGTTGGATAACCGACTCGAGCCGAACCCGTGGAACGCCACACGTCTCCTAAGATTCTATGCTTACCGCCGGACTCCGTGTTCGTCTCCTTCCCCTGCCCATTTTTTACATTTTTCTGTCTTATATTTCTCTCCTTCCCCTCTTTTTCCTTTATAGCCCTTAAAAGGCTCACTACATGACGCACCACTTGCGCTCATTTAACCTGGGGGCTTCTTTAACAAAAGCTTATTTATACGGGCTTCATGCCCCACACATGTGTCAAACTTCCGCATGTACCTTTTTCTTCACCATTATATGCATCGATATGACTTAAGTTTTGGCCAAGATGGGTTGCCTGGCTCCTGTGCTTACCCCTACATTCCCGATTGTTCGGCTAGGCGGTAAAGGGAGCACCTCTGCGATTGTTACTGCCAGGTCAGCCGGATGTGTACCTCAGACTGGGTGAAGCCGAAAGCTAGCGTTCTTAAGGGAATATTCGGTCGGTGAAATAAAAGATGATCTTTTTATTAATTTTCATGCGCCCCAGATGCTTTTTCTGCGTCTTTTCTACGCAGTTCGGACATGCACTTTAGGGCATGCCTCCCCAGCGAAAGGAACCCTTAACGGAACTATTCTCTTTGGAAGATGTTTCTTACTAACCATGTAATATAACATAACTAGTTGGGCACTTGTCTGATAAAGCACTAATGACCCCTACGCCTGGTCCCCACGCATACCACGGTTCTTGTATAACCGCTATGGTATTCGGACACACTCCGGACCATCAGGTCCCGAGGTTGAAGCGAAAAGGTCGGCAACGACAAACGATCTACAATCCGGCTAGAAGGCATTACATATGTCAATTCAAAAGTACATAGTCATTTCGACTAATTGTATTCCTCCTCTATACCATCTAACAGGCTGTCTAATTTACAGTCCTGCTGGGAATACTTTGCGGCCAATTCTACTTGGCCGTACACTAAGCTTACAGGGATCTCCTTCCCGTCAGGCCCCACCGGTCCGACCTCGGCCATGTGGTTTGGGTCAGACTTCGTAAAACGGGTCTTCACCATGGCCCAGGACTCCCTAGCGCCTTGTCGGCAGGCTGATATCTTCCACAACCGGAAGCGCCGCCGAGCTCCCTTCAGCTTCTCCACAAGCTCTCCAAGGCCCTCGGGCATGGAGTGGGCAGGCCATAAGGCTTGGGCAACGCCTTGCATTGCCTGCCGAATTCGCTCGTGCAGTTGCAGGAGTTCGGGAAGAAGGTCACTCGTAGAACCGGGCATCTCCTCTGCAGGACGACCTGTGAGCACACCTACAGACAATACTCTGTTATTCGACTTCCTCGCCGAACTCATTTTTCAAAGTTCGTTCAAGCACTTACTAAATATGCCGCGTCGAAGCTGCTGATTCTCCTTCGAGGAGTCCGACAGGTAGCCACGAACGTCCTTAAGTTCAACGTCCAGCTTGTTGTTGGCATCCTGGAGATCATTCTTCTCTCGCCTCACCTTTGTCAACGTACTCTCACCGGCATTTAACCGGCGTAAGAGTTGTTGCTTCTCCGGATCAAGTCCGGCGCCATCTGCAACATGAATTATCAGACTTGCACCCAAACCACACAATACTAATCTTTCGAAGTGTATCTTACCTGAGGGGGTCCCTTTGGGCTCCCCAGCTGCGGCTAGTGCGGCCTCTAGTTGGGCCTTGCACTTTTCCAGCTCCTGGGACAGCACGGTGTTCTTCTTCGTAAGAACCTGCATGTTATATGATCCTTAAATTAGTTACTTTAACTGTTTCAAGTCTCGGGGGCTACTGGTATATATATATTTAACCAAAATTTTCTTACCCGTATGTCTTTCACATACTGCTCTGTGGCTCTGGCTAAACCATCTTGAGCGGCACGGAGGTACACATCTCCCGAATTAAAGGCATCTAAAGCCTCTTGGGAGAAACAAGCGTCGCGTAAAACTGTCCGGCGACGCCTGTGGTTCATGGCACTCTCCACTTCAAAATTTGTGGCAGACAGCCTGTCCGCATCCTCTGTCGGAGGAGCGCCCGGTGCACGCCTTGTGCTCGCCTCCGCTTCCTGCCCGGTCACTGGAACCTGGCTGGTGGAGGCGCGATTGGCAGCCTCTCCGCATATAGTCCGGCGAGGTCTCTTCGTCCTGAAGAAAGCACGAACGTTAATATGCCCTGACGGAATAACACCGCGGAAACGGAGGGTGCGTAATACCTTTGTGCCGGCATCTTGGTCCGGACTACATTTCTTTTTTCCCCACGGGGCCCTGCGGCCCCTCGTTGGCTAGCCGCCGCAGGTTCGGCTTCCCACCTCGGAAATCTCCCCTGTGAAACACGGTTGTTGTTAGAAACGCCGGAATACGTGAAAATGGAATCCCCCTCAAGGGAATAAAAACTCCGGTTTCTGTCACCTGGGAGGCCAGGATTAACCCGGGGTAATCAGCCACAATAGCGACCAAGGTGTTGTCCTTGCTTAGCTGATGAAACACCCCGTCGATAAGCTCCACCGATATGTCCGGATCCTCTTCAGAGTCCGGATCGAGGGACCGTTCTGGGTCCTCGGGTTGTGGAGGGCGGCTGCTTATATCTTTCACTTCCTGTCGCAGTTCCTGCATTGAAGTCATCAAACTACGTATCTGACCATGGAAGTATAAAATAAATGGGCAAGCGCAATTGTTCGCTTACCCAACTTGGAGGTTCATACATAGTGAATCCGGCCCGCGGGTTAACACGGAGGAACTCCTCCTTTTCTCCCTTGTACAAAGAGGACATAATCATTATTAGGGCGGCAGCCGAGGCCGGCCCCTTACGACCGTAACGCGTGGCGTCATCCTCCCCATTGAAATCCCACATGGGGTGGCCTCTGTATTGAAGCGGCTGCACCCCTCGCATAATGCATGCGGCCATGACTCCGATTATGGTTAGTCCGAAATGAGCCAACAGTCTTATCCGGCCCATCAGGTAAAGGACGTCACTGTCGCTTTCTCTCTGAGAGCTCCGTGGACGCCAGCTCAAGCGTTTCTTCAATGGAGCACTGTTGAACTCAGGGAGACCGGCCCGGATAGGTTCCGGCAGTGGGACGTCGTCTATGTAAAACCATTCCGAAGGCCAGTCCTCGGACGCCTTCTTCGGGGTTCCGGATAGGTATCCGGTCCCGGCGATGCACCATACTTCGGCTCCGCCCACTTGGTATATAGACCCCTCTTGAGAACGGGGCACCAGGCAGAATATCTTGTTCCACAGCGCGAAATGAGCCTCGACGCCTAAAAATAGCTCGCAAAGGGCAACGAAGCCCGCAATATGTAACACGGAGCCGGGCGTGAGATTTTGCAGCTGGAGGCCATAGAACTCCAGAAGCCCGCGGAGAAATGGATGAATTGGAAATCCCAGTCCCCTTATTAGATAGGGAACAAGGCACACCCGTTCTCCTTTAGAAGGATTAGGGGTGCTCTCCGCTTGTTTTCCACCATTGTAGGTGGCGAGACCGGCTCGAACCGGGACCATGTATGCCTAAGGGAGAAATCCCTTGGCCTTAAGCGACACTAACTCGCTATGCGGGATGGTGCAACTCTCCCAGTCCCCGGGCTTAGGACCGAAGGGGAGAGGGGAGGAGCTGCGACGGCTGGCCATGTTGGAATGGACTTTAGCTGGGAAAGCCCCGATGATAACTCGCGGAGAGGAGCAGATGCGGTTTGGATCTGAATCCTCATCCCGTTAAATAGGTGGCTCGTTTATATGGCTAGGGGTGTGGATGTAAAAACGCCCCAGGCCTTTCGCATCCGTCCAATACGTGGAAGACAACCATTATTGGGCGCAGAAGCCGATGAGCGCTACATTACAAAAATCGGACATTATTCGTACAGGTACACAGAATTTGGGAAAGAACCCGCCTTGCAATGCCGAAGACAATTTGCGCGCCGGACTCGTCGTCATTGAAGCCTGGTTTGGGGGCTACTGAGGGAGTCCTGGATTAGGGGGTGTTCGGGTAGCCGGACTATACCTTCGTCGGACTCCAGGACTATGAAGATACAAGATTGAAGACTGCGTCCCGTGTCCGGATGGGACTTTCCTTGGCGTGGAAGGCAAGCTAGGCGATGCGGATATTCAAGATCTCCTACTTATGTAACCGACTCTGTGTAACCCTAACCCTATCCGGTGTCTATATAAACCGGAGGGTTGTAGTCCGTAGAAAAACCATCTTCATACACAATCATACCATAGGCTAGCTTCTAGGGTTTAGCCTCCTTGATCTCGTGGTAGATCTACTCTTGTACTACCCATATCATCAATATTAATCAAGCAGGAGTAGGGTATTACCTCCATCGAGAGGGCCCGAACCTGGGTAAAAACATCGTGTCCCTTGTCTCCTGTTACCATCCGGCCTTGACGCACAGTTCGGGACCCCCTACCCGAGATCCGCCGGTTTTGACACCGACACTTGCCAACAGAGATACTATTTCACCAATTGGGATTGTTAGAGATGTTGAAGTCTTGTGTGGGAAACTAAATATCCTGCTAATTTTCTTGTTCTCACTTCTCCGCAAGATATCTTTTGTCGCATTATATTTGGTAGACCCTTCTTGAACACTATTAATGCTAAGATAGACTGCGAAAAGAATGTTGTTACTATTGGCTTGGATGATATGGTTCATGAGTTTAATTTCTCTAAATTTAGTAATCAACATCGTGAGGAAGAATTACCTAGTAAGGATGAAATTATCTGTCTTGCTTCTATTGCCGTACCTCCTAGTGATCCTTTAGAACACTATTTGCTAGACCATGAAAATGATATGTTCATGAATGAAAGAAGGGAAATAGATGAAGTATTCTTTAAACAGGAACCTATTCTGCAACACAATTTGCCTGTTGAAATCCTAGGGGATCCTCCTCCACCCAAGGGTGATCCCGTGTTTGATCTTAAACCGTTGCCTGATAATCATAAATATGCTTATCTTCATGAAAAGAAGATATACCATGTTATTATTAGTGCTAACCTTTCAGAGGATGAAGAAGAAATATTATTGAAAACTCTAAAGAAGCACCGTGCTGCTATTGGATATACTCTTGATGATCTTAAGGGCATTAGTCCCACTCTATGTCAACATAAAATAAATTTGGAAGCAGATGCCAACCAAGTTCATGATCCTCAATGACGTTTGAATCCTAAAATGAAAGAAGTGGTAAGAAAAGAAATACTCAAGCTCCTGGAGGCAGGTATAATTTATCCCGTTGCTGATAGTTAGTGGGTAAGTCCTGCCATTGTGTCCCTAAGAAAGGAGGTATTACTGTTGTTCCTAATGATAAAGATGAATTGATTCCACAAAGAATTATCACATGTTATAGGATGGTAATTGATTTCCACAAATTAAATAAGGCTACTAAGAAATATCATTACCCCTTACCTTTTATTGATCGAATGCTAGAAAGATTATGCAAACATACACATTACTGCTTTCTAGATGGTTATTCTGGTTTCTCTCAAATACCTGTGTCGGCTAGAGACCAATCAAAGACTACTTTTACATGCCCTTTTGGTACTTTTGCTTGTAGACGTATGCCTTTTGGTCTATGTAATGCACCTGCTACCTTTCAAAGATGCATGATGGCTATATTCTCTAACTTTTGTGAAAAGATGTGCGAGGATTTCATGGATGACTTTTCCGTCTATGGTTCCTCTTTTGATGATTGCTTGAGCAATCTTGATCGAGTTTTGCAGAGATGTGAAGAAACTAATCTTGTCTTGAATTGGGAAAAGTGCCACTTTATTTTTAATGAAGGAATTGTCTTGGGCATAAAGTTTCTGAAAGAGTTATTGTCGGATCACGGGTTTCGGCAGACCCCTAAGGTTCGAACTCTGGGGTGCGCGCGGAGATTCTGCCCTCTACCTCACCGTCTCGCAAAGAACTAACTGCTGAAAGAACGACACAAGAGACAGAGGGTTTATACTGGTTCGGGCCACCGATGTGGTGTAATACCCTACTCCAGTGTGTGGTGGGTGGATTGCCTCTTGGGATGATGAAGAAGAACAGTACAAGGAAGAACAGCCTCGCGAGGGTCTGTTCTTCGCTAGGGGATGAACTGCTGGGGGAGTTCAACCGCCCTTCTCTATCTCTACTTGTTCTCTGCTTGCTCTGAATACTCCTCGATCTCTCGATGTCAAGATGCCTCTACCCTAGGGGTGGCTAGTCCTATTTATAGGCAAAGGCCCTGGGCCTCTTCCCAAATATTTGAACGGGAAGGGCGCCAACAATTGGCCAATTTGAAGGGGAACATCTAGTACACTTATCCTGACTAAAGTCGGTCTTCGCCTGCCAAAGGCCCTATGGTGACGCCGTCCTGGGCTCCATGGTGACCTCCTTCCCGCCGTTGGACTGGTCTTGGTCTCGTTGCACTGAAATGGGTGCCTTTACTTGATCCTCTCGCTTGTGCTCGCTCCCTTTGCACCAAAGAGGAAAGGGAGACGCTGCGCGGGCTGGCGCCCGCCTGGCACCCTCGATCATCATGGCTTGCGTCATGGGCACCTCGTGAGGTACCCCGCCTTGATCTCTCCGCCTCCTCGTGAGCCAGCCTGAGGAGGCCGTGGTTGAGGAAGCGCCGTGTCGTCCGCCTCGCGAGGCTTGGCCCCTCGCGAGGGTCTTGAGCCTTGTGTTGATGAAGACGGGCCGCGCTGGGCCCCCATTCGAGCCACACCGCAGGCCACAGGCAGGCAAGTCTGGGGACCCCCGTTCCCAGAACGCCGACAGTTATTGAAGTTGATAAAGCCAAGGTTGATGCTATTGAAAAGATGCAATGTCCCAAAGACATCAAAGGTATACGAAGTTTCCTTGGTCACGCCGGATTTTATAGGAGGTTCATTAAGGACTTCTCAAAAATTTCTCGGCCTCTGACTAATTTATTGCAAAAAGATGTACCATTTGTCTTTGATGATGATTGTGTAGAAGCATTTGAAATACTTAAGAAAGCATTAGTCTCTGCACCTATTGTTCAGCCACCTGATTGGAATTTACCCTTTGAAATTATGTGTGATGCTAGTGATTATGCTGTAGGTGCTGTTCTGGGGCAAAGAATTGATAAGAAATTTAATGTTATCCATTATGCTAGTAAGACTCTATACAATGCTCAAAGAAATTATGCTACTACTGAAAAAGAACTTTTAGCAGTTGTATTTGCTTGTGATAAGTTCAGAACGTATATTGTCGATTCTAAAGTAACTATTCACACTGATCATGCTGCTATTAAATATCTTATGGAAAAGAAAGATGCTAAACCTAGACTTATTAGATGGGTTCTCTTGCTACAAGAATTTGATTTGCATATCGTTGATAGAAAAGGAGCTGAGAACCCCGTTGCAGACAACTTATCTAGGTTAGAGAATGTTCTTGATAACCCACTACCTATTAATGATAACTTTCATGATGAGCAATTAAATGTTATAAGTACTTCTCATAGTACTCCTTGGTATGCTGATTATGCTAATTATATTGTTGCTAAGTTTATACCACCTAGCTTCACATACCAGCAAAAGAAAAAGGTTTTCTATGATTTGAGAAATTACTTTTGGGATGACCCACATCTATATAAAGAAGGAGTAGATGGTGTTATTAGACATTGTGTACCTGAGCATGAAAAGGAATAGATCCTACGCAAGTGTCACTCCGAGGCTTATGGAGGACACCACGCTGGAGACAGAACTGCACACAAGGTATTGCAATCTGGTTTTTATTGGCCTACTCTCTTCAAGGATGCCCGTAAGTTTGTCTTGTCGTGTGATGAATGTCAAAGAATCGGTAATATTAATAGACGTCAGGAAATGCCTATGAATTACTGAACCATTTGATGTTTGGGGCTTTGATTATATGGGACCTTTTCCTGCCTCTAATGGATACACACATATTTTAGTTGCTGTTGATTACGTTACTAAGTGGGTAGAAGCTATTCCAACTAGTAGTGCTGATCATAACACCTCTATTAAAATGCTTAAGGAAGTTATTTTTCCGAGGTTTGGAGTCCCTAGATATTTAATGACTGATGGTGGTTCACACTTTATTCATGGTGCTTTCCGTAAAATGCTTGCTAAATATGATGTTAATCATAGAATTGCATCTCCCTATCACCCTCAGTCTAGTGGTCAAGTAGAATTGAGTAACAGAGAACTCAGATTAATTTTGCAAAAGACTATTAATAGGTCTAGAAAGAATTGGTCCAAGAAACTTGATGATGCATTATGGGCTTATAGAACTGCATATAAAAATCCTATGGGTATGTCTCCGTATAAAATGGTTTATGGAAAAGCATGTCACTCACCTCTCGAACTAGAACATAAGTCATATTGGGCTATTAAAGAGCTCAACTATGATTTCAAACTTGCCAGTGAGAAGAGGTTATTTGATATTAGCTCACTTGATGAATGGAGAACCCAAGCATATGAAAATGCCAAGTTGTTTAAAGAAAAAGTTAAAAGATGGCATGACAAAAGGATACAAAAGCGTGAGTTTAATGTGGGTGATTATGTACAACTCTCGTTTAATATTTTTTGCAGGAAAACTTCTCTCTAAATGGGAAGGCCCCTACGTTATTGAGGAGGTCTATCGTTCCGGTGCCATAAAAATCAACAACTTCGAAGGCACAAATCCGAAGGTGACGTTCAAAGAATCAAACATTATATCTCAGGTAATCCCATAAATGTTGAAACCAATATTATTGAAATCGTAACCCCGGAGGAATACATATGGGACACTTTCCAGAACGTTTCAGACTCCGAAAAGGAATAGGAATGTGGTACGGTAAGAAAACAGACTCCAAAACAATTTTTAAGGCAATATTTCTCCGTTATGGAATATTTAGAAAAATAGAAAAATAAGTGGAAGTCCGGGAAGGACACGAGGGCCCCACGAGGGTGGTGGGCGCGCCCCCCCTTCTTGGGCGCGCCCCCTACCTCGTGAGCACCTCGTGTGCCTTCCGGACTCTGTTTTCTTGCACGATATGTATTTTGGTCGGTAAAAATTAATTATATATACTCCCGAAGGTTTTGACTCCTGTATCACGCAAATATCCTCTGTTCTTGTTTCGAGCTGTTTTTCTGACAGATCCAGATCATCACGACGGCCCCAAGTGCTTCCAAGGACAAGTTCTTCGAGAAGGTAATCAACCCTTACCTCGCGGAGGTGCTGCGACACCCTCAAACCATTGAGATACGTGATGGGTTGCTGCACATCTGCGATGAAGAGGGACCAAAGGGGACCGGAAGCATAGAGACGAGGCTCAAAGCAGTGGAGCAACAAGTTTTCAAGTGTCAAGGGATGGTGGAACATGGACTTAACTCCAACCACATGATGATCGCGGAGTTCACTAGGAACCACAAGTTGGATGCTGATAACATCGGGGAGGCCATCTTCAACCTTCATGAGAAGATCGAGCACCTCCAAGCCCAAATTTATGACCTGCAAAACCAAAACTGTGAGTATGAATATAGATTCAAATGGACGAGTTTGGTTGCAGATTTGAGGATCCCGGAGACTCGATCATCCTTCTATGATGGTGAGCCTATGCCTTGGAAGATGGACAACAAACCCGCATCATTGACAACAACTCCACCTTCTTCTTCACCGACAAAGGAGACATAATCATATGGGTATGGGCACTCCCCTTGGCAACCACCAAACTTGGGGGAGGTGCCCCGGTATCGTATCACAATCACAACTCCTATCTTTACCGTTTTTCTTAGTTAGATCCTATTAGTAGTATCTTGATCTAGTAGAATAAAGTTTATGGCATGATCTAGTTTTGAGTTTTGCTTTTTGATCTCTCAATGTAATCGAGTCCGCGAGCTATATATAATAAAGATTAGTGTTGAGTCAAGGGCTTGATTATTTTGCCATGATCTTAGGTGAATAAAAGAAAAGAGAAAAAGAATAAAAAGAAACAAAGAGTTCATATTGATCTTAGTGAGAGTAATGACTTCACATAGAAAGAGTATAATGATTAAAAGTTGTTGGGAGTTGACAGACATAGCTTTGGTCATCGTTGCAATTAATAGGAAGTAATAAGGAAAGAGAGGTTTCACATATAGATATATTATCATTGACATCTTTTATGATTGGGATCACTCATTAAAATATGACATGCTAAAGAGTTGATGTTGGACAAGGAAGACAACATAATGAGTTATGTCTTTCTTATATCCGAGATAAAGTATATTGTCATGGATCCTCTAACTTGTTGAGCTTGCCTTTCCCCCTCATGCTAGCCAAATTCTCAGCACCAAGTAGAAATACTACTTGTGCTTCCAAATACCCTTAAACCAGTTTTGCCATGAGAGTCCACCATATCTACCTATGGATTGAGTAAGATCCTTCAAGTAAGTTGTCATCGGTGCAAAGCAATAAAAATTGCTCTAAATATGTATGATTGATTGGTGTGGGAGAAATAAGCTTTATACGATCTTGTGATGTGGAAGTAATAAAAGCGACATACCGCATAATAAAGGTTCATATCACAAGGGGAAATATAAAGTGACGTTCTTTCGCATTGAGATTTTATGCATCCAACCATAAAAGCGCATGGCTACCTCTGCTTCCCTCTGTGAAGGGCCTATCTTTTATTATTATCCTCTACCTTCTGCAAGAGTCACGGTGATCTTCACCTTTCCTTTTTCATTTTATCCTTTGGCAAGCCCAGCATGTTGGAAAGAACATGATATATATACCTAATTGGATGTAGGGGAGCATGAATTATTATTGTTGACATTACCCTTGAGGTAAAAGGTTGGGAGGCGAAACTATAAGCCCCTATCTTTCTCTGTGTCCGATTAAAACTTCATAACCACAAGTATTGCATGAGTGTTAGAAATTATGAAGGACTAAATGATAGTTGAGTATGTGGACTTGCTTTTCAGCTCTGACATAGACTCTTTCCGATGTTATGATAAATTGCAATTGTTTCAATGACTGAGGTTATAGTTTGTTGGTGCCCAATAAGGTTTCTGATTCATACTTTGCATTGTGAATAGATCATCACTTGAACATAAGTAATCATATGACAAAATCTATATATGTTGCTGTTATGAGAATAATCATGATGCCTTCATGTCCGTATTTTTTTATCAACGCCTCTACCTCTAAACATGAGGACATATTTATTGTTATCGGCTTTTCGCTTGAGGACAAGCGAGGTCTAAGCTTGGGGGAGTTGATACGTCCATTTTGCATCATACTTTTATATCGATATTTATCGCATTATGGGCTGTTATTTCACGTTATGTCACAATACTTATGGTTATTCTCTCTTATTTTACAAGGTTTACATTAAGTGGGAGAATGCCGGCAGCTGGAATTCTGGGCTGGAAAAGGAGCAAATATTAGAGACCTATTTTGCGTAACTCCAAAAGTCCTGAAACTCCACGGAATATCTTAAAATAAATAAAGAAAAATCCTCGCCAAAGATGAAGGCCAGGGGGCCCACACCCTGCTCACGAGGGTGGGGGGCGCGCCCCCCTCCTAGGGCGCGCACCCTAACTCGTGGGCCCCCCTGGTGGCTCTCCGACGCCCATCTTCTCGTATATGAAGTCTTTCGTCAAGAAAAAAACCAGAAGCAACCTTTCGGGACGAGACTCCGCTGCCACGAGGCGGAACCTTGGCGGACCAATCTAGGGCTCTGGCAGAGCTATTCTGCCAGGGATACTTCCCTCCGGGAGGGGGAAATCATCGCCATCATCATCACCAATGCTCCTCTCATCGGGAGAGGGCAATCTCCATCAACATCTTCACCAGCACCATCTCATCTCCAAACCCTAGTTCATCTCTTGTATCCAATTCTTGTCTCCAAGTCCGGGATTGGTGCTAGTAGGTTGCTAGTACTGTTGATTACTCCTTGTAGTTGATGCTAGTTGGTTTATTTGGTGGAAGATCATATGTTCAGATCCTATATGCATATTATTACCCCTCTGATTATGACCATGAATATGCTTTGTGAGTAGTTACGTTTGTTCCTGAGGACAAGGGAGAAGTCTTGCTATTAGTAGTCAATGTGAATTTGGTATTCGTTCGATATTTTGATAAGATGTATGTTGTCTAGACTATAGTGGTGTTATGTGAACGTCGACTACATAACACCTCACCATTATTTGGGCCTAGAGGAAGGCATTGGGAAGTAATAAGTAGATGATGGGTTGCTAGAGTGACAGAAGCTTAAACCCTAGTTTATGCGTTGCTTCGTAAGGGGCTGATTTGGATCCACATGTTTCATGCTATGGTTAGGTTTACCTTAATACTTTTGTTGTAGTTGCAGATGCTTTCAATAGAGGTTAATCATAAGTGGGATGCTTGTTCAAGTAAGAAAACCACCCAAGCACCGGTCCACCCACATATCAAATTATCAAAGTACCGAACGCGAATCATATGAACGTGATGAAAACTAGCTTGACGATATTCCCATGTGTCCTCGGGAGTGCTTTTCCTATTATAAGAGTTTGTTCCGGCTTGTCCTTTGCTACAAAAAGGATTGGGCCACCTTGCTGCACTTTATTTACTTTTGTTACTTGTTGCTCACTACAATTTACCTTATCACAAAACTATCTGTTACCACTTATTTCAGTACTTGCAGAGAATACCTTGCTGAAAACCGCTTATCGTTTCCTTCTGCTCCTCGTTGGGTTCGACACTCTTACTTATCCAAAGGACTACGATAGATCCCCTATACTTGTGGGTCATCAGAAGCCATCTAGCTACTAACTATGGAACCGAAGGTCTGAGGTAAACTACTCACACTTCATCGGAGGGGCTATGATGATGTAGAAGCCCTCCGTGATGACGGCCCTCTCCGGCAAAGCTCCGGAATAGGCCCCAAGATGGGATCACGTGGATACAGAAAGTTGCGGAGGTGGAATTAGGTTTTTGGCTCCGTCCCTGATCGTTTGGGGTACATAGGTATATATAGGAGGAAGGAGTACATCGGTGGAGCAACAGGGGGCCCACGAGGCAGGGGGCGCGCCCTATAGGGGGGGCGCCCCTACCCTCGTGACCGCCTCTGTTACTTCTTGGAGTAGGGTCCAAGTCTCCTGGATCACGTTCGGTGAGAAAATCACGTTCCCAAAGGTTTCATTCCGTTTGGACTCCGTTTGATATTCCGTTTCTTCGAAACACTGAAATAGGCAAAAAACAGAAATTCTGGGCTGGGCCTCCGGTTAATAGGTAGTCCTAAAAAAATATAAAAGTGTAAAATAAAGCCCAATATAGTCCAAAACAGTAGATAATATAGCATGGAGCAATCAAAAATTATAGATACGTTGGAGACGTATCAGGCATCCCAAGCTTAATTCCTGCTCGTCCTCGAGTAGGTAAATGATAAAAAGAGAAATTGTGATGCGGAGTGCTACTTGGCATAATTTGCCGGGGATTCTAGCTCCACAAGCACCTATGGGGACAGAGCCCCTTTTCGGTTCGGCGGGGGGCGGAGGTCGCGCGAAGAGCAGATCGAGGCGGGGCACGCGAGGGGTTTTTTACCCAGCTTCGGAGCTCTCCGGAGAGATAATACTCCTACTGCTGCTTTGTGGTTTGTATTGAGTTCTTGCTCGGGAGCGCTGAGTGCTACAGTACACTCAAGCAACTAACGAGACCAAGCGTTCCTCTGGAGAGATCCCCCCTCTACGTTGTGCATGGGCCTCCTTTTATATGCTCAAGGGGTCTCCAACAGGTGGCAACGTAGGCAAGGGCAAAAATGGAAAGGTGCTGCGGTAGGTACAGCTACCTACACAGTGTATCATACCTAACCCTGACGCCAGGGGACAAAGGCATTAAATGCCTATCTACGTCGCCCGGACGGTGCAGAAAAGGGACCGTCAGGGGCGCCACAGCTCGCCACGATGGGAATCTTGTCAGCGCCGCATGCCACAATGTACCCCTGGCTGCACAGCCTCCCGCCACGTACGCCTGGAAGGATCCCAGAGCGACACGTAGGTGGGTGTGCTGGAGCGCAGGTACAGAGTGGTGGCTTTCCGCGGCAAGCGCCTTGCTGCGGCAGCTGTCTTGTCGCGTCCGGAAGCTTGTCGCTCGTCGGCTCCTGCTGGGACGCGTGGCGCGTCGCGGCAAGTTCCTTGAGATGCCTTGGTTGGCCTTCCCGACAAGCTCCTCTTGCCGGGGTCTTGTGCCTTGAGTGGCCTTCCCGGCAAGCTCCTCTTGCCGGGGACTTGTCTCCTTCACTTAAATACTTTGTTCTTGAATGGCTTCAAAGGATCTATGGAGGGCCTTGGCGGTCACCCAACAAGCCTTGCCGCGGGGCGCTGCGACTGCCCGTGCACAAGTTCGGGATACTAGGGTACCCCTACTCTAGTACACCGACAGGAGCCCCCGGGCCTGGGCCATACATGGTGCCGAGCGCTGTTGGGCCAGGCCCAAAACAGGGCACGGGCACACGCGGCCTCGGTCACGTCGCACCTTACTCCGCATCCACCGCGCCCTCCCCGAACGGCACGCGTCGATTGCGGCGTCGTGGGAGAGGTCGTGGGTGGTTCCTTTATTCAGAAAGGCAAAACGCCCGCGTCTTGGCGGTTCACACCTTCCCCATGAACGGAGGGAGGCGTGGAGGCGTGGTCTTCGAGGCGTCCACTCCCCACGATCACGGGGTGGGGAGAGGTCGCCTCATCCGTCGCCTCAGTTCTGCACGCCTGCCACGCGGCCTCCATGCGCTTGGAATGGCGAACGGTGTAGGCGGGAAACTGGGTCGTCACGGGCCGAGGCAGCGGGTCGGGCCCAGTTCCCTGCTCCCTCCGCGTCTTGATTGGCTGAGCGGGGCGGCCGAGCCCCCACCCCGTTCCTTTATAAAGAGCGGGAGGGGGGACGGAAAACCGCATTCTTTCATCTCTTCTTCCCTTCAGGTTCTGTTCCCCTCTCTTCCATTCGCCATGGAGAAAGGGAACCCTGGTCCTTCGACGGTAGCGACGAGGGTCGCCGCTAGGCAACGCGTCCCTTCTCCCTCCGTACCAGTGGCGGCAGAGCCAGCCGCAAGGGGAAGAGGGAGGGGACGAGGCCGCGGGCGAGGTCGAGGGCGAGGCCGAGGCGGTCGGGGAAGAGGTGGACGAGGAAGCTCACCGGCCTCGCCTCCGCCAGCAGATCCTCTCCCCGCGGCGGACCACATCGGGGACGACCCTTGCGAGTTCTTCATCAGGCTGCGTCGGCCGCCTCATCGTCGCCTTCGTCTCCCGACTCCATTTGCGAGCGCGATGGAGTTGGATCCGCCCGAGACACTGATGTTGCATATGAGGGGCTGCGGGATCAGCGGCACGCGAGTCCGCGTCGACTTCCCGGCCCCTGCTGTGATGTATCTTGGTCGAGGGTGGAAGACGTTCACCCGCATCCACAGCTTGACGGCGGGACTCACCCTCCATTTTAAGCTGATGGAGGGTGGTCTCCTCTCCGTCAAGGTCTTCGGGTGCTTCGGGACCCGGGCACGGTGCTGCGTGGAGAGCTCCTCCGATAGCGAAGGCTCCTCCTCGAGCGGGAGCAACGAGGAGGACAGCGACAGCAACGACGAGGGTAACGGGTGGCGGGATGACGGGTCCGACTAGGTGTCGGGCGCCGCTCCAGGTGGCACCGGCAACCCCATCATCCGCGTCGCCGGCTCCTTGAGCTTCTCGGGGTCGTTTCCTTGGGCGGCTGGCGTAGGGAGGCTGTGGAAGAAGAAGAGGGCAGGCGGCAAGGCCGTCAACTCGGAGTACGAGGGCACGATGCCCTCGACAGCGTGCTGACGTCCTGCCGCCTCGTCTTCGAGCTCTGCCTCCGGCGCCTCCATCACCATCCAGCCTTTGGACGGCCGCCGAGACGTTCTGTTGGTGTCTTCTGCCACCCGTAGCTCGTCTAGGCGCCCCTTTTGCCCTTTTCGCCTCCTTGACCTGCCTCCTGAAGATAGGGACAAGAGAGAGATTATGGGCACCTTATCTCTTTTTAGTTTGTAAGCCCTCGGGCCTTAGTTGCATTTAAAGCTTGTAATCCCATCATTCATGTTTTTGATTCTCCATGAACTATACCTGAGTGGAATGCTTTTTTATGAAAAGGGGATGCTTGCTGGGTCACTTGTCTCATGGGTGGAACCCACGTCAAGGAGCGAATCCTTTATATCTTTAAGATAGACACTTTTTTTCTCCGGCAGCAGGCCCTGCCGTCTTCCCACGTCGCTCGACCTTTCTCACGCTTTTGGCGGAGGCAGGGAGGAGGCGGGTTCAGGCTCCTCGTTTCGCCCCTTTGCTGCCGCGACTACGACCTAACCTGGCCCCGGGAACGAGCCCTAGGGCCTAGAGTTAAGGGAGCATGGTAGCTTTTAGGAAGAAACGAGGTTTCGCATACCTCAGTCCATAAGAGAATGCATGATAAGGGATGAAAAACTTATCTGAGATAGCAGCCCCCGACAACTCTGGTTCGCCGTGGGCTAATCCTTGCACTTGCAGCCCCCGGCATTACTGGCTTGCTGGGGTCTTGCAGCCCCCGGCAACACTGGCTTGCCGGGGTCCAGATGTTGGTCCGTCCTCCTTCTCCTTTTCGTCCTCAAGTGGTCCGGCAAGGATATGCGAGTCCTGCGAACCAAGGGAAACCAAAGAACGACAAAGGGACGCACACTTGACCTCTAAGTTAGGGGTTAGCCGCTACTAAGCACTATTAACCCTAACCAAGGACGAGACTCGACTCAGCATGCATGCTAAAACTTAGGGCGCCATCGCTCCACTTATGCTCAGGGTCTGCGCCTGGCTTTCTACAAAGGATCACATGCAACAGTGGCAAGACTTGTACAAAAGGGTGGTTGCCGGACAGGGTCCGACAACCGCGCCTTACGGGTAAAACTTACAAAGATGTTCGATGTTCCAGGAGTTGCTCACCGGAACGCCATCTTCGGTCTCAAGGCGGACAGCGCCAGACCTAGTGACTCGTTTCACCCGGTAAGGGCCTTCCCACTTCGGCATCAACTTGTTGGAATTCTTGGCGGAATGAACGTGCCGAAGAACAAGGTCACCTTCCTCGAGACTTCTGGCGTTAACTTTGCGGCTATGGTAGCGGCGCAAAGCTTGCTGGTATCGAGCAACTCGTACAACAGCCTGAAGACGGTCTTCCTCAAGGAGCAACGCGTCATCTTCCCGCAGCTGCTCTTGCTCAAGCTCATCATAAGCGAGCACTCGAGGTGACCCATATACGAGTTCCGTGGGGATAACTGCCTCTGCTCCATAGACTAGAGCGAAAGGTGTCTGGCCAGTGGCTCGATTTGGCGTCGTCCTGATCGACCAAAGAACCATCGACAACTCCTCGATCCAGTTTCTTCCGCACTTGTGCAGCCTGTCGAAAGTCCTGGTCTTGAGTCCATGCAGCACTTCAGCATTTGCCCTCTCCGCTTGACCGTTGCTCCTTGGGTGAGCAACAGAAGCGAAGCAGACCTTGGCGCTAAGGTCTTGGACATACTGCATGAAGGTGCGACTCGTCAATTGTGTACCGTTGTCGGTGATGATCCTGTTAGGGATCCCGAAGCGGCAAACAATCGACCTGAAGAACTTGACTGCTGACTGTGCTGTCACCTTCCTCACTGGTTCCACCTCCGGCCACTTTGTGAACTTATCAATTGCGACGTACAAGTACTTAAAGCCCCCGACTGCACGGGGGAAGGGGCCTATGATGTCGAGCCCCCAGACCGAAAATGGCCAGGATAAAGGGATCGTCTGGAGAGCTTGAGCTGGCTGGTGTATCTGCTTGGAATGGAACTGGCACGCTTCACACTTGGTTACTTGTGCAGTTGCATCCTGGAGGGTTGTCGGCCAAAAGAAACCTTGCCGGAACGCTTTGCCGGCAAGTGCTCTGGCACCAATGTGGTGACCACATATGCCTCCATGTATCTCTGCCAACAGCTTCTGTCCATCTTCCCGGGGAATACACTTCAATTTCACACCGTTGAGTCTTCTTCTGTACAGTCCATTGTCGACGAACTGGTACATACTAGACTGCCGGGCTACTCTTTCCGCTTCTTCTTGCTCTTCGGGAAGTTCTCCTGTCTGAAGGAAACAGACGATCTGCTGTCCCCATGCCGGAGCAAAACTTGTCGGGAGCGTCTGCTTCAACGAAACAAACCCTGGGGTCTGTCCGAGTAGACTGCTCCTCAACACTCTTGGCGCTGATCTTGGGAACCTTCTTGGCGGCGGCTTCGGGAATCTCTGCCGGAAGATAGTCACCAGAAATCAACTTCCTCTTCTTGCACCGTCCAGTTGATGGCGTGACGGATGGTTGAGTCAGCTTGAGCAGAAAGATCCCTGGTTCCACAGGTAACTTAAATGCTGCGCACTTTGACAGGCCGTCAGCGATGTCGTTCTGAGCTCTTGGAACATGTTCCATTTGTAGGCCGACAAAGCACTCTTCTAGCTTCCTCACCTCATCAGCATAAGCTTCCATCAGCGCACTCTGATAATTCTTGTTTACTTGGCGGACGACAAGCTGCGAGTCACCCCTGACAATGAGCTTCTTGGTCCCAAGGTCTGCCGCGATCCTGAGGCCGGCAAGCAATCCTTCATATTCTGCTGTATTGTTTATTGCTTGCTCCTTGGGAAAGTGCATGTGGACCACGTACTTGAGGTGCTCTCCAGTGGGTGCGACAAGCAGCACGCCAGCACCGGCGCCTTGCAGCGAGAAGGCACCATCAATGTACATCAGCCACTCTTTGCTTGCTTCTTCGACTGGGATGCTCGTCTCTGGGATTTCTTCATCTGGTGTTGGCGTCCACTCTGCTATGAATTCTGCCAATGCTCTGCTTTGGATAGTTGAAGTGCTCTCAAACTTGAGGCCAAAGCTTGACAGTTCCAGTGCCCACTCAACAATCCTGAGTGTTGCTTCTGGATTCTGCAGTGTCCTCTTCAGCGGAAAGCGAGTGACAACTGTGATCTCATGTGCTTGGAAGTAATGGCGCAGATTTCTCGAGGCCATGAGAAGGCCGAAAAGCAGTTTCTGCACACCAGAGTACCTTGACCTAGCCCCCTGCAGAAGGGAACTGACAAAGTAGACTGGGCGCTGCACCATTTTCTTCTGCTGCATCTCCTCGCACATCTGCGCAGATCCATCTTTGTCGGGACCAGAGCTTGTCGAGGAAGCCCCTTGCTTGTCGCCGGATGCGCTTGCCGTGGTTGCTGGTTCATCATCTGCCTCTCTTTCCGCTACCAGCGCAGCACTAACCACTTGATTGGTTGCCGCCAGATATAGCAACAACTTCTCTTGTGTCTTAGGTGCGACAAGTATTGGAGTGGAGGACAGGTATCTCTTCAAGTCCTGCAGCGCATCCTCCGCTTCCGGAGTCCATTTCATTGGACCTGCCTTTTTCAAAATTTTGAAAAACGGCAGGGCGCGCTTAGCTGACTTATAGATAAACCTGCTGAGAGCCGCCACACAGCCGGCAAGTCTGCGTACATCCTTGACGCGCTTCGGTGCTTCGATCTGCTCGATGGCCTTGATCTTGTCGGTATTGGCTTCAATTCCCCGCTGAGACACGAAGAACCCGAGAAGCTTGCCGGAAGGGACCCCAAACACTCACTTCTCGGGGTTGAGCTTGAGGCTGATCTTGCGCAAATTTGCAAAAGTCTCTTCTAGATCTTCAATCAGAGTTGACTTGTCCCTGCTCTTGACCACTATATCATCCATGTAGGCTTCCACATTTCTGTGTATTTTTGGCTCAAAAGCAGTATGGACTACCCTTGCAAATGTTGAACCAGCATCCTTCAAACCAAAAGGCATCCGTACCTAACAGTACGTGCCACATGGAGTGATGAAGGCGGTTTTCTCTTCATCCTCTTCTGCCATGAAGATCTGATGATATCCTGAGTATGCAGCAAGTCACATCCGGCCGTGGAGTCAACAATCTGGTCAATGCGTGGCAAGGGAAATGGGTCTTTGGGACAAGCTTTATTGACATCGGTGAAGTCGATACAAAGCCTCCATTTCCCGTTTGCCTTACGCATGACTATAGGATTGGCCAACCACGTGGGATGGAGCACTCCTCTGACGAGGCCTGCTGCTTCCAACTTCTTGATCTCTTCTGCGATGAACTCTTGGCGCTCCACTGCTTGCTTCCTGACTTTCTGCTTGACGGGCCGCGCATGAGGACAGACGGCGAGGTGGTGCTCAATTACTTTCCTGGGAACACCGGGGATGTCAGACGGTTGCCATGCAAACACATCGATATTCGCCCGCAGGAAAGCAACGAGCGCGCTTTCCTATTTAGGGTCAAGAGTGGCACTGATGGTAAAAGTACCACCAGTGCCGTCCTCCTTGGCGGACACCTTCTTGGTCGCTGGCGGAGCTGCCATCGTCTTCCTACACTTGCCGGTGGAGTTCGATGGTGCGTCCTCGACGGTAGCGCAGCACTCCGAAGAGGTGCGCTTGCCGTAGTGGGCATCAGAGCTCTTGCCGGACTTGGTCTTCTTCTTCCCCCCGGGAGCTTCAGCGGCAAGTGTCTCGCGATCTGTTGCGGCTGCTGCTTCCCGACAGATCTTGTCGGCACAGATAAGAGCATCTTTCTTGTCGCCAGGGACAGTGATGACACTTATCGGGCCTGGCATCTTCAGCATATTGTATGCATAGTGAGAGGCTGCCATGAACTTGGCGAGCGTTGGACGGCCGAGAATTCCATTGTAAGGTAATGGAAAATCGGCAACGTCAAAAGTGATCCTCTCAGTCCTGAAGTTTAGCTCGCTGCCAAACGTCACTGGCAGCGTGATCTTCCCCTTCGGCTTGCTCCTTCCCGGGTTGATTCCTTGGAACGTGTCGGTCTCTTCGAGCTCGCTGTCAGGGACCTGGAGTTTTCGGAGCACGGCGGAGGAGATCAGGTTCAAGCCGGCCCCGCCGTCAACTAGCATCTTAGTGACCTTGAGGTTGAGGACAGTTGGTGAGACCAACATCGGCAAACACCCGACAACAGTTGTGCGATCAGGGTGGTCCTCAATATCAAAATGATAGGCGTGCTGGACCATTTCAGAAGCTTGCGTGACTCTACGGGTGGTTCTGCTGCATTGACTTCTCGCACCCACTGCTTGAGTTGGCGGTGCGAAGTATGCAGAGAAGCACCGCCGTCAACGCACAAGACCTATGTGGCTTTCTGAAACTCCTGCTCGCTGGTCTCGGCGTCATCCATGTCTTCGTCGTCGTCGTCATCTTCATCCTTATCGCAGCCGCGGGGAGGTCTGTCGCCCTGCCGCTGCTTGGCATTGCCGCGGCGTCCTCCCTGGCCGGTGCGCTTCGTACCAGATCCTCCAGCACCTTCTTGGGCTTTCTCCTTGTCGCGTCGCTCGTACTCGGCCTTTTGCAGCTCGACAAGCTGCCCGACCTTTTTGCAGCTCTGGAGTTTATGGCCCTTGGTGCGTTGGATCTTGCAGTACCGTTTGTTGGTGCCGTCCTGCTTGTCGGCGGCCGCCACAGCCTGGCAGTTGGTGCACGCGGCAACCTCCTTGCCGGAGCTGTCAGTCTTGGCTGTCTTGGTGCCACCTTCGTTGCCGGACTGCTCAACAACTAGCACATCTTTGCCTTTCCTCTTTCTGTTGTTCCGCCGCCGGTTTTTGTTTGCCGGGGCAGCGTCATCGCTGTCAGATCCTCCTGTCCCTATATTCTCTCCGGGGAGTTTCCTCCCTTCCTCAGCACGTGCACACCTGTCGGCCAAGGCATACAGCTCACTGACATCTCTGATCTTGCACATCGCCATCTCCTCCCGCATCCTGCGGTTACGCACGTTCTGGTGGAACGCGCTGATGACCGCGGCAGGGTGGACGTCTTGGATGTTGCGTTGCACTTGGCTGAATCTCTGGATGTACTTGCGCAGGGGCTCTCCTTCCTTCTGGGCAAGCAGATGAAGATCACTCTGCTGGCCATGAGGTTTGTGGCCGCCTGTAAAGGCGCCGACAAACTGATGGCATAGGTCTGCCCATGAAGATATGGACTTTTCCGGCAAGTGCATGAGCCAGGACCTGACGTTGGGCTTGAGCACCAGCGGGAAGTAGTTGGCAAGGATCTTGTCGTCGCGCCCCCCAGCAGCTTGCACCGCAATGGTGTAGATGCTGAGGAACTCCGACGGATGCAACTTGCCGTCGTACTTCTCGGGTACGTCTGGTTTGAAGTTCTTCGTGCTGGGCCACTGGACTTGCCGCAGCTCACGGGTGAACGCGGGGCAGCCTACCGCGTACGGCAGGTCGCCTGGTTCCCCTGGCGCATGCATGTCGACAGTGGGCCCAGCGCGCTTGTCTGACTGACGCCGCGCTTCTCTTCGGCGCTCGATGCCAGTACGAGCGTCTTCTTGTTGTCGTTCGTGAAGAACTTGGCGTTGATCGCGGCGATTTCGCGGGTCTGATGAAGCAGTGGAGTCGCTGTCGTCGCGGACCTGGCGAGTCGACGATCTTGGCCTTCGGGACGGAGAGTGCACGGTGGTTGCACCCCCACCAGTTTTGTCGCCATCGGCTCGCACCTGGCTGGCCTGCCGCGGCTGCGATGTGGTCGCCTGCCGTGGAGTGTCGCCGTTGGCGAAGTCGATGAGACTCTGAATGGTGGCCCTCCAGTCGTCGACCTTGTCTGGCGTTGGAGGGAAGTCTAGGAGCAGTTGAGCTCGCGCCAAAGCTTCCGCTGGAGTGGCGGGTAGCGGTGGCGAACGGTGTGAGGAGCGGGATATGCTCGGACTTACGACTACGTTAGAAGGAGCAGTATTCCGTCCAGGCGACCGTGCCTCGCTCGCGCCAGCATGTTGGCGTGCATGCTGGCCTTGAGCATCCCGAGATCCGCCAGCTCGATTTGGGTCCAGCGAGCGTATGGTACCGTGAGTACCACGACGCTCCCGGTCCTGCGCTTCCTGAGATGGGCGCGGTGCGTCCACGGACGCCAGGTCGTCGTGGGAGCCGGCTATGCCGCCGACGGGCAGCGCAGTCTTGTCCTTGGACTTGGTGACACCATGGGCTCCCTCGTCGACGCCCGTTCTTCCGCCGGCGTCTTCCCCACCAGCCGTTTGGTCCAGCGCCGGTGGGTTCGACGCGGACGGAGCAGCCGCTTCCGAAGCCTTCTTCTTCGGCGGCATGTCGATGAAGTCGATGAAGGTCTAGCTCGCGTGAACGCCGGATCAGGTTCACACAACCTCGACGCCGCCTACCTGGCGCGCCAAAGATGCCGGGGATTCTAGCTCCACGAGCACCTATGGGGACGGAGCCCCTTTTCGGTTCGGTGGGGGGCGGAGGTCGCGCGAAGAGCAGATCGAGGCGGGGCACGCGAGAGTTTTTTTACCCAGCTTCGGAGCTCTCCGGAGAGATAATACTCCTACTGCTGCTTTGTGGTTTGTATTGAGTTCTTGATCGGGAGCGCTGAGTGCTACAGTACACTCAAGCAGCTAACGATACCAAGCGTTCCTCTGGAGAGATCCCCCCTCTACGTTGTGCATGGGCCTCCTTTTATATGCTCAAGGGGTCTCCAACAGGTGGCAACGTAGGCAAGGGCAAAAATGGAAAGGTGCTGCGGTAGGTACAACTACCTACACAGTGTATCATACCTAACCCTGACGGCAGGGGACAAAGGCATTAAATGCCTATCTACGTCGCCCAGACGATGCAGAAAAGGGACCGTCAGGGGCGCCACCGCTCGCAACGATGGCAATCTTGTCAGCGCCACATGCCACAGTGTACCCCTGGCTGCACAGCCTCCCGCCACGTACGCCTGGAAGGGTCCCAGAGCGACACGTAGGTGGGTGTGCTGGAGAGCAGGTACAGAGTGGTGGCTTGCCGCGGCAAGCGCCTTGCCGCGGCAGCTGTCTTGTCGTGTCCGGAAGCTTGTCGCTCGCCGGGTCCTGCCGGGACGTGTGGCGCGTCGCGGCAAGTTCCTTGAGATGCCTTGGTTGGCCTTCCCGACAAGCTCCTCTTGCCGGGGTCTTGTGCCTTGAGTGGCCTTCCCGAAAAGCTCCTCTTGCCGGGGACTTGTCTCCTTGGCTTAAATACTTTGTTCTTGAATGGCTTCAAAGGATCTATGGAGGGCCTTGGCGGTCACCCGGCAAGCCTTGCCGCGGGGCGCTGCGACTGCCCGTGCACAAGTTCGGGATACTAGGGTACCCCTACTCTAGTACACCGACATAATTTCAATGTAAATCTTCTTAATTGTGGTATGAATATTCAGATTCGAAAGATTCAAGACAAAAGTTTATGTTGACATAAAAATAATAATACTTCAAGCATACTAACAAAGCAATTATGTCTTCTCAAAATAACATGGCCAAAGAAATTTATCCCTACAAAATCATATAGTCTGGCTATGATCTATCTTCACCACACAAAGTATTTAAATCATGCACAACCGTGATGACAAGCCAAGCAATTGTTTCATACTTTAACATTTTCTAAACCATTTCAATCTTCACGCAATACATGAGCGTGAGCCATGGATATAGCACTATATGTGGAATAGAATGGTGGGTGCGGAGAAGACAAAAAGAGGGGAAGATAGTCTCACATCAACTAGGCGTATCAACGGGCTATGGAGATGCCCATTAATAGATATCAATGTGAGTGAGTAGTGATTGCCATGCAACGGATGCACTAGAGCTATAAGTATATGGAAGCTCAACAAAAGAAACTAAGTGGGTGTGCATCCAACTCGCTTGCACACGAAGACCTAGGGCATTTTGAGGAAGCCCATCATTGGAATATACAAGCCAAGTTCTATAATTAAAAATTCCCACTAGTATATGAAAGTGACAAAATGAGAGACTCTCTATCATGAAGATCATGGTGCTACTTTGAAGCACAAGTGTGGTAAAAGGATAGTAACATTGTCCCTTCTCTCTTTTTCTCTCATTTTATTTATTTGGGCCTTTTCTCTTTTTTTATGGCCTCTTTATTTATTTATTTATTTATTTATTTTTCGTCCGGAGTCTCATCCCGACTTGTGGAGGAATCATAGTCTCCATCATCCCTTCCTCACTTGGGACAATGCTCTAAAAATGATGATCATCACACTTTTATTTTTCTTACAACTCAACAATTACAACTCGATTCTTAGAACAAAGTATGACTCTATATGAACGCCTCCGGCGGTGTACCGGGATGTGCAATGAATCAAGAGTGACATGTATGAAAGAATTATGAATGGTGGCTTTGCCACAAATATGATGTCAACTACATGATTATGCTAGCAATATGACAATGATGGAGCGTGTCATAATAAACGGAACGGTGAAAAGTTGCATGGCAATATATCTCGGAATGGCTATGGAAATGCCATGATAGGTAGGTATGGTGGCTGTTTTGAGGAAGGTATATGGTGGGTGTATGATACCGGCGAAAAGTGCGCGGTATTAGAGAGGCTAGCAATGGTGGAAGGATGGGAAAAAGTGCATATAATCCATGGACACATCATTAGTCATAAAGAACTCATATACTTATTGCAAAAATTTAGAAGTTATCAAAGCAAAGTATTACGCGCATGCTCCTAGGGGGATATATTGGTAGGAAAAGACCATCGCTCGTCCCCGACCGCCACTCATAAGGAATACAATCAATAAATAAATCATGCTCCGACTTCATCACATAACGGTTCACCATACGTGCATGCTACGAGAATCACAAACTTCAACGCAAGTATTCTTTAAATTCACAACTACTCAACTAGCATGACTCTAATATCACCATCTTCATATCTCAAAACAATTATCATGCTTCAATGTTTTCTTAGTATTCAACGCACTCAAAAGAAAGTATCACAAATCTTGAATACCAAGCATATTATTATTAAGCAATTTACCATGCTATTAGAGACTCTCAAAATAATGTAAGTGAAGCATGAGAGATCGATAGTTTCTTTAAAACAAATCCACCACCGTGCTCTAAAAGATCTAAGTGAAGCACATAGAGCAAAATTGTGGCGCTCAAAAGATATAAGTGAAGCACATAGAGCAAAACTACATAGCTCAAAAGATATAAGTGAATCACATAGAGCAAAACTACATAGCTCAAAAGATATAACTGAAGCACATAGAGTATTCTATCAAATTTTAATCCATATATGGCTCTCTCAAAAGGTGTGTACAGCAAGGATGATTGTGGCGCACTAACAAACAAAGACACAAATAATACAAGACGCTCCAAGCAAAACACATATCATGTGGTGAATAAAAATATAGCTCCAAGTAAAATTACCGATGGAAGTAGGCGAAAGAGGGGATGCCTTACGGGGCATCCCCAAGCTTTGACTTTTTGGTGTCCTTGGATTATCTTGGGGGTTCCATGGGCATACCCAAGCTTAGGCTCTTGCCACTCCTTGTTACATAATCCATCAAAAGATTTCACCCAAAACTTGAAAACTTCACAACACAGAACTCAATAGAAATCTCGTGAGCTCCGTTAGAGAAAGAAATCAAAAAACCACTTCAAGGTACTGTAATGAACTCATTCTTTATTTGTATTGGTGTTAAACCTACTGTATTCCAACTTCTCTATGGATTATAAACTATTTTACTAGCCATAGATTCATCAAAATAAGCAAACAACACACGAAAAACAGAATCTGTCAAAAACAGAACAGCCTGTAGTAATCTGTAACTAACACAAACTTCTGGAACTCCAAATTTTTAAAAAAACTAGGAAGACCTAGACAATTTGTTTATTGATCAGAATCAATTGGAATCAATATTTTATCACGTTCTGGTGATTTTTAACAATTGCTTTCGTGAACAGAAAGTTTCTGGAAATTACAACAAGATCAAATAACTATCATCCAATAAGATCCTATAGGTCTAACCTGGCACAAACACTAATTAAAACAAAAAACCACATATAAAAAGAAGGTAGATGGATTATTTATTCCTAAACATAAACAAAAACAAAAAACTGAAAGTAAAATTGGGTTGCCTCCCAACAAGCGCTATCGTTTAACGCCCCTAGCTAGGCATAAAAGCGAGGATAGATCTAGGTATTGCCGTCTTTGGTAGGCAATCCATAAGTGGATCTCATGATAGTTTCATATGGAAATCTTATTTTCTTTCTAGGAAAGTGTTCCATGTCCTTTTTTTAATGGAAATTGAAATATAATATTCCCTTCCTTCATATCAATAATTGCACCAACCGTTCTAAGGAAAGGTCTACCAAGAATAATAGGGCGACAAAGATTGCAATGTATATCAAGAACGATAAAATCCACGGGCACATAGGTTTCTTAATAGTGGAATCCTCTAGATGCAAATTTAGAGAGCAATCATCAAAGTCATGGAAATCTAGCAAATCACACAAAGTTTTGGGGATAGTGGAGACACTAGCACCCAAATCACACAAAGCATAAAACTCATGATCTTTAATTTTAATTTTAATAGTTGGTTCCCACTAATCATAGATTTTTCTAGGGATAGAAACTTTCAAATCAAGTTTTTCTTCATAAGATTGCATCAAGGCATCAACAATATGTTCGGTAAAGGCTTTCTTTTGACTATAAGCATGAGGAGATTGTAGCACGGATTGCAACAAGGAAATACAATCAATTAAAGAGAAACTTTCATAATTAAATTACTTGAAATCAAATATAGTGGGTTTAGCAACGTCTATAGTTTTATTTCTTTCCATCCCACTTTCATCAATTTCATCATAAAGATCTAACTACTCTGAATTTTTGGAAAGCCTTCTAGGTAAAGGAAGATCATATTCAGTTTCATCAAGATTCGTATTGCAAAACAAAGATTTGATAGGGGACACATCAATAACTTTTAGATCTTCATCTTGATTTTCATAGGAATTCGTTTTAGCGGCCATCTTATTGACTAAGGTAGCTTGCATATCCGAGATTTCAGCAGTCATCTTTTCAAGACGAGCAATTTGGGATCTTATACCATCAAATTCTTTAGACATATCATCAAGCTCTTTATTCAAATAACCCATAAAACTTTTTTGTTCCTTAAGCTCGTTTCTAAAGAAATTATTATGCTCAAATTGCAAAATCATAAACTTCCTGACGTTGTTTTCGATCTCCTCTAACCTTTTAAGATGAAGATCACCAAATCTCGGTAGAGCCATCACAACAAACAAGCAATCCAACACACGAGCAAACAAAAGGCAAGCGAGAAAAGGCAAACGGGAAAAAAGAAGGAGAAGGAGATTGGGAAAGAGAGGGCGAATAAAACGGCAATGGTGAAGTGGGGGAGAGGAAAACGAGAGGAAAATGGCAACTAATGTAATGCGGGAGATAGGGATTGTGATGGGTACTTTGTATGTTGACTTTTGCGTAGACTCCCCGGCAACGGCGCCAGAAAGGGCTCGTTGTCCGGAGTCCAAATCTTGTCTTGACTTCACGTAAGCCTCCCCGGCAACGGCGCCAGAAATTCTTCTTGCTACCTCTTGAGCACTGCGTTGGTTTTCCATGAAGAGGAGAGGATGGTGCAGGAAAGTAGCGTAAGTATTTCCCTCAGTTTTTGAGAACCAAGGTATCAATCCAGTAGGAGGCTACGCGCAAGTCCCTCGTACCTGTACAAAACAATAGCTCAATGCAACCAACGCGATTAGGGGTTGTCAATCCCTTCACGGTCACTTACGGGAGTGAGATCTGATAGAGATAATATTTTTGGTATTCTTGGTATAGAGATGCAAAGTGAAAAGTAAAAGGAAAAGTAAAAAGCAAGCAAGATTAAAGTGATGGAGATTGATATGATGAGAATAGACCCAGGGGCCATAGATTTCACTAGTGGCTTCTCTCAAGAGCATAAGTATTCTATGATGGGTGAACAAATTACTGTTGAGCAATTGACAGAATTGAGCATAGTTATGAGAATATCTAGGTATGATCATGTATATAGGCATCACGTCCGAGACAAGTAGACCGACTCCTGCCTGCATCTACTACTATTACTCCACTCATCGACCCCTATCCAGCATGCATCTAGAGTATTAAGTTAAAAACAGAGTAACACTTTAAGCAAGATTACATGATGTAGAGGGATAGTTTCATGCAATATGATGAAAACCCCATCTTGTTATCCTCGATGGCAACGATGCAATACGTGCCTTGCTACCCCTTCTGTCACTGGGAAAGGACACCACAAGATCGAACCCATAGCTAAGCACTTCTCCCATGGCAAGAAAAACCAATCTAGTAGGCCCAACCAAACTGATAATTCGAAGAGACTTGCAAAGATAAACAATCATACATAAAAGAATTCAGAGAAGATTCAAATATTATTCATAGATTGACTTGATCATAAACCCACAATTCATTGGTCTCAACAAACACACCGCAAAAATAAGATTACGTCGAATAGATCTCCACGAGAGAGGGGGAGAACACTGTATTGAGATCCAAAAAGAGATAAGAAGCCATCTAGCTACTAACTATGGACCCAAAGGTCTGAGGTAAACTACTCACACTTCATCGAAGGGGCTATGATGATGTAGAAGCCCTCCGTGATGACGACCCTCTCCGGAGGAGCTCCGGAACAGGCCCCAAGATGGGATCTCGTGGATACAGAAAGTTGCGGCGGTGGAATTAGGTTTTTGGCTCCGTCCCTGATCGTTTGGGGGTACGTAGGTATATATAGGAGGAAGGACTACGTCGGTGGAGCAACAGGGGGCCCACGAGGCAGGGGGCGCGCCCTAGAGGGGGGTGCCCCCACCCTCTTGACCGCCTCTGTTACTTCTTGGAGTAGGGTCCAAGTCTCCTGGATCACGTTCGGTGAGAAAATCACGTTCCCGAAGGTTTCATTCCGTTTGGACTCCGTTTGATATTCCGTTTCTTCGAAACACTAAAATAGGCAAAATAAAATAGCAATTCTGGGCTGGGCCTCCGGTTAATAGGTTAGTCCCAAAAATAATATAAAAGTGGAAAATAAAGCCCAATATTGTCCAAAACAGTAGATAATATAGCATGGAGCAATCAAAAATTATAGATACGTTGGAGACGTATCACCAGGTAGCTGTGGTGGGCGAGAAAGTCGACAAATCTGATGGGTTGTACTATAAGATTCACCGTACCAAGGACTACAACCTCCAAGAGTGCCATCAAGTTGAACAGTTGGTCAAGAAATAGAAAGCTGAGTATGAGAAGCGCGACAAGGAAAAGGGCTAGGATGGTATAGGTGTGTCTAGCAAGAGAGGTCGCGGCAGCCAAGGAGGGCACTGCGGCAAAACCAATCAACAGAAAGAGAAGCCTGCCAGTGGTAGGGAGAAGAAAGAAGGAGATGAAAAGAGTGAAGAGGAAGATGACGATGAATCCAGTGAGAATGAGTTCTAGAAATGGATGCCATGTGCATTGACAGGGGTGCATCTCTGCATTCCTCTTGCCGCCACCTTAAACAGTGGATGCACGAGGTCAATGTGGCGGAGCCGACAACAGATGCCCAAAAGCCCCTCAAGTAGTCCCAGACGCCTATCATTTTCCATGTCGAGGACCACCTTGATCGCACGACCGCGGTCGAGTGTTTGCCGTTGTTGGTTTCACCAACGATACGCAACCTCAAGGTTATGAAAATCCTAGTTGACGGTGGGGCTAGCTTGAACTTGATCTTTCCTGAGGTGATCGAGAGGCTGCAAATTCCTAAGGAAGGACTCAAGAAAACTGGGACATTCCAAGGAATTAACTCGGGAAAGGAGCCAACCTAAAGGAAACATTATGATGTCGGTGATGTTTGGCGGGGAACTGAACTACCAAACTGAGAAGATAGTGTTCGATGTTGTCAAGATCCCCTTGCCGTT
The DNA here is from genome assembly GCA_032464435.1 of Aegilops umbellulata. Lineage (NCBI taxonomy): Eukaryota > Viridiplantae > Streptophyta > Magnoliopsida > Poales > Poaceae > Aegilops > Aegilops umbellulata. The sequence continues at coordinate 494,514,473 of CP136056.1, forward strand.
TAATGGAATTCTTGGCTGCTCGGCATTGGCCAATTTCATGGCAGCATCTCATTATGCCTACAACATGTTGAAGATGCCAGGGCCCATAGGAGTCATTTCCATCAACTCTAACAAGAGGGATGCAGTCATATGTATTGGCAAGCTCTACAGAGATGCGTTTGCAGCGGAGACCGTCAAGGCTATAGCTCCCCCCGAAGAGAAGAAGAAGATCGGAAAACCCGGCATGACATCTGGTGAGAATTTCGGGAAGCGCGCCTCTTCGGAGTGCTGTGCACCCGTTGAAGACTTGCCGGGGAGCTCTGCCGGCAAGAGTTCCAAAGCTACTCTACCTGCGACAAAGAAGGTGTCGGCAAGGGAAGACAACACTGGCAGTACCTTCACCATCAGTGCCACCCTTGATAGTAAATCGGAAAGTGCACTCAGTGCCTTCCCGCGGGTGAATGTAGATGTGTTTGCATGGCAACCATCTGACATCCCCGGTGTCCCTAGGGAGGTAATTGAGCACCACCTTATTGTTTGTCCCCATGCTCGACCTGTCAAGAGGAAGGTCAGGAAGCAAGCTTTGGAATGGCAATAGTTTATTTCTAAGGAAATCAAGAAACTTGAGGCAACTGGTCTGGTTAGAGGAGTGCTACACCCAACTTCATTGGCTAATCAGGTGGTCGTGTTCAAGGCAAATGGAAAGTGGAGACTTTGTATTGATTACACTGATCTCAATAAAGTAACGGATCCTTTCCCCTTTTCGCGTATTGATCAAATTGTGGACTCCACCACTAGCTACGGGGTGCTCTCGTTTCTTGATGCATATTCTTGGTACCATCAGATATTCATGGCCAAGGAAGATGAGGAGAAGATCGCATTCATTACTCCATGTAGCACATACTGCTTCGTGCGTATGCCTTTCGGATTTAAGAGTGTCGGTTCAATGTTTGGAAGAGCAGTACAGATTGGTTTTGAGCCACAACTACACAGGAACATAGAAGCTTACACGGATGATATAGTGGTCAAAACTAAGGACATGTCTACCCTCATCCAAGATTTAGAAGAAACTTTTGCAAACTTGTGCATAATTAACATGAAGCTAAACCCTGAGAAGTGCGTGTTTAGTGTCCCATCTGGCAAACTCCTCGAGTTCTTTGTGTCTCAACGTGGGATAGAAGCAAACCCTTACAAGATCAAAGCTATTGAGCAAATCCAAGCACCTAAGACTGTCAGGGATGTGTGGCATCTTGCCGGCAGCGTTGCTGCTTTGATTAGGTTCATTTCAAGGTCTGCTATGTGCGCCCTGCCTTTTTCAAGATACTGAAAAGGTAGGTCCTGTAAAATGGACTCCGGAACCGGCGGATGCACTGCATTATCGGAAAAGGTACCTATCCTTTGCGCCAACACTAGTTGCGCCTAGACCCCAGGAGCCTTTGTTGCTATATTTATCAGCAACAAAACAAGTGGTCAGTGCTGCACTAGTGGCACAGAGAGAAGTTGGTGACTGGGAGAAAACAGAGGCAAGCACGTCCCGTAATGGGGAAGAATGTTCTCGGGTAGACTCAGGCACCGATAAAGCTTAAATCGTGCAAGCAAGAGAAGTTGATCAGCAAATGATAGCAAGGAATAAGGTGGTGCAGTGGGCAGTGTACTTTGTTAGTTCTCTCCTGCAAGGGGCTAGGTCATGGTACTCTGGTGTACAAAAACGGCTTTTTGGCCTCCTCATGGCCTGGAGAAAGCCCCGACACTACTTCCAAGCACATGAGATCACTATCATCACTCGCTTCCAGTTGCAGCGTATTCTAAGGAATCCAGAGGCAACCAGCAGGAAGTAGATCGAGTGGGCGTTAGAATTGTCAAGTTTGCACTCAAGTTTGAGAGCACTTCGACCATTCAGAGTAGAGCATTGGTGGAATTCATTGCAGAATGGACGCCAACGCAGGATGAAGAAATCCCAGAGTCAACTCTCCACAGCAAGGAAACCGATAAGGAATGGGTTTGTACTTTGACGGTGCCTTCTCACTGCAAGGCGCCGATCCTGGAGTGCTGCTTGTCGCACCCACCAAAGAGCACCTTAAGTATGTGATTCAAATGCACTTTCCTAGGGAAGAGGCAACCAAGAATACTGCTGAATATGAGGGGCTCCTTGCCGGGCTTAGGATAGCAGTGGAATTAGGGATCAAGAAATTGATTGTCCGCGGAGATTCAGAGCTTGTTGTGAAGCAAGTGAATAAAGATGACTAGAGCCCGTCGATGGAAGCCTATGTAGATGAGATGAGGAAATTGGAGGAGCACTTTGACGGGTTACAAACAAAGCACGTCCCCTGTGCAGAGAACAACATTGCTGACCACCTGTCAAAGTGTGCTGCCCAAAAGCTACCTGTGGAACCAGGGACTTTTGTACTCCATTTGAATCAATCATCAGTTACTCCGTCAATGCGAGCCAAAAAGAGGAGGAAGTTAAATACTGGTGAGTATTTTCCGTAGAGCTTCCCAGAGCTTCCAGCGAGAATATTGCTGGGAAAGACGATGCGCTTGACGGTGAGCTGCAGTTCCGCACAGAACCTCAGGTTCTCGTTGCTGAGAATAGCGCTCCCACATCTACAGAAATGCCTTTAGTCCTTGTCGTTGAGCCACAAACTCCGGCATGGGCACAACATATAGTTCAGTTTCTCCAAATAGTGGAACTTCCCGATGAGCAAGAGCACGCTGAGAAAGTAGCCTGCCAGTCAAGAATGTATCAGTTTGTGGACAAAATTCTGTATAGAAAAAGACCAAACGGAGTGAAATTGAAGTGTATTTACCGGGAAGATGGACTCAAGTTATTGGAAGAGGTACATGGAGGCATATGTGGCTCTCACATAGGATCAAGAGCCCTTGTCATAAAAGCATTCTGACAAGGTTTTTATTGGCTCATAGCCCTCTAGGATGCAACCGAGCTAGTAAAAATATGTGAAGCATTCCAGTTCCATTCAAAGAGCATACACCAACCAGCGCAAGTTCTCCGGAGGATCCCTCTCTCCTGGCCTTTTTCGGTCTGGGGGCTCGATATCTTGGGCCCCTTCCACCGTGCTACCGGGGGCTTTGATTTCTTGTACGTTGCCATCGACAAGTTCACAGAGTGGCCTGAAGTAGAGCCAGTGAGAAAGGTGACAACACAGTCGGCCATCAAATTCTTTAAAGGACTAGTTTGTTGTTTTGGAGTTCCAAACAGAATTATCATCGACAACAAAACATAGTTCACGAGCCTCACTTTCATGCAGTACATCTAGAGCATTGGTAGCAAGGTTTTCTTCGTCTCTGTTTCTCACCCGAGAAGCAATGGGCAAGGAGAGAGGATGAATACTGCAGTGTTGCGCGGTCTCAAGACGAGAACATTTGACAGGCTGCACAAGTGTGGGAGACATTGAATTGATGAGCTGTCGGTGTTTCTTTGGTCTCTTAGGACGACACTAATCGAGCCACTCGCCAAACACCCTTCTCCCTAGTTTTATGGTGCAGTGGCGGTGCTACCCACATAACTCATATACGAGTCACCTTGATTACTTGCCTACGACGAAGTAGAGCAAGAGCAGCTCCGGTATGACGATGTCGTGCTCCTCAAGGAAGATCGTCTTCAGGCGAAGTTGTGCGAGCTACACGCAACCAGCAAGTGTTGCGCCTCTATCATAGCCACAAGGTTCATGCTCGAAGCCTTGAGGAAGGCCACCTCATCCTTTGGTGTGTTCCATCCGCCAAAGGAACAAACAAGTTGACGCCAAAGTGGGAAGGCTCTTATCGGGTAGTACGAGTCACCAGACCTGGCGCAATCCGTCTGGAGACCGAAGATGGCATTCATGTGCAAAACTCGTGGAATATAGAGCATCTTCGCAAGTTCTACCCATGAGGCGCAGTTGTCGGGCTTTGTCCCGGCAACCCCTATTGTACAAGCATAGTCTCAAAGACTTGTAACCCTTTGTACAATGCCAGGCGCAGACCCTGTGCATATGTGAATAAAGCTAAGTGTTTCACAAACTCCTGTACGTATTTATTTACGTACTAATGCATGATATCATGTGATTATACTTAGTCTAAATTAAATGGCTAATATACCGCCAAGATCTCCATTATGTCTTTTCTCTTCTTTCTTTTCTACAAAGACAGAAGGATTCCATGCGTACATGTTTCCCGGGGGGGGGGGGATGGAGTACCATTTTCGGATGACGTTTGGCGTGATTGGCATTCATCTCATTTCATACGATAAGAAGTACAACAAAAAAAGATAAGTTTCTTTGTTACATTTGGAATTTTTTTGTTTCTGACATATGCATGTATGAAAAACCTGCACGCAAGGGAAACTTGTCGTGTTTCGTTCGTGCTCTTATCCTTGCCTCGATTCCGCTCGAAGGGATTGTTTGCAGCTGCATCGGGACCGACAAAGTTGCCTTGTCGGGTACCGCTTACTTACAACAGGCTGCCAACGGCTAGTCCTTCGAAGCACCCGTAGCAAGTATGCATCCCGGCAAGTTTCCCAACTGCAGGCTAGCAGATTCAAATCATACAAAAATAAATATTGACAAGGGAAATAGTACATATTTATTTGAGCACGGCAAATATTACACATGTGGTAAAGAAAAGTGTTCAATAATGTTTCTTAAAGCCCTTTATTTCCAGGGTTTACATCAAGCGCAACCCATGGCAAAAGGGGCACCTAGGCAGAGCGCTCCTAGCAAGCCGTCTTGCCGGTGTGCAGCTTCCGATGATGGTGCTGGCGGTTCTCAGCTGGCGATGAGGGTGCTGCCGGCATTCAGCTGGAGTCCGAGTCATCGTCTTCGGACTTGACACTCGGGGACTCACCGCCGTTGTCTTCAGCATCTGCCTCCTCCTCGTCGCTGTTGCTCGAGCTCTCCTCACAACACTCTAGGCGAGTGCCCGAAGGCCTAAAGAACTTTACAAAGAGTGTATCGGACTCCACCAACTTGAAGTGGAGGAGGTGCCCCTCTGCCAGGTAGCGGGCACTAGTGAAGGATTTCCGTCCTCGGGGGTGAGCTACATGACGCCGCTGGTGGGGAACTCAGCGTTCACTGATGACCCACAAGTATAGGGGATCTATCGTAGTCCTTTCGACAAGTAAGAGTGTCGAACCCAACGAGGAGCAGAAGGAAATGATAAGCGGTTTTCAGCAAGGTATTCTCTGCAAGCACTGAAATTATCGGTAACAGATAGTTTTGTGATAAGGTAATTTGTAACGAGTAACAAGTAACAAGTGTAAATAAAGTGCAGCAAGGTGGCCCAATCCTTTTTGTAGAAAATGACAAGCCTGGACAAACTCTTATATAGTGAAAAGCGCTCCCGAGGTCACATGGGAATTATCGTCAAGCTAGTTTTCATCACGTTCATATGATTCGTGTTCGTTACTTTGATAATTTGATATGTGGGTGGACCGGTGCTTGGGTGCTATCCTTACTTGGACAAGCATCCCACTTATGATTAACTCCTATTGCAAGCATCCGCAACTACAAAAGAAGTATTAAGGTAAACCTAACCATAGCATGAAACATATGGATCCAAATCAGCCCTTTACGAAGCAACGCATAAACTAGGGTTTAAGCTCCTGTCAGTCTACCAATCCATCATCTACTTATTACTTCCCAATGCCTTCCTCTAGGCCCAAACAATGGTGAAGTGTCATGTAGTCGATGTTCACATGACACCACTAGAGGAGAGACAATATACATCTCATCACAATATCGAACGAATACCTAATTCACATGACTACTAATAGCAAGACTTCTCCCATGTCCTCAGGAACAAACGTAACTACTCACAAAGCATATTCATGGTCATAATCAGAGGGGTATTAATATGCATAATGGATCTGAACATATGATCTTCCACCAAATAAACCAACTAACATCAACTACAAGGAGTAATCAACACTACTAGCAACCTACAGGTACCAATCTCAGACTTAGAGGCAAGGATTGGATACAAGAGATGAACTAGGGTTTTATAGGAGATGGTGCTAGTGAACATGTTGATGGAGATTGGCCCCCTCCCGATGAGAGGAGCGTAGGTGATGACTATGCAGATCATTTCCCCCTCCCGGAGGGAAGTGTCCCCGGCAGAACAACTCCGCCAGAGCCCTAGATTGGTTCCGCCAAGGTTCCGCCTCATGGCGGCGGAGTCTCATCCTAAAAGCTTGCTTATGAATTTTTTCTTGGACGAAAGACTCCTTATAGCAGAAGATGGACACCGGAGGGCCACCAGGGGCCCACGAGGCAGGGGGCGCTCCCAGGGGGTAGGGCGCGCCCCCACCCTCCTAGCCAGGGTGTGGGCCCCCTCTGGTATTTTCTTCGCTGAGTATTTTTTATTATTTCCAAAAATGACTTCCATGGAGTTTCAGGACTTCTGGAGTTGTGCAGAATAGGTCTCTAATATTTGATCCCTTTTCTGGCCCAGAATTCCAGCTGCCGGCATTCTCCCTCTTTATGTAAACCTTGTAAAATAAGCGAGAATAGGCATAAGTATTGTGACATAATGTGTAATAATATCCCATAATGCAATAAATATCAATATAAAAGCATGATGCAAAATGGACGTATCAACTCCCCCAAGCTTAGACCTCGCTTGTCCTCAAGTGGAAGCCGATAGCGATAAATATGTCCACATGTTTTAGAGATAGAGGTGTCGATAAAATAAAATACGGACATGGCATCATGATCATTCTTATAACAGTAACATATATAGATATTGTCATATTATTTCTTATGATAAAGTAACAATCTATCCACAATGTTGAGTATGAATCAGAAACTTCATTGAGAACTAACAAACTACAATCTCAGTCATTGAAGCAATTGCAATTTATCATAACATCAGAAAGAGTCAATATAAGATCTTTTCAGCAAGTCCACATACTCAACTATCATTTAGTCTTTCACAATTGCAAACACTCACGCAATACTTGTGGTTACGGAGTTTTAATCGAACACAGAGAAAGATAGGGGCTTATAGTTTCGCCTCCCAACCTTTAATCTCAAGGGTAATGTCAACAATAATAGTTCATGCTAACTTACATCCAATTAGATATATATATATATATATATATCAGGATATTTCCAACATGATGTGCTTGCCAAAGGTTAAAATGTAAAAATGAAAGGTGAGGACCAAGATCACCATGACTCTTGCATAAGGTAGAAGAAAAAAGTAAAAGATAGGCCCTTCGCAGAGGGAAGTAGAGGTTGTCATGCGCTTTCAGGGTTGGATGCACAAAATCTTAATGCGAAAGAACGTCACTTTATATTGCCACTTGTGATATGGACCTTTATTATGCAGTCCGTCGCTTTTATTTCTTCCACATCACAAGATCGTATAAAGCTTATTTCCTCCACACTAATCAATCATACATATTTAGAGAGCAATTTTTATTGCTTCCACCGATGACAACTTACTTGAAGGATCTTACTCAATCCATAGGTAGATATGGTGGACCGATAACCCACAAGTATAGGGGATCAATTGTAGCCTCTTTCGATAAGTAAGAGTGTCAAACCCAACGAGGAGCTAAAGGTAGAAAAGATATTCCCTCAAGTTCTATCGACCACCGATACAACTCTACGCACACTTGACGTTCGCTTTACCGGAAACAAGTGTTAAACTAGAAGTACTTTGTAGGTGTTTTTGGATATGTTTGCAAGGTAATAAAGAGCGCGTAAATAAAAAGTAGGGGCTGTTTAGATAAAGACACAACTAAATTAGTTTTAATAGAGATCTTTTTGTTACGAGAAAGTTATTTGTCCCTAGGCAATCGATAACTAGACCGGTAATCATTATTGCAATTTTATTTGAGGGAGAGGCATAAGCTAACATACTTTCTCTACTTGGATCATATGCACTAATGATTGGAACTCTAGGAAGCATCCGCAACTACTATAGATTATTAAGGTAAAACCCAACCATAGCATTAAAGCATCAAGTCCCCTTTATCCCATACGCAAACAACCTACTTACTCGGGTCTGTGCTTCTGTCACTCATGCCACCCACCATAAGCAAATCATGAACATATTGCAAACCCCACAGCGGGAATCCCTCACGCTTGTGCGACACAAAGAGCACCGTAGGACAGAACCAATAATAAAACATGCAACTCAAACCAATCCCGATCATCAATTAACCCATAGGACAAAATAGATCTACTCAAACATCATAGGATAGCCATACATCATTGGGAAATAATATATAGCATTGAGCACCATGTTTAAGTAGAGATTATAGCTGGTAAGAGAGAGGTTACACCACTGCATGGAGGGGGAAGAGTTAGTGATGATGGCGGTGAAGTTGTTGGTGAAAGTTGCGGTGATGATGATGGCCACGGCAGCGTTCCGGCGCCACCGGAAGAGAAGGGGAGATGGGGCCCCTTCGTCTTCTTCTTCCTTGACCTCCTCCCTAGATGGGAAAAGGGTTTCCCCTCTGGTCCTTGGCCTCCATGGCGTGGGAGGGGCGAGAGCCCCTCCGAGATTGGATCTGTCTCTCTGTCTCTCTCTGTTTCCGCGTTTTGTTCTGCTGCCCTTTCACCGTTTCGTATATATATGGAGATCCGTAACTCCGATTGGATTGAATCCTTCGCCTAGATTTTTCTCCGAAAATTAGTTTTCTTGCATCGAAAGTAGAGCAGCAACCGCCTTACAGGGGCCCCACAAGGGTCAGGGGCGCGCCCAGGGGGGTGGGGCGCGCCCCCTGCCTCGTGCCTCCCTCGGGCACCGTCTCGCGTGGATTTTTTCTTCCGGAATTCTCCAAATATTCCAAAAATATTCTCCGTCCGTTTTTATCCCGTTTGGATTCCGTTTGATATGGGGTTTCTGGGAAACATAAAACATGCAATAGAAAGGAACTGGTACTAGGCACTGGATCAATAAGTTAGTCCCAAAAATAATATAAAAAGTTGCCAAAAGTATATAAAAGTTGAATAATATTGTCATGGAACAATCAAAAATTATAGATACGACAGAGACGTATCATGGACTCTCGTGGCAAAACTGGGTTTAAGGATATTTGGAAGCACAAGTAGTATCTCTACTTGGTGCAAAGAATTTGGCTAGCATGAGGGAGAAAGGCAAGCTCAACATGTTGGATGATCCATGACAATATACTTTATTTCAGATATAAGAAAACATAACCCATTACGTTGTCTTCCTTGTCCAACATCAACTCTTTAGCATGTCATATTTTAATGAGTGCTCACAATCATAAAAGATGTCCAAGATAGTATATTTATATGTGAAACCTCTCTTTCTTTATTACTTCCTATTAATTGCAACGATGACCAAAGCTATGTTTGTCAACTCTCAACAACTTTTAATCAACATACTCTTTATATGTGAAGTCATTACTCTCCATAAGATCAATATGATCTCTTTATTTCTTTTTATTCTTTCTTTTTCTTTTATTCACTCAAGATCATGGTAAAATAATCAAGCCCTTGACTCAACACTAATCTTTATTATATAGCTCACGGGCTCGATCACATAGAGGGACCATAAAGCAAAACTCAAAACTAGATCATACCAAAAACTTTATTCTACTAGGTCAAGATATTACTAAAAAGGATCGAACTAAGAAAAATAGTAAAGATAGGAGTGTGATGGTGATACGATACCGGGGCACCTCCCCCAAGCTTGGCGGTTGCCAAGGGGAGTGCCCATACCCATGTGATTATGTCTCTTTTGTTGGTGAAGAAGATGGAGGTGATGATGGATAGTCGCACATCGAGCGTAAGAGGTCCTCCAACTTGCAGATAATGCCCTTGAGTGCGATGATACGCTCCTTCAACAAAATATTTTCACGTGTGAGATACTTGTTTTGTCTACGGGCTAACTCAATCATATTGAAAGCTTCGATCTCAGTTGGGGTAAGAAGATTGTGAGCAAGTTGAAGGATGTTTTCTGCTGCCAGAGCTTGGTCCTCCGTGGCCTTCTTGATCCCTTCATCCTTTTTGATCTCCATGGATTCTTCCCTCTTCAGCTCTATCTCCATTAGCCAAGCATCGTTGTCACCTTTGTTGGAGGAGGGGGACGACATGATGCCTGGCCTTGACAACCCTGACAGAAAACATCTCTAAATAAGAACAAATGATATTGCGTGATATGGCGATCAAAACCTTCGGGAGATTATATAATGAATTTTTACTGACCAAAATACATATCATGCAAGAAAACAGAGTCCGGAGAGCGCACGTGGTTCCCACGAGGCAGGGGGCGCACCGAGTGGGTAGGTTGCGCCCTCCACCCTCGTGGAGGCCTCGTGTCCTTCCCGGACTGCTTTTTATTTTCCTATTTTTCTAAATATTCCAAAACGGAGCAAATTTGCCATTAGAACTGTTTTGGAGGCGGTTTACTTACCGTACAACATACCTATTCCTTTTCGGCGTCTGAAACATTCTGGAAAGTGTCTCTTATGTATTCCTCCGGTGTTACGGTTTCAATAATATTAGTTTCCACGTTTATAGGATTACCTGAGATATAATGTTTAATTCTTTGACCATTCACCACCTTTGGATTTGTGCCTTCGAAGTTGTTGATATTTATGGCACCGGAATGATAGACCTCCTCGATAATGTAAGGACCTTCCCATTTGGAGAGAAGTTTTCCTGCAAAAAAATCTCAAACGAGAGTTGAATAGCAACACATAATTGATACGTCTCCAAGTTATCTATAATTTTTGATTGCTCCATGCTATATTATCTACTGTTTTGGACTATATTGGGCTTTATTTTCCACTTTTATATTATTTTTTGGACTAACCTATTAACCGGAGGCCCAACCCAGAATTGCTGTTTTTGACTATTTCAGTGTTTCGGAGAAACAGAATATCAAACGGAGTCCAAACGGAATAAAATCTTCGGGAACGTGATTTTCTCACCGAACGTACGCCAAGGCATCGAAGAGGCGGTCACGAGGGTGGGGGGCGCGCCCCTTGCCTCGTGGGCCCCTCGAAGCTCCACCGACGTACTCCTTCCTCCTATATATACCTACGTACCCCCAAACGATCAGAACAGGAGCCAAAAACCTAATTCCACCGCCGCAACCTTCTGTATCCACGAGATCCCATCCTGGGGCCTGTTCCGGAGCTCCGCCGAAGAGGGCCGTCATCACGGAGGGCTTCTACATCATCATAGCCTCTCCGATGAAGTGTGAGTAGTTTATCTCAGACCTTCGGGTCCATAGTAGTAGCTAGATGGCTTCTTCTCTCTTTTTGGATCTCAATACAACTCCCCTCTCTTGTGGATATCTATCCAATGAAATCTTCTTTTTGCGGTGTGTTTGTTGAGACTGATGAATTGTGGGTTTATGATCAAGCCTATGTTTGAATAATATTTGAATCTTCTCTGAATTCTTTTATGTATGATTGGTTATCTTTGCAAGGCTCTTTGAATTATCAGTTTGGTTTGGCCTGCTAGATTGGTTCTTCTTGCAATGGGAGAAGTGCTTAGCTTTGGGTTCAATCTTGTGGTGTCCTTTCCCAGTGACAGAAGGGGCAGCAAGGCACGTATTCCATCGTTGCCATCGAGGATAACAAGATGGGGTTTATTTCATATTGCATGAATTTATCTCTCTACATCATGTCATCTTGCTTAAAGCGTTACTCTGTTTTTAACTTAATACTCTAGATGCATGCTGGATAGCGGTCGATGAGTGGAGTAATAGTAGTAGATGCAGGCAGGAGTCGGTCTACTTGTCACGGAGGTGATGCCTATATACATGATCATACCCTAGATATTCTCATAACCATGCTCAATTCTGTCAATTGCTCAACAATAATTTGTTCACCCACCGTAGAATACTTATGCTCTTGAGAGAAGCCACTAGTGAAACCTATGGCCCCCGGGTCTATTCTCATCATATCAATCTCCATCACGTTAATCTTGCTTTGCTTTTTTACTTTGCCTTTTAATTTTCACTTTGCATCTCTATACCAAAAATACCAAAAACATTATCTATCAGTTCTCACACTCGTAAGTGACCGTGAAGGGATTGACAACCCCTAATCGCCTTGGTTGCGAGTTGCTATCGATTTGTGAAGGTACGAGGGACTTGAGCGTGGCCTCCTACTGGATTGATACCTTGGTTCTCAAAAACTGAGGGAAAAATACTTACGCTACTTTGTTGCATCATCCTCTCCTCTTCGAGGAAAACCAATGCAAGCTCAAGAGGTAGCAATAATCACCTACATTAAACTCACGCTTTTGTATCCTTTTGTCATGCCATGTTTTAACCTTTTCTTTAAACAACTTGGCATTCTCATAGGCTTGGGTTCTCCATTCATCAAGTGAGTTAATGTCAAATAGCCTCTTCTCACCGGCAAGTTTAAAATCATAATTGATTTCTTTAACGGCCCAGTATGCCTTATGTTCTAATTCGAGAGGTAAGTGACATGCTTTTCCATAAACCATTTTATATGGAGACATACCCATAGGATTTTTATATGCAGTTCTATAGGCCCATAATGCATCATCAAGTTTCTTGGACCAATTCTTCCTAGATCTATTAACAGTCTTTTGCAAAATTTATTTAAGCTCTCTATTGCTCAATTCTACTTGACCACCAGACTGTGGTTGATAAGGAGATGCAATTCTATGATTAACATCATACTTAGCAACCATTTTATGAAAAGCACCATGAATAAAATGTGAACCACCATCAGTCATTAAATATCTAGGGACTCCAAACCTCGAAAAAATAACTTATTTAAGCATCTTAATAGAGGTGTTATGATCATCACTACTATTTGGAATAGCTTCCACCCACTTAGTAACATAAACAACAACAACTAAAATATGTGTATACCCATTAGAGGCAGGAAACGGTCCCATATAATCAAAGCCCCAAACATCAAATGGTTCAATAACAAGTGAATATTTCATAGGCTTTTCTTGACGTCTAGTAATATTACCAATTCTTTGACATTCATCACAAGATAAGACAAACTTATGAGCATCCTTGAAGAGAGTAGGCCAATAAAAACCGGATTGCAATACCTTATGTGCAGTTCTGTCTCCAGCGTGGTGTCCTCCGTAAGCCTTAGAGTGACACTTGCGTAGGATCTGTTCCTGTTCATGCTCAGGTACACAACGTCTAATAACACCATCTACTCCTTCTTTATAAACATGCGGGTCATCCCTGAAGTAATACCTTAAATCATAGAAAATCTTTTTCTTTTGCTGGTATGTGAAACTAGGTGGTATAAATTTAGCAACAGTGTAATTAGCATAATCAGCATACCATGGAGCAGTACGAGAAGCATTTATGACATTTAGTTGTTCATCAGGAAAGCTATCATCAATAGGTAGTGGGTCATCAAGAACATTTTCTAACCTAGACAAGTTGTCTGCAACGGGGTTCTCAGCTCCCTTTCTATCAATAATATGTAAATCAAATTCTTGTAGAAAGAGAACCCATCTAATAAGTCTAGGTTTAGCATCTTTCTTTTCCATAAGATGTTTAATAGCAGCATGATAAGTGTGAATAGTTCCTTTAGAATCAACAATATAAGGTCTGAACTTATCACAAGAAAATACAACTGCTAAGAATCCTTTTTCAGTAGTGGCATAATTTCTCTGGGCATTGTCTAGAGTTTTACTAGCATATTGAATAACATTTAATTTCTTATCAACTCTTTGCCCTAGAACAACACCTACGGCATAATCACTAGTGTCACACATAATTTCAAAAGGTAAATTCCAATCAGGTGGCTGAACAATAGGTGCAGAGATTAATGCTTTCTTAAGTATTTCAAATGCTTCTACACAATCATCATAAAAAATGAAAGGTATATCTTTTTGTAAGAGATTAGTCAGAGGCTGAGAAATTTTTGAGAAGTCCTTACTGAACCTCCTATAAAAACCGGCATGACCAAGGAAACTTCTTATACCTTTGATGTCCTAGGGACACGACATCTTTTCAATAGCATCAACTTTACTTTTATCAACTTCGATACCTCTTTCAGAAATTTTATGCCCCAAGACAATGCCTTCATTAACCATAAAGTGGCACTTCTCCCAATTCAAGACAAGATTAGTTTCTTCACATCGCTGCAAAACTCGATCAAGCTTGCTCAAGCAATCATCAAAACAGGAGCCATAAACGGAGAAATCGTCCATGAAAACCTCACATATCTTTTCACAAAAATCAGAGAATATAGCCATCATGCATCTTTGAAAGGTAGCCGGTGCATTACATAAACCAAAATGCATACATCTATAAGCAAAACTACCGAAAGGGCAAGTAAAAGTGGTCTTTGCTTGATCATCAGCTGACACAGGTATTTGAGAGAAACCAGAATAACCATGTAGAAAGCAAAAATGTGTATGTTTGGATAATCTTTCTAGCATTTTATCAATAAAAGGTAAGGGGTAATGATATTTTTAGTAGCCCTATTTAATTTGTGGAAATCAATTACCATCCTATAACTTGTAATAATTCTTTGCGGAATCAATTCATCTTTATCATTAGGAACGACAGTAATACCTCCCTTCTTAGGGGGACAGTGGACATGACTTACCCACAGACTATCAGCCACGGGATAAATTATACCTGCCTCAAGGAGCTTTAGTATTTCCTTTATTACCACTTCTTTCATCTTAGGATTCAGCCGTTGTCGATGATCAATAACTGGTTTGGCATCTTTCTCCAAATTTATTTTGTGTTGACATAGAGTGGGACTAATGCCCTTAAGATCATCAAGAGTATATCCAATAGCAGCACGGTGCTTCTTCAGAGTTTTCAATAATTTTTCTTCCTCCTTCTCTGAAAGGTTAGCACTAATAATAACAAGATATATCTTCTTTTCATCAAGATAAGCATATCTAAGAGTATTAGGTAACGGTTTAAGCTCAAACACGGGATCACCCTTTGGTGGAGGAGGATCCCCTAGGATTTCAACAGGCAAGTTGTGTTTCAGAATAGGTCCCTGTTTAAAGAACACTTCATCTATTTCCCTTCTTTCATTCATAAGCATATCATTTTCATGGTCTAGCAAATATTGTTCTAAAGGATCACTAGGAGGTACGACAATAGAAGCAAGACCAATAATTTCATCTTTACTAGGCAATTCCTCTTGTAGTCTACGAAATTTAGAAAAATTGAACTCATGAGACATATCATCCAAACCAATAGTAACAACATCCTTCTTGTAGTCTATCTTAGCATTAACAGTATTCAAGAAGGGTCTACCAAATATAATGGGACAAAAGCTATTTTGTGGGGAACCAAGAACAAGAAAATCAGCAGGATATTTAGCTTTCCCACACAAGACTTCAAGATCTCTGACAATTCCAATTGGTGATATAGTATCTCTATTGGCAAGCTTAATGGTGACATCAATTTGTTCTAACTCGGCGGGTGCAATATCATGCATAATTTCTTTATATAAGTCAATAGGTATTGCACTAGCACTAGCACCCATATCACACAAGCCATGATAACAATGATCTCCTATTTTAACAGAAATAACAGGCATGCCTACCACAGGTCTATGTTTATCTTTATCACTAGGTTTAGCAATTCTAGCAGTCTCATAACAGAAATAAATAACATGCCCATCAATATTATCAGCCAAGAGATGTTTAACCATAGCAATATTAGGTTCAACTTTAACCTACTCAGGAGGTCTGTGTGTCCTAATATTACTTTTGTTGACTACAGTTGAAGCTTTAGCATGATCCTTACTTCTAACAGGGAAAGGTGGTTTCTCAACATAAGCAGTAGGAACAATAGGATCATTATAAGTGATAGCCTTTTCTTCAACTTTAATAGGTGCAACTACTTTTACTTCAATGGGAGGATTATATTTAAACCACCTCTCCTAAGGGAGATCAACATGAGTAGCAAATGATTCACATAAAGAAACTACTATGTAAGACTCAAGTCCATATTTAGTGCTAAATTCACGGAAAACATTTGTATCCATAAAAGATTTAACACAATCAAACTTAGGTGTTATACCTGACCCTTTACCTTCGTCGAGGTCCCAATACTCAGAGTTGCATTTAATTCTTTCCAATAAATCCCATTTGAATTCAATAGTCTTCAACATAAAAGAACTAGTATAAGAAGTATCAAGCATGGTTCGATTGTTGTCAGAAAGCCGAGCATAATTTTATTGAATAATCATTTCTCTCGAGAGCTCATGATTGGGGCATGAATACAACATTGACTTAAGCCTCCCCCAAGTTTGAGCGATTGTCGGTGTCAAAACTGGCGGATCTCGGGTAGGGGGTCCCGAACTGTGCGTCAAGGCCGGATGGTAACAAGAGACAAGGGACACGATGTTTTTAGCCAGGTTCGGGCCCTCTCGATGGAGGTAATACCCTACTCCTGCTTGATTAATATTGATGATATGGGTAGTACAAGAGTAGATCTACCACGAGATCGAGGAGGCTAAACCCTAGAAGCTAGCCTATGGTATGATTGTGTATGATGATGGATGTCCTACGGACTACAACCCTCCGGTTTATATAGACACCGGATAGGGTCAGGGTTACACAGAGTCGGTTACATAAGTAGGAGATCTTGAATATCCGCATCGCCTAGCTTGCCTTCCACGCCAAGGAAAGTCCCATCCGGACATGGGACAAAGTCTTCAATCTTGTATCTTCATAGTCCTGGAGTCCGGCGAAGGTATAGTCCGGCTACCCGAACACCCCCTAATCCAGGACTCCCTCAGTAGCCCCCGAACCAGGTTTCAATGACGACGAGCCCGGCACGCAAATTGTCTTCGGCATTGCAAGGCGGGTTCTTTCCCAAATTCTATGTACCACGCGTTACGATCGTAAGGGGCCGGCCTCGGCTGCCGCCCTAATAAAGATACTGTCCTCTTTGTACAAGGGAGAGAAGGAGGAGTTCCTCCGCCTTAACCCACAGGCCGGATTCACCATGTATGAACCTCCAAGTTGGGTAAGCGAACAATTGCGCTTGCCCATTTGTTTTATACTTCCATGGTCAGATACGTAGTCTGATGATTTTAATTCAGGAACTGCGACAGGAAGTGAAAGATATAAGCAGCCGCCCTCCACAACCTGAGGATCCAAAACGGTCCCTCGATCCGTGTCGGTGTACTAGAGTAGGGGTACCCTAGTATCCCGGACTTGTGCACGAGCAGTTGCAGCGTCCCGCGGCAAGGCTTGCCGGGTGACCGCCAAGGTCCTCCGTGGATCCTTTGAAGCCATTCAAGAACAAAGTATTTAAGCCAAGGGCACAAGACCCCGGCAAGAGGAGCTTGCCGGGAAGGCCAACCAAGGCATCTCAAGGAACTTGCCGCGATGCGCCATGCGTCCCGGCAGGACCCGACGAGCGACAAGCTTCCGGACGCGACAAGACAGCTACCGCGGCAAGGAGCTTGCCGCGGCAAGCCACCACTCTGCACTTGCGCTCCAGCACACCCACCTACATGTCGCTCTGGGACCCTTCCAGGCGTACGTGGCGGGAGGCTGTGCAGCCAGGGGTACACTGTGGCATGCAGCGCTGACAAGATCGCCATCGTGGCGAGCGGTGGCACCCCTGACGGTCCCTTTTCTGCACCGTCTGGGCGACGTAGATAGGCATTTAATGCCTTTGTCCCCTGCCGTCAGTGTTAGGTATGATACACTGTGTAGGTAGCTGTACTTACCGCAACACCTTTCCATTTTTTCCCTTGCCTACGTTGCCACCTGTTGGAGACCCCTTGAACATATAAATGGAGGCCCATGCACAACGTAGGGGGGGATCTCTCCGGAGGACGAACAAAGAAACGCCCGGTCTCGTTAGCTGCCTGAGGGTACTGTAGCACTCAGCGCTCCCGAGCAAGAACTCAATACAAACCACAAAGCAGCAGTAGGAGTATTATCTCTCCGGAGAGCTCCGAAACTGGGTAAAAACCGCTCTTGTGCCCCGCCTCGATCCGCTCTTCGCGCGACCTCCGCCCCCTGCCGAACCGAAAGGGGCTCCGTCCCCATAGGTGCTCATGGAGCCAGCTTTTCCCCGGCATCTTTGGCACGCCAGGTAGGGGGCGTCGAGGTTGTGTGAACCTGATCTGGCGTTCACGCGAGCTAGATCTTCATCGACTTCATCGACATGCCGCCGAAGAAGAAGGCTTCGGAGGCGGCTGCTCCGTCCGCGTCGAATCCACCGCCGCCGGAGCAAACGGCCGGTGGGGAAGACGCCGGCGGAAGAACGGGCGTCGACGAGGGAGCCCACGGTGTCACCAAGTCCAAGAACAAGACTGCGCTGCCTGTCGGCGGCGTAGCCGGCTCCCACGACGACCGTGGCGTCCGTAGACGCACCGCACCCATCTCAGGAAGCGTAGGACCGGCAGCGTCGTGGTACTCATGGTACCATACACTCGCTGGACCCAGATCGAGCTGGCGGATCTCGGGATGCTCTAGGCCAGCATACGCGCCAACGTGCTAGCGCGAGCGAGGCACGGGCGCCTGGACGGAATACTTCTCCTTCTAACGTAGTTGGAAGTCTGAGCATATCCCGCTCCTCGCACCGTTCGCCACCGCTACCCGCCATTCCAGCGGAAGCTTTGGCGCAAGCTCAACTGCTCCTAGACTTCCCTCCAACGCCAGACAAGATCGACGACTGGAGGGCCACCATTCAGAGTCTCATCGGCTTCGCCAATGGCGACACTCCACGGCAGGCGACCACACCGCAGCCGCGGCAGGCCAGCCAGGTGCGAGCCGATGGCGACAAGACCGGTGGGGGTGCAACCACCGTGCACTCTCCACCCCGAAGGCCAAGATCGCCGACTCGCCGGGTCCGCCACGACAACGACTCCACTGCTTCATCAGATCCGCGAGCTCGCCACGATCAACGCCAAGTTCTTCACGAACGACAGCAAGAAGACGCCCGTACTCACATCGAGCGCCGAAGAGAAGCGCGGCGTCAGTCAGACAAGCGCGCTGGGCCCACTGTCGACATGCATGCGCCAGGGGAACCAGGCGACCTGCCGTACGCGGTAGGTTGCCCTGCGTTCACCCGTGAGCTGTGGCAACTCCAGTGGCCCAGCACGAAGAACTTCAAACCAGACGTACCCGAGAAGTACGATGACAAGTTGCATCCATCGGAGTTCCTCAGCATATACACCATCACGGTGCAAGCTGCTGGGGGGCGCGACGACAAGATCCTTGCCAACAACTTCCCGCTGGTGCTCAAGCCCAATGTCAGGTCCTGACTCATGCACTTGCCGGAAAACTCCATATCTTCCTGGGCAGACCTATGCCATCAGTTTGTCGGCGCCTTTACAGGCGGCCACAAACCTCATGGCCAGGAGTGTGATCTTCATCTGTTTGCCCAGAAGGAAGGAGAGCTCTGCGCAAGTACATCCAGAGATTCAGCCAAGTGCAACGCAACATCCCAGACGTCCACCCTGCCGCGGTCATCAGTGCGTTCCACCAGAACGTGCGTAACCGCAGGATGCGGGAGGAGATGGCGATGTGCAAGATCAGAGACGTTAGTGAGCTGTATGCCTTGGCCGACAGATGTGCACGTGCTGAGGAAGGGAGGAAACTCCCCGGAGAGAATACAGGAACAGGAGGATCTGACAGCGATGATGCTGCCCCGGCAAACAAAAACCGGCGGCGGAACAACAGGAAGAGGAAAGGCAAAGATGTGCTAGTTGTTGAGCAGTCCGGCAACGAAGGTGGTGCCAAGACACCCAAGAATGATAGCTCCGGCAAGGAGGTTGCCGCATGCGCCAACTGCCAGGCTGTGGCGGCCGCCGACAAGCAGGACGGCACCAACAAACAGTACTACAAGATCCACCGCACCAAGGGCCATGACCTCCAGAGCTGCAAGAAGGTCGAACAGCTTGTCGAGCTGCAAAAGGCCGAATACGAGCGACGCGACAATGAGAAAGCCCAAGGAGGTGCTGGAGGATCCGGTACGAAGCACACCGGCCGGGGAGGACGCCGCGGCAACACCAAGCAGCGGCAAGGCGACAGACC
This sequence comes from Aegilops umbellulata, assembly GCA_032464435.1. Taxonomy (NCBI): domain Eukaryota; kingdom Viridiplantae; phylum Streptophyta; class Magnoliopsida; order Poales; family Poaceae; genus Aegilops; species Aegilops umbellulata. The sequence goes on from CP136056.1 coordinate 494,534,419, forward strand.
TCCCCGCGGCCGCGACAAGGATGAAGATGACGACGACGACGAAGACATGGATGATGACGAGACCAGCGAGCAGGAATTCCAGAAAGCCACAGAGGTCTTGTGCGTTGACGGCGGTGCTTCTCTGCATACTTCGCACCGCCAACTCAAGCAGTGGGTGCTGGAAGTCAATGCGGCAGAACCACCCGTCGAATCACGCAAGCTTCTGAAATTGTCCAGCACGCCTATCATCTTTGATATTGAGGACCACCCTGATCGCACAACTGCTGTCGGGTGTTTGCCGATGTTGGTCTCACCAACTATCCGCAACCTCAAGGTCACTAAGATGCTAGTTGACGCCGGGGCCGGCTTGAACCTTATCTCCTCCGCCGTGCTTCGAAAACTCCAAGTCCCTAACAGCGAGCTCGAAGAGACCGGCACATTCGAAGGAATCAACCCGGGAAGGAGCAAGCCGAAGGGGAAGGTCACGCTGCCGGTGACATTTGGCAGCGAGTTGAACTTCAGGACTGAGAGGATCACTTTCGACGTTGCCGATTTCCCATTGCCTTACAATGGAATTCTCGGCCGTCCAGCGCTCGCCAAATTCATGGCGGCCTCTCACTACGCGTACAATATGCTGAAGATGCCAGGCCCGATAAGTGTCATCACTGTCCCTGGCGACAAGAAAGATGCTCTTATCTGTGCCGACAAGATCTACCGGGAAGCAGCAGCCGCAACGGATCGCGAGACACTTGCCGCTAAAGCTCCCGGGGGGAAGAAGAAGACCAAGACCGACAAGAGCTCTGATGCCCACTCCGGCAAGCGCACCTCTTCGGAGTGTTGCGCTACCATCGAGGACGCACCATCGAACTCCACCGGAAAGTGTAAGAAGACGATGGCAGCACCGCCAGCGACCAAGAAGGTGTCCGCCAAGGAGGACGGCACTGGTGGTACCTTCACCATCAGTACCACTCTCGACCCTAAATAGGAAAGCGCGCTCGTTGCTTTCCTGCGGGCGAACGTCGATGTGTTTGCATGGCAACCATCTGACATCCCCGGTGTTCCTAGGAAAGTAATTGAGCACCACCTTGCCGTCTGTCCTCATGCGCGGCCCGTCAAGCAGAAAGTTAGGAAGCAAGCAGTGGAGCGCCAAGAGTTCATCGCAGAAGAGATCAAGAAGTTGGAAGCAGCAGGCCTCGTTAGAGGAGTGCTCCATCCCACGTGGTTGGCCAATCCTGTAGTCGTGCGCAAGGCGAACGGGAAATGGAGGCTTTGTATCGACTTCACCGATGTCAATAAAGCTTGTCCCAAAGACCCATTTCCCTTGCCGCGCATTGACCAGATTGTTGACTCCACGGCCGGATGTGACTTGCTTTCGTTTCTTGACGCATACTCAGGATATCATTAGATCTTCATGGAAGAAGAGGATGAGGAGAAAACCGCGTTCATCACTCCATGTGGCACGTACTGTTTCGTACGGATGCCTTTCGGTTTGAAGAATGCTGGTTCAACATTTGCAAGGGTAGTCCACACTGCTTTTGAGCCACGGATACATAGAAATGTTGAAGCCTACATGGATGATATAGTGGTCAAGAGCAGGGACAAAGCAACTCTGATCCAAGATTTAGAAGGGACTTTTGCAAATCTGTGCAAGATCAGCCTCAAGCTCAACCCCGAGAAGTGCGTGTTTGGAGTCCCTTCCGGCAAGCTTCTCGGGTTCTTCGTGTCTCAGCGGGGGATTGAAGCCAATCCCGACAAGATCAAGGCCATTGAGCAGATTGAAGTACCGAAGCGCGTCAAGGATGTACGAAGACTTGCCGGCTGCGTGGCGGCTCTTAGCAGGTTTTTCTCTAAGTCAGCTGAGCGCGCCCTGCCATTTTTCAAAATTTTGAAAAAGGCAGGTCCAATGAAATGGACTCCGGAAGCGGAGGATGCGCTGTAGTACTTGAAGAGATACCTGTCCTCCACTCCAATACTTGTCGCACCTAAGCCACAAGAGAAGTTGCTGCTATATCTAGCGGCAACCAATCAAGTGGTTAGTGCTGCGTTAGTAGCGGAGAGGGAGGTAGATGATGAGCCAGCAACCATGGCAAGCGCATCCAGCGTCAAGCAGGGGGTTTCCTGACAAGCTCTGGTCCCGGCGAAGATGGATCTGCGCAAGCGCCCGAAGAGATACAGAAGAAAATGGTGTACCGCCCAGTCTACTTTGTCAGTTCCCTTCTGCAGGGGGCTAGGTCAAGGTACTCTGGTGTGCAGAAATTGCTTTTCGGCCTTCTCATGGCCTCGAGAAAGCTGCGCCATTACTTCCAAGCACATGAGATCACAGTTGTCACTCGCTTTCCGCTGAAGAGGATACTGCAGAATCCAGAAGCAACAGGCAGGATTGTTGAGTGGGCACTGGAACTGTCAAGCTTTGGCCTCAAGTTTGAGAGCACTTCAACTATCCAGAGCAGAGCATTGGCAGAATTCATAGCAGAGTGGACGCCAACACCAGATGAAGAAATTCTAGAGACGAGCATCCCCGTCGAAGAAGCAAGCAAAGAGTGGCTGATGTACTTTGATGGTGCCTTCTCGCTGCAAGGCGCTGGTGCTGGCGTGCTGCTTGTCGCACCCACCGGAGAGCACCTCAAGTACGTGGTCCATATGCACTTTCCCAAGGAGCAAGCAACAAACAATACCGCAGAATATGAAGGATTGCTTGCCGGCCTCAGGATCGCGGCAGACCTTGGGATCAAGAAGCTCATTGTCAGGGGTGACTCGCAGCTTGTCGTCTGCCATGTGAACAAGAATTATCAGAGTCCGTTGATGGAAGCTTACGTTGATGAAGTGAAGAAGCTGGAAGAGCGCTTTGTCGGCCTACAGATGGAACATGTTCCAAGAACTCAGAACGACATCGCTGACGGCCTGTCAAAGGGCGCAGCACTTAAGTTACCTATGGAACCAGGGATCTTTGTGCTCAAGCTGACTCAACCATCCGTGACGCCATCAACTGGACAAAGCAAGAAGAGGAAGTTGATTTTTGGTGACTATTCTCCGGTAGAGCTTCCCGAAGCCGCCGCCAAGAAGGTTCCCAAGATCAACGCCAAGAGTGCTGAGGAGCAGTCTGCTCCGACAAGCCCGAGGGTTTGTTTTGTTGTAGCAGACGCTCCCGACAAGTTTTGCTCCGGCAAGCGGCAGAGCAGCAGGCTCTCGCTGTAGAAGCGGATATTCCCGCAGCAGCAGATATGCCTTTAGTCCTTGTTGTCGAGCCGCAAGCTCCAGCATGGGCACAACAGATCGTCCATTTCCTCCAGACAGGAGAACTTCCCGAAGAGCAACAAGAAGCGGAAAGAGTAGCCCGGCAGTCTAGTATGTACTAGTTCGTTGACAACGCACTGTACAAAAGAAGACTCAACGGAGTGAAATTGAAGTGTATTCCCCGGGAAGATGGACAAAAGCGGTTGGTAGAGATACATGGAGGCATTTGTGGTCACTACATTGGCGCAAGAGCGCTTGCCGGCAAAGCATTCCGGCAAGGCTTCTTTTGGCCGACATCCCTCCAGGATGCAACTGCACAAGTAACCAAGTGTGAAGCGTGCCAGTTCCATTCCAAGCAGATACACCAGCCAGCTCAGGCTCTCCAGACGATCCCTTTATCCTGGCCATTTTCGGTCTGGGGGCTCGACATCCTCGGCCCCTTCCCCCGAGCAGTCGGGGGCTTTGGGTACTTGTACGTCGCAATCGACAAGTTCACAAAGTGGCCGGAAGTGGAACCAGTGAGGAAGGTGATAGCACAGTCAGCAGTCAAGTTCTTCAGGTCGATTGTTTGCTGCTTCGGGATCCCTAACAGGATCATCACCGACAACGGTACACAATTCACGAGTCGCACCTTCATGCAGTACGTCCAAGACCTTGGCGCCAAGGTCTGCTTCGCTTCTGTTGCTCACCCCAGGAGCAACGGTCAAGCGGAGAGGGCAAATGCTGAAGTGCTGCGTGGACTCAAGACCAGGACTTTCGACAGGCTGCACAAGTGCGGAAGAAACTGGATTGAGGAGCCGCCGGTGGTTCTTTGGTCGATCAGGACGACGCCAAATCGAGCCACTGGCCAGACACCTTTCGCTCTAGTCTATGGAGCAGAGGCAGTTATCCCCACGGAACTCGTATACGGGTCACCTCGAGTGCTCGCTTATGATGAGCTCGAGCAAGAGCAGCTGCGGGAAGATGACGCGCTGCTCCTTGAGGAAGACCGTCTTCAGGCTGCTGTGCGAGCTGCTCGCTACCAGCAAGCTTTGCGCCGCTACCATAGCCGCAAAGTTAACGCCAGAAGTCTCGAGGAAGGCGGCCTTGTTCTTCGGCGCGTTCATTCCGCCAAGAATTCCAACAAGTTGACGCCGAAGTGGGGAGGCCCTTATCGGGTGAAACGAGTCACTAGGCCTGGCGCTGTCCGCCTTGAGACCGAAGATGGCATTCCGGTGAGCAACTCCTGGAACATCGAGCATCTTCGTAAGTTTTACCCGTAAGGCGCGGTTGTCGGACCCTGTTTCGGCAACCACCTTTTGTACAAGTCTTGCCGTTGTTGCATGTGATCCTTTGTACAAAGCCAGGCGCAGACCCTGTGCATAAATAAAGCTCATGTGCTCCGCACATCTTGTCAATTTCATGCTTTTTATTTTTTGCATGAGTTATCTGACACTTTGTGCAGCGCCAAACCCCGGTAAGCAACAATGAGCCATAAGGCTCCATATCATTGTTTTCTCTTCTCTCTTTTCTCAAGGAAAGGAAGGTTCCTCTCGCCCACAAGTTTGCCGGGGGGGGGGGGGGAGGAGAAGATAATGGTGTGGACCAGGCGTCGTTCAAGAAAGTTTCGCCTTGCCGGAGAGCAAACAACAGAAAAGCTAAGTTGCCAAAGTTTGAGCAATCAGATTTTTTTTATGTTATCTCCCTTGAACGACCCTGCTTTGTATGGAAAACCTGTGCGCGGAGGAACCAACTCGTGGCTAGTTGCGCCCTTACTTTGTTTCGAGTTCGCTCAACAGTTTAAGTGTGCTGCGACTAGAGTCGCGCCCTTACTTTGTTTCGAGTTCGCTCAGCAACTTAAGCGAGCTGCGACTAGTCGCGACAAGGTTTCTTGTCGGTAACGGCACCGCCAGCAGGCTGCTGACGTCCCACACTCAGCGGTCGCGGCAAAGGTGCCTACGCCGGCAAGTTCCCTAAAAGCGTAGGGCAAAAACATACAATGGAAGGAATCGAGTAAAGGGAATAACATTGCAATCATGACCCGAAATAGAGTTATATTACAAGATAGCTTGTCGCGACTCTAATAGACTGTTTTCATAACATGATCAGCAGCGACGAGAAATGAAGAAAATAGGCGGCCTAGTCCGCGCGGTCGCCCTCAACCCTCTTGATCCCGCTCACCTTGTCCACAATGGGTGCGACGAGGGTCTCGAGCTCCTCCAGATCAGCTTCCGGCGGCAGGGACCTGAGGATGTTGGTGAGGCGGAGGCCCGGGTTGCGGAAGGCCACCTTCATCAGCACCTTTTTGAGAGCTCCCGCGCAGATCTCGCGCGACTCTTCGGCCAGCTGCTTTGGGATCCTCTCCCAGAGTTGCTGGAGGGCCGTCGCCACACCTTTGAAGAACAAGGTGAGCTTGGCGCTAGATGGGAGGCTCTCGTCAGAGGGATACCCGAGATCCTCTACCCCCAGCAGTGCCAACTCCTTGTCGATGTTTGCAGCAGCATTCACAAGACCCTCCGTCCACTGCTCCACAGTCTCTCTGAAGGTGTTCTGGGTGGTAGCAACGCTCTCCCGCAGCGCCTTGTCGGCCTTGATCTCCTTCTTCAAGGCCGCCTCCTGCTCTCTGGCGCCGTCCAGCGTCTTTGTCAAAGCAGCCAGCTTCAGCTCAAGATCGACGTTGGAGTCCTTGGCAGCGTCAAGCTCCTTGATCTTCTCGGTGAGGCGACCCTGCAGCTCGCCAAAGGTGTAGGCGTCCTTCTCGCGCTCATGCTTGAGCGCGGCAAGCGCTTCACCGCTCGCCTTAAGATCTGCCTCCAGCTGAGCCACCTTTGTCTCCAGCTCCTTCTTGGCGGCCTCGGCAGCTGCGGCAGCGTCCTTTGCTTCCTTGAGGGCTCCGCCGAGTGTTTGCTCGCGCGCGGCGAGCTCCTCTTCGTGGCTGTCTAGGCTGGCCTTCAGCTGCACCAGTTCGTCCTCCCGCGCAGATAGCTCCTCGGCGGCAAGCCGCTGTTGCTCTGCAACTTCTGCCTTCTCATGGATGAAGGCCTTCTGTGCTTCATCAAGCTGCACACGCTCCGCCGCCAGCGACCGGAGAGCTGCCTGGTTGAGACCTCGGAGCTCCTCCGCGCGCTTCTCCATGTCCACTCCCGCCTTCGCAACGAGCGCGGTAGAGCGACACCAGCTTCCGCAGCAGTCGCTCCTCCTCAGGCTCGTCGCTGCTACTGCCTGGCACGTCGACCAGCGCCAGCCCAGCGGAGGCGAGCACCTCCATGTCAAAACTTTCTCCTTTGACCGGCGCCCTGGACGTTGACGCCCAGGGGAGGTTGATGAAGACGCCCTCGCCGCCCTTCAACTAGACGCCTGGCTGGGGCTCTTTGGAGCCTGACGCTGCGGCAGCGGCGGGAGGATCGGCCGTCGGTGTAGCGCCTGTCGCTCCTGCGGCCTCAGGGTCGTCAGTACGATCGCCAGACCCCTCGTCGGCTGCTGCGGCGGCAGCCTTGGCGGCCTCTTCGCCGGCGGGATCATCAGCGCCGGCCGTTTCTTCGGTGGCGGCGGCATCATCAATAACAACCTCGGTCTCCATCGGCTCCGCAGCAGGTGGATCTGACGGCCGAAAAAGGAAGAAAAGTCAAGCTAATATCCAAAAAGAAGATCAAAAGAAAAAGAACCCAAGGGAAGTTTTGGAGCAGGAGGTTTACCTGCATCGGGCTCTGCAGTTGTGGTCTCCACCACCGGAGGACCGCTAGTGCTGTCCCTTGCCAGAGACTCCTCCCTTGCCGGAGAGCCCCCCCTTGCCGGAGAGCTCTCCTTTGTCGGAGGATCCTCCCTTGCCGGAGAACTCTCCCTTGGCGGCGTAGTCGAAGCAGGTGGCACGTCAGGGGTGGCCTCCGGGCGCTCCTGGTGGGGCTGCTCTGCTCCTACACAAGCCAACAGTCAGATTTCAGCAAGCAAAGAGTATCCATGCGCGCCTAACAGCTGGAAGTAAACCATATACTTACGCTGGGGGCTGCGCTGGGGGCTGCTCTGAAGAACAGCGGTCGGGTCCGACAAGTTTGTCTCGGGCGCACCCCTGCTGCCACGGTGGGATCATCCTCGATGACAATCACCGGGACCTTGGCTCTCTTTGCCATTCTCTGGGCCAGCGTCCTAAAAAGGAATAAGTTCAGAGTGAAGCAAATGAGATACAAGACAACAAGTATTGAAGACATGCAAGTACAACAAGAATCTTACTCTTCTTCTTCCTCGTCGGAGCTGAGCGCGGAGAAGTCAAAGCCTGGCCCACCTCCGACGCGAGGAGGCGGAGGAGTAGGATCCCTCGGCCGCTTGGCGGGAGCTGGAGCGGCGGACCGGGAGGACCCCGCTCCAGTTGATGCTGCAGCGTGAGGTGCTTCAGCGGCAACAGAACTTGCCGCGGTGGAGCGCGTCGTGCGGTGCTGCGTGGGTTGACTCGTTCGCTGCTCCACTACGTCCCCGGCTTTGCGAAGACGCCTTCTTGGTGGAGCCGGGGGCTCTGCTTGTGGAGCCGGGGGATCTGCTTGCGGCAAGATGCCTGAAGACGAAGAGGAAGAGGAGCTGATCTCCAACGAGCCGCTCGAATCCTAGGCGGGCCCGCTAGGCCCGACGTCATGCTCGGCAGACCTCTTCTCGCCGGCAAGCTCCTCTCGGTCGGCAAGGCTTGCCGCCTCTGCTGCCTCTGCCTCCTCCACGGTGAACCCAAACTCGCCCGCAGCTGCGGCTGCCGCCGCCTCCTCCAGCCTGGTGGCGATGCGCTTGAGCTCATCGTCGGTGGTGTCCCGGGTGAGGCCCCTTTTCTCGTCGGCGTCGATCGACACTTCTATCAAGTTGTCGAAGAACGCCCGCACGACATCATCTGCAGGCTCTATCCAGGCTGGATCAATTCCATGCGAGTCGCACAGCGGCATTATTGCACGGATGCGGTCGAGCGCGGAGTTGTTGCACAGCGGAACGACGCCCCTCGGCAACCTGAACACTTCGGGATGCTGTGGGTCGTGCTTGAACAGCTCCTGGAGCATCGTGTTGAGCTCCAGGACAGTGAAGTTGAAGTTGAGGCCCGGCCGCAACCTCATGATATCCGCCGCATTCTGGAACTCCCAGGCGGGTCTCCTCCTCTCCTGCAGGGGGGCGATGCGGCGGCGGAGGAAATCTGCGCCAACCGCTCCTACAGTAAGCCCGGCAAGCCTAAGGCGTAGGATCCGGGTGACGGCAATCTTCAGTCTGTCGTCTTCCGGGGCCAGGCTACTCCAATCACTGCCGCGCACTACTGGGGTTTCGCGCAGAGCAGTAAACGGCTCCGGGTTCTCCTCGACAATCAGACACCAGTCCGCCCTCCACTCCTCCCACTTGCTGCGGAACTCTCCCTCAAGATAAGCATCCTTCTTGCCAGCTTTCGAGATCCAGGCGATTCCGCCGGATAAAGGCTCTCCTTTCTCAACCCGAGGCAAACAGAAATGGCGGAAAAGGGCTACGTTCGGATGGATCCCGACAAAGTTTTCGCAGAGATGTGCGAAAACTGCCATGGTCAGGACAGCATTGGGGGTGAAGTCTAGAAGGTGGAGCCCGTAGGTGTTCATGACATCGCAAAAGAATTCAGAAAAGGGCGGGCAGAGCCCGCAGTAGAAGAACAAGGCGAAGAAGGGATACCTAGTGGGATACTTATCCCAAGCAGTGGCTGGGAGTACCTTCGTGCGCGGATGCGCTCGCGTCCCCGTCGACCAGAAGAGGTAGAAGTCCTCCTTCAGCTCTGCCGCCTCAAGCCTCGGAGGGAAGATTGCCCGCTCCTTTCGCAGCGCCGCGAGCCGCTGCGCCTCGGCCGCCTTCGCCTTCTCGGCTTTCAGAGCCATGGCGGGAATGGAGAGGGAGGACGACGGCGTTAGTGGTGCTGGTGGCGATGGGGGCGGGGCGCTGCTCTCCCTCAGCTTTGGGAAGAAGGGGAGTGGCGGAGATTCTTGAGGAGGGAATACCAACGGGCAGATGGGTGAACTGCCCCCGTTCCCCCTGCTTATAAGGAGGGAGGGGGCGGACGTTTCGCCTTTCCGAATAAAGGAACCACCCACGACCTCTCCCACGACGCCGCAATCGACGCGTGCCGTTCGGGGAGGGCGCGGTGGATACGGAGCAAGGTGCGACGTGACCCAGGCCGCGCGTGCCCGTGCCCTGTTTTGGGCCTGGCCCAACAGCGCTCGGCACCGGGTATGGCCCAGGCCCGGGGGCTCCTGTCGGTGTACTAGAGTAGGGGTACCCTAGTATCCCGGACTTGTGCACAGGCAGTCGCAGCGTCCCGCGGCAAGGCTTGCCGGGTGACCGCCAAGGTCCTCCGTGGATCCTTTGAAGCCATTCAAGAACAAAGTATTTAAGCCAAGGGCACAAGACCCCGGCAAGAGGAGCTTGCCGGGAAGGCCAACCAAGGCATCTCGAGGAACTTGCCGCGACGCGCCACGCGTCCCGGCAGGACCCGACGAGCGACAAGCTTCCGTACGCGATAAGACAGCTACCGCGGCAAGGCGCTTGCCGCGGCAAGCCACGACTCTGTACCTGCGCTCCAGCACACCCACCTACGTGTCGCTCTGGGACCCTTCCAGGCATACATGGAGGGAGGCTGTGCAGCCAGGGGTACACTGTGGCATGCGGCGCTGACAAGATCGCCATCGTGGCGAGCGGTGGCGCCCCTGACGGTCCCTTTTCTGCACCGTCTGGGCGACGTAGATAGGCATTTAATGCCTTTGTCCCCTGCCGTCAGTGTTAGGTATGATACACTGTGTAGGTAGCTGTACCTACCGCAGCACCTTTCCATTTTTGCCCTTGCCTACGTTGCCACCTGTTGGAGACCCCTTGAACATATAAAAGGAGGCCCATGCACAACGTAGGGGGGGATCTCTCCGGAGGACGAACAGAGAAACGCCCGGTCTCATTAGCTGCCTGAGGGTACTGTAGCACTTAGCGCTCCCGAGCAAGAACTCAATACAAACCACAAAGCAGCAGTAGGAGTATTATCTCTCCGGAGAGCTCCGAAGCTGGGTAAAAACCGCTCGTCTGCCCCGCCTCGATCCGCTCTTTGCGCGACCTCCGCCCCCCGCCGAACCGAAAGGGGCTCCGTCCCATAGGTGCTCGTGGAGCCAGCTTTTCCCCGGCAATCCGGACTCTGAAGAAGATCCGGACATATCGGTGGAGCTTATTGACGGGGTGTTTCATCAACTAAGCAAGGACAATACCTTGGTCGCTATTGTGGCTGATTATCCCGGGTTAATCCCGGCCTCCCAGGTGACAGCAACCGGAGTTTTTATTCCCTTGAGGGGGATTCCATTTTCGCGTAATCCGGCGTTTCTAACAACAACCGTGTTTCACAGGGAAGATTTCCGAGGCAGGAGGCCGAACCCGCGGCGGCTAGCCAGCGAGGGGCCGCAGGGCCCCGTGGGGAAAAAAGAAATGTAGTCTGGACTGAGATGCCGGCGCAAAGGTATCACGCACCCTCCGTTTCCGTGGTGTTATTCCGTCAGGGCATATTAACGTTCGTGCTTTATTCAGGAAGAAGAGACCTCGCCGGACTATATCCGGAGAGGCTGCCAATCGCGCCTCCACCAGCCAGGTTCCAGTGACCGGCCAGGAAGTGGAGGCGAGCACAAGGCGTGCACCGGGCGCTCCTCCGACAGAGGATGCGGACAGGCTGTCTGCCACAAATTCTGAGGTGGAGAGTGCCATGAACCACAGGCGTCGCCGAACAGTTTTACGCGACGCTTGTTTATCCCAAGAGGCTTTAGATGCCTTTAATTCGGGAGACGCGTACCTCCGTGCTGCTCAAGATGGTTTAGCCAGAGCTACGGAGCAGTATGTAAAAGACATACGGGTTAGAAAATTTTGGTTAAATATATATATATATATACCAGTAGCCCCCGAGACTTGAAACAGTTAAAGTAACTGATTTAAGGATCATATGACATGCAGGTTCTCACAGAGAAGAACACCGTGCTGTCCCAGGAGCTGGAAAAGTGCAAGGCCCAACTAGAAGCCGCACTAGCCGCAGCAGAGGAGCCCAAAGGGACCCCCTCAGGTAAGATACACTTCGAAAGAGTAGTATTGTGCGGTTTGGGTGCAAATCTGACAATTCATGTTGCAGATGGCGCCGGACTTGATTCGGAGAAGCAACAACTCTTACGCCGGTTAAAGGCCGGTGGGAGTACGTTGACAAAGGTGAGGCGAGAGAAGAATGATCTTCAGGATGCCAACACCAAGCTAGACGTTGAACTTAAGGACGTTCGTGGCCAGTTGTCGGACTCCAGGAAGGAGAATCAGCGGCTTCGATGCGGCATATTTAGTAAGTGCTTGAACGAACTTTGAAAAATGAGTTCGGCGAGGAAGTCGAATAATAGAGTATTGTCTGTAGGTATGCTCACAGGTCGTCCTGCAGATGAGATGCCCGGTTCTACGGGTGACCTTCTTCCCGAACTCCTGCAACTGCACGAGCGAATTCGGCAGGCGATGCAAGGCATTGCCCAAGCCTTATGGCCTGCCCACTCCACGCCCGAGGGCCTTGGAGAGCTTGCGGAGAAGCTGAGGGGAGCTCGGCGGCCCTTCCGGTTGTGGAAGATATCAGCCTGCCGACAAGGAGCTAGGGAGGCCTAGGCCATGGTGAAGACCCGTTTTACGAAGTCTGACCCAAACCACATGGCCGAGGTCGGACCGGTGGGGCCTGACGGGAAGGAGATCCCTGTAAGCTTAGTGTACGGCCAAGTAGAATTGGCCGCAAAGTATTCCCAGCAGGACTGTAAATTAGACAGCCTGTTAGATGGTATAGAGGAGGAATACAATCAGTCGAAATGACTATGTACTTTTGAATTGACATATGTAATGTCTTCTAGCCGGATTGTAGATCGTTTGTCGTTGCCGACCTTTTCGCTTCAACCTCGGGACCTGAGGGTCCGGAGTGTGTCCGAATACCATAGCGGTTATACAAGAACCGTGGTATGCGTGGAGACCAGGCGTAGGGGTCATTAGTGCTTTATCAGACAAGTGCCCAACTAGTTATGTTATATTACATGGTTAGTAAGAAACATCTTCCAGAGAGAATAGTTCCGTTAAGGGTTCCTTTCGCTGGGGAGGCATGCCCTAAAGTGCATGTCCGAACTGCGTAAAAAAGACGCAGAAAAAGCATCTGGGGGCACATGAAAATAAATAAAAAGATCATCTTTTATTTCACCGACCGAATATTCCCTTAAGAACGCTAGCTTTCGGCTTCACCCAGTCTGAGGTACACATCGGGCTGACCCGGCAGTAACAATCGCAGAGGTGCTCCCTTTACCGCCTAGCCGAACAATCGGGAACGTAGGGGTAAGCACAGGAGCCAGGCAACCCAGCTTGGCCAAAACTTAAGTCATATCGATGCATATAATGGTGAAGAAAAAGGTACATGCGGAAGTTTGACACATGTGTGGGGCATGAAGCCCGTATAATAAGCTTCTGTTAAAAGAAGCCCCCGGGTTAAATGAGCGCAAGTGGCGCGTCATGTAGTGAGCCTTTTAAGGGCTATGAAGGAAAAAGAGGGGAAGGAGAGAAATATAAGACAGAAAAATGTAAAAAATGGACAGGGGAAGGAGACGAACACGGAGTCCGGCGCTAGGCATAGAATCTTCGGAGGCGTGTGGCGTTCCACGGGTTTGGCTTGAGTCAGTTATCCAACGCATCTCGCAGGCGGTACGCCCCACCGGCCAGGACTTGGTCGATTATAAATGGCCTTCCCATTTGGGCTTGAGTTTGTCCTTTTTCTTATTCGGCAGGCGTAGAACTAGTTCGCCAACATTGTAATTTTTGGCCCGTACTTCTCTGCTTTGGTATCTTCGGGCCTGTTGTTGATAAAATGCGAAACGGGCTTTCGCCATGTCACGCTCCTCCTCCAAGGCGTCCAGGCTGTCCTGCCGATCGAGCTCGGCTTCTCTTTCTTCGTACATGCGCATTCTAGGTGAGTCATGAATTATGTCGCAGGGAAGAACTGCCTCTGCGCCGTACACCATAAAGAATGGTGTGTATCCGGTGGTGCAATTTGGCATGGTCCGCAGCCCCCAGAGTACGGAGTCGAGCTCCTCTACCCAGTGTGTGTTAGATTCCTTGAGGGACCGCACTAGTCTGGATTTGATGCCGCTCATGATAAGACCGTTTGCACGTTCGACCTGGCCATTGGTTTGTGGGTGATAGACTGAAGCATAATCGAGCTTGATGCCCATGTTTTTGCACCAGAGTTTTACCTCGTCGGCTGTAAAGTTTGTACGTTATCGGTTATGATGCTGTGGGGGACGCCATAACGGTGTACAATCCCGGATATGAAGTCTATCACAGGTTCGGATTCAGCCGTTTTGACAGGCTTGGCTTCTATCCATTTGGTGAACTTATCCACCATGACCAGTAAGTATTTTTTCTTATGGGTTCCACCCTTAAGGGGTCCGACCATGTCAAGCCCCCAGACTGCAAAGGGCTAGGTGATGGGTATAGTTTGGAGTGCGGTGGGTGGCATATGGCTTTGGTTCGCAAAAAGTTGGCAACCAACGCATCGTTGGACTAGGTCCTGAGCGTCTGCCTGGGCCGTCGGCCAATTAAAGCCTGTACGGAAAGCCTTGCTAACAAGGGACCGAGCAGCAGCGTGATGACCACCGAGTCCGGCGTGAATTTCAGCCAGAAGATTCCGCCCTTCCTCTTCGGAGATGCACCTTTGAAGGACTCCGGTAGTGCTTTTCTTATAAAGCTCCCCCTCGTGGACTTTGTAGGCTTTAGATCGCCGCACTATGCAGCGGGCCTCGTTTTGGTCCTCTGGGAGTTCCTGCCTAGTAAGGTAGGCTTGGAATAGTTCTGTCCACGGGGCGATAACCGCCATTATTACGTGGACTGAAGGTATAATTTCGTTGGCAGGGCCTCCAATTATGTCAGGTTGTTTGGCGTCGAGTGGTGCGGCTGCGTCCGGGCTGTTAATTGCGGGTTCTCCCTCCCATGTTACGGATGGCCTGAACAATCTTTCCAAAAAGATGTTGGGGGGACTGCATCATGTTTTGCTCCGATGCGTGCCAGGACGTCCGCTGCTTGATTATTTTCGCGGGCTATATGGTGAAACTCTAGCCCTTCGAACCGAGCTGACATTTTTAGGACGGCATTGCGGTAAGCTGCCATTTTTGGATCCTTGGCGTCGAAGTCGCCATTTATTTGGGAGATTGCGAGGTTGGAATCCCCGCATACCTCTAGGCGTTGAATGCCCATGGATACTGCCATCCGCAGACCATGTAGGAGGGCCTCATATTCGGCTGCATTGTCGGAGTCCGTGTACATAATTTGGAGTACATATTAAACTATGTCTCCTGTGGGGGACGTCAAAACGACGCCAGCCCCCAGTCTGGCCAACATTTTGGAGCCGTCGAAATGCATGATCCAGTTTGAGTATGTGCCGTACTCTTTAGGGAGTTCGGCCTCCGTCCATTCTGCGACGAAGTCGGCCAACACTTGCGATTTGATAGCTCGTCGTGTCTTGTAGGTTATGTCAAACGGGAGGAGCTCAATGGCCCATTTTGCGATCCGGCCCGTTGCCTCGCGGTTATTGATAATGTCATTGAGTGGTACTTCCGAGGCTACTGTAATCAAACACTCTTGAAAGTAGTTTCGTAGCTTCCGGGATGCCATGAATACCGCGTATGCAATTTTCTGATAGTGCGGGTACCGTGATTTGCATGGAGTGAGGACAGTGGACACGTAGTAGACCGGTCTTTGGAGGGGAAATTTGTGTCCGTCCGTTTCCCGCTCGACGACGAGCACTGCGCTGACAACTTGATGGGTTGCCACGATGTATAATAGCATTGGCTCGCCGGTGTTTGGCGCGGCCAGGACTGGGTTTGTTGCCAATATGGCTTTTATTTCATCGAGTCTGGCCGTGGCGGCATCCGTCCACTCGAAGTGTTCGGTGCGCCGTAGGAGGCAGTAAAGTGGCAGTGCCTTTTCTCCCAGGCGGGAGATGAAGCGGCTTAGAGCCGCCACACATCCGGTTAATTTCTGTATTTGTTTGAGGTCTTTTGGGACATCCAATTGTGACAAAGCTCAGATCTTGGCTAGATTTGCTTCAATTCCTATACCGGATACAATGAAGCCCAAGACCTTTCCGGCTAGAACGCCGAAAACGCATTTTTCCGGATTGAGCTTGATGTCGTATTTTCGGAGGTTATCGAATGTAAGCCTCAAGTCCTCTACTAGAGATTCGACATGTCTTGATTTGACGACCACATCATCCACGTACGCCTCCACAGTTTTGCCGATCTGGTTTGCCAGACATGTTTGGATCTTGCGCTGATATGTTGCGCCAGCATTTTTAGCCCGAAGGGCATTGTGTTAAAGCAGAATGGGCCGTATGGTGTGATGAATGTCGTTGCGGCTTGGTTTGATTCTGCCATCTTGATTTGATGGTAACTAGAGTATGCGTCGAGGAAACACAACGAATCGTGTCCTGCAGTGGCATCGATAATTTGATTGATACGAGGGAGGGGGAAGGGATCCTTTGGGCAGGCCTTGTTAAGGTCTTTAAAATCGACACACGGGCGCCAGGATATGTCCTTCTTTGGTACCATCACCAGGTTTGCTAGCCAGTCCGGATGTTTTATATCTCTAATGAATCCGGTTTCCAATAACTTGGGTAGCTCCTCTCCCATAGCCTATCTCTTCGGTTCGGAAAAGCGCCGAAGGGGTTGTTTGACAGGTTTGAATCCCTTCTGGATATTTACGCTGTGTTCGGCCAGCCTGCGTGGGATTCCTGGCCTGTCTGAAGGGTGCCAAGCAAAAATGTCCCAGTTCTCTCGTAGGAACTCTCGCAGTGCGGCGTCTACATCAGGGTTCAGTCGTGCCCCGATGGAAGCTGTTTTATTGGGGTCCGTTGGATGGACCTGGAATTTGACTATTTCGTCTGCTGGTTTGAAGGATGTGGATTTGGATCTCTTGTCGAGTATCACATCATCCCTATTAACCGTGGAGCGCAGCGCATCCAGTTCCTCGGCCGCTAAGGCTTCGGATAGTGCCTCAAGGGCCAATGCGGCTGTCTTGTTTTCGGCGCGGAGTGCTATGTCCGGATCACTAGCGAGAGTGATAATTCCGTTTGGCCCAGGCATCTTGAGCTTCATGTACCCGTAAGGGGGTATGGTTTGGAAGACTGTGAATGCCTCCCGTCCTAATATAGCGTGGTATCCGCTATTGAAAGGGGCCACCTGGAACGTGACTTCTTCGGACCTGTAATTATCCGGCGTGCCGAACACCACCTCTAGTGTGATCTTTCATGTGCAGCGCGCTTCCTGACTGGGGATTATTCCTATAAAGGTTGTGCTGCTTCGCTCGATGCGGTTCCAGTCTATTTCCATCTTTTGGAGGGTTTCCTCATAAATGAGGTTCAATCCGCTGCCTCCATCCATGAGTACCTTTGTGAGGCGAGAGCCGTCCACTATGGGACTGAGGACCAATGCGGCTGGTGCTCGGGCTGTTCGGAGTTTAGGTTCGTCACTCGCGTTGAAGGTGATAGCAATGTCGCTCCATGGGTTTATTGTTGCTAATTGATAGACTTCGGTGAGGCTGCGGAGTGTTCTTTTTCGCATATTATTTGATGCGAAAGTCTCGAAGACTGTGAGAATGGTACTGGTGTCCTCGGGCTGGTTTCTTCGGCCTCTGAAATTAGGAGGTCCTCGCCAATTTTGGCCACCTGCCGGAGTATCCTACATGCTCTAAGGCTGTGAGTTGGTGTGGCGTCCTCTGTACTGTGAATTCTACAGGGTCCATCAAGCCACCTTTCCAGTACGGTTCCATGCCCTATAGAGGGTTTTGGCTTTTTGATATTTAATCCGGGTGTCTTACTATGGTGCACCCTCTTAGTTCGGACGGGATTGCTATTCAAGGCCGGATTATCGCAAAATTTTATTTCGGTTTTCCAAGCGCTTTCCATCGCACAGTACTTTTGTACTATGGACGCCAAGTCAGCAAAGCGTGTAATATCACGATGACTTATGGCGTTAATTATTCCCTCGTCCGTGCAGTTACTGCAAAAGATTGAAATTACGTCTCCCTCGCAGCAGTCCTTTGTCCTGTTCATAACCAGGAGGAATCTGGCCCAGTAGTGATGTACTGTTTCCTCGGGCTTTTGCCTGATATGGGAAAGATCGCTTATGTTCGGGCGGGCGGGTGGCATTGAATCTGAGACCTCACCCCATTTAAGATTTGGAGGCCGAAGAGCTTCCGAACTCTGAAGTCCGGAGTCCTGGATGTTGTCCAATGAATCTAGCCCGTTGCCTGATTCTAAGCTCAGGTCTTGTATTGTATCCTCACCTCCGCGGGTATCCGGCCTGGAGGGTTCGGGAATTCAGACGTTGCTAGTCCTTAGAATAGATGAAGGGTCCCCGCACTGCGCCTCTACCACGGCAACGTGGTGGGTGACTTGGGGAGAGTTAATTTCTCTTAGATCGGGTTTAAGCCCAACCTGGTCGTAATTTGTAGCGACCCCCAGTGCGGGGATGCGATCCAAGAGCTTGTTTACGGAAGAGAGCTCCATCGGATCCAGCTGCTCGACGAGTTCTGAGCTGACGTGAAGGTTGCATTCGATGACCCGAGAGGTCACCGTCGGCGCAACGGCCGAACAGGCGGTCGTGAGAAAACCACCTAGCCAGAGGGTTTGGCCGACAGCCAAGGCTCCCTTAGTAATGGCGCCGTCTTTAAACATGGGAAAAGGCATCCTTCCTGATTGCGACGGCACAGAGGAACTCTCAATGAAAGCACCAATGTCGGTGTCAAAACCGGCGGACCTCAGATAGGGGGTCCCGAACTGTGCGTCAAGCCCGGATGGTAACAGGAGATAAGGGACACGATGTTTTTACCCAGGTTCGGGCCCTCTCGATGGAGGTAATACCCTACTCCTGCTTGATTAATATTGATGATATGGGTAGTACAAGAGTAGATCTACCACGAGATCGAGGAGGCTAAACCCTAGAAGCTAGCCTATGGTATGATTGTGTATGATGATGGATGTCCTATGGACTACAACCCTCCGGTTTATATAGACACCGGATAGGGTTAGGGTTACACAGAGTCGGTTACATAAGTAGAAGATCTTGAATATCCGCATCGCCTAGCTTGCCTTCCACGCCAAGGAAAGTCCCATCCGGACACGGGAGGAAGTCTTCAATCTTGTATCTTCATAGTCCTGGAGTCCGGCGAAGGTATAGTCTGGCTACCTGAACACCCCCTAATCCAGGACTCCCTCAGTAGCCCCCGAACCAGGTTTCAATGACGACGAGTCCGGCACGCAAATTGTCTTCGGCATTGCAAGGCGGGTTCTTTCCCAAATTCTATGTACCACGCGTTACGATCGTAAGGGGCCGGCCTCGGCTGCCGCCCTAATAAAGATACTGTCCTCTTTGTACACGGGAGAGAAGGAGGAGTTCCTCCGCCTTAACCCACGGGCCGGATTCACCATGTATGAACCTCCAAGTTGGGTAAGCGAACAATTGCGCTTGCCCATTTGTTTTATACTTCCATGGTCAGATACGTAGTCTGGTGATTTTAATTCAGGAACTGCGACAGGAAGTGAAAGATATAAGCAGCCGCCCTCCACAACCTGAGGATCCAAAACGGTCCCTCGATCCGTGTCGGTGTACTAGAGTAGGGGTACCCTAGTATCCCGGACTTGTGCACGGGCAGTTGCAGCGTTCCGCGGCAAGGCTTGCCGGGTGACCGCCAAGGTCCTCCGTGGATCCTTTGAAGCCATTCAAGAACAAAGTATTTAAGCCAAGGGCACAAGACCCCGGCAAGAGGAGCTTGCCGGGAAGGCCAACCAAGGCATCTCAAGGAACTTGCCGCGACGCGCCACGCGTCCCGGCAGGACCCGGCGAGCGACAAGCTTCCGGACACGACAAGACAGCTACCGCGGCAAGGCGCTTGCCGCGGCAAGCCACCACTCTGTACTTGCGCTCCAGCACACCCACCTACGTGTCGCTCTGGGACCCTTCCAGGCGTACGTGGCGGGAGGCTGTGCAGCCAGGGGTACACTGTGGCATGCGGCGCTGACAAGATCGCCATCGTGGGGAGCGGTGGCACCCCTGACGGTCCTTTTTCTGCACCGTCAGGGCGACGTAGATAGGCATTTAATGCCTTTGTCCCCTGCCGTCAGTGTTAGGTATGATACACTGTGTAGGTAGCTGTACCTACCGCAGCACCTTTCCATTTTTTCCCTTGCCTACGTTGCCACCTGTTGGAGACCCCTTGAACATATAAAAGGAGGCCCATGCACAACGTAGGGGGGGATCTCTCCGGAGGACGAACAGAGAAACGCCTGGTCTTGTTAGCTGCCTGAGGGTACTGTAGCACTCAGCGCTCCCGAGCAAGAACTCAATACAAACCACAAAGCAGCAGTAGGAGTATTATCTCTCCGGAGAGCTCCGAAGCTGGTTAAAAACCGCTCGTGTGCCCCGCCTCGATCCGCTCTTCGCGCGACCTCCGCCCCCTGCCGAACCGAAAGGGGCTCCGTCCCCATAGGTGCTCATGGAGCCAGCTTTTCCCCGGCATCTTTGGCACGCCAGGTAGGGGGCGTCGAGGTTGTGTGAACCTGATCCGGCGTTCACGCGAGCTAGATCTTCATCGACTTCATCGACATGCCGCCGAAGAAGAAGGCTTCGGAGGCGGCTGCTCCGTCCGCGTCGAATCCACCGCTGCCGGAGCAAACGGCCGGTGGGGAAGACGCCGGCGGAAGAACGGGCGTCGACGAGGGAGCCCACGGTGTCACCAAGTCCAAGAACAAGACTACGCTTCCTGTCGGCGGTGTAGCCGGCTCCCACGATGACCGGGGCGTCCGTAGACGCACCGCGCCCATCTCAGGAAGCGCAGGACCGGCAGCGTCGTGGTACTCATGGTACCATATGCTCGCTGGACCCAGATCGAGCTGGTGGATCTCGGGATGCTCCAGGCCAGCATACGCGCCAACGTGCTAGCGCGAGCGAGGCACGGGCACCTGGACGGAATACTGCTCCTTCTAACGTAGTTGGAAGTCCGAGCATATCCCGCTCCTCGCACCGTTCGCCACCGCTACCCGCCACTCCAGTGGAAGCTTTGGCGCAAGCTCAACTGCTCCTAGACTTCCCTCCAACGCCAGACAAGATCGACGACTGGAGGGCCACCATTCAGAGTCTCATCGGCTTCGCCAATGGCGACACTCCACGGCAGGCGACCACATCGCAGCCGCGGCAGGCCAGCCAGGTGCGAGCCGATGGCGACAAGACCGGTGGGGGTGCAACCACCGTGCACTCTCCGCCCCGAAGGCCAAGATCGCCGACTCGCCGGGTCCGCCACGACAACGACTCCACTGCTTCATCAGATCCGCGAGCTCGCCGCGATCAACGCCAAGTTCTTCACGAACGACAGCAAGAAGACGCTCGTACTCACATCGAGCGCCGAAGAGAAGCGCGGCGTCAGTCAGACAAGCGCGCTGGGCCCACTGTCGACATGCATGCGCCAGGGGAACCAGGCGACCTGCTGTACGCGGTAGGTTGACCTGCGTTCACCCGTGAGCTGCGGCAACTCCAGTGGCCCAGCACGAAGAACTTCAAACCAGACGTACCCGAGAAGTACGACGGCAAGTTGCATCCGTCAGAGTTCCTCAGCATATACACCATCACGGTGCAAGCTGCTGGGGGGCGAGACGACAAGATCCTTGCCAACAACTTCCCGCTGGTGCTCAAGCCCAATGTCAGGTCCTGGCTCATGCACTTGCCGGAAAACTCCATATCTTCCTGGGCAGACCTATGCCATCAGTTTGTCGGCGCCTTTACAGGCGGCCACAAACCTCATGGCCAGGAGAGTGATCTTCATCTGTTTGCCCAGAAGGAAGGAGAGCCCTGCGCAAGTACATCCAGAGATTCAGCCAAGTGCAACGCAACATCCCAGACATCCACCCTGCCGCGGTCATCAGTGCGTTCCACCAGAACGTGCGTAACCGCAGGATGCGGGAGGAGATGGCGATGTGCAAGATCAGAGACGTTAGTGAGCTGTATGCCCTGGCCGACAGATGTGCACGTGCTGAGGAAGGGAGGAAACTCCCCGGAGAGAATACAGGAACATGAGGATCTGACAGCGATGATGCTGCCCCGGCAAACAAAAACCGGCGGCGGAACAACAGGAAGAGGAAAGGCAAAGATGTGCTAGTTGTTGAGCAGTCCGGCAACGAAGGTGGCGCCAAGACAGCCAAGACTGATAGCTCCGGCAAGGAGGTTGCCGCATGCGCCAACTGCCAGGCTGTGGCGGCCGCCGACAAGCAGGACGGCACCAACAAACAGTACTGCAAGATCCACCGCACCAAGGGCCATGACCTCTAGAGCTACAAGAAGGTCGAACAGCTTGTCGAGCTGCAAAAGGCCGAATACGAGCGACGCGACAAGGAGAAAGCCCAAGGAGGTGCTGGAGGATCCGGTACGAAGCGCACCGGCCAGGGAGGACGCCGCGGCAACGCCAAGCAGCGGCAAGGCGACAGACCTCCCCGCGGCCGCGACAAGGATGAAGATGACGACGACGACGAAGACATGGATGATGACGAGACCAGCGAGGAGGAATTCCAGAAAGCCACAGAGGTCTTGTGCGTTGACGGCGGTGCTTCTCTGCATACTTCGCACCGCCAACTCAAGCAGTGGGTGCTGGAAGTCAATGCGGCAGAACCACCCGTCGAATCACGCAAGCTTCTGAAATGGTCCAGCACGCCTATCATCTTTGATGTTGAGGACCACCCTGATCGCACAACTGCTGTCGGGTGCTTGCCGATGTTGGTCTCACCAACTATCCGCAACCTCAAGGTCACTAAGATGCTAGTTGACGCCGGGGCCGGCTTGAACCTTATCTCCTCCGCCGTGCTCCGAAAACTCCAAGTCCCTGACAGCGAGCTCCAAGAGACCGGCACATTCGAAGGAATCAACCCGGGAAGGAGCAAGCTGAAGGGGAAGGTCACGCTGCCGGTGACATTTGGCAGCGAGTTGAACTTCAGGACTGAGAGGATCACTTTCGACGTTGCCGATTTCCCATTGCCTTACAATGGAATTCTCGGCCGTCCAGCGCTCGCCAAATTCATGGCGGCCTCTCACTACGCGTACAATATGCTGAAGATGCCAGGCCCGATAAGTGTCTTCACTGTCCCTGGCGACAAGAAAGATTCTCTTATTTGTGCCGACAAGATCTACCGGGAAGCAGCAGCCGCAACGGATCGCGAGACACTTGCCGCTAAAGCTCCCGGGGGGAAGAAGAAGACCAAGCCCGGAAAGAGCTCTGATGCCCACTCCGGCAAGCGCACCTCTTCGGAGTGCTGCGCTACCGTCGAGGACGCACCATCGAACTCCACCGGCAAGTGTAAGAAGACGATGGCAGCTCCGCCAGCGACCAAGAAGGTGTCCGCCAAGGAGGACGGCACTGGTGGTACCTTCACCATCAGTACCACTCTCGACCCTAAATAGGAAAGCGCGCTCGTTGCTTTCCTATGGGCGAACGTCGATGTGTTTGCATGGCAACCATCTGACATCCCCGGTGTTCCCAGGAAAGTAATTGAGCACCACCTTGCCGTCTGTCCTCATGCGCGGCCCGTCAAGCAGAAAGTTAGGAAGCAAGCAGTGGAGCCCAAGAGTTCATCGCAGAAGAGATCAAGAAGTTGGAAGCAGCAGGCCTCGTCAGAGGAGTGCTCCATCCCACGTGGTTGGCCAATCCTGTAGTCGTGCGCAAGGCGAACGGGAAATGGAGGCTTTGTATCGACTTCACCGATATCAATAAAGCTTGTCCCAAAGACCCATTTCCCTTGCCGCGCATTGACCAGATTGTTGACTCCACGGCCGTATGTGACTTGCTTTCGTTTCTTGACGCATACTCAGGATATCATTAGATCTTCATGGCAGAAGAGGATGAGGAGAAAACCGCGTTCATCACTCCATGTGGCACGTACTGTTTCCTACGGATGCCTTTCGGTTTGAAGAATCCTGGTTCAACATTTGCAAGGGTAGTCCACACTGCTTTTGAGCCACAGATACACAGAAATGTGGAAGCCTACATGGATGATATAGTGGTCAAGAGCAGGGACAAAGCAACTCTGATCCAAGATATAGAAGCGACTTTTGCAAATCTGCGCAAGATCAGCCTCAAGCTCAACCCCGAGAAGTGCGTGTTTGGAGTCCCTTCCGGCAAGCTTCTCGGGTTCTTCGTGTCTCAGCGGGGGATTGAAGCCAATCCCGACAAGATCAAGGCCATTGAGCAGATTGAAGCACCGAAGCGCGTCAAGGATGTATGAAGACTTGCCGGCTGTGTGGCGGCTCTTAGCAGGTTTTTCTCTAAGTCAGCTGAGCGCGCCCTGCCATTTTTCAAAATTTTGAAAAAGGCAGGTCTAATGAAATGGACTCCGGAAGCGGAGGATGCGCTGTAGTACTTGAAGAGATACCTGTCCTCCACTCCAATACTTGTCGCACCTAAGCCACAAGAGAAGTTGCTGCTATATCTAGCGGCAACCAATCAAGTGGTTAGTGTTGCGTTAGTAGCAGAGAGGGAGGTAGATGATGAGCCAGCAACCACAGCAAGCGCATCCAGCGACAAGCAGGGGGCTTTCCTGACAAGCTCTGGTCCCGGCGAAGATGGATCTGCGCAAGCGCCCGAAGAGATACAGAAGAAAATGGTGTAGCGCCCAGTCTACTTTGTCAGTTCTCTTCTGCAGGGGGCTAGGTCAAGGTACTCTGGTGTGCAGAAATTGCTTTTCGGCCTTCAAATGGCCTCGAGAAAGCTGCGCCATTACTTCCAAGCACATGAGATCACAGTTGTCACTCGCTTTCCGCTGAAGAGGATACTGCAGAATCCAGAAGCAACAGGCACGATTGTTGAGTGGGCACTGGAACTGTCAAGCTTTGGCCTCAAGTTTGAGAGCACTTCAACTATCCAAAGCAGAGCATTGGCAGAATTCATAGCAGAGTGGACGCCAACACCAGATGAAGAAATTCTAGAGACGAGCATCCCCGTCGAAGAAGCAAGCAAAGAGTGGCTGATGTACTTTGATGGTGCCTTCTCGCTGCAAGGCGCCGGTGCTGGCGTGCTGCTTGTCGCACCCACAGGAGAGCATCTCAAGTACGTGGTCCAGATGCACTTTCCCAAGGAGCAAGCAACAAACAATACCGCAGAATATGAAGGATTGCTTGCCGGCCTCAGGATCGCGGCAGACCTTGGGATCAAGAAGCTCATTGTCAGGGGTGACTCGCAGCTTGTCGTCCGCCAAGTGAACAAGAATTATCAGAGTCAGTTGATGGAAGCTTACGTTGATGAAGTGAGGAAGCTGGAAGAGCGCTTTGTCGGCCTACAGATGGAACATGTTCCAAGAACTCAGAACGACATCGCTGACGGCCTGTCAAAGGGCGCAGCACTTAAGTTACCTGTGGAACCAGGGATCTTTCTGCTCAAGCTGACTCAACCATCCGTGACGCCATCAACTGGACAGAGCAAGAAGAGGAAGTTGATTTCTGGTAACTATTCTCCGGTAGAGCTTCCCGAAGCCGCCGCCAAGAAGATTCCCAAGATCAACGCCAAGAGTGCTGAGGAGCAGTCTGCTCCGACAAGCCCCAGGGTTTGTTTCGTTGTAGCAGACGCTCCTGACAAGTTTTGCTCCGGCAAGCGGCAGAGCAGCAGGCTCTCGCCGTAGAAGCGGATATTCCCGCAGCAACAGATATGCCTTTAGTCCTTGTTGTCGAGCCGCAAGCTCTAGCATGGGCACAACAGATCGTCCGTTTCCTCCAGACAGGAGAACTTCCCGAAGAGCAACAAGAAGCGGAAAGAGTAGCCCGGCAGTCTAGTATGTACTAGTTCGTTGACAACGCACTGTACAGAAGAAGACTCAACGGAGTGAAATTGAAGTGTATTCCCCGGGAAGATGGACAGAAGCTGTTGGCAGAGATACATGGAGGCATTTGTGGTCACTACATTGGCGCAAGAGCGCTTGCCGGCAAAGCGTTCCGGCAAGGCTTCTTTTGGCCGACATCCCTCCAGGATGCAACTACACAAGTAACCAAGTGTGAAGCGTGCTAGTTCCATTCCAAGCAGATACACCAGCCAGCTCAGGCTCTCCAGACGATCCCTTTATCCTGGCCATTTTCGGTCTGGGGGCTCGACATCCTCGGCCCCTTCCCCCGAGCAGTCGGGGGCTTTGGGTACTTGTACGTCGCAATCGACAAGTTCACAAAGTGGCCGGAAGTGGAACCAGTGAGGAAGGTGATAGCACAGTCAGCAGTCAAGTTCTTCAGGTCGATTGTTTGCCGCTTCGGGATCCCTAACAGGATCATCACCGACAACGGTACGCAATTCACGAGTCGCACCTTCATGCAGTACGTCCAAGATCTTGGCGCCAAGGTCTGCTTCGCTTCTGTTGCTCACCCCAGGAGCAACGGTCAAGCGGAGAGGGCAAATGCAGAAGTGCTGCATGGACTCAAGACCAGGACTTTCGACAGGCTGCACAAGTGTGGAAGAAACTGGATTGAGGAGCCGCCGGTGGTTCTTTGGTCGATCAGGACGACGCCAAATCGAGCCACTGGCCAGACACCTTTCGCTCTAGTCTATGGAGCAGAGGCAGTTATCCCGACGGAACTCGTATACGGGTCACCTCGAGTGCTCGCTTATGATGAGCTCGAGCAAGAGCAGCTGCGGGAAGATGATGCGCTGCTCCTTGAGGAAGACCGTCTTCAGGCTGCTGTGCGAGCTGCTCGCTACCAGCAAGCTTTGCGCCGCTACCCTAGCCGCAAAGTTAACGTCAGAAGTCTCGAGGAAGGCGACCTTGTTCTTCGGCGCGTTCATTCCGCCAAGAATTCCAACAAGTTGACGCCAAAGTGGGAAGGCCCTTATCGGGTGAAACGAGTCACTAGGCCTGGCGCTGTCCGCCTTGAGACCGAAGATGGCATTCCGGTGAGCAACTCCTGGAACATCGAGCATCTTCGTAAGTTTTACCCGTAAGGCGCGGTTGTCGGACCCTATTCCGGCAACCACCTTTTGTACAAGTCTTGCCGTTGTTGCATGTGATCCTTTGTACAAAGCCAGGCGCAGACCCTGTGCATAAATAAAGCTCATGTGCTCCGCACATCTTGTCAATTTCATGCTTTTTATTTTTTGCATGAGTTATCTGACACTTTGTGCAGCGCCAAACCCCGGTAAGCAATAATGAGCCATAAGGCTCCATATCATTGTTTTCTCTTCTCTCTTTTCTCAAGGAAAGGAAGGTTCCTCTCGCCCACAAGTTTGCCAGGGGGGGCGAGGAGAAGATAATGGTGTGGACCAGGCGTCGTTCAAGAAAGTTTCGCCTTGCCGGAGAGCAAACAACAGAAAAGCTAAGTTGCCAAAGTTTGAGCAATCAGATTTTTTTATGTTATGTCCCTTGAATGACCATGCTTTGTATGGAAAACCTGTGCACGGAGGAACCAGTTCGTGGCTAGTTGCACGCTTACTTTGTTTCGAGTTCGCTCAACAGTTTAAGTGTGCTGCGACTAGAGTCGCGCCCTTACTTTGTTTCGAGTTCGCTCAGCAACTTAAGCGAGCTGCGACTAGTCGCGACAAGGGTTCTTGTCGGTAACGGCACCGCCAGCAGGCTGCTGACGTCCCACACTCAGCGCTCACGGCAAAGGTGCCTACGCCGGCAAGTTCCCTAAAAGCGTAGGGCAAAAACATACAATGGAAGGAATCGAGTAAAGGGAATAACATTGCAATCATGACCCGAAATAGAGTTATATTACAAGATAGCTTGTCGCGACTCTAATAGACTGTTTTCATAACATGATCAGCAGCGACGAGAAAAGAAGAAAATAGGCGGCCTAGTCCGCGCGGTCGCCCTCAAACCTCTTGATCCCGCTCACCTTGTCCACAATGGGTGCGACGAGGGCCTCGAGCTCCTCCAGATCAGCTTCCGGCGGCAGGGACCTGAGGATGTTGGTGAGGCGGAGGCCCGGGTTGCGGAAGGCCACCTTCATCAGCACCTTTTTGAGAGCTCCCGCGCAGATCTCGCACGACTCATCGGCCAGCTGCTTTGGGATCCTCTCCCACAGTTGCTGGAGGGCCCTCGCCACACCTTTGAAGAACAAGGTGAGCTTGGCGCTAGATGGGAGGCTCTCGTCAGAGGGATACCCAAGATCCTCTACCCCCAGCAGCGCCAACTCCTTGTCGATGTTTGCGGCAGCATTCACAAGACCCTCCGTCCACTGCTCCACAGTCTCTCTGAAGGTGTTCTGGGTGGTAGCAACGCTCTCCCGCAGCGCCTTGTCGGCCTTGATCTCCTTCTTCAAGGCCGCCTCCTGCTCTCTGGCGCCGTCCAGCGTCTTGGTCAAAGCAGCCAGCTTCAGCTCAAGATCGACGTTGGAGTCCTTGGCGGCGTCAAGCTCCTTGATCTTCTCGGTGAGGCGACCCTGCAGCTCGCCAAAGGTGTAGGCGTCCTTCTCGCGCTCATGCTTGAGCGCGGCAAGCGCTTCACCGCTCGCCTTACGATCTGCCTCCAGCTGAGCCACCTTTGTCTCCAGCTCCTTCTTGGCGGCCTCGGCAGCTGCGGCAGCGTCCTTTGCTTCCTTGAGGGCTCCGCCGAGTGTTTGCTCGCGCGCGGCGAGCTCCTCTTCGTGGTTGTCCAGGCTGGCCTTCAGCTGCACCAGTTCGTCCTCCCGCGTAGATAGCTCCTCGGCGGCAAGCCGCTGTTGCTCTGCAACTTCTGCCTTCTCAAGGATGAAGGCCTTCTGTGCTTCATCAAGCTGCACACGCTCCGCCGCTAGCGACCGGAGAGCTGCCTGGTTGAGACCTCGGAGCTCCTCCGCGCGCTTCTCCATGTCCACTCCCGCCTTCGCAACGAGCGCGGTAGAGCGACACCAGCTTCCACAGCAGTCGCTACTCCTCAGGCTCGTCGCTGCTACTGCCTGGCACGTCGACCAGCGTCAGCCCAGCGGAGGCGAGCACCTCCACGTCAAAACTTTCTCCTTCGACCGGCGCCCTGGACGTTGACGCCCAGGGGAGGTTGATGAAGATGCCCTCGCCGCCCTTCAAGTAGACGCCTGGCTGGGGCTCTTTGGAGCCTGACGCTGCGGCAGCAGCGGGAGGATCGGCGGTCGGTGTAGCGCCTGTCGCTCCTGCGGCCTCAGGGTCGTCAGTACGATCGCCAGACCCCTCGTCGGCTGCTGCGGCGGCAGCCTTGGCGGCCTCTTCGCCGGCGGGATCATCAGCACCGGCCGTTTCTTCGGTGGCGGCGGCGTCATCAATAACAACCTCGGTCTCCATCGGCTCCGCAGTAGGTGGATCTGACGGCCGAAAAAGGAAGAAAAGTCAAGCTAATATCCAAAAAGAAGATCAAAAGAAAAAGAACCCAAGGGAAGTTTTGGAGCAAGAGGTTTACCTGCATCAGGCTCTGCAGTTGTGGTCTCCACCACCGGAGGACCGCTAGTGCTGTCCCTTGCCAGAGACTACTCCCTTGCCGGAGAGCCCCCCCTTGCCGGAGAGATCTCCTTTGTCGGAGGATCCTCCCTTGCCGGAGAACTCTCCCTTGGCAGCGTAGTCGAAGCAGGTGGCACGTCAGGGGTGGCCTCCGGGCGCTCCTGGTGGGGCTGCTCTGCTCCTACACAAGCCAACAGTCAGATATCAGCAAGCAAAGAGTATCCATGCGCGCCTAACAGCTGGAAGTAAACCATATACTTACGCTGGGGGCTGCTCTGAAGAACAACCGTCGGGTCCGGCAAGTTTGTCTCGGGCGCACCCCCTGCTGCCACGGTGGGATCATCCTCGATGACAATCACCGGGACCTTGGCTCTCTTTGTCATTCTCTGGGCCAGCGTCCTAAAAAGGAATAAGTTCAGAGTGAAGCAAATGAGATACAAGACAACAAGTATTGAAGACATGCAAGTACAACAAGAATCTTACTCTTCTTCTTCCTCGTCGGAGCTGAGCGCGGAGAAGTCAAAGCCTGGCCCACCTCCGGCGCGAGGAGGTGGAGGAGTAGGATCCCTCGGCCGCTTGGCGGGAGCTGGAGCGGCGGACCGGGAGGACCCCGCTCCAGTTGACGCTGCAGCGTGAGGTGCTTCAGCGGCAACAGAACTTGCCGCGGTGGAGCGCGTCGTGCGGCGCTGCGTGGGTTGACTCGTTCGCTGCTCCACTACGTCCCCGGCTTTGCGAAGACGCCTTCTTGGTGGAGCCGGGGCCTCTGCTTGTGGAGCCGGGGGATCTGCTTGCGGCAAGATGCCCGAAGACGAAGAGGAAGAGGAGCCGATCTCCAACGAGCCGCTCGAATCCTCGGCGGGCCCGCTAGGCCCAACGTCATGCTCGGCGGACCTCTTCTCGCCGGCAAGCTCCTCTCGGTCAGCATGGCTTGCCGCCTCTGCTGCCTCTGCCTCCTCCACGGTGAACCCAAACTCGCCCGCAGCTGCGGCTGCCGCCGCCTCCTCCAGCCTGGTGGCGATGCGCTTGAGCTCATCGTCGGTGGTGTCCCTTGTGAGGCCCCTTTTCTCGTCGGCGTCGATCGGCACTTCTATCAAGTTGTCGAAGAACGCCCGCACGACATCATCTACAGGCTCTATCCAGGCTGGATCAATTCCATGCGAGTTGCACAGCGGCATTATTGCACGGATGCGGTCCAGCGCGGAGTTGTTGCCCAGCGGAACGACGCCCCTCGGCAACCTGAACACTTCGGGATGCTGTGTGTCGTGCTTGAATAGCTCCTGGAGCATCGTGTTGAGCTCCAGGACAGTGAAGTTGAAGTTGAGGCCCGGCCGCAACCTCATGATATCCGCCGCATTCTGGAACTCCCAGGCGGGTCTCCTCCTCTCCTGCAGGGGGGCGATGCGGCGGCGGAGGAAATCTGCGCCAACCGCTCCTACAGTAAGCCCGGCAAGCCTAAGGCGTAGGATCCGGGTGACGGCAATCTTCAGTCTGTCGTCTTCCGGGGCCAGGCTACTCCAATCACTGCCGCGCACTACTGGGGTTTCGCGCAGAGCAGTAAACGGCTCCGGGTTCTCCTCGACAATCAGACACCAGTCCGCCCTCCACTCCTCCCACTTGCTGCGGAACTCTCCCTCCAGATAAGCATCCTTCTTGCCAGCTTTCGAGATCCAGGCGATTCCGCCGGATAAAGGCTCTCCTTTCTCAACCCGAGGCGAAAAGAAATGGCGGAAAAGGGCTACGTTTGGATGGATCCCGACAAAGTTTTCGCAGAGATGTGCCAAAACTGCCATGGTCAGGACAGCATTGGGGGTGAAGTCTAGAAGGTGGAGCCCGTAGGTGTTCATGACATCGCAAAAGAATTCAGAAAAGGGCGAGCAGAGCCCGCAGTAGAAGAACAAGGCGAAGAAGGGATACCCAGTGGGATACTTATCCCAAGCAGTGGCTGGGAGTACCTTCGTGCGCGGATGCGCTCGCGTCCCCGTCGACCAGAAGAGGTAGAAGTCCTCCTTCAGCTCTGCCGCCTCAAGCCTCGGAGGGAAGATTGCCCGCTCCTTTTGCAGCGCCGCGAGCCACTGCGCCTCGGCCGACTTCGCCTTCTCGGCTTTCGGAGCCATGGCGGGAATGGAGAGGGAGGACGACGGCGTTAGTGGTGCTGGTGGCGATGGGGGCGGGGCGCTGCTCTCCCTCAGCTTTGGGAAGAAGGGGAGTGGCGGAGATTCTCGAGGAGGGAATAGCAACGGGCAGATGGGCGAACTGCCCCCGTTCCCCCTACTTATAAGGAGGGAGGGGGAGGACGTTTCGCCTTTCCGAATAAAGGAACCACCCACGACCTCTCCCACGACGCCCCAATCGACGCGTGCCGTTCGGGGAGGGCGCGGTGGATACGGAGCAAGGTGCGACGTGACCCAGGCCGCGCGTGCCCGTGCCCTGTTTTGGGCCTGGCCCAACAGCGCTCGGCACCGTGTATGGCCCAGGCCCGGGGGCTCCTGTCGGTGTACTAGAGTAAGGGTACCCTAGTATCCCGGACTTGTGCATAGGCAGTCGCAGCGTCCCGCGGCAATGCTTGCCGGGTGACTGCCAAGGTCCTCCGTGGATCCTTTGAAGCCATTCAAGAACAAAGTATTTAAGCCAAGGGCAGAAGACCCCGGCAAGAGGAGCTTGCCGGGAAGGCCAACCAAGGCATCTCGAGGAACTTGCCGCGACGCGCCACGCGTCCCGGCAGGACCCGGCGAGCGACAAGCTTCCGGACGCGACAAGACAGCTACCGCGGCAAGGCGCTTGCCACGGCAAGCCACCACTCTGTACCTGCGCTCCAGCACACCCACCTACGTGTCGCTCTAGGACCCTTCCAGGCATACATGGAGGGAGGCTGTGAAGCCAGGGGTACACTGTG
Organism: Aegilops umbellulata; assembly: GCA_032464435.1. Lineage (NCBI taxonomy): Eukaryota > Viridiplantae > Streptophyta > Magnoliopsida > Poales > Poaceae > Aegilops > Aegilops umbellulata. The sequence goes on from CP136056.1 coordinate 494,565,953, forward strand.
GCATGCGGCGCTGACAAGATCACCATCGTGGCGAGCGGTGGCGCCCCTGACGGTCCCTTTTCTGCACCATCTGGGCGATGTAGGTAGGCATTTAATGCCTTTGTCCCCTGTCGTCAGGGTTAGGTATGATACACTGTGTAGGTAGCTGTACCTACCGCAGCACCTTTCCATTTTTGCCCTTGCCTACGTTGCCACCTGTTGGAGACCCCTTGAACATATAAAAGGAGGCCCATGCACAATGTAGGGGGGATCTCTCCGGAGGACGAACAGAGAAATGCCCGGTCTCATTAGCTGCCTGAGGGTACTGTAGCACTTAGCGCTCCCGAGCAAGAACTCAATACAAACCACAAAGCAGCAGTAGGAGTATTATCTCTCCGGAGAGCTCCGAAGCTGGGTAAAAACCGCTCGTCTGCCCCGCCTCGATCCGCTCTTTGCGCGACCTCCGCCCCCTGCAGAACCGAAAGGGGCTCCGTCCCCATAGGTGCTCGTGGAGCCAGCTTTTCCCCGGCAATACGGACTCTGAAGAAGATCCGGACATATCGGTGGAGCTTACTGACGGGGTGTTTCATCAGCTAAGCAAGGACAATACCTTGGTCGCTATTGTGGCTGATTATCCTGGGTTAATCCCGGCCTCCCAGGTGACAGAAACCGGAGTTTTTATTCCCTTGAGGGGGATTCCATTTTCACGTAATCCGGCGTTTCTAACAACAACCGTGTTTCACAGGGAAGATTTCCGAGGCGGGAGGCCGAACCCGCGGCGGCTAGCCAGCGAGGGGCCGCAGGGCCCCGTGGGGAAAAAAGAAATGTAGTCTGGACTGAGATGCCGGCGCAAAGGTATCACGCACCCTCCGTTTCCGTGGTGTTATTCCGTCAGGGCATATTAACGTTCGTGCTTTCTTCAGGAAGAAGAGACCTCGCCGGACTATATCCGAAGAGGCTGCCAATCGCGCCTCCACCAGCCAGGTTCCAGTGACCGGCCAGGAAGCGGAGGCGAGCACAAGGCGTGCACCGGGCGCTCCTCCGACAGAGGATGCAGACAGGCTGTCTGCCACAAATTCTGAGGTGGAGAGTGCCATGAACCATAGTTGTCGCCGAACAGTTTTACGCGACGCTTGTTTATCCCAAGAGGCTTTAGATGCCTTTAATTCGGGAGATGCGTACCTCCGTGCTGCTCAAGATGGTTTAGCCAGAGCTACGGAGCAGTATGTAAAAGACATACGGGTTAGAAAATTTTGGTTGAATATATATATATATATATATATATATATATATATATATATATATATATATATATATATATATATATATATATATATATATACCAGTAGCCCCCGAGACTTGAAACAGTTAAAGTAACTGATTTAAGGATCATATAACATGCAGGTTCTCACAGAGAAGAACACCGTGCTGTCCCAGGAGCTGGAAAAGTGCAAGGCCCAACTAGAAGCCGCACTAGCCGCAGCAGAGGAGCCCAAAGGGACCCCCTCAGGTAAGATACACTTCGAAAGATTAGTATTGTGCGGTTTGGGTGCAAATCTGACAATTCATGTTGCCGATGGCGCCGGACTTGATCCGAAGAAGCAACAACTCTTACGCCGGTTAAAGGCCGGTGGGAGTACGTTGACAAAGGTGAGGCGAGAGAAGAATGATCTTCAGGATGCCAACACCAAGCTAGACGTTGAACTTAAGGACGTTCGTGGCCAGCTGTCGGACTCCACGGAGGAGAATCAGCGGCTTCGATGCAGCATATTTAGTAAGTGCTTGAACGAACTTTGAAAAATGAGTTCGGCGAGGAAGTCGAATAACAGAGTATTGTCTGTAGGTATGCTCACAGGTCGTCCTGCAGATGAGATGCCCGGTTCTACGGGTGACCTTCTTCCCGAACTCCTGCAACTGCACGAGCGAATTCGGCAGGCGATGCAAGGCGTTGCCCAAGCCTTATGGCCTGCCCACTCCACGCCCGAGGGCCTTGGAGAGCTTGCGGAGAAGCTGAGGGGAGCTCGGCGGCGCTTCCGGTTGTGGAAGATATCAGCCTGCCGACAAGGAGCTAGGGAGGCCTGGGCCATGGTGAAGACCCGTTTTACGAAGTCTGACCCAAACCACATGGCCGAGGTCAAACCGGTGGGGCCTGGCGGGAAGGAGATCCCTGTAAGCTTAGTGTATGGCCAAGTAGAATTGGCCGCAAAGTATTCCCAGCAGGACTGTAAATTAGACAGCCTGTTAGATGGTATAGAGGAGGAATACAATCAGTCGAAATGACTATGTACTTTTGAATTGACATATGTAATGTCTTCTAGCCGGATTGTAGATCGTTTGTCGTTGCCGACCTTTTCGCTTCAACCTCGGGACCTCATGGTCCGGAGTGTGTCAGAATACTATAGCGGTTATACAAGAACCGTGGTATGCGTGGAGACCAGGCGTAGGGGTCATTAGTGCTTTATCAGACAAGTGCCCAACTAGTTATGTTATATTACATGGTTAGTAAGAAACATCTTCCAGAGAGAATAGTTCCGTTAAGGGTTCCTTTCGCTGGGGAGGCATGCCCTAAAGTGCATGTCCGAACTGCATAAAAAAGACGCAGAAAAAGCATCTGGGGGCACATGAAAAAAAATAAAAAAAATCATCTTTTATTTCACCGACCGAATATTCCCTTAAGAACGCTAGCTTTCGGCTTCACCCAGTCTGAGGTACACATCTGGCTGACCCGGCAGTAACAATCGCAGAGGTGCTCCCTTAACCGCCTAGCCGAACAATCGGGAACGTAGGGGTAAGCATAGGAGCCAGGCAACCCAGCTTGGCCAAAACTTAAGTCATATCGATGCATATGATGGTGAAGAAAGAGGTACATGCGGAAGTTTGACACATGTGTGGGGCATGAAGCCCGTATAATAAGCTTCTGTTAAAAGAAGCCCCCAGGTTAAATGAGCGCAAGTGGCGCGTCATGTAGTGAGCCTTTTAAGGGCTATGAAGGAAAAAGAGGGGAAGGAGAGAAATATAAGATAGAAAAATGTAAAAAATGGACAGGGGAAGGAGACGAACACGGAGTCCGGCGCTAGGCATAGAATCTTCGAAGGCGTGTGGCGTTCCACGGGTTTGGCTTGAGTCAGTTATCCAACGCAACTCGCAGGCGGTACGCCCCACCGGCCAGGACTTGGTCGATTATAAATGGGCCTTCCCATTTGGGCTTGAGTTTGTCTTTTTCCTTATTCGGGAGGCGTAGAACTAGTTCGCCAACATTGTAATTTTTGGCCCGTACTTCTCTGCTTTGGTATCTTCGGGCCTGTTGTTGATAAAATGCGAAACAGGCTTTCGCCACGTCACGCTCCTCCTCCAAGGCGTCCAGTCTGTCCTGCCGATCGAGCTCGGCTTCTCTTTCTTCGTACATGCGCACTCTTGGTGAGTCATGAATTATGTCGCAGGGCAGAACTGCCTCCGCGCCGTACACCATAAAGAATGGTGTGTATCCGGTGGTGCAATTTGGCGTGGTCCACAGCCCCCAGAGTACGGAGTCGAGCTCCTCTACCCAGTGCATGTTAGATTCCTTGAGGGACCGCACTAGTCTGGATTTGATGCCGCTCATGATAAGACCGTTTGCACGTTCGACCTGGCCATTGGTTTGTGGGTGATAGACTGAAGCATAATCGAGCTTGATGCCCATGTTTTTGCACCAGAGTTTTACCTCGTCGGCTGTAAAGTTTGTACCGTTATCGGTTATGATGCTGTGGGGGACGCCATAACGGTGTACAATCCCGGATATGAAGTCTATCACAGGTCCGGATTCAACCATTTTGACAGGCTTGGCTTCTATCCATTTGGTGAACTTATCCACCATGACCAGTAAGTATTTTTTCTTATGGGTTCCACCCTTAAGGGGTCCGACCATGTCAAGCCCCCAGACCGCAAAGGGCTAGGTGATGGGTATAGTTTGGAGTGAGGTGGGTGGCATATGGCTTTGGTTGGCAAAAAGTTGGCAACCAACGCATCGTTGGACTAGGTCCTGAGCGTCTGCCTGGGCCGTCGGCCAATTAAAGCCTGTACGGAAAGCCTTGCGAACAAGGGACCGAGCAGCAGCGTGATGACCACCGAGTCCGGCGTGAATTTTGGCCAGAAGATTCCGCCCTTCCTCTTCGGAGATGCACCTTTGAAGGACTCCGGTAGTGCTTTTGTTATAAAGCTCCCCCTCGTGGACTTTGTAGGCTTTAGATCGCCGCACTATGCAGCGGGCCTCGTTTTGGTCCTCTGGGAGTTCCTGCCTAGTAAGGTAGGCTTGGAATAGTTTTGTCCACCGGGCGATAACCGCCATTATTACGTGGACTGAAGGTATAATTTCGTTGGCAGGGCCTCCAATTATGTCAGGTTGTTTGGCGTCGAGTGGTGCGGCTGCGTCCGGGCTGTTAATTGCGGGTTCCCCCTCCCATGTTACGGATGGCTTGAACAATCTTTCCAAAAAGATGTTGGGGGGGGGGGGACTGCATCGCGTTTTACTCCGATGCGTGCCAGGACGTCCGCTGCTTGATTATTTTCGCGGGCTATATGGTGAAACTCTAGCCCTTCGAACCGAGCTGACATTTTTAGGACGGCATTGCGGTAAGCTGCCATTTTTGGATCCTTGGCGTCGAAGTCGCCATTTATTTGGGAGATTGCGAGGTTCGAATCCCCGCGTACCTCTAGGCGTTGAATGCCCATGGATACTGCCATCCGCAGACCATGTAGGAGGGCCTCATATTCGGCTGCATTGTTGGAGTCCGTGTACATAATTTGGAGTACATATTAAACTATGTCTCCTGTGGGGGACGTCAAAACGACGCCAGCCCCCAGTCCGGCCAACATTTTGGAGCCGTCGAAATGCATGATCCAGTTTGAGTATGTGCAGTACTCTTTAGGGAGTTCGGCCTCCGTCCATTCTGCGACGAAGTCGGCCAACACTTGCGATTTGATAGCTCGTCGTGTCTTGTAGGTTATGTCGAACGGGAGGAGCTCAATGGCCCATTTTGCGATCCGGCCCGTTGCCTCGCGGTTATTGATAATGTCATTGAGTGGTACTTCCGAGGCTACTCTAATCGAACACTCTTGAAAGTAGTTTCGTAGCTTCTGGGATGCCATGAATACCGCGTATGCAATTTTCTGATAGTGCGGGTACCGTGATTTGCATGGAGTGAGGACAGTGGACACGTAGTAGACCGGCCTTTGGAGGGGAAATTTGTGTCCATCCGTTTCCCGCTCGACGACGAGCACTGCGCTGACAACTTGATGGGTTGCCATGATGTATAATAGCATTGGCTCGCCGGTGTTTGGCGCGGCCAGGACTGGGTTTGTTGCCAATATGGCTTTTATTTCATCGAGTCCGGCCGTGGCGGCATCCGTCCACTCGAAGTGTTCGGTGCGCCGTAGGAGGCGGTAAAGGGGCAGTGCCTTTTCTCCCAGGCGGGAGATGAAGCGGCTTAGAGCCGCCACACATCCGGTTAATTTTTGTATTTGTTTGAGGTGTTTTGGGACATCTAATTGTGACAAAGCTTGGATCTTGGCTGGATTTGCTTCAATTCCTATACCGGATACAATGAAGCCCAAGACCTTTCCGGCTGGAACGCCGAAAACGCATTTTTCCGGATTGAGCTTGATGTCGTATTTTCGGAGGTTATCGAATGTAAGCCTCAAGTCGTCTACTAGAGATTCGACATGTCTTGATTTGACGACCACATCATCCACGTACGCCTCCACTGTTTTGCCGATCTGGTTTGCCAGACATGTTTGGATCATGTGCTGATATGTTGCGCCGGCATTTTTAGCCCGAAGGGCTATGTGTTAAAGCAGAATGGGTCGTATGGTGTGATGAATGTCGTTGCGGCTTGGTTTGATTCTGCCATCTTGATTTGATGGTAACCGGAGTATGCGTCGAGGAAACACAACGAATCGTGTCCTGCAGTGGCATCGATAATTTGATTAATACGAGGGAGGGGGAAGGGATCCTTTGGGCAGGCCTTGTTAAGGTCTTTAAAATCGACACACAGGCGCCAGGATATGTCCTTCTTTGGTACCATCACCAGGTTTGCTAGCCAGTCCGGATGTTTTATATCTCTAATGAGTCCGGCTTCCAATAACTTGGGTAGCTCCTCTCCCATAGCCTATCTCTTCGGTTCGGAAAAGCGCCGAAGGGGTTGTTTGACAGGTTTGAATCCTTTCTGGATATTTACGCTGTGTTCGGCCAGCCTGCGTGGGATTCCTGGCATGTTTGAAGGGTGCCAAGCAAAAATGTCCCAGTTCTCTCGTAGGAACTCTCGCAGTGCGGCGTCTACATCAGGGTTCAGTCGTGCCCCGATGGAAGCTGTTTTATTGGGGTCCGTTGGATGGACCTGGAATTTGACTATTTCGTCCGCTGGTTTGAAGGATGTGGATTTGGATCTCTTGTCGAGTATCACATCATCCCTATTAACCGTGGAGCGCAGCGCATCTAGTTCCTCGGCCGCTAAGGCTTCGGATAGTGCCTCAAGGGCCAATGCGGCTGTCTTGTTTTCGGCGCGGAGTGCTATGTCCGGATCACTAGCGAGAGTGATAATTCCGTTTGGCCCAGGCATCTTGAGCTTCATGTACCCGTAAGGGGGTATGGTTTGGAAGACTGTGAATGCCTCCCGTCCTAATATAGCGTGGTATCCGCTATTGAACGGGGCCACCTGGAACGTGACTTCTTCGGACCTGTAATTATCCGGCGTGCCGAACACCACCTCTAGTGTGATCTTTCCTGTGCAGCGCGCTTCCTGACTGGGGATTATTCCTATAAAGGTTGTGCTGCTTCGCTCGATGCGGTTCCAGTCTATTTCCATCTTTTGGAGGGTTTCCTCATAAATGAGGTTCAATCCGCTGCCTCCATCCATGAGTACCTTTGTGAGGCGAGAGTCGTCCACTATGGGACTGAGGACCAATGCGGCTGGTGCTCGGGCTGTTCGGAGTTTAGGTTCGTCACTCGCGTTGAAGGTGATAGCAGTGTCGCTCCATGGGTTTATTGTTGCTACTTGATAGACTTCGGTGAGGCTGCGGAGTGTTCTTTTTCGCATATTATTTGATGCGAAAGTCTCGAAGACTGTGAGAACGGTACTGGTGTCCTCGGGCTGGTTTCTTAGGCCTCTGAAATTAGGAGGTCCTCGCCAATTTTGGCCACCTGCCGGAGTATCCTACATGCTCTAAGGCTGTGAGTTGGTGTGGCATCGTCTGTACTGTGAATTCTACAGGGTCCATCAAGCCACCTTTCCAGTACGGTTCCATGCCCTGTAGAGGGTTTTGGCTTTTTGATATTTAATCCGGGTGTCTTACTGTGGTGCACCCTCTTAGTTCGGACGGGGTTGCTATTCAAGGCCGGATTATCGCAAAATTTTATTTCGGTTTTCCAAGCGCTTTCCATCGCACAGTACTTTTGTACTATGGACGCCAAGTCAGCAAAGCGTGTAATATCACGATGACTTATGGCGTTAACTATTCCCTCGTCCGTGCAGTTACTGCAAAAGATTGAAATTGCGTCTCCCTCGCGGCAGTCCTTTGTCCTGTTCATAACCAGGAGGAATCTGGCCCAGTAGTGATGTACTGTTTCCTCGGGCTTTTTCCTGATTTGGGAAAGATCGCTTATGTTCGGGCGGGCGGGTGGCGTTGAATCTGAGACCTCACCCCATTTAAGATTTGGAGGCCGAAGAGCTTCCGAACTCTGAAGTCTGGAGTCCTGGATGTTGTCAAATGAATCTAGCCCATTGCCTGATTCTAAGCTCAGGTCTTGTATTGTATCCTCACCTCCGCGGGTATCCGGCCTGGACGGTTCGGGAATTCGGACGTTGCTAGTCCTTAGAATAGATGAAGGGTCCCCGCACTGCGCCTCTACCACGGCAACATGGTGGGTGACTTGGGGAGAGTTAATTTCTCTTAGATCGGGTTTAAGCCCAACCTGGTCGTAATTTGTAGCGACCCCCAGTGCGGGGATGCGATCCAAGAGCTCATTTACGGAAGAGAGCTCCATCGGATCCAGCTGCTCGGCGAGTTCTGAGCTGACGTGAAGGTTGCATTCGATGACCCGAGAGGTCACCGTCGGCGCAACGTCCGAATAGGCGGTCGTGAGAAAACCACCTAGCCGGAGGGTTTGGCCGACAGCCAAGGCTCCTTTAGTAATGGCGCCGTCTTTAAAGATGGGAAAAGGCATCCTTCCTGATTGCGACGGCATAGAGGAACTCTCAATGAAAGCACCAATGTCGGTGTCAAAACCGGCGGACCTCAGGTAGGGGGTCCCGGACTGTGCGTCAAGGCCGGATGGTAACAGGAGATAAGGGACACGATGTTTTTACCCAGGTTCGGGCCCTCTCGATGGAGGTAATACCCTACTCCTTCTTGATTAATATTGATGATATGGGTAGTACAAGAGTAGATCTACCACGAGATCGAGGAGGCTAAACACTAGAAGCTAGCCTATGGTATGATTGTGTATGATGATGGATGTCCTACGGACTACAACCCTCCGGTTTATATAGACACCGGATAGGGTTAGGGTTACACAGAGTCGGTTACATAAGTAGGAGATCTTGAATATCCGCATCGCCTAGCTTGCCTTCCACGCCAAGGAAAGTCCCATCCGGACACGGGACGAAGTATTCAATCTTGTATCTTCATAGTCCTAGAGTCCGGCAAAGGTATAGTCTGGCTACCTGAACACCCCCTAATCCAGGACTCCCTCAGCGATGCTTTCTCCTTCGCGAGGCCAAAAATTATATATATAATTACGATCACGATGAACAAGATGCATAGGGTAAAACTTCTGATGAAATTCTAATTTCAATTGTTTGTAGTTCCATGATCCCATATCATCACATAGCCTATGCCATGTCAATGCATCTCCCTTCAAAGATAAAGGGAAGACCTTCTTCTTGAGAACATCATCAGGCATACCTGCAAGCTTAAATAATCCACAAACTTCATCCACATAGATTAGGTGCTCATCAGGATGTAATGTTCCGTCTCCTGCAAAAGGATTAGCTAGCAGTTTTTCTATCATACCCGAAGTAATTTCAAAGTAGACATTTTCAGTAAGTTCAATAGGTTGAGGAGCAACTATTTGCTCTACCGTTCGGGGTGAAGATACCCCGAACAAGCCCCTCAAAGGATTACTTTCCATAGTAACAAGTGACAGTAAATTTCAGCACACTATATAACTTTTTCCTTACCAAATTCCACCTACCAAAGGCGCTTTACTCCACGGCAACGGTGCCAAAAAAGAGTCTTGATGACCCACAAGTATAGGGGATCTATCATAGTCCTTTCGATAAGTAAGAGTGTCGAACCCAACGAGGAGCAGAAGGAAATGATAAGCGGTTTTTAGCAAGGTATTCTCTGCAAGCACTGAAATTATCGGTAACAGATAGTTTTGTGATAAGGTAATTTGTAATGAGTAACAAGTAACAAGTGTAAATAAAGTGCAGCAAGGTGGCCCAATCCTTTTGTAGCAAAGGACAAGCCTGGACAAACTCTTATATAGTGAAAAGCGCTCCCGAGGACACATGGGAATTATCGTCAAGCTAGTTTTCATCACGTTCATATGATTCGTGTTCGTTACTTTGATAATTTGATATGTGGGTGGACCGGTGCTTGGGTGCTGTCCTCACTTGGACAAGCATCCCACTTATGATTAACTTCTATTGCAAGCATCCGCAACTACTAAATAAGTATTAAGATAAACCTAACCATAGCATGAAACATATGGATCCAAATCAGCCCCTTACGAAGCAACACATAAACTAGGGTTTAAGCTTCTGTCACTCTAGCAACCCATCATCTACTTATTACTTCCCAATGCCTTCCTCTAGGCCCAAACAATGGTGAAGTGTCATGTAGTCGACTGTAACGCCCCGGGTTCGTTGCGCCAGAGGTCCGCCAGTTATTCGCCATCGTTGCCATGTCATGTGCTTGCGTGTTGCTCCTTGCCATGTCATCATCTGCATTTCATATCATGTCATCTTGCGCATCGCATTTGCATACATGTTCGTCTCATGCATCCGAGCTTTTTCCCCGTTGTCCGTTTTGCAATCCGGCACTCCTATGTCCTCCGGCGCCCCCTTTTACCTCGATTTGTGAGTGGCCGAAAAATGTTCTCGGAATGGGTTGAAACTTGGCATGTGGTCTTATTATAGTGTAGACAGAGCGCCTGTCAAGTTTCATCGCATTCGGAGTTCGTTTGACTGCCCAACCCTCAATTCCGTAGCGGCACTATTGCCGGTTTATTCGTCGGACGTTCTCGGTCTTCGAAAACCGTTGTCGGGTTGCACTTCTCTTCTCTCTTCACAGCCCACTAACACCCCTAGCCCACCTACCTAACCCCCCTCCACGCCGGACCATTCGATCGAGATCGAACGGCTCCGAAACGGGCTAAAACATCTCAACCCTAGACCCTTTTTCCTATTTAAAACCACCCTCCCATGCCATTTTGGGCATCCCTAGCACCTCCACCTAACCCTAGCCTTTCCCCTCGGATCATCCGCCGCTGCCTCCCTCTATCTCCTTGTTTTCCGGCGCCGTCCACCTCCTCAGCGCCACTTGGCGAGTCGCCAGTGGGCGCGCCGCCTCCAGCCGACGCCCGCAGCCACCCAGGCGCTGCCACGTGTCCTCCCCCTGGCTTCCCCGCCGCCGAGGCCCGCCCGGCCCACGTCGGTCCGCGCCGGGCCGAAATGGGCCCGAACCCCGCTGCCGCCTGGCTCTCCCCGCTCCCCGGTGCCCCGCTCGATCCGGATCGGGAGGAGCCCGATCCCGATCTCCTCGCGCCGCCCTACCGCACTCCTCCGCGCCGCCGCCGGATCCCCGCCGTCGGTGAGCAGCGCTCCGCTCCAGCCCTTCTCCTCCTCCTCCTGATTGCATAACCAGAAAGTTTTGGGAGTTTATAAGTGGGAATTCAAGTAGCTCCTAGAATATCTTTCCAACAGACACATGATACGATATGGGATCTATCATATGTTTGTTTCCGGCTTATTCTGCGAGCCAATCCTTGTTTTGTTTTATTTGTGGTATTCGAGTTGCTTCGATGTCAAGTGTTGATTCCATATCTTATTCTAAACGGTGTTCTCATATTGCTATGTGAATACTAATCCTTCTTGATCATCGAGGTTGTGATGTTAATTCTTTTCCAACTGGCGTGTTTCTCTTTAAGTGGATCCGATCATTTCAACATCCGCAAGATCAACTCTAAGTTTTCTCAACAGAGTTTGTTTCATTCGTCCCAAGTTGTCTTTGTTTTCCCGCCCTCCCACCCTCTTTCTTCAAGGACTCATATATCTTAATCAAGCATCCATTTTATTGATGTGAAGTTTCTCCATTCTTTTCCGTCAATGTTCTTATCCGGTGATTCTCAGGAAGATACTAACGGAGCCTTAACTTCATCATTATTCATTCCCTTTCTTCTCCGGTGGATTCTATTCAAGCTTTCGGTGTCGATCATACCTTTTTCCTTGTTTCAATTGTTTTCTCGTGCCGTTGCACCTCTTAATCATCCACTTCTCACTAGTTAATTGTTCCGGAGTGATGAAGATATCTCAAAAGATTCAAGTTTCCATTCTCAATTCACTCAAGCTCTTTTGAGGATGCTATCTCATTCAAGCCATTTAATTCTACCAGTGCAATCTTTATTTCAAGCAATCCTTCAACGGTGTTTCTTTTGAGTGGGCCCATAACCCACAGGTCTTTTTCCAGGATCTTACCTGACTCTTCTAATTTTCCCGGAGCTATGCCCAAATTCTTTTGAAGTTTTGACGTAAGGATGAGTATCATCAATCATATTCCTTCTCCAAGATAGCATTCAAATTCTTTTCATCATTGGTTCAACCTTTCCAATTCTCATTCCGGAGTGCCTCAACAATTCATGGTGGTGTTTCTCGTCATCATTCTCAACATGTGAAGACCGAAGAAGAGTTTCTCTTGAATCTTGCCCCATTCTTTTCAAGATTCATTGTTCTAGCTTGTTGCCATCCTCTCATAATTGTTTTCGATTGAGGAAATTTGTTTCAACCATCCGGAGCATTTCAGAAGTCTTTTCAGTTTGATTCTCCGGAGCCCATCATCTCATATTATTCGTTCTTAGCTTTCAGCTCTCGTTCTCCAAATCTTACCGATGCTTCATTCAATATTCTCTAATCAGTTCATGATCTCTTCATTCTCATGTATCTAAATCCTAGCAAGCATCTTCGTTCATTTGCTAACTCTTTCCGGTGTTTCTTTATCTTTTGTTCGTCCATTTTAAATTCTTACGGTGGTTCGTTCAAGATCCTTCTTCCTTTGTTATCATATAGATTCATTCGTTCTTTCCAACCCTGCCGGTGGTTCGCTGAAGACTTTCTCAAGTTTACGCGATATTTCTCTTAATCCTTTCTACGAGAATAAGTAGTATGCCAAATCCATTGCTTGTCATAAATTTAATTGGTGAAGGATAAACATAATGTAATTCTTATTCTTGTTGCATCGAATAAATTCAATTTCTTATTCCGGAGGTCCATCAAAAATTCTTAATTTCATTTGTTCATCTTTCTTTCCGGAGTTCCAACTTTTGTCGGTTATATCATTTCAAAGATTCATCTTATCACTTCAAGGCTTCACCTTGTGTTCTCAACTTCTCTTTCGATTTATCATCCTTTTTACCGGAGTTATTCATGGAGGCTCTACATGGTGGTTCGCCAACGATTCTTTTCATTCTTCAATTGTTCTTCAAGATTTCTCTCGAAGTATGATCCGTCAAGTCATACTCTAAAATAAACATGGTGTTTCAACACATGTTTTGTGTTGAGGAGTTCAAGTATTCTTTATCTTGCATTTTAAAGTGCAATTCTTCCAACTGTATCATTCGAGGTGGTATTATGTCATTCTTGATAACTTGAGTTCATGTCTCATGATTCACATGTTGTCAAGAATGAGGTATTTTAAACCCATCGACCTCTTCGTTGGAGTTATCTTGTGTCATGTTTCACCTAAAGCATTTCCTAAGGATTGTTGCTATTTATGGTGCTTATAAATGACCCAAGTTCTTCTTTTATCCTCTCGGGTGAAATAAGCTTTCTCGTCTCCTTGTTCTTATCAATCAAATTCTTTTCCCGTGAGTGGCTGGTTGTCACCTCATATTTTGAGATGTTTCCATAAGCCCACTACAAGCTTATTCGTTTCGTTGTTGGTTCTCCAACAACTCCGTTCAATCCTTATTTTAAGGAGGCTCTTTCAAATTCAATTGTGATAGAAGTTGTTGTTCTCTTCTCTGTTCTCTTGATTCCACTCTTTCATTTGTCCCGGAGGCATTGTGATGTTTTGCTCTTCACCCATCACCTCGTTTTGTGAGGATCGTGTTCTTTTCTTGCTTATCCATTTAACCGGAGTGTTGTATCATCTCTTCAATATCTTTTCATCTCACCAAGTTTTCTTCTCTTTTCTACCGGAGTGCCGTCCAAATTCGGTCATTCTTGTTCCTTGGCTATCTAATCATACCGACGTGGTCATATTCTTTTCGTTCGGGAAGCTCTTATTTTCCATGTCTTTCAACCTTCAAGTTCTAGTAATACTCCTTGTTCCTCTTTTCTACCGGATTGTTTGCAATCTCGTTCATCTCTGTTGTACTCTTTCTTTTAATTTGCTCAACCTCTCAAGGTTCTTTGTTTTCACTCTTTTGTCAAAGAAGCAACTTAGCTCTACCTCTTCTCTTTCTCTTCCGTTTTCCCCTCCGGTGCCATTCTAGATCTCGGGACGAGATCCTCTCGTAGTGGTGGAGTGTTGTAACGCCCCGGGTTCGTTGCGCCAGGTGTCCGCCAGTTATTCGCCGTCGTTGCCATGTCATGTGCTTGCGTGTTGCTCCTTGCCATGTCATCATCTGCATTTCATATCATGTCATCTTGCGCATCGCATTTGCATACGTGTTCGTCTCATGCATCCGAGCTTTTTCCCCGTTGTCCGTTTTGCAATCCGACACTCCTATGTCCTCCGGCGCCCCCTTTTACCAAAATTTGTGAGTGGCCGAAAAATGTTCTCGGAATGGGTTGAAACTTGGCATGTGGTCTTATTATAGTGTAGACAGAGCGCCTGTCAAGTTTCATCGCATTCGGAGTTCGTTTGACTACCCAACCCTCAATTCCGTAGCGGCACTGTTGCCGGTTTATTCGTCGGACGTTCTCGGTCTTCGAAAACCGTCGTCGGGTTGCACTTCTCTTCTCTCTTCACAGCCCACTAACACCCCTAGCCCACCTACCTAACCCCCCTCCACTCCGGACCGTTCGATCAAGATCGAACGGCTCCGAAACGGGCTAAAACGTCTCAACCCTAGACCCTTTTTCCTATTTAAAACCGCCCTCCCATGCCATTTTGGGCATCCCTAGCACCTCCACCTAACCCTAGCCTTCCCCCTCGGATCAGCCGCCGCCGCCTCCCTCTATCTCCTCGTTTTCCGGCGTCGTCCACCTCCTCAGCGCCACTTGGCGAGTCGCAAGTGGGCGCGCCCCCTCCAGCCGACGCCCGCAGCCACCCACGCGCTGCCACGCGTCCTCCCCCTGGCTTCCCCGCCACCGAGGCCCGCCCGGCCCACGTCGGTCCATGCCGGGCCGAAACGGGCTCGAACCCCGCCGCCGCTTGGCTCTCCCCATTCCCCGGTGCCCCGCTCGATCCGGATCGGGAGGAGCCCGATCCCGATCTCCTCGCGCCGCCCGACCGCACTCCTCCGTGCCGCCGCCGGATCCCCGCCGTCAGTGAGCAGCGCTCCGCTCCAGCCCTTCTCCTCCTCCTCCTCCTCCTCCGGTTTCCCCTCTCTCTCTCTGTCACGGCGCCCCCCCTCTCTCTCCTTCCCAGGAATGAGCAGGAGCTCGCCCAAGCTCCATGGCGCCGCCGCGTCGTCCTGCTTCGTCCGGTGACCTCCGAGCAGTGCCACCCGCCGGATCTACTCGTGCTCGCCTGGCCCTGCGCCTAAAGTCCCTCGCCTTGCTGCCCCTTCGTCCTGCTCGCCGGAGCTCTGCTCCCAGCCGCCAGTGCCTCTGCTAGGCCTTCCGCTCGAGAACGAGCGCGTTAACCGCGGGTCGGCCTCCTCCGCGCCAAGGCCCAGCGTGCCCAGCCGGCCTGCCCCACCTCCTGCTCCACCGACCGGGCCAAGGCCCAATGTGAGCAGCCCAGTCCCAGCAGATCTGGCCCGTGTCATGTTTTTTTTTTCGTCTGCGAATTTGTCCATTTATCTAGTGATTTGCAGTTTACAGAAAAACCCATGTTCTTCATGCATTTAATAACTCACAAACCGTGCTTCGGATTAAAATATTTTATATATGTAATATGCTCAGAAATTTGTGTAGTTTAATAATATCCAACTTTCATGCATGTTTAAAATGTTGTTTGTTTAAAATTGCTTAAATGCCATGCTAAAATGCTTTATTTCATAATTAAATAACCGTAGCTTGGATTTATATAAATTATATATGTAAATGGGGTAGAAAAAAGCATAGATTAACATGGTGCACTTTATTTTGCTGTTTAACAACTTAAAAATATGTTTTAGGCAGAACAGTAGCAAATTTGAAATATGCACATGAGGATTTTCCGGAATTGTTGTTTGTTGTTTCCGGCCTCATTTAATTTTCCTAAATAGTTAGTTTGCTTATGCTTCACCCCTTGCCATGTTTAATTAACATTTAATATTGTTGGGTACATAATCGAGAGAGAACTAAATAATTGATGTGGTGTTTCTCCAATATGCAACTCGTTGCATATTGAGCTCCACTTAACTTGTAGTATTGCTTGTTGCACTTCGCCATGCCATGCTATTTAAACCGGACATGCATCATGCTTGGTTGTGCATCATGCCATGTTTTTGCTTGTTGGTTTACTATGATGTTTGCTTCTTTCCGGTGTTGCTTCTTCGGGTTAGTTCCGATAATGTTACGATTGTGAGGATCCGTTCGACTTCGTCCGTTTGTCTTCTTCATGGACTCGTTCTTCTTCCTTGTGGGATCTCAGGCAAGATGACCATACCCTCGAAATCACTTCTATCTTTGCTTGCTAGTTGCTCGCTCTTTTGCTATGCCTATGCTGCGATACCTACCACTTGCTTATCACGCCTCCCATATTGTTAAACCAAGCCTCTAACCCACCTTGTCCTAGCAAACCGTTGTTTGGCTATGTTACCGCTCTGCTCAGCCCTCTTATAGCGTGGTTAGTTGCAGGTGAAGATGAAGTTTGTTCCTTGTTGGAACATGGAGATGTTGTTCCTTGTTGGAACATGCTTACTTGTTGGGATATCACAATATATCTTATTTAATTAATGCATCTATATACTTGGTAAAGGGTGGAAGGCTCGGCCTTATGCCTGGTGTTTTGTTCCACTCTTGCCGCCCTAGTTTCCGTCATATCGGTATTATGTTCCCGGATTTTTGCGTCCCTAACACGGTCGGGTGATTTATGGGACCCCCTTGACAGTTCGCTTTGAATAAGACTTTTCCAGCGAGGCCCAACATTGGTTTTACCATTTGCCTCACCACCACCTACTTTTCCCTTGGGAGTAATTAACCCAAGGGTCATCTTTATATAGCCCCCCAGGCCAATGCTTGTCTAAGTGTTGGTCCAAACTAGAGCACCGTGCGGGACCGTCCCTTGGCAACTTGGGTTATGTTGGTACCTGTACGCTTAGCTTATCCGGTGTTGCCCTGAGAACGAGATATGTGCAGCTCCTATCAGGATGTCAGCGCATCGGGCGGCTTTGCTGGACTTGTTTTATTGCTGTCGAAATGTCTTGTAGCCGGGATTCCGAGACTGATCGGGTCTTCCCGGGGAGAAGGAATATCCTTCGTTGATCGTGAGAGCTTATCATGGGCTAAGTTTGGACACCCCTGCAGGGTTTGAACTTTCGAAAGCCGTGCCCGCGGTTATGTGGCAGATGGGAATTTGTTAATGTCCGGTTGTAGAAAACCCGAAGTTGATCTTAATTAAAATACACCAACCGCGTGTGTAACCATGATGGTCTCTTCTCGGCGGGGTCTGGGAAGTGAACACGGTTGTTGGAGTTATGTTTGACGTAAGTAGTTCAGGATCACTTATTGATCATAGTTGTTCGACCGTGCTTTGCCTTCTCTTCTCGCTCTCATTTGCGTATGTTAGCCACCATATATGCTAGTCGCTTGCTGCAGCTCCACTTCATACCTTTTACCCTACCTATAAGCTTAAATAGTCTTGATCTCGCGGGTGTGAGATTGCTGAGTCCCCGTGACTCACAGATACTTCCAAAACCAGTTTGCAGGTGCCGATGAGACCGTGCAGGTGACACACCCGAGCTCAAGGAGGAGTTCGATGAAGACCTTATCCTTTATGTTGTTTCATTCTAGTCGATCAGTAGTGGAGCCCAGTTGGGGTCGATCGTGGACCTTTGTCGCTTTTGGGGTTTCTTCTTTTATTTTGGCTCCGTAGTCGGGACCTGATTGTAACTGTATGATGTAATGTTTTACTCATGTATTTGTGTGAAGTGGCGATAGTAAGCCAACTATGTATCTCTTTCCCTTATGTATTATATGGGTTGTGTGAAGATTACCTCACTTGCAACGTTGCTTTCAATGCGGTTATGCCTCTAAGTCATGCTTCGACACGTGGGAGATATAGCCGCATCGAGGGCGTTACATCGACGTTCACATGACACCACTAGAGGAGAGACAACATACATCTCATCAAAATATCAAACGAATACCAAATTAACATGACTACTAATAGCAAGACTTCTCCCATGTCCTCAGGAACAAACGTAACTACTCACAAAGCATATTCAAGTTCATAATAAGAGGGGTATTAATATGCATAATGGATCTGAACATATGATCTTCCACCAAATAAACCAACTAGCATCAACTACAAGGAGTAATCAACACTACTAGCAACATACATGTACCAATCTCAGACTTAGAGGCAAGGATTGGTTATAAGAGATGAACTAGGGTTTTAGAGGAGATGGTGCTGGTGAAGATGTTGATGGAGATTGGCCCCCTCCTGATGAGAGGAGCGTTGGTGATGATGATGGCGATGATTTCCCCCTCCCATAGGGAAGTGTCCCCGGCAGAACAGCTCCGCCAGAGCCCTAGATTGGTTTCGCCAGGGTTCCGCCTCATGGCGGCGGAGTCTCGTCCCGAAAGCTTGCTTATGATTTTTTTCCCGGACGAAAGACTTCATATAGCCGAAGATGGACACCGGAGGGCCACCAGGGGGCCCACGAGGCAGGGGGGCGCGCCCAGGGGGGTAGGGCGCGCCCCCACCCTCGTGGCCAGGGTGTGGGCCCCCTATGGTATTTTCTTCGTACAGTATTTTTATTATTTCCAAAGTTGACTTCCGTGGAGTTTGAGGACTTTTGGAGTTGTGCAGAATAGGTCTCTAATATTTGCTCCCTTTTCCGGCCCAGAATTCCAGCTGCCGACATTCTCCCTCTTTATGTAAACCTTGTAAAATAAGAGAGAATAGGCATAAGTATTGTGACATAATGTGTAATAATAGCCCATAATGCAATAAATATCAATATAAAAGCATGATGCAAAATGGACGTATCATTTACCCACACGACGCCACTGAGCCAGCCGTTCACGCCGAGCCACAGACCAAACGGCTAGTCCATCTCCATTACCTTGGCGAAGGGACTAGGAAGCCGTAGCCAGCTATGCGGTGGGCCGCGCAGCTCCACGACGAACTCAAGCGTCATGTTGTGACAGCCTGGATTTTACCTTCTCACTTTTTTCGGACTTGTCTTCTCTCTTCTTTCGGACTTTGTTTTTGCCGTGATTTTTCCTTGAGTTGATTTGGATTTTGGAATCATTTCAAATGGACTTATCTACTTTATTCCTCTGATAAATCCCTAAAATAATCAAATGAATATTTTTCATAAAAGAAAAATATTCATTTTTCTCTCTGAAATTCAATTCAGAAACTTGTGCTCCAAAGCAACCCCAATTTTTCTCGCCCAGAAAAATCTGAAATAATTCCTGAATATTCTTAGAACCTTGGCACACCTTCCCTTGCAAAAATATTGCAAGACTTTTTGGAATATTTTTGCTATAGAAAATCATTTCTCTTCTGGCCCAAAATTCCAGTTTGTACAGCAAGTACATTTTCCCTTGATCTTTTGGCCCTGATCTTTCTTGAGCTTCAACACCCTCCTAAGAAACTCTAAACCCCAGGAGATCAGCCCTAATAGCCTTCTAGAAGATTGCTTAACTTGGCGACCAAGTTTCTGGTCAGAAACTTGTCAGCTTATTTGAGTCCAATCTGGTCGGCCTGGGTATGAGCTATCACCACTCTTAGACTAAACACTGCATGGACGAAAGCATAGACAAGGTTTGGTTGCGCCTGGGCATCGTCTTGACCATGCCAGCGTGGTGACCACATGAAGACACGACGCCTGGCAACGTCTCGACGCGCTCTGGCTGGCACTTTTCTCTCTGTTTCGCGTGTGCTCGTTCCAGCGCTCGCCGACGCCTACCGCGCCGCACCTACAACATTGACCCATCACTCTTGACCTCTCCCTGGCGCTTGCCGATGCCGGAGCCGCCGTAGCAAGCACGGCCATGTCATGGCTAAAAGCCACAGTGCGCGCGTGTGCTTGTCCGCTTCCTCCACCGTCTCCTGTGCTCGTCCGCGAGCGTGGGCAAGCTCCTGCGTTGACGCTGAGTGTTTGCCCCCTCGCACTGGAGCTTTTCGTCGCTGTTCGCCACGTGTCAAGAGAGCTCCGGCGGCGACACGTCCCCCCATGCTCCGGCTATATATAGTGCTCCCCTCCTTGATTTCTAGCCAAGCACCACTCCACACCACCTCCACGAACACATAGACGAGCAGCAGCTTGGTCGGGCAGGCCTCTGGCCGTCGCCCGGACCAGAGAATTCCTGCGACCCTCGCAGCACGGCCACCACTCTGCGGTGCCCCTTGAGCTCAAGCAGCTGCTCGGGGAGGGCATTGGGGGGTCTTTTGGTGCTGCTCGGACGCCGCTGAGCCCTCGGAGCCGCCCCTAGCCGTCGTCTTCAACCTCTCCGACGAAACCCTTCCGCCACTGAGGCTTGCGAGCTCAACTGCGAGCAGCTCCGTCCACCCCACGCCAAGCCATGGGTACGGGCAGGTGCGCCAGGAGCCCAGCTTCAATCCTATCCCTCTAGCCTAGCCCCAAACCCCCTCGTCGCCGGCGTGAGCTCCAGCGAAGCCCCGCCTCTCTCTGATCTCGCGCTCCCCCTCTCTCTCCTAACGCGCGGGACCCACCTGTCAGCCTCACCACTCGCGCTCGAAGCGGTACGAGTGGAGGCGTATTTTCTGTTTACGCCTTCGACGTCACCCCCCAGGATTTCTGTTTAATTCAAATATTATTCAAGAATTTGACTAAACTTTGACCAGCCACCATTTCTAAACCATAAGTCCAAATGATTTGATTCTTTTTGCATTGTGTTTGTTTCTGAAAGCTCTAGCAGCACACCAAAAGGTGGATTTTTCCTTGCTACCTAGAATTTCTGGTGATTTTCAGAATGTGTTTTGATAATTGTTTTTGTGGTTTAAAATTCTTTTCAGAAGGAGAAGCTTGTCTTGAAGCAACCAAAGAGGGGTGTGATCCTCCTCTACACTAAGGCAAGCCACACCAGCATTTGGATGGTGTTATTTCAATATCTATGATTTTCTACTTGAATATGAGTTCTTATTTGCATTTAAAATTTGATGAATAAATTTGGTTAATTATTAGTTATTTTCTCATGCTTGATATGCCTGTTTTAGTTACTGGTTGAATGCATGAACTTGCTTGGTCAAGTAGAATAAGATTTTGCACTAGCTATATTGTGATGGCAAATAATGAAAGTTCTTTTATTAAGTATTAATTTTATTTAAATGATGAACTAATATAAATATTGCTTGATAATAAAAATGAGTTATAACCAGAGAAGTTTTGATTCTAAGTATTGCAAGATAATTATATTGTTAAGTTTGATCCATGATTATGAGTTGACTGCTTTGCATGACGAGTAGTTGCATGATTATGGCATTATATCATATTTTTGATAAAAAGTTTTTATCAAAGTTAAATTTGATTAAGTTCAACTTGAATATGATGTTGATCACATCATGGTGCCACTGGATCGGGTTTTTATTCAGTGCGACCACATTTACCTTGTGGGAAGGTCTTGATTCGGTCTTTTGTTGTGACTCTCACCGGTGCCTCCCGCGAGGGAAGGTTATGGGCGTGCATACCCTGGCCCGGTAGGTATACATAACCTTGTGTGCTCGTTTTTTTTACGGTACCTTGTCCCAGTTTGGGACCGTTTTGCCATCACGGTGGCCGTTGGTGTCTTTGGTAGACACGGGGCCACCCAAGACCTAGACCGGAGAGGGAGTTGGTCGCAGTGGCCGGGGAGAGTGCATGACAAAGGGAGGGTTTCATTGGAACACTTTGGTCCACCCGAATGGGAATGCGAGGCCAGGTGTTCCATAGTGTGGGTAAAGTTCGCTACCTCTGCAGAGTGTATTTAATCTATCGATAGACGCATCCTCGGTTATGGGCGTAACTCGTGATTAAGTCACACCATGGATCAACTTTTATACTTAATCCTGCAAACTAAAATGATTGTTGTGATGCTTTGTGATTCGTGTGGTTCATGAACTGGGGAGTTGTTCATGAGTGAATGGTTTCAGATGTGACCCTGGTATGGTTACAGTTTGGTTACGAGGTAACCGTCTGGTAAGCGAGTCCGTTGGACTCAGTGCACGTATCGTTTGTATTGCATTGGTAGTAGTTTTTGCATTGCATTAACCTGATTAAATATAGTGATATTGTTTGTCATCGTGCTTATGTTTGTTGTGAGCTTGCAAGTACATTCAATGTATTGACCTGGCGTGTTATGCCAGCATTCAGGCAAGTCAGTTCGCATCGGAGCACATCTCGCGTCTAGGCCGTGTCCACGTCGGTGTCCCTATGCTACGGAGTTCCACTTCGTCGTTCTTCCGCTGCCGCGTGATACGTCTCCAACGTATCTATAATTTTTGATTGCTCCACGCTATGTTATCTACTGTTTTGGGCAATACTGGGCTTTATTATCCACTTTTATATTATTTTTGGGACTAACCTATTAACCAGAGGCCCAACCCAGATTTGCTGTTTTTTGCCTATTTCAGTGTTTCAAAGAAAAGGAATATCAAACGGAGTCGAAACGGAACGAAATCAACTAGAGAAGTTATTTTTGGAAGGAAAGCTACCCGATGGACTTGGACCCCACTTCAGGAGCAAAGGGAGGTGCTCACGAGGGTGGGGGGCGCGCCCACCCCCCTAGGGCGCGCCCCCTGCCTCGTGGGGCCCCCGAAGCTCCACCGACGTACTTCCTGCACCCATATATACCTACGTACCCTAAAACTTCCAAAACACAGAATAGATTGGGAGTTCCGCCGCAGCAAGCCTCTGTAGCCACCAAAAACCTCTCGGGACCCTGTTCTGGCACCCTGCCGGAGGGGGGATCCCTCACCGGTGGCCATCTTCATCATCCCGACGCTCTCCATGAAGAGGATGGAGTAGTTCACCCTCGGGGCTGAGGGTATGTACCAGTAGCTATGTGTTTGATCTCTGTCTCTCTCTCATGCTCTTGATTTGGCATGATCTTGATGTATCGCGAGCTTTGCTATTATAGTTGGATCTTATGTTGCTTCTCCCCCTCTTCTCTCTTGTAATGGATTGAGTTTTCCCCTTGAAGTAATCTTATCGGATTGAGTCTTTAAAGATTTGAGAACACTTGATGTATGTTTTGCCGTGCGTATCTGTGGTGACAATGGGATATCACGTGACTCACTTGATGTATGTTTTGGTGATCAACTTGCGGGTTCCGCCCATGAACCTATGCATAGGGTTTGGCACACGTTTTCGTCGTGATTCTCCGGTAGAAACTTTGGGCACTCTTTGAAGTACTTTGTGTTGGATTGAATAGATGAATCTGAGATTGTGTGATGCATATCGTATAATCATACCCACTGATACTTGAGGTGACATTGGAGTATCTAGGTGACATTAGGGTTTTGGTTGATTTGTGTCTTAAGGTGTTATTCTAGTACGAACTCTAGGGCTGTTTGTGACACTTATAGGAATAGCCCAACGGATTGATTGGAAAGAATAACTTTGAGGTGGTTTCGTACCCTACAATGATCTCTTCGTTTGTTCTCCGCTATTAGTGGCTTTGGAGTGACTCTTTGTTGCATGTTGAGGGATAGTTATATGATCCAAGTATGTTATTATTGTTGAGAGAACTTGCACTAGTGAAAGTATGAACCCTAGGCCTTGTTTCCTAGCATTGCAATACCGTTTATGCTCTCTTTTATCATTAGTTACCTTGCTGTTTTTATATTTTCAGTTTACAAAAACCTATATCTACCATCCATATTGCACTTGTATCACCATCTCTTTGCCGAACTAGTGCACCTATACAATTTACCATTGTATTGGGTGTGTTGGGGACACAAGAGACTCTTTGTTATTTGGTTGCAGGGTTGCTTGATAGAGACCATCTTCATCCTACGCCTCCCACGGATTGATAAACCTTAGGTCATCCACTTGAGGGAAATTTGCTACTGTCCTACAAACCTCTGCACTTGGAGGCCCAACAACGTCTACAAGAAGAAGGTTGCGTACTAGACATCAAGCTCTTTTTTGGCTCCGTTGCCGAGGAGACTAGGTAAGCGGCACTCACACCCCGTCAACTAAGCTCTTTTCTGGCGCCGTTGCTGGGGAGGTGAGTGCTTGAAGGTATATCTTTTGTAGCGACCCGACCTCAGATGGTCAAGTCTCTGTGCTTCAGTGTCATCCCTGGATCGGTAATGCTGACACACACAATACTCGAAGGATTTATAACAGAGTAGCAATCACACACTTATTACATTGAATGTCTCAAGAGAGAACTTATTACAATAATAGGGCTTAAGGCCATCTAATACGATAAGAGCGGAAGGCTTGGAAGATAAAGTGAGTCCATCAACTCCAACGGCATAGCTGAGCTGCACGGCAACGACCTAACGAACCTTACTCCTCGTCTGAAAAGTCTGCAACATAATACATTGCAGCCCGAAACGGGTCAGCACATGGAATATGCTGGCAATATAACACAGTAGAGCAATGACAGAATAATGCTATCACTACATGCATATATGGCTGGTGGAAAAGCTCTATGGTTACAGTTTTGCGAAAAGCCAATTTTTCCCTACAACAAAAGGAATAGATTTTTATTTAACTATCATGGTGGTTGAAACAACATTGAGAAGGTTCCTACAACTCAAACCCCAATTAAAGTGATTAACAACCCAACCATATTAATTAAACATGATGAGATACATGCGATAACCCAAGTACTAGATACTCAAGAATTGTCCATAACCGGGGACACGGCTAACCATGATTAGATTGTACACTCTGCAGAGGTTTGCGCACTTTTCCCCACAGGACCCGATCGCCTCCGTTGGATTTTCTCGCACTACATGGTGTTTGAGAAACGGATGACCGAGACACAGTCTTTCAGAAACATTAACTCTCTACTCCGAACAGACCATACCAAACCTACATCCCACTATCTGTTGATCTGCCTCTTCAAGAGCCCATAATAGCTTGTGGCTGCACACAGAAGTTTCTAGCATGAATCGTCTCAGTTCCCTTTGAGCCTGGGTGGCGGTCCATAGGAAAATCACACGGAACCCCGGGATTTCCAAAAAAAATACAGGCAACACTGGATGCTCCAGGTGCCTCAGTCCACCCAGTTGTTTGATTAAGTTGCCACCTTAAGTTGAACCATTAATTAACAATCTCACATCAGTCATGGATTTCACTCAAACCCAAACCACGTCTATGAGCATAGCATGGCATAGTAATATAAGCGAGCGTAGAAGTAACTCCCAAGGTTTGAAAATAACAGGGCAATAGGTTCTACCTCATCAACTACGTCCCAACCCACAAGTTAATGACATCCTAATGATGCAATGTTTGAGAATTGGAACTAATGCACAAAAAATGGGTATGAAAAGATTATGATCAATGTGTTACTTGCCTTGCTGACGGTCCGTGAATCCTAGAGACTCGTAGTAACATGCTTCGCACTCCGGAAATTCTATCGCAAGAAAAGAATAGCATACATAAGTAACAAGCAATGATGCACAAGCAAAACTCAACTAAGAGAAGTTGACCAGAAAGTTCAACTTAAGAACTCCGGGTTGCAAAAAGAATCAAATCAAACGGATCAACAAAACTCAAACGGCGAAAGAAAGAAGCTTCGTTTACTAATCTGAAACTAGGTCCAATTTTACAGTAGCAAAAACTTGTTTGAGTTGGTTAAACGGAAAGAGGGTTTTGGGACGAAACTCCAGGCGCTTGAATCGCCTGATTCCGATAAACGAGCGAAAAGATAAACAAAAACTAAGATCGGATCAGAAATCGCGATCAGAAAAAATCGTGGTATAAATCTGAGAAAAAGAAAAGCGATGAACAGATTAACGAACGGACGTTCGTTATCTAGATCTAAACGAAGAACACATTCGTTAAAACGAACGAACGAGCGAACGCTCGCTAGATATATAAATCGGAAAAGAAAACCAATCTATTAAAAAAAAGGAAACTAGGGTTTTCTACAAAAAAACTGAAACGGTTTTTCTCAGAAAACTAGCGGCGGCGGCTACCTCGGCTCGGGCTCCGGCGAAGCTCCGGCGAAGCTCCGGCGGGGCTCCGGGCGGCGGCGGGTGGTGCGGGGCGGTGGCTCCAAGCGGCGGTGGCGGCAGCAGGCAGCGGCGCGGGCCGGCGGTGGGGAGACGGCGGTGGCTGGGGCTCCAGGGGGCTCCGGCAGGGTTTATAAAGGGGGGAGGGGGCGGCTGACTTGGGGAAGGGGGGGCCTCGGGAGGCGTGTCCGTCCTGGACACGGCGGAGGCGGCGGGACTCTGGTCCCGATCCGGCTGGGGAGGCGGTGGCGCGGGCGGGCCGGCCTGGCTCGGCTGGGCTTCGGCCCAGTCGGGCGCGCGGGGGGGGGGGGGGTTAATTATTTCGCGCAGAAAAACAAACAAAAGAGAAACTAAACGAACTCCAAAAATCCCAAAATAAATTTTCCCCGGCTTCTAAAATCAAACTGGACAAGATTAACATTTATTTGGGACCTAAATGCAATTTTTGAAAAACGCAATTTTTTCCTAAATTCAAATAAAATAGCGGAAGACTCCGAAATAAAATCTTATTTGATTTTATTATAAAATCTTCAATATTTCTTTATTTTGGGAAAGTCATTTTATTCCCTCTCTCATATTTTTATGGTTTAAAATAATTGAAGATAAAATAATCAAAACCATATGATCCTATTCTCAAAATTTGAGAAAACTCAAATATGAAAATAACAAAATCCCCAACTCTCTCCGAGGGTCCTTGAGTTGCATAGAATTTCTAGCATCAGACTAAAAGCAAACAAAAATATTATATGCAGCGATGATCTAAAGTATAACATTCCAAATTGAAATACATCTTTAGATCTTGCAATCGAATCTTTTTGTTTCTTGTTTTAGCACTAGTTTAGTCTATAAAAGAAAATTAAAAAAATGGAATTGAGTTTGTCTCATAGCTTCATCTTTTTAATATCTTTTGTGAGTATGATGGAAAGGAAAATTGTGCCAAAGTGTTAGAACAAGAATGCATTAAAATGTTTGGCACTAAACCTTTGAATGATGAGCATGATTGCAATGTTGTTAGTGTGAACTCCTTGAATATCCATAGTACTAATGATGATTGCACTAGTTATGATGAAAATGTCTCCTATAAACATGTCAATTTTTGTGAAGTGCATTGGGCTTGCAAGTACACACCAAATAGGGAAAATAGATATTGCAATAGGCATAAGTACTTAGAAACTAAATTGTTGCAAGAAAGTCTTGATGATTGCGTTGAAAGATTCAATATTTTTCACGCTCCTTGTGAACTTTGCAATGAACATGGTCATTTAAAGCTCCAATGCTATTTGTTTCATGATCAAGTCGTGTCCAAATATTGTGATAATTTGATTACCCTTGAGCATCATAAAGAGCTTAGCCTTCTTTTGGGTTATGAAGGAATGAAACGTATAACTAAGGGTATTCCAAAATTTAATCTTGATAGATTTCTTGATTTTGATCTAGAAGAAATTTATATGTATTGTGCGGTGAATTACATTGAAAATCCTTATGTTGCCAATTACATAAAGAAAAGAAAAAAAATAGAGGATGAAGAGAATACTAATGAAAGGGAAGAGACTTCCCAATATCCTCCTATTATTTCTTATGATGCATCAGGTAATGAGGAGGAGGCTTCTATTCAACCAATATCACTAATAAGGAGCTCCAAAGATAGGATTGAACCCACACATGATGTGGTGAAGAAGAAGAAAAGAAAAAGGAAGAGAGGTAAAAAGGTATCTCTCCCAAATAAAGTTGTTCCTATTATTGTTGTGCCTCATGAAATTGATACACTTGATGATGATCTCGTTATGCCTATTGCTTGTTGTGATTATGATTGGGAAAATAATGATACTTCTTATGATCTTGAAAATCTTTTTGGCACTTGCTTTGAAGAATATGATAATTGCTATACTATTGGTGCTATCCATACTATTAATGGTGAGAGTGATTATGCTTATAATATGAAAAGGCCCAAGCTTGGGGAAGCTATGTTTGATAAGGATGACATATTTGAGAATATATTTGCTGTAATTAATGTTTGTCCCAAGCTTGAGGATGCTATGTTTAATGAAGATGATATTTTTAGCCTCTCAAGTTTTGATATGCAAAGTTGTTATGATGATAGCATGCCTTTTACCTATGATGATTATATTTATGAAAGTGGGTTTGGAAGAGTGTCAACTTTAGGAAGTAGTGATCCCACTATTTTGGAGGATGTTCAATCTTATAATATTTATGAAAGTCGATTTGGAGAGGTCATGACTTTATTTAGTGATGTATCCACTATTTCGGAAGAGGTTTCAATCGATTATGATGAGAACAAAGTTGCTACTTATGATGATTATTTTGATAAAACTTATGCTATAAAGAGTAGTGATGATTATATTTATAAAAACTATCATGGTTGTGAGTACACTTTCTCTGAACATTACTCTTCTAATATGGAAACAATTTATAGTATTCAAGTCTCTTATGATACTCCCACTATTCCGAATGAGAAGAATTTTGCTTGTATGGAGAGTAGTAAATTTTCTATGCTTGTAGATCATGAAAATAATGCTTTATGTGCTGGTTATATTATTGAATTCATTCATGATGCTACTGAAAATAATTATGAGGAAGGAATATATGCTTGTAGGAATTGCAATAATATCAAGTTTCCTCTCTATGTGCTTAAAGTTTTGAAGTTATGCTTGATTTTCCTTCCTATGCGAGTTGATTATTGTTCACATAATTTGTTTGCTCACAAAATCCCTATGCATAGGAAGTGGGCTAGAATTAAATGTGCTAGTCATATTCTTCGTGATGATCTCTTTATGTTTCAATTCTTATCTTTTATGTGCGCATCATTGAAATCATCATGCCTAGCTAGGGGCGTTAAACGATAGCGCTTGTTGGGAGGCAACCCAATTTTATTTTAGTTTATTTCTTTTTGGTTCTGTTTAGTAATAAATAATCTATCTAGCTTCTGTTTAGATGTGGTTTTTTGTTTTAATTAGTGTTTGTGCCAAGTAGAACCTTTGGGAAGACTTGGGTGAAGTCTTTATGATTATGCTGTAAAAAACAGAAACTTTAGCGCTCACGAGATTAGCTAGAACTTTCTATAGGAGAGTGATATTTAGTTTATTGTTTTTGCATATGATTAATAGGCAAATTACTCAGGTCCACCAATTTATTTTAGAATTTTTGGAGTTCCAGAAGTATACTTTTGATACAGATTACTACATACTGTTCTGTTTTTGACAGATTCTGTTTTTGGTGTGTTGTTTGCTTATTTTGATGAATCTATGGCTAGTAAAATATTTTATAGACCATATAGAAGTTGGAATATAGTAGGTTTAACACCAATATAAATAATTAATGAGTTCATTACAGTACCTTGAAGTGGTGTTTTCTTTTCTTTCGCTAACGGAGCTTACGAGTTTTCTGTTAAGTTTCGTGTTGTGAAGTTTTCAAGTTTTGGGTAAAGATTCGATGGACTATGGAATAAGGAGTGGAAATAGCTTAAGCTTGGGGATGCCCAAGGCACGCCAAGGTAATATTCAGGGATAACCAAGCATCTAAGCTTGGGGATGCCTCGGAATGCATATCCTCTTTCGTCTTCGTTCATCGGTAAGTTTACTTGGAGCTATATTTTTATTCACCACATGATATGTGTTTTGCTTGGAGCGTCATGTCATTTTATTTTGTTTTGATTGGTGTTTGAATAAAGTATCAAGATCTGAAATTCTTAAATGTTAGAGAGTCTTCACATAGTTACATAATTATTAAACTACTCATTGATCTTCACTTATATCTTTTGGAGAAGTTTGTTGTTTGCTCTAGTGCTTCACTTATATCATTTAGAGCATGGTGGTAGTTGTATTTTGAAGAAATAGATGAACTCTCATGCTTCACTTATATTATTTTGAGAGTCTTAAATACCATGGTAATTTGCTTAAAATCCTAATATGCTAAGCATACAAGATTTGTAAGAATTCTTATGAGTGTGTTGAATACTAAGAAAAGTTTGATGCTTGATAATTGTTTTGAGATATGGAGGTGACAATATCAAAGTCGTTCTAGTTGAGTAGTTGTGAATTTGAGAAATGCTTGAGTTGAAGTTTGCAAGTCCCGTAGCATGCACGTATGGTAAACGTTATGTAACGAATTTGAAACATGAGGTGTTATTTGATTGTCCTCCTTATGAGTGGCGGTCGGGGACGAGCGATGGTCTTTTCCTACCAATCTATCCCCCTAGGATCATGCGCTTAATGATTTGGTTCTTGATGACTTGTATATTTTTGCAATAAGTATATGAGTTCTTTATGACTAATGTTGAGTCCATGGATTATACGCACTCTCACCCTTCCGTCATTGCTAGCCTCTTCGGTACCGTGCATTGCCCTTTCTCACATTGAGAGTTGGTGCAAACTTCGCCGGTGCATCCAAACCCCGTGATACGATACACTCTTTCGCACATAAACCTCCTTATATCTTCCTCAAAACAACCACCATACCTACCTATTATGGCATTTCCATAGCCATTCTGAGATATATTGCCATGCAACTTTCCACCATACCGTTCATCATGACACATTCATCATTGTCATATTGCTAGCATGATCATGTAGTTGACATCGTATTTGTGGCAAAGCCACCGTTCATAATTCTTTCATACATGTCACTCTTGATTCATTGCATATCCCGGTACACCGCCGGAGGCATTCATATAGAGTCATACTTTGTTCTAGTATGATGATCATCATTCAATAGAGCATTGTCCCCCCAAAAAAGAGAAAGGCCAAAGAAAAAAAGAAGGCCCAAAAAAACAAAACAAAATAATAAATAAAAATAGAAAATAAAAAGGGGCAATGCTATTATCCTTTTTTCCACACTTGTGCTTCAAAGTAGCACCATGATCTTCATGATAGAGAGTCTCTTGTTTTGTCACTTTCACATACTAGTGGGAACTTTTCATTATAGAACTTGGCTTGTATATTCCAACGATGGGCCTCCTCAAGTGCCCTAGGTCTTCGTGAGCAAGCAAGTTGGATGCACACCCACTTAGTTTCTTTTGTTGAGCTTTCATACATTTATAGCACTAGTGCATCTGTTGCATGGTAATCCCTACTCCTTGCATTAACATCAATCGATGGGCATCTCCATAGCCTATTGATTAGCCTCGTTGATGTGAGAACTTCTCCTTTTTTGTCTTCTCCACATAACCCCCATCATTATCCTATTCCACCCATAGTGCTATATCCATGGCTCGCGCTCATGTATTCCGTGAAGGTTTATAAGTTTGAGATTACTAGAGTATGAAACAATTGCTTGGCTTGTCATCGGGGTTGTGCATGATGAGAGCATTCTTGTGTGACGAAAATGGAGCATGACTAAACTATATGATTTTGTAGGGATGAACTTTCTTTGGCCATGTTATTTTGAGAAGACATAATTGCTTAGTTAGTATGCTTGATGTATTATTATTTTTTATGTCAATATGAACTTTTGTCTTGAATCTTTCGGATCTAAATATTCATATCACAATTAAGAAGAATTACAATGAAATTATGCCAACTAGAATTCCACATAAAAAATTATCTTTTTTATCATTTACCTACTCGAGGACGAGCATGAATTAAGCTTGGGGATGCTTGATACGTCTCCAACGTATCTATAATTTTTTATTGCTCCATGCTATGTTATCTACTGTTTTGGGCAATATTGGGCTTTATTATCCACTTTTATATTATTTTTGGGACTAACCTATTAACTAGAGGCCCAGCCCAGATTTGCTGTTTTTTTTGCCTATTTTAATGTTTCGAAGAAAAGGAATATCAAACGGAGTCAAAACAGAACGAAATCAACTAGAGAAGTTATTTTTGGAAGGAAAGCTACCGGATGGACTTGGACCCCACGTCAGGAGCAAAGGGAGGTGCTCACGAGGGTGGGGGGGGCGTGCCCACCCCCCTAGGGCGTGCCCCTTGCCTCGTGGGGCCCCCAAAGCTCCACCAACGTACTTCCTACACCCATATATACCTACGTACCCTAAAACTTCCAGAACACAGAACAGATTGGGAGTTCCACCGCCGCAAGCCTCTGTAGCCACCAAAAACCTCTCGGGACCCTGTTCCGGCACCCTGCCGGAGGGGGGGATCCCTCACCGGTGGCCATCTTCATCATCCTGGCGCTCTCCATGACGAGGAGGGAGTAGTTCGCCCTCGGGGCTGAGGGTATGTACCAGTAGCTATGTGTTTGATCTCTCTCTCTCTCTCTCTCTCTCTCTCTCTCTCTCTCTCTCTCTCTCTCTGTAACACTCCAAAAAATTTCATTTGGTTTTTCTTCAAATTCTTTAATTAATGGGAAGGAGGTTATTTAAATTCTTCTTCAAAGCCTCTCCTTCTCAAAAACTTTTCTGATAAATATTTTATGTGTTCTTCTCAACCTTGATTTTTGGTCTTGAGGGCTTTTCATTTAGTCTTGACTCAACACAAATAATTTTGGAAAGTTTTTGAAATTCCTTCTATTATAAAGAAACCCTATGCATTATGGATTTATTCTTTTCCCATTCAAAAATTTCTCTTCTGCCATGACACTTATTGAAATCTTTCTTCCAAACCCACCTCCCTACTTTAGGACAAGCCTAGCATCCAATTCCAACAAGTTTCAACTCCCCTAAATTTTATTCCTATTTATTCTAACCTCAAAATCTTTTTTGTCATTTATTTTGGACCTTAGAGATTTACAAAGGAACTGCCTTTTTCCCTTTGAGTTTTGACTCCAAATAAACTTCTCTGACTAGTCCTTAGCACCCTCAACCAAGATCCACTAATCCACAGTTCAAAATTTTCATAATTTGCTTGCTGCAAGTTTGGACCAGATTTGCCATTTTTGGTGAAATTCATACTTTTTCTCCTCCTCAAAATATGAGAAAATTCAGGCAGCCTCCAGATACATCAAGAGACCACCTCACCAAGTCACAACTCCAGAAAAATTTTCCACATGCCAAAATCCTTTCATCGAACAGGTGGCGTGCACTGTTTCTGTCAAATTCAGACAAATTCAGAGTTTCAGTGTTGGGTTCAGTCGACAGCGTCGTTTTCTTCAGAACCTCGGCATCAATCTCGTCAGTAGCCACCTTGGATCGTTTCTCACTGCTCCCCCTTCTTATCCAGTGCGCCGCAAGGTCGTTTGGCCGGTCGCGAGCGTCGATGGAGACGTGTCTTGCCAGCGCCGACGTCTTCCGCGGTGGCAGAACTGCCCATGGCGGCCAGCAGGGGACATGCCTTGCCATTCGGCGCCGTCCAGCACCGCCCAAACCACCAGAAACCTACGCGTGGCCGTCCTCATCCCCGTGCATGTTGTTGCATAGTCGCCGTGGCCTGAGAGGCGCAGAGCGTGCTCTCTGCCGCCGACGTGCCCGTGAGCCGTTCCGTCGAGGGCTTGGAGTGTCGCCCAAGTCTGGCAATTTTAGCTATGGGATGAAGCCAGTGATCCAATCTGCAGCTGCTCCAACCCCTAAACCCCCCGTTCGACCACTGCCTCGCCGTAATCACTCGCCGGAGTTATCTCCCGTCTCGACAACCGCCTCGGAACGGCTATAAAAGGAGCCCTCGAGCTCGTTCCCGACCCAGCATCACCCCTCCACCTCACCAGAGCCGTGCCCAGCCACTAGGAGGACCTCGGGGAGGCCTGTCGGATTTCGGGTTCCGGCAGACCCTTGAGGTTCGTGTTGGGAAACGTAGTAATTTCAAAAAAATTCCTACGCACACGCAAGATCATGGTGATGCACAGCAACGAGAGGGGAGAGTGTTTGTCTACGTACCCTCGTAGACCGAAGCGGAAGCGTTGACACAACGTAGAGGAAGTAGTCGTATGTTCTCCTCGCGGTCCAATCGATCACAGCACCGTTACTCCGGCACCTCCGAGTTTTAGCACACGTACAGCTCGATGACGATCCCCGGGCTCCGATCCAGCAAAGCGTCGAGGAAGAGTTCCGTCAGCACGACGGCGTGGTGACGATCTTGATGTGTTACCGGCGCAGGGCTTCGCCTAAGCACTGCAACAATATGATCGAGGTGGAATTTGGTGGAAGGGGGCACCGCACACGGCTAAGGAACGATCCGTAGATCAACTTGTGTGTCTTTGGGGTGCCTCCTGCCCCTGTATATAAAGGAGCCAAGGGGGAGGGGCCGGCCGGCCAAGCTAGGCGCGCCAGGAGAGTCCTACTCCCTCTGGGAGTACGATTCCCCCCCCCCCCAATCCTAGTTGGACTAGGATTCTCCAAGGGGGAGAGAGAGAGAGAGGGGGCGCCCACCTCTCCTAGTCCTAATAGAACTAGGGGAAGGGGGGGAGGCGCGCAGCCCATGGGGCAGCCCTCTCACCTCTCCTCCAAGGCCCATGTTGGCCCATTATGCTCCCGGGGGGTTCCGGTAACCCTCCCGGTATTCCGGTAAAATCCCGATTTTACCTGGAATGCATCCGATGTCCAAACATAGGCTTCCAATATATCATTCTTTACGTCTCGACCATTTCGAGACTCCTCGTCATGCCCGTGATCACATCTGGGACTCCGAACTCCTTCGGTACATCAAAATGCACAAACTCATAATAACTGTCATCGTAACCTTAAGCGTGCGGACCCTACGGTTCGAGAACAATGTAGACATGACCGAGACACGTTTTCGGTCAATAACCAACAGTGGGACCTGGATGCCCATATTGGCTCCTACATATTCTACGAAGATCTTTTATTGGTCAGACCGCATAACAACATACGTTTGTTCCCTTTGTCATCGGTATGTTACTTGCCCGAGATTCGATCGTCGGTATCCAATACCTAGTTCAATCTCGTTACCGGCAAGTCTCTTTACTCGTTCCGTAATACATCATCTCGCAACTAACTCATTGGTTGCAATGCTTGCAAGGCTTTATGTGATGTGCATTACCGAGAAGGCCCTGAGATACCTCTCCGACAATCGGAGTGACAAATCCTAATCTCGAAATAAGCCAACCCAACATGTACCTTCGGAGACACCTGTAGAGCACCTTTATAATCACCCAGTTACGTTGTGACGTTTGGTAGCACACAAAGTGTTCCTACGGTAAACGTGAGTTGCATAATCTCATAGTTAAAGGAACATGTATAAGTCATGGATAAAAGCAATAGCATCATACTAAACGATCGGGTGCTATGCTAATGGAATGGGTCATGTCAATCAGATCATTCAACTAATGATGTGATCTCTTTAATCAAATAACAACTCTTTGTTCATGGCTAGGAAACTTAACCATCTTTGATTAATGAGCTAGTCAAGTAGAGGCATACTAGTGACACTCTGTTTGTCTATGTATTCACACATGTATTATGTTTCCAGTTAATACAATTCTAGCATGAATAATAAACATTTATCATGATATAAGGAAATAAATAATAACTTTATTATTGCCTCTAGGGCATATTTCCTTCAGTCTCCCACTTGCACTAGAGTCAATAATCTAGATTACAAAGTAATGATTCTAACACCCATGGAGTCTCGGTGCTGATCATGTTTTGCTCGTGGAAGAGGCTTAGTCAACGGGTCTGCAATATTCAGCTCCGTATGTATCTTGCATATCTCTATGTCTCCCACCTGGACCAAATCCCGGATGGAGTTGAAGCGTCTCTTGATGTGTTTGGTTCTTTTGTGAAATCTGGATTCCTTTGCCAAGGCAATTGCACCAGTATTGTCACAAAAGATTTTCATAGGACCCGATACGCTAGGTACAACACCTAGATCGGATATGAACTCTTTCATCCAGACTCCTTCATTAGCTGCTTCCGAAGCGGCTATGTACTCAGCTTCACATGTAGATCCCGCCACGACGCTTTGTTTAGAACTGCACCAACTGACAGCTCCACCGTTTAATGTAAATACGTATCCGGTTTGCAATTTAGAATCGTCCGGATCAGTGTCAAAGCTTGCATCGACATAACCGTTTACGACGAGCTCTTTGTCACCTCCATAAATGAGAAACATATCCTTAGTCCTTCTTAAGTACTTAAGGATGTTCTTGACCGCTGTCCAGTGATCCACTCCTGGATTACTTTGGTACCTTCCTGCTAAACTTACAACAAGGCACACATCAGGTCTGGTACACAACATTGCATACATGATAGAGCCTATGGCTGAAGCATAGGGAACATTTTTCATTTCCTCTCTATCTTCTGCGGTGGTCGGGCATTGAGTCTTACTCAACTTCACACCTTGTGCCACAGGCAAGAACCCTTTCTTTGCCTGATCCATTTTGAACTTTTTCAAAACTTTGTCAAGGTATGTGCTTTGTGAAAGTCCTATTAAGCGTCTTGATCTATCTCTATAGATCTTAATGCCCAATATATAAGCAGCTTCACCGAGGTCTTTCATTGAAAAACTCTTATTCAAGTATCCCTTTATGCTATCCAGAAATTCTATATTATTTCTGATCAGCAATATGTCATCCACATATAATATCAGAAATGATACAGAGCTCCCACTCACTTTCTTGTAAATATAGGCTTCTCCAAAAGTCTGTATAAATCCATATGCTTTGATCACACTATCAAAGCGTTTATTCCAACTCCGAGAAGCTTGCACCAGTCCATAAATGGATCGCTGGAGCTTGCACACTTTGTTAGCTCCCTTCGGATCGACAAAACCTTCTGGTTGCATCATATACAACTCTTCTTCCAGAAATCCATTCAGGAATGCAGTTTTGACATCCATTTGCCAAATTTCATAATCATAAAATGCGGCAACTGCTAACATGATTCGGACAGACTTAAGCATCGCTACGGGTGAGAAAGTCTCATCTTAGTCAATCCCTTGAACTTGTCGAAAACCTTTTGCAACAAGTCGAGCTTTATAGACAGTAACATTACCATCAGCGTCAGTCTTCTTCTTAAAAATCCATTTATTCTCAATTGCTTGCCGATCATCGGGCAAGTCAACCAAAGTCCACACTTTGTTTTCATACATGGATCCCATCTCAGATTTCATGGCCTCAAGCCACTTTGCGGAATCTGGGCTCACCATCGCTTCTTCATAGTTCGTAGGTTCATCATGGTCTAGTAACATGACTTCCAAAATAGGATTACCGTACCACTCTGGTGCGGATCTTACTCTGGTTGATCTACGAAGTTCAGTAGAAACTTGATCTGAAGTTTCATGATCATTATCATTAGCTTCCTCCCTATTTGATGTAGGTGTCACAGGAACAGATTTCTGTGATGTACTACTTCTCAATAAGGGAGTAGATACTGTTATCTCATCAAGTTCTACTTTCCTCCCACTCACATCTTTCGAGAGAAACTCCTTCTCCAGAAAGTTTCCGATTTTAGCAACAAAAATTTTGCCTTCGGATCTGTGATAGAAGGTATACCCAATAGTCTCCTTTGGGTATCCTATGAAGACACATTTTTCCGATTTGGGTTCGAGCTTATCAGGTTGAAGCTTTTTCACACAAGCATCGCAGCCCCAAACTTTAAGAAACGACAACTTTGGTTTCTTGCCAAACCACAGTTCATAAGGCGTCGTCTCAACGGATTTTGATGGTGCCCTATTTAACGTGAATGCGGCCGTCTCTAGAGCATAACCCCAAAAAGATAGCGGTAAATCGGTAAGAGACATCATAGATCACACCATATCCAGTAAAGTACGATTACGACGTTCGGACACACCATTACGTTGTGGTGTTCCGGGTGGCGTGAGTTGCGAAACTATTCCGCATTGTTTCAAATGTAGACCAAACTCGTAACTCAAATATTCTCCTCCACGATCAGATCGTAGAAACTTTATTTTCTTGTTACGATGATTTTCCACTTCACTCTGAAATTCTTTGAACTTTTCAAATGTTTCAGACTTGTGTTTCATTAAGTAGATATACCCATATCTGCTTAAATCATCAGTGAAGGTGAGAAAATAACGATATCCGCCACGAGCCTCAACATTCATTGGACCACATACATCAGTATGATTTCCAATAAATCTGTTGCTCTCTCCACAGTACCGGAGAACGGTGTTTTAGTCATCTTGCCCATAAGGCACGGTTCGCAAGTGCCAAGTGATTCATAATCAAGTGACTCCAAAATTCCATCAGTATGGAGTTTCTTCATGCGTTTTACACCGATATGACCTAAACGGCAGTGCCACAAATAAGTTGCACTATCATTATTAACTCTGCATCTTTTGGCTTCAACATTATGAATATGTGTATTACTACTATCGAGATTAAGTAAGAACAAACCATTCTTTAATGGCGCATGACCATAAAAGATATTACTCATATAAATGGAACAACCATTATTCTCCAATTTAAATGAATAACCGTCTCGCATCAAACAAGATCCAGATATAATGTTCATGCTCAACGCTGGTACTAAATAACAATTATTTAGATCTAATATTAATCCCGAAGGTAGATGTAGAGGTAGCGTGCCGACCGCGATCACATCGACTTTGGAACCATTTCCCACGCGCATCGTCACCTCGTCCTTAGCCAATCTTCGCTTAATCCGTAGCCCCTGTTTTGAGTTGCAAATATTAGCAACAGAACCAGTATCAAATACCCAGGTGCTACTGCGAGAATTAGTAAGGTACACATCAATAACATGTATATCATATATACCTTTGTTAACCTTGCCATCCTTCTTATCCGCCAAATACTTGGGGCAGTTCCGCTTCCAGTGACCAGTCTGCTTGCAATAGAAGCACTCAGTTTCAGGCTTAGGTCCAGACTTGGGTTTCTTCTCCTGAGCAGCAACTTGCTTGCTGTTCTTTTTGAAGTTCCCCTTTTTCTTCCCTTTGCCCTTTTTCTTGAAACTAGTGGTTTTGTTAACCATCAACACTTGATGCTCCTTTTTGATTTCTACCTCCGTGGCTTTTAGCATCGCGAAGAGCTCGGGCATAGTTCTGGTCATCCCTTGCATATTATAGTTCATCACGAAGCTTTTGTAGCTTGGTGGCAGTGATTGGAGAATTCTGTCAATGACGCAATCATCCGGAAGATTAACTCCCAGTTGAATCAAGTGATTGTTATACCCAGACATTCTGAGTATATGCTCACTGACAGAACCATTCTCCTCCATTTTACAGCTATAGAACTTATTGGAGACTTCATATCTCTCAATCCGGGCATTTGCTTGAAATATTAACTTCAACTCCTGGAACATCTCATATGCTCCATGGTGTTCAAAACGTTGTTGAAGTCCCGGTTCTAAGCCGTAAAGCATGGCACACTGAACTATAGAGTAGTCATCAGCTTTGCTTTGCCAGACGTTCACAACATCTGGCGTAGCTCTTGCACCAGGCCTGGCACCCAGCGGTGCTTCTAGGACGTAATTCTTCTGTGCAGCAATGAGGATAATCCTCAAGTTACGGACCCAGTCCGTGTAATTGCTACCATCATCTTTCAACTTTGCTTTCTCAAGGAACGCATTAAAATTCAACGGAACAACAGCACGAGCCATCTATCTACACAACATAGACAAGCAAGATACTATCAGGTACTAAGTTCATGATAAATTTAAGTTCAATTAATCATATTACTTAAGAACTCCCACTTAGATAGACATCCCTCTAATCCTCTAAGTGATTACGTGATCCAAATCAACTAAACCATGTCCGATCATCACGTGAGATGGAGTAGTTTCAATGGTGAACATCACTATGTTGATCATATCTACTATATGATTCACGCTCGACCTTTCGGTCTCTGTGTTCCGAGGCCATATCTGTATATGCTAGGCTCGTCAAGTTAAACCTGAGTATTCCGCGTGTGCAACTGTTTTGCACCCGTTGTATTTGAACGTAGAGCCTATCACACCCGATCATCACGTGGTGTCTCAGCACGAAGAACTTTCGCAACGGTGCATACTCAGGGAGAACACTTCTTGATAATTTAGTGAGAGATCATCTTATAATGCTACCGTCAACCAAAGCAAGATAAGATGCATAAAAGGATAAACATCACATGCAATCAATATAAGTGATATGATATGGCCATCATCATCTTGTGCTTGTGATCTCCATCTTCGAAGCACCGTCATGATCACCATCGTCACCGGCGCGACACCTTGATCTTCATCGTAGTATCGTTGTCGTCTCGCCAATCTTATGCTTCCACGACTATC
Source organism: Aegilops umbellulata (assembly GCA_032464435.1). Lineage (NCBI taxonomy): Eukaryota > Viridiplantae > Streptophyta > Magnoliopsida > Poales > Poaceae > Aegilops > Aegilops umbellulata. The sequence goes on from CP136056.1 coordinate 494,605,752, forward strand.
ACTACCGCTTAGTAATAAAGTAAAGCATTACATCGCGATTGCATTTCATACAATAAAGCGACAACCATATGGCTCCTGCCAGTTGCCGATAACTGGGTTACAAAACATGATCATCTCATACAATAAAATTTAGCATCACGTCTTGACCATATCACATCACAGTGTGCCCTGCAAAAACAAGTTAGACGTCCTCTACTTTGTTGTTGCAAGTTTTACGTGGCTGCTACGGGCTTAAGCAAGAACTCATCTTACCTACGCATCAAAACCACAACGATAGTTTGTCAAATAGACTCCGTTTTAACCTTCTCAAGGACCGGGCGTAGCCACACTCGGTTCAACTAAAGTTGGAGAGACAGTCTTCCGCAAGCCATCTATGTGCAAAGCACGTCGAGGGAACCGGTCTCGCGTAAGCGTACGCGTAAGGTTGGTCCGGATCGTCTCGTCCAACAATACCGCTGAACCAAAGTATGACATGCTGGTAGGCAGTATGACTTGTATCGTCCACAACTCACTTGTGTTCTACTCGTGCAAATAACATCATACCATAAAAACCTAGGCTCGGATGCCACTGTTGGGAAACGTAGTAATTTCCAAAAATTTCCTACGCACACGCAAGATCATGGTGATGCACAGCAACGAGAGGGGAGAGTGTTTGTCTACGTACCCTCGTAGACCGAAGCGGAAGCGTTGACACAACGTAGAGGAAGTAGTCGTACGTTCTCCTCGCGGTCCAATCGATCACAGCACCGTTACTCCGGCACCTCCGAGTTTTAGCACACGTACAGCTCGATGACGATCCCCGGGCTCCGATCCAGCAAAGCGTCGAGGAAGAGTTCCGTCAGCACGATGGCGTGGTGACGATCTTGATGTGTTACCGGCGCAGGGCTTCGCCTAAGCACTGCAACAATATGATCGAGGTGGAATTTGGTGGAAGGGGGCACCGCACACGGCTAAGGAACGATCCGTAGATCAACTTGTGTGTCTTTGGGGTGCCTCCTGCCCCCGTATATAAAGGAGCCAAGGGGGAGGGGCCGGCCGGCCAAGCTAGGCGCGCCAGGAGAGTCCTACTCCCTCTGGGAGTAGGATTCCCCCCCCCCCCAATCCTAGTTGGACTAGGATTCTCCAAGGGGGAGAGAGAGAGAGAGAGGGGGCGCCCACCTCTCCTAGTCCTAATAGAACTAGGGGAAGGGGGGGAGGCGCGCAGCCCATGGGGCAGCCCTCTCACCTCTCCTCCAAGGCCCATGTTGGCCCATTATGCTCCCGGGGGGTTCCGGTAACCCTCCCGGTATTCCGGTAAAATCCTGATTTTACCTGGAATGCATCCGATGTCCAAACATAGGCTTCCAATATATCATTCTTTACGTCTCGACCATTTCGAGACTCCTCGTCATGTCCGTGATCACATCCGGGACTCCGAACTCCTTCGGTACATCAAAATGCATAAACTCATAATAACTGTCATCGTAACCTTAAGCGTGCGGACCCTACGGTTCGAGAACAATGTAGACATGACCGAGACACGTTTCCGGTCAATAACCAACAGCGGGACCTGGATGCCCATATTGGCTCCTACATATTCTACGAAGATCTTTTATCGGTCAGACCGCATAACAACATACGTTTGTTCCCTTTGTCATCGGTATGTTACTTGCCCGAGATTCGATCGTCGGTATCCAATACCTAGTTCAATCTCGTTACCGGCAAGTCTCTTTACTCGTTCCATAATACATCATCTCGCAACTAACTCATTGGTTGCAATGCTTGCAAGGCTTTATGTGATGTGCATTACCGAGAAGGCCCTGAGATACCTCTCCGACAATCGGAGTGACAAATCCTAATCTCGAAATAAGCCAACCCAACATGTACCTTCGGAGACACCTGTAGAGCACCTTTATAATCACCCAGTTACGTTCTGACGTTTGGTAGCACACAAAGTGTTCCTACGGTAAACGTGAGTTGCATAATCTCATAGTTAAAGGAACATGTATAAGTCATGGATAAAAGCAATAGCAACATACTAAACGATCGGGTGCTATGCTAATGGAATGGGTCATGTCAATCAGATCATTCAACTAATGATGTGATCTCTTTAATCAAATAACAACTCTTTGTTCATGGCTAGGAAACTTAACCATCTTTGATTAATGAGCTAGTCAAGTAGAGGCATACTAGTGACACTCTGTTTGTCTATGTATTCACACATGTATTATGTTTCCAGTTAATACAATTCTAGCATGAATAATAAACATTTATCATGATATAAGGAAATAAATAATAACTTTATTATTGCCTCTAGGGCATATTTCCTTCAGTTCGAACTCTAGGGTGCGCGCGGAGATTACACTCTCTACCTATCCGTCTCGCAAAGATCTAAACTACTGAAAGGACAACACAAGAGACACAAGGTTTATACTGGTTCGGGCCACCGACGTGGTGTAATACCCTACTCCAGTGTGGTGTGGTGGATTGCCTCTTGGGCTGACGAGGATGAACAATACAAGGAAGAACAGCCTCGTGAGGGTCTGTTCTTAGCTGGGGCGATGAACTGCTAGGAGGAGTTCAGCCGCCCTTCTCTCTCTCTTTCTGTCTGATTGCCTCTACTTTGATTCGTCCATCTTCCTCTCTACCTTTGCTTCTCTTAGTTTGATTTCTTCATTCTCCTCCCCCTACCCTGGGGGTGGCTAGTCCTATTTATAGGCAAAGGCCCTGGGCCTCTTCCCAAATATTGAGCGGGAAGGGCGCCAATAGTTGGCCATTTTGAAGGGGAACATCTAGTACACTTATCCTGACTAAAGTCGGTCCTCGCCTGCCCAAGGCTCTGGTGATGACGCTGGCTTGGGCTGCACGATGACCTCCTCCTTGTCGCGGGAGCTGGTCTTGGTCTCGTTGCACCGAAGTGGATGCCTTTGCTTGATCCTCTCACCTGCGCTTGCCCCCTTTAGCACCAAGGAGGAAAGGGAGGACACTGTGCAGGCTGGCACCCGCCTGGCGCCCTTGGTCGTCACGGCTTACGTCATGGGCACCTCGTGAGGTACCCCGCCTTGATCTCTCCGCCTCCTCGTGAGCCAGCCTGATGAGGCCGTGCCTGAGGAAGATCTGCGTCGTCCGCCCCGCGAGGCTTGGCCCCTCGCGAGGGTCTTGGGTCTTGTGGTGATGAAGATGGGCCATGCTGGGCCTCCTTCGAGCCACGCCGCAGGCAGGCAAGTCTGGGGACCCCCGTTCCCAGAATGCCGACAGTAGCCCCCGGGCCCAAGGCGCGCCCGGACTTGGCCGTGCCAAGAGGCGAAAGGGCAAGGGTGAAGAGCCGCGGGCCCTAACAGCCTGCAGCCTTGGGCGCCGCGTGGCGGTTGATGGGACGTGGGCACCTCCGCTTCCCCACGACGCCTCGTTGATCGCGTGGATTGGACAAGTCCCTGCATGCAAATCGTGTCATGATTACCTGTGATCATGGAGGTCGATTGTTGGTCTTCGCCGGCTATAAGTACGGAATGGCACGCGCCCTTCCAGTCCATCTCTTCTTGGTTCTCCTTCTTCCCGGTCCTTGCTCCGCCTTGCTGTGATGGCTCCGATCCGCCGGTTCTCTGCTACGGAGAAGGGAAAGGCCCATCGAGAGGAACCAGACCCGCTCCCACCGAAGAAACGGCTCGCCCTCCGCCGCTGGGACGAGGGGACGCTTCAGGAAGTGTCGAGGCCTGGCTGAGCTGGCTGGGGCGAGCCCAGCCCCCATGGCGCAAATGACTCCCGAGGTGCCTCTTCCTGCTGCCGCCACCACAGTCGTTGGGGCGCAGCAGACTCCGCCTCAGGATGCTGTGGTCTCGCCGCCGCTACCTTCTCCTCCCGTTCCACTGACCGCTGTTTCTCCAACTCCTCCTGCCGTCTTGGAGCGTGCCGGTGCTGGACTGGACCGACTGCGGCAGGATCTTCTTGGCGCCGACCCCCGCCTGGCGGCCGGGCGCCTGGAGATGGCTTCAGGATGGGTTCACTCCGATGCCTCGATTCGGGTTGCGCTGGTTCAGGCCTCGACGGCCTGTGATGAAGAGAGGGAGGCCGTCCTCGAAGCGAAGGCTGCTCGAGATGCAGCCCTGGGGGAGGTGGTCGAAGTCCGCGGTCGTTGCAAGGCGCTGGAGGACGAGCTGCAAGGCCTGCGGGACCAGCTCACAAAGGAGCCTCGTCATCGCCAGGAGCAAGAAGAAGGCATGAAAGCTCGCGAGGCAGCCATCGAGGGCCGGGAGGCCAAGCTCAAGAAGCGCCGCGACCGTCTAGGCGCGCTGAATAAGGAGCTGGAGGTGACGAAGGTTGAGCTAGATGGCAAAGCCCGAGTTCTTGCCGAGGATCGCGTGGCCTTCGCGGACATGGAGGAGAAGGCCCGTTCCTTGCTGAAGACGCTTTACGAGAGCGGCCTGGAGAGCCCGCTGGCTGGCGTGGAGGACGGCCCTGCCAAGCTGCTTCCCTTCCTGGTTCGTGCCCTTGAGGATGTCGTCCTTGGCCTTGGCCCCACGGCTGAGGCCGAGGCGCGTGTTCTGTCTTCTATAGCGCTGACGCGGGTCTTCGCCCACATCTACCTTCGCGACCCCAGCACCGACCTCGACAGCCTGTTGGAGCCAGTAAGCGGCGAGGGTGCTGCCGCCGCTGTCGAGGCCGTAAGGGGGCACGCGGAGGCGCTGCTGGGGAAGTTCCGGGCCTTCAGCACCAAGCCGAAGCAAGGCGCTGCCGGCCCTCCTGCTCCATGAGGCAAAGCCAATTCGCGCTGCTCCACCGCCGACAAGCGACTCCGCCACTGCTCCTGTCTTGCCTTTAATTCCTGCACGTGTATCATGCCTCAGGGAGGCGTTTAAACTTGCGTTTGGTATTGAGATGACAGCATGGACTATAATATTTGCTTTTAAATTCCTTGAATTTTATGTGCTTCCTCCCTACTTGCTTGTGTTCCTCGCCGGCAGAGCCCGGCCCCGCGCGTACCTCACCCAGCATTAGCCCCGACCGGAAACCAGGACGGGACCAAAGGAGTGAGGGGCTACGTGGCAAGTTAGGCTCCGGAGTCGCGATGCTCAGGAGTCCTCCTTGGCGTACGGATAACAAGTAAGGAGGTGTGATGTAGGTGGATCTTCCGTTCTACGTCTGTGGAGCCCGGCCTCGCGCGTGCCTCACCCAGCGCTAGCCTTTCGGAACTAGGGAGTGAGGGGCTACGGGACCAGTTAGGCTCCTGAGTCGCGATGCTCAGGAGTCCCCCTTGACGCGCGAACAGTAAATGAGGAGGCGAGATGCAAGTGGGACTACCGTTCTACGTCTGCAGAGCCCGGCCCCGCGCGTACCTCACCCAGCGCTAGCCTTTCGGAACTAGGGAGTGAGGGGCTACGGGACCAGTTAGGCCCCTGAGTCGCGATGCTCAGGGGTCCCACTTGACGCTCAAACGGCCTTCATATCTTGGCTCCGCTCGGGGAGAGACGCGCGACGAACCAGGCCCGAGGGGCCTGGCTGGGTGGCGTACGTCTGGGCGTGACCCAGGCACAGCTCTCGTGCCTAGCCCCCTCGCGCGGCACTCCCGAGGGGAGGCGTTGCGATGAAGCTAGACACTGAGCTCTGGGCTCCCTGAGGTTGATGCGGCCCGGGGGCCACCCTCAGTTGTTTATCACCGGCGCGGAGCATAGCGCTTCCGCATGTGTGCGGGCATAGCCGCTCCTCAGCAGTGTCGTCAGCCAGCGCGGAGCATGGTGCTTCCACTTGTACGTGGGAGGGGGCCCCCCTCCGGGAGGAGCCCCCGGGGCGTGTACAGCCCCGCCCTGACACGTGGCCGGCACGGTAGGGCTAGGTGTGGTGTATCTGGGCACCCGTGAGCCAGCGCGGGACTCACGGGGCCCTACCTCTAGGCGGGTTGCGCCTGGCACTGGGCCTTATCTTGTGATGTGTTCCTGCAAGTTGGGTTAGATGTCTATACTCTACGTCCTCGGGTCCCGGCCCTCGAGCTGGTCTCAGCCGTCGCTGGTATGCCAGGTCGCGATGCCGTGGACAAGGCCAGAGGGTGAGGGCTGGAGCGCCGGTAAGAGCCCTAAGTCGCGATGCTCAGGTACCCCCCCTTTAACGTGCAAGTGGTCGACATGGAGGAGAAAAAGGTGCCGTGGACCGGCATCAAATAATCAAGCATGGTGGGTTGAACGCATGGCCACAGGTAAACGTAAAAAGGGATACATGCCACTGGGTCTGGCCCGAGCGGCTTGGGGATGATGCAGCCCGAGGGGCGCTCCCAACAGAGCAAGCTAACAACATGGAATAAAAGGGATACATGCCGCAGGGACGGACCCACGCGGCCTGGGAATGATGCAGCCCTGGGGGGGCGCTCCCAACTAGAAATGAAACTTGAAAGATGTCACCTGAAGATGTCGAGGATGAAGGGGTGTTGGTGCAGCAGACTCGACGGGCTGCGGAAGCCGGTCCTCACAAGCCCCCAGGCCCAGGGGCCTCGGGATGCTCCGGAGGCGCTGGTGGCTCCTCGTGAATCATCTCCATCTCCGCCAAGGCTGCGGAACGCCTCGCCTCTTGAGCTTCCAGGATGCCCCTCATGAGGCGCTCGTACGTGGCAGCTGCGTTCGGCAAGCCGTAAGGCATGCGAACGTAGCTGTGGGGCGGACCTCCGCAGCGCCCCACTTGCGAGGGCCAGAGGCGCTCCATCGTGGCGACCTGGTTGAGCCCTGGTATGTCGATGCAGACGCGCAGCCCACCATCCTCGCCTGGATGGGGAGCCACAGTCGGTAGACGGCGGCAGCCTCCCATGATTGTCGATTCCTGTAGTTCTTGAATGGCCCCGTTGACGAACTCCTGCTGGTCTGACCTTCCTTGCATTGCTCCTTCTTGAGGGAAACGTGCTTTGAAACACGCCTCCAAGTGGTGCCCAAGCACCTCCCTCGTGACCTTGGCTAGGTCGGTGGCCCTCCAGGGGAGAGCCCCCGAGCCCTGCCTGAGGAGGGCGCCGGGCGCGCTTTCCTATGCGATGGAGGGAGGATCCCCCCGGGGCAGGCACAGGCCCTGAGGGACCTGCCTCCTGAGGGGCCGAACCTGACGATGTCTTCTTCTTCTTGGGGGTGGTCTCGGGAAGCCTCCTGCTTCCGCGATCCGGGTCTTCCAATGATGCGGCCTGAAAAGCTCGTTCCAGGGAACACACCGCGTCTTTCTCTTCACAGGGCACCGTGATGACTCCGCCGCTTCCAGGCATCTTGAGGACGTTGTAGCCATGGTGAGTTACAGCCATGAACTTGGCTAGCGCTGGGTACCCGAGGATGGCATTGTACGACAGGCGGATGTGAGCGACGTCGAAGTCGATGAGCTCGGTGCGGTAGTTGTTGCATGCTCCGAAGGTGACAGGGAGGCGGACTTGCCCAATCGGGACGGTGGAGCCGTCGGTGACCCCGGAGAAAGGCTTGGTTGGCTGAAGCTGATCATAGGGTACTTGGAGACTGTTGAATGTTTCCATGGACATGACGTTGAGCCCTGCCCCACCATCGATGAGGGTCCTGGTGACCAGTACGTTGCTGATGACTGGGAGCATAGAATCGGGAGGACTCCGGTTGTGGCCGCACATTTGAGCTGGTCCGCTGAGCCGAACGTGATGGCGCACGCCGACCACCCGAGAGGGCGCGTTGCTTCGAGCTTGGGCAAGACTGCATTCACTTCGCGGGCAAACTGCTTGAAGATGCGTTGGGAGGCTGGGGCTTGAGCTCCGCCCAGGATGCAAGCGATTGCGCGTGGCTCCTGGAAGCCCCCAGCCCCGTCGTCTTGATGGCGGTCCTCGTTCCTCCTTGGCTGAGGCGGCAGTGGAGGGTGGCCTGCGTTGCCTTGTGGGTGATCCTCACGAGGCTGATCCCTCCAGTCTACCTCGCGAGGTAGGTCTCGCTAGCGATCCTCGCGAGGTTGATCGCGCCATCCTTGGTGCGGACCACGGTCTTCCCAGCGTCCTGCGTTTCTTCCTCCTCCTCGGTCGTAGCCCCGGTCAGCACGGTCGGGGCGACGGTCGATACTTCCTTCTCGCGCGGCGCGGAGTTCTTGGCATTCGTTGGTGTTGTGGGTGTGGAGGTCATGGTACACACAGTACCGGCTGCCCCTGGAGGATTCAGGTAGATCTTTGCCTCTTTTGGTGTCTGGTTCTGCCGCGAGCACGGCAGCCCCCTTGCGCTTTACTTCCTTTGCCTTGGGCTTCTTCTCTTCTGGGTCTGTGGCAGGCAGCTCGAGGAGGGAGAGGCAGCCTTCCTCAGCCTTGGCGCACTTGGTCGCCAAGTTGAACAGCTCCAGGGAGGTGTACATGTCTTCATGCATCGCCAGCTCCTCCTTCATTTTGACGTCGCGCACACCATCGGAGAAGGCTGAGATGATGGCCTCCTCGCACACCCTGGGGATCTTGAGGCGCGCACTGTTGAAGCACTGGATATACTTTTGCAGGGTCTCACCAGGTTGTTGCTTGATGCGGCGCATGTCACTCACGGCAGGCGGCCGGTCGCGAGTACCTTGGAAGTTGGCGATGAAGCGGGTGCGCATCTGGTCCCTGGAAGAGATCGTGCCTGGAGCCAGATTTAGGAGCCAGGTGCGAGCTCCTTCCTTGAGCGCCATGGGGAACCAGTTCGCCAAGACCTTCTCGTCCCCACTGGCAGCTTCAATGCCCAGCTCATAGAGCTAGAGGAACTCCGCAGGGTCGGTCGTGCCGTCGTAACGAGGAGGCAGGTCCGGCTTGAACTTGCCGGTCCATGCGATGTTGTGCAGCTCGGTGGTGTAGGCACGGCAGCCTGCGGTGGTCACGGGAATCTTCGGGTGAGGGAGAGCTCGGTCTTGCGGGTCCCCATGAGATGCGGCTGGGAGCAGCGCAGGGTCTTGACGCGCGGGAGCAGGAGCAGGGTCGCGACGTGCCGGAGCAGGGAGCGCCCGGGCAGCTTCTTGCGGGCGAGGGACTTCTTGGCAGCTCTGCTCTTGTCGCGCCGGCGCCTGACGGAGCGGGTTCCTGCCATGGGCCGCGCGCCTTGGAGCCATGATGTCTTCTTGAAGGGGAGGCGGCTGGTACGCCCCCGGAGCTTCGTTGCCCGCGCGGGACGGGGCGCGGCGCAGCGGAACGGACGGCGCGGGAGAGCCCGCTGCGGCGCGGACGAGCTCGGCGACGCGGTCGAGCCACTCTTCGTAGAGGTCATCGACGGGATGGTAGCGCAGGAGCTCGTTCGCCGCGATGAGCGCAGCTCGAGCCTCCAAGGGCGCACGGAGCGCGCGGGACAAAGAACCAGCGGGTGTGAGCGACGGAGTAGCGGTACGGCCGTCTTGCCGCACGGACGGATGCTGAGACGATGCTTGCTGCTCGTTCCCCGCCAGGCCAGTGGCGGCGTTGACGGCGGGTGAGGGAGTCCTGGATTAGGGGGTGTTCGCATAGCCGGATTATACCTTCAGCCGGACTCCAGGACTATGAAGATACAAGATTGAAGACTTCTTCCCGTGTCCGGAAGGATCTTTTCTTGGCGTGGAAGGCAAGCTAGGTGTGCGGATATTCAAGATCTCCTACCATTGTAACCGACTCTGTGTAACCCTAACCCTATCCGGTGTCTATATAAACCGGAGGGTTGTAGTCCGTAGGACGACCATCATCGTACACAATCATACCATAGGCTAGCTTCTAGGGTTTAGCCTCCTTGATCTCGTGGTAGATCCACTCTTGTACTACCCATATCATCAATATTAATCTAGCAGGAGTAGGGTTTTACCTCCACCGAGAGGGCCCGAACCTGGGTAAAATAAAGTGTCCCTTGTCTCCTGTTACCATCCGACCTTGACGCATAGTTCGGGACCCCCTACCCGAGATCCACCGGTTTTGACACCGACATTGGTGCTTTCATTGAGACTCCCTCTGTGTCGTCGCTTCTAGGCCCGATGGCTCCTTTGATCATCAACAACGATGAGGTCCAGGGTGAGACTTTTCTCCCCGGACAAATCTTCGTCTTCGGCGGCTTCGCTCTGCGGGCCAATTCGGTTGGTCATCTGGAGCAGATCGAAAGCTACGCCCCTGGCCATCAAGTCAGGTTTGGAAGCTTAAACTACACGGCTGATATCCGAGGAGACTTTATCTTCGACGGGTTCGAGCCACAGCCAAGCGCGCCGCACTATTTCGAGGGGCATGAAATAGCTCTGCCTCCGAATAGTATCCTGGAGGCCGCACACGCTCCGGCCCCGATCCTTGCCTCGAAGCCCGCTGCGTTCTCCCAGGATGGACGGTTGGACATCACCTTGGGGGCTGCGATCTCAAAGGCGATCGAGCCGAACGCCAGCCCCGTACTCCGCACGGCCCAGGACTCCAAGGAGCCGGACTCTTATCCGAACTCCGGGCCTTCCGTGCCCCCGCCGATCGAATTTGATTGGGCGCCTGTAATGGAGTTCACCGCCGTGGACATCTTTCAGTGCTCACCTTTCGGTGATATCCTGAATTCTCTCAAGTCTCTCTCTTTATCAGGAGAGCCCAGGCCGGACTATGGTCTGCGAGGTTGGGATTTAGACGAGAAGAAATTCAAAGCCCACCCACCACCCATTTAATAGCCACTGTCGATGATTTAACCGACATACTTGACTTCGGATCCGAGGACTTCGACGGTATGGACGACAAAGACGGAGACGAACTAGGACCAGCACCTATAGGGCACTGGACCTCCACCCCACCTACGACGTATTCATGGTGGATACCCCTACAGGAAATGACAACGAGGAAAAAGGGGGCGGAAAAAGGGGTAAACCCTCCGAAAAGCAGTCAAAGCGACGACGTAGACGCCAAGCCAAGCCCCGCCTCGATCTAGACCCAGCCGTAGTGCAGGATAAGCCGGTAGACGACGAGCATGCCTCAGAGCAGCCGTCCGAACAGGGCAACACGGATGGAGAGGACAGACAGCCCTCCCCCAGCCATAACAGAACTCCGGACGATCTCACGCCGGATAAAACCACGGAGCAGAAGAATCTCCACGAAAGGCTCGTTGCCACAGCATGCAGCCTGAAAAAGCAGAAGCAGAAGCTAATGACGGCAGAAGATGCACTCGGAACAAGATGGAGCAAGGTAATCAAGACCGCAGATAAATACAGCAGCAACCGCCGCACTAAAATCTATCCGAAGAAAAAACTACTGCCCGAATTCGACCAGGAGGCCCTAGAGCCCCCACACTTAAAAAATAAAAAAGCCACACGGTCGGATAGACGACCCCACGGCCACCATAAAACGGCAAGCGGTGCCGCACTCAAGGCGGCATGCGACCCAATTAAAGACTCGCATCATGGCCCAGCCAGGTCCATATACGGGCCAAGGAAGCAAGCTCTCACAAGCAATGCAAAAAATCCATCATCAGAATCCGACACACCCAAATACAGGGTTGCCGCACACCCCCTATGTTTTATCGATGATGTCTTGGAATATGAATTTCCAGAGGGATTCAAACCCGTTAACATAGAGGCGTACGATGGAACAACAGACCCTGGAGTCTGGATCGAGGATTACATCCTCCACATACACATGGCTAGAGGAGATGATCTCCACGCCATAAAATATTTACCTCTTAAGCTTAAAGGGCCAGCCCGGCACTGGCTTAAAAGCCTTCCCGAAAACACAATTGGAAGTTGGGAAGAGCTCGAGGATGCTTTCCGAGCAAACTTTCAAGGGACCTAGGTCCGCCCCCCGGACGCAGACGATCTCAGTCATATAACTCAACAGCCCGGAGAATCAGCTCGACAGTTCTGGAACAGATTCCTCACTAAAAAGAATCAGATAATGGATTGTCCGGACGCCGAAGCCCTAGCAGCTTTCAGGCATAATGTCCGAGACGAATGGCTCGCCACACACCTCGGTCAGGAAAAGCCAAGAACAATGGCCGCACTCACAAGCCTCATGACCCGCTTTTGCGCAGGAGAGGACAGCTGGTTGGCACGATGCAGCCCCAGCGACCCAAGTACATCAGAAATCAGGGATGGAAACGGAAAACCGCGGCGAAATAAGGATCATCGCAGAATCAAAGGAAAAAGTGCGAAGAGCACGGCAGTCAATGCCGGATTCAAAAGCTCACGGCAAAATCAAACAAAACCTCCCCCTCAGGATAATAGGGATGATCCGTCTAGCTTAAATAGAATCCTGGGCAGAATATGTCAGATACACAGTACTCCTGGGAAGCCTGCCAATCACACCCACAGAGATTGTTGGGTTTTTAAACAATCCGGACAGCTTAACGTCGAACACAAGGGGCTCGACACACCAAGTGAAGAAGAGGACGAACCCCAAAGGCAGAATACCAGGAAACAAAAGAACTTCCCGCAAGAAGTCAAAACAGTGAACTCGCTTCACGTAACAAAACGTGTGGCACCCATAAAGGTACGCACAATCAAACCTACCCCTCAGGATTCCCGCCACTGGTCACTAAAGCCAATCATTTTTGATCAGCTAGATTATTCTAGAAATATCAAAAACGCAGGCCGGACTGCCCTGATACTGGATCCAAGAATTGATGGATTCCAGTTTACCAATGTCCTTATGGACGGCGGCAGTGGACTAAACCTGATATATCAGGATGCAATCCACCGCATGGGCATAAACCCAGCAAGAATCCGCCACAGCAAAACCTCCTTTCAAGGGGTAGCACCAGGCCCGGACACCCATTGTATGGGTTTTCTCCGGCTTGTAGTCATATTTGGCTCTCCAAATAACTTTCGTAGCGAAAAGCTGACCTTCCATGTAGTCCCACTTTCAAGTCGCTATCAAGCACTAATGGGACACGGAGCTTTCGCTCGCTTTAACGCAATACCGCATTACGCGTCTCTCACGCTTAAGATGCCCGGTCCTCGAGGCATCATCTCTTTAAAGGGAGCGCACTAAAATACGCCTCCTCCGAACAGAGGATTGCGCGGCCGCTTAAACAGCCGCCCAATAAAGTGGCCTCGCTAGCCAAAGGACTTTTTTATAGGTCATCAAAGGCCACGGACCCGAACTCAACGAGTTCGGCACAAGTCCATCATCAACGCAGGCTTAGTACGCCATATACCCCCATACCAGGGGATGTACGCAGAGACAATAAAACTCAACCTCATATATTCTTTACTTTATATTTTGTTCCACACAACCCATTTTTCAATTTAGTTCCTCTCCTTTACATATGAACATCGTGAGGCGCCCATCCAGGACACGGCACAGTGGAGACACAAGCGCAGACGTGTAGTAGGGACCCGTCCTAAAGGATTCTTTTTAGATTAAGACCCTGCATAAACCTTTTTTATTGTCTCTTGCTGCTATACATCCCCTGGTTTTTTCCTTCCTGCTATAAGAAAGGAGGAGGCTGGCGTCTTAGCATGTGGCCACGCCAGAATTCTCGCTCGTACCTGGACACTAAGGGCTCTTTTCTTTTGTTTAAGGGTGTTGTTTCACACGCACTCACAAAGACCGAACACCTTAGGGAGTGTTCGGTGTCGCGAGTTTTGGCACTATATGCATCAGCTCCGAATCATGATTTTGGTCACATGTTGGGTTGCCCGGCTCCTGAGTTCGGCTACCTTACGTTCTGCTCTATCGGCTAAGGTAGCACTAGGAGAACTACTGCGATTGTGCCCCGGTTCGGCCGGGTGAGCACCTCAGTAGAGAAAGCTGAAAACCGACTGTCATGATGTAGCGTGAGACTGGTCGCCACTCGATGACTCATAGGAATTTATCAAATTCCTCCGCTTTGACGAAGGGCCGTTTCCCGGTCAGGCACGTACGCGCTCCGAACTCGGGCAAAGCGCAGTCGCCACTAAAGGGCTACCTAAAGAGTCCCACTGTCAAGCTCCTATGGCTAAGTGAAAGTGTTAAAGCATTATAGTCCAGTTGCCTAGCCCGCTGCGCTATCACCTCCTTTATAGGACCAAGACGTTGGGTTAAGTGTGAAAATGCGTCTTCTGCGTGCACCCCCGCACTATATGCGTGGGGGCTGAAGCCAATGACGGCAATCTTTCAGAATTTATATATGTAAACGGCCGCACAGGAGGTGTTCCTAATACTTGAAGGCACAAGTCTAAAAATATGCCCCTACAATTTATCAAAATACTGTTTCATGATTACATATGCTATCATAACATAGCATCCTTCGAGCACTGCGTCTCTATTATGCGAGCGCCTTCAAGGACTTCCTCAAAATATTGCTCGGAAGGTATTCGGCTTTTATCCGAATCCCGGGACGCAACAACGGTGGGCTCCATATCTGCCTAGTATGTCTTGACACGGGCAAGAGCCAACCGAGCTCCCTCCGTGCACGCTGACCTCTTCATAGCACCGATACGTGGCACCAAGTCGAGAAATTGCTGCACCAAGCTGAAATAACTCTTCGGCTTCGATCTCCCCGGACACAGATGATCCATGACGTACTTCATGGCGAGTCCGGACAACCTATTCAGTTCAGCCCATTGGGCCAGGCGATCGTCCACTTCAAGTGGACGCTCTGGATTGATGAATTGCGACCAGAAGAGCTTCTCCACTTCATGACCCTTCTTATATTGAAAGTGTTTGGTCGCATCAGTAGCACTAGCCGCCAAATCCAGATAGGTGTCCTCTACACTCCACGCTCGGTCCAACGGGGCAAACCTCAGGTCGCAAAATTTTCTCCGCAGCAAGAAGGGCTTTCCATCCGCAATTAGTCCGGCTTGACGTAGCTCCTCCTTTGCCGCTCTCATTACAGAGCGGGCGTTCTTGGCGTCGGTAACAGCTTTCTCTTCTTCAAGAAGCTTGCAACGGTCAGTAGCACTTTTTAACATTACGGCCATATCAGCCACCTCCTCCTTGCTTCGGCAATGGGCAGCCTGTTCGGCTTTCAGCTCTTCAAGGGCTTTCACGGCAGCCGCATCGCTTTTTTCTGGCTTGTTCCTTAACTCGGGCGAGTTCGGCCCTAAGACCTTCCACGGCGGCCGCACCATCTGCGTCAAGCACACACACGGTAAGATATTGACATAAAGCTCCTCTTACTCACAATCGCCTAATGATTTCAATACCTTGAGCACCATCAAGCCGCTTGTTAACCAGCACGATGTCGGCTTCTGCCTCATCCAGTTGTCGCTTTAGTTCGGCATATTCACGAGTCCGGCTCGACTCCAGACAATCAGCCACCTACGTATAAAGGTGCCACTTAAAGGACCTGGGATTAAGATCCTCTGCGCGCCGTACATCTTTACGACGCACAGAGTCTCAGGGGCTACTATCTACACAGGGCGCACTTTATTTATGCGCAATTAATACAAATATACGTTATTTAAAACGTACCTCAAGGCCTGCCACTAAACTCTTGACGGCCTCGTGCAGTCCCCTTTCTGCGGATGAAATCTTTTCAATCACCGTGCTCATTAACGCACGATGCTCCTCTGAGATAGAGGCTCGCCCCAGCAGAATCTTTAGCTCCTCTGACCAAACACCAGATGGTGCTGGACTCGTCCCATGGCCTTCCTCGAAGGCCGGACACGGAGAACCTCGGGGGGCTGCACCATCCACCCCTAGCGGATCCGGAGAAATCCCCCGCGACGGCACTTCAGCGTTGCCCGCCTTGCTAGGCGATACAGAAGGAGGAGGCGTTCCGCTCTCCATCATCTCCGGAAGAAGATCCCCCGAAGACGAGTTCTGCTGAGAAGGACTGAGGTCCGAACTACAAAGTAAAGTTTCGGTTAAAACTTCTCAGATATAAATCAAGGATTTCTCTTAAAAGAATAACTCTTCTTCTACTTACGGCTCGCCGGAGAGCTGTTCCCTTTGAGGGTTTAGTTCGGCCGAGGGGCTCCCTAGCGTCGGGCCCTCTAACAAGGATTCTTTCCCCCGCTTCGAAGCTATGGTTTCCGGGCGGTCAGAGGCGGCCCTTTTCTTTCCCTTAGGAGGAGAATTATCGATTCCCCCCTTTGGAATGGTCTCTTTCGGAGAGGCCACGTTCTCCTTGTCTGCTCCCATATTTCCCTCCAAAGGCACTACCTCTAGCATCCTGACTAGCACAGGATCCAGCCTAGTTTCGGGAAGGGGAGCCGGACACCGGATCAGCTTCGCCTTCGCTATCCACTCCTACTTAAAAGGAAAGGTGCTGTTAAAAAGCAAGTTAATTATGCGGATAGAAGGTCTGGTCGCGAGGTCACCTACTTGAGTATCCGGGTGATTGCGGCTTAAACCAGCATCCTCGGTCAAATCCGGACTCACTTCTTGTGATCCGAAGAACAGTTTATACATCTCCATAGGCGTCACGCCCATAAAATTCTGGAGAGCTCGAGGTCCCTCCGGATTGAATTCCCACAAGCGAAGGGGGCGACGTTGGCCGGGCAGTGTCCGGCGAATCAGCATGACTTGTGTCACCTTGACCAAGTTGAGTTCTCCCTTCAAGAGATACTTAATGCGGCCCTGCAGCAGAGGAACGTCTTTGGGAAAGCCCCGACCTAACCCTGTGTTAATCCACGATGCTAACCGTGGTGGGGGACCCGAGCGAAAGGCCGGAGGCGCCACCCATGCGGTGCCCCGAGGAGCGGTGATGTAGAACCACTCATGTTGCCATAGGCCAAGCTCCTCTTGAAAAGTGCCCTCGGGCAATGGAGCGTCGGCATTTCTTTTTATAGCAGTGCCTCCGCACTCTGCGTGGCGCCCTTGGATTATCTTCGGTTCTACTTTGAAGGTCTTGAGCCACAATCCGAAGTGAGGGGTAACACAGAGGAACGCTTCGCACACAACTATGAACGAGGAGATATGGAGGATGGACACCGGAGCTAAATGGTGGAATTCCAGCCCATAATAAAACATCAACCCCCTTACAAAGGGATCCATGGGGAAGCCTAATCCCCGAAGGAAGTGGGATATGAATACCACACTCTCGCCGGGCTAAGGGCTAGGGATCACCTATCCTTGAACAGGCAGCCTGTGCGGAATCTCCCTGGTCAGGAATCTAGCTTCCCTCAATCTTGATACGTCCTCCTCCCTAACAGAGGAGGGGATCCATCGGCCTTGGAGGTCGGAGCCGGACATTATCGAAGATCCGGTGCGCTCGGAATCTAGAAGCCTAGGGTGTTTGAACTCGAGGCGATGGGCGAGCTCGTTTTGAGAATAGAAGTGGGGAACAGGGCCTTGGTCTCTTTATAAGAGGCAGAATATCAAGCGCCCTCCTCGTAAACGTCTTGGACTAGCCTTTAATTAAGACAAGACGTGCTAACAGGCACAATTGGGTTATCCACGTCCGTATTAATGAGAATACCGTTAGAGGGGGCACACGATCTCTACTTTGACAAGATGTGCCAAGGAATCCGCCTCGCTAAATGTGCTGAGGTGGAACAATGAAAGCAATTTATATAGAAGGCTTGGTCGCTGTGTTATGATGCACTACGGAATACGTCAGCAGATTTGATTTTTGTTAATATTATTCTCTATATGGCAATATGTGAAAACTTATTTTGCAGAGTCGGACACTATTTCTGGTGTTTATAATCTTCTTGAAGAACTTGGAGGAGGAACCCGCCTTGCAATGCCAAAGACATTCTGCGCGCCGGACTCGTCGTCATTGAAGCCTGGTTCAGGGGCTAGTGAGGGAGTCCTGGATTAGGGGGTGTTCGGATAGCCGGATTATACCTTCAGCCGGACTCCAGGACTATGAAGATACAAGATTGCGGACTTCGTCCCGTGTCCGGAAGGATCTTTTCTTGGCGTGGAAGTCAAGCTAGGCGTGCGGATATTCAAGATCTCCTACCATTGTAACCGACTCTGTGTAACCCTAACCCTATCCGGTGTCTATATAAACCGGAGGGTTGTAGTCCATAGGACGACCATCATCGTACACAATCATACCATAGGCTAGCTTCTAGGGTTTAGCCTCCTTGATCTCGTGGTAGATCCACTCTTGTACTACCCATATCATCAATATTAATCTAGCAGGAGTCGGGTTTTACCTCCACCGAGAGGGCCCGAACCTGGGTAAAATAAAGTGTCCCTTGTCTCCTGTTACCATCCGACCTTGACGCACAGTTCGGGACCCCCTACCCGAGATCCGCCGGTTTTGACACCGACAGCGGGCGACGAGGACGCCCGCCGACGGAGGCCGTCTGGGCGACGAGGGAAGCGATGGCGGCCCGGCGCTCGGCGCGGGCCCTGGGGCGCCGGACATGGATGCGACGGTCGGAGGAGAGTGGAGCGGTGGAGAACAAATTCCGGCGCACCCCTACCTGGAGTGCCAAATGTCGGATTTCGGGTTTCGGCAGACCCTTGAGGTTCGAACTCTGGGGTGCGCACGGAGATTACGCTCTCTACCTCTCCGTCTCGCAAAGATCTAAACTACTGAAAGAACAACACAAGAGACACAAGGTTTATACTGGTTCGGGCCACCGACGTGGTGAAATACCCTACTCCAGTGTGGTGTGGTGGATTGCCTCTTGGGCTGATGAGGATGAACAATACAAGGAAGAACAGCCTTGATCGTGAGGGTCTGTTCTTAGCTGGGGCGATGGACTGCTAGGAGGAGTTCAGCCGCCCTTCTCTCTCTCTCTTTCTGTCTGATTGCCTCTACTTTGATTCGTCCATCTTCCTCTCTACCTTCGCTTCTCTTGGTTTGATTTCTTCATTCTCCTCCCCTACCCTGGGGGTGGCTAGTCCTATTTATAGGCAAAGGCCCTGGGACTCTTCCCAAATATTGAGCGGGAAGGGCGCCAATAGTTGGCCATTTTGAAGGGGAACATCTAGTACACTTATCCTGACTAAAGTCGGTCCTCGCCTGCCAAAGGCTCTGGTGATGACGCTGGCTTGGGCTCCACGATGACCTCCTCCTTGTCGCGGAGCTGGTCTAGGTCTCGTTGTACCGAAGTGGATGCCTTTACTTGATCCTCTCACCTGCGCTTGCCCCCTTTAGCACCAAAGAGGAAAGGGAGGACACTGTGCAGGCTGGCGCCCGCCTGGCGCCCTTGGTCGTCACGGCTTATGTCATGGGCACCTCATGAGGTACCCCGCCTTGATCTCTCCGCCTCCTCGTGAGCCAGCCTGATGAGGCCGTGCCTGAGCAAGCTCTGCGTCGTCCGCCCCGCGAGGCTTGGCCCCTCGCGAGGGTCTTGGGGTCTTGTGTTGATGAAGATGGGCAATGCTGGGCCTCCTTTGAGCCACGCCACAGGCCGCAGGCAGGCAAGTCTGGAGACCGCCGTTCCCAGAACGCCGACAAGGCCTTCTTCCCCGACTCCGGCCGCCCCGATCTGCTTCGGGCTCCGGCAAGATTTGCTCGAGTGCGTGCACCCCTGCCTCTCAAACTGTACCAGTGACATCCTAGTGCACCCACTCCACTAACCCGCGCCCCAATTTTAAGGTTGCAGCTCCCTTCGAAGAGAATCAACCTCGCCCGAACCGCCGTTCGCCGGAGTGAAGGCCGCTGTCGACGTGGTATTCGCCGACGACCAAGTCTAGCACCCACCGACGCGGAATTGCCCCATGAGTACACCCGTACCCGTGCCCTCCTCTGGATCGCTGTCGATCGTCACCGGCGACCACGCGAGCCTCGGGCGCCGGCGTACACTGTTTTAGTTTTCAAACCTGACGGGTGGGACCCCCTCGTCAGCCTCTCTTCTTCTATTTGAAACGTTTTCTAAAAACGCCTTCGGGCAAAAATACGTTTTCCTTTGGGGTTGTTGTATTGCTAACCGAAACGTTTTCTGTTTTTATAAACTAACCCATGGAAACTTTCTGTTTCATTATAGATGAGTCCCTGGGCTAAAACCTTTATAACTTTTTAACAGAAGATGATTTTGAATTAATTCTTTTTCTGTCATCTTTATTTTTCTGTCTAGTTTCTTATCATATTTATTTGAAACTTTTTTGGAACAAGTTTTATACACACACAGTATTTACGATAGTATGCGATTTCTTTATAGTGTAGATACCGGAGGAGGTGACGGAACCGCGAACTTCGCCGAGCGAGACTCCGACTACTCCGAACAAGGCAAGCATGTTTGAACCATTGATATGATGAGTGTTTTGCATGTTTTATCGAGTAGTTTTTCTCATGGCATGTTTATATAAGCATTAGTGAATGTTATGTTGCATGCAAGGCAAGCTACAGGTGAGCTTCAAAGAATGATATGTTCATATGATGATAAGATAACCTGATCATGTGGTGGCATGATAGGTTGTAAGATGGTATTGTTGAAGCATGCCAGTCTTACGCCAACCGTGTAACTCCAGCGTTAACATGGATCAAGTCTCGAACCCGTTCGTTTCCCCTTCGTGCTGCCACATGTTTTCTACAAAGAGTGCGGTTTAGTAAGTTGCGAACCTATTTCCTCGTACACACCAAACAGAGGGACCACGATGAGGGTTCCATGGCCCTAGATTAAAGCCCGTCATCCGGTCAGGGGGCACGGGTGTTTCCGGTTGGGACCGAGAGGGGGGCACCCCTTAGAGCGCGAGATATAAATTTGATCCCCTGCTATTCGAGGTTGTGACCTCCCCGTCTTAAAGTTTTTCTTGAACGTTGCCTAGGGTGATTCCTCGCAGTGGAATGTGGAATGGGTGTGTACTTGTTAGATGTGTTTCTTCTGAAATACCGTAAACGGAACTAGTCATTGTGACTACTGAAATCCGTTGGCTTTGGTTAAAGAGTACAAACTCTGCAGAGTCAAACCATTCTAGTATCCATGTCCACGACCAGGGACTTGGACATCATCTCAGTGTCAGTGTCAGTCTCAGTGTCGATCTCAGTGTCAACCCAGTGACAGTCTCCGGAGAATAAGCATGAAACTGAGAGTGGTAAACTCGGCTGAATGTTAGTCCTGTGAATGGACTAACCAGTTTATTATTTTGTGCTGAGTATTTCCTTGTGATGATTTAAATTCATGAACTACTTGAATTCGAATGATAAACTATAAGCCCTTTATGTGATGTTGCTCAGACATCCGAATGTGGCATTCTTATTATTTATTTCGATATAAGCCCTTTATGTGATGTTGCTCAGACGTCCGACTATGGCATTCTTGTTATTTACTTTCGATATAAGCCCTTTATGTGATGTCGCTTAGACGTCTGATTGTGGCATTCTTGTTATTTACTTTTGATATAAGCCCTTTATGTGATGTCGCTCAGACGTCCGACTGTCGCACCCTTGTTATTTATTTTCATTATAAACCCTTTTTGAGATGTCGCTTAGGCGTCCGACTGCGGCATGTTAATTTATCTTTACCTTTCGAGGCGTCGCTTCAGACACCCAATCGGTCTTCAGTTATTTTATTGGGATTTCGGGAGGACTACCGCCTGACTTCCTTTTGTTTATCGTGCAGTGCAAATTTATTATCTGAATGTGCATTACTAATCTGCTCATGTGCATCATGTTTGCATTTGTTATATCTTATGTCCAAACTGTCTTGCGAGTACATTCAAAGTACTCACCTGGCTTGATGATTTGGCCAGATGTTGACGAAGGCGATCTTATGGATGAAGAGTTCGATAGCGAGTCCGACGCCTAGAGGAGTCCTAGTCAGTCACGTGCGATCATGGAGTTGATCACTTGTATTATATACGCTTCCGCTACCCAAATAAATTCATCGAGCCCCACCCCGGCGCTCGGTGAGCTCTAAGATATTGGAGTCATGACACCCACTACACTGTGACATATCCACCACCACCTTTATTGCGAGTCAGTAGTCATGCCACCATACCCTTGTGTCATATCCGCCTTTATGTATAATATCGGCATGCTTGCAATAAATTGTTGAGCAGCCTCAGCTCGACCTTGTATAATATTTAGTACTACTGGATTTCTGTATCAAGGATTTGTCTACCGGTAAGAAGGATTCTTCTGTACTGGTCAACACAAGGCTCAACTTTTCAATAAATGTTTTATTGGAAAACCAGTCCTGACAACCTTGGTATCAGAGCCAGGCTGACTGTAGGAAGCCACTAGGTCCGATCGCTAATCAGTTATTAACGTAATAAATGATATTTTTAGCATTTTGCAAATGTCGCAATTTTCTGTTAGTCATCATAAATTTATGATCTGACTATTCGGAAGTTTTGCCTACCTTTGTAGATGGCTGGCAACGACTGTGAGTCACAGGTGTTCGCCAATGTACCTGAGGGGTTTATCAAGCTTCTCGTCTCCATCACCAAGGTCGCGATCGGGCCATCGGCTCGTCCGGAGTTCACACTCTACCAGCACAGGATCAGCTACTGCGTGTCTATGTACCTGGCCGCGATGCAATTCAAGGGAGGACGTTCTGAGTCACGCCGCCTCCGATTTTTGGGAAGGGCCATGCCTACGGAGAGGCAAGCCATGCAGACGGCTGCCCGTGAGGCGATAGCTCGTCTCCAGGATGTGCTCCCTTCAATGAAGACTCGTCCCTACCGCTACCTCCCATGCCACGTGCCATACACTTGTCACTATGCATTCGCTTGCGCTAGGGGAGAGAGAGATGAGGCTATTGAAATGTTGGTTGAGTATCTCAAGGCTCTTGAGGTAGCTTTCGATAACCTCGTGGACGACCTTGTGGTTGCTCGTATGGACTTCGTTCAGGGCTATTCCGCCAACATGAGGGAGCTCCTCCATACAACACCACCAATGACTTACGTCTCGTGCTCAGCATCCTATGCACCTGCTATCTTAGCCACCGCTGGCCACCTGCCTACTACTGAGGAGTTTGACCAGGTCATTGCTCCTACTCCAGTCAGAGCTACACCGCCTACCGCGCCCGCACCAGTTCCTCAAACCAGTACTTCACGCCTGGAGCCTATTAGTGAGGAGGAGGTTGAGTCTCCAGCACCACTGGGGCTCACCCTCGTGAGGCAGAGGGAAGTTTTCACCATCTCCAAATGAATGCGCCTAGCAGCCGTGCAATGTACCAGCTTGTATGATATGTTTATATGTATATAGGTTTGGTGAGAAGTAATTTGTGTGCGCATCATCTAGGAACTCGGAGAAGTGCACTAGCCTAAATAACATGTTAGGAACGTGTACGCACATCCTGAGTGATGTATTGTATAATTACGACTTGCGTGTAAGATATGTACTGAGCGGTCCTTCTCCATGCGCAATCAAGTATTTTCTTGAAAAATGTTGGAGTTCTTAAAATTTCCGCCTTTTCAAAAAAAAATTTGCCACTCAGTTTTTCTCATGAGTTTTGCAAAAATACCCCAGAGTGGAATATGCCTCGTCCCTGGACTCGTTCCATGCCAAGTCCGCCGGAAGAAAATTATGGTACCCAGACAAGTAACAATTTCAGACAGGGGCAGTCAAGTCAGCAAGGCAGTGAAACAACATTTTCTCAAGTATGTCGCCTTTATGAGCAAAGCTAGCAGCAGCATCAAGAAATGATGAACCATGTTATCAATATGGGAGATCACCGTGAACCATATCAGCAGCATTCCAAATTGTCTGAACTACAGAAGACATGTCCCCCAACGTTCTCTCACACTGATAGACCTCTTGAGGCCGATGATTGGCTTTTAGACATTGAAAGAAAGCTAATTATTGCACAATATTCGGACCGTGAGAAGGTACTTTATGCACCTCACTATCTCACTGGAGCAGCTGCATCATGGTGGCAGAATTTCCTACACATGCACCCCAATGAAAATAATATCACCTGGGAAGAATTTAAAGAAGGTTTTCATGGGGCGCACATTCCCAGAAGCATTATGCAGATCAAGAAAAGGGAATTTGATGACTTCAAGCAGAGAAGCATGACAGTCACTGAGTACAATAGTCAGTTTACTCTATTATCCCGTTATGCCAACGAAGAGCATATGACTGAAAACAAAAAGATGGAAAAAATTCTGGACGGTCTGGCACCAACACTTAAATGCCAGCTGGTCGTACACACCTTTCCGGATTTCAAAACACTTGTGGAAAAAGCCATTACATTGGAAAATGAGCGCCGCAGCTTGGAGGATTTTCGCAAGCGAAAAAGGGACAAGACTACTCATGCTCGCAACAACCGGAACAAGGCTGACCTCCAGAAAATTGGAGCGAACGAATCCACAACCACTGTTCCACGCCCAAACAAAAATTTCATGCAAGGGACAAGTATTTTACATATCGCTCAGGTGTTACTTGCTACGCTTGTGGAGAGGAAGGATACTATGCTAAACAGTGCCCAAAGCCAAGAAACTCGGCCCCAAAGCCGAACAACAATGGAAACAATTCAACACCCAAACGTAACAACTTCAACCCCAATAACAATCACAAGAAGGGTCACTTGAACCATGTGACCAAGGAGGAAGCACAGGATGCCCCGGATATCGTACTCGGTACGTTCCCTGTCAACACAATACCTGCCACGGTTTTGTTTGATTCCGGAGCTTCTCACTCATTCATTTCAAAGAGTTTTGCTTTGCAACATGATTTTTCGGTGCTTCCTTTGAAAAAATCCATGATCATCAAGTCCCCCGGGAATAAGAAAATCACTCAGAGTTACTACCAAGGTGTGGTTATTGAGTTTGAAGGACTAAAGTTTTAGGCAAACCTCATTGTATTGGAAAATAAAGGACTGGATGTCATCCTAGGAATGGACCGGTTAACCACCAACAAAGTTTATCGACTGCCTCAATCGGACTGTAATTCTCACTCATCATCACGGGAAGACAACAAAAGTTGCAGCTCAAGAAAGACCAATATCACGGCAACCAAAGTTGAACAAAGTGGACATTTCAGAGCTAATGAAAGTTCCTGTAGTATGTGAGTTCCCTGACGTATTTCCCGAAGAACTACCAGGCATGCCATCAGACCGGGAAATAGAGTTCAGCATTGAACTAGCACCTGGAACCACCCCCATTTACAAGAAACCCTATAGAATGGCATCCTCTGAGTTGGTAGAATTAAAGAAGCAAATAAAAGAATTACTAGACAAAGGATTTATACGGTCCAACTCCTCACCTTGGGGTTCACCAGTATTATTTGACAAGAAAAAGGATGGGACACTAAGATTATGCATAGACTATCGAGCACTCAACATGGTCACTGTCAAAAACAAATATCCGATGCCTCGGATAAATGATTTATTTGACCAGCTCGCACAAGCCAAGGTTTTCTCAAAAATTGATTTAAGGTCAGGGTATCATCAACTAAAAGTACGGACATAAGATACCCCTAAGACAACATTCACCTCCAGATACAGATTATATGAGTTTACAGTGATGCCGTTTGGACTAACAAACGCCCCCGCATATTTTGTCCATCTCATGAACAAAGTGTTTATGAAATTTATGGACAAGTTTCTTGTGGTGTTCATTGATGATATTCTGGTATACTCTAAGACACCAGAAGAGCATGCTGAACATCTCAGAATTGTACTGGGAGAATTAAGGAAACATTAATTGTATGCCAAATTCAGCAAATGTGAATTTTGGTTAAGACAGGTTGGTTTTCTAGGCCACGTATTGACTCAAGAAGGTGTCGTCGCGGACCCAGAAAAGGTCAAGGCCGTACTTGGCTGGAAACCACCAGCAACTGTAACAGATGTATGAAGCTTCCTAGGAATGGCTGGATATTACCGAAGGTTTATTAAGGGGTTCTCCACCATAGCAAAACCAATGACACAGTTACTCAAGAAGGATAAGAAATTTGTATGGGCTGAAGCTTGCGAGAAAAGTTTCCAAGAACTCAAGAAGAAATTAACAATAGCACCAGCATTGGTTGTACCAGAGATACACAAAAGTTTTGAAGTATATTGTGACGCATCCCGGAAAGGCCTCAGATGCGTACTAATGCAAGAAGGCAAGGTAGTCGCATACGCTTCCAGGCAACTACGAAAGCATGAAGAAAATTATCCCACTCATGACTTGGAATTGGCAGCAATCATTCATGCACTCAAAGAGTAGATACACTTTTTGCTTGGGAATCGTTGTGAAATATATACGGACCATAAGAGTCTCAAATATATTTTCACGCAGCCAGAACTAAATTTACGGCAACGGCGCTGGCTGGAATTAGTGAAAGATTATGATGTTGGCATCCACTATCATCCAGGAAAAGCGAATGCAGTGGCAGATGTTCTTAGTCGAAACCCCAGCTCAGGCAACGACAGTCTACAAAACTTGAGACCTGAATTTCAGCAGAAGTTTGCCAAACTCAACTTGGTGATGGTCACTGAAGGCACTGTGTCAAATTTGGAAATATAGCCCACTCTATTGGAATAGATTAAGAAGGCTGAGCACAGGCACCCCAGCATCGAAGGCATAAAAAGAAAAGTGAGTCTGGGCAAGGCTTCAGAATTCGTCATAGACGATGAGGGAATATTATGGTACGGAGACAAACTTTGCGTGCCAAATATAGAGGACCTCAAACAGCAAATTCTAGCCGAAGGCCACAGCGCTCCATATTCAATCCACCCTGGAGGAACCAAAATGTACAAGGACATTCAGGAAATTTTTTGGTGGCACGGTATGAAGAGGGATATAGCCACCTTCATTGCATGTTGCGACTCTTGTCACTGCATTAAAGCCGAACATCAAAAACCAGCAGGGCTATTACAACCAAATAGGATACCTGAGTGGAAATGGGACGAAATTGGAACGGATATTATTGTCGGACTACCCCGTTCACAGCACGGAAATGATGCCATATGGGTCATTACAGATAGATTGACTAAGGTGGCACATTTCATCCCAGTAAAGACAACCCAAACCACTCAGAAGCTTGCCAAGCTTTATCTCTCCCGTATAGTTTGTCTGCATGGAGTTCCAAAGACTATAATATTCGACAGAGGCACTCAATTCGTTTCTAAATTTTGGGATCAGTTACAACAAGCTCTGGGGCCTCAGCTGGTATTCAGTACAGCATACCACCCCCAGACTGATGGACAAACTGAACGCGTGAACCAAATTCTAGAGGAAATGCTGAGAGCATGTGTTCTCACCAATGGAACCAGTTGGGAAGGAAGCTTGCCATATGCTGAGTTCGCATACAACAACAGTTACCAATCCAGTCTACAAATGGCACCATTTGAAGCCTTGTACAGGCGGAGATGTCGTACCCCATTAAATTGGTCAAAAACAGGAGACAATCGTATCTTCGGCCCAGACATGCTCAAGGAAGCTGAGGACAAAGTTAGACTAATCAGGGACCGACTCAAGACAGCTCAAAGCCGACAAAAGAGTTATTACGGTCGAAAACATCATGAAGTCAGGTTTGAACCCGGTGAATATGTGTATCTAAGAGTATCTCCTATGAGGGGCCTGCAACGGTTCAAAGTTAAAGGAAAGCTAGCACCACGGTTTATTGGACCTTTCTGTGTGGTTGCACGGAGAGGCACGGTGGCCTACCAGCTAGACCTACCCAAAGAGCTATCAGACGTCCATGACGTGTTCCACGTCTCACAGTTGAGGAAATGTGTAACTAACCGAGAGAAGCATGTATCTCATGAGAACATTGACGTGCAACCATACCTCACCTACACGGAACGTCCAATAAAAATATTGGAGGAGTCCGAAAGAAGGACCCGTCAGAAAACAATTAAGTTTTTCAAAGTTCAGTGGAGCAATCCCACCGAGGATGAAGCAACAGGGGAAAGAGAGGATTTCCTTCGGGCAGAGTACCCACACCTGTTTGAGGATCAGCTGAAATGTCGGGGACAAGATTTTTCCTAAGGGGGTAGGTGTTGTAACACTCCAAAATTTTCATGTGGTTTCTCTTCATATTCTTTAATTACTGGGAAGGAGGTTATTTAAATTCTTCTTAAAAGCCTATCCTTCTCAAAAACTTTTCTGACAAATATTTTATGTGTTCTTCTCAACCTTGATTTTTGGTCTTGAGGGATTTTCATTTAGTCTTGACTCAACACAAATAATTTTGGAAAGTTTTTGAAATTCCTTCTATTAAAAAGAAACCCTATGGATTATGGATTTATTCTTTTCCCATTCAAAAATTTCTCTTCTGCCATGACACTTATTGAAATCTTTCTTCCAAACCCACCTCCCTACTTTAGGCCAAGCCTAGCATACAATTCCAGCAAGTTTCAACTCCCCTAAATTTTATTCCTATTTATTCTAACCTCAAAATCTTTTCTGTCATTTATTTAGGACCTTAGAGATTTACAAAGGAACTGCCTTTTTCCCTTTGAGTTTTGACTCCAAATAAACTTCTCTGACTAGTACTTAGCACCCTCAACCAAGATCCATCAAGATCCGCTGATCCAGAGTTCGAATTTTTCAAAATTTGCTTGCTGCAAGTTTTGACCAGATTTGCCATTTTTGGTGAAATTCATACTTTTTCTCCTCCTAAAAATCTGAGAAAATTCAGGCAGCCTCCAGATACAACAAGAGACCACCTCACCAAGTCCCAACTCCGGAAAATTTTTCCACATGCCAAAATCATTTCGTCGAACCGGTGGCGTGCACTATTTCTGTCAAATTCCGACAAATTCAGAGTTTCAGTGTTGGGTCCAGTCGACAACGTCGTTTTCTTCAAAACCTGGGCGTCAATCTCGCCAGTAGCCACCTTGGATCGTGGCTCACTGCTCCCCCTTCTTATCCAGTGCGCCGCAAGGTCGTTTGGCCGGTCGTGAGCGTCTGTGGCGACGTGTCTCGCCAGCGCGTCTTCCGCGGTGGCAGAACCGCCCGTGGCGGCCAGCAGGGGACCAGCCCTGCCATTCGGCGCCGTCCAGCACCGCCCAAACCACCAGAAACCTACGGGTGGCCGTCCTCATCCCCGTGCATGCTGCTGCACAGTCGCCGTGGCCTGAGAGGCGCGGAGCGCACTCTCTGCCGCTGATGTGCCCGTGAGCCGTTCCGTCGAGGGCTTGGAGTGTTGCCCAAGTCTGGCCAAGTTTAGCTATGGGATGAAGCCAGTGATCCAATCCGCAGCTGCCCCGACCCCAAAACCCCCCGTTCGACCACTGCCTCGCCGTAATCACTCGCCGGAGTTATCCCGTCTCGGCAACCGTCTCGGACCGGCTATAAAAGGAGCCCTCGAGCTCGTTCTCGACCCAGCATCACCCCTCCAAGTCACCAGAGCCGCGCCTAGCCACTAGGAGGACTTCGGGGAGGCCTTCTTGCCCGACTCCGGCCGCCTCGATCCGCTTCGGGCTCCGGCAAGATTTGCTCGAGTGCGTGAACCCCTGCCTCTCAAACTGTACCAGTGACATCCTAGTGCACCCACTCCTCTAACCCGCGCCCCAATTTTAAGGTTGCAGCTCCCTTCAGAGAGAACCAACCTCGCCCGAACCGCCGTCCGCTGGAGTGAAGGCCGCCGTAGACGTGGTGCTCGCCGACGACCAAGTCCATGTAGCGACCAGACCTCAAACAGTCTGACCTCTGTGCTCAGGTGTCATCCCTAGATCAGTAATGTTGACACCACACAGTACTTCGAAGGATTTATAGCAGAGTAGCAATCACACACTTATTACTTCGATGTCTCAAAGAGAACTTATTACAATAAATATGGCTTAAGGCCATCTAATAACGATAACAGCGGAAGGCATGGAAGATAAGTGAGTCCACCAACTCCAACGGCATCACTGAGTATAGAACCACGACCTAAAAGGCACCTTACTCGTTGTCTGAAAAGTCTGCAACATGAAATGTTGCAGCCCGAAACAGGTCAGCACATGGAATATGCTGGCAATGTAACACATAGAGAGTAATGAATGATTAAGCCTATACTACATGCATATATGGCTGGTGGAAAGCTCTATGGTTACAGTTTTGCGTAAAGCCAATTTTTCCCTACTGCAAAGGAATAAATTTATTTAACTATCATGGTGGTTGTTAAACATTGAGAATGGTTGACAGCATCCTCAATCCCATTAAAATAATCATCATTAAAACCCAACAATATTAATTTATAAGTAACATGATGAGATTCACATGATATCCAAGTACTAGATACTCAAAACGTCCATAACCGGGGACACGACTAACCATGATTAGTTTCTACACTCTGCAGAGGTTTGCCCACTTCTCCCCACAAGACTCGATCGCCTCCGTTTGATTTCTCGCACTACATGATGTTTGAGAAACGGATGACCGAGAGATAGTCTTTCAGAAGCGCTAGCACCTTACGTTGGATAGACCGGTACACCTACTTTCCCCTACATCTGCTAGTGTACCCTCTAAGAGTTCGCACGACTTAATCAACTATGCCAGAGCCCATAATGGATTGTGGCTGCACACGGAAGTTTCTAGTTTGAATAATCTCATGATCCCTTTGAGCTTGGGTGGCGGTCCAAAAAGAAACAGGCAATCCTGGAATACCCAGGTGCCTCACTCCACCCAGATGTGTGTTTAAGTTGCCACCTTAGATAAACCATTAATTAACAATCTCAAATCTGTCATGGATATCACTCACCCAATCCACGTCTGTCGGATCACGGGTTCCGGCAGACCCTTAAGGTTCGAACTCTGGGGTGCGCGCGGAGATCGTGCCCTCTACCTCTCCGTCTCGCTGGGATCTAAACTACTGCAAGAACAACACAAGAGACACACGGTTTATACTAGTTCGGGCCACCGTTGTGGTGTAATACCCTACTTTAGTTTGTGGTGGGTGGATTGCCTCTTGGGCTGATGAGGAAGAACAGTACAAGGAAGAACGACCTCGCGAGGGTCTGTTCTCAGCTAAGGGATGAACTGCTAGATGGAGTTCGATCACCCTTCCCTCTCTCTCTACTTGCCCTAGGTCCTGAATCAGATTGGATTCCCGTCCCCCTCTCCTGGGGGTGGCTAGTCCTATTTATAGGCAAAGGCCCTGAGCCTCTTCCCAAATATTTGAGCGGGAAGGGCGCCAACAATTGGCCGATTTGAAGGGGAACATCGGGTACACTTATCCTGACTAAAGTTGGTCTTCCCCTGCCAAAGGTTCTGGTGATGACGCCGGCTTGGGCTCCACAGTGACTTCCTCCTTGTCGCGGAGTTGGTCTTGGTCTCGTTGCACCGAAATGGGTGCCTTTGCTTGATCCCCTCGCTTGCGCTTGCCCCCTTTGCACCAAAGAGGAAAGGGAGGACACTGCGCGGGCAGGCGCCCGCCTGGCACCTCTAGCCGTCATGGCTTGCGTCACGGGCACCTCGTGAGGTATCCCACCTTGATCTCTCCGCCTCCTCGCGAGCCAGCCTAAGGAGGCCGTGCTGGAGGAAGCTCCATGTCGTCCGCCTCGCGAGGCTTGGCCCCTCGCGAGGGTCTTGAGCCTTGTGTTGATGATGATGGGCCATGTTGGGCCCCCGCTCGAGCCACGCCGCAGGCCGCAGGCAGGCAAGTCTGGGGACCCCCATTCCCAGAACGCCGACAGTAGCCCCCGGGCCCAAGGCGCGCATGGACTTGGCCGTGCCGAAAGGCGAAAGGGCAAGGGAGAAGCGCCGTGGGCCCTAATAGCCTGCGGCCTCGGGCGCCGCGTGGCGGTTGATTGGACGTGGGTGGCACTGGTTACCCATGCTCCCTTATTCTGCGTCGTGCCAGGTTGCCCCGCCGTTGTACACTGCCGCCCCTCTCCCTGTTGCCTGACCGTCTCCTGCTCTTCCTCCCTTCGAACTCAGACCCTTGCTTCCAATCTCATCTCACATCCTCTCTTTTCCGCCCGCCGCCATGGCTCCAAAGAAAGGGAACGGGAAGAAGCCCGTGGCTCCATCTCGCCCGTTGCCGCTGGTGGCGCCTGCCGTCGGCCACTCGGTCATACTCAACCTGGAGTGCTTGGACAAGCTCAATCCGGCCCTGGACACCGCCTTCAACGAGTGCGGGAGGACAACGGTGTGGCCTACGTGTCACCTCCCCACTGATAGGGTAATCACCGAGGTCCCTTACTTTGCCGACGCCTTGTGGGCGGGCTTGGTGCCTTCCTTCTCCGATTTCTTCAACGCCGTCCTTGATCATTATCAGATCCACATGATGCACATGGGTCCTGAGTCCATAGCTCTTCTTTCTGTCTTCGCTTTTGTTTGTGAGGCGATGGTGGGCATCCCCCCTTCTGTTGCCCTGCTGCGCCACTTCTTCTCCTTGCATCTTGTCGAACCCACGCAATGCTCGGCATGCGTGAGCTTCATAGCTTCGTCCAAGACCGCAGCCTCTGGTATCGACTTCAACCTTCCTCCACCTTCTGCCGAGTTCTGCGAGCGGTGGTTGTACATTGATGTCGGGGTGCCCAGCCCCCGGCTCGCAAAGCCGACATCGCCTGCTATGCCTAATTCGGGCTGGGGCCAGGAGACACTCGCAATTCCCCGGCTCGCCTTCGTCTGGCATCGCTTCATGTCTTTGAAGAAGCTTGGTGTAACGGTGCCCAAAGTGGTGAAGGAGTTCCTATCGCGCCGCATTGCCCCTCTATAATGCCATTCTCGTAGAATGTGGGCCTTCAGCGGGCATGGTGATCGCATGAGGCTTTAGGGAGAGGACCTAGAGCCCGAGGTGCTGAGGAGGGTGCTCTTGGTCCTGACAGGCGATCCCAACCCCGGGGGTGTCCGGCAGGGGGGAGACTTGTTGTACCTCTGCGACAATAGGGACGACTTCGTGAGGCAGATGCCCCTTTCGACGAGTGGGGGCTATGCCCTATCGGGCTCCAGGGGCCTCGCGAGAACCCCGTGGTGGTGATTTCCCTTCTAGTCGGCCTGGGTGAATCCTCCTCGAGTGGTGGCGCAGGAAGGCAGGAGACAGTAGGGGTCGAGGGAGCCGCAGATGATGTGACTGCACCTGGCGACGCTCTTGACGGGGCAGCTCACGAGGTCCACGCTCCCGAGGCCACGGGCGAGGCGCCGCCGCCTCTGGTGCTTGAGGCCGAGGCTCCTGAGCCCCCAGCCGGGATTTCTGACGAGGCAACTGCCCGTGCGTTCCAGGCATGCGCCCTTGACGCGAGTGACCCTGGCGCTCCATCCTCTTCGCAGGCTGGCTCCTGCGCACCTCTCCTGGGTCGTTTCCGTGTGGACTTTGAGGCCCTCCGGAGAAAAAGGGAGGCCTTGGGCGACGACTTCCCCTGCCGCTTGCTGAAGCGCCGGAAGTACTTTGCCGTTGATGAGTAAGTTTTCTCCCTTTCTGTTTCTTATCCTGCTTGCCGCATCCGCTGATCCTTGCCCTGCAGGCCTCTGCCTATTGAGCTCGATGAAGTCGTCGGGCCGGCGCCCTCCTTGACTCCGTCTCCTCCACCACCCTTGGGTGTCTTGAGCGGCACTGCCCTTGTGGTTTGGGCAGGCGACGGCATGGACCGCCGCGTAGCGCGCGGCGACTCCCCCGCCCCTGCGATCTCCTTTCGCGGGCCTTCCCTCGACATAGGCAGCTTGCCATGGGCTCATCATTTGGTCGCGGGCTGCGACCGGCTCAGGCTCCTCCGGGGTCCTTCTCCTGAGGTCAGGTGGGACACAAGTCGATCTTCTAATGTGGTGCGGCCGTCCGTCGGGAAGGCGCCAGCCCCCAGCCCCCCGCCCGGGGCCAGAGCGATGATCCGAGGTTCTCGACGCCTGCTTGGGGCGGATGATGGCGAGGCAGACGTGCTTGAGCGTCCTCGGGAGCGCCGTGCCCGTCGCCATGAATTCCTTTGGAGGGCGAGTGGCGCCGTAGACCTTCTTGGGCAGGAGCTTGCTGAGGAAGACACGCGCCTGGAGGCTGAGGGCTTGCGCCTGGCTGTCGAGCGGCGCGAGCTGGAGGCAGCCGCTGCCCTCGCGCGTCGTCAGCGCGTCCTTGATGACGAAGAGGCGAAGGCGTCGCTGAAGGCTTCTCTGGCGGCTCGGTCTCAGGCCGTTGAGGAGGCCCGGGGAGCAGACCGACGGCGAGGAGCAGCAGAAGAACAGGCTCAGGAGCTCTTGGCCTGGTGTCGCTCGTTGGAGGAGCAAGCGGAGCTGCACGAGGCAGCCCTTGCATCGATGGGGGTGGCTTCTGGCGACCCGGCTGAGCTTCGGAAGCGCGAGGAAGCGTTAGTGCTGGAGGCCGCCGAGCGCGCTCGCGAGCTCGAGCAGCTGGAGACGAGGGAGCGCTTGGTGACGCAGGCGGAAAACAATGTCGCCGCGCGAGAGACGCGCGTCCTGGAGGAGGTTTGCCGTCGGGTGGCGACAGCACGCCAAGGCCTCGAGCGTGAGTTCGAGGGGAAGCTGGGGATGATCCGAGTCGAAGCCGAGGGCAGAACCGCCGCCTTGAGGGTCCAGCGGGATGAGGCGACGCGACAAGCGGACGCCTCCCGGGTCGCCCTTGAGGCAGCGCAGAAAGAGCTGGCCTCCTCCCAGGCCGAGGTGCTCCGCCTACGCCAGCGTGTGGAAGCGGCCGTGGCCGTCGAGCGTCAGAATGCTGACGAGATACGCCAGCGGCAAGTCCTGGAGCACCAGCACGGCCCCATGCTCACCAAACTCCGGGATAAGGCCAACATGGCCCTGGGCAACATCTGTGAGGCTGCCGTGGGCGAGCCGCACACGATCAACTACGCCGGCAACCTGAAGTTTTTCACCACCGTGGTTACACAACTGGAGGCACGGTCGGCCAGAGCCGATAGGTTGGTGGAGGAGAGGAGTCGCGCCTTGCTCGGGCGCGCCTTCTCCCGCGTCTTCAGCCATCTTCGAAACATGGATCCCCACTTCGACTTCGACGCCGCCATCGCCCCAGTTCCCCAAGTTGTTCGAGGCGACCTGGCTGAGTGGGTGGAGAGCAACGTAGATGCTCTCGTCCGGGCCTTCACTTCGGATGACGACGTCGTGGTCGTGGGTGCCGACGGAGGTGGCGTGGTGGAAGACCCCAATGCCGCTGATGGGGGCGCAAACAACAAAGGTGAGTTCAGCGACGCCAGCGACAGCTCGGGAGGCGCCTCTGAGGACGCATTGGGGGATTTGTCAGATTGACCATGTACTATCCTCATCTTTTTACCCTGCATAGATAGAACTCAGGCGTTTGGCCCGACGATTGTGAGAGCAGTTTGGGAGGGGAAGCCTCTCATGTATGAACTTGTATCTAATGTATCTGCAGTGATTAAAACGTACGCGCGTCTAACGGTAGGCTGGTTCGCCCTTGTTCCTTGCTGACTCCGGAGCTGCCTTCTGGAGGGCGTCATGTCCCGGGCGCTGGGTAATTAAAACCTCGGGAGGCGGGGTCGTTGCCGGCAGGAAACCCCGCAGGATTGGCCCATCTTCGCAGGCTCCGTGCCCTTTATCGAGCGAGACGTCTTCACAGGCGTTCGCCTTCTTCACAGGCTCTGGGCCTTTTCTCGAGAGGGACGTCTTCACAGGCGTTCGCCTTCTTCACAGGCTCCGCGCCTTCTCCCGAGGGGGATGGCTTCACAGGCGTTCGCCTTCTTCACAGGCTCCGGGCCTTCTCCCGAGGGGGATGGCTTCACAGGCGTTCGCCTTCTTCACAGGCTCCGGGCCTTCTCCCGAGGGGGATGGCTTCACAGGCGTTTGCCTTCTTCACAGGCTCCGGGCCTTCTCCCGAGGGGGATGGCTTCACAGGCGTTCGCCTTCTTCACAGGCTCCAGGCCTTCATGAGAAAACGATCTCCGTAGGCACCAATGGTCACCTCGCGAGGGAGCGGCAGTGGCAATCGGGGCCGTGCTTAAGCTAGGCCTGGCCCGGCTCGCGAGGGGCTCGCGAGGGGAGGCAGCTGTGATGAGGTGGTGACCAGAACACGGGAAACGATTCAAACAAGACCAAGCACCCCTTCCCCAAACACACGCAAAGCTCAAATTCAAATTCAACTTAAATCCAGCGGGGAAAAAGGTTACAACCAAAGGAAGAAGGCAATGAAAGCAAACAAAAGGCCGCGTCTGGCACCTAATCTAGTCTTCGACATCTTCTCACTAGCGCGGAGCTAAGTGTTGTCCACTGGGCGTGGGAGGGAGCCCCAGGGCCTGAGGCCGGCACCCCTGAGACTCCGGGGCGTGTACAACC
The DNA here is from genome assembly GCA_032464435.1 of Aegilops umbellulata. Taxonomy (NCBI): domain Eukaryota; kingdom Viridiplantae; phylum Streptophyta; class Magnoliopsida; order Poales; family Poaceae; genus Aegilops; species Aegilops umbellulata. Next base: position 494,641,504 of record CP136056.1, read on the forward strand.
CCACTCATTATTACGTGAGAGTGTCACGGGGCGGCGAGCTTCACAGGCACTAGGCCTTCTTCACAGGAACTGGCCTTGCTTCATATCGCAAGACGAGGGCCCCGCCTTGCGCCACACTCTAGTGCCACCAACGACGACCGGAAACCAGGACGCCGCCGGTGGGGTAGAGCGGTCGCCGGCGGTTCCCCCGACGACCACGGGTCCTCTGCCAGGGGCAGGCCCTCGGGCGCCTCCCCAGCGGAGGGCCTATCTTCTAAGAACGCCTTGCTCCGGACGCCGCGGTGGTGAGGTAGGATCTCTGCCCCTTTCCTGTAGCCCCCTGCGTCCTCCTCCCGAGGGGTAGGAGACCGCAGGGGCGGGGCAGCTGCTTGTCGCGGCGACCTGCACCTCCTGTGACCCATGATTAGCGTATGCCTGCTCTTGAGGAATTAATGGTACCCGATAGTTGTTGCCTCTAGTGTGACCGACGGAGCCGTCCCGGGGTTCCTGGAGGGGCTCGGCCTTTGGCCTCTCGTCCTCCCAGCTGGGGCTGAAGTGCGAGCCCTGTTCGCCCTCGTGAGCGTGTCCTTGGTCCATCATGTGGGGCACGTACTCCTCTGGCGCCGCCACCCCGAATGTTGTGCTGTAGTGCTCCATGCGCCATGCAACGTTGCTTGTCGTGCCCACCGCGTGGTGGTAACGCGGCTGGCCGCTGGCGCCGTGGGCCGCACTGAGCCCCTCTCCTTCACGCGCCGGGGGCGGGGGTAGCGCCACCGCCAGTCTGGTGCCGGCGGATTCTTCGGTGTTGGGGTAGTCTTGAGGTCCGCGCGGGTGCGAGGGGCTCCCTCGTGCGCTGCCCTGAACTTGGGGTGGAAGCTGGACGCAGAAGGGGTGAACCCCCGAAGCGGCGAAGCCCAGGAGCTCGGCGACCCGCTCCAGCAGCACGTCGCGGCCGCCTTCCAGTAGCCTGCACAGTAACAGCTCCCGCGCTACCGTGAGCGCGGCCCTTGAGTTTGCCTATTCTCAGCGGGTGTACGGTGTCGTCGCCGCGGCGTGGTTGGAGGCCCTCGCCGCCGACCGCGCCTGTCGCGGTGTGAGGGTCGCAGATGCTTGCCCGCGTCGCCCGCGGCCTGCAGCGCCCTGCGGACCGCGAGCTGCCTGCGGCGCGGGGCTGCCCGGAGCGGGAGGCTCCACGCAGATGGGCCACGCCGCCCATGGGCCTTGGTTGCCCGCCTGGTCGCCGGACATGGTGACGACAACGTAACGGGAGACGGAGTGATGGGAAGGCGGATTCCGGCGCACCCCTACCTGGCGCGCCAAATGTCGGATCACGGGTTCCGGCAGACCCTTAAGGTTCGAACTCTGGGGTGCGCGCAGAGATCGTGCCCTCTACCTCTCCGTCTCGCTGGGATCTAAACTACTGCAAGAACAACACAAGAGACACAGGGTTTATACTAGTTCGGGCCACCGTTGTGGTGTAATACCCTACTCTAGTTTGTGGTGGGTGGATTGCCTCTTGGGCTGATGAGGAAGAACAGTACAAGGAAGAACGACCTCGCGAGGGTCTGTTCTCAGCTAAGGGATGAACTGCTAGGTGGAGTTCGATCACCCTTCCCTCTCTCTCTACTTGCCCTAGGTCCTGAATCAGATTGGATTCCCGTCCCCCTCTCCTGGGGGTGGCTAGTCCTATTTATATGCAAAGGCCCTGTGTAACGCCCTCGATGCGGCTATATCTCCTACGGGTCGAAGCACGACTTATAGGCATAACCGCATTCAAAGCAATGTCGCAAGTGAGGTAATCTTCACACAACCCAGGTAATACATAAGGGAAAGAGATACATAGTTGGCTTACAATCGCCACTTCACACAATACATGAGTAAAGCATTACATCATACAGATACAATCAAGGTCCGACTACGGAACCAAAATAAAAGAAGACTACCCCAAATGCTACACAGATCCCCGATCGTCCCGACTGGGCTCCACTACTGATCAACTGAAACAAAACAACACAACGAACAAGATCTTCATCGAACTCCTCCTTGAGCTCGGGTGCGACACCTGCACAGTTTCATCGGCACCTGCAAACTGGTTTTGGAAGAATCTGTGAGTCACGGGGACTCAGCAATCTCACACCCGCGAGATCAAGACTATTTAAGCTTAAAGGTAGGACAGGGTAGTGAGGTCGAGCTGCAGCAAGCGACTAGCATATCTGGTGTCTAACATACACAAATGAGAGCGAGAAGAGAAGGCAAAAGCACGGTCGAACAACTATGATCAAGAAGTGATCCTGAAACTACTTACGTCAAGCATAACTCCAACACCGTGTTCACTTCCCGGACTCCGCCGAGAAGAGACCATCACGGTTACACACGCGGTTGATGTATTTTAATTAAGATCAACTTCGGGTTTTCTACAACCGGACATTAACAAATTCCCATCTGCCACATAACCACGGGCATGGCTTTCGAAAGTTCAAACCCTGCAGGGGTGTCCAAACTTAGCCCATGATAAGCTCTCGCGATCAACGAAGGATATTCCTTCTCCCCGGGAAGACCCGATCAGTCTCAGAATCCCGGCTACAAGACATTTAGACAGTAATAAAACAAGACCAGCAAAGCCGCCCGATGTGCCGACATCCGGATAGGAGCTGCACATATCTCGTTCTCAGGGCAACACCGGATGAGACATCCTACGAGTAAAACCAATCCTCAAGTTTCCCTAAGGTGGCCCCGCAGTCTACTCGTTTCGGGCCAACACTTAGACAAGCATTGGCCCGGGGGGGGGGGCTAAATAAAGATGACCCTTGGGTTAATTACTCCCAAGGGAAAAGTAGGTGGTGGTGAGGCAAATGGTAAAACCAAGGTTGGGCCTCGCTGGAAAAGTCTTATTCAAAGCGAACTGTCAAGGGGGGTCCCATAAATCACCCAACCGCGTTTGGGACGCAAAATCCGGGAACATAATACCGATATGATGGAAACTAGGGCGGCAAGAGTGGAACAAAACACCAGGCATAAGGCCGAGCCTTCCACCCTTTACCAAGTATATAGGTGCATTAATTAAATAAGAGATATTGTGATATCCCACAAGTAAAGATGTTCCAACAAGGAACAACATCTCCATGTTCCAACACGGAACAAACTTCATCTTCACCTGCATCTAACAACGCTATAAGAGGGGCTGAGCAAAGCGGTAACATAGCCAAACAACGGTTTGCTAGGACAAGGTGGGTTAGAGGCTTGGTTTAACAATATGGGAGGCATGATAAGCAAGTGGTAGGTATCGCAGCATAGGCATAGCAAAAGAGCGAGCAACTAGCAAGCAAAGCTAGAAGTGATTTCGAGGGTATGGTCATCTTGCCTGAAATCCTGCAAGGAAGAAGAACGAGTCCATGAAGAAGACAAATGGATGTAGTCGAGCGAATCCTCACAACTCGGGAACGAAACCGAAGCTAACGAGAGAAACAACCCGGAAAGAAACAAGCAACAGAGTAAACAACCACAACATACACATGGCATGATGCACAAACAAGTATGATGCATGTCCGGTTAAAAGAGGCATGGCATGGCAAAGTGCACAAACAATACTACAAATTAAGTGAAGCTCAATATGCAACGAGTTGCATATTGGCAAAACACCACATTCAATTATTTAGTTCTCTCTCCTATATATATCCAACAATATTAAATGTTGTTAAACATGTCAAGAGGTGAAACATAACAAAACTAACTATTTAGACAAGTTTAAATGAGGCCGGAAATAACAAACAACAAGTCCGGAAAATCCCCATGTGCATATTTATGGATTAGGTACAGTTCTACCTAAAACCATATTTTAATTTTATTAAACAGGAAAATAAAGTGCATCATGTTAATCTATGCATTTTTCTACCCCATTTACATATAAAATTTATTTAAAACCGAGCTACGGTTATTTAGTTATGAAATAAATCATTTTAACATGGCAATTATGTAAATTAATGCAAACAGCAATTTTAAATATTTTTAACAGAGATGAAAGTTGCATATTGTGAAAGTACATGAAATCCTAAGCAAGATGCATATATGACATATTTTATTTGAATGCATGCATATTTAATTATTCACAAATCAAAATGATGGCATTTCTGTAAATAATAATGCACTGGAAAATGCTAAAATACACAGACTGGGAAAAAATATGTACGGGCCCGAAGCAGCATTGTGCAGCGGCCCAGGAGTAGGCAGAGCCCGAAGCGGATGTGGGTGTGCAATAGTAAAGAAAAAACAGGGCAAAAATTGGGGCGCCTGGGGATCGAACCTAGGACCGCCTGGATGTGTGCACGAACTAGGAACCACTGGGCTAGCTTAGCGTTTGTGTTGCAAGTTTCTCCCGGGCTCTTTTGTGATATCAAACATCGGTCGAGCTTGGCCATGGCTGCGCGGCGACAACCGACGGCGAGGGCAAGCACCAGCGACGGCCGTTGGGGTTATGAACCTGCGACGGGCGCGCGGATTTGGGACGCGAGCCGCGCGCGTTGCGGATGTGTGGGTGCTGTGCAGAAGAGGCAAGGCATGAGGTTGAACTCATTCCCCAGGTCGGCTTTGGGGTTGCGCAGATCGACGGACATGCGGACAACGAGACCAGAGAGAGAGATGGGGAGGAGCGGAGGCTTCACCGTCGGAGTGTTGCTGGTGTCGATCGGGGTCGGGGACGAGCGGAAGCGACGAGGGAAGGCGCTGTCCATGAAGCAGGGGAGGAAGAGGACGACGGGGAGGTAGCCGGACTAGGTGATCCTTGTGCGCGGCTCGTCGTCAGAATGGGTCCGGGGCAGTGTTCTCCAGCGAGTAGACGACGGAGGGGAGGCCACGGAGGAGGGTTAGGCCGGCGGCGAGGTCGTGCCCGAGCCGGCCATGGCTTCTGGAGGCCGGGAAGCAGGTGCGTGGGTGCCCCTTACCTGTGGCGGCGGCGGGGAGGGGTAAAGGGGGAGGAGGAGGAACCCTAGGGTGGAGGCTGCGGGATAAATAGGAGGGTTGGATGGCGAGGATGGAGTCGGCCTTGCCACGACGACCATGTGCGCCGAGGTGACCTGGAGTTACTGTGAGCGAGGGAGTTCTGCCAAGGAGGAAGAAAGGAGGAAGGAGAGAGGATGACATGTGGGGCCAGGGTGAAAATGTGTTACTTTGGAGGTGGAATTACCAGAGGGGGAGATGGTTGGCGGGCTGGGCTGTGGTGGTGCTGGACTGGGCTACGCTGGGGCTGCTGCTGCTTCTGCCTCTTTTCTATTTCTTCAAACAGAAATAAAAGGGCAAAAAGTACAGAGGGATTGGAGGGGGTTGAAGCTAGGAAGAAAATTAATATGATCTCCTGGAGATATGACATATTTGAATAAATTGCTTTGGCCATTTTTAAGGATATAAAAATAATTCAAGTTTGAATTAAATTCAAACTTGAGCCATTTTTGAACCCAACCAAAACAACTTCAAAATGAATGAAATTTGACAGAGAGGTATAAGGCAAGGAGTAAGATCACCAGGAAATAAATGAACATTAAAGGAAGAGGGAAAATGTCACTTGCAAAAAACATGAAGGAAGAAGGAAGGGAGAGGTGATGATACAAGGGCATGGCTTGAGAGAGAGATATCAAGGGCTGATGCACACACAACATGAGGAATGCAACCCACATGGTGATTATGATGAAATGCAAAATGACAAGAGGCACAATGCAATGTAAACAATGATGATCATGAAGCAAGAAGCAAATATGACAAGGCACTCAACATGATCATGGCAACAACTATAGGGAAAAGAAATATGCAAAACAATTATGATAATGCAACAAACATAATAAACACATGGCAACAACTAAGATAAACGGAAGGCAACTGGAGCAACGGTCTCGGGGCGTTACAACACTCCACCACTACGAGAGGATCTCGCCCCGAGATCTAGGATGGCACCGGAGAGAAACGGAAGAGGAAGAGAAGAGGTAAAACTAAGTTGCTTATTTGACGAACGAGTGAAACCATGAACCTTGAGAGGCAGAGCAATTTAAAAGAAAGAGTACAACAGAGATGAATGAGATTGCAAACAATCCGGTAGAAAAGAGGAACAAGGAGTATTACAAGAACTTGAAGGTTGAAAGACATGGAAATAAGAGCTTCACGAACGAAAAGAATATGACCACGTCGGTATGATGAGATAGCCAAGGAACAAGAATGACCGAATTTGGACAGCACCCCGGTAGAAAAGAGAAGGAAACTGATAAGATGAAAAGAAATTGAAGAGTTGACACAACACTCCGATTAAATGGATAAGCAATAAAAGAACATTAGGATGAGTTGGGTCGAAGAGAGCAATATCACAATGCTTCCGGAACGAACAAATAGAAGCTAAATCGTTAGGAAGAAAGAAAGTAGAAGAAAATGATAACTTGTACCAGCAATGAATTTGAAGGCATCCTTAGAAATAAGGATAGAATGGAGTTGGTGAAAATTAAACAACAAAAGAATAAGGTTGTTGTGAGCTTATGGAAAACGTCTCAAAATTATGAGGTGAAATTCTGCCACTAACGGAAACAATAGATTGAATTGATATCAACAAGGAGACGAGAAACTTATTTCACCGGGAGGACAAATGAAGAACTTGGGTCATTTAAAAGCACCATAAATAGCAACAATCCTTACGGAAAGCTTTAGGTGAAATATAACCCAAGATAACTCCAATGAAGAGATTGATGGATTTAAAATACCTCATTCTTGACAACATGTGAATCATGAAGCATGAAGGGAAATTGTCAAGAATGACATAACACCACCTCAAAAGATAAGGTAGAAAGAATTGTAGTTCGGAATGAAAGATGAAGAAATGCTTGAACTCCTCCAAACAAAACAAGTGTTAAGCACCCTTTTTAATTTAGAGTATAGCTTGGCGGATCTTAACTCCGAGAGAAAACTTGAAGAACAATTTGAATAATGAAAAGGGTTCTTGATAAACCATCATGTGAACCTCCCATGAAGAACTCCGGTAAAACAAGGATGATAGAAAGATAGAGAAGTTGAAAACACAAGGTGAAACCTTGTAATGCTTTAGATGTATCTCCTTGATGATATAATTCCGAGAGCTTGGAGCCCCGGAAAAGAAAGATGAGCTATTGAAACCAAGGATTTGAAAAACCTCCGGAATAGGGAATTGAGTTAACTCGATGAAACAAGAATAAGAATTACATTATGCTTATCCTTCACCAATTAAATTGATGACAAGCAATGGATTTGGCATACAACTTATTCTCGTGGAAAGGATCAAGATAGACATGGCGCAAATTTGGGAAGGTCTTCAACGAACCACCGGTAGGATTTAGAAAGAACGAATGAATTGATATGATAACAAAGAAAGAGAACTCCTGAACGAACTACCGTAAGAATTGAAAATGAACAAGGAAAAGATAAAGAAACACCGGGAAGAATTAGAAAATGAAGGAAGATACTTGAGAGAATTTAGATACATGAGAACGAAGAGATCATGAACTGATTAGAGAATATTGAATGATGCACCGGTAAGATTTGGAGAATGATAGACGAAGCTGAGAATGAATAATTCTTCTGAAATGATGGCCTTCGGAGAATCAAACTGAAAAAAACTCCTGAAATGCTCCGGATGGGTGAAAATTATTCTCACAATCGAAAACAATTATGAGAGGATGGCAACAAGCTAGAACAGTGAATCTTGAAGAGAATGAGGCAAGATTTAAGAGAAACTCTTCTTTGTTCTTCAAATGTTTAGAATGACGATGAGAAACACCACCAAATTGTTGAGAAACTCCAGAAGGATTAAAAGAGGAAAGGTTGAGCCAAAGATGAAAAGAGTTTGAAAGATTTTGGAGAAAGACATATGACTGATGAAAATGCATTCTTACGTCAAAATTGGAAAAGCATTTGAGAATAACTCCGGGAAAATTAGAAGAGTCGGGGAAGACCCTGGGAAAAGACTTGTGGGTTAGGGCCCATTCAAAAGATACACCGTTGAATGATTGCTTGAAAGGGAGATTGCACCGGTTGATTTAAATGGCTAGAATGAGATAACAACCTCGAAATAGGTTGAACTGATCTTGAAAGACAAGACGAGCCTTCTGAGATATCTTCAGCACTCCCGAACAAATGAATAGCGAGAAGTGAAAGATTAAGAGATACACCGACATAAGAAAGCACTTGAAATGAGAAAAGGAATATGATCAACACCGAAAGCTTGAATTGAATCCACCGGAGAAGAAAAGAGAATGAAGAATGATAAACTTGAAGCTCCGTTAGAATCTTCATGAGAATCACCGGATAAGAAACATTCACGGAAAAAAATAGAGACTTCACAAGAATAAAATGGATACTTGATTAAGAAATCTGCGTCCTTAAAGAAAGAGGGTGGGAGGGCAGGAAAAACAAAGACAATTTCGGATGGATGAAACAAGCAACGTTGGGAAAAACTGAGAGGTGATCTTGTGAATGTTGAAATGATCGGATCCACTTGAAGAGGGACACACCGGTTGGAAAAGAATTGACATGGCACTCTCAGTTATCATGAAGGATTGGTATCCACATAGGAATATGAGAACACCACGTAGAAAAGGTATGGGATCAACACTTGACATTGAAGCAACTCGAATACCACAAAACAAAACAAAAACAAAGGATTGGCTCGCAGAATAAGCCGGAAACAAACATATGATAGATCCTATATCGTATCATGTGTCTGTTGGAAATATATCCTACGAGGTACTTGAATTCCCACTTATAAACTCCCGAAACTTTCTGGTTATGCAATCAGGTGTTGGGGATAGAGTGGACACAAAATATATAACCCAAACTAACAATACCTAGATCCAGCTGTATCCATCCTTCAACACATAACCAAGAAACCTTCGGAAATCGTTTACCTCAACCTTCGAAAAAACATCCGTTATACGAGTTATGGCAATACTCCCGCACTCGCCTCAGTACTGGGCTATCAGGGTTATCTCACCAACAACTGTACAAAAGAGATTTTCGATGTCGGCGTACTAAACTCAGGTATTCCAGAACTACAACGATAAAATTATGATGACAACATCTCAGAGCTCAACTCCCCGGGACACTTCCACTAAACCCCTGCTGACAGGAGGCACCAAGACAATGTTGTCATCACAAAACCATCGTTACGATTCTAAGATACCCGGGTGATCCTAAATTTTTTTTAGTGAAATTTGAGAAGAGAAGAGTCAAAACTCTACGTCAGGATGCCTTACTAGAGCGATGAGGAGGCTGGGAAGTAAAAAGAATTCCTAAACTCTCCGATACATAATTCCTAAATGACTCAAAACATTTTTCTAGACATAACTCGACCGCTAAAAATGATCAATCAGTGGGGGCTCCTAAGGTCTTGGAAGGCTCTGATACCAACTTGTAACACCCTCGATGCGGCTATATCTCCTACGTGTCGAAGCATGACTTAGAGGCATAACCGCATTAAAAGCAATGTCACAAGTGAGGTAATCTTCACACAACCCATGTAATACATAAGGGAAAGAGAAACATAGTTGGCTTACAATCGCCACTTCACACAATACATGAGTAAAGCATTACATCATACAGATACAATCAAGGTCCGACTACGGAACCAAAATAATAGAAGACTACCCCAAATGCTACACAGATCCCCGATCGTCTCGACTGGGCTCCACTACTGATCAACTGAAACGAAACAACACAACGAACAAGATCTTCATCGAACTCCTCCTTGAGCTCGGGTGCGACACCTGCACGGTTTCATCGGCACCTGCAAACTGGTTTTGGAAGAATCTGTGAGTCACGGGGACTAAGCAATCTCACACCCGCGAGATCAAGACTATTTAAGCTTAAAGGTAGGACAGGGTAGTGAGGTGGAGCTGCAGCAAGCGACTAGCATATCTGGTGTCTAACATATGCAAATGAGAGCGAGAAGAGAAGGCAAAAGCACGGTCGAACAACTATGATCAAGAAGTGATCCTGAAACTACTTACGTCAAGCATAACTCCAACACCGTGTTCACTTCCCGGACTCCGCCGAGAAGAGACCATCACGGTTACACACGCGGTTGATGTATTTTAATTAAGATCAACTTCGGGTTTTCTACAACCGGACATTAACAAATTCCCATCTGCCACATAACTGCGGGCACGGCTTTCGAAAGTTCAAACCCTGCAGGGGTGTCCCAACTTAGCCCATGATAAGCTCTCGCGATCAACGAAGGATATTCCTTCTCCCCGGGGAGACCCGATCAGTCTCGGAATCCCGGCTACAAGACATTTCGACAGTAATAAAACAAGACCAGCAAAGCCACCCAATGCGCCGACATCCCGATAGGAGCTGCACATATCTCGTTCTTAGGGCAACACCGGATGAGACATCCTACGAGTAAAACCAATCCTCAAGTTTCCCCAAGGTGGCCCCGCAGTCTACTCGTTTCGGGCCAACACTTAGACAAGCATTGGCCCTGGGGGGCTAAATAAAGATGACCCTTGGGTTAATTACTCCCAAGGGAAAAGTAGGTGGTGGTGAGGCAAATTGTAAAACCAAGGTTGGGCCTCGCTGGAAAAGTCTTATGCAAAGCGAATTGTCAAGGGGGGTCCCATAAATCACCCAACCGCGTTAGGGACGCAAAATCCGGGAACATAATACTGATATGACGGAAACTAGGGCGGCAAGAGTGGAACAAAACACCAGGCATAAGGCCGAGCCTTCCACCCTTTACCAAGTATATAGGTGCATTAATTAAATAAGAGATATTGTGATATCCCACAAGTAAACATGTTCCAACAAGGAACAACATCTCCATGTTCCAACAAGGAACAAACTTCATCTTCACCTGCATCTAACAACGCTATAAGAGGGGCTGAGCAAAGCGGTAACATAGCCAAACAACGGTTTGCTAGGACAAGGTGGGTTAGAGGCTTGGTTTAACAATATGGGAGGCATGATAAGCAAGTGGTAGGTATCGCAGCATAGGCATAGCAAAAGAGCGAGCAACTAGCAAGCAAAGATAGAAGTGATTTCGAGGGTATGGTCATCTTGCCTGAAATCCCGCAAGGAAGAAGAACGAGTCCATGAAGAAGACAAAAGGATGTAGTCGAGCGAATCCTCACAACTCGGGAACGAAGCCGAAGCTAACGAGAGAAGCAACCCAGAAAGAAACAAGCAACATAGTAAACAACCACCACATACACATGGCATGATGCACAAACAAGTATGATGCATGTCCGGTTAAAATAGGCATGGCATGGCAAAGTGCACAAACAATACTACAAATTAAGTGGAGCTCAATATGCAACGAGTTGCATATTCGCAAAACACCACATTCAATTATTTAGTTCTCTCTCCTATATATATCCAACAATATTACATGTTCTTAAACATGGCAAGAGGTGAAACATAACAAAACTACCTATTTAGACAAGTTTAAATGCGGCCGGAAAAAACAAACAACAAGTCCGGAAAATCCCATGTGCATATTTATGGATTAGGTACTGTTCTGCCTAAAACCATATTTTAATGTTGTTAAACAGGAAAATAAAGTGCATCATGTTAATCTATGCATTTTTCTACCCCATTTACATATAAAATTTATTTAAAACCGAGCTACTGTTATTTAGTTATGAAATAAATCATTTTAACATGGCAATTATGTAAATTAATGCAAACAGCAATTTTAAATATTTTTAACAGAGATGAAAGTTGCATATTGTGAAAGTACATGAAATCCTAAGCAAGATGCATATATGACATATTTTATTTGAATGCATGCATATTTAATTATTCACAAATCAAAATGATGGCATTTCTGTAAATAAGAATGCACTGGAAAATGCTAAAATACACACACTGGGAAAAAATATGTACGGGCCCGAAGCAGCACTGTGCAGCGGCCCAGGAGTAGGCAGAGCCCGAAGCGGATGTGGGTGTGCAACAGTAAATAAAAAATAGGGCAAAAATTGGGGCACCTGGGGATCGAACCTAGGACCGCCTGGATGTCTGCACGAGGTAGGAACCACTGGGCTAGCTTAGCGTTTGCGTTGCAAGGTGCTCCCGGGCTCTTTTGTGCTATCAAACATCGGTCGAGCTTGGCCATGGCTGCGCGGCGACAACCGACGGCGAGGGCAAGCACCAGCGACGGCCGTTGGGGTTATGAACCTGCGACGGGCGCGCGGATTTGGGACGCGAGCCGCGCGCGTTGCGGATGTGTGGGTGCTGTGCAGAAGAGGCAAGGCACGAGCTTGAACTCGTTCCCCTGGTCGGCCATGGCAGACGGCTTTGGGGTTGCGCGGATCGACGGACATGCAGACAACGAGACCAGAGAGAGAGATGGGGAGGAGCGGAGGCTTCACCATCGGAGTGTTGCTGGAGTCGATCGGGGTCGGGGACGAGCGGAAGCGAGGAGGGAAGGCGCTGTCCATGAAGCAGGGGAGGAAGAGGACGACGGGGAGGTAGCCGGACTTGGTGATCCTTGGGCGCGGCTCGTCGTCAGAATGGGTCCGGGGCAGTGTTCTCGAGCGAGTAGACGACGGAGGGGAGGCCACGGAGGAGGGTTAGGCCGGCGGCGAGGTCGTGCCCGAGCCGGACATGGCTTCTGGAGGCCAGGAAGCAGGTGCGTGGGTGGCCCTTACCTGTGGCGGCGGCGGGGAGGGGTAAAGGGGGAGGAGGAGGAACCCTAGGGCGGAGGCTGCGGGATTAAATAGGAGGGCTGGATGGCGAGGATGGAGTCGGCCTTGCCACGGCGACCATGTGCGCCGAGGTGACCTGGAGTTACTGTGAGCGAGGGAGTTCTGCCAAGGAGGAAGAAAGGAGGAAGGAGAGAGGATGACATGTGGGGCCAGGGTGAAAATGTGTTACTTTGGAGGTGGAATTACCAGAGGGGGAGGTGGTTGGCGGGCTGGGCTATGGTGGTGCTGGACTGGGCTACGCTGGGGCTGCTGCTGCTTCTGCCTCTTTTCTATTTCTTCAAACAGAAATAAAAGGGAAAAAAGTACAGAGGGATTGGAGGGGGTTGAAGCTAGGAAGAAAATTAATATGATCTCCTGGAGATATGAAATATTTGAATAAATTGCTTTGGCCATTTTTAAGGATATAAAAATAATTCAAGTTTGAATTAAATTCAAACTTGAGCCATTTTTGAACCCAACCAAAACAACTTCAAAATGAATGAAATTTGACAGAGAGGTATAAGGCAAGGAGTAAGATCACCAGGAAATAAATGAACATTAAAGGAAGAGGGAAAATGTCACTTGCAAAAAACTGGAAGGAAGAAGGAAGGGAGAGGTGACGATACAAGGGCATGGCTTGAGAGAGAGATATCAAGGGCTGATGCACACACAACATGAGGAATGCAACCCACATGGTGATTATGATGAAATGCAAAATGACAAGAGGCACAATGCAATGTAAACAATGATGATCATGAAGCAAGAAGCAAATATGACAAGGCACTCAACATGATCATGGCAACAACTATAGGGAAAAGAAATATGCAAAACAATTATGATAATGCAACAAACATAATAAACACACGGCAACAACTAAGATAAATGGAAGGAAACTGGAGCAACGGTCTCGGGGCGTTACACCCTGGGCCTCTTCCCAAATATTTGAGCGGGAAGGGCGCCAACAATTGGCCGATTTGAAGGGAACATCAGGTACACTTATCCTGACTAAAGTTGGTCTTCCCCTTCCAAAGGTTCTGGTGATGACGCCGGCTTGGGCTCCATAGTGACTTCCTCCTTGTCGTGGAGTTGGTATTGGTCTCGTTGCACCGAAATGGGTGCCTTTGCTTGATCCTCTCGCCTGCGCTTGCCCCCTTTGCACCAAAGAGGAAAGGGAGCACACTGCGCGGGTAGGCGCCCGCCTGGCACCTCTGGTCGTCATGGCTTGCGTCACGGGCACCTCGTGAGGTATCCCACCTTGATCTCTCCGCCTCCTCGCGAGCCAGCCTAAGGAGGCCGTGCTGGAGGAAGCTCCATGTCGTCCGCCTCGCGAGGCTTGGCCCCTCGCGAGGGTCTTGAGCCTTGTGTTGATGAAGATGGGCTACGTTGGGCCCCCGCTCGAGCCACGCCGCAGGCCGCAGGCAGGCAAGTCTGGGGACCCCCGTTCCCAGAACGCCGACAATGTCTACTAGCATGGCATGGCATAATAAGCAAATGTTGAAGTAACTCCCAAAGGTTTCATAAATAAGCAGGTAATAGGTACTACCTCGACTACTTCCCCTCCCACAATATATAATTTGATCCTAATCATGCAGTGTTTGAGGATTGATCTAATGCAATAAAACTGGGTAGTAAAAGAGGTATGATCAAAGTGTTACTTGCCATGCTGATGATCCGCGAAACCTAGAGATTTGAAGTAACAGGCGGCGCACTCCGGGTGTTCTATCGCAAACAAACAACAAGCATACAATAAGTACTCATCTAATGCACAGGTAACACTCAAATAAGAGATCTAACCAGAAAGTTCAACTCAAGAACTCTGGTTTGCAAAAAGAATCAAATCAAACTAAGCAACGAAAGTCAAACGGCGAAAGAAAACAACTTCGATCTAGTAATCTCGATCTAAGTCAAATTTTACAGTAGCAAAAACTTGTTTAAGTTGATCAATCGGATAGAGGGTTTTGAGATGAAACTCCAGGCGCTTGAATCGCCTGATTTCGATAAACGAGCGAAAAGTTATACTAAAACAAAAATCGGATCAGAAATCGCGATCAGAAAATAACCGCGGAAAATCCGACGAAAAAGAAAAACGACGAACGGATTAATTTGTTAATTAACCTAATCCGAAAATAATAAAATAAAATAAAAATAATAATAAAATAATAAAAAACCGAAAAAAAACGAAAATAAAACCGACGAAAACCAATCAATTTTTTTTAGAAAAAAACCGGCACGGATTTCGAGGCGGCGCGAACCTCGGGCGACGCGCGGCTCCGGCGGCGGTGACGGCGGCTAGGGTTTCAGGCGGGTGGGCTCGGGCGGCGGCTGACGGGCCTGGGGCTCGGGTGCGGCGCTATTTAAAGGCGTCCCCTGGGCGGAGTCCCGCTCGGGCACGGCCCAAGGTCGGTTTCGTTTTTTTTAATAATTACGCTCGGAAGAAAAATAAAAAGAAATACTAAACGGACTCCAAAAATCCCGAAATAAATTTTCCTGGCCTTCTAAAATCAAGCCCGACAAAGTCAACATTTATTTGGGCCCTAAATGCAATTTTGCAAAACGCATATTTTTCCTAAATTCAAATAAAATATCGAAAAACTCCGAAATAAATTCTTATTTGATATTATTATTAAATCCTCAATATTTCTATATTTTGGGAAAGTCATTTTATTCCCTCTCTCATATTTTTGTAATAGAAATAATTGATGATAAAATAAATAAAATCAAATGATCCTATTCTCAAAATTTGAGAAAACTCAAATATGAAAATAACGAAATCCCCAACTCTCTCCGTGGGTCCTTGAGTTGCTTAGGATTTTTATAGGATCAAAACCAAAAGCAAATAAAATATGATAGGCATGATGATTTAATGTATAACACAAATTGAAAATTTGGGATGTTACAAACCTACCCCCCTTAAGATGAATCTCGCCCTCGAGATTCGGGTTGGCTAGAAAATAGGTGAGGGTGGTCCTTGAGCAAATCTTCCTCTCGCTCCCAGGTGGCTTCATCCTCAGTGTGGTGGCTCCACTGAACTTTGCAAAACTTGGTAACCTTACTGCGAGTGACTCGGTTCGCAAACTCGAGAATCTTAACTGGTTTCTCCTCATAGGTCAAATTGTTATCCAACTGAATTGCTTCCAATGGCACTGTATCTCTCAAAGGTATGTCAGCCATCTCCGCGTGACACTTCTTTAACTGAGAAACGCAGAATACATCATGAACTCCTGACAATCCTTCGGGCAATTCCAACTTGTAGGCCACTTCTCCCATACGCTCCAAAACTCGATATGGTCCTACAAATCGTGGCGCTAACTTTCCCTTAACTCCAAAACGCTTAATTCCTCGAAGTGGAGATACTCGAAGATAAACTCTGTCTCCGACTTCGTAAACTGTCTCCTTGCATTTAGAATCTGCGTAACTCTTCTGCCTGGACTGGGCTACCTTGAGCCTATCGCGAATCAACTTCACCTTCTGTTCAGACTCCTTAATCAAATCAGGTCCAAACAACTGGCGGTCTCCAACTTCGTCCCATGATAACGGTGTCCTGCACCTCCTTCCGTACAAGGCTTTGAAAGGGGGCCATCTTCAAACTGGTTTGGTAACTGTTGTTGTAAGAGAACTCTGCATATGGCAAATTGTCGTCCCAACTAGATCCATAGTCTAGCGCACAAGCTCTCAGCATATCTTCGAAAATCTGATTGACTCTCTCGGTCTATCCATCTGTCTGCGGATGAAAAGTTGTACTGAATTCTAGCCTGGTACCCAAAGTCTCATGCAACTGCTTCCAGAACTTTGAGGTAAACTGGGTTCCTCTATCTGATACGATACTCCTCGGAACTCCATGCAGACATACGATCCTGGTCAAGTATATCTTTGCCAACTTAGCACTGATGTAGGTGGTCGTTACTGGGTTGAAATGAGCTACCTTCGTCAATCGATCAACTACAACCCAGATCGATTCATAGCCGGAACGAGTCCTTGATAATCCCGTGATAAAATCCATGCCTAGCTTATCCCATTTCCATTCGGGTATCGGCAATGGCTGCAACAATCCTGCGGGCTTCTGATGCTCTGTCTTTACTCTCTGACATACATCACAAACTGCTACATACTCCGCAATATCCTTCTTCATTCCGGTCCACTAGAAAGTATCCTTCAAATCCAAATACATCTTGGTGTTTCCTGGGTGAATCAAATAGGGTGAATCATGTGCCTCTTGCAGAATCAACTTCCTGATCTCCGGATCATTGGGCACAAAAACACGGTCTTCAAACCATAGGGTATCATGCTCATCCTCACGAAATCCCTTAGCTTTTCCTTCGTTCATTATCTCCTTTATAGTGGCAATCTCCTTGTCAGTCTTCTGAGCTTCTCTGATTCTATCCATCAAAGTTGTCTGAATTTCCAATGCTGCTACATAGCCTCTCGGGACTATTTCCAAACATAGCTCACGAAGATCCTCGGCTAACTCCTTTGGTATTTCTCCCATCATTAGTGTATTGACATGGCTCTTATGGCTCAATGCGTCAGCTACTACATTAGCTTTTCCGGGATGGTAATGAAATCTCATATCATAATCCTTGATGAGCTCCAACCATCTCCTTTGTCGGAGATTCAACTCCTTCTGCGTGAAAATGTACTTCAAACTCTTGTGATCCGTGTACACCTCACAATGATTTCCAATGAGGAAATGTCTCCATGTCTTTATTGCATGCACTACGGCTGCTAACTCCAAATCATGCGTGGCATAATTTAATTCGTGAGGCTTCAGCTGTCGTGAAGCATACGAAACAACTCTTCCCTCCTGCATAAGCACTGCTCCAAGTCCTCGTCGTGAAGCGTCACAATACACCTCATAATCCTTGGTCTGATCTGGTAGAATTAACACTGGTGAGGTAACCAAACGTTTCTTCAACTCCTGGAAACTAGCCTCACATTCCTCAGTCCATATGAACTTGGTATCCTTCTTTAGCAACTCCGTCATAGGCTTTGCAATCTTCGAGAAGTTCTCAATAAATCTCCGGTAGTATCCTGCGAGTCCAAGAAAACTCCGGATCTCTCCAACTGTTATTGGTGCTTCCCAATTGGTCACAGTGATAACCTTTGTGGGGTCAACTGCTTTTCCTTCTCCGGATATAACGTGTCCGAGGAATCCTACTTCCTTCAACCAAAACTCACATTTGTTGAACTTGGCATATAGATGATGTTCTGTGAGCTTCTCAAGTACCAATCGCAAATGTTCTTTATGCTCCTCTTCATTCTTCAAAAATACCAGAATATCATCAATGAACACCACGACAAACTTATCCAGAAACTCCATAAACACTTTGTTCATCATGTTCATAAAATAGGTGGGTGCGTTAGTCAGTCCAAATGACATAATGGTATACTCATACAGTCCATATCTGGTGGTGAATGCTATCTTGGGTATGTCCTGCTCCCGAATCTTCAACTGATGGTACCCTGATCGCAAATCGATCTTGGAAAACACTTTAGCTCCTTGCAATCGATCAAACAGATCATTGATCATTGGTAGTGGGTACTTGTTCTTGATCGTTACCTCGTTCAATCCGCGGTAATCAACAACCACTCTTAACGATCCATCCTTCTTCTCCACTAGAAGTACTGGTAATCCCAAAGGCGAAGAACTTGGGTGAATGTAACCTTTATCCAGTAACTCTTTAATTTGCTTCTTAATTTCCACCAAATCTTGTGCGGGCATCCTGTATGGTCTCTTCGATATTGGCCCTGTGCCTGGCAAAATCTCAATCAAAAACTCAATGTCTCTATCCGGTGGCATGCATGGCAACTCTTCTGGAAATACGTCAGGGAAATCCTTTACCACTGGTACTTCCTCCTGCACAACTCCTGATAAGGAATTTACTTGTGTCCTGTTTGGCGCATGCCGGGATACATACTTGATCCTTCTTCCTTCTGGCGTTGTGAGCAAGATTGTCTTACTGGCGCAATCGATGTTCCCTTCATACTTTGACAACCAATCCATGCCTAATATCACATCCAGTCCTTGAGATTCCAATACTATTAGGTCTGAGGGAAACACATAGTTACCAATCCTTAATGGTAACCGATCACACCATCGACTAGCCATATACTCTGCTCCACGCGAGGTTACTAACATGGGTGACCTAAGGGCTTGGGTTGGCAGGTTATACTTATCAAATCCGTTGTCACGTCTCGGAGGCATCTAAGGGTTTAGAAAAGATGAGAATTAAGAATAGAATGAGGTCTAAAGAGAAAACACTACCCAAATGCACATGAGACAAATCCACACAAAAATCACTTCATTCAATCAAACAAGGGCATACAATCGGTCTAGAACTATCACAAAAGTGCGTGGACTATAATATGTACATGGGGGAATACTACTATTGTTATGGTAGTCTACTAGAAAAACTGCTCCAGCTTCATCTTCGAAGTCATCATCACTAGGATCGGAATCGGTGTTGTCGATGATGATGTAGTTATCTAGACAGGTGCAATCTTCATCTTCTCCTCCGGGTGCTGAATTCCCCATGAGTTCTTCAATCTTCTCCTTAAGATCGCCATTTTGTCTCACTAGAGCTACAATCTCATCCATGTAGTCCTTGCGACTGGCCTTCAGTTCTCCCTCTAGCTCAATAATCTTGGCTTTTGCCTTCTTCAACTCCATCATGTCTACGCACATCTGGTTCTCCTAGCGTCGAATGTGCTGGTTTAACTCCTGGATGAAAGCTGCAATGGATCTATCCTTCTTAGTGCTAACTATCTCCCATTGTTCGTCTCGGCGTCCGCAAATCTGGTAAATAGTGTCCTTGAGGTCTTCTTGGTAAACTTCTCCAATGCGTCCCATGGTGATATGAGCTGCCATGCTCTTTCCCAGACTCCATGTTGGTGCATTGAAAACACACTCCATGGGCTCCGTGATTGGCGCGAACGTCCTTCGTGGAACTAGAGCTTGAATCTTCCAACGCTCCTCTTCGGGTAAAGTGGCGTTGTAGGTCCTGTTGAAGCTTGGTATTCCAATGTTGAGGTACCTAGTGACTTCCTTCAAGTGTCGTCCAAAAGGTGTATCTTCATCCGGCTGGGTGAACTTGATCCTCGCTTCCGTCATCCTAAAAGAGTAGAAAAGATGAGGAGTCAGAAATGAGAAGAGAGTAGTGAACTAGGGCTTTAGCTTAGTGGTTGTGTCCTACAGTCAGCGTGTGCTCTGATACCATCTCTGTAGCGACCAGACCTCAAACAGTCTGACCTCTGTGCTCAGGTGTCATCCCTAGATCAGTAATGCTGACACCACACAGTACTTGAAGGATTTATAACAGAGTAGCAATCACACACTTATTACATCGATGTCTCAAAGAGAACTTATTACAATAAATATGGCTTAAGGCCATCTAATAACAATAACAGCGGAAGGCTTGGAAGATAAGTGAGTCCACCAACTCCAACGGCATCACTGATTATAGAACCACGACCTAAAAGGCACGTTACTCGTTGTCTGAAAAGTCTGCAACATGAAATGTTGCAGCCCGAAAACAGGTCAGCACATGGAATATGCTAGCAATGTAACACATAGAGAGTAATGAATGATTAAGCCTATACTACATGCATATATGGCTGGTGGAAAGCTCTATGGTTACAGTTTTGCGTAAAGCCAATTTTTCCCTACTGCAAAGGAATAAATTTATTTAACTATCATGGTGGTTGTTAAACATTGAGAATGGTTGACAGCATCCTCAATCCCATTAAAATAATCATCATTAAAACCCAACAATATTAATTTAGAAGTAACATGATGAGATTCACATGATATCCAAGTACTAGATACTCAAAACGTCCATAACCGGGGACACGGCTAACCATGATTAGTTTGTACACTCTGCAGAGGTTTGCGCACGTTTCCCCACAAGACTCAATCGCCTCCATTTGATTTCTCGCACTACACAATGTTTGAGAAACGGATGACCGAGACATAGTCTTTCAGAAGCACTAGCACCTTACGTTGGATAGACCGGTACACCTACTTTCCCCTACATCTGCTAGTCTACCCTGTAAGAGTTTGCACGACTTAATCAACTATGCCAGAGCCCATAGTGGCT
Organism: Aegilops umbellulata; assembly: GCA_032464435.1. Taxonomy (NCBI): domain Eukaryota; kingdom Viridiplantae; phylum Streptophyta; class Magnoliopsida; order Poales; family Poaceae; genus Aegilops; species Aegilops umbellulata. The sequence continues at coordinate 494,662,259 of CP136056.1, forward strand.
TGTGGCTGCACACGGAAGTTTCTAGTTTGAATAATCTCATGATCCCTTTGAGCCTGGGTGGCGGTCCAAAAAGAAACAGGCAATCCTGGAATACCCAGATGCCTCAGTCCACCCAGATGTGTGTTTAAGTTGCCACCTTAGATAAACCATTAATTAACAATCTCACATCTGTCATGGATATCACTCACCCAATCCACGTCTACTAGCATAGCATGGCATAATAAGCAAACGTAGAAGTAACTCACAAAGGTTTCATAAATAAGCAGGTAATAGGTACTACCTCAACTACTTCCCATCCCACTATTTAAAATTTGATCCTAATCATGCAGTGTTTGAGGATTGATCTAATGCAATAAAACTGGGTAGTAAAAGAGGTATGATCAAAGTGTTACTTGCCTTGCTGATGATCCGTGAAACCTAGAGATTCGAAGTAACAGGCGGCGCACTCCGGGTGTTCTATCGCAAACAAACAACAAGCATACAATAAGTACTCATCTAATGCACAGGTAAAACTCAAATAAGAGATCTAACAAGAAAGTTCAACTTAAGAACTCGGGTTTGCAAAAAGAATCAAATCGAACGAAGCAACGAAAGTCAAACGGCGAAAGAGAACAACTTCGATCTAGTAATCTAGATCTAAGTCAAATTTTACAGTAGTAAAAACTTGTTTAAGTTGATCATTCGGATAGAGGGTTTTGAGACGAAACTCCAGGCGCTTGAATCGCCTGATTCCGGTAAACAAGCGAAAAGTTATACTAAAACGAAAATCGGATCAGAAATCGCACTCAGAAAATAACAGCGGAAAATGCGACGAAAAAGAAAAATGACGAACGGATTAATTCGTTAATTAACCTAATCCGAAAATAATAAAATAATAAAAAAACGAAAAAAACCGAAAATAAAACCGACGAAAACCAATCGGTTTTTTTTCTTTTTAAAAAAAAACGGCACAGATCTTGAGGCGGCGGCGAACCTCGGGCGACGCGCGGCTCCGGTGGCGGCGGCGGTGACGGCGGCGGCGGCTAAGGTTTCGGGCGGGTGAGCTCGAGCAGCGGCTGACGGTCCTGGGGCTCGGGTGCGGCGCTATTTAAAGGCGTCCCACGGGCGGAGTCCCGCTCGGGCACGGCCCAAGGTCGGTTTCTTTTTTTTTAAATAATTACGCTCAGAAGAAAAATAAAAAGAAATACTAAACGTCCTCGAAAAATCCCGAAATAAATTTTCCCGGGCTTATAAAATCAAGACCGACAAAGTGAACATTTATTTTGGCCCTAAATGCAATTTTGAAAAACGCATATTTTTCCTAAATTAAAATAAAATATCGAAAAACTCCGAAAAAAATTCTTATTTGATTTTATTATTAAATCCTCAATATTTCTATATTTTGGGAAAGTCATTTTATTCCCTCTCTCATATTTTTGTAATAGAAATAATTGATGATAAAATAAATAAAATCAAATGATCCTATTCTCAAAATTTGAGAAAACTCAAATATGAAAATAACGAAATTCCCAACTCTCTCCGTGGGTCCTTGAGTTGCTTAGGATTTTTATAGGATCAAAACCAAAAGCAAATAAAATATGATATGCATGATGATCTAATGTATAACATTTCAAATTAAAAATTTGGGATGTTAGAGTCCACCACCCACCGACGCGGAATTGCCTCATGAGTACACCCGTACCCGTGCCCTCCTCTGGAACGCTGTCGATCGTCGCCGGCGACCACCGCGAGCCTCAGGCGCCGGCGTACTCTGTTTTAGTTTTCAAACCTGACGGGTGGGACCCCCTCGTGAGCCTCTCTTCTTCTATTTGAAACGTTTTCTGAAACTCCTTCGGGCAAAAATACGTTTTCCTTTGGGGTTGGCGTATTGCTAACCGAAACGTTTTCTGTTTTTATAAACTAACCCCTGGAAACTTTCTGTTTCATTACAGCTGAGTCCCTGGGCTAAAACCTTTATAACTTTTAACAGAAGATGATTTTGAATAGATTCTTTTTATGTCATCTTTATTTTTCTGTCTAGTTTTTTATCATAGTTATTTGAAAAAAAATTGGAACAACTTTTATACACACACGTTAGTATGCGATTTCGTTATACCGTAGATACCGGAGGAGGTGACGGAACCGCGAACTTCGCCGAGCTAGACTCCGACTACTCCGAACCAGGCAAGCATGTTTGAACCTTTGATATGATGAGTGTTTTGCATGTTTGCTCGAGTAGTTTTTCTCATGGCATGTTTATATAAGCATTAGTGAATGTTATGTTGGATGCAAGGCAAGCTACAGGTGAGCTTCGAAGTATGATATGTTCATATGATGATAAGATAACCTGATCATGTGGTGGCATGATAGGTTGTAAGCTGGTATTGTTGAAGCATGCCAGTCTTACGTTAACCGTGTAACTCCAGTGTTAACATGGATCAAGTCTCGAACCCGTTCGTTTCCCCTTCGTGCTGCCACATGTTTTCTGCAAAGAGTGCGGTTTAGTAAGTTGCAAACCTCTTTCCTCGTACACACCAAACAGAGGGACCGCGATGAGGGTTCCATGGCTCTGGATTAAAGCCCGTCATCCGGTCAGGGGGCATGGGTGTTTCCGGTTGGGAGCGAGAGGGGGGGGCACCCCTTAGAGCGCGCGATATAAATTTGATCCCATGCTATTCGAGGTTGTGACCTCCCCGTCTTAAAGTTTTTCTTCAATGTTTCCTAGGGTGATTCCTGATAGCGGAATGTGGAATGGGTGTGTACTGGTTAGATGTGTTTCTTCTAAAATACCATAAACGGAACTAGTCCTTGTGAGTACTGAAATCCGTTGGCTGTGGTTAAAGAGTACAAACTCTGCAGAGTCAAACCATTCTAGTATCCATGTCCACGACCAGGGACTTGGACATCATCTCATTGTTAGTGTCAGTCTCAGTGTCAATCTCAGTGTCAACCCATTGACAGTCTCCGGAGAATAAGCATGAAACTGAGAGTGGTAAACTCGGCTGAATGTTATTCTTGTGAATGGACTAACCAGTTTATTATTATGTGCTGAGTATTTCCTTGTGATGATTTAAATTCATGAACTACTTGAATTCAAATGATAAACTATAAGCCCTTTATGTGATGTTGCTCAGACATCCGAATGTGGCATTCTTATTATTTACTTTCGATATAAGCCCTTTATGTGATGTCGCTCAGACGTCCGACTGTGGCATTCTTGTTATTTACTTTTGATATAAGCCCTTTATGCGATGTCGCTCAGACGTCCAACTGTGGAATTCTTGTTATTTACTTTCGATATAAGCCCTTTATGTGATGTCGCTCAGACGTCCGACTATGGCACCCTTGTTATTTATTTTCATTATGAGCCCTTTTCGAGATGTCGCTTAGACGTCCGACTATGGCACGCTCCGTTATTTACATTACAATATAAACCCTTTATGTGGTGTCGCCCCAACGCCCGACTGCGGCATGTTAATTTATCTTTACCTTTCGAGGCGTCACTTCAGACACCCGATCGGTCTTCAGTTATTTTATTGGGATTTCGGGAGGACTACCGTCTGACTTCCTTTTGTTTATCGTGCAGTGCAAATTTATTATCTGAATGTGCATTACTAATCTGCTCATGTGCATCATGTTTGCATTTTTTATATCTTATGTCCAAACTGTCTTGCAAGTACATTCAAAGTACTCATCTGGCTTGTTGATTTGGCCAGATGTTGACGAAGGCGATCTTATGGATGAAGAGTTCGATAGTGAGTCCGACGCCTAGAGGAGTCCCAGTCAGTCACGTGCGATCCTGGAGTTGATCACTTGTATTATATACGCTTCCGCTACCCAAATAAATTCATCGAGCCCCAACCCGGCGCTCGGTGAGATGTAAGATATTGGAGTGATGACACCCACTACACTGTGACATATCCACCACCACCTTTATTGCGAGTCAGTAGTCATGCCACCATACCCTTGTGTCATATCCACCTTTATGTATAATATCGGCATGCTTGTAATAAATTGTTGAGCAGCCTCAGCTCGACCTTGTATAATATTTAGTACTGCTGGATTTCTGTATAAATGATTTGTATACCGGTAAGAAGGATTCTTCTGTACTGGTCAACACAAGGGTCGGCTTTTCAATAAATGTTTTATTGGAAAATCGGTCCTGACAACCTTGGTATTAGAGCCAGGATGACTGTAGGAAGCCACTAGGTGCGATCGCTAATCAGTTATTAGCGTAATAAATGTTATTTTTAGCGTTTTGCAAATGTAGCAATTTTCTGTTAGTCATCATAAATTTATGATCTGACTATTCGGAATTTTTGCCAACCTTTGTAGATGGCTGGCAACGACTGTGAGTCACAGGTGTTCGCCAATGTACCTGAGGGGTTTATGAAGCTTCTCGTCTCCATCACCAAGGTCGCGATCGGGCCACCGGCTCGTCCGTAGTTCACACTCTACCAGCACAAGATCAGCGACAGCGTGTCTATGTACCAGGCCGCGGTGCAATTCTCTCTCGTGTTCTTGATTTGGCACGATCTTGATGTATCGCGAGCTTTGCTATTATAGTTGGATCTTATGTTGCTTCTCCCCCTCTTCTCTCTTGTAATGGATTGAGTTTTCCCCTTGAAGTAATCTTATCGAATTGAGTCTTTAAAGATTTTAGAACACTTGATGTATGTTTTGCCGTGCGTATCTGTGGTGACAATGGGATATCACGTGACTCACTTGATGTATGTTTTGGTGATCAACTTGCGGGTTCCGCCCATGAACCTATGCATAGGGGTTGGCACACGGTTTCGTCGTGATTCTCCGGTAGAAACTTTGGACACTCTTTGAAGTACTTTGTGTTGGATTGAATAGATGAATCTGAGATTGTGTGGTGCATATCGTATAATCATACCCATGGATACTTGAGGTGACATGGGAGTATCTGGGTGACATTAGGGTTTTGGTTGATTTGTGTCTTAACGTGTTATTCTAGTATGAACTCTAGGGCTGTTTGTGACACTTATAGGAATAGCCCAATGGATTGATTGGAAAGAATAACTTTGAGGTGTATTTGTACCCTACAATAATCTCTTCATTTGTTCTCCACTATTAGTGACTTTGGAGTGACTCTTTGTTGCATGTTGAGGGATAGTTATATGATCCAAGTATGTTATTATTGTTGAGAGAACTTGCACTAGTGAAAGTATGAACCCTAGGCCTTGTTTCCTAGCATTGCAATACCATTTACGCTCACTTTTATCATTAGTTACCTTGCTTTTTTATATTTTCAGTTTACAAAAACCTATATCTACCATCCATATTGCACTTGTATCACCATCTCTTCACCGAACTAGTGCACCTATACAATTTACCATTGTACATATTGGGTGTGTTGGGGACACAAGAGACTCTTTGTTATTTGGTTGCAGGGTTTCTTGAGAGAGACCATCTTCATCCTATGCCTCCCACAGATTGATAAACCTTACGTCATACACTTGAGAGAAATTTTCTACTATCCTACAAACCTCTGCACTTGGAGGCCCAACAACGTCTACAAGAAGAAGGTTGCGTAGTAGACATCACCGCGTAGTTCGTGTGATCGAGGCACCCGTCATGTTCATTAAATAATGTACATACTGTCTAGCAGCACCGTATGTGCCGCTTGGCCTCGTAGCTCGATGTAATACCAGACTTATGTAATCCACAAGCATCAATAAAGCGGTCGTTTCTGTACCATGTTGTTGTGTATTGCCAGAAGACTTGATCTCTGGGCTGGCAATGCAAGGAAAACCGGTTGCTCTGAGCTGGGGTGCCACACATGTCCCCCGTGTGGCACTCCGCCGGGAGCGGAGCAGCTGGAGGTGGGGCAACCAGCACCCTGGTCCAGCCTCCTCGATCACGAGCGCCTCATCGTCCTCGACCTCAACCTATGGCTCCACCATGTGCACTGGAGCTGGCATTCGCGGCCACGACCGAAGCAAGGTTGTGTTGCCGAGGAGAAGCTCTCACTGCCACAGCTGAAGCATGAGCCTCACCTCTTCCTCTCACCATGGTGGAAGCAAACACAAGGAGAATGGAGAAGAGCAAGGTGGATGAGTATTACCTCCCATGCCCCGTGCTTTTATAGGGGAAGGCGCGGGGGTTGGCTCTCCACTACCCTAGGGCAACCGCCCCGCTCCACCAATACAACATCCTGCATTTCTGGTAGGCACTTTACTCCATCGAGGACCCAGTGTCGCCAATCCAGCGTCCTGGCTCCCCTGATTGAAGCGCCATCACCACGACCGCCCTTCTACACCAATCCCATGTCCCGCGCCTAAACCGTGTCATGGGGGACTCCAGTAAAAGGAGGGAGTGATGATAGGAATGGCAGTTACCTCAAGCCACGCGTGATCGTGGGCCTGCCCAGGTTGAGCTTAGTGGCAATCCGCGTACGCACACGCCGCTGGTTTCTGGCACAAGCGGTAATGGCTGCTAGGGCAATGAAAATACCAGAGGGAGGCTGAGGGCTAGCTCGAGTTAAGATTAATTAAGAAGCAAAGAAGACGTCAAATACGAATATTATCCCGCTAAAATCAGCACTGGTTGTCTGTGCATTATTTGGGCCTCGCCCAACAATGCCCGACAGCACGTGTGGCCTAGGCCCGGGGGCTACTGTCGATGTACTAAACATGGGTATAATACCATGACTTGTGGATAGACAAGTGGTTGCTTCCCCACAATACCAAAGCCACTGTGAAGATTCCCAAATCAGGAAACATCTCTTTACAAGATCAAGGAGCGCATCAAGAAGACCAAGGTTCGAAACAAGCATCAAGACAATCACTGGCACAGAAGCGGCCCTTGCCGCCAAGGTGAAGACCCGGCAAGCCCCGTGGCTAGCAAAACCCCCGCCAACGTATAACACTCCACCTCACTAACTAGCTGGACACTGACTGTGAGGTGTCGAGCCCGCATGCAACAAGGTGGCGTTTGCCAGCATGTGTCAGCTTGCTAGAGGAAAGATTACCTTTACCGACACATGTCCAAATGACATGTCAAGCTAATAGGAGTTAGCAAGGTAAGCATTGTTGCATCCTTGCCGGGGCTTCTCCTCCTCGCGACACCTAGCGATACATTAAATGCTTTTTGTCATAACTAGCAGAGTTAGGTATGATAGCACCGTATGCTATCTAATCATTATGTAATGACCCTTTTGCCACTTTGGTAACCCCTTTGAGCTATCAAAGGAGGACCAAGGAAACCTTTAGGAGGTTTCCGACCCATTCCAACTCTACGCACTCCTACTCATGTAGCTGCCTTCTCCTTGCACCTTAACGGGGAAGAGCGCCCTGTGTACTCGTGCTCCACAACATCATCAATACACCAAAAGCAGGACTAGGATATTACACCTCAAAGGTGGCCCGAACCTGGGTAAATCCTTGCGCCTTCTGTTACACCTAGTCTTTGTGTTTTATACAACCCCTTGTGGAACCACAAGGGGACAAATCACCCCATAGATAGTCGATCCACACCGATAATCCTCCCTTTATTGAGAAAGTGCTTGACCTCAAGTGGGTGCATAATCTATCTTGTTATGTGTACAAGCGAATATCAGTGGTCTAACTAACATTGACGACTACCATAAATGCTTATATCCTGCTTAGGATCTCAATAATTAAAACTTTAAAACACTAATATGAACACATCGGACTTTGTAGGGAAGGGGCCCTTGGAAGCATATAAGGGAGTAAAGAAGCTGCTGAAATGACGTAATAATTTTCATGAGTTACTTGACCTGAATACTTTTGGTAGTACAAAGTCTGAAAGTTTAGGATTGTTCATTATGTTGTCCAAGGAACTAGAAGGCAAGGGCACCTTATTTCGTCAGTATATCAAATTGTTACATTATGATCCAAATTCATGTATAAAGATAAAGGCTAACTTCTGACAAGCGAGTGGAGTGAGGCCCGTCACCGGTAGGCTTGGGCCGAAGCGAAGATCAGAATTAACCTAGGTCACTTGCGTTATATATGTCCTTTGTAAGCAGCCGCATGGGATAGGTTGATCAGTTGTTAATCCTCAACGTTTCTAACCTCCCCCGATGTAGTGAAGATTTGCTATATAGAGTCCATGATTTTTTCCCCTTCGTGTTGGAGGGGGTTTCCACGTTAAAATCACGTGTCTCTTGTGTTCATCTCGTTCTTCATTGTGTTCCATTGCATGTTGTATCTCTAACAAGTGGCATCAAAGCCTTATTTCTATCTAGGGTTTCAACGACATGGCATTGATGAAGTTTGATCTTTTACTACTGGTTTATGACATGAGGTTTTCCCTGTGGCAAGTGAAGATGCGGGCAGTGCTGGCGTATCCCGATCTGGACGAGGTGCTTGATGGATTCAGTGGGAAAGAACGGAAGTTGTGGATTAATTATGAGACGCGCAAAGATCGTAAGATTATGTCTATGATCCATCTTCATCTATCTAACAATGTTTTGCAAGAGTTGTTGGAGGAGAAAACTGCAGCAGCCCTTTGACTGAAATTGAAGTGGATCTGCATGTCCAAGGATCTGGCTAGTAAGATGCACATGAAGATGAAGTTGTTCATGCACAAGTTGCAAGAAGGTGGTTCAGTGCTAAACCACTTATCGATCTTCAAGGAGATCGTGTCTAACTTGCAGTCTATGGAGGTAAAGTATTATGATGAAGATTTAGGTCTTCTACTTTTATGCTCGTTTCTAGTACCTTTGCTAATTTCTGTGATACCATATTATATAGCCGTGACGAACTAATTGTTGTGGACGTATATGAGGCCCTTCAATAGAAGGAAAAGATGAAAGATATGTTGCAATATGAGGAATCGTCGAAGCTTTGCAGGTACGAGGCAGTCCTAAGAAGAAAAAGTACTACAACAACAATAGAGATAAAAGCAAGAACGACAGAGGTCATTCGAAGTTTAGAGGATCTGGGAAGGACAAATTCTGTAGTTATTGTAAGAAATGGGGTCGCCTTATTCATGGTTGTTGGAAGTTGGAAAATAAGGAGAAAAGAAATGGTGCGTGGAAGCCTAAAAAAATCTGAAGGTGATGGTAAGGTCAATGTTACATTTTGTAATAAGTCTGATTTAGATGATGCTCTAATTATATTTGCCGGCCGTGCTTCATGTCATGATGAATGGATACTTGATTATGCCTATTTGTTTCATATATGTTGTAATGGAGATCGGCTTAGTACGTATGAGTTTGTGTAGAGTGAAGATGTTGTGCGTATGGGAGATGACAACCCACCTGAGATTGTGGGAATTCGTCTGTTCAGGTCTAGACGCATGATGGCATAGTACGTACACTGACAGATGTGAGACACATACGAGGCATGGCCAGAAACCTCATCTCGCCGAGTACTCTTGACATCAAAGGGTATTACTACTCCGATTCAGACGGAGTTTTGGAAGTAACAAAAAGATCTCTCATTTATATGGTAGGTCACATGAGTTCTTGTAAGTTATACGTTCTTAGAGGAAAAATTATTACCGGTACTACTTCTGCTGTTGTTACTTCTGATAAATGTAGTAAACAAATATTTGGTATATGCACCTTGGGCACATGAGTAAACCTGGCATGGCAGAATTGACCAAGAAGGAACTTCTGGATTGCTGCAATGTAAGTGATTTGGAGCTTTGTGAGCACTGCATTTTTGGTAAGCACAAGCGGGTAAAGTTCAATGTTGTTGTTCATACCATAGAAGGTATAGTAGATTACGTACATGCTGATTTGTGGGGACCTTCCCATAAACCCTGGCTTGTTGGTGCTCGTTATATGCTTACAATTATTGACGAAAACTCCAGAAAAGTGTGGCCGTATTTTCTGAAAAATAAATATGATGTTTTTGATGCCATTAAGGAATGGAAAGTTATGGTAGAAAGGCAAACTAAGAGGAAGGTAAAAGTACTACGTATTGAAAATGGTATGTAATTTTGTTCAAAAGCTTTTAAGAATTATTATAGAAACTTGGGCATCGTCAGACACCGCACCGTCCCGTACACTCCTCAACAGAATGGTGTGGCTAAGTGCATGAATAGAACCATAATCTATAGAGCTCGTTGCATGTTGTCCTATGCTTGCATGGGCAAACATTTTTGGGCCGAAGTAGCCTCGACCGCCTGCTACCTCATCAATAGGTCACCATCCATTCCACTTAATAAGAGAACTCACATTGAGGTATGGTCTAGTGCACTAGCTAATTATTCAAAGTTGAGGGTATTCAGTTGCACTGGCATATGCACACATTGATAATGGAAAACTTGAGCCTAGAGCTATTAAGTGTGTGTTTGTTGGTCATGGTTCCGGAGTAAAGGGATACATATTATGGAATCCTGAAACTAATAAGGTTTTCATGAGTAGGAGTGTTGTTTTCAATGAATCTACTATGTATCATGATGATCTGTCCATAGATACTTTTGATGTAGAGCCACAACGAGTTACTCTGCAGGTGGATCATGTTGATGAGGAGGAAAATATAATTGTTGATAATGATAATGTTTCTCTAGATGCACATGTTAATGACAATGCTGATGCCCATGATGTGCAACACTCACCCTATTTTGTAGCGACAAATTCAGTCTCTTGTAGCTGGCAGGAGAAAGAGTGTCATTAACAAACCTAAACGCCTAATTAAAGAGTGACATTGTTCATTATGCTTTTAGTTGTACAGAACGGGTTGAGAACATCCATGAGCCGTCCATATACACTGAAGCGCTTGTTTCCGGTGACCGCAGAAGTGGATTGTAGCTATGTAGGAAGAGATGCAGTCACTTGAGAAAAATGGCACATGGGATGTTGTGCACTTGCCTAAACAAAAGAAGACCGTTCACTGCAAATAGATCTTCAAAAGAAATGAGGGTTTATCTCCTAGAGAGCTGCAAGGTTTAAGGCAAGGTTAGTGGCTAAGGCCTTCAGTCAGATACCAGGTATTGATTATAATGATGTGTTCTCTCCACTTGTGAAGCATAATTCCATTAGTGCATTTTTCGGTATTGTTGCTATGCATGATCTTGAGCTTGAGCAGTTAGATATCAGGACTGCTTTTAGATACGTCCATTTGCATCATGTTTTTATGTTGATATTTATTGCATTATGGACAATTATTTCACTTTATAATACAATTCTTATGCCTTATCTCTCTTATTTGCAAGTTCGGAGACCACCGGCAGCCGGCATTCTGGACCGGAAAGGGCTACATCGGAGGCACTTTTTCTAAACATCTCCAAATGAGCTAAAAATGATGTAGACTTATTTTGGAATATATTAAAATTATTGGCGAAATAAATACCATAGGCGGATCCACCAGGTAGCCACAAGCCTGGGGGCGTGTCCACCCCCTAGGCGCGCCTCCCGAGCTTGTGATGCCCTTGGCAGCCCTCCGGGGCCCATCTTATCCCATATGACGCCATTTTCCCTAGAAAATATCAAAAGGAAGGTTTCAGGATGAAGCATCGCCGTCTCAAGGCGGAACCAGGGCAGGAGCACTTTTGCTCTCCGGCAGAGAGATTCCACCGGGGAAACTTCCCTCCAGGAGGGCAAAGCCATCGTCATCACCAACAATTTTCTCATTGTGGGAGGACAAATCTTCATCAACACCTTAACTAGCACCATCTCATCTCAAATCCTAGTTCATCTTTTGTGTTCAATCTTTGTCTCATAACCTCGGATTGGTACCTGTGGGTCGCTAGTAGTGTTGATTACATCTTGTAGTTGATGCTTGTTAGTTTATTTGGTGGAGGATCATATGTTCAGATCCTTGATGCTATTCAATACCCCTCTGATCTTGAGCATTAATATGTTTTGTGAGTAGTTATGTTTGTCCTTGAGGATTAAACATTATATTTCAGGTACACCCATTAATGTTGAAACTAATATTATCCAAACTATGACGCCAGAGCAACACATAAGGGAAACCTTCTGGAACGCTCCAGAGCCTTGTAAAAGGGGTAGGTATGTGGTACAGTAAGTAAACCGACTCCAAAACTTCCATAAAAGTACTTTCTGTCTGTTTTGGAATATTTAAAAATTTAGGAAAATAAAAATGGTCTGAAAAGCGCACGAGGGAGCGACAAGCTCGAGGGGTGCACCCCACCCCCTGAGCGCGCTCCCCAAGTTTGTGGCCCCCTCGTGGACTTTCCTGGCTCCATTTTTCTTCCATGCATGTTACCTGTCCTGCACGAGAAGAAATCATTATATATACTTCCTGAGGTTTTGACCATCGTATTTCCGTATCGCAGGGATATCTTCTATTCCTATTTCATGTTGTTTTTCTGACAGGTCTAAAAGTATGTTGTCCCAAGACTCAGATGGAGAGAGCTATGTTTTCCACTACATTGCAAAGCCAAGGATCTATGGAGATGTGGATCCTTATGGCTGGTCCACGGAAGAAGAACGAGATGTTGATCTGAAGAGAACAGGGAACATCGGCTCAGAATAAGATGAAGCTCATGTACCTCAACCTGGGGATATGCATGTGGAATTCAAGAAGTCAAGTATCCCAAATAAAGGAAAGCAAGGATGCATTATGTAAAAAGGTATTGAAACTTGAGCAAGAAGTCAATAGGCCGAGGGAGGAAAATTGCATCCTAAAACTTAAGTTGAAGGACAAGCCCATCACATCATCATCACCATCATTACCGAAGAAATAGACTTGAGTACACGGGTATGGGCACTTCCCTTGGCTTGTGCCAAGCTTGGGGGAGGTGCGCTGGCATCGTATCACCACCACTTTTATCATCATTATCTATCATAGCTCCATCCCTAGTTATTTGGTGATTTAGAAGAATAAAGTTTAGTATGATCTATTTTCGAGTGCTTGCTTAGTGACCTATCTATCTATGTAATCATGTGTGAGATATATAATAAAGAGTAGTTGAGTTTTGCTTTGCTTTATGGTTCAATATTAGCATTTAGAATTAAAAGAATAAAATATCATATGCTACTCCCATGGGGGGTAATGACTTCTGATAAAAGAAGTATAGTTGGTAAAATTTGTTGGAAGTTGACAAGCATAGCATTGGTCATTGGTATAATCCATGAAAATGTAATATAAGGAAGAGAAGTATCACATATCTTGGGCATCTTTTATGATTGTGAGCCCCCATCAAGTATTCTATATCAATTAGTTGACGTTGGACAAGGAATACAACATAATGAGTTATAGTTGTTTACATTCACATAGAAGTTATATTGTTATGGATCTCCTAACATGTGGTGCTTGTCTAGGATCTTTCACTAGCCCAAAAATTCACACTAAGTAGAGATACTACTTGTGCATCCAAAAACCTTAAATCCAGTTTCATGTCATGAGAGTCCACTATATCAACATAGGGATTGAATAAGATCCTTGAAGTAAGTTGTCATCGGTGCAAAAGCAATAAAAATTGCTCATAAATATGTATGTTCTTTTATTCTAAGGGAAAGTAAGCTTTGTACGATCTTGTGATGGTGAAGAAATAAAAGCGACAGACTGCATAGTAAAGGTTGCTATCACAAGGGGAAATATAAAGTGAGGTACATTTACATTATGAGTTTGCACATCAGAAAAATAAAAAGCACATGACAACCTCTACTTCCCTCTGCGAAGGGCCTATCTTTTACTTTCATGCATTTACTTTCATGTATTTACTTTTATGCAAGAGTCATTAGTGTTTATCCTTTTTCCTCTCTATCTACTCTCTAGTGGCAAGCATCATGTGGTAGATAGATCCAGACATATATATCCAGTTGGATGTACGTGATCATGAGTTACTATTGTTGACATTTGATAACCCACAAGTATAGTGGATCACAACAGTTTTCGAGGGTAGAGTATTCAACCCAAATTTATTGATTCGACATAAGGGGAACCAAAGAATATTCTCAAATATTAGCAGTTGAGTTGTCAATTCAACCCACCTGAAAGACTTAATATCTACAGCAAAGCTGTCGGTGTACTAAAGTAGGGGTACCTTAGTACCCCGAACTTGTGCACGGGCAGTAGTAGCGTCCCGCGGCAAGGCTTGCCAGGGGAGCGACAAGAGTCTCCACGGCCCTTTTTGGGCCGGACGAAGGCCAAGTGATCGAGCCAAGAAGACCAAGCCCCGGCAAGAGGAGCTTGCCGGGCCAAGAAGGCGAGGTCCGGCAAGAGGAGCTTGCCGGGCCGAGAAGGCGAGGTCCGGCAAGAGGAGCTTGCCGGGCCAAGGCGACAAGGCCCCGGCAAGAGGAGCTTGCCGGGACGGCTAAGCCGAAGGACCAAGGCCTCGGCAGGAGGAGCTCGCCGGGACGGCCAAACCAAGGCACCCCAAGAGAAGCCCGCCGCGGCGCGCCACGCGCCCCGGCAAGGCCTGACGAGCGGCAAGCTCTCAGGTGCGGCAAGACAACCACCGCGGCAAGCCACTTGCCGCGGCGAACCACCACCTCAGACGTGCGCCCCAGCTCACCTGCCCACGCGTCACTCTGGAGCTTCCCCAGAGACACGTGGCGGGGCGCCGCGCAGCCTGGGGCATGCGCGTGGCATGCGACTTTGGCGGAGTCGCCCCCGTGGCAAGCGGAGGCGCCCCTAACGGTCCGCCTCGGCACTGTTCAGGCGATCCAGACGGGCATTTAATGCCTTTGTCCCCCGCCGTCAGAGTTAGGTGCGATAGCACTGTGCGGCCACTGTTCACACAGTTCCTTGCCATTTTTACCCTCACCTGCGTCGCTGCCTGTGGAAAACCCCTTAGCATATAAAAGGAGGCCCATGCGCACGTAGGGAGGGAGGAGAAAACCTAGAGGGGAGAGGGAAGAAGACCCAGAAGGAGGACACCCAGTAGACCCTCGTCTACGTCCAGCTCCAACTTACTGTAGCTTCTTGCGCTCCAGAGCAAGAACTCGAATCAACCAGACATGCAGCAGTAGGGTTTTACGCATCCATGCGGCCCGAAGCTGGGTAAAATCGTTGTGTGTGTGTCGCCTCGATCTGCTCTTTGTGCAACCTCCGCCCCCCGCCGAACCGACAAGGGGCTCCTTCCCCATAGGTGCTCGTGGAGGCCGATATCCCCCGACATCTTTGGCGCGCCAGGTAGGGGGTGCGTCGAGGTTGTGCGAACCAGATTTGGCGACCACGGGCAAGCTCAGGTATGGCCAGGTACCTTTCCGCTCCAACCCGCGGAGCAGAGGCATTCCTCCTCGCGGACTCGCGCACGGCCCTCCTCGAGTACCCACTCACGCAGAGTCCGGGCAAGAGCAGCTGCTCCTTGAGGAGGACCGCCTTCCGGCCGCTGAGCGAGTTTCTCGCCTCCAGCAAACTCTGCGCCGCTCCCGTAGCCGCAGAAGTTAGCGCCGGAAGTTGCGGGAAAGGCGACCTCGTTCTTCGGCGAGCCCAGGCCGCCAAGATCCAAACGAGTCGACGCCGACCGTGGGAGGAACCTTGCCAGCGCGGCCGTCGGAACCCGTTCCGTCGGCCACCCTCTCTGTCCAAGTCTTGCCGCAGTTGCATGTAATCCTTGGCACAGAGACGGGCGCAGATCCCAAGCATAGCTTATGTGCCCCGCACATCTTGTCGATTTCGCGCCTCTCCGCTTGGCGCATGCATTATTTGACACGATTGTGCAGCACTCGACTCCGGCAAGCGATGGCGGTCCGCGAAGCCCCGAGCCTTCGTTATTCCCTTACCTCGAGTAGGGGGGATGACAGGATAGGCTGGGCGTCGCCCGAGGAAGTTGCGCCTTGCCGGACGGCAAACAACAGAAAAGCTAAGTTGCCAAAGTTTGAGCAATTAAGCTCCTTTTTATCCTTGAGTTATCTTCCTCGAACGGCCGAGCTTCGTATGGGAAACCTGTGCGCGGAGGGGCCGGCTCGTGGCTGGTTGCGCCCTTATTTCGTTTCGAGTCCGCTCAATGACTTAAGTGTGCTACGTCCCGAGTGGCGTCCTACTTTGTTTCGAGCTTGCTCGGCAGCTTGAGCGTGCCGCGACTGCAGTCGCCGCGCTTACCTCGCCCTGAGCCTGCTCAACATTGTAAGTGAGTTGCGCCAGCCGTGGCAAGGTTTCTTGCCGGTGGAGGCTCCGCCAGCGGGTTGCTGATGTCCCGCACTCGGCACCCGTGGCAAGGCGGAGGCTTGCACCGACAAGTTCCCGGGAGCGTAGGGCGTGAACATACGAAGCACAAAGTCGAACGAGGGAGATAACAGCGCAATGAACTGCCTAAGATAAAAGTTATATTCCAAAATGACTTGCCGCTGCTCTAATCAGCCCTTTCTATGACATGCTCAGCAGCGACAAGGGAAGAAAAGAAAGAGGTGGGCGGCCTAATCCGCGCGGTCACCCTCGACCCTCCTGATCCCGGCCACCCTTTCCACAATGGGGGTGACGAGGGCCCTGATCTCCGTCAGGTCGGCGTCTTCCGGCAGGTGCCTGAGGACGTTGGTAAGCCTGATGGTGGGGTTGCGGAAGACGATCTTCACCAGCACCCTCTCGAGGGCCCCGGAGACGGCTTCCCGCGTCTCCTCGGCCAGCTGCTCTGGGATCGTTTCCCGGAGTTGCTGGAGCACCCCCACCAAGCCCTTGAAGAAGGAAGAAGGAAGGAGTGCGGACCCTCGTCATCCCCTTCCGCTCATTATAAAGGGGCGGAGTGGGGGCTCGGACGCCCCGCCCAACCAATCAAAGCAGAGGAAGGGCAGGCGACGGGGCTGACCCTCTACTTAGACCCGCGTCGGCCCGGCTTCCCGCCTCCACCACCGCAACCCCAAGCGCATGGAGGACGCGTGGCGGGCGAGCAGGGCCGAGGCAACAGATGGGGCGACCTCTCCCCCCCCACTCGAAAGTGGGGGAGGACGTTTCGCCTTTCCAAATAAAGGAATCGTGCCCGACGTGACGCATGCCTGCGGGCCTCAAGCCCCGCGCACGCCACCCACGTCACGCACGTCTCGCACGCCTCGCCCCCCCCCCCCCCACGACGCCGCGATAAGCACGCGCCACTTGGGGAGGGCGCGACGGGCACGGAGTTAAGGAGCAGCGCAACCTAGGCCACGCGTGCCCGTGCACTGTTAGGGCCTGGCCCAACAACGCTCGGCACCGTGTATGGCCCAGACCCGGGGGCTCCTGTCGGTGTACTAAAGTAGGGGTACCTTAGTACCCCGAACTTGTGCACGGGCAGTAGTAGCGTCCCGCGGCAAGGCTTTCCAGGGGAGCGACAAGAGTCTCCACGGCCCTTTTTGGGCCGGACGAAGGCCAAGTGATCGAGCCAAGAAGACCAAGCCCCGGCAAGAGGAGCTTGCCGGGCCAAGAAGGCGAGGTCCGGCAAGAGGAGCTTGCCGGGCCGAGAAGGCGAGGTCCGGCAAGAGGAGCTTGCCGGGCCAAGGCGACAAGGCCCCGGCAAGAGGAGCTTGCCAGGACGGCTAAGCCGAAGGACCAAGGCCCCGGCGGGAGGAGCTCGCCGGGACGGCCAAACCAAGGCACCCCAAGAGAAGCCCGCCGCGGCGCGCCACGCGCCCCGGCAAGGCCTGACGAGCGGCAAGCTCTCAGGTGCGGCAAGACAACCACCGCGGCAAGCCACTTGCCGCGGCGAACCACCACCTCAGACGTGCGCCCCAGCTCACCTGCCCACGCGTCACTCTAGAGCTTCCCCAGAGACACGTGGCGGGGCGCCGCGCAGCCTGGGGCATGCGCGTGGCATGCGACTTTGGCGGAGTCGCCCCCGTGGCAAGCGGAGGCGCCCCTAACGGTCCGCCTCGGCACTGTTCAGGCAATCCAGACGGGCATTTAATGCCTTTGTCCCCCGCCGTCAGAGTTAGGTGCGATAGCACTGTGCGGCCACTGTTCGCACAGTTCCTTGCCATTTTTACCCTCACCTGCGTCGCTGCGTGTGGAAAACCCCTTAGCATATAAAAGGAGGCCCATGCGCACGTAGGGAGGGAGGAGAAACCTAGAGGGGAGAGGGAAGAAGACCCAGAAGGAGGACACCCAGTAGACCCTCGTCTACGTCCAGCTCCAACTTACTGTAGCTTCTTGCGCTCCAGAGCAAGAACTCGAATCAACCAGACATGCAGCAGTAGGTTTTATGCATCCATGCGGCCCGAAGCTGGGTAAAATCGTTGTGTGTGTGTCGCCTCGATCTGCTCTTTGTGCAACCTCCGCCCCCCGCCGAACCGACAAGGGGCTCCGTCCCCATAGGTGCTCATGGAGGCCGATATCCCCCGACAAAAGCATTTAGTAGCAAAGTAGTATGGAAGTAACTGTAACAGTGGCAAGAGTAACAGTAGCAGTTTTTGTAGTAATCATAACAGTGGCAACGGAAAAGTCACTAAGCAAAGATCAATATGTGAAAAGCTCGTAGGCAATGGATCAATGATGGATAATTACGTCGGATGCGATTCCTCATGCAACAGTTATAACATAGGGTGACACAGAACTAGCTCCAGTTCATCAATGTAATGTTGGCATGTATTCCGAATATAGTCATACATGCTTATGGAAAAGAACTTGCATGAAATCTTTTGTCCTACCCTCCCATGGCAATGGGGTCCTATTGGAAACTAAGGGGTATTAAGGCCTCCTTTTAATAGAGTACCGGACCAAAGCATTAACACTTAGTGAATACATGAACTCCTCAAACTACGGTCATCACCGGCAGTGGTCCCAATTATTGTCACTTCGGGTTTGCAAGATCATAACACATAGTAGGTGACTATTGACTTGCAAGATAGGATCAAGAACTCACAAATATTCATGAAAACATAACAGGTTCAGATCTGAACTCATGGCACTAGGGCCCTAGTGACAAGCATTAAGCATAGCAAAGTCGTAGCAACATCAATCTCAGAACATAATGGATACTAGGGCTCAAACCCTAACAAAACTACCTCGATTACATGATAAATCTCATCCAACCCATCACCGTCCAGCAAGCTTATGATCGAATTACTCACGCACGGCGGTGAGCATCATGAAATTGGTGATGGAGGAAGGTTGATGATGACGACGACGATGGATTCCCCTCTTCGGAGCCCCGAACAGACTCCAGATCAGCCCTCCCAAGAGAGATTAGGGCTTGGCAGCGACTCCGTATCGTAAAACGCGATGAATCCTTCTCTCTGTTTTTTTTTCTCCCCGAACATGAATATATGGAGTTGGAGTTGAGGTCGGTGGAGTCTCAGGGGGCACACGAGGAAGGGGGCATGCTCCAGGGGGGTGGGCGCTGAGGGAGTCCTGGATTAGGGGGTCCTCGGACAGCCGGACTATATCCTTTGCCGGACTGTTGGACTATGAACATACAAGATTGAAGACTTCGTCCCGTGTCTGGATGGGACTCTCCTTGGCGTGGAAGGCAAGCCTGGAAATTCGGATATGTAGATCTCCTCCCTTGTAACCGACTCTGTGTAACCCTAGCCCCCCTCCGGTGTCTATATAAACAGGAGGGTTTAGTCCGTTGGACAACAACAATCATAACCATAGGCTAGCTTCTAGGGTTTAGCCTCTACGATCTCGTGGTAGATCAACTCTTGTAGTACTCATATCATCATGATCAATCAAGCAGGAAGTAGGGTATTACCTCCGTCGAGAGGGCCCGAACCTTGGTAAACATTGTGTCCCCCGCCTCATGTTACCATAGGCCTTAGACGCACAGTTCGGGACCCCCTACCCGAGATCCGCCGGTTTTGACACCGACATTGGTGCTTTCATTGAGAGTTCCACTGTGTCGTCATCATAAGGCATGATGGCTCGTCTTGTTGTCAAGGACAACATCACCTTTGGGGGAGCCCTGGCTGTAGGCCAAACTCTTCGACTAGGCGGCTTCGTCATGACCGCCTGCTTGGCCGTTGCGCCGACGACGACTTCTCGGGTCATCGAAAATAGCCTCCACGTCGGCTCGGAATTCGCTGAGTAGATGGGTCCAATGGAGCTCTCTTCCCTGAGCGAGCTCTTGGATCGCATTGCCGCCTTGGGAGTCACCATGGACTATGATCAGGTCGGGCTTAAACCCGACCAAAGGGAGATTAACTCTCTGCCGGTCACCGATCAGATAGCGGTGGTGGAAGAGCAACGCAATAATTCTTCCTCTATCCTGAGGACAAACTATGTCCGGATTCCCGAGCTCTCCAAGCCGGATACCTGTCTACGGGAGGACATGGCCCAAGCTTTGAACCTAGAATCAGACAGCGGGCCAAACCTATTGGGAAACATCTCGAAGCCCGAACTTCCAAGATCGAAAACTCCTCCACCCCTGGGTCACAGATCGGGTTAGGGTTCGGACTTAAATCCACCCACCCACCCATATATAAGCGATCTTTCCCACATTAGACAAGAGCCCCAAGAGACAGTACATCACTACTGGGCCAGATTCCTCCTTGTAATGAACAAGGTCAGGGACTGTCACGAGGAAGGCGCAATTTCATTCTTTTGAAATAATTGCACAGAAAAGGGAATCCTCAACACCATAAGTCGTCGTGATATAGCACACTTTGCTGACTTGGCGGCCATAGTACAGAAGTACTGTGCGATGGAAAGCGCCTGGAAAACCCAGACAAAATTCTAGGATCCTCCGGCTCTCACTAAACCCACCGTCCGAACTAAAAGGGTGTACTCTCGTAAGTCACCCGATCCAATTACAAAGAAACAAAAGCCCACTATAGGGCGTGGAACCGTATTGGAGGGATGGCTCAATGGGCCATGCAAAATTCACAGTACAACTAATACCATGCCAACACATAGCCTTAGAGCATGTTGGGTACTCCGGCAGGTGGCCAAGAGCGGAGAGGATATCCTCATCAACAATACAACAGAGCACCATCCGGTGGAAAATAACAATACAGTGTTGATACGTCTCCAACATATCTATAATTTTTGATTGCTCCATGCTATATTATCTACTGTTTTGGACTATATTGGCCTTTATTTTCCACTTTTATATTACTTTTTGGACTAACCTATTAACCGGAGGCCCAACCCAGAATTGTTGTTTTTTGCCTATTTCAGTGTTTCGACGAAACGGAATATCAAACGGAGTCCAAACGGAATGAAACCTTCGGGAACGTGATTTTATCATCAGATAAGATCCAGGAGACTTGGACCCTCCGTCAAGAAAGCCACGAGGCGGTCACGAGGGTGGAGGGCGCCCCCCTAGGGCGCGCCCCTGCCTCGTGGGACCTTCGAAGCTCCACCGACGTACTCCTTCCTCCTATATATACCTATGAACCCCCAAACGATCAGGTACGGAGCCAAAAACCTAATTCCACCGCCGCAACCTTCTGTATCCATGAGATCCCATCTTGGGGCCTGTTCCGGAGCTCCGCCGGAGGGGGCATCCATCACGGAGGGCTTCTACATCATCACAATAGCCTCTCCGATGAAGTGTGAGTAGTTTACCTCAAACCTTCGGGTCCATAGTTAGTAGCTAGATGGCTTCTTCTCTCTTTTTGGATCTCAATACAATGTTCTCCCCCTCTCTCGTGGAGATCTATTTGATGTAATCTTGTTTTTGCGGTGTGTTTGTTGAGACTGATGAATTGTGGGTTTATGATTGTGACGCCCCCGATTCAATTGTACACTAATCATGCACACAAATGTGTACGATCAAGATCAGGGACTCACGGGAAGATATCACAACACAACTCTACAAATAAAATAAGTCATACAGCATCATAATACAAGCCAGGGGCCTCGAGGGCTCGAATACAAGTGCTCGATCATAGACGAGTTAGCGGAAGCAACTATATCTGAGAACAGACATAAGTTAAACAAGTTTGCCATAAGATGGCTAACACAAACAGGGATACAGATCGAACGAGGCGCAGGCCTCCTGCCTGGGATACTCCTAACTACTACTGGTCGTCGTCAGCGGGCTGCACGTAGTAGTAGGCACCTCTAGTGTAGAAGGAGTCGTCGCCGACGGTGGCGTCTGGATCCTGGGCTCCATCGTCTGGTTGAAGCAATCGGGTAGAGAGATGGGGAAAAGGGGAAACAAGGCAACCGTGAGTACTCATCCAAATTACTCGCAAGCAAGGAGCTGCACTACATATGCATGGATATATGTGTAAAGGGCCATATCAATGGACTGAACTGCAGAATGTCGGAATAAGAGGGGGATATCTAATCCTGTCGAAGACTACGTTTCTGGAAGCCTCCGTCTTGCAGCATATAGAAGAGAGTAGACTGAAGTCCTCCAAGTAGCATCGCATAGCATAATCCTACCCGGCGATCCCCTCCTCGATGCCCTGTTAGAGAGCGATCACCAGGTTGTATCTGGCACTTAGAAGGGTGTGTTTTATTAAGTATCCGGTTCCAGTTTTCATAAGGTCAAGGTACAACTCCGGGTCGTCCTTTTACCGAGGGACATGGCTATTCGAATAGATAAACTTCCCTGCAGGGGTGCACCACATAACCCAACACGCTTGATCCCATTTGGCCAGACACACTTTCCTGGGTCATGCCGGCCTTGGAAGATCAACACGTCGCAGCCCCACCTAGGCACAACAGAGAGGTCAGCACGCCGGTCTAAACCTAAGCGCGTAGGGGTCTGGTCCCATCGCCCTGAGCACACCTGCATGTTGCGTGGGCGGCCAGAAGCAGACCTAGCAACCTCCAGTACAACGGAAGTCACGTTACGCGGCCCAATCTGGCGCGCGCCGCTCAGTCGCTGACGTCACGAAGGCTTCGGCTGATACCACGACGTCGAGTGCCCATAACTGTTCCCGCGTAGTTGGTTAGTGCGCATAGGCCAGTAGCCAGACTCAGATCAAATACCAAGATCTTGTTAAGCGTGTTAAGTATCCACGAACGCCGACCAGGGCCAGGCCCACCTTTCTCCTAGGTGGCCTCAACTTGCCCTGTCGCTCCGCCACAAAGTAACAGTCGGGGGGCCGTCGGGAACCTAGGCCCACCACTACCTGGGTGGAACCACCTGCCCCTTCAGCCCCCATCTCCGAACAGTATCACAGGTAAAGTAACAGTGTAAAGTATATATTATATGCCCGTGATCACCTCCCGAAGTGATCACGGCCCAGTAGTATAGCATGGCAGACGAACAAGAGTGTAGGGCCACTGATGGAACACTAGCATCCTATACTAAGCAGTAGGATAGCAGGTAAAGGTAACAACAGTAGTAGTAAGGACAGGCTATGCAGCAGTATAGGATTAACTAAAAGCAGTAACATGCTACATTACTCTAATGCAAACAGTATAGAGAAGAATAGGCGGTATCTGGTGATCAAGGGGGGGGGGGGGCTTGCCTGGTTACTCGTGCAAGAAGTAAGGGTCGTCAACACCGTAGTCGAACTGGGGGTCACCGGCAGTCTCGGGGTCTACCGGAAAGAAGTAACGGGGGAACACAATAAATAATGGAGCAATCAAAGCAACACAAAGCGTAACATGGCAATATGCGGCGCTAGGTGTGCCCTAACAGGGCAGTAGGTGGTACCGGCGAAAGGGGGAAACATCCGGGAAAGTATCCCCGGTGTTTCGCGTTTTCAGGCAGAGGAGCCGGAGGGGGAAAGTTGCGATTTTGCTATGCTAGGGATGCATGGCGGACGAACGGGCTGCGTATCCGGGTTCGTCTCGTCGTTCTGAGCAACTTTCATGTACAAAGTATTTTCATCCGAGTTACGAATTATTTAATATTAATTCTCAAAGTTTTTAATCATTTTAGGAATTAACAGAATTAATTAATTTGAAATGCCATTATGATGTCAGCAGTCAACAGACTGTTGACTTGGTCAAACTGACGCGTGGTCCCGGTTGTCATTGACTTAGGTTAATTAAACATGATTAGTTAGTTTAATAAGTGATTAGGTTAATTTAACAGACCTAATTAAGTTAACTAATTAATTAATTAATTAATTATTATTTTAATTATATATTTTTATTCATTTTTTAAACCGTTCTGGGGCTAGGCCCCACATGTCATTGGCCCGAGGGCCATAGTGGGTTCGGGTGCTGCGGGCACCGCCCGAACAGGCGCCGCGGTTGCGGGCGCTGGGTGCAGCCCGAGCGGGCGCACAGCCAGGGGCGCGAGGGGGGTTCGATGGACCTGGTAGGTTGCCAGGTCGGCGTAGGCAAGGCCAGCACGGGCCGGCCGGTGAGTGAGCGGTGGCTGGCACGGCCACACGCGCATGGGTGTGCAGCAAGGATGCAGCAGGGGGACGCACGAGGCGCGATGCAGGAGGGCGCAAGGCGCGGCGCAGACGGGCGTGAGGCGCGGTGTGACCGTTGCACGAACGGGGCGTTGCCGGTGAGGTAGCACGGAAGCAGCAGGCAGCAAAGCGATGCGCGACAGGGAAGGCGCGGGGAGCAGTAGGGAGACCATGGCGCGGTTGGCACGTGCTGCAACGAGGCGACGGGCGAACCAAAGCGGGGGCCGGGCAGCGACAGGAAGGTGAGAGGGGAGGGGGGTTTCCTCACCCCACGTTGCAGGGGAACAAGCGGCGAGGCTCGATGAACCCTTTGGGTAGGAGACATGGACGGCGGCTCCGGCGAAGTCGAGGCGGAGGAGCGTCCATCCAGCGGCGTGGTGATGGGGCGTCGGAGCCGGCGAGGGAGAGTCGGGGACGGGCAGTCCAACGGGGAGGTCCGGCAAACGGGGGGGGGGGCGCCAGGCGGGCAGATCGGGTCGATCCCGATCTGGATCACGGGAGGGGAGAGGAACGAGCGAGGGAGAGTGGGGGTGGGAAGTTTGGCGAGTAGTGCGGTCAGGGGATCTAGGCTTTCGGTAGTGGGTGTTAAGGGGAGTGTGGGGTGGCCGGCTGGGCTAGCGGCCTGGCCTGGCTGGGCCAAGGCCCAGTTGGGCCGTGGGAGGGAAGGGTTCACTTTTCCTTTTTTTTGTCTTTTGTTTCATTTCTTTTTCTTTTATTTATTTTCCCTATCCATTTTAATTCTCTTTAAAATATTTAGGCATCCTGTAAAAGTGTGGTACCTTCATCTTAAATACCTAGGCATTACCTAGCACAGTCCGTACATTTTAGTTTTGATGTTTGGAATCTTTTTTCGTTTGACTTAATTTCAAATTTGAATTTGAATCGGTATCAAACTACGCGAGATTAGCAACAGTAACAGAGGTGATGTGGCATCATTAATAGAGTTTTATTGTAGCCTAATTAACCGGGCATCACAATGATCAAGTTTATCTATGAACAATATTTGAATATTCTCTGAATTCTTTTATGTATGATTGGTTATCTTTGCAAGTCTCTTCGAATTATCAGTTTGGTTTGGCCTTCTAGATTGGTTTTTCTTGCAATGGGAGAAGTGCTTAGCTTTGGGTTCAATCTTGCGGTGTCCTTACCCATTGACAGAAAGGGCAGCAAGGCGTATTGTATTGTTTCCATCAAGGATAACAAGATGGGGTATTTATCATATTGCATGAATTTATTCCTCTACATCATGTCATCTTGCTTAAGGCGTTCCTCTGTTTTCATTAACTTAATCCTCTAGATGCATGCTGGATAGCGGTCGATGAGTGCAGTAATAGTAGTAGATGTAGGCAGGAGTCGGTCTACTTGTCTCGGACATGATGCCTATATACATGATCATACCTAGATATTCTCATAACTATGCTCAATTCTGTCAATTGCTCAACAGTAATTTGTTCACCCACCGTAGAAATACTTATGGTCTTGAGAGAAGCCACTAGTGAAACCTATGGCCCCGGGTCTATTCTCATAATATCAATCTCCAATCACTTTACTATTGCTTTGCTTTTTTACTTTGCCTTTTATTTTACCTTGCATCTCTATACCAAAAAATACCAAAAATATTATCTATCATGTCTATTAGATCTCACTCTCGTAAGTGACCGTGAAGGGATTGACAACCCCTAATCGTGTTGGTTGCGTTGAGCTATTGTTTTTGTGTAGGTACGAGGGTCTCGCACGTAGCCTCCTAGTGGATTGATACCTTGGTTCTCACAAACTGAGGGAAATACTTACGCTACTTTGCTGCATCGTCCTCTCCTCTTCGGGGAAATCCAACACAAGCTCAAGAGGTAGCAAAAAGAATTTCTGGCGCCGTTGCCGGGGAGTCTACGCAAAAGTCAACATACCAAGTACCCATCACAATCCCTATCTCTCGCACTACATTATTTGCCATTTGCCTCTCGTTTTCCTCTCCCCCACTTCACCCTTGTCGTTATATTCGCCCTCTCTTTTCCATTTGCCTTTTTTCTCCCTTGCTTTTTGTTTGCTCGTGTGTTGGATTGCTTGTTCATCACGATGGCTCAAGATAATACCAAATTGTGTGACTATACCAATACCAACAATAATGATTTCCTTAGCACTACGATTGCTCCTCTTGCCAATACTGAATCTTGTGAAATCAATACTGCTTTGTTGAATCTTGTTATGAAAGATCAATTCACCGGCCTTCCTAGTGAAGATGTCGCTACTCATCTAAATAGCTTCGTTGATTTATGTGATATGCAAAAGAAAAAATATGTTGATAATGATATTTTTAAATTGAAGCTATTTCCTTTTTCGCTTAGAGTTCGTGCTAAAGCTTGGTTTCCGTCTTTGCCTAAAAATAGTATTGATTCTTGGAACAAGTGCACATATGCTTTTATCTCTAAGTATTTTCCTCCCGGTAAGATCATCTCTCTTAGAAACGATATTATGAATTTTAAGCAACTTGATCATGAGCATGTTGCACAAGCTTGGGAGAGAATGAAATTAATGATACGTAATTGCCCTACTCATGGTTTGAATTTGTGGATGATTATACAAATTTTTTATGCCAGATTGAATTTTGCTTCTATAAATCTTTTAGATTCAACCGCGGGAGGCACTTTTATGGAAATCACTTTAGGAGATGCTACTAAACTCCTAGATAATATTATGGTTAATTATTCTCAATGGCACACTGAAAGATCTACTAATAAAAAAGTGCATGCGATAGAAGAAATCAATGTTTTGAGTGGAAAGATGGATGAACTTATGAAATTATTTGCTAATAAGAGTGTTTCTTCTGATCCTAATGATATGCCTTTGTCTACTTTGATTGAGAATAATAATGAATCTATGGATGTGAATTTTGTTTGTAGGAATAATTTTGGTAACAACGCGTATAGAGGGAATTTTAATCCTAGGCCATATCCTAGTAATCCTTCTAATAATTATGGAAATTCCTACAACAACACTTATGGAAATTTTAATAAGATGCCCTATGAATTTGAGAATAGTGTTAAAGAATTTATGAATTCACAAAAGAATTTTAATGCTTTGCTTGAAGAGAAATTACTTAAAGTTGATGAATTGGCTAGGAACGTTGGTAGAATTTCTTTCTTTAAAGCTTAGATCTATTCCTCCTAAGCATGATATCGATGAGTCTCTCAAAGCCATGAGAATTTCCATTGACGAATGCAAGGAAAGAACCGCTAGGATGCGTGCCACGAAAGATGCCTTTATTCAAGCGTGCTCTTCCAATTCCTATGAAAATCAAGATGAAGATCTAAAAGTTATTGATGTATCTCCTATTAAATCTTTGTTTTGCAATATGAATCTTGATGAAACTGAATATGATCCACCTTTACCTAGACGGTGTTCTAAAAATTCGGAGTATTTAGATCTTGATGATGACATTGATAAAAGTGGGATTGAAAAGAATAAAACCCTAGATGTTGCTAAACCCACTATATTGGATTTCAAGGAATTTAATTATGAAAGCTGCTCTTTAATTGATTGTATTTCCTTGTTGCAATCCGTGCTAAATTCTCCTCATGCTTATAGTCAAAATAAAGCGTTCACCAAACATATCGTTGATGCCTTGATGCAATCTTATGAAGAAAAACTTGAGTTGCAAGTTTCTATCCCTAGAAAACTTTATGATGAGTGGGAACCAACTATTAAAATTAAGATTAAGGATCATGAATTTTATGCTTTATGTGATTTGGGTGCTAGTGTTTCCACTATTCCCAAAACTTTGTGCGATTTGCTAGATTTCCGCGATATTGATGATTGATATCTAAACTTGCACCTTGCGGATTCCACTATTAAAAAACCTATGGGAAGAATTAATGATGTTCTTATTGTTGCAAATAGGAATTATGTGCCCGTAGATTTTCTCGTTCTTGATATTGATTGCAATCCTTCTTGTCCTATTATTCTTGGTAGACGTTTCCCTAGAACGATTGGTGCGATTATTGATATGAAGGAAGGGAATATTAGATTCCAATTTCCCTTAAAGAAAGGCATGGAACACTTCCATAGGAAGAAAATAAAATTACCTTATGAATCTATTATGAGAGCCAATTATGGATTGCCTACCAAAGATGGCGTTAAACGATAGCGCTTGTTGGGAGGCAACCCAATTTTATTTTAGTTTTTTTTTGTTTTTGCTTCTGTTTAGGAATAAATAATCCATCTACCTTATGTTCATATGTGGTTTTATATTTTAATTAGTGTTTGTGCCAAGTTAAACCTATAGGATCTTCTTCGATGATAGTTATTTGATCTTGCTGTAATGTCCAGAAACTTTCTGTTCACGAAAACAATTGTTAAAAATCGCCAGAACGTGATAAAATAGTGATTCCAATTGCTTCTGATCAATAAACAAATTGTCTAGGTCTTACTATTTTGTTAGATTTTTTGGAGTTCCATAAATTTGCGTTAGCTACAGATTACTACTGACTATTCTGTTTTTGACGGATTCTGTTTTTCGTGTGTTGTTTGCTTATTTTGATAAATCTATGGCTAGTAAAATAGGTTATAATCCATAGATAAGTTGGAATACAGTAGGTTTAACACCAATATAAATAAAGAATGAGTTCATTACAGTACCTTGAAGTGGTCTTTTGTTTTCTTTCGCTAACGGAGCTCATGAGATTTCGGTTGAGTTTTGTGTTGTGAAGTTTTCAAGTTTTGGGTAAATTCTTTTGATGGATTATGGAACAAGGAGTGGCAAGAGCCTCAGTTTGGGTATGCCCATGGAACCCCAAGATAATCCAAGTACACCAAAGATTCAAAGCTTGGGGTGCCCCAGAAGGCATCCCGTCTTTCATCTACTTCCATCGGTAATTTTACTTGGAGCTATATTTTTATTCACCACGTGATATGTGTTTTGCTTGGAGCATCTTGTATGATTTGAGTCTTTGTTTTTTAGTTTACCACTTTCATCCTTTCTGTGCACACCTTTTGAGAGAGCCATACATGAATTGGAAGTTGATAGAATACTTTAGGTGCTTCACTTATATCTTTTGAGCTTTATAGTTTTGCTCTAGTGCTTCACTTATATCTTTTAGAGCACGGTGGTCGATTTGTTTTAAATAAACTATTGATATCTCATGCTTCACTTAGTTTATTTTGAGAGTCTTAAATAGCATGGTAATTTGCTTAATAATAATATGCTTGGTATTCAAGATTAGTAAAACTTTATTTTGAGTGCGTTGAACACTAAGAAAAGTTTGATGCTTGATAATTGTTTTGAGATATGGAGGTGATAATATCAAAGTCATGCTAGTAGAGTAATTGTGAATTTGAGAAGTGCTTGTGTTGAAGTTAGCAAGTCCCGTAGCATGCACGTATGGCAAACGTTTTGTAACAAATTTGAAACATGAGGTGTTATTTGATTGTCCACCTTATGAGTGGCGGTCGGGGACGAGCGATGGTCTTTTCCTACCAATCTATCCCCCTAGGAGCATGCGTGTAATTCTTTGGTTTTTGATGACTTGTAGATTTTTGCAATAAGTATATGAGTTCTTTATGACTAATGTTGAGTCCATGGATTATAGGCACTCTCACCCTTCCATCATTGCTAGCCTCTTCGGTACCGTGCATTGCCCTTTATCACATTGAGAGTTGGTGCAAACCTCGCCGGTGCATCCAAACCCCGTGATATGATACGCTCTTTCACATATAAACCTCCTTATATCTTCCTCAAAACAGCCACCATACCTACCTATTATGGCATTTCCATAGCCATTCCGAGATATATTGCCATGCAACTTTCCACCATACTATTCATCATGACACATTCATCATTGTCATATTGCTTAGCATGATCATGTAGTTGACATAGTATTTGTGGCAAAGCCACCGTTCATAATTCTTTCATACATGTCACTCTTGATTCATTGCATATCCCGGTACACCGCCGGAGGCATTCATATAGCGTCATATTTTGTTCTAGTATCGAGTTGTAATCATTGAGTTGTAAATAAATAGAACTGTGATGATCATCATTCTCTATAGCTTTCTCCCAAGGAGGTATAAAAAAAGAGAAAGGCCATAAAAAGAGAGAAGGCCCAAAAAAAGAAAGAAAAAATAGAGAAAAGAAAAAAATGAGAGAAAAAGAGAGAAGGGACAATGTTACTATCCTTTGCCACACTTGTGCTTCAAAGTAGCAACATAATTATCATGATAGAGAGTCTCTTGTTTTGTCACTTTCATATACTAGTGGGAATTTTTCATTATAGAACTTGGCTTGTATATTCCAACGATGGGCCTCCTCAAGTGCCCTAGGTCTTCGTGAGCAAGAAAGTTGGATGCACACCCACTTAGTTTCTTTTGTTGAGCTTTCATATATTTATAGATCTAGTGCATCCGTTGCATCGCAATCCCTACTCCTTGCATTAACATCAATCAATGGGCATCTCCGTAGCCCATTGATTAGCCTCGTTGATGTGAGGCTTTCTCCTTTTTTGTCTTCTCCACATAACCCCCATCATCATATTCTATTCCACCCATTGTGCTATATCCATGGCTCACGCTCATGTATTACGTGAAGGTTTACGAGTTTGAGATTATTAAAGTATGAAACAATTGCTTGGCTTGTCATTGGGGTTGTGCATGATGAGAGCATTCTTGTGTGACGAAAATGGAGCATGACTAAACTATATGATTTTGTAGGGATAAACTTTCTTTGGCCATGTTACTTTGAGAAGACATAATTGTTTGTTAGTATGCTTGAAGTATTATTATTTTTATGTCAATATGAACTTTTGTCTTGAATCTTTCGGATCTGAATATTCATAACACAATTGAGAAGATTTACATTGAAATTATGCAAAGTAGCACTACGCATCAAAAATTCTCTTTTTATCATTTACCTACTCGAGGACGAGCATGAATTAAGCTTGGGGATGCCTGATACGTCTCCAACATATCTATAATTTTTGATTGCTCCATGCTATATTATCTACTGTTTTGGACTATATTGGGCTTTATTTTCCACTTTTATATTAATTTTTGGACTAACCTATTAACCGGAGGCCCAACCCAGAATTGCTGTTTTTTGCCTATTTCAGTGTTTGGAAGAAACGGAATATCAAACGGAGTCCAAACGGAATGAAACCTTCGGGAACGTGATTTTATCATCAGATAAGATCCAGGAGACTTGGACCCTCCGTCAAGAAAGCCACGAGGCGGTCACGAGGGTGGAGGGCGCGCCCCCTGCCTCGTGGGCCCCTCGAAGCTCCACCGACGTACTCCTTCCTCCTATATATACCTACGTACCCCCAAACGATCAGATACGGAGCCAAAAACCTAATTCCACCGCCGCAACCTTCTGTATCCACGAGATCCCATCTTGGGGCCTGTTCCGGAGCTCCGCCGGAGGGGGCATCCATCATGAAGGGCTTCTACATCATCACCATAGCCTCTCCGATGAAGTGTGAGTAGTTTACCTCAGACCTTCGGGTCCATAGTTAGTAGCTAGATGTCTTCTTCTCTCTTTTTGGATCCCAATACAATGTTCTCCCCTCTCTCGTGGAGATCTATTCGATGTAATCTTCTTTTTGCGACATGTTTGTTGAGACCGATGAATTGTGGGTTTATGATCAAGTTTATCTATGAACAATATTTGAATATTCTCTGAATTATTTTATGTATGATTCGTTATCTTTGCAAGCATCTTCGAATTATCAGTTTGGTTTGGCCTACTAGATTGGTTTTTCTTGCAATGGGAGAAGTGCTTAGCTTTGGGTTCAATCTTGCGGTGTCCTTACCCAGTGACAGAAAGGGCAGCAAGGCATGTATTCTATTGTTGCCATCGAGGATAACAAGATGGGGTATTTATCATATTGCATGAATTTATTCCTCTACATCATGTCATCTTGCTTAAGGCGTTACTTTGTTTTCATTAACTTAATACTCTAGATGCCTGCTGGATAGTGGTCGATGAGTGGAGTAATAGTAGTAGATGCAGGTAGCAGTCGATCTACTTGTCTCGGACGTGGTGCCTATATACATGATCATACCTAGATATTCTCATAACTATGCTCAGTTCTGTCAATTGCTCAACAGTAATTTGTTCACCCACCGTAGAAATACTTATGCTCTTGAGAGAAGCCACTAGTGAAACCTATGGCCCCCGGGTCTATTCTCATAAATCAATCTCCAATCACTTTATTATTGCTTTGCTTTTTTACTTTGCCTTTTATTTTACCTTGCATCTCTATACCAAAAATACTAAAAATATTATCTATCATCTCTATCAGATCTCACTCTCGTAAGTGACCGTGAAGGGATTGAAAACCCCTAATCATGTTGGTTGCGTTGAGCTATTGTTTTTGTGTAGGTACGAGGGACTCGCGCGTAGCCTCCTACTGGATTGTTATCTTGGTTCTCAAAAACTGAGGGAAATACTTACGCTACTTTGCTGCATCATCCTCTCCTCCTCGGGGAAATCCAACGAAAGCTCAGGAGGTATGAAGTATTGACAGTCTTTGAGACCTTCGCCTCAAACAATAGGCATAAGCGAGCACTCCGTAGCCTTGCCGAAGTCTGCCATGTGGCAGCAGTAAATTCATGGAGCGACACGACTATAACCTTCAATGCCAGTGACGAACCTAAATTCCGAACAGCCCGAGCACCAGCCGCCTTGGTCCTTAGTCCAATTGTGGACGGCTTACGGCTTACTAAAGTGCTCATGGACGGCGGCAGCGGATTAAACCTCATCTACGAAGAAACTCTTAGCAAAATGGAAATAGACAGGAGTCGCATTGAGCAAAGCAGCATGACCTTCAAAGGAATCATCCCTAGTCGGGAGGCACGCTGCGCGGGAAAATCATACTAGACGTGGTATTCGGCACGCCGGAGAATTATAGGTCTGAAGAAATCACATTCCAAGTGGCCCCGTTCAGTAGCGGATACCATGCCCTTTTAGGGCGGGAGGCATTCACGATCTCCCAAGCTATACCCCATTACGGGTACATGAAGCTCAAAATGCCGGGGCCCAATGGAATCATCACTCTAGCTAGTGATCTGGACATAGCACTCCGCGCTAAAAATAAAATCGCCGCACTAGCCCTCGAGGCGTTATCCGAAGCCCTCGTGGCCGAAGTACTTACGGCGCTACGCTCCACAGTGGACAGGGACGACGTAATACTCGACAAAAGATCCGAATCCACCTCTTTTAAACCAGCAGATGAAATAGTCAAATTGCAAGTCCACCCAACGGACCATACAAAAACAACATCCATCAGGGCACAATTAAACCCCACAATAGACGCCGCACTATGGGAGTTCTTGCGCGAGAATTGGGACATCTTCGCCTGGCATCCTTCAGACATGCCAGGAATCCCACGCAGGCTAGCCGAGCATAGCCTTAACATTCTAAAGGGATTCAAGCCGGTCAAGCAAACTCTTCGGCGCTTCTCTGAGCCTAAGCGACAAGCCATGGGGGAGGAGCTAGGCAAGTTACTAGAGGTCGGATTCATTCAAGAAATAAAACATCCAAACTGGCTAGCAAACCTGGTGATGGTACCAAAGAAGGACAAATCCTGGCGCCTATGTGTCGACTTCAAGGACCTTAACAAGGCTTGCCCCAAGGATCCCTTCCCCCTCCCTCGCATTAATCAAATTATCGACGCTACCGCAGGACACGACTCATTGTGTTTCCTCGAAGCATACTCCGGATACCATCAAATTAAGATGGCGGAGTCCGACCAAGCCACAACGACATTTATCACTCCATACGGCCCCTTCTGTTTCAACACCATGCCTTTCGGACTAAAAAACACCGGTGCAACCTATCAACGCATGATTCAGACATGCCTAGAAACACAAGTTGGCAAAACAGTGGAGGCATACGTAGACGACGTGGTCATCAAAACCAGACACGTCAAATCCTTAATAAACGACTTGAGGCTCACATTCGACAATCTCTGAACATACGACATCGAGCTCAATCCGGACAAATGAGTTTTGGCGTGCCCGCCGAAAAGCTCCTGGCTTCATCGTATCCAGTAGAGGAATTGAAGCAAATCCGGCTAAAATCCGAGCTCTATCATAGTTTTCCATCCCGACAGACCTCAAGCAAATCCAGAAATTAACTGGATGCATGGCTGCCTTAAGCCTCTTTATCTCCCGATTAGGAGAAAAGGCACTACCCCTTTATCGCCTTTTTCGGCGCACCGAACACTTCGAGTGGACGGATGCGGCCATGGCCGGATTGGAAGAAATAAAAGCCATCCTGGCCACCAACCCAATCTTGACCGCGCCAAATGTCGGCAAACCAATGCTGTTATATATAGCAGCAACACACCAAATTGTAAGCGCAGTACTCATCGTCGAACGAGAGACGGAAGGACATAAGCTCCCGCTTCAAAAGCCGGTATACTACATATCCACTATCCTCACTCCATGCAAATCACGGTACCCACATTATCAAAAGATAGCATACGCGGTCTTCATGGCATCCCGGAAATTACGACACTACTTTCAAGAGTGTACAACTACGATGGCCTCGGAGGTACCACTCAACGACATAATAAATAACCGCGATGCCACGGGCTGGATTGCTAAATGGGCTATTGAGCTCCTCCCGTTTGACATAATATACAAACCACAACGAGCCATTAAGTCACAAGTACTAGCTCATTTCGTTGCTGAATGGACGGAAGCCGAACTCCCTAAAGAGTATGGCGCGTACTCCAATTGGATCATGCACTTTGACGGCTCCAAGATGCTGGCTGGTCTGGGGGCAGGCGTCGTCCTGACATCCCACATAGGAGATACGGTCCAATACGTGCTCCAAATAGTATACACAGGCTCCAACAATGCAAGAATATGAGGCCCTGTTGCATGGTCTCCGGATGGCAGTCTCCGTGGGCATTCAACGCCTAGAGGTGTTGGGCGATTCGAAGCTGGCAATATCTCAAATAAATGGAGACTTTGATGCCAAGGACCCAAAAATGGCGGCTTATCGCAACGCCGTCCTCAAAATATCAGCTCGGTTCGAGGGGCTTGAATTCCACCATGTGGTCCGGGAAAACAATCAGGCGGCAGATATGCTCGCCCGCGTCGGCGCTAAGCGCGATCCTGTCCCACCTAATATCTTCTTGGAAAGGCTGTTTAAGCCATCTGTGGTATGGGAAGGAGAGACCAGAAATAATAGTCCGGACCCGGCCACAACGCCAGATCCCGAACACTCTGACGTAATCTGAGGCTCAGCCGCCGAAATAACACCTTCAGCCCATGTGATTATGGCCGTCATTGCCCCATGGACAGAACCCTTCTTGGCTTACCTAACTAGGCAGGAACTACCTGAGGACCCAAACGAGGCACGTTGCATTGTGCGACGGTCTAAAGCCTACAAGGTCCACGAGGGTGAGCTCTATAAGAAAAGCGCTACCGGAGTCCTTCAAAGGTGCATCTCCGAAGAGGAAGGATGACAACTTTTGGCAGAAATCCATGCTGGACTTGGTGGCCACCATGCCGCAGCTCGGGCCCTTGTAAGCAAGGCCTTCCGTACAGGTTTTTACTGGCTGACAGCCCGAGCAGCCGCACAAGACCTCGTTCAATGTTGCGTCGGTTGCCAGCTTTTCGCAAACCAACGCCATATGCCACCTACCGCTCTCCAAACAATCCCCATCACTTGGCCCTGTGCGGTCTGGGGGCTTGATATGGTCGGACCCCTTAAAGGGGGAAGCCAAAAGAAAAAATACCTATTGGTCATGGTGGATAAATTCACCAAACGGATAGAAGCCAAACCAGTTAAAACGGCCGAATCCGAACCAGTGATAGACTTCATATCCAGGGTTGTACACCGTTATGGCGTTCCCCACATCATCATCACCGATAATGGCTCAAACTTTACAGCCGACGAGGTAAAACTTTGGTGCAACAACATGGGCATTAAGCTCGGTTATGCTTCTGTCTATCACCCGCAAACTAACGGTCAAGTCGAGCGAGCAAATGGTCTTATCATGAGCGGCATTAAACCCAGAATAGTGCGGTCCTTGAAGGAATCCGATACGCACTGGGTAGAGGAGCTCGACTCCATACTATGGGGGCTGCGGACCACGCCGAATCGCACTACCGGATACACACCATTCTTTATGGTGTATGGCGCAGAGGCTGTATGGCCCTGCGACATAATTCATGACTCACCTCGAGTGCGCATGTACGAAGAGAAAGAGGCCGAGCTTGATCGACAGGACAGTTTGGATGCCCTCGAGGAGGAGCGTGACGTGGAAAAAGCCCGTTCCGCATTCTATCAGAAACAGGCTCGAAGGTATCAAAGCAGATAAGTACGGGCCAAAACTTATAACGTTGGCGAACTCGTTCTATGCCTACTGGAGAAGAAAAAGAACAAGCTCAAGCCCAAATGGGAAGGTCCCTTCGTTATTGACCAAGTTCTGACCGGTGGAGCATACCGTCTGCGGGATGAATCGGACAATGGACTCGAGCCAAACCCATGGAACGCAACCATACTCTGAAGGTTCTACGCCTAGTGCCGGACTACGTGTTCGTCTCCTTACCTCCGTCAATTTTTTATATATCCGTTATCTGTCTTTTTCTCTCTTTCTTTCTTCCCATTTTTTTCTTCACAACCTTAAAAGGTTAAAATGTGTCGTGACTACACAATCTTGACGTGCTAGCCGCGCTCATTATACCCAGGGGCTTCTTATACAGAAGCTTAATATAACTATTTTCCGGGCTCTATGCCCCACACATGTGTTACTCTTCCACATGTACATTTTTCGTCATTATATGCATCGATATGACTTAAGTTCTGGCCAAGCTGGGTTGCCTGGCTCTTGTGTTTATGCCCTACGTTCCCGTTAATTCGGCTAGGGTATAAGGGGAGCACCTCTGCGATTGTTACTGCCGGGTCAGCCGGATGTGTACCTCAGACTGGGTGAAGCCGAAAGCTAGCGTTCTTCAGGGAATATTCGGTCGGTGAACAAAAGATGACCTTTATTTATTGTAATACATGCCCCCAGATGTTTTTATCTTGCGTCTCTTTTTGCAGTTCAGACATGCACATTAATGCATGCGTACCCAGGGAAAGGAACCCTTAACGGAACTATTCTCCCTAGAAGATGTTTCTTACTATCCATGTAATATAACATAGCTAGTTGGGTACTTGTCTGTTCAAGCACTTATGACCCCTACGCCTGGTTTCCATGCGTACCCCGGTTTTTACATAATTGAGCGGGTATTCGGATACACTCCGGACTGTCGGGTTCGGAGGTCGAAGCGAAAAGGTCAGCCAAGAAAAATGATTTACAATCCGGCTAGAGACAATATATGTCACTTGCCCTGTTCAATAATTCATTTGATTAACCAGTTAACTTGCCAATTAATTCTTGCTCGTAGGATCACCGAGTAGCCGATAAATTGATAAATCGTCTGATTAATTGATTAATCATTGATTAACTTGCCGATTAGCCTATTAATCCCCTGCTCGCCAGTTAACCGAGCAGCTACCAGTTAACGATTTCCTTAACAATGGTCACTTGCAGTACATAGTCACTTAGACTGACTAAATTCCTCTTCTATACCATCCAACAAGCTGTCTAGCCTACAATCCTGTTGGGAATACTCTGCGGCTAATTCTACCTGGTCATACCCCAAACTGACGGGGATCTCCTTTCCATCAGACCCCACAGGTCTGAACTCGGCCATGTGGTTCGGATCAGCATTGGTATATCGCGTCTTCACCATGGCCCAGGCTTCCCTTGCACCTTGTCGGCAGGCTGATATCTTCCATAATCCGAAGCACCGCCGCACTCCCTGGAGCTTTTCTACAAGCTCTCTCATGCCTCCTAGCAGGGAGGCGGATGGCCACAAGGCTTGGGTAATGCCCTGCATCACCTGTCGAACTTGTTCATGGAGTTGTGAGAGCTCTAGTAGAAGATCACCTGCTGACCCGGCATTTCCTCTGCGGGACGACCCGTCAGCATACCTACAGACATAACTCTGTTAGCTGGTTCCTTCGCCGAACTCAATAAATAGTTCGTTTTAAGCATTTACTAAAATGCCGCGTCGAAGCCTCTTATTCTCCTTTACGGAGTCAGCAAGTTGGGCTCGAACATCTTTCAGTTCAACGCCCAGCTGGATATTGGCGTCTTGGAGATCGTTTTTCTCCCGCCTAACCCGTGTAAGCACGCGCTCGCCAGCCTTTAGCTGTCGTTGAGCATGTTGATCATCCCCACGCACGACCTCGGGATTCACTCCGGAGTCATCTGCAGAATCTATTGTTAGATTTGCATACAAGCCGCATACTACCTAGTACATGTCATTCTTTGCAATAGAAACAATTTTTACCAGATGGGACCTTTTCGGACTCCTTCACTGCGACAACTGCGGCCTGAAGATGGGCTTTGCACTCTTCAGCTCTTGAGACAACTGGGTATTCTTCTCCGTAAGAACCTATGGAAACAATGATCCTTATATCAGTTGTGCCAACTGTTTCAAGTCTCAGGGGCTACTGATACACATAATTATTAGATTTTCTTACCCGTATATCCTTTACATACTGGTCCGTGGCTCTGACAAGACCACTTTGAGCAGCTCGGATGTACGCGTCCCCTGAGTTGAAGGCATCGAACGCCTCTTGGGAGAAACAAGCGTCACGGAGTACGGCCCGACGACGCCTGTGATTCATGGCACTCTCCACTTCGGAATTCATAGCGGACAGCCTATCCGCATCCTCTGTAGGAGGAACGTCCGGTGTTGGCCCCATGTTGGCGTCCGCCTCTAAGTCTGACTCTGGAGCCCGGCTGGCGGAGGCGTGGCCGGCAACCTCTCCGGATATTGTCCGACGAGCGTTTTTCCTACTAGGAAATATGGACGTTATTATATTTTAAAAGACGACAACCATGGAGCGGGGTTATTTTTCATACCTCTGCGACGACGTCTCAGTCCTAACCGCCTTCCTTTTAAGCCTACCCGGCTTTGGTGCCCCTTTTGGCGAGTCACTTCGGGTTCGGCATGGCGTACCGATGGCCTTCCCTGTAAGACACCATATGTGTGTGGTAGGTGAAGTGCAGAAAAAGGGATCCTTCTCGGAAGCTGGGACTCCGATTTGACTTACATGCGATGCAGGGAGCAGTCCAGGATAATCGGCTATGATGTCCACCATGGCACCGTCGCAGCTTAATTGATAGAACGTCCTGTCAATAAGCTCCACAAATGTGTCCGAATCTTCTTCGAGTCCGCGGTCAAGGGCCCGGTCAGGGTCCTCTGGTTGTGGGGGCGGGCTTTGGACCTCCCTCACAGCTTTTCGCAGTTCCTACTATGAAATGGCAAGGTAAATACTTATGGCGAAGAACGCGGGAAGGTTTGGAGTAAAAAGTAGCAGATCACCCAGTTTGGGGGGTTGTACATGGAGAATCCATCCCGTGGCTTAATGCGGATGAACTCCTCCTTTCTCTCCTTTATATAAATTGGACAGTATTTTTGCTAGAGCAGCGACGGAGTCCGGTTCCTTACGACCGCAGCGGGTAGCATCGTCTTCTCCATTGAAGTGCCACATGGGTTGCCCCCGATATTGAAGTGGCTGCACCCCCCGCATTATACATATTGAGATAACCCCGATTATTGTCAATCCTGATTGCGCCAGAGTCTTTATCCGGCCCATCAGGTAAAGGACTTCTCCGTTATCTTCCTCCTAGGGGCTCCGAGGGCGCCAGCTGCGGCGTTTCTTCAAGGGAGAGTTGTCGAACTCAGGAAGGCCCATCTGAATAGGTTCCAGAAGGGGGACGTCCTCCATATAAAACCACTCCGAAGGCCGGTCTTCGGATGTCTTCTTCGGAGTACCGGATAGGTATCCGATCCGGGCGATGCGCCATATTTCGGCTCCGCCCACTTGATATATTGACCCCTCCTATGTACAGGGTACGAGGCAGAATAGCCTCTTCCATAGCTCGAAATGATATTCGTAACCCAAAAACAGCTCGCAAAGGGCGACATAGCCAGCGTTGTGTAATATGGTGGCGGGAGTAAAATTATGCAGCTGGAGGCCATAAAACTCCAGGAGCCCGCGGAGGAACGGATGGATTGGAAATTCGATCCCCCTTAGTAAGTAAGGGACAAGGCATACCCGCTCCCCCATGGATGGGTTGGGAAAGCTCTCTGCTTGCTCCCCGCCATTGTAGGTGAGGAGTCTGGCTCGAATGGGGACCATGTACGCTGGAGGGAGGAATCCCTGGGTCTGTAACTCTACTAATTGGCTGTGAGGGACGGAACACTTCTTCCAATTACCTGGCTTAGGGCTACGGGAGCGAGAGGAGGAGCTGCGATGGCCAGCCATGATGGGATGGACTTTTCCGGGCGCGCTCCGATGGATGCTCGCTGTGGGAGGATGGTGTGATCTGGATCTGAGGATCCCCGCCTCTTTAAATAGAAGATTTACTTACATGGTTAGGGTGGCAAGTGTAAAAATGCCCCGACTTCTCACATTCGCTCGACACGTGGAGGATAGCCATTATTAGGCGCAGAAGCCAAGGAGTGCGACATTCATGGGAAGCCGGACACTACTCGACATGTACTCAGAATTTGGAGGAGAACCCACCTTGCAATGCCGAAGACAATCTGCGCGCCGGACTCATCGTCATTGAAGCCAGGTTCAGGGGCTACTGAGGGAGTCCTGGATTAGGGGATCCTCGGATAGGCGGACTATATCCTTTGGCCAGACTGTTGGACTATGAAGATACAAGATTGAAGACTTCGTCCCGTGTCCGGATGGGACTCTCCTTGGCGTGGAAGGCAAGCTTGGCAATTCGGATATGTAGATCTTCTCCCTTGTAACCGACTCCGTGTAACCCTATCCCCCTCCGGTGTCTATATAAACCGGAGGGTTTAGTCCATAGGACAACAACAATCATAACTGTTGGGGATATTGCTATCTGGGGTAAACCGGCCTGCAAGGCCCGGGTTACCTCCGTCAATGGACCCGAGATGTTAAAGCCCAAGGAGAAATAGAAGGGCCCAAGGCCTATAATCGGTTTAAAGGTTTATGGTGTAAACCGGCCTGGGGTAAACTTGTATTGAAAGTTAGGAATAGAGAGACCAACCCGGGCACGTTTATAAGCCGGAGGTCGGGACTTTGCAGACCGACGGGCGTCACCCGTGTATATAAGGGGACGACCCGACGGCGGTTTGGGGACAGAGAAGAAGAACTCGAGGTTTAGGCGAAGCTGATTGCTCCCTAAGCCCTCGAAACCCATTAATCCCATCACAACTAGACGTAGGCTTTTACCTTCATCGAAGGGGCCGAACTAGTATAAAAACCGTGTCCTTGTGTCCACTTTTAACCCCTTCAAACTAACCCGTTGCGATGGCTCCACGACTAAGTCCTCTCACTAGGACATCTGCCGTGACAAACCCACGACAGTTGGCGCCCACCGTGGGGCTATCGCGAGATGGTTTCAAGTTTTTGGAGGGCCGCTTTGAAGGACTCGAGGGTTACGCTGTGGGACGGATGACCAAGAGCCGCCGCGGAAAAATCTACATCGACAACACAGGCTGGGGCCCCGACGCCGGCTCGATCGAGTACGGGTACCGGGTCCCCTTTGGCGGCATCCATGTTTTCATCGGCAAGATCGGAGAACCGGGCCCCGAGTTAGGCGTCTGCGCCGACCTCGTCGAGACAGCTCAGTGCACGAGATCGACCCTGGCTAAACCGACCAGGAAGCACGCCTTCGTGGGAGTCATCCACGGGGGAAGCTACGAGGAAGGATCCGAATCTGGTGACGAAACCGCCATCTACTCCGGCGATGAAACGTCGACCGGGGAGACCGAATCTCTTTACCAGCTACAAGATGATCGGATTGGGGGCGGCTCCGATGGCAACAGTATTCCGGACCCCTCTGATCTGCCCTATCAGGTTGGGATCTTCATGGCTGGAACACAGGCGGCGCCACGATCATCAACTGCAGCAGCAGCGATCTCCGGATCGGCAGCAGCAACGGCTGCGCGGGCGGGAGGCCCTACGGGTTCACCAGCCCAAGTTTTGTCAGACCTGTTTGACGCACTGGCAGCGCTCATGGCGGAAGCCAACCCGGTGGATCAGGAGGTTCATAATGCTGAGATTGCCAAGGTGAGAGAGCAGATCACTCAAGCTAAAGCGGAGCTGGCAGCAGAAGAGATCAGGATGACGGCGGAGCGTGCCGCTTTGGATGCACAGGCTTACAGGCTCATGATGGACCAGAATGCGTCTCAGGAAGTCTTGAAGAGGAAATCCCGATCTCGATTGCCTGCAGCCCTCGACGCCCGAAATCTGTTCAACACCCCGGGGGTAAACCGTGCGGAGGCGACAGTTGGTGCCCCGGATCTTTATTCTGGGTACCTGAACCGACTGTACACCAGTCGGGATTATGAAGCTGGCATGATCAAGATGATGAAGGAGAAACTTGAGGTAACTCCCTTGTGCTTCATTCCATTGCAACTTAGCTTATCAATATTTCCAAACCGAGATGGCAAACCGGATCAGGCTGCCTTGACAATTAAGGTCCGGTTTAAATAAAAACCCAAGGCTTCAACATAGGTCATAACCAGAAAACATCATCAGATAACCATTAGCCCCCAAGTGCCAAGTTTAAATACTTGTATTAATCTTGGGACTTTTTGTAATGGAAAACTTGCGTTAAAATCAATCCGCCAGTTTTGGCAGCCCCTGTAGATAAAGAGCCACTCCTGTTATATGTTGCTGCGAATGCCAGAGCGGTTAGTGTGGCGATGGTGGTAGAACGAAAGGAGGCTGGAAAGGAACATCCGATTCAGCGACCGGTTTACTATATCAGTGAAGTACTTATCGAGTCCAAACAAAGGTATCCGCATTGGCAGAAGCTGGTATATGGTGTTTTTATGGCAAGCCGGAAGCTGAGGCAATATTTTCAAGGACACCCCATCACGGTGGTCAGTTCTGCTCCTTTGGGTGACATCATACAGAACCGGGAGGCGACCGGTCGGATTGCTAAGTGGGCTATCGAGCTTGGGCCGCACGGTTTAAGATACGTGCCCCGGACGGCTATAAAGTCACAAGCACTTGTCGACTTCATAAACGATTGGACAGAGTTACAAGCGCCTGAGGAGAAGCCAGATAACACCTACTGGACTATTCATTTTGACGGGTCCAGGCAATTGGAAGGCTCAGGGGCCGGAGTCGTTTTAACTTCCCCACGAGGAGATAAGTTTTGTTATGTCCTCCGTTTAATGTTCCCCTGTACAAATAATGCGGCTGAGTATGAGGCTTTGCTTCATGGTCTTCGGATGGCTAAAGAGATGAATCTGAGCAGAGTTAGGTGCTTTGGTGATTCGGATCTGGTGGCTCAGCAGGTGTCTGGCACCTGGGATTCTAAGGACCCGCTCATGGCTGCATACCGACGTGAAGTAGATATGGTGGCTGGGCATTTCAAAGGCTATCAAGTGGACCATGTGGACCGCAGAAAGAATGAGGCAGCGGACGCTTTAAGCCGCTTGGGCTCTCAGCGTAAACCGGTCCCGCCCAATGTTTTCTTGGATGTATTGTATCACCCATCGGTACAGCTACCCGGTGAACTGGAGTTGGCTGTTCCTGATCCGGAGGCTCAATTAGTGGCGGCTCTTCACATCACCCCGGATTGGACGCTCCCTTATCTGGCATATATGAGCCGGGGTGAGTTGCCAGAAGATGAAAGCTTGGCTCGACAGATAGTACGACGGTCCAAGTCTATGACCATTTTCAAAGGAGAGTTACATCATCGCAGCGTGTCAGGAGCGCTGCAACGGTGCGTATCCCCTAAGGAGGGGTGCGAGATATTACGAGAAATACATGAAGGGGATTGCGGCCACCACGCCGGTTCAAAATCATTGGTGGCTAAAGCGTTCCGCCACGGTTTCTACTGGTTAACTGCTCATGCTGATGCAGAAGACCTGGTCAGGTTATGTGATGGTTGCCAGAAATTTTCCAGACGAGCACACATACCGGCTCAAGAATTGAGGATGATTCCAATCACTTGGCCGTTTGCGACTTGGGGGCTTGATATGGTTGGGCCTTTTAAGCGTTCCAAAGATAAGAAGACCCACCTACTGGTGGCGGTTGACAAATTTACAAAGTGGGTGGAGGCAGAACCTGTCAGTAAGTGTGATGCTGCCACGGCGGTTCGGTTTATAAAGAAGGTGATCTTCCGGTTTGGCTTTCCACACAGCATCATCACAGATAATGGTACCAATCTATCCAAGGGGGCCATGAAAGAGTTCTGTGCACAGGAGCATATACGGCTTGATGTTTCTTCGGTAGCGCACCCACAGTCTAATGGTCAGGCAGAACGAGCGAACCAAGAGATCTTGAGAGGTATCAAACCCCGGCTTCTGGTCCCTTTGCAAAGGACGCCGGGTTGTTGGGTGGAGGAGCTACCGTCTGTATTATGGAGCATCAACACCACGCCTAATAGATCCACGGGGTTTACGCCGTTTTTTATGGTCTATGGAGCAGAGGCGGTTCTCCCAAGTGATATACGCCATGACTCACCTCGTGTGGCAGCATATGCTGAAGCGGACAACGAGCAGGCACGGCAGAACGCTCTTGACTTGTTGGATGAGGAACGTGATTTAGCAGCTGCCCGTTCAGCGATTTACCAG
Organism: Aegilops umbellulata; assembly: GCA_032464435.1. Taxonomy (NCBI): domain Eukaryota; kingdom Viridiplantae; phylum Streptophyta; class Magnoliopsida; order Poales; family Poaceae; genus Aegilops; species Aegilops umbellulata. The sequence goes on from CP136056.1 coordinate 494,706,972, forward strand.
CAAGATCTTCGCCGTTACCACAGCCGTCGGGTTAGGACCAGAACCTTTCAGGAGGGGGATTTGGTGCTTCGACTCATCCAAGACCAGTCTGATCAGCATAAATTATCCCCGCCTTGGGAGGGACCTTTTGTGGTCAGCAAGAATCTGAATAATGGGTCATATTACCTGATTGATATTCGAGAGCGCAAGGATTCACGCACATCAGAGGAGGAGACCAGCAGGCCGTGGAACATAGCTCATCTTCGCCCTTATTATACATGAGCCTTGGGCTCTGTTTATGTACATATCATGACCATGTATATATTATGATTAATACAATAAACCGGAGCCTCGAGTAAAGCGGGGTCTCTGCTGTTCTTCACATCATGTGTGTTTACCCCTGGAGGTCGCTTCACAGAAGTTCAAATTATAGATTCCGGTTTAAAAGCCGGTTCAAGGGAAGATGTCCCCTACAAGGCTGTGAAGCTCTTAATATCCGGTTCAATATCCCGGTTCAAGCATGAGGCTTCCTGTTCAAACATAGGTCGTATTCGAACCAAAGAGAACATAGCTATTCAAACATGGGACTTCCTGTTCAAACATAGGTCGTATTCGAACCAAAGAGAACATAGCTATTCAAACACGGGGCTTCCTGTTCAAACATAGGTCGTATTCGAACCAAAGAGAACATAGCTATCCCTATAAAGTCAGTTGGGGACCTAGTCGGCCTGAACCGTAGCTACACCTCCGGGGGGCTTGGTCATGTCTTGACGACGGTAATGCCTTCTGGCTGGCACATTTGCCACTGAATCAGTTGGGGACCTAATCGACTTGAACCGTAGATTACGCATTATGGGAGCTCGGTCATGTCTTGATGATGGTAATGCCTTCTGGTCGGCTTTTTAGCCAATGAATCATTTGGGGGCTTGGTCGTGTCCGAACCAACGCAATGCCACTTGATCGGCCCTTGGCCATTGAGTCACTTGGGGGCTTGGTTGACGAACCAATGCAATGCCATTTGACCGGCATATTTGCCACGATTCAGTTAGGAGCCTAGTCGGCTTAAACCGAAGCTACACCTCTTGGGGGCTTGGTTTATTTTGTCTTGACGATGGTCACGCCTTCTGAAAGGTTCATAGCAACCACTATTTGCATGCGTTTTACTATCGCGTTGCCCTTTCATATTTGGTTTAATTTTCTGCCTTTATTGTGGTGTTTTTTGTTCTTCGGAACGTCAAGTATTCTTAAACTGATTCAGCTGACATAGCCTGGTCCGTTTTTTAACCCGGAGGCAAATTGCCCGGTTTGGCAAAGGCGCAGCACGGTTCAGGTGGTCGAAAAATCACATTGTGTACTCAGTAAAGACAGGAAACATAAGTTGGAAAAGTCATTGGAAAGGGCATCAGTACCCGTGCGCGAAGGCACATTCAAACACAGAGGTATTAAACTATCTTATTACAAGGCAGCGTAGTGCCTGAATATATTGTTCGTTGACGGATTAAACGTCACCAATTAAGGTGAACCGGAGCGTTGATTACGCCTGTTCGCCGCCTCGGTTCGAAGGCTGGGGATCATCTTGCACCGCATCCTCTTGGCTACCCATTGGCTGGAAATCAGCAGTGGTCCAGTCGATTCCCATTAGCGCTTGAAAGACAGCTTCTTCGTGAATCAGCAAAGACGGTTCAATGTCAGGGGCATAGGTATGCTTACGGATTGGAGGAATAAGATTCTCTGTTGCAGGGACCGGGGCAGCTACTCGCTTATTCTGGTTATCATACTGGGCTTGGTAATGCGACAGATCTGCTTCCTCAGCCAATTGACAAGCTAGGGGGCGCACCGCCCGGTTTATCGCCCTCAAATCGTCTTCACCAAAGTCTGAACCGTCTTCCTTCAAGCTGGGATATCCTTGGGCCGCTTCGACAGGATCGAAATCTGGTACCCACGCTTTGGCCCGGATCAAGGCAGTGATGGCTCCAGTTCGAGCAGCTGATCTTTTCAACTCTTCAATCCGGGCTGGAAGCATGGACAGCCTCTTTAACGTGTCTTGAATCAGAGACGGCGCAGGGTTGTTATGCGATGCAATGGTGATAGCTCTTTGTGCTCCGGTGTACAACTGTTCAATCAGAGTATAAGCAGCTTTGAGTTTCATCCTCACATCAGAACCCAAGTGTCCAATACGTGAGCCTGCAGTGTTTCAAGATGGATTACAAACCGGACATAGGATGTAGCAGACAAGGTACAAATTGGAAGAAGTGCATCGAAAGGTTTACCAAAGACAGCAGAGGTCATGGAGTGTATTTGTCGCTTCACGGTGGATAATTCATCGACCACCGGTTTAAGAGCAGCTTCGGCATTTTTAGCCCTCTTCGTCAAAAGAGCTCTCTCAGTAGCCCAATCAGCTTGTTCTTTTTTGCGGCTTTCTTTCAGCTGTTCCATAACGGTTAAGGCATTGGCCAATGCATCCTTCGCTTTTTCAGTTTCAGCCTGTTGGGTTTTTAAGATTTCCTGAAGGTCCGAGACTTGTTTCGCTTTGGTCTTCAGATCCCCCTGCAGCAGGTCGTCAACAGTGTTCAGAAAATATTGCACGGTTTGGAAGTATCAACCACACAAGCAAGTTATGTGCTCGATACTTGGGGGCTAATGCATACTTGATTTTAACGCAAGTTTTCCATTACAAAAAGTCCCAAGATTAATACAAGTATTTAAACTTGGCACTTGGGGGCTAATGGTTATCTGATGATGTTTTCTGGTTATGACCTATGTTGAAGCCTTGGGTTTTTATTTAAACCGGACCTTAATTGTCAAGGCAGCCTGATCCGGTTTGCCATCTCGGTTTGGAAATTTTGATAAGCTAAGTTGCAATGGAATGAAGCACAAGGGAGTTACCTCAAGTTTCTCCTTCATCATCTTGATCATGCCAGCTTCATAATCCCGACTGGTGTACAGTCGGTTCAGGTACCCAGAATAAAGATCCGGGGCGCTTAAAGCGGCGTACGTAGAGGAATCAAGGTCCCATTTGCCCTTTATGGCCGAGATTTCGTCCTTGGCAGTATGCTTGGCTAAAGTAGCAGTGTTCCCCGGTTCAGAGTGACCGGTGCCGGTAATCACAACATCATCATCCTTGGAATCGCTGCTCTGCAGTGGCCCTGTCGGTTTATCAACAGTTCCAGAAGGGGGGATGGATTCCTCAACCCGAACAGGACTGGCAGGCGGATCAGTACGGCTGGCAGGTTCGATAGTCCTTTCTTCAGCACAGGTGTCATCTTGCGGAGATAGATAATTCTGAGTATCTTCACGACCCAGAGCGTCAGCACCAGGAGTTTTCTCCGGTTCAGGAGCGGCAGTTCCCTCAGCCGGGTTATCCAGACGAGCCTTCTTGCTCGGTCTAGGTTTAGCCCTGGAAAAAGCCCAAAGATTGAATAAACGGTATAAGATGGTTAAGAGACCCATACAGAGATATGTTATGATCGGTCCAGCTTACCCAATGACTGTCTTCAACGGTGGCAGTTGAGTGGCTGAAGATTCACCGGAAGATGAATGGGAAGTGACCTGATAATCGGAGTCAGATGGATTTAGAGGCTGACGAGTTAAACCTGCTTTAGGAGGAAAGCTAGCGCGTAAATCGGAGACCTCTGAGCGGCGTTTCCGAACCGGGCTGTTCGGTAAACCGGCGGAGGTGACTACCTGGCCGCTATGCCGGGTGGTGCGTCGAGCTTCATGTTGCTGGGTCTTCACAAGAAATTTGGGATCCAAGTAAGCAAGAGGGTGAGAAAATTTAATTTTCCGGTTTGCTTGGCGAGGTTTTTTCAAAGGCAAAGGAACGGCATCAGAAGAAAGAATAGTTACCTCTGGGCCTTCGGCATGGCTCGCTTCAGCGTCGTCCTGACAAGTATCATCATCAATAAGACGTATAAAAAGCAAACCAACTGAATCGAGGTCTACCCCGAGGTCCGGATTACCCACATCATCCTCCTCTAAATCCGGAGTAGAGGAAGCGGTGTTCCTTTTCCTCTGAGCGGGCTTCTTCACCCTCGTCTTGGGTCGGGTTACCTTCTCGGTCGGCTCTTGAAACTTCTTGCTCCAAAATGGATCATCCCCCTGTGTCAGAAAGGACTGGAGTTAGCAATATGTGTATAAGGAGATCGTAAACTCTATAACAGACAGAGGGGAAGTGCTTACAGCAGGTGGCTTGTTTGTGGCACAAAATGGAAGCAGGCCGGTTCGGGCGCAAGCATATTCCGGTTCATTCAGCATCTTTTTCACAGCTTCGGTGACTTCGTCTTCCGTTAGCTGAATGTTGTAGTGCCTCAAAGGATCATCAACCCGGCCCGTGTATTGGCACATTAAACCGGACCGGATGCTAAGGGGCAGGATGCTCCATGAAATCCAGCAGCGGGCAAGGTCTACCCCTGTCAAACCGTTAGCCATGAAGGCTCTGAGCTTGGACAGCTGAGGGGCATACTTACTCCTCTCTTTGGCGGTTAGCCTTTGGGGGAAGGGGTGGGTATTGCTAAGCCTCTCCGGACGGAAGCCGGGCAGTGGATTTTCTTCAGCAGGGGAAGTATCCTTGCAATAGAACCAAGTATGATTCCATTCTTGCGGATGACTATGCAGCTTGGCATGAGGATAAGTCACTTCTTTCCTCTTTTGAATCGTCACACCACCCAGCTCCATATTAGGGCCGTCGGTGAATTCAGTACGTCGGTTCAAATGAAAGCAGTCCCGGAACAGCTCTACAGTAGGTTCCTCCTGGAAGTACGCCTCGCAAAGCACTTGAAAATGGCAGATATTCGTGACTGAGTTTGGACCAACATCTTGTGGGCGCAACTTAAAGTTAGCGAGGACGTCCCGATAAAATTTTGAACCGGGTGGATTAAAACCCCGGGCCAGGTGATCCGCAAACACCACCACTTCTCCATTCTGTGGGGTAGGAGGACATTCGTTTCCTGGAACCCTCCAATGAATGGCATTTTTGCTGTTCAAAGCGCCAGTCAGAACTAAGTTGTTCAGTTGGGTCTCAGTGATGCGAGAGGGAACCCAGTTGCATTCGTACACCTGTTTTGCCATGAGAAAATCTACAAGACAAAGGTGTTCCGGTTTAAGAACGAGTGTGAGTGTAAACCGAAGATGCTCTTATATAGAGTCAGGTTATCTACAATGATATCAACCAGCGGTTCATCAAGGGGACTAATGGATGTATGGATCGGTTTTTTTTTTCGCTTTGCTACGAGTTAAACCGACCAGATCTAACAGTTGTGAATATGCAAGCAGAAACAGATCCCGTATGGATTCGTTCAAAGCAATGGATCTACAGCCAGGGCGAAAAAGAAGCAAAAATATGAAGTTTGGCTCACAGCAGAACAACGTAAGTTCGGCAAGCAGGAAAAAGAGTGAGATCTAAGGAGATGAGTACAGATTTATGGCGACTGCTGAGAGGGACTACAAGTCACGATACAGGTATCATCATCTGTTCGGAAAAGCTGCTATGGGGATGAACAAGAAACAGTAACAGGATGACGAACCCTAAAACAGATTTAAAAGCAGAAGAACAGAGGCCTTACCGGGATCCAAACGGATGTGGAAGGTCGCCGCGGTGCTCTGGACCGATCAGGTTGATGCAGCGGCCGGAGTTGATGCGGTGGCTGACGGCGGCGGCGGAGCTCTGAGGTCTGGGTCGCGAGGAAGACGAAGAAGGAGACGAACGGGAGGAAAGGAAGATGGCCTTCAAGTCCTATTTATAAGGCGCGGCGCGCGTGTCAGGCGCGCGAATCCAGGGGCCGGAGATTTCGGGAGCCCAGCCGTCGCCCTGATTGTTGCGGATTAGCAAAAGGAGACGATAACTTTGCACTGACGTCATATCGGTTTACCGTAGCAAGGGGAGACGAAGAAACCAGCGGTTCAACAGTTACTGGAAGACATTTGAAGACAGAAATTTTTGTTAAGGATTGACATGAACCTGTTCAAATCAATCTGGGGCCTAATGTTGGGGATATTGCTATCTGGGGTAAACCGGCCTGCAGGGCCCGGGTTACCTCCGTCAATGGACCCGAGATGTTAAAGCCCAAGGAGAAATAGAAGGGCCCAAGGCCTATAATCGGTTTAAAGGTTTATGGTGTAAACCGGCCTGGGGTAAACTTGTATTGAAAGTTAGGAATAGAGAGACCGACCCGGGCACGTTTATAAGCCGTAGGTCGGGACTTTGCAGACTGACGGGCGTCACCCGTGTATATAAGGGGACGACCCGACGGCGGTTTGGGGACAGAGAAGAAGAACTCGAGGTTTAGGCGAAGCTGATTGCTCCCTAAGCCCTCGAAACCCATTAATCCCATCACAACTAGACGTAGGCTTTTACCTTCATCGAAGGGGCCGAACTAGTATAAAAACCGTGTCCTTGTGTCCACTTTTAACCCCTTCAAACTAACCCGTTGCGATGGCTCCACGACTAAGTCCTCTCACTAGGACATCTGCCGTGACAAACCCACGACAATAACCATAGGCTAACTTCTAGGGTTTAGCCTCTACGATCTCGTGGTAGATCAACTCTTGTAATACTCATATCATCAAGATCAATCAAGCAGGAAGTAGGGTATTACCTCCATCGAGAGGGCCCAAACCTGGGTAAACATTGTGTCCCCCGCCTCCTGTTACCATCCGCCTTAGACGCACAGTTCGGGAACCCCTACCCGAGATCCGCCGGTTTTGACACCGACAGGCGCGCCCTGCACCCTCATGGACAGGGTGTGGGGCCCCTGATGCTGATTCTTTCACCAGTATTTTTATTATTTCCAAAACGTGTCTCCGTGGATTTTCAGGTCATTCCGAGAATTTTTATTTATGCACAAAAATAACACCATGGCAATTCTGCTGAAAACAGTGTCAGTCCGGGTTAGTTCCATTCAAATCATGCAAGTTAGAGTCCCAAACAAGGGCAAAAGTGTTTGGAAAAGTACATGCGTTGGAGACGAATCAACTCCCCCAAGCTTAAACATTTTCTTGTCCTCAAGCAATTCAGTTGACAAACTGAAAATGATAAAGAAAAACTTTTACAACTCTCTTTGATCTTGTTGTTGCAAATATGTAAAGCCAACATTCAAGTTTTCAGCAAAGATCATGAACTAACCATATTCACAATAACATTTAGGTCTCATGTTTACTCATATCAATGGCATAATCAACCAGCGAGCAATAATAATAAATCTCGGATGACAACACTTTCTCAAAACAATCATAATATGATATAACAAGATGGTTTCTCGCTAGCCCTTTCTGAGACCGCAAAACATAAATGCAGAGCTCCCCTGAAGATTAAGGATTGACTAGACATTGTAATTCATGGTAAAAGAGATCCAGTCACAGTCATACTTAATGTAAATTAATATTAATGCATGCAAATGACAACGGTGCTCTCGAACTAGTGATTTTTAATAAGAGGATGATGACTCAGCATAAAAGTAAATAGACAAGCCCTTCGCAAAGGAAAGCATGGATTTGTAGAGGTGCGAGAGCTCGTGTTTTGAAATAGAGATAAATAATATTTTGAGTGGCATACTTTGATTGTCAACATAACAACCAAGAGATCTTCGATATCTTCCATGCTACACACATTATAGGCGGTTCCCAAACAGAATGGTAAAGTTTATACTCCCCCACGACCAACAAGCATCAATCCGTGGCTTGCCCAAAACAACGGGTGCCTCCAGCTAACAACAATCCTGGGGGAGTTTTGTTTGCAATTATTTTGATTTGAGCATGGGACTGGGCATCCCGATCACTGGCCATTTTCTCGTGAATGATGAGCGGAGTCCACTCATCGTGAGAATAACCCACCTAGCATGGAAGATATAGACAACCCTAGTTGATACATGAGCTATTCGAGAAATACAAAACATAATTTCATTTGAAGGTTTAGAGTTTGGCCCATACAAATTTACTTGGAATGACAGGTAAATACCGCATATAGGAAGGTATGGTGGACTCATATGGAATAACTTTGGGGTTTATGGAAGTTGATGCACAAGCAGTATTCCTGCTCGGTACAAGTGAAGGCTAGAAAAAGACTGGGAAGCGACCAACTAGAGAGCGAAAACAGTCATGAACATGCATTAAAATTAATAAACAATGAGTGCAAGCATGAGTATGATATAAATCACCATGAACATAAATATCGTGGAGGCTATGTTGATTTTCTTCCAGCTATATGCGTGAACATGCGCCAAGTCAAGCCACTCGAATCGTTCAAAGGAGGATACCACCCTATCATACCACATCACAACTGTTTTAATAGCATGTTGGCACGCAAGGTAAACCATTATAAACTCCTAGCAAATTAAGCATGGCATGAGAAACCATAATCTCTAATTGTCATTGCAAACATGCTTCATTCATAATAGGCTGAATCAGGAACAATGAACTAATCATATTTACAAAAACAAGATAGGTCGAGTTCATACCAGCTTCTCTCATCCCAACCATTCCATCATATATATATCGTCATTATTGCCTTTCAGTTGCACGACTGAACGGTGTGGATAATAATAATAGTGCATGTGCATTGGACTAAGCTGGAATCTACAAGCATTTAATACAGGGGAGAAGACAAGGTAATATGGGCTCTTGGTTAAATCAACAATAATGCATATGAGAGCTGCTCAACATTTTCATCATGGTCTTCTCATCTCGACCCCAAAGAAAAGAAAAGAGATAAAAGTATTTACACAGGAAAGCTCCCAACAAGCAAAGGAATAATGAGAAATCTTTTTGGGTTTTCTTTTAATTACTACTACATCATACATGAAAAGTAAACTAGCTAAGACCTACAACTAATTTTTTTGGTTTTTTCTTAAGGTTTTTTAAACACACAAGAAGAAGACTTAGAAAAGAAAATAAACTAGCATGGATAGTATAATGAAAAAGTATGAGCACCGACTACTGGCATGAATGTGTGAACATGAATGTAATATCGGTGAGAAATACATACTCCCCCAACCTTAGGATTTTGGCCTAAGTTGATCTATGGCCATGGCTGGCCTGGCGGATATCCAAAGTCGTAACTGGGGTTGTACTGAGATGTAGCAGCTACTGCCTCAAGAGCTGCAGCTCGGAGGCGAGCTGCTTCCGTACTCCTCTCATACTCGTTCGCCTCCTCCCTGGTTATAACATATCTCCATTTTTCCTGAAAGTTAAAGAAAGCAGGAACAGGGAGGGAAATATGGATAGTGCGCTGTCTGTCAAAGATTAGTCGGTACTGGAGGAAATGTTCATTCCTCTCAAGAAACTGATGGCGAACCATAGCATTATAATCTAGATAACCAGGAGGCCACTCTATATCATTTTCATGTATGGGTACATCAAGATAATTAGCTACATGAGTTGCATAAATTCCACCAAACAAATCTCCACTTATACTCTTGAGATGCAACCTACGTGCAACAATGGCCCCCAAGTTTTTTTTGAAAGTGAACGACAGTGGGAGAGGCTCCCACTGACTTTTGTATTACTCACAAAGGGACAATTACATAGGTGTTACAAGGGGGTATTAGAACGCCCCCCCCCCCCGCCACACGGGCTAGATATGAATCGAACAGCACTAGCGTCCCAAATTTACAATGTAGCTAGATAGGAAAGGACGAAGCTCCTCCCTACAATTATGGACCAGCAACTCCAGTAGGTATTTGAACCTGGCCAGCCAAGCCCCAAAAGAGTGTGGGATCCCTTTGAAGTGTTGATTGTTTCGTTCCATCCACAGACTCCAAGCTGCCATCAGAAAAATGTCCATGAAGAGGGGCTGTCTCCAGGTATCTCTCCCCCCGTGTAGCAGGTCCAGTATATTGCCATCGACTGGCCAGATCACCCCAACTTCACTCCGGCACTGTTGACTAAATGGACATAAGAAGAACAAGTGTTCAATGGTTTCTTCGGGGGGAGGGGGGTTGACAAAGCATGCATGTATAGGTGTTCCCGGTGACGGCGAAGTGTCGGCGTTTAAGCATATTCCTGGTTTTCAGACGATCCACCAGAAGCAACCACCCAAACAATTTGAACTTGATGGGGCTCTTGGCCTTCCAGAGCCAGCTGAAGGCCTCATCCGCCGTGATCTCCTTGAAACAGTGATCATAGAACCTCTTCGAAGAATAACGCCCAAGCGTGCAGTCCCAGGCATCATGGCTGCCGGCGACCAGACCCACATGTTGCGAGGCAAGCTGAATTTGCCTGACCTCCTCTCTTGCGTGTGTTGAGAGGGGCAGGCTGAATCTCGAGGCCGGGTCTATGGCCGTGAGGATTTTAGCAATAGAGTCATCCTCATTTAGGCAGAAGGAAAAAGCCCGCGGGTACCTCTCCATGATTGCAACATCATCATCGCCTTCAAGCCAGACATCCTTCCAAAACAAAGAGCTAGAACCATCACCTGGCATGACCCTGCTGATTCCACGAAAAATCCCATTGAGCTGCATTACATCTTTCCACCAGAAGGACCCCACAGTGTCAACGGCATGAGGGACTTTGTTGGAATAGTATGTGTTCCAAATCAGCTCCACCCAGGGTACATCTGCATGATTGTAGAATTTGAACAGGTGTTTTAGGAGCAGGGCTACATTCTGTGTCTTGATGTCGATAACACCAAGTCCACCACACCGTTTCGGACGGCAAACGAGCTCCCAGGCTGCAAGCGAGTTATTCTTGACCCCATCGTCAGAGTTTTTCGCCCAGAGACAGTAACGGCGTAATTTATCCAAATGTTCAACCACCTTCGGGTGCAGTTTGATTGTGCACATTGCATAGATCAGCATTGACGTCACTATCGAATTTACCAAGGTCAGTTTTTCTCCTGACGACAGCAGAGAGAGAGAGCAGTGGATGTTTTCCTTTCAACAGCGTGCACCATCGGCATGAGATCCAAAATGCTGGGCCTTGTCGTCCCCATGGGAAGGCCAAGGTAAGTGAAAGGTAAGGAGCCGACAGAACATCCAAAAACACCGGCCATTTCACTAGCATGCTGAGGATCAATGTTAATGGGGATAAGAGTTGATTTGTGAAAATTTATTTTCAAACCTACGGACGCAGCATAATCTTCCAGAATGCCTTTCATACGGGCAGCTTTATCAGTACATGCCCGCATCACCAGAATCATGTCGTCGGCATACTGCACTACCGGGAAATCAACAGTATTGTCCCGGGGGAGGGGAAGCTCAATAAGGCCACTAGCAAATGCATCATTAGTTGCAGCTTGAAGGAGGTCAGCAGCAAGAACAAAAATGAGCGGTGAGAGAGGATCACCCTGTCGCATGCCACATTTGCACTGAAATTTTCGACCAGGGACGCCATTGAGGAGAACCGACGAGACCCCAGACCCAAAGATTGATTCCATCCAGCGAAGCCATTTATCATCGAAACCCATATGCTTCATAATCTCAAGCATGGGAGCATGGTCGATCGTGTCAAAAGCCTTGGCAAAGTCAAGCTTGAGGAGGATTATCTCCCTTCCTGAGGCCTGACATTGGTGGATATATTCAAAGCTCCACACCAAACAATCTTGGATCGTCCTCCCCTTAATGAAACCGTATTGGTTCTTGTGGATGATCCTGAGAATGACTTTCTGCAGCCGATTAGCCAGGATTTTCGTGATAATTTTTAGACAACAGTTAAGAAGTGTGATTGGTCTGTAATCATTCGCAGTTTCTAGAGAGGAGATCTTGGGGATCAGAGTAATGTAGCAATCACTAATGCTGGTGATATCAAGAGTTCCCGCATGGAAATCATGGCACATTTTATAGAAATCTTCTTTGATAATCTGCCAGCAACTCTTAAGAAAACATCCGTTAAAACCATCGGGGCCAGGGGCTCTGTCACCAGGCATCTCCTTGATAACGGTGTCAATCTCCTCGTTAGTGAAAGGTGCCGACAGTTGTTCCAGCCCCTCAATCCTCCGGATAATTCTGGAGAGGTTAAAGCGCATATTAGTGGGCTTAGAAGAACCCAATCGCTCCTTGTAGGTGTTATACAGCACGCCCTCTTTGCCAGCATGATCTGTGATTTCCATGTTATCCTGATGAAGTGAAGCAATAGAATTATGCCTGTATCTCTCAGTGGCTAGGGACTGGAAGAGCTTTGTGTTCTCATCTGCAAACCTGAAGAACCTTACTGTGCATCCTTTCCTCCAATACTCATTCTGGTATTTGAGCAGTGTTTGCAGATGGAGCTTTAGAATATGCCTGAAGTTTGACTCTTGGATAAATAGAGGTCTTTGGTCCTCAAGGATGTCCATCATGGCCAGCACTTCATTGCTATTCTGTATCATAACCTTCCGTTTCGAGATACCTCTGCTCCATCTCTTGAGATTGTATCTCAAGGTTTTAAGTTTTTTTACAGATTCTAGCAGCAGAGTTTTGGGCATGGCAAGGCTTGGACCAGGAAGCTGCAACCACTTCAGAGAAACCTCCATGATTAATCCAGAAATTCTCAAAACGAAATTTTTTTGACCTGGGGATTTTGGATTCAATTGTTACCACACATGGGATATGATCAGAAACAGGTTTCCCCAACGGCAGGATCATCGTGTTTGGAAAGGAGGTGGTCCAGCAAGCGGATGAGAAGAACCAATCCAACTGTTCGAGAAGGGGATCGTCTTGCATATTGCTCCAGGTATAAGTTCTTCCCTTAACCGGGAGTTCCATTAATGAGTGCGCCCTAATGATTTCATTAAAAAGCAACATGTCCACAACATCTCCACCTGGTTTGTTTCTATTACTAGTAGAACGAATGAAGTTAAAGTCCCCCAGGATCAGCCAGTTCTCATCATTAGGGATATTTAGATCAAACAACCAATTAGTAAAATCCAGCCTACGTTGACCCGTGCATGGCCCATAGACATTGACTAGCTTCCAAGATTCACTGGATTGGGTGGCAACAAAAGAAACACCGACCGCAAATGAGTCAACAAACCAAGGCGTCCCCACAAACACAGAACTATTCCAGATAGTAACAATCCCGCCCGAAGCACCAACTAAAGTCGTAAACACAAACTTATCAAAGCGTTTAGGACAGAAAGTTTTAACAAACGCTAGATCAAAAGCTTCACGCTTAGTTTCCTGGATACATATCACAGCACAGCCGCTAGTATCAATCGCATTCCTAAGAGCCAAAAGTTTTTTATCAGAATTGATGCCTCTGATATTCCACGATAGGATATTCCAAGACTTATTCATTGACAGCAGGGGGAGAATAGTCGCTAGCTCCAGAGGATGAGCGCTGGCGATCCAGCAGCTTCTCAGGAGAGAGGGCTTCCTGCGCAATCCCGCAGCATCGACCCATCTGCTGGAGTTCTTCTACCGGAGTGGGCGGTGGGCATGTAGCAGTAGCAACCTGCACAGCAGCAGCAACCAAAGAAACTGCAGATATAAATGGAGTTGCACGAGGTTTCACCCTTGACTTGGAGCGTTTGTTGTCAGTGACATGATTGACCTTAAAGCCATCATATTTTTTGGATCAAGTGTTCCTTCTGGCCGCCATGGTGTCGAGAGGCACCAGGGCATTACGGGATTGTGGTGCATTGTAGAGGGAGGAGGAGGCGATCACCTGAAGAGCAGTAGCTGTCTGAATCTCAGCCCCACCAGAAACCAGTTGAGGAATGGCTTTAAGGCCAGGGGAGCGGGCCTCCATCTCCCAATCAACATCAAGCAAAGAAAATCTGCCAGCATAGGGTTCCGGCGGCATAACTCGAGGGACAACAGCAGCAACCAACTGAAATTTTGAGCAGAAAATCGCTGACAGAATATCAGGCACTGGAGCAACACAGTCAAGCCAGGCTGCAGCTAGTGCATTCAGTTGATGCTGGACGACCTTAAAAGGATTCAGAGGCAGCATGACGGCAGAGGGTTGCCCAAAAGTGAGTTCAGGGGTATAAATCCATTTGAGCATCCCTCCAATCCAAAGCAGAAACTCGTGATCGGCAGCCACAAAGAAGTTGGCAGAATCTCCACCAGCTCTGACGAATACAAGACGAGCAAAAGGGTTGCCAAGAACAAAACCATCTGCCAATGCTTCCACCGCTTGAGACTCAGAATCAGAAGACCAAACATCTGACAGATTATCCTGAACATTGTGCTCTGGGTCTACACCGTCAATCAAAGATGGCCCATCGTATTGTAAGAAGTTTCTGAAGCTGAAACCAGTGTATGGTGGAGGGACCACAGGCCACATGCGCCAACCATTCTCCTGGAGTTGTTCATGTTCTGGTTCCGGAGCATTCCAGGCCGCTGCATTCAGAGCATCTTGCGCATTCATCTCATCGATTCTTGCCTGCTGCATGAGTGTATAATACGGAAGCTCATATGGGTGTGGTGAGGCATTCAGGAGGGGGGAGCCTCTTCATTGCCAATGAGATTGGGTATTGTCTTCCTGCCATTTAGCACATACACAGGGACTGACCATGAACGAGCAAGACCTGGCAGTAATCCAACTCTTGTGACTAAGAGACTATGGGGCACCTCAGCAACATCCTTAATATGACACTTAAGCAGAACTCTGGCTTTGTTATGCCCCGGGCGCGGCCAGACAAGAAGTTTCCCAAAATTAGAAATAGCTTTGTGAATGTAGTGCTCCGTCTGATAATCCATTGGGAAAGCAAGAAACATGACCCAAACTTCATATTCAAAAGCAGGCATGAACATATTTATACTTTCATCATGAGGGACTAAGGAGAAATTGGAATCATCAGTGAGGGCGTGAGGCCCCTCTCTAATTGTAGCATCTCTACTCTCCATGTCCGCAAAAACCACACAGCCAATGCCCAGCGGGTAAATGAAATCATCTACCAAATCATACTCTAAATCCACAGTAATAATGCGGCAGACCTCGGCAAGCCAGAACTCCTTTTGATGATTAGGAGATCGACGGAGACAATGGCATACCTATCGTGATTGAGGGGAGGATCATCCACCACCATGACATGGCGCTGAACTCGATGAGCAGGGCCCCGATCAAAGGTCGAGCCGTCCGGGGCGAAAGCGAATGGGCGCACCGGAAAGTTCGCCATCGTTGGAGATGCCGGAGGTTGAGCAGCCGCCGGGAGGGAGGGCGCCGGTGGAAGGCAGAGCGATAGCCTGTGCGGTTGTGTAGATGGCGATGGAAGTGGAGGTGGCAAGCTCGAGGAAGACGTCTGCTCACCCGATTGGGGTTTTTGGCAGGTGGAATTGACTACACCTTGACTAGGGAGGCGTATCGTCAAGCAATGGGGGTTGGCCACGTCCGGAGAGCGTGGGATCTTCTGTTTCTTTCGCCAAACCCAGCCAGGACGCGTATCCCGAATAACGCGGGCCATACCAACAACCACAGAGTTACCAACTACAGACTTATCCGATTTAGCCCTAGCAAAGATCTTCTCAGATTGTGTTGCTTGCGGTGTTTTTTGCAGCCAGACCCAATGCGGTATATTTTTGAAGGAGCTGGGCTTACGGGCCATATGACCCAGGCGATGACAAAGGGAACAGCGACGAAGCCCAGGGCAGAACTTAACTGTGTGATCAACCGCAGAGCATGCAGTACATAAAGAAACCATACTAGCTGGGCCCACCGTGCATGGCACATGCTTGGGAGAGTTTGTACGTGAAGAACCACAGGGACACTCCCCAGAAGTATTCCCAAACTTGACAAAATATACCAGTACAATTTTCTTCACCATGTCCAAACCTATCACAGGCGGAACAATGTTTGAGCCTTTTATAGATATATTCCTTGGTTGGGACCAACGTGACTTGCACCATTAGTTTGACACTGTCATTATCATAACCAGCTTGCCAACCATCCAGAATGCAATACAAGGAATTATCATGAATGGAATCCCACAAACCTTTAGTGAACAACTCTCCATGAAAAGATGGCAACGTTGCGGGAATATCGGAGGAGATAGGTACGGATATGGTTCCAATACGAAATTTATCCTGAGAATCCGGAGTCGAAAAACTACCAGAAGAAATCCTCTCTGGAGGCTCGCCGGAATGTAAGTCCGTCGGCGGCGAGATCAAACCCAATTTTTGAAAAACTGGTATTAAGGCAGGATCCGGAGTCACATTTTGATGTGCAGATAACCACTTAGATTTAATAGCCGGACCTGGTGAAGAAGCCAAACCATTGAGCTCAGTATCCGCGTGCCAAGATAAAACCCGAGGTTGAGAGAGCATTCCACGATGCAAGTGGAAATGGCAAATGAAGTCCGGCCAGATACGGTCTCGGAGGCCAAAGATGAAATGACCCACTCGATTTGAAGCCACCGAGAGCCGAAACTGGCGAGCACCCAGGCGAACAACATTGAACCCAACACTGATCCCTCCAATACAGGATTGAAGGGCCAATCCAACAGACTCCACCGAGAGGTGAAAGGAAGCCGAGGAGAAAGAAACCTCAAGAAAGAACTCCTTGAGGCCGGGGTTGGGGACGTAGTGAATCGTAGATCCAAACCATGCACGCACCTGTGCCTCGACCTTAAGGCCGGGGGAGAAGTCCCAATGGAGTAGGTCGTCCATTGGGGTCGCCGGAGGGAGAACGTAGGGTTAAACCCGAGGATCGCCATGGGAGTCGCCACGGGGTGGAGGGTGGAGGGTGGAGGGTGGGAGCCGCCATGATGTCATCAAGCAAGCTTTCATGTTTTGTTATATTGTTTATCTCCTAATACTGCACTCTTGAGGACACTAAGATCTGGAACGCACATGTGACAAGCCTCATCTTTACTGTTAATGCACCTACCTATAAAGAGAGGAAAATAATGTATGGAAGGGAAATGAATGCTCCCTATGGTAGCTTGTGTGATTTCTCTAGATTCCCCCACAGTGATACTAGCAAAAAGTTTTTATATTCAGATTTGCGAGGTTCACTAACATTGCCCCATTGCGGGAGTTTACAAGCAGTATTAAAATCTTCTAGGTCCATGGTATATGATTTATCATAAAGATCAAATAAAACAGTGTGAGAATTGCGCGAGGATATAAATTTAAACCTTCTCATAAAGGAATCAGTTAGGTAGTAGTATTCTGGGCACTTAACTGACGCGAAGCCCACAAGATCAACGTTATGCACATACGCATCAAATTCATCCTTGATGCCTGCTTGGACCATAAACTCCTCTGACGGCCATTCACAAGGCCGCACTTGAGCTTCCCTCGGTGGTTCATCGTTCGGCTCACGTATCGCGAGCCTTGGTCCTTGCTTCCTTGTGGAACCACCTTGGTACATTTTCCTGAACATTTTTCTTTCTCAGAAAAATTTCTGAAATTTTAGTTACTCAAAATAAAAGTGAACCAAACTCAACAATATTGATAGCAACTTCCACAAGTGTCTAGACGCTATATCATGCATTAAACCTACTTTGGACCATATAAATTTGACATGCAAGCTCAAGAACAGGGTCACCTAAGCAGCAAAAATTTGCAATAAAGAAGGCACTAGAACAAAAATTAATTGGACCATTGGAGGAGTCACATACCGAAGAACAATCCCCCAAAGTAGTTTTGTCAAAGAAGCCTTGAGCAAGGAAATAAAAAATGGCAGCAAGATGAGCAAGAACACGTGTATGAGCTATGGAAGGATTTTTTTTCTGGTGGAAGACGAAGTGAGTGGGTGCTGGAATAAGTGGAGGGGTCCAGGTGGGGCCCACGAGGCAGGGGGCGCGCCCCAGGGGGGTGGGCGCGCCCTGCACCCTCGTGGCCAGATGGTGGGGCCCCCTGGTGTGTTCTCAGTGCCAGATGTTCTTAAATATTCTACAAAAAATCATATTTCATTTTCGGGATGTTTGGAGAACTTTTTTCTGGGGTATTTTTTATTACAAGGATAATTAAGAAAATAGATAGAAAATACTAATTTTGCTTTATTTAATCTAAATAACAGAAAGTAAAAAGAGGGTACAGAGAGTTGTGCTTTCTAACTTTATCCATCTCATGCTCATCAAAAGGAATCCACTAACAAGGTTGATCAAGTCTTGTTAACAAACACTTTCCGAATCGCATGAAATCGGAGAATTTTCGAATAACACTAGGTTACCACAACGGGGATATGCACGTCCCCAACAATAAGAATATCATATTTCTTCTTGACAGTAGGAAGAGGAAATTCAAAACCTCCAGTAATAATCGTTGAAATTTTTCCAATAGAATTGATATTGTGGACTTGAGGTTGTTTCCTCGAAAAGTGTACCGTATGTTCATTACCATTAACATGAAAATTGACATTGCCTTTGTTGCAATCAATAATAGCGCCTGCAATATTCAAAAAGGGTCTACCAAGGATAATCGACATACTATTGTCCTCGGGAATATCAAGAATAACAAAGTTCGTTAAAATAGTAATGTTTGCAACCACAACAGGCACATCCTCACAAATACCGACAGGTATAGCAGTTGATTTATCGGCCATTTGCAAAGATATTTTAGTAGGTGTCAACTTATTCAAATCAAGTCTACGATATAAAGAGAGAGGTATAATACTAACAGCAGCTCCAAGATCACATAAAGCAGTTTTAACATAGTTTCTTTTAATGGAGGATGGCATAGTTGGTACTCCTGGATCTTCTAGTTTCTTAGATATTCCACCTTTAAAAGTGTAATTGGCAAGCATGGTGGAAATTTCATCTTCTGGTATCTTTCTTTTATTTGTAACAATAACTTTCATATATTTAGCATAAGGACTCATTTTAAGCATATCAGTCAAATGCATACGCAAAAACATAGGTCTAATCATTTCAGCAAAGCGCTCAAAATCCTCATCATCCTTTTTCTTGGATGGTTTAGGAGCAAAAGGCATGGGTTTCTGAACCCATGGCTCTCTTTCTTTACCATGCTTCCTAGCAACGAAGTCTCTCTTATCATAACGTTGATTCTTTGATTGTGGGTTATCAAGATCAACGGCAGGTTCAATCTCTACATCATTGTTATTGCTAGGTTGAGCATCAACATGAACATCATCATTAACATTATCACTAGGTTCATGTTCATCACCAGATTGTGTTTCAGCATTAGAAATAGAAATATCATTGGGATTCTCAGGTGTGTTAATAACAGGTTCACTAAAAGCATGCAAAGTCCTATCATTTTTCTTTTTCTTTCTCTTAGAAGGACTAGGTGCATCAACATTAGTTATCTAAGAATCTTGCTCAACTATCTTAGGGTGCCCCTCGGGATACAAAGGTTCCTGAGTCATGCTACCCCCTCTAGTCGCAACTCTAACAGCATTATCATTTTTCTTATTATTTAATTCATTGAGCAAATCATCTTGAACTTTAAGTACTTGTTCTACCTGAGTGGTAACCATAGAAGCATGTTTTCTAATAAGTTTAAAGGTCACCTTTAACTCTAGACATATAATCACTCAAGTGTTCAATCATATAAGCATTATGTTTCAATTGTCTACCAACATAACCATTGAAATTTTCTTGTTTAACAATAAAATTATCAAACTCATCCAAGCATTGGCTAGCATACTTATTACGAGGAATATCACCTTCATCAAATCTATAGAGAGAATTTACCTTTACTACTTGTGTTGGGTTATCAAGACCATGTATTTCTTCAATAGGTAGTAAATTCTTAACATCTTTAGCTTTAATACCCTTTTTTTCATAGATTTCTTTGCCTCTTGCATATCTTCAGGACTGAGAAATAGAATACCCCTTTTCTTCGGAGTTGGCTCAGGAGTTGGTTCAGGAAGTGTCCAATCATTATCATTACTCAATATATTATTCAATAGCAATTCAGCTTGCTCAACAGTTCTTTCCCTGAAAACACAACCAACAAAACTATCCAGGTGGTCTCTGGAAGCATCGGTTACTCCATTATAAAAGATATCAAGTATTTCATTTTTCTTGAGAGGATGATCAGGCAAAGCATTAAGTAATCGGAGAAGCCTCCCCCAAGCTTGTGGGAGACTCTCTTCTTCAATTTGCACAAAATTATATATTTCCCTTAAGGCAGCTTGTTTCTTATGAGCCGGGAAATATCTAGCAGCGAAGTAATAAATCATATCCTAGGGATTACGCACACAACCAGGAGCAAGAGAATTAAACCATGTTGTAGCATCACCCTTTAATGAGAACAGAAATAACTTAAGGATATAGTAGTAACGAACTTTTTCCTCATGAGTGAGTAGGGTGGCTATATCATTCAATTTAGTAAGATGTGCCACAACAGTTTCAGATTCATAGCCATAAAAAGGATCAAATTCAACCAAAGTAATTAACTCAGGATCAACAGAGATCATAATCCTTATCAGAAATACAGATTGGCGAAGTAGCAAAAGCAGGGTCATATTTCATTCTAGCATTCAAAGACTTTTCTTTTAGCTTAGCTAACAGTTTCTTAAGATCATATCTATCTTTGCAAGCAAAAAAGTCTCTAGCAGTTTCTTCATCCATAACATAACCCTCTGGAACATCAGGCAATTCATATCTAGGGGGAGAATCTTCATCATCACATTCATCAATATTTTCTGTTTCAATAATTTCATTCTCTCTAACCCTAGCAAGTTGTTCATCAAGAAATTCACCTAATGGCACAATATTATGAAGCATAGAAGTAGTTTCATCATAAATATCATGCAAAGCAGAAGTGGCAGCATCAATAAGATGCGACATATCAGAATCAATAGCAGGAGTAGGTGTCGCAAGTTTACGCAAAACAGAAGGTGAATCAAGTGCATAGCTGGATGGCAGATTTTTACCTCCCCTCGTAGTTGAGGGATAAATCTTGGTTTTTCGTCTTTCAAGTTCCTCATAGTGATCAACAGATATAAACCCCAAGCGACTCAACGAATAGAGCTATGCTTCCTGACAACAGCACCAGAAAATAGTCTTGATAACCCACAAGTATAGGGGATCGCAACAGTTTTTGAGGGTAGAGTATTCAACCCAAATTTATTGATTCGACACAAGGGGAGCCAAAGAATATTCTCAAGTATTAGTAGTTGAGTTGTCAATTCAACCACACCAGAAAGTCTTAAAATCTGCAGCAAAGTATTTAGTAGCAAAGTAGTATGGAAGTAACGGTAACAGTGGCAAAAGTAACTGTATCAGTTTTTGTAGTAATCATAACAGTGGCAACGGAAAAGTAACTAAGCAAAAATCAATATGTGAAAAGCTCATAGGCAATAGATCAATGATGGATAATTATGTCAGATGTGATTCCTCATGCAACAGTTATAACATAGGGTGACACAAAACTAGCTCCAGTTCATCAATGTAATGTAGGCATGTATTCCGAATATAGTCATATGTGCTTATGGAAAAGAACTTGCATGACATCTTTTGTCCTACCCTCCCATGGCAGCGGGGTCCTATTGGAAACTAAGGGATATTAAGGCCTGCTTTTAATAGAGTGCCGGAACAAAGCATTAACACTTAGTGAATACATGAACTCCTCAAACTACGGTCATCACCGGGATTGGTCCTTATTATTGTCACTTCGGGGTTGCCGGATCATAACACATAGTAGGTGACTATTGACTTGCAAGATAGGTTAAACTAACTCACATATATTCATGAAAACATAATAGGTTCAGATATGAACTCATGGCACTCGGGCCCTAGTGACAAGCATTAAGCATAGCAAAGTCATACCAACATCAATCTCAGAACATAATGGATGCTAGGGATCAAACCCTAACAAAACTAACTCGATTACATGATAAATCTCATCCAACCCATCACCGTCCAGCAAGCCTATAATGGAATTACTCACGCACGGCGGTGAGCATCATGAAATTGGTGATGGAGGAAGGTTGAGGATGACGAGGACGACGGATTTGTCGGATTTCGGGTTCCGGCAGACCCATGAGGTTCGAACACTGGGGTGCGCGCAGAGATCTCTCACCGACCAATCTACGTCCGATCTTCTCGCGTGATTTGAGCTGGAAACAACGAACAACACAAGAGACACGAGGTTTATACTGGTTCGGGCCACCGTTGTGGTGTAATACCCTACTCTAGTGTGTGGTGTGGTGGATTGCCTCAGGGGCTGATGATGAACAGTACAAGGGAAGAACGGCCTCGCGAGAGGTGTTCTTGAGCTGGTGCGGAGTGTTCTACTTGGTCAGGGTCTATCCAGATTCGATCTAACTGCCTGCCTCTACTCTGTGGTGGCCAGCTCTATTTATAGAGGCCCTGGGCCTCTTCCCAAATAATGAGCGGGAAGGGCGCCAACAATTGGCCATTTTGAAGGGAACATCTAGTACAAGTTATCCTGACCAAAGGTGGTCTTCGGCTACCAAAAGCACTGGTGATGACGCCGTTTTGGGCTCCACGATGACCTCCGTCCTGCCGCTCTGCTGGTCTTGGTCTCGTTGCACCAGAATGGTAATCTTTGCCCGATGCCTTGGCCTGTGCTGGCCCCCATTGCACCAAAGAGGAAACAAGGACATTGCGCAGGCCGGCGCCCACCTGGCCTCGATCGTCATGGCTTGTGTCACAGGCTCCTCGCGAGGTACCCCTGCCTTGATCTCTCCGCCTCCTCGTAGCCTGCCTGATGAGGCTGCCCCCGAGGAAGCTATCTGTCGTCCGCCCCGCGAGGCTTGGCCCCTCGCGAGGGTCTTGAGCTTGAGCTGATGAAGATGGGCCGCGCTGGGCCGCCACATGAGCCATGCCGTAGGCCGCAGGCAGGCAAGTCTGGGGACCCCTGTTCCCAGAACGCCGATAGTAGCCCCCGGGCCCAAGGTGCGCCCGGGCTTGGCCTAGCAGGGAAGCGAAGGGGCAAGCGCGAAGCGCCGCAGGCCCCAAAAGCCTGCGGCCTTGGGCGCCGCGTGGCGGTTGATTGGACATGGGCGTCTACGCTTCCCCACGACGCCTCGGCAACTGCACGACTTGACAAGTCCCTGCATGCAGAGAAACCGGTCATGATTACCTGCGATCGTGGTGCTCGGCGGTTGGCCTTCTCCGGCTATAAGTACGGGTCTGCGCGAGTCGCTTCAGTCCATTCCCTCCTGCTACTCCTTTTCTTCTTCTCGGCCACTCGCCATTTCCATGGCTCCAAAGAGGTTCTCGGCCGCAGAGAAAGGGAAGGCCCACCAGGCAGGGCCTGACTCCCCCCCGACCAAGCGCGGCCGAGGCCGCCCTCGCAAGTATTCCATAGTTCCCGTAGTGGCCTCCCGCGGCCATGGAGGCGATTCCCTGCGCGGTGGTGAGCGCCGGTTGTCGATGGGGGGCACACCGTGGCTGCGCAGCCCCCTAGGCCATGCTTTCGCTCTGCAGAGGTGCTGCTGGAGTTCGTCGTGTGGGCGGCGGACCCAACTAGCACCCGGCTCCAGCTCCCCAGCTTCTTCGTAGGTGAACTGCCGGCCAGCGCCCGATGCGGCCTCTGGCTCCAAGCGGACGGCTGCTGCAGCAGGGCCTCCTGGGCTTCTCTAGAGGTCTCCATTTCTGGGAATGGGGCCCTGACCCGCGACTGGCAAACGTTTGCCCGCGCGCGCGGCCTGAACTGGCGGTGCACCCTGCACTTCAAGTTCGATGGCGACGCCACCCTCTACGTGAGCGTGTTCGGGGAAGACGGTCGCCGTGCTAGGTGCTGCCCCGAAGACAACGACCGCGGCCGCCCGCCCAGCCCCGGTGCTGACCAGGATGAAGACGGCGACAGGCGTACAGGTGGCGGTGCTCGGGGTTCGCTAAGCTTCGGCGACTCCCTCTCAGGCAGCACCTCCTCCAGCGGTGGCCGCGACTAGCCCCCGCATCGTCGCGTCTGCCTGGGTGAAGGTAGCGGGTCAGCCCGCCGTCGCGCCCCGGTGAAGCGGTAGGAGGGGTCCACCTAAGCCCTAGGAGCAGCTCGAACCTGCGCTGTGGGTTGGCGCAGGACGAATCGCGCCCATTTTGTTTTTCTTCATTTCCTGCGTAGAAATAGAAGGTAGTATTGGGCCCCGCGGGGGCGTGTTAGAACTGCTGCTGTTAACCATCGTCCTGCTTTCGTTATTTTTGTGCTGTGTTTCCGCACCGTGCACCCATGTGCGGGAATTATTTTAGTTTGGTGAGGCTCGACATGGTCCTCGCCTCCCGAGGCCGTGGCCTCGCCGCGCGCCTCGTGCCCTGCAAGGATTAGTAGGTGGGGTAATTTTCGGTCTTGGTTGTGGGGGCGATCGGCCCAGGTCCTGCGCTCGTGTCGCGATGCCCGTGGGGCACGGACTGGGAGGGGTGCTCCCGCAGAGGACTCTGATAGGAAAGCTCCAAACGATCGGGGCAGAAAAACACTCGCGAGGGCGCCCGCGAACCTCCCTCGCGAGACTCGTGCGAGATAAAACGAGGCAAGCAAGTGAAAAAGATAGAGAGTCACAAAGCCAGGAACGCCAACAGCTCCAATAAAACTTCAAACGGGAATAGACAAGCCAACTATAGAAAGCAAATGGAAAAGCCGTGTCCGGCACCTATTCTAGTCTTTGACGTTTTCTCACCAGCGTGGAGCTAAGTGCTTCCACTGGGCGTGGGCGGGAGCCCCCGAGGCCTGAGGGCGGCACTCCGGAGACTCCGGGGCGTGTACAGCCCCACTCATTATTACGTGAGAGTGTCATGGGCGGCGAGCTTCACAGGCACTGGGACTTTTCCAAAATGCGGTAGCTTCACAGGCATTTGCCTTCTTCACAGGCACTGGGCCTTTCCCAAAACACGACAGCTTCACAGGCGTTTGCCTTCTTCACACGCACCAGGCCTTTCCCAAAACATGACAGCTTCACAGGTATTTGCCTTCTTCACATGCACCGAGCCTTTCCCAAAACATGGCAGGTTCACAGGCGTTTGCCTTCTTCACAGGCACCGGGCCTTTCCCAAAACACGGCAGCTTCACAGGCATTTGCCTTCTTCACAGGCACCGAGCCTTTCCTAGGCGCTAGGCCTCGCTCAGGGATAGAACTGTTGGGAAACGTAGTAATTTCAAAAAATTTCCTACGCACACGCAAGATCATGGTGATGCACAGCAACGAGAGGGGAGAGTGTTTGTCTACGTACCCTCGTAGACCAAAGTGGAAGCGTTGACACAACGTAGAGGAAGTAGTCGTACGTTCTCCTCGCGGTCCAATCGATCACAGCACCGTTACTCCGGCACCTCCGAGTTTTAGCACACGTACAGCTCGATGACGATCCCCGGGCTCCGATCCAGCAAAGCGTCGAGGAAGAGTTCCGTCAGCACGACGGCGTGGTGACGATCTTGATGTGTTACCGGCGCAGGGCTTCGCCTAAGCACTGCAACAATATGATTGAGGTGGAATTTGGTGGAAGGGGGCACCGCACACGGCTAAGGAACGATCCGTAGATCAACTTGTGTGTCTTTGGGGTGCCCCCTGCCCCCGTATATAAAGGAGCCAAGGGGGAGGGGCCGGCCGGCCAAGCTAGGCGTGCCAGGAGAGTCCTACTCCCTCTGGGAGTAGGATTCCCCCCCCCCCCAATCCTAATTGGACTAGGATTCTCCAAGGGGGAGAGAGAGAGAGAGGGTGCGCCCACCTCTCCTAGTCCTAATAGGACTAGGGGAAGGGGGGAGGCGCGCAGCCCATGGGGCAGCCCTCTCACCTCTCCTCCAAGGCCCATGTTGGCCCATTATGCTCCCGGGGGGTTCCGGTAACCCTCCCCGTATTCCGGTAAAATCCTGATTTTACCTGGAATGCATCCGATGTCCAAACATAGGCTTCCAATATATCATTCTTTACGTCTCGACCATTTCGAGACTCCTCGTCATGTCCGTGATCACATCCGGGACTCCGAACTCCTTCGGTACATCAAAATGCATAAACTCATAATAACTGTCATCGTAACCTTAAGCGTGCGGACCCTACGGTTCGAGAACAATGTAGACATGACCGAGACACGTTTCCGGTCAATAACCAACAGCGGGACCTGGATGCCCATATTGGCTCCTACATATTCTACGAAGATCTTTTATCGGTCAGACCGCATAACAACATACATTTGTTCCCTTTGTCATCGGTATGTTACTTGCCCGAGATTCGATCGTCGGTATCCAATACCTAGTTCAATCTCGTTACCGGCAAGTCTCTTTACTCGTTCCGTAATACATCATCT
Source organism: Aegilops umbellulata (assembly GCA_032464435.1). NCBI lineage: Eukaryota > Viridiplantae > Streptophyta > Magnoliopsida > Poales > Poaceae > Aegilops > Aegilops umbellulata. The sequence continues at coordinate 494,732,974 of CP136056.1, forward strand.
CGCAACTAACTCATTGGTTGCAATGCTTGCAAGGCTTTATGTGATGTGCATTACCGAGAAGGCCCTGAGATACCTCTCCGACAATCGGAGTGACAAATCCTAATCTCGAAATAAGCCAACCCAACATGTACCTTCGGAAACACCTGTAGAGCACCTTTATAATCACCCAGTTACGTTGTGACGTTTGGTAGCACACAAAGTGTTCCTACGGTAAACGTGAGTTGCATAATCTCATAGTTAAAGGAACATGTATAAGTCATGGATAAAAGCAATAGCAACATACTAAACGATCGGGTGCTATGCTAATGGAATGGGTCATGTCAATCAGATCATTCAACTAATGATGTGATCTCTTTAATCAAATAACAACTCTTTGTTCATGGCTAGGAAACTTAACCATCTTTGATTAATGAGCTAGTCAAGTAGAGGCATACTAGTGACACTCTGTTTGTCTATGTATTCACACATGTATTATGTTTCCAGTTAATACAATTCTAGCATGAATAATAAACATTTATCGTGATATAAGGAAATAAATAATAACTTTATTATTGCCTCTAGGGCATATTTCCTTCAGTCTCCCACTTGCACTAGAGTCAATAATCTAGATTACAAAGTAATGATTCTAACACCCATGGAGTCTCGGTGCTGATCATGTTTTGCTCGTGGAAGAGGCTTAGTCAACGGGTCTGCAATATTCAGCTCCGTATGTATCTTGCATATCTCTATGTCTCCCACCTGGACCAAATCCCGGATGGAGTTGAAGCGTCTCTTGATGTGTTTGGTTCTTTTGTGAAATCTGGATTCCTTTGCCAAGGCAATTGCACCAGTATTGTCACAAAAGATTTTCATAGGACCCGATACGCTAGGTACAACACCTAGATCGGATATGAACTCTTTCATCCAGACTCCTTCATTAGCTGCTTCCGAAGCGGCTATGTACTCAGCTTCACATGTAGATCCCGCCACGACGCTTTGTTTAGAACTGCACCAACTGACAGCTCCACCGTTTAATGTAAATACGTATCCGGTTTGCGATTTAGAATTGTCCGGATCAGTGTCAAAGCTTGCATCGACATAACCGTTTACGACGAGCTCTTTGTCACCTCCATAAATGAGAAACATATCCTTAGTCCTTCTTAAGTACTTAAGGATGTTCTTGACCGCTGTCCAGTGATCCACTCCTGGATTACTTTGGTACCTTCCTGCTAAAGTTACAGCAAGGCACACATCAGGTCTGGTACACAGCATTGCATACATGATAGAGCCTATGGCTGAAGCATAGGGAACATTTTTTCATTTCCTCTCTATCTTCTGCGGTGGTCGGGCATTGAGTCTTACTCAACTTCACACCTTGTGCCACAGGCAAGAACCCTTTCTTTGCCTGATCCATTTTGAACTTTTTCAAAACTTTGTCAAGGTATGTGCTTTGTGAAAGTCCTATTAAGCGTCTTGATCTATCTCTATAGATCTTAATGCCCAATATATAAGCAGCTTCACCGAGGTCTTTCATTGAAAAACTCTTATTCAAGTATCCCTTTATGCTATCCAGAAATTCTATATTATTTCCGATCAGCAATATGTCATCCACATATAATATCAGAAATGCTACAGAGCTCCCACTCACTTTCTTGTAAATACAGGCTTCTCCAAAAGTCTGTATAAATCCATATGCTTTGATCACACTATCAAAGTGTTTATTCCAACTCCGAGAAGCTTGCACCAGTCCATAAATGGATCGCTGGAGCTTGCACACTTTGTTAGCTCCCTTCGGATCGACAAAACCTTCTGGTTGCATCATATACAACTCTTCTTCCAGAAATCCATTCAGGTATGCAGTTTTGACATCCATTTGCCAAATTTCATAATCATAAAATGCGGCAACTGCTAACATGATTCGGACAGACTTAAGCATCGCTACGGGTGAGAAAGTCTCATCGTAGTCAATCCCTTGAACTTGTCGAAAAACCTTTTGCAACAAGTCGAGCTTTATAGACAGTAACATTACCATCAGCGTCAGTCTTCTTCTTAAAAATCCATTTATTCTGAATTGCTTGCCGATCATCGGGCAAGTCAACCAAAGTCCACACTTTGTTTTCATACATGGATCCCATCTCAGATTTCATGGCCTCAAGCCACTTTGCGGAATCTGGGCTCACCATCGCTTCTTCATAGTTCGTAGGTTCATCATGGTCTAGTAACATGACTTCCAAAATAGGATTACCGTACCACTCTGGTGCGGATCTTACTCTGGTTGATCTACGAAGTTCAGTAGAAACTTGATCTGAAGTTTCATGATCATTATCATTAGCTTCCTCCCTATTTGATGTAGGTGTCACAGGAACAGATTTCTGTGATGTACTACTTCTCAATAAGGGAGTAGATACTGTTATCTCATCAAGTTCTACTTTCCTTCCACTCACATCTTTCGAGAGAAACTCCTTCTCCAGAAAGTTTCCGATTTTAGCAACAAAAATTTTGCCTTCGGATCTGCGATAGAAGGTATACCCAATAGTCTCCTTTGGGTATCCTATGAAGACACATTTTTCTGATTTGGGTTCGAGCTTATCAGGTTGAAGATTTTTCACATAAGCATCGCAGCCCCAAACTTTAAGAAACGACAACTTTGGTTTCTTGCCAAACCACAGTTCATAAGGCGTCGTCTCAACGGATTTTGATGGTGCCCTTTTTAACGTGAATGCGGCCGTCTCTAGAGCATAACCCCAAAAAGATAGCGGTAAATCGGTAAGAGACATCATAGATCGCACCATATCCAGTAAAGTACGATTACGACGTTCGGACACACCATTACGTTGTGGTGTTCCGGGTGGCGTGAGTTGCGAAACTATTCCGCATTGTTTCAAATGTAGACCAAACTCGTAACTCAAATATTCTCCTCCACGATCAGATCGTAGAAACTTTATTTTCTTGTTACGATGATTTTCCACTTCACTCTGAAATTCTTTGAACTTTTCAAATGTTTCAGACTTGTGTTTCATTAAGTAGATATACCCATATCTGCTTAAATCATCAGTGAAGGTGAGAAAATAACGATATCCGCCACGAGCCTCAACATTCATTGGACCACATACATCAGTATGTATGATTTCCAATAAATCTGTTGCTCTGTCCACAGTACCGGAGAACGGTGTTTTAGTCATCTTGCCCATAAGGCACGGTTCGCAAGTGCCAAGTGATTCATAATCAAGTGACTCCAAAATTCCATCAGTATGGAGTTTCTTCATGCGTTTTACACCGATATGACCTAAACGGCAGTGCCACAAATAAGTTGCACTATCATTATTAACTCTGCATCTTTTGGCTTCAACATTATGAATATGTGTATTACTACCATCGAGATTAAGTAAGAACAAATCATTCTTTAATGGCGCATGACCATAAAAGATATTACTCATATAAATAGAACAACCATTATTCTCTGATTTAAATGAATAACCGTCTCGCATCAAACAAGATCCAGATATAATGTTCATGCTCAACGCTGGTACTAAATAACAATTATTTAGATCTAATATTAATCCCGAAGGTAGATGTAGAGGTAGCGTGCCGACCGCGATCACATCGACTTTGGAACCATTTCCCACGCGCATCGTCACCTCGTCCTTAGCCAATCTTCGCTTAATCCGTAGCCCCTGTTTTGAGTTGCAAATATTAGCAACAGAACCAGTATCAAATACCCAGGTGCTACTGCGAGAATTAGTAAGGTACACATCAATAACATGTATATCATATATACCTTTGTTAACCTTGCCATCCTTCTTATCCGCCAAATACTTGGGGCAGTTCCGCTTCCAGTGACCAGTCTGCTTGCAATAGAAGCACTCAGTTTCAGGCTTAGGTCCAGACTTGGGTTTCTTCTCCTGAGCAGCAACTTGCTTGCTGTTCTTTTTGAAGTTCCCCTTTTTCTTCCCTTTGCCCTTTTTCTTGAAACTAGTGGTTTTGTTAACCATCAACACTTGATGCTCCTTTTTGATTTCTACCTCCGCGGCTTTTAGCATCGCGAAGAGCTCGGGCATAGTTTTGGTCATCCCTTGCATATTATAGTTCATCACGAAGCTTTTGTAGCTTGGTGGCAGTGATTGGAGAATTCTGTCAATGACGCAATCATCCGGAAGATTAACACCCAGTTGAATCAAGTGATTGTTATACCCAGACATTCTGAGTATATGCTCACTGACAGAACCGTTCTCCTCCATTTTACAGCTATAGAACTTATTGGAGACTTCATATCTCTCAATCCGGGCATTTGCTTGAAATATTAACTTCAACTCCTGGAACATCTCATATGCTCCATGGTGTTCAAAACGTCGTTGAAGTCCCGGTTCTAAGCCGTAAAGCATGGCACACTGAACTATAGAGTAGTCATCAGCTTTGCTTTGCCAGACGTTCACAACATCTGGCGTAGCTCTTGCACCAGGCCTGGCACCCAGCGGTGCTTCCAGGACGTAATTCTTCTGTGCAGAAATGAGGATAATCCTCAAGTTACGGACCCAGTCCGTGTAATTGCTACCATCATCTTTCAACTTTGCTTTCTCAAGGAACGCATTAAAATTCAACGGAACAACAGCACGAGCCATCTATCTACACAACATAGACAAGCAAGATACTATCAGGTACTAAGTTCATGATAAATTTAAGTTCAATTAATCATATTACTTAAGAACTCCCACTTAGATAGACATCCCTCTAATCCTCTAAGTGATTACGTGATCCAAATCAACTAAACCATGTCCGATCATCACGTGAGATGGAGTAGTTTCAATGGTGAACATCACTATGTTGATCATATCTACTATATGATTCACGCTCGACCTTTCGGTCTCTGTGTTCCGAGGCCATATCTGTATATGCTAGGCTCGTCAAGTTAAACCTGAGTATTCCGCGTGTGCAACTGTTTTGCACCCGTTGTATTTGAACGTAGAGCCTATCACACCCGATCATCACGTGGTGTCTCAGCACGAAGAACTTTCGCAACGGTGCATACTCAGGGAGAACACTTCTTGATAATTTAGTGAGAGATCATCTTATAATGCTACCGTCAACCAAAGCAAGATAAGATGCATAAAAGGATAAACATCACATGCAATCAATATAAGTGATATGATATGGCCATCATCATCTTGTGCTTGTGATCTCCATCTTCGAAGCACCGTCATGATCACCATCGTCACCGGCGCGACACCTTGATCTTCATCGTAGTATCGTTGTCGTCTCGCCAATCTTATGCTTCCACGACTATCACTACCGCTTAGTAATAAAGTAAAGCATTACATCGCGATTGCATTTCATACAATAAAGCGACAACCATATGGCTCCTGCCAGTTGCCGATAACTGGGTTACAAAACATGATCATCTCATACAATAAAATTTAGCATCACGTCTTGACCATATCACATCACAACATGCCCTGCAAAAACAAGTTAGACGTCCTCTACTTTGTTGTTGCAAGTTTTACGTGGCTGCTACGGGCTTAAGCAAGAACTCATCTTACCTACGCATCAAAACCACAACGATAGTTTGTCAAATAGACTCCGTTTTAACCTTCTCAAGGACCGGGCGTAGCCACACTCGGTTCAACTAAAGTTGGAGAGACAGTCTTCCGCAAGCCATCTATGTGCAAAGCACGTCGAGGGAACCGGTCTCGCGTAAGCGTACGCGTAAGGTTGGTCCGGATCGTCTCGTCCAACAATACCGCTGAACCAAAGTATGACATGCTGGTAGGCAGTATGACTTGTATCGTCCACAACTCACTTGTGTTCTACTCGTGCAAATAACATCATACCATAAAAACCTAGGCTCGGATGCCACTGTTGGGAAACGTAGTAATTTCAAAAATTTTCCTACGCACACGCAAGATCATGGTGATGCACAGCAACGAGAGGGGAGAGTGTTTGTCTACGTACCCTCGTAGACCGAAGCGGAAGCGTTGACACAACATAGAGGAAGTAGTCGTACGTTCTCCTCGCGGTCCAATCGATCACAGCACCGTTACTCCGGCACCTCCGAGTTTTAGCACACGTACAGCTCGATGACGATCCCCGGGCTCCGATCCAGCAAAGCGTCGAGGAAGAGTTCCGTCAGCACGACGGCGTGGTGACGATCTTGATGTGTTACCGGCGCAGGGCTTCGCCTAAGCACTGCAACAATATGATCGAGGTGGAATTTGGTGGAAGGGGGCACCGCACACGGCTAAGGAATGATCCGTAGATCAACTTGTGTGTCTTTGGGGTGCCCCCTGCCCCCGTATATAAAGGAGCCAAGGGGGAGGGGCCGGCCGGCCAAGCTAGGCGCGCCAGGAGAGTCCTACTCCCTCTGGGAGTAGGATTCCCCCCCCCCAATCCTAATTGGACTAGGATTCTCCAAGGGGGAGAGAGAGAGAGGGGGCGCCCACCTCTCCTAGTCCTAATAGGACTAGGGGAAGGGGGGAGGCGCGCAGCCCATGGGGCAGCCCTCTCACCTCTCCTCCAAGGCCCATGTTGGCCCATTATGCTCCCGGGGGGTTCCGGTAACCCTCCCGGTATTCCGGTAAAATCCTGATTTTACCTGGAATGCATCCGATGTCCAAACATAGGCTTCCAATATATCATTCTTTACGTCTCGACCATTTCGAGACTCCTCGTCATGTCCGTGATCACATCCGGGACTCCGAACTCCTTCGGTACATCAAAATGCATAAACTCATAATAACTATCATCGTAACCTTAAGCGTGCGGACCCTACGGTTCGAGAACAATGTAGACATGACCGAGACACGTTTCCGGTCAATAACCAACAGCGGGACCTGGATGCCCATATTGGCTCCTACATATTCTACGAAGATCTTTTATCGGTCAGACCGCATAACAACATACGTTTGTTCCCTTTGTCATCGGTATGTTACTTGCCCGAGATTCGATCGTCGGTATCCAATACCTAGTTCAATCTCGTTACCGGCAAGTCTCTTTACTCGTTCCGTAATACATCATCTCGCAACTAACTCATTGGTTGCAATGCTTGCAAGGCTTTATGTCATGTGCATTACCGAGAAGGCCCTGAGATACCTCTCCGACAATCGGAGTGACAAATCCTAATCTCGAAATAAGCCAACCCAACATGTACCTTCGGAAACACCTGTAGAGCACCTTTATAATCACCCAGTTACGTTGTGACGTTTGGTAGCACACAAAGTGTTCCTACGGTAAACGTGAGTTGCATAATCTCATAGTTAAAGGAACATGTATAAGTCATGGATAAAAGCAATAGCAACATACTAAACGATCGGGTGCTATGCTAATGGAATGGGTCATGTCAATCAGATCATTCAACTAATGATGTGATCTCTTTAATCAAATAACAACTCTTTGTTCATGGCTAGGAAACTTAACCATCTTTGATTAATGAGCTAGTCAAGTAGAGGCATACTAGTGACACTCTGTTTGTCTATGTATTCACACATGTATTATGTTTCCAGTTAATACAATTCTAGCATGAATAATAAACATTTATCATGATATAAGGAAATAAATAATAACTTTATTATTGCCTCTAGGGCATATTTCCTTCAAGAACCTCCGGAGATGTTGAATGTTCCACGCGTTCTGGATGGGTACCCCCTCCGTGGTCTCCAAGCACGCGGAGCCAGGCCTGGAGACATGAACAACCTTGAATGGGCCCTCCCACATGGGAGAGAGCTTGTGCAGCCCCTCCCTGGAGAGAACCCGTCTGAGCACGAGATCCCCTACCTCAAAAGTTCTGGGGCGGATGTTGCGGTAGTGGTATCGTCGCAGCGCCTGTTGATACCTTGCCGCTCGCAGTGCGGCTTCTCGACGACGTTCCTCCCCCAGCACGAGATTCGTCCCCCGCATGGAGTCCTGCTGTGTCTCGTCGAACGCCAGGACCCGTGTGGAGCGACGCCTGACCTCGTGAGGGAGAACAGGCTCTGCTCCGTAGACGAGGAAGAACGGGGTCTCGCTAGTCAACTTGGTCGCAGTTGTGCGAATGGACCACAACACGGACTGGAGCTCGTCGTACCAGCCCCTGCCACAGGCCTCCAGCTTCTTCTTGAAGGTCCTGGCTTTGAGGCCCCTCAGGACCTCCGCATTGGCTCGCTCGGCCTGGCCATTGCTCCGGGGGTGTGCTACCAAAGCGTAGCATATCTGCGTTCCAAGGTTAGCACAGTATGTTTTGAAGAGATTACTTGTGAACTGCGAACCGTTGTCGGTGATGATGCGGTTGGGCACCCCAAATCGGCTCACGAGGCCCTTGATGAACTTGACCGCAGAGCCTGCCGGGATCGTGCGGACGGCTTCCACCTCAGCCCACTTGGTGACCTTGTCCACAACGACGTAGAGGTAGCGATAGCCCCCTGGCGCCCGAGGGAACAGGCCCAGAATGTCCAGCCCCCAAACTGCGAACGGCCAGGAGAGGGGTATAGTCTAAAGACCCCCCGCAGGCTGATGGATCTGCTTAGTGTGAAACTGGCAGGCCTCACAAGCCTTCACCAGCTCAACGGCGTCATTGAGCGCTGTGGGCCAATAGAATCCACTACGGAACGCCTTGCCGATGAGGGTTCGTGATGACGAGTGGTGCCCGCAGTCTCCGCCGTGTATGTCCGCCAGCAGCTCCTTCCCTTGTTCTCGGGAGATGCAACGTAGGGACATGTCATTTGGTCGCTTCCCCTAGAGCTCTCCATCCCTGATGCAATAAGTTGTGGCATGCCGCGCCACATGCTCTGCCTCCTCCTCGTTCTCCGGCAGAGTCCCTTGCATCAGGTAGTCCTTGAGCTCGCGGATCCAACACCCTTCCTGAGGTCCCAATGCCAGGAGCAGGCCTGCCCCTGAGGCCGGGCCGCAGACAGGGGCTCCTGAGGCAGATGGCTGAGGGAGCTCCTCCCTTGGTTGCGCCGTGCTTGACAGTGACAACACCGCCGAGGGTTCGAAGAGTCGCTCCTCGAAGACGCCAGGCTGTTGAGGCAGCCGTCTAGATGCCCTCCTGGAAATGTTATCAGCCTCCTGATTGGTGCCGCGAGGCACATGCTGCAACTCCAGCCCCCAGAACTGTTTCTCCATCTTGCGAACCTCAGCGAGGTAGGCTTCCATGTGTTCGTCCTTTGGCTCATATATCTTGTTGGAAAAGTTTACGAGGAGCTACAAATCGCCCTTGATGATGAGGCGCTACACCCCTAAGGCAATTGTGGCCTTCAAGCTTGTTATTAGGCCTTCGTATTCCGCTATGTTGTTGGAGACCTTTTCTCCGTGCTGGAAGCAGAGTTGTACGACGTAGTAGAGTTTGTCTTGGGTAGGGGATACGAGCACTGCGCCGGCTCCTGCACCGTGTCAGAAGAACGCCCCATCGAAGTACATGACCTAGCCGTCCAATGCTTCACTCCCCGGGGAAAGTGATCGGTCTTTGCCTGCCTCGAGACCCGGCGCTTCCGCCCATTCTGCCACGAAATCCGCAAGTGCAGCTCCCTTGATGACGTTGGTCGTACTGAATTCTAGCTGAAATGCCTGTAGTTCAATGTTCCATTCAGCAACCCTTCCAGCTAGGTTGGGGCTTGTCAGTGTCAAAACCGGCGGATCTCGGGTAGGGGGTCCCGAACTGTGCGTCTAGGCGGGATGGTAACAGGAGACAAGGGACACGAAGTTTACCCAGGTTCGGGCCCTCTCGGTGGAGGTAAAACCCTACCCCTGCTTGATTAATATTGATGATATGGGTAGTACAAGAGTGGATCTACCACGAGATCAAGGAGGCTAAACCCTAGAAGCTAGCCTATGGTATGATTGTTGTATGATGGAGTTGTCCTACGGACTAGAACCCTCTGGTTTATATAGACACCCGATAGGGTTAGGGTTACACAAAGTCGGTTACAATGGTAGGAGATCTTGAATATCCGCATCGCCAAGCTTGCCTTCCACGCCAAGGAAAGTCCCTTCCGGACACGGGACGAAGTCTTCAATCTTGTACCTTCATAGTCCTGGAGTCCGGCTAAAGGTATAGTCCGGCTATCCGAACACCCCCTAATCCCGGACTCCCTCAGGGCTCGTGAGTACTCTTTCCAAGGGATACGCTGAGATGACTTTGATAGGATGGCCTTGGAAGTAGTGCCGCAGCTTGCGTGAGGCCACTAATAGCGCGAGGAGGAGTTTTTGAGGCATGGGGTACCGTGCCCTTGCATCCCGTAACACCGTGCTGACGAAGACACGGGGTGCTCGACGAGGTTGAGGGCGCCGGTGCGGCTTATGTCCTCCAGAGGCCGAGGCGTCTCCTGAGATGGCAGAGCCTCCAGCGCTTGGTCGCTCGGAGCGGCGTCTCCAGCTCCAGGCGTGCTCTCCTGCTGCGGCTGTTCCCTTTCGGCCGTGGTTGCGGTCTTCACGAGGCCCTCTTGGCTTTGCTTCACTTCTGCCTGGGTGGTCGCTGCGGCCTTAGTCTAGCGCTCCTCCCTGACGGCCACCAGGGTAGCGCTAGCGGAGTACGGGGTGGCCGCAAGGTTGAGCACAAGGGGCTTCCGAGGGCGTGGAGCTACCATCACTGGTGGGCTGGTAAGGTACCTCTTGAGGTCTTGCAATGCCTTGTCGGCCTCTTCAGTCCATTCGAAGGGGCCCTTCTTCTTCATCAGCTTGAACAAGGGCAGTGCTCGTTCCCCCAGCTTGGAGATGAAGCGCCCTAGCGCGGTCACATGCCCGGTGAGCTTCTCCATCTCTCTGAGGGTCCTCGGCGGGTTCATGTCTTCGACTGCCTTGACCTTCTCCGGGTTGGCCTTGATGCCCTTGTGGGACACGAGGAAACCCAGGAGCTTGCCCGAGGGGACTCCGAACACGCACTTCTCTGGGTTGAGCCGTAGGTCCATTTTGTTGAGGCTCGCAAAGGTTTCTTCCAGGTCCTGTATCAGGGTTTTTGCCTCCCGAGACTTCACCACAATGTCATCGACATAAGCTTCAGTGTTCCTCCCGAGCTGCCGGCCCAAGGCGATGTGCATCAACCGCTGGAAGGTTGCGCCCACGTTGCGCAATCCAAATGGCATGCATGTATAGCAGTACACTCCACATGGGGTCAGGAAAGCTGTCTTTTCCACGTCTTCCACCGCCATCTTGATCTGATGATAGCCCGAGAAGGCATCTAGGAAGCACAGCAGGTCACACTCTGCGGTGGAGTCGACTATCTGGTCAATGCGGGGGAGCGAAATGGATCCTGTGGGCAGGCCTTGTTAAGGTTGGTGAAGTCGACACACATGCGCTCCTTTCCCCCCTTTTTTGGTACAACGACCGGATTAGCAAGCCAATCTGGGTAGTGGACCTCGCGGATGACTCCTGCCGCTTCTAGCTTCCGGGTCTCTTGGACGATGAAGGCTTGTTTCTCTATGGACTGTCGGCTTGCCTTCTGCTTCACGGGGCGCATGTTGGGGCACACGTTGAGGTGATGCTCAATCACATCCCTCGGGACCCTCGCTAACTGATCAGGTTCCCACGCGAACACCTTCTTGTTCGCACGCAGAAAGCTCACCAGGTCCTTCTCCAGCTCGGGCTCGAGGTTGGCCCCTATGGTGAAGGTGGCATCAGTGGACCCTTCCTCGTCGACTAGTACCTATTTGGTTTCCGCCTTGTCTTGGGTGAATAGCTGCTTCATTTTAGCCGGCGTAGCCCCCTTGGGCTCAAGGACGTCGGTGTTAGTGAGTTGCGCCACCGCGGCTGCCCTGAAAGCAAGCTGGAGCACCTGCAGTGCATCCCTTGTGTCTCCTGACAGGGTAAGGACGCCGCTGCTCCCGGGCATATTCATGAGGTTGTACGTCGGGTGAGTCACTGCCATGAACCGAGGCAAGGCCAGATAGCCGAGGATCGTGTTGTAGGGGAGGCCGCTGGGGGCAATGTCGAAGTCGATCAGCTCCGTGCGGAAGTTGTCGTAGGTCCCGAAAGTCAGTGGGAGGCGGATCTGCCTCAAGGAGGCGGTGGAACCGACTCCGACGCCCGAGAAAGGCCTGCTGGGTTGGAGCTGCTCCAGCGGCACGTGGAGGAGGCTGAAGGCCTCCACTGAGAGAACGTTGAGGCCGGCACCACCGTCGATGAGGGTCCTCGTGATGGCCACTTGGCAGATGGTGGGGGTGCACAACATCGGGAGCGCGCCTGAACCGATGGGGTTGAAGGGCTGATCATCTGAGTCAAAGGTTAGATCGGCCTCGGGCGCCACCCAGCCTGGGGGGACTCCTCGGCGCCTGGAGGAGGTGCTGATCTGGCGGGTGAGCAGCTTGATATGGCGGATCGAAGGCGGTGCCTGGGAACCACCCAGGAGAGCTGCGACGACAGGTGGCGCCGGTGCAGCATAACGGGCGAGGAAGAGGTCGCGCAGCTCCTCCCAGGAGGTCACAGAAGCCGCCGGCAGGTGTAGGAGCCACGTACGCGGGACGCTAGTGAGGGTCATGGGTAACCAGTTGGCCATCACCCGGTCATTGCCCCTGGCTTTGAAGACGGCCTCTTCATACGCCAACAGGAAAACCAGCGGATCCGCCGCACCATTGTAACGCGGCGACATCTCAGGCTAGAACTTGCGCGGCCACTCCACCTATCGCAAGGTGGGGGCCAAGGCTCGGAGCCCCCAAGCCCCGGTGCCAGCATCGGCTGCCGGAGCGGGCGGCGCGCCATCCGCCATGAGGGCAAAACACGATGTTGGTGGAGAGCGGGTCGTTGGGAGGGAAAATTCCGGCGCACCCCTACCTGGCACGCCAAATGTCAGATTTTGGGTTCCGGCAGACCCTTGAGGTTCGAACACCGGGGTGCGCGCAGAGATCTCTCCCCGACCGATCTACGTCCGATCTTCTCGCCTGATTTGAGCTGGAAACAACGAACAACACAAGAGACACGAGGTTTATACTGGTTCGGGCCACCGTTGTGGTGTAATACCCTACTCCAGTGTGTGGTGTGGTGGATTCCCTTAGGGGCTGATGATGAACAGTACAAGGGAAGAACGGCCTCGCGAGAGGTGTTCTTGAGCCGGTGCGGAGTGTTCTACTTGGTCTGGGTCTATATATAGAGGCCCTGGGCCTCTTCCCAAATAATGAGCGGGAAGGCCGCCAACAATTGGCCATTTCGAAGGGGAACATCTAGTACAAATTATCCTGACCAAAGGTGGTCTTCGGCTGCCAAAAGCACTGGTGATGACGCCGTCTCGGGCTCCACGGTGACCTCCGTCCTGCCGCTCTGCTGGTCTTGGTCTCGTTGCACCCGAATGGCAATCTTTGCCCGATGCCTTGGTGTAGGATCTAGAAGTAGGTGTGTCTAGAGGGGGGGGGTGATTAGACACTTAGTGCTAAAGTTGCAGTTTTTAAGCCTTTTCGGTTTGAGTGGAGTTTTAGGCACAATTTCAACATACACAATACATATCAAGCAAGCATGCAAAGAGTATTTCAACAGCAGAATGTAAAGCATGCAACTTGCAAGAATGTAAAGGGAAGGGTTTGGAGAATTCAAACGCAATTGGAGACACGGATGTTTTTCCCGTGGTTCGGATAGGTGGTGCTATCCTACATCCATGTTGATGGAGACTTCAACCCACGATGGGTAACGGTTGCGCGAGTCCACGGAGGGCTCCACCCACGAAGGGTCCACGAAGAAGCAACCTTGTCTATTCCACCATGGCCATCGCCCACGAAGGACTTGCCTCACTAGCGGCAGATCTTCACGAAGTAGGCGATCTCCTTGCCCTTACAAACTCCTTGGTTCAACTCCACAATCTTGTCGGAGGTTCCCAAGTGACACCTAGCCAATCTAGGAGACACCGCTCTCCAAGAAGTAACAAATGGTGTGTTGATGATGAACTCCTTGCTCTTGTGCTTCAAATGATAGTCTCCCCAACACTCAACTCTCTCTCATAGGATTTGGATTTGGTAGAAAGAAGATTTGAGTGGAAAGCAACTTGGGAAAGGCTAGAGATCAAGATTCATATGGTAGGAATGGAATATCTTGGTCTCAACACATGAGTAGGTGGTTCTCTCTCAGAACATATGAGTTGGAAGTGTAGATGTGTTCTGATGGCTCTCTCAACGAATGAAGAGGAGGTGGAGGGGTATATATAGCCTCCACACAAAATCCAACCATTACACACAATTTATCAATCTCGGTGGGACCGAATCAACAAACTCGGTCAGACCGAAAAGGTAAACCTAGTGACATTAATCTCGGTGAGACCGATTACACAAACTCGGTGAGACCAATTTTGGTAACTATCTAACTAGAGAGTTGGTCAGGCAAACTCGGTGGGACCGATTACTAAACTCGGTTGGACCGATTTTGGTAATGAGTTACCCAGAGAGTTTGCATTGTAATCTCGGTAGTACCGATTGCCTAAACTCGGTGAGACCAATTTTGACAATGGACATACACAGTAAGATTGCAATCCCATCTCGGTGAGACCGAGATCCCTATCAGTAGAGCCGATTTGCTAGGGTTTGGCAGTGGCTTATGACATGTGAAACTCGGTGGCGCCGGATAGAAAGAATCGGTAGGACCGAGTTTGACTTTGGGTTTAGGTCATATGTGGAAGTGGGAAAGTAACTGAAGGTTTTGGAGCATATCATCAAGCACATGGAGCAAAAGGCTCATTGAGCAACACCTCATCCCTTCTTAATAGTATTGGCTTTTCCTATGGACTCAATGTGATCTTGGATCACTAAAATTGTAAAATTAAGAGTCCTGAGCTTGAAGCTTTAGCCAATCCTTTGTCCTTAGCATCTTGAAGGAGTTCCCACAACCTTTAGTCCATGCCACTCCATTGTTGAACTTATCTAAAATATACTAGATAAAAGTATTAGTCCAACAAGAGATATGTTGACATTAATTACCAAAACCACCTGGAGAGCACTTGTGCTTTCAATCTCCCCCTTTTTGGTAATTTATGGCAACATACATCAAATCTTTAGATAAAGATACAAAGAATAGCAAGTAAATCTTTGGAAGAACATGTAACAAACATAGGCTCCCCCTACATGTATGCAATCTTGTGAATACAGAATATAGAAGCATGTGAGAGCATAATCATGATAGAGCAGGCAATGTGTTACATGTATCTTGGCCATATGCATCAGAGCAAAAGATTATTAAGAGAAATACCTTCATGGTTATGAGTCCTTCTTGCAAACAGTATGTACAAAAAGCAAGAATTCCTCATACTCATGATTCTGATGCATATACTTACCTTGTAGTCTTGAGTTGACTTAGGATGGAATGAACCTGCACAAACAAGGTTAGATAACACTGGTACATCCAATGGCCAGAGCAAACCAAAAGAAACCACAAGAATACCAAGACTGGGATGACATGTAAAGAGTGAGTACAAGGTACCACATTGGATTAGACATGTCC
Source organism: Aegilops umbellulata (assembly GCA_032464435.1). NCBI lineage: Eukaryota > Viridiplantae > Streptophyta > Magnoliopsida > Poales > Poaceae > Aegilops > Aegilops umbellulata. The sequence continues at coordinate 494,748,325 of CP136056.1, forward strand.
CCAAGAGTAAAGATATGCAATGAATTTGAATGATTTCTTTCCCGTAGATGTCTTGCTCCCCCTGAATCTGGCATGGGATATTGGGAGAAGATAGGGAACAGAAAATCAGAGCTGAAAGCTGAAAGATATGAATAGAACTTAATTCAAATGAGTACATATGAACATGTCTTTCCCCCAAAAAGACATGTGGCATCTCTCCTCTTGAACATCAAGCATCTGGGATCCTTGAGTATTCTCTCCCCCTGGAGATTTCTTTCTCCCCCTTAATATTTGGGATCCTTGAGTATTCTCTCCCCCTTAGTACTTTCTCCTTTGTAGTAGATAAGCTTTGATGCGATCTCTCTCTCTCTCTCCGATGATAAGCTTTGATGTGATCTCTCTCTCCCCCTTTGACATCAATTTCCAAGAAGGTTTTTCCTGGAGTCCGTCGAATAGGTTTGGTCCTTGAGATTCAGCACAAAGCAGTGGATAAAACTGTGATGCTTGTAGAGGACAAGATTCATTGAGTGAAGCTGGATCAGAAGAAATATAGAATATGTGGCAAAAAAAAATTCCTGTTACGAAATCGGTGGCACCGAGTGGTATGTTTCGGTGGTACCGAAGGGATTCGGTTGGACCGAAAAGTACAATTCGGTGAAACCGAGTTCATTACAGAGAAAACACTTGTCACCTCAGCTCACTAGTCAAATAAGATCTCACAAAGATTTGCAATGAATTAGCTGAAAGATTTGCAAGGAATTTGATGCAGAACAAGAATCAAAAAGAAAATAATGAAACTTTCTAGATGAAGTCTTTTTTGAGAAAAAGAAGGAAACAAATATGCAAGGGACAAATGCAATAACTCAGAAAAGAACACAAGAGAACTTCATCTAGAATTGGGCGGTGAGATAGTCACCTATGTTAGAGTATATTGACTTAGGAGTCAAGTGAGGACACTTGATCATAGGTCATACTCATCGTTTGAGCTCAAAATGGGGTTACCATTTTTCGTTTAAGTATTTTGATGTATTCACATCTTGTGGAGTTGCTTTAACTCATGACTTGGAGTAAAGCTTCTCTAAGATGGAACAACATACCTTGGGTGGTGGTGTGGATCTTGCTCTTGTAGTTGAACTTGTGTGGGTGCTCAAGGGTGATGTAGATCATCATGAGTTGGGAGCACCACTTGGAGTTTGAGTTCATCTACCTACATGGATTAGTTCTTGCAAGGAAAAGCACTTGTATATCCAAAAATGACAATCATGAAGCTCAACATAGAATTTGTCAAAGGATATGTTCAAATGGTTTCGTGCTTCCTTGTCGTCAACCACCGTTGTGTAGAGACTTGGTGATGTAGAGATTGCTCAAGATGTGAGTGAGTTGCAATCTCATAGAATTGGATTCAACCAAGTACCTACATGGGTTAGATAACATGCAAGGTACAAATATATCCAAGACATAAGATAGTCATCATAAGAGATATATCATGGATTAGCCATAAGCCCATGTCTTGCATGTATCCAATGGAATTTCTACTCCAAGTTCAAAGCATCAATGATGTTCAATTCTCCTCTCAACCTGCAAAACACTTTCTCATCAAGTGGTTTAGTGAATATATCCGCTAATTTCTTATCGGTGCGAACATGCTTAAGATCAATGTCACCCTTAGCAAGATGATCTCGAATGAAATGATGACAAACTTCAATGTGCTTAGTTCGAGAATGTTGCACAGGATTATGACCAATTTTGATAGCACTTTCATTGCCACAAAGCAATGGAACATGTTTCACATAGACCCCATAATCTTTAAGAGTTTGGGTCATCCAAAGTAATTGAGCACAACATGAACCAACGGCAATGTATTCCTCTTCGGAGGTAGATAAGGATACTAAGTTTTGTTTCTTGGAGGACCAAGACACAAGAGATCTACCAAGAAATTGACAAGTACCCGAAGTGTACTTTCTATCAACCTTGTCTCCGGCATAATCCGAGTCGGAATAGCCAACAAGATCAAAAGAGGACCTCTTAGGATACCAAATGCCAAAATTTGGTGCATGGATTAAGTATCTCACTATCCTTTTCACGCCCTTAAGATGACATTCTTTAGGAGCAGCTTGATATCGTGCACACTTGCACACACTTAGCATAATATCGGGACGTGAGGCACATAGGTATAACAATGAACCAATCATAGAGTGATAAACCTTTTGATCAACCGGTTCACCATCTTTGGTCAAATATTATGTCCACCAGTAGGCATAGGTGTAGGCATACCTTTGCATTCTTGCATATTGAACTTCTTGAATAAGTCTTTGGTGTACTTCGTTTGAGATACAAATGTACCTTCCTTAGTTTGCTTGATTTGCAAACCGAGAAAGAATTTGAGTTCACTCATCATAGACATATCAAACTTCTCCGACATTAGCTTTCCAAACTTTTCACTAAAAAGAGGGTTAGTTGAACCAAATATGATATCATCAACATAAATTTGGCATACAAATAGTTCTCCATTAACCCTTTTGGTAAAGAGTGTAGAATCATTTTTTCCAATTTCAAAACCACTTGCAATAAGGAACTTGTTCAAGCATTTATACCATGCTCTAAGAGCTTATTTAAGACCATAAAGAGCTTTGTGAAGTTTGTAAACATGATTAGGTTTCTTAGGATTGACAAAGCCGGGAGGTTGTTTGACATAAACTTCCTCCTCTATTTCACCATTTAGAAAAGCACTTTTAATGTCCATTTGGTACAAGGTGATATCATGGTGATTAGCTAGGCAAGTAAGATGCGAATGGACTCGAGTCTAGCAACGGGAGCATATGTCTCACCATAGTCCATACCTTCGACTTGTGTGTACCCTTGGGCGACGAGACGTGCTTTGTTGCGAACCACTTGTCCATCTTCATCTTGCTTGTTGCGAAACACCCATTTGGTACCAATGATGTTGTGGTTGTTGTCAGGCTTCTCAACCAATGTCCAAACTTGGTTTCTCTCAAAGTTGTGTAGCTCTTCATACATAGCGTTTATGCAATCCAGATCTTCCAATGCTTCTTCAACCTTCATAGGTTCAATGCTAGAGATAAATGAATAGTTTTCACAAAAGTTAGCTAAACGAGTTTTTGAGCGAGTAATTCTCCCGGTTTGGATATCATTGTAGAGTTGCTCGATAGGATGATCTTTGGCAATTCTTGCTCGAACTCGTGAAAGCTTTTGCTTGGGTCTTCGTTGAACGTCTTCTTCATCTTGTTCATCTTCTTGATCTTCTTCATTGTTGACGTTGTTGTTCTCTTGTCGTGGTGGAGAAGGAGGTTGTTGATGTTCATCTTGATGCGTTTCCTCGTTTTCTTCATCTTGGTGTGTCCCACTTGTGGATGCTTCCGTGTCAACTCTTGGTTCACCTTGTCATGAAGTAGAAGCTTCCACTTGGACGGACGAGGTATTCTCCTTCACCTCCATTGGACGAATTTTTCCAATAGACAAGTCTTGGATTGCTTCTGAAAGGTCTTTGTCTCCTACATCAATTGGCAATTGCTCTTCTTACGAGCCATTAGATTCATCAAACTTCACATCTACCATTTCTTCAACCTTTCGGGTGAAAGAGTTGTAGACACAGTAAGTGTGAGAGTTTGAACCATAACCAAGTAGGAAACCTTGATGAGATTTAGGAGCAAACTTTGAACAATGATGCTTATCAAGAATGTAGCACTTTGAGACGAACACTCGAAAGTATCCAACTTGGGGTTTGTTACCGGTGAGGAGCTCGTATGCCGTCTTGCCGAGTAGCTTGTGAAGATACAATCGATTTGTTGCATGACAAGCCGTCTCAACCGCTTCTGCCCAAAAGTGCTTTGGTGTCTTGTACTCATCAAGCATCGTTCTCGCCATTTCGATGAGCGTCCGGTTCTTCCTCTCAACAACTCCATTTTGTTGAGGTGTGTACGTAGCCGAGAACTCGTGTGAAATCCCTTCTTCATCAAGAAAGGTGTCCACATTTGCGTTCTTGAACTCCGTTCCGTTGTCACTCCGAACCTTCTTGATCTTCACGTCAAACTGATTTTGGGCCTTCCTAGCAAAGTTTTTGAAGATCTTTTGGACCTGCGATTTGTCATCAAGAAAGAACACCCACGTAAATCTTGAAAAATCATCAACTATAACTAGACCAAAAGAATTTCCACCGAGACTCTTGTAGGCATTGGAACCAAAAAGATCCATATGAAGTAGCTCGAGTGGCCTCCTTGTGGTCATGATGTTCTTCACGGGATGCCTTCCTCCAACCTGTTTACCTGCTTGACAAGCACTACAAAGTCTATCCTTATCAAATATGACATCGTTAACTCCAAGGATATGATTTCCTTTAATAAGCTTGTCAAGGTTTCTCATGCCAACGTGACCTAGTCGTCTATGCCACAACCAACGTTTTGAGGATTTAGCAACAAAGCAAGTTTTAGGTTGTGCCTTTTTAGAGAAATCGACAATGTAAAGGTCACCTCTACGTATACCGGTAAAGACCATTTTATGATTGTCTCGACGAAACACTTGGCAATCTACCTCAGTAAATAGGACATTCAAACCGAAATCAGCAAGTCTATATACTGAAAGTAAGTTGTACCCAAGAGATTCAACGAGCATGACATTTTGAATGGAGCTATCGTGTGAGATCACTAGTAGAAAAAGGGCCTTTAGTCCCGGTTTTTTGAACCGGGACTAAAGGGTCGTTACTAATGCCTCACCCTTTAGTCCCGGTTCAAACCAGAACCGGGACTAAAGGCCCTCCACGTGGCCGCTGCCTGGATGCCCACCTTTAGTCCCGGTTGGTAACACCAATCGGTACTAAAGGAAATTTTATGATTTTTTTTTGAAATTTATTTTTTGAAATTTTTTTTGAAATTTTTTATTTTCAAATTTTAACCTCTAATATCTAATCACCACCCCCTCATCACTACTCAATTTATCCTCTAATCACCCCTCATCATTCGAAATCATCTAACTTCCCGACCGGTCACCCATCCCTCTCACTACTCTAGCCCGAGCACGCTTAACTTTCGGGTTCTATTCTCCTTCGCTTCCGAGTCTGCACTTGTTGTTTTCCTGACAATAGTAAGATGTCAATCCTATTAACCCTCAAGAATTTTGCTTGAGCATGAAGTGACACATTTCACTGTTTGAGTTTGAAACTATTGTTTTAAAAAACAATAATTATTTAGTAACACTAATATTTCTTGAATAATTAGTTTGACCATCGTTTGACCATTGTTTGACCACAGTTTGACCATAGTTTGACCAGATTTGACCAAAATTCAAAATAACTAAAATAATTATTTATTAACACTAATATTCTAGAATAATTATTTTGACCATTGTTTGATCACAGTTTGACCATAGTTTGAATTTTTTGAATTTTTTTTCCTCTCCAGATCTTAAAAGCCCCGTAACTTTTTTCTTTTAGGTTTTTGAGGATTTTGGAAATGTTTAACGGGGTTCCCCCGGTTAAATTTGGCTGTAACTTTTCGAGTAGATGATTTTTCATATAAAAAACTTTTTCATCCGAGTTCGTATGCAAAAGTTACGCCCATTTTTACAAATTCTCGAGAGATTTTGCAAAAAAGTCGAAAATTCATGTTTGTAAAATTTCCCAACAACTAGACCACATATCACATGGGAAACTTATTTTATTTTATTTTTTTGACATTTCCATCATTTTCTTTTATTTTTTTAAAACTAAAAAGGCGATCCACGGGGGGGGGGGGGGGGGGGGGGTAGAGTTTGAAAATGGGACCTTTAGTACCGGTTCGTGGCACGAACCGGTACTAAAGGTCTCAACCCCATTAGTCCCGGTTCGTGCCTCAAACCGGGACTAAAGGTCTAATCTTTAGTCCCGGTTTGAGGCACGAACCAGGACTAATGGTCATCGCACCCTTTAGTCCCGGTTTGTAACACGAACCGGGACTAAAGGGCCCAGGTGAACCTGGACTAATTCCTTAGCCGCACGAACCGGGATAAATGCTCGCATTAGTCCCGGTTCTAGACTGAACCGGGACTAATGCTCAATCCGGCCTGGACCATTGCCCCCTTTTCTACTAGTGGATGGCCACCTTACCAAGGCCAACCACCTTACCCTTTGAATTATCACCAAAGGTGACATATTTTCGAGGGCCATCATTTTCAGCAAGCTCACGGAACATCTCTTCATCTCCGGTCATATGATCAGTACACCCATTGTCGAGAACCCATTCCTTTCCTCCTAACACATATCCTCGAAGATTAGCCATAAGACCAAAGTGTCTCATTGCATCGTCAAGATCGGAGTCACTATCATCATCTTCATCATAGTATCCATGTTCAACAGCATCTTGTGATTGATCCTATCCTAGAGAGGGTAATTCATTAGATAAATGATCATCAAAGTGGTCGCTTTTATGAATTCTTATAGATTCGGTTATGATATCACCAATGATTCCAACATTTCCTTTAGCACGCATGAGATTGGTAAGCTCAAATAGACAATTATCAAAACTAGGATCACTAGAGTTCATTTTACTCAAGGCAATAGATTTATGGAGAATTTCATCCAAATTTTTCAACGAATAATTGGGGAATCGTTCCTCAAGAAATTTCCATATAGTATACGCACACTTGAGAGTAGGTAAACTAGCAATCAAGTTTTTGGGCAATCCTCTAATGATGAGCTCAACAGTTCTAAGATTGTGAATCATGTCAATATCTTCATCTAGGGTGGGATGCATAGGATCAACATGAGGTGCACAAGGACTAGCAATATACTTGTTCAAATGATATTGATTGAAAATCACAAAGCATCTCATTTTTCCACTCATGAAAATACTCTCCATCAAGAATAGGCACTCTATGACTAAGACTCCCTAAAGTAGACACATCCATCTTCCTCCAATGGTGATTAAACCAAGGCAATGGAGACCAAAGCTCTGATACCACTTGTAGGATCTAGAAGTAGGTGTAAAAGTTGTAGTTTTTAAGCCTTTTCGGTTTGAGTGGAGTTTTAGGTAGAATTTCAACATACACAATACATATCAAGCAAGCATGCAAAGAGTATATGAGCAGTGGAATGTAAAGCATGCAACTTGCAAGAATGTAAAGGGAAGGGTTTGGAGAATTCAAACGCAATTGGACACACGGATCTTTTTCCCGTGGTTCGGATAGGTGGTGCTATCCTACATCCACGTTGATGGAGACTTCAACCCACGAAGGTTAACGGTTGCGCGAGTCCACGGAGGGCTCCACCCACGAAGGGTCCACGAAGAAGCAACCTTGTCTATTCCACCATGGCCATCGCCCACGAAGGACTTGCCTCACTAGCGGTAGATCTTCACGAAGTAGGCGATCTCCTTGCCCTTACAAACTCCTTGGTTCAACTCCACAATCTTGTCGGAGGCTCCCAAGTGACACCTAGCCAATCTAGGAGACACCACTCTCCAAGAAGTAACAAATGGTGTGTTGATGATGAACTCCTTGCTCTTGTGCTTCAAATGATAGTCTCCCCAATACTCAAATCTCTCTCATAGGATTTGGATTTGGTAGAAAGAAGATTTGAGTGGAAAGCAACTTAGGAAAGGCTAGAGATCAAGATTCATATGGTAGGAATGGAATATCTTGGTCTCAACACATGAGTAGGTGGTTCTCTCTCAGAACATATGAGTTGGAAGTGTAGATGTGTTCTGATGGCTCTCTCAACGAATGAAGAGGAGGCGGAGGGGTATATATAGCCTCCACACAAAATCCAACCGTTACAGACAATTTACCAATCTCGGTGGGACCGAATCAGCAAACTCGGTCAGACCAAAAAGGTAAACCTATTGACCGTTAGAGATTTTCGGTGGGACTGATATGCAACTCGGTAGGACCGATATGGTTAGGGTTAGGGCATAACCTAATCTTGGTGAGACCGATTACACAAACTCGGTGAGACCGATTTTGGGAATTAGCTAACCAGAGAGTTGGTCAGGCAAACTCGGTGGGACCGATTACTAAACTCGGTTGGACCGATTTTGGTAATGAGTTACCCAGAGAGTTTGCATTGTAATCTCGGTAGTACCGATTGCCTAAACTCGGTGAGACAGATTTTGACAATGGACATACATAGTGAGATTGCAATCCCATCTCGGTGAGACCGATATCCCTATCGGTAGAACCGATTTGCTAGGGTTTGGCAGTGGCTTATGACATGTGAAACTCGGTGGCGCCGGATAGAAAGAATCGGTAGGACCGAGTTTGACTTTGGGTTTAGGTCATATGTGGAAGTGGGAAAGTAGCTAAGGGTTTTGGAGCATATCATCAAGCACATGGAGCAAAAGGCTAATTAAGCAACACCTCATCCCTTCTTAATAGTATTGGCTTTTCCTATGGACTCAATGTGATCTTGGATCACTAAAAGTGTAAAATGAAGAGTCATGAGCTTGAAGCTTTAGCCAATCCTTTGTCCTTAGAATCTTGAAGGAGTTCCCACAACCTTTAGTCCATGCCACTCCATTGTTGAACTTATCTGAAATATACTAGATAAAAGTATTAGTCCAACAAGAGATATGTTGACATTAATTACCAAAACCACCTGGAGAGCACTTGTGCTTTCACTTGGCATGTGCTTTCCCCCTTTGCACCGAAGAGGAAACTAGGACACTGTGCAGGCCGGCGCCCGCCTGGCAACCGCCTGGCCTCTATCGTCATGGCTTGCATCACAATATCCTTGCAAGGTACCCCTGCCTTGATCTCTCCGCCTCCTCGTGAGCCTGCCTGATGAGGCTGCCCCTGAGGAAGCTTTCTATCATCCGCCCCGCGAGGCTAGGCCCCTCGCGAGGGTGTTGAGCTTGAGCTGATGAAGATGGGTCGCGCTGGGCCCCCACTTGAGCCACGCCACAGGCCGCAGGCAGGCAAGTCTGGGGACCCCTGTTCCCAGAATGCCGACAGGATTCCCCTCTCTGGAGCCCTGAATAGACTGCAGATCAGCCCTCCCGAGAGAGATTAGGGCTTGGCGGCGGCTCCGTATCATAAAACGTGATGAATCCTTCTCTTTGATTTTTTTTCTCCCCGAACGTGAATATATGGAGTTGGAGTTGCGGTCGGTGGAGTCTCAGGGGGGCCCACGAGGCAGGGGCGCGCCCCAGGGGGGTGGGCGCGCCCTGCACCGTCGTGGACAGGGTGTGGGCCCCCTGATGCTGATTCTTTCGCCAGTATTTTTATGAGTTCCAAAACGTGTCTCCATGGATATTCAGGTCATTCAGAGAACTTTTATTTCTGCACAAAATTAACACCATGGCAATTCTGCTGAAAACAGCATCAGTTTGGGTTAGTTCCATTCAAATCATGCAAGTTAGAGTCCAAAACAAGGGCGAAAATGTTTGGAAAACTAGATACGTCGGAGACGTATCAACATTACCCTTGAGGTAAATAAGTTGGGAGGCGAAACCATAAGCCCATATCTTTTATGTGTCTGACTAAGACTTTTTGCTGCGTAAATATGCCTTTAATGTCAGTAATCATAGAAGACTATATGATGGTTTAGTATGTCAACTTTCTAAACAAAGCTCTTACGTAGACTCTTTTTGAAAATATGATGGATTATGATTGTTTCAATGAGTTAGAACATAGCTTGTTAGTTTCCAATAAAGTTTACGTTCCATACTTTAAATGGTGAATGAATTGTTACTCTAGCATGAGAAGCTTATGATGATATATTACTATTATGTTAATAACTATGATGCTTCCATGTCCATATTTTATTTTTATTGACACCTCTCTCTCTCTCTCTCTAAACATGTGGTCATGATAATCTATTTCGGCTTTTGCTTGAGGACAAGCGAGGTCTAAGCTTGGGGGAGTTGATACGTCCATTTTGCATAATGTTCTTATGTTGATATTTATTGCATTACGGACTGTTATTTCACTTTATAATACAATTCTTATGCCTTTTCTTTCTTATTTTGCAAGTTTCACATAAAGATGGAGATTACCGGCAGCTGGAATTCTGGACAGAGAAGAGCTACTTTGGCGCCACTTTTTCTAAACATCTCCAAATGAGCTAAAAATTGACGGAGAATTATTTTGGAATATATTAAAATTATTGGGGAAAGAAATGCCAGATGGCACTACTGGGAAAAGGGCTATACACTACTAGGAAAAGGCCTACTAATGGCGCACCGAATTTGGCCATTAATGGCGCATTAGTGGTGCGCCATTAGTGCCACACCATTAGTATATTTTACTAATGGCACACCACAGGTGCGCCATTGGTATCTGGTATACTAATGGCGGACCTCAGATGCGCCATTAGTATATACAACAGTGTGCCATTAGTATGCCTCCCAGGGGGCCATGTATACCCAGGTGCTTTGGCATACTAATGGCGCACAACAACCAGATGCGCCATTAGTAACTTCGGCATACTAATGGCGCACTGATTAGTGATGCACCATTAGTATCCTTTGGCATACTAATGGCGCACTGTGATGTGATGTGCCATTAGTATGAATATTAGGTTTTTTTTATTTTTTTATTTTCTGTTTTTTGCACAGGTTACAAAATGTATAATTGGACAAAATATAGACAGCACACATCAACAACAGATTCATCGAATACAATAGAAGATTAGTCTCTGAATACAATTCATCATATTAGTCTCCGAATACAATTCATCATATTAGTCTCCGAATTGAAAAGACCGAACAAAGATAGAACATTATATTACAAGTCTCGAGACCGCGAGTAGCGAGTTTGTCTTCACATTACAAGTCGATATCGATCATCTAAACTACCATCACATAGAAGAGAGCTGCGGTCATCACGATGAGCATCATCACGATGAAACTCGTCTTCATCCGGTTCCTCCAACGCTCCCTCCCCTCTCCCGCTAGATAGCGGGCGTATCTAGATTCGGCCTCGGCCCTAGTGGTGTACCCTTTGTAACTGTTACCGCTGAATCGGTGAACCTGTCCCTGTCATCATAGACTCCGGGAACCTTACCCTTGCACACGACATACGATGGCATCGCTATGCACTAGCCAAACGAAACGCTAGTACCAATTCACAGACAATACATAAGCAATATATAAGTATGCAACAGAACGATCGGAAGAGAAAAGCAAGACATTAATAGCATGGATTACATCTAAGTTGAACGACTCTCGAAACCAAAGAGACATACTACAAGTTCATTAAAGTTTAATTACAACATGAGCCAATCGATGTTTCAGAACTAGACACAGCATCACTGCTCTCGACTCGACTCAAGGGACCGGAGCATGGATGAAGCCGCCGTCTATCGTGGGAGTCATAAAATAACGGGCGTTGTCAGCCTGCATTTGTAGCATTGTATCGATGTCACTGTTGGACGGTTGATTTCTGAGGTAGAACTGCCCCAAGGTACGAAGGACATCTTGATGGATGATTTCCGCAAACTCCGACTGGATGCGAAAGAATTCTTGTCTGATGTCCGCGTCCTGGATTGACGACACGCTCGCGGCCCAATCTTTGAGTTTACTCGGTAGCAGAAGTTGATGATGGTCCCGTACGATCGCCCGCATGTGATGGATGGCGTAGTAGGCACACTTCTGACCGCCAGGCGGCTGCTTGACGCAGCAGAACGCCGTATTGTGGGAGAACACGTGCTTGCCGTACTTATGAATAGGCCTGGTGAAGGTGCCTCCAGATTTGGCGTAGCCGGGGAGAACATCATCAAGAACCTTCTTGACATTTGTGTAGTCTACGTTCGACTGACAGTCCGGGTCGAAATACGTGGCCAGGGAATATTTGGGGCTAAGGAGGATGAGCGTGCAATGTGTGTCACTGCAGAAAACACGGAATGTTAAAAGAAAACGATCGAAATCTAAGAATTCATATGTTACGAGGCGGTTGAGGGGAGGACTTACTCGGGAAAGTAAGGCACGAGGAAGTTATCCTTATCTTGGTTTGCCAGAATGACGCCTTCGAGGTAAGAACTCTTAATTTGCTGGTCCCCAGCGCTGCCCAAGATCTTGGCACGCATGTAGAAGGGGTCGACTATCACGATGTCCGGGGTCTTGTCGCGAATGATCCGCATCTCCATACTCAGCGAAAATAGCCGAACGAAGGTGTAGTGCAGCGGATGAAGGTTCAACATAGCGTGGATGTCATCAAACCGCAGGACGATCGTACCCCCGATGGAGTTATCCACAAAGCCCTTGCCCTCTGGCACCTTGGCCGCGAAAACCGGGTATGCCACATCCTTCTCTCTGAGACGCCGCTTCTCCAAAGAAAGAACACTGTCATGCAGACTCCGCATAGCACCGGTTGCAGCATCGAGCATATTTCTTGGTAGCATCGGCCTACCTGCCACATGCACCCTCCTCATTAAATCCTCAGGTGAAGGTGGCCCGTCCTGAGCACGGATCGTACTCGGTGCCGGCTGGCTCGCACCCTTGTTAGTCTTTCTTTTGCGTGCCTTCTTCTTCTCCTGTAATGGGACCGAGTTCTGCTCACAGACCGCCTTCTTGAGTGTGTTGGGGCTGATAATATTTCGCACCTCGCCTATCTGAGGCTCGGTGAAGTCAGCAGCTGGAGGCGTCTCCTGAGAGCTGAACGGCAGACGACGCCTGTTGCAACTTGGCTTCTCCGTGGTACTAGCTAGATCGAGCACGTCTTTTGTTGGGTTGAGTTCTTGAGAAGGAGGCCCCATGAAGTTTCCATCGTACCCATGATCGGCAAAGTACTGATCGACGTTGCCAAATGTATCGTCATCGTCGTCGTTCTGATCCTGTGCCATATGCATGTTTGGATCCAGTGGCATAGGGATGTCCGGCACCGTTGCGGCGTTCTTGCCATGGGGCCGACTTGGCGCCGGCACGACTGGCAGTGTTGTCTTTGGGGTGGCGTCCCCCGCCCCCAAACGAATCTAGCTCTTTGGCCAAAGCAGGGGCCAGCTGAGGCAGGCGCTGAGGGTCATCACGTCATCATCGTCGGCCCCGACGGGTCGAATCGGAGGTAACAACTCGTCGCAGCCTGGCAGCACCCGAACCAGTTGAACCCTAAACAAGTTGGGTGGCATTTGGGTACCGTGGAACAAGGGGTTGCCTGGTTGAACGATTTTGCGCTTGGCGACATCGACCAACTCGTTGTTCACGAAGTGCAGGAGAGTGCACGGAACGTCGGCGGTGCCCTGCGAAAACATGTAGGGCGTCAGGGATGCCCAGTCAAAGGCAAGGAGATGAAGTCCTCGCCCGAGAGAGGCTTAATTAGTTACCATGATGATGGCGTCGAGCTCGGCTAATGTCGAGGCACCGCCAACGGCGGGCGTGCAGTTGACGGAGGGGCCGCTTGCTGCAGAGGTGCCGGCCGGCGTACTCCCGGGTGCATTAAGCTCCCATACCAGCGTCGGAGACACCAATGCCGCTTCCGCCGGAGACACCAATGGGCCCGCCATCGCGTTCTGCGAGTTGCTGGCCGTGAAGCTAGGAATCGGGGGCGGCCCCTGTTGGCCGCCCGCAATCCACGCACTCAACCCCTCGATCAAGGTAGGCACAATGGCGGTGATCCTCGCTCCGAGTTGTTGTTGCACTTGCTCTTGGACAATCTCCGGAATCCACGCCACCTGTGCCTTGAGTTCTTAAACCTCGCGCGCCTGGCTTTCCGAGCTGGTCTTTTTCTCCTTTCGCCCACCAGTGTTATAGTATGACGACCATTTTGTCGACAAGCCTTTGTCGGCCACACAACGAGCTGACGTCGGCTTACTGAGCTTATCCTCGTTCTTCATTACATTCAACGCCCTATTTAGAGTGGTGTCCCATGGGTTGCTCTTAGTCGACCCCGCGCTACTGCTTTCAGTCGCCTGCGGAAGGAATGTGAACCATTTAGAAATTTGGCTTCATTAATTAGAATGCAACCATATGGAGCTAATTACGCGGGGGTGTATTCCTTACCAGAACAAGCTCAAGCGCCCTGGTCTTCAGATCCATGGTAAGCTCCTTTGTTTTCGGGTCCTTCTTGTACCGGGCCCTGACAAAGTTCTTGGTCTTCTTGTCACCGTATTTATCGAAGAGGGGCGGTAGGCCTTGCTCGGCACGGTCCGCCTCCTCCTTGTCCCATATAGGCTCCGCCACTCTGTAACCGCCGGGACCGAGTGTGTGTTCCCCTAAGTTCAGCTCCCGCATTTCTTTCCCCCACTGACTTGATTGGGAGTTTGCGGTGCTCGAGCAATTGATCTTGAAGTCGTTGTAGTCATCTTCGGTGATCGAAGGATTTTTCTCCTTGATCTTCTCATAACTCTCACCTTTCTCGATCATTCTCTTCACATTGCTTTTCCAAGTAGATAGGTCCTTGCCCATCTTCGTGCGGGCAGCATTGTTCACTTTATTCCCTTTGAGGCTTGTGTTTTCAAATTCAGCGGGGAACTTGTATCGTTCGTGCAGCTTCGTGAAGAGGAGGTTGCGCAAATTCCCTCGGTCAGGATGCCTCAGGTTCTCAGTGTTGATCGAGACGGTGCTCCGGAGAATGCACCCGAGCTGAAGCGAGTACCCCTTGACTATTCGTTCGGGCGCCGTTGGATTCCCGTCGGAGTCCACTTCAGTAGCTTCATCCTTGAGGGTGCGGAGCATGGTCGGGCGCCGGTCCTTCCGTTGCCTCTTCGGTTGGCTGCCATCTGTGCGTGCGCCGCCATCATCAGTGGTGGCATCCTCGGCGGCACCATCAGTTGTGGCATCAGTGGGTTCATCCTCGGCGGCACCATCAGTGGTCTCAGGATCGGTGGGGAAGGCAGCGTCCTCATACAAGTGAGGTTGTTCCTCCATCTCCTGGGACAGCTCCCAGAATGCCTTGCCGCCCGAACCCCCGGCCTCATCGTTGTTTGCCATGTTTCTCTCTAAATAGGAACAAAGTTTGGCCAAAAAGTTGGTTATTGTCAAGGAACAAGATCATGGTCTCATCATTTAGGGTTTGTCGACACCGAGGCATCCTAAAAGCTAAGCTTTTATCATTAAGGGTTTTTCGACGCCGAGGCACCCTAAAAGCCTAAGCTTTCATCATTTCGGTTTTTATCGACACCGAGGCACCCTAAAAGCCAAGGTTGTATAATTAATGGTTTGTCGACACCGAGGCATCCTAAAAGCTAAGTTGGGAAGGAGAATTCTAAGTTGGGCCTAATCACTTGGCTCTATTGCCGCCTATGGTTTAATGCAGCTAGAATAAAGGGGCACTTGATCCTACTTAATTAACTACTAAGATACCCCGGCCCATGCATTAGTCACAAGTACCCCATATGTCCTATTTTTAGCAAAGTCATGCTAAAATTCACGGAAAATTTCAGCATGACCTTTGCTAAAAATAGGACATATGGAGTACCCGAATTTGCCGGAACGGAAGTTAATCGACATTCCAGCAAACTCAAGGGCCTCTCGGGGTACCTGCAAAATCATCACGACACGATGGTCGGAGACATGACCTTTGCCTAACAGTTCTGAACTCCTGCAAAACTGAACACAACATATATATACCAAGTTAAATCAACACTTCTAGATTCATATTAGACTAACAACCAACACTGCTTAACAATTCCGAACTTCTGGCAAAGCATCTTGCTAGCTAGTAGACCAGCTAGTAGACCATCATTTGTCAGGCCAAATTGAGGCCAAATAGAAAACCAATGTGGCCATGGCACAAAGTCCATGATCCAGAACAGGAGACATCTGAAACTATACAACTATACAAGCCTACACT
The DNA here is from genome assembly GCA_032464435.1 of Aegilops umbellulata. Taxonomy (NCBI): domain Eukaryota; kingdom Viridiplantae; phylum Streptophyta; class Magnoliopsida; order Poales; family Poaceae; genus Aegilops; species Aegilops umbellulata. The sequence goes on from CP136056.1 coordinate 494,764,015, forward strand.
AGTATTACCACAGTATATATATATTGCTGTGAACAATCAGGCCAAAGCACATCCAAAGCACAATATGCAAGACAGATAGGCCATCAATATTTCCTCTATGCAAATACAATGGTAGCATCCAGAGGGCAACAACCTTGTACAACTACTTGACACAATCAGCACATCCATATCAAAATTAGTTCTAGCATATATAAGCAGTACCACATAGCAAATTCATAGGAAAACATCATACATTAGCAGCAGTTCATAGCAAAACTAGATGAATGTTTGGCCTCTTGATAAAAATCATCTAGGTTTGCTTGGAATCAAAAAGCCCCAAAGTAGAACCCTCAGCATTATTAGATAGAACCAACAATTGAACCAGAGAACAGGTAATCTCTAGTGCAGTAGCACACCTTAGATGTGAGATAGCATAGATGTCTTGTTTTCGGCTACATTTGGTCTACGTAGAGGCTCATGGAGTAAGATAGCATAGATGTCTGGGTTCTAGCTCATCGCATGCTTTTTAGAAATGAATGAGCTAGCTAGTCACTAACAAATTGAATTTCATCAACTTGCAATACAAGGCTCAAGCAATGGGTCAGGCGTCTTCTAACTATACCAGAAACTTGTTTTGGTCCAAAATGTCTTTTATACTACTCTATAAGTAACAAGCAATAATTTCACCACTATTTTAATGGTAACATGCTAGTAAAAATAAAAAAAATGGCATTATTCAGGAAAGGTATTTTATAGTAAATCGAGTCATTTTTTTATCATGTGTTTTGTATGAAGTATTAAACATCAATAGTGGCCAAAACTGAAGGAAAAACTCCACACAAAGCATACTACGTGTAGTTTTGAGCTGCCAAATTATAATAGTGGCTAATAGCCAATTACATATTTACGCAAGTTTGGCAGACACCAAATGACATGCTGGGAAAATGTTTAACAAGACAACCTAAAAGTAGAATAGTCATCCAATAAACTCTTCTATAAGCAGCAGTATAAGATTTAACGAAGGTATACTCTTCAAATTGATTTACATGATTGCCTCTTGATAAATTAATCAGCTAGCTTTTGGCAGTGGGATTGCTTTACTATGAAAACAGCAAGCCCAGCCTCTCATGGAGTACAGTCATTGTGAGAGACAGCGTGGAACTTTCTGACAACCTTATCATGGAGCTATGGGGCACCACAGTGGTAACAGAGAAAAACTAGTGGTGAGCATCACCTCGCGGGTCGAGGGTGACGCCGACGGAGTTGGCGAGCTTCTCGACGCCGGCCTGGAGCGCGGCGCGAGACTTCTGGTTGAAGGCGATTTCCTTGGCGTCCGCGCGCACCACCAGCCGCGACCGTTCTTGGACCTCCTCAGCCTCCCCTGCTCATTACACCCTACAGCACAGGTCACAAACCGAGGCCAATTTGACATCAACCTGACGAGAAAATGGGGACAAATTCGAGCAGGAGCGGAGGAGGGAGGCGGGGCCGTGCAGAGGAACGACGCGTGAGAGAGGGGAGGGGAAGTGGGGGTTACCTGGGAGGAGAAGGAGCGGAGGAGGGAGGCGGGGCGTCGAGGCGGCGTCGGGGCGGCGGGGCAGCGGCGTCGGGAGAGGAGAGCGGAAGGGAATCGAGGGCGAGGGCGAGGGAGAGAGAGGGGATAGGTTTTGGCCAGGGAGGAAATATGGATGGGGGCGGCACAATACTAATGACGCACCACCCCTCGGTGCGCCATAGGTACATCTATACTAATGGCGCACCTCACCCTGGTGCGCCATTAGTATTTTTTTTTTGATTTCTGCTCGAGCCAACAGGTTATCTTCCACCTGACCTGATCCACATCAAGTGCCCTCTACTAGCTCGACTGGTCAGCAGCCAGTTCTCACACCAGGAGGTCCTGGGTTTGATTCCCAGGCTCCACAATTTTTTTTATGCATTTAAAATGTTGTTTCATACTTATTTGTGTTTAAATATGTTCAAACTTGTTTAAATCATAACAGTAATATGTTTTTATAAGACAGTAATAATTTTTTAAAAAATATCATAAAACAGTAATGCCGGTGGAGCGGGGGAGGGTGCGGGGGGTGCGGGGGGTCCGCGGCGGCGGTTGAGTAGGGGAGGGGTGCGGGGGGTCGGCGGCGGCGGTTGAGTAGGGGAATCGAGGGTGCGGGGGGTCGGCGGCGGCGGCCGGTGGACCGGGGGGGTGCTCGGCGGCGAGGGGGACCGGATCTGGCGAGGTGGGATAGCGATCGAGATGGAGGGGGGTCGAGATCGAGTGTCCATGAAATTTAAAAATATTCATGATAGTTCAAAAAGTGCCCATGAAGTCTACGATTTAAATACAATCGATCTTAGCTAGCTATCTGTTCACAATCTTCTTGCCCTTCTTTTTCGCAAATGGAGTTCTTCTATGGAACGGACGTCCTTTAGGTAGGGTGGTCCTGCTTCTTCTTGTGGTGTATGCTGCTACTTCATCATCGTCGTCATGTTCGATCCTCGGGTCGCCGTACTTGTCGAAGTCTTGCCCATTGGCTACTCCATCCATTCCGATGATCTTCCTTTTGCCTCTCCTAACGACAACACGACTGGGCTTTGACGGGTCGGTAATGAAGAAGCATTGGTCCACTTGGGAAGCCAGTACCCATGGCTCATTTTTTGCGGTGACGTTTGTGCCCGCGGTCTTGGATTTGGCTTCGGGTATAACCATGGTGGTGAAATACCGGTCTTCTTTTAGGACGCTCTTGGCCCATCTGACACGAAACATCGGGACCTTCTCTCCAGCGTAGCTCAGCTCCAAGATCTCCTCGATCCTTCTGTAGTATCTGTCCTTGTCGTTACCGGTGTAGGATTCCATTGTTACCCCAGAGTTCTGATAACCATCGCTCTTCATGTCCTTGGCCTCGGTGTAGAATGTGTAGCCGTTGATATCGTACGCCTCATAGGTAATCAGGTTGTGCTCGGCGCCCTGTGACAAGGCGAATATGAGTTGTTCTTCCGCGGAAGAATCCTCATGTAAATGGTACGACAGAAGCTTCTGCTTGAACCAACGCGTGAAACATGAGTTGTGCTCTTTGAGTATATCTCCGTCCGTCCTCTGTCGACCTCGGTCATTGTACGTCTTCTTAATAAAGGTTTTGTGCTCTACCACCCAAGGATCGACCACGTCTATGTGTTGTAGCGCAACTAGGTTTGCTCTTTCAAAGTGGGCGAGTCGAGCCTCGAAGTCGACATGCATTTCGCGGCGACCCTCACGGTGACCCCATCCAGCGAGCCTCCCGAGGTGCCTGTTGACGAGCAGACCAACGGGGTTCTCGATGCCTAGATAATTCGTGCAGTAGGAGATGCACTCTTCGGTCAGAAAGCCCCTGGCTATGTTTCCCTCTGGACCTGACATGTTGCGAACGTATCTGTTGATGACTGTGACACTCCAAAATTTTCATTTGGGTTTTTTGCAAAATCCTGGCTGGAGTTTCCTTGAAACTTGAGGCTTTCAGTAAAACAACCTTCTTAAAATTTCCTTTTCCTTGACTAGGGTTTTTCTGTTTTCTCCTTCAAGACCTGGGTTTGACCTTCTTAAAAACTCCTTCTCTCTATTGTTTCCCTTCTCAGATTTTTATTTGGAGTTTTCTTTTTAAGAAAAACTCTATGAAAAAGATTTGGGATTTTCATTCTATTGAAAACCATCCATGACCTTGTATCTTGCCCATGAGGCAAAACCACTCCAACATCTTCACCCCTCCTTGTCAACAACTCAAATTCCCTATCCCAACTCATCCAAACAAGTTTTGGATTTTATTTTATCTCTCAAATATTTTCTGTCAATTATTTTGAGCCTGATGGATTTTCAAAGCAAGTACCCTTTTCCATTCGAGATTTGACTTCAAACCAACTCTACTAGCTAGTCCTTTGCACCCACAACCCAGAACCATCTTGATCCACTCATCTTCTTTTCAAATTTTTCAACTTACACTCCCTGCAAGTTTGGACCAGATTTGTCAAATTTGGTGAAATTCATATCTACACTTCTCCAAAAATTACACCAAAAATCAGGCAGCCTACTAGAGCAATGAGAAGTCACTCCACCAAAAATCAGCCCAAGGAAAAATCCCTACATGCCTGGATCATTCTGTCGAACACCTTGCATGCACTGTCCAAACACATTCAGCAAATTCAGTCTTCAGTGTTGATTTCTTCAGATCATCTTCAGTCACGCGCACACAGTGCCCTTGGCACGTTGCTCGCCGCCTGGTCTGCATGTCCAGAGCCCCGCACGCGCGCTTGGCTTCTTCCTGGCGTCGGTGGCGCTCTGACCCGACCGCGCCGGTGTGTCCCGCGGCGGCTGAACCGCCGTGGCAGCCAACAGGGAGCAGAACGGCGACTCAACGCCGTTCCGCGCCGCACAGCCCTGCTGATGGCTCCGCGTGTCCACCTCCACGCCAGCACACGCATGCAGCACAGCCGTCGTGGCGCGGCACGCACAGAGCATGCTCTCTGCTGCAGATGGACCCGCGCCGCCCCGTTCCGTCGAGCTCCACCTCAGCAAGCTTAAACCAACGCCGTTGGCTCCAAAATGGACTCCGCGAACCTCCACGACGGTGCTCAACTCCTAAACTCCCCCGACCAAGCACTGCACCACCGTAATCACTCGCCGGAGAACGCCGTTCTCGGCCACCGCCTCGGATCGCCTATAAAAGGAGACCCCGAGCCCTTCCGCGAGCACGCACCACCCCTACACTCCACTAACGTCGTGCCAGGTCACTGGGAGGACCTCGAGGAGGTCTCCTCCCCCGACTCCGGCCACCCCGCTCCGCCACGGCCTCCAGCTCGATTCGCTCCGGTGAGGCCGTCTCTGGCGCCCAAACTCCGTCCATCTCCCTCTCTAGCTACCAGATTCTTAACCCCCTCCTCAATTTGATCAGTGCAGCTCTCTCCGGCGACCTCCAACCACGCCCGAACCGCCGTCCGCCGGAGCAGGGGCCACCGCCGACGTGGTGCTTCCCGGCAACCACCTCGACCACCATCCAACGCGGAATGGCACCCTGAGCACGGAGGTAACCTCCGATCTCTCTGCCTCGCCGTGGATCGCCGCCGGCGACCACCGCGGCTCTCGGGCGCCAGCGAGCCCGACCCGCCTCTTTTAAATTTTAAACCTGACAGATGGGACCCGCCTGTCAGCTTCTCTGTCTTTTCTATTCGAATCGTTTTCTGAAAACGCCTTCGGGCAAAATACGCTTTCTCCATTGCGCTTGCGCATTTCCTATCGAACCGTTTTCTGTTTTCTCAGTTAGAACCCTGGAAAGTTTCTGTTTCATTACAGATGAGTCCCTGGGCAAAAACCCTTATAACTTTTTATCAGAAGCATATTTTTGAGTGATTCTTTTTCTGTTCTCTTGAAAATTTTGTCTAGGTTTTTATCAGATTTATTTGAAAAATATTTGCAATACTTTTTCTGCACCTCTCGGTATTCACGTTAGCGCGTATGTTTTCTCTGTACCGTAGATACCGACGGAGGCGACGGGGCCGCAAACTTCACCGAGCTAGGCTCCGACTACTCTGAACCAGGCAAGCATGTTCGAACTTTGGATATGATGAGTGTATTGGCATGGTTGCATGTAGACAGTTTCATGGCATGCGTGGAGCATACCGATGAACCGTTCGTTATGCATTGTTGGGGCAAGTAAGCCCGATGATTTCACACGTCGATGGACGTGAGTATGTAAGGCCATGTGTTGGCATGAAGATGGGTAAGATGGCAGTGTTGTAGCATGCCAGTCTTAGGCCATGCAAGTTATCTTCAGTACCAACCCGTATCGGTTGGTTCATATCCATTCCCTTTCCCTGTACTACCACATGTTTCCCGAAAGGGGTATGGTTTAGTAAGTCGCAAACCGCTTTCTTGGTACACACCAAAAAGGAGAGGCCGGGATGCTGGTTCCATGGCCCTGGATTAAAGCCAGGCATCCGGTCAGGGGGCATGGGTGTTTCCGGTTGGGACCGAGAGGGGGGCACCCCTTAGAGCGCGCGTATATAAATTTGATCCCATGCTATTCGAGATTGTGATCTCCCTGTGTCAATAGTTTTTCTTGGACGATGTTGAGGGTGATTCCTGGCATCGAAGAGTTGGATGGGTGTGTACTAGATTGCTGTGTTTACTTCTGAAATACCGTAACGGAACTAGTCCTAGTGACTACGGAATCCGTTGACTGTGGGAAATTTTTGTACAAACTCTGCAGAGCTCTATATCCTTAAATCATCTTATCTATTTCCAAGTTCCCTGCTAACAGTCATGTGCCAGTTTGGTGACAGCTTTCCCGGTGGGACGCATGAGCTCTAAGACCGGTTAAATGTTTATTCTTGTGGATGGACTAACCCGTTTAATTCCATGAGTTGATTATACTTATGATGAGTACATTATTTCCTTATCAGTTAAAACCCCTTTATGTGGTGTCGCTCAGACGCCCGACTGTGGCATTTCTTTTAAAGCCCTTTATGTGGTGTCGCTCAGACGCCCGACTGTGGCATTTCTTTTAAAGCCCTTTATGTGGTGTTGCTCAGACGCCCGACTGTGGCATTTCTTTTAAAGCCCTTTATGTGGTGTCGCTCAGACGCCCGACTGTGGCATTTCTTTTAAAGCCCTTTATGTGGTGTCGCTCAGACGCCCGATTGTGGCATTATTATTTCGCATTTTCCGCTCGAGGAGTCTTTCAGACACTCGTTTGGCACCAGTATTATTATTTCGCATTTTCCGCTCGAGGAGTCTTTCAGACACTCGTTTGGCACCAGTATTATTATTCAGTATTTTCCGCTCGAGGAGTCTTTCAGACACTCGTTTGGCACCCAGCATTATCACTTCTATGTATGATCGTACTGGTTATTTATCCATGTATCTCATGTTGGCATTTGTTATATCTTACGTCCGAACTGTCTTGCGAGTACTTTCAAAGTACTCACTGGCTTGTTGATTTGGCCAGATGCTGACGAAGGTGATCTCATGGATGAAGAGTTCGATAGCGAATCCGACGCCTAGAGGAGTCCCAGTCAGTCTCGTGCAACCCTGGAGTTGGTCACTGTTTCATATCCGCTTCCGCTACCCTAATAAATTCTTCGAGCTTCACCTCGACGCTCGATGGGATGTTAGTTTGAGAATCCCATAACCACTCCCACTGTGTTACTCCACCTCTACCTTTTTGCGAGTCAGTAGTATGCCACCACTCCCTGGTGTCATTATTCGCCTTTATGTATAATTATTGGCACGCTTGTAATAAATCGTTGAGCATCGTCAGCTCAACCCTGTAGTATATTTATGCTATTGGCTTATTGTATCAAAAGTTTGTCTGCGAGTGAGGAGGTTTTATCTCAAACTGGGTTCTAAAGATTGGTTCCTCAATAAATATTTTATTGGGAAAACCGGTCGTGACAAGCTTCGTCGTTCAGGTCGCGATGGGGCCGTCTGTGCGCCCAGTCATCACTCTCTGTCAGCACAGAGTCAACGACAGTCTGACTATGCACCAGGCCGCAGTGCAGTTCAAGGGAGGGCGTGGTGATCTACGCCGCTTCCGATTCTTGGGGAGAGCCATGCCTTCGGAGAAGCATGCCATCCAGATGGCAGCCCGCGAGGCGATAGCTCGTCTCAGGGATGTCCTTCCCGCGATGAAGGCTCGTCGCTACCGCTACCTACCTTGCCATGTGCCCTACACCTGTCACTACGCATTCTCCTGCCACAGAGGAGAACGGGACGAGGCTTTCGAGATGCTTATTGAGTATCTCCGGGCCTTGGAGGCAGCCTTCGACAACTTGGTGGATGACTTTGTGGCCGCCCGCATGGACTCGGTCCACGGTTGTGCCGCCAACAGGAGGGAGCTCCTGCCCACCGCACCGCCACTGACTTTCGTCTCGTCCTCTGCATCCCATGCTCCTGCTCGTCGCCTGCCTACCACCGAGGAGTTCAACCAGGTCATTGCGCCCACTCCAGCGCGCACTGCTCCGCCACTCGCACCAACTCCAATCCGTGTCGTTCCGCCCCTGGCACCCGCTCCATCTACTCGGCGCAGTACTACTCACATGGAGCCTGTCAACGAGGAAGTCGAGTCCCCGGCTTCGCTACGCCTCACCCTTGGTAGGGCCAAAGACGTCGCCAACATCTCCGACTGAGTACGCATAGCCGCCATGCGTTGCATCGCCATGTAAGAGGTTGTGAGAAGTAGCTTGTTTGCGCATCATGTAGGATCTGGAGAAGTGCACTAGCCTAAATAACATGTCAGGATTATGTACGCATATCCTGAGTGATGTATTGTATAATTATCGCCGCGTGTAAGATACGTAATGATGCAGTCCTTCTCTATGCGCAAATCAATTTGTTTTTCCCTTGAGTATCTTGGTTTTTAAAAAAAAATATTTGTCAACCTCGTGCATTTTGGGTTTTATCTTTGCAACCCTTCCATTTTCTTATGGTGTTATAAATACATCCCCAAAGTGAAAGATGTCTCGTCCTTGGACTCGCTCCATGCCCACTCCACCAGAGGAAGATTATGGCAACCAACCGGGCAACAACTTTGCACGAGGGCAGTCAAGTCAACACTATAATACTCAATCAGGCAACAATTTTACTCGAGGTCAGACAAGTCAACAGGACAGTGAAACGGCACTTTCCCAAATGTGCCGCCTTTATGAACAGAGTCAGCAACAACATCGGGAAATGATGAACCAAGTCATTAACATGGGAAATCACCATGGGCAGTATCCGCAGCATTCCAAGCTATCTGAGCTACAGAAGACACGTCCCCCAACATTTTCTCATACTGACAAGCCACTTGAGGCCGAAGACTGGCTTCGCGATATGGAGAGAAAGTTAATTATTGCAAAATGCTCAGACCCAGAAAAGGTACTGTACGCACCGCATTATCTCACGGGAGCAGCCGCATCCTGGTGGGAAAATTTTCTGCACATGCATCCCAACGAAAATGATATAACATGGGATGATTTCAAGGAAGGTTTCCGTGGCGCGCATATTCCTAAAAGTATTATGAAAATCAAAAAAAGAGAGTTCGATGACCTCAAGCAAAGGAGCATGACAGTGTTAGATTACAACAGCCAATTTACTCTATTATCCCGCTACGCCAACGAAGAGCGAATGACTGAAAGCAAGAAAATGGAGAAGTTCCTTGACGGCCTAGCACCCGCGCTTAAATGCCAACTGGTCATACACACTTTCCCAGATTTGAAGACGCTGGTGGATAAAGCCATTACTCTGGAAAATGAAAGACGCAATTTGGATGATATCCGCAAGCGAAAAAGGGACCAGACTAACCATGCTCGCAATCACCGAAGTAAGACCGATTTTTAGAAGGGTGGGACGCACAAATCATCATCCAACGTCTCACGCCCAACCAGGAATTTTCATGCTAGGGACAAGGAGTTCACCTATCGCCCAGGTGTTACTTGTTACGCCTGTGGAGAAGAAGGTCACTATGCCAAGCAGTGTCCCAAGCCAAGAAGCTCAGCACCAAAGCCGAACAACGGCAACAATAATTCAGCGCCCAAGCGAAACAACTTCAATCCCAACAATAACCACAGGAAAGGTCATCTGAACCACGTGACCAAAGAGGAGGCACAAAATGCTCCAGATATCGTACTCGGTATGTTCCCTGTCAACACAATACCTGCAACGGTTTTGTTTGATTCTGGAGCTTCTCACTCTTTTATTTCGAAAAGTTTTGCTTCGCAAAATAATTTTTCGATGCTTCCTTTGGAGAAATCCATGATCATCAAGTCCCCTGGAATTCAGCAAGTTACTCAGAATTACTGTCAGGATGTGATTATTGAGTTCAAAGGATTGAAGTTTCACGCCAATCTCATTGTGTTGAAAAATAAAGGACTAGATATCATCCTAGGGATGGATTGGTTAACCACCAACAAAGGTTTCATTGATTGTTTCAATCGGACCGTGATTCTCACACACCACCATGGTAAGACAATAAGAGTATCCGCCAAAGAAAGGGAAATGCCCAGACAACCAAGACTGAACAAGGTGGACATTTCTGAATTAAACAGGGTTCCAGTAGTACGTGAATTTCCAGACGTATTTCCCGAAGAGCTACCAGGCATGCCACCCGACCGAGAGATAGAGTTCAGCATTGAGCTAGCACCAGGAACCACCCCCATATACAAGAAACCATACAGAATGGCACCATCCGAGTTGGTTGAACTGAAGAAACAAATAAAGGAATTGCTTGACAAGGGATACATTCGAGCCAGTTCCTCACCATGGGGATCACCAATTTTGTTTGCCAAAAAGAAAGATGGAACACTGCGATTGTGTATTGACTACCGAGCACTCAACATGGTCATAATCAAGAACAAATACCCGATGCCAAGAATAAATGATTTATTCGATCAACTCGCTAAGGCCAAGGTATTCTCAAAAATCGACCTAAGGTCAGGATACCATCAATTAAAAGTACGAACAGAAGATATCCCCAAGACAGCCTTCACCTCCAGATATGGACTGTATGAGTTCACAGTAATGCCTTTTGGATTAACAAATGCCCCTGCATATTTTGTTCACCTCATGAACAAAGTATTTATGAAGTTTATGGACAAGTTCGTTGTGGTATTCATCGACGATATTTTAGTATACTCCAAGACACCAGAAGAACACGCTGAACATCTCAGAATTGTACTAGGAGAACTCAGGAAACACCAATTGTACGCCAAGTTCAGCAAGTGTGAATTTTGGCTAAGGCAAGTAGGCTTTCTAGGCCACGTGCTAACCCAAGACGGGATCGCCGTGGACCCAGAGAAAGTCAAGGCCGTACTTGGCTGGAAGTCACCAGCCAGTGTAACGGACATACGGAGTTTCTTGGGAATGGCAGGATATTACCGCAGATTTATTGAGGGATTCTCCACCATAGCCAAGCCAATGACGCAATTGCTCAAGAAAGATAAGAAATTTGAATGGACAGAAGCCTGTGAGAAAAGTTTCCAAGAGCTAAAACGGAAATTAACAACAGCACCAGTATTGATTGTGCCGGACATACGCAAGAATTTTGAAGTATTTTGTGACGCGTCCAGGAAGGGACTCGGATGCGTATTAATGCAAGAAGGCAAGGTTGTCGCATACGCTTCAAGGCAACTTCGCAAGCATGAGGAAAACTATCCCACTCATGACTTAGAAATGGCAGCAGTTATTCATGCACTCAAGGAATGGAGGCACTTCCTACTTGGAAATCGATGTGAAATATATACGGACCATAAAAGTCTCAAATACATTTTCACACAGCCAGAGCTGAATTTAAGGCAACGACGCTGGTTGGAGCTAGTAAAGGATTATGATGTCGGAATCCACTATCATCCTGGAAAAGCAAATGTAGTAGCCGATGCTCTTAGTCGGAACCCCAGCGCCAACCACAACAATCTGCCCAACTTAAGACCCGAATTCCAACAGGAATTTGCCAGACTCAACTTGTTGATGATAGCAGAAGGCACCATAACAAACTTGGAGATACAGCCCAACCTTGTGACAAGAATCAAAGAAGCCCAGCCCGGTCACCCCAGCATTGAAGGTATCAAAAGAAAGGTGAGTATGGGCAAGACCTCGGAATTCACCATAGACGAAGAAGGGACACTATGGTACGGAAACAGACTCTGCGTACCGGACGTAGAAGACCTCAAACGGCAAATTCTAGCTGAAGCCCACACCGCTCCATATTTGATCCACCCTGGAGGAACCAAGATGTATAAGGATATCCAAGAAGGATTTTGGTGGCATGGTATGAAAAGGGACATAGCCACCTTCATTGCATGCTGCGACTCTTGTCAACGTATAAAGGCCGAACATCAGAGACCAGCTGGACTACTGCAACCAAATAAAATACCTGAGTGGAAATGGGATGAAATAGGGATGGATTTCATTGTCGGACTACCTCGATCACGACAAGGGAATGATGCCATATGGGTTATCACCGACAGATTGACTAAGGTGGCACATTTCATTCCAGTAAAGACGACCCACACCACTCAGAAGCTTGCCAAAATATATCTCTCTCGCATAGTTTGTCTGCATGGTGTCCCGAAGACTATAATATCCGACAGAGGAACACAGTTCGTCTCAAGATTCTGGGAGCAGTTACAACAGGCCCTAGGAACTCAACTAGCCTTCAGCACGGCATACCACCCTCAGACAGATGGACAAACAGAACGGGTAAACCAGATTTTAGAGGACATGCTGAGAGCATGTGTCCTCACCTACGGAGCCAGTTGGGAAGACAGCCTGCCATACGCCGAGTTCGCATACAACAACAGTCATCAGGCCAGCCTGCAAATGGCACCATTTGAAGCCTTGTATGGGCGAAGATGTCGTACCCCGTTAAATTGGTCAGAGACCGGAGACAGCCGTATCTTCGGCCCAGACGTGCTCAAGGAAGCCGAGGAAAAGGTCCAGTTAATCAGAGATCGACTCAAGACCGCCCAAAGCCGACAAAAGAGTTATTACGATCAGAAACATCGTGGGGTCAACTTCGAACCAGGTGAATTCGTGTACCTACGAGTGTCACCTATGAGGGGGTTGCAATGATTCAAAATTAAGGGAAAGCTAGCGCCAAGATTCATCGGGCCATTCGGTATATTGGCACGGAAAGGCGCACTGGCATACCAACTAGACCTACCTGAGGAACTGTCAGATATCCACAACGTGTTCCACGTATCGCAATTGAGGAAATGCGTGAGCAACCCAGAGAAACAAGTATCCCATGAGAACATAGACGTACAGCCAGACCTCACTTATCGGGAACACCCAGTAAAGATATTAGAGGAGTCTGAAAGGAGGACCCGACAGAAAACCATCAAATTTTTCAAAGTTCAGTGGAGTAATCACACCGAAAGTGAAGCAACATGGGAAAGAGAGGATTTTCTTCGAGCAGAGCATCCACACTTATTTAAGGATCAACTGAAATCTCGGGGACGAGATTTTTCCTAAGGGGGTAGGTGTTGTGACACTCCAAAAATTTCATTTGGGTTTTTTGCAAAATCCTTGCTGGAGTTTCCTTGAAACTTGAGGCTTTCAGTAAAACAACCTTCTTAAAATTTCCTTTTCCTTGACTAGGGTTTTTCTGTTTTCTCCTTCAAGCCCTGGGTTTGACCTTCTTAAAAACTCCTTCTCTCTATTGTTTCCCTTCTCAGATTTTTATTTGGAGTTTTCTTTTTAAGAAAAACTCTATGAAAAAGATTTGGGATTTTCATTCTATTGAAAACCATCCATGACCTTGTATCTTGCCCATGAGGCAAAACCACTCCAACATCTTCACCCCTCCTTGTCAACAACTCAAATTCCCTATCCGAACTCATCCAAACAAGTTTTGGATTTTATTTTATCTCTCAAATATTTTCTGTCAATTATTTTGAGCCTGATGGATTTTCAAAGCAAGTACCCTTTTCCATTCGAGATTTGACTTCAAACCAACTCTACTAGCTAGTCCTTTGCACCCACAACCCAGAACCATCTTGATCCACTCATCTTCTTTTCAAATTTTTCAACTTACACTCCCTGCAAGTTTGGACCAGATTTGTCAAATTTGGTGAAATTCATATCTACACTTCTCCAAAAATTACACCAAAAATCAGGCAGCCTACTAGAGCAATGAGAAGTCACTCCACCAAAAATCAGCCCAAGGAAAAATCCCTACATGCCTGGATCATTCTGTCGAACACCTTGCATGCACTGTCCAAACACATTCAGCAAATTCAGTCTTCAGTGTTGATTTCTTCAGATCATCTTCAGTCACGCGCACACAGTGCCCTTGGCACGTTGCTCGCCGCCTGGTCTGCATGTCCAGAGCCCCGCACGCGCGCTTGGCTTCTTCCTGGCGTCGGTGGCGCTCTGACCCGACCGCGCCGGTGTGTCCCGCGGCGGCTGAACCGCCGTGGCAGCCAACAGGGAGCAGAACGGCGACTCAACGCCGTTCCGCGCCGCACAGCCCTGCTGATGGCTCCGCGTGTCCACCTCCACGCCAGCACACGCATGCAGCACAGCCGTCGTGGCGCGGCACGCACAGAGCATGCTCTCTGCTGCAGATGGACCCGCGCCGCCCCGTTCCGTCGAGCTCCACCTCAGCAAGCTTAAACCAACGCCGTTGGCTCCAAAATGGACTCCGCGAACCTCCACGAGGGTGCTCAACTCCTAAACTCCCCCGACCAAGCACTGCACCACCGTAATCACTCGCCGGAGAACGCCGTTCTCGGCCACCGCCTCGGATCGCCTATAAAAGGAGACCCCGAGCCCTTCCGCGAGCACGCACCACCCCTACACTCCACTAACGTCGTGCCAGGTCACTGGGAGGACCTCGAGGAGGTCTCCTCCCCCGACTCCGGCCACCCCGCTCCGCCACGGCCTCCAGCTCGATTCGCTCCGGTGAGGCCGTCTCTGGCGCCCAAACTCCGTCCATCTCCCTCTCTAGCTACCAGATTCTTAACCCCCTCCTCAATTTGATCAGTGCAGCTCTCTCCGGCGACCTCCAACCACGCCCGAACCGCCGTCCGCCGGAGCAGGGGCCACCGCCGACGTGGTGCTTCCCGGCAACCACCTCGACCACCATCCAACGCGGAATGGCACCCTGAGTACGGAGGTAACCTCTGATCTCTCTGCCTCGCCGTGGATCGCCGCCGGCGACCACCGCGGCTCTCGGGCGCCAGCGAGCCCGACCCGCCTCTTTTAAATTTTAAACCTGACAGATGGGACCCGCCTGTCAGCTTCTCTGTCTTTTCTATTCGAATCGTTTTCTGAAAACGCCTTCGGGCAAAATACGCTTTCTCCATTGCGCTTGCGCATTTCCTATCGAACCGTTTTCTGTTTTCTCAGTTAGAACCCTGGAAAGTTTCTGTTTCATTACAGATGAGTCCCTGGGCAAAAACCCTTATAACTTTTTATCAGAAGCATATTTTTGAGTGATTCTTTTTCTGTTCTCTTCAAAATTTTGTCTAGTTTTTTATCAGATTTATTTGAAAAATATTTGCAATACTTTTTATGCACCTCTCGGTATTCACGTTAGCGCGTATGTTTTCTCTGTACCGTAGATACCGACGGAGGCGACGGGGCCGCAAACTTCACCGAGCTAGGCTCCGACTACTCTGAACCAGGCAAGCATGTTCGAACTTTGGATATGATGAGTGTATTGGCATGGTTGCATGTAGACAGTTTCATGGCATGCGTGGAGCATACCGATGAACCGTTCGTTATGCATTGTTGGGGCAAGTAAGCCCGATGATTTCACACGTCGATGGACGTGAGTATGTAAGGCCATGTGTTGGCATGAAGATGGGTAAGATGGCAGTGTTGTAGCATGCCAGTCTTAGGCCATGCAAGTTATCTTAAGTACCAACCCGTATCGGTTGGTTCATATCCATTCCCTTTCCCTGTACTACCACATGTTTCCCGAAAGGGGTATGGTTTAGTAAGTCGCAAACTGCTTTCTTGGTACACACCAAAAAGGAGAGGCCGGGATGCTGGTTCCATGGCCCTAGATTAAAGCCAGGCATCCGGTCAGGGGGCATGGGTGTTTCCGGTTGGGACCGAGAGGGGGGCACCCCTTAGAGCGCGCGTATATAAATTTGATCCCATGCTATTCGAGATTGTGATCTCCCCGTCTCAATAGTTTTTCTTGGACGATGTTGAGGGTGATTCCTGGCATCGAAGAGTTGGATGGGTGTGTACTAGATTGCTGTGTTTACTTCTGAAATACCGTAACGGAACTAGTCCTAGTGACTACGGAAATCCGTCGACTGTGGGAAATTTTTGTACAAACTCTGCAGAGCTCTATATCCTTAAATCATCTTATCTATTTCCAAGTTCCCTGCTAACAGTCATGTGCCAGTTTGGTGACAGCTTTCCCGGTGGGACGCATGAGCTCTAAGACCGGTTAAATGTTTATTCTTGTGGATGGACTAACCCGTTTAATTCCATGAGTTGATTATACTTATGATGACTACATTATTTCCTTATCAGTTAAAAGCCCTTTATGTGGTGTCGCTCAGACGCCCGACTGTGGCATTTCTTTTAAAGCCCTTTATGTGGTGTCGCTCAGACGCCCGACTGTGGCATTTCTTTTAAAGCCCTTTATGTGGTGTCGCTCAGACGCCCGACTGTGGCATTTCTTTTAAAGCCCTTTATGTGGTGTCGCTCAGACGCCCGACTGTGGCATTTCTTTTAAAGCCCTTTATGTGGTGTCGCTCAGACGCCCGATTGTGGCATTATTATTTCGCATTTTCCGCTCGAGGAGTCTTTCAGACACTCGTTTGGCACCAGTATTATTATTTTGCATTTTCCGCTCAAGGAGTCTTTCAGACACTCGTTTGGCACCAGTATTATTATTCAGTATTTTCCGCTCGAGGAGTCTTTCAGACACTCGTTTGGCACCCAGCATTATCACTTCTATGTCTGATCGTACTGGTTATTTATCCATGTATCCCATGTTGGCATTTGTTATATCTTACGTCCGAACTGTCTTGCGAGTACTTTCAAAGTACTCACTGGCTTGTTGATTTGGCCAGATGCTGACGAAGGTGATCTCATGGATGAAGAGTTCGATAGCGAATCCGACGCCTAGAGGAGTCCCAGTCAGTCTCGTGCAACCCTGGAGTTGGTCACTGTTTCATATCTGCTTCCGCTACCCTAATAAATTCTTCGAGCTTCACCTCGACGCTCGATGGGATGTTAGTTTGAGAATCCCATAACCACTCCCACTGTGTTACTCCACCTCTACCTTTTTGCGAGTCAGTAGTATGCCACCACTCCCTGGTGTCATTATTCGCCTTTATGTATAATTATTGGCACGCTTGTAATAAATCGTTGAGCATCGTCAGCTCAACCCTGTAATATATTTATGCTACTGGTTTATTGTATCAAAAGTTTGTCTGCCAGTGAGGAGGTTTTATCTCAAACTGGGTTCTAAAGATTGGTTCCTCAATAAATATTTTATTGGGAAAACCGGTAGTGACAATGACACCATTCATCCTTTCGAACGGCATCATGCTATGCAGGAACGTCGGCCCGAGTTGGATGTTATCGTCCACGATATGGACCAGCAGATGCACCATAACGTCGAAGAATGCGGGCGGGAAGTACATCTCAAGCTCGCATAGTATCACCACGATCTCTTCTTGTAGCCTTCTGAGTTGCCTCACGCCAATCGACTTCCGAGAGATGACGTCGAAAAAGTTGCATAGGCCAAATAGCGTTTCACGGACGTGCGCGTCCATGATCCCACGGATTGCAACTGGAAGTATCTGCGTCATCAGCACATGACAGTCGTGAGACTTCATCCCGCTGAACTTCTGCTTCGCTGGGTCTAGGTATCTGCTTATCTTCCCCGCGTAACCGTAAGGAAGTTTTACTCCTAGGAGGCAGGTGAAAAATTGCTCGATCTTCTCCTGAATTAGAGTGAAGCATGCGGGAGGGTAGTCATTTCCAGTCTTCTTGGCCTTTTTGCCTTTGCGACGACTTTCTGTGTCCTGCTTCGCCTCATCATCATCATCATTAGCGTGAAGCTCCTGCCTGATGCCCATTGATTTCAAGTCTGCCCTTGCTTTCGGCCCATCTTTGGTCCTCTCTGGCATGTTGAGTAGGGTACCAAGCAGACTCTCGCACACGTTCTTCGTGATATGCATGACATCAAGGCTGTGAGGTACACGGTGGATCTTCTAGTACGGCAAGTCCCAGAAAACAGACCTCGTTTTCCATACCTTCTACAGCGGCTCTGGCGCCTTTCGCTTCATTCCCGGCTCTGGCGCCTTTTGCTTCTTTCCCGTCAGTGGGCAGTCTTTCCAATTTTTCAACAGCTCGTCTATTTCCTCACCGCTCCTCGAACACGGGCGTTTTCGGGGTTCGGTTTCGCAATTGAACAGATCCTTGTGTTTCCTCCACGGGTCATCGTCGCGAAGCCACCTTCGATCTCCCATGAACACGGTTTTCGAAGACCCGGGATCTCTATCTAGCTGGCGATACCTTGTGTCATCCATGCACCTTACGCATCCAGAAAATCCATGGACTACCTGCCCCGCGAGATATCCGTAACCGAGATAGTCGTGCACCGTCGTGAGCAGTGCGGCTCTCATACGGAAATGTTCTTTCTCTGCGGCGTCCCACGTATTGGCTGGCGTTTTGCACAGCGTGTCTAGCTCCTCCTTCAGCAGCCCCAGATACAGATTGATGTCGTTCCCTGGTTGTTTCGGCCCTTCAATTAGCATACTCATGTGAATGTACTTCCTCTTCATGCACAACCAGGGGGGAAGGTTGTACATACACACAAACACAGGCCAGGTGCTATATGTGCTTCTCTGGCTGCCAAACGGATTGACTCCATTGGTGCTCGCGCCCAGCACGATGTTCCTTGGATCGTTCCCAAATTCTAGGTCTTCGAAGTTCAACGCTTGCCACTGGCTCGCATCCTTAGGGTGACTCAGCATCTTGTCTTTTTTATCTATCTCCGGATCATTTGCGTCATCTTCTCGCTTCTTCTCCTCCCTATACGCGTGCCAACGCAGGAGCTTTGCTACCTTAGGGTCCGCGAAATACCGCTGCAGATGAGGAGTGATCGGAAAGTACCACATCACTTTTCGAGGAGCTTTCTTCCTCTGCTTGTATCGAGTGACGCCGCACACCGGACATATGGTAGACTTCGCATGCTCGTCCCGATAAATGATGCAATTGTTCATGCACACATGGTATTTCACGTGCGGTAAATCCAGAGGACACACGATTTTCTTCGCCTCCTCCAAACTGGTCGGGCACTTGTTCCCCTTGGGAAGACGTTCGTGCCAGAATGACATGTTCTCGTCGAAGCATGCGTCGGTCATTTTGTGTTTTACCTTCATCTCCAGAGCCATGAGCGTTACTTTCAGGCGGGTATCCTCGGGCCTGCATCCTTCATACAATGGAGTAACCGCGTCTAACTCAAGTTGATCCATCTTGCCTTTCTCTCGGGCGGCAGCTCTTGCGTTATCCGTCTGCTTGAGAAGCAACTCTTGAATATGAGGGTCCTGCACCCAGCCCATCGATGGTCCAGCGTCGTCTGCTCCGCCGGCATCATCATCTTCATGATCATGCCCGTCGTCTGCTCCGGCATCTTCCTCATCATCATGTCCTGCATCTTCTACATGATGACTGTGTACAGCATCACCGTCGTGATCATCTCCTAGGGATTCTTCGTCTTCTCGCCCGCCCGAGCCGAGGTGGTTGTCTTGCTGCCCTTCCTCATTTCTTGCCCGGCCCCCATGGACGACTTTGTAGTCATCTTCATCACCTTGCCACCGATAGCCATCCATGAAACCACGCAGGAGCAGGTGGTCCCGCACCTGCCCGGAATCCGGGTCCGCAATAAGGCTCTTCAGCTTGCATCTTCGACACGGACATCTTATCTCCGTCTCGTTCTCTTGAAGCATCTCGGCCTTCGCGGACCTCAAAAACCTATTCACGATGCCTTAGGTCATCGTGCGGACCATGGTCGCCTGCGGGGTAGAGCAAAACGATATTTTAGAACCAAGAAAAAATTTGGCATGACTTTCCCTAAAAATAGGACCAAAAAGAATGCTTAATGCCAAAATTCTCGCCGAAACGGAAATGAATCAACATTCCGGCAAAATATTGGCAACTATCGCATTTCAAATACCGGTACACCTCCAAACACAAACACATATGCAACACCACAAACATATGCAACACCACGAACATACATAGATCTAGCTAGGCCATAAAAAGTGCATGTGCACATTGTTGTAGGGAGAACAACATAAATATAGCTTCCCCCCTTACTTACCTATCAAAACAAGGTAATTTAACCACTTAATTTGAATGAATCTATGGTGGAAATGAGGTGAAAAAGAGGAGGTACCCGAGACAAGGAGGAGGTGGAGAGAATGAAGTGGGGAGAAAGTGAGTGTGGGTAGGAGAGGCTGTCCAAAATATCTTGTTGCTGCCCACTTACTAATGGCTCACCAACTCTAAATGCGCCATTAGTAATCCAGGTTACTAATGGCGCACCTTCTGGTGGTGCGCTATTAGTAGTTTTGCAAAAAAGGAATAAAAAATATAATAAAAAAACAACATTAGTGGCGCACTTTCCGACGGGTGCGCCATTACTAGTTACAACTAGCAATGGTGCACTGTGTCTGGATGCGCCATTAGTATGCTTGGACAGGCGCACTAGTTCAAAAAAAAATTGATACTAATGGCGCACCCTGGGCCAGGTGCGCCATTAGTAGTTTCAACTCTAATGGCGTATCAGAAGGTGGTGCGCCATTAGTATATACTAATGGCGCACCGCTTGTCTGGTGCTCCATTTGTGTCAATCCCATCTATAGCCCTTTTTCTAGTAGTGATAGATAGGATTGGTACTAATGGTGCACCATTAAAGTAGTGCGCCACTACTATATACTAATGGCGCACCTGCTTGTGGTACGCCATTTGTGTGGAAGACACTAATGGCGCACCGGAAACAGGGTGCGCCACTAGTATGAATTTTTTTTTCCATTTTTCCATACATACTAATGGCGCATCTGGTCCATAATGCGCCATTACTAGTTATAACTACTAATGGCGCACCAGGCAGAGAGTGCGCCATTACTGCAAACTTTATTTTATTCTTTTTTTTGCAAAACTACTAATGGTGCATCCTCCCACAGTGCGCCATTACTAGTTTAAACTAGTATTGGTGCACTCTGAGAAGATGCACCATTAGTATATATATATATATACTTTTTACTTTTTTGCAAAACTACTAATGGCGCACCGCCTGCAGGTGCGCCATTAGTAACCAGGGTTACTAATGGCGCATTTGCTGGTGGTGCGCCATTAGTAACCTGGGACCCCAACAAGATATTTTGGACAGCCCCACACCTACCCACTCACTTTCCCCACTTCATTCCATCCACTTCCTTCTCCAAGCTTTCGGCCATCTCCTCCTCCTCACCTCATTTCCACCATAGATTCATCAAAATTAAGTGGTGAAATTACCTTTTTTTGATAGGTAAGTAAGGGAAAGCTATCTTCATGATGTAGATCTACTTTTTTTTTTCTCCCTAGCTCGCTCCAACAACGTGCACATGCACTTTTTGTGGCCTATAGCTAGATCTATGTATGTTTGTGGTGTTGCATGTGTTTGTGGTGTTGCATATATGTTTGTGTTTGAAGGTACCGGTATTTTAAATGCAATAGTTGCCAATATTTTGCCGGAATGTTTTGATTCATTTCCGTTTCGGCGAGAATTTTGGCACTATGCATTCTTTTTGGTCCTATTTTTAGGGAAGGTCATGCCAAATTTTTTCTTGGTTCTAAAATATCGTTTTGCTCTACCCCACAGGCGACCATGGTCCGCACGATGACTGAAGGCATCGTGAATAGGTTTTTGAGCTCCACGAAGGCCGAGATGCTTCAAAATAACGAGATGGAGATAAGATGTCCGTGTCGAAGATGCAAGCTGAAGAGCCTTATTGCGGACCCGGATTCCGGGCAGGTGCGTGACCACCTGCTCTTGCGTGGTTTCATGGATGGCTATCGGTTGCAATGTGATGAAGATGACTATGAAGTCGTCCATGGCCGGCGCCGGGCAAGAAACGAGGAAGGACAACAAGACAAGTACCACCGCGGCGAGGGCGGGCGAGAAGACGAAGAACCTCCAGGACATGATCACGACGGTGATGATGTACACAGTCATCATGTAGAAGATGTCGTACATGATGATGAGGAAGATCAAGACGAAGGGCATGATCATGAAGATGAAGATGCCGGAGCATACGACGATGGAGGCTGGGTGCAGGACCCTCATATTCAAGAGCTGCTTCTCAAGCAGATGGATAACGCAAGAGCTGCCGCCCGAGAGAAAGCCAAGATGGATCAACTGGAGATAGACGCGGTTACTCCATTGTATGAAGGATGCAGGCCCGAGGATACCCGCCTGAAAGTAACGCTCATGGCTCTGGAGATGAAGGTAAAACACAAAATGACCGACGCATGCTTCGACGAGAACATGTCATTCTGGCACGAACGTCTTCCCAAGGGGAACAAGTGCCCGACCAGTTTCGAGGAGGCGAAGAAAATCGTGTGTCCTCTCGATTTACCGCACGTGAAATACCATGTGTGCATGAACAATTGTATCATTTATCGGGACGAGCACGCGGAGTCTACCATATGTCCGGTGTGCGGCGTCACTCGATACAAGAAGAGGAAGAAAGCTCCTCGAAAATCGGTGTGGTACTTTCCGATCACTCCTCGTCTGCAGTGGTATTTCACGGACCCTAAGGTATCAAAGCTCCTGCGTTGGCACGCGGATACGGAGGAGAATAAGCGGGAAGATGACGGAAATGATCCGGAGATAAATAAAAAACACAAGATGCTGAGTCACCCTAAGGATGCGAGCGAGTGGCAAGCGTTGAACTTCGAATACCCAGAATTTGGGAAGGATCCAAGGAACATCGTGCTGGGCGGGAGCACCGATGGAGTCAATCCGTTTGGCAGCCAGCGAAGCACACATAGCACCTGGCCTGTGTTTGTGTGGATGTACAACCTTCCCCCCTGGTTGTGCATGAAGAGGAAGTACATTCACATGAGTATGCTAATTGAAGGGCCGAAACAACCAGGGAACGACATCAATCTGTATCTGGGGCTGCTGAAGGAGGAGCTAGACACGCTGTGGAAAACGCCAGCCAATACGTGGGACGCCGCAGAGAAAGAATATTTCCCTATGAGAGCCGCACTGCTCACGACGGTGCACGACTATCTCGGTTACGGATATCTCGCGGGGCAGGTAGTCCACGGATTTTTTGGATGCGTAAGGTGCATGGATGACACAACGTATCGCCAGCTAGATAGAGACCCCGGGTCTTCGAAAACCGTGTTCATGGGACATCGAAGGTGGCTTCGCGACGATGACCCGTGGAGGAAACGCAGGGATCTGTTCGATGGTGAAACCGAACCCCGAAAACGCCCGTGTACGAGGAGCGGCGAGGAAATAGACAAGCTGTTGAAAAATTGGAAAGACTGCCACTGCCGGGAAAGAAGCAAAAGGCACCAGAGCCGGGAATGAAGCGAAAGGCGCCAGAGCCGCTGCTGAAGGTATGGAAAACGAGGTCTGTTTTCTGGGACTTGCCGTACTGGAAGATCCACCGTGTGCCTCACAGCCTTGATGTCATGCGTATCACGAAGAACGTGTGCGAGAGTCTGCTTGGTACCCTGCTCAACATGCCAGAGAGGACCAAAGATGGGCCGAAAGCAAGGGCAGACTTGAAATCAATGGGCATCAGGCAGGAGCTTCACGCTAATGATGGTGATGATGATGATGATGATGATGATGATGATGATGATGATGATGAGGCGAAGCAGGACACAGAAAGTCGTCGCAAAGGCAAAAAGGCCAAGAAGACCGGAAATGACTACCCTCCCGCGTGCTTCACTCTAAGTCAGGAGGAGATCGAGCAGTTTTTCACCTGCCTCCTAGGAGTAAAACTTCCTTACGGTTACGCGGGGAAGATAAGCAGATACCTAGACCCAGCGAAGCAGAATTTCAGCGGGATGAAGTCTCACGACTGTCACGTGCTGATGACGCAGATACTTCCAGTCGCAATCCATGGGATCATGGACGCGCACGTCCGTGAAACGCTATTTGGCCTATGCAACTTTTTTGACGTCATCTCTCGGAAGTCGATTGGCGTGAGGCAACTCAGAAGGCTACAGGAAGAGATCGTGGTGATACTATGCGAGCTTGAGATGTACCTCCTGCCCGCATTCTTCGACGTTATGGTGCATTTGCTGGTCCATATCGTGGAGGATATCATCCAACTCGGGCCGACGTTCCTGCACAGCATGATGCCGTTCGAAAGGATGAATGGTGTCATCAAAGGATACGTTCGCAACATGTCACGTCCAGAGGGAAGTATAGCCAGGGGCTTCTGACCAAAGAGTGCATCTCCAACTGCATGAATTATCTAGGCATCGAGAACCCCGTTGGTCTGCCTGTCAACAGGCACCTCGGCAGGCTCGCTGGATGGGGTCACCGTGAGGGTCGCCGCGAAATGCATGTCGACTTGGAGGGTCGACTCGCCGACTTTGAAAGAGCAAACCTAGTCGCGCTACAACACATAGACGTGGTCGATCCTTGGGTGGTAGAGCACAAAAACTTTATTGAGAAGACGTACAATGACCGAGGCCAACAGAGGACGGACGGAGATATACTCAAAGAGCACAACTCATGTTTCACGCGTTGGTTCAAGCAGAAGCTTCTGTCGTACCCTTTACATGAGGATTCTTCCGTCGAAGAACAACTCATATTCGCCTTGTCACAGGGCGCCGAGCACAACCTGATGACCTATGAGGCGTACGATATCAACGGCTACACATTCTACACCGAGGACAAGGACATGAATAGCGATGGTTATCAGAACTCTAGGGTAATGATGGAATCCTACACCGGCAACAACAAGGACAGATACTACGGAAGGATCGAGGAGATCTGGGAGCTGAGCTATGCTGGAGAGAAGGTCCTGATGTTCCGTGTCAGATGGGCCAAGAGCATCCTAAAAGAAGACCGGTATTTCACCACCATGGTTATACCCGAAGCCAAATCCAAGACCGCGGGCGCAAACGTCACCGCGAAAAATGAGCCATGGGTACTGGCTTCCCAAGTGGACCAATGCTTCTTCATTACCGACCCGTCAAAGCCCAGTCATGTTGTCGTGAGGAGAGGCAAAAGGAAGATCATCGGAATGGATGGAGTAGCCAATGAGCAAGACTTCGACAAGTACGGCGACCCGAAGATCGAACATGACGACGACGATGAAGTAGCAGCACACACCACAAGAAGAAGCTCTTTTCTTACCAGCATCAGAGTGCTAATTTACAGGTATAAATAGATAAAAGATTCAGAGAGTAGCTCTTTTCTTACCAGCATCATGAAGGTTGGGAATATCTTTGTAGAAAACAAAAAGATTAGGAAACTGAATCTAAGGACCAGGGCTAAACCTCTATACATTACTGTCTTTAACATGGTATAAAATACCTGAACTGAATTTGTGGGGCCTCTAAAATTCTAGAAAAAATTAAACTCCAGAATGTGAAGCTTGTCTTGAGGCTCATCTTTGAGACAGGTTATCTGTGTCGGTTGTCGGAGCCTTGGAGGTTGCTGCTGAGAGCTGTCACAGCAGTGCGTGGTGTCAGTGATATGGCCAAGCTGCTAGTTCAACTACTGGCCAACTAGTGGCCCTTGTTATCAAAGTAGTCTTGCCACATGTTCATAGTAATCTCCAATCATATTAGCAGTACTGAATCAAACTTGTCTTGTTTTATGGGAATGGTTGATTACCTTGATTATACTTACTGGATGTTGACTCTATAAATCATATTGATACTGATGTTAAAGGTATTTCTAGCAAAACATGAAATGCTAGATGGATTGATTTTTCTGAGCTGTTTGTGCTCTCCCTGCATCTTTCAGCTCTCATTTTCAGCGGAGTTGTTGAATTATATGCTCTTATTGGACATGTTTTACATGTTAGTTTGCTGGGTTTTGTCTCCGACCATCGTGTCGTGATGAATTTGCAGGTACCCCGGGAGGCCCTTGAGTTTGCCGGAATGTCGATTTACTTCCGTTCCGGCAAATTCGGGTACTCCATATGTCCTATTTTCAGCAAAGGTCATGCTGAAATTTTCCGTGAATTTTAGCATGACTTTGCTAAAAATCGGACATATGAGGTACTTGCTACTAATGCATGGGCCGGGGTATCTTAGTACTTAATTAAGTAGGATCAACTGCCCCTTTATTCTTGCTGTATTAAACCATAGGTGGCAATAGAGCCAAGTGATTAGTGCCAAGTGATTAGGCCCAACCTAGGGTGCCTCAGCATCGATAAACCCTAAATGATGAAAACTTAACTTAGCATTTAGGGTGCCTCGGCATCGATAAACCCTAAATGATGAAAACTTAACTTGGCTGCCCCGGATGCCTCGGTGTCAATGAGAACCTAAATGATGTACGCTTAGGCTTTTAGGGTGCCTCGGTGTCGACAAACCCTAAATGATGAAAGCTTATGCTTTTAGGGTGCCTCGGTGTCGACAAACCCTAAATGATGAGACCATGATCTTGTTCCTTGACAATAACCAACTTTTTGACCAAACTTTTTTCCTATTTAGAGCGAAACATGGCCCACAACAATGAGGCCGGTGGTTCGGGCGGCAAGCCATTCTGGGAGTTGTCCCAGGAGATGGAGGAACAACCTCACCGCTATGAGGACGCCACGGAAGACACCGATCCTGATTACACAACCCCTAGTGGCATCGGGGATGACACCACTGATGGTGCCGCCCAGGATGCCACCACTGATGATGGCGGCCAACCGAAGAAGCAAAAGAAGGACCGGCGCCCGAATGCGCTCCGCGCCCTCAAGGAGGAATTCACTTAAGTGGACTCCGACGGGAATCCAACGGAGCCCAAACATATAGTCAAGGGGCACTCGCTTCAGCTCGGTTGCATTCTCCGGAGCACCGTCTCGATCAACACCGAGAACCTTAGGCATAAGGACCGAGGGAATTTACGCAACCTCCTCTTCACGAAGCTCCACGAACGATACAAGTTCCCCGCCGAATTTGAAAACACACGCCTCTCAGGGAATAAAGTGAACAATGCCGCCCTCACGAAGATGAGCACGGCCCTGTCTACATGGAGAAGCGCGGTGAAGAGAATGATTGATAAAGGTGATAGTTATGACAAGATCAAGGCAAAATATCCTTTGATGAGCGAAGATGACTACAAGGAGTTCAAGATCAAGTGCGAGAGCCCCGCAACCTCCGTATCAAGTCAGTGGGGGAAAGAAATGCGGGAGTTGAACTTAGGGGAACACAAACTCGGTCCCGGCGGTTACAGAGTGGCGGAGCCTATATGGGACAAGGAGGACGCGGAGCGTGCCGAGCAAGTCCTACCGCCCCGCTTCGAGAAATACAGCGGTGACAAGCAGACCAGGAACTATGTCAGGGCCCGGTACAAGGAGGACCCGATAACAAAGGAGCTTACCACGGATCCGAAGACCAGGGCGCTTGAGCTTCTTCTGGTAAGGAATACACGCCCGCGTAATTAGCTCCATATGGTTGCACTCTAATTAATCCCCAATATTTCTAAATGGTTCACGTTCCTTTCGCAGGACACTGAAAGCAGTAGCGCGGGGTCGTCTAAGAGCTCCCCTTTCGACACCCCTTTAAATAGGGCGTTGAACGTAATGAAAAACAAGGATAAGCTCAATAAGCCGACGTCAGCTGGTCGTGTGCCGGCAAAGGCTTGTCCACAAAATGGGGGTCATACTATACCGCTGGTGTGCGGAAGGAGAAAAAGACCAGCTCGGAAAGCCAGACGCGTGAGGTTGAAGAACTCAAGGCACAAGTGGCACGGATTCCGGAGGTTGTCCAAGATCAAGTGCAACAACAACTTGGAACGACGCTCAACGCCATGGTGCCTACGTTGATTCATGGGCTGACGACGTGGATTGCGGGCGGCCAACAGGGGCCTCCCCCGGTTCCCAGCTTCACGGCCAGCAACTCGCACAGCGCGCAGGTGGCGCCATTGGTGTCTCCGGCGGCGCCATTGGTGTCTCCGGCGGCGGCGGCATTGGTGTCTCTGGCGGAGACGGTATTCGTGTCTCCGGCGCCGGCACAGGCATTGGAGCTTAATGCACCCGGGTGTACGTCGGCTGGCACCTCGCCAGCAAGCGCCCCCTCCGTCAGTTACACGCCCGCCGTTGGCGGTGCCTCGACATTAGCCGAGCTCGACGGCATCACGGTAACTAAGCCTCTCGGCCAATGACTTCATCTCCTTGCCTTGGACTGGGAATCTCTGACGCCCTGTACATGTTTTCGCAGGGCACCGCCGACGTTCCTTGCACTCTTCTGCACTTCGTGGGCGCCGAGTTAGTCGATGTCGCCAAGGGCAGAATCGTTCAACCGGGCAACCCCATGTTCCACGCTAATCCGATGCCACCCACAATGTATAGGGTTGAAGTGGTTCGGGTGCTGCCAGGCTGTGACGAGCTGTTACCTCCGATTCGACTCGCTGGGGCCGACGAAGAAGATGAGATGACCCTCAGCACCTGCGTAAACTGGCCCCTGCTTTGGCCGAAGAGCCAGATTTGTTTGGGGGCGGGGGACACCACCCCACAGACAAGACCGCGAGTCGTGCCGGCGCCAAGCCATGGCAAGAACGCCGCAACGCTACCGGACCTGCCGGACATCCCTATGGCACAGGATCTGGACAACCCTATGGCACAGGATCCGGACGGCGACAACAACGACGACGGTACATTTACCAAAGTTGATAAGTACTTTACCGAACATGGGTACGCTGACGAGTTCTGCGGGCCTCTTTCTCAAGAACCCAACCAAGACGACCGCGATCTAGCTGGTACGTCGGAGAAATCCAATTGCAACAGGCGTCGTCTGGCGTTCAGTTCTCAGGACACTCCTCCAGCTCCCGCCTTCACCAAGCCTCAGATACCTGAGGTGCGAAATATTATCAGCCCCAACACGCTCAAGAAGGCGGTCTGTGAGCAGAACTCGGTCCCATTACAGGAGATCAAGAAGAAGGGACGGAAACAAAAGACTAACAAGGGCGCCGGTGCGAGCCAGCGGGCACCGAGTTAGATCCGTGCTCAGGACGGGCCACCTTCACCTAAGGATATCTCGAGGAGGGTGCATGTGGCGGGTAGGGCGATGCTACCGCCAAATATGCTGAATGCTGCAACCGGTGCTATGCGGAGTCTGCACGACAGTGTTCTTTCTTTGGAGAAGCGGCGTCTCAGAGAGAAGGATGTGGCATACCCGGTTTTCGTGGCCAAGGTGCCAGAGGGCAAGGGCTTTGTGGATGGCGACATCGAGGATACGATCATCCTGCGGTTTGATGACATCTTTGCTATGTTTAACCTTCATCCGCTGCACTACACCTTCGTTCGGCTGTTTTCGCTGAGCATGCAGATGCGGATCATTAGAGACAAGACCCCGGACATCGTGATAGTCGACCCCTTCTACATGCGTGCCAAGCACTTGAGCAGCGCTGGGGACCGCCAAGTTGCGATTTCACACCTCGAAGGCGTCATTCTGGCAAACGCAGATAAGGATAACTTCCTTGTGCCTTACTTTCCCGAGTAAGTCATCCCTTAACCTCCCCGTAACATATGATTTCTTAGATTTCGATCGTTCTTTTTTTTCTAACATTCCATGTTCTGTGCAGTGACACACATTGCACACTCATCCTCTTAAGCCCGAAATATTCCATGGCCACGTATTTAGACCCGAACCGTAACTCCAACATAGACTACACAAATGTGAAGAAAGTTCTTGATGATGTTCTCCCCGGCTACGCCAAATCTGGAGGCACCTTCACCAGGCCAGTTCGTAAGTACGGAAAGCACATGTTCTCACACAATACGAAGTTCTGCTACGTCAAGCAGCCGCCTGGCGGTCAGAAGGATGCCCACTACGCCCTCCATCACATGCGGGCGATCGTAAGGGACCATCATCAACTTCTGCTACCACATAATCTCAAAGATTGGGCCGCGAGCTTGTCGGCAGTCCAGGACGCGGACCTCAGACAAGAATTCTTTCGCATGCAGTCGGAGTTTGCGGACATCATCCATCAAGATGTCCTTCATACCTCGGGGCAGTTCTTCCTCAGATATCAACCGTCCAATAGTGAGATAGATGGAACGCTACAAATGCAGGGTGACAACGACTGCTATTTCATGACCATCACGACAGACGGCGGCTCCATCCACGCTCCTGTCTGATGAGTCGAGTCGAAAGTAGTGATGTGTAGTTCTGAAACATTGATTGGCTCATGTTGTAATTATACTTTAATGAATTTGTATGTCTCTTTGGTTTGGACAGTCGTTCAACTTAGATGTAATCGATGCTATTTATTAGTAGGACCATGAATCGTGCTATTAATGTCTTGCTTTTCTCTTTCGATCCTTTTGTTGCATAATTACATATTGCTTAATTATGTATTGTCTGTTGTTTGGCTTGTGCATAGACATGCCTTCATATGTCGTGTACAAGGGTAAGGTTCCCGGAGTCTACGACGACTCGGAGGAGTGCCGAAGACAGGTTCACCTTTTTAGCGGTAACAGTTACAAAGGGTACACCACTAGGGCGGAGGTCGAATCTAGATATGCCCGCTATCTAGCGGGAGAGAGGAGGGAGCGTTGGAGGAACCGGATGAAGACCAATTTGATCACGATGATGCTCATCGTGATGACCACAGCTCTCTTCTATGTGATGGTAGTTTAGATGATCGATATCGACTTGTAATGTGAAGACAAACTCGATACTCGCAGTCTTGAGACTTGTAATGTTTTATCTTTGTTTGGTCTTTTGAATTCGGAGACTAATATGATGAATTGTATTCAGAGACTAATCTTCTATTGTATTCGATGAATCTGATGTTGCTTTGTGCTGCTGACTATATTTTGTCTAATAATATATTTTATATTTTGTCTAACAATATATTTTGTAACCTGCACAAAAATCAAAAAAGAAAAAAAATAAACCAAATATTCATACTAATGGCGCATCACCACCAGGTGCGCCATTAGTGTGCCAAAGGATACTAATGGCGCATCAGCGTAGAATGCGCCATTAGTATGGCAAAGCCATGCTTACGTATGCCCCCCGGGAGCTACACTAATGGCGCATGCTATTACATACTAATGGCGCACTAGTGGGTGCGCCATTAGTATACCAGATACTAATGGCGCACCTGTGGTGCGCCATTAGTAAGATATACTAGTGGCGTGCTACTAATGGCGCACTGGTAATGCGCCATTAGTAGGCAAAACCAGTGCGCCATTAGTAGGCCTTTTCCTAGTAGTGTGGGGACCCACCAGGTAGCCACAAGCCTGGGGGGCGTGCCCCACCCCCTTGAGCGCAACCCCGAGCTTGTGCGCCCCTGGCAGGCCTCCGGGGCCCATCTTCTCCTATATGATGCCATTTTCCCTAGAAAAGTCAGAAGGAAGGTTTTGGGACGAAGCCCCGCCATCTCGAGGCGGAACTTGGGCAGGAGCACTTTTTCTCTCAAGCGGAGAGATTCCGCTGGGGAAACTTCCCTCTGGGAGGGGGAAATCGAATCCATCATCATCACCAATGATTTTCTCATCATGGGAGGACCAATCTTCATCAACATCTTCACCAGCACCATCTCATCTCAAACCCTAGTTCATCTCTTGTATTCAATCTTTGTCTCGAAACCTCGGATTGGTACTTGTGGGTTGCTAGTAGTGTTGATTACATCTCGTAGTTGTGCTTGTTGGCTTATTTAGTGGAAGATCATATGTTCAGATCCTTGATTATATTCAATATCCCTCTGATTTTGAGCATCAATGGTATGCGTCGGTGCTATACAAACGGTTTTTAACCCCTTTGCGCGACAGCGTTCGGAACCGTCGCCAAGTGAGTGACTGCGATAGGGGGGTCCTTCCCACATGACCCAGAAACCGTCGGGGATATGCCCTCCTGGCACACACGCTCAGCAAAATGAGGTCGTGTGTGACCAGCGAGTGCTCAAATACGGTTATACGTACAGTAGTGCTAAAAATACAATTATGCAGGCGAAATTGTTTTTGGTCGTAAGTACATCCCACACAGTCAGTCCCTGCTAAACATTTATGTTCATATGTACATTCCACACAGTCAATCCAAGGAATATATTTCCGTTAGTATGTACATCGCACGCGTTCTTCTATGACAAAATGTTTGCGATGCACACAACATCACAAACAGTCCATAATTTTGAAGCGTGTGTGATAAGGTTACTATCACAAACATTTAATAAGAAAGAACTGTGTGCGATGTTGTTGTTAATCACACATGTTTTTTCTTGGCTGATCGTGTGCGCAGTGGAGATTGATCGCACACGTAGTGGATCCTAGAAACGTGTCTGATCTCCACGTCTATCGCAGATGTTTCGCTTTCGCAAACCATGTGCAGTGTAATCCCTAATTAATCCCTAATTTAAAAATCACATGTTTTGAATTTGAAAGTAGGCAAACACTTATTTCATATCCAACCATGTTTATTACAAACATAGGTTCAACCATGAGTGCATAATTCAATGCGTAGGTACATATACTGAAGAACTACAGAAGCGCCAAGTAAAGAATGATGAATCACAGTTGTACTAAAGACTGTAAAGAGAGAGGGGAAAGACATTCTGGTTGCTGGAGAAGGTGAAGCATAATGCCCATATTGTGCCCTCCTCCATGCGTAATGTGCGCACAACTCTAGGCTAACCCCTTGTGATGGTTGCCCGTCCATCCTTCACTGTCTTCATTATGACTTCTCGATGCTCGTTGTAGTCTGGATGAAATACTTTAACCTTCATTGTGTGTCCTCCACTCACGTACTTTGCGAGATGATCTTGAGTGAACTGCTTCGGGAACCACTGTGAACGAAAAAGATTCAGACATTGTTGTCTAACAACTCATTATGGGCAGTAAAAAGAGAAGGTTGCAAAGTTTGTACTTACCATCCTACAGCTCACTATTGTCATGAATAGAGCATAAACAAATAATTTGCTTGCCACCATTCGTATATTTTTGCTAATAATCCTTATCAGTTTCCTCACTTGATGCTTGTTCATGAATATCTCATTGCCCCATACACAAAAAGGGTCGATGCATGGATCCTTGCCAAGGGCATATTTACCTACAAGCAACAAGTCAATATTAGAAGCTAACAAGTGTCCAGGCCTGGATCTAGATGCACTACATTATGGAACGACGAAGGGAATACAACCTGAGGGATGAAGTTAACCTCGGCGGAAAAACGGTGGCCACACCCGTTGTTGTCCCGCATAAGTAGTGGAAAGGCATGATAAGTACATCAACCTTAACATCAAACAAATATAGTAAAGGTAAACAACATCATATCCAAATGATAGCTTAAATGTGTTGGTTTCAGCATGCTGTTAAAGAAGATATAAAATGGAAGGCAATGTTACCGACAGCAGGCTTAACAGCCATCAAATATTTCAATTCAAACTGGTATTGTCGAAAATGAATAGAACGTAGGTAATGCTTAAACATCACACTGGATAAATGTGTAAAACTGAAATAAAGGGCATGTGTTAGCTACACCAAGCATAACTGGAACCAAATATAGCCGTTCAAATTGGTATTGATGCAGTCGAGCGGCACAGTTCCAAATTGCACATAATGAACAACACATTGTGAACGACTTAAATAAACAAGGCATAAATGATCAGTATAACAACCAAATATAGCCATTGAAAACTTGACAGAGTCTCACTGCAACCAACCTAACAAGCAAATACAAATAAACAGGGCATATGCTCGAAAACTGGAGAAATGCTCACTGCAACCAACCTAACAAGCAAATATAGATAAATAAGGCAAATGCTTGAAAATTGGACAAATGCTAAAAAAGCAACCTAACAACCAAATACAGATAAACAAGGCATCTACTTGATAACTGGACAAATGCTCACTTCAAACAAACTAAGAATCAAATACATATAAACAAGGGATCTGGTCGATAACTGGAAAAATGCTCACTATAACTAACCTAACAACCAAATACAGGTAAACAATGCATCTACTCACTATAAACAACCAAATATAGCCATTCGTGAAACTGAAGTGGACAATTCATACTTAAACATCACATAGCCCTATTGGATAATACATTTCTGCATAACTGAAATAATTAAACACGGCACAGTTAAAGCACCGCATGGCAAATACTACTACAACAAAGGGTACGGGTTGGCAAGCTAGAAAAGGTAAGATTTGCTGATAGGATTTTGCATCACATTTCATGGACGGGATCCTTCCAGTTGGAAGAGCACAGACCCATGGTGCGCTCTCTGATGTCATAGATGGGCTGTTTCACCTTGGAAGAACCTTCGTGGGTGCCCTCCTCGTGGTCGTGGTCGTGGTCGATGAGATCTGACTTGGCAATTGAGGATCCCAAGCCACCGTCGTAGAACGTGTCCTTCAGAAATGACAAAATGGGTTCGATCGCGTATAAGGATCACAAATCCTTGACCGCTTGGCGGAGAAGATCGGCGGCAGGGCCGCCGAAGAGATCGACAGCAGTTGAACCAGAGGGGTTGGGGATGGACCAATTAACCTATGACATGGCCCGCGTGAAGCCGTCATTGTCGACGAGCTTGATGTCGTAGCCAGCTTTTCCGAGATACAGTAGTACGCTAGCCCTCTAACATGAAGCCTTCGGCATGCAAAATGGTCAACGTCTTTGCCGGCTTCCGCGGAACGTGTTGCTACGGGATCAACAGGTCGGGGCGAACGGTGACCACCTCACCAACGTTCGCCGGAGATGCCATGATAAACCTCTTCTTGGCCAAACGCTTGTCGGTCTCCTCGGGATACGTGAACGAGCTTAGGCTGCGACATTCTGGAGCAGGGGATATGGATATGGCGGGGAGGGACACCGCATGCCTCATCTAAAAACTCAGGGGAGTGGGGCGACGGTATGGGAACCGCTGGGTAAACTGAACTTTATTTT
This sequence comes from Aegilops umbellulata, assembly GCA_032464435.1. Lineage (NCBI taxonomy): Eukaryota > Viridiplantae > Streptophyta > Magnoliopsida > Poales > Poaceae > Aegilops > Aegilops umbellulata. Next base: position 494,798,549 of record CP136056.1, read on the forward strand.
CTAAGCTAGGAGGAAAGGGGCAGACCAGCAAGGGTTGGCGGTGGCGCCGGTGGCGGTCGCGAGCTAGGGTTCGAGGGGGCGAGGGGGCCGGGTGTGGGGACTATGGAGGGGTGTTTGAGGATACGCCTCGTCTACTGAAAATTTTAGTAATGGTGGGTGGAGATGGTGGTGGACGAGGGAGTTCGATGGTTCAAATGCCTCGGCTACTGCAATTTTACTATAAGATCGGTGCTGGAGGAGTGTGAGCGATGGTTGAAGTACGACGACTAGTAAAATTTGGGTAAAGGAATTGATGCAGGGCAGGAGTGCCCAATATCGCGCATGGTCCAATAAGAATATGCATGTATGATAATAAGGAAAAGTGGCGGAACTGCCAATTTTTGCAACGCTCAAGGCAAGTAGTTTTTTTATTTGTAGCTAGCTGGTCTATCGCACACGGTTTTTCCTAATTTCTAAATAAACTTACCCGCCTTTAGCTTGCGCATGTGGTGATTTTACAGCGCACTTGCATCGCACACAGTTAAGCCAGTACCTGCACCCTTTGCTCGCGCTTGCGCATTCGTGGTGATATTTTATTGCACACTTGCATCGGACACGGTTGAACCAGTACCTCCACCTTTGCTCGCACTTGCGCAGTCTGAAGGAATATGCCCTAGAGGCAATAATAAAGTTGTTATTTATATCCCCTTATATGATGATAAATGTTTATTATTCATGCTAGAATTGTATTAACCGAAAACTTAGTACATGTGTGACATATACAAACAGAGTGTCACTACTATGCCTCTACTTGACTAGCTTGTTGAATCAAAGATTGTTAATTTTCCTAACCATAGACATGAGTTGTCATTTGATTAACGGGATCACATCATTAGAGAATGATGTGATTGACTTGACAATTCCGTTAGCTTAACATTTGATCGTTTAGTATACTGCTATTGCTTTCTTCATGACTTATACATGTTCCTATGATTATGAAATTATGCAACTCCCGAATACCGGAGGAACACTTTATGTGCTACCAAACGTCACAACGTAACTGGGTGATTATAAAGGTGCTCTACAGGTGTCTCCAATGGTACTTGTTGAGTTGGCATAGATCAAGATTAGGATTTGTCACTCCGATTGTCGGAGAGGTATCTCTAGGCCCTCTCGGTAATGCACGTCACTATAAGCCTTGCAAGCAATGCAACTAATGAGTTAGTTGCGGGATGATGTATTACAGAACGAGTAAAGAGACTTGCCGGTAATGAGATTGAACCAGGTATTGAGATACCGACGACCGAATCTCGGGCAAGTAACATACCGATGAGAAAGGGAACAACGTATGTTGTTATGCGGTTTGACCGATAAAGGTCTTCGCAGAATATGTAGGAACCAATATGAGCATCCAGGTTCCGCTATTGGTTATTGACTGGAGACGCGTCTTGGTCATGTCTACATAGTTCACGAACCCGTAGGGTCCGCACGCTTAACGTTCAGTGACGATCGGTATTATGAGTTTATGTGTTTCGATGTACCGAAGGTAGTTTGGAGTCCCAAATATGATCACGGACATGCCGAGGAGTCTCGAAATGGTCAAGACATAAAGATTGATATATTGGAAGCCTATATTTGGACATTAGAAAAGTTCCAGGTGAAATCGGGATTTTACCAGAGTACTGGGAGGTTACCGGAACCCCCGGTAAGTGTATGGGCCTTATTGGGCCATAGTGGAGAGAGAGAGAGAGAGGAGACCATGGCAGGCCACGCGCCCCCTCTCCCTATGGTCCGAATTGGACTAGGAGGGGGTCGGCGCCCCTGGCCCCTTTCCTTCCTCCCTCTCTCCCCCTTCCTTCTCTCCTAGTCCAACTAGGGAAAGGGGGGAATCCTACTTCCGGTGGGAGTAGGACTCCTCCAGGGCGCACCATAGATGGCCGGCCCTCCCCCTCCTCCACTCCTTTATATACGGGGGAGGGGGGCACCCCATAGACATGCAAGTTGATCATTGATATTTTAGCCGTGTGCGGTGCCCCCCTCCACCATAATCCACCTCGATCATATCGTAGCAGTGCTTAGGCGAAGCCCTGCGTCGGTAGCTTCATCGTCACCGTCATCATGTCGTTGTGCTGACGGAACTCTCCCTCGAAGCTCTACTGGATCGTGAGTTGGTGGGATGTCATCGAGCTGAACGTGTGCAGATCGCGGAGGTGCCCCATGTTCGGTACTAGGATCGGTCGATCGTGAAGACGTACGACTACATTAACCGCGTTGTCATAACACTTCCGCTTTCGGTCTACGAGGGTAAGTGGACGACACTCTCCCCTCTCGTTGCTATGCATCACCATGATCTTGCGTGTGCGTAGGAATGTTTTTGAAATTACTACGTTCCCCAACAGTGGCATCCGAGCCAGGTTTATGCGTAGATGTTATATGCACGAGTTGAATGCAAGTGAGTTGTAGGCGATACAAGTCATACTGCTTACCAGCATGTCATAGTTTGATTCGGCGGTATTGTTGGATGAAGCGGCCCGAACCGACATTACGCGTACGCTTACGCGAGACTAGTTCTACCAACGTGCTTCGCACATAGGTGGCTGGCGGGTGTCAGTTTCTCCAACTTTAGTTGAATCGAGTGTGGCTACGCCTGGTCCTTGTGAAGGTTAAAACAGCACATACTTGACGAAATATTGTTGTGGTTTTGATGCATAGGTAAGAACAGTTCTTGCTCAACCTGTAGCAGCCACGTAAAACTTGCAACAACAAAGTAGAGGACGTCTAAATTGTTTTTTCAGGGCATGTTGTGATGTGATATGGTCAAGACATGATGCTAAATTTTATTGTATGAGATGATCATGTTTTGTAACAAAGTTATCGGCAATTGGCAGGAGGCATGTCGGGGCGGACTGCGTCCCCCGCGAGCACCTATGGGGCCGGAGCCCCTTTCGTTGTCCGGTGAGGGGGGCGGAGGGAGCACAGAGAGCAGATCGAGGCGAGCACACGGGCGGTTTACCCAGGTTCGGGCCGCGATGGACGCGTAAAACCCTACTCCTGCTTGGTTGTATTGAACGGAGGAGCTCGGGAGCTTGGAGAGCTAGCTGCACCGAGCGTATGGCTGTCTGGATCCCAAATCTCCGAACCTCGGAATCGCGGAACCCGCGGAAATCCCGGAACCGCCCAACCACCTCTCTACGTTGCACACGGGCCTCCTTTTATAGCGCAAAGGGGTCACCGACAGGTGTCAACGTAGGAGAAAGGGGTAAAAGTGTAAAAGGGGTGGTAGCTGTAACAGTGCGGGAACGGTGGCGCTACAGTGCGGCACAGTGCTATCATACCTACTTCTGACGGTAGGGGACAAGGGCATTAAATGCCCGTCACGGTTGCCCGGGCAGCACCGAGGCGGACCGTTAGGTGCGCCACCGTTCGCCACGATGGCGGCTGCATGCCACCGCATGCCCCAGGCTGCGCGGTGCCCCGCCACGTGCCCTTGGGGGAAGCCCCGGAGCGACGCGTGGGTGGGCGAGCTGGAGAGCAGCCCTGAGGTGGCGATTTTGCCGCGGCGAGTGGCTTGCCGCGGGGGTCGTCTTCCTGTGCCTGATAGCTTGCCGGCTATCAGGCCTTGCCGGGGCGCATCGCGCGCCGTGGCGGGCTTCTCTTGTGGTGCCTGGGTTCGGCCTTCCCGACAAGCTCCTCTTGTCGGGGTCTCGATCTTCTGTCTCGTATACTTTGTTCTTGGATGGCCTTTCATGGGCTCAGTCGTCCCGGCAAGCTCCTCTTGCCGGGGTCTTGTCTTCTCGGCCCTGCAAGCTCCTCTTGCTGGGGCCTTGTCTTCTTGGCCCGGCAAGCTCCTCTTGCCGGGGGCCTTGTCTTGAATGCTTGGTCTTCTCTTGGCGCTTCCTGGGCGGGCCTTGCCGCAGGGTGCTACAACTGCCCGTGCACAAGTCTGGGGTACTAAGGTACCCCTACTTTAGTACACCGACAGGAGCCCCCGGGCCTGGGCCACACACGGTGCCGAGCGTCGTTGGGCCAGGCCCTAACAGTGCACGGGCACGCATGGCCTTGGTCGCGCCGCTCCTTAACTCCGCACCCGTCGCTCCTTCCCCAGGCGGCGCGCGCTTATCGCGGCGTCGTGGGGGCGAAACGCCCGTTCCCCCTTTAAGTGGAGGGAGGTGCGGAGGCGCGGCTCGATAAATGAACGGGGGTGAGGCGCGGCTTTCGAGGCGTCCGTTCCCCATAATCACGGGATGGGGAGAGGTCGTCCCACCCGTCGCCTCGGTTCTGCGCGCCCACCACGCGGTCCTCATGCACTCGGAGTCGCGGCGGCGGAGGCAGGGAGTCGGGCCGGCGCGGGTCGATGCAGTGGGTCGGCCCCAGTCGCCTGCCCTTCCTCCGCTTCTATTGGGGGAGCGAGGCGGCCGCGGTCCCACTCCGCCCCTTTATAAGGAGCGAAAGGGGGCGACGGAAATCCGCACTCCATCTCCTTCCTCCTTCTGCTTCTGGTTTCCTTCCCCCATCTGTGATGGAGGGGGGGAACCCTGGTTCTTCTACGGTTGCCGCGAGGGTGTCTGCTAGGCAACGCGCCCCTCCTCCCCTTGCGCCCGCGGCGGCGGAGCCGGTCGTCGGGGGAAGAGGGAGAGGGCGAGGTCGCGGACGAGGTCGTGGACGGGGCCGAGGCGCTCGGGGCGGACGGATTGGTGCGCCGTCCTTGCCTCCGCCAGCGGCTCCGTTTCTTCCCGCGGTCCATCTCGGGGACGACCCCCGTGAGTTCATTATCAGGCTGCGCCGGGCGCCTCGTCGCCACCTCCGGCTTCCCGCTCCATTCGCGAGCGTGTTGGAGGTGGAGCAGCCTGAGACGCTAAACCTGCGCATGAGGGGCTGCGGGATCAGTGGGACGCGAGTCCACGTCGAGTCCCGAGCCCCCGGCGAGGTGTGTCTGGGCCGCGGGTGGAAGACGTTCGCCCGGATCCACAGCTTGACGGAGGGGTTCACCCTCCACTTTAAGCTAGTGGGGGAGGACCTCCTCTCCGTCAAGGCCTTCTGGGGCTTCGGCATCCGGGCCCGGTGCTGCGAAGATAGCTCCTCCGACAGCGAAGGCTCCTCCTCGAGCGAGAGTGACGAGGAGGGGAGCGGCCGCCGGGATGACGGGTACGACTAGGCGTCGGCCGCAGCTCCGTGTGGCACCGGCGGCCCCATCGACCGCGCCGGGCTCCGTGAACTCCCCGGGGTCGTCTCCTTGGGCGACTGGCGTAGGGGGGCTGCTGAGGAGGACAGAGGGCGGACGTCGAAGGCCGCGAAGTCGGAGTACGGGCCGACTTCGACAGCTGGCTGACGCTCCGGTGCCTCGTGTTCCAGATGCGCCCCAGACGCCGTCATCACCCTTGCTCTCGGTGACGACCACCGGGGTCTTCTCTTCGGCCCGGCAAGCTCCTCTTGCCGGGGGCTTGGTCTCCTCGGGCGGCCGGAGTGGCGAGGCTGGGGAAGAGGAAGAGGCTGGCGGCAAGGCCGCTGCCTCATCTTCCAGCTCTGCCTCCGGCGCCTCCGCCTTCTTCAGCCTCCAGAGACCCCCGGGCGGAGCCCCCGGATCTTCTCTTGGTGTCTTCTGCCACCCGTAGCTCATCTAGGTGCCCCTTTCGCCCTCTTCGCCTACTTGCCCTACCTCCTGAGGAGAGAGACAAGAAAAGGGTTACGGGCACCTTATCTCTTTTCAGCTTGTAAGCCTTCGGGCCTTAGTTGCGTTTAAGCCTTGTAATCCCTCTTTTCATGTTTTTCATTCTCTCTGAACTGTACCTGAGTGGAATGTTTTTTTAATGAGAAGGGGATGTTTGCCGGACCATTTGTCTCGCGGGTGGAAACCGCGGTAAGGAACGAATCCTTTACATCGTTAAGATAGACAGTTCCTCGTCCGGCAACAGGCCCAGCCGCTCCCCCGCACTGCTCGACCCTTCTCACGCCCTTGGCGGAGGCGGGGAGCAGGCGGGTTCCGGCCCCTCGCTTCCCTCCCTCTTGCTGCCGCGGCTGCTATCGAAACGGGCCCCAGGAACGCGCTCTGGGGCTTGCCGCTAAGAGAGCACGGTAGCTTTTCAGGAGGAAAGGAGGCTTTCAAATTCCACAGTCCATAAGAGAATGCATGATGAGGGATGCAAAAACTTATCTGAGGTTGCAGCCCCCGGCGACTCTGGCTCGCCGGGGCGTAGGTGTTGGCTCGTCCTTCTCCTCTTCCTTGTCCTTGAGCGGCCCGGCAAGGACATTCAATTCCTGCGAGCCAAAGGGAAAGGACGGGAAAAAGACGCGGACTCGACCTCTAAGTTAGGGGTTAGCGACAATTAGGAACTGACAACCCTAACCAAGGACGAGACTCTGACTCAGCATGCATGCTAAAATCTAGGGCGCCAGCGCTTCTTTATCTTCGGCCAGGGGCTTCGCCTGGCTTTGTACGAGGGCTTAAATGCAACATCGGCAAGGCCTGCACAAACCGGTGGTTGCCGGAGCGGATCACGGCAACCGCGCCTTATGGGCGAAACTTGCGAAGATGCTCTATGTTCCCAGGAGTTGCTCACTGGTAGGCCCTCTTCGGTCTTGAGGCGGACAGCGCCGGGCCTCGCGACTCGTCTCACCCGATAAGGGCCTTCCTGCTTCGGCGTCGACTTGTTATAATTCTTGGCCGACTGAACGTGCCTAAGAACAAGGTCGCCTAAGAGGGCAACTTTATCTGATGCCAGGGGCTTCGCCTGGCTTTGTACAAGGGGTTACATGCAGCAGCGGCAAGGCCTGTACAAACCGATGGTTGCCGGAGCGGATCACGGCAACCGCGCCTTGTGGGCGGAGCTTGCGAAGATGCTCTATATTCCCAGGAGTTGCTCACTGGTAGGCCCTCTTCGGTCATGAGGCGGACAGCGCCGGGCCTCGCGACTCGTTCCACCCGACAAGGGCCTTCCTGCTTCGGCGTCGACTTGTTATAATTCTTGGCCGACTGAACGTGCCTAAGAACAAGGTCGCCTAACAGGGCAACTTTATCTGGTGCCAGGGGCTTCGCCTGGCTTTGTACAAGGGGTTACATGCAACAGCGGCAAGGCCTGTACAAACCGATGGTTGCCGGAGCGGGTTACGACAGCCGCGCCTTATGGGTGAAACTTGCGAAGATGCTCTATGTTCCAGGAGTTGCTCACTGGTACGCCTTCTTCGGTCTCGAGGCGGACAGCGCCAGGCCTCGTGACTTGTCTCACCCGATAAGGTCCTTCCCACTTTGGCGTCAACTTGTTGGAATTCTTGGCCGACGGAGTGCGCCGAAGAACAAGGTCGCCCTCTTCGAGGCTCCTGGCCTTGACCTTGCGGCTATGGTAGCGACGCAAGGCTTGCTGGTATCGAGCAGCTCGTACCGCAGCCTGGAGACGTCCTTCCTCAAGGAGCAGCGCGTCATCTTGGCGCAGCCGCTCTTGCTCGAGCTCGTCATAAGCGAGCACCCGAGGAGATCCATATACGAGTTCCGTGGGGATAACTGCTTCCGCTCCATAGACTAGAGCAAAGGGTGTCTGTCCGGTGGCTCGACTCGGTGTCGTTCTGATTGACCAAAGAGCCGCCGGCAGCTCCTCAATCCAATTTCTTCCGCACTTGTGCAGCCTGTCGAAGGTCCTGGTCTTGAGTCCGCGCAGCACTTCGGCGTTGGCCCTTTCTGCTTGACCGTTGCTCCTGGGGTGAGCAACCGAAGCGAAACAAACCTTGGCGCCGAGATCCTGGGCGTATTGCATGAAGGCGCGACTTGTGAATTGTGTCCCGTTGTCGGTGATGACCCTGTTGGGGATTCCGAAACGGCAGACGATCAACCGGAAGAACTTGACTGCTGACTGTGCGGTCACCTTCCTCACTGGCTCCACTTCTGGCCACTTCGTGAACTTGTCGATTGCAACGTACAAGTACTCGAAGCCCCCGACGGCTCGGGGAAAAGGGCCGAGGATATCGAGCCCCCAGACCGAGAAGGGCCAGGATAAAGGGATTGTTTGGAGAGCTTGAGCTGGCTGATGAATCTGTTTTGCATGGAACTGGCACGCTTCGCACTTGGTTACTAGCGCAGTTGCATCTTGGAGGGCTTCTTGCCAGAAGAACCCTTGCCGGAAGGCTTTCCCGACAAGTGCTCTTGCGCCAATGTGATGGCCGCATATGCCTCCGTGTATCTCTGCCAACAGCTTCTGTCCGTCTTCCCTGGAGATGCACTTCAATCTGACACCGTTGAGTCTCCTTCTGTACAGCTCGTTGTCCACGAACTGGTACATACTTGACTGCCTGGTGATCTTCTCCATCTCTTCTGGGTCGTCGGGAAGTTCTCCAGTTTGCAGAAAATGGACGATCTGCTGCGCCCATGCCGGAGCCCGGGGCTCGACGGCAAGGACTAAAGGCATGAAGGCCGCTGCGGGGACCCCGGCTTCTACGGCAAGAACCTATGGTTCCGCCGGAGCCGGTGATCCCCCGGCAAGCTTGCCGGGGCAAAGCTTGTCGGGAACCCCCGCTTCAACTGGACAGATCCTCGGATCCGCAGGAGCGGGCTGTTCCTCAGCGTTCAGACTGCTGATCCGCTTGCCAGAGCAAGGCTTATCGGGGGCACCTGCTTCGACTGGACGGATCCTTGGATCCGCAGGAGCGGGCTGTCCCTCGGCGTTCAAACTGCTGATCTGCTCGCCGGAGCAAGGCTTACCGGGGACACCTGCTTCGACTGGACGGATCCTGGGATCCGCAGGAGTGGGCTGTCCCTCGGTGTTCTGGTTGTTGATCTTGGGGACCTTGGCGGCGGTCTCAGGAAGGTCCGCCTGCAAGTAGTCGCCGGAGACCAACTTCCTTTTCTTGGACTGCCCAACTGATGGTGTAACGGATGGTTGAGTCAGCTTGAGTAAGAAGGTCCCTGGTTCCACAGGTAACTTCAACGAAGCACACTTCGAAAGGCCGTCTGCTATCTCATTCTGAGCTCTCGGGACGTGCTCCATTTGCAGCCCTTCAAAGTGTCCTTCCAGCTTTCTCACTTCATCTACATAAGCTTCCATCAGAGGGCTCTGGTAGCTCTTGTTGACTTGCCGGACCACCAGTTGAGAATCTCCCCGCACAATCAGCTTTCTGATCCCAAGTTCGGCCGCAATCCTGAGGCCGGCGAGCAAGCCTTCATACTCAGCAGTATTGTTGGTTGCTTGCTCTCTTGGGAAGTGCATCTGGATAACATACTTGAGGTGCTCTCCGGTGGGCGCGATGAGTACCACGCCAGCACCGGCGCCTTGCAGCGAGAAGGCACCATCGAAGTACATTACCCACTCGCTTGTTGCTTCTTGTACGGGCGTGCTTGTTTCTTGGGCTTCTCCATCTGGCGTCGGGGTCCACTCAGCTATGAATTCTGCCAAAGCTCGGCTCTGTATGGTTGAAGTACTTTCAAACTTGAGCCCAAAGCTCGACAGCTCCAGTGCCCACTCGACGATCCTGCCTGTTGCCTCGGGATTGTGCAATATCCTCTTCAGCGGAAAGCGAGTGACCACTGTTATCTCATGTGCTTGGAAGTAATGGCGCAGCTTTCTCGAGGCCATGAGGAGGCCGAAAAGCAATTTCTGCACCCCGGAGTATCTTGATCTAGCCCCCTGCAAGAGGGAACTCACAAAATACACCGGGCGCTGCACCATCTTCTTCCGCGCTCCATCCTGTTCCTGCGCAGGGTTGTCCTTGTCGGAGCCAGAGCTTGCCGGAGCAGCCCCCCGCTTGTCGCTGGATTCGCTGGCAGGTGGTATAGGCTCCTCGTCGGCCTCCCTCTCCGCCACTAACGCAGCACTAACCACCTGGTTGGTTGCCGCTAGGTATAGCAACAACTTTTCCTGTGGTCTAGGTGCGACAAGTATTGGAGTGGAGGATAGGTACCTTTTCAAATCTTGCAGCGCTGCCTCCGCTTCTGGAGTCCACTGCATGGGGCCTGCCTTCTTCAAGATTTTAAAGAAGGGCAGGGCGCGTTCTGCAGACCTTGAAATGAACCGACTGAGGGCGGCCACACAACCTGCAAGCTTTCTGACGTCCTTGACGCGCTCTGGGGCTTCGATCTGCTCGATGGCTTTGATCTTGTCGGGATTAGCTTCAATCCCCCTCTGTGACACAAAGAACCCGAGAAGCTTGCCGGAGGGGACTCCGAAAACGCACTTCTCGGGGTTCAGCTTGAGCTGTATCTTGCGCAGGTTCTGAAATGTCTCTTCCAGATCTTGGACCAGGGTTTCCTTGCTCCTGCTCTTCACCACGATGTCATCCATGTAGGCCTCCACGTTCCTATGGATCTGTGGCTCGAAAGCAGTGTGCACTACCCTTGCAAACGTTGATCCCGCATTCTTCAGTCCAAACGGCATGCGTATGAAGCAATAGGTGCCGCATGGAGTGATAAATGCGGTCTTCTCTTCATCTTCTTTGGCCATAAAGACTTGGTGGTAGCCTAAATATGCATCAAGAAAAGAGAGTAGCTCACATCCGGCAGTGGAGTCAACAATCTGGTCAATGCGCGGCAAGGGAAATGGATCCTTGGGACATGCTTTATTCACATCGGTGAAGTCTATGCACAGTCTCCACTTCCCATTGGCTTTGCGCACGACGACCGGATTGGCCAGCCACGTTGGATGGATCACACCTCTCACTAGGCCCGCTGCCTCTAGCTTCTTGATCTCTTCGCTGATGAATTCTTGGCGCTCCACGGCTTGCTTTCTCACTTTCTGCTTGATGGGTCGCGCGTGAGGACAGACAGCGAGCTTGTGCTCAATCACCCTCCTGGGAACACCGGGGATGTCGGACGGTTGCCATGCAAACACGTCGTCATTCGCCCGCAGGAAGGCAACGAGCGCGCTTTCCTATTTGCTGTCAAGCGTGGCACTGATGGTGAAGGTACCGCCAGTGCCGTCCTCCTTGGCGGACACCTTCTTGGTTGCCGGAGGAGCGGTCATTCCCTTCTTGTACTTGCCGGTGGAGCTCGATGGAACGTCCTCGACGGCGGCGCAGCACTCCGAAGAGGTGCGGTTGCCGGAGTGGGCCCCAGAGCACTTACCGGGCTTGGTCCTTGCCTTCTTCCCCCCGGGGGCTTCAGCGGCAAGTGTGTCCTTCTCTGCCGCGGCTGCTACATCCCGGTAGATCTTGTCGGCGCAGATAAGCGCGTCCTTTTTGTCGCCATGGACAGTGATGACGCTTATCGGCCCCGGCATCTTGAGTACGTTGTAGGCGTGGTGGGAAGCTGCCATGAACTTGGCGAGAGCGGGACGGCCGAGGATCCCATTGTATGGTAACGGGATATCAGCGACGTCGAACGTGATGCGCTCAGTCCTGAAGTTGAGCTCGCCGCCGAAGGTCACAGGCAGAGTAATCTTCCCCTTGGGCTTGCTCTTCCCCGGGTTGATTCCTTGGAAAGATCCGGTCTCTTCGAGCTCGCCGTCTGGGATCTGGAGTTTCTTGATCACAGCGGAGGAGATCAAGTTCAGCCCGGCCCCGCCGTCTACCAACATTTTGGTGACCTTGAGGTTGCGGATGGTGGGTGAGACCAGCATCGGCAAGCACCCGACCGCGGTTGTGCGGTCAGGGTGATCCTCAAGATCGAAAATGATGGGCGTGCTGGACCATTTGAGGAGCCTGCGCGACTCCACGGGCGGCTCTGCTGCGTTCACCTCTCGCGCCCACCGCTTAAGCTGGCGGTGGGAGGTGTGCAGAGAGGCGCCGCCGTCAACACATAGGACCTCCGTGGCCTTCTGGAACTCCTGCTCGCTGTTATCTTCGTCTTCCACGTCTTCGTCGTCGTCTTCTTCATCCTCGTCGCGGCCCCGGGGAGGCCGATCGCCTTGCCGCTGCTTGGCCTTGCCGCGGCGTCCTCCCCGGCCGATGGGCGGCCGCTTCTTGCTTGGTTCGCCACCTCCACCCTGGGCCTTCCCCTTGTCGCGCCTCTCGTACTCAGCCTTCTGCTGCACGACGAGGTTCTCGACGCTTTTGCAGTTGGAGAGATCGTGGCCCTTGGTGCGGTGGATCTTGCAGTATTGCTTGTCGGAGCCGTCCTGCTTGTCGGCTGCCGCCACAGGGGCAGGCTCCTTGCCGGAGCCGCCAGCCTGCGTTTGCTTGGCGGGAGCCTCCTTGCCGGACTCCTCGACGGCAAGCACCTCTTTCCTGTTCTTCCTCCTATTATTCCGCCGCTGGCTTCTCTTCGCCGGGGCGGTGTCGTCACTGTCGCTTTCTCCTGCGCCAGCATCCTCCCCGGGGAGTTTCCTCCCCTCCTCCGCGCGCGCGCACTTGTCAGCCAGGGCATATAGCTCGCTGACGTCCCGGATCTTGGTCATGGCCATCTCTTCACGCATGCGGCGGTTACGCACGTTCTGGTGGAACGCGCTGATAACCGCGGCAGGGTGAATGTCGGGGATGTTGCGATGCACGCGGCTGAAGCGCTGGATGTACTTGCGCAAGGGTTCTCCTTCCTTCTGGGCTAGGATGTGGAGGTCGCTATCCTGGCCATGAGGTTTGTGGCCGCCTGTGAAGGCGCCAACAAACTGATGGCAAAGATCCGCCCAGGAAGAAATGGAGCCTTCCGGCAAGTGCATAAGCCACGAACGAACGTTCGGCTTAAGCACGAGCGGGAAGTAGTTCGCCAATATCCTCTCGTCGCGCCCCCCGGCAGCTTGTACAGCTATCGTGTAGATGCTGAGAAACTCCGAGGGGTGCGTCCTGCCGTCGTACTTCTCCGGTACGTCGGGCTTGAAGTTCTTTGTGCTGGGCCACCGGACGCGCCGCAGCTCACGGGTGAACGCAGGGCAACCTGCCGCGTACGGTAAGTCACCTGGTTCACCGGGCGCGTGCGCGTCGACAGCGTTCCCAGCCCGCTGGTCTGATTGCCGCCGAGTTTCTCGGCGGCGTTCAATCCTTGTTCGAGCGTCTTCTTGCTGCCGCTCGTCGAGGACTCGGCGCTGGTCCCGGCGAGTCCGCGGGTCCGACGACGCTGTAGAGCCGTCGTCGGCGTTGCTCCAGCGGGGCGTCGTCTTCTGCTTCTGCGCCGGGGAGTGCATGGTGGTTGCACCTCCGGCGGTCTTGTCGCCGTCGGCCTTCGTCTTCTCGACCTGCCGGGGCCGTGAGGTCGCCGGCTGCTGCGGCGTGTCGTTGTTGGCGAAGGCGATCAGGCTCTGGATGGTGGCCCTCCAGCTTTCGGCCTTGCCAGCCGCTGGAGGGTAGTCGAGGAGCAGTTGCGCTCTCGCGAGCGCTTCTGCCGGAGTGGAGGGGAGCGGGGGCGAGTGGCGCGAGGAGCGGGATACGCTCGGACTCCTAACAATGTTAGAAAGAGCGGGGTCCCTCCCCGGCGCCTTCGCCTTGCCCGTGTCCGGACGGGGGCCCGGGGCGTCCCGTGAACCTCCAGTTTGCCCTTGTTCCAGCAAGCGGATGCCACCTCCCGTGGCATGGCGCTGCTGGGTCGTCGTTTGTAGGGACGGATGCGGCGCGTCCTCGGAGGCCGAGGCTCGGTCGTCCGCCCTGTTCTTGGATTTGGTGGCACCGCGAGCGTTCTCGCCGGCGGCCACCCCTCCGACGGCGTCTCCCCCGCCCACCGTTGGCTCCGGTAGCGGTGGGAGTGACGCGGACGGGCCCGCGACCTCCGAAGCCTTCTTCTTCGGGGCCATGGTGTTGATGAAGCTAGCGAATTCGGAGAAGCTGACGAAGAGCGCGCTCGCGCGAACGCCGGATCTGATCCGCGCAACCTCGACGCACCCCCTACCTGGCGCGCCAAAGATGTCGGGGCGGATTGCGTCCCCCGCGAGCACCTATGGGTCCGGAGCCCCTTTCGTTGTCCGGTGAGGGGGGCGGAGGGAGCACAGAGAGCAGATCGAGGCGAGCACACGGGCGGTTTACCCAGGTTCGGGCCGCGATGGACGCGTAAAACCCTACTCCTGCTTGGTTGTATTGAACGGAGGAGCTCGGGAGCTTGGAGAGCTAGCTGCACCGAGCGTATGGCTGTCTGGATCCCAAATCTCCGAACCTCGGAATCGCGGAACCCGCGGAACCCCGGAACCGCCCAACCACCTCTCTACGTTGCACACGGGCCTCCTTTTATAGCGCAAAGGGGTCACCGACAGGTGTCAACGTAGGAGAAAGGGGTAAAAGTGTAAAAGGGGTGGTAGCTGTAACAGTGCGGGAACGGTGGCGCTACAGTGCGGCACAGTGCTATCATACCTACTTCTGACGGTAGGGGACAAGGGCATTAAATGCCCGTCACGGTCGCCCGGGCAGCACCGAGGCGGACCGTTAGGTGCGCCACCGTTCGCCACGATGGCGGCTGCATGCCACCGCATGCCCCAGGCTGCGCGGTGCCCCGCCACGTGCCCTTGGGGGAAGCCCCGGAGCGACGCGTGGGCGGGCGAGCTGGAGCGCAGCCCTGAGGTGGCGATTTTGCCGCGGCGAGTGGCTTGCCGCGGGGGTCGTCTTCCTGTGCCTGATAGCTTGCCGGCTATCAGGCCTTGCCGGGGCGCATGGCGCGTCGTGGCGGGCTTCTCTTGTGGTGCCTGGGTTCGGCCTTCCCGACAAGCTCCTCTTGTCGGGGTCTCGATCTTCTGTCTCGTATACTTTGTTCTTGGATGGCCTTTCATGGGCTCAGTCGTCCCGGCAAGCTCCTCTTGCCGGGGTCTTGTCTTCTCGGCCCGGCAAGCTCCTCTTGCCGGGGCCTTGTCTTCTTGGCCCGGCAAGCTCCTCTTGCCGGGGGCCTTGTCTTGAATGCTTGGTCTTCTCTTGGCGCTTCCTGGGCGGGCCTTGCCGCAGGGTGCTACAACTGCCCGTGCACAAGTCTGGGGTACTAAGGTACCCCTACTTTAGTACACCGACAAGGCATATGGTTGTCGCTTTATTGTATGAAATGCAATCGCCATGTAATTGCTTTACTTTATCACTAAGCGGTAGCGATAGTCGTAGAAGCAATAGTTGGCAAGACGGCAACGATGCTACGATGGAGATCAAGGTGTCACGCCAGTGATGATGGTGAGCATGACGGTGCTTTGGAGATGCAGATCAAAGGCACAAGATGATGATGGCCATATCATATCACTTATATTGATTGCATGTGATGTTTATCTTTTATGCATCTTATTTTGCTTATTACGGCGGTAGCATTATAAGATGATCTCTCACTAAATTTCAAGGTACAAGTGTTCTCCCTGAGTATGCACCATTGCAAAAGTTCATCATGCCGAGACACCACGTGATGATCGGGTGTGACAAGCTCTACATTCACATACAACTGGTGCAAGCCAGTTTTGAACATGCAGAATACTCGGGCTAAACTTGACGAGCCTAGCATATGCAGATATGGCCTCGGAACACTGAGACCGAAAGGTCGAGCGTGAATCATATAGTAGATATGATCAACATAGTGATGTTCACCATTGAAAACTACATATCACGTGATGATCAGACATGGTTTAGTTGATATGGATCACGTGATCACTTAGACGATTAGAGGGATGTCTATCTAAGTGGGAGTTCTTAAGTAATTTGATTAATTGAGCTTTAATTTATCATGAACTTAGTACCTGATAGTATTTTGCATGTCTATGTTGTTGTAGATAGATGGCCCGTGCTGTTGTTCCGTTGAATTTTAATGCGTTCCTTGAGAAAGCAAAGTTGAAAGATGATGGTAGCAATTACACGGACTGGGTCCGTAACTTGAGGATTATCCTGCTAGGTGCCAGACCCGCTGTAGGAGCAATGCTAGATGTTATGAACGTCTGGCAGAGCAAAGCTGATGACTACTCGATAGTTCAGTGTGCCATGCTTTACGGCTTAGAACCGGGACTTCAACGATGTTTTGAACGTCATGGAGCATATGAGATGTTCCAGGAGTTGAATTTAATATTTCAAGCAAATGCCTGAATTGAGAGATATGAAGTCTCCAATAAGTTCTACAGCTACAAGATGGAGCAGAATAGTTCTGTCAGTGAGCATATACTAAAAATGTCTGGGTATAACAATCACTTGATTCAACTGGGAGTTAATCTTCCGGATGATAGTGTCATTGACAGAATTCTTCAATCACTGCCACCATGCTACAAGAGCTTCGTGCTAAACTATAATATGCAAGGGATGGAAAAGACAATTCCCGAGCTCTTCACAATGCTAAAGGCTACGGAGGTAGAAATCAAGAAGGAGCATCAAGTGTTGATGGTCAACAAGACCACCAGTTTCAAGAAAAAGGGTAAAGGGAAGAAGGGGAACTTCAAGAAGAACGGCAAGCAAGTTGCTGCTCAAGTGAAGAAGCCCAAGTCTGGACCTAAGCCTGAGACTGAGTGCTTCTACTGCAAAGGGATTGGTCACTCGAAGCGGAACTGCTCCAAGTATTTGGCGGATAAGAAGGATGGCAAGGTGAACAAAGGTATATGTGATAGACATGTTATTGATGTGTACCTTACTAATGCTCGCAGTGGCAACTGGGTATTTGATACTGGTTCTGTTGCTAATATTTGTAACTCGAAACAGGGACTACAGATTAAGCGAAGATTGGCTAAGGACGAGGTGACGATGCGCATGGGAAATGGTTCCAAAGTCGATGTGATTGCGCTCGGCACGCTACCTCTACATCTACCTTCGGGATTAGTTGTAGACTTGAATACTTGTTATTTGGTGCTAGGATTGAGCATGAACATTATATCTAGATCTTGTTTGATGCGAGACGGTTATTCATTTAAATCAGAGAATAATAGTTGTCCTATTTATATGAGTAATATCTTTTATGGTCATGCACCCTTGAAGAGTGGTCTATTTATATTGAATCTCGATAGTAGTGATACACATATTCATAATACTGAAGCCAAAAGATGCAGAGTTGATATTGATAGTGCACCTTATTTGTGGCACTGCCGTTTAGGTCATATTGGTGTAAAGCGCATGAAGAAACTCCATTGTGATGGACTTTTGGAATCACTTGATTATGAATTACTTGGTACTTGAGAACCATGCCTCATGGGCAAGATGACTAAAACGCCGTTCTCTGGAACAATGGAGCTAGCGGCGGGTATCGTTATTTTCTCAACTTCACAGATGATTTTTGCAGATATGGGTATATCTACTTGATGAAACATAAGTCTGAAACATTTGAAAAGTTCAAAGAATTTCAGAGTGAATTGGAAAATCATCGTAACAAGAAAATAAAGTTTCTGTGATCTGACCGTGGAGGAGAATATTTAAGTTACGAGTTTAGTCTTCATTTGAAACAATGCGGAATAGTTTCGCAACTCACGCCACCCGGAACACCACAGTGTAATGGTGTGTCCGAACGTCGTAATCGTACTTTACTAGATATGGTGCGACCTATGATGTCTCTTACTGATTTACCGCTATCGTTTTGGGGTTATGCTTTAGAGACGGCTGCATCCATGTTAAATAGGGCACCATCGTCTAAATCCGTTGAGAGGACGCCTTATGAACTGTGGTTTGGCAAGAAACCAAAGTTGTCGTTTCTTAAAGTTTGGGGCTGCGATGCTTATGTGAAAAAGCCTCAACCTGATAAGCTCGAACCCAAATCGGAGTAATGTGTATTCATAGGATACCCAAAGGAGACTGTTGGGTACACCTTCTATCACAGAATCGAAGGCATGCCATTCGTTGCTAAGAATGGATCCTTTCTAGAGAAGGAGTTTCTCTCGAAAGAAGTGAGTGGGAGGAAAGTAGAACTTGATGAGGTAACTGTACCTGCTCCCTTATTGGAAAGTAGTTCATCACAGAAATCTGTTCCTATGACTCCTACACCAATTAGTGAGGAAGCTAATGATGATGATAATGTAACTTCAGATCAAGTTACTACCAAACCTCGTAGGTCAACCAGAGTAAGATCCACACCAGAGTGTTATGGTAATCCTATTCTGGAGGTCATGTTACTTGACCATGACGAACCTACGAACTATGAGGAAGCGATGATGAGCTCAGATTTCGCAAAATGGCTTGAGGCCATGAAATCTGGGATGGGATCCATATATGAGAACAAAGTGTGGACTTTGGTTGACTTGCCCGATGATCAGCAAGCCACCGAGAAAAAATGGACCTTCAAGAAGAAGACTGACGCTGACGGTAATGTTACTGTCTACAAAGCTCGACTTGTTGCGAGAGGTTTTCGACAAGTTCAAGGAGTTGACTACGATGAGACTTTCTCACCTATAGCGATGCTTAAGTCCATCCGAATCATGTTAGCAATTGCCACATTTTATGTTTATGAAATTTGGCAAATTGATGTAAAGACTGCATTCCTGAATGGATTTCTGGAAGAAGAGTTGTATATGAAGCAACCTGAAGGTTTTATCGATCCAAAGGATGATAACAAAGTGTGCAAGCTCTAGCGATCCATCTATGGACTGGTGCAAGTATGGCGCAGTTGGAATAAACATTTTGATAGTGTGATCAAAGCATATGGTTTTATACAGACTCTTGGAGAAGCCTGTATTTACAAGAAAGTGAGCGGGAGCGATCTAAAAGTGCTTGATGTGTCAACTATTAAATCTTTGTTTTCCAATATGAATCTTGATAATGATGAGATGAGTCAACTTTAGTTAAAAGGCGTCCCAATGATTCGGAGTTGTTAGATTTTGATGCAAAAAATTGGTAAAAGTGGGATTGAAGGGGTCAAAACTTTACATAGCAATGAACCCACTATTTTGGATTTCAAGGAATTTAATTTTGATAATTGGTCTTTGATAGATTGTATTTCGTTGTTGCAATCCGTGCTAAATTCTCTTCATGCTTATAGTCAAAATAAAGCTTTTACTAAACATATCTTTGATGATTTAATGCAATCTTATGAAGAAAAGCTTGAATTAGAAGTTTCTATCTCTAGGAAACTTCATGATGAGTGGAAACCTACTATTAAAATTAAAATTAAAGATCATGAATGCTATGCTTTGTGTTATTTGGGTGCTAGTGTTTCCACGATTCCAAAAAATTTGTGTGGTGTATTAGGTTTCCGCGAATTTGATGATTGTTCTCTAAATTTTCATCTTGCGGATTCCACCATTAAGAAACCTATGGGAAGGATTAATGATGTTCTTATTGTTGCAAATAGGAATTATGTGCCGGTAGATTTCATTGTTCTTCATATAGATTGCAATCCTACATGTCCTATTATTCTTGGTAGACCTTTCCTTAGAATGATTGGTGCAATTATTGATATGAAGGAAGGGAATATTAGATTCCAATTTCAATTAAGGAAAGACATGGAACACTTTTCTAGGAAGAAAATTGAATTATCTTATGAATCTATTATGAGAGCCACTTATGGATTGCATACCAAAGATGATAATTCCTAGATCTGTTCTTGCCTTTGTGCCTAGCTAAGGGCGTTAAACAATAGCGCTTGTTGGGAGGCAACCCAATTTTATTTTTGTTTCTTGCTTTTTATTTCTATTTAGTAATAAATAATTGATCTAGCCTCTAGTTAGATGTGGTTTTATGTTCTAATTAGTGTTTGTGCCAAGTAAAACCTATAGGATCTTCTTGGATGATAGTTATTTGATCTTGCTGGAAATGTCAGAAACTTTCTGCTCACGAAAACAATTGTTAAAAAATCACCATAACGTGATACAATACTGATTCCAATTGCAGTAGATCAATAAACAAATTATTTAGGTCGTCCTATTTTGGTAGAATTTTTGAGTTACAAAAAGTTTGCCTTTGATACAGATTACTACAGACTGTTCTGTTTTTGGCAGATTCTGTTTTTCGTGTGTTGTTTGCTAATTTTGATGAATCTATGGCTAGTATCGGGGGGTATGAACCATAGAGAAGTTGGAATACAGTAGGTCTAACACCAATATAAATAAATAATGAGTTCATTACAGTAACTTAAATTGGTGGTTTGTTTTATTTCGGTAACGGAGCTCATGAGATTTTCTGTTGAGTTTTGTGTTGTGATGTTTTCAAGTTTTGGGTAAAGATTTGATGGATTACGGAATAAGGAGTGGCAAGAGCCTAAGCTTGGGGATGCCCAAGGCACCCCAAGGTAAAATTCAAGAATAGTCTCCAACATATCAATAATTTTTGATTGGTCCATGCTATGATATTATTTGTTTTGGATGTTTAATTGGCTTTATTATACACTTTTATATTATTTTTGGGACTAACCTACTAACCAAAGGCCCAGTGCAAATTGCTGCTTTTTTTTCCTATTTTAGTGTTTCACAGAAAAGGAATATCAAAGGGAATCCAAATAGAATGAAACCTTCGGGAAAGTTATTTTTGGAACAAACATGATCCAGGAGACTTGGAGTGGACGTCAAGGAAGCAACGAGGCGCCCACAAGGTAGGGAGGCGCGCGCAGGGGGTAGGTGCGCCCCCACCCTCATGGGCCCCTCGTTGCTCCACCGACCAACTTCTTTTGCCTATATATACTCATATACCCCGAAAACATCCGAGAGCACCACAAAACCCTATTTCCGCCGCCGCAACCTTCTGTACCCGTGAGATCCCATCTTGGGGCCTTTTCCGGCGCTCCGCCGGAGGGGGAATCAATCACGGAGGGCTTCTACATCAACACCATAGCCTCTCCGATGATGTGTGAGTCGTTTACCACAGACCTTCGGGTCCATAGTTATTAGCTAAATGGCTTCTTATATCTCTTTGGATCTCAATACAAAGTTCTCCTTGATTCTCTTGGAGATCTATTCGATGTAATTCTCTTTGTGGTGTGTTTGTCGAGATACGATGAATTGTGGGTTTATGATCAAGATTATCTATGAACAATATTTGGTTCTTCTCTGAATTCTTATATGTATGATTTGATATCTTTGCAAGTCTCTTCGAATTATCAGTTTGGCTTGGCCTACTATATTGATCTTTCTTGAAATGAGAGAAGTGCTTAGCTTTGGGTTCAATCTTGCGGTGTCCTTTCCCAGTGACAGCAGGGGCAGCAAGGCATGTATTGTATTATTGCCATCGAGAATAAAAGCTGGGGTTTATATTATATTGCTTGAGTTTATCCCTCTACATCATGTCATCTTGCCTAATGTGTTACTCTATTCTTATGAACTTAATACTCTAGATGCATGCTGGATAGCGGTCGATGTGTGGAGTAATAGTAGTAGATGCAGAATCGTTTCGGTCTACTTGTCACGGATATGATGCCTATATACATGATCATGCCTAGATATTCTCATAACTATGCGCTTTTCTATCAATTGATCGACAGTAATTTGTTCACCCACCGTAGATTATGCTATCTTGAGAGAAGCCACTAGTGAAACCTATGGACCCCGGCTCTATTTTCCATCATATAAGTTTCTGATCTATTTTTTTTGCAATCTTTACTTTCCAATCTATATCATAAAAATACCAAAAATATTTATCTTATTATCTCTATCAGATCTCACTTTTGCAAGTGGCCGTGAAGGGATTGACAACCCCTTTATCGCTTTGGTTGCAAGGTTCTTACTTTTTTGTGTAGGTACGAGGCGATTTGCGTGTATCCTCCTACTGGATTGATACGTTGGTTCTAAAAAACTTAGGGAAATACTTACGCTACTTTGCTGCATCACCCTTTCCTCTTCAAGGGAAAACCAACGCATGCTCAAGAGGTAGCAGTGCATTCCTCAATGCAATCTCTCAGAAGGTGATCGATCCAAAAATCATACCAAGGCTAAGGAGTGATGTGGCGCAATGTCTTGTCAGTTTCGAGTTGGTGTTCCCACCATCCTTCTTCAATATCATGACGCACGTCCTAGTTCATCTAGTCGACGAGATTATCATTCTCGGCCCCGTATTTCTACACAATATGTTCCCCTTTGAGAGGTTCGTGGGAGTCCTAAAGAAATATGTCCGTAACCGCGCTAGGCCAGAAGGAAGCATCTCCATGGGCCATCAAACAGAGGATGTCATTGGGTTTTGTGTTGACTTCATTCCTGGCCTTAAGAAGATTGGTCTCCCTAAATCGCGGTATGAGGGTAGACTGACTGGAAAAGGCACGCTTGGAGGGGACTCAATAATATGCAGGGACGGGCATCCTTGGTCTCAAGCACACTACATAGTTCTACAGGACTCTACCTTGGTGACCCCGTATGTCGATGAACACAAGAACAGTGGACATATGGGAACTTGACTACGGACATGATTTTAAGTTCCCTTCGTTTAAGTGCAAATGGGTCAATCTGTCTGGAGGCGGGGTATAGGTAGACCCACAGTACGGAATGACAACAGTGGATCTGAAAAATCTTGGGTACACAGACGAACCGTTCGTCCTAGCCAATGATGTGGCGCGGGTTTTCTATGTGAAGGACATGTCTACCAAACCGAGAAAAAGAAAAGATAAGGAAGCGAACACATCATACGATGAACCAAAGCACCACATAGTTCTTTAAATCAAAAGAGATATCGTGGGGGTGGAGAGCAAGACATACATGTCCGAAGATTATGAAAAGTTTCATGAAATTCCTCCCTTCAAAGTCAAGGATGACCCAAGCACCCTGATAAACGATGAAGATTATCCATGGTTACGGCACAATAAGCAAAGGACACAAGCGAATAAAAAGTGAAGAATTTCTCTAAACTTTTGAGCACACAAGAAGTCTGGAGTTCAAATAAGTTCAAAAACAAGAAATCCCTTTGTAACAGATGAGTTTTCGTCCAAAACACTGATACTTCCAAAGAGATTTGTCCGTTTTGTACACGAAGTGCATCTAGTTTTTGCCATAAACCTCTCAACTTTTTTGCACATGCTATGTGGGTGAAATGATGATACCATGCCAACTTTCAACATTTTCAGAGTTCATTTGAAATGCTTTTCAATTTCAGGGTGTCGGTGTACAAAAATAGGGGCACATTTTAGTACCCCTTTACCTGTGCACGGGCAGTCAGAGTCGCGCCCATGGCCACACCAAGCAGAACGAGGAAGGTGAGCCAAGGTAAGACCGAAGCCCAGGACGATCGAAGCTACGCCAAGGCCAAGACCTCAAAGAAGCAGAGGGACGAAGCAGGTTCCCCCGGCAAGACCATTGCCGGGACAGCTCACCCCGCACCAACAAAGCGAGCCACCCTTGAGCCCACGGCCCCCATCGCCATCATCAGCGTGGGGCCAGGGCTCGGGAGGGCTCCTTTGTGGTGGCATGAAGATCTTTGTGAAGACATATTCAAGACCAGATGAGGATTAGAAGACGACGATTCTCGGCAAGATCCTTGCCGAGGAAGGCCACCAGCCCCCCGGCAAGATCCTTGCCTGGGACGATAGCACGCCACGGCGAGACCCTTGCCGGGCCACCCGGCAAGGCCCTCACCAAACATGCCGGTGAGGCAACCGCCAAGCCCACGTCAACCAATCTTCCACCGCCATTCACATGCAGGTTCCAGCCCAACCAGCTGGGCAGGCACCTACGTGGCAACATGCAGCCCCTAGGCTAACTCATCAAGCACCTGCGTGGCGGCATGCAGACCTTCGTGAAGGCTCCACCACCGTGCCAACTCAGCTGCCTGCCTGCCTATGTGGCACCGCATGGCCGAGGCACGTGTCGAAGCGAGGAGGAGCGGCGACGGACGGGACGGGCCTCTCCCCCGTCCCCAATAAAGCGAGAGGACACCTAAGCGGTGCATTAAATGCACCTTGTCGTGTAATACGAGGGATAACCTCACGCCACTGTAGACTTTCCACCTTCTGTGTGCCACTGTGGAAACCCCTTTTTCCTATAAAAGGAGGCCCAAGGCGACCAGGAGAAGGATTCGGCTTTTTGGAACCACACGCTGACCACAGCTAGTTCGAGAGCCCAAGAACTCTCAGAAATACACCCACCAAAGCAGGACTAGGGTTTTACGCATCCTCGCGGCCCGAACCTGGGTAATTGATCCTTGTGCTATCTACTAGCCCTGCTCTTCTTGCAACCTCGCGTCCTGGCAACCGTAGTAGGGATTCTTGTGATCCCATAGGTGTCGTTCCACACCGACATCTTTGGCGCGCCAGGTAGGGGGCGCAATTGTGAGAATCTGGTCTGGTGGCCAGCCTAGCAGTTCTTCGTCGCCATGGCCCCTAAGAAGAAGACGACCACGACGATCGGCTCGTTGGGAGCCGAACGGCCCATGCTGGTGCAGACGAGCAGCGAACCGGTCGCAGACAAGACCCGGGTCGCGGCCCGCGAGCACCAGCATCGCCCAGGCAGTCGTAGCATGGGGAGCGGCGTCGTTCGTGCGCCAGGCGTTCTTCCCGTGGTGTGCGCGCCGAACAGCGTCACCCCATCGATGTGACACCCCAAAATTTTGGCCTTGTTTTAATGGGTTAAATTTTTTTGCCAAGATTTAAAACCTTGATTTTCTGAGCTCCCTTTTTATTTTTAATCATTTTTCTTCCTTGTTGTGATGGAGTTTATCCCAAAGTGAAAACCTTTTTCTATGTTATTTGACCTGTTTAACCACTATAGAAAAACCTTTCTTATATTAGTAGAACTAATTAGATAATTAAGATACTTGATTCTTATTTTTGGAAAATGGTTTTTCAAGGTTAAAATGGCCATAAATGAACTACAACCATTTGACATATTCACTTAAAATTCCAGCCAAAATTTGGAGATGTCATGTGATGTTTTTAAATCACTTTTATACAAAAATATCTTTTATTCTTGAAATATTTTGAGTTCTACTCCCAATTTTCTTCTCTGATCCAGAGTACAATTTTGCACTATAACCCTTTTAAATATTGCTTTCTGGCCTTCACCAAAATTATGGGATGTTAGTAGTATCATATTATTCAACTTTGTGCAAAGACCCAGTGTTGTTCTTTGAAAATTTTGAGTGAACCAACCTCTTTTTCATTCTGGTCCAGTCTTGTGATTTCTACTGCAACCCCATTTAATTTTGCTCGAATGACCTTGTCATTTCTCCTACTTATAGTCCTTCCTTCTAAACCCCTAAGTCCAAGAGCATGCAACCTTTGGATCACTTTTGGTCCATGTAACCATGCCCTTTCCTTTCTGTCCAAAATTGGAGTTCAGCAAAACTTGCACTAGCAAGTTTCTCCTTTTGTCCAAATGACCTTACCACCTTCTCTTGCTTCTAAAGAGAGACTGGTCTGGAGAATTTGGCCACTCCAAGAAATGCCTAAGTGTCCTTAGCATTTTGTCAAACACCATATGAGCATGATCTGTTTTGGCATGACTTTTGACATTGCACTATGAGCTTGCACATCTGATCAATCTAACATGTCCACTAGACTCCCAGTTGCTCCTGGCCTGGATCTGTTAAGTGCCAGCCTCACCCAAGCTCTACAGCATGCACTGGCATTTCATCAAGCACGTTCCGTGCACGCCCAGAGCGCGAGCAGAGTGTGCGTTTGGCGCACGCGTGCAACCGAGCCGCCGCGTCTCACCCCGCACCCGTTCCGACTCATGACCACCTGCAGCTAGCTGCCACGCACTCCCCGCCTCACCACTACACGCCGGCCCGCCCTGGCACCCTACAGCGCCACCGCCAGAACACTTTTGGCGGCACGCCGGCGTCGGCCGACAGCCTCTGCTCCGTTCAGCACCGCCCAAGCCACCCCGGCTCGCCACCTGGCCCCTGGCACAGCCCGAACTCATCCGCCAGCGTGTCCGCTAGCGTTCGTCGCCGCCACGACGCCCTGCAAGCTACAGAGGGGCGGTTCGCCGGCGTCCTCATCCACCGCCGCGGAACCGACCTCGTCGCGCTATATAAAGGGCACCCCGAAACATTCCGAGCATGCAGGCGACTCTAAGCCATCCCCTAGGACCCCCTGGGGCAGCCAATCGACCCGGGGAGGTCATCTTCCCCACCTCCGGCAGCAGCGGCCGCCGCCATGGCCCCAGCTCTCCCAGCGCCACCAGGGCCTCTCCCTCCCACTTGTCCTCACCAAGAACACCTCCTTCCTCCCAGGAACCCAACCCCCTACTCGATTTTGATCGGGAACCACATTTGCCCAAAAACCACTCTGCCACCGAAGCCTCCTCCGCCGTGAAGCTCGCCGCCGGCAGCTCCCTCCGTCCCCACCAGCCTGGCGACCACCGGAAGGATCGCCCTTGAGTGGCGGATCCATCCCCGCCCTCGGAGCCCCGCGAGGAGCCGCCAGTCGCCGGCGACGATCGCCGGGGCCCCGCCTCCACTCGGGACAGAGAAAGGAGAGGGAGAGAAGAATAGTCAAACCTGACTAGTGGGCCCCCTGGACCCACTGTCAGTGACACACCGCGCCATCCACGTGTTCAAGTGAAAGCGTAAACCATGCCAGTACGTTTCCTCCGCACCGAAAGCGTATTTCCCTCTGAAGTGTTTTCTTTTATATCTTTATTTTTTTAAACCAGATTTGACCAGAACTTTGACTGACTATATCTTTTTAAATATAACTCCTAATGAATTAATTCTTTTTCCCACGTCTCTGAAATATTGTCTAGTTTATTTTAAGATTTATTTGAAAATTTTCCAAACAACTTTTTTGTGCTGTTTTTGAAATATGTGTTATTTGCATATTTTTTAAAATAGGAGTTTTGGAGAGAGGATAGGAGACTTGCAAGAATCTTGGAGTGCACCTTGCCTTTCCACACCATTAAGGCAAGCATTCTGAGCCTCGGAATAATATTGCGATGTGATAGCTGACACGTTTTTAAATCCCCACTTATTTCGGGGTATTGTTATTTCATGTGCTATGATCTTTTGCATGGATGCATAATGATGATTTTTCCTTGCCGTTGGATGTGAACACATTTGTGATGGTAATCATACTCATGTGCCTTACATGCATGCCGGAGAAGGATCCGGGAAAGCCTCTGCCTTGGGTAGGCGTGAGCTTGTCGCCGGTCTCCGTCGGGACGGTTATAACCGGTATGGCATGGTAAGATATATTGGGTGTTAATTTATTGGTTGAAATAATTTGCATTCCCCATGTCATGCAGGAAACTCTTAAACCTCCTGAGTTGACCGCAGATCAAGTCTTGTTCCAGTAACCCCCACATTTGCCTAGTACTAAAACTTGTCCCTGCCACAGGTAGGGTACGGTTCAGTAAGTCGTCAACCCCTTTCAAGCACACACCTTACAGAGAGGCCATGGTGGAAGGTACCGGTCGTGACCGGTAGTCTAGCCACCTGGTCCGGGGGCATGGGTGTTTCCGGTTGGAACCGAGAGGGGAGGCCACCCCTTAGAGCGCGCGATATAAGTTTGATCCCATGCTATGCGAGGTTGTAGCCTTCCCACTTAGAGTTTGCTTGACAGGTGTCGTGGGTGATTCCAGACACCGGTGAGTTAAGACTGGTGTGTGCAAGTCAGGTGTGTTTTCAATTAAAAGACCGTAGACGGAATTAGTCCCAATGGACTAAAGAAATCCGTTACTCACGGGTAAAGAGTACATCCTCTGCAGAGATAAAACCTATTCGAATAGACGTGTCCTTGGTTAAGGAATACAGTCTGGGATGGGTCAGGTGTCGGTCTTAGAGTCGGTCTCCAGAGGAGAAACTGCTATACCCGAACTGAAACCACGTTTTTGAGACAGGTGGTAATTACGATTATTATTTTATGGACTAACCCGTATATTGTTGGTATTATCGAATATCCCTGGGATGGTTCTACCTCCCGGATATTCACTGTGGTATTTCTTTTAAAGCCCTTTCTGTGGTGTCGCTAAGACGCCCGACTGTGGTATTTCTTTTAAAAGCCCTTTATGTGGTGTCGCTAAGACGCCCGACTATGGTATTTCTTTTAAAAGCCCTTTCTGTGGTGTCGCTAAGACGCCCGACTGTGGCATTTCTTTTAAAGCCCTTTATGTGGTGTCGCTAAGACGCCCGACTGTGGCATGCTTGTTGATTATTTTATAAATATTAACACTGCTATGTTATTACTTATTCATAAATAACATGTTTGCACGCATCAGAGTTTTATTTAACTTTTGTGAACTAACGTCATGAGCATAAAATATTTTCAGCATATCGTTGTGATATTATACCAATTTTCATAATGTTTGCGAGTACATTCAAAGTACTCACTGGCTTGTCCCTGGCTATTGTCTTGGCCAGATTGCTTGCTTGGAGAGGAGCGTTGCGAAGACAGCCCCGGTACTTAAGCAGCGGTGATAGCAGCCTCGCGACGATAGGAATTAACCTGGTCAGCTGCTCCCATGGGAAATGGAGTCCCATAGACCGTGGTGATCCACAAAACGCTCCCGCCCTCAACTACTAGAAACCATTTGATGTACTCATAGGCCACAATGGTCTTCTACTACATATTTTGTACTCTTTCTTGAAATTTCTGTATCAAGTTGATGCCTCATCAGCTAACAGTAATCCTGGGGATGATGAGCTCGACGGCCATTTTCTAGAATTTAATCCCCGGAAAACCGGTCGCGACAGTCGATGACCCTGGGCAACGCCTTGGGAAGAGCGCTGTGCGTCGTCAGCAAGATGAAGGGATTCAACATGCTCGCCGAAGCGCCGGCGAAAATGGCACGCCGCCGCTGGGTCGTGACGGAGCTCCTTCTAACATAGTTAGAAGTCGAAGTGCGCCGCGGTCCACGCAGCTGTCGCCACCACCCACGCCAGTGGAAGCTTTGGCGCGCGCGCAGCTGCTCCTGGATTTCCCTCCTACCGCGGAGAAGCTCAATGAGTGGATGGCCACCATCCGCAGCCTCGTCGCTGTAGCCAAAAAAGACGATCTGCGACCAGCGGGGCCCTCGGGTCGATGCCCCACCGAGCCACCACGTGCTGGCGCTGGGGGGACCGGGGAAGCTGCGGCCACGGTGCACTCTCCTCCTCCTCCTCCTCGCCAGCCGCCGTGAGCGTCGTCCCGTCACGATGACACTTGTGATGACATCTCCATAGCATCGTCCGACCCGCGGACCCTCCGCGACCAGCGCCAGGTCCTTCGGGAATGAGCTCACAAAGACGCTCAAACCACCGTCGAGCTCCGGCGCGAAACGCGCCGCCAGTCGGACAAGCGGGCGGGACCCGCTATGGACCACCCGGCACCGGGGAGCCCTAGCGGCCCACCTTACAAGGTGGGCTGTTGATACGTCTCCAACATATCTATAATTTTTTATTGCTCCATGGTATATTATCTACTATTTTAGACAATACTGGGCTTTATTATCCACTTGTGTATTATTTTTGGGACTAACCTATTAATCGGAGGCCCAGCCCAGAATTGCTGTGTTTTTGCCTATTTCAGTGTTTCGAATAAAAGGAAATCAAATGAAGAAGAAACGGAACGAAATCAACTGGTGAAGTTACTTTTGGAAGGAAAGCTACCAGAAAAGCTTGGAGTGCACGTCAGGAAAGAAGGGAGGTGCTCACGAGGGTGGAGGGCGCCCGCCCCCCTAGGGCGTGCCCCCCTGCCTCGTGGCCCCCCCTTCGGTGCACTGACATACTTCTTTCACCCATATATACCTACGTACCCTAAAACTTCCAGAACGGAGAATAGATCCGGAGTTCTGCTGCCGCAAGCCTTTGTAGCCACCAAAAGTCAATCGGGACCCTGTTCCGGCACCCTTCCAGAGGGGGCAACCCTCACCGGTGGCCATCTTCATCATCCCGGCGCTCTCCATGACGTGATTCTCCGGTAGAAACTTTGGGCACTCTTTGAAGTACTTTGTGTTGGTTGAATAGATGAATCTGAGATTGTGTGATGCATAACGTATAATCATACCCACTGATACTTGAGGTGACATTGGAGTATCTAGGTGACATTAGGGTTTTGGTTGATTTGTGTCTTAAGGTGTTGTTCTAGTACGAACTCTAGGGCTGTTTGTGACACTTATAGGAATAGCCCAACGGATTGATTGGAAAGAATAACCTTGAGGTGGTTTCGTACCCTACCATAATATCTTCGCTTGTTCTCCGCTATTAGTGACTTTGGAGTGACTCTTTGTTGCATGTTGAGGGATAGTTATATGATCCAGTTATGTTATTATTGTTAAGAGAACTTGCACTAGTGAAAGTATGAACCCTAGGCCTTGTTTCCTATCATTTCAATACCGTTTACGCTCACTTTTACCACTTGCTACCTTGCTGTTTTTATATTTTCAATTTACAAAAACCTATATCTACCATCCATATTGCACTTGTATCACCATCTCTTCGCCGAACTAGTGCACCTATACAATTTACCATTGTATTGGGTGTGTTGGGGACACAAGAGACTCTTTGTTATTTGGTTGCAGGGTTGCTTGAGAGAGACCATCTTCATCCAACGCCTCCTATAGATTGATAAACCTTAGGTCATCCACTTGAGGGAAATTTTCTACTTTCCTACAAACCTCTGCACTTGGAGGCCCAACAACGTCTACAAGAAGAATGTTGCATAGTAGACATCAAGCAGTTTCTGGTGCCGTTGCCGGGGAGGTGAGTGCTTGAAGGTATATCTTTAGATCTTGCAATCGAATCTTTTTGTTTGTTGACTCCACAGCCAGGTGTGATCTGTTATTATTCCTCGACACCTACTCAGGCTACCACCAAATCTTCATGACAAGAGAGGATGAAGAGAAGACAACATTCATCACCCCATGTGGTACGTATAGCTTTTTATGGATTTCTTTCGGGTTGAAGAGTGCTGGCTCAACATTTGCAAGAGCAGTCCAAATTGGTTTTGAACCTCAGCTCCATAGAAATATGGAGGCCTATATGGACGACATAGTGGTCAAAACCAAGGATGGGCCAACTCTTGTGCAAGATCTGGAAGAGACATTTGCTAACCTGCGCAAGATCAACCTCAAGTTGAACCCTGAGAAGTGCGTCTTCGGTGTTCCGTCCGGCAAGCTTCTCGGGTTCTTTTTGTCGCAGCGCGAGATCGAGGCAAACCCAGACAAGATCAAGGCTACTGAGCAGATTGAGGAGCCCAAGCGGACCAAGGATGTGCATCGGCTCACCGGCTGCGTTGCCGCCATGAGCTGAATCATCTCCAAGTCCGCCGAGCGCACCCTTCCCTTCTTCAAAATCTTGAAGAAGGCAGGCCCAATAGAGTGGACCCCAAAAGCCGAGGCAGCGCCGCAGGATCTGAAGAAATACCTTTCCTCCATGCCAATACTGGTTGCTCCTAAACCACAAGAGCCGTTGCTGCTATATCTGGCGGCGACGAATCAAGTGGTCAGCGCCGCACTAGTGGCACAGAAGGAGGTCGACGAGGAGGCAGCAATGGCGACAGAACCAGCAGACTGTAGGCCAAAGATTCTCCCGGCAGGGCCTGGTGTCGACAAGGCGCGGCCCCCGTCAGAGTCTGGTGCCCCCAAGGCAATGCCCGCGCAGTCAGGTGAAGTGGTGCCGAAGAAGATGATGCAGCACCCGGATTAGTTTGTCAGCTCCCTCTTGCAGCGGGCTAGGTCGAGGTATTCCGGCATGCAAAAATTGCTCTTCGGCCTCCTTATGGCCTCGAGGAAGCTGCATCACTACTTCCAGGCCCACGAGATCACTTTCGTCACCCGCCTCTCGTTACAACGGATACTGCACAACCCGGACGTGGACGGAAGGATTGTGGAATGGGCCTTGGAGCTGTCAAGCTTCGGGTTAAAGTTTGAAAGTACCTCGACAATTCAGAGCAGAGTCTTGGCGGAGTTCATCGCAGAGTGGATCTCGACGCCTGACGAAGGAATCCAGGAGACCACTCTCCCCAGCAAGGAAGCAGACCGTGATTGGATCATGTAGTTTGATGGGGCTTTCTCGCTGCAAGGCGCCAGTGCCGGTGTGCTGCTCGTCGCACCCACCGGAGAACACCTCAAGTACGTGCTCCAGATGCACTTCCCCAGGGAGATGTCCACCAACAACACCGCTGAGTATGAGGGATTGCTTGCCGGTCTCAGGATCGCGGCAGACCTCGGGGTTAAGAAGCTCATCGTCAGAGGTGACTCGCAGCTCGTTGGCAGGCAGGTCAACAAGGATTACCAGAGCCCATTGATGGAAGCTTACGTAGATGAAGTGAGGAAGCTAGAGGAACGCTTTGACGGTATCCAGGCGGAGCACGTCCCCCGAGCGGAGAACGACATCGCCGATTACCTGTCAAAACGTGCCGCATTCAAGCTACCTGTGGAACCAGGTACCTTTTTGCTCCGGCTAACTCAACCATCCGTTGAACCATTAGTGGGGCAGAACAAGCGGAGAAAAGTAGGTCCCGGCAAGTACTTTCCTACCGGGCCCCCTGGGGCCACCGGCAACGGTGCTGCCACGGACGCTGAGCCCGCCCAAGAGCAAATGGCTCCGGCAGGGCATCAACCCTAGCCGTAAAGAAAACCGCTCCCATGGCGGAAGAAATGCCTTTGGTCCTTGCCGTCGAGACCCAGGCACTGGCATGGGCACAACATACCATCCACTTCCTCCAAAAAAGGGAGCTTCCTGAGGAGCAGGAAGAAGCTGAAAGAGTAGCCTGTCGGTCCGCCCTGTACCAGTTCGTCGATGACGTCCTGTACAGGAGAAGGCCAAATGGTGTGAAATTAAAGTGCATCCCCCGGGAGGAAGGACTGGAGCTGTTGGTAGAGATACATGGAGGCATATGTGGCTCCCACATAGGGTCGAGGGCCCTTGCCGGGAAGGCGTTCCGGCAAGGTTTCTTCTGGCCCACCGCTCTCCAGGATGCGACGGCACTAGTAACCGTGCCAGTTCCATTCAAAGAAGCTTCATCAACCAGCCCAAGCCCTTCAAACAATCCTTCACTCCTGGCCATTCTCGGTCTAGGGGCTCGACATACTGGGCCCTTTCCCCCGCGTTGTCGGGGGCTTTGAGTACTTGTACGTTGCAATTGACAAGTTCACAAAGTGGCCAGAGGTGGAAGCAGTGAGAAAGGTGACTGCTCAGTCAGCTGTCAAGTTTTTCAGAGGACTGGTCTGCCGTTTTGGTGTGCCAAATAGAGTCATCACCGACAACGGCACACAGTTCACAAGCCACACCTTCATGCAATACATTCAAGACCTCGGCAGCAAGGTCTATTTTGCTTTGAGGAAGGCAACCTTGTTCTTCGGCGTGTTCAGTAGGCCAAGAATACCAACAAGTTGACGCCAAAGTGGGAAGGCCCTTATCGGGTAATACGAGTCACGAGGCCCGGCGCAGTCTGCCTAGAGACCGAAGATGTCGTCCCAGTGAGCAACTCCTAGAACATCGAGCATCTTCGCAAGTTTTACCCATAAGGTGCGGCTTGCCGGGCCTCTTGGCAAGACACCCTTTTGTACAGGCTTTGCCAGCAAGGCATGTGACCCTTTGTACAAAGCCAGGCGTAGACCCTGAGCATAAATAAACGAAGCACTGGCGCCCTAAGTTATTGCATGCATGCTAGGTCGAGCCTCTTCCTTGGTTGGGGTTTATAGTTCTTAGCGGCGGCTAACCCCTAGCGCAGGCGTCGAGTGCGCGTCTATCTGTTCCTTTTCGGTCCTCCTTTGGTTCGCAGGGCACATGAGCACTTCTGCTGAGCTACTCGGAAAGGAGGAAACGGACTGGTGCCCCGACCCCGGCAAACCAGAGTTGCCGAGGGCTGCAAGCACAAGGGTCCAACCATGGCAAGATGAGATTGTCGGGGGGGCTGCAGATCCAGATAAGTCTTTTATCCTCTGTCATGCATTTCGGAACCGGACTGGGGTATGTGAAACCTCGTGTTTTATCTCTGGGTTGCCGTGCTCCCCTCTTTCCTATACCTTAGGATTATTTCCTGGTTCCAGATTTGGTTGTAGCCGCGGCGGCAAGGAGGTGGAACGAGGATCCTGAGGCCCCCTCCATCCCTGCCTCCGCTGAAAGCGTGAGAACGGTTGAGTGGAGTGGGGGGGACGGCAAGGCCTGTTGTCGGGCAAAAAATGTTTATCTTAAACAATAACAAGGATTCACTCCTTGTCGCGGGGTTTACCCGCGAACGAAAAACCCGGCAAGCATCCCTTTTTCATTAAAAACATCCCATACAGGTAGTTCGCGCGAGATGAAAAACATGAGCAAGGGGATTACAAGTTTTAAGTTTAACAAAGGCACGCAGGCTTACAAACTAAAAAAGAGATAAGATGCCCGTAATCTCTTTCTTGTCCCTCTCCTCTGGAGGTAGGTCAAGGAGGCGAAAGGGCAAAAGGGGCGCCTAGGCAAGCTACGAGCAGCAGAAAGCACCAAGAGAACACCTCGGTGGCCGCCCACGGGCGGGCCGGTGATGACAGTGCCGGGAAAGGAGCTGGAAGATGAGGCGGCAAGACCGGCAATACACGATGAAGGCGTCGGTGCCCGCGTACTCCAAGTTAACGGCCTTGCCGCCCGCCCTCTTCCTCTTCTGCAGCGTCCTGACGACAGCCGCCCAAGGAGACGGACTCGAGAAGTTCAAGGAGCTGGCCCCGCCCCCGGCAAACCTCTGCCGGAGGAGCGGCCAGGTTCAGATGCTGCTGCTGCCGCACCCGCCCGGGCGCGGGGCGTCTGACGCCTAGTCCGACTTGTCCCCGCTGTCCTCCTCGTCACTTTCGCTCGAGGACGAGCTTCCATCGTCAGAATCTCCATCAGAGGTGCTCTCCATGCAGCATTTCAGACGAGTTCAAAACTCTCCGAAGACTTTGACGGAGAGCAGGCCGTCCCCCATTAACTTGAAGTAGAGGACGAGCCCCGCCGTCAGGCTGTGGATGCGGGCGAATGTCTTCCACCCACGACGGAGGTACATGACCCGAGGAGCCGGGAAGTCAACGTCGACCCGCGTGCCCCCATTCCCACAACCCCTCATGTGCAATATGAGGGATTGGGTCCGGTCACGTTCCATCTCCCGAGCGAATGGGGCAGGAAGACGGAGACGACGACGCGGAGGCTGGCGTAGCCTGAGGAAGAACTCGCGAGGCTGCTCTCCGACATGGCCTTCTATCGGGAAGGGCGCCATTGGCGGGGGCGAAGCCGGTGCGCCGCCCCGTCCTCCTCTTCCCCGAGCACCGCGCCCTCTGCCCCGGCCTCACCCATGGCCTCGCCCCCTCCCCCTTCCCCTCGCAGTCGGTTCCACCACCACGGGTTCAGGAGGAGGAGGGATGCGCTGTCAAGCGGCGACCCTTGTCGCCATCGTCGAGGGACCAGGATTCCCCTTCTCCATGGCGGGCGAGAAGAAGAAGCAGAAGCAGGGGGGGATAGAAGATGGAAGAATGCGGGACGCCATCCCACTTCCTCCACTTTATAAAGGAACGGGGTTGAGCCTCGGCCGCCCCGCTCGGCCAATCCCGACACTGGAGGCACGGAGAATCAGGACCGACCCACTGCCCCAACCAGCGACAGCCCGGATTCCCGCCTCCAACGTTTCCCACCCCAAGCGCATGAAAGACGTGTGGCAGATGTGCAGAACTGAGGGGACGGGTGAGGCGACCTCTCCCCACCACGTGATCGTGGGGAGTGGACGCCTTGAACACCGCACCCCGCCCCTGCTCAGTAAATGAGCCGTGCCTCCACGCCTCCCTCTTTTTACGAGGAAGGCGCGAGACGCCTCTTTACTGCGACGTGACGCATGCGTGTGGGAACCGCCCCACGCATGACGCCCACGTCACGCACACCCCTCCACGCCACGCCACACGCACGGGTCGTGGAAGGCGGAGAGCGCGAAGGATCTTACCACGGTAAAAACCGCCCCACATGCCCACGCATCGTTTTGGGCCTGGCCCAACAACGTGTCGCGCTTATGTGTGGCCCAGGCCCGGGGGCTCCTGTCGGTGTACAAAAATAGGGGCACATTTTAGTACCCCTTTATCTGTGCATGGGCAGTCAGAGCCGGGCCCACGGCCACACCAAGCAGAACGAGGAAGGTGAGCCAAGGTAAGACCGAAGCCCAAGACGATCAAAGTAACGCCAAGGCCAAGACCACAAAGAAGCAGAGGGATGAAGCAGGTTCCCCCAGCAAGACCCTTGCTGGGCGGCCTCAGCGGCCCCGGCAAGACCCTTGCCGGGACAGCTCACCCTGCACCAACAGAGCGAGCCACCCTTGAGCCCATGGCCCCCAGCGCCCTCATCAGCGTGGGGCCAAGGCACGGGAGGGCACCTCTGTGGTGGCATGCAGATCTTTGTGAAGACATATTCAAGACCAGATGAGGATTAGAAGACGGCTATTCTCGGCAAGATCCTTGCCGAGGAAGGCCACCAGCCCCCCTCCTTGCCGGGGAAGACAGCAGGCCACGGCGAGACCCTTGCCGAGCCACCTGGCAAGGCCCTCGCCAAAGATGCCGGCGAGGCAACTGCCAAGCCCACGTCAACCAAGCTTCCTCCGCCGTTCACATGTAGCTGCCAGCCCAACCAGCTGGGCAGGCACCTGCGTAGCAACATGCAGCCCCCAGGCCAACTCATCAAGCGCCTGCGTGGTGGCATGCAGATCTTCGTGAATGCTCCACCACCGCGCCAACTCAGCTGCCTGCCTGCCTACGTGGCACCGCATGCATCCCTGGCCGATGCGCGTGTTGAAGCGAGGAGGAGCGGCGACGGACCGGACGGGCCTCGCCCCCGTCCCCGATAAAGCGAGAGGACACCTAAGCGGTGCATTAAATGCACCTTGTCCTGTAATACGAGGGATAACCCTCACGCCACTGTAGACCTTTCCACCTCCTGTGTGCCACTATGGAAACCCCTTTTTCCTATAAAAGGAGGCCCAAGACGACCAGGAGAAGGATTCGGCTTTTTGGAACCACACGCTGGCCACAGCTAGTTTGAGAGCCCAAGAACTCTCAGAAATACACCGACCAAAGCAGGACTAGGGTTTTACGCATCCTCGCGGCCCGAACCTGGGTAAACGATCCTTGTGCTGTCTACTAGCCCTGCTCTTCTTGCAACCCCGTGCCCCGGCAACCGTAGCCGGGACTCTTGTGATCCCATAGGTGTCGTTCCACACCGACACAGGGTCTTATAGCTCAAAAAATCAGTAAATGCATGAAAATTAACAAATGAAGTCAGAAAGGGTTGAAAATTTATGATGTGCCTTCGAATGGTGTGCATTTTGAACACACAAGAATTCTGGAGTTCAAATAAGT
The DNA here is from genome assembly GCA_032464435.1 of Aegilops umbellulata. NCBI lineage: Eukaryota > Viridiplantae > Streptophyta > Magnoliopsida > Poales > Poaceae > Aegilops > Aegilops umbellulata. The sequence goes on from CP136056.1 coordinate 494,835,400, forward strand.
TCAAAAAAATGAAATCCCTTTGTAACAGATGAGTTTTCGTCGAAACCCTGATACTTCAAAAGAGATTGTCCGTTTTGTACACGAAGTGCATCCAGCTTTTGCTGTAACCCTCTCAACTTTTTTGCACATGCTATGTGGGTGAAATGATGATACCATGCCAACTTTCAACCTTTTCAGTGCTCATTTGAAATGCTTTTCAATTTCAGGGTCTTATAGCTCAAAAAATTAGTAAATGCATGAAAAATAACAAATGAAGTCAGAAAGGGTTGAAAATTGATGATGTGGCTTTAAATGGTGCATTTTGAGAACACAAGAAGTCTGGAGTTCAAATAAGTTCAAAAAAATGAAATCCCTTTGTAACAAATGAGTTATTGTTCGAAACCCTGATAGCTCGAAAGAGATTGTCCGTTTTGTACACGAAGTGCATCTAGTTTTTGCCGTAACCCTCTCAACTTTTTTGCACATGCTATGTGGGTGAAATGATGATACCATGCTAACTTTCAACCTCTTCAGAGTTCATTTGAAATGCTTTTCATTTTCAGGGTCTTATAGCTCAAAAAATCAGTAAATGCATGAAAAATAACAAATGAAGTCAGAAAGGGTTCAAAATTGATGATGTGGCTTTGAATGGTGCATTTTGAACACACAAGAAGTATGGAGTTGTAACAAGTTATTAAAAATAAAAGAGAGGCGCAATGCTCACCTGCATGTTGCTTAGCTTCAGGCCTTGAGGAAATAGTGTAGACTGCACGGAGCTATGTGTAGTTTTTGTCCGAAACCCTGATAGCTCCATGCAGTCTACACCACTTCCTCAAGGCTTGCAACTAAGCAACATGCAGGTGAGCATTGCGCCTCTCCTTCATCGTCTCTGCACTCAGGGCTTATGAACCGCTGCGAATGCCTCTTGCTTGGCAAGGTGGGACTAAAAAACAACTGCAGAAAAAATCAACTATAAAACTCTATTATCAGTTCATGTCACGAACCGGTACTAAAGGTGCTCGTGGGGAGCCTTAGAAGCGGTACTAAATGAAATGCCTTTGTAACAGCCTTAGAACCGGTACTAAAGGAATCAACTAAAAAGCTTTTATAAACCTCTAGTATTATTGAAACTAAAATTATATAAAATTTATCAACTAAAATTATTAAAGTACTTTCTGTTAAAAACATTAAAAGCAAAAAGAATTTTCATAAAATAAATAAAATAAAATAAAATAAATAAGTAGAAACAAAACAAACTTTAGTAAGTAAGTAGAAACAAAATAAACTTTAATAAATATGTAGAAACAAAATAAAATAAATTAAAATTTAATAAAATAAATAAGTAGAAACAAAATAAAATAAAATAAACTTTAATAAAATAAATAAGTAGAAAAAAAATAAATTTTAATAAAGTAAAATAAATAAACTTTAATAAAAATAAATAAAAATAGCAACAGTAAGTATTTTGTTGTAAGTAGAAACAAAATAAAATAAATAAAGCAACAAAGAAAAAAATAAGAAAAGTGCCACCTACTGGGCCACCACGGCCTGAATATGACTAGAAACCGAACCATGGGCCAGGGTTCAGGCCCGCAACAGGCCCAGTAGGCCCACATGCACATAGTGACAGATTAGGCCCAAAAGCCTGCAGTTGAGAGGAGCACGAGAGGGTGGGCGTAGCAGCGCTTATAAACCACCCTCGATCTCTCTCAACTAGCGAGGTGGGACTAAACTTTTGGCCGCGACGAGGGCAGCACAAGGCCTTTGGTCCTGGTTAGTAGCACCAACCGGGACTAAAGGGGTGCATTGGTACCGGTTTGTGGCACCAACCGGGACCAATGCCCCCCTTTTAGTCCCGGTTGGTGGCACCAACCGAGACTGAAGGGTGGATTTGGTCCCGGCTGGTGCCACGAACCGGGACTAAAGCCTTTGCTATATAAGCCAACACTTAGCATTTTTTCAGATTTCAACGCCAGTTGCCGCCCGACGAAGCCGAGGTCATCGACGCCGCCAGGCTGCCCTGCCCCCATTCGTCGTCTCCATCGTCACCGTCGCCCCTGACCCGGCCTCGCCGCACCCTGCCCCGACCTCACTGCGTAGTTCCCCCTCCTCTCCCCTTCTCCCCCGCACCCCAACGCCGCCGCCCGCCCCGACACCGACGACGGCCCTATTCATGGATTTTTTTTCTGTTCATATTGTAGTAGTAGTAGTAGATGATGATGATGATGATGATGATGACGATGTATGTATTGTAGTAGTAGTAGATGATGATGATGATGATGATGATGATGTATGTATTGTAGTAGTGGATTTTTTTCTGTTCATAGATTTCTTTGGGTGATATTATTGTAGAATATGCAAATGTTTGTATGTTCATATGCAAAGAATATGTCATTTTTTCATAGAATTTTTATGATTTTTTCCTGTTGAAATTTTGTTCATAGAATTTTTATGGTTTTTTTGTGTTGTAATTTTGTTCATAAAGTTTTAGGATGAAAAAAAGAAGAAGAAGAAGAAAAAGGGAGGAGGAGAAGTTTCGTTTGGTTTTAGGATTATTTTAGTTTATGTTTAGTTTAGGAAGAAGGAAAAGAAAAAGAAGAAGAAGAGGAGAAATAAATAAGAAGAGGAAAAAAGAAAAAAAGGATAAGAAGAAGAAAAAATAGAAAATCTATTCTTTTCTTCTTCTCCTCTTTTTTCTCTTCTTTTTTTTCTTCTTCCTTTTCTTATTTTTTATCGGGTATGTCGTTATCGGTATACCCCCTCCCCGATAACTTCGACATGAGGCGGGGAGGGGTCGCCGAGGGTTCGAGGGGTGAGGGTCGGGAACTAGCTAGGGTAGAGGGTCGAGGGTCACCGAGGGGTCGAGGGTCGCCGAGGACTCAAGGGTCGAGGGGTCAAGGGTCATCGAGGGACCGACGGTTCGAGGGTCAAGGGTCGCCGAGGGGTCGAGGGTCGAGGATCGCCGAGGGGTCGAGGGTCGAGGATCGCCGAGGGGTCGAGTGGTTGCCTAGTGTCAAAGTATTGAAGAAATCCATGCCTTCATCATTTGCGGCTATAACCGGGGCATCTTGGTACGAAGTTTTGCAACGTTGTTCTGGAACGGAGTCTCGGATAGGATAAACCGCCTTTTGGTACGAATTTCAGCAAAGGCCTTCCAAATAGCGATATTCGGAAGGCGCTTGCTGAACTTTGTACCAAAAAGTGAATTATCCTATCTGGGACTCCGTTCCAGAACAACTTTGAAGAGCTTCGTACCATCATGCGCCTGTTACTTTCGCCTAATGATGAAGACATGGTTTTTTGATTCCTTTGACACTAGACAAACGTGGCATGAGGGGGTCGAGGGTCGGGAACTAGGGTAGAGGGTCGTGGATCACCGAGCGGTTGAGGGTCCTGGGTCGAGGATCGCCGAGGGGTCGAGAGGTTGCCTATTGTCAAAGTATTGAAGAAATCCATGGCTTCATCATTAGCCGAAAGTAACCGGGGCATGATGGTATGAAGTTCTCCAAAGTTATTTTGGAATGGAGTCCTGGATAGGATAATTCGTATTTTCGTATGAATTTCAGCAAAGGCCTTCCAAATAGCGATATTCAGAAGGCTCTTGCTGAACTTTCTACCAAAAAAGTGAATTATCCTATCTGGGACTCAATTCCGAAATAACTTTGGAGAGCTTCGTTCCATCATGCGCCTGTTACTTTCGCCTAATGATGAAGACATGGTTTTGTTGAATCCTTTAACACTAGACAAACGTGTGAGAGGCGGTCCTGCCCAAACCCTAGAAGCGCTACCGAGGCCACCCAAATTTACCAAGTTAAAAGAGCGTTGTCGAGGACACCCCGAACGCTTGAAGTGTTGCCAAGGCCACCCCAAACCCTAGAGAAGCGTCGAGGCCACTAATACGATTCCTTGTTGTGATTAGCTAGCTAGGTCTATGTTTTCCACTAATATATCCATCTGTCATGTTTGTATAATAATTGCCATGTTGTAATGTTTGCAAAAACTATGGAGCACGACCGAGACGAGGAAGCAGAACAGGTGTTGGGGGACATAATCGCAGCTGGAGCTGATGTCATGTCGTATTTAACGACACCGATGGTCTGGAAGGACAGGGTGAAGAAGCAGGCTATGGTGATCGAACAATGGAGGAGGAAGGACATGATTATGATAGCTCCGGTGACCGAATGCCGGTGGAAGAAGGACACTGTGATGACGGCTCCGGTGACCGAAGGGAGTCCGGCCAGGTATATGTATTAATTAATCATGTGCTGACTATAGCTAATTGATGCATTAATTGTTGGTATATTAACTCTCTTCTTTCTTCTTTTCGAGCCCTTCGGATCGAGCCAAACTTCGGTTACGAGACGAGGCCTGAAGAAAAAGTTGCACTCAGATGAAAGGTTCACGATCACAGAAATCACGCGCGATGGCCAACCGATTGCACCCATCTGGACCAAGGAAGCATTTTCTTCTCAGTGGGGGGTTCTTGTTAGGGACATGATCCCGATCAGCATCCACCGATGGTATAATCCTAAGAAGGAATACCCTGAGGTGTCTTATGTCAACGATAGGCAGAAAGATGATCTTTGGGCCATGCTGAAGGCAAATTTCACCCTACCACCAGAGGAGGATCCGGAGAAGCCAGTTAAAGAGCCATTGATCAAGGCTCATGCTCTTAAGAAGATGGCTGGTCTATTCAGGAGGTGGAAGAATGAGCTGAAATCAACGTTTGTCGACAATGACAAGACTCCAGAATTCATCGGCAGATTTGAGAAGATCAGAGACAACTGGGACACATTTGTCGCCCATAAGACATCGGAGAAGAGTAAGATGATGTCAGTGACAAACAAGAAAAATGCTGGAAAGAAGGAGCATCACCATCGCACGGGGTCAGGTGGCTACCTCAGAGCCCGGCCGTTGTGGGACAAGGCTGAGAATGACGTGCTTGATAAAGGGGTCAAACCAGAGACATTGCACTGGCCAGACCGTTCAAGGACTTGGTTCTTTATGGTTGGGGGATCGTTGGACCCTGAAACAGGGAAGTGCGTTTGGACGAACAAGCAACTGAGAATACCCGTCATGAGGCTTCAGGAGTATATCGCCGCAGCGCAGGAAGGGACGTTCATTCCCGACAGAGAGAACGACGAGCTCACATAGGCCCTCGGGAATCCTGAGCACCCTGGACGGACACGAGGCATGCCAGGCTCCGTTTGGTGGAAGGCTGGGTTTCCTGACGCAGGCGGTTACAAAGGCCGGGAGAGGAAGAGGAAAGTGGAGCTGACCCAAGTGCAGAAGCTGCACGAAAGGGTACAAGCGCTAGAGGAACAAGACGCAATTCAGAGCAAGCGACCTTCCGAAGCTACCCCCAAAGCTACCCCGCCATCTTAGCGGAGAAGTAGTGTGGCTTCCACCAAGCTGCTTCAAGAGCCTATCTTCACGGCTCCTGCTAGCTTCCCCGTGGATGCTATCATGGAGTCTCTACATTGCCACATTATGACGCAATGGCAGCAATTCAAAGTCAAGGCGGCTATCTTCACGGCTCCTGCTAGCTTCCCCGTGGATGCTATCATGGAGTCCTGAACCCGGTGCAACTTTTCATTGTCGGCCGATTCTAGAAGGATATGCTAGGGTGATGGTGGATGAAATAACGGAGGGATTTGAGGAGCTCGAGCTTGACCACCCTACCGGTGAAGGGGAGACTCGGCTGGGTTCTGCTCAGAAGACTCCATGCCTATGGAGGAATGAGTTCATCAACCTTCCTAACTGGACGCCTCCGCCTCCTCCTCCTCCTCCTCCTCCGGCGAGTCAGGGCACCCTGCCTCCTCCTCCGCCTCCTCCTCCGGCGAGTGATCAGGGCACTCCGCCTCCTTCTCAGGCGCGTGGCGGCACTCCGCCTCTGTCTGCGTCGGCGTGTCCAAGCAGCCCGCCTCCTCCTCCGCCTAGTCAGCAAGGCCGGAAGAGAGCCGCCGCCGCTCCGGCTGCTCTGGCGCGTCATAGCACCCCGCCTCGTTCTCCGCCTCGTAAGTAATGAAAGAAGACAGACGCAGCCGCTCGGCCTGCTCCGGCGTCTAGCAGTACAGCCAGAGGTGGGAGGCAATACAGATTCGGTCCATCTCTCAAGCCTCTAGATAAGTTACCATATGAGATGAACGAACAGGAAAACGCGGAGATTTGTAAAGCCGAAGTGAAGGACTTCTTTGAAACGCAAAGAGCTAAGAAACGTCCACCTCCGGAGGAAAAGATAGATCCGGTGAAAGCGAAGCGCACTTTTGATGCCCTGAAGCAACCACCACCGTCTCCGCCAAAAACCAACTATGAGCGCATTATTGAAAGGAGATATAAGGAAGCGTCCTGGTCGGGAAGTACTTGCAGTGATCGAAGGTTAGCAAAACGAAGAAGTGGGAAAAAATCCCCAACTCGACGAACAAGCGAACCAATCGTGCCCCCCACTCAAGGTGTCTAGCGATATCGTCGCTAATCATCCAGGGATCTTGCCCGGTACCAATCCTGCAGATTACATGCACGACAATGATGCACATTTTGATATAATGGAGGTGGACGAATTTAGATACCAGTACGGGAAGCCTCTCGTCAAACCTGGTCATCCTCCTCTAACAACGATGATGCGAAGATTCCATGATTGGTACATGAAAACCTGCAGAGAGTCTGGGAAGGATACTTTGACGCTGAAAGTTAAAGAGGAGCACGACCTTGTTGTAATTGATCTGTTGTCTGTTCCATTTGAGGAGTCCTTCTAGTTTTTCAATCAAAAGGCCCTCAATAAATTAACGGTCACTTGCTACTGTCTGTAAGTACTATACTTCTGTCATTAAGTCTCTATATATAGCTCAGCTCTTTCATTGCATGTATATATAATTAACCTCACTATATTATGCAGATTGAAGATCGCTGGATGCAAGAAAAGAAAAATCTGTGATATTGGGTTCATCAACACAAATCTCATAGATGAATTTACGGTTAAAATTTCATGCCAAAGAAACTGAGGCCAACTTGCTACGATCGTTGGTAATAAATCAAAACAAAGATATAATACACTTTCCTTAGAACTTCCAGTGAGTGTTACTGTCTTGTCCATATTCGGTTTCCCTTATTACTCAAGGTTATAGTAATATAATTGATGAGTTATGCATGCGTGCGCAGCTTCCACTATATTCTCCTAGAGATTAAGCTTGAGCAGGGACTAGTAACCGTCTTATACTCGAGACGAAAAGATCCCGAGGACTATGCGGACATGACTAAAATGCTCCAGAAGTAAGTTCAATCGATCATTATCGCACCATATCAGCAACTTTGTTCATTGATACGTCTCCAACGTATCTATAATTTTTTATTGCTCCATGCTATATTATCTATTGTTTTGGGAAATATTGCGCTTTATTATCCACTTTTATATTATTTTTGGGACTAACCTATTAACCGGAGGCCCAGCGCAGATTTGTTGTTTTATGCCTATTTCAGTGTTTCGAAGAAAAGGAATATCAGACGGAGTCGAAACGGAACGAAATCAACGGGAGAAGTTATTTTTGGAAGGAAAGCTACCGGAAAGACTTGGACCCCACGTCAGGAGCCAAGGGAGGTGCTCACGAGGTTGGGGGAGTGCCCACCCCCTAGGGCGCGCCCACCTGCCTTGTGGGGCCCTCGGAGCTCCACCGACGTACCACCTGCACCCATATATACCTACGTATCGTAAAACTTCCAGAACAGAGATTAGATCGGGAGTTCCGCCGCCGCAAGCCTCTGTAGCCACCAAAAACCTCTCAGGACCCTGTTTCGGCACCCTGCCGGAGGGGGGAACCCTCACCGGTGGCCATATTCATAATCCCGGCGCTCTCCATGACGAGGAGGGAGTAGTTCACCCTCGGGGCTGAGGGTATGTACCAGTAGCTATGTGTTTGATCTCTCTCTCTCTCTCATGTTCTTGATTTGGCATGATCTTGATGTATCACGAGCTTTGCTATTATAGTTGGATCTTATATTGCTTCTCCCCCTCTATCTCTTGTAATGGGTTGAGTTTTTCCTTTGAAGTAATCTTATCGGATTGAGTCTTTAAAGATTTGAAAATACTTGATGTATGTCTTGCCGTGCGTATCTGTGGTGACAATGGGATATCACGTGATTCACTTGATGTATGTTTTGGTGATCAACTTGCGGGTTCCGCCCATGAACCTATGCATAGGAGTTGGCACACGTTTTCGTCGTGATTCTCCGGTAGAAACTTTGGGGCACTCTTTGAGGTTCTTTGTGTCGGATTGAATAGATGAATCTGAGATTGTGTGATGCATATCGTATAATCATACCCACGGATACTTGAGGTGACATTAGAGTATCTAGGTGACATTAGGGTTTTGGTTGATTTGTGTCTTAAGGTGTTATTCTAGTACGAACTCTAGGGCTGTTTGTGACACTTATAGGGATAGACCAACGGATTGATTGGAAAGAATAACTTTGAGGTGGTTTTGTACCCTACCATAATCTCTTCATTTGTTCTCCGCTATTAGTGACTTTGGAGTGAATCTTTGTTGCATGTTGAGGGATTGTTGAGAGAACTTGCACTAGTGAAAGTATGAACCCTAGGCCTTGTTTCCTATCATTGCAATACCGTTTACGCTCACTTTTACCACTCGCTACCTTGCTGATTTTATATTTTCAGTTTACAAAAACATGTATCTACCATCCATATTGCACTTGTATCACCATCTCTTCGTTTGTTCTCCCTACCATAATCTTTTCGTTTGTTCTCCTCTATTAGTGGCTTTGGAGTGACTCTTTGTTGCATGTTGAGGGAAAGTTATGTGATCCAATTATGTTATGATTGTCGAGAGGACTTACACTAGTGAAAGTATGAACCCTAGGCCTTGTTTCCTATCATTGCAATACCGTTTACGCTTACTTTTACCGCTTGTTACCTTGCTGTTTTTATATTTTCAGTTTACAAAACCCATATCTACCATCGATATTGCACTTGTATCACCATCTCTTCGCCGAATAGTGCACCTATACAATTTACCATTGTATTGGGTGTGTTGGGGACACAAGAGACTCTCTGTTATTTGGTTGCAGGGTTTCTTGAGAGAGACCATCTTCATCCTACGCCTCCCACGGATTGATAAACCTTAGGTCATCCACTTGAGGGAAATTTGTACTGCCCTACAAACCTCTGCACTTGGAGGCCCAACAACGTCTACAAGAAGAAGGTTGTGTAGTAGACATCAAGCTCTTTTCTGGCGCCGTTGCCGAGGAGGCTAGGGAAGTGAAGGTATATCTTTAGATCTTGCAATCGAATCTTTTTGTTTCTTGTTTTATCACAAGTTTAGTTTATAAAAGAAAACTACAAAAAAATGGAATTGAGTTTACCTCATACGCTTCATCTTTTTAATATCTTTCGTGAGTATGATGGGAAGGAAAATTGTGCCAAAGTGTTAGAAGAAGAATGCATTAAAATGTTTGTCACTAAATCTTTGAATGATGAGCATGATTGCAATGTTGTTAGTATGAACTCCTTGAATATCCATGGTACTAATGATGATTGCACTAGTTATGATGAAAATGTCTCCTATAAACATGTCAATTTTTGTGGAGTAGATTGGGTTTGTAAGTACACGCCAAATAGGGAAGATAGATATTGCAAGAGGCATAAGTACTTAGAAACCAAATTGTTGCAGGAAGAGCTAGATGAATGTGTTGAAAATTTATCTTTTCTTAGCCCTACTTGTGAGCTTTGCAATGAACGTGATCATTTTAGTACCCAATGCAAATTGTTTCATGATCGTATCGTGTCGGAAAATTGTGATGACTAGATTTCCCTTGCACATCATAATGAACTTAGTTTTCTCTTGGGTTATGATTTAATGAAACGTATAACTAAGGTTATTCAAGAATTTGCCCTTGATAGAGTTCTTCATTTTGATCTAGAAGAAACTTATATGTATTGTGCGGTGAATTGCATTGAAAATCCTTATATAGCCAATTACATAAAGAAAAGAAAACAAAGAGAAGATGAAGAGAACGCTAACGAAAGGGAAGAGACTTCCCAATATTCTCCTATTATTTCTTATGATGAATCAGGGAACGAGGAGGAGCCTTCTACTCAAGCAATCTCATTAATAAGGAGCTCCAAAAACAGGATTGAACCCACACATGATGTGGTGAAGAAGAAGAAAAGAAAAAGGAAGAGAGGTAAAAAGGTATCTCTCCCAAATAAAGTTTCTCCTATTATTGTTGTGCCTCTGATACGTCTCCAACGTATCTATAATTTTTGATTGCTCCATGCTATATTATCTACTGTTTTAGGCAATATTGGGCTTTATTATCCACTTTTATATTATTTTTGGGACTAACCTATTAACCGGAGGCCCAGCCCAGATTTGATGCTTTATGCCTATTTCAGTGTTTCGAGAAAAAGGAATATCAGACGGAGTCAAAACGGAATGAAATCAACTAGAGAAGTTATTTTTGGAAGGAAAGCAACCGAGGGAACTTGGAGTGCACGTCAGGGGAGATACGGCCTGCCCACGAGGGTGGGGGGCGCGCCCACCCCCCTAGGGCGCACCCCCTGCCTCGTGGGGCCCCCGTAGCTCCTCCGACGTACCCCTTGCACCCATATATACCTACGTACCATAAAACTTCCAGAACGGAGATTAGATCGGGAGTTCCGCCACCGCAAGCCTGTGTAGCCACCAAAAACCAATCGGGACCCTGTTCTGGCACCCTGCCGTAGGGGGGGGCCCTCACCGGTGGCCATCTTCATCATCCCGGCGCTCTCCATGACGAGGAGGGAGTAGTTCACCCTCGGGGCTGAGGGTATGTACCAGTAGCTATGTGTTTGATCTCTCTCTCTCGTGTTCTTGATTTGGCACGATCTTGATGTATCGCGAGCTTTGCTATTATAGTTGGATCTTATGTTGCTTCTCCCCCTCTACTCTCTTGTAATGGATTGAGTTTTCCCTTTGAAGTAATCTTATCGGATTGAGTCTTTATAGATTTGAGAACACTTGATGTATGTCTTGTCGTGCTTATCTGTGGTGACAACACTAGTAGAAAAAGGGTCAAACGTGAAGCACATTAGTGCCGGTTTGTATTTGTGCCGGTTCCAATGGCTAGCCGGGCCGCTTTCATTAGTACTGGTTCGTGGCGAACCTTTAGCACCGGTTCGTGCCACGAACCGGTACTAATGAGAGTGGTGGCAGGATGTTGTCAGACTGGGGCCCCTCCAGCCCATTTAGTGCCGGTTCTTGCCATGAACCGGTACTAAAGGTCGTCCTACATAAACCCTTCGTCCACCCGAGCTTGCTCTGTTCTTCCCCTTTCCCCTCTCCTCTCTGTTCTTCCCCTCTTCCTCTCGAGCTCATCACACATTTTGCCCAAATTTTGTTAAGATTTGAAGGCCGCCATCCGTTGAAATGATCACAAAGGTTAGCAACTTTGTCCTTTCATCTCTCATTGCTAGATTTACTCTTGCAATGCTTTATATAGTGATTAATTTGTGAGTTTAGTAATTTGGGAGGAAATATATATATGTGCTAGTATTTGATTTATATGCAATTTGAGGTCAAAAATAACACTTAGTTTGCATATGTAGGTGTGGTTTACTTAGTGCCTTCTAAATCTCCGTCGTAACCACCGTCGATCGCCCGCACCGTCCCGTCGCCGGCACCACCTTGTGGTGAGCCTCTTTGTTCATGAAATTTTATATAAAAATTGATGTTTGTGTGATTTGGATATATAGCTAGTTACCCGTATAATTATCTTACCCGTACGTTGTTTGTTATACATATAGTGCCATGGTTTTGATATCCATCCCCGTCGGCCCTCGTCCTTGTTATGATTCGGATGTGGTATATATATTCTCTTTTAAAACTAGTTGCATTTAGTGTTTATGACAAATTATGCCCATCAAGTTGACATAGAAATTTTTTCTAGGAGGTATGTGAACCGAAAATTCCAACCGACCCTATTGTCGAGAGGTTAAATTTAGTTGAAAGAGAAAACGAGTACTTGAAAGAAAAATTGAAAAGAGTTGAGGGGGAGAAGATGGAATTGGAGTTGCATGTTGCCGATGTCGTCGATGATCACAAGATCAAGATGGAGAAAATGCGCTTGAAGATTAGAAAGATTAGAAAATATGCCATCGATAGTGAGGCTTGGTATCATTATGCTGTTGGATCCATTGTTTCCTTAGTTGCGATCTTGATCGCATTTGTTGTTGCATTTAAATGCTTTAGCTAGAGAGTTATTTGTTTGTTGCATTTATCTGTTGTATGAACTTTATGTATGAACTTGTATTAATTTGGTCTATTCGGTGTTGTGTAATGAAGATGAGCCGGCAATGGATGTACGATGACCGATGCTCTCCCGAGTTCATTAATGGCGTGCAAAATTTTCTGCTTGCGGCTGAGGCAAACAAGCGGGTGGATGGTTTTATGCCTTGTCCATGTGGTGTCTGTAAGAATGGTCAAAATTACTCTAAGTCAAGAACCATTCACTTCCACCTGTTTAAGTCCGGTTTCGTGCCCCACTATAATGTTTGGACCAAGCACGGAGAAAGAGGGGTTATGATGGAAGAAAATGAAGAAGAAGAGGACGACGACACCTATCCTGGCCATGGGTTCCCTGAATACGATGATACAACAATGGGGGAAGAAGCTGAGCCGGTAATGCGGGAAGAAGCTGAGCCGGCAATGCGGGAAGAAGCTGAAGAACATGCATTAGATGAGCCCGTTGATGATCTAGGTCGGGCCATTGCCGATGCAAAGAGAAACTGCGCAAGTGATTTGGAGAAGAAGAAGTTGCAGCGCATGTTAGAGGATCACAAAAAATCGTTGTACCCGAATTGCGTAGGTGACAAGAAAAAGCTGGGCACCACACTGGAATTGCTGCAATGGAAGGCAGAGAATGGTGTATCTGACACGGGATTTGGAATGTTGCTGGTAATGATAAAGGATATGCTTCCAAAGGACAATGAATTGCCCGAGAGTACGTACGAAGCAAAGAAGGCTGTCTGCCCTCTAGGGTTAGAGGTGCAGAAGATACATGCATGCCCTAATGATTGCATCCTCTACCGCGGTGAGTACGAGGATTTGAACGCTTGCCCGGTATGTGGTGCATTGCGCTATAAGATCAACCGCGATGACCCTGGTGATGTCGAGGGCCAGCGCCCCAGGAAGAAGATTCCTGCCAAGGTGATGTGGTATGCTCCTATAATACCATGGTTGAAACATTTGTTCCAAAACAAAGAGCATGCCAAGGCGATGCGATGGCACAAAGAAGACTGTAAGAAAGACGGAAAGTTGAGAGTACCCGCTGACGGTCGCAATGGAGAAAAATCATAAGAAAGTACGGGAAGGAGTTTGCAGATGACGCAAGGAGCGTATGGTTTGGTCTAAGCGCAGATGGCATTAATCCTTTTGGGGAACAGATCAGCAACCATAGCACCTGGCCTGTGACTCTATGTTTGTATAACCTTCCTCCTTGGTTGTGCATGAAGCGGAAGTTCATTATGATGCCAGTGCTCATCCAAGGCCCTAAGCAACCCGGCAATGACATTGATGTGTACCTAAGGCCATTAGTTGAAGAACTCTTACAACTGTGGAATGGAACAGGTGTACGTGCGTGGGATGAGCACATGGGGGAAGAATTCGACCTAAAGGCGTTGTTGTTCATGACCATCAATGATTGGCCTGCTCTCAGTAACCTTTCAGGACAGACAAACAAGGGATACCGCGCATGCACGCACTGTTTGGATGATACCGACAGTATATATTTTGCTAATAAGAATGTGTACCTGGGCATCGTCGATTTCTTCCGAGCAGGCATCCCGTAAGAAAGAAAGGCAAGCATTTCAAAGGTGAGGTGGATCACCGGACGAAGCCTGGCCACCGTACTGGCGCTGATGTACATGATATGGTCAAGGATTTGAAGGTGGTCTTTGGAAAGGGTCCTGGTGGACAACCTGTTCCGAATGACGCTGACGGACGCGCACCCATGTGGAAGAAGAAATCTATATTTTGGGACCTGCCCTATTGGAAAGACCTCGAGGTCCGCTCCGCAATCGACGTGATGCACGTGACGAAGAATCTTTGTGTGACCCTGCTTGGCTTCTTGGGCGTGTATGGGAAGACAAAAGATACACCTGAGGCACGGGAGGACCAGCAACGTATGCACGGAAAAGACGGCATACATCAGGGTCATGCAAGCTACGCTCTTACAAAAGAAGAGAAGGAAATCTTCTTTGAATGCCTGCTCGGTATTAAGGTACCGCCTGGCTTCTCGTCGAATATAAAGGGAATAATAAACATGGCAGAGAAAAAGTTCCAGAACCTAAAGTCTCATGACTGCCACGTGATTATGACGCAACTGCTTCCGGTTGCATTGAGGGGGCTTCTACCGGAAAACGTTCGATTAGCCATTGTGAAGCTATGTGCATTTCTCAATGCAATCTCTCAGAAGGTAATCGATCCAGAAATCATACCAAGGTTACAGAATGATTTGGTGCAATGTCTTGTCAGTTTCGAGTTGGTGTTCCCACCATCCTTCTTCAACATCATGACGCACGTCCTAGTTCACCTATGCGAAGAGATTAACGTTTTGGGTCATGTATTTCTACACAATATGTTCCCCTTTGAGAGGTTCATGGGAGTCTTAAAGAAATATGTTCATAACCGTGCTAGGCCAGAAGGAAGCATCTCCAAGGGCAGTCAAAATGAGGAGGTCATTGAGTTTTGTATTGACTTTATTCCTGACCTTAAGCCGATTGGTGTTCCTGAATCACGGCATAAGGGCAGACTGGATGGAAAAGGCACGCTAGGAGGGGAACAAATAATATGTATGGACGGACATTCTCTCACTGAAGCACACTACACAGTTCTACCGAATTCTGCCTTGGTGGCTCCGTATATGGATGAACACAAGTATTTGCTACGCTCCAAACACCCGGAGCGGTCTGATGACTGGATTACACGTGAACAAACCAGGAGTTTTGCCAGCTGGTTGCAAGCACGTACCATGCATGACACCTCTATTGAAGATGACCTGTACTTGCTGTCCCAGTTACCATCTTCGAATATAATGACTTTCAAAGGGTACCAGATAAATGGTAATACATTTTACATGATCGCCCAAGATAAGAAGAGCACCAACCAACACAGTGGTGTCCGCTTTGATGCAGAAACCAAGACGGGAAAGGAAACATATTATGGTTATATACAGGACATATGGGAACTTGACTATCGACGTGGTTTGAAGGTCCCTTTGTTTCGGTGCAAATGGGTCAATATGACACGAGGCGGGGTAACGGAAGACCCGCAGTACGGAATGACAACAATGGATCTCAACAATCTTGTGTATGCAGACGAACCATTCGTCCTAGCCAATGATGTGGCACAGGTTTTCTATGTGAAGGACATGTCTACCAAGCCAAGAAAAAGAAAAGATAAGGAAGCGAATGCATCGTACGATGAGCCAAAGCGGCAGATAGTTCTTTCTAGGAAGAGAAACATCGTGGGAGTGGATGACAAGACAGGCAAGTCAGAAGATTAAGTTTGATGAAATTGCTCCATTCACAGTGAATATTGACCCGAGCATCCCGTTAAATGATGAAGATTTTCCATGGCTACGACGCAAAGGGACACACGCGAAGAAAAAGTTTCACACCCAAAGATCTGGGATGTGATCGGCTTAACTATCATCACTTTCTTCTGTGTTTCACACCCAGGAGGGATCTCTGTAATAGTTAGGGCAGCTAGTTATGTGTTTTGGCATTTGAAACGCGAAGAAATTTTATGTGCAAGCAAATTCTTTCATGCATTTACTGATTTTTTCAGCTAAATGACCCTGAAATTGAAAAGCATTTCAAATGAACTCAAAAAAGGTTGAAAGTTGGCATGGTATCATAATTTCACCCACATAGCATGTGCAAAAAAGTAGAGAGGGTTATCGCAAAAACTGGATGCACTTCGTGTACAAAATGGACAATCTGTTTCGAAGTATCAGGGTTTCGGACGAAAACTCATCCGTTACAAAGGCATTTCATTTTTTAAATAACCTAAGCATTATCAAATTGAATATAATGATAAAACACACTAATATTAAACATAAAAAAAAGAATCACTGAAAAATCTATTTTCAAAGTTAAGTTATTCACAAAAATAAATAAAGCAAAAAAAATAAGAAAACAAAGCCCACCTACTGGGCCACAGCGGCATGCATACGACTAGAAACCCAAATTCAAGTTGGGCCAGGATGCAGGCCCGCTAGCCCAGTAGGCCCAACAGGGCATCGCAGAAGAGGTAGGCCCAGAAGGCCTGCTTAAGAGAGGAGCTCGAGACAGCAGCGACGGCGGGGCTTATAAGCAGGTGCGAGTGCCCCTCGGCTAGCGAGGTGGGACTAAACTTTTGTGCCCCTCGCCTGGCAGCGCACACCCTTTAGTACCGGGTCGTGGCACCAACCGGTACTAAAGGGGGGGCCTTTAGTACCGGTTGGAGCCACGACCCGGTACTAAAGGGTGTCGCTTCCCGCCGCTTGGGCTAGCCAAAACAGACCTTTAGTACCGGTTGGTGGCTCCAACCGGTACTAAAGGTGGGTTCTATATAAGAAAACACTTCAAAATTTCGTCAGTTTCTCATCTCTCCCTCTGCTTCTTCTCCTCTGCGCCGTCGCCCGCCGCCCCCGTCGCCGCCCCCGTCGCCGCCCCATCCCCGTTGTCGCCGCCCGTCGTCCCGTACCCGTCGTCACCGCCGCCCCGGCCCGTACGTCCCCGTCCCCGTCGCCGCCCCGGCCCGTACGTCCCCGTCCCCGTCGTCGCCGCCCCGTCGTCACCGCGCCCGTCGCCGTCCCCGTCGCCGCGCGCCCCCCGTCGCCGCCCCCCGTCGCCTCTCGCCTCGCCGGCCGGTGAACGCGCGCACACTCACACATACATTTTTAGTTATAAATTTTTCTGTTTTTTAGAAATTGTTAGACATTTTTCTGTTTTTTAGAAATAGGTAGAAATGTTAGAATTGTTAGAATAGTTAGAAATGTTAGAGTTGATAGAAATGTTAGAATTGTTAGAAATTTTTCTGTTTTTTAGTTATAGAAATAGTTATAAAAAAGTTAGAATTGTTAGAAATTTTTCTGCTTTTTTACTTATAGAAATAGTTATAAAAAAGTTAGAATTGTTAGAAATTTTTCTGTTTTTTAGTTATAGAAATAGTTATAAAAAAGTTAGAAATTTTTCTGTTTCTTAGTTATAGAAATATTACAAATGTTATAGAAATGTTAGTTATATATAGCATTGTTAGAAATGTTATAGAAATGTTAGAAATTTTAGTTATCAAAATCCAATCATTAAAAAAATGTTACTTTTTGCGGGCATATAGCTAGTATTTGTTGTCGACGATGCCCGGCCCGCATCCTCGCCGTCGACACGTCCGCGACGACGTCCAGCTGACCCATGTCCGGGACTGGGCTCCGCCGGGCTGGCACTGGGAGGTGCTGCCTGGAGGGGCGCGCCGCTTGATGAGGAACCCGGCCCCGGGTCCCGTCATCGACCCTGATCTCGTTTGGTGGCGTTCGTGTGGGCCAGTTTCGATGCGGAGGGAGCCGGCCCCGCCGAAGGTGGTACGTCGTCGTGTCAGGGACGAGGACGAGCACGTCCATCGCTACATGGTTGCGTTAGAGGGCGGCAGGTTCTCCAATACCTGGCAGTTTCTTCAGGGATCTCACTTCAGCTATGATCCTGTGAGGGTTCCTTCTCTTTGGGTGTCCACCGCCCGCGCCGCAGGAACCGCGAGTGTCCTAGATTCTTCTGTAGTATTCGATCTTTAATTAGCTACCTAGCCAGTGATGTACTATTCAATATTATATAATATTCGAGACGATGTATTCGAGATTAAATCTATTATTCGAGACGATGTATTCGAGATTATATCTATTATTCGAGACGATGTATTCGAGATTATATCTATTATTTGAGATTATACTAAATTGTTTTATATTTCTTTTGGCATAGTTAAATAAAAGCTATGGCGGACAATACCGACAGAGAGAGAGAACAGACCATGTTCGATATGATACGCGAGCCAGATGATGATCAGAATGAAGAAGATTTTGAAGGCTCCGAATTTCTAAACAACACCGGAGAGGGTGATATGATATTCGATCGCGACGACCGAATTGATGAAGTCATGAACTACGATTATGACGATGACGAAGAACATGTTGATCCTGAAACAACAAACACCGGCAAGGTATATATATTTATATAAGCAGGAATCTGGTGATCATCGCATGTTTTAAATGAGTTGAAGATATATTAACGAATCGATCTTTCTTCTTTCAGCCATTCGGATCGAGCAAATCTTCAGGCAAAAGGACGAAACGAGGCCCGAACAAAAAGTTGAAGGAGGGCGTAAAGTACAATATCGAGGCATTCAGACCTAATGGCGAACCATTAGCGCCTAAGAAGATTGTGGACAAGTTCGTTCGTCAGTGCGGAGTTCTTGTGAAGGACCAACTCCCGATCTCCCTTCAAGAATGGAGAAAGCCAGCAAAGCGACGTCTAGATGTTACTTTTGTCGACGAGATTAAAAAAAACTGCTTTGGGATACTCTCATGGAACATTTCACCCTACCAGATCATTTCACAGAAGCAGATGTGCAGAAAGTCAAGGACGCTACTCTTAGGAAGATGGCGGTTGCATTCAAGAACCACAACAGAACGACGTGGGAGAAGTACGTCAAGGGAGGAAGGAAGACTCCAGTATTCGAGGGGATACTAGAGAATCAAAGTGCTCATTGCGACGATTTCGTGAAATTCAAGGATTCAGAATTAGCTAAGGAACGGTCAAGAATAAACAAGAAGAATGCCAAAAAAAAGGATAAGTTCCATAAGCTGGGGCCAGGTGGCTACACGGTGGCAATGCCTAAGTGGGATAAGTCTTGCAGGTGTCATTCCGGTTACTAAGAGCTGGCCCCCCAGGTGCAGGAGTTGGTTCTATGCGCATGGGGGGGAGTTGGACCCGAAGACAGGCAAAGTTTTGACGAAGGCATGTCTGAACAGAGCCGACGATGACATACTTGTTGCAACAGAAGAGGCTCGAACGGGGGTGTTCCAGCCGAACAGAGAGAACGACGAGCTTACACGTGCCCTGAAAAATCCTGAACACCCGGGAAGAACATGAGGCAAGGGCGCTATTCCGTGGTATGAGGGGTTTTCGGAATGGAACGCCGACTACAGAACCCGTGCGAGAAGGAAGATTGCAGAGGAGAAGCAGAGGAAGATGGAGGAGGAGAAGAGGAAGCGGGACTATGAACTCCTTCAAGGCCTAGAATCCACGTACGCGGACTTGGCGGACAAATTCCAGCGGCAGCAGGAGCAGATCGACTCACTTAGCCAGCAAAGGGGGTCTCAGCAGCTGCAACAGCTAGCGGATGATCCAGCATTGGATACCACCGCCCCATCCATGCCGAGAAGCAGCGTGGGTTTCGCCCCGTTTGATGCAATGCTGGATAGATACCCCGTGGATGACATCATGGAGAACACTAACTGCGAGCTACACTTCAAAATGAAGAACATATCCATGAAGGTGGCAGACGGAGTTGCTTATACAAATTCCCCCGATGCAACCTTCCATTGCAACCTGATTCCAGCAGGCTATGCTCGTGTCGTGGTTGATGAGGTGGTGGACCAATATTCGGGGCTAGAGCTTGACATTCCTGGAGGTGACGAGGAGCACACACTCAGAGATGCCAAACATCGTATCATCCCATGGAGAAAGGATTGCATCATCTTTCGAAGGCCACCGACACCGCGTCACCCGACTCCTCGTCGAAGTCCGCCACCGAGTCAGCAGACTCCCGCTCCTCCAAGTCCACCAACGCGTGAGGCCACTCCTCCTCCTCCAAGTCCGGCAAAGTGTCAGGCCACTCCTCCTCCAAGTCCGACACAGCGTCAGACGTCCACTCCTCCTCCATGTCCGGCAAAGTGTCAGGCCACTCCTCCTCCAAGTCCGGCACAGCTTCAGGCCACTCCTCCTCGTCCAACTCAGCCCCGTCAGCCGTCTCCGCCGCCTTAGCAATCCATGAAGAGACACCCCGAAGCTATGGTGCGTAGCGGTACCAGTCGAGGTCATAGTACAGGAAGTACAGGCGGAGGCAAGCGATATAAATATGGTCCAAACCTCAGTACTCCTCTTCCTGAGAGGGCTTACGACAAGACCAAGGAGCGAACCAATGCCATAGTGCGAGCAGAAGTCGACGCCCATTTTGGACCGAAACCGCCACCGCCGCCAAGGGACAAAGTGCCTGTGGAAGTTCTTGACCACTTTGTTCGTATGGCTGAACCACCAGCTCCTAAGCCTGTTGACACAGACTATGAGCGCCACATCAGGAAGTTACATCGACAACGTCTACAGAAGGAGGCGAGCTCAAGCTCGAGCAAACAACAAGCAGCTGTCAAAAAATGCGGGAGAACTGTTGCCCAGCTGGGGGAACAGTGGGCGCAACCGATCCCCCCGCTTGTTGTGCCGCCAACAACACGTGACAGTACGCGCGGCCAATATTATTGTGCGCAAACAGTTTACGTTCCCCAGGTGGGCGATGTGGCAATAACCCAGGAGCATATAACACAGGCTGAAGAACTCAAGATCACTGTTGGACAACTCCTCGAGATCGAGGACATGCCTGTGCTTACAGAGGAGGAAATAAAACGGAAATATGTCCGGGGCCAACCTTTGGTCAAGCCAGAAGATGTCAAGAAGCTCCCAACGAGAATGTATGGATTGCATCAATGGTACATGGACATTACCAAGAGATCCAATCGACAGTCCCTCATGGTGCAAGTCAACAAGGATCATTTCTACCATGAGAAACCTGGGACCGTTGAGTATTCTGAACTGTTTCAGTTATACAATCAAGACGCACTCGACAAATCTATCGTTAGTTGCTATTGTCTGTAAGTGATTTCTTTCCGTAATTTAAGTCTCAAGCTAGCTGTATTGATCCTTTTGATCAATCATTATCTGTAATTATCCTCACTATATTCTTTTCTGTGGTATTATGCAGGATGAAGATGTATGAAATGAAAAAAGGTGGACGCTTTGGCATTGGGTTCATCGACCCAAACACCGTTAATGAATACACATGGAATATAAGCGACTGTTATAAAAAATAGGTAGAGGACAGCATGTTCGAGTTCTTGAAGCTCCTCAAATACAATGAAGATATACTACTTCCTTACAACTTCAAGTGAGTCACACTTTCTTGTACTACAAATTCTCTGTTTTTGCCTACTAGCTAGCTAGCTACATGTTTTTGCTTACATATATATGCCCGCTTAATTAAGACATGCAAACGTGTGTGCATGCAGATTTCACTGGATCTTGTGTATCATTAAAGTTGACGAAGGAACAGTTGAAATACTGGACTCACTACTCTCAGAAAATAGTGACTATAACATCTTGTTTGGGATAGTCAAAGGGTAATTTCAATCATTATTAACTATATATCTCGGCCTATTTAGTTCGTCATTTCATGATATGAACTATTTAAAAACCCCTTTATTCATTTTCTTTGTCGGCGGGCAGGGCTTGGGCAAGGTTCATCAGCAAAACGGAAGGCGAATGGAAACGACAGCTGAGATGGCTTCGACCCAGGGTAAGTAATTAAGTAGTGTGGTAGCTAGCTGCCATCTTTTTAATATTATCATGCTTGATTAATTATTATCTGATCAAATTAAATTCCATTCTCGTAAAGGCCATAAAGCAGGCGCAGGGGACTGATCTGTGTGCATACTGCGTTCGCGAGAACATTCGCATGATGGCGTATGAAAGGAGCAGATCTCAAAGACAGGAATGGGTACGCTTGTTAGAACACTATTCACAATTTGTGCACCGTTATCGATATCTAGTCACACAACTAATACACAAGCATATTGATCTCCTTCTTAACAGTTCACAGAGGTGCGGGACAAGCTCCTACATACGGAGCGCGTACAAGCACTTCAAGAGGAAATAGCGGGATTTTTGCTCGACCAGGTCATAAATCCGAAGGGAGAATACTATTACCCGCTACCGCCCCCATCGACCAGGTCATGAACCACTTCCAATTTTTCATCGTGCTCCGAAGGCACCAATTAGGCTAATGCAAACTGGCTCCAAAGGCAACATGCATATGTACGAGAAATTGTATATATAGCTATACATGTGTGTATGTGTGAATTAATATGGTGGTTTGTGAGACATTGATGATCTATATATATATATATGATTGGTTCTACTAGCTACCATATATATATATGCATAACGTGTACAATGTGTAGTATCGTAAAATACCAGCAAATGAAAAAGAATTAAAATGGAAAACACAAAATTAAATGAAAAAGAAATCATAAAACCAAAAACCCCCCAAACATTTTAGTACCGGTTGGTGTTACCAACCGGTACTAAAGGGCTCCCGGCCCCCGGAGCTGGCTCGTGCCACGTGGTTGCCCTTTAGCACCGGTTCGTGCTGGACCGGTACTAAAGGGGGGGGGCCTTTAGTGCCCAAACTTTAGTGTCGGTTATGGAACCGGCACTAAAGGGCCTTACAAACCGGTTCTATTGCCCGGTTCTGCACTAGTGCAATGGGATATCACGTGCCACTTGATGTATGTTTTGGTGATCAACTTGCAGGTTCCTCCCATGAACCTATGCACAGGGGTTGGCACAAGTTTTCGTCATGATTCTCCGGTAGAAACTTTGGGGCACTCTTTGTGGTTCTATGTGTTGGTTTGAATAGATGAATTGAGATTGTGTGATGCATATCGTATAATCATAACCACGGATACTTGAGGTGACATTGGAGTATCTAGGTGACATTAGGGTTTTGGTTGATTTGTGTCTTCAGGTGTTATTCTAGTATGAACTCTAGGGCTGTTTGTGACACTTATAGGAATAGCCCAACGGATTGATTGGAAAGAATAACTTTGAGGTGGTTTCATACCCTACCATAATCTTTTCGTTTGTTCTCCTCTATTAGTGGCTTTGGAGTGACTCTTTGTTGCATGTTGAGGGAAAGTTATGTGATCCAATTATGTTATGATTGTCGAGAGGACTTACACTAGTGAAAGTATGAACCCTAGGCCTTGTTTCCTATCATTGCAATAACGTTTACGTTTACTTTTACCGCTTGTTACCTTGCTGTTTTTATATTTTCAGTTTACAAAACCCATATCTACCATCGATATTGCACTTGTATCACCATCTCTTCGCCGAACTAGTGCACCTATACAATTTACCATTGTATTGGGTGTGTTGGGGACACAAGAGACTCTTTGTTATTTGGTTGCAGGGTTGCTTGAGAGAGACCATCTTCATCCTACGCCTCCCACAGATTGATAAACCTTAGGTCATCCACTTGAGGGAAATTTGCTACTGTCCTACAAACCTCTGCACTTGGAGGCCCAACAACGTCTACAAGAAGAAGGTTGTGTAGTAGACATCAAGCTCTTTTTTGGCGCCGTTGCCGGGGAGACTAGGTAAGTGAAGGTATATCTTTAGATCTTGCAATCGAATCTTCTTGTTTCTTGTTTTACCACTAGTTAGTCTATAAAAGAAAACTACAAAAAAATGGAATTGAGTTTGTCGCATACGCTTCACCTCTTTAATATCTTTCGTGAGTATGATGGAAAGGAAAATTGTGTCAAAGTGTTAGAAGAAGAATGCATTAAATTGTTTGGCACTAAATCTTTGAATGATGAGCATGATTGCAATGTTATTAGTACGAATTCTTTGAATATCCATGATGCTAATGATGATTGCACTAGTTATAATGAAAATGCCTCCTATAAACATGTCAATTTTTGTGGAGTAGATTGGGTTTGAAAGTACACACCAAATAGGGAAGATATATATTGCAAGAGGCATAAGTACTTAGAAACCAAATTGTTGCAAGAAGAGCTAGATGAATGTGCTGAAAGATTCAATATTTTTCGTGCCCTTTGTGAACTTTGCAATGAACATGGTCATTTAAAGCTCCAATGCTATTTGTTTCATGATCAAGTCGTGTCCAAATATTGTGATAATTTGATTACCCTTCAGCATCATAAAGAACTTAGCCTTATTTTGGGTTATGAAGAAATGAAACGTATAACTGAGGGTATTCCAAAATTTAATCGTGATAGAGTTCTTGATTTTGATCTAGAAAAGATTTATATGTATTGTGTGGTGAATTGTATTGAAAATCCTTATATTGCCAATTACATAAAGAAAAGAAAACAAATAGAAGATGAAGAAAATGCTAATGAAAGGGAAGAGAATTCCCAATACCCTCCTATTATTTCTTATGGTGAATCAGGTAACGAGGAGGAGCCTTCTATTCAACCCATCTCATTAATAAGGAGCTCCAGAAAGAGGATTGAACCCACACATGATGTGGTGAAGAAGAAGAAAAGAAAAAGGAAGAGAGGTAAAAAGGTATCTCTCCCAAATAAAGTTGCTCATATTATTGCTATGCTTCATGAAAATGGTACACTTGATGATGATCTCGTTATGCCTATTGCTTGTTGTGATGATTATGATTGGGAAGATAATGATACTTCTTATGATCTTGAAAATCTTTTTGGCACTTGCTTGGAAGAATATAATAATTGCTATACTATTGGTGCTATCCATGATATTAATGATGAGAGTGGTTATGCTTATGATATGAAAAGGCCCAACTTGGGGAAGTTGTGTTTGATGAGGATGACATATTTGAGAATATATTTGATGTAATTAATGTTTATCCCAAGCTTGGGGATGCTATGTTTAATGAAGATGATATTTTTAGCCTCTCAAGTTTTGATATGCAAAGTTGTTATGATGATAGCATGCCTTCTACTTATGTTGAATCTTATAATACTTATGAAAGTGTATTTGGAGAGGTCATGACTTTATTTAGTGATGTATACACTATTTCGGAAGAGGTTTCAATCGATTATGATGAGAACAAAGTTGCTACTTATGATGATTATTGTGATAAAACTTATGCTATAAAGAGTAGTGATGATTATATTTATAAAACTTGTCATGGTTATGACTACCCTATCTCTGAACATTACTCTTCTAATGTGGAAACGATTTATAGTATTCAAGTTTCTTATGATACTCCCACTATTCCGAATGAGAAGAATTTTGCTTATGTGGAGAGTAATAAAATTTCTACGCTAGTAGATCATGAAAAGAATTCTTTAGGTGCTGGTTATATTCTTGAGTTCATTCATGATGCTACTGAAAATTATTATGAGGGAGGCACATATGCTTGTAGGAATTGCAATAATATCAAGTTTCCTCTCTATGTGCTTAAGTTTTTAGAGTTATGCTTGTTTTACCTTCCTATACTAGATGATTATTGTTCCCATAAGTTGTTTGCTCACAAAATCCCTATGCATAGGAAGTGGGTTAGACTTAAATGTGCTAGTCATATTCTTCATGATGCTCTCTTTATGTTTCAATTCTTATGTTTTATGTGAGCATTATTGAAATCATCATGCCTAGCTAGGGGCATTAAACGATAGCGCTTGTTGGGAGGCAACCCAATTTTATTTTAGTTTTTTGCTTTTTGGTTATGTTTAGGAATAAATAATCCATCTAGCTTCTGGTTAGATGTGGTTTTGTGTTTTAATTAGTGTTTGTGCAAAGTAGAACCTTTGGGAAGACTTGGGTGAAGTCTTTATGATCATGCTGTAAAAAACAGAAACTTTAGCGCTCACGAGATTAGCTAGAACCTTTTACTGGAGAGTGCTATTTAGTTGATTATTTTTGCATATGATTACTAGACAAATTCCACAGGTACACCAATTTATTTTAGAATTTTTGGAGTTCCAGAAGTTTTCGTTAGTTACAGATTACTACAAACTGTTCTGTTTTTGACAGATTCTGTTTTTCGTGTGTTGTTTGCTTATTTGATGACTCTATGGATAGTAAAATAGTTTATAAACCATAGAGAAGTTGGAATACAGTAGGTTTAACACCAATATAAATAAATAATGAGTTCATTACAGTACCTTGAAGTGGTGTTTTGTTTTCTTTCGCTAACGGAGCTTACGAGTTTTCTGTTAAGTTTTGTGTTGTGAAGTTTTCAAGTTTTGGGTAAAGATTCGATGGAATATGGAATAAGGAGTGGAAAGAGCCTAGGCTTGGGGATGAACAAGGAACACCAATGTAATATTCAAGGATAACCAAGCGTCAAAGCTTGGGGATGCCCCAGAAGGCATCCCCTCTTTCGTCTTCGTTCATCGGTAACTTTACTTGGAGCTATATTTTTATTCACCACATGATATGTGTTTTGCTTGGAGCGTCATTTATTTTATTTTGATTTGCTTGCAGTTTGAATAAAGTATCAAGATCTGAAATTCTTAAATAGGAGAGTCTTCACATAGTTGCATAATTATTCGACTACTCATTGATCTTCGCTTATATCTTTTGGAGTAGTTTGTCGTTTCCTCTAGTGCTTCACTTATATCTTTTAGAGCATGGTGGTAGTTTTATTTTGTAGAAATAGATGAAGTCTAATGCTTCACTTATATTATTTTGAGAGTCTTAAATAGCATGGTAATTTTTTTAAATAATCCTAATATGCTAAGCATACAAGATTTGTAAGAATTCTTATGAGTGTGTTGAATACTAAGAAAAGTTTGATGCTTGATAATTGTTTTGAGATATGGAGGTGATAATATTAGAGTCATGCTAGTTGAGTAGTTGCGAATTTTGAAGAATACTTGTGTTGAAGTTTGAGATTCCCGTAGCATACACGTATGGTGAACCATTATGTAACGAATTCGGAGCATGAGGTGTTTATTGATTGTCTTCCTTATGAGTGGCGGTCGGGGACGAGCGATGGTCTTTTCCTACCAATCTATCCCCCTAGGAGCATGCGCGTAATATTTTGCTTTGATAACTTCTAGATTTTTGCAATAAGTATATGAGTTCTTTATGACTAATGTTGAGTCCATGGATTATACGCACTCTCACCCTTCCATCATTGCTTGCCTCTTCGGTACCGTGCATTGCCCTTTCTCACATCGAGAGTTGGTGCAAACTTCGCCGGTGCATCCAAACCCCGTGATATGATATGCTCTTTCGCACATAAACCACCATATATCTTCCTCAAAACAGCCACCGTACCTACCTATCATGGCATTTCCATAGCCATTCCGAGATATATTGACATGCAACTTTCCACCGTCCCGTTTATTATGACACGCTCCATCATTTTCATATTGCTAGCATGATCATGTAGTTGACATCGTATTCGTGGCAAAGCCACCGTTCATACTTCTTTCATACATGTCACTCTTGAATCATTGCATATCCCGGTATACCGCCGGAGGCATTCATATAGAGTCATATTTTGTTCTAAGTTTCGAGTTGTAATTGTTGAGTTGTAAGAAAAATAAAAGTCTGATGATCATCATTATTAGAGCATTGTCCCAGTGAGGAAAGGATGATGGAGACTATGATTCCCCCACAAGTCGGGATGAGACTCTGGATGAAAAAATTAAAAAAAAGAGGCCATAAAAAAGAGAAAGGCCCAAATAAAAATAAAAAAAATATAAAAAAATGAGAGAAAAAGAGAGAAGGGACAATGCTACTATCCTTTTACCACACTTGTGCTTCAAAGTAGCACCATGATCTTCATGATAGAGAGTCTCCTATGTTGTCACTTTCATATACTAGTGCGAATTTTTCATTATAGAACTTGGCTTGTATATTCCAATGATGGGCTTCCTCAAAATTTCCTAGGTCTTCATGAGCAAGCGAGTTGGGTGCACACCCACTTAGTTTCTTTTGTTGATCTTTCATATACTTATAGCTTTAGTGCATTCGTTGCATGGCAATCCCAACTCACTGTGACACTCCAAAAAAAATTATTTGGTCTTAGCAAAAACCTTGCTGATTTTTCTTCTGTGGATTGAGACCTTTCAAAATTTTCAAAAAAAAAATAACTATGAAGATTTGGATTTTTCATTCTGTTGATAACCACACATGACCTTGTATTTTCTCCCATGTGGTTAAACCACTCCAAAACCTCCTCTCCTCCTTGTTATCAATCTAAGATCCCTGCCCCAACTCATCCAAGCAAATTTTGGATTTTATTTTGGTTATTTCAAACCTCAAATCTTTTTTGACCTTTGATTTGAGCCTGACCCATTTTCAAAGCAAGTACCCCATTGCATTTGAGATTTGACTTCAAACCAACTCTACTGGCTAGTCATTTGAACCCACAACCCAGAACCATCTTGATCCACTCTTCTCCTTTTCAAAATTTTCAAATTTCACTCCCTGTAAGTTTGGACCAGATTTGCCAAATTTAGTGAAATTCATATCTACACTTCCCCAAAAATTCCACCAAAATTCAGGCAACCTACTGGTGCAATGAGTGACCACTCCACCAAAAATCAGCCCAAGGAAAAATGCCTACATGCCTGAATCATTTCGTCGAACACCTTGCATGCACTATTTCAGCCAAGTTCAGTTAAAATTCAGTTTCAGTGTTGATCGTCTTCAGTCACGCGCCCACAGTGCCCTTGGCACGTTGCTCGCCGCCTAGTCAGCTTGTCCGGAGCCCCGCACGCGCATTTGGCTTCTTCCTGGCGTCGGTGGCGCCCTGGCCCGACCACGCCGGCGTGTCTTGCGGCGGCTGAACCACCGTGGCAGCCAACAGGGAGCAGAACGGAGGCTCAACGCCGTTCCGCGCCGCACAACCCCGCTGATGGCTCCGCGTGGCCATCTCCACGCCAGCGCACGCATGCAGCACCGTCGCCGTGGCGCGACGCGCACAGTGCGCGCTCTCTGCCGCCGTTGAGCCTGTGCGGTCACCTCATCGTGGACAGACGCCATTACGCCGGGGCCAGCTCCGTTTAGTAGCGGAACGAATCCAGTAACCTCCACTGATGCTGCCCGACCGCTCAAACCACCCTCCAATCCACTGCTCGGCCGTAATCGCTCGCCGGAGATTCTCCATTTACGGCCACCCCGTCGATCTGCCTATAAAATGAGGCCCCGAGCTTCCACTCGAGCACCCACTAGCCCTGCACTCCCCCTAGAGCACGCCAGGCCTCTGGAAGAGCCCCGAGGAGGTCTCCTTCCTCGACTCCGACTGCCGCGACCCGCCACGGGATCCAGCCCGATTCGCCCCCGTGTGTGCTCCTCCGCCTCCATTCTCCTGCCAGTAGCTTCACCATGCATCCCTCGTTCTGACCCGCACTTCATTTTGAAGCTTGTAGCCCTCCACCGGAGTTCCCCATCCTCACCCGAACCGCCGTCCGCCGGAGTTAGTGTCGCCATCGACGTGGTGCTCCCCGTTGGACGAGTCCACCACCCACCAACGCGGAAGAAGACACTGAAGCTCTTGGTACCCTCCGTTTCTCCTAATTCGCCGTAGTTCGACGCCGGCGTCCACCGCCGTCTTCGGGCGCCGGCGAGCCTTTTCAAACCTGACATGCAGACCCCGCATGTCAGCCTCTGTTCTTTTATTCGCGAACCGTTTTCCGTTGGCGCCTTCGGGCAAAACACGCTTTCTCTCTTGCGCTTGCGCATTTCCAAACGAACCGTTTTCTGTTTTCTCAGTTAGAACCCTGGGAAGTTTCTGTTTCATTACAGATGAGTCCCTGGATGAAAACCTTCATAACTTTTTAACAGAAGCACATTTTTGAGTGATTCTTTTTCTGTTCTCTTCAAAATTTTGTCTAGTTTTTTATCAGATTTATTTGAAAATTAATTGCAATACTTTTTCTGCACCTCTCGGTATTCACGTTAGCGCGTATGTTTTCTCTATACCGTAGATACCAAAGGAGGTGACGGGGCCGCGAACTTCACCGAGCTAGGCTCCGACTACTCTGAACCAGGCAAGCATGTTCGAACTTTTGATATGATGAGTGTCTTGGCATGTTTGCATGTAGATAGTTTCATGGCATGTGTAAAGCATACCGATGAACCGTTCATTATGCATTGTTGAGGCAAGTAAGCCCGATGATTTCACACGTCGTTGGACATAAGTATGCAAGGCCATGTGTTGGCATGAAGATGGGTAAGATGGCAGTGTTGTAGCATGCCAGTCTTAGGCCATGCGAGTTATCTTCAGTACCAACCCATATCGGTTGGGTTCAAATCCATTTCCATTCCCTGTACTACCACATGTTTCCCGAAAGGGATATGGTTTAGTAAGACGCAAACCGCTTTCTGGGTACACACCAAAAAGGAGAGGCCGGGATGATGGTTCCATGGCCCTGGATTAAAGCCAGGCATCCGGTCAGGGGGCATGGGTGTTTCTGGTTGGGACCGAGAGGGGGGCACCCCTTAGAGCGCGCGTATATAAATTTGATCCCATGCTATTCGAGATTGTGATCTCCCCGTCTCAATAGTTTTTCTTGGACGATGTTGAGGGTGATTCCTGGCATCGAAGAGTTGGATGGGTGTGTACTGGTTAGCTGTGTTTCCTTCTGAAATACCATAACGGAATTAGTCCTGGTGACTACGGAAATCCGTCGATTGTGGGAAATTTTTGTACAAACTCTGCAGAGCTCTATATCCTTAAATCATCTTATCTATATCAAAGTTCCCTGCTAACAGTCATGTGCCAGTTTGGTGACAGATTACCCGGTGGGACACATGGGCACTAAGACCAATTAAATGTTTATCCTTGTGGATGGACTAACCCGTTTAATTCCATGAGTTGAATATATTTATGATGAATATATTATTTCCTTATCAGTCAAAAGCCCTTTATGTGGTGTCGCTCAGACGCCCGACTGTGGCATTTCTTTTAAGCCCTTTATGTGGTGTCGCTCAGACGCCCGACTGTGGCATTTCTTTTTAAAGCCCTTTATGAGGTGTCGCTCAGACGCCCAACTGTGGAATTTCTTTTAAGCCCTTTATGTGGTGTCGCTCAGACGCCCGACTGTGGTATTATTATTATTCCGCATTTTCCGCTCGAGGAGTCTTTCAGACACTCGTTTGGCACCAGTATTATTATTCCGCATTTTCCGCTCGAGGAGTCTTTCAGACACTCGTTTGGTACCAGTATTATTATTCCGCATTTTCCGCTCGAGGAGTCTTTCAGACACTCGTTTGGCACCAGTATTATTATTCCGCATTTTCCACTCGAGGAGTCTTTCAGACACTCGTTTGGCACCAGCATTATTATTCTGCATTTTCCGCTCGAGGAGTCTTTCAGACACTCGCTTGGCACCCAATATTATTTCCTCTATTTCTGATTGTACTGGTTAACTCATTCATGTATTTCATGTTAGCATTTGTTATATCTTACGTCCGAACTGTCTTGCGAGTACTTTCAAAGTACTCACTGGCTTGTTGATTTGGCCAGATGCTGACGAAGGTGATCTCATGGATGAAGAGTTCGATAGCGAATCGGACGCCTAGAGGAGTCCCAGTCAGTCTCGTGCGACCCTGGAGTTGGTCACTGTTTTATATCCGCTTCCGCTACCCTAATAAATTCATCGAGCCTCACCTCGACGCTCGATGGGATGTTAGTTTGAGAATCCCATATCCACTCCCCACTGTGTTTCTCCACCTCTACCATATTTGCGAGTCAGTAGTATGCCACCACTCCCTTGTATCATTAATCGCCTTTATGTATAATTATTGGCACGCTTGTAATAAATTGTTGAGCATCGTCAGCTCAACCCTGTAACATATTTATGCTACTGGCTTATTGTATCAAAGTTTGTATGCCAGTGAGGAGGCTTTATCTCAAACTGGAATCTAAAGATTGGTTTCTCAATAAATATTTTTATTGGAAAACCGGTCGTGGCAAGCTTGGTACCAGAACCAGGCTGACTGTAGGAAACCACTAGGTGCGATCGCTAATCGCTTATTAGCATGATAGAGCTTATTCATGTTTTTGCAATAGTAGTCATTTTTCTGACAGTCAGCATATATTTATGATCTGACCATTCAGGATTTTTGCCTACTTTTGTAGATGGCCGACCGCAGCTGCGAGTCTTAGACCTTCGCCAACGTGCCCGATGGGTTCGTCAAGCTTCTCTCCTTCATCGTTCAGGTCGCGATGGGGCCGTCTGTGTGCCCAGTCGTCACTCTCTGTCAGCACAGAGTCAATGACAGTCTGACTATGCACCAGGCCGCGGTGCAGTTCAAGGGAGGGCGTGGTGAGCTACGCCGCTTCCGGTTCTTGGGGAGAGCCATGCCTTCGGAGAAGCATGCCATCCAGATGGCAGCCCGTGAGGCGATAGCTCGTCTCAGGGATGCCCTTCCCGCGATGAAGGCTCGTCGCTACCGCTATCTTCCATGCCATGTGCCCTACACCTGTCACTACGCATTCTCCTGCCCCAGAGGAGAACGAGACGAGGCTTTTGAGATGCTTATTGAGTATCTCTGGGCCTTGGAGGCAGCCTTCAACAACTTAGTAGATGACTTTGTGGCCGCTCGTGTGGACTCAGTCCACGGTTGTGCCGCCAACCGGAGGGAGCTCCTGCCCACCGCACCGCCACTGACTTTTGTCTCGTCCTCTGTGTCCCGTGCCCCTGCTCGTCGCCTGCCTACCACCGAGGAGTTCAACCGAGCCATTGCGCCCACTCCAGCGCGCACTGCACCACCCTTCGCGCCCACTCCAGTCCGTGTCATTCCGCCCCTGGCACCCGCTCCATCTACTCAGCGCAGCACTACTCGTATGGAGCCTATTAGCGAGGAAGAAGTTGAGTCCCCGGCTTCGCTACGCCTCACCCTTGGCAGGGCCAAGGACGTCATCAACATCTCCGACTGAGTACGCTTAGCCGCCATGTGTTGCATCGCCATGTAAGATGTTGTGAGTAGTAGCTTGTTTGCGCATCATGTAGGATCTGGAGAAGTGCACTGGCCTAAATAACATGTCAGGGTTATGTACGCATATCCTGAGTGATGTATTGTATAATTATCGCCGCGTGTAAGATACGTAATGACGCAGTCCTTCTCTATGCGCAAATCGATTTGTTTTCCCTTGAGTAATCTTGGCTTTAAAAATTTATTTGTCAACCTTGTGCATTATGGGTTTTATCTTTGCAACCCTTCCTTTTTTTTCTTATGGGTTTTACAAATACATCCCCAGAGTGAAAAATGTCTCGTCCTTGGACTCGCTCCATGCCAGCTCCACCAGAGGAAGATTATGGCAATCAACCGGGCAACAATTTTGCACAAGGGCAGTCAAGTCAACACTATAATACTCAATCAGGCAACAATTTTGCACGAGGTCAGACAAGTCAACAGGACAGTGAAACGGCACTTTCCCAAATGTGCCGCCTTTATGAACAGAGTCAGCAACAACATCGGGAAATAATGAACCAAGTCATTAACATGGGAAATCACCATGGGCAGTATCCGCAGCATTCCAAGTTATCTGAGCTACAGAAGACACGTCCCTCAACATTTTCTCATACTGACAAGCCACTTGAGGCCGAAGACTGGCTTCGCGATATGGAGAGAAAGTTAATTATTGCAAAATGCTCAGACCCAGAAAAGGTACTGTACGCACCGCATTATCTCACGGGAGCAGCCGCATCCTGGTGGGAGAATTTTCTGCACATGCATCCCAACGAAAATGATATAACCTGGGATGATTTCAAAGAAGGTTTCCGTGGCGCGCATATTCCTAAGAGTATTATGAAAATCAAGAAAAGAGAGTTCGATGACCTCAAGCAAAGGAACATGACAGTGTCAGATTACAACGGCCAATTTACTCTGTTATCCTGCTACGCCAACGAAGAGCGTATGACTGAAAGCAAGAAAATGGAGAAGTTCCTTGACGGACTAGCGCCCGCGCTTAAATGCCAACTGGTCATACACACTTTCCCAGATTTTAAGACGCTGGTGGATAAAGCCATTACTCTGGAAAATGAAAGACGCAGTTTGGAAGATATCCGCAAGCGAAAAAGGGACCAGACTAACCATGCTCGCAATCACCGAAATAAGACCGATTTTCAGAAGGGTGGGACGCACAAATCATCATCCAACGTCTCACGCCCAACAAAGAATTTTCATGCTAGGGACAAGGAGTTCACATATCGCCCAGGTGTTACTTGTTACGCCTGTGGAGAAGAAGGACACTATGCCAAGCAGTGTCCCAAGCCAAGAAGCTCAGCACCAAAGCCGAACAACGGCAACAATAATTCAGCGCCCAAGCGAAACAACTTCAATCCCAACAATAACCACAGGAAAGGTCATCTGAACCACGTGACCAGAGAGGAGGCACAAAATGCTCCGGATATCGTACTCGGTACGTTCCCTGTCAACACAATACCTGCAACGGTTTTGTTTGATTCTGGAGCTTCTCACTCTTTTATTTCGAAAAGTTTTGCTTTGCAAAATAATTTTTCGATGCTTCCTTTGGAGAAATCCATGATCATCAAGTCCCCTGGGATTCAGCAAGTCACTCAGAATTACTGTCAGGTTGTGATTATTGAGTTCAAAGGATTGAAGTTTCACGCCAATCTCATTGTGTTGGAAAATAAAGGACTAGATGTCATCCTAGGGATGGACTGGTTAACCACCAACAAAGGTTTCATTGACTGTTTCAACCGGACCGTGATTCTCACACACCACCATGGTAAGACAATAAGAGTATCCGCCAAAGAAAGGGAAATGCGCAGACAACCAAGACTGAACAAGGTGGACATTTCTGAATTAAACAAGGTTCCAGTGGTGTGTGAGTTTCCAGACGTATTTCCCGAAGAGCTACCAGGCATGCCACCAGACCGAGAAATAGAATTCAGCATTGAGCTAGCACCAGGGACCACCCCCATATACAAGAAACCATACAGAATGGCACCATCCGAGTTAGTTGAACTGAAGAAACAAATAAAGGAATTGCTTGACAAGGGATACATTCGAGCCAGTTCCTCACCATGGGGATCACCAATTTTGTTTGCCAAAAAGAAAGATGGAACACTGCGATTGTGTATTGACTACCGAGCACTCAACATGGTCACGGTCAAGAACAAATACCCGATGCCAAGAATAAATGATTTATTCGATCAACTCGCTAAGGCCAAGGTATTCTCAAAAATCGACCTAAGGTCAGGATACCATCAATTAAAGGTACGAACAAAAGATATCCCCAAGACAGCCTTCACCTCCAGATATGGACTGTATGAGTTCACAGTAATGCCTTTTGGATTAACAAATGCCCCTGCATATTTTGTTTACCTCATGAACAAAGTATTTATGAATTTTATGGACAAGTTCGTTGTGGTATTCATCGACGATATTTTAGTATACTCCAAAACACCAGAAGAACACGCTGAACATCTCAGAATTGTACTAGGAGAACTCAGGAAACACCAATTGTAAGCCAAGTTTAGCAAGTGTGAGTTTTGGTTAAGGCAAGTAGGCTTTCTAGGCCACGTGCTAACCCAAGACGGGATCGCCGTGGACCCAGAGAAAGTCAAGACCGTACTTGGCTGGAAGTCACCAGCAAGCGTAACGGACATACGGAGTTTCTTGGGAATGGCAGGATATTACCGCAGATTTATTGAAGGATTCTCCACCATAGCCAAGCCAATGACGCAGTTGCTCAAGAAAGATAAGAAGTTTGAATGGACAGAAGCCTGTGAGAAAAGTTTCCAAGAGCTAAAACGGAAATTAACAACAGCACCAGTATTGATTGTGCCAGACATACGCAAGAATTTTGAAGTATATTGTGACGCGTCTAGAAAGGGACTCGGATGCGTATTAATGCAAGACGGCAAGGTTGTCGCATACGCTTCGAGGCAACTTCGCAAGCATGAGGAAAACTATCCCACTCATGACTTAGAAATGGCAGCAGTTATTCATGCACTCAAGGAATGGAGGCATATCCTACATGGAAATCGATGTGAAATATATACGGACCATAAAAGTCTCAAATATATTTTCACACAGCCAGAGCTGAATTTAAGGCAACGACGCTGGTTGGAACTAGTAAAGGATTATGATGTCGGAATCCACTATCATCCTGTAAAAGCAAATGTATTAGCCGATGCTCTTAGTCGGAACCCCAGCACCGACAACAACAGTCTGCCCAGCTTAATACCCGAATTCCAACGGGAATTTGCCAGACTCAACTTGTTGATGGTAGCAAAAGGCACCATAACAAACTTGGAGATACAACCCAACCTTGTGAAAAGAATCATAGAAGCCCAGCCGGGTCACCCCAGCATTGAAGGCATCAAAAGAAAGGTGAGTATGGGCAAGGCCTCGAAATTCATCATAGACGAAGAAGGGACACTATGGTACGGAAACAAACTCTGTGTGCCAGACATAGAAGACCTCAAACGGCAAATTCTAGCTGAAGCCCACACCGCTCCATATTCGATCCATCCTGGAGGAACCAAGATGTATAAGGATATCCAGGAAGGATTTTGGTGGCACGGTATGAAGAGGGACATAGCCACCTTCATTGCATGCTGCGACTCTTGTCAACGTATAAAGGCTGAACATCAGAGACCAGCCGGACTACTGCAACCAAATAAAATACCTGAGTGGAAATGGGATGAAATAGGGATGGATTTCATTGTCGGACTACCTCGATCACGACACGGGAATGATGCCATATGGGTTATCACCGACAGGTTGACTAAGGTGGCACATTTCATTCCAGTAAAGACGACCCACACCACTCAGAAGCTTGCCAAGATATATCTCTCCCGCATAGTTTGTCTGCACGGTGTCCCGAAGACTATAATATCTGACAGAGGAACACAGTTCGTCTCGAGATTCTGGGAGCAATTACAACAGGCTCTAGGAACTCAACTAGCCTTCAGTACGGCATACCACCCCCAGACAGATGGACAAACAGAACGGGTAAACCAGATTTTAGAGGACATGCTGAGAGCATGTGTCCTCACCTATGGAACCAGTTGGGAAGACAGCCTGCCATACGTCGAGTTCGCGTACAACAACAGTCATCAGGCCAGCCTGCAAATGGCACCATTTGAGGCCTTGTATGGACGAAGATGTCGTACCCCGTTAATTTGGTCAGAGACCGGAGACAGCTGTATCTTCGGCCCAGACATGCTCAAGGAAGCCGAGGAAAAGGTCCAGCTAATCAGAGATCGACTCAAGACCGCCCAAAGCCGACAAAAAAGTTATTACGATCAGAAACATCGTGGGGTCAGCTTCGAACCCGGAGAATTCGTGTATCTACGAGTATCCCCTATGAGAGGACTACAACGATTCAAGATCAAAGGGAAACTAGCACCAAGGTTCATCGGGCCATTCGGTATATTGGCACGGAGAGGCATTGTAGCCTACCAGCTAGACCTACCTAAGGAACTATCAGATATCCACAACGTATTCCACGTTTCACAATTAAGGAAATGCGTAAGCAACCCAGAGAAACAAATATCCCATGAGAACGTAGACGTGCAGCCAGACCTCACTTATCGGGAACACCCAGTAAAAATATTAGAGGAGTCTGAAAGGAGGACCCGGCAGAAAACCGTCAAATTTTTCAAAGTTCAGTGGAGTAATCACACCGAAAGTGAAGCAACATGGGAAAGAGAGGATTTTCTTCGAACAGAGCATCCGCACTTATTTGAGGATCAACTGAAATCTCGGGGACGAGATTTTTCCTAAGGGGGTAGGTGTTGTGACAATCCAAAAAATTTTATTTGGTATTAGCAAAAACCTTGCTGATTTTTCTTTTGTGGATTGAGACCTTTCAAAATTTTCAAAAAAAAATAACTATGAAGATTTGGATTTTTCATTCTATTGATAACCACACATGACCTTGTATTTTCTCCCATGTGGTTAAACCACTCCAAAACCTCCTCTCCTCCTTGTTATCAATCTAAGATCCCTGCCCCAACTCATCCAAGCAAATTTTGGATTTTATTTTGGTTATTTCAAACCTCAAATCTTTTCTGACCTTTGATTTGAGCCTGACCCATTTTCAAAGCAAGTACCCCATTGCATTTGAGATTTGACTTCAAACCAACTCTACTGGCTAGTCCTTTGAACCCACAACCCAGAACCATCTTGATCCACTCTTCTCCTTTTCAAATTTTTCAAATTTCACACCCTGTAAGTTTGGACCAGATTTGCCAAATTTAGTGAAATTCATATCTACACTTCCCCAAAAATTCCACGAAAATTCAGGCAACCTACTGGTGCAATGAGTGACCACTCCACCAAAAATCAGCCCAAGGAAAAATGCCTACATGCCTGAATCATTTCGTCGAACACCTTGCATGCACTATTTCAGCCAAGTTCAGTTAAAATTCAGTTTCAGTGTTGATCGTCTTCAGTCACGCGCCCACAGTGCCCTTGGCACGTTGCTCGCCGCCTAGTCAGCTTGTCCGGAGCCCCGCACGCGCATTTGGCTTCTTCCTGGCGTCGGTGGCGCCCTGGCCCGACCACGCCGGCGTGTCTTGCGGCGGCTGAACCGCCGTGGCAGCCAACAGGGAGCAGAACGGAGGCTCAACGCCGTTCCACGCCGCACAACCCCGCTGATGGATCCGCGTGGCCATCTCCACGCCAGCGCACGCATGCAGCACCGTCGCCGTGGCGCGACGCGCACAGCGCGCGCTCTCTGCCGCCGTTGAGCCCGTGCGGTCACCTCATCGTGGACAGACGCCATTACGCCGGGGCCAGCTCCGTTTAGTAGCGGAACGAATCCAGTAACCTCCACTGATGCTGCCCGACTGCTCAAACCACCCTCCAATCCACTGCTCCGCCGTAATCGCTCGCCGGAGATTCTCCGTTTACGGCCACCCCGTCGATCTGCCTATAAAATGAGGCCCCGAGCTTCAACTCGAGCACCCACTAGCCCTGCACTCCCCCTAGAGCACGCCAGGCCTCTGGAAGAGCCCCGAGGAGGTCTCCTTCCTCGACTCCGACCGCCGCGACCCGCCACGGGATCCAGCCCGATTCGCCCCCGTGTGTGCTCCTCCGCCTCCATTCTCCTGCCAGTAGCTTCACCATGCATCCCTCGTTCTGACCCGCACTTCATTTTGAAGCTTGCAGCCCTCCACCGGAGTTCCCCATCCTCACCCGAACCGCCGTCCGCCGGAGTTAGTGTCGCCGTCGACGTGGTGCTCCCCGTTGGACGACTTCACCACCCACCGACGCGGAAGAAGACACTGAAGCTCTTGGTACCCTCCGTTTCTCCTAATTCGCCGTAGTTCGACGCCGGCGTCCACCGCCGTCTTCGGGCGCCGGCGAGCCTTTTCAAACCTGACATGCGGACCCCGCATGTCAGCCTCTGTTCTTTTATTCGCGAACCGTTTTCTGTTGGCGCCTTCGGGCAAAACACGCTTTCTCTCTTGCGCTTGCGCATTTCCAAATGAACCATTTTCTGTTTTCTCAGTTAGAACCCTGGGAAGTTTCTGTTTCATTACAGATGAGTCCCTGGATGAAAACCTTCATAACTTTTTAACAGAAGCACATTTTTGAGTGATTCTTTTTCTGTTCTCTTCAAAATTTTGTCTAGTTTTTTATCAGATTTATTTGAAAATTAATTGCAATACTTTTTCTGCACCTCTCGGTATTCACGTTAGCGCGTATGTTTTCTCTATACCGTAGATACCAAAGGAGGTGACGGGGCCGCGAACTTCACCGAGCTAGGCTCCGACTACTCTGAACCAGGCAAGCATGTTCGAACTTTTGATATGATGAGTGTCTTGGCATGTTTGCATGTAGATAGTTTCATGGCATGTGTAAAGCATACCGATGAACCGTTCATTATGCATTGTTGAGGCAAGTAAGCCCGATGATTTCACACGTCGTTGGACATAAGTATGCAAGTCCATGTGTTGGCATGAAGATGGGTAAGATGGCAGTGTTGTAGCATGCCAGTCTTAGGCCATGCGAGTTATCTTCAGTACCAACCCATATCGGTTGGGTTCAAATCCATTTCCATTCCCTGTACTACCACATGTTTCCCGAAAGGGATATGGTTTAGTAAGACGCAAACCGCTTTCTGGGTACACACCAAAAAGGAGAGGCCGGGATGATGGTTCCATGGCCCTGGATTAAAGCCAGGCATCCGGTCAGGGGGCATGGGTGTTTCTGGTTGGGACCGAGAGGGGGGCACCCCTTAGAGCGCGCGTATATAAATTTGATCCCATGCTATTCGAGATTGTGATCTCCCCGTCTCAATAGTTTTTCTTGGACGATGTTGAGGGTGATTCCTGGCATCGAAGAGTTGGATGGGTGTGTACTGGTTAGCTGTGTTTCCTTCTGAAATGCCGTAACGGAATTAGTCCTGGTGACTACGGAAATCCGTCGACTGTGGGAAATTTTTGTACAAACTCTGCAGAGCTCTATATCAATAAATCATCTCATCTATATCCAAGTTCCCTGCTAACAGTCATGTGCCAGTTTGGTGACAGATTACCCGGTGGGACACATGGGCACTAAGACCGGTTAAATGTTTATCCTTGTGGATGGACTAACCCGTTTAATTCCATGAGTTGAATATATTTATGATGAATATATTATTTCCTTATCAGTCAAAAGCCCTTTATGTGGTGTCGCTCAGACGCCTGACTGTGGCATTTCTTTTAAGCCCTTTATGTGGTGTCGCTCAGACGCCCGACTGTGGCATTTCTTTTTAAAGCCCTTTATGAGGTGTCGCTCAGACGCCCGACTGTGGCATTTCTTTTAAGCCCTTTATGTGGTGTCGCTCAGACGCCCGACTGTGGTATTATTATTCTGCATTTTCCGCTCGAGGAGTCTTTCAGACACTCGTTTGGCACCAGTATTATTATTCCGCATTTTCCGCTCGAGGAGTCTTTCAGACACTCGTTTGGCACCAGTATTATTATTCCACATTTTCCGCTCGAGGAGTCTTTCAGACACTCGTTTGGCACCAGCATTATTATTCTGCATTTTCCGCTCGAGGAGTCTTTCAGACACTCGCTTGGCACCCAGTATTATTTCCTCTATTTCTGATTGTACTGGTTAACTCATTCATGTATTTCATGTTAGCATTTGTTATATCTTACGTCCGAACTGTCTTGCGAGTACTTTCAAAGTACTCACTGGCTTGTTGATTTGTCCAGATGCTGACGAAGGTGATCTCATGGATGAAGAGTTCGATAGCGAATCCGACGCCTAAAGGAGTCCTAGTCAGTCTCGTGCGACCCTGGAGTTGGTCACTGTTTTATATCCGCTTCCGCTACCCTAATAAATTCATCGAGCCTCACCTCGACGCTCGATGGGATGTTAGTTTGAGAATCCCATATCCACTCCCCACTGTGTTTCTCCACCTCTACCATATTTGCGAGTCAGTAGTATGCCACCACTCCCTTGTATCATTAATCGCCTTTATGTATAATTATTGGCACGCTTGTAATAAATTGTTGAGCATCGTCAGCTCAACCCTGTAACATATTTATGCTACTGGCTTATTGTATCAAAGTTTGTCTGCCAGTGAGGAGGCTTTATCTCAAACTGGAATCTAAAGATTGGTTTCTCAATAAATATTTTTATTGGAAAACCGGTCGTGGCAAGCTTGGTACCAGAGCCAGGCTGACTGTAGGAAACCACTAGGTGCGATCGCTAATCGGTTATTAGCATGATAGAGCTTATTCATGTTTTTGCAATAGTAGTCATTTTTCTGACAGTCAGCATATATTTATGATCTGACCATTCAGGATTTTTGCCTACTTTTGTAGATGGCCGACCGCAGCTGCGAGTCTCAGACCTTCGCCAACGTGCCCGATGGGTTCGTCAAGCTTCTCTCCTTCATCGTTCAGGTCGCGATGGGGCCGTCTGTGCGCCCAGTCGTCACTCTCTGTCAGCACAGAGTCAACGACAGTCTGACTATGCACCAGGCCGCGGTGCAGTTCAAGGGAGGGCGTGGTGAGCTACGCCGCTTCCGGTTCTTGGGGAGAGCCATGCCTTCGGAGAAGCATGCCATCCAGATGGCAGCCCGCGAGGCGATAGCTCGTCTCAGGGATGCCCTTCCCGCGATGAAGGCTCGTCGCTACCGCTATCTTCCATGCCATGTGCCCTACACCTGTCACTACGCATTCTCCTGCCCCAGAGGAGAACGAGACGAGGCTTTTGAGATGCTTATTGAGTATCTCTGGGCCTTGGAGGCAGCCTTCAACAACTTAGTAGATGACTTTGTGGCCGCTCGTGTGGACTCAGTCCACGGTTGTGCCGCCAACCGGAGGGAGCTCCTGCCCACCGCACCGCCACTGACTTTTGTCTCGTCCTCTGTGTCCCGTGCCCCTGCTCGTCGCCTGCCTACCACCGAGGAGTTCAACCGAGCCATTGCGCCCACTCCAGCGTGCACTGCACCACCCTTCGCGCCCACTCCAGTCCGTGTCATTCCGCCCCTGGCACCCGCTCCATCTACTCGGCGCAGCACTACTCGTATGGAGCCCATTAGCGAGGAAGAAGTCGAGTCCCCGGCTTCGCTACGCCTCACCCTTGGCAGGGCCAAGGACGTCATCAACATATCCGACTGAGTACGCTTAGCCGCCATGCGTTGCATCGCCATGTAAGATGTTGTGAGTAGTAGCTTGTTTGCGCATCATGTAGGATCTGGAGAAGTGCACTGGCCTAAATAACATGTCAGGGTTATGTACGCATATCCTGAGTGATGTATTGTATAATTATCGCCGCGTGTAAGATACGTAATGACGTAGTCCTTCTCTATGCGCAAATCGATTTGTTTTCCCTTGAGTAATCTTGGCTTTAAAAATTTATTTGTCAACCTTGTGCATTATGGGTTTTATCTTTGCAACCCTTCCTTTTTTTCTTATGGGTTTTACAAATACATCCCCAGAGTGAAAAATGTCTCGTCCTTGGACTCGCTCCATGCCAGCTCCACCAGAGGAAGATTATG
This sequence comes from Aegilops umbellulata, assembly GCA_032464435.1. Classification (NCBI taxonomy): domain Eukaryota; kingdom Viridiplantae; phylum Streptophyta; class Magnoliopsida; order Poales; family Poaceae; genus Aegilops; species Aegilops umbellulata. The sequence continues at coordinate 494,878,176 of CP136056.1, forward strand.
GCAATCAACCGGGCAACAATTTTGCACAAGGGCAGTCAAGTCAACACTATAATACTCAATCAGGCAACAATTTTGCACGAGGTCAGACAAGTCAACAGGACAGTGAAACGGCACTTTCCCAAATGTGCCGCCTTTATGAACAGAGTCAGCAACAACATCGGGAAATAATGAACCAAGTCATTAACATGGGAAATCACCATGGGCAGTATCCGCAGCATTCCAAGTTATCTGAGCTACAGAAGACACGTCCCTCAACATTTTCTCATACTGACAAGCCACTTGAGGCCGAAGACTGGCTTCGCGATATGGAGAGAAAGTTAATTATTGCAAAATGCTCAGACCCAGAAAAGGTACTGTACGCACCGCATTATCTCACGGGAGCAGCCGCATCCTGGTGGGAGAATTTTCTGCACATGCATCCCAACGAAAATGATATAACCTGGGATGATTTCAAAGAAGGTTTCCGTGGCGCGCATATTCCTAAGAGTATTATGAAAATCAAGAAAAGAGAGTTCGATGACCTCAAGGAAAGGAACATGACAGTGTCAGATTACAACGGCCAATTTACTCTGTTATCCCGCTACGCCAACGAAGAGCGTATGACTGAAAGCAAGAAAATGGAGAAGTTCCTTGACGGACTAGCGCCCGCGCTTAAATGCCAACTGGTCATACACACTTTCCCAGATTTTAAGACGCTGGTGGATAAAGCCATTACTCTGGAAAATGAAAGACGCAGTTTGGAAGATATCCGCAAGCGAAAAAGGGACCAGACTAACCATGCTCGCAATCACCGAAATAAGACCGATTTTCAGAAGGGTGGGACGCACAAATCATCATCCAACGTCTCACGCCCAACAAAGAATTCTCATGCTAGGGACAAGGAGTTCACATATCGCCCAGGTGTTACTTGTTACCCCTGTGGAGAAGAAGGACACTATGCCAAGCAGTGTCCCAAGCCAAGAAGCTCAGCACCAAAGCCGAACAACGGCAACAATAATTCAGCGCCCAAGCAAAACAACTTCAATCCCAACAATAACCACAGGAAAGGTCATCTGAACCACGTGACCAGAGAGGAGGCACAAAACGCTCCGGATATCGTACTCGGTACGTTCCCTGTCAACACAATACCTGCAACGGTTTTGTTTGATTCTGGAGCTTCTCACTCTTTTATTTCGAAAAGTTTTGCTTTGCAAAATAATTTTTCGATGCTTCCTTTGGAGAAATCCATGATCATCAAGTCCCCTGGGATTCAGCAAGTCACTCAGAATTACTGTCAGGATGTGATTATTGAGTTCAAAGGATTGAAGTTTCACGCCAATCTCATTGTGTTGGAAAATAAAGGACTAGATGTCATCCTAGGGATGGACTGGTTAACCACCAACAAAGGTTTCATTGACTGTTTCAACCGGACCGTGATTCTCACACACCACCATGGTAAGACAATAAGAGTATCCGCCAAAGAAAGGGAAATGCGCAGACAACCAAGACTGAACAAGGTGGACATTTCTGAATTAAACAAGGTTCCAGTGGTGTGTGAATTTCCAGACGTATTTCCCGAAGAGCTACCAGGCATGCCACCAGACCGAGAAATAGAATTCAGCATTGAGCTAGCACCAGGGACCACCCCCATATACAAGAAACCATACAGAATGGCACCATCCAAGTTAGTTGAACTGAAGAAACAAATAAAGGAATTGCTTGACAAGGGATACATTCGAGCCAGTTCCTCACCATGGGGATCACCAATTTTGTTTGCCAAAAAGAAAGATGGAACACTGCGATTGTGTATTAACTACCGAGCACTCAACATGGTCACGGTCAAGAACAAATACCCGATGCCAAGAATAAATGATTTATTCGATCAACTCGCTAAGGCCAAGGTATTCTCAAAAATCGACCTAAGGTCAGGATACCATCAATTAAAGGTACGAACAAAAGATATCCCCAAGACAGCCTTCACCTCCAGATATGGACTGTATGAGTTCACAGTAATGCCTTTTGGATTAACAAATGCCCCTGCATATTTTGTTCACCTCATGAACAAAGTATTTATGAATTTTATGGACAAGTTCGTTGTGGTATTCATCGACGATATTTTAGTATACTCCAAAACACCAGAAGAACACGCTGAACATCTCAGAATTGTACTAGGAGAACTCAGGAAACACCAATTGTAAGCCAAGTTTAGCAAGTGTGAGTTTTGGTTAAGGCAAGTAGGCTTTCTAGGCCACGTGCTAACCCAAGACGGGATCGCCGTGGACCCAGAGAAAGTCAAGACCGTACTTGGCTGGAAGTCACCAGCCAGCGTAACGGACATACGGAGTTTCTTGGGAATGGCAGGATATTACCGCAGATTTATTGAAGGATTCTCCACCATAGCCAAGCCAATGACGCAGTTGCTCAAGAAAGATAAGAAGTTTGAATGGACAGAAGCCTGTGAGAAAAGTTTCCAAGAGCTAAAACGGAAATTAACAACAGCACCAGTATTGATTGTGCCAGACATACGCAAGAATTTTGAAGTATATTATGATGCGTCCAGAAAGGGACTCGGATGCGTATTAATGCAAGACGGCAAGGTTGTCGCATACGCTTCGAGGCAACTTCGCAAGCATGAGGAAAACTATCCCACTCATGACTTAGAAATGGCAGCAGTTATTCATGCACTCAAGGAATGGAGGCATTTCCTACTTGGAAATTGATGTGAAATATATACGGACCATAAAAGTCTCAAATATATTTTCACACAGCCAGAGCTGAATTTAAGGCAACGACGCTGGTTGGAACTAGTAAAGGATTATGATGTCGGAATCCACTATCATCCTGTAAAAGCAAATGTATTAGCCGATGCTCTTAGTCGGAACCCCAGCGCCGACAACAACAGTCTGCCCAGCTTAAGACCCGAATTCCAACGGGAATTTGCCAGACTCAACTTGTTGATGGTAGCAAAAGGCACCATAACAAACTTGGAGATACAACCCAACCTTGTGAAAAGAATCATAGAAGCCCAGCCGGGTCACCCCAGCATTGAAGGCATCAAAAGAAAGGTGAGTATGGGCAAGGCCTCGAAATTCATCATAGACGAAGAAGGGACACTATGGTACGGAAACAAACTCTGTGTGCCAGACATAGAAGACCTCAAACGGCAAATTCTAGCTGAAGCCCACACCGCTCCATATTCGATCCATCCTGGAGGAACCAAGATGTATAAGGATATCCAGGAAGGATTTTGGTGGCACGGTATGAAGAGGGACATAGCCACCTTCATTGCATGCTGCGACTCTTGTCAACGTATAAAGGCTGAACATCAGAGACCAGCCGGACTACTGCAACCAAATAAAATACCTGAGTGGAAATGGGATGAAATAGGGATGGATTTCATTGTCGGACTACCTCGATCACGACACGGGAATGATGCCATATGGGTTATCACCGACAGGTTGACTAAGGTGGCACATTTCATTCCAGTAAAGACGACCCACACCACTCAGAAGCTTGCCAAGATATATCTCTCCCGCATAGTTTGTCTGCACGGTGTCCCGAAGACTATAATATCTGACAGAGGAACACAGTTCGTCTCGAGATTCTGGGAGCAATTACAACAGGCTCTAGGAACTCAACTAGCCTTCAGTACGGCATACCACCCCCAGACAGATGGACAAACAGAACGGGTAAACCAGATTTTAGAGGACATGCTGAGAGCATGTGTCCTCACCTATGGAACCAGTTGGGAAGACAGCCTGCCATACGCCGAGTTCGCGTACAACAACAGTCATCAGGCCAGCCTGCAAATGGCACCATTTGAGGCCTTGTATGGACGAAGATGTCGTACCCCGTTAATTTGGTCAGAGACCGGAGACAGCCGTATCTTCGGCCCAGACATGCTCAAGGAAGCCGAGGAAAAGGTCCAGCTAATCAGAGATCGACTCAAGACCGCCCAAAGCCGACAAAAAAGTTATTACGATCAGAAACATCGTGGGGTCAGCTTCGAACCCGGAGAATTCGTGTATCTACGAGTATCCCCTATGAGAGGACTACAACGATTCAAGATCAAAGGGAAACTAGCACCAAGGTTCATCGGGCCATTCGGTATATTGGCACGGAGAGGCACTGTAGCCTACCAGCTAGACCTACCTAAGGAACTATCAGATATCCACAACGTATTCCACGTTTCACAATTAAGGAAATGCGTAAGCAACCCAGAGAAACAAATATCCCATGAGAACGTAGACGTGCAGCCAGACCTCACTTATCGGGAACACCCAGTAAAAATATTAGAGGAGTCTGAAAGGAGGACCCGGCAGAAAACCGTCAAATTTTTCAAAGTTCAGTGGAGTAATCACACCGAAAGTGAAGCAATATGGGAAAGAGAGGATTTTCTTCGAACAGAGCATCCGCACTTATTTGAGGATCAACTGAAATCTCGGGGACGAGATTTTTCCTAAGGGGGTAGGTGTTGTGACACTCCAAAAAAATTTATTTGGTCTTAGCAAAAACCTTGCTGATTTTTCTTTTGTGGATTGAGACCTTTCAAAATTTTCAAAAAAAAATAACTATGAAGATTTGGATTTTTCATTCTATTGATAACCACACATGACCTTGTATTTTCTCCCATGTGGTTAAACCACTCCAAAACCTCCTCTCCTCCTTGTTATCAATCTAAGATCCCTGCCCCAACTCATCCAAGCAAATTTTGGATTTTATTTTGGTTATTTCAAACCTCAAATCTTTTCTGACCTTTGATTTGAGCCTGACCCATTTTCAAAGCAAGTACCCCATTGCATTTGAGATTTGACTTCAAACCAACTCTACTGGCTAGTCCTTTGAACCCACAACCCAGAACCATCTTGATCCACTCTTCTCCTTTTCAAATTTTTCAAATTTCACTCCCTGTAAGTTTGGACCAGATTTGCCAAATTTAGTGAAATTCATATCTACACTTCCCCAAAAATTCCACCAAAATTCAGGCAACCTACTGGTGCAATGAGTGACCACTCCACCAAAAATCAGCCCAAGGAAAAATGCCTACATGCCTGAATCATTTCGTCGAACACCTTGCATGCACTATTTCAGCCAAGTTCAGTTAAAATTCAGTTTCAGTGTTGATCGTCTTCAGTCACGCGCCCACAGTGCCCTTGGCACGTTGCTCGCCGCCTAGTCAGCTTGTCCGGAGCCCTGCACGCGCATTTGGCTTCTTCCTGGTGTCGGTGGCGCCCTAGCCCGACCACGCCGGCGTGTCTTGCGGCGGCTGAACCGCCGTGGCAGCCAACAGGGAGCAGAACGGAGGCTCAACGCCGTTCCACGCCGCACAACCCCGCTGATGGATCCGCGTGGCCATCTCCACGCCAGCGCACGCATGCAGCACCGTCGCCGTGGCGCGACGCGCACAGCGCGCGCTCTCTGCCGCCGTTGAGCCCGTGCTGTCACCTCATCGTGGACAGACGCCATTACGCCGGGGCCAGCTCCGTTTAGTAGCGGAACGAATCCAGTAACCTCCACTGATGCTGCCCGACTGCTCAAACCACCCTCCAATCCACTGCTCCACCGTAATCGCTCGCCGGAGATTCTCCGTTTACGGCCACCCCGTCGATCTGCCTATAAAATGAGGCCCCGAGCTTCAACTCGAGCACCCACTAGCCCTGCACTCCCCCTAGAGCACGCCAGGCCTCTGGAAGAGCCCCGAGGAGGTCTCCTTCCTCGACTCTGACCGCCGCGACCCGCCACGGGATCCAGCCCGATTCGCCCCCGTGTGTGCTCCTCCGCCTCCATTCTCCTGCCAGTAGCTTCACCATGCATCCCTCGTTCTGACCCGCACTTCATTTTGAAGCTTGCAGCCCTCCACCGGAGTTCCCCATCCTCACCCGAACCGCCGTCCGCCGGAGTTAGTGTCGCCGTCGACGTGGTGCTCCCCGTTGGACGAGTTCACCACCCACCGACGCGGAAGAAGACACTGAAGCTCTTGGTACCCTCCGTTTCTCCTAATTCGCCGTAGTTCGACGCCGGCGTCCACCGCCGTCTTCGGGCGCCGGCGAGCCTTTTCAAACCTGACATGCGGACCCCGCATGTCAGCCTCTGTTCTTTTATTCGCGAACCGTTTTCTGTTGGCGCCTTCGGGCAAAACACGCTTTCTCTCTTGCGCTTGCGCATTTCCAAATGAACCATTTTCTGTTTTCTCAGTTAGAACCCTGGGAAGTTTCTGTTTCATTACAGATGAGTCCCTGGATGAAAACCTTCATAACTTTTTAACAGAAGCACATTTTTGAGTGATTCTTTTTCTGTTCTCTTCAAAATTTTGTCTAGTTTTTTATCAGATTTATTTGAAAATTAATTGCAATACTTTTTCTGCACCTCTCGGTATTCACGTTAGCGCGTATGTTTTCTCTATACCGTAGATACCAAAGGAGGTGACGGGGCCGCGAACTTCACCGAGCTAGGCTCCGACTACTCTGAACCAGGCAAGCATGTTCGAACTTTTGATATGATGAGTGTCTTGGCATGTTTGCATGTAGATAGTTTCATGGCATGTGTAAAGCATACCGATGAACCGTTCATTATGCATTGTTGAGGCAAGTAAGCCCGATGATTTCACACGTCGTTGGACATAAGTATGCAAGGCCATGTGTTGGCATGAAGATGGGTAAGATGGCAGTGTTGTAGCATGCCAGTCTTAGGCCATGCGAGTTATCTTCAGTACCAACCCATATCGGTTGGGTTCAAATCCATTTCCATTCCCTGTACTACCACATGTTTCCCGAAAGGGATATGGTTTAGTAAGACGCAAACCGCTTTCTGGGTACACACCAAAAAGGAGAGGCCGGGATGATGGTTCCATGGCCCTGGATTAAAGCCAGGCATCCGGTCAGGGGGCATGGGTGTTTCTGGTTGGGACCGAGAGGGGGGCACCCCTTAGAGCGCGCGTATATAAATTTGATCCCATGCTATTCGAGATTGTGATCTCCCCGTCTCAATAGTTTTTCTTGGACGATGTTGAGGGTGATTCCTGGCATCGAAGAGTTGGATGGGTGTGTACTGGTTAGCTGTGTTTCCTTCTGAAATGCCGTAACGGAATTAGTCCTGGTGACTACGGAAATCCGTCGACTGTGGGAAATTTTTGTACAAACTCTGCAGAGCTCTATATCCTTAAATCATCTTATCTATATCCAAGTTCCCTGCTAACAGTCATGTGCCAGATTGTTGACAGATTACCCGGTGGGACACATGGGCACTAAGACCGGTTAAATGTTTATCCTTGTGGATGGACTAACCCGTTTAATTCCATGAGTTGAATATATTTATGATGAATATATTATTTCCTTATCAGTCAAAAGCCCTTTATGTGGTGTCGCTCAGACGCCCGACTGTGGCATTTCTTTTAAGCCCTTTATGTGGTGTCGCTCAGACGCCCGACTGTGGCATTTCTTTTTAAAGCCCTTTATGAGGTGTCGCTCAGACGCCCGACTGTGGCATTTCTTTTAAGCCCTTTATGTGGTGTCGCTCAGACGCCCGACTGTGGTTTTATTATTATTCCGCATTTTCCGCTCGCGGAGTCTTTCAGACACTCGTTTGGCACCAGTATTATTATTCCGCATTTTCCGCTCGAGGAGTCTTTCAGACACTCGTTTGGCACCAGTATTATTATTCCGCATTTTCCGCTCGAGGAGTCTTTCAGACACTCGTTTGGCACCAGCATTATTATTCTGCATTTTCCGCTCGAGGAGTCTTTCAGACACTCGCTTGGCACCCAGTATTATTTCCTCTATTTCTGATTGTACTGGTTAACTCATTAATGTATTTCATGTTAGCATTTGTTATATCTTACGTCCGAACTGTCTTGCGAGTACTTTCAAAGTACTCACTGGCTTGTTGATTTGGCCAGATGCTGACGAAGGTGATCTCATGGATGAAGAGTTCGATAGCGAATCCGACGCCTAGAGGAGTCCCAGTCAGCCTCGTGCGACCCTGGAGTTGGTCACTGTTTTATATCCGCTTCCGCTACCCTAATAAATTCATCGAGCCTCACCTCGACGCTCGATGGGATGTTAGTTTGAGAATCCCATATCCACTCCCCACTGTGTTACTCCACCTCTACCATATTTGCGAGTCAGTAGTATGCCACCACTCCCTTGTATCATTAATCGCCTTTATGTATAATTATTGGCATGCTTGTAATAAATTGTTGAGCATCGTCAGCTCAACCCTGTAACATATTTATGCTACTGGCTTATTGTATCAAAGTTTGTCTGCCAGTGAGGAGGCTTTATCTCAAACTAGAATCTAAAGATTGGTTTCTCAATAAATATTTTTATTGGAAAACCGGTCGTGGCACTCACTCACATTGATATCTATTGAGGGGCATCTCCATAGCCCGTTGATACGCCTAGTTGATGTGAGACCATCTTCCCCTCTTTTTGTCTTCTCCACAACCACCATTCTATTCCACATATAGTGCTATATCCATGGCTCACGCTCATGTATTGCGTGAAGATTGAGAAAGTTTTGAAAATGTTAAAGTATGAAACAATTGCTTGGCTTGTCATCGGGGTTGTGCATGATTTAAATACTTTGTGTGGTGAAGATGGAGCATAGCCAGACTATATGATTTTGTAGGGATAACTTTCTTTGGCCATGTTATTTTGAGGAGACATAATTGCTTTATTAGTATGCTTCAAGTATTATTATTTTTATGTCAATATGAACTTTTGTCTTGAATCTTTCGGATCTGAATATTCATATCACAATTGAGAAGAATTACAATGAAATTATGCCAACTAGCATTCCACCTCAAAACTTATCTTTTTTTCATTTACCTACACGAGGACGAGTAGGAATTAAGCTTAGGGATGCTTGATACGTCTCCAACGTATCTATAATTTTTGATTGCTCCATGCTATATTATCTACTGTTTTAGGCAATATTGGGCTTTATTATCCACTTTTATATTATTTTTGGGACTAACCTATTAACCGGAGGCCCAGCCCAGATTTGCTGTTTTATGCCTATTTTAGTGTTTCGAGGAAAAGGAATATCAGACGGAGTCAAAACGGAACGAAATCAGCTGGAGAAGTTACTTTTGGAAGGAAAGCAACCCAGGGAACTTGGAGTGCACGTCAGGGGAGATACGGGCTGCCCGGAAGGGTGGGGGCGCGCCCACCCACTAGGGCGCACCCCCCTACCTCATGGGGCCCCCGTAGCTCCTCCGACGTACCCCTTGCACCCATATATACCTACGTACCGTAAAACTTCCAGAACGGAGTTTAGATCGGGAGTTCCGCCGCCGCAAGCCTCTGTAGCCACCAAAAACCAATCTGGACCCTGTTCCAGCATCCTACCGGAGGGGGGGACCCTCACCGGTGGCCATCTTCATCATCCCAGCGCTCTCCATGACGAGGAGGGAGTAATTCACCCTCGGGGCTGAGATTATGTACAAGTAGCTATGTGTTTGATCTCTCTCTCTCTCGTGTTCTTGATTTGGCACGATCTTGATGTATCGCGAGCTTTGCTATTATAGTTGGATATTATGTTGCTTCTCCCCCTCTACTCTCTTGTAATGGATTGAGTTTTCCCTTTGAAGTAATCTTATCGGATTGAGTCTTTAAAGATTTGAGAACACTTGATGTATGTCTTGCCGTGCTTATCTGTGGTGACAATGGGATATCACGTGCCACTTGATGTATGTTTTGGTGATCAACTTGCGGGTTCCGCCCATGAACCTATGCATATGGGTTGGCACACGTTTTCGTTGTGATTCTCCGGTAGAAACTTTGGGGCACTCTTTGAGGTTCTATGTGTTGGTTTGAATAGATGAATTGAGATTGTGTGATGCATATCGTATAACCATACCAACGGATACTTGAGGTGACATTGGAGTATCTAGGTGACATTAGGGTTTTGGTTGATTTGTGTCTTAAGGTGTTATTCTAGTAAGAACTCTAGGGCTATTTGTGACACTTATAGGAATAGCCCAACGGATTGATTGGAAAGAATAACTTTGAGGTGGTTTCGTACCCTACCATAATCTTTTCGTTTGTTCTCGCTATTAGTGGCTTTGGAGTGACTCTTTGTTGCATGTTGAGGGATAGTTATGCGATCCAATTATGTTATTATTGTTGAGAGGACTTACACTAGTGAAAGTATGAACCCTAGGCCTTGTTTCCTATCATTGCAATACCGTTTACACTCACTTTTACCGCTTGTTACCTTGCTGTTTTTATATTTTCAGTTTACAAAAACCCATATCTACAATCCATATTGCACTTTTATCACCATATCTTCGCCGAACTAGTGCACCTATACAATTTACCATTGTATTGGGTGTGTTGCGGACACAAGAGACTCTTTGTTATTTGGTTGCATGGTTGCTTGAGAGAGACCATCTTCATCCTACGCCTCCCACGGATTGATAATCCTTAGGTCATTCACTTGAGGGAAATTTGCTACTGTCCTACAAACCTCTGCACTTGGAGGACCAACAACGTCTACAAGAAGAAGGTTGTGTAGTAGACATCAGCCTCATGAAAATGAAGATGATACACTTGATGATGATCTCGTTATGCCTATTGCTTGTTGTTATGATTATGATTGGCAAGATAATGATACTTCTTATGATCTTGAAAATCTTTTTGACACTTGCTTGGAAGAATATAATAATTGCTATACTATTGGTGCTATCCATACTATTAATGATGAGAGTGATTATGCTTATGATATGAAAAGGCCCAATCTTGGGGAAGCTATGTTTGATGAGGATGACATATTTGAGAATACATTTGCTGTAATTAATTCTTGTCCCAAGCTTGGGGATGCTATGTTTAATACTGAAAATATTTTTAGCCTCCCAAGTTTTGATATGCAAAGTTGTTATGATGTTAGCATGCCATCTACTTATGATGATTATATGTATGAAAGTGGGTTTGGAAGAGTGTCAACTTTAGGAAGTAATGGTCCCACAATATTGGAGTATGTTGAATCTTATAATATTTATGAAAGTGTATTTGGAGAGGTCATGACTTTATTTAGTGATGTATCCACTATTTCGGAAGAGGTTTCAATCGATTATGATGAGAACAAAGTTGCTACTCATTATGATTATTGTGATAAAAATTATGCTATAAAGAGTAGTGATGATTATATTTATAAAACTTGTCATGATTATGAGTACCCTTTCTCTGAACATTACTCTTTTAATGTGGAAACAATTTATTGTATTCAAGTCTCTTATGATACTCCCACTATTCCGAATGAGAAGAATTTTGCTTATGTGGAGAGTAATAAAATTTCTATGGTTGTAGATCATGAAAAGAATGCTTTAGGTGCTGGTTATATTGTTGAATTAATTCATGATTCTACTGAAAATTATTATGAGGGAGGAATATATGATTGTAGGAAATGCAATAATATCAAGTTTCCTCTCTATGTGCTTAAAATCTTGAAGTTATGCTTGTTTTGCCTTCCTATGGTAGTTGATTATTGTTCCCATAAGTTGTTTGCTCACAAAATCCCTATGCATAGGAAGTTGGTTAGACTTAAATGTGTTAGTCATATGCTTCATGATTCTCTCTTTGTGTTTCAATTCCTATCTTTTATGTGAGCATCATTGAAATCATCATGCCTAGCTAGGGGCGTTAAACGATAGCGCTTGTTGGGAGGCAACCCAACTTTATTTTAGTTCTTTACTTTTTGGTTTTGTTTCAGAATAAGTAATCCATCTAGATTCTGTTAAGATGTGGTTTTATGTTTTAATTAGTGTTTGTGCCAAGTAGAACCATTGGGAAGACTTGGGTGAAGTCTTTATGATCATGCTGTGAAAAACAGAAACTTTAGCGCTCACGAGATTAGCTAGAACTTTTTACTAGAGAGTGCTATTTAGTTGATTCTTTTTGCAGATTATTACTAGACAAATTACTCAGATCCACCAATTTATTTTAGAATTTTTGGAGTTCCATAAGTTTGCGTTAGTTACAGATTACTACAGACTGTTCTATTTTTGATAGATTCTGTTTTCTATGTGTTGTTTGCTTATTTTGATGAATCTATGGCTAGTAAAATAGTTTATAAACCATAGATAAGTTGGAATACAGTAGGTTTAACACCAATATAAATAAATAATGAGTTCATTACAGTACCTTGAAGTGGTGTTTTGTTTTCTTTTGCTAACGGAGCTCACGAGTTTTCTGTTAAGTTTTGTGTTGTGAAGTTTTCAAGTTTTGGGTAAAGATTCGATGGACTATGGAATAAGGAGTGGCAAGAGCCTAAGATTGGGTATGCCCAAGGCACCCCAAGGTCATATTCAAGGATAACCAAGCGTCTAAGCTTGGGGATGCCCAAGAAGGCATCCCGTCTTTCGTCTTCATTCATCGGTAACTTTACTTGGAGCTATATTTTTATTCACCACATGATATGTGTTTTGCTTGGAGCGTCGTTTTATTTTCTTTAGATTTTCTTGCTGTTTGAATAAAGTATCAAGATCTGAAATTCTTAAATGTTAGAGAGTCTTCACATGGTTGCATAATTATTCGACTACTCATTGATCTTCACTTATATCTTTCGGAGTAGTTTGTTGTTTGCTCTAGTGTTTTACTTATATCTTTTAGAGCATGGTGGTAGTTTTATTTTGAAGAAATATATGAACTCTCATGCTTCACTTAGATTATTTTGAGAGTCTTTTATAGCATGGTAATTTTCTTAAATGATCCTAATATGCTAGGCATACAAATTAATAAAATAAAAATTCTTATGAGTGTGTTGAATACTATGAGAAGTTTTATGCTTGGTAATTGTTTTGAGATATGGAGATGGTGATATTAGAGTCATGCTAGTTGAGTAGTTGTGACTTTGAGAAATACTTGTGTTAAAGTTTGTGATTCCCGTAGCATGCACGTATGGTGAACCGTTATGTGATGAAGTCTGAGCATGATTTATTTATTGATTGTCTTCCTTATGAGTGGCGGTCGGGGACGAGCGATGGTCTTTTCCTACCAATCTATCCCCCTAGGAGCATGCGCGTAATACTTTTCTTTGATAACTTCTAGATTTTTGCAATAAGTATATGAGTTCTTTATGACTAATGTTGAGTCCATGGATTATACGCACTTTTCCCATCCTTCCACCATTGCTAGCCTCTCTAATACCGCGCACTTTCCGCCTGTATCATACATCCACCATATACCTTCCTCAAAACAGCCACCATACCTACCTATCATGGCATTTCCATAGCCATTCCAAGATATATTGCCATGCAACTTACCACCATTCCTTTTATTATGACACGCTTCATCATTGTCATATTGCTTTGCATGATCATGTAGTTGACATCGTATTTGTGGCAAAGCCACTGTTCATAATTCTTTCATACATGTCACTCTTGATTCATTGCATATCCCGGTACACCGCCGGAGGCATTCACATAGAGTCATATTTTGTTCTAAGTATCGAGTTGTAATTGTTGAGTTGTAACAAAAATAGAAGTGTGATGATCATCATTTTTAGAGCATTGTCCCAGTGAGGAAAGGATGATGGAGACTATGGTTCCCCCACAAGTCGGGATGAGACTCCGGAGAAAAATAAAAAAAGAGAACAAATAGGCCATAAAAAAGAGAAAAGGCCAAAATAAAAAAATAAAAAAATGAGATATAAAGAGAGAAGGGGCAATGCTACGATCCTTTTACCACACTTGTGCTTCAAAGTAGCACCATGATCTAATGATAGAGAGTCTCCTATGATATCACTTTCATATACTAGTGGGAATTTTTCATTATAGAACATGGCTTGTATATTCCAATGATGGGCTTCCTCAAAATGCCCTAGGTCTTCGTGAGCAAGCGAGTTGGATGCACACCCACTAAGTTTCTTTTGTTGAGCTTTCATATACTTATATCTCTAGTGCATCTGTTGCATGGAAATCCCTTCTCACTCACATTGATATCTATTGATGGGCATCTCCATAGCCCGTTGATACGCCTAGTTGATGTGAGACTATGTTGTCCTTTTTTGTCTTCTCCACAACCACCATTCTATTCCACATATAGTGCTATGTCCATGGCTCACGCTCATGTATTGCGTGAAGATTGAAAAAGTTTGAGAATGTCAAAAGTATGAAACAATTGCTTGGCTTGTCATCGGGGTTGTGCATGATTTAAATACTTTGTGTGGTGAAGATATAGCATAGCCAGACTATATGATTATGTAGGGATAACTTTCTTTGGCCATGTTATTTTGAGAAGACATGATTGCTTTGTTATTATGCTTGAAGTATTATTATTTTTATGTCAATATGAACTTTTGTCTTGAATCTTATGGATCTGAATATTCATATCACAAGTAAGAAGAATTACATTGAAATTATGCCAACTAGCATTCCACATCAAAAATTATCTTTTTTATCATTTACCTACTCGAGGACGAGCAGGAATTAAGCTTGGGGATGCTTGATACGTCTCCAACGTATCTATAATTTTTGATTGCTCCATGCTATATTATCTACTGTTTTGAGCAATATTGGGCTTTATTATCCACTTTTATATTATTTTTGGGACTAACCTATTAACCGGAGGCCAGCCCAGATTTGCTGTCTTATGCCTATTTCAGTGTTTCGAAGAAAAGGAATATCAGACGGAGTCGAAACGGAACAAAATCAACTGGAGAAGTTATTTTTGGAAGGAAAGCTACCGGATAGACTTGGACCCCACGTCAGGAGCCAAGGGCGCTGTGCCCCCCTACCTCGTGGGGCCCCCGGAGCTCCACCGACGAACCCCCTGCACCCATATATACCTACTTATCGTAAAACTTCAAGAACAGAGATTAGATCGGGAGTTCCGCCGCCGCAAGCCTCTATAGCCACCAAAAACCTCTCGGGACCCTGTTCCGGCACCCTGCCGGAGGGGGGAACCCTCACCGGTGGCCATCTTCATCATCCTGGCGCTCTCCATGACGAGGAGGGAGTAGTTCACCCTCGGGGCTGAGGGTATGTACCAGTAGCTATGTGTTTGATCTCTCTCTCTCTCGTGTTCTTGATTTGGCATGATCTTGATGTATCGCGAGCTTTGCTATTATATTTGGATCTTATGTTGCTTCTCCCCCTCTACTCTCTTGTAATGGATTGAGTTTTCCTTTGAAGTAATCTTATCGGATTGAGTCTTTAAAGATTTGAGAACACTTGATGTATGTCTTGTCATGCGTATCTGTGGTGACAACGGGATATCACGTGATTCACTTGATGTATGTTTTGGTGATCAACTTGCGGGTTCCGCCCATGAACCTATGCATAGGGGTTGGCACACGTTTTTGTCGTGATTCTCCGGTAGAAACTTTGGGGCACTCTTTGAGGTTCTTTGTGTTGGATTGAATAGATGAATCTGAGATTGTGTGATGCATATCGTATAATCATACCCACGGATACTTGAGGTGACATTGGAGTATCTAGGTTACATTAGGGTTTGGGTTGATTTGTGTTTTAAGGTGTTATTATAGTACGAACTCTAGGGCTGTTTGTGACACTTATAGGAATAGCCCAATGGATTGATTGGAAAGAATAACTTTGAGGTGGTTTCGTACCCTACCATAATCTCTTCGTTTGTTCTCCGCTATTAGTGACTTTGGAGTGAATCTTTGTTGCATGTTGAGGGATAGTTATATGATCCAATTATGTTATTATTGTTGAGAGAACTTGCACTAGTGAAAGTATGAACCCTAGGCCTTGTTTCCTATCATTGCAATACCGTTTACGATCACTTTTACCGCTCGCTACCTTGCTGTTTTTATATTTTCAGTTTTCAAAAACCTGTATCTACCATCCATATTGCACTTGTATCACCATCTCTTCGCCGAACTAGTGCACCTATACAATTTACCATTGTATTGGGTGTGTTGGGGACACAAGAGACTCTTTGTTATTTGGTTGCAGGGTTGCTTGAGAGAGACCATGTTCATCCTACGCCTCCCATAGATTGATAAACCTTAGGTTATCCACTTGAGGGAAATTTGCTACTGTCCTACAAACCACTGCAGTTGGAGGCCCAACAACGTCTACAAGAAGAAGGTTGTGTAGTAGACATCATTCATTTCCTGATATCAAGTAATTGTTTTCTTTGTCTGGCAGAGTTTGGAAAAAGTTCCCCGCACAAGCTCCGAGACTGCCGGGGGAGTTGCGATTTATACACCCGAAAGTAAGTACTACTAGCTAGTTCCGCGCATCTCCCAGTGATTCTAGCACTAATTTCATCAATACCATTTAGCATGCTTGCTTATCAGTTTGATTGGCCCCTATTTCTTGTAAAGTGGTTGTGGCAGGATCCCGGGAATAATTACTGTGGATACTACGTTTGCGAGTCCATCCGCCACACGACCTGTGAGCGGGGCTACTCTAAAAAACAATATGAAGTACGTAAGAAATAATATTCACAATTTTATTTTATTACCATCATTTGTGTTGAGGTTCATTCATATATATGTATTGACCCCCTTCTTCAAATTAGATGTTTCAGATGCGGGATGAACTCCTAGCACAAGATCGCATATGAGCAATTCAAGAGGAATTGGCGGGATTCTTTCTTGACCACGTCATCAATAAAGACGGAGAATACCATGTGGAACTTGAGTTCATATGTTAGGGGACTATATTGTAAGAGATCTTATATTGTATACATATGTAGCCAGTAGCGTCAGAAAGATATACGAAAACTTGTTGTTCGACCAATCTCTCGGAGAAGGAGAGGTCGATCACTTCTTTCTATATATGTTCATGACGATCTTCTGTACTTAATGGTTTCCTTCATTTGCTTACTAGCTAGCGTGTCGAGTCCTCTCTATACATATAGCACGTAGCATCGACTAAGCACGGAGATAAGATAGGACACTTCTCTCTGTTAGCTAGCTAACACAATATATGAAACCCCTACATTAACCCTACAAAACCCCCAAACCCCCACCCCCCTTTAAAAAAACCCAGCCCCTGAACTGCTGACGCGTGGATGTCTGTTAGTTCCGGTTGGTGCTACCAACCGGGACAAAAGGCCCCCTGCCAGGGCAAGCCGCAGCGGCCACGTGGAGCCCCATCTGTCCTGGTTGGTATAAGAACCGGGACTAAAGGTATAGGGCTTCAGTACCGACCCTTTAGTCCCGGTTCCCGAACCGGGCAAATGGGCCTTATGAACCGGGACAAATGGCCCTTTTTCTACTAGTAATTTAAGGAATGTGAATGAATTACAAACTTCTCGTCATCCTGAAACATTGAGAATTTCGGTTTCTAAATCTCAGTAAATAAAAACTCACCAAAAACATGAAACTTGGCATGATTTCATGACATGGCACATATATGCCATGGTAAAAAAATCGTCCTGTTTGAGACAAGGCGCACACATTAATAGCAACGAAGTCCTTTTGAAACAAATAGCTGACACATTAATATCGCAAATAGTTGTATTATATGAACCGTGACTAAATTTAACCATACTCGGTGGCGTGCGTGCATGTGTTTGATTAGACAGGACGAGCGCGAGAAGTCCGCCGTGCAGGCTCGACGGGACGCGTGCGAATAGTCCGTCGCGCAGGCTCGACGGGACGCATGCATCCTGTCCACCTCGCAGGCTCGACGGGACACATGCAAGTAGCAAGGCCTCCCATGCTCACCGGGAAGCGAGCTCTTTGACCTCCATGCACCAGTCGTCGCCCGCCTCACTCACAACTTCTCCATTAATGGATTAATTAAAGCACCTGGATGGAGGGTGTTTGCTTGTGATCCCATGGCAGCATTTGCTTTGTTTGTGTTTTCAACTCGTATTCCAGCATAATTTAAATTGCTACAAAGGGCAACAAATAATACAACAAAAAATAAAATGCTAGGGATAATACGACGACAAATTTACAATGGCGCAGATAATAATTATCTTACATATTTCGAATAATTTAAAATGCCACATGCGGCAAAGCCCGGAAGACACGGGAGCAAGAGAAGAAGAAAATCCCGGACAACGATCTGGGTCGCTACTGTCTCTACTATCGATGGATCGCCAGGCGACGACATCCTCCAACTCCTTCTTCAATTCCTCACGACTTTGCCTGAAAGCAGCCATGGATTTCTCCCCCTCCTGCTCGCGCTAGATCTGGTGCTTCCAAGTCACCCATTAGTTCTTCGATGACCGCTGTCAGCATCATCCCCGAGGCATTGTTCTGCTCATGCAGCATCTTCCAGCTGGCGGCCTCCTCCTCCTTCTCGGCGAGCACCTTGAGGAGCTTCACATTATCACCCATGAGTTTCTCGACGAGGCTGGTCGCCTTGTCAACTGAGGCATCGCTGATCTTGAGCGGCTTCATCAAGCCATCGACCAGCTCCTGCTCCTTAATGAGGCCAGCGAGAATGCCATCGTCACGGGCCAAGGACTTTAGGAACGCCAGCTCGTCGTTATGGCCGACGAGGCGAGTGCGCTTGTGAGAGCCCTCGCGTGATAGCTTGTTCGAGGGCTCCACGGCGCGCCGGGACATCTCTACTGCGACTGCTGCTTCGCAGCGGGACCTCTCTAGTGCTTCAACGGCATTGGTCTTTGTTGCCTGGTAATATGCCCCCCCCCCCCGAAACTCCTCCTACCGACCATGGCAGCACGACTTGACAGGAAAGACCAGTTTTGTGGGTGATGAGAAGAGGAACTGTGAAGTAATTTTCGAGTGGGTAGTTTTTATAGCCCGGTGCTAAGTGTTAACACATATTAGTTTGATAGGTGAACAGATTTGCAATTACTTATTGCGTTGTAATCTGCAATGTGACGAGAAACAAGGTCAAAATTTATTGATGGTTCTGGGCCTACAAAGCCCGGTCTGTTGTTCTGGCTCATCGCAAACAATTCTTTTGGAACAATCATATGCCACGCATCGGAAGCCCGAAAGGTGGGCCCACGTTCTCGGATATGCATGTACGGGTCTGCCCAATATCACACACGGTCAAGACATCACCATCATGTCCTATGGATGCGCCATGGTGCCTCCCATGGGGTGCCAGAAGGTTGACCACATGGTTGCTCGCCGTTGAGGCGGCCACGGCGTGCTCTGCTCCTCGTTGAGGCGGTCGCGGTGTGCTCTGCTCGTGTCCGTCCATGCATTTTGATCGCCATTGAGGTGGCCGTGGCACGCTCCGCTCTGGCGTCCCTGCGTGCACTCTGCTTGCTGTTGAGGCAAATTTACAATAGGAACGGTTAATAATTGTCTTACATATTCAGGATAATTTAAAATGCCACATGCAGCATGGCCCACAACACTCGCGACCTACATATGCATACAATTATAATAAAATATATGCTAAAAGGCTGAGTTGGCGGCCTTCCGACGACGGTCTTCTCGGACTCCATGATCATCATAGCACCCTTGCGGCCATTCACTCCAAGTGTCCCGACCCGCCTCCGCCTACGGAGATTCTGGCGTTGGGAGGCTCTTGGGGCTGTTAGGCTTCTTCCAGAAGAGCTTGACAGCATCCAATCGCGTGCATGATATCTCCGCAGAACCGCTCCATTTCCATGTCTCTGGCCTGGTAGCAAATTTCGTCCATCACCTGCATCCTCAAGATATCACGTTGGCGATGTTCTACTTCGTCGGGGACGTTAAGTCTGCCAAGGATGCGCTCGAGCCTGGCCACCACATCATCGGGATCGAGGTTGACACGGCCACCATGAGCAATGATGAAGCCGAAGGCTGCCTGTGTCTTGACAGAATCACAAAGGTCCTCTGCCCAGTCCTTGCGGGGCATCAGGCTCTCGATGAGCACTGGTGACGACGACTCTTCGGGTGGGTCGTCGATCATGCCACCGAGCAGCTCTGGATCTTTTGCATGGTGGATGGCAAACTTCTCATCACACCTCCTCTGCAATATATCGATTTTGCGCCCAAGGACTGTCACGCCGATATCGCCGCCGATGGGCCATGGTGCCTGCACCGGCCGATGAAGCTCTTGCTCCCTTACCTGCTCCGGCTCGTTCTCCTCGCCGAAGATGTAACGCAGGTAGGGGTTGACGTCGAAGCTTTGGTCGTTTCCTGGCATGCTTGGAATAACTAATGGTAGATGGTGTGGACTAGATCTGCGCAGAGTGTCGCGACGGTGTGTTGCAGCCTGGGTTATATGCAGCAAGCCATTAGCTGGTGGCGGGAAACTGATGAGGATGAGGGAAGAAGCGTGGATTTCACAATTCACCCCTGTGGAGCGCGGGAAGCATTCACTGGAGCGCGGGAAGACTAAGTGGAGCACACACACAACCTGAATATCGTATGCAGTGCCATGTGTTATGTATAACACACGTTGAGGGAGTCCTGGATTAGGGGGTGTTCGGATAGCCGGACTATACCTTCAGCCGGACTCCAGGACCGTGAAGATACAAGATTGAAGACTTCGTCACGTGGCCGGAAGGATCTTTCCTTGCCGTGGAAGGCAAGCTAGGCGTGCGGATATTCAAGATCTCCTACCATTGTAACCGACTCTGTGTAACCCTAACCCTATCCGGTGTCTATATAAACCGGAGGGTTGTAGTCCGTAGGACAACCATCATCATACACAATCATACCATAGGCTAGCTTCTAGGGTTTAGCCTCCTTGATCTCGTGGTAGATCTACTCTTGTATTACCCATATCATCAATATTAATCTAGCAGGAATAGGGTTTTACCTCCATCGAGAGGGCCCGAACCTGGGTAAAATAAAGTGTCCCTTGTCTCCTGTTACCATCCGACCTTGACGCACAGTTCGGGACACCCTACCCGAGATCCGCCGGTTTTGACACCGACATTGGTGCTTTCATTGAGAGTTCCTCTGTGTCGTCGCGATCAGGAAGGATGCCTCTTCCCGTCTTTAAAGACTGCGCCATTACAAAAGGAGCCTTGGCTGTCGGCCAAGCTCTCCGGCTAGGTGGTTTCCTCGCAACCGCCTGTTCGGCTGTTGCACCGACGGTGACCTCCCGGGTCATCGAAAGCAACCTCCACGTCAGCTCAGAACTCGCCGAGCAATTAGATCCGATGGAGCTCTCTTCTGTAAACGAGCTCCTGGATCGCATCGCCGCACTGGGTGTCCCTACAAATTACGACCAGGTTGGGCTTAAACCCGATCTAAGAGAAATTAACTCTCCCCAAGTCACCCACCACGTTGCTGTGGTGGAGACACAATGCGGCGACCCTTTATCTATCTTAAGGACTAGCTACGTCCGAACTCCCGAACCCTCCATGCCGGATATCCGCGGAGGGGAGGATACAATCCAAGACCTGAGCTTAAAATCAGGCAAATCGGATAACATCCAAGACTCCGGATCTCAGAATTCGGAAGTTCTTCGGCCTCCGAACAGCAAACTGGGCGAGGTCTCAGATTCAATGACATCCGCCCGCCCGATCTTAAGCGATCTTTCCCAAATCAGGCAAATGCCTGAAGAAACAGTACATCATTACTCGGCCAGATTCCTCCTGGTTATGAACAGGATAAAGGACTGCCGCGAGGGAGACGCAATTTCAATCTTTTGCAGTAACTGCACTGACAAGGTAATACTCAACGCCGTAAGTCGTCGTAATATTACACGCTTTGCTGACTTGGCGTCCATAGTACAAAAGTACTGTGCGATGGAAAGTGCTTGGAAAACCGAAATAAAATTTTGGGATATTCCGGCCTTGAATAGCAATCTCGTCCGAATTAAGAGGGCGCACCACAGTAAGGCACCCGGACTAAATACCAAAAAATCAAAACCCTTTAGAGGGCATGGAACCGTATTGGAAAAGTGGCTAGATGGACCCTGCAAGATTCACAGTGCAGAGGACGCCACCCCAACTCACAGCCTCAGGGCATGTTGGATACTCCGGCAGGTGGCCAAAATTGGCGAGGACCTCCTAATTCCAGGGGTCGAAGGAAACCAGCCCGAGAATTTCAGTTCCGTTATCACAGTCTTTGAGACTTTCGCATCAAATAACATGCAAAAAAGAACACTCCGCAGCCTCACTGAAGTCTATCAAGTAGCGACAATAAACCCATGGAATAATACTGCTATCACCTTCAACGCGAGTGACGAACCTAAATTTCGAACAGCCAGAGCACCAGCCGCATTGGTCCTCAGTCCCATAGTGGACGGCTGTCGCCTCGCAAAGGTACTCATGGACGGAGGCAGCGGATTGAACCTCATTTACGAGGAAACCCTCCAAAAGATGGAAATAGGCTGGAACCGCATTGAGCGAAGAAGCACAACCTTTAGAGGAATAATCCCCAGTCAGGAAGCGCGCTGCACCGGAAAGATCACACTAGATGTGGTATTCGGCACACCAGATAATTACAGGCCCGAACAGATCACGTTCTAAGTGGCCCCGTTCAAAAGCGGATATCACGCTATACTAGGATGGGAGGCTTTCATAGTTTTCCAAGCCATACCCCATTACGGGTACATGAAGCTTAAGATGCCTGGGCCAAACGGAATTATCACTCTCGCTAGTGATCCGGACATAGCACTCCGCGCCGAGAACAAGACAGCCGCATTGGCCCTCGAGGCACTATCCAAAACCTTAGCGGCCGAAGAACTGACTGCGCTGCGATCCACAGTCAATAGGGATGGTGTGATACTCGATAAGAGATCCAAATCCACATCCTTCAAACCAGCGGACGAAATAGTCAAATTCCAGGTCCACCCAACGGACCCCAATAAAACAGCCTCCATCGGGGCAAGACTGAACCCTGATGTAGGCGCCGCACTGCGAGAGTTCCTACGAGAGAACTGGGACATTTTCGCTTGGCACCCTTCAGACATGCCAGGAATCCCATGCAGGTTGGCCGAACACATCCTAAATATCCAGAAAGGATTCAAACCTGTCAAACAAGCCCTTTGGCGTTTCTCCGAACCAAAGAAACAGGCTATGGGAGAGGAGCTAGCCAAGTTATTGGAGGCCGGATTCATTAGAGACATAAAACACCCGGACTGGCTAGCAAACCTGGTGATGGTACCAAAGAAGGACAAATCCTGGCGCCTGTGTGTCGATTTCAAAGACCTTAATAAGGCTTGCCCAAAGGATCCTTTCCCCCTCCCTCGAATAGATCAAATCATCGATGCCACTACAGGACACGATTCGCTGTGCTTCCTCGACGCATACTCCGGTTACCATAAAATCAAGATGGCAGAATCAGACCAAGCCGCAGCAGCATTCATCATACCATATGGCCCATTCTGCTTCAACACAATGCCCTTTGGGCTAAAAAACGCCAGCGCAACATATCAGCGCATGATTCAAACATGCATGGCAAACCAGATCGGCAAAACAGTGGAGGCGTATGTAG
Organism: Aegilops umbellulata; assembly: GCA_032464435.1. Lineage (NCBI taxonomy): Eukaryota > Viridiplantae > Streptophyta > Magnoliopsida > Poales > Poaceae > Aegilops > Aegilops umbellulata. Next base: position 494,901,438 of record CP136056.1, read on the forward strand.
ATGATGTGGTCGTTAAATCAAGACATGTTGAATCTCTAGTAGACGACTTAAGGCTTACATTCGACAACCTCCGAAAATACGACATTAAGATCAATCCGGAAAATGCGTTTTCGGCGTTCTAGCCGGAAAGCTCCTGGGCTTCATTGTATCCGGTAGAGGAATTGAAGCAAATCCAGCTAAAATCCGAGCTTTGTCACAATTGTATGTCCCAAAAGACCTCAAACAAATACAGAAACTCACCGGATGCGTGGCGGCTTTAAGCCGCTTCATCTCCCGCCTGGGAGAAAAGGCATTGCCCCTTTACCGCCTCCTTAGGCGCACCGAACACTTCGAGTGGACAGACGCTGCCACGGCCGGACTCGAGGAAATAAAGGCCATCTTGGCAACAAACCCAGTCCTGGCCGCGCCGAACACTGGCGAACCCATGCTATTGTACATTGCCGCAACTCATCAAGTTGTTAGCGCAGTACTCGTCGTCGAGCGGGCAACGGACGGACACAAACTCCCTCTTCAAAGGCCGGTTTACTATGTGTCCACTGTCCTCACACCATGCAAATCACGGTACCCGCATTACCAAAAGATTGCATACGCGGTGTTTATGGCATCCCGGAAGCTACGACACTACTTTCAAGAGTGTTCTATAACAGTAGCCTCGGAAGTACCACTCAACGATATTATGAACAACCGTGATGCAACGGGCCGGATAGAAAAATGGGCCATAGAGCTCCTCCCGTTCGACATAACCTACAAACCACGGCGAGCCATTAAATTGCAAGTCCTAGCCGACTTCGTCGCCGAATGGACAGAGGCCGAACTCCCTAAAGAGTACGGCACATATTCAAACTGGATCATGCATTTCGACGGCTCCAAAATGTTGGACGGACTAGGGGATGGCGTCGTTTTGACGTCCCCTACAGGAGACACAGTCCAATATGTACTCCAAATTATGTACACGGACTCCAACAATGCAGCCGAATACGAGGCCCTTCTACATGGTCTCCGGATGGCAGTATCCATGGGCATTCAACGCCTAGAAGTACGTGGGGACTCAAACCTCGCGATATCCCAAATAAATGGCGACTTCGACGCCAAAGACCCAAAAATGGCAGCTTATCGCAATGTCGTCCTAAAAATGTCAGTTCGGTTCGAGGGACTGGAGTTTCACCATATAGCCCGAGAAAATAATCAAGCAGCGGACGTCTTGGCACGCATCGGAGCAAAACGAGATGCAGTCCCCCCAACATCTTCTTAGAAAGATTATTCAAGCTATCTGTAGCATGGGAGGGGGAACCCTCGGATAACAGTCCGGACACAACCGCACAACCCGACGCCGAACAATCCGACATAATCGGAGGCCCTACCACCGAAATCACACCTTCAGCCCACGTAATAATGGCGGTCATCGCCCCGTGGACAGAACCATTCCTAGCCTACCTTACTAGGCAGGAACTCCCAGAGGACCAAAACGAGGCACGCTGCATAGTGCGGCCATCTAAAGCCTATAAAGTCCATGAGGGAGAGCTCTATAAGAAAAGCACTACAGGAGTCCTTCAAAGATGTATCTCCGAAGAAGAAGGGCGGAGTCTGTTGGCTGAAATTCATGCCGGACTCGGTGGCCACCACGCCGCAGCTCGGTCCCTTGTAAGCAAGGCTTTCCGTACGGGCTTTTATTGGCCGACGGCCCGAGCAGACGCTCATGACTTAGTCAAACGATGCGTCGGTTGCCAGCTCTTTGCAAACCAAAGCCATATGCCGCCCAACGCCCTCCGAACTATCCCCATCACTTGGCCTTTTGCGGTCTGGGGGCTTGACATGGTGGGACCCCTTAAAGGTGGAACCCACAAGAAAAAATACTTATTGGTCATGGTGGATAAATTCACCAAATGGATAGAAGCCAAGCCTGTTAAGACGGCCGAATCCGGACCTGTGACAGACTTCATATCCGGGGTCATACACCGTTACGGCGTCCCTCACAGCATCATCACCGATAACGGCACAAACTTCACCTCCGACGAAGTAAAGCTGTGGTGCAAAAACATGGGCATTAAGCTCGACTATGCTTCTGTCTATCACCCACAAACTAACGGTCAGGTCGAACGTGCAAATGGTCTCATCATGAGCGGCATTAAACCCAGACTATTGCGGTCCCTCAAGGAATCTAATACGCACTGGGTGGAGGAGCTCGACTCCGTACTCTGGGGGCTATGAACCACGCCGAATCGTACCACCGGATTCACACCATTCTTTATGGTGTACGGCGCAGAGGCAGTTCTGCCCTGCGACATAATTCATGACTCACCTCGAGTGCGCATGTACGAAGAAAGAGAAGCCGAGCTTGATCGGCAGGACAACCTGGACGCCTTAGAGGAGGAGCGCGACGTGGCTAAAGCCCGTTCCGCATTTTATCAACAGCAGGCTCGAAGATATCAAAGCAGAGAAGTACGGGCCAAAAATTACAATGTTGGCGAACTAGTTCTACGCCTGCCGGATAAGAAAAAGGACAAACTCAAGCCCAAATGGGAAGGTCCCTTCATAATTGACCAGGTCCTGACTGGTGGAGCGTACCGCCTGCGAGATGCGTCGGATAACCGACTCGAGCCGAACCCATGGAACACCGCACGTCTCCGAAGATTCTATGCCTAGCGCCGGACTCTGGGTTTGTCTCCTTCCTCTGTCCATTTTTATATATATTTTTCTGTTTTTATTTGTCTCCTCCCACTCTTTCCTTTTATAGCCCTTAAAGGCTCATCATGTGACGCGCTACCCGTGCTCCTTAAACCTGGGGGCTTCTTTAACAGAAGCTTATTTATATGGGTTTCACGCCCAACGCATGCGTCAGACTTCCGCATGCACCTTTTTTTCACCATTATATGCATCGATATGACTTAAGTTTTGGCCAAGCTGGGTTGCCTGGCTCCTGTGCTTACCCCTACGTTCCCGATTGTTCGGCTAGGCAGTAAAGGAAGCACCTCTACGATTGCTACTGCCGGATAAGCCGGATGTGTACCTCAGACTGGGTGAAGCCGAAAGCTGGCGTTCTTAAGGGAATATTCGATCGGTGAACTAAAGATGAACCTTTTTTACTTATGCATGCCCCCAGATGTTTTCCTGCATTTGCAGTACTTACGTGCACTTCAGGGCCCGCCACCCCAGCGAAAGGAACCCTTAACGGAACTATTCTCTCTGGAACATGTTTCTTACTAACCATGTAATATAACATAACTAGTTGGGCACTTGTCTGATAAAGCACTAATGACCCCTACGCCTGGTCTCCATGCATATCTCGGTTCTTATATAACCGTTATGGTATTCGGACACACTTCGGACCGTCAGGTCCCGAGGTCGAAGCGAAAAGGTCGGCAACGACAAACGATCTACAATCCGGCTAGAAGGCATTACACATATCAATTATAAATTACATAGTCATCCTGACTGATTGTATTCCTCCTCTATACCATCTAACAGGCTGTCTAATTTGCAGTCCTGCTGGGAATACTTTGCGGCCACTTCTACCTGGCCATACACTAAGCTCACAGGGATCTCCTTCCCGTCAGGCCCCACCGGTCCGACCTCGGCCATGTGATTGGGGTCAGACTTCGTAAAGCGGCTCTTCACCATGGCCCAGGCCTCCCTAGCGCCCTGCCGGCAGGCTGATATCTTCCACAACCGGAAGCGCCGCTGAGCTCCCTTCAACTTCTCCGCAAGTTCTCCAAGGCCCTCAGGTATGGAGTGGGCAGGCCACAAGGCTTGGGCAATACCTCGCATCGCCTGCCGAACTCGTTCGTGCAGTTGCGAGAGTTCGGGAAGAAGATCGCCCGTTGAACCGGGCATCTCCTCTGCAGGACGACCTGTCAGCATACCTACAGACATAACTCTGTTAGTCGTCTTCCTCGACGAACTCCTTTTTCAAGAGTTCGCTTAAGCACTTACTAAAAATGCCGCGTCGAAGTCGCTGATTCTCCTTATTGGAGTCCGACAGCAGGCAAAGAACATCTTTTAGTTCAACATCCAGCCTGGTGTTGGCATCCTAGAGATCATTCTTCTCCCGCCTCACCTTTGTTAGCACGCTTTCACCAGCCTTTAACCGGCGTAGAAGCTGTTGCCTGTCCGGATTGAGTCCGGCGCCATCTGCAATACCATTTGTCAGATTGGCACTTAAATCCGCACAATACTAAATATTCTGGTGTATTGTTTACCTGCAGGGGTCTCTTTAGACCCCCCTGCTGCCGTTAGTGCGGCCTCTAGTTGGGCCCTGCACCTTTCCAGCTCCTGGGATAGCACGGTGTTCTTCTCGGTAAGAAACTGCATGTTATATGATTCTCGAATTAGTTATTTCCACTGCTTCAAGTCTCGGGGGCTACTGGCATATCTATATTTACCAAAATTTTCTTACCCGTATGTCTTTTACATACTGCTCCATGGCTCTGGCTAAACCATTTTGAGCGGCACGGAGGTACGCGCCTCCCGAATTGAAGGCATCTAAAGCCTCCTGGGAGAAACAAGCATCGTGAAGGACTGTCCGGCGACGCCTGTGGTTCATGGCACTCTCCACCTCGGAATGGGTGACAGACAGCCTATCCGCATCCTCTGATGGAGGAGCGTCCGGTGCGTGCCTTGTGCGGGCCTCCGCTTCTGGGCCGGGCGCTGGAGTCTGGCTGGTGGAGGCGCGATTGGCAACCTCTCCGGATATAGTCCGGCGAGGTCTCTTCGTCCTGAAGATAGCACGAATATTAATATACCCTGAAGGAGTAAAACACCAGGCAAAAAGAGAGGGTACGCCATACCTTTGCTCTGGCACCTCAGTCCGGACTACGTTCCTTTTTGCCCCACGAGGCCCTGCGGCCCCCCGCCGGCTAGCTGCAGCGGGGTCGGCTTCCCGCCTAGGGAATCTCCCCTACAAAGCACGGTTGCTGTCAGAACAACCAAACCCGTGAAAATGGAACCCCTCTTAAGGGGGTAAAGCTCTAGTATTTGTCACCTGGGAGGCCGGGATTAACCCTGGGTAATCAGCTATAATAGCTACCAAGGTATCGTCCTTGCTTAGTTGATAAAACACTCCGTCGATAAACTCCATCGCTAAGTCCGGATCCTCTTCGGAGTCCGGATCAAGGGACCGTTCTGGGTCCTCTAGCTGTGGAGGATGGCTGTTTATGTTTTTTACCTCCTGACGCAGGTCCTGCGTTGAAGTCGTTAGACTGCCTATTTAATCATGGGAATGTAAAATGAACAGGGAAGCACGACTGTCTGCTTACCCAATTCGGAGGACTATACATGGAAAATCCGCCCTGCGGGTCGACGCGGAGGAATTCCTCTTCTTCTCCCTTGTACAAAGAGGATAAGATCTTCATTAGAGCGGCAGGCGAGTCCGGCCCTTTACGGCCGTGACGGGTGGCGTCATCTTCCCTGTTGAAATCCCACATGGGGTGGCTTCTGTATTGGAGCGGCTGCACCCCCCGCATAATGCATATGGCCATGACTTTAATCATGGTTAGTCCGGAATGAGCCAGTAGCTTAATCCGGCCCATTAAGTAAAGGATGTCTCTGTCATTCTGTCTCTGAGGGCTCCGACGGCGCCAGCTCAGGTGTTTCTTCAGGGGAGCATTGTTGAACTCAGGGAGACCGGCCCGGATAGGGTCCGGCAGGGGGACGTCGTCTATGTAAAACCATTCTGAAGGCCAGTCCTCGGACGCCTTCTTCGGGGTTCCGGACGGGTATCCGATCCCGGCGATGCGCCATACTTCGGCTCCGCCCACTTGATATATGGTCCCCTCTTGGGAACGGGGCACCAGGCAGAATATCTTCTTCCACCGCGCAAAATGAGCCTCGACACCTAAAAATAGCTCGCAAAGAGCAACGAAGCCCGCGATGTGTAACACGGAGCCGGGCGTAAGGTGGTGCAGCTGGAGGCCATAGAACTCCAGAAGCTTGCGGAGAAAGGGATGAATTGGAAATCCCAGTCCCCTTATAAGATAAGGGACCAGGCACACCCGCTCCGCTTTAGAGGGACTAGGAGAGTTCTCCGCTTGTTTTCCACCTTGATAAGTGGCGAGTCCGACTCGGACCGAGACCATATAGGCTTGAGGGAGAAATCCCTTGTCTTGGAGCGACACTAATTCGCTATGCGGGATGGAACAACTCTCCCAGTCTCCAGGGATAGGACTGGAAGGGCGAGAGGAGGAGCTACGGCGGCTGGCCATGTTGGAATGGATCTTTGCTGGAGACGCTCTGATGATTTCTCGTAGAAGGGGAAGGTGTGGTTTGGATCTGAATCCTCATCCTGTTAGATAGGCGTCTCGTTCATACGGCTAGGGGCTTGGATGTAAAACTGCCCCGGCTTTTCGCATTCGTTTGACACATGGAAGGCGGCCATTATTGGGCGTGAAAGCCGAGGAGCGCTGCGTTATAAAAATCGGACGTTATACCCGCAGGTACACAAAGTTTGAAGGAGAACCCGCCTTGCAATGCCGAAGACAATCTGCGCGCCGGACTCATCGTCATTGAAGCCTGGTTCGGGGGCTACTGACGGAGTCCTAGATTAGGGGGTGTTCGGATAGCCGGACTATACCTTCAGCCGGACTCCAGGACCGTGAAGATGCAAGATTGAAGACTTTGTCCCGTGGCCGGAAGGATCTTTCCTTGGCATGGAAGGCAAGCTAGGCGTGCGGATATTCAAGATCTACTACCATTGTAACCGACACTGTGAAACCCTAACCCTATCCGGTGTCTATATAAACCGGAGGGTTGTAGTCCGTAGGACAACCATCATCATACACAATCATACCATAGGCTAGCTTCTAGGGTTTAGCCTCCTTGATCTCGTGGTAGATCTACTCTTGTACTACCCATATCATCAATATTAATCTAGCAGGAGTAGGGTTTTACCTCCATCGAGAGGGCTCGAACCTGGGTAAAATAAAGTGTCCCTTGTCTCCTGTTACCATCCGACCTTGACGCACAGTTCGGGACCCCCTACCCGAGATCCGCCGGTTTTGACACCGACACACGTGTTAACATAAGGAAACATATATGTAACTTACTAATCATCGCACACAAGTACTCGCAGACGCATCGTGTGCGATACTCACTACAAAAAAATACACTTCCATGACAAATTTATGACAGAATCAAGATAGTCATACCTGTGCTATCGTAGAGTGTTCCATGACATTACCAAAATTATCATCACGGAAGTGTCCACTTCCATGATGATAAATTGTGCGTCACCGAAGTGCTTTCGTCAAGGGTGACCGACATGTGGCATCCTCCATAATGGAACGCCATTAAGCTATCGGGTCGGGTTTTGGATCCGATAACCCGTTAACAGCCGCGACCAATGGGGATTTTCCACATGTAAAATCATCATTGGCTAGAGGAAACACGTATCGGCTCATCGTTCGGACAGATGTGATCCACTCATTGGACAGGAGGCGCCTATGATAGGTCGACACGTGGCACGGCCCAACAGTGGCCCATTCCGGTGAAAAAGGTCGGCCCAGTAAAAATTAACAGGTCGGCCCATATAAGGCCTACTTGTGTCGGGTCCATTTAAGCCCACAGCCCATACGAGATGTGCCAATTCGGCCCGTTAGAGATTTGACACCATTGCAGCCCATCGTCAGTTCGAGCCCGTTAACAACCCGTTATATATTTGGGCTCAATATCGGCCCGATGAGATTTTGGCCTGTTAACGACCCATCTAGTGGATGGGCCAATTTTCAAGATGTACATCTTTCGACCTTTTAGCGACCCATTTAAATGTTGGGCTAATTTCTGGCCCGGTGTGTCTTTCAGCCTGTTGACGACACATAAATCTGATGGGCCATTTGCAGTCGGACCTGAATTTCGGCCCATGCCCTTCATGTTCCAATACCAGCCCAGCTTCTCTTTCGTCCTGCTAAAGGCCCACAACACAGTTGGGCCGTTTACAATACGACCTGACTTTCGGCCCGTGAAACAGTTGGGCCATATGTAGCCCAAACTTAGTAACGACCTGTTAACGGCCCGTGCAATAAATTGGGGCCACCTGTTTCCCGCTTCGATGTCGGCCTGTTAACAACCCGGGAGGTAAGAGGGCCGACCATTAACTTTCAGCCTAGTAACGGCACATTAACTTAATGGGCCCACTAAAGTTCGTTCATGTCTTTAGGCCAAATTAGATAATTTGAGACCATTACGACGAGCAAAGGTACGGCATACATGGAATAATGTTGCACATCCAGAATATATTACAGGAAATTACATCCACTAGGCAATCAAAGATTGATGCTAGTGCAAATAAATGAGCAGAACCTAACCATCTACAATGCCAGAATCTGCAACCTCAGCACAGATGATGCCCATAAGCATGTGGGCAAGTTCTTGCTACTTTGCCACACTGTCTCTGAAAACATTGATCAGTTGTTGTGTCGCAGGACTCTGCACCTCTGATTCATCCACCATTTCCATCATTGCTTCAGCCATTAATTGGTTCACAAACATACATTTATTCCGTTGCATTCAAGACAGAGGATACTGAACAGATTCAGATGGCGATTTTGGTAGGCTTGTATTATTGATAGTGGAGAGTGTCTTGACCACAGCATCATAACATAAATTAGGACGGGAACCAAACGGATTAATCATGATTTATTGCCATATTACCTGGCCTAGATTTACTGGAAAGAAACAATGGAGTTGCCTTGCTGTTTTTAGAGTTTGTCTTCTTATCTTCAGCAGCCTGCACAAAATTAACACACTAGCATTGCTATCATTGGCCAAGTCAGATAATAGGAAAGCAACATTGACACAATGAACGTTTGGGCAACTAGCCTACAACAAATTAACACAATATGGCACAGCTATCATCAGCCAGGTAAGGTAATACGAAAGCAACATTGACACAATGAATGAATGGGCAACCAGAGAAGCACTACAATTCAGTAATGTGCGTGATATGAGATAGCACATTCATGCAGCTCAGTACGCAAAACTACCAGGCAGTTTTCCTTACAAAAATCAACATTGGCGCCTTTAACATTTTGCTACAACTAATTTTAGATCAGATAAAGGTTAGATTCACGTCCATTAACAAAATACATGCTGATGTAAAAATGTAGTGATATACAATAGGCACTTACATCAGCACTGGAGCACAGAGAACTCCCGCAAGATATTTTCCTCGAATACGATCCCAATGGAGGAAGTCTTGTATCGTTTAACCTTATTTTCTAAAAGAGAGACGGGTAAGAAACATGTAGAAAATATGATCAGAATGCTATAAAATTTCATGATGTGAAGATACGCACACGCTTCTTAGAATGGAGTTGACATTCTTTTGCTGGACTGGAGCGGACTAGTTCTTTGGCCACTGGAATCTGCTTATTACCATTGGGAGTTGGGTTTCTCTGTGCTGCAGCAGTATCTACGAAAAATGGAGTTGGTTTATTATCTCCTGGCGTTTGGATCTTTTGCAAAGACCTGGTTTGTAACCCTTCAGATTCTAACATAGCCGTCTTCCCCTTGCATGCCTTATATAGAAGAATGGTGATTCAGTTATAAAACATGCTATAGCAGAGATGGAATAGGTACTGAAGAATAGAAAGGCATGACATATTGACATGTATTCACTCCATCCGAAAATAAATGGATGGGTCTACGCGTATTTCAGTTCTAGATACATCCAGTTTTATCCATTTCTGCAACATTTAATCCGAACGGAGGGAGTATGATGTAAGAGCTAGGGATACGACAGGACAACACAGTAAAAAAACACGGAAAAACCCACTGTAGAACCAAAGTATTCAAACCCACTGATATGAGATAGTACACTCATCCAGCTCAGGATGCAAAACTACCAGGCAGTTTTCCTTGCAAAAATCAACATTGTAGCCTTTAATCATACATTTTGCAACAACTAAATTTAGATCAGATAAAGGTTGGATTCATGCCGATTAACAAAATACATGCTGATGTAACAATATAGTGATATACAACAGGTACTTACATCTACATTGGAGCACAGAGAATTCCTGCAAGAATCTTTCCTCATAAACGATACCATTGCAGAAAATCTTCTATCTGTTAAGCTTATTTTCTAAAAGAGAGATGGGTAAGAAACATGTAGAAAATATGATCAGCATGCTATAAAATTTCAGGATGCAAGGATACGCACACGCTTCTTAGAATTGAGTTGACATATTTTTGCTGGGGAGTGGACTAGTTCTTTGGCCACTGGAATCTGCTTATTATCAGTAGGAGTTTGGTTTCTCTGTGCTGGAGCAGTATCTATAAAAACTGGAGTTGGTTTATTATCTCCTGGTGTTTGGATCTTTTGCAAAGGCCTTGTTTGTAACCCTTCAGATTCTAACATAGTCGTCTTCCCCGTGCATGCCTTGTATAGAAGAATGGTGCTTTAATTATAAAACATGCGGCAGCAGAGAGATGGAATAGGTACTGAAGAATAGAAAGGCATGACATATTGACATATATTCCCTCCATCCGGAAAAAATGGATGACATATTTCAGTTCTAGATACATCCTTTTTTATCCATTTCGGCAACATGTAATCCGGACGGAGGGAGTATGGTGTAAGAGCTAGGGATATGACAGGACAACACAGCAAAAAAAACACTAGTTGAATGTAAAACTGTATGCTAGCGGAATACGTACAGAAATAACTAAGGCAACATACACGTGTATGATTGGGAAAATAAGATGGCATTGCAGCATAGCACTAGAACAGCACTTCAATGTAAAAAAACATGGTATGGTAGACAGATGAAGTACATACTTATGAATAACAATGCATAAGATATTCAGAAGCATGATGTCCAAATTAAGCAGATGGCATTGCGATAGAGTAGAATGACAGTACTTGAATTTGAAAACATGTTATCATGAATGGAATAGGTACTGAAAAACAGGAAGGCATGACATATTTACATGCATGATCAGCATGCTAAGCACATGGCATTGCAACAGAGTAGATACACTCCAGGACATTATATGCATGTTGTGCCCATATCACAGGCCAAGTTAGAGCAAGGACCTTGTGGGGTGAAGAGGATTCATCATCTTTCTGCAAGTCTTCTGAAGAACTGCCTTTACATGTTCCATCATATTGGGTACCATTGACATCAAGTTTATTGGCCTTTACATTGCTCCGTGAGGTTCCTGTGGATATATCAGTGTGTGCAATTATATCTGACATGCATGGAAGACAACTAGTAGTTAGATTTATGTAATGAGTGCCTGTAGGAGACGACATAAATAGTAGGACTGGGGTTAACTAGCAGCAGCAGGTCTCATAAACTAAAGGGAGAACACAGATGAAAGCTACAGAATATGTATCATTTGTACCCGAGATTAACTAGATGGCACACAAAAGTATTAAAGAACAACATAGGAAATACTAGAAGTGGTATAATACTATAATCACCAGCCTATGGGATAGCATTGGCTGATGGATGATAACTATGGAACAGTGTTACCTGAAGAACAAGTATCTTAGATGAACTATGGAACAGCGTTAACTCCTGAACAAAACCCGTAGGAGATCAGCATGAATATACAGTGAAATGTGATGATCTATTTTCCATGCTTAGATGAATAACAAAGCCATAAATGTTGCATACAAGTAAGATGAGGGTACAACCTATCTGGCTGCCATCCATAGGAGTGAGCATCATGTGCTGACTTGTCGATGGCCCTGCAGTTGTTGTGGCTGTGCATGTCGGGCACGCGCATTCGATGCAGGGAACTGTTGAGTGGGGACTATAGCTCCCTTCTGGTGTATGCTTCCCTTGTTGGAGCAGTTGCGGTGAGTCGGAAGACAGTGTGTCTGAAGATGCAGATAACGCATAATGTTAAGAACGACATATCTCTTTGATCTGAAGAAATACACTAAGAGATCAACAGCAAGGTACGAGAGTGGTCACACGTCTGTTGACTGAAGACTAAATTGGGGTCACACGATTTTAGTTTATTTTGGTACTTTCTGATCTATGCCGGATGGTTGGCCGTCTTGTGCCTCCCGGCTGACACTGTTCGGAATCTTCCCGAAGAGCCAGCGACTAACGGCAGAGCAGCCTGCCTCCGTCGTCCGTGGCCCCGGCCAAAACCCCGCTCCCCGCCCCACCGCACAGCCATGGTTACGCCGCCCCCGGGCTAATCCACGAAGACTCCCCATCATCCAGATCCGGCGGCGGCAGTGCCTTCAACCCACGCAACTCTAAAAGATAGCCATCTAAGCGCTGATTCCGCGGCGAACTTGCGGCCCTGCACCCTTACATTAGACACCAGCCAACCGGCAACCTAGGAGCTCCGCCGCCTCGAGGGGTGATGCTTCCCATTGGGAATCGATTGGCCCAGAATAAAAATTCATACAACTGACGCCTAAATAAAATGATTTGAGATGAGGGTGCGACCTATCTCGCGGCATGGTGAAGTAGGAAGGTCTAGCTGCCGAGTCGGTGAGGCCGACGCGGTTGCGGTGGCGACCGGCGGCAGGGAAAGAGCGATGTCGCGACGGTCGACGGCTACGCCGAAGCAGCGCCAGGACTCTGGACGGATCCAAAGTTGGAGCCGCTCCGGCACCGTGAATAATAGCGCGGGTGAATCGGCTCTGGTATGGTTCACGCGACCGTCGTCGAGGCAGCACCAGCAGCACGGAGTAAGAGGCACACGGCCCAGTGCACGACGGCGAATGGACAGTGTCTCCGGCATTAGGGAGGAGGGCAGTTGTGAAATTAGTGTGGTGGGGGCGCCATGGAGGTGGGGCTGAGGTTTCGCGGCTCGGGAGAAGGGAGCTTCCCGGGGAGAAGGTGATTTGGTACCCATGAGGTATGAATGGGGGCGGGCGGGGGGAATTGGGAGGGCAGTGGAACCATGTCTTACGGACGCATTTGTCTGAAATGTGAGGGGGAGTTACAGTTCTACCCTTGCCTATAGGCTTCTCGGCTTGGGTATGTGTACTGAGGGTCAGGGATAGTAGAGTAACTTTGCTTCTCCCCCAAATAGTGGGCGGGAGCGATTTCAGGCGAGGAGGGCGTGTTTTGAACTATAGTGGGCGCGAGTGATTTTGGGCGAGGAGAGCGTGTTTTGAAATAGTGGGCGCGAGCTATTTCAGGCGAGGAGAGCGTGTTTTGCCGACCATGGTTTATGAATTATTCGTCACATGTCATTTCAGCCGAGGAGAAGGCGAGCTTGGATGAAGTTACGAACCTACCCTCGATGTACAACGGGCAAATTGATGCGTGTCCCACATAGGACGGTAATTTCGCGTCTCCCATTTATTTGCTTGGGCGAATTCCACCGAGCAGAGAGGATGTTTAATGGTTCATTCAAATTTTGGGAGAACGAGCATCCACGTCTACCTTACCAAGTCGATTCGGATCAAATTTTGAAATATTAGCTTGCCACTTGTTTTTTAGATGGAGAGATGATGATCGGGAGTAATGTGTTTTTACATGCTCGTTGCTAGCCATTTACTATATGACAAATAGTTGACCCACTCAAAAACGCGAATCAAATCCAAAATGAAATATCTCGATTCAATGAAATAGCTCGTTCAGTAGGTCAAAATAGTGAACTAAATCCAAAATTGAACACCTCAATCGAGTAGCATGTTGTACAATATTATAGTACTCCATGAACATGTTGAAAGTCAAATTAATGAACTTGTTTGATATAAGCATATATCCGTTCATGTGTGGATTGCAGACAACATGTTCTCCAATTTAAATATTTGAATGCAAGTTTATATCGAAACATGGTTTATATCAATCTTTGATGCATAAAACGCGACCTCCCCCTCTCCCGGACTCCTGTTCTCTCTATCTATCTATCTATCTATCTCTCTATCTCTCTCTCGCCCCCTCTCTCTCTCTCTCTCTCGCCGACAATCTTCAATTCGGTCGCACGCATCCGACACAAAAACCTTGTTCGTCCCTCTCCCTTTCTCTCCATCTCTCTCTCTTTGTGTGTGGGGGGGTCTTTCTAGTTCGCATGCATATATACACCATCTATAGGTCTCTCTCGCACACTATCTATGATACTCTAGCTAGTCCAAGCTAGATATCTTGGGTGCACTCATCGTACGCACACAGATTCCTTGGCTCTTTGTCTGTAACTCTCTCACGCACCACTATGTCGTCTCGGAGCTCTTCCCCCCCCCCCTCTCTCAAACTCTCCATCCACCTGGGTCACACATACACATGCATATCTCACTCGAACTCGATAGTCCCATCTAAAACTCTATCTCTCCCCCTCGTTCTCTCTCCATCTCACACGTGCGCACACACAATCTCGTGCCCAACTAGCCAAGTATGATGGTCTCTCACTCAATTGTAGGCACACGCAGTCCCCCCCTATATGTATATGACTAGCTAATCTTAGTCTCTATCACAAACATGTGCATGGTCTATCTCGATTTCTCTCGGGGCATCTTTCTATCGCGCACGCACTCCCTCGATCTCCCACCCATATAGTCCCCTCATGATCTCGACGGGATCTCTCTATCACAAACACACCCTCTCTCCCTCCCCATGCGTCCATGCCATCCATGTGTCCCTCTCGACCTCTGTTCCTTGTTGGCCACACCTCTATTGGACATATGTTACAGGGGTGTCTCTCTCCGTTGCAAACAATCACACACTAGCTATCTTCGTGTATCTCCTCGCCTCGCTTTTCCATCTCGGAGATGCATGCGTGATATGTTCGCACACACTCTCTCTCTAATTTATCGTTTGTTGTCACTTTCTCTTTCACACACATACTCTTTTTGCACACTTACTCATTCTCCTTCACACGCACTTGATCTGTCTCGACTGAGGCACTCTCCTCGGTCCATAGCATATAGATTTATTTAAAAGTCAAACATCACAAAGTTTGACCATGTACACGGAGAAAAAGAATTACATCTAGTACGGCAAACATATACCATTAGATTCACCATGAGATGTAGTTTTGTATGATGTATCTTTGGTATTGTAGATATAAATAACATTTGCGTAAACCTGATCAAAGTTTCCAAAGTTTGACTTATAAAAAATTTACATGCACTGCATTATCGAGCGGATGGAATATCTCTTTCCCTCTGTCAGCTATCTGACGCACCACTCAGCCTTATCGGGGCTCCTCAATCTCTCTCAAACTTTATTGGTCAGTTTGGTTCGTGACCTGACCCTCATGCCTTGATGGCCGGTACTTTCTGGTGTGGACGTCGGATGTAAAATATTTTTGCCTGGCCAGGCTTGTGTGGTGCTGAAGCGTTTGGTTCATGCTTGGGCCAGGCAAAGCATCAACGTCCCATCAATCAATCCATGCATCAATTATTTAATGCTAATATCCGTCCATGTTGTTGTTAGCCTCGTGGCCACACGACCAGGCACGGCCAGGCGTTAGAAATCGGTCGCCTGGGCCAGGCTACTTGCAGTGTCTGTAGTTCAGCCAGGCTAATTAAAGTGCAAGGGAACCCAGGCCAGGTGGGCTTTCTTTTTCACAGGGTAGCAACCAAACAAGTGTGCACGAAATCTAGCCACAACCCCAGGCCAGGCAAAAGATGCTCAGGACGCAAGCCAAACTGGCCTTATATCTCCCTAGTTCACACATACACATGGCTCACTCGCGCTATACATATAGACCCATCCAACACTCCCCGCCCTTGTTCTCTCTCCATGTGACACGCACCCCCCTAAGTACCATAATCCCTCAATCCATCATAGGCGCAAGCACTCCCCCCCTCCTAAGTATGATTATCTCTTACTAGCCATCAGGAACACACGTATTGTCTCCTTCCATCCATACGTCTATCTCGATATCTCTCGGGGCATCTTCTATCACACACACACCTTGTCACTCGATCTCCCACCCATGTAGTCCCATCATGATCTCCAGGGGATCTCTCTGTGACAAACATACACTCTCTCCTCCCCATGTCTGCATTTTCTCCGTACGTCTCTCTCGACCTCTCTCCCTTGTTTGTTAGAGCCCTCATGGCCACGTGCTAGGGGTCTTGCTCTCTCGGTTCCAAACAACCACACACTATCTCCTCACCTTGCCTCCGTTGTCGAAGATGCATGTGTGATATGTTTGCATAAGACACGCATGCTTTTTCTCTACTTTTATCGTGTGTTGTCCATGTCTCTTTCACACACGCACACACACTTTTTTCACTCACTCTCTCTCTCTCTTGTTAGGGACTCTATCACGTCCATAAGCATATGGATGTTTTGAAAAGCCAAACCTCAGAAACGTTTGACCAGGTATATGTGGAGAAAAACATTTACATCAGGAACGATCATTAGATTCATCACAACATGTACTTACTGCATACTATCATTTATCTTTGGTATTGTAGATATAAGTAATTTCTTTATAAACTTGGTCAAAGTTTCAAAAGTTTGACTTAAAAAAATGTTGGAACTACATTATCGAACGGAGGGAGTAGCTCTTTCTCTCTCTCTCTCTGCTATCTCTCATGGGCCTCCCCTCTCACTCGAACTCTCTATACCGACGGGTTATACGCTCACTGTGTCAGCGTATAGCTCCGTATATTGTTTAGTTGACTGGTCAACCAATCCACATGTTGCCTTGTCAGCTCGTGTTCTATATCTTCGTGTGCTGGCCCATGTGGCAGTGGGTGAAAATAAGTAAACTAGAGGCCCTTCTGACATGCGGTGAAGTAAACAAAGTTGAAACCACTCGGGGTAGCACCCCACATGCTAGTAAATTGAGGGCGCATTGAGGACAAACTTCTTGCGTGCGAAGGACGCACTCGCGCACAATTCACCACTGCGCGGCGGCATGCACAAAAGGACGCACTCGCGTGCACCCAGCACACAACACACACTAGCACACGTGTACACCGGCGTCGCTGCCGGTTGAGATGGACGGCGAGGCGGCCAACAAGCGAAGGCGGCTCGATCCAAAGCCGCATCCGGCGAGCCCTGGGCTAGCCAAACGCCTTGACATCCGCATGTTCAGTACCAACTGCAAGGTCCAACCCAAGTTCGACGAGTGGTTCTTATCCCCCACCCTAGATCAGCTCGAGGAGCTCAGCTTTGAAGCTTTGAGAGGAAACAGAAAGAGAGAGAGAGAGAGAGAGAGAGAGAGAGAGAGAGAGAGAGAGAGAGAGAGAGAGAGAGAGAGAGTGAAAAAATATCACTAGCCAGCCAACCCTATCGTATAAGTGAATGATATTGGTACTTCTTGATGACACGGCAATCTTATGCAGCCAGTTGCTCTAATATGTTCTCTTCTTTTGTAGATAAAAAAAGACCCGAAAGTGAAAAATGTGCTGCACGATAACAATCTCATCGAATGCCTTGATCTCCATCTTACAGAAATTGATTTGATCGACTACCAAGGCAGCACATCTGAGATTAAATTGGCCAGGTTCTTTGTTCTGGAGGCAAGTGTGCTCAAGGTAATGAGATTTGGCGTTCTCTAGAGCAACAATGAATGGCGTGCTGATCACCGCAAGCGTCTAAGCCTAAATGACGAAGTCTCCGCAGAAGCTGAATTTGTTTTTGAAACATCAAGTGGCCAGAGACTCGAAAACTTATTTGCCCATTCGTGACTTGTCAGGGCGGTGGATTTTAGTTTGTACGATAATGCTGCATCCACCTAAAGTAACGAAAGTTCTTACATAAACTTCCTAGTAATTCCCTCTTCGTAGGTGCAGCATTACTCCTAACATTTGTAATATCAGTTTGAAACTTGTAATATTGCCGTGTCCTATTCCTGCGTTTTCAAAATCCTGCGAGTCAAACAGGTCCTAAGTTGGTGATGATGTTGTGCCTCCCATCTTTCACCAAGAGCCGTCGGATCTAGATCTGACGCATACAACCAAGCTTCTCCATTTTTGCAAAAAGATGCCCGCACTTGTTCCCTATTTACAAACAACTCCTTGTCTCTCACAATCAGCCTCATCTCCTCCCCACCACATCTAGGAGTAGAAGGCCGTGGAAAAATCTGGCGCGATGGCCGCTGCCGGAGCCGTCCACCCCCAATCTTGGTGTTCCGTGCAATGCACAGGCATCTACGCATGGGAAATTATGTCGAACAGGGCTAGTTGTAAGCAGGCTAGCTCTACAGCCATGATGATAGTGACTGCAGACGATGAGGCTGACTATGGTATGCCGAACATGGTGCCTATACTCAGGTGTCATCTCCGGCGCAGGGTCTTGTCACTTCACTGTGAGGAGCAGCATGTAATAATTTGACCAACGGGTAGTACAGTGCTAGTACTCCTACTACTACATTGGTAGTACTACTACTAGTACTAGTAGCACCACTGTCTGGATTTAGGAGTACTACCACGTCCATCTGGATTTTAGTATATGACTAGCAATATCTAGTAATGCATATCACCAAAAATGTACTACTCCCTCTGTAAATACATACATGGTGTTTTATTCCTATCGGCGAGAGAACTTAATGTTTTTTTGCTACTCCTAACTAGAGTACTAATAGCATTACATGCAATGAACTAAACACTGCATGTCATGTTTGGTAGTCTCAAGTCATTGAAAGCATGCACGGCCCACATCTCTCATTGGTTGATATGTCACGAAATAAGAAACAAGGAGGGAGTTAATGCACCGTGCCTAAGTATTTTGGGATTATTTGGTTTTCGTAAGGTGACTTACACAACATTTTTGTTTACATGCATTAACATTTTATTAGTTAAATCAAAGGTCAAAACTTGGCGCAAAATGCAAAGGGGACCAATAAACCAGTAAACATCAAACTTCTCTCGTTTGGCCCCAACTAGAGGTCCGGTGAGATGACTATACTGCACCGTCATGGAGGGGGACACAGCTTCATTGACTTACGGCAACTGCCTTTGGGTGAATGACACATGGCCCCAGGGGGTGGCTGGCCCACCTATCATATAGCCAAAGGCAGGTGCAGTAGAGGGCCGAGGAGTAGTATGAAATCTTACGCACCTACGCACGCTAACCAAGTGCTGAGTGAAGACTCGAATCGCAAGATCAGTTGACTAGAAGCTACGCTAGACCCATGGAGGCGATGAGCGCGAGCATCATCCGGCTGTGCCAGATGGTCCACGACGTCGGCATGCGGCCCAGCACCGAGGAACGTCTCCAGGTAGTATTGCTTGAGGCCGCCAAGGCGAGGGGCCACTTGGACGACAGCTTCGTCTCCTTGTTCCACGAGGTCCTCGTCGATTTCCTCGACAAGTTCACTGTCGGTGTCAAAACCGGCGGATCTCGGGTAGGGGGTCCCGAACTGTGCGTCTAGGCGGATGGTAACAGGAGACAAGGGACACGATGTTTTTACCCAGGTTCGGGCCCTCTCGATGGAGGTAAAACCCTACTCATGCTTGATTAATATTGATGGTATGGGTAGTACAAGAGTTGATCTACCACGAGATCAAGGAGGCTAAACCCTAGAAGCTAGCCTATGGTATGATTGTTGTTCTATTGTTCGTCCTACGGACTAAAACCCTCCGGTTTATATAGACACCGGAGAGGGCTAGGGTTACACAGAGTCGGTTACAATGGTCGAAGATCTACATATCCGTATCGCCAAGCTTGCCTTCCACGCCAAGGAAAGTCCCTTCCGGACACGGGATGAAGTCTTCAATCTTGTATCTTCATAGTCCAGGAGTCCGGCTGAAGGTATAGTCTGGCTATCCGAACACCCCCTAATCCAGGACTCCCTCAGTAGCCCCTGAACCAGGCTTCAATGACGACGAGTCCAGCGCGCAGATTGTCTTCGGCATTGCAAGGCGGGTTCCTCCTCCAAGTACTTCATAGAAGATTTCGAACACAAGGATAGTGTCCGGCTCTGCAAAATAAGTTTCCACATATTCCATAGAGACAATAATATTTACACCAATCTAATCTGCTGACGTATCCTATAGCGTGACATCACACCACGGCCAAGCCTTTATTCGAATCTTTTTATTATCCCACCTCAGCGTGTTTAGCGAGGTGGTTTCCTTGGCATGACTTTGTCGAAGCAGAGATCGTGTCCCCTTAATTTGCGGAATTCTCATCAATACGGACATGGGTAACCCATTCGTGCCCGTTGGTATATTTTCTCGATCAAAGGCGGGTCTCAAATGGTCACAGGGAGGGCCCTTGGTATTCGACCTCTTATAAAGAGACCAAGGCCTTACTCCTTTCTTTCAATCTCAAACGAGTTCGCCCTTCGCCCCGAGTTCCAACACCCAAGGGTCCAGATTTCAGGCGCTTCAGACCTCTGAAAATGTCCGGATCCGACCTTCAAGGCCGATGGATGCCCTCCTCCGTCACGGAGGAGGACGTGTTGAAGCTGAGAGAGGCCAAGTTCTTGACCGGTGAAATCTCGCATAGGCTGCCTGCTCAAGGGCAGGTCATTCCTACTCCCAAGCTCGGTGAGAGCATGGTGTTTATGTCTCACTTCCTTCGGGGGCTGGGATTCCCTATGGACCCCTTCGTAAGGGGGCTCATGTTTTATTATGGGCTGGAATTTCACGATTTGGCTCCGGAGTACATCCTCCACATCTCATCGTTCATCGTCGTGTGCGAAGCCTTCCTCCGCACTTCTCCTCACTTCGGATTGTGGCTCAAGACTTTTAAGTAGAGCCGAAGATGATCGAGGGGCGGTACGCGGAGTGCGGAGGTGCTTTTATAAGCAAAAGTGCTGGTGCTCCATGGCCCGAGGGCTCTTTTCAAGAGGATTCCAGCTTGTGGCAACAAGAGTGGTTTTACATCACTGCTCCCAGGGGCACCAAGTGGGTGGCGCCACCCGCCTTTCGCTCGGGTCCCCCATCATAGTTAGCGTCATGGGTCAATAAACGACTGGACTGAGGGCCATCCAAGGACGTGCCTTTGCTGCAGGGTCGTATCCGACATCTCCTAGAAAGAGACATCAGTCTGGTCATAGTAGCGCAGGTCATGCTGATTCGCCGGACCCTGCCCTGCAAACGTCGCCCCCTCCACCTGTGGGAATTCAATCCGGAGGGACCGCGAGCTCTCCAACATTTTATGGGCGCGACGCCCATGGAGATGTACCAATTGTTCTTCGGATCACAAGCAATGCGTCCGGACTCGATCGAGGACGCAGGTCTGAGCTACAATCCCCCGAGTACTCAAGTAAGTAGCCCCGTACCCAGACACTTTATCCATATTTTTATCATAAGATTGTCCTTAAAAGAACTGTCCCTTAAGCAGGAGTGGATAGCGAAAGCGAAGCTATTCAGGTGTCCGGCCCCCCTCCCGGAGACCGTGCTGGATCCCTTGTCAACCAGAATGCTGGAGATCGTGCCTTTGGAAGAAGGCGAAGGGGGAACAAAGAAGCTACCACCTCCCCGAAGGAGGCTGTCAGAAAAGGAGGAATCGAGAATTCCTCTACCCAGGGGAAGAAGAGGACGGCCTCTGAAGACCTGGAAACCATGGTCTCAAGGCAGGGGAAGAAATCTTCATCAAAGGGTCCTGCGCCGGAGGATACCTCGGCTGCACTGTGCCCCCAAGGGGATCAGCCCTCCATCGAGCCATAAGTAAAGAGGGGAGTTCAAAATAAGAGACATCCCCGTTTTGTTTCTGAGGAAAATAACCAAAATTTTACCTTGTAGTTCGGATCTCAGCCCTTCTCAGCAGGGCTCATCTTCAGGGGATCTTCTTTCGGAGATGATGGAGAGCGGCACGCCTCCCCCTGTCGTACCGCCTTATGAGGCAGGCGACCCTGAGGTGTCGTCACGGAGGGTTTCTCCGAATCCGGCAGGGCCAGAAGGTAGCCGTATGGCCCCCCAAAGCCCTCTGTGTCCGGCCTTCGAAAAAGGTCATCGGGCGAGTCCGACACAGTCTGGTGCACGGCCGTAGGAGCTGAAGGGTCTGCTCGGGCGAGCGTCTATCTCGGAAGAACACCGTGCGTTGATGGGTACGGTGATTGAGAGGATTGCATCTGCGGAGAACGGGTTGCACGAGGCTGTCAGGAGTTTGCTGACACGTTTTGAGGTATGCAAAATGATGTACCTTTTGACAGTTTCGCATATATAAGATGCGTCCTGTATAGATAGTAGCCCCTGAGACTCTGTGCGGTGTCAAAAATGACGGCGCGCGGAGTATCATAATCCCAGGTATAATATGCCGCCTTTCCTATGCAGGTGGCGAAGTCTCCGGTGGCCAGCCGGACTGATGAATTTGCCAAGCTAAAGCGGCAACTTGACGTGGCAGATGCCGACATCACGCTTGTCAACAAGCGGCTTGACGAGGCACAAGGTATGTTATTTCTCCGGCGGTGTTTAGTAAGAGGAGCGTGGTGCTAGTATCTTACGACGTGTGCGCTTGATGCAGATGGTGCTGCCGCCGTGGAGGGTCTTCGGGCGGAACTTGCCCGAGCCAAGGAGCAAGCCAAGAAAAGTGATGCGGCTGCCGGAAAGGCAATTGAAGAGCTGAAAGCCGAACAGGCTGCTCACTGCCGAAGCAAGAGGGAAATGGCCGAGATGGCCGTGAAGCTGAAAAGCGTTGTTGACCATTGCATGCTTCTTGAAAAAGAAGACCGGGTGGAACAGACGGACCTGGAGAAGGCCGTTGCCGATGCCAAGGATGCTCGCTCTGCGATGAGAGCTATGAAGGAGGAGCTACGTCAGGCGGAGAAATCGCGGCTGGAAAGCCCTTTATGCTGCGGAGGAAGTTCTGTGATCCGAAACATGCTCTGTTAGACCGGATGTGGAGTACGGCGTACACCTATCTGGATTTGGCAGCGAGTGCCGCAGATGCGGCCGAACACTTCCGGGATCAAGAAGATCACGAAGTGGAAAAGCTCTTCTGGTCGAAGTTCCACAATCCAGACCGTCCACTGTCGTTAGACGATCGTTTGGCCGAATGGCCGAGCTAAATAGGATGTCCGGACTCGCCATGAAATATGTCATGAGTCATCTATGGCCGGAGAGGCCAGAGCCGAAGAGTTATTTCAACTTGGTGCAGCAGTTCCTTGGTGTGGTGCCGCATATCAATGCAATGAAGAGGTCAGCCTGCATAGAGGGTGCGCGGATGGCTCTTGCCCGTGTCAAGACATACTGGGCGGAGATGGAGACCAGCGCTGTTGCATCCCAAGACTCGGACGAAAGCCGAGTACCTGCCGAGCACTATTTTCAGGAAGTTCTGCAAGGCGCTCGTTTAATAGAGATGCGGTGCTCGAAGGATACTATGTTCGGATAGCATGTATTGTTGTAAAACGATGTTTTAATAAATTTGTAGAAGCTTTTTTTATACTTGTTCCTGCAAGTTATTATAATACCTCCTGTGCGGCTGTTTTAAGATATATGTATATATAATCTGAAAGATGGCAGTCGTCAGCTTCAGCCCCCACGCAATAATGCGGCGGTGTTTGCAGAAGGCGCATTTTCACACTTGATCCAACGTCTTGGTCCTACAAAGGAGGTGATAGCGCAGCGAACTAGGCAACCGGACTATGATGCTTTATCACTTTCACTTAGCCATAGGAGCTTGACAGTGAGGCTACTTATATAGCCCCTGGTGGCGCCTGCGCTCGCCCGAACTCGGGACGCGTATGTGCCTAGCCGGGAAACGGCCCTTCGTTAATGCGGAGGAATCCTAAAGATTCCGGTAAGTCATCGAGTGGTTGACCAGTCTCGCGCTATATCATGACAGTCAGTTTTCGGCTTTCTCTACTGAGGTGCTCGCCTGGCCGAACCGGGGCACAATCGCAGTAGTTCTCCTGGTGCTGCCTTAGCCGATAGAGCGGAACGTAAGGCAGCAAAACACAGGAGCCGGGCAAACCCAACATTTGACCAAAGACATGATTCGGAGTTGATGCATATAAGGCCAAACTCGCGACGCCAAACACTCCCTAAGGTATTCGGTCTTTTATGAAATAGGGCGGAACATCGCCCTTGGTTATAAGCCCCTGATGTCCAGGTACGTGCAAAACTCTGACGTGGCCACATGCCAAAACGCCAGCCTCCTCCTCGGCTGTACATAGAATCCGGGGGATGCGTATCAACAAGAGACAGTAAAAAAGGTTTACGCAGGGTCTTAATCCAAAAAGAATCCTTGAGACGGGTCCCTGCTGCACGTCTACGCCTGTGTCTCCGTTGTGCCATGTCCTAGACGGGCGTAGCATGGTGTTCATCTGCAAGAGAGAGGAATTTAGCTGAGAAGAAAAGAAAAAGAATAGTAGTGCGGAATGTACGCTATACTGGATAAACAATGTATAATTGTAGGACAGGTGAAATGGAGCCTTATTGTCATGTATTTTACATACGCAGAGCCCCTTGTATAGGGGTGTATGGCTACTAAACCTTTATCCGTTATATGTTTGCTCTGGACTCGCCTAGCCGAGCCCGTGGTCTTGACGACCTGGCAGATGCTTTCGTTGGTGAAGCTGTTTTAAGTCATGGCTGTCAAGGCAGCCGCATATTCTTTCGTGCTCGAGGGACACTTAATATTTCCCCTTATGGAGATGATGCCTCGTGGATCGGGCATTTTGAGCATAAGAGACGCATAATGCGGTATTGCGTTAAAGCGGGCGAAAGCTTCTCGTCCCAATAGTGCTTGATAGCAACTTGAAAATGGGGCAATATGGAAGGTTAGCTTTTCGCGGCGGAAGTTGCCGGGGGAGCCGAACATAACTTCTAGCCAAAGAGAACCCATGCAATGGGCATCCGGGCCTGGCGCTACTCCTTGAAAGGAAGTATTGTTATGGCGAATTCTTGTTGGGTCTATTCCCATTTTGCGGATTGTGTCCTGATATAGCAGGTTTAAAGCACTGCCGCCATCCATCAGGACATTTGTAAAGTGGAGTCCATCGATTAGCGGATCTAATACCAGGGCAGTCCAACCTGCGTTCCGTATACCTCTAGAGTAATCCTGGTGGTCAAAGGTGATTGGTTTTAACAACCATGGGCGAGATTCCTTTGGGATAGGCCGTATGGCGCGAATCTCTGTTGGCGCCACTTTGTTCACCTCGTGAAGTAAGTTTACTGTTTTGACTTCTTGTGGTAAATCCTTTTGTTTCCTGGTGCTCTGCTCGTGGGGTCCGTCATCGTCCTCACTTGGTGTGTCGAGCCCCTTCTGTTCGGCGTTGAGTTTGCCGGATTGCTTGAAAACCCAACAATCTCTGTGGGTATGGTTCGCAGGCTTCCCAAGAGTACTGTGAATTTGACATATCTTGTCCAAGATTTTGTTCAGGTTAGATAACTCATCCCTGCTATCCTTAAGGGGCAGCTTTCTCTGATTCTGCCGAGAGCTTTTGAATCCGGCATTGACTGTCGCGCTCTTCGGACTGCTTCCCTTAGTCCGGCGTTGGTCCTTGTTGCGTCGTGGTTTCCCATTTCCATCCCTAACTTCGGATGTACTTGGGTCGCTGGTGCTACATCTTGCCAACCAGCTGTCTTCTCCCACACAAAATCGGGTCATGAGGCTTGTTAATGCGGCCATTGTTCTTGGCTTTTCTTGGCTGAGGTGTCTGGCGAGCCATTCGTATCGAACGCTATGTTTGAAAGCCGCTAAGGCTACGGCATCCGGACAGTCTACTATCTAATTCTTTTTAGTAAGAAATCTGTTCCAGAGTTTCCGAGCTGACTCTCCGAGCTGTTGAGTTATATGGCTCAAATCGTCCGCATCCGGAGGTCGGACGTAGGTCCCTTGAAAATTTGCCCGAAAAGCATCCTCGAGTTCCTCCCAACTTCCAATGGTGTTTTCGGGAAGGCTTTTAAGCCAATGCCGTGCTGGCCCTTTGAGTTTGAGGGGTAAGTATTTTATGGCGTGGAGGTCATCTCCTCGGGCCATGTGTATATGGAGGATATAATCCTCAATCCAGACTCCTGGGTCTATTGTTCCGTCGTATGCCACTATGTTTACGGGCTTGAATCCCGCCGGAAATTCATGGTCTAGCACCTCATCGGTGAAACATAGGGGGTGTGCGGCACCCCTGTATTTGGGTGTGCCGTGATGTTCGGATACTTGTTGTGCCGCATTGCGTACTAGAGCTTGCTTTCTTGGCCCATAGATAGATCTGGCTGGGCCGTCCTTTTGACGCGATTCCTTGAGTGGATCGCGTGCCGGCTTGTGTGCGGCGCCGCTTGCCGCTCCATGTTGGCCATGGGGTCGTCTATCCGACCGGGTGGCTTTCTTATTTTTTGATTGTGGGGGCTCTAAGGCTTCCTCGTCAAATTCAGGTAGTAACTTTCGCTTCAGATAGCTTTTTGTGCGGCAACTGCCGCCATGTTTGTCTGCGGTGTTGAGTACTTTGCTCCATCTGATTCTAAGCGCATCTTCCGCAGTTTTGAGCTTCTGCTTCTGTTTTTTCAGGCTACGCGCAGTGGCAACGAGCCTATTGTGGAGGTTCTTCTGTTCCATGAGCGTATTTGGCGTGAGGTCGTCTGGACTGTTGTTTCCGCCGGGGACGGTTTGCTTGCCAAATTTGCCCTGTTCGGACGGTTGCTCCAAGGCATGTTCGTCATCCGCCGGCTCATCCTGCTCTATGGCTGGGGCTGTATGGCTGCCTTTTTGTCGAGGTGGCTTGGAGCGGCGCTTATGTCGCCGCTTTGATTGCTTTTCGAGTGAACGATCCCTCATTGCATCCCTGTGTTCCTTGTCGTCGCTTCCTTTGGGTGTGTCCACCATGTATACATCATGTGATGAGGTGGCAGTCCAGTGCCTTATAGGCGTTAGTTCATGTTTGCCTCCTACATCGTCGTCCATACCGTCCATATCTTCGGAGTCGAATTTGAGCACGTCGTTTAAATTATCGACAGTGGCTACAAAGTGGGTGGTGGGTGGGTTTTGAATCTCTTCATCATCCGCATCCCAACCTTGTTGACCGTAGTCCAACTAGGGCTCTCCTGATAAAGAGAGAGACTTTAGTGAATTTAGAATATCGCCGAAGGGCGAGTGCTGAAAGATGTCCGCGGCGGTGAACTCCATAATCGGCGCCCAATCGGATTCGATCGGCAGGGGCGCTCGAGGCTCGGAGTCCGGAGGGGAATCCGACACCTTGGAGTCACAGTCTTCGCAAAGGACAAAGCTGGTGTTCGGCTCGATTGCCGCAGAGATTTCGGCCTCCGAGGCGGCGTCCAACCACCCGTCCTCGATCGGCGTGATCGGCTCCGAACTAAGGGTCGGGGCCGATGCGGGCGCGGCCTCCAAAGCACTGTTCAGTGGCAGAGCTAAATCATGCCCTTCGTGACAGTGCAGCACGCTCGGCTGCGGCTTGAATCCGTCGAAGATCAAATCCCCGCGGATGTCAGACGTGTAGTTCATACTTCCAAATCTGACCTGATGGCCAGGGGCGTAGCTTTCAATCTGCTCTAGATGGCCAAGCGAATTGGCCCGCAGTGCAAACCCGCCGAATACGAAGATCTGTCTGGGGAGAAAAGTCTCACCCTGGATCGCATCGCTGCTGATGATCGGAGAAGCCATCGGGCCTAAAAGTGACGACACAGAGGAACTCTCAATGAAAGCACCAATGTCGGTGTCAAAACCGGCGGATCTCGGGTAGGGGGTCCCGAACTGTGCGTCGAGGCGGATGGTAACAGGAGACAAGGGACACGATGTTTTTACCCAGGTTCGGGCCCTCTCGATGGAGGTAAAACCCTACTCCTGCTTGATTAATATTGATGATATGGGTAGTACAAGAGTAGATCTACCACGAGATCAAGGAGGCTAAACCCTCGAAGCTAGCCTATGGTATGATTGTTTTTCTATTATTCGTCCTATGGACTAAAACCCTCCGGTTTATATAGACACCGGAGAGGGCTAGGGTTACACAGAGTCGGTTACAATGGTAGGAGATCTACATATCCGTATCGCCAAGCTTGCCTTCCACGCCAAGGAAAGCCCCTTGCGGACACGGGACGAAGTCTTCAATCTTGTATCTTCATAGTCCAGGAGTCCGGCCGAAGGTATAGTCCGGCTATCCGAACACCCCCTAATCCAGGACTCCCTCATTCACCGTCGTCAAGAAGCTTGCGGACGACTTTGACGTAAGCCTCCAGCCGACGCGCCCAGGCTCTGCGATGTCCGCCACCCTCAACGGCCACTATGGTAACAACCTCTTTGACGCACTGGTGGCCCTGCGACTGCCCGTCGTCGCGCCGGAAAATGTCCACCTCGAGGTCGCACTCGCCGCGCAGCGCCTGGTGCAGCAAGACACCATCGACATAATCACCCACGTCTACGCGCAAATCGTCCACAAGGACTACTACATGCAAGAGGAGTACGATAGGACGATGGCCTTCTTGGAGCACAGGGCAACCTTGGACGACACTGTTCAGAATCACGATGAGCTCACCGCCAACGCCACTGCTCCTCACCCGTCGGTTGGTGACCCGGCGCACTAGGGCGTGAGGATGTCGTTGAATGTTGATGGATCTGTATGTATTTTTATCTTTCCGTCAAATCCATGTAGTAGTATATGATACTACAGTAATTATCTTACCTTTCGCATCAACTTCATAATTTCCGTACGTACTCCATGCATGAACGGCGCCAAAACCAAACTTCTCATTACTCTAGGCAAAATCATTATTTTCTATCTATCGGTCGCGCCATGGAGCAGAACCAAATTTTACAAGTTACGAGTTCAAAAGGAAAAGCCTGTTGTGTTCGCGTCGCACCCCCACATGGTTGGTCCGGCACGCCGCTCAAGCGGGAATGCGTGCGGTGTTGTATTTTCACTTACAAGTGGGACCGCAGTTGAGCAAACCGACTATCGGCAAACCCCCACCCCGCCCACCGCGCGATGGCTGAGAAAACAGGAGGGAGAAGAGATGGTTGTAGCACGGACTCCAAGAAAATTGGTGTCGGATGGGACTCGTGTGGGTGGCGTGTGCCGTACTGCTAGACGCAAATGCTAGTTATGGCCCATGCCACCCCACTATATCAAGCCTATATCGAGGTACGTAGAACAAATTTCCTGCAGTCCGTGCTCAGCCCTCCTCTATCTCTCTTCTCAGCCAGCCAGCGGACGCACGGAGCCCATCGTCTGTTTGCTCACATGCGGCCCCACATGTTAGTTAAAACGCAAGGGGACCCACTGAACCTGCACATCTTTCACCTCGACATGCTGGTGATGAAAAACAAATCCAATAAAGATCTTCGGTGGCCGCTTTTGGAGTTACTCAAGAGTAGTAAGATTCTATTTACAGTTTAACCCAAGATGCACATCTCGTGGCTTCAACTACCACTCTATTTTCTTTCATGACACGACCTGGATGCTGGATGTCCCACGTGTCGACAAAAGGAGGAAGAACCCGACCAAATCTTCGCTTCTGCTCTCGGATTAGACTAGTTGTGCTAACTTAAAAAATTTATTGTGTACTCCCTCCGTTTCAAAATACTTGACTTCCATTTGTCCAAAAATGGATGTACCTATATACTAAGACTTGTCTAGATACATATATATTTTGACAAATAGAAGGCCTGTATTGTGCAACGGAGGGAGTAGAATGGATGCAAGTTTTTGTATTGGGAAGAAGAGTACATCCATATATTGATAGAGTGCAATTTAGTAGATGTTCTGTCACTTTTAGCTAGTAGCACAGAGGCTAGAGATGAGATTAGTGCACTTGTTGATACTCCTACTAGAATAGAGGCTAGACATGAGACTAGATGCGAGGAAGCAACGTCTACTTCTTTACACTCGAAGAAGAAAGAAGCACGCAAGATCGAGCCTCCGCAGATCAACAATGAATGCATCGAGAAGGCACTAATCCTACTTACAGGAGTAGTAAAATGTATTCTTGTGGTTCTTGTTTTCTTTGGTTTTGCTTTTATAGTCAAAATTATCGTTGGAGTTCATGCAAAATGGAGGTCCGTTTGGGGTCGTGCGTTGGAGTTGGCCTTACAAGTGGGACCGCAGTTAAGGAAATCGACTATCGGCAAACCCCCACCTCGCCCGTCGCGCGATGGCTGAAGTTAGAGAAACGATGAGGTTGAAGAGATTGCTCTAGCATGGACTCCAAGAAATAATATGGTGTAAGATGGATGTCGTGGTGGTGGCGTGTGCCGTACTCCTGGACGTGAATGCTTGTTCTGGCCCATGCCACCCTACTACTCCTACTACTTACTCCTACTATATAGTATACTAGTATCGAGGATTCGAGGTGCTGGTTACGTACAACGAACACATTAACATACGGCTACAGTAAAAACACCCGCCCGACGTGCGAAGCATGTGAAGCTAGTACAAATAATGTACTACTATTGTTGATTGGCCTCATCCGATAACCTGTTGCAATGCACGTACAATTATGTATTCGGAAAATATTTTTTTGCCTCGTCGCACCACTCACTCAGAGAAGCGACTCGAAAGCCATTCATAAATTTAGTAAGTTTATCATAGGCATATCATTTTATTACATACAATAGGTCATCAACCCACATCAACAACGAGGATACATTATAAATACTAAAGTTCTCACCACACAACAAATAACAAGCCATGAAATGAACTTCAACTCAACCATTCCGCGGCGTTGGAAACGCTTGCTTTGAACCACAAGTGATACTCTGGGATGGGCCATCCATTGTCGATCTGGGACCAACGCAGGATAGATCATCCAGGATGAAGCGGCCTACTATATCAGTACCAGGGTAGGGAACCACCCAAATGTCCGAGGTATAGACAAAGTTGCTTCTCATAAATGTGTCAACAGCAGTTGGATCGCCTTTCACCATCATCGGATAGTTTTGTCCAAGGAAGAGCGAGTTTTCTCCAAGACTATCAATTCTGTACCAGGGAGAAGGAGTTGGCACTAGCACACTAGTATCCGTCCCGAATACCATGCAACGGGTGTTGGAATAGGTCCGGAGAGTGTGACCATGGGAGACTACACCTGCTTCCTTAGTAGTAACATCATTAGTGGGCTGTATACACACAAGAAGAGGTGATCCATCAGAATTAGTTGCCAAGATCCATAGAGTATATCGGCGCTGCTCGTCCTCATGCTCATGATCATCACCATCGGCATCTCCCCCTTGGTTATAAAAATCTTCAAGTATAGGTGGTGGGATGTTCACAGGACCTTGAAAACACAAGAAGAAGGTTAATTAGTAAAGGGAAACTTGCTAACCCGCATGCATGTGGATGAAACAATTATAATTACGGTGGAAGTCAAACGTACCGAAACAATGAGGATCCCATGCAAAAATAGTGCCACGAGAGGTGGCAGCAAACACAAGGCCCTCGTATTGAATTGCATCACAGTACACATCTGTGTATAGAAACTGATTTTTGAGTAATATCCATCCAATCGAACCACGAAGGACGGCAACTAGCTTGTCGAAGATAGCAACAACTTGATAGTTCTTGTAATTCCAAGAGCGGTTGGGAACTCGACAAATTGCTATCTTTAGTACACGGCAGTCACCATGATCGTATTTGAACGTACGTAGATCATTTGTGTGCTCAACCTCAGGGCAATTGGAGATTTTTGGAAGTGGAACCTGATGACGTGTGTACACATTCACAAGTTCCCACTCGCAATTGTACCCAATATAAACAACCCAATCTCCATTTGCGCCAGCCCAGGACTTACTCTTAAGCGATGGCATCTTGATATCACACGTATCATTATCAAGCGGCATCAACTTGCACAAGGCGAGGTCTCCATCGTCCGCTCGCCAGCGAGCAGGGTCATGGCAAAGAAGATAGGGGAGATCAAACCGCTCCTGGACCCTTGGGTTCCTTGCAATGATGTTATTAGTTGATTCGAGAATGGGCTTGAACAAACCTGCCATGCTAGCCGAGGTGACGACATCGCACCGATGAATGAGTTCCTCCACCACGTCATCTTTTAGATCGGGGCAAGAATAACAGGGTCGTTTCCGGCCTGTTCCCTCCATGGAGAAGACGATCAAACGATGGCAGAAGAAAGGGCGAAGGGCTGAAGGAAAATGGAGGAGGAAGAGGAAGAGCGTGCGACAGCAGTTCCAAATCGAGAGGGAAAGGCGAAGAGTCGGTGGGCGGTTGCGAGTTTGCCGCAGTTCACGAAGAGGCGCCCCGGCCTACACGTCCGTTCGGAAATACTCCTACTACTCGCCGTCGTCTCACTGATATGTTGGAATAGGACCAAATGTCAACGAAACATGGTGTGTAATTTCTCGTGCAAAATGCGATCAGGCCGTGTTGGCCCGAGGTGCCGCATTAGTTATCGACCTTTATTTTTTTAATGGTGTGCCGATCAGTTTTGAAGCACGACTAACTAGTACTATACGCAGAGAAAATATAAACTACTCTACCACTACCCCACCTCCAGTACTAGTAGTATAAAAAAGATATATAGGCTGGAGCTTCAGCGCTTTCTTGCTAAGGGCTGCCCACTTGCTTCTCACACTACCACCCTCTCTCCAGATCTAAAAAAGACGGCCCCTCTCTCCCTCCTCACCGGTGGTCACAGATTCGTCGGGGAAGAAAAGGATGTGCAGCGTTGACGCACTCGTCGTCGGCGAGCGAGGTCACGCACTGACGACAAGGCCGTCCTCTCAGACCTAGCGCCCGCGCGGGATGGCCTCCATCCCCAAGCTCGCTGTCGTAGTGTGTGCGGAGGACGACGACCACGAGCGAAGCCACTTCCCACCGACCCTCAGGTATGCTACCTCTTTTCGAGCCATAACCTTGTTCTATTGCCCCATCTGCTACGTCATTGCATGTGGATCTTTTTCCACTCCACCATCTTCCCAATTTGCTATCCTCTACTCTGCTGGCCACGCAGACGAAAACCATAATTTGCACTATTAAAGGAAACCCTACTTCATGCAGACTAATCCATGTCTGGGTTGAATAAGGAAAGGAAGGGAGACTGTACTGTCCAAGAGAGTAGGCATCGAACCCGCATCTAGGTTGAAAAGGGGAAAATCAGTAGCTAAGGAACGAGTCTCGTGTCTCTTGGTTGAAGAAGGGTAGAAAGGCATGAAAACGCAATAGAGAATGACCAGGTTGATCGGTTTGTTGTCCTCGCATAGGAAAAAGGTGGCTAAAGAGAACAAAAATGGGACGTAACCCACGTATGATGCCTGGATATTTGTTGCTCTGGGCAACCATACATCCCTCGCCACTCTGTGTTCGTGGAGGTACATCGTACTGGTGCGCCCACTGTCCGAATGGGCCTCCCATGCTCTTATTGCCACTTTTTTACTCTTAGTATAACGCCAGCAGTCAAGTCAAGCAATGCTACTGCTAAAGTGATGCCACATTTAACTAATGCCGCTCTCAGTCTAATGCCACCCATAAATTTAAGCAATGCCATTTAATGTCACTGCATTATTTCAGGGTTAGATGTTGATTGTGGATGTATTAAAGATTTTTCAGCTAAGGCATTCTAATGCTATTGGACAGCCAGTATACCAACAATGAAACTTGTTACTACCTTCAGATTTTTGCACTGTTAATGCTTATAGATTACATACCTCACTCTCATCAGATAAGTTAATTTTTTGTATAGTGTCACCAAAATGCCAAGGCGCTGATGTCATTTTATTTTGGTTAAACTGCACAGACAATTATGAAGACAAGAGGAAAGGTCAAGAGTGGGCACCTCCTCCTCCGGCTGTTCTCTTGAGGAGGTCTGTATGTTTGTCTCTAATGCTTGTCGACTACATACCTGACATCATGATGTAATGTTAAGTCATTTCCTTTTGTACAGTGTCACTGAATTGTCAAGGCGGTGATGGCATTTTATTTTAGTAGAACTGCACAAAATTTGCTTAAAAGAAGAGGAAAGGTCAGGAATGGCTCACTTTTCCAGAAGAAACTATGTATGCCTTCCTGACATCAGTAGCTGTTGCTTTATTTATTCCTTCAAACAGGTGGTTAGAAACAGTCTTGCTACCTTTTCCCATTAAGAAATTGGAATGCTTATATTTGTGAGTCTATGCTTGAACTAGTTCCACTTTTAGAGTAATCACACTTTCAATATCTATGCAAATAGGGATGCTCAATTTTAGTGGAACTGCACAAAAAGTCCAACCGGTTCAACATTAGGAGCATTTTTTTCCAAACCTTTATATCCAATTGGTGGCACTATGAGCTGTTCATTATGAAGGTACATGGTTTGCTACTATCTTGCTACTCTTTTTGTACTGTCATTAGATAGTAATACTAGTGGTTTGCATGTGAATTTATTGGCAGGGTGGACCTACATTGGAGGTGCAGGACAGGATTCAATGATTGGATGCTCAATTTCGGTTGTATCGATTTCACCTCTTCCATCACTGCGAACATGGATATCCTTGGTCTGATGAAGAATAGGCGCTATATTTTTGCTCTGAACCAGCAAATCAATTCAGTATGAAATTGTCCAGGGCAAAACATAACTATATCAGATTGTCCAGTGCAAAACATGACAGATGCTAAGCGGAAGAGACATGTTTAAACCGAAAATACAAGGTGTGGTATATGTTTACTAGCTGCTTGATATTTGTGTAGACAGAGATGTCTGCCCGTTGCTATTTGGCAAACAAACAAAGTGCTCGCAATTTTGGTTGAACTGCACAAGAGAATAGTATAGTCAGTGCATGCAGTGCCATTTGAAAATAGACACAGAAAGATTGGATAGTCACTTCATGGACTGCAGAAAAGTAGTATTGTACTATTTATTGGCCAACACTAGGTGATTCATTGCTTTGGTTTGATTATACAATGGGCATCATTTTGCCTAAGTTATAGTTTGTATTCCAAAAATAGTCTCGCCGTGTGATCGAGAGAAGACCAAATCATATTGCAGTGGATGTTCCTCCATCATGTGTGGTTCATTCTCATGGCTCCAGCTGTTGGTGAAACCACTTACGTTTGCAAGAGGAATTGTAGACTTCACAAAAAAATTGTCTTTCAGTCTGTACTGAATGTTGGCCAAGAGAAGTATCCATGTTAGTAGGAAGAACAGATGTTTTTAGATCTTTGCTTTTGGTGCTACATATTTGTATATGATCTGTGAATCATTGAGATGCATTAACATGTTGATCTTATGTATGGGAATCGTACTAATTAGTTTTAGTTGCCACGCAAGATCCGAAGTGGCTGATCTTTGCTTTTGGAGCTACATATTTGTATATGATATGTGAATCATTGAGATGCATTAACAGTTACTTATTTCTGTTCGCTCAGTGTTTACAAGTTACTGATCGATCACTGGCTAGCCTACAAATGCGCTCCTGGCAGTTTTATTTGTGACGCAAGATGCGAAGTGGCAGTTTTTTGAATAAAAATTCCTACCTCTGAACAAACTGACAAGCTACACTATCGATCCTACACGGATAAAAATGCCTACCTCTGAAGAAACTGACAAGCTACACTATCGATCCTACACGGATAAATAGCAGATCACGCACGTACTACCTCCTTCCCGGTTTGCAGGGCTCAATTCAAGAAACGACCTACTCGATCCTACACGAATAAATAGCGGATCACGCACGTACTAGTACCTCATTTCCGGTTTGCAGGGCTTAATTCAAACCTCTCACCAACCAAGGTACTCCCTCCGTCCGGGATTTATTAGTCCCGTGAGCAAAGCAGCAAGACCAAGGCATGGCAATAATTAACGGCATGCAGAAGTTTAAGCCTAATTAATTCTAGCGATTTAAGTGGCTGCATGCGTGCCCTCGGCTGCGACTCGTTGCATGCTGCTTCGCGTACTGCCTGCGAGCGATTCTAAGTGCCTACATGCAGACGGTCGTAATTAAGGTAGCTAACTGATGCGAAAAAAGTTACGCTTTAAATCCGTGGAAACATTATTGACAAGGAGGGACATGATTCGAGTGCACTCATTTGACCTCCATGCCGGCGTGCGACCCAGACGGGATGGGACGGCGCAGTCATAATTTTAGTTTCTCTAGTTTTCCACGACAAGCTGGCGCGCTAAGCCATTATGCATTGAATTCCGATGACCGTCCCGCTACCTTCCGCCTATAAGTACTATTTCCCGGCCTTCTCAGGTGCCACCGTGACCCAACTCGCCATATCCTCATAAGACCCCACCGGCCCGACGTCGCTCGCCATGTCCGCCATGCCCCCGCCCGTCCGCGGTAGGCGACACCGGAGGCGGTCACCGCAGGAACTAGTGTTCGGGTTTTCACCGGAAGGTAGACGGAGGGAGGAGGCATTCTATCTGTCTTTAGATGGCAATGCGGAGATCGAGGAGTTGTTGGAGCGCGACCGCCTGACGGAGGAGCAGCGTATCGCCGATTTGCGCCGCCAGCGGGACATGGAGCAGCAGCGCACCGACGCTCTGAGTCGCGAGCAGAGCGTCCGCAACTGGGCCGACTACGTGGACGACGGCGCCCGGCAAATAGCCCTGCAGGCTGTCGGACACGCACGCGTTCGCGACACCGATTTTTACTATCATCTCGTCAAGTGGGTTTCCCGCTTGGAAGCCGAAGCTTCGGTGGACCATGCCGGCATGGAAAGGGCCAACGCGCGCGAGCAACGCGCCCTATCGCACCTCTGGCAAGTCCGAGGCGAGGCGGAGGACGCCGGTGCCGGCGTTTAGCATGGACAGCAGATGGCGGCCGGCATCGTCTAGTTAGCTAAGAGTAAGTTAGTACTTGTACGCTACTAGAGTGTTAGTGGGAGTAGATAGTTAACTTGGCTATGATGGTTGTCAACGTGGAAGTTCAGTATTCTATATGTGGATCAGACCTGTTATTTTGCTCTGAATGTTGAACTTTCCGTTTGAACGTATGGAATGGGCTGTTATTTTTTTAAATGGTTGTATTTTTCCTCCACGGTTTAGAGGCTGACTTGTGGGCCTAGCAAGTTGACGCATACACAATCAGGAGATGATTGTACGCGGAGAGGATGACAGTAGGGACCCGCCAAGGTCATGGCAGTACGCAAGCAAGTGCCTCCTTATTTCAAGCCAATAAAAAAATGGCTCCTCCTAGTGGATTTCTGACATCTGGGTCCAATGCCATTGTCAACGTAGTCAATAAACGAGAGAATTGCACAACGAGCGGCTGACACCAGGGACCCAGCAGCTCGCCTAGTTATTTTTGTTTTGGGTTAATTTGATAAATGCCACTCCAAATCTGGTGTATCCGAGAAATGCCACTGCAATTTCCAAACTTTGAAAAATGCCATTTCATGCCATTTCTAGTGGCATTTTTCGAAGTCTGGAGTGGCGTTTTTCAAAGTTTGCAAACTGCAGTGGTGTTTTTCAAAGTGTGCAATAAATGCAGTGGCGTTTTTCAAAGTTCGGAAATTGCAGTGGCAATTTTATGAATCGCCATAATTGGAGTGGCATTTATCTAATTTGTTTTTGAGACGGAAGCAGGGTGTCAACTGGGCTGTGCGGGACACTCTAGCCTGTCTAGACAGCCTTTTCTTTTATGTTTACCACATACCAGCCCAGTAGTTTTTTTTCTTTCTGAAAATGGCTAGCCCAGTTTTTTGTGATTTGTCAAGTAAGTCGCTTTATCAGGCCTGTTGGGCTGCAAATCTTTCAAGACGAGGAGAGCTTCATTCAGCTGGCCGAGAAAATGGCCTATCAGTAATGAGAAATGGGTTGTACATTTTTAAAACACATCAAACTGGCAATTATTTTGAAATATCTATTTTTCATTTTGAGATTTTAAATTGCATTGATTTTTATGCGTGGACAATTTATTGGATTTTATATTGATATAAATTTATTTTTAAAATCAGTCTGAATGTGACTCAAAATTTCGGGATTAAAAACAGTTCAGACCGCACCGACATATGCAAAAATTCGTATAATTTTTAACCGTGGCCACAATATGGGTTGTAATGCTAACATAAAGAATATGGGCTCAAAAAAACCCGTAAGAATTAGCAAATGGGCTGTAAATTATTTGAAATAATGGCAGATGGGATGTATGCTGTTTTCCACATATTTGAGGCTTTCCACAGATGGCCTGTATACTGTTGGATGTCCATCCAACGGCCGTCGTGCTTCTTCAATCTCTGCTCTTCCTGCTCCAGCCACTCAAACAAGCGCCGGCGGGACTGCCTGCTCCCTCCTCCCAGCGGCCGGCTGTGCTGCCGCGCAGGCCTCACCACCCCACCGTACTCCCATCGCTGGCCTAGCCATCCCTCTACTCACCCACACCTGCTATTATTCTCCGGCGACGGCAGACGAACCAGTAAACCCTCGTACAGTCGTACTCCCCTCCGCGTGGGAAACAAAAACAACGGCCGAGTCTTCCCTGCCTCCGTGTCGTTCCCTTCCTAGGCCTTGCCGTCGTCCACCGCCCTGGTGCTCTTGGCATGGCGTGGTCAGCATGGTCAACGACCGACATGCATCTGAAGTGGACTGTACGTGGAGAGGCTGACAGCTGGGTCCATAGCCGCATGCAAGGAAATGCCTCCTTATTACGCGCAAAATAATGATTTCCTCCACCTGACATCTCGGACCCACCGAAACGGCCTCTGTATTTCGCGAAAAAAACATTACCGCCGCTGAAAGCTCGGACCCACCAGCTATATCTTCGCACGCAAGGAAGTGCCTCCTTATTACGCACAAAAAATGAATACTCCCCCTGATAGCTGGGACCCGGTATAGTGGGCCTACTAAGTTGACGGGGACGAAGGGCTTTGTCAACTTAGTCAATATGCACGATTCTAGCTCGACTGACCGTGCGATGTCCATCCAACGGCCGTAGTGGTTCTTCAACCTCTGGTCTTCTTGCTCCAGCCGCCCAAAGCAGCGCCGGTCGTGCCGCCTGCTCCTGCCTCCCGTGGCCGGCTGTGCTGCCGCGGAGGCCTCACCACCCCCATACTACTCCCACCGCTAGCCAGGCCATCCCTCTACTCCACTCACCCACACCCCCTGTTATTCTGCGGCGACGGCAGCGCAGCCGAACCAGTGAACCCTCGTACTCCTCTTTGCGTGGGCATCCACTGCCGCATCTTCCCCGGCTCCGCGTCGTCCCCTTCCTAGGCCTCACCGTCATCCACCGCCGTGCTGCTGTCGGCGCGGCGTGGTCAATGTGGTCAACGACCGAATTCCATCGAAAGAATACTGTATGTGGAGAGGCTGACAGCTGGGTCCACAGCAGCCGCAAGGAAGTGCCTCCTTATTACGCCGAAAATAATTATTCCTCCATCAGACAGCAGGGACCCACCGGACGCCCACCAGTATATCGCGAAAAAGGCGTTTTCCCTGACTGCTGGGACCCACCCAACGGGCTACCGTATTTCGCGAAAAAAAATGTTCCCCCTGCTGTTAGCTCGGACCCACCGGAAGTGCCTCCTTATTACGCACACAAAAATGAATACCCCACTGCTAGCTGGGACCCACCTTGGTGGGAGGCTGACTTGTGGGCCTACTAAGTTGACGGGGACGGAGGGCTTTGTCAACTTAGTCAATATGCACGATTCTAGCTCCAGTGACCGTACGATGTCCATCCAACGGCCGTAGTGCTTCTTCAACCTCTGGTCTTCTTGCTCCAGCCGCCCAAACCAGCGTCGGTCGTGCCTCATGCTCCTGCCTCCCGTGGCCGGCTGCGATGCGGCGGAGGCCTCACCTCCCCCTACTACTCCCACCGCTGGCCAGGCCATCCCTCTACTCACCCACACCCCCTGTTATTCTGCGGGGACGGCAACCACACACCGCAGCGAACCAGTGAACCCTCGTACTCCTCTACGCGTGGGCATCCACTACCGCGTCTTCCCCGGCTCCGCGTCGTCCCCTTCCTAGGCCTCGCCGTCGTCCACCGCCCTGGTGCTCTCGGCGTGGCGTGGTCAACGTGGTCAAGGAACGGCTTCCAACAGACGTGGACTGTACGTGGAGAGGCTGACAGCTGGGTCCACGGCCGCAGTAAGGAAGTGCCTCCTTATTACGTGCAAAATAATTATTCCTCCACCTGACAGCGGGGACCCACCGGACGGGCCACCGTATTTCGCGAAAAAAACGTTTGCCCCTGACTATTGGGACCCACCAGCTACATCTTCGCACGCAAGGAAGCGCCTGATAGTCGGGACCCACCTGGTCGAAGCGTACGTAGCGTTGTCATTCTGGTCGCGAACGTGTACGTACATACT
Source organism: Aegilops umbellulata (assembly GCA_032464435.1). Taxonomy (NCBI): domain Eukaryota; kingdom Viridiplantae; phylum Streptophyta; class Magnoliopsida; order Poales; family Poaceae; genus Aegilops; species Aegilops umbellulata. Next base: position 494,941,389 of record CP136056.1, read on the forward strand.
GGTCGATGTAGAGGCCTGCACGTGTCGTAGTAGAGGCGCGCACGTGTCGTAGTAGAGGCGCGCACGTAGCATGTACACATACGTATAGCAGCCAGGGTGCAAGAAAGAAAATACAGCCACGTATGTGTACATACGGGCGGGATCTCGAACGCCTACTCGCGCATACGTACGGCCAGGGCTCGTGTACATGGCTGGGTCGGAAAGGAGAAACAGCGTCGTCGTCGTGTTCATGGGGAGGCAATGGAATGCGTCGTGTTCATGGGGAGGCAATGGAATGCGTCGTGTTCATGGGGAGGCAACGAAATGCGTCGTGTTCATCGGGAGGGCTTGGACGGAACAGGCGACGGAAACGAGGCCTGGCGTACCGCAGAATAGAGGAAACGGCCTTGTGTTCGACCGGCCACGTTTGAAACGGGGTCCTGTTCATCGGGAGGGGTCTGGTGTACCGCAAAACTGAGGAAACGGACCTCCTACGGTCGAAACGGGGGTCCTGTTGATCGGGAGGGGTGTGGCGTACCACAAAACGGAGGAAACGGACTTGTGTTGGAGCGCTACGGTCGAAACGGGGGTCCTGTTCATCGGAAGGGGTGTGGCGTACCGCAAAACGGGACTCCACGGGATACTGTTCATCTCCACCGTCGACCCCCTCCAGCCTCCGCGAGCTACTGTTCATCCACCGTCGACCTCCTCCAGCCTCCATCTGCGACTGTTCATCCACTGGCTCCTGTTCATCCAGCCTCCACCGCGCGCTACTCCACCGGCTACTGTTCAACTAGCCCTCTCCACGGGCTCCTGTTCAACCACCCCTCCACGGGCTACTGTTCATCCCGCCCTCCACCGTCTACTGTTCATCCAGCCCTCCACACCACGGGGTCCTGTTCATCCACCCCTCCACGGGCACCCCTCCACCGTCAACTGTTCATCTAGCCCTCCACCGCACCACGGGGTCCTGTTCATCCAGAGGCAACACCACCGCTCACTGTTCATTCAACCCCCCCCCCCCCCCCCGCAACGCTCACTGTTCATCCCATCGATCGGCTTCAGTTAGCAGCAGTAGCGAAGGAATCCCTCGGTCGGGTTCAGTTAACAGCCATCGATCGATCGCTCAGGTTCAGTAACACATAGCCTGCAGTGCAATCGCTCGGGTTCAGTTAGAGCCCAACGCCTCGCTCGGGTTCAGTTAGATCCAACGCCTCGCGCACACACGCGTACGTGTACGAGAGAAACGCGCATCGCTCGGCTCCCGACCTCCCACCGTAACCGGGAACTCCCCAAAAAATTTCTCGCCCTCGCTTCTACCACGGTTTTTTCCGTCATGGACGGCTCAAAGAATGTCATGCAGCTACGTCTCCCGCCCGCCCAGGACGAAAGTCCCATTTTCTGTCATGATTTTTTGTCATAGAAGTAGGAGCCCACCACATCTATGATGATACCGGGTTTTGTCACATTATCGTCATAGAAGTGTCATATGTATGACAAAAAAAATTCGTTCGGCCCAAAATGTCACGGACGTGTCCTTTTTTTGTAGTAACTCCTAGCCACCGCAAGCAACTAGTTTGCATTTTTCAAAGTTTTTTGTACGAATAGAATCGCACATGAACTAATTATAGTAACTCGTCTGTGGTTATAATTTCTCATCGCAAACATTTGATCCGAGTGGGTTGTTTGCTGCATATCACACACATCTTATTTACACGAATCGTTTGTGTTCTTTTGGCTCATCGCAAACAGTTCATCTATGTGAACTGTATGCTGCATATCACACACATCTTGTTAAGTTGATCCATTTCTGTTCTCTTCCCTAATCGAAAATAGTTCGTCCGAGTGAACCGTATACCGTATATCACACACACCTTGATCTGGCTGACCATTTCCGTTGCATTCCCTAATAGCACATAGTTCATGGGAGCGAGCTGTATGCCGTATATCGCACACACATTCATATGGCTGCCCGTTTCTGTTGTTCTGACTCATCTCAAACAGTTCTTCTGAATCAACCGCATTCCCCGCATCGCACATGTAATTAAAATCTGAACCGTGTTTGATGTCTCCTCCATCGCAAACATTTTACATCTTTTTTGACGGTTTTTTTCCATCCCCGTTTGCGATTAATGCATCGCACACAGTTTCGTCAAAGGGTCTCCGATCGTGACACTTCGACATCATTGGGCCTAAGGGAAAGCATTATGGAGTAGTTATCAGATGATAGGTTGCTAGAGTGACAGAAGTTTATACCCTAGTTTATGCGCTATTCCGTAATACACTGATTTGGATCCATATGTTTCATGTATGGTTAGATTTATCTTAATTCTTCTTTCGTAGTTGCGGATGCTTGCGAGAGGGGGTAATCATAAGTGGGAGGCTAGTTCAAGTAAGAACAACACTGAAGTACTAGTTCACCCACATATCAACTTATTAAAGTAACGAACACGAATCAAACAAACATGATGAAAGTGACTATATGAAATTCCCTGTGTCCTCAAAAACGCTTTGCTTATTATAAGAGACCGTTCCGACCTATCCTTTGCTACAAAAAGGATTGAGCTATCATGTTGCACCTTTGTTACCGTTACTACTACTATTTGCCTCAAATTTCCTTGCTATCAAACTATCTGTTACCGACAATTTCAGTCCTACAGAAAACACCTTCTTGAAAACCGCTTGTCATTTCCTTCTGCTCCTCGTTGGGTTAGACACTCTTACTTATCAAAAGGACTACGATTGATCCCATATACTTGTGGGTCATCACCTTTTTGCATGGTGAACTCGAGGAGGAGATTTACGTGGACCAACCAGAAGGTTTCATAGTGCCTGGTAAGGAGAAATTTGTTTGCAAGTTAAATATGTCCTTATATGGTTTGAAATAGTCTCCGAGACAGTGGTATAAAAGGTTTGATTCATTTATGATAGAGCATGGATTTAAGAGGTCTGCATATAATAGTTGTGTTTACATTAAATTTGTTGATGGATCACCTATATACTTGCTGTTATATGTTGATGACGTGTTGATTGCTGCCAAAGGTAAGAAAGAGATCACTGCTTTAAAGGCACAGTCAAGTAGTGAGTTTGAGATGAAGGATCTTGGTGCTGCTAAGAAAGTTTTAGGTATGAATGTTACAAGGGACATAAATTTCGCTTTGTTATTTCTTAGTCAGCAGAGTTACATTAAGAAATTTCTTCACCATTTTAACATGCCTGATGCTAATTCAGTAAGAACTCCAATTGCTCCACATTTCGAATTATCGTCTCCTCAATGTCCTAGTACGGATGAGATTTTGAGTATATGTCCAAAGTTCCATATTCTAGTGCTGTCAATTCTTTAATGTATGCCATGGTGTGTTCTAGGCCTGATTTGTCATTTGCAATGAGTTTGGTCAGTAGATACATGGCTAACCCTGGTAAAGAACATTGGAAGGCTTCTTAGTGGTTTCTCAGGTGCCTTCGTGGTACTTCCAATGCTTGTTTGACATTTGGTAGGACTGGTGAGATACTGGCTGGATATGTGGATTCAGATTTTTCCTTCCAGTGATTTGGACAAGAAGAGGTCCCTTATAAGTTATGTGTTCACTGTTGGTGGTTGTGTCGTGAGTTGGAGGGCAACGTTGCAGCCAGTAGTTTCCCAATGTACCGCTGAAGCCAAATACATGGGTATTACAAAAGCATGTAAAGAAAGTTTTGTGTGCTGAGCTTCGTGGTGATAATTTGGGCATTAACCTGTTTTCTGAGAGCCAGAATGCCATATACCTCACTAAGGATCAGATGTTCCATGAGAGAACAAAGCACATTGATGTCAAATACCATTATGTTCGGGACATTGTTGAGCAAGGTAAACTAAAAGGTATGCAAGATTAGTACTCATGATAATCCTGCTGATATGCTGACAAAGCCAGTTCCTGTTGCTAAGTTTGAGCTTTGCTCAGACTGAGTTGATATAACACATTAGCCCGAGTGATTGTTTGGCGCCAAAAGTGTTTTCTTTGTTGTTCAGGGAGAAGGTCCTCTTTCATGCTATAAGATGGAATTTTTCTCAAGGTGAAGTTTGTTATGTTATGATCCAAATTCAAGTATAACATAAATGCTAACTTCTGACAAGCGAGCGGAGCGAGACCCGTCGTTGGTAGGCTTGGCCCGAAGTGAAGATCAGTATTGACCTAGGTCACCTGTGTTATATATATCCTTTGTAAGTCACCGTACGAGATAAGTTGATCAATTGTAGATCCCGGCGTTTGCAACCTCCCTCGATATAGTGAAAATTTGCTGGCTGATACTTGTTATTTTTTCCCCTTTTTGTTGGACATGTTTTTCACGTTAAAATCATGTGTCTCGCGTATTGATTTCTTTATCGTGTTCGATTGCGTATCTCTAATGACCACCTACGGTCCATTGGTTTAAGAAATAACTAGCACATATGCCCGTGCGTTGCAACGGGAGGAAAAATAATGTGCACTTAATGTAGTGAGAATTATACGTGCAACAAAAACCCTGTGTGCATGTCAACAAGGAACATTTTGGTTATGGGTTTCGCCGCGTGTGAAGTAATCAATCCACTATTTTTTTCATTCATTGATCGAGCGGATTTAAGAGTTTTATTTGGTCATCGCACGCCAGAGAAGGGCTGTGAATTATTCAATCTATTTTTTCATTCATTCGAGGGGATTTTAAGGCATGAAGTTCAATAATATGAAAATGAGGCGGGTCTTCTCTTTTCCATGTACAAGCCACCGATGTGTACAACCGGAGTTAATTGTACTCCACTATTTTGCGTTCCTTGGTCGAGGGGATTTAAGGCTGAAGTTCCATAATGTGGGAGGTCGCCGGGTCTTTTCTTTTTCATGCATCTAGCTCGCGTAGTCGGGTCTTCTCTTCTCTTTGCCACGAGTAGGAATCCTTGAGAAATCTAGGACCCTTTTGTAGATAGTTAAGGTAGCAATTCATCCATCTAGCTCACGTACTGAATTTAATTCCTTTTTTAGAAAGCTCACATACGAACATCCATGCTTCATTTAGTTTAACTCATCTATCCTTCATTCAGTTCACTACATATAGTTTCGCACACGTATAGAAATTGTTACGACTGTATGTAAACGAGCAATATGGGACTATTGAACATATTTTATTTTCCTTATTTCCTAGGTAGTTGGGCTAGCTAAATTGCGTGGGGTGTGAAATTCTCAGACATCGAATTGACCTGTGTTTGTAAGGCATGAGTACAAATCCAGAAAGAAAGATGAGTTGAAGGATTGTACTCACGATCTCAAACACCTGACACAGTGCTACCATTGACTCGAATAAACATGTCCTGCTAACCAATGGCCAACGTAAATATTTAAGAACATACCGCAACGTCAGATTTGAAACATTCTATGATTACTTTTTTTTATTCTTAAAAAATAATAATTATTATGAATTGCCGCATATTCTTGAAAACATGAACAAATTTTGAAATCTCAAACAATTTTCAGAACTGCAATTTGTTTTTTGGAAGTTTCATACATTTTCAGAAATACAGAAACAAAATTTGAAATGGGAACATTTTCTAAAATTCACAAACATTTTTCAAAAACACGAACCTTTTATAAGAACACAAGCAACTTTTGAATTTTTTAACAATTTTCAAAAATGGAAACATGTTTACCTTTCAGAACAATTTTGGAAAATGTGTAATTTTTAACGTGAACATTATTTGAATTTGTGAGCATTCCTCTAAAGCAAGAATATTTTTCAAATTTGGAGCATTTTTTAAAATGTATTTTTTAAGAATCTTGAACAATTTTGGAAAATACAATTTTAAAAAAAAATGGGAACATTACTTTTCATTTAAAAATTTCAGTGTCCTTTTCCAGCTAGCTCACGTGCCAATACATCCATCCTTCGTCCGGCATAATAGATCCATACTTCATACATCTTATTACTACATGTAGTTTCACACACGTTTATAAATTGGTATGCATATGTAAAGAGCAATACGCGGCTATTTAAAATATTTTTATGTTGAATTCGTGAACATTTCACTACAATAAGATTTTTTTCGAATTTCGAACATTTTTTAATGTTTTTTTCTAAATCTCAAACAATTTTGTAAAACAGAAACATTTTTTCCGTTTTCAACAAATTTCAGAATGACAATTTTTTGAATATCTGAACATTTTTAAAACAGGAATAAAATTTTGGAATTCTGAAGTTTCTTCAAAATTTTGAACGAAATTGAAATTCTAAACATTTCATAAAAAAATATTTGATCAAAAAAGTAAAAATAAACAAAATTAAAATTAAAAATAAAAAGGAAAAAAATAAAGAGGAAATAAAAAGAGAAAGGAACATAAAATATTAAATATAAAATGAACAGAAATATATGAAAACGGCCGGCCCAGTCCAGGGCGATCTATGCGAACCTCTGACTATCTGTCGCCACGTGCGGCAAATAGGAGTTTCCCAGCTACGTGGGCAGGGAAATAAGTGGGCTGGCTTTACTGGGCTTTAGCGCGTGACCCATGTACGAAATTCTGGATAAACTGTATTTCTTTTTCTAGCACATGGATGCAAAAAAAATTAGTACCACCTCGGATAGTAAAAAAATCTATTCACTGGTAAACGGATGAAAATTTTGGAGAAACACACATTGCTTTATTAGTAGGTGTAGATATAGATAACTTTCATAATGATCCATGTACAAACGAACAGACGGCCCTTACACTGAAGAACACAACGGATGGGTGCAGCACACGCACTCAATCTGCACTGCACATCCAAATTACACACACAAACAAAAATCACGATACCTAATCAAACGATCGAGGCAGCATTCGCGCGCGTGCATGCAGGAGCTCCGGGCGGCCGGCCGATCGGTCGATGCTGCGCGCCCAGCGCACGAGCCATGCATGCATGCAAGCCCGGTGTAACCGGCGGATAAATTATTTAATTAGTAGTCGACGCCGGCGGACGGAGTGTCGTCGATCAGAAGTCGCCGGCGGCGGGTTTCCCCCCCTTGGCGCCCTCGCCGGTCTCGGCGGTATTCATGCTGAAGCTGTTGAGACTGCGGCCGCCGGCGCCGTTCATGGAGAAGCTGTTCTCCTGCACGCCCGCGGCGGCTTCCACCGGAGCCGCGGTGTGGCTCAGCAGTAGGAGCCCCAGCAGGGCCAGCCCGAGCAGGGTCATGCGCAGCTCGTTGTTCCTTGTGCCCGCCATTGATGCCTGTGGAAGATTGAGAGATTGCACGGATGGAGGTGGGTTATTTGCTTATTGTGGTGGATTATTCGCGAGCTCTGGTGGTGGGTGGAGGAAGGAGGCGGTGTTCTTGAGGATTTATAGTGGGAGGAGAGGGCGAGAGGGGTGGTGGGGAGTCGGTTCCGGAGAACGTCTCGTGTTCTTGCGGTTCTGCTTAAGTGTAGGCGAATGGCGTGGATCCTAAATTCCTAATGTTGAAGCCATCGGAACGCCTATTATAGCATGGGACCTTCTGTTCGTATGCGTCATGCATGCGGTGTGTTTTATACTTTGCTCGGTCCCGTAATCCATATCTGCGAGAAACGAAAGGAGGAATGGTTTTTAAATTATAGCGCAATTTTACCCTAAAAAATACAGGGCATTTAATTATTATTTAACTATTAGAAAATACACTATGTTCCAAAATAGCTGAATTTTAGGCTTATTCTAAGTTAAAGATCTTCAAATTTGACTATGCCTATGGATAATTCATCTGCAACATCAAATTAGTCTCATTAGATTTATCATAAAGTATATTTTCATGCTATATACGGATGATGTTGTATATGTTGATATATTTTATATATTTGGTCAAACTTAAAGATGTTTGATTTAAGATAAATGTAAAATTTAAAATATTATGAAATACAGGGCATTTAATTATTACCATTTTTCGATATGGATTAATGGTTGAGATTAAAACATGCCCCCTATATACGTTGCCTGGGCGCAGCAAGAGCTATGGCTCGCTTGAGGCGTGTACAGTAATGAGCGGCCCAGTAGTGAAGACTTCAAATAAAAAAGAAGAAAAAGGGAGAAGCAATGGATTTAACCCAGGTCTCTACGATAAAGCGTCATGCCACAAACCAGTACATCAATGTAGGAGTTGTGATGAAACAGTAGGGTGCGTCCAAGTAAAGGTAAAAGAGCCGGTTATTCCACTGGTTTTCCAGGTGTTTTCTATTTTTGTTTTTTCAATGGTTTTTCACCGGATTTCTCTGTTTTTACTGGGCCTTCTATTTTCTTTACTTCTCTTTGTTTTTCTTTGGTATTCTTTGTTTATTTCTAAATTTTCTCGGCCTTTTTCTTTATTTCTTCGGTTTTGTTTGGTTCTTTCTTGTGTTTTTATTGGCTTTTTTTTTTCTTGGTTTTCACTATCTTTTCATACCCATTTTTGGTATATATCTAATGTATTCTTCTAATACACAATTAATAATTTTAAAGTACAAGATTAACATTTTTTAATACTCAGTTAACATTTTTTCTGTACACATTTAATATTTTAAAATGTTTGATTAACATTTCTTATGGGTATCTTCAACGTCGACCCTCAAACCGTCTGCATACATCCGGAACACACTATCCAGACGTGTTGCAACATTCAATGCGGGCATGTATCCGCCCGCAGAGCGGCCGGACGTACTTTCTCCCGCAAACCGGAGACAAACATGGGGGTGGGGGCCTTGTGGGCGTCCGGACAGCACCCACGCCCGCTTCTAACCACACTGGCCCACCCAAAACCCCCTCCTCCCTCGCCCGCACGTGTTCTCTCCCTGCGCAAGCTGCCAGCATTCATGCCGCTGTAGAGCGGCCGCTCCACGTTGAAAACGATTCAATGCAAACGCGACCTCTCACCGCCTCCGCCATTGAAATGGTGCGCCAACGGAGGCCGCCATCCGCTGCATGCCCGGCGGAACACGCCTCCTTGCCGCATTCAAACCCGTGTGGAAGCCGAGAAACCTACTCCTGCCACACGTTCGTTCACGAGCGGCCCGACATTAAACATAACGGCAGGCAAGCTCCTCCAGTTCGCCCGCTATTTAAAGGATGCCAGACGCCGGGCAAGAACTGCACCACTCCACCGCTCCCCATCTCTAACTTCCATCATTTTATCCACCCTTTCGATGGCACCCGACGAGCAGGAAGAGCAATTCTCCGGCATAAAAACCGGCTGGGTGGCCCGCCGAGATCACCGAATACGAGTGAGACAACTCGCTGCTCCACCTCCCACGCCTAGCCCGACGGAGAAACTTGCCGCTCCAAGCTGGCGCGTGGTTCAGCAACTCGCCGCTCCAAGCCAGCTCGCGGAGGAGTGGCAATTTGCTCTAGGCAGGCACGGGGGAGGGGGGCACGGTGGTGAAGGAAATATGCCCTAGAGGCAATAATAAAGTTGTTATTTTATATTTCCATATTCACGATAAAGGTTTATTACTCATGCTAGAATTGTATTGATCGAAAACTTATATACATGTGTGAATACATAAACAAATATCGTGTCCCTAGTAAGCCTCTACTAGACTAGCTCGTTGATCAAAGATGGTTAAGGTTTCCAAACCATGGACATGTGTTGTCATTTGATAACGGGATCACATCATTAGGAGAATGGTGTGATGGACAAGACCCACCCATTAGCTTAGTGATGTTCTCTTGAACTACATCGGCATTTCTCCAAAGAGGAAGCGATGATGCAGCACAGTAACGGCAGGTATTTCCCTCAGTGATGGGACCAAGGTTATCGAACCAGTAGGAGAACAATGCAACACTACATAAACATCACTGATACGTCTCCAACGTATCTATAGTTTTTGATTGTTCCATGCTATTATATTATCTGTTTTGGATGTTTAATGCGTTTTATTATACACTAGTACACATGTCGGTGCGTTGCACCGGGCGGAAAAAGGGACTACACAAACACCCACGCTCTTAGGAAAAAAAGAGACACTGTCGTTGCGAGATAAACTGCACGTATTGTCTCTGTTCCCGTTTCCCGTTTCAGTTTTCACTATCCGTTGTCGCCGCCGCCGCCGGCCGCCGATCCCCCACTCCTCTCGTCTCTCCCCTCTCCATCCCCTTGCTTCGTCTCACAGGCACACGACACACGGAGGAGCTAGCGCCCCTTGCCCTGATCCCTCCAGCCCCGTGGCCCTCGGCCGGCGCTCTGATCTGAGAGTGATGCCACGCCGGTGACGAACTGTTCTCCGCTGCCTCCTCGTTCCTCCTCATGCTCCTGTCGTCTCCCTCACGCCTTCTTTGCATCCGCGCGCCGGGCAAGCGCAAGGCCGCCGTCCATGGCAGGCGTTGCCCCGGGCCGCTCCGGCCAAAAATAGTATTGCTAGTAAGTAAATGGAGTAGATGCTACTATTTATCAGATCATCATTTAGAGCACCCCTTGGTGTGTGACGTGGGAGAACATTTACTATCAGATCACTCAAGGTAACATTTCTGTTTGGCCAGTCTGAAATGCTCTACATGCTTAGTCCACAGAGCATTATACTGGTTGAAAGCAACATCAAGCCATGGCTTCATATCTTGCCTTCTCTCTGGCACGGAAGGAGCTGCATATGGTTGCAGATCTCACCAACGATCTCATGGTCCGTGAGCTTGGCCTTGTAACGCTTGAATTTGCAAGCTCGGGCTGTCAGGTGTCCGGGATATAGTAGAAAACTGCGAGATCAGTAGCTTCAGGTGCTAATGCATTCTGAATTCAGTTTCGTCAATGTGCTAGCCACAGGATAGACACACATTCAGTCCGTCCACATAATTTCTTAGTCTGTGTTACTACTGATGAATTCTTTTAGCCACCGATGTAGTTAATCGCTTTTACTCAACTATGGACTTCTCGTGTATGATGTAAGGCCAGATTAATTATATGAACTTTCCATGAACGACACATGCCCGTGCGTTGCAACAGGAGAAAAAAATCCCACATATAAACATAATCATTTTTTTTTAATTTTATTGAATATTTTTTATGCCATGGTTTGATAGAGCTATTAAGGAGTGCATGTGTTTCAACAGAGCAATACATTGCGTAGATCGAAGGAGCGTGAAAAAAAATTGTTATATCTAATCCAAAGATGAATCATATCTACATGTTGATTCCTCGGTTTTATTCCCTCCACTTCCGACTAAAACTCACGTCGTATGAATCAAGTGGGAGAACATGGATCACATAAGCTAGGAAAAATGTTAGAAAAAAGACAGTACAGAAAGTATAAAATGAGAAAGGAGGAGTAATGAATATATGACATAAAAAATGAAGGGCACCAATAGGCGCCGGTGCGCCGGCCGAATCGTTCGGCCGGTCAAGCCCCAGTCGTTGGATGTGAGCCCCGCAGCCTTTGGATCTGGTAAAAAAAACGCCCCAACAGCTTCTTCCTCGCGTGGTCAGGCTAGATCCGCATCTCTCGCTCGGGGGAGCGCGGCGCGGCGCCTCCTGCCCTCTTTGGCGGCTATCCTCGTCGCCGGGTCCCAACCCCCGCCGGCCTTCCTCATCGCCGGTCCCTGCCCTCGCCGGCAGACCTCGTCGCCGGTCCACCATCCCGGTCCTCGTCGCCGCCTCGACCCATGCAACAGCTCTACCTGCGGATGCAGCTCCCGACGGCGATGGTTGTAGCTCCGCCGTCGCCCTCGCCGTTGATGCTGGCTGCAGGGGATTGCATCGACGACGGCCGCCATTTAATCAACGCCATTTGAACGGATGTAGCAAAATACTTCACCGGTAGTAGCAAAAAACAACTACGGTTGCAGCAAAAAACATTCGCCATCTCGTGAGGTCGCAGCGGTTGTAGCAAAAACATTCGGCGATAGTACCAAAAACCAATTATGGTTGCAGCAAATCGCCATTGCCGCCGTCGCAAGGTCGCAGCTCCGCCTTGATCGATGTAGCAAAAAACTTCGCTGGTAGTAGCAAAATCTAACTACGGTTGTAGCTTTTCCTTGTTGTGCAGTGCCATTGAAGCTTTCTGTATCTATGGTTGAAGCTTTTTTCAACAGTTGTTGAAGCTATTCTAGATGATGGTTGCAACACTTGTATACGTGTGTGGATCCGGGCATGGCGGCAGGCAGCCATGGCATCTCCTTGTTGGTACCAGCATTCTCCCAGTACGTTTTCAGACCCCGTGGCCACCTGTGGTCACCGTCGTCAGGCACCAGTTGCCATGGTGCAGCGCATGCTCACCGCCATGGGAGTCTCCGGCTGCCGATGAGGGAGCGCCTGGTCGCCGGCAATGTTGCTCGTAGTGGCCCAGTCACAGCGCGCAAAAAGGAGGGGGAATGGGGGCAGAAGGAGATGCGCGTGCGCGAAGAAAAATGCTGCTGGAGGTAGGGACAGAGCCGCGTCGGGAAGAAGGCAGTCGCGCGGGGCCACTCCGTACGCTCGTTGGGCCAGCATGCGTACGAGCCGGCCGAAAGTTCCGTCGGTGCGCCGTTCTGAAACGTTTCCCAAAAATGAAAGGGCAGTCAAGATATGTCCATGGCTCTGTGCACAAAATGAGGTCTACCAAAATTTAATAAACGACAGCTATAAAGTTAATTCCTTGCTATATATATATGAGGTCTACCAAAATTTAATAAACAACAGCCATAAATGCTTTGAGAGTGTAACATCCCAAATTTTCAATTTGGAATGTTATACATAGATCATCCATGCATATCATATTTTATTGTATTTCGTTTCGCGATCCTCGAAATCCTAAGCAACTCAAGGACCCTCGGAGAGAGTTGGGGATTTCATTGCTTTCATATTTGAATTTTATCAAATATTGAAACGAGGATTTTGGTTTTAATTATTTTCTCTCCGAAAATATTTTATATTAAAATATACGAGAGGGGATAATATGAAATCTCCAAAATGATTGAAATATTGGAGGAAAAATATTAAAAACAAATATTTGATTTTATTTGGATTTTATTGCCATTTTATTTGCATTAGAAAAATTGCACGTTTTTCAAAATTGCATTTTTGGGCCACGAAAATGTTCATCTCGTTCTAAACATTTTATTTAGACGATGGAATTTTGTTTTGACATTTTTAGATTTTTATTTTATTTTCTAGAATTTATTTGATTTCTGGCGAAATTATTTTAAAAAAATCTCTCAGCGCCCGACTGGGCCGAAGCCCAGCCAAGCCGGCCCGCTAGCCCCACGCCGCCGTCTCCCTCCAGGAGACCGGGTGGCCGCCGCCGCCCCGAACCCGAGTCCGGCCGGGACTCCTCCCCGCGCCGTCTTGGCCCCTCCCCCAAGCAAGCCCCCCTCCTTTAAATACGCCGCCCTGGACCCACCCACCACCACCAACCCCGCCGCCCGCCTCGCCCCACCGTAGCGCCGCACGCCGCTGCCTAGCCGCACCGCGCCGCCGCCCTTTGCCGCGCGCCGCAGCTCGCCGTTGCCGCCTGCCGCCGCCCCGCGCCACCAGCCGCCATAGCCCCACCTCGCCGGAGGTATGCGTCGTCGCCGCCGCCGCCGCCTTTTGGTTTTATTCTAAAACCGATCCGGTTTTTTTAAACCCTAGTTCGTTTTTTTAGATCGGTTCGCCGGTTTTCTCAGTTTAGTTTATTTAGCGGACGTTCGTCCGTACGTTCGTTTTAACAAACGGTTTTCGCTCGTTAGTTACAGACAACGAACGTTCGTTCGTTAGCCTGTTCATCAGTTTTCCTTTTCTCGGATTTTTCCGTGATTATTTTCGATCGCGATTTCTGATCCGATTTTCATTTCAGTTTATCTTTTCGCTCGTTTATCGGAATCAGGCGATTCAAGCGCCTAGATCTTCGTCTTGAAACCCTCTTTCTATTTAATTAACTTGAAAAAGATTTTGGTACTGTAAAATTTGACTTTAGTTCAGATTAGTAAATGGATCTTGTTTCTTTCGCAGTTTGAGTTTCGTTGCTCCGTTTGATTTGATTCTTTTTGCAAACCGGAGTTCTTAAGTTGAACTTTCTGGTTAGATCTTCTTATTTGAGATTTACCCGTTCTTTTTTGCTTGATTGCTTATGTATGCTATTGTTTGTTTGCGATAGAATTCCCGGAGTGCGAAGCGTGCTACTACTGCTGGAATTTAGTCTACTTTGGGCAGCCCAATAACTATTTCAGAAATTCCTAATAAATCCTAGAGGCCCACTTAGCCCATTTGTGCAAGGAAAGGGATACTACTAAAGTTTAGTCCCGCATTGCTAGTTTAGTGGAGAAAGGTTACATTCGACGGAGTTCATCACCATGGGAGCCCAGTGCTTTTGGTTGAGAAGAAGGATAAGTCGCTAAGAATGGTTGTTGATTATCGTGCGTTAAATGAAGTGACGGTCAAGAACAAATACCCCCTGCCAATGATCAATGATTTGTTTGACCAACTGCAAGGAGCTAAGGTGTTTTGAAAGATCGATCTACAATCAGGATATCACCAGCTAAAGATTCGAGAGAAGGATATACCAAAGACAACATTCACCACACGGTACGGGTTGTATGAGTATACTGTCATGTCATTTGGACTGACTAACGCCCCTGCCTACTTCATGAGCATGATGAACAAAGTGTTCATGGAATATTTGGATAAGTTTGTTGTGGTTTTCATTGATGATATAATGGTATACTCGAAGAATGAGGAGGAGCACGAGGAGCATTTGCGTTTAGTTCTCGAGAAACTCAGGGAACGTCAGTTGTATGCCAAGTTCAGCAAATGCGAGTTTTGTTGAAGGAAGTCAGATTCCTTGGACATGTTATATCAGGAGAAGGTATAGTGGTAGACCCCACCAAGGTTCAGTCAGTCACTGAATGGTTGGCACCCACTTCAATTAGTGAGATCCACAGTTTCCTTGGACTCGCGGGATACTACCGAAGATTCATTGAGAATTTTTCCAAGATTGCAAAGCCAATGACGGAGTTATTGAAGAAGGATAATAAATTTAAATGGACGGAAGAATGCGAGGCAAGTTTTCAAGAGTTAAAGAAACATTTGACTACAGCCCCAGTGCTGATTCTGCCGGATATACGCAAGGATTTCTAGGTGTATTGCGACGCCTCTCGCCTAGGACTTGGAAGTGTGCTTATGCAGGACGGAAGAGTTGTTTCATATGCCTCACGACAACTAAAACCGCACGAATTGAATTATGCCACGCATGATTTGGAGTTAGCAGCCGTAGTGCATGCGTTGAAGACTTGGAGACATTACCTTATTGGAAACTATTGTGATGTGTACACGGATCATAAGAGTTTGAAGTACATTTTCACACAGAAGGAGATGAACCTTATGCAGAGGAGATGGTTGGAGCTTATAAAGGATTATGACATGAAACTTCACTATCATCCAGGCAAGGCTAATGTCGTAGCCGATGCTTTGAGCCGGAAGAGTTATGCTAACACCCTAGTGAGCACCGGATTGCCAAAGGAGTTAGCAGAGGATCTTAGGGAACTTCGATTGGAGATTGTTCCTAGAGGTTTTGTTGCAACAATGGAGGTTCAGTCTACATTGTTAGGAAAGATTTGAGAAGCTCAGAAGGATGACAAAGAGATTGCTGAGATAAGAGAGAGAATGAGCAAGGGAAAGGCCAAAGGTTTTCGTGAGGATGAGCGCGACACCTTATGGTTTGAGGACCGTGTTTATGTGCCCAATAACACAGAGATCAGGATGTTAATACTTCAGGAGGCTCATGACTCACCATACTCGGTACACCCCGGAAACACCAAGATGTATTTGGATTTGAAGGAACGTTTCTGGTGGACTGGTATGAAGAAGGATATTGCCGAGTATGTAGTTGTATGTGATGTATGTCAGAGAGTGAACGCAGAACATCGAAAGCCAGCAGGATTGTTACAGCCTATGCCGATACCCGAATGGAAGTGGGATAAACTTGGCATGGATTTTATCACCGGATTACCCAGGACCAAATATGGGTATGATTCTATATGGGTAGTAGTTGACCGCTTGACCAAAGTAGCTCACTTTATCCCAATAAAAACCACATATACAACTGCGAAGTTGGCCAAGATACACATGACCAGGATCGTATGTCTGCATGGAGTTCCGAGGACCATCGTATCAGATAGAGGAACACAGTTTACCTCAAATTTTTGGCATCAGCTGCACCAGACTTTGGGAACGAGATTGGAGTTCAGTACATCATTTCACCCGTAGACGGATGGACAGACCGAGAGAGTCAACCAGATTTTGGAGGACATGTTGAGGGCATATGCGCTAGATTATGGATCTAGTTGGGATGAAAATTTGCCCTACGCAGAGTTCTCATACAACATTAGCTATCAAGCCAGTTCAAAGATGGCACCGTTCAAAGCCTTGTATGGACGAAGGTGCAGAACACCGTTGATGTGGGATGAAGTTAAAGACCGACAGTTGTTTGGACCAGACTAGATCAAGGAGTCTGAAGAGAAAGTTAAGTTGATCCGAGATAGACTGAAGGTAGCTCAGTCCAGGCATAAAAGTTATGCAGATTCAAAACGCAAGGAGGTAACCTATGAAATTGGAGACAGAGCATATCTGCGAGTATCACCCTTGCGAGGAGTGAAACATTTTGGAGTTAAGGGAAAGTTAGCCCCGAGATTTGTAGGACCGTATCATGTTTTGGAACATATGGGAGAAGTTGCCTACAAGTTGGAGTTACCTGAAGGATGATGACCCAGAAGTATAGTGGATCTATCGTAGTCCTTTCGATAAGTAAGAGTGTCGAACCCAACGAGGAGCAGAAGGAAATGATAAGCGGTTTTCAGCAAGGTATTCTCTGCAAGTACTGAAATAAGTGGTAACAGTTAGCTTTGTGATGGGATAAATTGTAACGAGCAACAAGTAACAAAAGTAAATAAAGTGCAGCAAGGTGGCCCAATCCTTTTTGTAGCAAAGGACAAGCCGGAACAAACTCTTATATAAGGAAAAGCGCTCCCGAGGACACATGGGAATATCGTCAAGCTAGTTTTCATCACGTTCTTATGATTCGCGTTCGGTACTTTGATAATTTGATATGTCGTGGACCGGTGCTTGGGTGCTGTTCTTACTTGAACAAGCATCCCACTTATGATTAACCTCTATTGCAAGCATCCGCAACTACAATAAAAGTATTAAGGTAAACCTAACCATAGCATGAAACATATGGATCCAAATCAGCCCCTTACGAAGCAACGCATAAACTAGGGTTTAAGCTTCTGTCACTCTAGCAACCCATCATCTACTTATTACTTCCCAATGCCTTCCTCTAGGCCCAAATAATGGTGAAGTGTTATGTAGTCGACGTTCACATAACACCACTAGAGGCTAGACAACATACATCTCATCAAAATATCGAACGAATACCAAATTCACATGACTACTAATAGCAAGACTTCTCCCTTGTCCTTAGGAACAAATGTAACTACTCACAAAGCATATTCATGTTCATAATCAGAGGGGTAATAATATGCATAAAGGATCTGAACATATGATCTTCCACCAAATAAACCAACTAGCATCAACTACAAGGAGTAATCAACACTACTAGCAACCTACTAGCACCAATCCCGGACTTGGAGACAAGAATTGGATACAAGAGATGAACTAGGGTTTGGAGATTAGATGGTGCTGGTGAAGATGTTGATGGAGATTGCCCTCTCCCGATGAGAGGAGCGTTGGTGATGACGATGGCGATGATTTCCCCCTCCCGGAGGGAAGTATCCCCGACAGAACAACTCTGCCAGAGCTCTAGATTGGTTCCGCCAAGGTTCCGCCTCGTGGCGGCGGAGTCTCGTCCCGAAAGGTTGCTTTTTTATTTTTTTCTCAGCGAAAGACTTCATATAGCAGAAGATGGGCGTCGGAGAGCCACCAGGGGGCCCACGAGGTAGGGGGCACGCCCTAGGGAGGGGGGCGCACTCCCCACCCTCGTGGACAGGGTGTGGGCCCCTGGCCTTCATCTTTGGCAGGTATTTTTCATTATTAATTTTAAGGTATTTCGTGGAGTTTCAGGACTTTTGGAGTTTCACAGAATAGGTCTCTAATATTTGCTCCTTTTCCAGCCCAGAATTCCAGCTGCCGGCATTCTCCCTCCTTATGTAAACCTTGCGAAATAAGAGAGAATAGCCATAAGTATTGTGACATAATGTGAAGTAACAACCCATAATGCGATAAATATCAATACAAAAGCATGATGCAAAATGGACGTATCAACTCCCCCAAGCTTAGACCTCGCTTGTCCTCAAGCGAAAAGCCGATAACAATAAATATGTCCCCATGTTTAGAGGTAGAGGCGTCGATAAAAATAAAATACGGACATGAAGGCATCATGATTATTCTCATAACAGCAACATATATAGATATTGTCATATGATTACTTATGTTCAAGTTATGATCAATTCACAATGCAAAAGTATGAATCAGAAACCTTATTGAGAACCAACAAACTATAACCTCAGTCATTGAAGAAATTGCAATTTATCATAACATCGGAAAGAGTCTATGTCAGAGCTAAAAAGCAAGTTCACATACTCAACCATGATCTAGTCCTTTATAATTGCTAACACTCACGCAATACTTGTGGTTACGAAGTTTTAATCGGACACAGAGAAAGATAGGGGCTTATAGTTTTGCCCCACAACCTTTTACCTCAAGGGTAATGTCAACAATAATAACTCATGCTCCCCTACATCCAATTAGATATATATATCATGTTCTTTCCAACATGCTATGCTTGCCAAAGGATAAAATGAAAAAGGAAAGGTGAAGATCACCATGACTCTTGCATAAGGTAGAAGAAAATAATAAAAGATAGGCCCTTCGCAGAGGGAAGCAGAGGTTGCCATGCGCTTTTATGGTTGGATGCACAAAATCTCAATGCGAAAGAACGTCACTTTATATTGCCCCTTGTGATATGAAGCTTTATTATGCAGTCCGTCGCTTTTATTACTTCCACATCACAAGATCGTATAAAGCTTATTTCTCCCACACCAATCAATCATACATATTTAGAGCAATTTTTATTGCTTTGCACTGATGACAACTTACTTGAAGGATCTTACTCAATCCATAGGTAGATATGGTGGACTCTCATGGCAAAACTGGTTTAAGGGCATTTGGAAGCACAAGTAGTATCTCTACTTGGTGCTGAGAATTTGGCTGGCATGAGGGGGAAAGGCAAGCTCAACATGTTAGAGGATCCATGACAACATACTTTATCTCGGATATAAGAAAACATAGCTCATCACATTGTCTTCCTTGTCCAACATCAACTCTTTAGCATGTCATATTTTAATGAGTGCTCCCAATCATAAAAGATGTCAATGATAATATATCTATATGTGAAACCTCTCTTTCCTTATTACTTCCTATTAATTGCAAAGATGACCAAAGCTATGTCTACCAACTCCCAACAACTTTTAATTATCATACTCTTTCTATGTGAAGTCATTACTTTCAATAAGATCAATATGAACTTTTTGTTTCTTTTTATTATTTCCTTCTTTTCTTTATTCACTCAAGATCGTGGCAAAATAATCAAGCCCTTGACTCAATCACTAATCTTTATTATATATAGCTCACCGACTCGATTACATAGAGAGGTCATGAAGCAAAACTCAAAACTAGATCATGCCATGACTTTATTCTACTAGATCAACATACTACTAATAGGATCGATCTAAGAAAAACGGTAAAGATAGGAGTTGTGATTGTGATACGATACCGGGGCACCTCCCCCAAGCTTGGCAGTTGCCAAGGGGAGTGCCCATACCCATGAGATTATGTCTCCCTCTTTATCGTTGGTGTGATATTCTTGGCAATGATTCCTCTCAGGATACGGTTCTCCTCCTCGAGCTTATTGACTTGCTGCTTGAGTTCCATTATTTCCTTACGAAGCCTCCCTGTAAAGGCTAAAGCTCCTTGCACCCAAGGGTGTTGCATAGCTGCGGGAGAACAAGTGACACTCCTCTTCATATTTTCATAAGAAAGAAATCTAACATTGGAAGGGATAACCGAGTTTGGAATAGCTGAGCTCTGTAGTTCCCCCATCATGAACCCAGCTCGGAGGCGAGAGGTGACTTCTTGATCCTCCATGGCATCTACCCTCATCAAGTCAGCCTCCATCTCTTCCTCCGTTGCTAGCCCAAAGTGGTCAGCGTCGCTGTTTGCCCTTTGTTCCAGTGCCGGATTAGATACCCAGCTGTCCCCGACTGACTCTTGAGAAGGCATCTTGCTCTAATCTATGGCAGCAAGAGCTCGAAACAAAAACAGAGAAGATTTTTGTGATACGGGAGTCAAAACCTTCGGGAGAATATATAGTGAATTTTTACCGACTGTCGGTGTACTAAAGTAGGGGTACCTTAGTACCCCGAACTTGTGCACGGGCAGTCGTAGCACCCCGCGGCAAGGCTTGCCAGGTGATCGCCAAAACTCTCCATGGTCCCTTTTTGGGCCATCCAAGAACAAAGTATTTGAGCCAAGGCCCCGGCAGGAGGAGCTTGCCGGGAAGGCCACCCGAAGAGAGCAAGGCCCCGGCAAGAGGAGCTTGCCGGGACGACCGCTCGAAGCACAAGGCCCCGGCAAGAGGAGCTTGCCGGGAAGGCCGACCAGGGCACGACAAGAGACTTGCTATAACGCGCCACGCGTCCCGGCAAGAACCGGTGAGCGACAAGCTCCCGGGCGCGACAAGGCATCAACCGCGGCAAGGCGCTTGCCGCGGCAAGTCACCACCCCGCGCCTGCGTTCCAGCTCATCCACCCACGTGTCGCTCTGGGGCCATTCCAGGCGTACGTGGCGAGAGGCTGCGCAGCCAGGGGCATGCGGTGGCGAAGCAACGCTGACAGGATAGCCGTCGTGGCAAACGGTGGCGCCCCTGAAGGTCCCTTTTCTGCACTGTTTGGGCGACCTAGACGGGCATTTAATGCCCTTGTCCCCTGCCGTCAGAATTAGGTATGATAGCACTGTGCAAACAGCTGTACCCAACACAGCATTTTCCAGTTTTACCCCCGCCTATGTTGCCACCTGTGGGTAACCCCTTGCGCATATAAAAGGAGGTCCCATGCGCGACGTAGAAGGGAGGGGAGGCCACACACGCTCGGCCTGATTAGTTGCCTGAGTGTATTGTAGCACTCAGCGCCCCCGAGCAAGAACACAATACAAACCACAAAGCAGCAGTAGGGTTTTACGCATCCGTGCGGCCCGAAGCTGGGTAAACCCCTTGTGTGCATCGTCTCGATCCGCTCTTCGCGTGACCTCCGGCCCCCGCCGAACCAGAAAGGGGCTCGGTCCCCATAGGTGTTCGTGGAGGCAGATTTCCCCCGACATCTTTGGTGCGCCAGGTAGGGGGCGTCGAGGTTGTGTGAACCTGATCCGGCGTCTGCACAGGCTAGATCTCCATCGTCTTCATCGACATGCCACCGAAGAAGAAGGCTCCGGAGGTGGCTGGTCCGTCTGCATCGAACCCACCGCCCCTGGAGCAAACAGGTGATAGGGACGGCACCGGCGGCGGAACGGGCGTCGCCGAGCCAGCTCATGGCGCCATGGCGTCCGAACATGCACCGCGCCCCTCTCAGGAGGCACGAGACCAGCGGTACCATACGCTCGCTGGACCCGGATCGAGCTGGCGGATCCCAGGGTGCTCAAGGCCAGCATACACACCAACGTGCTGGCGTGAGCGTGGCGCGACTGCCTGGACCGGGTGCGGCTCCTTCTAACATAGTTAGAAGTTCGAGCACATCCCGCTCCACGCGCCATTCGCCACCGCTGCCCGCCACTCCAGCAGAAGCTCTAGCATGAGCTCAACTACTCCTAGACTACCCTCCAACGGCGGACAAGCTCGACGACTGGAGGGCCACGATACAGAGCCTCATCGGCTTCGCTAACGGCGACACCCCGCGGCAACACAGTGCGTCGCAGCTGCGGCAGGTCGGCCAGGCGAGAACCGATGGCGCCAAGACCGGTGGGGGTGTGACCACCGTGCATTCCCCGCCCCAAAGGCCAAGATCGCCGACTCGCCGGAACCATCACGACAATGACTCCACCGCGTCGTCAAATCCGCGAACTCGTCGCGATCAACGCCAAGTTCTTCACGAACGAAAGCAAGAGGACGCTCGTACTCGCATCGAGCGTCGAAGAGAAGCGCGGCGTCAATCAGACCAGCGCGCTGAGCCCTCTGTCGACATGCATGCGCCGGGGGAACCAGGCGACCTGCCGTACGCGGTGGGCTGCCCTGCGTTCACCCGTGAGCTGCGGCAAGTCCAGTGGTCCAGCATGAAGAATTTCAAGCCAGACATACCAGAGAAGTACGACGGCAAGTCGCATCCGTCGGAGTTCCTCAGCATCTACACCATTGCGGTGCAGGCTGCTGGAGGGCGAGACGACAAGATCCTTGCCAACTACTTCCCGCTGGTACTCAAGTCCAACGTCAGATCCTGGCTCATGCACTTGCCGGACAAATCCATAACCTCCTGGACAGACTTGTGCCATCAGTTTGTTGGCGCCTTTACAGGCGGCCACAAACCCCATGGCCAAGCGAGCGACCTTCATCTGCTCGTCCAGAAGGAAGGGGAACCCTTGCGCAAGTTCATCCAGAGATTCAGCCGCGTACACTACAACATCCCAAACGTCCACCCTGCCGCGGTCATCAGCGTGTTCCATCAGAACGTGCGTAACCGCAGGATGCGGGAGGAGATGGCGATGTGCAAGATCAAAGACGTCAGCGAGCTATATGCCCTGGCCGACAAGTGTGCACGTGCTGAGGAAGGAAGGAAACTCCCCGGAGAGAACACTAGAGCAGGAGAATCTGACAGTGAGGATACCGCCCCGGCAAGGAAAAACCGGCAGCGGAGCAACAGGAAGAAGAAGAGCCAAGAAGTACTGGTTGTTGAGCAATCCGGCGACGAAGGCGCCGCCAAGAAGGCCCAGGCTGGTAGCTCCGGCAAGGAGGTTGCCGGATGCACCAACTGCCAGGCTGTGGCGGTCGCCGGCAAGCGGGACGGCACCAACAAACAGTACTGCAAGATCCACCGCACCAAGGGCCATGACCTCCAGAGCTGCAAGCAGGTCGAGCGGCTCGTCGAGCTGCAAAAGGCCGAGTACGAGCGACGCGACAAGGAGAAAGCCCGGGGAGGTGGCGGAGGATCCGGCACGAAGCGCCCCGGCCAGGGAGGACGCCGCGACAAGGACAAGCAGCGGTAAGCAGACAGACCTCCCCGCGGTCGCGACAAGGACGAAGACGACGACGAAGACGAAGACATGGATGATGTCGAGACCAGTGAGCAGGAGTTTCAGAAAGCCACAGAGGTCTTGTGTGTAGATGGCGGTGCTTCCCTGCATACTTCTCGCCGCCAGCTCAAGCAGTGGGAGCGGGAAGTCAATGCAGCGGAACCACCCGTCGAGTCACGCAAGCCTCTGAAATGGTCCAACACACCTATCATCTTCGATATTGAGGACCACCCTGACCGCACAACTGCGATCGGGTGCTTGCCGATGTTGGTCTCACCAACAGTCCGCAACCTCAAGGTCACTAAGATGCTAGTCGACGGCGGGGCCGGCTTGAACCTGATCTCCTCCGCTGTGCTCCGGAAACTCCAAGTCCCCGACAGCGAGCTCGAAGAGACCGGCACGTTCCAAGGAATCAACCCGGGAAGGAGCAAGCCAAAGGGGAAGATAACGTTGCCAGTGACATTTGGCAACGAGCTGAACTTCAGGACAGAGAGGATCACTTTTGATGTTGCCGATTTTCCATTGCCCTGCAATGGAATTCTCGGCCGTCCAGCGCTCGCCAAGTTCATGGCGGCCTCTCTGCTCAAGATGCCAGGCCCGATAAGCGTCATCTCTGTCCCCGGCGACAAGAAGGATGCCCTTATCTGTGCCGACAAGATCTACCGGGAAGCAGCAACCGCAACGGATCACGAGCCACTTGCCGCTGAAGCTCCCGGAGGGAAGAAGAAGACCAAGCCCGGCAAGTGCTCTAGCACCCACTCCGGCAAGCGCACCTCTTCGGAGTGCTGCGCTACCGTCGAGGACGCGTCATCGAGCTCCACCGGCAAGTGTAAGAAGTCAATGGCAGCCCCGCCAACGACCAAGAAGGTGTCCGCCAAGGAGGACGGCACTGGTGGTACCTTCACCATCAGTGCCACTCTCGACCCCAAATAGGAAAGCGCGCTCGTTGCTTTCCTGCGGGCGAATGTCGATGTGTTTGCCTGGCAACCATCTGACATCCCCGGCGTTCCCAGGAAAGTGATTGAGCACCACCTCGCCGTCTGTCCTCATGCGCGGCCCGTCAAGCAGAAAGTCAAGAAGCAAGCGGTGGAGCGCCAAGAGTTCATCGCAGAAGAGATCAAGAAGTTGGAAGCGGCAGGCCTTGTCAGAGGTGTGCTCCATCCGACGTGGTTGGCCAATCCTATTGTCGTGCGCAAAGCAAATGGGAAATGGAGGCTTTGCATCGACTTCACTGATGTTAACAAAGCTTGTCCCAAAGATCCCTTTCCCTTGCCGCGCATTGACCAGATTGTTGACTCCACGGCCGGATGTGACCTGCTTTCATTTCTTGACGCATACTCAGGATACCATCAGATCTTCATGGCTGAAGAAGATGAGGAGAAGACCGCATTCATCACTCCATGTGGCACGTACTGTTTCGTACGGATGCCTTTCGGTTTGAGAATGCTGGTTCGATGTTTGCGAGGGTTGTCCATACCGCTTTTGAGCCGCAAATCCACAGAAATGTGGAAGCCTACATGGATGACATAGTGGTCAAAAGCAGGAACAGGGCAACCCTGATTCAAGATTTAGAAGAGACCTTTACGAACCTGCGCAAGATCAGCCTCAAGCTCAACCCCGAGAAGTGCGTGTTTGGAGTCCCTTCCGGCAAGCTTCTCGGGTTCTTCGTGTCTCAGCGAGGAATCGAAGCCAATCCAGACAAAATCAAGGCCATCGAGCAGATTGAAACACCAACACGCGTCAAGGATGTACGAAGGCTTGCCGGCTGCGTCGCGGCTCTTAGCAGGTTTATTTCCAAGTCTGCAGAACGCGCCCTGCCATTTTTCAAAGTTTTGAAAAAGGCGGGTCCAGTGAAATGGACTCCGGAAGCGGAGGCTGCGCTGCAGGACTTGAAGAAATACCTGTCCTCCGCTCCAATACTTGTCGCGCCTAAACCACAAGAGAAGTTGCTGCTGTACCTGGCGGCAACCAATCAAGTGGTTAGTGCTGCGTTAGTAGCGGAGAGGGAGGCAGATGATGAGCTAGCAACCGCGGCAAGCGCGTCCAGCGACAAGCAGGGGGCTTCCCGGACAAGATCTGGCCCTGACAAGGATGGATCTGCGCAGGAGCGAGTGGAGGTGCAGAAGAAGAGAATGGTGCAGTGCCCAGTTTACTTTGTCAGCTCCCTTCTGCAGGGGGCTAGGTCAAGGTACTCTGGTGTGCAGAAATTGCTTTTCGTCCTTCTCATGGCCTCGAGAAAGCTGCGCCATTACTTCCAAGCACATGAGATTACAGTTGTCACCCGCTTTCCGCTGAAGAGGATACTGCAGAATCCAGAAGCAACAGGCAGGATTGTCGAGTGGGCACTGGAACTATCAAGCTTCGATCTCAAATTCGAGAGCACTTCAACTATCCAAAGCAGAGCATTGGCGGAGTTCATAGCGGAGTGGACACCGACACCAGACGAAGAAATCCCAGAGACGAGCATCCCCGTCAAAGAAGCAAGCAAAGAGTGGCTGGTGTATTTTGATGGTGCCTTCTCGCTGCAAGGCGCCAGTGCTGGCGCGTTGCTTATCGCGCACACCGGAGAGCATCTCAAGTACATAGTCCAGATGCACTTCCCCAAGGAGCAAGCAACCAACAATACTGCAGAGTATGAAGGTTTGCTTGCCGGTCTCAGGATCGCAGAAGAACTTGGGATCAAGAAGCTCATTGTCAGGGGTGACTCGCAGCTTGTCGTCCGCCAAGTGAACAAAGATTACCAGAGTCCGTTGATGGAAGCGTACGTTGATGAAGTGAGGAAGCTAGAAGAGCACTTTGACGGCCTGCAAATGGAACACATTCCAAGAGCTGAGAACGACATTGCTGATGGCCTGTCAAAGTGCGCAGCACTTAAGTTACCTGTGGAGCCAGGAACCTTTGTGCTCAAGCTGACTCAGCCATCCGTAACACCATCAACCGGCCAGAGCAGGAAGCGGAAGTTGGTCTCCGGCGACTATCTTCCGGCAGAGCTCCCCGGAGCCGCCGCCAAGAAGGTCCCCAAGATCGACGCCAAGAGTGCTGAGGAGCAGTCTGCTCCGGCAAACCCCAGGGTTTGTTCCGTAGAAGCAGGCGCTCCCGACAAGTTTTGCTCCGGCAAACTTGCCGGGGAACATCAAGCTCCGGCTAAGCCCCAGATCCTCGCCGTAGAAGTGGACGTTCCCGCAGCAGCAGATGTGCCTTTAGTCCTTGTTGTCGAGCCACAGGCTCCAGCATGGGCGCAGCGGACTGTCCATTTCCTCCAGAACGGAGAACTTCTCGAAGAACAAGAAGAAGCGGAAAGAGTAGCCCGGCGCTCAAGTATGTACCAGTTCGTCGACAACACACTGTACATAAGAGGGCGCAACGGTGTGAAATTGAAGTTTATTCCCCGGGAAGACGGACAAAAGCTGTTGGCAGAGATACATGGAGGCATATGTGGTCACCACATTGGCGCAAGAGCACTTGCCGGCAAAGCGTTCCGGCAAGGCTTCTTCTGGCCGACAGCCCTCCAGGATGCAACTGCACAAGTAACCAAGTGTGAAGCGTGATAGTTCCATTCCAAGCAGATACACCAGCCAGCTCAAGCTCTCCAGACGATCCCTTTATCCTGGCCATTTTCGGTCTGGGGGCTCGACATCCTCGGCCCCTTCCCCCGAGCTGTCGGGGGCTTTGAGTACTTGTACGTCGCAATCGACAAGTTCACAAAGTGGCTGGAAGTGGAACCAGTGAGGAAGGTGACATCACAGTCAGCAGTCAAGTTCTTCAGGTCGATTGTTTGCCGCTTCGGGATCCCCAACAGGATCATCACCGACAACGGTACGCAATTCACGAGCCGCGCCTTCATGCAATACGTCCAAGATCTCGGCGCCAAGGTCTGCTTCGCTTCTGTTGCTCATCCCAGAAGCAACGGTCAAGCGGAGAGGGACAATGCCGAAGTGCTGCACGGGCTCAAGACCAGAACTTTCGACAGGCTGCACAAGTGCGGAAGAAACTGGATCGAGGAGCTGCCGGTGGCTCTTTGGTCGATCAGAACGACGCCAAATCGAGCCACTGGCCAGACACCATTTGCTCTAGTCTATGGAGCAGAAGCAGTTACCCCCACGGAACTCGTATACGGGTCACCTCGAGTGCTCGCTTTTGACGAGCTTGAGCAAGAGCGGCTGCGTGAAGATTACGCGCTGCTCCTTGAGGAAGATCGTCTTCAGGCTGCTATGCGAGCCGCTCGCTACCAGCAAGCTTTGCGTCGCTACCATAGCCGCAAAGTTAAAGCCAGAAGCTTCGAGGAAGGCGGCCTTGTTCTTCGGCGCGCTCCGTCCGCCAAGAATCACAACAAGTTGACGCCGAAGTGGGAAGGCCCTTACCGGGTGAGACGAGTCACGAGGCCCGGTGTTGTCCGCCTTGAGACCGAAGATGGCACTCCGTTGAGCAACTCCTGGAATATTGAGCATCTTCTTAAGTTTAACCCGTAAGGCGCGGTTGTCAGACCCCGTCCGGCAACCACCCTTTTGTACAAGTCTTGCCGTTGTTGCATGTAATCCTTTGTACAAAGCCAGGCGCAGACCCTGAGCAGCAGTAAATGAAGCGCTGGCGCCCTAAGTTTTAGCATGCATGCTGAGTCGAGTCTCGTCCTTGGTTAGGGTTGATAGTGCCTAACAGCTGCTAACCCCTAGCTTAGAGGTCGGGTCTGCGTCCCTTTTTTTCCTGTTCCTTCATTTCCCTTGGTTCGCAGGGTTTTGCGTATCCTGGCCAGACCGCTTAAGGACGAAGAAGAGAAGAAGGGCGGACCAGCATCTGGTCCCCGGCAAACTAGTGTTGCCGGGGGCTGCAAGTACAAAGATTCGCCCGCGGCAAGCCAAAGTTGCCGGGGGCTGCAATCCCAGATAAGTTTTTCATCCCTTATCATGCATTCTCTTATGGACCGAGGAATGCGAAAACCTTGTTTCTTCCTAAAAAGCTATCGTGCTCCCTTAACTCTGGGCCCCAGAGCGCGTTCCTGGGGCCAGTTTTGGTAGTAGCCGCGGCGGCAAAGGGACGGAATAAGGAGCCCGAACCCGCCTCATCCCTACCTCCGCCAAAGGCATGAGAAAGGTCGAGTAGCGCGGGAAGACGGCAGGGCCTGTTGCCGGGCAAAGAAGTGTCTATCTTAACGATATAAAGGATTCGCTCCTTGGCGTGGGTTTTACCCGCGGGACAAATGGCCCGGCAAACATCCCCTTTTCATTAAAAAAACATTCCGCTCAGGTACAGTTCAGAGAGAATGAAAAACATGAGAGATGGGATTACAAGCTTTAAATGCAACTAAAGACCGAGGGCTTACAAGTTAAAAAGAGATAAGGTGCCCGTAATCCCTTTCCTGTCTCTCTCCTCAGGAGGTAGGACAAGGAGGCGAGAAGGGCAAAAGGGGCGCCTAGGCGAGCTACGGGTGGCAGAAGACACCAAGAGAACACCCCGGGGGCCGTCCGAAATCTGGACGGTGACGGCGGCGCCGGAAGCAGGGCTCGACGAGGCGGCAGGACGTCAGCACGCTGTCGAGGGCGCCATGCCCCCGTACTCTGAGTTGACGGCCTTGCCGCCCGCCCTCTTCCTCTTCCGCAGCCTCCCTACACCAGCCGCCAAGGACACGACCCCGAGAAGCTCAAGGAGCCGGCGACACGGATGATGGGGTCGCCGGTGCCACACGGAGCCGCGACCGGCGCCTAGTCGGACCCGTCATCCCGATGACCGCTACCCTCGTCGTCGCTGTCGCTCCGCTCCTCGTCGCTCTCGCTCGAGGAGGAGCCTTCGCTGTCGGAGGAGCTATCCACGCAGCACCGGGCCCGGGTCCCGTAGCACCCGAAGACCTTGACGGAGAGGAGATCGCCCTCCATCAACTTAAAATGGAGGGTGAACCCCTCCATCAAGCTGTGGATACGGGCGAACATCTTCCACCCTCGACCAAGATACATCACGCCGGGGGCTGGGGACTCAACGTGGACCCGCGTGCCGCTGATCCCGCAACCCCTCATGCGCAGTCTTAGCGTCTCGGGTTGTTCCATCTCCATCACGCTTGCGAAGGGAGCCGGGAGGCGGAGGCGACGACGAGGCGCCCGGCGCAGCCTGACGAAGAACTCGCAAGGGTCGTCCTTGATGTGGACCGCCGTGAGAAGAGGAGCCGCTGGCGGAGGCGAGGCCGGCGCGTCGCCCCGCCCGCCTCGTCCCCGAGCGCCTCGGCCTCGTCCACGACCTCGTCCACGACCTCGCCCCCTCCCCTTCCCCTTACGGCTGGCTCCGCCACCGCGGGTGCAAGGGGAGGAGGGGCGCGTTGCCTAGCAGCGACCCTCGCCGCCACCGATGAAGGACCAGGGTTCCCTTTCTCCATGGCGAATGGAGAGAGGGGATCAGAAGCTGAAGGGAAGAAAAGATGAAGGAGTGTGGATTTCCGTCACCCCCTCTTGCTCTTTATAAAGGAGCAGGGTGGGGGCTCGGCCGCCCCGCTCAGCCAATCAAGACGCAGGGAGAGCAGGCGACTGGGACCGGCCTGCTGCCTCGACCCGCGACGACCCGGTTTCCTGCCTCCACCGTCCGCAACTTCGGGTGCATGGAAGCCGCGTGGCTGGCGTGCAGGACCGAGGCGACGGATGATGCGACCTCCCTCCACCCCGTGATCGTGGGGAGCGGACGCCTCAGAAACCGTGCCTCGGCCCCGTCCAGCAAACGAGCCACGCCTCCACGCCTCCCTCCACTTATGGAGATGGCGCGAACCGTCCCCCTTTATTGCGACGTGACGCATGCCTGCGGGGCTCAGCCCCGCGCACGCCGCCCACGTCACGCACGCCTCTCCCCATGATGCCGCGTTCGATGCGTGCCGTTCGGGGAGGGCGTGGTGGATGCAGAAAAAGATGCAGCGTGACCCAGGCCGCGTGTGCCCGTGCACTGTTTTGGACCTGGCCCAACAGCGCTCGGCACCGTGTATGGCCCAGACCCGGGGGCTCCTGTCGGTGTACTAAAATAGGGGTACCTTAGTACCCCGAACTTGTGCACGGGCAGTCGTAGCACCCCACAGCAAGGCTTGCAAGGTGATCGCCAAAACTCTCCATGGTCCCTTTTTGGGCCATCCAAGAACAAAGTATTTGAGCCAAGGCCCCGGCAGGAGGAGCTTGCCGGGAAGGCCACCCGAAGAGAGCAAGGCCCCGGCAAGAGGAGCTTGCCGGGACGACCGCTCGAAGCACAAGGCCCCGGCAAGAGGAGCTTGTCGGGAAGGCCGACGAGGGCACGACAAGAGACATGCTGCGACGCGCCACGCGTCCCGGCAAGGACCGGTGAGCGACAAGCTCCCGGGCGCGACAAGGCATCAACCACGGCAAGGCGCTTGCCGCGGCAAGTCACCACCCCGCGCCTGCGTTCCAGCTCATACACCCACGTGTCGCTCTGGGGCCATTCCAGGCGTACGTGGCGAGAGGCTGCGCAGCCAGGGGCATGCGGTGGCGAAGCAACGCTGACAGGATAGCCGTTGTGCCAAACGGTGGCGCCCCTGACAGTCCCTTTTCTGCACTGTTTGGGCGACCTAGACGGGCATTTAATGCCCTTGTCCCCTACCGTCAGAATTAGGTATGATAGCACTGTGCAAACAGCTGTACCCAACACAGCGTTTTCCAGTTTTACCCCCGCCTACGTTGCCACCTATGGGTAATCCCTTGCGCATATAAAAGGAGGCCCCATGCGCGACGTAGAAGGGAGGGGAGGCCACACACGCTCGGCCCGATTAGTTGCCTGAGTGTACTGTAGATTTCAGCGCCCCCGAGCAAGAACACAATACAAACCACAAAGTAGCAGTAGGGTTTTACGCATCCGTGCGGCCCGGAGCTGAGTAAACCCCTTGTGTGCATCGTCTCGATCCACTCTTCGCGCGACCTCCGCCCCCCGCCGAACCAGAAAGGGGCTCGGTCCCCATAGGTGTTCGTGGAGGCAGATTTCCCCCGACACCGACCAATATTCCAAAACCCTTGTGGGGCCCTTGTGTCCTTCCCGGACTTCTACTTAATTTTTCTATTTTTCTAAATATTCCAAAACGGAGAAATATTGCCTTAAAAATTGTTTTGGAGTCGGTTTACTTACGGTACCACATACCTATTCCTTTTCGGAGTCTAAAACGTTCTGGAAAGTGTCTCTTATGTATTCCTCCGGGGTTACGGTTTCAATAATATTGGTTTCAACATTTATGGGATTACCTGAGATATAATGTTTGATTCTTTGACCGTTTAGCACCTTCGGATTCGTGCCTTCGAAGTTGTGGATTTTTATGGCACCAGAACGACAGACCTCCTCGATAACGTAGGGGCCTTCCCATTTAGAGAGAAGTTTTCCTGCAAAAAATCTTAAACGAGAGTTGTATAGCAATACATAATCACCTACGTTAAACTCATGCTTTTGTATCCTTTTGTCATGCCATCTTTTAACTTTTTCTTTAAACAACTTGGCATTTTCATAAGCTTGGGTTCTCCATTCATCAAGTGAGCTAATATCAAATAACCTCTTCTCACCGGCAGGTTTGAAATCGTAGTTGAGCTCTTTGATAGCCCAATATGCCTTATGTTCTAGTTCGAGAGGTAAGTGACATGCTTTTCCATAAACCATTTTATACGGAGACATACCCATAGGATTTTTATATGCAGTTCTATATGCCCATAATGCATCATCAAGTTTCTTGGACCAATTCTTTCTAGACCTATTGACAGTCTTTTGCAAAATTAATTTGAGCTCTCTGTTACTCAATTCTACTTGACCACTAGACTGAGGGTGATAGGGAGACGCAATTCTATGATTAACATCATACTTAGCAAGCATTTTACGGAAAGCACCATGAATAAAGTGTGAACCCCCATCAGTCATTAAATATCTAGGGACTCCAAACCTCAGAAAAATAACTTCCTTAAGCATTTTAATAGAGGTGTTATGATTAGCACTACTAGTTGGAATAGCTTCTACCCACTTAGTAACGTAATCAATAGCAACTAAAATATGTGTATATCCATTAGAGGCAAGAAAAGGTCCCATATAATCAAATAGCCTCTTCTCACCGGCAAGTTTAAAATCATAATTGATTTCTTTAACGGCCCAGTATGCCTTATGTTCTAATTCGAGAGGTAAGTGGCATGCTTTTCCATAAACTATTTTATATGGAGACATACCCATAGGATTTTTATATGCAGTTCTATAGGCCCATAATGCATCATCAAGTTTCTTGGACCAATTCTTCCTAGATCTATTAACAGTCTTTTGCAAAATTTATTTAAGCTCTCTATTGCTCAATTCTACTTGACCACCAGACTGTGGTTGATAAGGAGATGCAACTCTATGATTAACATCATACTTAGCAACCATTTTACGAAAAGCACCATGAATAAAATGTGAACCACCATCAGTCATTAAATATCTAGGGACTCCAAACCTCGAAAAAATAACTTATTTAAGCATCTTAATAGAGGTGTTATGATCATCACTACTATTTGGAATAGCTTCCACCCACTTAGTAACATAAACAACAACAACTAAAATATGTGTATACCCATTAGAGGCAGGAAACGGTCCC
This sequence comes from Aegilops umbellulata, assembly GCA_032464435.1. Taxonomy (NCBI): domain Eukaryota; kingdom Viridiplantae; phylum Streptophyta; class Magnoliopsida; order Poales; family Poaceae; genus Aegilops; species Aegilops umbellulata. The sequence continues at coordinate 494,974,091 of CP136056.1, forward strand.
ATATAATCAAAGCCCCAAACATCAAATGGTTCGATAACAAGTGAATAATTCATAGGCATTTCTTGACGTCTACTAATATTACCAATTATTTGACATTCATCACAAGACAAGACAAACTTACGGGCATCCTTGAAGAGAGTAGGCCAATAAAAACCGGATTGCAATACCTTATGTGCAGTTCTGTCTCCAGCGTGGTGTCCTCCATAAGCTTCGGAGTGACACTTGCGTAGGATCTGTTCCTGTTCATGCTCAGGTACACAACGTCTAATAACACCATCTACTCCTTCTTTATAAAGATGTGGGTCATCCCAGAAGTAATGTCTCAAATCATAGAAGAACTTTTTCTTTTGTTGGTATGTGAAGCTAGGTGGTATAAATTTAGCAACTATGTAATTAGCATAATCAGCAAACCAAGGAGTACTACGAGAGGTACTTATGACATTTAATTGTTCATCAGGAAAGCTATCATCAATAGGTAGTGGGTCATCAAGAACATTCTCTAACCTAGATAAGTTGTCTGCAACGGGGTTCTCAGCTCCTTTTCTATCAACAATATGCATATCAAATTCTTCTAGCAAGAGAACCCATCTAATAAGTCTAGGTTTAGCATCTTTATTTTCCATAAGATATTTAATAGTAGCATGGTCAGTATGAATAGTTACTTTAGAATCAACAATATAAGGTCTGAACTTATCACAAGCAAATACAACTGCTAGAAGTTCTTTTTCAGTAGTAGCATAATTTCTTTGAGAATTGTCTAGAGTCTTACTAGCATAATGGATAACATTTAATTTCTTATCAACTCTTTGCCCTAGAACAACACCTACAGCATAATCACTAGCATCACACATAATTTCAAAGGTTAATTCCAATCAGGTGGCTGAACAACAGGTGCAGAGACTAATGCTTTCTTAAGTATTTCAAATGCTTCTACACAATCATCATCAAAGACAAATGGTATATCTTTTTGCAATAAATTAGTCAGAGGCCGAATTTTTTTGAGAAGTCCTTAATGAACCTCCTATAAAATCCCGCGTGACCAAGGAAACTTCTTATACCTTTGATGTCCTTGGGACATGGCATCTTTTCAATAGCATCAACCTTGGCTTTATCAACTTCAATACCTCTTTCAGAAACTTTATGCCCCAAGACATTACCTTCATCAACCATAAAGTGACACTTTTCCCAATTCAAGACAAGATTAGTTTCTTCACATCTCTGCAAAACTTGATCAAGATTGCTTAAGCAATCGTCAAAAGAAGATCCATAGACGGAAAAGTCGTCCATGAAAACCTCACAAATCTTTTCACAAAAGTCAGAGAATATAGCCATCATGCATCTTTGAAAGGTAGCAGGTGCATTACATAAACCAAAAGGCATACGTCTATAAGCAAAAGTACCAAAGGGGCAAGTAAAAGTAGTTTTTGATTGATCTTTAGCCGACACAGGTATTTGAGAGAAACCAGAATAACCATCTAGAAAGCAGTAGTGTGTATGTTTGCATAATCTTTCTAGCATTTGATCAATAAAAGGTAAGGGGTAATTGTCGTGGAATTGTCACGGCAGATGTCCTCTTGAAAGGACTTAGTCATGGAGCCATTGCAACTAGGAAGCTTAAAGGGGTTAATGGGGACAAAGGACACGAGAGGTTTATACTAGTTCGGCCCCTTACGGTGAAGGTAAGGCCTACGTCTAGTTGGGTTGGTATTGCTTGATGTTTCGATGACCAGGGAGCGAGATACGCTATGCCCGGCTCTCGATGGGTTGTTTCTTGCCCTAAGCCGCCGGCGGGTCATCCCCTTATATACACGGGTTGACGCCCTGCGGCCTACAGAGTCCCGACCGGCTCATAAACAGTGTCCGGCTCGGTGACTAGTTATTTCTACCTTATGTTACAAGTCATGCCATCATGGTGGTTTGTCACTATGGGCCTTAAGCCGCCCGTGGGCTTTGAACCCTATGAACCGCCATCCTCATGCTGGGTCTTGGGCTTCCTTCACGATGAGTCTTCTTTGCGTAACCCGGCCCCTCCTGGGCAGTTTACACAAATAGTTATATCCCCAACATTAGGCCCAAGATTGATTTGAACCGGTTCATGTCAATCTTAAAATACCTTAAAAACTATATCTTCCTGTCTTCTGTCAGTACAAGGTCGTAACCCGCCGTGACGTCATCTTCCTGATTCATGATAACCCGCCGTGACATCATCTTCCACTGTCTTCATATTTTATTCTGCCATATCCTAAACGGATCTCTGCCTTTACTGAGCCTCCCGAAAACTGAGGCATCGGGGTCGCTGGATAATGATGTCTTTGTCTCCTCGTTTCTCGCGCCGTCTCAATCGGCCCCTCCTTATAAATAGATGTGACCTAGGTCTTTTCCATTTCCTCCAGTCGTCTTCCTCCTCGCACTCCCTTCTCTGCCGCTTGAGCTCCGCCACCGCCGCCGTCGAACTCCTCGTCTTCACCGACTCAGGCCGCTGCATCACCTTGACTCTGACCAGAAAACGACGGCGACCCTCCGCATCTGTGAGTTCCTTTACCCCCTTTCTCAGATCTGCATTAGTACTGCCTTGAGTTCGTCGACGTTCAACACCGCCATGACGCAAACCTTCATTAGTTCTCACTTTTAATACTTTGCTCAGATCGAAAGAACAACATAGAACTGCCGCGGTACTTGTTTGTGTTTATCTTGCATGAGAACAGATCTCATTCCCTTGTTTTGGAAGCTTTTCTCGAGTATATGAACTTCTCTGTACTGTTTTTAGGTCTAGAAATTTTTCCTTTCCAGAGCATCGTCTGATCCAGAATAATGATTGCAACTTGTGAAACCTGTTTGTTCCACACTTAGCAAAAAATTGCGTCTGTCGACTCTGTTTCAGCCATAATAGTTCATGTGACCGGTTTAAGATAATACCGGCTGTCAGCACCGCTTACTTCTGGCGACTTAAGGAATTTTGAATCATCTTTGACACCTGCAGTTGTTAAACATTATCGCATAGTTACCTATATGACATTAGGCCCCTTCTTAAGCCACCATCTTGAATAAACCCATAGTGCTTTCCTCCGGGTTATAATTAAACCGGAAAAATTCTTTTATCTTGTTGTAGGCTTCGATTTACGCAATGGCACCCAAAGCTCCCAAACCTCCAGTGACCTGCAACTGGGTCCCATCCACTATCACAGAGAGCAAACTGTTTGATTTTGTGAAGTCTGGTCATCTGCCCAAGAAGGATGTTATGTCTTATCGTGCTCCTGACCCGGCTGAGGAGAAACCTCAACCCAAGGAAGGGGAGGTGATCATTTTCACTGATCACATGAGTCGTGGATTTGCTCCTCCCGGCTCAAAATTCTTTAGGGATGTTCTGAATTTCTTTGATCTAAGGCCTCAAGAAATCGGGCCCAACTCCGTGTCAAATCTCTGCAACTTCCAAGTGTTTTGCGAAGTGTGCCTTGGAGAAGAGCCAAGTTTGATCTTGTTCAGAGAGCTGTTTTATTTGAACCGGCAAATTGAACGTGCTAATGGGCCCAGTCTGGAACTCGGTGGTATCTCGATCCAGCGGCGAAGAGACTGTCTTTTCCCTTATGCAGAACTGCCAAGCCATCCAAAGGAGTGGAACCAGACATGGTTCTATTGCCAGGATACCTCTCCGGCTGGTGAGAACCCGCTACCCGGCTTTCGCGCTCTGCGCTTGGAGTCCAACCACCCTTTGGCTGACAAATTATCTCCTGCTGAACGTATTCCACTTGCCCCCGCCATAAAGAAGATTAAGGCTCTTTTGGGCAATGGTTTGGATGGCATTGATTTGGTCCGGACCTGGATTACCTGGCGGATGATTCCGTTAAGCCGCCGCCCCGGCTTAATGTGTACTTACTCAGGGGAAAAATATGACCCGCTGCGTCATAACCCTGACGATTTACTAGATGACACGGTCGAGGCTATGATCCGTCACTGTTGAAAGAGGGGGATGTGGTGAATAACACCTTCAGCTTACTCCCCTTCTGTAAGAACAACCCGGCCCCTGCAGTAAGTCATTAGCCTCAATGATTATTTTTTACTATGTTTACCTTATTTTTACTCACAATCCTTTACAACTCCTTATAGGCAAAGGACAACTTCTGGAAAGTCCAATATGATCATGAGGCGGCCAAACAAGCCCGGGCGTCAAAGAGAGCCGAAAAAAGAACCACCAGGCCTACCACTTCAAAGAAAAGGAAGCCAAGCCCTTCAGAGATGCTCCAACTTGATGACTTTGATGACAATGAAGAAGAGGTAACTTTTCAACTTCCCTTACTCCTTTATCATTACCTTACTAACATTATCCCCCTTTCAGGAAGACATGGGCAACAGCCAACCGGTCGAGGAAGAGGTAACTATAATCTCCTCCGACTCCGAGCTTCGGTCACGTCAGAAAATTCGAAGAGTAACCCGGAAAGTAAGATTTTCACACCCTTTGGCTTACCAAGATCCTGACTTTATTTTGAAGCAACAGCAATTTGAAAGCCGGAGGCAGACCCGGACCAGCAAGGATGCAGAGCTCTCCTCCGGTTTGCCTGACACAACCCGGAAGCGTCGAACTGAGGTTATCTCCGACTTATACCCTTTTTTACCTTTGGCGGGTCTAATCCATCAACCTCTCAATTCATTTGACTCCAATTATCAGGATACCTCTCCTTCATCCGGCGAGTCCATGCAGTCAAACATGCCGGCTTTTAAGACTGCCCCTGGGTAATATCAATTTTTTTACCTTATGTTTTTTCTTCCTCGTGTTTCTGTACTCATTCTTCTATTTTGTCCATAGCGTGCAAGTTAAGCCCAGAAAGAAAACAAAGAAAGATAAACCGGCCCAAGACCCTGTGGTGACTGAACCGGAACTGGGCACAGCTGCTCCCGGCTCTCCCACACATCAGCCGTCGCCTGATCCGGCTCAGGATACTACAGTACCAACTTCTGATCCGCCTGGTGAAGATATTCTGGATGGTTCTGCTAACCCGAAAGCACCTAGCCCGGCCAAGACGATTGATCCGGAGGTGGAAATACTCAAGGCTCAGTTTGTTGAGCCGGCCCGGCCCACAGTTCTTGCCAAATGTTCTGCTAAAGAGGAGTTACTGGAACGCCGTAAAGCCAAAATGGACATCACTGACTATACTCATTTGAGTATTGGAGAGATCGTCTCATGCTATATCAAACAGGTGCATAGCAGTCGTGACCTGGAAATTGACATGGTGAGGCAAATACAACAAAAATCTAAGGTATGACTTATGCTTCCTTACTTTCAATCATACTCACTGTACCAGCCCCCAAGTCTATTGCTTATTAGGAAATATGCTCTAGACTTAGAAAAATTGTTAGAGCTGCTTGTCCGGCTTAAAGAAAATATATTTAAACCGGTTGTAACACAATACCTTTAACTTGCGATACACATTAGCCCCCAAGTGCCAAGCATCATTGCTTGCAAAGTGCTTGGGACTTTAATATCCAGGACCGGCTTAATCATTTAGAAAGCTTTGTTATACATTAGCCCCCAAGTGTCAAGTATGTTTGCTTGCAAAGTGCTTGGGACTTAAAATTCTTTACCATGATCCTGACTGTAACCTGGTATAACGCAGGCCACCATAAGTCAATTTGAATCAGAGATTGCTGACCTTAAGAGCCGCCTATCAGCCCAGGAACTTGAAATTCAAAATGCCAATTCCAAATTTGAATTCAGCATCTCCGAACAAGAGAAGTTGAAGAAGAATTGTGAGGCGGAAAAGACAATTTGGGCTGATGAAAAGGCCTCTCTGGTGACTCGGGCCGAGACAGTCGAAGCATCCCTTGCAAAAGCAAACACCGAGCTGTCCGGCTTGAAGCGTCAGATATCTCGAATGGTCTCAGCAATCTTCGGTAAGTTACTTTACATGAACCTCAAATATTGCCATCCTTCCTTTGATGACTAAGCTGATTATAGCCTCCGGCTTACCCTTTGTTTAATAACACAGGCCCCAGGAGCACAACCCTCAAGCACGACATGGTGGTCAAACCGCAAGCAGTCTATACTCTGGTGGAGCAATTGTACAAGGGGTCACAACGTGCTTTGGCCGTTGTGGCTTTATCAAATGATGTCCCCCATCTCCTGCAAGATGTGCTAAAACGGCTTGCCGTGCTGCCTCGGCGGGTCCAAGAACTAACACGGGCATCTTCTAGAGCCGAAGCTATAGCTGCCTTGAGCCAGGCCAAGGCGTGGAATCCAGAGCTAGACCCGGCCGACCTCAGTCTTGGATACCCGAGTCTGAAGGAAGATGGAACCTTATTTGATGAGGCGGACTTCACCGCCTGTGTAAAAGACATACTCCCTGTGGCTACTCTCATTGGAAACGACCCTGATCTTACCAAGTACCAGTCGGGTTATGACAGCGAGAACCGGAGGATTCCAACACCTCATTATGATGATGTCAGCCTGATCCCTCCAATTCGTAAGCATACCTTTGCCCCTGAAGTTGATCCAACCGGTTTAATAGATGATGAAGCTGAGTTTGAAGCCTTGAGTGGTGTGACGCCCCCGATTCAATCGTACACTAATCATGCACGCAAATGTGTACGATCAAGATCAGGGACTCATGGGAAGATATCACAACACAACTCTACAAATAAAATAAGTCATACAAGCATCATAATACAAGCCAAGGGCCTCGAGGGCTCGAATACAAGTGCTCGATCATGGATGAGTCAGCGGAAGCAACAATATCTGAGTACAGACATAAGTTAAACAAGGTTGCCATAAGATGGCTAGCACAAACAGGGATGCAGATCGAACGAGGCGCAGGCCTCCTGCCTGGGATCCTCCTAACTACTCCTGGTCGTCGTCAGCGGGCTGCACGTAGTAGTAGGCACCTCCAGTGTAGTAGGAGTCGTCGTCGACTGTGGCGTCTGGCTCCTGAGCTCCGGCATCTAGTTGCGACAACCAGGTAGCAGGGAAAGGGGGAAAAGAGGGAGAAAAGCAACCGTGAGTACTCATCCAAAGTACTCGCAAGCAAGGAACTACACTACATATGCATGGGTATATGTGTAAAGGGCCATATCGGTGGACTGAACTGCAGGATGCCAGAATAAGAGGGGGATATCTAATCCTGTCGAAGACTACGCTGCTGGCAGCCTCCGTCTTGCAGCATGTAGAAGAGAGTAGACTGAAGTCCTCCGAGTAGCATCGCATAGCATAATCCTACCCAGCGATCCCCTCGTTGCCCTGTTAGAGAGCGATCACAGGTTGTATATGGCACTTGGAAGGGTGTGTTTTATTAAGTATCCGGTTCTAGTTGTCATAAGGTCAAGGTACAACTCCGGGTCGTCCTTTTACCGAGGGACACGGCTATTTGAATAGATTAACTTCCCTGCAGGGGTGCACCATATAACCCAACACGCTTGATCCCATTTGGCCGGACACACTTTTCTGCGTCATGCCCGGCCTCGGAAGATCAACACGTCGCAGCCCCACCTAGGCACAACATAGAGGTCAGCACACCGGTCTAAACCTAAGCGCGTAGGGGTCTGGGCCCATCGCCCTGAGCACACCTGCATGTTGCGTGGGTGGCCGGAAGCAGAACTAGCCCCCTTAATACAAGAGCAGGCTTACGTTCCAATCCGGCGTGCGCCGCTCAGTCGCTGACGTCACGAAGGCTTCGGCTGATACCACGACGTCGAGTGCCCATAACTGTTCCCGCGTAGTTGGTTAGTGCGTATAGACCAAACGGCCAGACTCAGATCAAATACCCAGATCTCGTTAAGCGTGTTAAGTATCCGCGAACGTCGGCCAGGGCCAGGCCACCTCTCTCCTAGGTGGTCTCAACCTGCCCTGTCGCTCCGCCACAAAGTAACGGTCGGGGGCCGTCGGGAACCCAGGCCCACCACTACCTGGGTGGAACCACCTGCCCCTTCAGCCCCCATCTCCGAACAGTATCACAGGTAATGTAACAGTGTAAAGTGTATAGTATATGCCCGTGATCACCTCCCGAAGTGATCACGGCCCAGTAGTATAGCATGGCAGATGGACAAGAGTGTAGGACCACTGATGGAACACTAGCATTCTATACTAAGCAGTAGGCTAGCAGGTAAGGTAACAACAGTAGCAACAATGACAGGCTATGCATCAGAATAGGATTAACCGGAAGCAGTAACATGCTACACTACTCTAATGCAAGCAGTATAGAAGAGAGTAGGCGATATCTGGTGATCAAGGGGGGGCTTGCCTAGTTGCTCTAGCAAGGAGGGGTCATCAACTCCGTAGTCGAACTGGGGGTCGCCGGCAGTCTTAGGGTCTACCGGAAAGAAGTATCGGAGGGGGAACACAGTAAATAACAGAGCAATCAAAGCATCATAAAGCGTAACATGGCAATACGCGGTGCTAGGTGTGCCCTAACGCGGCAATAGGTGGTACCGGCGAAAGGGGGAAACATCCAGAAAAATATCCGGTGTTTCGCGTTTTCGGGCAGATGAACCGGAGGGGTAAAGTTGTGTGTTTGCTATGCTATGGATGTGTGGCGGACGAACGGGCTACGTATCCAGATTCGTCTCGTCGTTCTGAGCAACTTTCATGTACAAAGTATTTTCATCCGAATTACGGATTATTTACTATGATTTTTCAAAGATTTAAAAGATTTTCTAATTTTCTGGAATTTATTTAATTCGAAAATAACAGTAAATACCTTTTAAACACAGACTGAGCCAGCCACAATCAATGACATGTGGGGCTAGTCAAAGTCCAGTCAGCAGTGCAGTCAGCATTGACTTGGTCAAAGTTGACCAGTCAACAGGGTCAATGGGGCCCCATATGTCAGTGTCACATGTGTTTTACCAAAATTTTAAAACAGACTAATTAGAGGTAGGGCCCTACTGTCATTGACACAGTTTTATCTAAACAGAGCTAAAACGTTTAGTTACTTAGTTAAGTTAACTAACTTTAATTAGTTCTAGTTAATTAGGATTAATTAAGTTAATTATATCACTAATTAATTAATTAATTAACATATTTTTAATTTCAATTTTCTTTTAAAAAACGTTTTTCGTTTACAAGGGCGGGGCCCAATTGTCATTGGCCCATAGGGCCAAACGTGTGCGGGCGCAACAGGTAGGCGGGTGCGTGCGCCACGGCACCCAGAGGGGCGCCGACGGGCACGGTGTCGACAGCGAGGGGGAGGAAGGCCACGCGGGGTAGGGCGACGGAGCTGGGTGAGGGCGGCCGCCGCATGTGGCCCACGGCGGGGCCGCGACGGCGCAATGGGGCGAGGGAGGACGCAGGCGGGTGAGGCAGGGGCGGTGGCACGGTGGTGGTCGCGGTGACCGGGCGGAGGAGCGGCGAGGAGGGCAAGGCCAAAGGGCGGGGCAGCGGGCCGACGCAGGCGACGAGCTAGGACGCGGCCCGAGGCGTGATGGCCGCGGCCGTGTGCGAGGGCAGAGAGACGAGGAGAGGCCGAGGGGGGCCTCACCGGCATTGATGGGGAGAGGGGGCGCCGATGCTTGCTGGCGGCCGACGGGGAAGAGGGCGAAAACGCGAGGTTCGGCGAGGAGGTCCGGCGAAGGCGCTCCGGGACGTCGGTGATGAGAGAGGTGGGGCGACTCGCCAGGAGCGGCCGCGACAGGGTTCGGTGCGCGCCGGCGGGACCCTGCCGGCATGGTCCGGCGACGAGGTGGGCTCGGCGAGGGGCGCCAGCCTGGTGGCGGGGATGGGAGGCGCCGGCCGAGGCGGGCAGCGGGGCGCTGCCTCGATCCAGTCGAGGAAGGTGAGAGGAGGGACGCGGAGGAGTCCGGGAGGGGCAGCAGCCTTAGCGGAGCGGCGGCGAAGGGGTGCCGTTGCGCCCCGATTCAGATCGGGAGGGAGTGAGAGGAATGAGGCGTGAGGGGAGAGTGGAGGGGGCTGGTCCCGGATCCAGATCGGATCGGGAGAGAGTGGCGACGTGGGGGGGAAGTGGGGGTGTCGGTGGGTTAGGGTTTGGCTGCGGGTGGGGTTATCCAGTTGGGGTGGGCTGGCTAGCTAGGCCGTTTGGCCCAGTTGGCCAGAGGGGTATTTCTCGTGTTGTTGTTTTTCCTTTTTAGTTATTACACTATTCTATTTTATTTAGTCACACTTTATTTTAGTTCTTTATAAAATATGACCATAGCTCCTAAAACAAGGTTTCAGAACAATCCTCTACCATAAAAAGTTTGGTGGTCAAATAAACTAGTTTAATATTTGTTTATTATTTAAAATCATTTAAATAATTATTTTGCTACGGTTTTATTCATTTTAGAGTATTTAGTCATTTCATAAAAGTGTGGTTTCTCTGCCATAATTACCTATGCATCATTTAACACAACCCGGACATTTTAGTTTAATGTTTGAAAACTTTTACCGTTTGGTTTGGTTTTGAATTTGAATTTGAATCGGTTTCGAACTAACGTGATATTAGCAACGGTAACCGTAGTGACGTGGCATCATTAGCGTAGGTTTACTGTAGCATAATTATCCGGGCGTCACAATTCTGCTCCACTACAAGAAATCTCGTCCCGAGATTTAAGAGGTAGAGTGAGGGGGAAAAGATTTGGTTACGAAATTCTATCGAATCTCCTCAGTCTTGGTTGCTCTTCTCGAAGAGGTTGATCCATTACATTGATGTCTTCATTTCGCTGTTTCAGGACATCATGATGAAGTCGCCATCCTTTCTTCGGGAGTCTCATCGTACTTATGAAAAATGATAAGGGGTATCTTCAAAAAATCTGACCTCTACAAGGCCACGTATCTAGTAGAGAACATCAGGGAGGGTGACGGATAGTAACTCTCGAATTGAAACTTAAGAAATTATCGAGAGCAAAGTAAGGAGGTGTCATGGGAAGTTTCGAGCGGGCAGGCAATCGTTCGATGCCTGAAACAGGGTGTGAAAAGGGATTCAAAGCAATGGGAATAAGTATTGTGTCTGATAGCAGAATTGATGATCTCTCGGAAGGTGGCTCGTGAATCACATACGAGGCCAAGTACGAGGAGTTAACTTTGGGAGCCGAGGGTGTATAGGAGAGTCAGGTTTCGATCCTGTGGAAATGTGGGTTATGGGCCCACCATGCGGGTTAAAAATAGGGAGGGTGATGTCATCTTGCATGGTCATGATAGCAAGGCATGTTAGAAAATAGTCTGTCAGTTATGTCGCCAACAATTTTGGTGCCAAGGGCAAGGGACGAAGAGAACCATATTCCTGCTCATTGAATGAGGCGGACCAATAGGCAAAGTTCTCGTCCATCGGTGGCTACCGGAATGTCATCAACAATAGTAACAGGGTCTAGTTGTCAGAATTGTACAACGAGGTGTTTACACAAGCAGTAGAATATTACTGCTTAGATCATATAGATCACAAGAAAGGTTAAACCAAACAATGGAAAGGAAAATATGATTACCACATTGACAGAACAATGGAAAGGAAAATGTGTTAAAACACATATTCTCGAGGTATATCCTTCCCACGGACAAGTAGGGCATGATATCCATGACATGATTTAAAGTAGAAATCTCTTTAGGTAAGGGGAGAGAAATTTCATGACATTACCCATACAGCGGTGTTTGGATCAGTTTGATAAGAAAATTTATCATTGTGCTTCTGATGTTATTATTAATGATCGGAGTACCACAGTCATGCTTCGAGATAGCATTAACATGGTCTTCGAGCAAGGTCGGACTTTGGATGCTCAATGGATTCATCAGGAACAACTTATAGAATAGGGTTTTTATCATTTATGCCACTAGTTGTGCCTCACTGCTCAGTTTTGCCATTAGAAATTATAACTACTCAAAAATGCCATCGATACGTGAGATGCTTGCTCAAAAATGCCATTAGATATGTCAAAAATGCCATCGCTTCGTTAGATGTTTGCTCAAAAATGCCATTAGACATTGTTATTTTCACTTCAAACCCGTTGTCCATGTTATATGACAAAAATAAGCCTAGACCCACATGTTAGTTATCTCTATCTCAAAATGATAAGTGTGGCCCCACTTGTCAAGAGTAACCAAGCGAATAATTTTACAGGATAATAAGAACGCTGTTGGGATCAAGTAGGCCCCACACTTTATAGTAGTGAGATAGAGGGAGAGCTGGCATGTTGGTCCATAGGTATTTATGTCATTATAACATGGCAAAAGAGATTTGAGATCACAATAATGGTGTCTAGTGGCATTTTTGAGCATGTGCCTAACGAAGCAATGGCATTTTTGAGCGGTTGAAATTCCTAGTGGCAAAACTGAGTAGTGGGACACAACCGGTGGCATAAATGATAAAAACCCTATAGAATAAGTCTTACAATTTCCACACGGAAGAATGACTAACCTTGCCAAAAAGGAAACTATAACAGTAGGTTCTCCGGCCAGGTGTGCTAGGCATGAAATCACCTTACCGGGTCATATAAATATGTTATAACTCCTGGAAATATGTTCTAACCATCATATCTGACCGAGATTCAGATCTGATTGGTGTCAGGATAACTCAGACTCAGGATGCCCTAGAAGAAAAGATGCAATACAAATTAACTCAAGGACATCTTAAGATTCTCGGGAAATGAACCATGGAAGCAAGTTCCGAAACTAGAGTTCATCATTAAACCAAGGAGAGGACGAGGAAGTGGCTGACGGACTCAGCATCAATTCCTCGAGATTTCCATAAAAATGGATTTCCACAAGTAGGTGAACAAGGAGATAACATTTGTCAGATCAAATGATATAATGACGTATGCTCGAGGAAAACATACACAATTAATCATTGGTGGAAAGGTGCACTCGAAATATGGGTTGGGTGGCACGACCAATGTTAGAATGGTGATTCAATTATCGAAAGACATCAAATGAAACTATTGCCCATTCATTTCAAAGCAATAGGGTTGCTTGAAGTTTTGAATTCACACGTCATAGCTCAATTGTCGGTATTTCGTTTAAAAACAACACGTGGACCAAGAAATGAATGGAGATGGCGAGAAGTATTATTATATCAAGAATTCTTAAGAGGTGGTGAAATTCTCACCACATTCTTGACAAAAAGAGATGGTAATTCTCCAAGGAAAAACAGATCATGAGCTAGATAGCGAGGAGCTCAAGGTACAACACAAAACAATAACCAAGTTTGTGTTGGGGGAAGGCAAGAATGTTGCCGATGACAACACAAAGCATTGAGGGGCAAGGATGGTATTTCCCACCATGAATCCGAGTGATAACCTGGAAGAGCTCAGAATGCTGATGATGATCACGACACATTTGTCGAGAGATTCCATGAAGATGTAATCGAGCAGCGATGACATCAAGTCAAAGGTATGATGAAGCGAAAGGTTATTGGAACCATGGGTACGACACAAACTTGAAATCATGTTTGCTGTTCGAGGAGAATTGATATGACGAGGAAGATCGACATAAGATTAGCTCACCATCGAAGGTTGTGCTCCGGGATTAAGGACCAGGTAGCACAGTTAAATTTTAGCACGATAATGACATAGCCAATCAGGCTAGGAATGACTTGAAGGATCTATTAAACTCATAAGCCACGAAATTTACTTAGAGTTATTGAATCGGAGTGCAGAATCGATTCACTTATCGGTCTTCTTGAGTGACTATTAACTCATAACCCGAGGGGGCACTGGAATCGGCGAGAATAATAGTTGATGAAGAACTCATAAGAAGTTATGTAGTCCCGTGATATTCTCGAGATACCTGAGGGTATACTCGAAGGTAGAGCAGAATAGAGGTTGGATAGATGTATTGACCTACAGAAGACAAGTACTTCAACTTGTCCGAGAAATGGGACCAAAGAAGAATAATATGGCCGAAACCATAGCTATAGGGGATCCAATTTAATGACACCGAAAGAATCACCCAAATGATTAAATATTCTGCAAGAAGCTTCCATGATAAGTTCCACATCGGGTCCATGGGCATGAACACAAGTTCAAGGTCGACTCCCACTTCTGCAATGTAGAACCTTCCGTTCACCTCTCGCTTTTCGAAAATGACATTAGTTGTTGAAAGTTTTACCTAGTGCAATACCAGATAAGTATGACCCGTGAAATCTGTCGGGTTCACATAGATTAAGGAAGGCATAGGATCAACCCATCGTGGCATCATAGAAACGCATACCACAAACTTCAGGAGTAAATAGTACAAGCTCGAAAGTAGAGTATGGTTATCAAAGCAGAGGATACAAATCGCCAAAGGCATTATATATCAGGGAAAGAACTTCTCGAGGTTTTTGTATATGAAGGACACTGTCAGATGATATCTCAACAAAGGATCTGACGGTCCAATGCGAAGCTGACGTGAGTATCGACACACAACAAGAGGAAGAAACAATGCAAAGGCATTGGATTATAGAAGCAGCCTGCTAATTCAAAGCTCACAAGTAAAGGAATTATGATTTCCAAATCAAAGGATCAGAAGCAAACTCTCTGATTATGGATGGATAAGTTGAGTAAGCTTAGGGGTATGATCGACAACAATATGATTGGTCGAGATTCAGCTCATGTTTAAAATGACGTCTGGGCCGAAAGGATGAATTCTAGGATCTGATTGAGGATTGCGAGCATTCGCAACATATTGAATCAACGGACTTAAAATGATAAAGTCAAGGGAGGCCAATAAGATTATGAAACTTATGGGATTAACCATAATACAAGCAAGCGAGAATTTCAAGAGCAATAGGCTGCTCGGGATTTTCGAAAGATCGAATGATATTTTGAAGTGTTTGGTGAAACACATGAACAACGGGGAATGAGCGGATACGTGATAAGTGCAAGAATTATCTGTATGGGTACTCAGGTGACAAAGAACAGCAAGGCAGTAAACTCAAAGGATTCTCGGAACAACAGAGAGAATTTCGAGGTATCTTGTAATAACAAGATCAACTGGGAAACATTGTATGAATGGCGAGTATACGTGCTTATCCATAGGGGTTTATCGATGAAAGGGCATTGCATAAGTGACCATAAAGTTTCGAGAGAACATCGGTGAGTATCTTCGGATCCTTCTGGTGCAGCAGACGATCATCTATAACAAGGGGCTCTCCGGTAGAAAGTATTTTCGAGAACCTAAAGTTAGATTTTAGTAAAACTCATTTAACCCGAATAGAAGAAAGATTAGAATCCCAGAGTATAGACGAGGAATAAGAGATCCTAATACCACCCAATGGCGAAGTGGGCCCGTAAGACACACAGCCATGTTAGTAAAGGTTTTTGCAATGTCTAGACTCGACTTCGGCCAAGGAGCGTGGAACGGGGATTCCTACAGGCAGTCGGCTCTGATACCAACTTGTGACGCCCCCGATTCAATTGTACACTAATCATGCACGCAAATGTGTACGATTAAGATCAGGGACTCACGGGAAGATATCACAACACAAGTCTACAAATAAAATAAGTCATACAAGCATCATAATACAAGCCAGGGGCCTCGAGGGCTCGAATACAAGTGCTCGATCATAGACGAGTCAGCGGAAGCAACAATATCTGAGTACAGACATAAGTTAAACAAGGTTGCCATAAGATGGCTAGCACAACCAGGGATGCAGATCGAACAAGGCGCAGGCCACCTGCCTGGGATCCTCCTAACTACTCCTGGTCATCGTCAGCGGGCTGCACGTAGTAGTAGACACCTCCAGTGTAGTAGGAGTTGTCGTCGACAGTGGCGTCTGGCTCCTGGGCTCCGGCATCTGGTTGCGACAACCAGGTAGAAGGGAAAGGGGGAAAAGAGGGAGAAAATCAACCGTGAGTACTCATCCAAAGTAGTCGCAAGCAAGGAACTACACTACATATGCATGGGTATATGTGTAAAGGGCCATATCGGTGGACTGAACTGCAGGATGCCAGAATAAGAGGGGGATATCTAATCTTGTCGAAGACTAGGCTTCTGGCAGCCTCCGTCTTGCAGCATGTAGAAGAGAGTAGACTGAAGTCCTCCAAGTAGTATCGCATAGCATAATCCTACCCGGCGATCACCGGGTTGTATCTGGCACTTGGAAGGGTGTGTTTTATTAAGTATCCGATTCTAGTTGTCATAAGGTCAAGGTACAACTCCAGGTCGTCCTTTTACCGAGGGACACGGCTATTCGAATAGATAAACTTCCCTGCAGGGGTGCACCACATAACCCAACACGCTTGATCCCATTTGGCCGGACACACTTTTCTGGGTCATGCCCGGCCTCGGAAGATCAACACGTCGCAGCCCCACCTAGGCACAACAGAGAGGTCAGCACGCCGGTCTAAACCTAAGCGTGCACGGGTCTGGGCCCATCGCCCTGAGTACACCTGCATGTTGCGTGGGCGGCTAGAAGCAGAACTAGCCCCCTTAATACAAGAGCAGGCTTACGTTTCAATACGGTACGCGCCGCTCAGTCGATGACGTCACGAAGGCTTCGGCTGATACCACGACGTCGAGTTCCCATAACTGTTCCCGCGTAGTTGGTTAGTGCGTATAGACCAAACGGCCAGACTCAGATCAAATACCCAGATCTCGTTAAGCGTGTTAAGTATCCGCGAACGCCGACCAGGGCCAGGCCACCTCTCTCCTAGGTGGTCTCAACCTGCCCTATCGCTCCGCCATAAAGTAACAGTCGGGGGCCGTCGGGAACCCAGGCCCACCACTACCTGGGTGGAACCACCTGCCCCTTCAGCCCCCATCTCTGAACAGTATCACAGGTAATGTAACAGTGTAAAGTGTATAGTATATGCCCGTGATCACCTCCCGAAGTGATCACGACCCAGTAGTATAGCATGGTAGACGGACAAGAGTGTAGGGCCACTGATGGAACACTAGCATTCTATACTAAGTAGTAGGATAGCAGGTAAGATAACAACAGTAGCAACAATGACAGGCTATGCATCAGAATAGGATTAACCGGAAGCAGTAACATGCTACACTACTCTAATACAAGCAGTATAGAAGAGAGTAGGCGATATCTGGTGATCAAGGGGGGGCTTGCCTGGTTGCTCTAGCAAGGAGGGGTCATCAACTCCGTAGTCGAACTGGGGGTCGCCGGCAGTCTTAGGGTCTACCGGAAAGAAGTATCAGAGGGGGAACACAGTAAATAACAGAGCAATCAAAGCATCACAAAGTGTAACATGGCAATACGCGGTCCTAGGTGTACCCTAACGCGGCAATAGGTGGTACCGGCGAAAGGGGGAAACATCCGGAAAAATATCCCCGGTGTTTCGCGTTTTCGCGCAGATGAACCGGAGGGGGAAAGTTGCGTGTTTGCTATGCTAGGGATGTGTGGCGGACGAACGGGCTACATATCCAGATTCGTCTCGTCGTTCTGAGCAACTTTCATGTACAAAGTATTTTCATCCAAAATACGGATTATTTACTATGATTTTTCAAAGATTTAAAAGATTTTCTAATTTTCTGGAATTTATTTAATTCGAAAATAACAGTAAATACCTTTTAAACACAGACTGAGCCAGCCACAATCAATGACATGTGGGGCTAGTCAAAGTCCAGTCAGCAGTGCAGTCAGCATTGACTTGGTCAAAGTTGACCAGTCAACAGAGTCAATGGGGCCCCATATGTCAGTGTCACATGTGTTTTAACAAAAGTTTAAAACAGACTAATTAGAGGTGGGGCCCTACTGTCATTGACACAGTTTTATCTAAACAGAGCTAAAACGTTTAGTTACTTAGTTAAGTTAACTAACTTTAATTAGTTCTAGTTAATTAGGATTAATTAAGTTAATTATATCACTAATTAATTAATATATTTTTAATCTCAATTTTCTTTTAAAAAACGTTTTTCGTTTACAAGGGCGGGGCCCAGTTGTCATTGGCCCATAGGGCCAAACGTGTGCGGGCGCAACAGGTAGGCGGGTGCGTGCGCCACGGCACCCAGAGGGGCGCCGACGGGCACGGTGCCGACAGGGAAGGGGAGGAAGGCCACGCGGGGTAGGGCAACGGAGCCAGGTGAGGGCGGCCGCCGCATGTGACCCATGGCGGGGCCGTGACGGTGCAACAGGGCGAGGGAGGACGCAGGCGGGTGAGGCAGGGGCGGTGGCACGGTGGTGGTCGCGGTGACCAGGCGGAGCAATGGCGAGGAGGGCAAGGCCAAAGCGCGGGGAAGCGGGCCGACGCGGGCGACGAGCTAGGACGCGGCCCGAGGCATGATGGCCGCAGTCGTATGCGAGGGCAGAGAGAGGAGGAGATGCCGAGGGGGGGCCTCGCCGGCGTTGATGGGGAGAGGGGGCGCCGATGCTTGCTGGCGGCCGGCGGGGAAGAGGGCGAAAACGCGAGGTTCGACGAGGAGGTCCGGCGAAGGCGCTCCGGGACGTCGGTGACGGGAGAGGTGGGGCGACTCGCCGGGAGCGGCTGCGGCAGGGTTCGGTGCGCAGCGGCGGGACCCTGCCGGCATGGTCCGGCGACGAGGTGGACTCGGCGAGGGGCGCCAGCCTGGTGGCGGGGACGGGAGGTGCCGGCTGAGGTGGGCAGCGGGGCGATGCCTCGATCCAGTCGAGGGAGGTGAGAGGAGGGACGCGGAGGAGTCCGGGAGGGGCAGCGGCCTTAGCGAAGCGGCGGCGAGGGGGGCGCCGTTGCGCCCCGATCCGGATCGGGAGGGAGCGAGAGGAGCGAGGCATGAGGGAAGAGTGGAGGGGGCTGGTCCCGGATCCAGATCGGATCGGGAGAGGGAGTGGCGACGTGGGGGGGAAGTGGGGGTGTTGGTGGGTTAGGGTTTGGCTGCGGGTGGGGTTATCCAGCTGGGGTGGTCTGGCTAGCTGGGCCGTTTGGCCCAGTTGGCCAGAGGGGTATTTCTCATGTTGTTGTTTTTCCTTTTTAGTTATTACACCTTTCTGTTTTATTTAGTCACACTTTATTTTAGTTCTTTATAAAATATGACCATAGCTCCTAAAATAAGGTTTCAGAACAATCCTCTACCATAAAAAGTTTGGTGGTCAAATAAACTAGTTTAATATTTGTTTATTATTTAAAATCATTTAAATAATTGTTTTGCTATGGTTTTATTCATTTTAGAGTATTTAGTCATTTCATAAAAGTGTGGTTTCTCCGCCATAATTACCTATGCATCATCTAACACAACCCAAACATTTTAGTTTTAATGTTTGAAAATTTTTACCGTTTGGTTTTTTTTTGAATTTGAATTTGAATCGGTTTCGAACTAACGCAAGATTAGCAACGGTAACCGTAGTGACGTGGCATCATTAGCGTAGGTTTACTGTAGCATAATTATCCGGGCGTAACAAGTGGCATTGACTGGACCTCTTCGACCTTCCAGGACAGAGCAGCAGACGAAGATGCGGAGAAGGATAACCCGGAGTCATCAAGCCAGCCACGGGAGTAAAGACATCTGGTGTCCTATGTTTGTGCCTTTGTGAAAACAATGCTTCATTATTCAGACTCGGGGTGTCTTGTAATAGGGTAGAAAAACTCTCGGTTTTTATCATACCTTCACGCATGTTTATGGCGCTCGATACTTTCTTAAGCCGCCATCGATGTATATTTCCAGCTTTTATTGATCTTCTTGTTGCTTTATGTTTAAACATAAGTTACCTGCCTTATCCTGCATAAGGGACAAACAAAGAATCCTCTGGCCACTTACCGCCACGGGGGTCATATAAAGGTATTGATAACCCGGAGTATATACCAAGCAATATTATGAAAACCAACTTACGATTAAACTTGGTAGACATAATCATAATGATATACCTGTGATGCTTGTAGTTACCTCTCCGGCTCATATAAACCAACCCCAGGGTATTCTTAACTCCTGAAAATTGATATATAGAAGTTCCCCTGGTTCGTAATAACCCAAGGTAACCAATACTAATCCGGAGGAAGAAAATCCACTCCATAACATTTTCAAGAGAGTCTCAAGATAGTTGAAAATTGACACTTACAAAACATGACAAATAATAAATAAAATTTAAAGGCCTCTGGTTCGAATACGATCAGTGAACCGTTCCAAAGGGGTTAGTCTAAGATTCGGATACGATCATATAGCTCACAGTGGCTGTGGCGATGCCGATCAAGTGGGTATCGACAGTTATGTTCTCTTTGGTTCAAATACGACCTATGTTTGAACAGGAAGCCCCCAAGTGACCATAAGAGTTGTTTAATGACGCTGATTCGAATACGATCCACGTCAGACCCAAAGGGGTTCAGCTATGATTCAAATATGATCAAGAAGCCCCCAAGTGGGTTTGGCAGTATGCTGATCAAATGGGTATTGATGTCTACTACACAACCTTCTTCTTGTAGACGTTGTTGGGCCTGCAAGTGCATAGGTTTGTAGGACAGTAGCAAATTTCCCTCAAGTGGATGACCTAAGGTTTATCAATCCGTAGGAGGCGTGAGGATGAAGATGGTCTCTCTCAAGCAACCCTGCAACCAAATAACAAAGAGTCTCTTGTGTCCCCAACACACCCAATACAATGGTAAATTGTATAGGTGCACTAGTTCGGCGAAGAGATGGTGATACAAGTGCAATATGGATAGAAGATATAGGTTTTTGTAAACTGAAAATATAAAAACATCAAGGTAACAAGTGGTAAAAGTGAGCGTAAACGGTATTGCAATGATAGGAAACAAGGCCAAGGGTTCATACTTTCGCTAGTACAAGTTCTCTCAACAATAATAACGTAGATAGAACATATGACAAGCCCTCAACATGCAACAAAGAGTCACTCCAAAGCCACTAATAGCGGAGAACAAACGTAGAGATTATGGTCGGGTACGAAACCACCACAAAGTTATTCTTTCAAATCAATCCGTTGGGCTATTCCTATAAGTGTCACAAACAACCCTGGAGTTTTTACTAGAATAACACCTTAAGATACAAATCAACCAAAACCCTAGTGTCACCTAGATACTCCATTGTCACCTCA
Organism: Aegilops umbellulata; assembly: GCA_032464435.1. Lineage (NCBI taxonomy): Eukaryota > Viridiplantae > Streptophyta > Magnoliopsida > Poales > Poaceae > Aegilops > Aegilops umbellulata. The sequence goes on from CP136056.1 coordinate 494,994,946, forward strand.
AGTATCCGTGGGCATGATTATACGATATGCATCACACAATCTCAGATTTATCCAACCAACATAAAAGTACTTCAAAGAGCGCCCCAAAGTTTCTACCGAAGAATCAAGAACGTGTGCCAACCCCTATGCATAGGTTCCCAATGTCACGAAACCCGCAAGTTGATCACCAAGACATACATCAAGTGTTCTCATAAAGACTCAATCCGATAAGATTACTTCAAAAGGGGAAACTCAATTCATCACAAAGGAGTAGAGGGGGAGAAACATCATAAGATCCAACTACAATAACAAAGCTCGGGATACACCAAGATCATGCCATAGAGGAACACGAGAGAGAACACGAGAGAGAGAGAGATCAAACACATAGCTACTAGTACATACCCTCAGCCCCGAGGGTGAACTACTCCCTCCTCGTCATGGAGAGCGCCGGGATGATGAAGATGGCCACCGGAGATGGATCCCCCCCCCTCCGGCAGGGTACCGGAAAGGGGTCCTGATTGGTTTTTGGTGTTCTGGAGGCTTGCGGCGGCGGAACTCCCGATCTATCTTCTGTTCTGGAAGTTTTAGGGTACGACGGTATATATGGGTGAAGGGGGAACGTCGGTGGAGCTACGGGGGCCCCACGAGGTAGGGGGCGCGCCCAGGGAGGGAGGGCGCGCCCTCCACCCTCGTGACCGCATCGTGGCTCTTCTGACGTGGGGTCCAAGTCCATCAGGTGGGTTTCCTTCCAAAAATAACTTCTCCAGTTGATTTCGTTCCGTTTTGACTCCGTCTGATATTCCTTTTCCTCGAAATACTGAAATAGGCATAAAACAGCAAATCTGGGCTGGGCCTCCGGTTAATAGGTTAGTCCCAAAAATAATATAAAAGTGGATAATAAAGCCCAATATTGCCTAAAACAGTAGATAAAGTAGCATGGAGCAATCAAAAATTATAGATACGTTGGAGACGTATCAAGCATCCCCAAGCTTAATTCCTACTCGTCCTCGAGTAGGTAAATGATAAAAAGAAGAATTTTTGATGCGGAGTGATACTTTGGCATAATTTCAATGTAATTCTTCTTACTTGTGATATGAATATTCAGATCCGAAAGATTTAAGACAAAAGTTCATATTGACACAAAAATAATAATACTTCAAGCATGCTAACTAAGCAATCATGTCATCTCAAAATAGCATGGCCAAAGAAAGTTCATCCCTACAAAATCATATGGTTAAGCTATGCTTCATTTTCGTCACACAAAGATGTTCCCAACTTCTATACCCCCGATGGCAAGCCAAGCAATTGTTTCATACTTTTTGACGCGCTTCAGCTTTTTCAACCCTCACGCAATACATGAGCGCAAGCCATGGATATAGCACTATGGGTGGAATAGAATATGATGATGGGGATTGTGTGGAGGAGACAAAAAAAAGGAGAAAGTCTCACATTGACGAGGCTAATCAACGGGCTATGGAGATGCCCATCAATTGATGTCAATGCGAGGAGTAGGGATTGTCATGCAACGGATGCACTAGAGCTATAAGTATATGAAAGCTCTACAAAAGAAAACTAGTGGGTGTGCATCCAATTTGCTTGCTCATGAAGACCTAGGGCAATTGAGGAAGCCCATCGTAGGAATATACAAGCCAAGTTCTATAATGAAAATTTCCCACTAGTATATGAAAGTGACAAAATGAGAGACTCTCTATCATGAAGATCTTAGTGCTACTTTGAAGCACAATATATGAGACTCACTACATGAAGAACAAGGTGCTACTTTGAAGCACAAGTGTGGTAAAAGGATAGTAGCATTGTCCCTTCTCTCTTTTTCTCTTATTTTTTTGGGCCCCCTTTTTTTTCCTTTCTCTTTTTTTATTTTTTTATTTTTTTTATTTTTTTTCGTCCGGAGTCTCATCCCGACTTATGGGGGAATCATAGTCTTCATCATCCTTTCCTCACTTGGGACAATGCTCTAATAATGATGATCATCACACTTTTATTTTTCTTACAACTCAACAATTACAACTCGAAACTTAGAACAAAATATGACTCTATATGAATGCCTCCGGCGGTGTACCGGGATGGTGCAATGAATCAAGAGTGACATGTATGAAAAATAATGTGTGGTGGCTTTGCCACAAATACGATATCAACTACATGATCATGCAATGGCAATATGACAAAAGTAAAGTATGTCATGATAAACGGAACAGTGGAAAGTTGCATGGCAATATATCTCGGAATGGCTATGGAAATGCCATAATAGGTAGGTATGGTGGCTGTTTTGAGGAATATATAAGGAGGCTTATATGTGATAGAGCATATCGTATCACGGGGTTTGGATGCACCGGCGAAGTTTGCACCAACTCTCAAGGTGAGAAAAGGCAATGCACGGTACCGAAGAGGCTAGCAAATGCGAAAAGGTAAAAGTGCGTATAATCCATGGACTCACATTAGCCATAAAGAACTCATATACTTATTGCAAAAGTTTATTAGCCCTCGAAGCAAAGTACTACTACGCATGCTCCTAGGGGGGTAGATTGGTAGGAAAAGACCATCGCTCGTCCCCGACCGCCACTCATAAGGATGCACAAGCCAGGTACACTTCATGTTTCAAATTTGTTACACAACTTTACCCATACGTGCATGCTATGGGACTTGCAAACTTCAACACAAGTATTTCTCAAGTTCACTTATCAACTAGCACGACTTTGATATTATTACCTCCATATCTCAAAACAATTATCAAGCATTAAATTTATCTTAGTATTCAATTCACTCAAAAGAAAGTTTCACATATCTTGAACACTAAGTATATTAACATTAAGCAAATTACCATGCTATTAACGACTCTCAAAATAATATAAGTTAAGCATGAGAGTTCATCTATTTCTTCAAAATAAAACCACCATTGTGCACTAAAAGATATAGGTGAAGCACTAGAGCAAATGACAAACTACTCCAACAAGATATAAGTGAAGATCAATGAGTAGCTAAATAATTATTATGCAACTATGTGAAGACTCTCTCTCATTTAAAAATTTTAGATCTTGGTATTTTATTCAAACAGCAAGCAAAGCTAAAGAAAATAAAATGATGCTCCAAGCAAAACACATATCATGTGGTGAATAAAAATATAGCTCCAAGTAAAGTTACCGATGAACGAAGACGAAAGAGGGGATGCCATCCGGGGCATCCCCAAGCTTAGGCTCTTGGTTGTCCTTGAATATTACCTTGGGGTGCCTTGGGCATCCCCAAGCTTAGGCTCTTGCCACTCCTTATTCCATAGTCCATCGAAGCCTTAGCCAAAACTTGAAAACTTCACAACACAAAACTTAACAGAAAACTCGTGAGCTCCGTTAGCGAAAGAAAACAAAACACCACTTCAAGATACTGTAATGAACTCATTCTTTATTTATATTGGTGTTAAACCTACTGTATTCCAACTTCTCTATGGTTTATAAACTATTTTACTAGCCATAGATTCATCAAAATACGCAAACAACACAATGAAAACAGAATCTGTCAAAAACAGAACAGTCTGTAGTAATCTGTAACTAACGCAAACTTCTGGAACTCCAAAAATTCTAAAATAAATTGGTGGACCTGAGAAATTTGTCTAGTAATCATCTGCAAAAAGAATCAACTAAATAGCACTCTGCAGTAGAAAGTTCTAGCTAATCTCGTGAGCGCTAAAATTTCTGTTTTTTACAGCATGATCATAAAGACTTCACCCAAGTCTTCCCAAAGGTTCTACTTGGCACAAACACTAATTAAAACATAAAACCACATCTAAACAGAGGCTAGATGGATTATCTATTCCTAAACAGAACCAAAAAGAAAGAAACTAAAATAAAATTGGGTTGCCTCCCAACAAGCGCTATCATTTAACGCCCCTAGCTAGGCATGATGATTTCAATGATGCTCACATAAAAGATAAGAATTGAAACATAAAGAGAGCATCATGAAGAATATGACTAGCACATTTAAGTCTAACCAACTTCCTATGCATAGGGAGTTTGTGAGCAAACAACTTATGGGAACAAGAATCAACTTGCATAGGAAGGTAAAACAAGCATAACTTCAAGATTTTAAGCACATAAAGAGGAAACTTGACATTATTGCTATTCCTACAAGCATATATTCCTCCCTCATAATAATTTTCAGTAGCATCAAGAATTAATTCAACAATATAACCAGCACCTAAAGCATTCTTTTCATGATCTACAAGCATAGAAATTTTATTACTCTCCACATAAGCAAAATTCTTCTCATTCGGAATAGTGGGAGTATCATAAGAGACTTGAATACTATAAATTGCTTTCACATTAAAAGAGTAATGTTCAGATCTTCGTTACTACTTATCCTGACAAATTGAGGAATTACAACGACGAATGCGAGTATTGGGCTCCTCTGCTTTAAGACATGACTTTCATTTGGCATGGTTTCATCTGCAGTTTCGTAGCTAGACTTGTGCTCTATATCCTAATCCGACCATGAGCTTTTCCCGTCAATAATAAGTGGAGTTTCCTGTTCAATTTTCTCTTTTAAAAGTTGTATTCATGCATGAATCTTCAGTTATACAAACATTACTGACATTTGTTCTTGCATGTTCTCCTGGTATAATCGCGTCTGCTGCATTTGGTGTGTTCAGTAGCAACTCGGGGGTGTTCTTTTCATTTCTCTTCCATGTGAGTAATGTTGCCTGACTGGAACCAATAAGAGCACGTGATAGCTTTTGCACTCAAGCCATTGAAAGAATGTTTCATACTAGCATAACCGCAACCGTAAACAGGGGCCAAAACTGGCTTCATATTCTCCTCTTGCCATGCCATGCATATATACTTTAAAAAACAAAGCTGTTGAATAAGCACAATATATATTGCAAACGTATATGCTGAATTAGTTCACAAACATTCAAGCCAAACAGTGGCATCATCAGCAGTGTCTTAATTATTTCTCACTGCAAGATGTAGTCGTGCTAGTGCTCACAAGATTATATATGTAGCGAAGAAAAGAGAGAAATGGTTCCAATCTCTGGTTATGAACAAGCAGAAGATATTAAATAGCATGAGTGAAGATGTTCGGCATCATCGAGCTTCCGGGCAACCGATCAGCCGCTGGAAGCCTTGGAGACCTCCTTGAGAGCCCGCAGGATCTCATCGGACTTCAAATCGCCGCGCGTGGTGGTAGCCAATGGGCTATCGGACGGGACGACGTCTTCCTTGTGGTAACTCCCTGAGCTCCTCAGCAGGTCCTCGGAGCCTTTCTCGGTGACGCCTTTGACGATCACCGTCTTGTGTAGTCCTGAAAGCATCTCCTCACGGTCGGTGTCGCCATGTTCCCCGAGGACAATGTACATGTTGCCCACGGGCAGGCCCCAGCGCACAAAGAGGTACCTGAGATTGTCGGCAGGGATCCAACAATTAATTGATATGCTTGTTGCTTTTTTGTTGTCAAAATGCTACCATATTTTGTGAAAAAACAAAAAAACGCAGCACTCTTTTGACCGGAAACAGCAGGAGTTCTGCTTTTGCATTATGGAATAGAGTAAAGAGCATTGGACAGGAGAGAGAACAATGGAAAAAAACTATACAATAGAAAACGAAAAACACAAGGGCTGCAGCAGAGTGAGGCTTCGCTCAATAAAACAATGCGGTACTCACCTGAGTGCTTGTGACCTTGATGCCATGAGAGGTACAATCTGCATCCTCGTTGAGTTCCGGCAGTACATGAGGTGGCACCGGAGGCCACGCATCCTCAGCCTCTCCCGCATCTCATCGATAGTTCTCACCTGTGGAATCAAGAAAATTCACGTTCATATACCAATGGTAAGGATTGTTCATTTGTCAGTGAGTAATGCAAAATAAAGATATGCAGGAGCCTTTACCTTCTTGGGGTCCCTGACGAAGAAGGAGACGCAGTGCGCATTGCAGGACTCCACGTCAGGCTCGACGACACTGCCGGAGCCGTCCTGTGAGGCCATGAGCTTCCCTATGGTCTGCCTAGCGCCGTCGTGAGACCACCGGTGGTTGATGTGCTGCAGGTAGTCCTGGTCGGGCCGGAGCTTCCCCTGGGCATCCAAGCACTGCGCCGAGCCGGGGTAGTACACCTCGCTGCCACTACCGCAGATGAGCGCGTCGAAGTCGGTTGGGGGAACCTTCCCCGTCTGTAGGAGCTGGAGCGTCTCGGACAGCGGCATCGCCGTCGACAGCGCGAACCCGGAGATCTTGGACAATTGGGTGTCAGACCGGACCGCCCTGAACACCTCCTGGATCACCTGCAGCATCTTCTTGCTGGCACGTCCGTCATCACCATAGCAGTCCACGGCCACGATGAACAGCCGCCGGCGGCGGCGCAGGAGCGGGTACTTGTTGACGGTGCCAGCGGCTTGAACGTTGGCCGGATTCTTGTCCGTGGCAGCATCTGGAGCTGCAGAAGACGACTGGTGGAGCTTGTTCATGATCTTCTGCACCTGGTCCTGCGGGTCCGACGAGGCGGGCTCGTTAGTGGAGCCTCGCTCGCCGTCGATGGACAGGCGGAGCGATAGGTCCTGGAATTCCATGAGCGAGTCCTCGGCCTCATCATCAGCGCCAGCGTCCGCCGGCGTGTCCTTGAGCCAGCGCGGGTTCCTGACCCGGCACCCGGCCACCCTGGCGAGGTACGTCCGGCAGTGCTCCGGCCACGAGTAGAGGTGGATGTTGCGCAGCCCGTTCTTCCGGCACTCATGCCACAGGTTCTTGTCGGCCACCAGCTTCAGCAGCGCGTCGGCGATGGCGTTCTGGTCGTGCGGATCCACTAGCAGCCCACTGTTCAGTGTCTATACCAGTGCCACACACATCACGTAGTTAAATGTACTTTCACACATAACTAGTGCATAGCAAAATTTGCAACACGGGATGTAGAAACATACGATGCATGCTTACATTTGTAATGTCGACCGGACCGCCGTTCTTGGTGGCGACGATTGGGAGCCCGTGCGCCGCAGCCTAAAGGCCGTAAGATTGCCAGTATAAAGTTATGTTTATCTTTAATTTTCTATGGGAACAGGAAAGCATCAGGTGATTGACATTGTCAGAAAACTGGAACTGAAGCTGACCTCGATTAGTGTAAGGCCGAAAGGCTCCACGAGAGCAGGATTGATGAATACACCCTGCAGAGGATAGCCAATGTTTTTCGTCAGAATGAGATGCTGAATCTAAAACATGGTGGAACAACTGAATATAACATGCAACCGACCTTCGTCTTGGCTGTGAGGCGATAAATCTCGGGGACGTCGGCCTGCTTATGATGCTTGGGGAAGGCCACACTTCCGTACAGATCATACTTGTCAACCAACTTCAAGACAGTGGTGAGGACATTTGCATTGCCGGGAGGCATCTCCTCGATGTCATCTCTGTTCCCCATGATCAGAACCTAAAAACAGATTATGTAAATTTTGTTAACCACCACAAGATATTCTGAAACATGTTTTCTGGTTGCTTGTTTCATCCAGTTCCTAATATCATCAAATGTCAAAAGATCATTCACATATTCATCTAAATATGATATATGGTTACTAAGTTTGCAAGTTCCCTCAATGGGCAGCATTTTCCAAATGCTTTGAGAAGATATTCAGAAACATGTCACTCTTTTCATAAAGGTAACAATGAAATGTGGATGATCTTTTGACATTTGATAATATTAGGAACTAAAAATATGTTACTAAATTTGTGTAACTGAAACAAATGCTTTGAGAAGATATTCAGAAACATGTCACTCTTTTCATAAAGGTAACAATGAAATGTGGATGATCTTTTGACATTTGATAATATTAGGAACTAAAAATATGTTACTAAATTTGTGTAACTGAAACAAAAAATATGGTTACTGAAGTTGTATAACTGACTTTACTTATTTAGGTAGGCCGTCTAAAAGGAGGCAAGATATTGCTTACTAAGTTTGCAAGTTCCCTGAGTGGGCGGCATTCTCCAAATGCTTTGACAAGAGTAGTGATGTTCTTCTTCGGATCAGGCCTTGACAACGCCAAGATCATTGGCTTGTGAGGATTGGTTAGGAACCGCATCACCTGTGGCACGAGTTTCATGCGGCAATATTATGATCATTTTAATTGATATAGATTAAAATTGATTTGGGTATGCATATAAAATTTGGAACCAGACACCAACCTCGGCCCAGATTGGGGGTAGTGACCTCGGTGATGCAGCATCCAAATTGATATCATCTTTATCGCCATCTCCATCGATATCTTGAACCACAACATTGCTGAAATCCATCCCAGGAGGAATCACCTGTCAAGAAGCAGATCGAATTAGCACAAACAAAAACCATGGGGAAAAACTACACTCATTGCCACATATGCCACCTCAAATACCAACTTGCGGAATTTTGACAGATATGGTACATTGGTATTACACTTGAAAAAATTGGTTATACTTGGTACTGGACACTCACCATCATCCTAGGCATGAAACGGCCATGGCAGCTGAGCCCGCGTCTCGTCCGTGCCCGCAGCACTTTCTCGAGCTTGACATCAAAGCCATCATACAATCCCCACTGCTCATCGATCTCCTGCCTGGTGCTAGTAATCACAAGCTCTGCTGCGTCCAAGGCCAGCTCCTCTCCCTCAATACGCCTCATGATCTTGTAGGTTGCGTCGATCTCCTCCTTGGACATGCGCCCTTGCATCATAATCTGCTCCAGCTTGTTCCTCCCAAGCGAGTGACCAGTGAGCACCATCGGCACATTCAATGCGCCAGAAAGAAGGGCAGCGACATCGCCAGCGTCGGCATAGTGGCCATGGATCACATAAGGCAGCACTGGCTTCCCATGGCCTACCTGTTCGCCCAAAACCTTGGACATGTTCAGAATGTGCGCAAGGGCTCCGTCAACAAACTCCTGGAGGTAAGGCCACAGGGATTCCTTCTTGATGTACTTGTTACTCTGGCCGCAAGGGATGCGCACAATGTATGCCCCGGCGCTCTCACCGCTCCCCTCTGCGTCGTGGGAACCGGAGGTTAACATCTCCGTTGGCTCCCCGTAGCTCCAGTCCACGTCAGGGGACGACACTTGGCGAGTGAACAGGTCTACTCTGTACACTCCGGGCATCATTGCAAGTGCTCTCGCAAGCTCCACAACATATTTCACCTGAAAAACAGGAGAATAGCTCGCCATAAGTCAATGCAAATCTTGATTACAAGAAACATTTTGTGTAACTAAAAGTTCGGTTTGGTTTACCTGCCCTCCAGTATCTGAATCACTACCCAGTTCCATGTTTTCTCCACGGACAAGACCGTGCACACTGCAAGCAAGATGACAAAAATTGTAAAACTTTCACGACATCAACATGGCAATGGTCATGCAGTATAGGATAGAAGTTAAAGGAATTGGTTAACAGAGCTGTGAGGTTTAAGAATGAGACCTGATGAGCACAATGTAGAGCTTCTTCTCCTTATTCTCGTCCGACCAGACACTGAGGTCGGAGAAATTCCTCTGGAACTTCTTCTTGGGGGTCCCTGACGGCATTAGCTCGCCGACGATGTCCCCCTTCTCGCCCTCGTCGAGATCTTCCGACAGGTCCTCCGTGGCCTCGCGGCGCACCTTCTCCTGTTCATTCTGCCGAGCCGACATCCTCTGGATGCCCTCAATCTCCAGCTGCTCGTCATCAAACAAGCCACGCCACACCAAAAGGATAAAAATGTTCAGAAGCGTGACCAAATCCAAAAGGAAATACTCTGTTATGGCAAGAAATAATACTGCAAAGGCCTTCTGTTTTTGTTTCTTTGTTTACTTTTCTTTTCGGTCCTGTACAGACTCATTCAGAAAATTTATAAATATATGCAGTAGGAGCAATTCCTAGTGTTTTCCGGCAAACATAAATGCAAACGCATCACTCTGGCAGATGCAGTTTCCTTCGGTTGAGAGAAAATGGGAGAGGGGAAAGTGCAAGTCAACTTATCGGCCATTAGTGATGGCACGAGAAGACCGTAATTCTCTCTCTTTTCACAGCATTTGTGTGAAGAAACGATCAGCAATGATACATCATATCTCCGAAGAAAATCATCATAGGGCCAAAATATAAAATAAAATGGAGACGTGTGTGTTGTCTCTGAGACCAGAGTACTGAATTCTCGAAACCTCAGAGGCGCAGAGAGATCATGCATGCCTACGGCTTGATCTGGTTTCTAAACGACGAAATGACCGATCTAACCTCACGATCAAACATGCCGTTGGAAACATCTTGTTACATCGATCGCTTTCATCATCAAAAAATATTAAAATAATAGATCGACTCATGCAGATCGCACCACGATGCAGTTAACAATTGGCTACGTGTGTCACGAACACAAACAGAGAAACCACAGGAGCAATCAACCGACCGACGAAACCAACCAAAACGAGAAATCAACAAGGGGATCGATCGAGAGACCACGAGACGATCAAGAAGAGAAGGGAACACGAGAGAGAGAGGATGGCTTGCCTGCTTCTTCTTGCGGGCGAGGTGCCAGATGCGCCAGCACATGTTCTCGAGGCGGCTGCTGCGCTCGCGAGCGTTGCGGGTCGCGACGACCTTGATCCATGTCCGGTGGAGGTCGCTCTCGTCGACGCCCTTCACCACCTCCTCCACGAAGTACGTTGTTGGGTTGAATATCGTGTGCGGCCCACGGGGGCTCGACGACGACTTCGGGTCACCCCCGCCGCCGCCGCCGCCGCCACCGGCACCGGCACCGGAGCTGCCACCGCCTCCGCCTCCGCCACCCGACGCGCCGCTGTCAAGAATCGCCTCCAAGTAGCCATTGATCCACTCGTTGCCGGCCATGGTGCTGCACCCGCCGCGGCGGCCCGATTCGTGTGCGTGTGTTCGTTGGGGGCGAGAGAGAGAGGGAGAGATGCTCCGTTGGGCGAGAGGGAAGATGGAACTGTCAAGAGAGAGAAAGAGAGAGGAGAGGGGAGAGAAAAAGGGATGGCGCTGGGTGCGTGGCTGTACCGCCGCAGTTATAGGCTCGGTTGAGAGAAACAGGGAGAGCCGGAAGCCAAAACTCCATTGCGGAAGGAGAGGAGGGAAGCGCGCGCCGCCCGCCCGCCCGCCACGCGGAGAGTCTACATGTTCGTTTCTCTCGAGAAAAGGAATTACGTTTGTACGTGTCGGGGCGTGGTGTCGGGGCCGCCGAGGAAAGAAATTAGTACATCACAATTCACATTCAACCCCCTCAAATAACCGCGGACAACCGCCCGTTAAGGCTCAAGTAATCTCTTTCACAACTGAATATCTTAATTCAGAAATCTCAAGTCTGTACAATTGCATGCAACGATAAAACCCAGTCTAAACGGAGCTCGTCCGGCTTCGTCGTGTCCATATCCGGTGGCTGGCTGCGCCTCTCAAAGTGTTGCTCCGGTCGTCAGCCAGGTAGAGTAGGATATGTGACACGTACCGGCTCACGGGACTCAAGGAGTCGTCGTCTCCCATGCCCTACTCTTCCTTGACGGAGTCCGGAGCCTTGACCGTGTCGGTCGACGTGAGGTCGACGATGAATCTGTCGTGGTCAGAGGCCACGTCCACCATGACGTGGCTGCAGCGCCCGGGGTTGCAGGACATCACTCGAGGCGCCAGAGAGTGTGACTTCGCCTGCCCGATGTCTGTCGCAAGTACTGCCGCGGCATCCTGCACCCCCTGCCTCGTACGGCGGGCACGCCGCGCCATACACTCAGCGAATAGGACACGGATGGCCTCGTCGTCGGCACGCCAATGAAGGGGATGCGCCTCCGCCACGGCGTCCGGGCGCCAGACGAAGCGCACCTTCTCCACCGAGGAAGCGGCGATCTGGCTCGTCCAGGATCCAAGTAATATTTGGGCGGACGCGAGGGATTCGCGACGGACTGAGTCCGGCCGCTGTCGGGCATTCTCCTCACGGACGCAGCGGAGCGCAATGCGGACAGCCATCTCCTTCTCGGGCCCGACTGGGATGAGGTCCCAATTCACGGATCGGCTGACGGAGGACTCAGATCCGCTACCCGCCATGACGGAGAAGGCAGGAGATCACCGGACGGGAGCTTGGGTGATGGAGAGGACTGGAGGGTAGTGGAGTGAAGTGGCTAGGGTTTAGCCCAGGGAGCGGATGAGGACGATTATATGTGGAGTCGGGCTAGGCCAGTGTGGCCCGAGCTGACGTGACGGGACTGGGCACCAGCTGGATTGAAGGGCTATGGTGCTTGGTTAGACAAGCACGAAAGAACTCGGGAGCAGACCCAGGCTAGGACGATGGCCCATGCCCGACGAGATGCGGCTCGCTATCGAGGGCCCGCACATCCAGTATGCTTCACAGACGAGGTTATGGAGCACCAGTTCCCAAAGGGGTTTAAACCCATCAACATCGATCAATACGATGAAACAACGGACCCAGTTGTCTGGATAGAAGATTTCCTTCTCCGTATTCACATGGCCATGGTTCGAGGGGTGTTTGCCCCCCGCGGCATCTTCGGACACCGCCCTTTTCCTTTGCGGGGAAGAGGAGCCTTCCTCCCCTTCCTCTCCTTCTTTCCCTCTTTTCCTCCCCGTCTGAGAAAAGAGCTCGGATGTTCTCGGACTTAGTGCCCGAGGGATCTTGGATCCGAAGACCCCCTCTCTTCTTCTCTGGCTCCTTCCTTGGCCTGGGCCTTTGGCAACACTATAGCCAGAAGGGCTTGTATAGAACATACGAGATGATGGTTACCTCAGATGGGCCACGTGCGGCATTATAGCCGCTATTCGGCTCGTCCTTAGGGAATTCGTTTTGGGACGGCTTGAAGAGAGCCGTCCACATCCCATCTATGGAGTGCGGAAGAAGTTCCGTGGTGTTGGTGTGTCCTCAAGCTTGTAAAGCCACATCGGGCTAGCCCGGAGCTGGAGTGGGAGGATGTATCGATGGATCATCACATACATCACGTCCACCAGCTTGTACTTTTTCTTGAGGGCTCCCATCCGCTCCTGGAGAGCGACGACCTCATCTGGATTGCCCCATTCCAGACCTTGTCTTTGCCAGGACACCAACTTCCTCGGCGGTGTACCCGTGAAGGCGGCGACCGCAACCTACCATGGGACGACCAGTTCGGTGATGTAGAACCACTCATGCTGCCAGATATTCATGGTCTCGATGAAGGTGCCCTCTAGCCAGTCCAGCTTTTGGAGCTTGCTGATCATGGCGCCACCGCACTCGGCAAACTCTGCGACGCTGCTCTTCGGCTTGACGCAAAAGGCCTTCAGTCATAGGCAGAAGTGCGGCTCCACGCGTAGAAATGCCTCACACACTATGATAAAAGTGGTGAGGTGCATGATAGAGTTCGGGGCTAGATTGTGGAAATCTAACCCGTGGAAGAACATGATCCCCCAGACAAAGGGGTGCAGGGGGAACCCCAGACCTCGGACGAGGTGGGGATGAAGATGACCCGCTCCCTAGGGTTTGGAGTGGGGAGACGTTGGTCGGGCGCTGGGGCCCTGCACCCGGTGTCGGCAGGGATGTATCCCGCCGCGTGGAGCTCGGTAATGATGGCGTCGGTAACCTTGGATGCCACCCACCTCCCCTACAGATCCGCATCGTCCATTGTTGTGGGAAGCGAAGAGCTGGAGAAAGCTTTAGGCTTAGAAAGGGGATTGGGGTGTGGATGCTTGGAGGGTTGGGCGCTGGAGCGAAAGGAGAGCGTGGGTGTATGGATTCGTCCCCTCCTGCTCTTTATAAGTCAGTAAAAGGCGAAGCGTCCCCCCCCCCCCCACATGGCACCGTAAAAATCGCCATGTTTCGGTCAATCGTGTCGTTATGGCCGCTTCGGGTGAAACAATTGGTTGATGGTATCCCCTAAAATGCGGGGCACAATCTCTATTTTGATACGACGTGCCAGTAAGTGGTTTGCCTCAAACCGCGATTTGAATAAGTAATGACTAATGATATCAGGGGCGGTGACGCTTCGGTAAACTTGTCACTAATTGACTGTCGAACTGACCTACGCTGCTAGTCTTCGAGGCTAAGCAATCTACGCAGTTCGGATAAATGAAAATGCATTTTGGGTAACGCATGGTCGGATTGGCTTTGTCCCTTCTCAGAAGGGTGGCACTAGCTGGTTAGGAACTCACGAGCTTTGTGCGGATACTTAGCCGAGGACGTGGAACATCCCTGCCAAGTCGAAGATCATCCATCGGAAGACAGTATCCAAAGAAGATTATCATCCTCGGCTTTGAAGTAAAGTTCGGGGGCTACTGCTGGTGTCCTGGACTAGGGGGGTCCTAGCCCAACTGGCCTAGTCCACGGGCCGAGCTGGCGGCCCATTAAGGAGGAGGGACTTTGGAGGCCTCTAATCTACCTCGACCGAAGACTTGGCGTGTACTTCAAGTATACCTGTTAGATTCAGCATGTAATCCCTAGGTGGTAACCGACCATGCGTAACCCTAGATACCCCTGGTACCTATATAAACTAGAGGGTTTAGTCCGTAGAGGATCATTCATTCATCGTCATCATCATACCCCTAGGGTTTAGACCACAACTCATGATCTCGAGGTAGATCAACTCTGTACTTTGGTACTCCCATAATATAAGCAAGAGCAGGACGTAGAGGTTTACCTCCCTAGAGAGGGCCCGAACCTGGGTAAAAGCATTGTGTCATCTGTCTCTTGTTACCCACCGATCCGTTCTCACAGCTCAGGCCACTCTACCTGAGGTCTGCCAATTTTGACATGGACACCGAGCGCGTCCGGGCCTTTCATATCCGCCCCATATTTAGGATGGATATGAGGGGTGCCGGTCAGCCTGAATATTTTGATGCCAGTTTGAGACGTCCGTCTGAATCGAGTTTTTTAACCGGTCAGTGTGTGGCATGTTCGTCCTGGCTTTTAAGGGAAGCTTAAGGCAATGCTCTTACGACCGTGGCGTGCAAGTGCCTACATTGTTCGTCCAAAAATTTTGATGTGTGAAGATCGTGTGGGCTGATGTGTCCCGCCGTTTCCGCGCATGTTAAGGCCATCTCTAATGGAAGACGCCTAAGCAGGTGCTTGATCAACCATTCCTGGGTTAAGAGTCCCTTCTTTCAACGCTGAGAGCCATGCACGAGCACTACACACATAAAAATAAGAGTTAATATCATCATTAGTGCATGAACTTGCACAACATTAACAGATCCACACATAAACTTGAAAAACATAAAAGTGGCCACTAAACTCACGATGTGGTAACAGTTTGGTATAGGAGACTCAAGCAACTACCAGAACAGACGCCACGTCAGCGAATGGCATGCTCGAGCGTTGGTTTCTTTGTTAGAAAACACCATATCATTATTTAAATGCATTACAAGGTCCTGGCTTCCCCAATTCTCAACCCTAAGCTCAAATCTCTAACTGCAGCCACACTCCCACCATTGAGGGCTCCCGGTGGCCGCGCGGCAAGCCAGTACCTGGCTCCCAGCGTCATGGAAGTGGGTGGTGGAACATGGCGTCCCAGGTCTCCCATGTGGCAGGGCCAGTGTGAAGCTCTCCCAGGCAGCGGTAGCGGTGGTTGATATGTCTCCAACGTATCTATAATTTCTTATTATTTCATGATATTTATATGATCAATCTTGGATGTTTTATATACATTTACTAGCACCTTTATATCTTTTATTGGGACTAACCTATTGACATAGTGCCCAGTGCCAGTTGATGTTTTTTGCTTGTTTTTTACTTCGCAGAATATCAATACCAAATGAAGTCCAAATGCCACGAAACTTTTTCGAGAGAGTTTTCTAGCGGGAAGACACCCATGAAGCTTTTGGAGGGCACGAGGGGATGCTCGTGGGCCCACTAGGCACCAGGGCATGACAGGGGCCACAGGCGCGCCCTGGTGGGCAGTGGGGCCCACAGGCACCCCTTGACCTACCTCCGCCTCTATAAATACTCCAAAATCCCAAAAACCCTAGGGGAGTTGACAAAATAATTTTTCTGCTGCCCCAAGTTTCAGAACCATGAGATCCAATCTAGAGGCCTTTTCCGGCACTCTGCCAGAGGGGGCAACGATCACGAAGGGGTTCCTCATCATCTTTGTTGACCCTCCGATGATGCGTGAGTAGTTTACCACAGACCTACCGGTCCATAGTTAGTAGCTAGATGGATTTTTCTCTCTTTTTGATCTTCAATACAATGTTCTCCTCGATATATTTGGAGATATATTTGATGTAACTCTTTTTTGTGGTGTGTTTGTTGGGATCCGATGAATTGTGAGTTTATGATCAGTTCTATCCATGAATATTATTTGAGTATTTGTTGAACTCTTTTATGCATGATTGTTATAGCCTCGTATTTCTTCTCCAATTTATTGGTTTGCATGGTTTGTCCAACTAGATTGATTTATCTTGCCATGGGAAGAGGTACTTTGTGATGGGTTCGATCTCGCAGTGCTCAATCCCAATGACAGAAAGAGACATGACACGCATGTATCGCTGCTATTAAGGGTAAGAAGATGGGGTTTATTCATACATGAGTTTATATTGTCTACATGTCATCATTCTTATTGCATTACTACATTTCTCCGTGAACTTAATACACTAGATGTTGGAGAACGCTGCAGAAAACAAAAAAAATTCCTACGTTTCACCAAGATCAATCTATGGAGTCAACTAGCAACGAGAGGAGAGTGCATCTACATACCATTGTAGATCGCGAGCAGAAGCGTTCAAGAGAACGGGGATGATGGAGTCGTACTCGCCGTGATCCAAATCACCGATGACCAAGTGCCGAACGGACAGCACCTCCATGTTCAACACACGTACGGTTGGGGAAGACGTCTCCTCCTTCTTGATCCAGCAAGGGGAAGGAGAGGTTGATGGAGTTCCAGCAGCACGACGGCGTGGTGGTGGATGCAGCAGTGATCGCAGCAGGGCTTCGCCGAGCTTCTGCGAGAGGGAGAGGTGTAGCAGGGGAGAGGGAGGCGCCAAGACTTGGGGTGCGGCTGCCCTCCCTCCCCCCCTTTATATAGGCCCCCTGGGAGGGCGTCGGCCCTAGGAGATGGGATCTCCTTGGGGGGGCGGCGGCCAAGGGGGGGGGGCTTGCCCCCCAAGGCAAGTGGAGGCACCCCCCCACCCTAGGGTTTCCAACCCGAGGCGCAGGAAGGGCCAAGGGGGGCGCACCAGCCCACTAGGGGCTGGTTCTCCTCCCCACTTCAGCCCACGGGGCCCTCCGGGATGGGTGGCCTCACCCGGTGGACCCTCGGGACCCATCCGGTGGTCCCGTTACAATACCGGTGACTCCGAATCCTTCCCGATGGCCGAAACTGCACTTCCTATATATAATTCTTCACCTCCGGACCATTCCGGAACTCCTCGTGACGTCCGGGATATCATCCGGGACTCCGAACAACTTTCGGATTAATGCATATTCATATCTCTACAACCCTAGCGTCACCGAACCTTAAGTGTGTAGACCCTACGGGTTCGAGAGACATGCAGACATGACCGAGACGACTCTCCGGTCAATAACCAACAGTGGGATCAGGATACCCATGTTGGCTCCCACATGCTCCATGATGATCTCATCGGATGAACCACGATGTCGAGGATTCAAGTAATCCCGTATACAATTCCCTTTGTCAATCGGTACGTTACTTGCCCGAGATTCGATCGTCGGTATCCCAATACCTCGTTCAATCTCGTTACCGGCAAGTCACTTTACTCATACTGTAATGCATGATCCCGTGACCAACCGCTTGGTCACATTGAGCTCATTATGATGATGCATTACCGAGTGGGCCCAGAGATACCTCTCCGTCATACGGAGTGACAAATCCCAGTCTCGATCCGTGTCAACCCAATAGATGCTTTCGGGGATGCGTGTAATATACCTTTATAGTCACCCAGTTACGTTGTGACGTTTGGCACACCCAAAGCACTCCTACGGCACCCGGGAGTTACACGATCTCATGGTTTAAGGAAATGATACTTAACATTGGAAAAGCTTTAGCAAACGAATTACACGATCTTGTGCTAGGCTTAGGATTGGGTCTTGTCCATCACATCATTCTCCTAATGATGTGATCTCGTTATCAATGACATCTAATGCCCATAGTCAGGAAACCATGACTATCTGTTGATCAACGAGCTAGTCAACTAGAGGCTCACTAGGGACATGTTGTGGTCTATGTATTCACACATGTATTACGATTTCCGGATAACACAATTATAGCATGAACAATAGACAATTATCATGAACAAGGAAATATAATAATAATCCTTTTATTATTGACTCTAGGGCATATTTCCAACAGTCTCCCACTTGCACTAGAGTCAATAATCTAGTTACATTATGATGAATCAAACACCCATAAAGTTCTGGTGTTGATCATGTTTTGCTCGCGGAAGAGGTTTAGTCAACGGATCTGCGACATTCAGATCTGTGTGCACTTTACAAATATCTATGTCTCCATCTTGAACATTTTCATGAATGGAGTTGAAGCGACGCTTGATGTGCCTAGTCTTCTTGTGAAACCTGGGCTCCTTGGCAAGTGCAATAGCTCCAGTGTTGTCACAGAAAAGAGCGATTGGCCCCGACGCATTGGGTATGACTCCTGGGTCGATGATGAACTCCTTCATCCATATTGCTTCATGCGCCGCCTCCGAGGCTGCCATGTACTCCGATTCACATGTAGATCCCGCCACGACGATTTGCTTGCAACTGCACCAGCTTACTGCCCCACCATTCAAAATAAACACGTATCCGGTTTGTGACTTGGAGTCATCCAGATCTGTGTCGAAGCTAGCGTCGACGTAACCCTTTACGATGATCTCTTCGTCACCTCCATATACGAGAAACATGTCCTTAGTCCTTTTCAGGTACTT
The DNA here is from genome assembly GCA_032464435.1 of Aegilops umbellulata. Lineage (NCBI taxonomy): Eukaryota > Viridiplantae > Streptophyta > Magnoliopsida > Poales > Poaceae > Aegilops > Aegilops umbellulata. The sequence continues at coordinate 495,013,754 of CP136056.1, forward strand.
CAGGATATTCTTGACCGCTGTCCAGTGTTCCATGTCGGGATTACTTTGGTACCTTCCTACCAAACTTACGGCAAGGTTTACATCAGGTCTGGTACACAGCATGGCGTACATGATAGACCCTATGGCTGAGGCATAGGGGACGACACTCATCTTTTCTCTATCTTCTGCCGTGGTCGGACATTGAGCTGAGCTCAATTTCACACCTTGCAACACAGGCAAGAACCCCTTCTCGGACTGATCCATATTGAACTTCTTCAATGTCTTTTCAAGGTATGTGCTTTGTGAAAGACCTATGAGGCGTCTTGATCTATCTCTATAAATCTTGATGCCTAATATATAAGCAGCTTCTCCAAGGTCCTTCATTGAAAAACACTTATTCAAATAGGCCTTAATGTTGTCCAAAAGTTCTATATCATTTCCCATCAAAAGTATGTCATCCACATATAATATGAGAAATGCTACAGAGCTCCCACTCACTTTCTTGTAAACGCAGGCTTCTCCATAAGTCTGCACAAACCCAAACGCTTTGACCATTTCATCAAAGCGAATGTTCCAACTCCGAGATGCTTGCACCAGCCCATAAATGGAGCGCTGGAGCTTGCATACCTTGTTAGCATTCTGAGGATCGACAAAACCTTCCGGCTGCATCATATACAATTCTTCCTTAAGAAAGCCGTTGGGGAATGCCGTTTTGACGTCCATTTGCCATATCTCATAATCATAGTATGCGGCAATTGCTAACAAGATTCGGACGGACTTCAGCTTCGCTACGGGTGAGAAGGTCTCATCGTAGTCAACCCCTTGAACTTGTCGATAACCCTTAGCGACAAGTCGAGCCTTATAGATGGTAACATTACCATCCGCGTCCGTCTTCTTCTTAAAGATCCATTTATTCTCTATCGCTCGCCGATCATCGGTCAAGTCTGTCAAAGTCCATACTTTATTTTCATACATGGATCCTATCTCGGATTTAATGGCTTCAAGCCATTTGTTGGAATCTGGGCCCGCCATTGCTTCTTAATTGTTCGAAGGTTCACCGTTGTCTAACAACATGATTTCCAGGACAGGGTTGCCGTACCACTCTGGTGCGGAACGTGTCCTTGTGGACCTACGAAGTTCAGTAGCAACTTGATCTGAAGTTTCATGATCAGCATCATTAACCTCCTCTCTAATCGGTGGAGGCACCACAAAAACATTTTCTTGAGCTGCGCTACTCTCCGGTTCAAGAGGTAATACTTCATCAAGTTCCACTTTCCTCCCACTTACTTCTTTCGAGAGAAACTCTTTCTCTAGAAAGGACCCGTTCTTGGCAACAAAGATCTTGCCTTCGGATCTGAGGTAGAAGGTATACCCAATGGTTTCCTTAGGGTATCCTATGAAGACGCATTTTTCCGACTTGGGTTCAAGCTTTTCAGGTTGAAGTTTCTTGACATAAGCATCGCATCCCCAAACTTTTAGAAACGACAGCTTAGGTTTCTTCCAAACCATAATTCATACGGTGTCGTCTCAACGGATTTAGACGGTGCTCTATTTAAAGTGAATGTAGCTGTCTCTAGAGCGTATCCCCAAAATGATAGCGGTAAATCAGTGAGTGACATCATAGATCGCACCATATCCAATAGAGTGCGATTACGATGTTCGGACACACCGTTACGCTGAGGTGTTCCAGGCGGCGTGAGTTGTGAAACGACTCCACATTTCCTTAAGTGCGTACCTAATTCGTGACTTAAATATTCTCCCCCACGATCTGATCGTAAGAACTTGATTTTTCTGTCACGTTGGTTCTCAACCTCACTCTGAAATTCCTTGAACTTTTCAAAGGTCTCAGACTTGTGTTTCATTAAGTAGACATACCCATATCTACTCAAGTCATCAGTGAGAGTGAGAACATAACGATAGCCACCGCGAGCCTCAACACTCCTTGGACCGCACACATCAGTATGTATGATTTCCAATAAGTTGGTTGCTCGCTCCATTGTTTCGGAGAACGGAGTCTTGGTCATCTTCCCCATGAGGCATGGTTCGCACGTGTCAAATGATTCGAAATCAAGAGACTCCAAAAGTCCATCTGTATGGAGCTTCTTCATGCGTTTGACACCTATGTGACCAAGGCGGCAGTGCCACAAGTATGTGGGACTATCATTATCAACCTTACATATTTTGGTATTTACACTATGAATATGTGTAACATTACGTTAGAGATTCATTAAGAATAAACCATTCACCAGCGGGGCATGACCATAAAACATATCTCTCATATAAATAGAACAACCATTATTCTCGGATTTAAATGAGTAGCCATCTCGCATTAAACGAGATCCAGATACAATGTTCATGCTCAAAGCTGGCACTAAATAACAATTATTGAGGTTTAAAACTAATCCCGTAGGTAAATGTAGAGGTACCGTGCCGACGGCGATCACATCGACTTTGGAACCATTCCCGACGCGCATCGTCACCTCGTCCTTCGCCAGTCTCCGTTTATTCCGCAGCTCCTGTTTTGAGTTACAAATATGAGCAACCGCACCGGTATCAAATACCCAGGAGCTACTACGAGTACTGGTAATGTACACATCAATTATATGTATATCACATATACCTTTAGTGTTGCCGGCCTTCTTGTCTGCTAAGTATTTGGGGCAGTTCCGCTTCCAGTGTCCCTTTCCCTTGTAATAAAAGCACTCAGTTTCAGACTTGGGTCCATTCTTTGGCTTCTTCCCGGTAACTGGCTTATCGGGCGCGGTAACTTCCTTGCCGTCCTTCTTGAAGTTCTTCTTACCCTTGCCTTTCTTGAACTTAGTGGTTTTATCCACCATCAACACTTGATGTTCCTTTTTGATTTCTACCTCTGCTGATTTCAGCATTGAATACACCTCAGGAATGGTCTTTTCCATCCCCTGCATATTGTAGTTCATCACAAAGCTCTTGTAGCTAGGTGGGAGCGACTGACGGATTCTGTCAATGACCGCCTCGTCCGGGAGGTTAATGTCCAGCTGGGACAAGCGGTTGTGTAACCCAGACATTTTGAGTATGTGCTCACTGACAGAACTATTTTCCTCCATCTTACAACTGTAGAACTTGTCGGGGACTTCATATCTCTCGACCCGGGCATGAGCTTGGAAAATCATTTTCAGCTCTTCGAACATCTCATATGCTCTGTGCTTCTCAAAATGCTTTTGAAGCCCCGGTTCTAAGTTGTAAAGCATGCCGCACTGAACGAGGGAGTAATCATCAGCACGCTGCTGCCAAGCGTTCATAACGTCTTGGTTCTCTGGGATGGGTGCTTCACCTAGCGGTGCTTCTAGGACATATTGTTTCCTGGCAGCTATGAGGATGATCCTCAGGTTCCAGACCCAGTCCGTATAGTTGCTGCCATCATCTTTCAGCTTGATTTTCTCTAGAAACACGTTGAAGTTGAGGTTGACATTAGCGTGGGCCATTTGATCTACAAGACATATTGCAAAGTTTATTTAGACTAAGTTCATGATAATTAAGTTCATCTAATCAAATTATATAATGAACTCCCACTTAGATTAGACATCCCTCTCGTCGTCTAAGTGATACATGATCCGACTTGACTAGACCGTTTCTGATCATCACGTGAGACGGACTAGTCATCATCGGTGAACATCTCCATGTTGATCGTATCTTCTATACGACTCATGTTCGACCTTTCGGTCTTCCGTGTTCCGAGGCCATGTATGTACATGCTAGGCTCGTCAAGTTAACATGTGTGTTGCGTGTGTAAATCTGGCTTACACCCGTTGTATTCGAACGTTAGAATCTATCACACCCGATCATCACGTGGTGCTTCGAAACAACGAACCTTCACAACGGTGCACATTTAGGAGGAACACTTTCTTGAAATTGATATGAGGGATCATCTTATTTACTACCGTTGTTATTTAAGCAAATAAGATAAAAAAACATGATAAACATCACATGCAATCAAATAGTGACATGATATTGCCAATATCATATTGCTCCTTTTGATCTCAATCTCCGGGGCATCATGATCATCTTCGTCACCGGCATGACACCATGATCTCCATCATTGTGTCTTCATGAAGTTGTCACGTCAACTATTACTTCTACTACTATGGCTAACGTTTTAGCAATAAAGTAAAGTAATTACATGACGTTTATGTTGACACGCAGGTCATAAATAAATTAAGACAACTCCTATGACTCCTACCGGTTGTCATACTCATCGACATGCAAGTCGTGATCTATTATATACATAAAACAGAAGTCAAACAAGCCATCACGTTCATCCATATAGGTTAAATTATCTTGACCGTCAATATTAGAAGTTAACGGTTGAGATATAAAAGATATAGCGTTACATATAAAAATACTATCGCGTACAAAGAGTTTAACATGTCACGTCTCACGTACCAAAAGTCCACCATAAGGAAAGTACCACAGCCAAATAATGAAGAGTCCTGTTGGGAGAAAAAAGTAAAATATTGTAACATACGAGCAGGTCCACCATTGATTTATCAAAACAAAAACAGGTCCACCACACGGACACATGCAATTTGAGTCCAACATGAGCACGTGCAAGGTCATGCCACGTACACATAGGAAACATGCGGGCTGCTCTTTCCATGAAAAAGAATACGCATAAACTGCTCTTTCGTACAAAAAGATAGTCACACTCTTCCTCAACAAAGAAAGTCTCACGTTGCAGCTATATATGCATGAGCTAAACGATGCGACGCTAGAACGTTTTGAAGACTCTTGGAGCATGGCTTACTTGGCACCAGTTAAATTTGGCGGGACTACTCGCCGGAGATCTGGGATGGCAGGACCCAGGAAGAAGCATGGTGCTAGCACAACGACAACGTAACTTGTGACACGGCCCATCTCAGAGGCCGTCGACATATCGTGGTCGCAAGCACGAAGACACAACCAGGCTGTCGGCCATCCGTACAGTCAATTCAAAAGATTGCACTAGCGCTCGACATCAAGGTTGCAGGTATGAACACTCGGCTAGGTTGTCGGGCACGGCCACATTTTCACTTGCATAGATTGCGCCGTCCAGACGTGATGGGGTGATGCACCAGTCCGATCAAGGAGTTTTCCTTCTCTTGATGATGAGGCGCTTCCTCGGCCTCCATGACCGCGGACAAGACTATGGGTAGAACGAGATGCTACTTGGCCAGTCTATGTACAACGACATGTCGACGCCATTGGTGATTGCAGTGCAGTCCACAGATGAGAAGCAGTAATGGGTGCATTGCAGGACAATCAGGTAGCTACACATTCTTGATTGCTTCATAGGTACTTCCACAAAGTCTTCTCATCCTACGAAACATTGAATGTATAATCTGTAACAATCTGTTTGAATTTGAATGCATAAAAGGCATGTGTATACGTACATGTGTACCCAGACTGGGCGATGCCAACCTACGGCAAGCAACGGTGGCTTACGAACTGAAACTAGACAAGAACATTATCCCAATGGAGCTTCAGAAGTTCAGATACATGTATGTCAAGAACGCTAAACAGCCTGCCGTACACGTGAAAAACCATCGGTGAAGCTAATGAAACCTACTCTGAGGTCACATTCATCGTAGCTAGGTTCAGATGTAATAATACTGGCATTATTATTTATCAGATTGCACTTAGCCAGTTGTGATAAATCAAGCGTAGACTGAATACATATCCAAAGTATGAGTGCATGTGAGCAATCGGGATAGAATTCGGGTAGCATTGCATGTTTTTTTTTGAGGTCATATGTGATGTCAGAAAAATACCAGGTTTGGGCATCATGCCTTCCCCTTTTTTCTTTGCAGGGATTCTTTCCATTGTTGCACCCGTAGATTGAAATAGAAAAGTCACACCTTCATTAACCGGATGTGACGAGAACTTAAATTTAAGTACAATCACATATAGTTTATGAAACTTTCCGGTTGATTTAGTACATTTTGTGTTTTTTAATTTTTCTCCATGATAATCTAAAATATTGGTTTGACAATATCATGCTTTAATGGCGACATGATCATTTTATGTGGAGGAAAGTTTACAATAAAATCAGGAGAGCAAAAACTGGCTAGATGATGCGATTTTGCAGAACATGTGAAGCCAAATCCCCCTCACAATAGACATGGGAAACCCACTCGAGCATATTGATGAGTAATTTATAGGGAAGGGCAAATAGAGCCACTAATCCATGACGCACACTGATGAGATGTTGTTTCAGAAGGTTAATCAGAGGGGGTGTGTCTCTCTATGCGCGCGCGTGTGTCACACACACACACACACACACACACAGAGAGAGAGAGAGAGAGAGAGAGAGAGAGAGAACATGGAGTGGCTACATACTTCTCATCGTGATTGAACTCATAAAAAATCCATGTTTCTCAAGGAAATTTAAAGACAAAAAATTCAAAGTTATTAGTACAATTTCCCTAATAAAAAACACCTATATACTTGGCTGATGCACCAGACAAAGGCATCACCAATGCATACACATAAGTACATGCATTCATGGACTATATGTTTCAACTGAAGATGTACGTTTTCACAAATACACATTTAAATTGAATCATTTTATATTATTCGTTATCAGTCAAAAAACCTTCATTAGCTTCAACACCCCTTACCCATGAACTAAATTAGCTCAATGCATAATTTTTAAAATTATGATAATATACCATGTTTATTTTAAAATATAAAAGGTATTTAAAATGACAAAATATAGCTTCTAACATATGAAATTATGAATTTAAAAATCAAGTGACAAGTGCATACACACATGTACATAATTCTTGGACCATATTTCTGAATTGAAAATGTTTTTATCATATATACATAATTAAATTTAATGGTTCTATATTATTCTTTATCATTCAGGAAAAAATATGAGTTTTAACACACCTTAGACAACTAAATGGGCTCAATAGATAATTGTAAAACTTATGATAGTATGATGTTTATTTTATAATGCAAAAAATATTTAACACGACTAAACATAGCTTCTAGCATGTGAAATTGTGAATTGAAAACTCTAGCCGCGCAAATGCGCGGGTGACCGCGCTAGTTCCTATTACAATAACATGATCATCTCATACATCACATATATCATTCATCACAACTTTTGGCCATATCACATCACATAGCACTTGCTGCAAAAACTAGTTAGACGTCCTCTAATTGTTGTTGCATGTTTTACGTGGCTGCAATAGGGTTCTAGCAAGAACGTTTTCTTACCTACGTAAAAACCACAACGTGATTTGCCAACTTCTATTTACCCTTCATAAGGACCCTTTTCATCGAATCCGCTCCAACTAAAGTGAGAGAGACAGACACCCGCTAGCCACCTTATGCAACTAGTGCATGTCAGTCGGTGGAACCTGTCTCACGTAAGCGTACGTGTAAGCTCGGTCCGGGCCGCTTCATCCCACAATACCGCTGAAGCAAAATAAGACTAGTAGTGGCAAGAAGGTTGACAACATCTACGCCCACAACAAATTTGTGTTCTACTCGTGCAAAGAGAACTACGCATAGACCTAGCTCATGATGCCACTGTTGGAGAACGTTGCAAAAAACAAAAAAACTTCCTATGTTTCACCAAGATCAATCTATGGAGTCAACTAGCAACGAGAGGAGAGTGCATCTACATACCCTTGTAGATCGCGAGCGGAAGCGTTCAAGAAAACGGGGATGATGGAGTCGTACTCGCCGTGATCCAAATCACCGATGACCAAGTGCCGAACGGACAACACCTCCGTGTTCAACACACGTACGGTTGGGGAAGACGTTTCCTCCTTCTTGATCCAGCAAGGGGAAGGAGAGGTTGATGGAGATCCAGCAGCACGACGGCATGGTGGTGGGTGCAGCAGTGATCGCAGCAGGGCTTCGCCGAGCTTCTGCGAGAGGGAGAGGTGTAGCAGGGGAGAGGGAGGCGCCAAGACTTGGGGTGCGGCTGCCCTCCCTCCCCCCTTTATATAGGCCCCCTGGGGGGGCGCCGGCCCTAGGAGATGGGATCTCCTTGGGGGGGCGGCGGCCAAGGGGGAGGCTTGCCCCCCAAGGCAAGTGGAGGCGCCCCCCCACCCTAGGGTTTCCAACCCTAGGCATAGGGGGGGCCAAGGGGGGCGCACCAGCCCACTAGGGGCTGGTTCTCCTCCCCACTTCAGCCCATGGGGCCCTCCGGGATGGGTGGCCCCACCCGGTGGACCCCTGGGACCCATCCGGTGGTCCAGGTACAATACCGGTGACTTCAAATCCTTCCCGATGGCCGAAACTGCACTTCCTATATATAATTCTTCACCTCCGGACCATTCCGGAACTCCTCGTGACGTCCAGGATATCATCCGGGATTCCGAACAACTTTCGGATTACTGCATATTCATATCTCTACAACCCTAGCCTCACCGAACCTTAAGTGTGTAGACCCTACGGGTTCGGGAGACATGCAGACATGACCGAGATGACTCTCCGGTCAATAACCAACAACGGGATCTGGATACCCATGTTGGCTCCCACATGCTCCACGATGATCTCATCGGATGAACCACGATGTCGAGGATTCAAGTAATCCCGTATACAATTCCCTTTGTCAATCGGTACGTTACTTGCCCGAGATTCGATCGTCGGTATCCCAATACCTCGTTCAATCTCGTTACCAGCAAGTCACTTTACTCGTACTGTAATGCATGATCCCGTGACCAACCACTTGGTCACATTGAGCTCATTATGATGATGCATTACCGAGTGGGCCCAGAGATACCTCTCCGTCATACGGAGTGACAAATCCCAGTCTCGATCCGTGTCAACCCAACAGATGCTTTCGGGGATGCCTGTAATATACCTTCATAGTCACTAGTTACGTTGTGACGTTTGGCACACCCAAAGCACTCCTACGGCATTCGGGAGTTACACGATCTCATGGTCTAAGGAAATGATACTTAACATTGGAAAAGCTTTAGCAAACGAACTACACGATCTTGTGCTAGGCTTAGGATTGGGTCTTGTCCATCACATCATTCTCCTAATGATGTGATCTCGTTATCAATGACATCTAATGCCCATAGTCAGGAAACAATGACTATCTGTTGATCAACGAGCTAGTCAACTAGAGGCTCACTAGGGACATGTTGTGGTCTATGTATTCACACATGTATTACGATTTCCGGATAACACAATTATAGCATGAACAATAGACAATTATCATGAACAAGGAAATATAATAATAATCCTTTTATTATTACCTCTAGGGCATATTTCCAACACTAGATGCATGTTGGATAGCGGTCGATGTGTGTAGTAATAGTAGTACATGCAGGCAGGAGTCGGTCTACTAATCTTGGACGCGATTCCTATATACATGATCATTGCCTTGGATATCGTCATAATGATTTGCTTTTCTATCAATTGCCCTACAGTAATTTGTGTATCCACCATATGCTATTTTCTCGAGAGAATCCTCTAGTGAAAACTATGGCCCAGGGGTCTATTTTCTATCATATATTAAATCCAAAATACCTTGCTGCAATTTTTCTTTATTTATTTTGTTTGTATTTTTGTTAGATCTATTTATCAAACCCTATACAATTTAATCTAACTCAATACCGTTGAGGGATTGACAACCCCTCTTATGCGTTGGGTTGCAAGTATTTGTTGTTTCTGTGCAGGTGTTGTTTACATAGTGTTGCTTGGTTCTCCTACTGGATTTATAACCTTGGTTTCATAATTGAGGGAAATACTTACCTCTGCTGTGCTGCATCATCCTCTCCTTTTCGGGGGAATACCAATGTAGATTACAAGCATAAGTGGTAGCGACGTCCCACCTCTCCCATGCGGTGGCGCCGATGTGAAGCTCTCGCGGGCAGCGGCAGCGACAACAGCATCAAGCTCTCCTATGCAGCAATGGCATGAAGATCTTCTAGACAGCGACGCCAACAACATGGGCGGTGGTGGCGGCTTGAGAAATGACAGCAACAGTGTGATTCGACTCCGAATCATTCACCGTTGCGCATCTTATGTGTATGACTAAACTGATGTATATGTTATCGAATAATGAGTATATTTGCCTGGGTGAAGAATTTTTTACTACAATGTTGATGGTGCTTTGTGTAATCTTGTTGAAGAATTCTTTTCTACATATAGAGCAGCAACCTCTGTACAGAAACACATTACATTTTTTTTCAGTTTCTTTATCTCTCTCATTTTCTTTGTCGCCTCTATCTCCGCCGGAGAACTCCAATGTGTTGTCGCCCTGCGCTCGTCGTGAAGATGAACAGACGAACACGCGAAGGGGTTTGGGAAGGGTTATTTGACCTACGCTCTATTTCATGGCAACATCCACTGGTATAGTGACATGCCATACAAATGGTTTTTTACCCCTTTCCGCGACGGCATTGGTAACCGTCGCCAAGTGAGTGTGGGCGATAGGGGGTCCTTCCCACATGACCCAAAAATCGTCGGGGATAGGCCCCCCTGGGACACAGTCTAGGGCCGTGTGCGATCGGGCGAGGCATAGAAACCCAACCATTTCCGTAGGTATGTACATCCCACACGGTAATCCGAGAAAATCATTTCCATAGGTATGTACATCCCACACGGTAATCCGAGAAAATCATTTCCGTAGGTATGTACATCCCACACGGTGAATCCCAGAAAATCATTTCCGTAGGTATGTATATCACACACAGTTAATCCAAGAAATACGTTTCTGTTCTTATGTACATCCCACACAGTCAATCCAGGCAAAACATTTCCGTTCATACGTACATCCCACACGGTTCTTTGTGTGGAAACGTTTGTGCAAGGTGGCCTAACGCAAACAGTTCGCTGCCGGAAGCCGTGTGTGATTGTTAGTTGATCGAACACGCCTACTTTCTAGAAACCGTGCGGGTTGTTTGAGTTCATCACCCACTGTGATGTCTGAGTAACCGTCTGCAATAGAAAACCCCCAAATAAGCAGGGTAATTAGCCTATTATTGATAATACATGCACTAATCAAACTAATATTTCTTATAAAACACGCCAGATATTTCATATCCGTATAAAAGCAACTAGGATTTCATAATCGAATTACATCAGATAGCTTCGGCACTCAGTTACGCCATTACACAACAGCGCCAAGTTTCATATGCAGCATCAAAAACCTTTGGAAAGTAGCATCATACACGGTAAATAGACAGATGAATCTCATTTAGGAAACTGCAGAAGCGGAAGGCAAATATTGAGCCTTCAGTGATGTTGAATGTCCTTGCAACTTTAGGCCAGTGGCTATGGATAACTGCCCACCCAACCTTCGTCCTCTTCAGCAAGACTTCAATATTGTACCGTGGGTGTTGAATGAATACCTTCCTCGCCTCTTGACCATGCAGGTGGTTTGAGAGGTAATCATCGGTGAACTGCTTCGAAAATTACTGAAAACAAAGCTATGCGTAAATCACTGTTGTAAATTTTGAAATGGCGCAAGGGGTAAAAACAAGGTAAAAGAGTTGGTACCATCCTATAGTTGACTGATGTCTTCTTCATTGTGCAAACAAAGATCTTGTTGTTATTCGTTGCAAGTTTCTTCATCCTAAAAATCTTTCTGAGTTTCTCGACTTGACTGATATTCATGAACATCTCATTTCCCCATATGCAAAATGGGCCGAACAGTGGGTCTAAGCCTCTAACAGCAGGACCTACATGTGCAAGACCAAATTGTAAGAAACCTAAATATTAGAATGATTCCTGCAACTGCACAATAATGTGCTATTAGCCAAAGGACCCTGCTAGAACAAACCTCGATGGTAAACCGCAGTGTCTCCCATTGTTTCCCTGCAACACACATAAGGAAGATCTTGATCAGGTTAACTGAGAGTTGCCATACTATCAGTAGAATATGTATTGAGTACAGCCAAATTCAATTGGTGTCACGTGCATAACAATACAAAATTGTACCTACAACAAATGAAAATCAAATTGCAGAACTGAACCAAACAGTTAAATGGATAGCAGACCAAATGAATCAAAATAGTTAACTGAGCACGACATTGCAGAATAGAAACATGTACTAGAAGATAAGACAGTTAACAAAACAAAGAATGCTTGAGAACGGTACTAGGAAATGTAGCAATTGTTGGACCAAACTGTTAACGGAACATTACATTTCAGAGGACCAAACTGTTAACTGAACATCAGATTGCATATTAACATTACAAAAGACAAATCACTAGAAGGCACTGGCGGTGGCCTCGAGAAAACAGCACGAACTGTATTTTAAAGTAGACAACCGTGTGGCAGTGTCGAAGGTGGCCTCGAAGATGAGGTGCTCCTCCAAGATCTGGCGGTCGACACGCATGGCAGCCATAGCGACCTCGTGCGCGCGTGCGGCCGCATGCTACTGAGCTCCACATTATACTACGTGCAAAATGGATGCAGGCGGCGCTTAATTGGAGGAGGGGGCAGTGATTTCAGTGAAAGGTGTCGCGCCATTGGTCGGGGCATGTGGGACATGAAAGGAGGAGGATGGTGTGGGTGGGGTGTGGATTACCTGACCATATCGACGAGGCTGCACAGCAACAAGAAGGGTCGGCGACGAGGAGGCCGCGCAGCAAGAAGAAGGGTCGCCGCGCGAGGAGGCAACACTGCAAGAAGAAGGGTAGCCGGCGAGGAGGCGGCGCTGCAAGAAGAAGGGTCGCCGATGAGGAGGCTGAGCTGCCAGTAAGTAGTAGTGAAGGTTTGAACTTGGAAAGCAAGGAGGAACAGTGGAAATGTGGCTTTTGGTAGGAGGAAGGGGCAGGGAGATAGATATTTCCGCGGTGGCAAAAAAACGCTCTATGCCGGGAGAAACTGGCGCGCAAGTGTGCTTCAAGCGGGGGCGGTGGACTGTAGACGACGAAGCTTCCTGCATAAGCCAGACAAGACGGTGTGCCAAGATATTTTATATCGCATCCCACACGATTCTTTCTAGTAAACTGTTTGTGGTATACCTGACTTTTTTTCATTATGTTTTGAAAGACAAAATAGTGTTATGGAGGGAAAGGATGATGTTTGAATTGCTACAACATTTACGTACAGTGAACATGCAACTAGTACATGAGTGTCGTGTTTAAATTTGGAATTTTTCGGGACTCGTTTGGCATTTTTATGCATTAATTGAGTTTCTGGGCATTTAATGTGCATAATTCAAATTTGAATTACAAGCACATGCTCGAATGCAAAAAAGTTTGTTAAAAAATCACACGTGTGTCTTTGGGTGCGTTTATAGGTCCCATGCAAGAAATGGGAATGACATTCAAACATCTGGGCGTTGTGGCTCAGCCGGAAAGTTGAGAAACTTGGTTTTTAAATTCCTGTAAATCCAAAACACGCCTGGAAATCATGAAACTTGGCATGATGTCATGACATGGCACCAACATGCTGCGGTAATTTTTTGGCCGAATTGGGACAAGCTTTGGTGTAAGCTTCTTGCAAACCGGAGCTTCCCTCAAGAAGGCTCGTCGTTCCGAGAGGGAACGTGTCACCTTCGTGTGCGAAACAAGATACGTACACTGCCTTCTCCCACCTTAATTTTTTTACACAGGCAGATTAGACCAAATAGAAGTATCGTGCTAAATTTTGGAATTATTCCGGGTTCGTTTGGCCTTTTTTATACATTAATTGAGTTTTTGCGCATTTAATGTGCATAATTCAAATTTGAATTACAAGCACATGCTCAAGTACACCAAAGTTGGTTGAAAAATCACATGTGTGTCCTTGGGTGTATTTATAGGTCCCATGCAAGAAATGAGAATGAAATTCAAACATCTGGGCATCGTGGCTCGGCCGGAAAAATTGAGAAACTTGTTTTTTTAATTCCTGTAAATCGAAAACATGCCTGAAAATCATGAAACTTGGCATAGTGTCATGACATGGCACCAACATGTCATGGTAAATTTTTGGCCGAATTGGGACAAGCTTCGGTGTAAGCTTCTTGCAAACCGGAGCTTTCCTCAAGAAGGCTCGTGCTTCCGAGAAGGAACGTGTCACCATCGTGTGCGAAACGAGATACGTACACTGCCTTCTCCCGCCTTAATTTTTTTACACAGGCAGATTAGACCAAATAGAAGTATCGTGCTAAATTTTGGAATTATTCCGGGTTCGTTTGGCCTTTTTTATGCATTAATTGAGTTTCTGCGCATTTAATGTGCATAATTCAAATTTGAACTACAAGCACATGCTCTAGTGAACCAAAGTTGGTTGAAAAATCACATGTGTGTCCTTGGGTGAATTTATAGGTCACATGCAAGAAATGGGAATGAAATTCAAACATCTGGGCATCTTGGCTCGGCCGGAAAGATTGAGAAACTTGGTTTTTTCCCTGTAAATCCAAAACACGCCTGAAAATCATGAAACTTGGCATGGTGTCATGACATAGCACCAACATGTTGTGGTAATTTTTCTGTCCAATTTGCGAAGGCGCACACATTAACAATCAACAAAGTCATTTTGGAACAAGTGCTATCAGGTTACAAATCGGAAACACGAGTATTATTGAAACCGTGGGTGTTCTACTTACCATTTACGTGCCGCCATGCGTCCGCTTTTTTTATTGGCTAGGCGGTGCCGTGCGGGGTAGCTATTTGAGTACGGGTGATGTGCGATCAGACCCCTGCGCGTGCTCATCGGGAGGAGAGCCCTTTGACCGCTACCTGCCGTGCACCTCCCTCCCAACATCTCCATTAATGGTGCCCGAGCCCCTGTTCACGGCGTGGCTATGTGTCTCACTGGACTGAGATTTAAGAGAGAAAAATGAAAATCTGAAAAGAAAGTTTTGCACGGATCTTGATGTAAGATCTGACAGACCTATATAGCATCGACTGTGACTTATAGCAAGCATGATGAATATAAGGACAATGACAATGGATAATGATTGTCTTACATATTTAGGAACATAATTAAAAAAAGCCACATGCGCAACGCCCAAAATACACAAGGGCAAAAGGAGAAGGAAGAGAACGATCTGCCTCGCTGATCTTTACGTTGTTGTAGGCCGCGGGAACTAGTCTCCGCGGCGAGTGGCGATGAGCTCTTTCTTGTCCTCAAGATGCTGCTTGAGAGCATCCACGGATTCCTCCACCAGCCTTTTGCGCTCGATGCGCAGCATGGCATTCTCGTCCATAAGTTTCTCAACGATGACGCCGGTCCTCTTCAACAAGGCGCTCGGCCCGGAGCTTTGCATTGCTCTCATTTAGTTGTCGGATGACGCCGGCAAAAGAGGCTTTCATGTCATCCTGCAACCTCGCCTAGCCGGAGATCTGATCCATCTGGCTATGGACGATGGTGCGGGAGGACACCTGTAAGAGTCCTCGCCTGCCCGCGAGACATTTTCACAGGCTACCACGGCGCTGGAGGACATCTCTACTGCATTCGCGGTGCGGCGGGACATCTCTTCTGCTTCCACGGCGCAGTCGGACCAGTCTGCCGCATCGACGGCACGGCGAGACCTGTGTGCTGCTTCGACGGTGCTGCGGGACCTCTGTGCTGCTACGGCCGCGCGGCGGGACATGTCGGCTGCGTTCGCGGCGAGGCGGGACATCTCTTGTGCTTCCGCTTCCATGCTTACATCTCCCTGGTGGCAATCTGTCGACCCAGAACTCACGCTGGCCATCGCAGACGCAAAGGGAACGATGATGAATGACTTTGTTTTTCTGGATGAGGAGTTGAGGAGGAATGTGCAGTCATCTTAGAGTAGTAGTATTTATAACCGAGTAGTAATACGCTCCTAAGTGGGAAACCGTTTAGGTTTTGATTGGTGTGAACAGGTTTGCAATTTGGAATGTGACGGGACACATGCTCAAAATTTACTAACGGTTATAAGTGCGGCACTATTTCCGGAAGGCGTAACGTGGGCACATACGCACGCCTTCTCGGCAGCGTACGTGGCGTTTGCACCATAGGGTGCACCGCAATAGGCAACGCCAGCACACGTCTTGTTCCAACAATCGTGCGTGCTCGTTATTACCATCGCGCATGCTTCTTTTAATTAGAATGTGTGTGCCCGTCTAGCGCACACACGTTAATCTATCTAACTGCTTTAGTTTGTTGTGGCTAATCGCAAACAGTTCATCCATGTGAAGTGTATGCCATCAATCACAGACACTTTGATCTGGCTGACCCATTTCTGTTATGTTGCCTAATTGCAAACATTTAATCCTTCTGAAGCGTATGCACTCAATCACACACACCTTCATCAAGCTACCCGATTCTTTTGTTCCACCTCATTGCAAACAGTTCATTGGACTGAACCGTATGCCCTGCATCGCACACGCAACTAAAATCTGAACCATGTTTGTTGCATCCTCCATCGCAAATGTTTTATACATTTTTAACGGTTTCCATACACCATCGTTTGCGATTATTGCATCGCACGCAGTTTCTCGAAGGGTCTCTGATCGTAGTGTCGCGTTAGCAGCATCCTGCAGTAGTGATTGGGTTGTTTTTACAAGATTTCATTCCACCCCATCATTAAGGACTTTCCGAAAATATATGATGTATGATCAGGGGTTTCTAAGAACCTAGCGCTGACATGGTGTCAGGTCTGGCAGTTGCTTGAGTCTTTTGTACCAAACTTTTACCGCATCGTGAGTTTAGTGACCACTTTTATGATTTTTTTTTTCAAGTTTGTGTATGGATTTGTTAACGTTGTGCAAGTTCGTGTACTACTGGTGATATTAACTCTAAAAATAAAACGGAAAGCCGGGATAGCACCCGATGACTAGTATGGCATCGATGCCAGCCAAATTCTTAGATTAGGACGGTAACTGAGCATAATGACCAGGATCCTAAGCCTGGCGCCTGCCTTAGAGCCTTTATGGTCAGGCATCCCAAACCCGCCTCAGATGCCCGATCAGGCGACACGGTCACTGACCGGTCACGAAAATTCAACCTAGATGGGCGCCTCAAACGGGCCTCAAATGTCCCAGCTGTCCGATACCCCTTAATACGTCCATTTTGCATCATGTTTTCTTACTATTATTTTTTTATGTTTTGGATTGTTATTTCACTTTATGATGCAATCTTAATGCCTTTTCTCTCTTATTTTGCAAGTTTCACACAAAGAGGGAGATTGCCGGCAACTGGAATTCTGGACGTGGACAGGCTACAACAGAGATAGCTATTCTACACAACTCCAAATGAGCTAAAAAATCACAGAGAATTATTTTGAAATATGAACAATACTGGAAGAAAAATTACCAGAAGGGGGCGCGACTGATGAGTGCTACTTGTGAGTTGCGTTGGGATTTCCTCGAAGAAGAGAGGATGATGCAGTACAGTAGAGATAATTATTTCCCTCAGTTAAGAACCAAGGTTATCAATCCAGTATGAGAACCACACGAAACGTCATTAACAGCACATACACACAAAAGAGCAAATACTTGCACCCAACGTGATCAAGGGGGTTGTCAATATTGCAAGGATCAAATCTGACAGTGATAGATAGATAAATAAAACATCAAATAAAAGAATGGTAAATAAATTGTAGCAAGGTATTTATGGATTTAATGTATGATAAAAGTAGACCCAGGGGCCTGATGCGGCTTGAAACTACGTCGGTATTTCCGCAAAGAGGAAGGGATGATGCAGTACAGCTGCGGTAGGTATTTCGCTCAGTTATGAAACCAAGGTATCAATCTAGTAGGAGAACCAAGTAGCACTATGTAAACGGTAACTGCACACAAAGAACAAATCCTTGCAACCCAACAAGTAAGAGGGGTTGTCAATCCCTCCTCGATAAAAAGATAGATTAATTTGTATGTGTTTGGATAAATAGATCTGAATAAAACACGAAATAAAATAAGTAAAGAAAAAGTGCAGCAAGGTATTTTTGGGTTTTTGGAATAATAGATCTGAAAACAAATACGACAAAAGATAGATCGAGAAGCAAATATGATAATAGATAGACTCGAGGGCTATAGATTTCAGTAGTGGCTTCTCTCGAGAAAATAGCACACGGCGGGTAAAAAATTACTGTTGGGCAATTGATAGAAGAACGAATAATTATGACAACATCCAAGGCAATGATCAATATATAGGCATCACGTCCAAGATTAGTAGACCAAAACAATTCTGCATCTATGCTACCTCTTGAGCAGTGCGTTTGATTTCCCCGAAGAGGAGAGGATGATGCAGCAAAGTCGCGTAAGTATTTCCCTCAATTTTTGAGAACCAAGGTATCAATCCAGTAGGAGGCCACGCGCGAGTCCCCCGTACCTACACAAAACAATAGCTCAACGCGACCAACGCGATTAGGGGTTGTCAATCCCTTCACGGTCACTTACGAGAGTGAGATCTGATAGAGATGATAGATAATATTTTTGGTATTTTTGATATAAAGATGCAATGTAAAATAAAAGGCAAAGTAAAAAAGCAAAGCAATAATAAAGTGATTGGAGATTGATATGATGAGAATAGACCCGGGGGCCATAGGTTTCACTAGTGGCTTCTCTCAAGAGCATACGTATTTCTACGGTGGGTGAACAAATTACTATTGAGCAATTGACAGAATTGAGCATAGTTATGAGAATATCTAGGTATGATCATGTATATAGGCATCACGTCCGAGACAAGTAGACCAACTCCTGCCTGCATCTACTACTATTACTCCACTCATCGACCGCTATCCAGCATGCATCTAGAGTATTAAGTTAATGAAAATGGAGTAACGCCTTAAGCAAGATGACATGATGTAGAGGAATAAATTCATGAAATATGATAAATACCCCATCTTGTTATCCTCGATGGCAACAATACAACACGTGCCTTGCTGCCCCTACTGTCACTAGGAAAGGACGCCGCAAGATTGAACCCAAAGCTAAGCACTTCTCCCATTGCAAGAAAAACCAATCTAGTAGGCCAAACCAAACTGATAATTCGAAGAGACTTGCAAAGATAACCAATCATACATAAAAGAATTCAGAGAAGATTCAAATATTGTTCATAGATAATCTTGATCATAAACCCACAATTCATCGGTCTCAACAAACACACCGCAAAAAGAAGATTACATCGAATAGATCTCCACGAGAGAGGGGGAGAACATTGTATTGAGATCCAAAAAGAGAGAAGAAGCCATCTAGCTACTAACCATGGACCCGAAGGTCTGAGGTAAACTACTCACACTTCATCGGAGGGGCTATGGTGATGATGTAGAAGCCCTCCGTGATGGATGCCCCCTCCGGCGGAGCTCCAGAACAGGCCCCAAGATGGGATCTCGTGGATACATAAGGTTGCGGTGGTGGAATTAGGTTTTTGGCTCCGTATCTGATCGTTTGGGGGTATGTAGGTATATATAGGAGGAAGGAGTACATCGGTGGAGCTTCGAGGGGCCCATGAGGCAGGGGGCGCGCCCTAGGGGGGGACCTCCACCCTCGTGATCGCCTCTCTTCTTTGTTGACGGAGGGTCCAAGTCTCCTGGATCATATCTGATGAGAAAATCATGTTCCGAAGGTTTCATTCCTTTTGGACTCTGTTTGATATTCTGTTTCTTCGAAACACTGAAATAGGCAAAAGACAGCAATTCTGGGCTGGGCCTCCGGTTAATAGGTTAGTCCCAAAAGTAATATAAAAGTGGAAAATAAAGCCCAATATAGTCCAAAACAGTAGATAATATAGCATGGAGCAAACAAAAATTATAGATACGTTGGAGACATATCAGGCACCCCCAAGCTTAATTCCTGCTCGTCCTCGAGTAGGTAAATGATAAAAAGATATTTTTTTTATGCGGAGTGCTACTTGGCATAATTTCAATGTAAATCTTCTCAATTGTGATATGAATGTTCAGATCCGAAAGATTCAAGACAAAAGTTCATATTGACATAAAAATAATAATACTGCAAGCATACTAACAAAGCAATTATGTCTTCTCAAAGTAACATGGCCAAAGAAAGTTTATCCCTACAAAATCATATAGTTTAGTCATGCTCCACTTTCGTCACACAAGAATGCTCTCATCATGCACAACCCCGATGACAAGCCAAGCAATTGTTTCATACTTTAATAATCTCAAACTCATAAACCTTCACGCAATACATGAGCGTGAGCCATGGATATAGCACTATGGGTGGAATAGAATATGATGATGGGGGTTATGTGGAGAAGACAAAAAAGGAGAAGATCTCACATCAACGAGGCTAATCAATAGGCTATGGAGATGCCCATCGATTGATGTTAATGCAAGGAGTAGGGATTGCCATGCAACGGATGCACTAGAGCTAAAAATGTATGAAAGCTCAACAAAAGAAACTAAGTGGGTGTGCATCCAACTTGCTTGCTCACGAAGACCTAGGGCATTTGAGGAAGCCCATCGTTGGAATATACAAGCCAAGTTCTATAATGAAAGATTCCCACTAGTATATGAAAATGACAAAACAAGAGACTCTCTGTTATGAAGATTATGGTGCTACTTTGAAGCACTAGTGTGGAAAAAAAAGGATAGTAGCATTGCCCCTTTTTTCCTTCTCTTTTTTTTCTTTGGCCTTTTTTCCTTTTTTTATGGCCTTTCTCTTTTTTTTCCTCACTTGGGACAATGCTCTAGAAAATGATGATCATCACACTTCTATTTATTTACAACTCAATGGTTACAACTCGATACTAGAACAAAGTATGACTCTATATGAATGCCTCCGGCGGTGTACCGGGATATGCAATGAATCAAGAGTGACATGTATGCAAGAATTATGAACGGTGGCTTTGCCATGAATACTATGTCAACTACATGATCATGCTAGCAATATGACAATGATGGATGTGTCATGATGAATGGAATGGTGGAAAGTTGCATGGCAATATATCTCGGAATGGCTATGGAAATGCCATAATAGGTAGGTATGGTGGCTGTGTTGAGGAAGATATAAGGAGGTTTATGTGTGAAAGAGCATATCATATCACGGGGTTTGGATGCACCGGTGAAGTTTGCACCAACTCTCAATGTTAGAAAGGGCAATGCACGGTACCGAAGAGGCTAGCAATGATGGAAGGGTGAGAGTGCGTATAATCCATGGACTCAACATTAGTCATAAAGAACTCATATACTTATTGAAAAAATCTACAAGTCATCAAAAACCAAAGCATCACGCGCATGCTCCTAGGGGGATAGATTGGTAGGAAAAGACCATCGCTCGTCCCCGACCGCCACTCATAAGGAGGACAATCAAATAACACCTCATGTTTCAAATTTGTTACATAACGTTTACCATACGTGCATGCTACGTGACTTGCCAAATTCAACACAAGAACTTCTCAAATTCACAATTACTCTACTAGCATGACTTTGATATTATCACCTCCATATCTCAAAACAATTATCAAGCATCAAACTTTTCTTAGTATTCAACGCACTCAAAAGAAAGTTTTACAAATCTTGAATACCAAGCATATTATTATTTTTAAGCAAATTACCATGCTATTAAGACTCTCAAAATAATCTAAGTGAAGCATGAGAGATAAATAGTTTATTTAAAACAAATCCACCACCGTGCTCTAAAAGATCTAAGTGAAGCACACAGAGCAAAACTATAAAGCTCAAAAGATATAAGTGAAGCACATAGAGTATTCTATCAAATTCCAGTTCATGTATGGCTCTCTCAAAAGGTGTGTACAGCAAGGATGATTGTGGTAAACTAAAAAACTAAAAATCAAGGATGATTGTGGTAAACTAAAAAGCAAATACTCAAATCATACAAGACACTCCAAGCAAAACACATATCATGTGGTGAATAAAAATATAGCTCCAAGTAAAATTACCGATGGAAGTAGACAAAAGAGGGGATGCTTTCTGGGGCATCCCCAAGCTTTGACTTTTTTGTGTCCTTGTATTATCTTGGGGGTGCCATGGGCATCCCCAAGTTTAGGCTCTTTCCACTCCTTGTTCCATAATCCATCAAAAGAATTTACCCAAAACTTGAAAACTTCACAACACAAAACTCAACAGAAATCTCGTGAGCTCCGTTAGCGAAAGAAAACAAAAGAACACTTCAAGGTACTGTAATGAACTCATTTTTTATTTATATTTGTGTTAAAACTAATGTATTCCAACTTCTCTATGGATTATAAACTATTTTACTAGCCATATATTCATCAAAATAAGCAAACAACACACGAAAAACAGAATCTGTCAAAAACAGAACAGTCTGTAGTAATCTGTAACTAACGCAAACTTATGGAACTCCAAAAAATCATCCCAAATAGGAAGACCTAGGCAATTTGTTTATTGATCAGAAGCAATTGGAATCACTATTTTATCACGTTCTAATGATTTTTAACAATTGTTTTCGTGAACAGAAAGTTTCTGGAAATTACAGCAAGATCAAATAACTATCATCCAAGAAGATCCTATAGGTTTAACTTGGCACAAACACTAATTAAAAGATAAAACCACATCTAAACAGAAGGTAGATGGATTATTTATTCCTAAACAGAAGGAAAAACAAAAACTAAAATAAAATTGGGTTGCCTCCCAACAAGCGCTATCGTTTAACGCCCCTAGCTAGGCATAAAAGCAATGATAGATCTAGGTAGAGTCATCTTGATTCTTAGTTCTTTTAGCGACGTTATGCTCGAATCCGGGAGGTTCTTTACGTTTCCCTTCATATTCAGAAATCTTGAGATCTAACGAATCCAACCGCTTATTGCAAAGAGTAATCAACTGTTGGAAATATGCCCTAGAGGCAATAATAAAAGCATTATTATTATATTTCCTTATTCATGATAATTGTCTTTATTTGTGCTATAATTGTGTTATCCGGAAATCGTAATACATGTGTGAATAACAGACAACAACGTGTCCCTAGTAAGCCTCTAGTTGACTAGCTCGTTGATCAATAGATAGTCATGGTTTCCTGACTATGGGCATTGGATGTCAATGATAACGAGATCACATCATTAGGAGAATGATGTGATGGACAAGACCCAATCCTAAACATAGCATAAGATCGCATAGTTCGTTTGCTAGAGTTTTCCAATGTCAAGTATCCTTTCCTTAGACCATGAGATCGTGTAACTCCTGGATACCGTAGGAGTGCTTTGGGTGTGCCAAACATCACAACGTAACTGGGTGACTATAAAGGTATACTACGGGTATCTCTGAAAGTGTCTGTTGGGTTGACACGGATCGAGACTGGGATTTGTCACTCCTCTTGACGGAGAGGTATCACCGGGCCCTCTCGGTAATGCATCATCATAATGAGCTCAATGTGATCAAAGTGTTTGATCACGGGATCATGCATTACGGTACGAGAAAAGTGACTTGCCGGTAACGAGATTGAACGAGGTATTGGGATACCGACGATCGAATCTCGGGCAAGTAAAATACCGATTGACAAAGGGAATCGTATACGGGATTAATTGAATCCTCGACATCGTGGTTCATCCGATGAGATCATCGTGGAGCATGTGGGAGCCAACATGGGTATCCAGATCCCGCTGTTGGTTATTGCCCGAGAGCCGTCTCGGTCATGTCTGCATGTCTCCCGAACCCGTAGGGTCTACACACTTAAGGTTCGGTGACGCTAGGGTTGTGAAGATATGTATATGCAGTAAACCGAATGTTGTTCGGAGTCCCGGATGAGATCCCGGACGTCACGAGGAGTTTCGGAATGGTCCGGAGGTAAAGAATTATATATAGAAAGTGCTGTTTTGGCCATCGGGACAAGTTTCGGGGTTATCGATATTGTACCGGGACCACCGGAGGGTCCCGGGGGGTCCACCGGGTGGGGCCACCTGCCTCGGGGGGCACATGGGCTCTAGGGGTGCGCCTTTGCCTGCATGGGCCAAGGGGAACCAGCCCCTAGAGGCCCATGCGCCTAGGGTGGGGGAAACCCTAAAGGGGGGGCGCCCCCCTTGCTTGGGGGGCAAGCCCCACCCCTTGTTCGCTGCCCCCCTAGGAGATTGCACCTCCTAGGGCCGGCGCCCCCCCTAGGGGGCTATATAAAGGGGGAGGGGAGGGGGGCAGCCGCACCCTTGCTCCTGGCGCCTTCCTCTCCCTCTCCAACATCTCCTCCTCCTCCGTAGAGCTCGGCGAAGCCCTGCCGGAGTACTGCAGCTCAACCATCACCACGCCGTCGTGCTGCTGCTGGATCCATCTTCCCCAACCTCTCCTTTGCCTTGCTGGATCAAGAAGAAGGAGACGTTACGCTGACCGTACGTGTGTTGAACGCGGAGGTGCCGTCCTTTCGGTGCTAGGATCTCCGGTGATTTGGATCACGTCGTGTACGACTACCTCATCCCCGTTCGTTGAACGCTTCCGCTCGCGATCTACAAAGTGGTATGTAGATGCAATCTCTCTCCCGTGACTCGTTGCTAGATGAACTCATAGATGGATCTTGGTGAAACCGTAGGAAAATTTTTGTTTTCTGCAACGTTCTCCAACAGTGGCATCATGAGCTAGGTCTATGCGTAGTTCTTCTTGCGCGAGTAGAACACAATTTGTTGTGGGCGTAGATTTGTCAACTTTTCTTG
Source organism: Aegilops umbellulata (assembly GCA_032464435.1). Lineage (NCBI taxonomy): Eukaryota > Viridiplantae > Streptophyta > Magnoliopsida > Poales > Poaceae > Aegilops > Aegilops umbellulata. The sequence continues at coordinate 495,038,198 of CP136056.1, forward strand.
CCGCTACTAGTCTTATCTTGCTTCAGCGGTATTGTGGGATGAAGCGGCCCGGACCAACCTTACACGTACTCTTACGTGAGACCGGTTCCACCGACTAACATGCACTAGTTGCATAAGGTGGCTGGCGGGTGTCTGTCTTCATAGGATACCCAAAGGAGACAGTTGGGTACACCTTCTATCACAGATCCGAAGGCAAAACATTTGTTGCTAAAAATGGATCCTTTCTAGAGAAGGAGTTTCTCTCGAGAGAAGTTAGTGGGAGGAAAGTAGAACTTGACGAGGTAACTGTACCTGTGTTGGAAATATGCCCTAGAGGCAATAATAAAAGCATTATTATTATATTTCCTTGTTCATGATAATTGTCTTTATTCGTGCTATAATTGTGTTATCCGGAAATCGTAATACATGTGTGAATAACATACAACAATATGTCCCTAGTGAGCCTCTAGTTGACTAGCTCGGTGATCGACAGATAGTCATGGTTTCCTGACTACGGACATTGGATGTCATTGATAACGAGATCACATCATTAGGAGAATGATGTGATGGACGAGACCCAATCCTAAACATAGCATAAGATCGCATAGTTCGTTTGCTAGAGTTTTCCAATGTCAAGTATCCTTTCCTTAGACCATGAGATCGTGTAACTCCCGGATACCGTAGGAGTGCTTTGGGTGTGCCAAACGTCACAACGTAACTGGGTGACTATAAAGGTATACTACGGGTATCTCCGAAAGTGTCTGTTGGGTTGACACGGATCGAGACTGGGATTTGTCACTCCGCTTGATGGAGAGGTATCACTGGGCCCTCTCGGTAATGCATCATCATAATGAGCTCAATGTTATCAAAGTGCTTGATCACGGGATCATGCATTACGGTACGAGAAAAGTGACTTGCCGGTAACGAGATTGAACGAGGTATTGGAATACCGACGATCGAATCTCGGGCAAGTAAAATACCGATTGACAAAGGGAATCGTATACGGGATTAATTGAATCCTCGACATCGTGGTTCATCCGATGAGATCATCGTGGAGCATGTGGGAGCTAACATGGGTATCCAGATCCCGCTATTGGTTATTGCCCGAGAGCCGTCTCGGTCATGTCTGCATGTCTCCCGAACCCGTAGGGTCTACACACTTAAGGTTCGGTGATGCTAGGGTTGTGAAGATATGTATATGCAGTAACCCGAATGTTGTTCGGAGTCCCGGATGAGATCCCGGATGTCACGAGGAGTTTCGGAATAGTCCGTAGGTAAAGATTTATATATGGGAAGTCGTCATACGAACACCGGGAAGTTTCGGGGGCATATCCGTATTGTACCGGGGCCACCGGAGGAGTTCTGGGGGTCCACCGGGAGGGGCCACCTCTCCCGGAGGGCCTCATGGGCTGTATGAGGAAGGGAACCAGCCCAAAGTGGGCTGGTGCGCCTCCCCCCCCAAGGGCCCATGCGCCTAGGGTTGGGGGAACCCTAAAGGGGGCGCCCCCCTTGCTTGGGGGGCAAGTCCCCCCTCCCTGGCCGCCGCCCCCCTCTAGATCCCATCTAGAGGGGCCGCCCCCCCTTGCCCCTTCCCCTATAAATAGAGGGGTTAGGGGAGGGCAGCGCACCCTTGCTCCTGGCGCCTCCCTCTCCCTCCCCAACACCTCCTCCTCCTCCGTTGAGCACGGCGAAGCCCTGCTGGAGTACTGTAGTTCCACCATCACCACGCCGTCGTGCTGCTGCTGGAGCCATCTTCCCCAACCTCTCCTTTGCCTTGCTGGATCAAGAAGAAGGAGACGTTACGCTGACCGTACGTGTGTTGAACGCGGAGGTGCCGTCCTTTCGGTGCTAGGATCTCCGGTGATTTGTATCACGTCGTGTACGACTACCTCATCCCCATTCGTTGAACGCTTCCGCTTGCGATCTACAAAGTGGTATGTAGATGCAATCTCTCTCCCTTGACTCGTTGCTTAGATGAACTCATAGATGGATCTTGGTGAAACCGTAGGAAAATTTTTAATTTTCTGCTACGTTCCCCAACAGTGGCATCATGAGCTAGGTCTATGCGTAGTTCTCTATTGCACGAGTAGAACACAATTTGTTGTGGGCATAGATGTTGTCAACTTTCTTGCCGCTACTAGTCTTATCTTGCTTCAGCGGTATTGTGGGATGAAGCGGCCCGGACCAACCTTACACGTACTCTTACGTGAGACCGGTTCCACCGACTAACATGCACTAGTTGCATAATGTGGCTGGCGGGTGTCTGTCTCTCCCACTTTAGTTGGAGCGGATTCGATGAAAAGGGTCCTTATGAAGGGTAAATAGAAGTTGACAAATCACGTTGTGGCTTCCATGTAGGTAAGAAAACATTCTTGCTAGAACCCTAATTCAGCCACGTAAAACTTGCAACAACAATTAGAGGACGTCTAACTTGTTTTTGCAGCAAGTGCTTTGTGATATGATATGGCCAAAGTTGTGATGAATGATGAATGATCTATATGTGATGTATGAGATGTTCATGCTATTGTAATAGGAATCACGACTTGCATGTCGATGAGTATGACAACCGGCAGGAGCCATAGGAGTTGTCTTTATTTTTTCTATGACCTGCGTGTCATTGAGAAACGCCATGTAAATTACTTTACTTTATTGCTAAACGCGTTAGCCATATTAGTAGAAGTAATAGTTGGCGAGCAACTTCATGGAGACACGATGATGGAAATCATGATGATGGAGATCATGGTGTCAAGCCGGTGACAAGATGATCATGGAGCCCCAAGATGGAGATCAAAGGAGCTATGTGATATTGGCCATATCATGTCACGTTTATTATTTGATTGCATGTGATGTTTATCATGTTTTGCATCTTGTTTACTTAGAACGACGGTAGTAAATAAGATGATCCCTCATAATAATTTCAAGAAGTGTTCCCCCTAACTGTGCACCGTTGCGACAGTTCGTTGTTTCGAAGCACCACGTGATGATCGGGTGTGATAGATTCTAACGTTCACATACAACGGGTGTAAGAAAGATTTACACATGCAAACACTTAGGTTGACTTGACGAGCCTAGCATGTACAGACATGGCCTCGGAACACAAAAGACCGAAAGGTCGAGCATGAGTCGTATAGAAGATACGATCAACATGTAGATGTTCACCAATGTTGACTAGTTCGTCTCACGTGATGATCGGACACGGCCTAGTTGACTTGGATCATGTAATACTTAGATGACTAGAAGAGGGATGTCTATCTAAGTGGGAGTTCATTAAATAATTTGATTAAATGAACTTTATTATCATGAACTTAGTCTAAAATATTTACAATATGTCTTGTAGATCAAATGGCCAACGTAGTCCTCAACTTCAACGCGTTCCTAGAGAAAACCAAGCTGAAAGACGATGGCAGCAACTATACGGACTGGGTCCGGAACCTGAGGATCATCCTCATAGCTGCCAAGAAAGATTATGTCCTACGAGCACCGCTGGGTGACGCACCTGTTCTCCCTGCAGAACAAGACGTTATGAACGCTTGGCAGTCACGTTCCGATGATTACTCCCTAGTTCAGTGCGGCATGCTTTACAGCTTAGAGCCGGGGCTCCAAAAGCATTTTGAGAGACATGGAGCATATGAGATGTTCGAAGAGCTGAAAATGGTTTTCCAAGCTCATGCCCGGGTCGAGAGATATGAAGTCTCTGATAAATTCTTTAGCTGTAAGATGGAGGAAAAAAGCTCTGTCAGTGAACACATACTCAAGATGTCTGGGTTGCACAACCGCTTGACTCAACTGAAAGTTAATCTCCCGGATGAAGCGGTCATTGACAGAATCCTCCAGTCGCTTCCACCTAGCTACAAGAGCTTTGTGATGAACTACAATATGCAGGGGATGGTAAAGACCATTCCTGAGGTATATGCTATGCTGAAATCAGCAGAGGTAGAAATCAAGAAGGAGCATCAAGTGTTGATGGTGAATAAAACCACTCAGTTCAAGAAGGGCAAGGGTAAAAAGAACTTCAAGAAGGACGGCAAGGAAGTTGCCGCGCCCGGTAAGCAAGTTGCCGGGAAGAAGCCAAAGAATGGACCCAAGCCCGAGACTGAGTGTTTTTATTGCAAGGGAAGTGGTCACTGGAAGCAGAACTGCCCCAAATACTTAGCGGACAAGAAGGCTGGCAAAACAAAAGGTATATGTGATATACATGTAATTGATGTGTACCTTACCAGTACTCGTAGTAGCTCTTGGGTATTTGATACCGGTGCAGTTGCTCACATTTGTAACTCAAACCAGGAGCTGCGGAATAAACGGAGACTGGCGAAGGATGAGGTGACGATGCGCGTCGAGAATGGTTCCAAGGTCGGTGTGATCGCCGTCGGCACGCTACCTCTACATTTACCTACGGGATTAGTTTTAAACCTCAATAATTGTTATTTAGTGCCAAGTTTGAGCATGAACATTGTGTCTGGATCTCGTTTAGTTCGAGATGGCTACTCATTTAAATCCGAGAATAATGGTTGTTCTATTTATATGAGAGATATGTTTTATGGTCATGCTCCAATGGTTAATGGTTTATTCTTAATGAATCTCGTACGTGATGATACACATATTCATAGTGTGAATACCAAAAGAGTTAAAGTTGATAACAATAGTCCCACATATTTGTGGCACTGCCGCCTTGGTCACATAGGTGTCAAACGCATGAAGAAGCTCCATGCAGATGGACTTTTAGAGTCTCTTGATTATGAATCATTTGACACGTGCGAACCATGCCTCATGGGTAAAATGACCAAGACTCCGTTCTCAGGAACAATGGAGCGAGCAACCAACTTATTGGAAATCATACATACCGATGTGTGCGGTCCAATGAGTGTTGAGGCTCGCGTGGCTATCGTTATGTTCTCACCCTCACATATGACTTGAGTAGATATGGGTATATCTACTTAATGAAACACAAGTCTGAGACCTTTGAAAAGTTCAAAGAATTTCAGAGTGAGGTTGAAAATCAACGTGATAGAAAGATCAAGTTTCTACGATCATATCGTGGAGGAGAATACTTGAGTCACGATTTTGGCACACACTTAAGAAAATGTGGAATAGTTTCACAACTCACGCCGCCTGGAACACCTCAGCGTAATGGTGTGTCCGAACGTCGTAATCGCACTCTATTAGATATGGTGCGATCTATGATGTCTCTTACCGATTTACCGCTATCTTTTTGGGGCTATGCTTTAGAGACTGCCGCATTCACTTTAAATAGGGCTCCGTCGAAATCCGTTGAGACGACACCGTATGAATTATGGTTTGGGAAGAAACCTAAGCTGTCGTTTCTAAAAGTTTGGGGATGCGATGCTTATGTCAAGAAACTTCAACCTGAAAAGCTCGAACCCAAGTCGGGAAAATGCGTCTTCATAGGATACCCTAAAGAAAATGTTGGGTATACCTTCTACCTCAGATCCGAAGGCAAGATCTTTGTTGCCAAGAATGGATCCTTTCTAGAGAAAGAGTTTCTCTCGAAAGAAGTAAGTGGGAGGAAAGTAGAACTTGATGAAGTGTTACCTCTTGAACCGGAAAATGGCGAAACTCAAGAAAACGTTCCTGAGGTGCCTTCACCGACTAGAGAGGAAATTAATGATGATGATCAAGATACTTCTAATCAAGCTCCTACTGAAATTCGAAGGTCCACAAGGACACGTTCCGCACCAGAGTGGTACGGCAACCCTGTCTTGGAAATCATGTTGTTAGACAACGGTGAACCTTCGAACTATGAGGTAGCAATGGCGGGCCCGGATTCCGACAAATGGCTAGAAGCCATGAAATCCGAGATAGGATCCATGTATGAAAACAAAGTATGGACTTTGACTGACTTGCCCGTTGAGCGGCGAGCCATAGAAAATAAATGGATCTTTAAGAAGAAGACAGACGCGGATGGTAATGTGACCATCTATAAAGCTCGGCTTGTCGCTAAGGGTTATCGACAAGTTCAAGGAATTGACTACGATGAGACTTTCTCACCGGTAGCGAAGCTGAAGTCCGTCCGAATCATGTTAGCAATTGCCGCATTCTACGATTATGAAATATGGCAAATGGACGTCAAAACGGCATTCCTTAATGGTTTCCTTAAGGAAGAATTGTATATGATGCAGCCGGAAGGTTTTGTCGATCCTAAGAATGCTGACAAGGTGTGCAAGCTCCAACGCTCGATTTATGGGCTGGTGCAAGCATCTCGGAGTTGGAAGATTCGCTTTGATGAGATGATCAAAGCGTTTGGGTTTACACAGACTTATGGAGAAGCCTGCGTTTACAAGAAAGTGAGTGGGAGCTCTGTAGCATTTCTCATATTATATGTAGACGACATACTTTTGATGGGAAATGATATAGAACTCTTGGACAGCATTAAGGCCTACTTGAATAAAAGTTTTTCAATGAAGGACCTTGGAGAAGCTGCTTATATATTAGGCATCAAGATCTATAGAGATAGATCGAGACGCCTCATGGGTCTTTCACAAAGCACATACCTTGATAAGATATTGAAGAAGTTCAATATGGATCAATCTAAGAAGGGGTTCTTACCTGTGTTACAAGGTGTGAAATTGAGCTCAGCTCAATGTCCGACCACAGCAGAAGATATAGAAGAGATGAGTGTCTTCCCCTATGCCTCAGCTATAGGTTCTATTATGTATGCCATGCTGTGTACCAGACCTGATGTAAACCTTGCCGTAAGTTTGGTAGGTAGGTACCAAAGTAATCCCGGCAAGGAACACTGGACAGCGGTCAAGAATATCCTGAAGTACCTGAAAAGGACTAAGGAAATGTTTCTCGTTTATGGAGGTGACGAAGAGCTCGTCGTAAAGGGTTACGTCGACGCTAGCTTCGACACAGGTCTGGATGACTCTAAGTCACAAACCGGATACGTGTATATTCTGAATGGTGGGGCAGTAAGCTGGTGCAGTTGCAAGCAGAGCGTCGTGGCGGGATCTACATGTGAAGCGGAGTACATGGCAGCCTCGGAGGCAGCACATGAAGCAATTTGGGTGAAGGAGTTCATCACCGACCTCGGAGTCATACCCAATGCGTCGGGGCCAATCAAACTCTTCTGTGACAACACTGGAGCTATTGCACTTGCCAAGGAGCCCAGGTTTCACAAGAATACCAGGCACATCAAGCGTCGCTTCAACTCCATTCATGAAAATGTTCAAGATGGAGACATAGAAATTTGTAAAGTGCACACGGATCTGAATGTCGCAGATCCGTTGACTAAACCTCTCCCTAAGGCAAAACATGATCAGCACCAGAACTCTATGGGTGTTCGATTCATTATAATGTAACTAGATTATTGACTCTAGTGCAAGTGGGATACTTTTGGAAATATGCCCTAGAGGCAATAATAAAAGCATTATTATTATATTTCCTTATTCATTATAATTGTCTTTATTCGTGCTATAATTGTGTTATCCGGAAATCGTAATACATGTGTGAATAACAGACAACAACGTGTCCCTAGTAAGCCTCTAGTTGACTAGCTCGTTGATCAATAGATAGTCTTGGTTTCCTTACTATGGGCATTGGATGTCAATGATAACGAGATCACATCATTAGGAGAATGATGTGATGGACAAGACCCAATCCTAAACATAGCATAAGATCGCATAGTTCTTTTGCTAGAGTTTTCCAATGTCAAGTATCCTTTCCTTAGACCATGAGATCGTGTAACTCCCGGATACCGTAGGAGTGCTTTGGGTGTGCCAAACGTCACAACGTAACTAGGTGACTATAAAGGTATACTACGGGTATCTCTGAAAGTGTCTGTTGGGTTGACACGGATCGAGACTGGGATTTGTCACTCCGCTTGACGGAGAGGTATCATCGGGCCCTCTCGGTAATGCATCATCATAATGAGCTCAATGTGATCAAAGTGTTTGATCATGGGATCATGCATTACGGTACGAGAAAAGTGACTTGCCGGTAACGAGATTGAACGAGGTATTGGGATACCGACGATCGAATCTCGGGCAAGTAAAATACCGATTGACAAAGGGAATCGTATACGGGATTAATTGAATCCTCGACATCGTGGTTCATCCGATGAGATCATCGTGGAGCATGTGGGAGCCAACATGGGTATCCAGATCCCGCTGTTGGTTATTGCTCGAGAGCCGTCTCGGTCATGTCTGCATGTCTCCCGAACCCGTAGGGTCTACACACTTAAGGTTCGGTGACGCTAGGGTTGTGAAGATATGTATATGCAGTAACCCGAATGTTTTTCGGAGTCCCGGATGAGATCCCGGACATCACGAGGAGTTTCGAAATGGTCCGGAGGTAAAGAATTATATATAGAAAGTGCTGTTTTGGCCATCGGGACAAGTTTCGGGGTTATCAGTATTGTACCGGGACCACCGGAGGGTCCCAGGGGTCCACCGGGTGGGGCCACCTGCCTCGGGGGGGCACATGGGCCCTAGGGGTGCGCCTTGGCCTGCATGGGCCAAGGGAACCAGCCCCTAGAGGCCCATGCGCCTAGGGTGGGGGAAACCCTAAAGGGGGGCGCCCCCCCTTGCTTGGGGGGCAAGCCCCACCCCTTGGCCGCCGCCCCCCTAGGAGATTGCATCTCCTAGGGCCGGCGCCCCCCCTAGGGGGCTATATAAAGGGGGGAGGGGAGGGGGGCAGCCGCACCCTTGCTCCTGGCGCCTCCCTCTCCCTCTCCAACATCTCCTCCTCCTCCGTAGAGCTCGGCGAAGCCCTGCCGGAGTACTGCAGCTCCACCATCACCACGCCGTCGTGCTGCTGCTGGAGCCATCTTCCCCAACCTCTCCTTTGCCTTGCTGGATCAAGAAGAAGGAGACGTTACGCTGACCGTACGTGTGTTGAACGCGGAGGTGCCGTCCTTTCGGTGCTAGGATCTCCGGTGATTTGGATCACGTCGTGTACGACTACCTCATCCCCGTTCGTTGAACGCTTCCGCTCGCGATCTACAAAGTGGTATGTAGATGCAATCTCTCTCCTATGACTCGTTGCTAGATGAACTCATAGATGGATATTGGTGAAACCGTAGGAAAATTTTTGTTTTCTGCAACGTTCTCCAACATCAACATATTCATGCGGTGGAGATTTCCGCTAACACTCTTAAGAGGTTCAAGAGACTTTTGTAAAATCTTAGTTACTTCGCAAATTTTCTCAAAAACTTGTGTTTCCTCTTGGGTATGATGGGGCCCCTTTTGTTGAGGTAAAGTTCCTACTATACCTTCTATAATTTCATGCGCGATACTGGGATCAATTTCAATAAAATTGCCTTTGGCAACACAATCCAAAAGTTGTCTATGAGACATACTTAACCCAACATAAAAATTGCGAAGCAAAATTCTCAGATTAACTTCAAAGGTACAATTACAATAAGACTCCATTATTCTCAACCAGGCATCTTTTAAGTTTTCTCCTTGTCTTTGTTTGAAGTGAAAGACTTCAAACTCGGGGGACAACGGAGTGGATAAGGGACTAGCCATGACGACAAGCAAGCGAGAAAAAGGCAAATGGAAAAGAGAGGGCGAATAAAACGGCAAGGGTGAACTGGGGGAGAGGAAAACGAGAGGCAAATGGCAAATAATGTAGTGCGAGAGATAGGGATTGTGATGGGTACTTGGTATGTTGACTTTTGCGTAGACTCCCCGGCAACGGCGCCAGAAATTCTTCTTGCTACCTCTTAAGCACTGCGTTGGATTTCCCCGAAGAGGAGAGGATGATGCAGGAAAGTAGCGTAAGATTTCCCTCAGTTTTTGAGAACCAAGGTATCAATCCAGTAGGAGGCCATGCGCGAGTCCCTTGTACCTACACAAAACAATAGCTCAATGCAACCAACGCGATTAGGGGTTGTCAATCCCTTCATGGTCACTTACGATAGTGAGATCTAATAGAGATGATAGATAATATTTTTGGTATTTTTGATATAAAGATGCAAGGTAAAATAGAAGGCAAAGTAAAAAAGCAAAGCAATAATAAAGTGATTGGAGATTGATATGATGAGAATAGACCCAGGGACCATAGGTTTCACTAGTGGCTTCTCTCAAGAGCATAAGTATTTTTACGGTGGGTTAACAAATTACTGTTGAGCAATTGACAGAATTGAGCATAGTTATGAGAATATCTAGGTATGATCATGTATATAGGCATCACGTCCGAGACAAGTAGACCGACTCCTGCCTGCATCTACTACTATTACTCCACTCATCGACCGCTATCGAGCATGCATCTAGAGTATTAAGTTAATGAAAACAGAGTAACGCCTTAAGCAAGATGACATGATGTAGAGGAATAAATTCATGCAATATGATAAATACCCCATCTTGTTATCCTCGATGGCAATAATAAAATACGTGCCTTGCTGCCCCTACTATCACTGGGAAAGGACACCGCAAGATTGAACCCAAAGCTAAGCACTTCTCCCATTGCAAGAAAAACCAATCTAGTAGGCCAAACCAAACTGATAATTCGAAGAGACTTGCAAAGATAACCAATCATACATAAAAGAATTCAGAAAGGATTCAAATATTGTTCATAGATAATCTTGATCATAAACCCACAATTCATCGGTCTCAACAAACACACCGCAAAAAGAAGATTACATCGAATAGATCTCCACGAGAGAGGGGGAGAACATTGTATTGAGATCCAAAAAGAGAGAAGAAGCCATCTAGCTACTAACCATGGACCCGAAGGTCTGAGGTAAACTACTCACACTTCATCGGAGGGGCTATGGTGATGATGTAGAAGCCCTCCGTGATGGATGCCCCCTCCGGCGGAGCTCCGGAACAGGCCCCAAGATGGGATCTCATGGATACAGAAGGTTGCGGCGGTAGAATTAGGTTTTTGGCTCCGTATCTGATCGTTTGGGGGTACGTAGGTATATATAGGAGGAAGGAGTACATTGGTGGAGCTTCGAGGGGCCCACGAGGCAGGGGCGCGCTCCACCCTCGTGAACGCATCTCTTCTTTCTTGACGGAGGGTCCAAGTCTCCTGGATCATATCTGATGAGAAAATCACGTTCCCGAAGGTTTCATTCCGTTTGGACTCCATTTGATATTTCGTTTCTTCGAAACACTGAATAGGCAAAAAAACAACAATTCTGGGCTGGGCCTCGGTTAATAGGTTAGTCCCAAAAGTAATATAAAAGTGGAAAATAAAGCCCAATATAGTCCAAAACAGTAGATAATATAGCATGGAGCAATCAAAAATTATAGATACGTTGTAGACGTATCAATCTACTACTGTTACTCCACAAATCGACCACTATCTAGCATGAATCTAGTGTATTAAGTTCATGGAGAAACGGAGTAATGCAATAAGAACGATGACATGATGTAGACAAGATCTATTCATGTAGGAATATATCCCATCTTGTTATCCATAATAGCAATTATACATACGTGCCTCGCTACCCCTTCTGTCACTGGGTGAGGACACCGTAAGATCGAACCCATCACAAAGCACCTCTTCCCATGGCAATAAAAATCGATCTAGTTGGCCTAACTAAACCAAAGATTCAAAGAAGAAATACGAGGCTATAAATAATCATGCATATAAGAGATCAAAGAAGACTCAAATAATATTCATGGATATAGGTCTGGTCACAAACTCGAACTTCATCGGATCCCAACAAACACACCGCAAAAAGTCATTACATCAAATAGATCTCCAAGAGACCATTGTATTGAGAATCAAAAAGAGAGAAGAAGCCATCTAGATACTGCCTACGGACCCGTAGGTCTATGGTGAACTGCTCATGCATCATCAAAGAGGCACCAATGAGGATGATGAACCCCTCAGTGATCGTGTTAGGTAGGATCTCGTGGTTCTGGAACTTGTGGCGGCTGGAATTGTGTTTCATCGGCTCCCCTGGGGTTTCTGGAATATTTGGGTAGTTATAGAGCTGAGAGGCGGTGGAGGAGACCCCCATGGGCCCCACAACAAATCAGGGAGCGCCAAGGGCCTCTGGCGCACCCTGGTGTCTTGTGGGCCCCACGGGCCTCCTCAGGTGCTTTCTTGGCTCCCAAGTTGTCTTCTAGTCAAAAAAAATCTCCAAAAAGTTTCGCTGCATTTGGACTCCGTTTGATAGGGATATTCTGTGAAGCAAAATACAAGCAAAAAACAGCAACTGGCACTGGGCACTATGTCAATAAGTTAGTCCCAAAAATGATATAAAGTTGATATAAAATGATTGTAAAACATCCAAGAATGATAATATAACAGCAAGGAACAATAAAAAATTATAGATACGTTGGAGATGTATCAGGGCCATAGTTTTCACTAGAGGCTTCTCTCTCAAAAAAACATATGGTGGGTAAACAAATTACTGTTGGGTAATTGATAGAAAAGCGCATAGTTATGACGATATTCAAGGCAATGATTATGTATATAGTATCACGTCCGAGACAAGTAGACCGACTCATGCATGCATCTACTACTATTACTCCACCCATCGACCGCTACCCAGCATGCATCTAGAGTATTAAGTTCATAAGAAATGGAGTAACGCCTTAAGCAAGATGACATGATATAGACAAAGCAAACCCAACCAATATGAATAAACCCCATCGTTTTCCCCTTAATGACAACAATACAACTACGTGTCTTGTCCCCTTCTATCACTGGGATATAGATCATCGGATGATTGAACCCATTACAAAGCACCTCTCCCATTGCAAGATAAATCAATCTAGTTGGCCAAACCGAATGGATAGATCGGGGAGAAATAAAAATTTATAACAATCATGCAGAAAAGAATTCAGAGAAGACTCAATTGATACTCATGAATAATCTGATCATAAACCCACAATTCATCGGATCCCAACAAACACACCGCAAAAGAAGATTACATCGAATAGATCTTCAAGAATATCAAGGAGTGTTGGGGAACGTAGTAATTTCAAAATTTTCCTACGCACACGCAAGATCATGGTGATGCATAGCAACGAGGGGAGAGTATGATCTACGTACCCTTGTAGATCGCAACGGAAGCATTTGACACAATGTAGAGGAAGTAGTCGTACGTCTTCTTCCCGGTCCGACCGATCCAAGCACCGTTACTCCGGCACCTCCGAGTTCTTAGCACACGTTCAGCTCGATGATGATCCTCGGGCTCCGATCCAGCAAAGCGTCGAGGAAGAGTTCCGTCAGCACGACGGCGTGGTGACAATCTTGATGTACTACTGACGCAGGGCTTCGCCTAAGTACTGCGACAATATGACCGAGGTGGAATTTGGTGGCAGGGGGCACCGCACACGGCTAAGGAAAGATCTCAATGATCAATTGTGTGTCAAGAGGTGCCCCCTGCCCCCGTATATAAAGGGGCAAAGGGGGAGGGGTGCGGCAGCCATAGGAGGAGTCCTACTCCCGCTGGGAGTAGGACTCCCCTCCAATCCTATTCCTAATAGGACTCCCCAAGTGGGGAAAGAGAGAGGGGTTGGCCGGCCACCTTCCCTAGTCCTAATAGGACTAGGGGAAGGGGGGAGGCGCGCAGACCATGAGGGCAGCCCTTTCACCTTTCCACCAAGGCCCATGTTGGCCCATTTGGCTCCCGGGGGGTTCCGGTAACCCTCCCGGTATTCTGGTAAAATCCCGATTTCACCCGGAACACTTCCGATGTCCAAACATAGGCTTCCAATATATCAATCTTTACGTCTCGACCATTTCGAGACTCCTCGTCATGTCCGTGATCACATCCGGGACTCCGAACAACCTTCGGTACATCAAAATGCATAAACTCATAATAACTGTCATCGTAACGTTAAGCGTGCGGACCCTATGGTTCGAGAACAATGTAGACATGACCGAGACACATCTCCGGTCAATAACCAATAGCGGGACCTGGATGCCCATATTGGCTCCTACATATTCTACGAAGATCTTTATCGGTCAGACCGCATAACAACATACGTTGTTCCCTTTGTCATCGGTATGTTACTTGCCCGAGATTCGATCGTCAGTATCCAATACTTAGTTCAATCTCGTTACCGGCAAGTCTCTTTACTCGTTCCATAATACATCATCCCGCAACTAACTTATTAGTTGCAATGCTTGCAAGGCTTGAGTGATGTGCATTACCGAGAGGGCCCAGAGATACCCCTCCGACGATCGGAGTGACAAATCCTAATCTCGAAATACGCCAACCCAACATCTACCATTGGAGACACCTGTAGTACTCATTTATAATCACCCAGTTACGTTGTGACGTTTGGTAGTACCCAAAGTGTTCCTCCGGCAAACGGGAGTTGCATAATCTCATAGTCATAGGAACATGTATAAGTCATGGATAAAGCAATAGCAACATACTAAACGATCGGGTGCTAAGCTAATATAATGGGTCATGTCAATCAGATCATTCAACTAATGATGTGACCTCGTTAATCAAATAACAACTCTTTGTTCATGGTTAGGAAACATAACCATCTTTGATTAACGAGCTAGTCTAGTAGAGACATACTAGTGACACTCTGTTTGTCTATGTATTCACACATGTATTATGTTTCCTGTTAATACAATTCTAGCATGAATAATAAACATTTATCATGAATTAAGGAAATAAATAATAACTTTATTATTGCCTCTAGGGCATATTTCCTTCAGTCTCCCACTTGCACTAGAGTCAATAATCTAGTTCACATCGCCATGTGATTTACCAGCAATAGTTCACATCACCATGTGATTAACACCCATAGTTCACATCGATATGTGACCAACACTCAAAGGGTTTACTAGAGTCACTAATCTAGTTCACATCGCTATGTGATTAACACCCAAAGAGTACTAAGGTGTGATCATGTTTTGCTTGTGAGATAATTTTAGTCCACGGGTCTGTCACATTCAGATCCGTAAGTATTTTGCAAATTTCTATGTCAACAATACTCTGCATGGAGCTACTCTAGCTAATTGCTCCCACTTTCAATATGTATCCAGATTGAGACTTAGAGTCATCTAGATCAGTGTCAAAACTTGCATCGACGTAACCCTTTACGACGAACCTTTTGTCACCTCCATAATCGAGAAACATATCCTTATTCCACTAAGGATAATTTTGACCGTTGTCCAGTGATCTACTCCTAGATCACTATTGTACTCCCTTGCCAAACTCAGTGGTAGGGTATGCAATAGATCTGGTACACAGCATGGCATACTTTATAGAACCTATGGCTGAGGCATAGGGAATGACTTTCATTCTCTTTCTATCTTCTGCCGTGGTCGGGCTTTGAGTCTTACTCAATTTCACACCTTGTAACACAGGCAAGAACTCTTTCTTTGACTGTTCCATTTTGAACTACTTTAAAATCTTGTCAAGGTATGTACTCATTGAAAAAACTTATCAAGCGTCTTGATCTATCTCTATAGATTTTGATGCTCAATATGTAAGCAGCTTCATCGAGGTCTTTCTTTGAAAAACTCCTTTCAAACACTCCTTTATGCTTTGCAGAATAATTCTACATTATTTCCGATCAACAATATGTCATACATATACTTATCAGAAATGTTGTAGTGCTCCCACTCACTTTCTTGTAAATACAGGCTTCACCGCAAGTCTGTATAAAACTATATGCTTTGATCAACTTATCAAAGTGTATATTCCAACTCCGAGATGCTTGCACCAGTCCATAGATGGATCGCTGGAGCTTGCATATTTTGTCAGCACATTTAGGATTGACAAAACCTTCTGGTTGCATCATATACAACTCTTCTTTAATAAATCTATTAAGGAATGCAGTTTTGTTTATCCATTTGCCAGATTTCATAAAATGCGGCAATTGCTAATATGATTCGGACAGACTTAAGTATAGATACGAGTGAGAAACTCTCATCGTAGTCAACACTTTGAACTTGTCGAAAACCTTTTGCGACAATTCTAGCTTTGTAGATAGTAACACTACTATCAGCGTTCGTCTTCCTCTTGAAGATCCATTTATATTCTATGGCTTGCCGATCACCGGGCAAATCCATCAAAGTCCATACTTTTGTTCTCATACATGGATCATATCTCAGATTTCATGGCCTCAAACCATTTCGCGGAACCTGGACTCATCATCGCTTCCTCATAGTTCGCAAGTTCATCATGGTCTAGTAACATGACTTCCAGAACAGGATTACCGTACCACTCTGGTGCGGATCTCACTCTGGTTTACTTACGAGATTCAGTAGTAACTTGATCTTGAAGTTACATGATCATTATCATTAGCTTCCTTACTAATTGGTGTAGTAGTCACAAGAATAGACTTCTGTGATGAACTACTTTCCAATAAGGGAGAAGGTATAATTACCTCATCAAGTTTTCTACTTTCCTCCCACTCACTTCTTTCGAGAGAAACTCCTTCTCTGGAAAGGATCCATTCTCAGCAACGAATATCTTGCCTTCGGATCTGTGATAGAAGGTGTACCCAACTGTCTTCTTTGGGTATCCTATGAAGACATATTTCTCCAATTTGGGTTTGAGCTTATCAGGATGAAACTTTTTCATATAAGCATCACAACCCCAAACTTTAAGACACGACAACTTTGGTTTCTTGCCAAACCACAGTTCAGATTGTGTCGTCTCAACGGACTTAGATGGTGCCCCTTTTATAACGTGAATGCAGCTGTCTTTAATGCATAACCCCAAAACTATAGTGGTAAATCGGTAAGAAACATCATAGATTGCACTATATCCAATAAAGTACGGTTATGATGTTCGGACACACCATTATGCTGTGGTGTTCCAGGTGGCATGAGTAGTGAAACTATTTCACATTGTTTAAATGAAGGCCAAACTAGTAACTCAAATATTTTACCTCTGCGATCATATCGTAGAAACTTTTATTTTCTTGTTACGATGATTCTCTACTTCACTCTGAAATTCTTTGAACTTTTCAAACGTTTCAGACTTATGTTTCATCAAGTAGATATACCCATATCTTCTCAAATCATCTGTGAAGGTCAGAAAATAATGATACCTGCTGCAAGCCTTAATATTCATCGGACCATATACATCAGTATGTATGATTTCCAATAAATCTGTTGCTTGCTTCAATGTTCCGGAGAACGGCGTTTTTAGTCATCTTGCCCTTAAGGCATGGATCGCAAGCATCAAGTGATTCATAATCAAGAGATTCCAAAATTCCATCAGCATGGAGTTTCTTCATGCGCTTTACACCAATATGACCTAAACGGCGGTGCCACAAATAAGTTGCACTATCATTATTAACTTCGCATCTTTTGGCTTCAATATTATGAATATGTGTATCACTACGATCGAGATCCAACAAACCATTTTCGTTGGTGTGTATGACCATAGAAGGTTTTATTCATGTAAACAGAACAACAATTGTTCTCTAACTTAAATGAATAACTGTATTGCAATTAACATGATCAAATCATATTCATGCTCGACGCAAACACCAAATAACACTTATTTAGTTTCAACACTAATCCCGAAAGTATAGGGAGTGTGCGATGATGATCATATCAATCTTGGAACTATTTCCAACACTCATCGTCACTTCACCCTTAACTAGTTTCTGTTCATTCTGCAACTCCCGTTTTGAGTTACTAATCTTAGCAACTGAACTAGTACCAAATACTGAGGGGTTGCTATGAACACTAGTAAAGTACACATGTATATCAAATATACTTATGTTCACTTTGCCATCCTTCTTATCCGCCAATCACTTGGGGTAGTTCCGCTTCTAGTGACCAGTCCTTTTGTAGTAGAAGCACTTAGTCTCAGGATTAGGACCAGACTTGGGCTTTTTCATTTGAGCAGCAACTTGCTTGCCGTTCTTCTTGAAGTTCCCTTCTGTCCCTTTGCCCTTTTCTTGAAAACTAGTGGTCTTGTTAACCATCAACACTTGATGTTTTTCTTGATTTCTACCTTCGTCGATTTCAGCATCACGAAGAGCTTGGGAATTACTTTCGTCATCCCTTGCATATTATAGTTCATCACAAAGTTCTACTAACTTGGTGATGGTGACTAGAGAATTCTGTCAATCACTATTTTATCTGGAAGATTAACTCCCACTTGATTCAAGCGATTGTAGTACTCAGACTATCTGAGCACATGCTCACTAGTTGAGCGATTCTCCTCCATCTTCTAGCTATAGAACTTGTTGGAGACTTCATATCTCTCAACTCGGGTATTTCCTTGAAATATTAACTTCAACTCCTGGAACATCTCATATGGTCCATGACGTTCAAAACATCTTTGAAGTCCCGATTCTAAGCCGTTAAGCATGGTGCACTAAACTATTAAGTAGTCATCATATTGAGCTAGCAAAACGTTCATAACGTCTGCATCTGCTCCTGCAATAGGTCCGTCACCTAGCGGTGCATCAAGGACATAATTCTTATGTGCAGCAATGAGGATAAACCTTAGATCACGGATCCAATCCACATCATTGCTACTAACATTTTTCAACACAATTTTCTCTAGGAACATATCAAAACACAGGGAAGCAACAACGCGAGCTATTGATCTACAACATAATTTGCAAAATACTACCAGGACTAAGTTCATGATAAATTAAAGTTCAATTAATCATATTACTTAAGAACTCCCACTTAGATAGACATCTCTCTAATCCTCTAAGTGATCACGTGATCCAAATCAACTAAACCATGTCCGATCATCACGTGAGATGGAGTAGTTCCAATGGTGAACATCATTATGTTGATCATATCTACTATATGATTCACGCTCGACCTTTCGGTCTCCGTGTTCCGAGGTCATATCTTATATGCATAGCTCGTCAAGTATAACCTGAGTATTCCGCGTGTGCAACTGTTTTGCACCCGTTGTATTTGAACGTAGAGCCTATCACACCCGATCATCACGTGGTGTCTCAGCACGAAGAACTTTCGCAACGGTGCATACTCAGGGAGAACACTTCTTGATAATTTAGTGAGAGATCATCTTATAATGCTACCGTCAAACAAAGAAAGATAAGATGCATAAAAGATAAACATCACATGCAATCAATATAAGTGATATGATATGGTCATCATCATCTTGTGCTTGTGATCTCCATCTCCGAAGCACCGTCATGATCACCATCGTCACCGGCGCGACACCTTGATCTCCATCGTAGCATCGTTGTCGTCTCGCCAATCTTATGCTTCCACGACTATCACTACCGCTTAGTAATAAAGTAAAGCATTACATCGCGATTGCATTGCATACAATAAAGCGACAACCATATGGCTCCTGCCAGTTGCCGATAACTCGGTTACAAAACATGATCATCTCATACAATAAAATTTAGCATCATGTCTTGACCATATCACATCACAACATGCCCTGCAAAAACAAGTTAGACGTCCTCTACTTTGTTTTTGCAAGTTTTACGTGGCTGCTACGGGCTTAAGCAAGAACTCATCTTACCTACGCATCAAAACCACAACGATAGTTTGTCAAATAGACTCCGTTTTAACCTTCTCAAGGACCGGGCGTAGCCACACTCGGTTCAACTAAAGTTGGAGAGACAGTCTTCCGCAAGCCATCTATGTGCAAAGCACGTCGAGGGAACCGGTCTCACGTAAGAGTACGTGTAAGGTTGGTCCGGATCGTCTCGTCCAACAATACCGCCGAACCAAAGTATGACATGCTGGTAGGCAGTATGACTTATATCGCCCACAACTCACTTGTGTTCTACACGTGCAAATAACATCAAACCATAAAACCAGGCTCGGATGCCACTGTTGGGGAACGTAGTAATTTCAAAATTTTCCTACGCACACGCAAGATCATGGTGATGCATAGCAACGAGGGGAGAGTATGATCTACGTACCCTTGTAGATCGCAACGGAAGCGTTTGACACAACGTAGAGGAAGTAGTCGTACGTCTTCTTCCCGGTCCGACCGATCCAAGCACCGTTACTCCGGCACCTCCGAGTTCTTAGCACACGTTCAGCTCGATGATGATCCTCGGGCTCCGATCCAGCAAAGCGTCGAGGAAGAGTTCCGTCAGCACGACGGCGTGGTGACGATCTTGATGTACTACTGACGCAGGGCTTCGCCTAAGTACTGCGACAATATGACCGAGGTGGAATTTGGTGGCAGGGGGCACCGCACACGGCTAAGGAAAGATCTCAATGATCAATTGTGTGTCAAGAGGTGCCCCCTGCCCCCGTATATAAAGGGGCAAAGGGGAGGGGTGCGGCAGCCATAGGAGGAGTCCTACTCCCGCTGGGAGTAGGACTCCCCTCCAATCCTATTCCTAATAGGACTCCCCAAGTGGGGAAAGAGAGAGGGGCTGGCCGGCCACCTTCCCTAGTCCTAATAGGACTAGGGGAAGGGGGGAGGCGCGCAGCCCATGAGGGCAGCCCTTTCACCTTTCCACCAAGGCCCATGTTGGCCCATTTGGCTCCCGGGGGGTTCCGGTAACCCTCCCGGTATTCTGGTAAAATCCCGATTTCACCCGGAACACTTCCGATGTCCAAACATAGGCTTCCAATATATCAATCTTTACGTCTCGACCATTTCGAGACTCCTCGTCATGTCCGTGATCACATCCGGGACTCCGAACAACCTTCGGTACATCAAAATGCATAAACTCATAATAACTGTCATCGTAACGTTAAGCGTGCGGACCCTACGGTTCGAGAACAATGTAGACATGACCGAGACACATCTCCGGTCAATAACCAATAGCGGGACCTGGATGCCCATATTGGCTCCTACATATTCTACGAAGATCTTTATCGGTCAGACCGCATAACAACATACGTTGTTCCCTTTGTCATCGGTATGTTACTTGCCCGAGATTCGATCGTCAGTATCCAATACTTAGTTCAATCTCGTTACCGGCAAGTCTCTTTACTCGTTCCGTAATACATCATCCCGCAACTAACTTATTAGTTGCAATGCTTGCAAGGCTTGAGTGATGTGCATTACCGAGAGGGCCCAGAGATACCTCTCCGACGATCAGAGTGACAAATCCTAATCTCGAAATACGCCAACCCAACATCTACCATTGGAGACACCTGTAGTACTCCTTTATAATCACCCAGTTATGTTGTGACGTTTGGTAGTACCCAAAGTGTTCCTCCGGCAAACGGGAGTTGCATAATCTCATAGTCATAGGAACATGTATAAGTCATGGATAAAGCAATAGCAACATACTAAACGATCGGGTGCTAAGCTAATATAATGGGTCATGTCAATCAGATCATTCAACTAATGATGTGACCTCGTTAATCAAATAACAACTCTTTGTTCATGGTTAGGAAACATAACCATCTTTGATTAACGAGCTAGTCTAGTAGAGACATACTAGTGACACTCTGTTTGTCTATGTATTCACACATGTATTATGTTTCCTGTTAATACAATTCTAGCATGAATAATAAACATTTATCATGAATTAAGGAAATAAATAATAACTTTATTATTGCCTCTAGGGCATATTTCCTTCAAGGAGAACATTGTATTGAAGATCAAAGAGAGAGAAGAAGCCATCTAGCTACTAGCTATGGACCTGTAGGTATGTGGTAAACTACTCACACATCATCAGAAGGGCAGCAAGGTTGATGTAGAAGCCCTCCGTGATCGTAGAGTACCAGAAAAGGCCTCCAGATGGGATCGCGGAAGAACCAAAACTCGCGGCGGTGGAAAAAGTATTTTGGGTGGTTCTCTAATGTATTGGGAATATTTGGGAATATAAAAATGGGGAATTAAGGCAAGAGGTGCCACGAGGGGCCCACAAGCCTGTAGGGCACCCCCTGGGGTGCGCCCCCTAGGCTTGTCTCTTCCTCGTGACTCCCCGGGTCTTCTCCCGAACCTTCTAGGGTCCCTTCTGGTCTAGAAAAATTCAATTCAAAGTTTTTTCTCCGTTTGGACTCTGTTTGATATTAATCTTCTGAAAAGCAAAAAACAGCAACTGGCACTAGGCGCTAGGTTAATAGGTTAGTACCAAAAAATTATATATATATACATATATATATATATATATATATATAATTGCATATAAAACATCTAAGATTGATACTATAATATAATAGAACAGTCAAAAATTATAGATACATTGGAGACGTATCAAAGAGCGACGGGCTCGGGGGGCGCCCACCCCCTAGGCACATCCTATGAGCTCGTGGCTCCATCGGCAGGCCTCTGGGGCCCATCTTCTCCTATATGAGACTATTTTCCCTAGAAAAAAGAACAAGAATACTTTCGGGATGAAGCTCCGCCATCTCGAGGCGGAACCTGGGCAGGAGCACTTTTGCTCTCCGGCTGAGCGATTTGGTCGGGGAAACTTTCCTCCGGGAGGGGGAAATCAGATCCATTGACATCGCCAAAGATCCTCTCATCATGGGAGGACCAACCTTCATCAAAATTCTCACCATCACCATCTCATCTCAAACCCTAGTTCATCTCTTGTATTCAATCTTTGTCCCAAAACCTCAGATTGGTACCTGCATGTTGCTAGTAGTGTTGATTACATCTTTGTAGTTGATGCTAGTTGGTTTATTTTGTGGAAGATTAAATGTTCAGATCCTCAAGCATATTCAATACACCTTTGATATTGAACATGAATATGTTTTGTGAGTAGTTACTTTTGTTCTTGAGGACATGGGAGAAGTCTTGTTATAAGTAATCATGTGAAGTTGATATTCGTTCGATATTTTGATGATATGTATGTTGTTCTTCCTTTAGTGGTGTCATGTGAACGTCGACTACATGACACTTCACCATAATTGGGCCTAAGGGAAGTCATTGGGGATTAATAAGTAGATGATGGGTTGCGAGAGTGACAGAAGCTTAAACCCTAGTTTATGTGTTATTCTGTAAGGGGCTGATTTGGATCCATATGTTTCATGCTCTGGTTAGATTTATCTTAATTCTTCTTTCGTAGTTGCAGATGCATGCGAGAGGGGGTAATCATAAGAGGGCTCCTTGTTCAAGTAAGAACATCACCCTAGATAAGGGGCGAATCAACTAAACATGATGAACGTGACTAGATGACAATTCCCATTTGTCCTCGAGAATGCTTTGCTTACTATAAGAGAATGTTCCGGCTTGTCCTGTGCTATAAAAAGGATTCGGCCACCTTGTTGCACCTTTTTTATTATTGTTACTTGCTACTTGTTACGAATTATCTTGCTAAAAAACTATCTATCACTGCTACTTTTAGTGCCTGCAGAGAATACCTTGCTGAAACCGCTTATCATTTCCTTCTGCTCCTCGTTGGGTTCGACACACTTACTTATCAAAAGGACTACGATTGACCCCCTATACTTATGGGTCATCAAGACTCTTTTCTAGCGCCATTGCCGGGGAGTAAAGCACCTTTGGTAAGTGGAAATTGGTAAGGAAACATTTATATTACATGCTTAAATTTTCTGTCACTTGTCACTATGGAAAATAATCCTTTGAGGGGTTTGTTCGGGGTATCTTCACCTCGATCGGAAGCAATAAGATTTACCCCTCAACCTAGTGAACCTACTGAAAATATTTATTATGAGATTCCTTTGAGTGAAACTGCTAGCTAATCCTTATGCAGGAGATGGAACAATACATCCTGATATGCACTTGATATATGAAATTTGTGGATTGTTTAAGCTTGCAGGTTTATCCGAGGATGGAATTAAGAAGAAGGTATTCCCTTTATCTTTTGGGGGGGAGCATTGGCATGCTATATGTTATTGGATGATACTGGAACATGGGCTTGGAGCCGGTTGAAGCTGGAATTTCACCAGAAATTTTATCCTATGCATTTGGTTCATTGTGATCGGAATTATATATATAATTTTTTTCCTCGTGAAGATGAAAGTATCGCTCAAGCTTGGGGAGTCTTAAATACATGACGCACACATGCCCCAATAATGATCTCCCAAGAGAAATTATTATTCAAAATAATTTATGCTCGGATTTCTCATAATGATCAATCCATGCTCTGTACTTCTTCTACTGGTTCCTTTACGAACAGAACTATTGAATTCAAATGGTATCTTCTGGAAAGAATTAAAGGAAATTACGAGGATTGCGAAATCGACAAAGGTAAAGAGTCAGGTATAAATCTTGAGTTTGATTGTGTTAAATCTTTTATGGAAACCGATGGTTTTCATAAGTTTAGTACTAAATATGGACTTGGCTCTAAGATAGTAGCTACCTTTTGTGAATCATTTGATGCACATGGTGATCTCCCTAAGGAGAAGTGGTTTAAATTTCATCAACCTATTGAATAAAATTGCGAGGAACTTGTCATAGCTAAGAATGAAACAATAGTTTATAATGTTGATCCCGTTGTGCCTACTGCTTATATTGAGAAACCTCCTTTCCCTGTTAGGATTAAGGAACATGTTAAAGCTCCAATGTGGTTCGTAAGAGTAATATTAGGACACCTAAACCATCTAGACAGATTAATATGGAACATAGTATTGCAATTGCAAAGATCGCTTGGGCGATAATTTTGATGGGCATGTTATTTATTTTTGTTCCGAGGCTGCTAGAATTGCTAAATCTGTTAGAAACCAACAAGATATGTTAGACAAGAGTAAGCATGTAGTTGGCATGCCTGTTGTTTCTATTAAAATTGGAGATCATTGTTATCATGATTTGGTTATATGGGTGCTAGTGTAAGTTCCATTCCTTTTAATTTATATCAAGAAGTCATGAATGATATTACACCTGCTGAGATGGAAGATATTGATGTTACTATTAAGCTTGCAAACAGAGACACTATTGCACAGCTTGGGGTTGCTAGAGATATTGAAGTCTTGTGTGGTAATATTAAATATCCTACTGATTTATTAGTACTTGGATCACAACAACATAGCTTTTGTCCCATTATATTTGGTAGACCCTTCTTGAATATTGTTAGTGCTGAAATTGATTGTGTTAAAGAAAAGGTTAGAGTTAAATGTGGTGATGTACCTCATGAGTTCAATCTCTCCAAGTTTAGTAAGCAGCCACATGAGAAAGAATTGTCTAGTAAATATGAAATTATTGGTCTTGCTTCTATTGATGTACCTCGTACTGATCCGTTAGAACAATATTTGCTACACCATGAGAACGATATGCATATGAATGAAAGAAATGAAATAGATGAAATATTCTTTAGACAAGCACCTATCCTCAAACATAATTTGCATGTGGAAACTTTGGGAGATCCTCTCCCACCTAAGAGTGATCCTGTGTTTGAATTAAAGAAACTGCCTAATACATTGAAATATAATCATCTTGATGAAAAGAAAATATATCTTGTTATTATCGATGCTAAACTTTAGAACATGAAGAAAAAAGATTACTTAAAATTCTGAGGAAGCATTGTGCGGCTATTGGATACACTCTTGATGATCTTAAGGGCATTAGTCCCACTTTATGTCAACACAAGATTAATATGGAGCCTGATGCTAAACCTGTGGTTGATCACCAACGTCATTTGAATCCTAAAATGGAGGATGTGGTACGAACTGAAATATTAAAGCATCTGGAGGCGGGTATAATTTATCCTACAGCTGATAGTAGATGGTCAAGTCATGTTCATTGTGTTCCTAAGAAAGGAGGCATTACTGTTGTTCCTAATGATAAAAATGAACTTATCCCACAAAGAATTTAACTTGTTATAGGATGGTAATTGATTTTCACAAATTAAATAAAGCTACCAGAAAATATCATTACCCCTTGCCTTTTATTGATCAAATGTTAGAGAGGTTATCTAAGCATACAAACTTTTGTTTCCTTGATGGATATTCTGGTTTTTCTCAAATACATGTGTCAAAAGACGATCAAGAGTAAACTACTTTTACTTGTACTTATGGGACTTATGCTTATAGACGTATGCCTTTTGGTGTATGTAATGCACCTGCTACCTATGAAAGATCTATGACTACTATATTCTCTGATTTTTGTGAAAAGATTGTTGAGATATTCGTGGGTGATTTTTCCGTTTATGGAACCTATTTTGATGATTGCTTAAGCAACCTTGACCGAGTTTTGCAGAGATGTCAAGAAACTATTCTTGTCTTGAACTGGGAGAAGTGCCACTTATGATGAATGAAGGTATAGTCCTTGGGCATAAATTTCTAAAAGAGGTATTGAGGTAGATAAAGCTAAAGTTGATGCAATTGAGAAAATGCCATGTCCTAAGATATCAAATGTATAAGAAGTTTCCTTGGTCATGCTGGTTTCTACAGGAGGTTCATTAAAGAAGTCTATAAAATTTCTAGGCCTCTTACCAATATTTTGCAAAAAGGTGTTCCATTTCTTTTTGATGATGATTGTGTAGAAGCCTTTGAAATACTTAAGAAAGCATTAATTTCCACACCCATTGTTCAACCACCTGATTGGAACCTATCCTTTGAAATTATGTGTGATGCTAGTGATTATGTTATTGGTGTTGTTCTAGGACAAAGAGTTGATAAGAAATTGAATGTTATCATTATGCTAGTAAGACTCTAGATAGTGCTCACAGAAATTATGCTACTACTGAGAAAGAATTTTTAGCATTTGTTTTTGCATTTGATAAATTCATACCTTATATCACTGATTCTAAAGTTACTATTCACACCGATCATGCTGCTATTAAATATCTTATGGAAAATAAAGATGCTAAGCCTAGACTAATTAGGTGGGTTCTTTTATTACAAGAGTTTGATTTGCATATTGTTGATAGAAAAGGAGTTGAGAATCCTGTAGCAGATAACTTGTCTAGGATGGAAAATATTCTTGAGGACCCACTACCTATTGATGGTAGTTTTCCTGATGAGCAATTAGCTGTTATAAATGCTTCTGCTTCTCATTATAGTCATTGGTATGCAGACTATGCTAATTACATTGTTGCTAAATATATACCACCTACTTACACATACCAACAAAAGAAAAAGTTCTTCTTTGATTTAAGACATTACTTTTGGGAGGACCCACACCTATATAAAGAAGGAGTAGATGGTGTTATTAGATGTTGTGTACGTAAGCATGAACTAGAAAAAATCCTACGAAAGTGTCATTCTGAGGCATACGGAGGGCACCATGCTGTAGACAGAACTGCCCATAAGGTACTACTGTATGCTTTTATTGGCCTACTCTCTTCAAGGATGCACGTAAGTTTGTACTCACTTGTGATGAATGTCAAAGAATTGGTAATATTAGTAGACATCCGGAAATGCCTATGAATTATTCACTTGTTATTGAACCATTTGATGTTTGGGGCTTTGATTATATGGGAGTTGTTCCTTCCTATAATGGGTATAATCATATTTTACTTGCTGTTGATTATGTTACTAAGTGGGTAGAAGTTATTCCACCTAGTAGTGATAATTATAACACGTCTATTAAAATTCTTAAAGAAGATATATTTCTGAGGTTTGGAGTCCCAAGTGTCGGTGTACTAAAGTAGGGGTACCTTAGTACCCCGAACTTGTCCACGGGCAGTAGTAGCGTCCCGCGGCAAGGCCTGCCAGGGGAGCGACAAGAGTCTCCACGGCCCTTTCCGGGCCGGACGAAGGCCAAGTGATCGAGCCTAGAAGACCAAGCCCCGGCAAGAGGAGCTTGCCGGGTCAAGAAGGCAAGGTCCGGCAAGAGGAGCTTGTCGGGCCAAGGCGACAAGGCCCCGGCAAGAGGAGCTTGCCGGGACGACTAAGCCGAAGCACCAAGGCCCCGGCGGGAGGAGCTCGCCGGGACGGCCAAGCCAAGGCGCCCCAAGAGAAGCCCGCCGCGGCGCGCCGCGCGCCCCGGCAAGGCCTGGCGAGCGGCAAGCTCCCAGGTGCGGCAAGGCAACTACAGCGGCAAGCCACTTGCCGCGGCAAACCACCATATCAGGCCCGCGCTCCAGCTCACCTGCCCACGCGTCGCTCTGGGGCTTCCCCGGAGGCACGTGGCGGGACGCCGCGCAACCTGAGACGCGCGGTGGCATGCGACGTTGGCAGAGTCGCCCCCGTGGCGAGCGGAGGCGCTCCTAACGGTCCGCCTCGGCACTGTTCAGGCGATCCAGACGGGCATTTAATGCCCTTGTCCCCCGCCGTCAGAGTTAGGTGCGATAGCACTGTGCGGCCACTATTCACACAATTCCTTGCCATTTTTTCCCTCACCTGCGTTGCTCCCTGTGGGAAACCCCTTGGCATATAAAAGGAGGCCCATGCGCACGTAGAGAGGGGATCGGACCCAATAGGCCCTCGCCTACGTCCAGCTCCAGCCTACTGTAGCTTCTTGCGCTCCAGAGCAAGAACCCGAATCAACCAGACATGCAGCAGTAGGGTTTTACGCATCCATGCGGCCCGAAGCTGGGTAAAATCGCTGTGCGTGTGTGTCGCCTCGATCTGCTCTTTGTGCATCCTCCGCCCCCGCCGAACCAACAAGGGGCTCCGTCCCCATAGGTGCTCGTGGAGGCCAGATCTCCCCCGACATCTTTGGCGCGCCAGGTAGGGGGGTCGCGAGGTTGTGCGAACCAGATTCGGCGACCGCAAGCAAGCTCAGGTATGGCCAGGGACTTTTCCGCTCCGATCCGCTGGGCGGAGGCATCCCTCCTCACGGACCCGTGCGCGGCCCTCCTCGAGTACCCACTCACGCAGAGTTCGGGCAAGAGCAGCTGCTCCTTGAGGAGGATCGCCTTCCAGCCGCTGAGCGAGTTTCTCGCCTCCAGCAAACTCTGCGCCGCTCCCGTAGCCGCAGAAGTTAGCGCCGGAAGTTGCGGGAAAGGCGACCTCGTTCTTCGGCGAGCCCAGGCCGCCAAACCAAACGAGTCGATGCCGACCGTGGGAGGAACCTCACCAGCGCGGCGGTCGGAACCCGTCCCATCGGCCATCCTCTCTGTCCAAGTCTTGCCGCAGTTGCATGTAATCCTTGGTACAGGGGCGGGCGCAAATCCCGAGCATAGCTTATGTGCCCCACACGTCTTGTCGATTTCGCGCCTCCCCGCTTGGCGCAGGCATCATTCGACACGATTGTGCAGCACTCGTCTCCGTCAAGCGGTGGCAGGCCGTCAGGCCCCGAGCCTGAGCTGGGCGTCGCCCGAGGAGGCTGCGCCTTGCCGGACGGCAAACGACAGAGAAGCTAAGTTGCCAAAGTTTGAGCGACTAAGCTCCTTTTTATTCTTAAGTTATCTTCCTCGAACGACCGAGCTTCGTATGGGAAACCTGTGCACGGAGGGGCCGGCTCGTGGCTGGTTGCGCCCTTATTTCGTTTCGAGCCCCGCTCAACGACTTAAGTGTGCTACATCCCGAGTAGCGTCCTTACTTGTTTCGAGCTCGCTCAGCAGCTTGAGCGTGCCGCGACTGCAGTCGCCACGCCTACCGCGCCCCGAGCCTGCTCAACATTTAAGTGAGTTGCGCCAGCCGCAGCAAGGTTTCTTGCCGGTGGGAGCCCCGTCAGCGGGTTGCTGACGTCCCGCACTCAGCACCCGTGGCAAGGCGGAGACTTTCGCCGACAAGTTCCCGTGAGCGTAGGGCGCGAACGTACGAAGCATAAAGTCAAACGAGGGAGATAACAGCGCAATGAACTGCCTAAGATAAAAGTTATATTACAAAATAACTTGCCGCTGCTCTAATCAGCTGTTTCTGTGGCATGCTCGGCAGCAACGAGAGAAGAAAAGAAAGAGGTGGGCGGCCTAATCCGCGCGGTCGCCCTCGACCCGCCTGATCCCCGCCACCCTTTCCACGATGGGGGTGACGAGGCCCCTGATTTCCGTCAGGTCAGCATCTTTCGGCAAGTGCCTGAGGACGTTGGTGAGCCTGATGGTGGGGTTGCGGAAGACGATCTTCACCAGCACCCTCTCGAGGGCCCCGGAGACGGCCTCCCGCGTCTCCTCAGCCAGCTGTGCTGGGATCGATTCCCGGAGGTGCCGGAGCACCCCCACCAAGCCCTTGAAGAAGGAAGTGAGCTTGGCGCTCGGCGGGACGTCCTCGCCGGAGGGGTACTCGTGGCCCTCCACCCCCAGCAGCTTCAGCTCCTGGTCGATGGTGGAGGCGATGTCGACGAGGCCTTCCGTCCACCGCTCCACCGTCTCTCGGAAGGCGTTCTGGGTAACGGCGGCGCTCCTCAACAGCTCCTCGTTGCCAGCAACCTCCTTCCGCAAGGCCGCCTCCTGCTCCTTGGCGCTCTCCAGCACCTTGGCCAGGGTGTCCAGCTTCAGCTCGAGGACAGCCTTGGAGTCCTTGGCGGCGTCGAGCTCCTGGATCTTCTCGGCGAAGCGGCCCTGCAGCTCGCCAAGGGAGTGAGCGCCCTTCTCGCGCTCTAGTTTGAGCGCGGCAAGCTCCTCGCCGCTCACCTTGAGGTCGCTGACGAGCTGCGCCACCCTCGCCTCCAGCTCCCCCTTGGCGACCTCGGCGGCCGCGGCGGCATCCTGCGCTTTCTGCAGGTCCCCGCCAAGCGCCTGCTCGCGCGCGGCAACCTCCTCCTCGTGGCTGGCGAGGCTGGCCCTCTGCTGCACCAGCTCGCTTTCCCGCGCGGATAGCCCCGCAGCGGCAAGCCTCTGCTGCTCTTCAGCCTCTGCCTTCTCGAGGAGGAAGGCCGTCCGCGCCTCGTCGAGCAGCCTCCGCTCCTCCGCCAAGGACCGGAGAGCCTCCTGGTTGAGCTCCCGGAGCTCTCCGGCGCGCTTCTCCATGTCCGCGCCGGCCTTCGCGACGAGTGCCTCCTGGCGCTCCACCTTGGCCTGCCGGGTGCGGTAGAGCGACACAAGCTTCCGGAGCAGCCGCTCCTCCTCGGGCTCGCCGCTGTCGGTGCTTGGCGCGTCGACCACTGTTAGCCCGACGGAGGCGAGCACTTCTCCGTCCAAGGCCTCCCCCTCGACTGGCGCCCTGGAGCTAGGCTCCCAGGGGAGCCTGATGTAGACGCCATCGCCGGCCCGCAGGTAGGCGCCTGCCGGGGGCTCCTCGGGGTCCGACGCAGCGGCAGCAGCGGGGTCGCCGGGCTGCGAAGTGTTTGACGCCCCTGCCTCCCCAGGGCCGTCAGCACGGTCGCCGGTCCCCTCGCCGCCTGCGGCCGCGGCGGCCTTGGCGGCTTCAGCATCCTCGCCGCATACAGGGTCGTCGCTGCCTTCCGCCTCCTCGATGACGACGACGTCGTCGCCATCGCCACGCGCGCCCTCCTCGACGACGACCTCGATCTCCATCGGGTCCGTGGTGGGCGGGTCTGATGGTCGGAAGAGGGGAGAAGAGTCAGCTGAATAGCCGACGAAGAGGCTCATAAGAAGAGATAGCCAGGGGAAGTTTTTCGCGCAGGGGGGCTTACCGGTGGCAGGGTCCGTGGCCGCGGCCTCCGCTGCCGGGGGATTGCTGGCCGCGTCCCTCGCCGGAGATCCCTCCCTTGCCGGGGAGGTTTTCCTTGCCAGGGGCTCCTCCCTTGCCGGGGAGGTCTCCCCTGCCGGGGGCTCCTCCCTTGCCGGAGTTTTCTCCCTAGGCGGGGTGGTCGAAGCGGACGGCGCGGCAGGAGTGCCCCCCGGGGTCGCCTGCTGGGGCTGCTCTGCTCCTACCCAACGACAACAACAACAGCCACATGTTAGCAAAGAGAAGGGAAGCTCGCGCGCGCGCCAAACGGCAAGAGCTAGCCGTGCCCTCACCCTGGGGGCTGCGCTGCGGGCCCGCTGCCAGGTCCGGCAAGGTCGTCTCCGGCACCTCCCCAGTTGCCGGAGGAGATTCGCCCTCAAGGACGACCAGCGGGATCTTGGCCCTCTTCGCCCTCCTCTGGGCCAGCGTCCTGAAAAGGGAACGATTTCGGGGGGATGGATGGGCCGCGAAACAGGGCGAAGCAACAGGAATCAAGAAGATACAAGCTCTACCAGGAACTTACTCTCCGTCCTCCTCTTCGTCGTCGGAGCTGAGCGCGGAATAATCAAAAACCGGCTTGCTCCAGGCGCGAGGAGACAGGGGAGTGGGTTCCCGGGACCGCTTGGCGGGGGCGGTGGACGACCCCGCCCCCGTTGCCGCCGCGGAACGAGGAGCGGCAGGAGAAGAAGCCATGGCCCGTGAGGACCCCGCTCCCGCTGCTTCAGAGGCGCGCGTCACCCGGGGCTGCGGTTGCTGGTCGGCCTGCCGCACCACCTCTCCGGCCCTGCGGAGACGCCTCCTCGGCTGGGCAGGGGGCTCCGCCTGCGACGAGCTGCCCGGGAGCTGCGAGGAGGGCGCGTCCACCTCCGGCAAGCCACCCGCGTCCTGGGCGGGTTCGCTCGCACCACCGTGCCCGGCTGGCTCCTCCGCGCCAGCGAGCTCCATCTGGTCGGCGAGGCTCTCCGCCTCCGCCGCGTCTGCCTCGGCCAGGGTGAAGCCAGACTCGCCCGCGGCCGCGGCGGCCGCCGCCTCCTCCATCCTGGAGGCGATGTAGGCCAGCTCCTCGGGGGTGGTGTCCCGCGTGAGGCCCCTCTTCTCGTCGGGGTCGACCGGCACCTCCTCCAAGTTGTCGAAGAAGGCCTGCACGACGTCTTCCGCCGGCTCCTGCCAGGTCGCGTCGATCCCGTGCGAGTCGCACGGCGGCATCATCGCGAGGATGCGGCTGAGCGCCGAGTTGTTGCACAAGGGGACGACGCCCGGCGGCAACCTGAACCATTCTGGGTGCTCGGAGTCGTGCTTGAACAGCTCCTTCAACACTCCGTCGAGCTCCAGAACGGTGAAGTTGTAGTTGAGGCCCGGGCGCAGCCTCATGATGTCCGCCGCGTTTTGGAATTCCCAAGCCGGTTTCCCCCTCTCCTACAGGGGGGCGATACGCGGCGAAGGAAATCCGCGCCGACGGCGCCGACGGTGAGCCCGGCAAACCTGAGGCGCTGGATGCGGGTGGCGGCAATCTTCAGCTTGGCGTCGTCCGGGGCCAGGTCGCTCCAGTCGCGGCCACGCACCACTGGAGTTCGCCGCACGGCGGTGAACGGCGGTGGATTCTCCTCGACGATCAGGCACCACTCAGCCCTCCACTCCTCCCATCTGCCACGGAGTTCCCCCTCCAAGTAGGCCTCTTTCTTGCCGGTCCTGGAGACCCAAGCGACTCCACCAGACAGCGGCTCTCCTTTCTCCACCCGGGGAGTAAAGAAGTGCCGGAAGAGGGATACGTTGGGGCGGACTCTGACAAAGTTCTCGCAAAGGTGCGCGAAAACCGCCATTGTTAGAACGGCGTTGGGGGTGAAGTCAAGGAGGTGGAGGTTGTAGGTGTGCATGATGTCGCAGAAGAACTCAGAAAAGGGCGGGCAGAGCCCGCAGAGGAAGAACACGGCGAAGAAAGGCTACCCGGTCGGGTACAGCTTCTGGGCGATGGCGGGAAGAACTCGCGTGCGCGGGTGCGCTCGCGTCGCCGTCGACCAGAAGAGGAGGTATTCGTTCTTCAGCCTCAGCGCGTCAAGCTGAGGAGGGAACGTCGCCGTCTCCTTCCGAAGCGCTTCCAGCCGCAGCGCCTCGGCTGACTTCACGGCCTTCCCCTTCGCCTTGTCGATCTTCGGGGCCATGGCCG
This sequence comes from Aegilops umbellulata, assembly GCA_032464435.1. NCBI lineage: Eukaryota > Viridiplantae > Streptophyta > Magnoliopsida > Poales > Poaceae > Aegilops > Aegilops umbellulata. The sequence continues at coordinate 495,071,532 of CP136056.1, forward strand.
AAACGGGGAGGGGAAGTTGTCGGCGTTGGCGGCGCCGGGGGCTGCGACAGCAAATCGCTGCTTTCTCTAACAAGGAGGAGGCGGCGGAGATTTTCGAGGAGCAGCAATCAGCGGAATGGCGAGCTGCCCCTGTTCCCCTTCGCTTATAAAGGGGGGAAGGAGCGGGGCCGGACGCTCCGCCTTCCTAGATAAAAGAGATCGTGCACGACGTGACGCGTGCCTGCGGGCCTCAGCCCCGCGCACGCCACCCACGTCACGCACGCCTCGCACGCCTCGCCCCCCCCCCCCCCGACGCCGCGATAAGCGCGCGCCACTTGGGGAGGGCGCGACGAGCACGGAGTTAAGGAGCAGCGCAACCCAGGCCACGCGTGCCCGTGCACTGTTAAGGCCTGGCCCAACAACGCTCGGCACCGTGTATGGCCCAGACCCGGGGGCTCCTGTCGATGTACTAAAGTAGGGGTACCTTAGTACCCCGAACTTGTGCACGGGCAGTAGTAGCCTCCCGCGGCAAGGCCTGCCAGGGGAGCGACAAGAGTCTCCACGGCCCTTTCCGGGCCGGACGAAGGCCAAGTGATCGAGCCTAGAAGACCAAGCCCCGGCAAGAGGAGCTTGCCGGGTCAAGAAGGCAAGGTCCGGCAAGAGGAGCTTGCCGGGCCAAGGCGACAAGGCCCCGGCAAGAGGAGCTTGCCGGGACGACTAAGCCGAATCACCAAGGCCCCGGCGGGAGGAGCTCGCCGGGACGGCCAAGCCAAGGCGCCCCAAGAGAAGCCCGCCGCGGCGCGCCGCGCGCCCCGGCAAGGCCTGGCGAGCGGCAAGCTCCCAGGTGCGGCAAGGCAACTACCGCGGCAAGCCACTTGCCGCGGCAAACCACCATATCAGGCCCGCGCTCCAGCTCACCTGCCCACGCGTCGCTCTAGGGCTTCCCCGGAGGCACGTGGCGGGACGCCGCGCAACCTGAGACGCGCGGTGGCATGCGACGTTGGCAGAGTCGCCCCCGTGGCGAGCGGAGGCGCTCCTAACGGTCCGCCTCGACACTGTTCAGGCGATCCAGACGGGCATTTAATGCCCTTGTCCCCCGCCATCAGAGTTAGGTGCGATAGCACTGTGCGGCCACTATTCACACAATTCCTTGCCATTTTTACCCTCACCTGCGTCGCTCCCTGTGGGAAACCCCTTGGCATATAAAAGGAGGCCCATGCGCACGTAGAGAGGGGATCGGACCCAATAGGCCCTCGCCTACGTCCAGCTCCAGCCTACTGTAGCTTCTTGCGCTCCAGAGCAAGAACCCGAATCAACCAGACATGCAGCAGTAAGGTTTTACGCATCCATGCGGCCCGAAGCTGGGTAAAATCGTTGTGCGTGTGTGTCGCCTCGATCTGCTCTTTGTGCATCCTCCGCCCCCGCCGAACTAACAAGGGGCTCCGTCCCCATAGGTGCTCGTGGAGGCCAGATCTCCCCCGACACCAAGATATTTAATGACGATGGTGGTTCGCATTTTATTTATGGTGCATTTCGTAAACTCCAAGCTAAATATGATGCCAACCATAGAATTGCATCACCTTATCATCCTTAGTCTAGTGCTCAAGTTGAATTGAGCAATAGGGAAATAAAATTAATCTTGCAGAAGACTATTAATAGATCCAGAAAGAATTGGTCTAAGAAACTTGATGATGCATTATGCGCTTATAGAACCTCTTTTAAAAATCCTATGGTTATGTCTCCATATAAAATGGTTTATGGAAAGCATGTCATTTATGTCTTGAGTCAGAACATAAGGCTTATTGGGCAATTAAAGAAGGGCCATTTGCATTTTTGTCCCTAACTCGAACCACCTACTCATATTTGCCCCTAATTTCGAAGCCTGCTCAAATTTGCCCCTGCAAAGTTAGTTCACCTTATAAAAATGCCCTTTTGTGTCGTTACCGTCCGATCAAAGGGCTTTGACCGTCTATGGGTCGATTATTATACATTTTGCCCATGCCTCCATGTGTCACTTACATGTGAGACCCACTCAAAAAAGAAAGGAAAACTCTTTCTCGCACCCCCTCTCTCCCTCTCACTTACATGTGGGCCCCTCACGGCCTCTCTCTCACCTCCCACCTCTCTCCCTCTACCTCACGGTCTCTCTCTCTCTCAACTCTAGTGAGCGACGGATGTCCAGGGACCGTGCGCTGCGGCGGCTAGCTCCCCACGTGTCGTAGCTGTAGCGACCCGACCCGAATGGATCAAGTCTCTGTGCTTAAGTGTCATCCCTGGATCGGTATGCTGACACACATAGTACTCGAAGGATTTAATACAGAGGTAAATCACATGTATAAAGTAACGTAAATACTATTACCTCAATCCATATAGCGGAAGCAACAAGGTTGTGGATTCCCATCAACACCAACGGCAAAGTTGAGTGTAGAAATCGTAACCCTAACGTATCACTTACTCGACGTAAGAAACCTACAACATGAGACGTTCCAGCCCGAAACGGGTCAGTACATTGAATGTACTGGCAAATTCACACCATAGAGAAAATGATGAACAATGGCTATCACTACATGCATATATGGCTGGTGGAAAAGCTCTATGGTTGTAATGTTTTTGCGAAAAGCCAATTTTTCCCTACTGCAAAGGAATAAATTTTATTTAACTAACATGGTGGTCATTAAACATTGAGAATGGTTGACAGCATTCTCAATCCCAATTAAGCATCATCATTAAAACCCAACAAAATTAATTAAAGTAACATGATGAGATCAACAGGATAATCCAAGAACTAGATACTCAAGATGTCCATAACCGGGGACACGGCTAACCATGATTAGTTTGTACACTCTGCAGAGGTTTGCGCACTTTTCCCCACAAGACTCGATCGCCTCCATTTGATTTCTCGCACTACATGTTGTTTGAGAAACGGATGACTGAGACATAGTCTTTCAAAAGCGTTAGCACCTTACGTTGGATAGAACGGTACATCTACTTTCCCCTACATCTGCTAGTCTACCCTATAAGAGTTCGCACGACTTAATCAACTATGCCAGAGCCCATAATGGCTTGTGGCTGCACACGGAAGTTTCTAGTATGAATAATCTCATGATCCCTTTGAGCCTGGGTGGCGGTCCAAAAAAACAGGCAAGTCCTGGAATACCCAGGTGCCTAGAGAGGCAAGTCCTGGAATACCCAGGTGCCTCAATCCACCCAGATGTGTGTTTAAGTTGCCACCTTAAGTAAACCATTAATTAACAATCTCACATCTGTCATGAAATACTCTCAAACCCAATCCACGTCTATGAGCATAGCATGGCAGTATAAGCATAACGTAATAGTAACTCCCAAGGGTTTGATAATAAACAGGTAATAGGTACTACCTCAACTACTTCCCATCCCACAATTTAATTAGATCCTAATCATGCAATGTTTGAGGATTGATCTAATGCAATAAAAACTGGGTATGAAAGGGATATGATCAAAGTGTGAACTTGCCTGCAATGTTGATGAAGATGATTCGCACTCAAAACTCTTGATAGATCTACTCGTCACACTCCGGTCAATCTATCGTAAGCAAGCAATAGTAACCACACATAAGCAATCACTCAAAAGATCGGAAAGATCGAAGAACGACTCGGAAAACAACAAAACCAAGCAAATAACTCTTGCAATGTAAAACAAATTCTAACAGTACCAAAATTATGTGAATTTGGCCTTATCAGAAAGTTTAGGTCAAGAGCTTTAATTTGCAAAAAGAATCAACTAAATCGGAGTTATAAAACTCAAGTTATGATCAAACGAAGTTCAAATTCAAATCTGATCTAATTCAAATTTTAAACTTTCAAAAACATGTTTGAGTTGGATTACTGGATAGAGGGGTTCATAACGAAGAAGTGGGCGTTGGTTTCGTTGGATTTGTACTAACGAGTAAAAAGTAATGATCGTTTGAAAATCAGGGACTTATCTGTAAATAATTTCATCACAGATAGGTCCCCGGGCCGAAATTAAAAAGAAAAAGAAAAATCCTATCGAACGAAAGTGCTACAGAGGCATACGTGACGAAAACCGTTTGCTAAGGAGATTTAAACAGAGAACGTCCGCTAAATAATGATAATAAAAAACGGCTTAAAAAATAAACCGATCTAGATCGGACCGGTCGGCGGCGGTTTTTACCACGTTTTTCGGCGGTTAAGCGGCGGGCGAAGTCCGGCGAGGTTCCGCGCGGCGGCGGCGAAAGCCAGCGAGACGGGGCGGCGGCTCCGGAGAGAGCGGCGCGGTGACTATGCGGGGCGAGGGCAGCGCAGGGCGAGGCGGCGGCGGCGGCGATGCAGCGGCGCGGGCGGCGTGGCAAGGCGGCGGCGGCGCGGATCCGCGGCGCAAGGCGGCGGCGCGATGCGAGGGGGAGGAGAGGAGCGGCGGGGCCCGGGGCCTCGGCTTAAATAGGAGGGGAGAGGAGGCGTGGGCGAGGGGGCAGGAGGAGGCCGGAGACGGCACGGCCGTCGAGGTCGGCGGGGCATCGTGCTCATGACGGACTCCCGTCGGGAGGAGGAAGGCGGCGGGCGCTGGGCCACGGCCTGGCGACGTGGTCGGCTGGGCCCTGCCGGCCGGCGACGAAGTTTTTTTTTATAAAACATTTTTTCAAACAAATAAAAAGAGAATAAAACAAATATATTATATGGGCATATAATATATCAAAATTTGCAGAAAAAGATTTTCTACAACATGGACATTTTTCTAGCATTTAGTAAAATACACACAAATTCTAGTAATTCAAATAGTGCTACTGCTCTAATAAAGTCCAAAGAAAATCATTTTAAAATACCAAAATTAATTCAAATTGATTTCTCTCCAATTTTCTGATGTAGGGAATCATGTTACCCTATTTTCCATATATTTTATTTTTGGAGAAAAATAATTTGAATAAAACTCAAATAAATTCAAAAGAACTTTGAATTTTATTCTTTGAAACTCCCAACTCATATTTCATATAATTTGAAGAAGTCATTTTATCTTCTCTCGTGAAAATCATTGAGTTGCATAAAGTTTTAGAATTTGAAATATTTTAAAATGAAATTCAAATATTTTCAACACCCCTTGTCATTTGAATAAATGGAAGAAGTCATGTCATCTTCTCTCCAGGGTTTTGTGGTGTAAGGAATTTAAATTCACGGAGATCAATAAAAGCAAAATGAAAGTTTGGGAAAGTCCTTTTATTCCCTCTCATTTAACTTTCAAAAGTTTCGAGTTCACTCTATTTCAGACAATCAATCCAACAATCAATCAAATCTATCTATTTAATATAACATTCCAAAATTTAGAATTTTGGGATGTTCCAAACCTACCACCCTTAAAATGAATCTCGTCCTCGAGATTCGGAGAGGCTAGAAAGAAATAGGTTAGGTTCGGGGTCTTCTCAAAATCCATTGATCATCACAGGGGTCTGGGGTGTTACCACCCTTAAAAACATCGTTACGGTCCCGTTAGTACTCATATACTCCATTCTTATTCTTGACAGTGTCGGTCCTCCCAGATCTCGGGTAATTCCTTTTCTGGGCTTTTCCGGTAGTGGCATAACCTTTATTGCAATTCTTCTGTCCTTTCATCTTGGTAAGGTTATTCCGAGACTAGGTATTCTTAGCTGACGGGTCTGGCGCCAATACTAAACAACTACTGATATCTCATGGTGGTCAACAATTTATGTTTTCTCCTGCAGGAAGTGGGTCTGGTTGATCCTCACTGTATAACCTACGGTTGGCAAAAGTTGCCTTGTACAAGGGAAAATACCTATACCATTCTAAGGCTTAAACAAGGTTTTGGTCGTCGTCTCTCTACTATAGGTAAGTCACTCAGATTTACCATCCCATATAGCAAGGCGAACAATAAGAGTAAGTCGGTATGGTGATCAATCCATCCCGCACCCAAATCATTACCATGTATACAGTTTGGCGAATCTCGCATACTAACACTCGGTCATCCTCACAAGCATTGCAGAATTTCTCTTGTCAACGAACTAGGTTCGGATACATCCATTGATTCTGCAAGCCAAACAACATATATCGTTCCTTCACAACTCTCAGGTTTTGCGTTACTCCTATAAGATCGTTTATCGAAAAATCGTAACTTCTTCCAGCGTTTTTCCTTTAGCAAGAGTGTGTTTGCTTCTTGATAGGTCCTGGGGCCTGTGGGTTATGGCCCATCTCATCACTTGTAGTCCTTGAACCTATCATCGGGCAACTGATCATTATTCCAACTTCCTAGTATTCTTAAATCCATCCAATTGTACAGTCTTCCTTCCTTATATTTGCACCAAACTTAGGACATGATTACTTAGACTCATCATGGAATTTCCATTGATCCATATTTCCAACATCGTACCTCCTTTATGTCCAATAGTAATTCATCTCTTCATCCTCGTGGAATATCCCACATAGCAAGATAAAATTTATACTCATGAAGTCCACATTCCACTTCGTGGAACATCATTATCCTTTCCAGGGTCATCAACTTAACATTCTCTTCTGACTCCTTGATCACATTTGGTCTAAACAAATGACGGTCTCCAACTTCATCCCACACACTCTTGGGGTATCAAACATATCGAGACAAAACTCGTATTCATTTTGTCCGAAATCCACTCAGTGGAGTATCCTTATCTTTTCCAGGGGTCAACGGTTCTTACAGGGTACTACCACCCTTAAAATGCTCCAATATTTCATAGACCATATTTCTCATATCCTCAAAAATGGTCAATATCTTTCCTCATAGAGTAACTCATAAAATCCACATCAGTACCAACACTGCTAACTTTATTGATTCTCAAATTATTACAATCTCCTGTTTTTCCATTACATGCCTCAACTCAACACCTCAATATAAAGGAAAATGTTCTCACTACTACTAAATTTCTTCTGTTACAAACTCAACTATTTATCACAAGTCTCCTTCTCCTTCGGACAATCTCTGGCAAAGTGCCCTGCTCCATTACAACGGAAACATATTACTTCTGGCAAGTTTCGAGGTTTCCTTGTGATTATATAGCCTACTTGGGTCCTTGGCCTCCTTTTTGGGCAATTGCTGAGGTAGTGCCCTGACTCCTTGCACCTATAGCAGGTGACATGACTCAGATCCTTCCTGGAATCCAATCTACTTCTCTTTCTGGACTTTTCCATTCCAATCAGAGCTTCTATTTCCTGTGGGTCATATCCTACTTCCTCCGTCGGGAATTCTACTAGATCCCCCTTCATACAATTTTGGGAGATGTGTCCTTCTTCTCCACATGAATAGCAAGACTTAGTGTAGGGTTTAATTGGTTCCTCTTTGGGTGTGTCCTCCACCTCTTCCTTCATCGTAGGTTCTTTTAAAATTCCCATTAGGGCTCCTTTCATTGCTTCTTTTTTCTGCTGGATGGTTCTTTGTACCATGGGGTAAATGTGACACTGTGCAGGGTAGTGGGTAGTCCCTTCACACAAGAAACAAGTGATCTGCCTAGTTGGGCATTCTTCAGCTGGGTGACTTCCTTCACAATTAGGGCATTCATCCTTGTGTTCTTTATGGGTGTGTCCTATTTCTCCGCAGAGCTTTCACGCACAAGGTTTCTTCATATCATCTCCATAAGGCTTCAATTTCTGGGACACAAACTGAGACTTTAGCGAAGTCAGCTTAAATTCTTTCCAAGTGGTTACTCCTTGCCATCCATTGATGGTTTGGTACATCCTCCACCAAGTAGCAGCACCTCTTTCAAAGCACTGAAGAGCATGCTGGGCCTTATCCTTTCCGACTATAGGGTTGTTCTCCATATGATCCTCCATGTTCTGAATCCATCGGTCTGTCTCCAATTGACTCATTGGTCCAAAAAATACAAGCTCATCTCCATTCATCCTCTATTGGGTACAAGGGTTTGGGGTGAGATAAGAGAGATCGAGAGGGATACACACAATACAAACAAAGGTTTTTAAAAGACAGATTTTATTGTGGCTGTCAGAAAAACATCAAATAGATGACAGCTCACAAACGTCGCATCTAACGTAGGTATAACAGGGGTTTGGTCTTCTAAAGGTTAACGTAGCCAAACTTTTCAAGTCTTCGTCATGTCTCCGATGGCTTCTTCCAATCATGCTTGTCCTTTTTGCCAGATCATCTCTGTTGACGCGAATTCTCTCATGACGTCCTTTAATATTCTGGAGTTACGTTCCAACTTCTGGATTTCAACATTCTTGGCATGGACCATGTCCTACTGTCCTTCAGTTCCTGACGAATCTCCTGTATCTCGAGGTTTTGCTCCTCCAGCTTGGCTACTTTCAGCTTCTGGGTCCTGAGTTCTTCACGAAACGCTTCCTTATCAAATACTGCTTCTTGCAGGTCCATCTCAACTTCTTGATGTAACACCCCAGATCCTGGTGATACACCGGCTAAAGTTTAAAACTTCATCTTGCTGATAAGTGCTTCATCAACTTTCTACCATCCAATCCTTTCATGCATATGCATGCTTAACTCAGCACTGTGACAATAGCATAAGCGGGCGACAACATCATGGATAGCCGTGTTTCTGTTCTTGTCATTTCCATGAGGTATCTCTCCATGGTTGATATCTCCTGTCTTAGGGTTTTCTTGACAAAACTTTGAGTTTTTATGCTCCATGTTCCGGTCTTTCTCCAACACACCTTGATCTCGGGTATTGACAACTTCCATAGTCTGCCAAGTTCCATAAGGGTAGCCTTCCTAGGTCATGCAAATCTAGAAATTCTTCCGAGCCTTCAAGTTCTCCTGGTCTTCAGAGTCTTCAACCGTTGTAGTTTCCATTATCATAATGTATGGTAAAATCCTCTCCTTTCCGAATGGTCTTAGTTGTCCGATATCTTGTCCTTCTTGGAGTGGTCTCATCCGTCGAATCTTCGAGTGGTCAAAAAGGGAAAGGGGTATGGTCTCACTAAAAGGGGATATTTGAATAAGCTCAGAAGAGAAGAGAGGTATAAGATCTTTTTGAAAATGAAGTAGTAGAGAAAAATCTTTCCTATGGGCTTGCCAGTTTCTAGGGTCACGTCCTACAGTCAACATGTGCTCTGATACCATCTTGTAGCGACCCGACCCGAATGGATTAAGTCTCTGTGCTTAAGTGTCATCCCTGGATCGGTATGCTGACACACATAGTACTCGAAGGATTTAATACAGAGGTAAATCACATGTATAAAGTAACGTAAATACTATTACCTCAATCCATATAGCGGAAGCAACAAGGTTGTGGATTCCCATCAACACCAACGGCAAAGTTAGAGTGTAGAAATCGTAAGCCTAACGTATCACTTACTCGACGTAAGAAACCTGCAACATGAGACGTTGCAGACCGAAACGGGTCAGTACATTGAATGTACTAGCAAATTCACACCATAGAGAAAATGATGAACAATGGCTATCACTACATGCATATATGGCTGGTGGAAAAGCTCTATGGTTATAATGTTTTTGCGAAAAGCCAATGTTTCCCTACTGCAAAGGAATAAATTTTATTTAACTAACATGGTGGTCGTTAAACATTGAGAATGGTTGACAGCATTCTCAATCCCAATTAAGCATCATCATTAAAACCCAACAAAATTAATTAAAGTAACGTGATGAGATCAACAGGATAATCCAAGAACTAGATACTCAAGATGTCCATAACCGGGGACACAGCTAACCATGATTAGTTTGTACACTCTGCAAAGGTTTGCGCACTTTTCCCCACAAGACTCGATCGCCTCCGTTTGATTTCTCGCACTACATGTTGTTTGAGAAACGGATGACCGAGACTTAGTCTTTCAGAAGCGCTAGCACCTTACGTTGGATAGACCGGTACACCTACTTTCCCCTACATCTGCTAGTCTACCCTGTAAGAGTTCGCACGACTTAATCAACTATGCCAGAGCCCATAATGGCTTATGGCTGCACACGGAAGTTTCTAGTATGAATAATCTCATGATCCCTTTGAGCCTGGGTGGCGGTCCAAAAAAAAGGCAAGTCCTGGAATACCCAGGTGCCTAGACAGGCAAGACCTGGAATACCCAGGTGCCTCAATCCACCCAGATGTGTGTTTAAGTTGCCACCTTAAGTAAACCATTAATTAACAATCTCACATCTGTCATGAAATACTCTCAAACCCAATCCACGTCTACGAGCATAGCATGGCAGTATAAGCATAACGTAATAGTAACTCCCAAGGGTTTGATAATAAACAGGTAATAGGTACTACCTCAACTACTTCCCATCCCATAATTTAATTAGATCCTAATCATGCAATGTTTGAGGATTGATCTAATGCAATAAAAACTGGGTATGAAAGGGATATGATCAAAGTGTGAACTTGCCTGCAATGTTGATGAAGATGATTCGCACTCAAAACTCTTGATAGATCTACTCGTCACACTCCGGTCAATCTATCGTAAGCAAGCAATAGTAGCCACACATAAGCAATCACTCAAAAGATCGGAAAGATCGAAGAACGATTCGGAAAACAACAAAACCAAGCAAATAACTCTTGCAATGTAAAACAAATTCTAAAAGTACCAAAATTATGTGAATTTGGCCTTATCAGAAAGTTTAGGTCAAGAGCTTTAATTTGCAAAAAGAATCAACTAAATCGGAGTTATAAAACTCAAGTTATGATCAAACGAAGTTCAAATTCAAATCTGATCTAATTCAAATTTTAAACTTTCAAAAAACATGTTTGAGTTGGATTACTGGATAGAGGGGTTCATAACGAAGAAGTGGGCGTTGGTTTCGTTGGATTTGGACTAGCGAGTAAAAAGTAATGATCGTTTGAAAATCAGGGATTTATCTGTAAATAATTTCATCACTAATAGGTCCCCGGGCCGAAATTAAAAGAAAAAGGAAAATCCTATCGAACGAAAGTTCACTACAGAGGCATACGTGACGAAAACCGTTCGCTAAGGAGATCTAAACAGAGCACGTCCGCTAATAATGATAATAAAAAAACGGCTTAAAAAAATAAACCGATCTAGATCGGACCGGTCGGCGGCGGTTTTTACTAAGGTTTTCGGCGGTTAAGTGGTGGGCGAAGTCCGGCGAGGTTCCGCGCGGCGGCGGCGAAAGCCAGCGGGACGGGGCGGCGGCTCCGGCGAGAGCGGCGCGGCGACTATGCAGGGCGAGGGCAGCGCAGGGCGAGGGCAGCGCAGGGCGAGGCGGCGGCGGCAGCAGCAGCTAGCGGCGGCGGCGGCGATGCAGCGGCGCGGGCGGCGTGGCAAGGCGGAGGCGGCGCGGATCTGCGGCGCAAGGCGGCGGCGCGATGCGAGGGGGAGGAGAGGAGCGGCGGGGCCCGGGGCCTCGGCTTAAATAGGAGGGGAGGGAAGGCGTGGGCGAGGGGGCAGGAGGAGGCCGGAGACTGCACGGCCGTCGAGGTCGGCAGGGCGTCGTGCTCACGACGGACTCCCGTCGGGAGGAGGAAGGCGGCGGGCGCTGGGCCACGGCCTGGCGACGTGGTCGGCTGGGCCCTGCCGGCCCAATCGGCGACGAAGTTTTTTTTTATAAAACATTTTTTTCAAACAAATAAAAAGAGAATAAAACAAATATATTATATGGGCATATAATATATCAAAATTTGCAGAAAAAGATTTTCTACAACATGGACATTTTTCTAGCATTTAATAAAATACACACAAATTCTAGTAATTCAAATAGTGCTACTGCTCTAATAAAGTCCAAAGAAAATCATTTTAAAATACCAAAATTAATTCAAATTGATTTCTCTCCAATTTTCTGATGTAGGGAATCATGTTACCCTATTTTCCATATATTTTATTTTTGGAGAAATATAATTTGAATAAAACTCAAATAAATTCAAAAGAACTTTGAATTTTATTCTTTGAAACTCCCAACTCATATTTCATATAATTTGAAGAAGTCATTTTATCTTCTCTCGTGAAAATCATTGAGTTGCATAAAGTTTTAGAATTTGAAATATTTTAAAATGAAATTCAAATATTTTCAACACCCCTTGTCATTTGAATAAATGGAAGAAGTCATGTCATCTTCTCTCCAGGGTTTTGTGGTGAAAAGAATTTGAATTCACGGAGATCAATAAAAGCAAAATGAAAGTTTGGGAAAGTCCTTTTATTCCCTCTCATTTAACTTTCAAAAGTTTCGAATTCACTCTATTTCAGACAATCAATCCAACAATCAATCAAATCTATCTACTTAATATAATATTCCAAAATTTAGAATTTTGGGATGTTACAGTAGCCCTCCCTCCACCCCCTACCTCTCCCTCACTCACTCACGGCCTCTCTCTCACCTCTGCAAAGCGCCACCATCACCGCTGCCTTCATCTCTGCGCGGCCAATAGCAACCCACAACGCAACCACCTCGCCAGGAAGCTCGTACGCCATGATCTCGTCCTACCAGCCCTTGATTTCGACCACAGACATCCAGGACAAAGCACTAGGACACATCTTCCCCGCCTCCGATCTTGGACCGCCGCCTTCGACTCGATGGCATTGAAGCATGTCAGCCGATCCCTGCGGCTCCTATGGGATCCTGATGTACCACAGTAGACTTGGGAGTCCTCCATAGCAAGCTCCATCACCTCTGGTCGTCTTTCCCATGAGCTCCAAGCTCTGCCATGACCGTAATTTTCGAGGTCCTTGCTCCGGCGACCATATGGTCTGAAGCCCACATCCCTGGACGCGATAGAGCAAGGGCTATCGTGTGGTTCCATATGCCGGCCTCCTTGCAGCCTCCCGGCGTGCCTCCGCCGTGGTATTTGGTCGCCGCCGGCAACCGTCGGCCTAATCCAAACTTATAATTAATTAAAAGGAATAATTAAAACAAAATATTTCTTGAAAATATTGATAATCCAATGACATGTGGGCCCAGTATCTAGATTAAACAGTCCTATTCCATTTTCATTTTCATTTCTTGTTTTTTCTAGATAGGCCCCACATGTAAGTGTGTGTGAGAGAGGGGTGAGATAAAGGCTTTTTTTATTTGTTGATAGTGGGTCCCACCAGTAAGTGACACATGCACACACGGGCAAAAATGTCAATGAAATGGATAGATAATGGTCAAACGGCTTTGACTGGACGGAGACGACACGGAAGGGTATTTCTATAAGTGCAACTAATGGCAGAGGGGCAAATTTGAGCATGCTTCGAAATTAGGGGAAAATCTGTGTAGTGGGTTTGAGTTAGGGCCACAAATAGCAAAGACCCATTAAAGAACTTAACTACGATTTCAAACTTGCTAGTGAAAAGAGGTTATTTGATATTAGTTATCTAGATGAATGGAGGACACAAGCTTATGAAAATCCAAGTTATTTAGAGAAAAGGTTAAAAGATGGCATGCCAAAAGAATCCAAAAATGGGGATTTAAAGTAGGTGATCTTGTTTTATTGTACAACTCTTGTTTCAGATTTTTTGCAGGAAAACTTCTCTCTAAATGGGAAGGGCCATACATCGTCGAACAAGTTTATCGCTCTGGAGCTATCAAGATCAACTATGCCAAAGGCACTAATCCGAGAGTGGTTAATGGGCAAAGAATTAAACATTATATCTCACGTATTCACATTAATATTGAGACTAATATTATTCAAACAATGACACCGGAGGAACACATAAAAGAGACCTTCTGGAACGCTCAAAACCCTCAAAAGGAGTAGGTATGTGATATGGTAAGTAAACTGACTCCAAAAGTTCCATAGAAGTATTTTTTTTGTTCATTTCAGAATATATAAAAAAATTAGGAAAATAATAAACAATCAAGAAGGTGCATGAGGGAGCGACGAGCTCAGGGAGGCACACCGTGTGAGCTCGTGACTCCCCTGTGGAATTACTTTTCCTGCCTGGGGAAATTCATTATATATACTCCCCTCTATTTTGACCACCGCAACGCAAGTTTTTCCCTCTGTTCTTGTTTTGGGCTAATTTTCTGACAATACTTGGTTGTCGAAGCTCCTCATGGCTCCCCGAAGGCCCCGTACCAAGCACCGGATCGTGCAACCTTCTATCATTTCACACGTGCATATGAGTTTTCCACTGAGTTTTCCAGGATCATAACAATTATACATATAAACTCTTAATTATGAATAGGGAAATATAATAATACAAATATTATGGCCTCTATGGCGTATTTCCAAAAGTACCGGCCCAGTATCGCTCTACCACCAGAAAAAAAATTGTTGTAAAGCAGTAGTAGGACAGTTGTGGCCCAGTAGTTATCGGATGGCTCCAGCGGACCGATACTACCGGTGACTGGAAGCGGCTGTACCGCCCCGGCAATAGCCACCACCAACACATGGATCAGGCGGTTGCACCAGCGCAAGCACCACCCCAACCACTGCTATGGGGGTGACACCCTTCTGTTATGAGGCGGTTATTGGGCGGTGGTCGACTGGTAGTTTTCGGGTAACTCTGGCCTACCGGTACTACCGGTGCTTCCACCGCTTGGTGCATTTCTGCACGGTATCCCGTGAATCCTGGTTGTACCGGTGCCTTGAGCGGTTGTACTGCTATAGTGTAAAATGTTGGAAATATGCCCTAGAGGCAATAATAAAAGGATTATTATTATATTTCCTTGTTCATGATAATTGTCTATTGTTCATGCTATAATTGTGTTATCCGGAAACCATAATACATGTGTGAATACATAGACCACAACATGTCCCTAGTGAGCCTCTAGTTGACTAGCTCGTTGATCAACAGATAGTCATGGTTTCCTGACTATGGGCATTAGATGTCAATGATAACGAGATCACATCATTAGGAGAATGATGTGATGGACAAGACCCAATCCTAAGCATAGCACAAGATCGTGTAGTTCGTTTGCTAGAGCTTTTCCAATGTCAAGTATCGTTTCCTTAGACCATGAGATCGTGTAACTCCCGGATGCCGTAGGAGTGCTTTGGGTGTACCAAACGTCACAACGTAACTGGGTGACTATAAAGATATACTACAGGTATCCCCGAAAGTGTCTGTTGAGTTGACACGGATCAAGACTGGGATTTGTCACTCCGTATGACGGAGAGGTATCTCTGGGCCCACTCGGTAATGCATCATCATAATGAGCTCAATGTGACCAAGTGTTTGGTCACGGGATCATGCATTACGGTACGAGTAAAGTTACTTGCCGGTAACGAGGTTGAACGAGGTATTGGGATACCGACGATCGAATCTCGGGCAAGTAACGTGCCGATTGACAAAGGGTATTGTATACGGGATTACTTGAATCCTCGACATCGTGGTTCATCCGATGAGATCATCGAGGAGCATTTGGGAGCCAACATGGGTATCCAGATCCCGCTGTTGGTTATTGACCGGAGAGTCGTCTCGGTCATGTCTGCTTGTCTCCCGAACTCGTAGGGTCTACACACTTAAGGTTCGGTGACGCTAGGGTTGTAGAGATATGAATATGCAATAATCCGAAAGTTGTTCGGAGTCCCGGATGATATCCCGGACGTCACGAGGAGTTCCGGAATGGTCCGGAGGTGAAGAATTATATATAGGAAGTGCAGTTTCGGCCATCGGGAAGGATTCGGGGTCACTGGTATTGTACCGGGACCACCGGATGGGTCCCGGGGGTCCACCGGGTGGGGCCACCCATCCCGGAGGGCCCCGTGGGCTGAAGTGGGGAGGGGGAACCAGCCCCTAGTGGGCTGGTGCGCCCCCCCCCCTTGGGCCCCCCCTGCGCGTAGGGTTGGAAACCCTAGGGTGGGGGCGCCTCCACTTGCCTTGGGGGGCAAGCCTCCCCCTTGGCCGCCGCCCCCTAGGAGATCCCATCTCCTAGGGCTGGCGCCCCCCTAGGGGGCCTATATAATGGGGGGAGGGCAGCCGCACCTCAAGTCTTGGGGCCTCCCTCTCCCCTGCTACACCTCTCCCTCTCGCAGAAGCTCGGCGAAGCCCTGCTGCGATCACTGCTGCATCTCCACCACGCCGTCGTGCTGCTGGATCTCCATCAACCTCTCCTTCCCCTTGCTGGATCAAGAAGGAGGAGACGTCTTCCCCAACCGTACGTGTGTTGAACGCGAAGGTGCCGTCCGTTCGGCACTTGGTCATCGGTGATTTGGATCACGGCGAGTACGACTCCATCATCCCCGTTCTCTTGAACGCTTCCGCTCGCGATCTACAAGGGTATGTAGATGCAATCTCCTCCCGTTGCTAGTTGACTCCATAGATTGATCTTGGTGAAACGTAGGAAAAAAAATTGTTTTCTGCAACGTTCTCCAACAGTGGCATCATGAGCTAGGTCTATGCGTAGTTCTCTTTGCACGAGTAGAACACAAATTTGTTGTGGGCGTAGAAGTTGTCAACCTTCTTGCCACTACTATTCTTATTTTGCTTCAGCATTATTGTGGGATGAAGCGGCCCGGACCGACCTTACACGTACGCTTACGTGAGACAGGTTCCACCGACTGACATGCACAAGTTGCATAAGGTGGTAGCGGGTGTTTGTCTCTCCCACTTTAGTTGGAGCGGATTCGATGAAAAGGTCCTTATGAAGGGTAAATAGAAGTTGGCAAATCACGTTGTGGTTTTTACGTAGGTAAGAAAACGTTCTTGCTAGAACCCTATTGAAGCCACGTAAAACATGCAACAACAATTAGAGGACGTCTAACTTGTTTTTGCAGCAAGTGCTTTGTGATGTGATATGGCCAAAAAAAGTTGTGATGAATGATATATGTGATGTATGAGATGATCATGTTATTGTAATAGGAATCACGACTTGCATGTCGATGAGTATGACAATCGGCAGGAGCCATAGGAGTTGTCTTAATTTATTTATGACCTGCGTGTCAACATAAATGTCATGTAATTACTTTACTTTATTGCTAAAGCGTTAGCCATAGTAGAAGTAATAGTCGACGTAACAACTTCATGAAGACACGATGATGGAGATCATGGTGTCATGCCGGTGACGAAGATGATCATGGCGCCCCGAAGATGGAGATCAAAGGAGCAATATGATATTGGCCATATCATGTCACTATTTGATTGCATGTGATGTTTATCATGTTTATGCTTCTTATTTGCTTAGAACGGCGGTAGTAAATAAGATGATCCCTCACAATAATTTCAAGAAAGTGTTCCCCCTAACTGTGCGCCGTTGCGAAAGTTCGTTGTTCCGAAGCACCACGTGATGATCGGGTGTGATAGGTTATAACGTTCGCATACAACGGGTGTAAGCCAGATTTACACATGCAATACACTTAGGTTGACTTGACGAGCCTAGCATGTACAGACATGGCCTCGGAACACAAGAGACCGAAAGGTCGAACATGAGTCGTATGGAAGATACGATCAACATGGAGATGTTCACTGATGATGACTAGTCCGTCTCACGTGATGATCGGACACGACCTGGTTGAATCGGATCATGTGACACTTAGATGACAAGAGGGATGTCTAATCTAAGTGGGAGTTCATTAAATAATTTGATTAAATGAACTTAATTATCATGAACTTAGTCTAAATAAACTTTGCAATATGTCTTGTAGATCAAATGGCCCACGCTAATGTCAACCTCAACTTCAACGCGTTCCTAGAGAAAACCAAGCTGAAAGATGATGGCAGCAACTATACGGACTGGGTCCGGAACCTGAGGATCATCCTCATAGCTGCCAGGAAACAATATGTCCTAGAAGCACCGCTAGGTGAAGCACCCATCCCGGAGAACCAAGACGTTATGAACGCTTGGCAGCAGCGTGCTGATGACTACTCCCTCGTTCAGTGTGGCATGCTTTACAACTTAGAACCGGGGCTCCAAAAGCGTTTTGAGAAGCACGGAGCATATGAGATGTTCGAAGAGCTAAAAATGATTTTCCAAGATCATGCCCGGTTCGAGAGATATGAAGTCTCCGACAAGTTCTACAGTTGTAAGATGGAGGAAAATAGTTCTGTCAGTGAGCACATACTCAAAATGTCTGGGTTACACAACCGCTTGTCCCAACTGGACATTAACCTCCCAGACGAGGCGGTCATTGACAGAATCCTTCAGTCGCTCCCACCTAGCTACAAGAGCTTTGTGATGAACTACAATATGCAGGGGATGGAAAAGACCATTCCTGAGGGTATTCAATGCTGAAATCAGCAGAGGTAGAAATCAAAAAGGAACATCAAGTGTTGATGGTGAATAAAACCACTAAGTTTAAGAAAGGCAAGGGGAAGAAGAACTTCAAGAAGGACGGCAAGGAAGTTGCCGCGCCCGGTAAGCCAGTTGCCGGGAAGAAGTCAAAGAATGGACCCAAGCCTGAGACTGAGTGTTTTTATTGCAAGGGAAAGGGACACTGGAAGCGGAACTGCCCCAAATACTTAGCAACAAGAAGGCCGGCAACACTAAAGGTATATGTGATATACATGTAATTGATGTGTACATTACCAGTACTCGTAGTAGCTCCTGGGTATTTGATACCGGTGTGGTTGCTCATATTTGTAACTCAAAACAGGAGCTGCGGAATAAATGGAGATTGGCGAAGGACGAGGTCACGATGCGCGTCGGGAATGGTTCCAAGGTCGATGTGATCGCCGTCGGCACGCTACCTCTACATTTACCTACGGGATTAGTTTTAAACCTCAATAATTGTTATTTAGTGCCAGCTTTGAGCATGAACATTGTATCTGGATCTCGTTTAATGCGAGATGGCTGCTCATTTAAATCCGAGAATAATGGTTGTTCTATTTATATGAGAGATATGTTTTATGGTCATGCTCCGCTGGTGAATGGTTTATTATTATTGAATCTCGAACGTAATGTTACACATATTCATAGTGTGAATACCAAAAGATGTAAGGTTGATAATGATAGTCCCACATACTTGTGGCACTGCCGCCTTTGTCACATAGGTGTCAAACGCATGAAGAAGCTCCATACAGATGGACTTTTGGAGTCTCTTGATTTCGAATCATTTGACACGTGCGAACCATGCCTCATGGGGAAGATGACCAAGACTCCGTTCTCCGAAACAATGGAGCGAGCAACCAACTTATTGGAAATCATACATACTGATGTGTGCGGTCCAAGGAGTGTTGAGGCTCGCGGTGGCTATCGTTATGTTCTCACTCTCACTGATGACTTGAGTAGATATGGGTATGTCTACTTAATGAAACACAAGTCTGAGACCTTTGAAAAGTTCAAGGAATTTCAGAGTGAGGTTGAGAACCAACGTGACAGAAAAATCAAGTTCTTACGATCAGATCGTGGGGGAGAATATTTAAGTCACGAATTAGGTACGCACTTAAGGAAATGTGGAGTCGTTTCACAACTCACGCCGCCTGGAACACCTCAGCGTAACGGTGTGTCCGAACATCGTAATCGCACTCTATTGGATATGGTGCGATCTATGATGTCACTCACTGATTTACCGCTATCATTTTGGGGATACGCTCTAGAGACAGCTACATTCACTTTAAATAGGGCACCGTCTAAATCCGTTGAGACGACACCGTATGAATTATGGTTTGGGAAGAAACCTAAGCTGTCGTTTCTAAAAGTTTGGGGATGCGATGCTTATGTCAAGAAACTTCAACCTGAAAAGCTCGAACCCAAGTCGAAAATATGCGTCTTCATAGGATACCCTAAGGAAACCATTGGGTATACCTTCTACCTCAGATCTGAAGGCAAGATCTTTGTTGCCAAGAACGGGTCCTTTCTAGAGAAAGAGTTTCTCTCGAAAGGAGTAAGTGGGAGGAAAGTGGAACTTGATGAAGTATTACCTCTTGAACTGGAGAGTAGCGCAGCTCAAAAAAATGTTTCTGTGGTGCCTCCACCAATTAGAGAGGAGGTTAATGATGATGATCATGAAACTTCAGATCAAGTTGCTACTGAACTTCGTAGGTCCACAAGGACACATCCCGCACCAGAGTGGTACGGCAACCCTGTCCTGGAAATCATGTTGTTAGACAACGGTGAACCTTTGAACTATGAAGAAGCAATGGCGGGCCCAAATTCCAACAAATGGCTTGAAGCCATGCAATCCGAGATAGGATCCATGTATGAAAACAAAGTATGGACTTTGACAGACTTGCCCGATGATTGGCGAGCGATAGAGAATAAATGGATCTTTAAGAAGAAGACGGACGCGGATGGTAATGTTACCATCTATAAGGCTTGACTTGTCGCTAAGGGTTATCGACAAGTTCAAAGGGTTGACTACGATGAGACCTTCTCACCCGTAGCAAAACTGAAGTCCGTCCGAATCTTGTTAGCAATTGCCGCATACTATGATTATGAGATATGGCAAATGGACGTCAAAACGGCTTTCTTAAGGAAGAATTGTATATGATGCAGCCGGAAGGTTTTGTCGATCCTTAGAATGCTAACAAGGTATGCAAGCTCCAGCGCTCCATTTATGGGCTGGTGCAAGCATCTTGGAGTTGGAACATTCGCTTTGATGAAATGATCAAAGCGTTTGGGTTTGTGCAGACTTATGGAGAAGCCCGCGTTTACAAGAAAGTGAGTGGGAGCTCTGTAGCATTTCTCATATTATATGTAGATGACATACTTTTGATGGGAAATGATATATAACTTTTGGACAGCATTAAGGCCTATTTGAATAAGTGTTTTTCAATGAAGGACCTTGGAGAAGCTGCTTATATATTAGGCATCAAGATCTATAGAGATAGATCAAGACGCCTCATAGGTCTTTCACAAAGCACATACCTTGAAAAGATATTGAAGAAGTTCAATATGGATCAGTCCAAGAAGGGGTTCTTGCCTGTGTTGCAAGGTGTGAAATTGAGCTCAGCTCAATGTCCGATCACGGCATAAGATAGAGAAAAGATGAGTGTCGTCCCCTATGCCTCAGCCATAGGGTCTATCATGTACGCCATGCTGTGTACCAGACCTGATGTAAACCTTGCCATAAGTTTGGTAGGAGGGTACCAAAGTAATCCTGGCATGGAACACTAGACAGCGGTCAAGAATATCCTGAAGTACCTGAAAAGGACTAAGGACATGTTTCTCGTATATGGAGGTGACGAAGAGCTCGTCATAAAGGGTTACGTCGACGCTAGCTTCGACATAGATCTGGATGACTCCAAGTCACAAACCGGATACGTGTTTATTTTGAATGGTGGGGCAGTAAGCTGGTGCAGTTGCAAGCAAAGCGTCGTGGCGGGATCTACATGTGAAGCGGAGTACATGGCAGCCTCGGAGGCAGCACATGAAGCAATATGGATGAAGGAGTTCATCACCGACCTAGGAGTCATACCCAATGCGTCGGGGCCAATCGCTCTCTTCTGTGACAACACTGGAGCTATTGCACTTGCCAAGGAGCCCAGGTTTCACAAGAAGACGAGGCACATCAAGCGTCGCTTCAACTCCATTCGTGAAAATGTTCAAGATGGAGACATAGATATTTGTAAAGTACATATAGATCTGAATATCGCACATCCGTTGACTAAACCTCTTCCGCGAGCAAAACATGATCAACACCAGAACTCTATGGGTGTTCGATTCATCACAATGTAACTAGATTATTGACTCTAGTGCAAGTGGTAGACTGTTGGAAATATGCCCTAGAGGCAATAATAAAAGGATTATTATTATATTTCCTTGTTCATGATAATTGTCTATTGCTCATGCTATAATTGTGTTATCCGGGAATCGTAATACATGTGTGAATACATAGACCACAACATGTCCCTAGTGAGCCTCTAGTTGACTAGCTCGTTGATCAACAGATAGTCGTGGTTTCCTGACTATGGGCATTAGACGAGATCACATCATTAGGAGAATGATGTGATGGACAAGACCCAATCCTAAGCATAGCACAAGATCGTGTAGTTCGTTTGCTAGAGCTTTTCCAATGTCAAGTATCGTTTCCTTAGACCATGAGATCGTGTAACTCCCGGATGCCGTAGGAGTGCTTTGGGTGTACCAAACGTCACAACGTAACTGGGTGACTATAAAGGTATACTACAGGTATCCCCTAAAGTGTCTGTTGAGTTGACACGGATCAAGACTGGGATTTGTCACTCCGTATGACGGAGAGGTATCTCTGGGCCCACTCGGTAATGCATCATCATAATGAGCTCAATGTGACCAAGTGTTTGGTCACGGGATTATGCATTACGGTACGAGTAAAGTGACTTGTCGGTAACGAGATTGAACGAGGTATTGGGATACCGACGATCGAATCTCGGGCAAGTAACGTACCGACTGACAAAGGGTATTGTATACGGGATTACTTGAATCCTCGACATCGTGGTTCATCCGATGAGATCATCGAGGAGCATGTGGGAGCCAACATGGGTATCCAGATCCCGATGTTGGTTATTGACCGGAGAGTCGTCTCGGTCATGTCTGCTTGTCTCCCGAACCCGTAGGGTCTACACACTTAAGGTTCGGTGACGCTGGGGTTGTAGAGATATGAATATGCAGTAATCCGAAAGTTGTTCGGAGTCCCGGATGATATCCCGGACGTCACGAGGAGTTCCGGAATGGTCCGGAGGTGAAGAATTATATATAGGAAGTGCAGTTTCGGCCATCGGGAAGGATTCGGGGTCACCGGTATTGTACCGGGACCACCGGATGGGTCCCGGGGATCCACTGGGTGGGGCCACCCATCCCGGAGGGCCCCGTGGGCTGAAGTGGGGAGGGGAACCAGCCCCTAGTGGGGTGGTGCGCCCCCCCCCCTTGGGCCCCCCTGCGCGTAGGGTTGGAAACCCTAGGGTGGGGGGCGCCTCCACTTGCCTTGGGGGGCAAGCCTCCCCCTTGGCCGCCGCCCCCCCTAGGAGATCCCATCTCCTAGGGCCGGCGCCCCCCCAGGGGGCCTATATAAAGGGGGAGGGCAGCCTCCCTCTCCCCTGCTACACCTCTCCCTCTCGGAGAAGCTCGGCGAAGCCCTGCTGCGATCACTGCTGCATCCACCACCACGCCGTCGTGCTGCTGGATCTCCATCAACCTCTCCTTCCCCTTGCTGGATCAAGAAGGAGGAGACGTCTTCCCCAACCGTACGTGTGTTGAACGTGGAGGTGCCGTCCGTTTGGCACTTGGTCATCGGTGGTTTGGATCACGGCGAGTACGAGTCCATCATCCACGTTCTCTTGAACGCTTCCGCTCGCGATCTACAAGGGTATGTAGATGCAATCTCCTCTCGTTGCTAGTTGACTCCATAGATTGATCTTGGTGAAACGTAGGAAAAATTTTTGTTTTCTGCAACGTTCTCCAACATAAAAAATGTTGTAACGGTTCGATTTGGTAGATACTATATAAGTAGGTGGTTCTTCCACTTAGCTTCTTACCTCTTGCCTCACTCACTCCCTCATTAATGCCCTTCAAGCTTTCTTTCCCGATCTCTCTCTCTCTCTCTCTCTCTCTCTCTCTCTCTCTTTCTAGCCACTCAAACTTGTTGATTTCCTAGGGATAGAAGGAGGATACCTATATCTACACTTACACCAAAGGAAATTCGATCCCCCCATACTTTCTTGTGTGGATTTTGTTAGTCTTGGGTGTTTAGGCACCCTAGAAGGAAGAGGTCACCTCAAAGTCACAATCCATCGTGGTGAAGCTTTGTGGTGGTGTTGGGTGCCTCCAATTAAGTCTTGAAGAGAGCCCAAACCTTGTTTGTAAAGGTTTGGTTGCCGCCTTCAAGGGCACCACTAGTGGAATCACGGCATCTTGCATTGTGCGAGGGCGTGAGGAGAATATGGCGGCCCTAGTGGCTTCTTGGGGAGCATTTTGCCTCCACACCACTCCAACGGAGACGTGCTTCCCCCTAAAAGAAAGAAACTTTGGTAACACATCCTTGTCTCCATTGACTCCACTTGCGATTATCTCTTACCTTTACTTTGTGAAAGCTTATATTGTTTTGTATCTTGTGCTTGCTTGTGTTATTTTTGTTGAGCTCATCATATAGGTTGTCCACCTAGTTGCATATCTAAACAACCTATTTGTTACTAACCCTAATTTTTTTAAAAGAGCTTAAAATTGGTAGCTACCTATTCGCCCCTCCCTCCAGTCAACCATATAGATTCTTCCAAAGTTAAAACCAAATAATGCCCACCATTCCCTCTTGCAGATTATTCATTAGACATGGTCATTGAGTTAAGTAATAGATTGAAGAGCATACACATCTATAAATCATGCAGCAAAGAACCAAAACAAATAAAATCCATATATAATATAATCATAAAGTGAAAATCCATTATACTGCAACAAAACACATCGAATATTACATCAGATTGATCACAATCATGTTAGGTAGTTCATGTGATATCTGTATTGAAGAGCGGGAGATAGTAAGATGCCACATAGCTAGTTTTATGGATCCATAGTCCAAGGATGACTACTAACACGTGGTCACTGGAGAAGCAATGTTGATGAAGGAGACATCGATGATGATCTTCCCATCCAACAAAGTACCAGAATAGGGTTCCAGATTGGATCGCCTTGTATCACGTCAAAGCGGCAGCAAAAACAAAATGCATGTGTTATTTTCCGAGTTTTTAGGTGAAATATAAAGCCAGTGGGACAAAGATGCGGCAAAGGGATGCTTTATGAGCCCCACAGGCCATGTTGGCGCCCCCAGGCCTAGTGCGTTCATGTGGGAGGGGTGAGAGGGGTAGGTGCCCCCTTACTCCGAGAGTTCTTTTGGCGCAAGCCTCATTCTGTTGCAAAACTGAACATAGTTTTTCTATTTTATTTTTGGCATCCCAAAATACTTGTCTGTTGCAGAAAGAGCAATAAAAATAACAGTTGTCAATTGCCACTGAATTAATATGTCAGTTCAGAAAATATGATAAAACATGGGAAAACTATGTATACATGATATGAACATATCATGAACATAATAAAAATTATAGATTCATTGAAGACGTACCAACCCCCACCCTGTGGGATTGAACCTGCTTGCTTCAGGGACACCATAAATTTTCAACTGGATATAGAAGAAATTTCCTTCAAACTCCCCAGCCATGAGTTTTGGGAAATCCACCATCCCTACTTTGGTTGCAAGATTACTCGTTAGATACATGTACGCTGAAGGTAGATTGTGAATCTGAATCTAAACCAAAAAAAATTGGGCTCGATCATGGATGCCTTCCTGTAGCCATCATATAGTTTAACCAATATAGCTTTTCCCCTAAAGGACCAAGGCCATCCTCCAATAACTTTCTCCAAGTCATCGAGACAAATGAACTGCACGATGTAGAGATTTCCGTCGAGTACATGAAACTTAACATCCTTAGCAAGATCTCAGACATGTCACATGTTTTTGAAGAACCACAGTTGGCTATATATATTCACATTGTTCGTATGAACCTTAGCCGCCGCAAGCTAGTGTGGCATGCATCGGAAGTGGCTCTTCTCCCTCGAAGACAACATCGTCAGTGTCATTCTCTTTGAGTGGGTTTTCGTGAGAGATTCTAGATCACGGCCTCCTTGGAAAGATCATAAAGCACATTAACCACCAACCTATATTGCTTCGAAATAATCATTAAACTGAGAGGAGGCTGGCGAGCGTGGTGTTGCACAACCGAGGGCGGATAGCGTTTCAAGGATAGTTGGAAACCCTATTAAAATTTGTCTTGACAAGTCTTTGTTCGCCTAAATATTGTAGTACGTTAGCTCGTGATTTACTTGCTCATATTGATCTGATTCTCTAAATAAATGTTTATCAAATCATGTATGTGACATACCTTATACTCCCTCCGTCACGGTTTACAAGGCGCATTTGGAAATTCTCTGGGACCTAGGTGGTTATCTATTAGTTGTGAGATGGACTAAAAAGTAGCATTCACACTACGCATGCATATAGAAATAGTATATCGGAGTACTAATTAGTTACTAGAAATAAATGCAATGCGCCCTAAACCTTGTCTATTGTGGAAACGCACGCAAATTTAACTGTGCCTTTTAAACTGTGACGGAGGAAGTAGTTTGATTAGAAATTTGGTACGTAAATTTAAGGTGAAATTAGTGCAAAAGGTAAGTAAATTAATGTGATTCAGTGGTGTACCGGAAAGGTACGGTCAAATACGACATGGTGCCAAAAAAAGAATGGATGAAAAAAATCAGTGGAGGGACCTGGTGGAAGAGGGTGCCGGTTGATGAAAAGTTGTGCCTGGTAGGAAAGGAATACTACTTATTTTTTAAGAGAATACAGTGATAAATTCAATTTAATCATGTGTGTTATTCTAAACTCCAACCGTGCACACTTAATTCATTTCAAAATGTACAAATCGCTTTAGAAAGTTAGGCCTAGTAGTTTTGAGCAAATTTCAATCGGAGGATCTGCTATCAGCCATGTCCCAGTGTACTGGGCACTGGCCCTGTGGTGAGCTCAAAAAAGAAAAATTGGCCATACCGTGGCGAAGGTGGTTCCCACGCCCGTGGTCGATCCTGCACGTGAGTGGTTGTGACACTGTGAGCGAGCGACGCACACGGAGTAGGCTGCGCTGCGTCGATTGCACCCTCCATCCACTGTCCTCTCCCCCGCCTGAGAGAGTATCTGTTGTTACGTATTAGAAGGGAGAGAGAGGTTTTGGTGGAATAGTTGTTGTATTGCTTGAGCCTAGTGGGCATATATATATATAGGAGTACAAAGACCAATTTGGAGTACAAGACAAGGCAGAACCAAATCCTAGTCTATCCTATACTTTCTAATAATCCTTATACTCAACATTACGGAAGGCTAGGTGCTCCCGTGACATGAGATGACGCGATCCGTTGGATTTGAAATTCAAAGGTTAGAGACTACTGAAACTTTTCAGAAAAGATCTCTAAAAATCTCATATTCATGCATAAGTCCAGGACCTCATCCTGTGGCCCTTTGGATTTGCGATCCAATGGCCCACGTCGTCTTGTATTATGGGAGCACGTGACCTTCGGTATCACCTCATACTTTCTACCCCTGCCCTTTGTTTGGACATGGCCTCTGTGCAAGTCACCTCACGACACCCATGAGCTGGGTGTGCCTTCATTTGGGCACCTGACCATTCTCCCCATGAGTGCCACGGACAGCAAATCCGACCCCTCAAACGGTCGGGGGCGTGTCACGCCCTAAATTTGCTCCTTTGCATCCGGATACCTTATACTAAAATCCTTAGACCCATACAAAAGCATGCAAACGAAGAAATTTCACGTACTACGTAGATCAAGTAACCTATACTACCCTAATCCTCGTTGGAGATGTCCACTATCTATGTGCCTGGCTCCGGGTACATGGGTAGCAACCGCAGCTCTGGCTGCTCCCTGTCGGTCTCTCCCTTCATCTCCGCTTCGACCTCATAAAAGAGTGTTTCGGTCGCCACCCGTTCCTGCAGGATGAACTGCCGGTTAGCCTCCACATAGGGCTTATCCTGGATGGACTCCAGGATGGCTTGCAGCTCCGCCATCTCCGCGTTCTCCATGTTGAAGCCCAGAGCTGACACCAGCTCCTCCTCCGGCTGCTCCGCCTCCTCTAGATCTGCCACCACCATCGGAGTCGGCTGCTGCTCCTTCTCCTCCTCCGGCTGCTCCTCCTCCTCCTGCTCCGGTGAGTCCAGAGGCAAGCCGGTAGCGATGCGGGCGGCGCGCGTCGCCCGAATCTCCTGCTCAATCTGGAACCGGCGCTCCGGCTTGAGCATAGCATAGGTGGTCCTTTTTTGCCGAACCATGGCGAAGCCGGAGGGCGTGGGAAGAGCGGTGAAGCGAGAGAGAGGTGGTGGATGGGCTTGGGCTAGCGGCGTGGAGAAGGGGGGTGGATGTGGCTAGGGTCGGGGGACGCTGGCCGGCTTAAATAGCCGGATTTGGCCTCGGGCGGCGAGCCAGACCGGCGCCATGCGACGTTCACACATTCCACTGGAGGAGATGTCTGTCGAACCGCCGAATTTCGAGGCGATTCTATGTGGGACTCCATCGTCAATCCGATGTGGCGGACGCGTCCTGGTGCGCTCGGACGCCCATATACTCGTCCTCGATTTGGACTGAATATGAGGGGTGTCAGTCAGCCCGGATGTTTGAAGCATGTTTGCGAAGCCCGTATAGATCACTTTTCTTTTTTTAATCGGTCAATGACCGACTGATCAGGCCGTTTATCCAGGTGTTTGAGGCGGCTCTGAGACGCGCGACTGTAGATGCTCTTAGCTAGCGCGCATACGTAGCGAATGTATATCCGGATCCGGGCATGCATCCGGCGGCTAGAGGATACGACGCGCTTGTCCTCCACGAAAAAGGTGAAGAAAAGGTTAGCCGGGATTGGCCTGGCTCCGCCGCAGCTGCCCCGGGCCGAAAGGGTGGACGTGGTCACGCGAAACAAGAAAAAAGGAGGACGTGGGCAGCGGGAGGAAACGGCATGCCACTGCCCGGCGCACCATCGCCACCGCCACCGCATGTTGCGTGGCCCATTGCGGAACTGGGGGGGGCACACACACAAACCCCTCGCCCTCGGCTAGCAACGCCTTGCGCCGACACGTCCCCTCGTGTTCGATTTCGATCTCAGTCGCCGCTCACGGTCGGTCACAGGGCGAGGCAAGCTGCGCCGTCGTCGTACGCACTCCTGTCCGGAGATATCCCTTTGCTCCGATGCGTCGCTCCCCTCTTTACACCTGCTCCCGGGCGGAGCTAGCAGTTTATAGTCTGGGCACACCGTAGGCTGACATACTACTTCGCTTTGTTCTACCAAGAACGACAAGAAACATAGTACATTTGGATAAGAGTCATGTGGATGATGGACATGTAAACAAACGCCAACAAAGTAAGTAACTCGCAAAAAACTAGCCAGATGACCAAAGAAAAGTACATGTAAATAAATTCTAGATACGGTAACAAATTAACTCGCGAAAAACTAGCCATGTTGTCAAAGGAGAAGTACATATAAACAACAGTTTTGCCCTATAAACAAAGGGAAAAGCTTACCTTCTACCGGCCGATCGCGCGCGCCTATCCGCCGGCTCCGTAGCCATCCGATCTATGTTTTATCAGACGGTAGAGAGCACTCCCGCGTCTGCTGAAGGCGTGTCCGTTTCCTGCAACTCACCTCTTGTTTCAAGACAACCATGCATGAGTGTGAGCGGCTAGATTTGGAAGGGCGGCGGACGCGGCAGCGCAAGGCGTTGGGCGACCAGGGCTTATCCAATGCGGTGGCGTCGACAACTGGCTCGGGATCGGCGGTGGCCGGCGATGACTCAAGCAGGTATGGTTCAGAGATCCCTTCTCCCATTTTCTGGCCGATGTGACGATGGTGGTGCTCCCTGCTATTTCTCTTGTTTCTGCAACAGAGCATTTGTTGCGGGAAGGAACGAGTGGGCTTGTGGTCTTGTTTCTGCAACAGAGCATTTGTTGTGGGAAGTAACGAGTGGGAATGCGGTCTTGTTTTTGCGACAGAGCATTTGCTACGGAAAGTAACGAGTGAGCATGTGGTCTTGTTTCTGCAACAGAATGTTTGTTGCGGGAATTAATGAGTAGGCATGCAGTCTTGTTTCTGAGCGTTTGTTGCGAGAAGTAATGAGTGGGCATGCCAGGCGCGGACACTACATCGAACGGCTATCAGCTCGGGCATCCAACGACCATCGAGGCGGCTGATAATATGTAAACATCGGCCGGCGGACGCGTAGCGGCGCCCATAAACAAACTTGAGATACAGTAACAAAATAACTTGCAAGAATAATTAAAAGAAAACTTGCAAGAAACTAGCCATGCAGCCAAAGGAAAAGGCCTGCCGCACGGCTGAGGATCCGCGTCCAAGGAAAAGTACATGTAAACAAACCCGAGATACAGTAACAAAATAACTCGCAAAAAAACTAGCCGAACAAACAAAATTTGGATGACTCGGACAGAAGTTCAATCGCCAATGTTCAACCACACCCCCATTGCATCCCCATAGAAAATGTACAAGTTTTTTTTAAAGAAAATGTACAAGTTACAAAACATAGATTGGTAAATTATATATTTTTGGACTAAAATATAAACTCGCCGGTGACAATGAAGTAATCCATTCCAAATACAAACAAGACCTACATAAAGTCCTTCCTGAAACTTCATGACATGAAACTGGTTGACAATATCATCATCAAAAATCTTTTAAACTCCCGTTTGATGTACCAAAACATCAAAGTACTGAACCATGCATTTTCATCTGCCTAATTTACACTACTTTTATAGGATCGTTGCCTGATTTAGATGATCTTCACCACTTATGCAGTCTCGACTAAACGAACGCATCTCTTCTTTTGTGAGAAACACTCTCCCTCGCCGGAGTGACCTTTCGGGGTTCTCGACCGCCTCCCACGCACGCGCGTGTCCTTGTGGGCCCCAACACAACCTTTTGCCTTTCTTCCTTATTTCCTTCCTCCCGAACGACGCGAGATATTATTCCCACTTTTTCCATCGTCATCACCTAGATCTCACCGACGCTACCTTCCCCCTCCTTTGCATCTACCCCCTCCTCTCCAACCACCTTTGTTGCAAATCCACCGTCGTCCAGCACTTTGGTCTCTTCCGCGTCGAGCGCCAAGAGCCGTTGCAAGCTCGATCGCGCGCCACGAGGCAAGTGTCCGCCTGATAACAAGCTAAGCAACATCAACCATCGGTGACCTACTGCAAGAGCCCACCGCGACATCGCCTATGTTGTGAACGGCCGTAACATCCCATATGTCGCGAGCCCATGTTGTGGAGGGTACCATCATTCTATGAAATGGTATTGCGGAGGCAAATTGGTTGACAAAGGGTATGTTGTGGTAGCAACATGACTCGTGTTTGCCAAGGTTTTGGTCGCAAACCTCTGAGTGGGCTCATGTTGCGAACCCCCGTCAATTGGACGACGTGACCAGGACGGTGTGTCGCGATGGATCCAACGACTCTGGAGGCGTCTGATATGACCGGCGCGTCAGCCAACCAACGCGTAGTAGTCGCCTTTTTTTAGGTTGACTTAACGAAAGCAATTGGACACCATCTTTCAGAAGAATTGGATAACTAATTTATGTGATATCCCGTTGCAAAAATATGAAATCGTCATGCAGTCGTGATGGCCTCCGAGACCGAATTCTTTCTATGTCAAATGGTTGATCTTTGACAACCTTCTGGCTGGTTCCCTGAACCGGGTTTACTCTAGGTTCCTTTTTCTAGTTTTCAGATTTTTTATTTATATTTTTTCTTTTCCCCCCTTTTTCTGATTCTT
Source organism: Aegilops umbellulata (assembly GCA_032464435.1). Taxonomy (NCBI): domain Eukaryota; kingdom Viridiplantae; phylum Streptophyta; class Magnoliopsida; order Poales; family Poaceae; genus Aegilops; species Aegilops umbellulata. Next base: position 495,102,583 of record CP136056.1, read on the forward strand.
TTACTTCCCCTTTTTCATAAATTCGTAATTTTCAAAAAAACTCAAGTCTTCAAAAATTATTTCCTTTAAAAAAATGGAATTCCAAAAACAAATTATGTCCTTAATTTTATTCATAATTTATAAATTGTTAAATTTTTCAAAAAAGTGTTCCAAATCTACAAAAATTATTCAGAATTTTCAAAAGTGTTTGAACATTTCAACAAATGTTCCTATCTTCAAAATTTGTTCACACATTTAAAAAATATTTGTTTTTTTAATGTTTGTGTTTTCAAATTAAGTTCGAAATTTCAAAAAATGTTTCCGTTTTCAATATTTTTTCATATATCCAAAAATGTCTGTGCTTTTGAAATTTTTTCTGAGTTTCAAAATATATTCCTGTTTTTCTTAAAAAAATGTTCGTGTTTTCATGTTTTGTTTACAACTAGCACATATGCCCGTGCGTTATAACGGGAGATAAATAAGTATGCATTTAAAGTCAGTGAGAATTATATATGCAAGCAAAATACTGTGTACCCACGAAAAAGAAACATTTAGCTTCTCGGTTTCGCCACGTGTCATTGAGGGCATTTAAGTGTTTTGTTACGTCATCGTATGCCAGAGAAGGTCCATGAGTTATTCAATCTACTCTTTCTTTCAATCCTTTCAATCGAGGGGATTTTACGGTATGAAGTTTCCGAATATTCTAGAAAACATGAACAATTTGTTAAATACTAAATAGTGTTCAAAAAATTATGTACACTTTCAAATAAATGCGAACAAAATATGAAAGGAAACATCTTTTAAAATTCACAAACATTTTCTGAAAACACCAACTTTTCTATAAAAAAATGAACATTATTTGAATTTGTGACCATTTTTTAAAACGGGAACATATGTCGAAAATTCATAAGATTTTTAGAAAATGTTTATCTTTTATATACAAATATTATTTTTAATTTTGAAAATTTTCACTAACACAAGAATATTTTTCGAATTTGGAGCATTTTTTTAAATGCTATTTTCTTTTTAGAAATCTCAAACAATTTTTAAAAACAATATTTTTTTGAAAAAATGGGAAAATTTTGCATGTTCCGAATATTTTTCAAAAGAGCAACAAAATTTTGGAATTATGAACATTTTTCAAAAAAAATTCTACTTCTCAACGTTTTTTGAGAATCTTAGTTTACGAACTAAATTCTAAAAGAAAAATAAACTTGGAAGTGAAAAAAGAGATAGGCAAAGGATAAAAAAACAGAATAAATAGAAAAACGGGCCAGCCGATTATTCGTTGTCCTGTGCGAAGCTCTATCTATTTGTCGCCCTGTGTCGAAAATGAAATTTTGCCAGCTGCATGGGCTGGCTTCGCTGGGTCACAGCGCGCGACCCATGTACGAAAATTCTTTTTCTAACAGACAAACGCATAAGAATTTAGTACCACCTCGGATAAAAAAATTGTTCACACATTTAAAAAATATTTGTTTTTTAAAAAATATTTGTGTTTTCAAATGAAGTTAGGAATTTCAGAAAAATTTCCCGTTTCCAATATTTTTTCATATATCCAAAAACTCTCCATGCTTTTGATTTTTTTTTCTGAGTTTCAAATATATTCCTATTTTTCTTAAAAAAACAATGTTCGTGTTTTCATGTTTTGTTTAGAATTTAAAAAATGTCCCCTTTTCGAAAAAAAGAAAGATTCAGAAATGATCCTGTTCGAAAAAATGTTCTTTAAAAATGCGAAGTTGCAAAGAAAATGTTCCCATTTTCCAAAAAAAATGTTCGTGGTTTTAAAAAAATATTGTAAATTTTGAAAAATGTTTGCATTTTGAACATTCAAAAAATGACTCAAATTTGTCATTAATGATACTCCTTAAATGTTTTGCGCTGCTTATTAATTACCAAACCTCATCAACTCAAGTTGGTAGTCACATGCGCTCGCTAGCAGGAGGTCCCGTGTTTGATCCCTTGTGCGCACTCTTGTTTTCTGGGAGTTTCGTTGTGCAAACTGCAAATGGACCGGCCCAGTCGAGGGGACACCCTCAGGGAAGCAGCGCTAGCTGCCGCAGCGAGCGAGATATACAACCTCCCCTCCGAGACCTCCTATAGCCATGACCTATGTGGTGGAAAGTGAGGAAATGCGTACGGCAAATGCGCGTGGGCGAGCCTGTTAGCAGCTCCTTCGTTATCTAGTTGGCCCGAAGCCGGTGCTTCCCTGAGAAAAATGCTTGGTCATCCCTCGGAGGGCAATGAAGCTTTATCTCTCACCTTGGATCTTCATCAAGCATCAATTCATGGCCTCATAGTGTCTATAAACCATCACCAACATTAACAGGCCTGCCTCAAGTCATTACGCCACTATCCTTCGCGAGATCGATCACCGTCATCGCTCTTTCTAGGAGGTGTCTTTTGGCCTTGAAAGACGAGATAACAATGGAGAGGTTCATGCTCTCGCAAAATCTTCTTGCCTATCTGGCAGCATGTCTGGTCAGCGGCTTCACTTGACATTATTTGTATTCTTATAGTTTTTATTGATTAATAAAGCCCGATGGTTCTTCAAAGGAAAAGGAAAATCCTTCGTTAGTATACAAGTACGTATTAAACTAAATTAGAACTAATATTGTTCATTTGAACTAGGACATCTCCAAAAAAGACCCACAAAGCTTCCGTAATTGTTCGGATTGTGGTGTCCGGACCACTTTTATCAATTTTTGTTATCCAATGGAGACTCCTATCGATACGCGTAGCGGTCCGGGCGTCCGTTTCCTTGCAAACTGAAAGTTACTTGGGGAGCTATGCAGGAGTCCAAACATCCACTTGATCAAAAATAAAGCAACCCCCTCTTTTGTCCCTCTTCATTTGCATGGTCCCCCTCTCCTCTCTCTCCTCCCAACCAAACAAATGATGATTAATTTATGAATAAGCGTCGGATGGCTACCTTCCGCGTCATGTTCGCGGACAAATGAGGATTAATTTATGAATAAACATCGGATGGCTACTTTCCGCGTCGTGTTCGCGGACTATGTCCAGACAAGAAAAAGGACATTCCCGGTGTCCGTTTCGTCACTTTGTGCATTTGAAAACCGAACCAAAAAACCATACCGAAAATAAACCGAACCGAACCGATTTTATGGTTTTTATGGTTTCTGGTTTCGATATGGTATGAACTTTTCATACCGATTTGAACTTTGGTTTTTATGGTATATACCGAAAAACCGAACGGTTAATCGAATAAACCGAAGTAAAAAATAATTTTATATTTCTTGAGATGAACAACCATAAAAGTTGTCATTTTTCTTGTACATGAGTTAAATTCACTACTAAGCACATAAATTTTCTTGTAACATAGTCATTTTTCTCCTTTTAAAATGCTAAGCACGTCCATAACCATCAACAGATGAATCAAAGCATTCATATATACTTATATATGTAGTCATACACAATTTGTGTAAAATAGTATGTGTTTTGAGTCATAGATTTGCAAATTATTATATGTCATTTTCAAATTCGCGTCAACTTTGGTTTTTATGGTATATACCGAAACCATACCGAATAATTTGGTATATATCGAAACCGAACCATATTTTATTTTCATACCATATTTACCGAAGTATTAATACCATACAAACCAAAAAACTGTATAAACCGAACCATGTAAACCGAATAAACAGAACGCACAGGGTGACCGTTTCGTGGCTAGCATTGGAGATGCCCTTAGTGCACAAAATTAAGAAATCGATGTATATATGTTACAGATTTGAAAAAAAAATTGTGAACTTAAAAAGAGATTGTGGATTTTTTTTGTGAATTCAAAAACTGTTCATGTTTTTTTTAAAAGTTAATGGAAAAACAAAAAAAACTAAAAATGTTCAAGATTTTAAAAAATTCACAAATTTAAGTTTTTTGTGAATTGGAAAAATATCCATGATTTTGACATTTTTTGTCATTTAAAAAATGTTGGTTGCAAATGTAAAGATCTTCACGATTTTAAAAAAGTCGTGAATACCAAAATTGTTTAAGAACTAAAAAATGGTCATGATTTCAAAAGTTTTCACAAATTAAAAAATGATCACGAATTTGAAAAAAAAACAGAATATCAATGAATGTTTGTGGTTTAAAAAATTGCGTGTGAATTCAAAAAATTTCATGATTTCAAAATAACCACGAGTAAAAAATGTACAAGAATTCAAAAAGCATTCATGAATTTGAAAAAATTGGGAGTTCCAAAAACATTCATGAATTTTAAAAATAAATTCACTGATTCCAAAAATATTTGCAAATTTTTAGAAATGGCGATTTTTTGTGAATTTTAAAATATGGGACGCATTTTAAGTAAGAAAGTTAAAAGGAATGAGGAAAAGAATAAGAAAAAGGGGGAAAGCCAGAAGAAACCAGTAAAAAATGTTTAAAAAGAAACACAGAAAAGATAATGAAACAAAGAAGGTTGGCGAAGGTGTAGAGCTGCTGTGGGCTGGCCCATTACAACACAGGGGTGGGCGTTTGGTTGAGCCAGCCGTTGTGGACTGGCCCAAGAAGGGTGAGAAATAGGTTCGTTGCGTGATGCCTGCGGCTAATGAATAAGGCCCAAGCACCAAAGGAACGACTTGGATGGCTCAAATACGCAATGGATCGCCTTTGTCCACTTAGGTTGTCATTTTTGTCCGTTTCACCGATTTCCACTGCCCTATGAGCTCACATAAGTGTTGGTATACATGGTGGCACCGAGCCCGGTAACATGCCAATAGTGCAAGTACGGTAAATTCACCTATGTCTCTCCTCATAGTCTACTGTCAACACAACTATGAGAAGGGCACACACCTTGCCATCCTCATAGTCTATCGTCGAAACAACCATGAGAAGGGCACACACCTTGCTATCGTGCATGCAATAGACATAAACAGTGAGGGACCCCTAAATAAAATGGAGGGCATGCACACACCCCAAAAGAAAATTCAACCTAATTCAAGTGTCATACAATATTTGACAAAAATAAATGAATAATCCAATCATGAAATACAACAAAAAAGCATCAATAGTTGAGGAGTTGCAATATAAGCATGAATCACCAATGCCATCACTTGTATAGAGACAGGGAGCATCAATGACTTCAGCTATCCCCTAATGATGTGAACCAGATGTTGACTTGATGTCAGTGGTGAACCAGTTATTGAATGCTTCAATTGTATAGAAAGTAGTAAAGTACTGGTCGAGCCTCAAGGCAGGAGCTCGCCCATGACAACGAGGTGGGCGGAGGATTTAACTAGCCGAGGCTCAAGCGGGTAATGTGTCACATAGTCAAGGGGAGCGGGCAAGCGATGGCACGTCCTAGGAAGAGAGTGGACACGAGGTGTAGTGCAGAAAAAGACGAATACTACCAAATGGTGAGGGAAGGGGAGTTGTGATGGAGGGGCGACGACGAGGGGAGGGAAGCGCCGACGTCTTGGAAGTAGTTGGAGGAATGTATGAATAGTTAGGTCACTCTCTCTCTCACTCACACACACACATGATAGGATGGGTGGAATATGAGGTGGGTTGTTGGGCTTAGTAATGGGATAATTGTCATATGCTTCTCAAAAAGTGGGCCAAGGCCCTGCACACCCTCTAGGTCCGCCATTTGACATACTAGACATACACATGCATGCACTCTCCATCTCATAATAAATGTGTGTTCACCTAAGACGTGTTTGCTTGCCCACGCTTATGTTGTCTGCATTGCATACTTGTCTTAGTTAGGTCTGGTTGAGCAAATGCAGGGTCAAGACCACCATCTGCATAATGTTTGTTTGCCTACATGTAGGTTGACTGCATTAGGGGAGCTATGTTTGCCTGTCGTTTGATTGCGTGTATTGGCTGGGCTGATGCAAGTGCCCGGTGTTTGGTTGCATACATGCAACATGATCAAAAGTTATCATCTACACATGACACACAATGTACAATGGAGTTTCTTGGCAGTGTGCTCGCGATGGAGGTGTTAGTGTAGTAGGCCGCGGGCCAGAAGGCCGAGAGGAACGATGCCAGCGGCGACGCCGGGCACGACATGGCATCCATCCGGCAAGGCTGCTGATGATCAGTGAGAACAGAAAGAAGCCATTTCAAATTTCGTCTAAACCATAAACCATCATATGACCACCTTAGTACAATATACTAGAAAAATACACATATAATCATCTACTACCACTGAAATAAAAAACGTACAACATGAAAGTCATGTGAAACATTGAGATGAAGCTATTGGTAAAAGGGAATTTCAAACAAGCAACCATTCGCGATGAATTTGATGAAATTTGGCCAAAATATCTCCAAATATGAACACAAAATCAAGCATTTAGGGTCAACAAAACTACGGACCGATCGTCTAAATGGAACCACGACATGGATGTGCATCTTTTTCGTGCAAACCTTATCTCAAATTGGACCACGGTTGTGTAGATTAGAAGGGAGTGAAGGAGTTTAAGAAGTCTCCTTAAAAAAGGCCACACATATGCATTCCCTATACTAGAAATATGTGGATCTACTCATCTATAACCATCAAAACAAAAAAAGTACAACACAAAAGTCGCGTGGAAAGTCGAGATGAAACTACTGGTCAAAGAAAATTTCAAACGACCGATCATGCGCGATTGATTTGAAAATTTTCATCCAAAATAGCTTTAAATATGAACACACAATTGAGCATTTACAGTCGACGAAAAAGATGCACACCCACCTCACGTGTGCATTTTGGCATTGCTCGAGCCTGACTCGCTGAAAACAGACAAGTCAAGCGTTCCCAGCGATGCAGGTCCATAGGTGCTTTAAGATTCGTGCTATGCAAGGTAAACAGTGAATGCAGACAACAAAATGGGCCAAATTCTTCCCACACAGCCCTGATTGGGGGTGTATGCAGCCTGTCGAACATGTCCCTAGAACTTTCATAGGATTCCATGGAAGACTCTACCCGCCTGCTCAAATTTAGATTCCCCCTTCCCCCTTCTCAAAGCCACCATTCCTTCTATATATAAATATCACACTCACGTCACTCCTACCACTAGTAACTCGGTCGTTGCCACCCACCTCCTACATATAGATCTCACAACATTCACACCACACACCTATCACCATCTTCCTTGCCTTTGGCTAGGTCACCTCCACCACCTCCTATATATAGATCTGACATACACCCCTACCACCATCTTCCCCACGCTTTGGCTAGTCCGCCGCCACCCACCTCCTGCAATAGATCTCGCACACTCATGCCGCACCTAGCACCATCTCTCTCCCACCTCTGGCAAGGGCGCCGCCACCCACCTCATGTATATAGATTTCACACACTCATGGCGCCTCCTACCACAATGTCCCCTACATCTGGCTAAGTCGCCGCCATCCACCTTCTATATATAGATCTCACAAACTCAAGCCGCCCCTGCCACCACCTTCCATGCTTTTGGCTAGGTCGCCACCTACCTTGGCCCCTGCCACCATCTTCCCCCTTCCCGGCTAGGTCGCCGCCGCCCTTGGTGACATATCTCATACCCTTCATCCCCAACCTAATGGCGTATCCGCATCATTGCTGCCTCCTTCGACTCGACTACCAGTCTTCAATCTAACTTCTCTCTCCTCCTTTTCTTTTAGATCTCGATAAATACCCTCAACCCACCCCCATAAATGCTAACCACCCAAGCAAACCCTTCTTCCACGGCTCTACCGCCATCGCCGCTCCTACATAGACAACGCGTTTGTATCACACCCCTAAGCCACACCTAGCTTGAGCGTCGCCGCACAAGTATGGCGACACAAACTGGGCGGCTGCAAAATTCGCATGGATTCCAAGGAAAAGTAAGACAGTTGTGCTCTAAAATGATTTTCATCCATCAATTTTTCCAGGGGATTAGGTGATTTGCCCCAGACTTGTCTCAATGGCAAGTGGCCCCGGCCCCACCCGTCAATCTCAACCCCCGGGGGGGGGGGGATGATCAAAATGAAAAGTAAAGTGTGGGTTCTGATGTAATATCTCCATTTTTCGTTCGTTTAAATTTTAGGCGTCAGTATTGTTTTTTTCGAGAAACAGGCGTCAGGTTTGGTAAGAAAAGCCGGAGAACCCCCATGTGCGGCCGCACAAGGCCGAGAATGGCAACACGATAAGAACGGGGAAGAAACGCATCTCACGCGGTGGTTGTTGAGTGGACCGGCCCATAGCGCCGCGTGGACCGAGCCTTCGATGGGCCTAGAGCTTCCGGTCCACCGCCCACCGAGCGCAGTGCAGTGATGAGGAGGAGCTGGCCGGGACGCCACTCGCGGGTCCGGTCCACAATTTTTTTCCGCATAAATCATCCTCCGTCACCGGCGGGGCGAGGGAGACGCGGTCGGCGGGCGAGACGCCAGAGACAAACCCAACGGAGTTTCCCCCCCTGCCGCCGACCCCAAACCCTAGCCGCTCCTACCGACCCCAGCCAGCCGCCGGAATTCTCCTGGTAATTTCCGTGCCCCAGCCAGCGGTTTCCGTCCCCACCTGCGCGCCGCGTCGTGGTGTTTTTCTGAATTTTGGGGTAATCGTCCGAGCCCGGTCTCGGATCGAGGCGGGGGCCGGGCGGAATGTTGAAACCGTGCTCGGATTCACGGGATTTAGATGGATTTTCGAGGGAGATACGGGGTTTTGGGATGGAATTTTGGGGATTTTTCTTTCCATGGTCATGGCGATTAGGGGGGTTGGTTGGGGAAAGGGAGGAAAATATTTTTTTTGGCCGCCTTTTGTTGGATGCGGTGCCCGGGGCTTTAGGGGCCCGGGCTCAAAGGCGCCTTTTGGCGAGGTTTGATTGGGTTTTTAGGGTTTGCTTGTTGGTTGGAGTCGATTCGATGGTGGGGAGGGCATGAAAAGATTAGATGTTTGTGTTCTCTACATCTCCATGTACTGTATTTTCGTCCAGTTGTGTACATGTGCGCCGATTTCCTAGGAAAAGGGTGTTGGGTGGTGGGGATGAGGCGGCCAATTTTGCCCCTTTTGTCCACAATCTACCCAACCTCTTTGCTGCTTTGAATTGCGTAGATTTGGCCAGACATGCCTTTTCAGGAATAGTATTGCATTTCTTTATTTGTCCATTGATAAACAGCTGAATTGTGACTGTATCTGATTCCAAAGTTTTGTTAACTTACATACAGGGTGTTCTGTTGGCTTTCCTCAAGCCTGTAGCTTCATCGTGGCAGCATGAGCTCTGCTGGTTCTGCTAGGGTTCCAAAGAGGAGACGGACTACCAAGACGTCGGAGGCTGCAGACCGGCAACTTCGGGAGCGACAGTTTCTGGACCTGAACTTATTTCCAGCTGTTGAAGTAGCCAGAACTGGGGGTTCACTCTCCATCAATGAGCCTGTCTCACACAGGCAGCCCCCTCCTACGGCGGCTGCCCTGCTTTACGAGACTACACAGGTCGTGGTGTCATCTGCTGCTGCAGAGTCAAACATTGGCATGAATAGTTTCCCCATCAACGTGGAAGTGATTGATGATGATGTTGCGATTTATACCTCAGGGCCGCCCCCTCAAGTATGTTCCTTATGTTTGGTTCTAATCTATGTTTGCATTGTTGCCAGTTTCAGTTGCATTATGATTGTTTGAGAAGGAGCATCAAGTACCTGATGATATTGTTTTTCACTCTCTGTCTCAGGCAAGGCAACAGTCGTCCAGGACAGGACCTATCACTGTGATAATTGATGATGATTCTGAAACTACTGCTGGACCAGCAGGTATCCCACAAATCATCTGAACCATACTGTTTGTAGTTGGATGTAAACATACATGTGTTTTTATATGAATCAGTTTCATACTTTTGTTCTATTCTCTACAATACTGTCATCAAGCTTTTGTTTATGGCCTGTAGGATTTGCATGATAACATTGCAAGTCATCAGACTTTGACTGTTTAGCGTGCAAAATAGTGTCTGCTATCTATAGTAGGAATAAATGAAGTCTTGTGCTTGCTACGATGTATCATCTCATCTGTGGACCTGGGGAGGCTATTTATAATATCAAATAAAATGGAGGTATTGGGACTTGCAATGTGCCATGTTTTCCTATGTGCTCTTTCTGAGTCCAAGATTCAACATATACAATATTTTTGTTTTAAGGGCTGGTTTTCACACCCCTTTTTTTGTTGCTTCAGTGGGTTCATCTACCTTATAATTGCAGCTGTCACTAGACATCTGTATATTTACTTGGTGGCCATTCCGCCATGCCCGTTGAAAGGAGAATATGGGTCTCCCACTTAATATTGATGTTGTTGTCATGATCTGATGGTTAATATTACTTTGGCCTCCTAGAGGTGAACGATCACCTCTGATCATGGACAGGTTAATATGGACATCACACTACAAAACAAACAAAGAAGCAATGCAGTTAATATTACCATTAGAGCACAGTGGCATACAGGGAAAATAGTAGTTTAGTAAAAACTATCTTGTTTTCGGAAAAAAATCAGACCCCACCGAGATTACCAGGAGTCCTCATTTCCAGAGATGATTGAAATCTAGGCTTGCACATTCCGAGTTCCTGCCCTTGCTATCGCAAGATTTGCCTGTCGTGTGTTAGGCATCGAAATTGCTTATAATATAGCTCTCAACTTGGGATGAGAAAAAATTATATTGTATGAAGTTTTCCATGATGCTTGGTGAAATTGCTTACATGAAAAGCAAATGGTGGGGACCATTTGCTTTCCATGTATTTTCATTGCCTTACATCTGTAAGATTAAGTGTTTTATGGTTGTCATTTACATTAAAGCCGACTATAGTGCAGATTGCTAGTATGAGCTCTGCTCTACATAGAGGAGAGAAGGTCGGTTGTTCGACTTCACCATGGATCCTTATTAGGGATGAAAACATCTTTTTGGCTTTTATCCTGGCTTTGTTCACTTCCTGAATTGACCGAACCAACTGTTCGTTCCATTTTGTTTGTTGGGCTGGTGGTTTGTTCTGTTTCTTAAGAACGGTCTGTAAGCCTTTCTAAAAAAACTGAATCCTATTTCTTATGATTTAATATTTGCATATGTTTCCACCATCTCTATTTTCTGTACCATCAAAAAAATTGTATGCTGCATGAAAGTTCTGTTAGCGCCAAGTCTTCCTTCAGATTTACTCAGTTTTCCTTTTTTTGTCTGGTATGGACTGTCAACTAGAAATGGATATTGATGGTGGTCAGTCTCATAGTTTGAGCCAATATTCTTGTATGAAGTTTCCCATATTCAGATATAGAAATATCCCGTCTCAGAACTTTATGCTGTAGACAGATGTATATTTTCTTTATTTTTTTTCCTAGTTTGCTTTCTTGACCGTCTTCCCATCTATTAACAGTGTCTCTGCTGCTTTTGTTCCAGGGGAAGCTCTTGATGAGCATGTGAACACTCTGCTGTCTCTGGGAATGAACCCGAGGCACAATCCCTCGAGAGCACAACCCAACACCGACCTTGTAATAAACATAGTAGACACACCTGAGACCAACAACATACCGGTAAGAACTTGTACACTGTACTTCATCAACACCGTGACAGATTAGCACCATACATCAGTTTTTTAAAGCTTGCTTAAACACCGCAGCCCAAGGTGGTGCAGCCTGTCCCTGAACCTGTGAAGGAGATCCCAAAGGAAACAAAGTTCAGCTGTCCAGTCTGCATGAATGAGCTGGTCAATGCATCATCGACCATCTGCGGCCACATCTTCTGCCAGAAGTGCATCAAAGCCTCCATCCAGGCTCAGAAGAAGTGCCCTACCTGCCGGAGGAAGCTGACCGTGAGCAACTTCCACCGGGTCTACCTCCCGACGGCAGATAATTAAACCTATCCGCCATTCTTGGAGCATTAGAGCCGTGGCAGCTGTGACCCTTTTTTGGCACCGGCATTGTGGTGATTGTATCTGAGCTATTCTTCACAGGGTCATCATGAACATTCAGTTTTTTCCCCAACAATTTAACAAAGTGCTCGAGACGTGATTACCAATCTGCATACCTGGTGGTAGTGGACACTGTTAGTAGTCTTTCCTTGTGGGAAAGTGGAAACCTGTGCTTGGTACTGTGAGATTAATGCTTGAAAATATTTGATACGTTTCCTGCGTGTTTAGTTTTTTTAGTGTTTTCCTGCTTGTTTAGGTTTATCATTTTTTCTGCGCAACTCTAGAAAATGTCTGGGCTCGATGTCACCTAAATTCAGACCCATTGGGCCTGTATCCTGTCACACCAACACATAGTTGTTGCTGGGCTCATCCCTAAAAAAAAAGTTGTTGCTAATTTTAAAAAAAAAGTTGTTGCTGGGCTCGAAACTCAAAGTTTTGTCGTCATTAGAGGATGCCAGTATCATACCAGTTTAGGCCCTATTAGTAACGCATGAATGTTAGGAAAAATAAGAATGAGAAGAAACACTAGGAATAAGAATAGTTACAAGATAAATTTATCTAAAAGAAGGAATAGTTAAGGTAATCAATATAGGAGTGGAAAACATAGAAGAACTTTCAAATATGTACTGTTTGGAATGCAGGAATTTAGAAACCACATGAGTCTTAGTAGGTGGTTACATTACGGACAAATTAAGCATTTGCCAGGAAATAAAACATGCATTAAATTTGATCCAAACTACTCCCTCCGTCCCGGAATGTAAGACGTTTTTAATACCATGGTAGTGTCAAAAAACATCTTACATTTTGGGACGAAGGGAGTACTATAATGGGGGAACCAGCGCCCGGCCACCCCGGCACTTGCCCGGGCTCGTTAGTCATGGGACAAAGTACATATGTGATAATGTAAGATATTTTTTGACACTATACTAGAGTTAAAAAAAATTCTACTCCCTTCATCCCATAATGTAAAACGCTTTTTGGCACTATACTAGAGTAAAAAACATTTTACATTATGGGATAGAGGGAGTGTATGTTTCTCTAGGATGGCGTGGTTAAATAGATTTAGGGCTTAAATTTATAGGCCAGACGATCGGGCATTTGCCTCATTATTTAGCATACCAGTGGTATATTCTACTCCCTCCGTCCCACAATATAAGAGCGTTTTGCAAGCTATGTTAGCTTGCAAAACGGTCTTATATTGTGGGACGGAGGGAGTATATGTTTGTCTTTTCTTACAACCTCTCTATTTTGAATATGTTCAAATCACAACACCTAATTTAAGTGAATTAGAAATTCATTTTTTTATCTTGTAGCGTCTTCTAGGATATATGGATGCTAATTTAGATAGCTATACTTCTAATGGTAACATGACACCCTCCAAATACCCGCAAAAAAGACATGGCACCCTCCAATGACCCATCTTCACCGAGTATCATGTAGTAGGTACTCGGCAAACCTGCGAGTGCTTTGCCGAAGACAACACTTGGTAAACGCCGAGGACATGCACCACCCTTTGATGGACCCATCTTTGTCGAGTATGGTTCGAAAGGTACTTGACAAACACAACATGCCACGTGGCAGGCACCGTTTCCGCCAGCTGGCCGTCAGACTACATATTTTTGTCATGTAGCTCATTTTGACACTCGGTAAAGTCTTTGCCGAGTAAGCAAGGGAAGGAACTTGGTGAACCTCTCTTTGATGAAAGGGGGTACGCCGAATAGGATTTAGCGAGTGTCACACTTGGTAAACTAGTTGCCGAGCAGATATCAGCCTTCATCGAGTACTCTTGGTACTCTGGAAAGAACCAGATTTTCTAGTAGCGTATAAGACTAAACATTGATATATCATATACTAGTTTGCTTTAAACTTACATTTGCGTTACTACTATGTTTTATTTTTCACTTCATTATTATTATGGATTTTTGGTTCCAAAGTTTGGCGCTATTTTATAGTATAGTGCGTATCCAAACACTCAATTTTGATTTTTAAATTAGACACATAGGCTCAACTTTGCACAGGCTACACAAAAGTTTTGGCTTCGTCACTGACTACCATTGAGTTTATCTCTTTGCCATCTCCAAGCAAGCATCTCTGCCATGTCCTCTGGTATGATAGGGAAGATTGTTCTCCTTTAGGTGTGAAAGGATCATCGTCTTGCTGTGAGACATTGGCATGATACGAGTTTTTGCCCCATAGAAATGAATGATCGACCAAATATATCACTAACAATGCGTAATATGCAAACACTTTTTTATGTGGCATAGAGCATCACCAGCAGCTTCCTATATAAATCTTCCCGAGTAGTCATTGAGGTTGTCCCAATAGGTTTTTTGGAACACTGAGTGGGTTGCTTTTGCAGTTTTCAGTAAAACCATCCCCAATAATCTATTTTCCTATATTTCTCTTTATACTTGTGCAAACAATATGAATACTTTGTTTTCACATCACTAAAATTCAAAATATTATTTTACTACTCTCAACAACTCGACATCAATTCAAACCCACATTTACTATTTTCCAAATTCGAGGCATGTGCGCTACCACCGACTGAGATTGGACATCGGGGTGGAGGCGGTCGGGGGTAGGCCGGGGGGATCGCGGCGGCGATGAGAGGTAGTAGTGGAGGATTGGCTTGCGGCGGCACAACCATTTAGGACAGAGATACTATGAAGGAGATGATGTTGGCGTGGGCGGGAAAGTGACTGTTTCTTCTCACCATTGATTGGGGTGGATATTGGGGAAGATGCAACTCCCCCTCTAGATGGGAGGATTTGGGAGGTTCTTTTGGTGATCAGAAAAAAATATTGAGGAAAGGGAAGCTACTAGAGGGTGTTTTCGGTCCAACTCATCCAATACAAGAAATCCGTGGAGGAAATGAGAGCTGTTGAAGATGGTCTTAGCATGCATCGGTGCATAGCCTGCCCGCTGTCTGAGTATGCTCCGATCCATGCTCCATGGGTATTGTGGTAAGCATTACAGGCTTTCTCCTCTTTACTGCCCACACTCTTCGTTCGCTTGCCCAAAAAATCAGATGAACCAACACGAAGAGAATCAAGAACATTAAAAGGACCGAAAATAGCTCACGTCGAAGAATAGGGGTGTCTTTGGGCTGCCCACTCCCCTCTATTTATAGAGGACCGGAGGAATGGAGACATAAAGGAAAAAACAAAACCGATATACGAGTGGAATGACCAATGCACCCACCCAAAGCCGACATGCGAGTGGAAAGACCAATGCAGCCATCCAAAACCGAAATGCAAGTGGGAAGACTAATTTAACCATCCCACATCGTCGTGGCCATCAAACATGGTTCAAACTTTATGAATAACATTTAAATCAATTCAGAAAAGAATTCAATATTTGTCGACTTGTGGTATGAACTATATGTTCAATTGGATTTTGAGTTTAAGTTTAAATTAATTTGGATTTGAAAAAGTTAGCCTTATGTCAAACTGATATCAATGCTTTGGTTTTTTGGGAGGAAAGCAAAAGTACAATTTCAATATGAGCTCCTGTATCAAAAGTCATATCAATTCAAATGACAATTTGAACTGCATTCCAAAACCTATGCTATGGCAATGTAAAATGGCTGCCATAGCAGCAAAAAATAACTGCCATGGCAGAAACCTCTCATGCTATTTCAATTCAAGTCAATCTAGGGCCAAACTGATCTCAAAGTTTTGTTTAATCCACAAGGCAAGTAAAGTTTCAATTTGGAATCCTGAATCAGAAGGCATGCATAATCAATTCCAATGACAATTTGAATCCGATTCAAAACCTCTGACATCATTAGGATCAACATGCAACCATTTTCATAAGAGCATCCATTTTATCACTCAAAGTAGTAATTTCTTTGACAAAATTTACCTTCTTACCAGTTGGAGCTCGTTCGGTGTGCCACTGAGAGTAATTTTCCATTATATTATAAAGGAGTTTGTAGCTTCTCCCAATGTGATTTCCATTAAGGTACCAACTGCAGCAGAGTCTAGAAGATTTCCAAAAACAAAGTTTAGTCCCGCATAGAAATTTTGTATAATCATGCATAAGCTTAAAACATGAGTGAGATAATTCCTTATCATTAATTTCATTCTATCCCAAGATTGTGCAACATGTTCATGCTCAAGTTGCTTAAAATTCATAATTTGATTTCTAAGAGAAATAATTTTAGTGGGAGGAAAATACTTGGCAATAAAAGCATCCTTACACTTATCACAAGAACCAATACTATTTCAAGGCAAGGATGAAAACCAAGTTTTAGCACAATCTCATAGTGAGAACGAAAATAATTTCAATTTAACAATATCATCATCCACATCTTTTTTCTTCTGCATATCACATAATTTAACGAAAGTATTAAGATGGGATGCGGCAGAACTTCTAGAAAATTTCATAACAAGATTTAGCAAAACAACATTAATATCACATGACTCCACACTAGTGGTGGGAAGAGTAATTGGAGTGCTAATAAAATCATTATTGTATTTGAAAAATCACACAACTTAGTGTTTTCTTGAGATATAGTGACGAAGCAAGCAAACGAGCAAACAAAAATATTTTTGTGTTTTTGTAAATAAAAATAGAAGTGGGGGAGATGAAAACGAGAGGCAAAGGCAAATAAAAAGTAGAGCAAGTAGATGATAGTTTGTGCGAAGGTACTTGATAGGTTTTGATGATGTCTCCCTGGCAGCGGTGTTAGAAATTCTTCCTGCTACTTGTGAGTTGCGTTGGGATTTTCCTCGAAGAGGAGAGGAGATGCAACATAGTAGAGATAAGTTTTTCCCTCAGTGAGAACCAAGGTATCAATCCAGTAGGAGAATCACATAAAGCCTCATGAGCAGCACCTACACACACAAAAGCAAATACTTGCACCCAATGCGGGCAAGAGGTTGTCAATCCCCTAGAACTCGTTACTTGCAAGGATTAATTCTGATAGTGATAGATAGATAAAGTAATTACAAAATAAAATAAAATAAATAAAATTGCAGCAAGGTATTTTTGGATTTTATATATGATAAAAGTAGACCCGGGGGCCAGAGTTTTCACTAGAGGCTCCTCTCTCGAGCACATAGCATAAAGTGGGTGAACAAATTAATATTGGGCAATTGATAGAAAAGCGCATAGTTATGACAATATTCAAGGCAATGATCATGTATATAGGCATCACGTCTGAGACAAGTAGACCGACTCCTGCCTGCATCTACTACTATTACTCCACCCATCGATCGCTATCCAACATGCATCTAGGGTATTAAGTTCATGAAAAACAGAGTAATGCATTTAGCAAGATGATATGATGTAGACAAAGTAAACCCAATCAATATGAATAAACCCCATCGTTTTACCCTTAATGATAACAATACAAATATGTGTCTTGTCCCCTTCTGTCACTGGGATATAGAGCACCGCAAGATTAAGCCCATTACAAAGCACCTCTCCCAGTGAAGATAAATCAATCTAGTTGGCCAAACCAAACGGATAGATCGGAGAGAAATACAAAGCTATAGCAATCATGCATAATAAAGTTTAGAAAATACTCCATTACTTATCATAAATATTCAGATCATAAACCCACAATTCATCGGATCCCAACAAACACAGCGCAAAAAAATATTACATCGAATAGAACTCCAAGAACATCGAGGAGAACATTGTATTGAAGATCAAAGAGAGAGAAGAAGACATCTAGCTACTAGCTATGGACCCGTAGGTTTGCAGTGAACTACTCATGCATCATCGAAAGGCAGCAAGGATGATGTAGAAGCCCTCCGTGATCGATTCCCCCTCTAGCAGAGTACCGGAAAAGGCCTCCAGATGGGATCATGGAAGAACAAAATCTTGCGGCGGAGGAAATAGTGTTTCGGGTGGCTCTTTGTTGGTTTCCCAATATTTGAGAACTTATAGAAGTGGAATTTGGTCAGATGGAGCCTCAAGGGGCCCACAAGGCATTAGGGTGTGCCCCCTGGGCGTGCCCTGCTGCCTTGTCATCTCCTCGTACGTCATCTGGTCTCCTCCCAAAGCTTCCAGGGTCTCTTATGTCCAGAAAAAAACCATCAAAAAGTTTCATTGCATTTGGACTCCATTTTGTACTGGTTTTGTTGGAAAACCAAAAACAGGCAAAAAACACAACTGGCACTAGGCACTAAGTTAATAGGTGAGTCCCAAAAATGATATAAAATAGCATATAAATGCATATAAAACATCCAAGATTGACACTATAATAGCATGGATCAATAAAAAATTACAGACACGTTGGAGACGTATCAACAGAGGAGTGGCATACCGTGACTTGAGTAATGCTTTCAAGGAGGCCTCGGTTGAGCACATCTACTCATATAGGTTGGACCATTTTCCGTTGTTGTTGCGTGTGGGTTCGAGGATGGAGTGGAGACCAGTTGGAAGTATGAAGCAAAATTCATTCAAATACGAGTATATGTGGGAAAGGGTGGGGTCTCTGCCAGACTCGGTTAAGGAGTAGTGGAAGAGAGAGGGTGCAACCCATAATCTATTGGATATAAACCTGAAGCTACAGGATATACAGCGGGACCTAGGAGGTTGGGCGAAGAAGGACTCTGGCTCTGTTATTCAGAAAACGGGAAGCGTCAGGAAGAAACTTAACCAACTCTGGTGTTCCTCTCCCTCAGTGGTACAACAGGCAAAGATAGATAAACTAGCAAAGGAACTTGATAAGCTGCTTTTAAGAGAAGAAATGATGTGGCATCAGCGTTCATGTGCGACTTGGCAGAGAGAAAGGGACAAAAAACACTATATATTTCCATTGGAGAGCTAATTGGAGGAGGAAGAAAAACACCATTCCCCAGCTGAGAAATGATCAAGGAGACTGGGTTGAGGACCAAGAGGGTGTTAGCCAGATTGCCACGGATTTATTTAGGAAGCTACACATAAAGGAGGAAGATGTGCTGCCAGGTGAGATCACATATCCTATTGAACACAAGGTGGATGATGATATGAACCAAAGGTTAACTAGGGTGTTATCTTAGCAAGAGTTGAGTGACGCCCATTTCTAGATTGGCCCTCTAATAGCTCTGGGTTCGGATGGTTTCCCGGCGTGTTTTTTCCTACAAAATTGGGATGTGGTGAAAGAAGACATTGTGAAGGGGGTGCTGCATTTTTTAGAAACCGGTGAACTGCCAGAGGGTATAAATGATACGGTCATTGCACTTATTCCAAAAGGAAAAGACCCCCAACCTCTGAAAGACTACCATCCAATAAGCCTTTGCAATGTGATATATGAGGTGATTTCCAAAAGACTAGTGAACCGTATGAGGCCTATGTTGGATGACATCATTTCTGAAACTCAGAGCGCATTTATCGTGGGAAGAATGATCACAAACAACACAATCATTCCATTTGAGTGCTTCCATAAGATACACCACAACAAGAATGGTTGTGACACCCACTGTGCGTACAAGTTAGATCTTGCAAAGGCCTGTGATAGAGTTGTTTGGCATTTCCTTGAGGATGCTTTCCTAAAAGTGGGTCTTAACAGGATATGGATTGATTGGGTGATGAAGTGTGTGAAATTAGTGAGGTTCTCGGTGAGATGCAACGGGAAGAATTCAACTACTTCAACCCATCTCGTGGGTTATGGCAGGGTGATCCCCTAAGTCCATATCTCTTCTTGTTTGTAGCGGATGGCTTGTATGCTTTACTCAGCAAGGAAATAATGGGAGGGCAGATTTCCCCAATAAAGATAGCAAGAAATAGCTCGGGCATTTCTAATATATTCTTTGCTGATGATAGCATGCTTTTTTTCGGAGCTTCGATGGAACAAGCCATAGTGTTACATGATGTCCCACAAAAGTTCCAAGGGTGTACTGGGAAACTTCTGAGTGAAAGCAAATGCTCCTTAATGTTTAACAACAAGTGCACTCATGAAGTGAGAGAGGAAATAAAAGGAATTCTTGGGATCAACTCGGTTACCTTTGAGAGTAAATATCTTGGGCTGCCTACCTCGGAGGGTAGAATGAAGGACGAAAGCTTTCAACCGATCACTTACAGACTGGATAAAAAGTTTAAGGACTGATCTGAATGTTTCATGTCCTTTGCAGCAAAAGAAGTACATGTTCAATCGATTGTTCAAGCTCTTCCCACATATACTATGAGTATCTTCTTGCCGTGAAAAGGCTTTTGCAAGAAATACAAAAGGATGGTATTTGTTCTCTGGTGGGGGGATGAAGGACACCGGAAAGTACACTGGGTGTCATGGGAGAGAATGACTAAACTGAAGAGAATGGGTGGCATCGGTTTTAGAGATATGCATCTATTTAACCAGGCGTTGTTGGCTAGGCAAGAATGGAGGATCCTCCAGAAGCCAGAGAGCTTGTGTGCAAGAGTGCTAAAATCCAAACATTACCCACGTGGAGCATCTAGGACACTGTTTTTTTTGCTTCGGACGCATCCCCGGTGTGAAGAGGCATATAGAGTGGACTTGAGCTGCTTAAAAAGGGCATTATTTAGCGTGTGGGAAATGGCCACATAATTCAAATTCAGCGAGATCAATGATCCTGAGGAGCGAAGGCCTCCGGATGGCTAATTTTATACAAAGGTCCCGACTAAGATGGGTGAACCAACTCACAATCCCTGAGATAAAAGAGTGGGCCGTGGTGCTCATTGATCAGATCTTCTATCCTTTTGATGCAGAAGAAATAAAGAAAATCAGAATTCTGGCCAGTGAGGTAGAAGACCAGGCAGCTTGGCACTTCAAAAAGTCCGGGGTATTCACGGTCAAGAGCACATACAAGTTAGCGGCAAGCCTAAGAGAGAACAGTGGGTTTTAGGTATCCAGCTCCACTAGTGATGCAAGGGATCGTAGTATATGGGATTTGATCTCGAAATCGAAGATGCCAAACAAGATTAAAGTCTTTGCATGGAGAGTAGCGACGAGCACGCTGGCCACAAAAGCAACTAAGCACAAGATAACTATAACACATGATGGCGTCCGCACCATTTGTGGAACTGAAAATGAGGATGAATTTCATGTCGTGGTTACGTGCACAAAGAGTAGGGCCTTACGACATGCCATGAGAGAGTGGTGGAATTTTCCAAGTGAAAGGAGCTTCCGATTTACGGGAGAAGATTGGCTCCAAGGCCTGCTCGATCCCTTGATGAATGAACCAAAGTGCTTTTAATCCTATGGAGAGCTTGGTTCTTCAGGGATAACTGTATCCATGGAAATTGTTGGGGATATTCCCCACGACCAAGACCCGGCTCATAAGGATAAGCCACCCTGAGGCTTAAGTCATTTATGGACTTAAGTCGCCCTGACGTTAAGTCATTTTTGGACTTGAGTCGCCCTAACGTTAAGTCATCTCTGGACTTAAGCAGCCATTTTAACCCACCATGATGAGTCCCGGAGACGAGTCCTGAAGATGAGACGCCTGAAGATGAGTCCCGGAGATGAGTCCTGGAAGGTGAGATGCCTGAAGATAAGCCCTAAAGGTAACCCGCCCGGTGTAAGCCACCAGGCGTAACCCGCCGGGTGTAAGCCGCCCATCTGAAGATAAGAAGCGCAGGCTTCAGAAGCCCACGGTGAGAAGCCTGTGATGAGAAGTTCACGATGGGAAACCAGAATAGGTTAAGTCCTAATCCGACTTGGACTCTACATGTAACCCGCCCCTTCAACTTATATAAGGAGGTGCAGGGTACCCCAAGAGGGTCAGGTTTTACAAGGTTAAGATAGTCAAGGCTTAGACAAACATGGCTTAGACAAGATCAAAGTAGAGGCTCTCGAGATAGAGGTAGTGAAACACCGCCCTTGTAACCGAGATCGTCATCGTCATCAATATCAATCAACCAGGATGTAGGCTTTTACCTCCACCATGAGGGGCCGAACCTGGGTAAAATCTCATGTCTCTCGTCCCGCTCAACCCTGTTCAAGCTAACACTTAGATGCGTTGGCCTCATGACTAAGTCCTCACACTAGGACATCTGCCATGACAAAACCATGACAGAAATGAAAAAAAAACAGTACAAGGTTCGGTGATGTTCCTACGTAGGTATGCGGAAGAGATTGCGTGCATGCATGAATCTAATCGCACGAAACCTGAGAAGGAAAAGGGGTCCCTATTCGATGAATAGTCAAGATAGGCAGAACCAGCCGTGAGAAATTGGTGGATCGCCCCCTGATGACCCACAAGTATAGGCGATCAATTGTAGCTCTTCAGTAAGGTAATGTCTGCAAGTGCTGAAACTGTAAGTAGCGAGTAGTTTGATAGCAAGATAAATTATAACGAGCAAGCAACGATAATTGTAACAAGTATGCAGCAAGGTAGACCAATCCTTTTGAGGCAAAGGACAAGCCAGAACTGTCTCTTATAATAAACAAAGTGTTCTTGAGGGTACACGGGAATTTCATCTAGTCACTTTCATCATGTTGGTTTGATTTGTGTAATTGTGTTCGCTACTTTGATAATTTGATATGTGGGTGGACCGGTGCTTACGTGCTGTTATTACTTGAACAAACCTCCTACTTATGATTAACCCTCCCGCAAGCGTCTGCAACTATGAGAAAAGTATTAAGGATAAATCCTAACCATAGCATTAAACTCTAGGATCCAATCGGTCCCTTACGGAATAGTGCATAAACTGGGGTTTAACTTTCTGTCACTCTCGCAACCCACCATCTATTTACTACTCCACAATGCATTCCCTTAGGCCCAAATATGGCGAAGTGTCATGTAGTTGACATTCACATGACACCACTAAGGGAATCACAACATACATACCATCAAAATATCGAACACATATCAAATTCACATGATTACTTGCAACATGATTTATCCCGTGACCTCAAGAACAAAAGTAGGTACTCAGAAATAATCAACATGCTCATGATCAGAGGGGTATTAATATGCATAATGGATCTGAACATATAATCTTCCACCAAATAAACCATATAGTAATCAACTACAAGATGTAATCAACACTACTAGTCACCCCCTAGCAACAATCTATAGTTCTGGTAACAAGATTAAATACAAGAGATGAACTAGGGTTTGAGATGAGATGGTGCTGGTGAAGATGTTGATGGAGATTACCCTCCCCAAGATGGGAGAGTTGTTGGTGATGATGATGACGATGATTTGCCCCTCCGGGAGGGAAGTTCCCCCGGCAGAATTGCTCCGCCGGAGGGCAAAAGTGCTCCTGCCCAAGTTCTGCCTCGAGACGGCGGCGCTCCATCCTGAAAGTCTTTCTCTTATTTTTTCTAGGTTAAAATCTCTTATATACCAGAAGATGGGCACCGGAGGTGGGCCAAGGAAGCCACAACCCACCAGGGCACCAGGGGGCCTGGCGCGCGCAGGTGGGTTGTGCTCACCTGGTGGCCCCCTTTGGTGATTATTGGCTCCAATATTTCTTAAATAATCCATAAAAAATCTCCTTAAAGTTTCAACTCATTTGGAGTTGTGCAGAATAGGTGGCCTGACATAGCTTTTTCAGGTCCATATTTCCCGCTGCCGAAATTCTCCCTCTTGGTGTGTACCTTGCAAATTCTGAGAGAAAAGGCATTAGAATTACTCCAAAAAGCATTATTATGGATGAATACATTATAAATAACAGTAAGAAAACATGATGCAAAATGTACGTATCAACTCCCCCAAGCTTAGACCTCGCTTGTCCTCAAGCGAAAACCGAAATCGAAAAACATGTCCACATGCTTTGAGAGAGAGGTGTTGATAAAAACAAAATACGGACATAGAAGCATCATGTTGATTATTATAACAACAAGAAAATTAAACATAAGAATTTTATCATAATATTTCTATCATACACTTCCCATGAATAAGTAACATTTCATCACATAATCGAAGTATAAAGCAAAAACCCTATTAGAAACCAACAAACTATGTTCTCAGTCAACTTTGCAACTACAATTCATCATCTTTTCAGGAAGGGTCACGTGTCGGAGTCTTTAGGCAAGTCCACATACTCAACCATCATATAGTCTTCTATGATTGCTAACACTCACCTTGTACACATGAGCAAAACGTTTCAACCAGACACAAAGAAAGATAGGGGCTTATAGTTTCGCCTCCCAACATACTCACCTCAAGGGTGATGTCAACAATAATAACTCATGCTATCTATATTCAACTGGACATATGTGCCTAGATCTTTCCTCACCACATGATGCTTGCCAAAAGAGAAAAATAAAAGGAATAGAAGGAAAACTTTGACTCTTTGCATAAACGCAAATACATAAAAGTAAAAGATAGGCCCTTCCCAGAGGGAAGCACAGGTTGCCATGCGCTTATTTGTTTGCATGCTCAACCCCTTAGTGCAAAAGAACGTCACGTTACATTGCCCCTTAAGATGACAACCTTTATTATGCAATCTGTCGCTTTTATTCTTTGTCATCCAAGTTTGTGCAACACTCAATTTTCTCTTACACTAAAAGATCTCACATATTTAAAAGCAATTTTTACTGCCTTTTTGCACCGATGACAACTTACTTGAGGGATCTTGTTCAATCCCTAGGTAGGTATGGTGGACACTTGAACAAGATTTGGGTTTAAGGGTTTTTGGATGCACAAGTAGTATCTCTACTTAGTCGGAATTTTTGGCTAGCAAAGATAGGGGGAAAGCATCACATGTTAAAGGATCTATGACAATATGACTTCTATGTGAATATAAACATACATAAACCATTACGTTGTCTTCCTTGTCCAACGTCAACAATTTTGGCATATAATATTTTGATGAGGGCTCACAATCACAAAAGATTTCTAGGATAGTATATTTATATGTGAATCTTCCCTTCCCTTATTAATTCTTTCATGAGTTGCATCACCGACCAATGCTATGTTTGTCAATCTCTAATAAAATTTTCTTACTTATACTTTTCCTTATGTGGTGCTATCACCTACCATAGGATTAGTATATGATCTTATTGATTTATTTCCTTTCTTTTGTTTCCTTTCTTTCTCTTTTCCTTATTTGCAACATGAAAGTAAAGAAAGTAAAAACTCGAACTAACTTTATTATATAACTTGAACACAATAGCAATGATAGATCACTAAGCAAACTCTCAAAGGAGAAAAGATCAAACTAAACTTTATTCATCTAAGCAAAATATTGAACTAAGATAAGTAAAAGCAAAAAGATAGTGGGATGATACAATACCGGGGCACCTCCCCCAAGCTTGGCGGAAGCCAAGGGGGAGTGCCCATACCCGATACTCACTTCTCCTTTGGTGGTGAAGAAGGTGATGGTGGTGATGCACTAGTAGAAAACGGGCCTTTAGTCCCGGTTCGTAAGGGCCTTTAGTCCCAGTTCTTGAACCGGGACTAAAGGGTCGTTACTAATGCCCTCACCCTTTAGTCCCGGTTCAAACCAGAACCGGGACTAAAGGCCCTCCACGTGGCCGCTGCCTGGAGGCCCACCTTTAGTCCCGGTTGGTAACACCAACCGGTACTAAAGGAAATGTTCTAAAAAAAAATTTGAATTTTTTTATTTTCAAATTTTAACCTCTAATCTCTAACCGCCACCCCCTCATCACTACTCAATTTATCCTCTAATCACCCCTCATCATTCCAAATCATCTAACTTCCCGACCGGTCACCCATCCCTCTCACTACTCTAGCCCGAGCACGCTTAACTTTCGGGTTCTATTCTCCTTCGATTCCGAGTCTGCACTTGTTGTTTTCCTGACAATAGTAAGATGTCAATCCTATTAACCCTCAGGAATTTTGCTTCAGCATGAAGTGACACATTTCACTGTTTGAGTTTGAAACTATTGTTTTAAAAAACAATAATTATTTAGTAACACTAATATTTCTTGAATAATTAGTTTGACCATTGTTTGACCACAGTTTGACCATAGTTTGACCAAAATTCAAAATAACTAAAATAATTATTTAGTAACACTAATATTGTAGAATAATTAGTTTGACCATTGTTTGACCACAGTTTGAAATTTTTTGAATTTTTTTGCCTCTCCAGATCTTAAAAGCCTCGTAACTTTTTTCTGTTAGGTTTTTGAGGATTTTGAAAATGTTTAACGGGGTTCCCGTGTTAAATTTGGATGTAACTTTTCGAGTAGATGATTTTTCATATATAAAACTTTTTAATCCGAGTTCGTATGCAAAAGTTACGCCCATTTTTACAAATTCTCGAGAGATTTTGCAAAAAAGTCGAAAATGCATGTTTGTAAATTTTCCCAACAACTAGACCACATATCACATGGGAAACTTATTTTATTTTATTTTATTTTGACATTTCCATCATTTTCTTTTTTTTTAAAACTGAAAAGGCGATCCACGGGGGGGGGGGGGGGTAGAGTTTGAAAATGGGACCTTTAGTACCGGTTCGTGGCACGAACCGGGACTAAAGGTCTCAACCCCATTAGTCCCGGTTCGTGCCTCAAACCGGGACTAAAGATTAGGACTAATGGTCATCGCACCCTTTAGTCCCGGTTTGTAACACGAACCGGGACTAAAGGGCCCAGGTGAACCGGGACTAATGCCTTGAACCGGGATAAATGCTCACATTAGTCCCGGTTCTAGACTGAACCGGGACTAATGCTCAACCCGGCCTGGACCATTGCCCCCTTTTCTACTAGTGATGAAGCGGTCTTGCTCCTCCCTCTTCATCTCGATCTTCATCAGCCAAGCATATTCTTCCATGTTGTTGGAGGAGCAGGAAGACATGATGCCTGGCTTGATAAATCTGACCATAAACAACAAGAAAAGGGAAAAGAGGATTTCTTCGCAATACGGTGGTTAACAGGTTCGGGAAGTATATATAGAATTTTTATCTTGAAGGGCAAGTATACAGAAGAAAAACGGAGTCCGGAAGGTGCCCTAGGTGGGCACAACCCACATGGGCGCGCCAGGCCTGGCGTGCCCGGGTGTCTTGTGCCCACCAGGGGACGCTTCCTGGAAGTTTCTTTATTTCTTAAATTCTAAAATATTCCAAAACTGACAGAAAATATTTTTGCTGATTTTTCGGAGTCCGTTTACTTACTATATCACGTACCTCCTTAATTTGACGATTCTGGAGTGTTCCGGAAGGACTCTTTTATGTGTTCTTCCGGTGTCAAAGTTTGGACAATATTGCTTTCAACATTAATAGGCATACCTGAGATATAATGCTTTATTCGTTGCTCGTCACTGGTGCGCGTCGGTCCTAAACAAACATTTTTTTTACCCCTTTCCGCGACGACATTTGGAACCGTCGCCAAGTGAGTGTGGGCGATAGGGGGGTCCTTCCCACACGACCCAGAAACCGTCGGGGATATGCCCTCCTGGCACACACGTTTGGCAAAATGAGGTCGGGTGCGACCGACGAGCACTCAAATACGGAAATACGTATAGTAGAGCTAAAAAATACAATTATATGACGAAATTGTTTCCGGTCGCAAGTACATCCCACACAGTCAATCCCCGCTAAACATTTCCGTTCGTATGCACATCCCACACAGTCACTCCAAGGAATACGTTTTCGTTCACAGGTACATCACACACAATTTTTCTCGTTAAGTCGTTTGTGTTATTGAATGTAGCACACACGGTCCATAGAAGAAACTGTGTGGCAAAGGCTGTCCATGACACACATTTTTTATGTGGTAAACGTTTGTGCAAGGTGGCCTAACGCAAACAGTTTTCAAGAGAAAGTCGTGTGTGATTGTTCATTGATCCAACACGGTTTATTCCTCCCTGAGGTCATCGCCCACGGTATTTTTTCAACTACCGTTTGCAATATCACAACCCAATTAGCCTGCTAATGGCGCCATTAGCAGGCTAATTGCCCTATTATTAATAATCCATTTATTAATCTAATTCACATTCATATTAAGCACACAATATATTTCATTTCCATATTAAGGAAGCAGAATTTCATAATTGAAATACATCAGCGTACAACATGATATAGCTTCATCACTCAGCTACCCCATTACACAACTGCACCAGCAGCAAGTTCCACATGCAACATGTAGAACTTTTCGAAATTAGCATCATAGACGGTATATAGACATACGCATCTCATCTGGAAAACTGCTGAAGCGGAAGGCGAATATTGAGCCTTCATTCATGTTGAAGGTCTTTGCAACTTTAGGCCAGTGCCTGTGGATGATTGACCGTCCGTCCTTCGACCTCTTCAGGAACACTTCAATATTGAACCATGGGTGTTGTATGAAAACCTTCCTCGCCTCCTGACCATAGAGGTGGTTTGAGAGGTAATCATCAGTGAACTGCTTTGGAAAGGCCTGAAAATAAGGATGTGCATAAATATCTTCTCTATATTGGAAATGGTGCAAAGGAATAAAAAAAGGCAAGGTATAATAGTTAGTACCATCTTGTAGTGAACTGATGTCTTCTTCATTGTGCAGAAAAAGATCTTGTTGTTTTTTGTCGCTAATTTCTTTATCCTAACAATCTTTCCGAGTTTCTTGATTTGATTGATATTCATGGACAACTCATTTCCCCATATGCAAAAGGGTCGAACAGTGGGTCAAAACCTATGACAGCAGGACCTACATGTGCAAGACCAAATTGTTAAGAACCGAAATATTAGAATGGTTCCTACAATTGCACAATAATGTGCTATTAGACAACGGACCATGCACGTGCTAACCTCGATTGTAAACCTCAGTGCTTCCCATTTTTTCCCTGCAACACATATAAGGTAGTTAGTCATCATGTTAAGTAAGGGTTCGCATGCTATCAGTAAAATATGTTGATGAAAAATAAGCACATTGCAGATTCATCAGATTAATTGAAGCCACACGGAAAACCCATTTACCCAAACCAAGCATGATTAAGAACTAGGAAATATAGCACTTGTATATGTTTCTCATGTATTAAGTGCAGCCAAATTCGATTTATTCCTCACATGCACAACAATACAAAATTCTACCCACGACAATTGGACATCGCATTGCAGAATTGAACCAAGCAGTTAACTAAACACCACAACAAATGGACCAAACATTAACCGAGCACAACATTGCACAATATAACATTGAACCAAGCAGTTAACTAAACACCACAACAAATGAACCAAACATTAACTGAGCACCACATTGCACAATATAACATACTCCTAATAGAAGATCAGATAGTTAATCAAACAACTAACTATAGCCAATTGTAGCAATTGTATTTGTTTCTCATGTATTTACTACAGCCAAATTCAATTTGTTCCTCACATGGTATATAATAACAAAATGCACCCACAATTTTGTAAAGATAAATTTGATTTATTTCTCACATGAAAGACAATACAAAATTGCAACATGAAGAATTGAACGTCACATTTGCAGAACTGAACCAAACAGTTAACTGAAGACGACAACTAATTAACAAAACAGTTAATAAGTGAGCACCACACTGCACGACATATAGAACATATACACTAGAGCAACAGATTGCATGGTGAAATTATATAACACAATTCAATAGATTTTATGAAGGAAAGGCAGGAGCAGCCCACGCAACGGGTAAACCGAGCATGCTTAACTGGCGTAGCTAGCAATTGGCAAGGTGCTTCTTCAAGATCTGGGGGTCGACACGAATGGCTGCCATCACGACCTCATCCGCGCGTGCGGCCGTGATTTGCTTCTCCGCTGCCAAATGCTCCTTGAGGTCCTGGCTATACTGCTTGCACAATGGCTTAGGCCGGTGCTTATTTGGTGGAGGGGTCGGTGATTTGGGTGGAAGGTGTCGCACTCGCACCGGCGGTCAGGGCATGTGGGATGTGGAAGGAGGAGGAGGATGGGGGTCGGGTGTGGATTACCTGCCTGGATAGAGGAGGCCGAGCAGCATGAAGGAGGGTCACCGGCGAGGAGGCGGCAGCGCTGCAAGCAAGGAGTGAAGGTTTCAACTCAGAAAGGAAGGCAGAAAGAGGGGAAATATGGCTTTTGGTAAGTGGGAGGGGGCGGGGAGGTAGATATTTCCACGGAAGCCGAAAATTTGGAATTGCTTCAGCCAAAAAACTGGCGCGCAAAGTGTCATCAGACACAGTCCCTTATTCAGAACTGTGTACGATATGTGGACATCACAAATGATTTAGATAGCTTAACCCGTGTGTGATGAGTTTGAACGTCAAAAGTTTTGGTTCGAATTTCCATGGTTACAGTGGTCATCCACGTCATTGCATAATTTGGGTACACAAAGGAGACTACAGCACACCCACATTTCTTAATCGAGCAAGTTCAGCAATTAAACAGAGGTAGCTGACCTAAACATTACTCTAACAGATTAAAGACCGGCGCTCTTAATTAAACAAAACATAGAGTACTACTATGACTGGTGCTCGTCCATCTTTGCCGCCGCCTCCATGTCCAGCTCACACCCGATGGTCTCCTGGGAAAGGGGCTCCATGGCATCCATCGCACCATACTCGGCAAGCATCTCGCCATCCGCGTCCGCCATCTCTTTGGAAAAGGACGCCCCGAGCTGGGCATGGGCGGACGCGATCTGGGCTTGGACGCGCTCCGTTGTCGCAAGGTATGCGGCAGAGGAACGGACGGCTGCTCGAACGCTCTCGGCGATTGCCAGACCTTCGGCCGTGGGTTGCTGACCATTGTCGGAGAAGCTTTGTTCAATTTGTGCGGTGACCGCCAGGAGCTGGGCGTGGGCGGCCTCCATCAGTGCTAAGGCCGCCGCCGCGGAACGGACATCTGCTATGCCGCTCTCGCCAGTTGCTATCCCCGAGGAAGATGTTGCTGCCGCCACCTGAGAAGCAACATCAGCCGTTTGGGCTGCCTTTGCCGCACGGTCGCAAATTGCGGCCACGCTCATGCACCTTGTTAGCACGCGCATGGCGGCTGCGGCCGAGCTCTCATTGGAGTGGGCCACCGAAGTTTCCCTCATGACGCGGGTCCACGTGCCCATCTTTCACCGGCGACGATTGAACAGTGAAATGATATTTGGGGAGCGAGCTAGTGTGCTTGGCACGCCAGCTGTGGACTATAGCCGATGCACATTCTCGCGTACTATACACCGATGGTGCTCCAAGATATTTTGTAGTACATCTCACACGGTTGCTGATAATAAACTATGTGCGATCTACTTGATTTTTCATCTTGATTTGAATTACATAATGGGGTCACAGCGGCAATGGACGATGTTTGAATTGCTAGACCTTTTATCTGGAGTGAACATGCAACTATATGTTTGTCGTAAAAGAACTGGAATTATTCAGGGTTCATTTGAACATTTTATACATTAAATTGGTTTTCTAGCCATTTCAGGTGAAAAAATCAAATTTGAACTACATGCACATGCTCCAGTGCATATAAATTGGTTGAAAAATCAAATCTGTGTCCTTGGGTGTATGCTTAGGTCCCATGCAAGAAATGGGAATGAATTTCAAACACCAGGGCACCGTTGATTGCCGGCAAAACACTGAGATGCCTGGTTTTTAAATTCTAGTAAATCCAAAACTCGACTGAAATTCATGAAACTTGGCATGCTATCATGGAGCGGCATCAACATGCCGTGGTACAAATTTTGTCCCATTTGGGTCAGGTTTGGGTATATGCTTCTCACAAATCGGAGCTTCTCACAGCAAGCATGATGGTTTTCGGTAGGGAACGTCCCACCTTTGTGGACGAAATGATATCCATTGCCTCTTATTGCTTTCAATTTTGTTTCTCGTGTCAACATAGAACAACAGGAGTGTTGTGTGATTTTTTGTGATTTTTCGGGGTTTGTTTGGACATTTTTATGCATTAACTGAGTTTTCAATGCATTTTATGTGCATAATTCAAATTTGAACTACATGCACATGCTCCAGTGCATATAAATTGGTTGAAAAATCAAATATGTGTCCTTGGGTGCATGCTTAGGTCCCATGCAAGAAATGAGAATGAATTTCAAACACCAGGGCACCGTTGATTGTTGGCAAAACATTGAGATGCCTGGTTTTTAAATTCTAGTAAATCCAAAATTCTGTTAACCATTCACGTGACGCCATGTGTCTTGGTTTTAATGGCTATAGGAGGTGTCGTGCGGACAGCTGCTTGACCTTGACTGAACGGGAGGCGTGCAAGCGCCGTCCGGTGCCCAGGCCGACCGAGAGGCGTGAGCTGTCCTTGAGTGCGCAGGCTCACTGGGAAGCGTGCAAGCTGTAAGCTACCCAGGCTCACTTGGAAGCAAGCCCTTTGACTTCCATGGACGCTAATACGTCTCCAACATATCTATAATTCTTGATTGCTCCATGCTATATTATCTACTATTTTGGACATTATTGGGCTTTATTATCCACTTTTATATTATTTTTGGGACTAACCTATTAACCGGAGGCCCAGCCCAGAATTGCTATTTTTTTGCCTATTTCAGAGTTTCGCAGAAAAGGAATATCAAACGGAGTCCAGACGGAATGAAACCTTCAGGAACATGATTTTTAGGAAGATTATGATCCAGGAGACTTGGACCCTACGTCAAGAAACAAAAGAGGAGGCCACGAGGTAGGGGGCGCGCCCTCCACCCTCGTGGGCCCCCTATTGCTCCACCGACGTACTCCTTCCTCCTATATACACCTACGTACCCCCAAACGATCAGATACGAAGCCAAAAACCTAATTCCACCGCCGCAACCTTCTGTACCCACGAGATCCCATCTTGGGGCCTGTTCCGGAGCTTCGCCGGAGGGGGCATCCATCACGGAAGGCTTCTACATCAACACCATAACTTCTCTGATGAAGTGTGAGTAGTTTACCTCAGACCTTCGGGTCCATAGTTATTAGCTAGATGGCTTCTTCTCTCTTTTTGGATCTCAATACAATGTTCTCCCCCTGTCTCGTGGAGGTCTATTCGATGTAATCTTCTTTTCCCGGTGTGTTTGTTGAGACCGATGAATTGTGGGTTTATGATCAAGATTATCTATGAACAATATTTGAATCTTCTGAATTCTTTTATGCATGATTGGTTATCTTTGCAAGTCTCTTCAAATTATCAGTTTGGTTTGGCCTACTAGATTGATCTTTCTTGCAATGGGAGAAGTGCTTAGCTTTGGATTCAATCTTGCGGTGTCCTTTCCCAGTGACAGTAGGGGCAGCAAGGCACATATTGTATTGTTTCCATCGAGGATAACAAGATGGGGTTTTTATCATATTGCATGAATTTATCCCTCTACATCATGTCATCTTGCTTAAGGCGTTACTCTATTTCCATGAACTTAATACTCTAGATGCATGCTGGATAGCGGTCGATGAGTGGAGTAATAGTAGTAGATGCAGGCAGGAGTCGGTCTACTTGTCTCGGACGTGATGCCTATATACATGATCATATCTAGATATTCTCATAACTATGCTCAATTATGTCAATTGCTCAACAGTAATTCGTTCACTCGCCGTAAAATACTTATGCTCTTGAGAGAAGCCACTAGTGAAACCAATGTCCCCCGGGTCTATCTTCATCATATTGATCTTACAACACTTATTTATTTCCTTTGCTTTTTTACTTTGCTTTTATTTTACTTTGCATCTTTATCATAAAAATACCAAAAATATGATCCTATCATATCTATCAGATCTCACTCTCGTAAGTGACCGTGAAGGGATTGACAACCCCTTATCGTGTTGGTTGCGAGGATTTATTTGTTTTGTGTAGGTACGAGAGACTCGCACATAGCCTCCTACTGGATTGAAACCTTGGTTCTCAAAAACCGAGGTAAATACTTACGCTACTTTGCTGCATCACCCTTTCCTCTTCAAGGGAAAACCAATGCAGTGCTCAAGAGGTAGCAAGAAGGATTTCTGGCGCCGTTGCCGGGGAGGTCTACACAAAAGTCAACATACCAAGTACCCATCACGAACCCTTATCTCCCGCATTACATTATTTGCCATTTTCCTCTCGTTTTCCTCTCCCCCACTTCACCCTTGCCATTTTATTCGCCCTCTCTTTTCTGTTCGCCTTCTTCTTTTCCCCCTTACGCTCTCTGTCGTTATGTCTGAAATTCGGGAAATTATTGCGGATATGGACAATAATAATATCATAGAAAATTCTGATGCTCCCGCTGAAGAACCCCCTACCTTGCATACAAAAAGATTTCGAATTGGTAGTGGTAATGTTATTGGAAAAGGAGTTATTCAAGATTTCTTTACTTGTGCCGGTGCTTTGCCTTCTATGGGCGGTTCTATTCTCCATAACTAGTAGTCTTGCGGACGCTATTGCCATGCTTATAGTTGAACTTGAAAGGCAATTTATGCAGATGCATCCTTGCGTACAAAGAATTTTCCTAGAATTCTCTAATATTGAGCATTCTTCTGTTAAGCGTGCTGCCACTATCTTTTTTGGCTCATGAGTTTAGATTCATAATAAAATAGGCCAAAGAAATCTTTGCGCATTATAGGGTAGATGTTAGTCATCCTCCCATTGAAGCTATCCTTTTTAATCAAGAAGACATGACGCGTTTACAATCTTTGGATCATATTGCTTATAATGAAAATCTTAGGAAAAAGGTTCCCGCCTGAGGGAGTCCTGGTTTAGGCGGTATCCGGACAGCTGGACTATAACCTTTGGCCAGACTGTTGGACTATGAAGATACAAGATTGAAGACTTCGTCCCGTGTTCGGATGGGACTCTCCTTGGCGTGGAAGGCAAGCTTGGCAATACGGATATGTAGATCTCCTTCCTTGTAACCGACTCTGTGTAACCCTAGCCCCCTCCGGTGTCTATATAAATCGGAGGGTTTAGTCCGTAGGACAGAAAAAACAATCATACCATAGGGTAGCTTCTAGGGTTTAGCCTCTCTGGTCTCGTGGTAGATCAACTCCTGTAATACCCATATCATCAAGATCAATTAAGCAGGAGTAGGGTTTTACCTCCATCGAGAGGGCCCAAACCTGGGTAAAAACATCGTGTCCCTTGTCTCTTGTTACCATCCGCCTAGACGCACAGTTCGGGACCCCCTACCCGAGATCCGCCGATTTTGACACCGACATTGGTGCTTCCATTGAGAGTTCCTTTGTGTCATCATCGTTAGGCTTGATGGCTCCTTCGATCATCGATAGCGATGCAGTCCAGGGTGAGACTTTTCTCCCCGGACAGATCTTCGTATTTGGCGGCTTCGTACTGCGGGCCAACTTGCTTGGCCATCTAGAATAGATCGAGAGTTACGCCCCTGGACACCAGGTCAGGTTTGGGAGCTTAAACTACACGACCGACATCCGCGGAGACTTGATCTTCAACGGATTCGAGCCCCTGCCGAGTGCGCCGCGCTGTCACGATGAGCATGATTTAGCTCTGCCGTCGGACAGTGTTCAGGAGATCGCACCTGCAACCGCTCCGACCTTCAATTCGGAGCCAATTGCGCCATCCGTGGACGGGTGGCTAGACCCCGCACCGAAGGCCGCAATCTCAGCGGCGATCGAGCCGAATACCGACCTTACCCTTCATGAGAGCCGTGAATCCAAGCTGCCGGATTCTTCTCCGGCCACGGACTCCGAACTGCCTGCGCCCGTGCCAGTCGAATCCGACTGGGCGCCGATCATGGAGTTCACCTCCGCAGATATCTTTTAGTACCCGCCCTTTGGCAACATACTGAACTCTCTAAGGTCTCTCTCCTTGTCAGGAGAGTCCTGGCCGGACTATGTCCAGCAGGATTGGGATGCGGATGACGAACAAATTCGCTGCCCACTCACCACCCATTTAGTAGCCACTATCGATGATTTAACCGACATGCTCGATTTCGACTCCGAAGACATCGACGGTATGGACGACGATGCAGGAGATGAACAGGAACCACTGCCCACAGGGCATTGGATAGCCACCTCATCATATGATATATATATGGTGGACACACCCAAAGAAGGTAATGGCGACATGACAGCGGGGGATGACACCTCCAAGAAGCAACCCAAGCACCGACGTTAGCGGCGCCGCTCTAAGTCTCGCCAAAGCAAAAGTGGTGATACCGGCACAGGAGATAATAACACTCCGGATAGTGCCGAAGACAACGACAACTCCCTCCAGCAAGATTCAGCGCAGGAGGATGGAGAAGCCAGCCCTCCTGAGAGAGCGGCAGATAGAGAGGTAGAGGATGATAATTACATGCCTCCCTCCGAAGACGAGGCAAGCCTCGACGACGACAAATTTGTCGTGTCTGAGGATCTCGTCGAGCAAGAGCGCTTCAAGCGCCGGCTTATGGCCACGATGAATAGCCTTAAGAAAAAGCAATAACAGCTTAGAGCTGATCAAGACTTGCTAGCTGACAGATGGACTGAAGTCCTTGCGGCCGAGGAATATGAACTCGAACGCCCCTCCAAGAGTTACCCAAAGCGCAGGCTGCTACCCCAATTAGAGGAGGAAGCATTAAAGCCTACATCCCCAGCGTATGACGCGGCTGATCGGCCACCTCGTGGCCGCGACAGAGAGGCATTTCAGCCAAAAGCACAGGCCGCACCCCGGTGCCACTCAAAGAAAAATGTCAAGGCATGGGGAAATACGCTAGACCTGCGAGACGTATTGGAGGACAAAGCAAAGCAAGCAAGATCGATCTACGGATCGCGAGGGCGCCCCACTACAAGAGACGATAACCGTCACGCCAGATACAGTAAAAGTAAATCCGGCCGGGCCGAACACAGCAGACAAGACTCATTCGAGCTGCATCGTGATATAGCCCAGTACAGAGGCGCCGCACACCCCCTATGCTTCACAGATGAAGTAATAGATCATCAAATCCCAGAGGGTTTCAAACCCGTAAATATCGAATCATACGATGGTACAACAGACCCCGCAGTATGGATTGAGGACTACCTCCTGCATATCCACATGGCCCGTGGTGATGATCTACACGCCATCAAATACCTCCCACTCAAGCTTAAAGGACCTGCTCAGCATTGGCTCAATAGCCTGCCAGCAGAATCCATTGGCTGCTGGGAAGACCTGGAGGCCGCATTCCTCGACAACTTCCAGGGCACTTATGTGCGACCACCAGATGCCGATGACTTGAGCCACATAATTCAGCAACTAGAGGAATCGGCCAGACAATTCTGGACACGGTTCCTAACCAAGAAAAATCAAATCCTCGACTGTCCGGATGCAGAGGCCCTAGCAGCCTTTAAGCATAACATCCGTGATGAGTGGCTTGCCCGGCACCTTGGCCAGGAAAAGACGAAATCTATGGCAGCCCTCATGACACTAGTGACCTGCTTTTGCGCGGGAGAGGACAGCTGGCTAGCTCGCAACAATAACATATCAAAGAACCCTGGTACTTCGGACACCAAGGACATCAATGATAGGTCACATCACAACAAACACAAGCGCCGCATTAACATCAACAATACAGAGGATACGACAGTCAATGCCGGATTCAGAGGCTCTAAGCCCGATCAGCGGAAAAAGCCATTTAAAAGAAGTACTCCGGGCCCGTCCAGTTTGGACCATATAGTCGATCGCTCGTGCCAAATACACGGCACTCCCGACAAGCCAGCCAATCACACCAACAGGGATTGTTGGGTGTTCAAGCAGGCCGGCAAGTTAAATGCCGAAAACAAGCATAAGGGGCTACATAGCGATGACGAGGAGGAGCCCCGACCGCCGAACACCGGAGGACAGAAGAGGTTCCCCCCACAAGTGCGGACGGTGAACATGATATACGCAACCCACATCCCCAAGAAGGAACGGAAGCGTGCGCTAAGGGACGTATACGCGTTGGAGCCAGTCGCCCCAAAGTTCAACCCATGATCCTCCTGTCCGATCACTTTCGATCGCAGGGACCATCCCACTAGTATCCGCCATGGCGGGTTCGCCGCATTGGTCCTAGACCCAATCATCAACGGATTTCACCTCACTCGAGTCCTTATGGACGGCGGCAGCAGCCTGAACCTGCTTTATCAGGACACAGTGCGCAAAATGGGTATAGATCCCTCAAGGATTAAACCCACAAAAACGACCTTTAAAGGCGTCATACCAGGTGTAGAGGCCCATTGCACAGGCTCAGTCACACTAGAAGTGGTCTTTGGATCCCAGGATAACTTCCGAAGCGAGGATTTAATCTTTGATATAGTCCCGTTCCGCAGCGGCTATCATGCACTGCTCGGGCGAACCACATTTGCAAGATTCAATGCGGTACCACACTATGCATACCTCAAGCTCAAGATGCCAGGACCTCGAGGGGTCATCACAGTCAATGGAAACACAAAGTGCTCTCTCCGAACGGAGGATCACACTGCGGCCCTCGCAGCAGAAGCACAAAGTAGCCTCTCCAGGCAATTCTCCAGTCCGGCGATCAAACACCCGAACGCCGTCAAGCGCGCCCGGGGTAATCTGCAACAAGACCGCCTGGCACGTTCCAAGCTCGCATAGCAATGCGGCCCCTACCCCAGCCCCAGCCAAACGGCGAAATCCGTACCATGCGTACATAATTACGCATTGAAAAATACCATGGGCATAGGGGGAGGGGCACGACTACGGCACGCCCCAAAACGCGGCTAAACCGCACTAGGGGCTTCCTACTTTATTATTTTTTCTCTCTTTCAGGACTTTACTCTCTGGAAGCCCTGTCCGACAGTATAATTGCCGAACACACGATACAACAACTAGGGAGGCAGAAAGCTACGTCACACCATGGAACTCCCAAGTGGTCTCTATAACGAGCGAAATACCTGCTTTAAATACCATTCTGCAGCTTGCCCTTGGAGGGGACATGTCAAATAGTCCCATTTTTTTTGCTTATCGCACCACTTGTATCGTTTTGCTTTAATGCACCTTTTTTGAATAAACAATGCATAGCACTAGTCTATTATTGCATTCTCTATTCCTTCCCTTTTTATACATATATGTTCATTCATGACATCGAGCAACCATACACTCTAGTACGGCCAATACGCCAGGGGCTTAAGTACCCCATAATACGGCGTGAGAAGTCCGAACACTTTCAAAAGTGCGGCACCCCGAACTTATAGCATTATATGCATCAGCTCCGAATCATGTCTTGGGTCAATAGTTGGGTTTGCCTGGCTCCCATGTTTTGGTACCTTACGTTCCGCTATATCGGCTAAGGTAGCACTGGGAGAACTACTGCGATTGTGCCCCGATTCATCTGGGCTAAGCACCTCAGTAGAGAAAGCTAAAACTGACTGTCATGATAAGGCGAGAGCTGGTCGCTGTTCGAGAGGTCTTGAGTCCCTAAAGACTTATGCCGCTTAGAGCGAGGACTCGGCTTTGTCCGACTTAGGCGTGTATAGCGCCCCGAACTCGGTCTTCCGAATACTAGGGGCTTCGCCAACATTTAAAATTGTAGACTTCTATGGCTAAATGAGAGTGATAAAGCATTATAGTCCGATTGCCTTGTTCGTTGCGCTGAACACCTCCCTCGAAGGACCCAAGAATGGGAAAAAGAGTGCTCAGATTTATCCCGAACACCCCAGCACTCGTGGCATGGGGGCAGAAGCTGACGACTAGCCGTCTCTCAGATTTGATAAACAGCCGCACAGAAGGTAATATTTTAAATTCAAACAAGCGTTGCATAGCGCATATGAAACAAGTTTTCATAAATACAGGATCACACGAGCAAGTTCACTCAAAAATTACATCTTTGGGACACTCATCCGCCACAAGGCGGGCACCCTTCAGGACGCCTACATAGTACATTTCAGGGTGGCGATGCTCCTTGCCCTGCGGCGGTCCCTCCTTCACCAGCTTCTCAGCGTCCATCTTGCCCCAGTGTACTTTAACACGGGCAAGCGCCCTGCGGGCACCCTCAATGTAGACGGAGCGCTTGATGACCTCAAGCCAAGGACATGCATCCACAAGCCACCTCACCAGCCCGAAGTAGCTCCCTGGCATGGCCCTTCAGTCCACAACCGGACTATAAGACCATTCATGGCCTGTTCGGCCGCCTTATGGAGCTCGACCAATTGCTTCAGTTGGTCGCTTAAGGGCACATGGTGTTTGGCCTCAGTATACTGAGACCAAAACACCTTCTCCGTCGAGCTCCCTTCCTCGGCTCGGTAGTGCTTTGCGGCATCTGACACGCTACAGGGAAAATCTGCGAATGCTCCTGGAGAGCTCCGGACTCAGGTAAGTAACAAGTAATTTACTTTCACATGCTTGCTTTGCATAATGAATGCCTTACCCGCCGCTATCTTCTTCATCGCCTCAATTTCCTAGAGGGCTTTTTGGGCTTCGGCCTTGGCATGCTTGGCGCTCTCAAGGGCCGAGGCAAGCTCGGGCTCTCGCGTCTTCGAGTCAAGCTCCAAAGTCTCGTGCTTTTTCACGAGAGCCTGGAGCTCTTGCTGCACCTTGCCCACCCGTGCCTCTTGCTTCTCCCGCTCGGTGCGCTCCGTGGCCGCTTTGTTTTCGGCCTCGGACAACGCTTGTTTCAGGGTCGCCACCTCGGTCGTGGCCCCTGGTATATCCACAATGATCCTATCATTTTTTGCAACCACATCTTTTTTTATATATATACAAGGTATTACTTACCTTTGTTCTCCTTGAGCTGCCTCTTGGCAAGGCCGAGCTCTTCCTCGGACCGCTCGAGGTTTTGCTTCAGTGCGGCGACCTCCGCAGTCAGTGCGGCAGAGGTCAGCAGCGAAGCCTGCATACGCATATAGACATACTTGTGTTAAACTCCTGCAGATATTATTAGATCATCTATTCGGCTTTTCTTTGTGAACACCAAACAGAGCATCAGGGGCTACTGTCTATGCGGTAATATTTTCCTGTATTTTAAATACTTACATCAAAGCCTGTTAGAAGGCTGGCACAGGCTTCAGTCAGTCCGCTCTTGGCGGACTGAACCTTCTTGATCACCGCACTCATAATAGTGTGGTGCTCCTCGTCGATGGAAGCGCCTCCAAGCACTTCCAGCAAATTGACCGGTGCCTCCGGATGGACGGAGGTCACCGGCACGGGCGGCTTGCCCCTCTTGGAAGGGGGTCACGTGACGGAGTATGGAACCACTGGAGGTTCTGGCGCGATGTTCGGCAGAGGGCCGGACTTGGAGCCCTTGGGAGCCTTGCGCCCTTTGCGCCTTGAGACTGGGATGTCGCCTTGAGGCGCCCCCAGGACTACCTCCCCTCGGTTTGGAACCCCTTGAGACAATACCTCGGCATTGTCCGTAGGGCGAGGAGAGGAGGCGATCGGAAGTGAAAAGCTATTCACATCCGACGAATCCAAGGAACCGCTCGACGATACGTCGACGCGGGCTCGGGAGGAACTGCATGATTATATTCGGCGTTAGGAGAAGCTGTGCAATAAAGGAACGCTATGAGTTACTCTGGCATCCGAATACTTACGACTTCGCTAGGGGCTTGGACCTGGGTGGCCACTCGTCTTCGCTGTTGGCGGCGGTGGTAGAATGGTCCGGAAGGAGAGTCCTTCCCTTCTTGGACCCTCCGGCCTCCCCGGTTGGGGCGGCCTTCCTTTTCTTTTCTCCCCCAGCTGGAGGGGAAGAAGCTTCTTTTTCCTCCTCCTCATCTTCGTGGGAGGAGTGTGTCTCGGAGTCATCGGGCGATGAGTCCGATACCATCGGGCTCCAGGAACTCTTTCGGGTTCCCTTGGCCTTCTTCTTGGCCTTCTTCTCCGGCACCACGTAAGGTGCTGGAACCAGCATCTCCACTGTTCGACCGTCTCCAACCATTCCTGTCAAAGGTATGGGAGCTTAGATCCCGCATATGGTTATATTGGGGAAAATAACTACCCTGTAAGTAATAAAAGAACTTACCGCGCCGGCTTGGCGCTGCGCGCTGAGCCCGCGATCCTCGGTGAGGGAAGGGGGAACCTCGACACTCTCAAACAGCACCTTCCAGACGTCCTTGTGCGTCGTGTCGAAGAGCTCGCTCAGAGTCTGGTGCTGGGCCGGGTCGAACTCCCACAGATTGAACGCCCGTTGTTGACACGGGAGGATCCGGCGGATGAGCATGACCTGGACTATGTTGACAAGCTTAAGCTTCCTGTTTATCATATTCTGTATGCAGGTTTGGAGTCCGGTCAGCTCTACCGGATTACCCCAGAGCAGGCCCTTCTCTTTCCAGGAGGTGAGCCGCGTGGGGATTCCGGATCAAAATTCGGGGGCCGCAACCCACTTGGTGTCGCGCGGCTTGGTGATGTAGAACCACCCCGATTGCCACCCCTTTATGGTCTCCATGTAGGAGCCCTCAAGCCATGTGACGTTGGGCATCTTGCCCACCATGGCGCCTCCGCACTCCGCCTGCTCGCCGCTCACCATCTTCAGTTTGATGTTGAAGGTTTTCAACCATAGGCCAAAGTGCGGTTTGATGCGGAGGAAGGCCTCACACACGACGATAAACGCCGAGATGTTGAGAATGAAATTTGGGGCCAGATCATGAAAGTCCAGCCCATAATAGAACATAAGGCCACGAACGAATGGATGGAGGGGAAACCCTAGTCCGTGGACGAAGTGGGTGAGGAAGACCACCCTTTCGTAAGGTTCCGGGGTGGGGACGATCTGCCCCGCGGCTGGCAGTCGGTGCGCGATATCCGCGGCTAAGTATCCGGCTCCGCGCAACTTTTTGTTGTGTCCCTCCGTGACGGAGGAGACCATCCACTTGCCTCCCGCTCCGGACATGATTGGAGAAGGTTGAGGAAGAGAATGTGGACTTGGGCGCTGGAGCTCGAGTGCGCGAGAATGGATGAGCAAGGAGGAAGAAAGCGTGGGTAGAAAAAGGTGAATCCTTATCCCTTTATAAGGGCGGACGAAACTATGCGTCCCCACCGGCCTGATAAAACTCGCTTATCCCCCAAGCGCCGTAATCAATGGTGCGGTTGGGTTACCCATGTCCGTGTTGATGATAATCCCGCAATAAGGGGACACGATCTCTGCTTCGACAAGACGTGCCAAGGAAACCGCCTCGCGAAACGCACTGAGGTTGGTTGTAAAAAACGATTCGAATAAAGGCTTGGTTGTGGTGTGATGTCACACTACGGGATACGTCAGGAGATTAGATTTGTGGAAATGTTATTCTCTCTATGGTGGTATGTGGAACTTGTTTTGCAGAGCCGGACACGATCCTCGTGTTCAAAATCTTCTATGAAGTATTCGGAGGAGGAACCCGCCTTGCAATGCCGAAGACAATCTGCGCGCCGGACTCATCGTCATTGAAGCCAGGTTCAGGGGCTACTGAGGGAGTCCTGGATTAGGGGGTATCCGGACAGCCGGACTATAACCTTTGGCCGGACTGTTGGACTATGAAGATACAAGATTGAAGACTTCGTCCCGTGTCCGGATGGGACTCTCCTTGGCGTGGAAGGCAAACTTGGCAATATGGATATGTAGATCTCCTTCCTTGTAACCGACTTTGTGTAACCCTAGCCCCCTCCGGTGTCTATATAAACCGGAGGGTTTAGTCCGTAGGACAAAAAAACAATCATACCATAGGCTAGCTTCTAGGGTTTAGCTTCTCTGGTCTCGTGGTAGATCAACTCTTGTAATACCCATATCATCAAGATCAATCAAGCAGGAGTAGGGTTTTACCTCCATCGAGAGGGCCCGAACCTGGGTAAAAACATCGTGTCCCTTGTCTCCTGTTACCATCCGCCTAGACGCACAGTTCGGGACCCCCTACCCGAGATCCGCCGGTTTTGACACCGACACCGCCGATGTTCTAGTTGATAGAATTTCCGAGCTTAATGATGATTTTGCTATTCAGAATAATGGATTAGGTTTTCCTCTTGAACAAAGGCTTGTGACTTTTTGCCAAAAGAATGCTTGTAATGATGAATTGGTTGTGCAATATAAAGGGCCTAGGGAGGAACCCATACCTCCCGAGGTTGATCTTGGGGAATTTTGTCCCATTAAATTTAGCCCTTTTGATTATTTTTGTTTGCCCCAAAGAAAACTTGCTACTGAACGTAGAGAATATGAGAAGAGTTTTCATGACTTGCCATACCACTATTATGGCAATACCTAGATCTATCCTTGCTTTTATGCCTAGCTAGGGGCGTTAAACGATAGCGCTTGTTGGGAGGCAAACAATTTTATTTTTATTTTTTTGCTTTTGCTTCTGTTTAGGAATAAATATTTGATCTATCCTCTGGTTAGATGTGTTTTTATGTTTTAATTAGTGTTTGTGCCAAGTTAAACGTATAGGATCTTCTTGGATGATAGTTATTTTATCTTGCTGTAATTTCCAGAAACTTTCTGTTCACGAAAACAATTATTAAAAATCACCAGAACGTGATAAAATAGTGATTCCATTTGCTGCTGATCAATAAACAAATTATCTAGGTCGTCCTATTTGGGCTGATTTTTTGGAGTTCCAGAAGTTTGCATTAGTTACATATTACTACAGACTGTTCTGTTTTTGA
Source organism: Aegilops umbellulata (assembly GCA_032464435.1). Lineage (NCBI taxonomy): Eukaryota > Viridiplantae > Streptophyta > Magnoliopsida > Poales > Poaceae > Aegilops > Aegilops umbellulata. The sequence goes on from CP136056.1 coordinate 495,146,639, forward strand.
CAGATTCTGTTTTTCGTGTGTTGTTTGCTTATTTTGATGAATCTATGGCTAGTAAAATAGTTTATAAACCATAGAGAAGTTGGAATACAGTAGGTTTGACACCAATATAAATAAATAATGAGTTCATTACAGTACATTGAAGTGGTCTTTTGTTTTCTTTCGCTAACGGAGCTCACGAGATTTCTGTTGAGTTTTGTGTTGTGAAGTTTTCAAGTTTTGGGTGAGAGATTTTGATGGATTATGGAACAAGGAGTGGCAAGAGCCTAAGCTTGGGTATGCCCATGGAACCCCCAAGATAATATAAGGACACCAAAAAGCCAAAGCTTGGGGATGCTCAGGAAGGCATCCCCTCTTTCGTCTACTTCCATCGGTAACTTTACTTGGAGCTATATTTTTATTCACCACATGATATGTGTTTTGCTTGGAGCGTCTTGTATGATTTGAGTCTTTGCTTTTTAGTTTACCACAATCATTCTTGCTTTACACACCTTTTGAGAGAGCCATACATGATTTGGAAATTATTAGAATGCTCTATGTGCTTCGCTTATATCTTTTGAGTTATATAGTTTTGCTCTAGTACTTCACTTATATCTTTTAGAACACGGTGGTGGATTTGTTTTATAGAAACTATTGATCTCTCATGCTTCACTTAGATTATTTCGAGAGTCTTAAATAGCATGGTAATTTGCTTAAATAATCCTAATATGCTTGGTATTCAAGATTTGTAAAAAACTTTCTTATGAGTGTGTTGAATACTAAGAAAAGGTTGATGCTTGATAATTGTTTTGAGATATAAAGATGGTGATATTAGAGTCATGCTAGTTGAGTAGTTGTGAATTTGATAAATACTTGTGTTAAAGTTTGTGATTCCCGTAGCATGCACTTATGGTGAACCGTTATGTGATGAAGTCGGAGCATGATTTATTTATTGATTGTCTTCCTTATGAGTGGCGGTCGGGGACGAGTGATGGTCTTTTCCTACCAATCTACCCCCTAGGAGCATGCGCGTAATACTTTGCTTTGATAACTTGTAGATTTTTGCAATAAGTATATGAGTTCTTTATGACTAATGTTGAGTCCATGGATTATACGCACCCTTCTTCCTTCCACCATTGCTAGCCTCTCTAATACCACACACTTTTCGCCGGTATCATACACCCACCATAAACCTTCCTCAAAACAGCCACCATACCTACCTATCATGGCATTTCCATAGCCATTCCGAGATATATTGCCATGCAACTTTCCACCATTCTGTTTATTATGACACGCTCCATCATTGTCATATTGCTTTGCATGATCATGTAGTTGACATCGTATTTGTAGCAAAGCCACCATTCATAATTCTTTCATACATGTCACTCTTGATTCATTGCATATCCCGGTACACCGCCGGAGGCATTCATATAGAGTCATATTTTATTCTAAGTATCGAGTTGTAATTGTTGAGTTGTAAGAAAATAAAAGTGTGATGATCTTCATTTTTAGAGCATTGTCCCAAGTGAGGAAAAGGATGGTGGAGACTATGATTCCCCCACAAGTCAGGATGATACTCCGGACGAAAAATAATAATAATAAAAAAAGAGGCCATAACAAAAAAGAGAAAAAGGCCCAAATAAAAAAAAAGAGAAAAAGAGAGAAGGGACAATGTTACTATCCTTTTACCACACTTGTGCTTCGAAGTAGCACCATGATCTTCATGATAGAGAGTCTCTCATTTTGTCACTTTCATATACTAGTGGGAAATTTTTCATTATAGAACTTGGCTTGTATATTCCAATGATGGGCTTCCTCAAAATGCCCTAGGTCTTCGTGAGCAAGCGAGTTTGATGCACACCCACTTAGTTTCTTTTGTTGAGCTTTCATATACTTATAGCTCAAGTGCATCCGTTGCATGGTAATCCCTACTCACTAACACTGATATCTATTGATGGGCATCTCCATAGCCTGTTGATACGCCTAGTTGATGTGAGACTATCTTCTCCCCTTTTGTCTTCTCCACAACCACCATCCTATTCCACATATAGTGCTATATCCATGGCTCATGCTCATGTATTGCATGAAGATTGAAAAAGTTTGAGAACGACAAAAGTATGAAACAATTGCTTCGCTTGTCATCAGGGTTGTGGATGATTTAAATACTTTGTGTGGTGAAGATAGAGCATAGCCAGACTATATGATTTTGTAGGGATAACTTTCTTTGGCCATGTTACTTTGAGAAGACATGATTGCTTTGTTAGTATGCTTGAAGTATTATTACTTTTTATGTCAATATTAAACTTTTGTCTTGAATCTTTCGGATCTGAATATTCATACCACAGTTAAGAAGAATTACATTGAAATTATGCCAAGTAGCACTCCGCATCAAAAAATCTGTTTTTATCATTTACCTACTCGAGGATGAGCAGGAATTAAGCTTGGGGATGCCTGATACGTCTCCAACGTATCTATAATTTTTGATTGCTCCATGCTATATTATATACTGTTTTGGACATTATTAGGCTTTATTATCCACTTTTATATTATTTTTGGGACTAACCTATTAACCGGAGGCCCAGCCCGGAATTGCTGTTTTTTGCCTATTTCAGAGTTCCGCAGAAAAGGAATATCAAATGAAGTCCAAACGGAATGAAACCTTCGGGAACGTGATATTTAGGAAGATTATGATCCAGGAGAATTGGACCCTACGTCAAGAAACAAAAGAGGAGGCCACGAGGTAGGGGGGGCGCGCCTACCCCCCCAGGGCACGCCCTCCACCCTCGTGGGCCCCCTGTTGCTCCACCGACGTACTCCTTCCTCCTATATATACCTACGTACCCCCAAACGATCAGATATGGAGCCAAAAACCTAATTCCACCGCCGCAACCTTCTGTACCCACGAGATCCCATCTTGGGGCCTGTTCCGGAGCTCCACCGGAGGGGGCATCCATCACGGAAGGCTTCTACATCAACACCATAGCCTCTCCGATGAAGTGTGAGTAGTTTACCTCACACCTTCGGCTCCATAGTTATTAGCTAGATGGCTTCTTCTCTCTTTTTGGATCTCAATACAATGTTCTCCCCCTCTCTAGTGGAGATATATTCGATGTAATCTTCTTTTTGCGGTGTGTTTGTTGAGACCAATGAATTGTGGGTTTATAATCAAGATTATCTATGAACAATATTTGAATCTTCTGAACTCTTTTATGTATGATTGGTTATCTTTGCAAGTCTCTTCGAATTATCAATTTGGTTTGGCCTACTAGATTGATCTTTCTTGCAATGGGAGAAGTGCTTAGCTTTGGGTTCAATATTGTGGTGTCCTTTCCCAGTGACAGTAGGGGCAGCAAGGCACGTATTGTATTGTTGCCATCAAGTATAACAAGATGGGGTTTTTATCATATTGCATGAATTTATCCCTCTACATCATGTCATCTTGCTTAAGGCGTTACTCTATTTCCATGAACTTAATACTCTAGATGCATGCTGGATAGTGGTCAATGAGTGGAGTAATAGTAGTAGATGCAGGCAGGAGTCGGTCTACTTGTCTCGGACGTGATGCCTATATACATGATCATACCTAGATATTCTCATAACTATGCTCAATTTTGTCAATTGCTCAACAGTAATTCGTTCACCCACCGTAAAATACTTATGCTCTTGAGAGAAGCTACTAGTGAAACCTATGGCCCCCGGGTCTATCTTTATCATATTAATCTTCCAACACTTATTTATTTCCTTTGCTTTTTACTTCGCTTTTATTTTACTTTGCATCTTTATCATAAAAATACCAAAAAAGTTATCCTATCACATCTATCAGATCTCACTCTCGTAAGTGACCGTGAAGGGATTGACAACCCCTTATCATGTTGGTTGCGAGGATTTATTTGTTTTGTGTAGGTACGAGGGACTCGCGCGTAGCCTCCTACTGGATTGATACCTTGGTTCTGAAAAACTGAGGGAAATACTTATGCTACTTTGCTTCCTCACCCTTTCCTCTTCAAGGGAAAACCAACGCAGTGCTCAAGAGGTAGCAGCCACCCGCTTTGCTCGCATCCTCTCCATTAATGGCGCCCAAGCCATAGTTTAATTCGCCTTTTAAATATATAACACTCATCGCAAACGTTTTAGTTTAGAACACCCGTATGCAAACCGACAGCTTCCCCAGGAAGCCAAGAGAAAATTTGCCGAGCAGGATTTCTGCAGCTCTTGATCACAAATGTTTTAGATAGAACACTCGTATGCAAAGTGAGAGCAGCGCAGGATTTGTGCATCCCTTCAACGCAAACGGTTGTTTTGAATGACCCGTGTGCAACCACGTACAAACAATTTGGTAAGATTTGTCAATCCTTGTAACACTGCGATTTGTCAAAATATGAAGCTAAAAATCACTAGCAGTATCTAATTTTTGCAACTAAAATTCAGTAATTAAGCATATATTTCATTCATAAATTAAGCAATCGTTCTTAATTTATACAAACAGTTCAACTCGACAGCTGAACCGAACAAACTTTTCCCCAATTGTGGCCAACCACGTACTGAAATAGCTAGTTCAACTATATATACTAGCTAATTTGAAGTATGTTGTACAGTTCCACCACATCTATAGTCAGATGAACTGAACAAAATAGCCCCTAAATAATACTACTACTACTGCGGAGGGGCTTTATACTACTTCCGGCTGCCTCTCCTCTGCCGAGAACGCTCAGTAATAGGCGGAGGAGGAGGAGCCTACCGATGAGCTGGGCACCCGCAATGCGGTGCCTGCCGCTAATGCAGCTTCAGCGACGCTTGCCTTGAACGCCCTCTGCCGCTCCAGACAACCCCTCTCGAAGCGGTGGTTTGATACGTCTCCAACGTATCTATAATTTTTGATTGTTCCATGCTATATTATATTCTGTTTTGGACATTAATGAGCTTTATTATGCACTTTTATATTATTTTTGGGACTAACCTATTAACCGGAGGCCCAACCCAGAATTGCTGTTTTTTTGCCTATTTCAGTGATTCGCAAAAAAGAATATCAAACGGAGTCCAAACGGAATGAAACCTTCGGGAACGTGATTTTTTGGAACGAACGTAATCCAAAGGACTTGGACCCTATGTCAAGAAAGCTACCAGGAAGGCACGAGGTAGGGGGCGCGCCCTCCACCCTTGTGGGGCCCACGTTGCACCATCGACGTACTTCTTCCTCCTATATATACCTACGTATCACCAAACTACCAGATACGGAGCCAAAAACCTAATTCCACCGCCCAACCTTCTGTACCCGTGAGATCCCATCTTGGGGCCTTTTCCGGAGCTCCGCCGGAGGGGGCATCGATCACAGAGGGCTTCTACATCAACACCATAGCCTCTCCGATGATGTGTGAGTAGTTTACCTCAGACCTTCGGGTGCATAGTTATTAGCTAGATGGCTTCTTCTCTCTCTTTGGATCTCAATACAAAGTTCTCCATGATTCTTGTGGAGATCTATTCGATGTAATCTTCTTTTGCGGTGTGTATGTTGAGATCAATGAATTGTGGGTTTCTGATCAAGTTTATCTATGAACAATATTTGAATCTTCTCTGAAATCTTTTATGTATGATTGGTTATCTTTGCAATTCTCTTCGAATTATCAGTTTGGTTTGGCCTACTAGATTGATCTTTCTTGCAATGGGAGAAGTTCTTAGCTTTGGGTTCAATCTTGCGGTGTCCTTTCCCAGTGATAGTAGGGGCAGCAAGGCACGTATTGTATTGTTGCCATCGAGGATAACAAGATGGGGTTTATATCATATTGCATGAGTTTATCCCTATACATCATGTCATCTTACTTAAAGTGTTACTCTGTTCTTTTGAACTTAATACTCTAGATGATGCTGGATAGTGGTCGATGTGTGGAGTAATAGTAGTAGATGCAGGCAGGAGTTGGTCTACTTGTCGCGGACGTGATGCCAATATACATGATCATACCTAGATATTCTCATAACTATGCTCAGTTCTGTCAATTGCTCAACAGCAATTTGTTTATCCACCGTAATACTTATGCTCTCGAGAGAAGCCACTAGTGAAACCTATGGCTCCCAGGTCTTTTTTCCATCATATTAATCTCCCGTCAACAAGCTATTTCTGGCGCCGTTTATTTTGCTTTCTTTATTTTGCATCTTTATCATAAAAATACCAAAAATATTATCTTATCGTTTCTATCAGATCTCACTTTCGTAAGTGACCGTGAATGGATTGACAACCCCTTTATTGCATTGGTTGCAAGGATTTTATTTGTTTGTGTAGGTGCGAGGGACTCGTGCGTGGCCTCCTACCGGATTGATACCTTGGTTCTCAAAAACCGAGGGAAATAGTTACGCTACTTTGCTGCATCACCCTTTCCTCTTCAAGGGAAAACCAACGCATGCTCAAGAGGTAGCAACAACCTTCGGTTTAGTGCCTTGGAAATTATTTATTCTGATGGTTCCAGACCGGTAAACCTCCTCGATAACATACAGGCCTTCCCATTTCGAGAGGAGCTTCCCTGCAAAGAATCTGAAACAAGAGTTGTACAGAAGAACATATTCTCCTACTTTAAACTCATGCTTTTGGATCCTTTTGTCATGCCATCTTTTAACTTTTTCTTTGAATAACTTTGCATTTTCATAAGCTTGGGTTCTCCATTCATCTAATGAGCTTATATCAAATAACCTCTTTTCACCAGCAAGTTTGAAATCATAGTTGAGTTCTTTAACTGCCCAATATGCTTTATGTTCTAACTCAAGAGGCATGTGACAAGCTTTTCCATAAACCATTTTATAAGGAGACATACCCATAGGATTTTTATAAGCTGTCCTATAAGCCCAAAGTGCATCATCTAATTTCTTAGACCAATTCTTCCTGGACCTATTAACAGTCTTTTGCAAAATTAATTTTATTTCTCTATTGCTAAGCTCAACTTGACCACTAGACTGAGGATGATAAGGTGATGCAATTCTATGGTTAACATCATACTTAGCAAGCATTTTACGAAAAGCACCATGAATAAAGTGTGAACCACCATCAGTTATTAAATATCTAGGGACTCCAAACCTTGGAAAAATAACTTCCTTAAGCATTTTAATAGAGGTGTTGTGATCAGCACTACTAGTTGGAATAGCTTCTACCCATTCAGTAACATAATCAACAGCAACCAAAATATGTGTATACCCATTAGAGGAAGGAAAAGGTCCCATGTAATCAAATCCCCAAACTTCAAATGGTTTAACAGCAAGAGAATAGTTCATATGCATTTCTTGACGCTTACCAATATTACCTATTCTTTGGCATTCATCACAAGATGAGACATATTTACGAGCATCCTTGAAGAGAGTAGGCCAATAAAATCCAGATTGCAATACCTTATGGGCAGTTCTATCTCCAGCATGATGTCCTCCATATGGTTCGGAGTGACATTTCCGTAGGATTTGTCCCTGTTCATGCTCAGGTACACAACGTCTAATAATACCATCTACTCCGTCTTTATAAAGATGTGGGTCATCCCAAAAGTAATGTCTTAAATCATAAAAGAACTTTTTCTTTTGTTGGTAAGTAAAGCTAGGTGGCAAATATTTAGCAACAATGTAATTAGCATAGTCAGCATACCAAGGAGTACTATTAGCAACATTTATTGTAGCTAACTACTCATCAGGAAAACTATCATCAATAGGGAGTGGGTCATCAAGCACATTTTCAAACCTAGACAAGTTATCATCTACGGGGTTCTCAGCTCCTTTTTTATCAATAATATGCAAATCAAATTCTTTTAACAAGAGAACCCAACAAATAAGTCTAGGTTCAGCATATTTCTTTTCCATAAGATATTTAATAACAACATGGTCTGTGTGAACAGTTACTTTGGAATCAACAATATAATGTCTAAATTTATCACAAGCAAACACCACTGCTAAGAATTCTTTTTCAGTAGTATAGAGCACTGTCTAGAGTTTTACTAGCATAATGAATAACATTTAATTTCTTATCAACTCTTTGTCCTAGAACAGCACCCACAGCATAATCACTAGCATCACACATAATTTCAAAAGGCAAGTTCCAATCGGGTGGTTGAACAATAGGTGCAAAGATTAAAGCTTTCTTGAGTGTTTCAAAGGCTTCTAAACAATCATCATCCAAAACAAAAGGAATATCTTTTTGCAAAAGATTATTGAGAGGCCTAGAAATTTTAGAGAAGTCTTTAATGAATCTCCTATAGAAACCAGCATGACCTAGGAAACTACGAATACCTTTTATGTCCTTAGGACATGGCATTTTCTCAATTGCATCAACCTTAGCTTTGTCCACTTCAATACCTCTTTCAGAAATTTTATGACCCAAAACAATGCCTTCATTAATCATAAAGTGGCACTTATCCCAATTCAAGACAAGATCTGTTTGTTCACATCTCTGCAAAACTCGATCAAGATTACTTAAGCAATCATCAAAAGACTTCCCATAAAGAGAAAAGTCATCCATGAAAACCTCAACAATATTTTCACAAAAGTCAGAGAATATAGCCATCATGCATCTTTGAAAGGTAGCAGGTGCATTACATAAACCAAAAGGCATACGTCTATAAGCATAAGTTCCAAAAGGACAAGTAAAAGTGGTCTTTTCTTGATCAAGTTGAGAAGTAGGTATTTTGAAAAGCCAGAATATCCATCAAGGAAGCAAAAGTGTGTATGCTTAGATAATATTTCAAGCATTTCAGCAATAAAAGGCAAAGGGTAATGATCTTTCCTAGTAGCTTTGTTTAATTTTCTGAAATCAATTACCATTCTATAGCATGTAACAATTCTTTGTGGAATAAGTTCATTCTTATCATTAGGAACAACAATTATACCTCCTTTCTTAGGGACACAATGAACAAGACTTACCCATCTACTATTAGCTATAGGATAGATTATACCTGCTTACAGAAGTTTTAATATTTTTGTTCTTACCACCTCTTTCATCTTCGGATTTAACCGATGTTGGTGATCAACAACTGGTTTAGCATCAGGTTCCATATTAATTTTATGCTGGCATAGAGTGGGACTAATGCCCTTTAAATCATCAAGAGTATATCCAATCGCGGCTCGGTGCTTCCTTAGAACTTTCAATAATCTTTCTTCTTCATGTTCCAAAAGGTTAGCACTGATAATAACATGATATATTTTCTTTTCATCAAGATAAGCATATTTTGAAGTGTCTGGCAATTGTTTTAATTCCAACACAGGATCACCCTTAGGTGGAGGAGGACCTCCTAGAGTTTCAATAGGCAAATTGTGTTAAAGTAGAGGACGTTGTTCAAAGAAAATATTATCTATTTCATTTCGTTCATGCATATGTAAATCATTTTCATGGTCTAGCAAGTGTTGTTCTAAAGGATCAGTAGGTGGTACATCAATAGAAGCAAGACCAATTAATTCATCTTTACTAGGCAATTCCTTTTCATGATGATTTATACTAAACTTGGAAAAATTAAACTCACGAGACTCATCACCAAAGCTAACACCCACAGTTTGTTTCTGACAATCTATCTTAGCATTAACTGTGTTCAAGAAAGGTCTACCAAAGATAATGGGTCAGAAGTCATCTTGTGGGGAACCAAGAACAAGAAAATCAATAGGGTATTTTACCTTCCACACAAGACTTCAACATCTCTAATAATCCCACAAGGTGATATGGTGTCTCTATTTGCAAGTTTAATAGTAACATCTATGTCTTCTAACTCTGTAGGTGCTATGTCTTCCCTAATTTCTTGATATAACTTGTAAGGAATATCACTCACACTAGCACCCATGTCACATACACCATGATAACAGTGATCTCCTATTTTAGCTGAAGTGACAGGTAGGCCAACAACTGGTCTATTTTTATCCCTTTTTCGGGTTTGGCAATTCTAGCAGCTTCTGCACATAAGTAGATAACATGCCCATCCACATCTTCTTCTAAGAGATCTTTAACCATAGCAATATTAGGTTCAACTCTAATTTGTTCATCAGGTTTAGGTGTTCTAACAAAGCTTTTGTTAACCATAGTTGAAACTTTAGCATGTTGCTTTATCCTAACAGGAAAAGGTGGTTTCTCAATATAATGTGACGCCCCCGATTCAATCGTACACTAATCATGCATGCAAATGTGTACGATCAAGATCAAGGACTCATGGGAAGAAATCACAACACACTCTACAAATAAAATAGTCATACAAGCATCATAATACAAGCCAGGGGCCTCGAGGGCTCGAATACAAGTGCTCGATCATAGACGAGTCAGTGGAAGCAACAATATCTGAGTACAGACATAAGTTAAACAAGTTTGCCTTAAGAAGGCTAGCACAAACTGGGATACAGATCGAACGAGGCGGAGGCCTCCTGCCTGGGATCCTCCTAACTACTCCTGGTCGTCGTCAGCGGGCTGCACGTAGTAGTAGGCACCTCCAAAGTAGTAGGAGTCATCGTCGAGGGTGGCATCTGGATCCTGGGCTCCATCGTCTGGTTGCGGCAATCCGGGTAGAAGGGAAAGGGGGAAAAGTGGGAGAAAAGCAACCGTGAGTACTCATCCAAAGTACTCGCAAGCAAGGAGCTACACTACATATGCATGGATATATGTGTAAAGGGCCATATCAGTGGACTGAACTGCAGAATGCCAGAATAAGAGGGGGATAGCTAGTCTTATCGAAGACTACGCTTCTGGTCGCCTCCGTCTTGCAGCATATAGAAGAGAGTAGACTGAAGTCCTCCAAGTAGCATCGCATAGCATAATCCTACCCGGCGATCCCCTCCTCGATGCCCTGTTAGAGAGCGATCACCGGGTTGTATCTGACACTTGGAAGGGTGTGTTTTATTAATTATCCGGTTCTAGCTGTCATAAGGTCAAGGTACAACTCCGAGTCGTCCTTTTACCGAGGGACACGGCTATTCGAATAGATAAACTTCCCTGCAGGGGTGCACCACATAACCCAACACGCTTGATCCCATTTGGCCGGACACACTTTTCTGGGTCATGCCCGGCCTCGGAAGATCAACACGTCGCAGCCCCACCTAGGCACAACAGAGCGGTCAGCACGCCGGTCTAAACCTATGCGCGCAGGGGTCTGGGCCCATCGCCCTGAGCACACCTGCACGTTGCGAACGCGGCCGGTGAGCAGACCTAGCAACCTCCAGTACAACGGAAGTCACGTTACGTGGTCCAACCCGGCGCGCACCGCTCAGTCGCTGACGTCAAGAAGTGCTTCGGCTGATACCACGACGCCGAGTGCCCATATCTTTCCCGCGTAGTTGGTTAGTGCGTATAGACCAAATGGCCAGACTCAGATCAAATACCCAGATCTCGTTAAGCGTGTTAAGTATCCGAGAACGCCGACCAGGGCCAGGCCCACCTCTCTCCTAGGTGGTCTCAAACCTGCCCTGTCGCTCCGCCACAAAGTAACAGTCGGGGGCCGTCGGGAACCCAGGCCCACCTCTACCGGGATGGAGCCACCTGCCCCTTCAGCCCCCATCTCCGAACAGTATCACAGGTAATGTAACAGTGTAAATTATATAGTATATGCCCGTGATCACCCCCGAGTGATCACGGCCCGATAGTATAGCATGGCAGACGGACAAGAGTGTAGGGCCACTGATGGAACACTAGCATCCTACACTAAGCAAGTAGGATTGCATGTAAAGGTATCAACAACAGTATCTATGACAGGCTATGCATCAGGATAGGAATAACGAAAGCCGTAACATGCTACACTACTCTAATGCAAGCAATATAGAGGAGAGTAGGCGATATCTGGTGATCAGGGGGGGGGGGCTTGCCTGGTTGCTCTGGCAAGAGAGAGGGGTCGTCAACACCATAGTCGTACTGGGTAGCAGCAGCGTCGGTCTTGGTGTCTAGAGAGAGAAGAGGGGGGAGAAACAATAAATATTTAAGCAAACAGATGCATAGCGATGCATGACATGACAAGTAACGGTGTTAGGAGATTAAAAGATATGATTTTCTAAAGATTTTATTAATTCCTGGAATTATTAATAATTCGAAATAAAAACTAAATTGCTAGATGCACCCAGCACAGGGTACACAGAACTGTACCTAGTGGCTGACAGGTGGGCCAGGGGGCTCCCAGTTGACCAGTCAACGTGACTGGTCAATAGGGGTGGGACCCCTTGTCATTTACAACAGCTAAACTAACAGGTTTAGTTAGTCTAATTAGTTAGTTAACTGGTTAATTAGGTAACCTTAATTAAGTTAATTAACCATTAAATTAATTAATTAATTTAATTATTTATATAAATATATTTTTTCATTTTGTATTTTATTTTTATTTTTTTAAAACGTTTTCAGGGCGTGGGGCCCGTTCGTCAGTGGCACTAGGCCAATCCCGCGGGGCGGGTTAACGGGCGAAGCCCCTGGGGTCGGGCGCAGGCCCCGAGCGGGCGCTCGTCCAGCCGGGCCGGCGAGGCCATGGCCACGGCCGGTGGCGGCCCCGGGCGGGTGGCCGTCGGCGGGTGGATGCAGATGCGGGACGCGGCCGCCGGCGACGAGCGCGGAACGCGGCGGCCGGGTGAGCGGGGCCGAGCGAGGTCGCGGGGAGCGGCGAGGCGGCGAGCAGAGGCAGCAGCAGGGCGGGCGCTGCACGTGGGCGAGCAGCAGGGGAAGCAGTTCAGCAGCGGGCGGGGGCGAGCAGGCACAGCGGCCATGGCGCGAGGCGAGGCGCGGGCGCGCGGGCAGAGGCGGGGGATGTGGGCGCCCGCCCGAACGAAGCACGGGCGCATGCGTGCGCGGGGTGCCGGCGCCGGGCGCGTGGTCGGCGGCGCGGCTCGCCGGCTGGCCGCGGCAGGCAGAGGCGACTCAGGGGGGCGGTGCGCAGGCGCTAGGGCGGCGGTGGTGCGGGCGCAGGCCGGATCCGGCAACGGGGAGAGAGGAGGGCAGACGGGGCTCACTGGGAGGGTCGCGTGCGAGCTCGAGGAGGTGCAGGGGCGGCCCAGCGACGGAGAGGCGGGGCGGGGCAGTCCGGCGAGCGGCGAGGTGGCTCGTCGGGGTCGAGTCGGAGACGGCAGACGAGGGCGACGGGGTCGGTGTAGCGACAGCGTAGGCGAGGTGACTCCGGGTACGGCAGGAAGGGCGAGGCGTGCGGTGAGGCGTGTGGCACTGGGGGGCGCCGGAGTCCAGGCACGGGGCGGCGCGCGTTGGTCCGGGGCGGCGGTCTCCTCCCGATCCAATCGGGAGAGAGGGGGGAAGGGGGATATTTTGCGGGGGAGTGGGGGTGTGTCGGTGTGTACTGGGGGAATGGGGGGGGGAGATCATGGAGTGCGAGTGGGCCTTGGCCCAGTTGGGCAGGCCAGATGGGCCGGAGCCTAGTGGGAGGTCCTTTTCTATTTTTGTTTTGTTATTTTGTTTTCTGTTTTTGTATTTTACCTTTTTCTTTTTATTTATATTACCTTTTCTGATATAGTTATTTTCTATTTACTACTTTTATAAAATATAAAAGCAATAGTCCTAATTTAGTATTAAAGTTATGCTACTGCCCCAATAATTTTGGGCAACTAAATAAAATATCTTAACATTTTATTAATTGCAAAAGGACATCTAATTAATTGTTTTGCTACTATTTTATTTCATATAATAGTATTTGAATATTTTATAAAGGTGTGGTTTCTCCACCATAATTAACTATGCATTATATGGCTCAACCCGGACATTTTAGTTTTAAAGTTTGAAAACTTTTGTTGTTTGCCTTAAATTAAATTTTGAATTTGAATCAGTTTTGACTAATCCGAGATTAACTACAGTGACAGAGGTGACGTGGCATCATTAGCAGAGTTTTACTGCCGCTTAATTATCCGGGCGTCACATATAAGCAGTAGGAACAACCGAATCAACATTATAGAGTATATTTTCTTCTTTAACAGGTACCAGTTCTTTAGTTTCTTCTTTAGTAGGTGGGTGATATTTAAACCACTTCTCTTTAGGGATTTCAACATGAGTAGCAAATGATTCACAAAAGGAGGCTACTATCTCAGAGTCAAGTCCATATTTAGTGCTAAACTTTTGAAAAGCATCGGTATCCATAAAAGACTTAACACAATCATATCTAAGTTTTATACCTGACTCTTTACCTTCTCGAGTTCCCAATCTTCAGAGTTGCGTTTAATTCTTTCCAAAAGATCCCACCGGAATTCAATAGTTTTCTTCATAAAAGAACCAGCACAAGAAGTATCCAGCATGGTTTGATCATTACGAGAAAGCCGAGCATAAAAGTTCTGAATGATAATTTCTCTTGAGGGCTCATGATTGGGGCATGAATATATCATTGACTTAAGCCTCCCCAAGCTAGAGCGATACTTTCTCCTTCACGAGGCCAAAAATTATATATATAATTCCGATCATGATGAACTAGATGCATAGGATAATTTTTTGGTGGAACTCCAATTTTAAACGATTCCAATTCCATGATCCAATATCATCGCATAGCCTATACCATGCCAATGCTTTTCCCTTCAAAGATAGGGGGAAAACCTTTTTCATCACCTCATTTCCGGGTAAACCTACAAGCTTGAACAATCCACAAATTTGTTCTACATATATCAAGTGCATATCAGGATGTTCGGTTCCATCTCCTGCATAAGGATTAGCTAGCAGTTGCTCTATCATACCCGAAGGAATTTCATATTCAATATTTTTAGTAGGTGCAGTAGGTTGAGGGGCAATTAATTGTTGTTCCGGACGAGGTGAAGATACCCCGAACAAACCCCTGGAAGGATTGTTTTCCATAGTAGCAAGTGACAATAAATTTCAGCACACTATATAAATGTTTCCTTACCGAATTCCACTTACCAAAGACGCTTCACTCCCCGGCAACGGCGCCAGAAAATAGCCTTGATGACCCACAAGTATAGGGGATCAATTTTAGCTCTTTTCGATAAGTAAGAGTGTCGAACCCAACGAGGAGCAGAAGGAAATGACAAGTAGTTTTCAGTAAGGTAATGTCTGCAAGTGCTGAAACTGTAAGTAGCGAGTAGTTTGATAGCAAGATAAATTATAACGAGCAAGCAACGATAATTGTAACAAGTATGCAGCAAGGTAGACCAATCCTTTTGAGGCAAAGGACAAGCCAGAACTGTCTCTTATAATAAACAAAGTGTTCTTGAGGGTACACAGGAATTTCATCTAGTCACTTTCATCACGTTGGTTTGATTTGTGTAATTGTGTTCGCTACTTTGATAATTTGATATGTGGGTGGACCGGTGCTTACGTGCTGTTATTACTTGAACAAACCTCCTACTTATGATTAACCCTCCCGCAAGCGTCTGCAACTATGAGAAAAGTATTAAGGATAAATCCTAACCATAGCATTAAACTCTAGGATCCAATCGGTCCCTTACGGAATAGTGCATAAACTGGGGTTTAAGTTCCTGTCACTCTCGCAACCCACCATCTATTTACTACTCCACAATGCATTCCCTTAGGCCCAAATATGGTGAAGTGTCATGTAGTCGACGTTCACATGACACAACTAAGGGAATCACAACATATATACCATCAAAATATTGAACACATATCAAATTCACATGATTACTTGCAACATGATTTATCCCATGACCTCAATAACAAAGGTAACTACTCACAAATAATAAACATGCTCATGATCATATGGGTATTAATATGCATAATGGATCTGAACATATAATCTTTCACCAAATAAACCATATAGTAATCAACTACAAGATGTAATCAACACTACTAGTCACCCCCTAGCAACAATCTATAGTTCCGGTAACAAGATTGAATACAAGAGATGAACTAAGGTTTGAGATGAGATGGTGCTGATGAAGATGTTGATGGAGATTGCCCTCCCCAAGATGGGAGAGTTGTTTGGTGATGATGATGACGATGATTTCCCCCTCCGGAAGGGAAGTTCCCCCAGCAGAATCGCTCCGCCGGAGGGCAAAAGTGCTACTGCCCAAGTTCCGCCTCGAGACGGCGGCGCTCCGTCCCGAAAGTCTTGCTCTTATTTTTTCTAGGTCAAAATCACTTATATACTAGAAGATGGGCACCGGAGGTGGGCCGAGGAGGCCACAACCCACCAGGGCGCCCACCTAGTGGCCCCTCTCTGGTGATTATTGGCTCCAATATTTCTTAAATAATCCATAAAAAATCTCCGTAAAGTTTCAGCTTATTTGGAGTTGTGCAGAATAGGTGGCCTGACGTAGCTTTTTCAGGTCCAAATTTTCCATTGTCGGAATTCTCCCTCTTGGTGTGTACCTTGTAAATTATGAGAGAAAAAGCATTATAATTACTCCAAAAAGCATTACTATGGATGAAAACATTATAAATGACAGTAAGAAAACATGATGCAAAATGGACGTATCATCCCCAAGATGTGATCGAATTAAATACAGATGCATCATTCCAGGCTGATTCGGAACAAAGTATAGTAGGTGCAGTGGCCAGAGATTGGCTGGGCAGAGTGTTTGTCTCGGTCATTTGTCAATTCGACAAATGTAATTTAGTAGAGGAGGCTGAAGCAATGGCTGCATCTGTCGGACTGGCTGCCCTAACAAAGTTGTACCAGGGGGACTTGATTCTAGAGCTGGATTGTGCGGCAGTGGTTAGACACCTCAAATCCAATGAGCCAGTCTCCTCGAAGTACTTCCCACTGATCCATGATATTAAGCTCCTGCAGAAATGGTTCAAGTCTACGGTGGTGGTCGCTGTAAAACACAGCTGCAATGGCATGGCCCATTCTGGCGGCTCTGGCAAAGATAAAAGGTGAGCAGGACAAAATCGGTGACATCCCGGATGATGTACGTTAGCTATGGATCTCTGAATGTACCCATAACTTTGAGTAATGTTTATTAAGGTTATTCTCAAAAAACCCAGCGTATTGTCTTATTTTATCATTATACCTTAGAGCGACTTCAATGGGGCGACCCATTTCGTCCGCCCGCGTCCGTTTGGGTCGGCGCAGACAAAAGTGGCGGCCCAACGCGCCGACCCAAACTCAAATCGTGTCCACCTGACGTCTGTGCCGACCCATTTCCGGCCAAAAATTGCGCCTGGAATGCGTCGGCGCGGATGCGAAGCGGACGCGCCGCGCGTCCCCTCGCCGTCCGCCGTGTCCCCACCTGGCGGCCACCCAACCGCCACCGGTCGTCTTATTTATGGCGACCACCGACAGCGGGCCCACGCGCCAGCCAGTGGAAGCGTCCTTTTTTAACCATGTGTGCGGCGGGGTCGGCCTCATCCACTTGTCCCGCCCACATCTGGCCCCCCACCACTTCCTTTGCTTCCTCGCCGGCGACCGCAAACCCTAGGGCGCCCATGGGCCTCTTCGGCAGCAACAATGGCAAGGGCAAGGGCAAGGGCACCCCTGGCGCCTCGCCCTCCCGTGCTCCCCTTCCCCCCCCTCCTCCGGCGACGACACGTTTCCGCCCTGGTCGTCGGTGCCTGCACATCCCCGTGCACCAAGCACGGTGGCACTGGTAGTACAGGCAGCCACTGCCGTACCCTGATGTCACGCTGCCACACCGTTGGCATCTGGATCCGCAGCGGATCCTGGTGCCGGCGGTTCCGCGTACCCAGCGGGCGCACGATGACGGGGTGCGCAGGCGCCGCGCGCAGCTCACGCCGGAGCAGCGTCAGCTGCCAGAGTACGCTGCCGACTCCCCCAACTGGGAGGCGTGGTTCGCCCTCGAACAGGAGGAGCAACGACGCTCGGGTGTCGACGCCGTCCCGCCGCCGTTCCCACTGCCGCCCCCGCAGGTAGAGCTGGAGGACATGGAGGCGGAGGCGGAGTACCAAGCCGCCCTCGAGGAGGCCCTGCAGCACATGCTGGAGGCTAGTCGCCTCAAGGAGGACGCACACTGGGATGGGCTGGAGCAAGCCCTTGCCCTGTCAGCGGCAGGGGACTCCATCCACACCCCGCTCTTCGTGCCGCCACCGCCACCGTCGCCGCCTGTCCAGCCCAAGACGGAGCCGGAGCCGGAGCCGACGCGTAAGCGCTCCCCGCCTCCACCCACTTGGCCGGAGGAGGCCTACTCGTGGACGGGCCAGTACCGCGAGTGGGTGAGCGCGCCTCCCGTCCACTTCGCGGCGACGCCGGAGGAGGAGGCGGCCCACCTCGAGCGATGGAAGGAGCACTGGCTCCGCCAGGAGCAGGCCGACGACGAGGAGCAGATGCGCTACGAGGCTGAGGGAGTCCTGGATTAGGGGGTGTTCGGATAGCCGAACTATACCTTCAGCCGGACTCCAGGACTATGAAGATATAAAGTTGAAGACTTCGTCCCGTGTCCGGAAGGATCTTTTCTTGGCGTGGAAGGCAAGCTAGGTGTGCGGATATTCGAGATATCCTACCATTGTAACCAACTCTGTAATATTGATGATATGGGTAGTACAAGAGTAGATCTACCACGAGATCAAGGAGGCTAAACCCTAGAAGCTAGCCTATGGTATGATTGTGTATGATGATGGTTGTCCTACGGACTACAACCCTCCGGTTTAATCTAGCAGGAGTAGGGTTTTACCTCCATCGAGAGGGCCCGAACCTGGGTAAAATAAAGTGTCCCTTGTCTCCTGTTACCATCCGACCTTGACGCACAGTTCGGGACCCCCTACCCGAGATCCGCCGGTTTTGACACCGACATTGGTGCTTTCATTGAGAGTTCCTCTGTGTCGTCGCTTTTAGGCCCGATGGCTCCTTTGATCATCAACAACGATGAGGTCCAGGGTGAGACTTTCCTCCCCGGACAGATCTTCGTCTTCGGCGGCTTCGCTCTGCGGGCCAATTCACTTGGTCATTTGGAGCAGATCGAAAGCTACGCCCCTGGCCATCAAGTCAGGTTTGGAAGCTTAAACTACACGGCGGATATCCGCGGAGACTTGATCTTTGACGGATTCGAGCCACAGCCAAGCACGCCGCACTATCTCGAGGGGCATGATATAGCTCTGCCTCCGAACAGTGCCCTGGAGGCCGCACACGCTCCGGCCCCGATCCCTGACTCGGAGCCCGCCGCGTTCTCCGAGGATGAACGGTTGGACGTCACCTCAGGGGCTGCGATCTCAAAGGCGATCGAGCCGAACGCCAGCCCCGCACTCCGCATGGCTCACGACTCCAAGGAGCCGGACTCCTCTCCGAACTCCGGGCCTTCCGTGCCCCTGCCGATCGAGTCTGATTGGGCACCTGTAATGGAGTTCACCGCCGCAGACATCTTTCAGTGCTCACCTTTTGGTGATATTCTGAATTCTCTCAAGTCTCTCTCTTTATCAGGAGAGCCCAGGCCGGACTATGTCCTGCGAGGTTGGGAATCGGACGACGAAGAAATTCAAAGCCCACCCACCACCCACTTAATAGCCACTGTCGATGACGTAACCGACATGCTTGACTTCGGCTCCGAAGACTCCGACGGTATGGACGACGAAGGAGGAGACGAACAAGAACCAGCACCTGTAGGGCACTGGACCGCCACCTTGTCATATGATATATACATGGTGGATTCTCCAAAGGATGGAGATGGCGAGGGAACTGCGGAGGACGGCACCACGAAAAAGCCGCCAAAACGCCGGCGCCAACGGCGCCGCTCTAAATCCCACCACAGCAGAAACGGTGATTCCGGCACGGGAGATAATACTACCCCGGACAGCGCCGACGAACACCAAAACCAGCAAGATTCGGCGCAGCAAGATGAAAAAACCAGCCCTCACGAGAGCGCGGCAGAGCAGGAGGTTGAGGATGATAATTACATGCCTCCTTCCGAAGACGAGGCAAGCCTCGGCGACGATGAATTCGTCGTACCATCAGACCCCGTTGAACAAGAGCGCTTTCAATGCAGGCTTCTAGCCACGGCGAACAGCCTAAAGAAAAAGCGGCAACAACTTAGAGATGATCAAGATTTGCTAGCTGACAGATGGACCGAAGTCCTTGCGGCCGAAGAGCATGAACTCGAGCGCCCCTCCAAAAATTATCCCAAGCGCAGGCCGCTACCCCAATCAGAGGAGGAAACTCATGACATGGCAGACCGGCCACCTCGCGGCCGCGACAGAGAGGCCTGTCGAACCTCTAAACAAGCCATGGCCCGGCGCCGTTCAAATAAGGCACGGGAAAACGAGCCAGACCTGCGAGACGTACTGGAGGATAAAGCAAGGCAAACAAGATCGATCTACGGATCGCGCGGACGCCCGACGACACGTGATGACCTTCACTCCAGACACAGTAAATCCGGCCGGGCCGATCACAACAAGCACAGATCTTCCGAACTGCGTTGTGACATAGCCCAGTACAGAGGCGCCGCACACCCACTATGCTTCACAGACGAAGTAATGGATCATAGAATCCCAGAGGGTTTCAAACCCGTCAATATCGAGTCGTACGATGGTACGACAGATCCGGCAGTATGGATTGAGGACTATCTCCTTCACATCCACATGGCACGTGGCGATGACTTGCACACCATCAAATATTTGCTCCTTAAACTCAAGGGACCAGCCCGGCACTGGCTCAATAGCCTCCCAGCAGACTCAATCGGTTCTTGGGAGGACCTGGAGTCCGCATTCCTCGACAACTTCCAGGGGACCTATGTGCGGCCACCGGACGCCGACGACCTAAGCCACATAATCCAGCAGCCAGAAGAATCGGCCAGGCAATTCTGGACACGGTTCCTAACAAAGAAAAATCAGATAGTCGATTGTCCGGGTGCAGAGGCCCTAGCACCTTTCAAACATAACATCCGCGACGAATGGCTTGCCCGGCACCTGGGACAGGAAAAGCCGAAATCTATGGCAGCCCTCACGACACTCATGACCCGCTTTTGCGCGGGCGAAGACAGCTGGCTGGCTTGCAGCAACAACTTATCGAAGAAGCACGGTAATTCGGATACCAAGGATAAAAGTGGCAGGTCACGCCGGAATAAGCAAAAGCGCCGCGTCAGCAGCGACAACAATGAGGATACGGTAGTAAATGCCGGATTCAGAGGCTATAAATCCGGTCAGCGGAAAAAGCCGTTTAAAAAGAATACCCAGGGACCGTCCAGTTTGGACCGGATACTCGACCGCTCGTGCCAGATTCACGGCACCCCCGAAAGGCCAGCCAATCACACCAACAGGGACTGTTGGGTGTTCAAGCAAGCAGGCAAGTTAAGAGCCGAATGCAAAGACAAGGGGCTGAATAGCGATGACGAGGAGGAGCCCAGGCCGCCGAACAACAATGGACAGAAAGGGTTTCCCCCACAAGTGCGGACGGTGAACATAATATACGCAACACACATTCCCAAGCGGGAGAGGAAGCGTGCGCTACGGGACGTATACGCGATGGAGCCAGTCGCCCCAAAGTTCAACCCATGGTCCTCCTGCCCGATCACCTTCGATCGGCGGGACCACCCCACTAGCATCCGTCACGGCGGTTTCGCTGCATTGGTTCTTGACCCAATCGTCGACGGATTTCACCTCACAAGAGTCCTCATGGACGGCGGCAGTATCCTGAACCTGCTTTATCAGGATACAGTGCGGAAAATGGGCATAGATCCTTCAAGGATCAAGCCCACAAGGACGACCTTTAAAGGCGTCATCCCAGGTCTAGAGGCAAATTGCACAGGCTCGATAAAACTTGATGTGGTCTTCGGATCTCCGGATAACTTCCGAAGCGAAGAGTTAATCTTCGATATAGTCCCGTTCCGCAGTGGCTATCATGCCCTGCTTGGCCGAACCGCATTCGCTAAATTCAATGCGGTGCCGCACTACGCATATCTCAAGCTCAAGATGCCAGGCCCTCGAGGAGTAGTCACGGTCAGCGGAAACACCGAACGCTCCATCCGTACGGAGGAGCACACGGCGGCCCTCGCGGCGGAAGTACAAAGCAACCTCTCAAGGCAACACTCCAGTCTGGACGTTAAAAAACCGGACAATGCAAAGTGCGCCTGGAGTAACCTGCAACAAGACCGTTTGGCACGTTCGGAGCAAGCGTAGCAATTCGGCCCCAACCCCAGCCATCGCACCATAACGGAGCCAGTACCTAGAGTACACAATTATGCCCATAAAATTCCATGGGCACAGGGGGAGGGGCACATTAAACGGCATGCCTAAGATACGACGTCAAACTTACTAGGGGCTGCCGCACTTCTTTTACTTTCAGGACTCCATACTCTGGATACCTGTCCGGCAGCGTTGCCGCACAAACGATGCAAGACCCAGGAAAGCAGACAAAGCTACGCCGCACTCCGGAATTCTCAGGTGGTCTCTATTTCGAGCGATATATCTGTTTCTAAACTTCACGGCCTGCGCCTGGCCAGGACATGTTAGATAGTCTAATATCTTTTTTTCCTATCGCACTACTTGTATCGTTCGGCTTTGATAAATAGCCTCCTTATAAACAATGCATAGCTTTTTGTCTATCTTTTGCATTATCCTTTTTTTATATATATGTTTATTAAAAAACATGATCGCACCCGTACACCATGGTACGGCAAACCACGCCAGGGGCTTCATTACCCTTCTATCTGGTTGTGAGAAGTCCATACACTTTCACAAGTGCGGCACCCCGAACTTATAGCACTCTATGCATCGGCTCCGAGTCATGATTTTGGTCACATGTTGGGTTTGCCCGGCTCCTATGTTTTGGTACCTTACGTTCCGCTCTATCGGCTAAGGTAGCACTAGGAGAACCACTGCGATTGTGCCCCAGATCAGGTGGGTTGAGCACCTCAGTGGAGAAAGCTAAAACAGACTGTCATGATAAGGCGCGAGACCGGTCGCTGTTCGAGAGGTTTTTCGAGTCCTTAAAGGCTTATGCCACTTTGAGCGAGGAGCTGGCTATGTCCGGCCAAAGGCGTGGATAGCGCCCCGAATTCGGCCTTCCGAACTAGGGGCTTCGCCGAAATTTAAAATTATAACGTTCTATGGCTAAGTGAGAGTGTTCAAGCATTATAGTCCGATTGCCTGGTTCGCTGTGCTGAGCGCCTCCCTCGAAGGACCCAACTATGGGAACAAGAGCCCTCAGGTTTATCCCGAACACCCCAGCACTAGTGGCATGGGGGCAGAAGCCGACGACTCGCCATCTCTCAATTTTTGATAAACGGCCGCATAGAAAATAATATTTTAAATTAAACAAGCATTGCTTAGCGCATATGAACAAGTTTTCAGCGCACATGATACAAACGAGCAAGTTCATTCAAATACTACATCTTTAGTACACTCATCCGCGACAAGGCGGGCTCCGGCAAGAACGTCCTTGTAGTAGTTCTCGGGCTTGCGATGCTCCTTCCCCTGCGGCGGCCCGTCCTTCACCAGCTTCTCTCTGTCCAGCTTACCCCAGTGTACCCTTACACGGGCAAGGGCCCTCCGGGCACCTTCAATACAGACGGAGCGCTTGATGACTTTAAGCCGTGGACAGGCCTCCACCAGCCGCCGCACCAGCCCGAAATAGCTCCCAGGCAGGGCCTCTCCAGGCCACAGCCGAACTAGTAAGCCCTTCATGGCCTGTTCGGCCGCCTTATGGAGCTCGGCCAGCTGTTTCAGCTGGTCGCTCAAGGGCACAGGGTGTCCGGCCTCAGAATACTGAGACCAGAACACACTCTCCGTCGAGCTGCCCTCTTCAGCTCGGTAGAACGCGGCGGCGTCGGATGCGCTGCGGGGAAGATCGAAGAACGCTCCTGGAGAACTCCGGATTCGGGTAAGTAATAGGTAATTTACTTTTATATTCCTACTTTGCATTGAGAATGCCTTACCCGCTGCTATCTTTCTCGCATCCTCCAACTCTTGGAGGGCCTTCTGGGCTTCGGCCTTGGCATTCTTGGCGGTCTCGACGGCCGAGGCGAGCTCGGATGCTTGCGTTTTCGCGTCAAGCTCCAAACCCTCATGTTTTTTCATAAGAGCTTGCATCTCTTGCTGCACCTCGCCGACTTGGACCCCAAGCTTCTCTCGCTCAGTGCGCTCCTCGGCCGTTTTCTTCTCGGCCTCAGCCAGCGCCTGCTTCAGGGCCGTCACCTCGGTTGTGGCCCTACAATAAGCAGCACAATCCTGTTATTTCTTTCTGCAATCAAGCCTCTCTATAGGCACCTTTCCTTTTAGGGTATTTCTTACCTTCTCTCTCCTCGAGCTGCCGTTTGGCAAGGCCGAGCTCTTGCTCGGACCGCCCGAGGTCCTTTTTAAGGACTTCCACCTGCGCAGTCAGTGCGGCGGTGGAAAGCAGCGAAGCCTGCATACGCATATTTGACCTTTTTTGATTGGACTCCTGCGATTATAATTGGATCCTCTATCCGGCTTTTCTTTCCGAACACCGAACAGAGCATCAGGGGCTACTGTCTATGCGGTAAATAAATTGGCACATTTTTCCTTACATTGAAGCCTGTTAGAAGGCTAGCACAAGCTTCATTCAGTCCGCTCTTGGCGGACTGAATCCTTTGGATCACCGTACTCATAACAGTACGGTGCTCCTCGTCGATGGCGGCGCCCTCAATCACCTCCAGCAAATTGTCCGGCGCCTCCGGTTGGACGGAGGCCGCCGGCTCGGACGGCTTACTCCTCTTGGAAGGAGTTCGCCCGCCGCGGACCGGGACTGTCGAGTCCGGCGCGGTGTCCGGCACAAAGCTGGACTTGGAGCCCTGGAGGGTTTCATCCCCTTCACTCCTGGGGTCCGGAGGATTGCCTTGTGGCTCCTCCAGGACCATCTCCTCCTGCCCTGAAGCTTGGCGGGGCGCCACTTCGGCGCCGTCCGCCCCGCGGGGGGAGACCGCGGGCGGAACAGAGTTCACGTCCGACGAATCCAAGGAGCCGCTCGACGAGTCGTCGAGTTCGGCCCGAGGCGGGATGCATAAAATACGTGCGATATCAGGGAAAGCCGCACACACACACACACACACACAAAGAAAAGGGGTATCATGTGTTACTCTGGTATATAAATACTTATGATTTCGCCGGACGCTTGGTCCTGTCCGGCCACTCCTCTCCGCCCTCTTCGGCGTCGTGGGAGTAGTCCGACGGAGGGGTCTTCCTTTTCCTTGACCCCTCGGCCTCCCCTGTTGGGGCGGCCTTCTTCTTCTTTGCTCCCCTCGCTGGAGGGGGAGAGCTTCCTTGTTCCTCCTCCTCGTTTTCGCGAGAGGAGGGCGTTGCGGACTCGTTGGATGACGAGTCCGACACCACCATGTTGCGGGAACTCTTTCGAGTCCCGGTGGTTTTCTTCTTCTTGGCCTTCCTCTCCGGCACCACGTAAGGTGCCGGAGCCATTAGCTTCACCAAGAGAGCTGGGGCCGGGGCTTCGGGCAGAGGGGCCGGACAGATTGGTCCGGCTATCTCCAGCCAAGCCTGTCAAAGGTAAAAGGGGGTTTAGATCCCGCATAGAGATAATCTATGAAGAAGAGCTTAACGGACCTGTCAAAGGTACAGATAGCTCACCTCGCCGGCAATACGCTGCGAGCTGTATCCGCGGTCCTCGGAGGCGGATGTGGGGGACTCGGCGCCTTTGGTTAGCACCTTCTAGACGTCTTCATACGTCGTGTCGAAGAGCCTACTGAGGGTCTGGTGCTGCGCCGGGTCGAATTCCCACAATGCAAAATCCCGTTCTTGGCACGGGAGGATCAGGCGAACGAGCATGACCTGGACTATGTTGGCAAGCCGGATTGGCTTGTCCACCAGGGACTGGATGCATGTTTGCAACCCAGTCACTTCTTCCTCGTTGCCCCACGATAGGCCTGTCTCTTTCCAGGACATGAGCCGCGTGGGGGGTCCGGATCTGAACTCAAGGGTCGCGACCCATTTCGGATCGCGGGGCTCGGTGATGTAAAACCACCCTGCCTGCCACCCCTTTAGGGACTCCACGAGGGAGCCATCGAACCAGAGGACGTTGGCTATCTTGCCAACCATAGCACCTCCGCACTCCGCCTGGGTGCCGGACACCATGTTGGGCTTGACGTTGAAGGTCTTGAGCCAGAGGCCGAAGTGGGGGCGGACGCGGAGAAAGGCCTCACACACGACGATAAACGCCAAGATGTTGAGGACGAAGTTCGGGGCCAGATCGTGAAAATTTAGGCCATAGTAGAACATGAGCCCCCGGATGAATGGGTGAAGTGGAAAGCCCAGTCCGCGGAGGAAGTGGGGGAGAAAAACCACCCTCTCATGGGGCCTTGGGGTAGGCAGAAGCTGCCCCTTATCAGGAAGCCGATGCGGGATATCCTTGGATAAGTATCCGGCTTTCCTTAGCCTTTTTACTTGAGCCTCCGTAATGGAGGAGACCATCCACTTGCCTCCCGCTCCGGACATTGTTGGAGAAGGTTGAGGAAGAAGAGCGGACTTGGGCGCTGGAGCTTGAGTGCGCGAGGGATGGATTGGCAAAGGAGGAAGAAGGCGTAGGTTAAAAGGGTGAATCCTTATCCCTTTATATAAGCAGGTACGGTTAGGCGTCCTCACCTACCTAATAAAAATCACTTGCCTCCCAAGCGCCGCGGTAAATGGCGCGGTTGGGTTACCCACATCCGTATTAATGAGAATCCCGTTAGAGGGGGGCACACGATCTCTGCTTCGACAAGACGTGCCAAGGAAACCGCCTCGCTATACGGGCTGAGGTGGAACGATGAAAACAATTTATAGAAGGCTTGGCCGCAGTGTTATGACGCACTGTGTGATACGTCAGCAGATTTGATTTGTGTTAATATTATTCTCTGTATGGCAATATGTGGAAACTTATTTTGCAGAGCCGGACACTATTCTGTGGTGTTTATAATCTTCTTGAAGAACTTGGAGGAGGAACCCGCCTCGCAATGCCGAAGACAATCTGCGCGCCGGACTCGTCGTCATTGAAGCCTGGTTCAGGGGCTACTGAGGGAGTCCTGGATTAGGGGGTGTTCGGATAGCCGAACTATACCTTCAGCCGGACTCCAGGACTATGAAGATATAAAGTTGAAGACTTCGTCCCGTGTCCGGAAGGATCTTTTCTTGGCATGGA
The DNA here is from genome assembly GCA_032464435.1 of Aegilops umbellulata. NCBI lineage: Eukaryota > Viridiplantae > Streptophyta > Magnoliopsida > Poales > Poaceae > Aegilops > Aegilops umbellulata. The sequence continues at coordinate 495,173,515 of CP136056.1, forward strand.
AGGCAAGCTAGGTGTGCGGATATTCGAGATCTCCTACCATTATAACCGACTCTGTGTAACCCTAACCCTATCCGGTGTCTATATAAACCAGAGGGTTGTAGTCCGTAGGACAACCATCATCATACACAATCATACCATAGGCTAGCTTCTAGGGTTTAGCCTCCTTGATCTCGTGGTAGATCTACTCTTGTACTACCCATATCATCAATATTAATCTAGCAGGAGTAGGGTTTTACCTCCATCGAGAGGGCCCGAACCTGGGTAAAATAAAGTGTCCCTTGTCTCCTGTTACCATCCGACCTTGACGCACAGTTCGGGACCCCCTACCCGAGATCCGCCGGTTTTGACACCGACAGAGGCCATGCTCCAACACGACGCGGAGGCGCTCCGGCTCGAGGAGGAGGAGCGCGCGCGACTGGCCGCAATGCCGCCGCCCCAGCAGACGGCGAAGGAGGCTGCCCTGGCAGCGTACCAGGTGGCGTTCGGGTGGGCTAGCCCTGCTCCGGTCTTCATCGACCTCACCGACGACGGCGGCGTCGACGGCAAGGGCAAGAGCAAGGCCGACGACGTCTAGGGCAGCGTGCGGGACGGTAGCAGGCGGGCACAGACTTTTATTTAATGTTCTATTTAATGTTTATTAGATTTAGGTGGACTTTGGCCGGTCACTTTTATGTTTAATTACGTTTATTATGTTTATTTCGTGCAACTTGTTTTTTTTCACGCCGGCACATTTGGGTCGGCCTCTTTGTTGGGCGGTCAAGCCGACCCATTTTAAAATGCGGACGCGCACATCCACCTGGCCGACCCAAACGGACAAAGCGCGCGTCCGTTTGGGTCGCCCCGTTGGAGTTGCTCTTAGGGGGCCGCCGACCAACTTTATGTTCCGTTTCCAATTATGTGTATATTGAAAGCACACACTCAAACACATAGTTTGCCATCTAATCATAATGTAATTAATGCCAAAATCTTCATTACAGGCGCGTGTCCTTTCAAGCACATATCAAGATAAAGACCATAGGCCCCGCAAAAAAAGAAAGACAAAGACCATAGGAAGACGCACACGAACAAGATCCAACAATGGAGGATTGTCATCACATAGGAAGATGATCTTCTCAAGCATTGCTTTTTGGCAACTGCATTTTCGGGAGGGACTTCACCTCAAGGGAGACAAGTGTCACACATCCAATGCTACCGCCTATGAAAATGAGGTCACCCACTAAAAAATAAAGAAAATGGGAAAGTTTGTGGGACATGAGGGTAAGTGTGTGTGTGTGTTAGTTATTGGACCCACCTATCGCCGCATGGTGACAAAAGGCAACGAGGCGATGATGTTTGTCGAGGTCCAATGTCAACCCTATCCATTTGTGTCCTGACGTGAGAAGATCACGGTGTACTCGAGCGCCGCTTTGCCATGAGTGTCACGCCTCCCTTGCCAAAGATGACGACAAGGAGCTATCCGGATACAAACTAAACAAAAGGGGGTAGTTGGGATGGGTATGAGCTGGCTATGCGGCAAAAGCGCGTGTGTAAGGGATGCTGAATGAAAGCGTTTGTGAACACCTCGCCTCTTCCCCGCATTCTCATCCTGTTCAGCGTCTCTTCTCTCCCCGAACTCTCCAGTCCCTGATCCAAATCAACGCGATCTCATCATAGACAAGGTGCTACAAGTGCTCATCCTTACTCCTCTCGAAACCTTCGCCACATCAGTCGCCCCCACGTTTTGATTGCGGCTGGCTGCGAAGGTGAGCGAAGGGCAGGCGGCGCAGATGAATCGGTTGGGCGGCAGTGGCATTGGCGGCGCCGATGTGCCACCGCCGCAGCATCAGCAGTTGGAGGAGGTGATGGGCCACGGCGATCCCATGCTAGTTGCGATGCGCAACAATTACCGCCAGAGGATGTAAGTGCTTTATTATTTGTATATCTCCGTAGGATGTGGTGGTGTTCACTAGTTATTTGGTCATGGGTTTCAAGTGTATATATGCTCTGAATAGTAGAATCAACTTTCACAAGACACCGAGGTTGATAACCTTCCCTTATTTTGGAAGGTCTTGTTTGACATAATTTCCCAAACGCGCGGGGTGGGAGAACTTGAAAGCTTTCTTCATTTGATTCTATGTTTCCTTGTTCTTGAGTTTCCAGATTGGAGCATGCAGAAAGGGTGGTAACTGCGAGATTACATAAAGGATTGAGGGTGCCTGCTGACTGGCAGCAAGGGCTGCCGGAGCTTGCTAGGCGGGTCGAGAAAGTCTTGTTTGAGAAACACCCAAACAAGGTGCGCTCTGTTTACTTGTTCTTTTGTATGTATGCATCCCTCGTCCATCCCTTGACTGGAAAGGTAAATCGCCGTCTCATCATTTTTCCTGATGATGAAATCTCCTGTTGTTTCGGCAGAGGGAGTACTACAACATGACGAATGAACCAATTCAGCCACACTTCGAGTCTGCTGTCACGACCTCGCTTGCTGAGAGTGAGAGGCAGAGAGCATCTTCTACTGCATATGCTCGTGTCACCCAAGGTGCTTACTACAAATCGTTGAATTTTTTTGTGACAAACAACATCCGGTGCAGTTCTGGTTCTCCATCCAGAGTGCCGGCACCGGCACCTCGCTGCAATTTATACAGATATAATGCTTACTGAGCTTCTGCTCATATATCCTTCTGGATGTGTGCCTTAACTTGATATAATTTTGTAGCCATCGTGTAGTCTATAGGTATGGGTGCAAGCGGAAGCCAGCTTGGTCCCCTGAAACTATCAATTAGCTTCAAATTTGCTCATCACCTGCCTAAAATTAACACTACATTTGTACTATGCTATTGTCCTCTAGCCTGCCCTGTTTGCATTCCTACCTGTTCTAGCCTTCAAATACAATTGCTAGCAATATGTCTGACAAATTTCTACTACTTACGTGCTGAAAAGAACACATGCTTGTATGCTTGAGAAAAGCCATGCACTGAATTGCTGTTAATACGATGAAAGAGCTCTAAGTAAAATTTAAAGATTAAAGATCCAGTACCAGAAATTAGCATTGCTTATCTTCCTTCAGACTCTTAATTTCCCTTTTGTTTAACATGATGTTATATATGCTATTCAGTCTTGCAGAATTATGCTAGTGTGCCCTGTAAATCATTCTTCCAATTTATTAGCTTGGTTTGTGTTGCTTTCTTTCCAGAGGATACCCCCAACGAGCTTGTGAACACATTACTATCTCTGGCGATAAACTCTAGTGATGACCACTCAAAAGTGTCGAACAACAACTTGGTAAGAACTGTACACTGGACTTCAGCAGGATCATGTTGCAATAGTTTTATCAGCTCATCACTGCTACCCATGGAAACACAGGCAATCCGTGCACCTGTTAAGGAGGAGGTCTCAGAGGAACCAAAGTTCAGCTGTCCATTCTGCTTCGAAGAGCTGGTCGATGCGTCATCGACTATCTGCGGCCACATCTTCTGCGAGAAGTGCATCAAGTTCTCCGCCCAGGCTCAGAGCAGGTGCCCTAGCTGCTGGAGGGGACTCACCATGAACAGCTTCCACCGCGTCTACCTCCCTGCTACCATGGACTAAACTGATCCAGCCCTTCTCGTCTATACTTCATCGGGTTATCATTACCAATGAACTTCTGGTACTCAGAAGGCATGTTACTGAGCCCTTCTTGTCTGCATCCGTCGCTTCGAATAAACCGTAGTCTCTTCCTGTGGGAAATCGAAACATGTGCTTTGTACCGTGAAAACATATTTTCTGATCGTTAAAGGTATATTTGGTTGTTTGCGCGCTCTACAGTATGGCATGATATTTGAAGATTTGGTCTTGCGTTGTCACCTTTTTTTCGAATCTCACAAGTCACAAACCTTATTAATTGGCAATAGTTCTTGAGGTAGAAACGCTGAGTGAGTGGCGGAGGGCCAAGCCATACATGGAGGCCGGGGGTGCCATAGATAGCAGAACTTGCATAAGGCCACCTCGGAGAACTCACTTAGCATAAGCCATACCTGGAGCTTCCTTGTTGCACTCACTTAGCATAAAGCTATCGAGGAGAACTCCGAGGCTCGCGCCTTACCTTATCATATGATTTGTCCATACCGACGATCCCTTGTCACTAGCTGCCTCCCATCTAAGTTGAGACTCCTTCTAAAGGTAAAATGTGGCTTGCACACAAAATTGAGGTGATCATGAATTTTAGAGAGAGAAAAATAGGTATAGTAGTGTAGTGGAACTGGAATCAATTAGGTATCTTCAATGAACATCCAGAAACTCCGCCATTGGTTTCAGGGTTCCTTCCCCCTGACCTGGTACCGGAAACACCGAAACAAGCATGCAAATAAAAATTAGTCGTCGGTATTACCGCCTTTTACACATGAATAATCCCATGCTAAAAACAGGGATAATGAAGATCACTTACTAGAGACTAGCAACAATTCTAAAGGCAACATGTGGCTCGCAAACAGGAAAACTTGCCCTGAAATAAAACTGAGGAGGAGATCATCATCTCTTTCTGAGAAAAAAACAATAGATAGAGCAAGTTATCTTGAAAATCAACGCGGAGATGAGAGACGGGTCTTGGTGGACCCTTTTCTAGAGCAAAAACTAGATAGATTGCTCTTGTTCTCTGGGAAGTAGTGGCAGGGTTCAGTCGCGCTTGAGCTGGTACAGAAAACAAGGATGCAAACAAAATTAGTCATCTTTATTACTAATTTAAACATTTCCTTCAGATGAAAAGTCCCATGCTAAAAAGAAGGATGATGAGATTCAGTAACCGAGACCAGCAACAATTCGTTCTAAAGGGAAATTTTGGCTTGCAACACAAGAAGACAGTGCACACAAAATTGAGACATCATCAATTTCAGAGAGAAAAAGGCAGGGTAGTGTGATGAACTGCCTTGAATGGGGCCGAGAGATGAGAGATGGATCTTGGTTAGCCCTTTGCTCCAGAGCAAAAGCTTGCTAGATATCCCTTGTCCCTTGCTCTGAGAGAAGTGGTGGTGAGCACCCGTCACCCGTGGCACTTGCTCCAGTGGAAAAAGCTAGGTAGACCTCCCTTGCAATGTGAGTAGTAGTGGTGAGGGAGTTTTTTTTTCAGGTAACAGCCAGTAAGTCAGATTTCCCTGTGCTAAAAAAACTCTCCTAAGTCAGATCATTTGCTTTGTGATCTGAAACCTGTAACTAAACTGGAGACGATAGTGACACATGAAAATGCCAGATAAATCAAGTGCAATGGCATCTAAACTTCATGTGATTGTGTTGAAAATACAACAGACACATCGCATTGTCATAACAACATAACATGACCTGGTCCAAGGATCCCATCGGACTAAATTGAATTAGTCATCTGATCTCTCTCTACTCTGCTTGCTCACTCGACTTGGAGTCACCTCAATAAACAGAGCATGCATGCCGTTTCAGACAGAACGGCCAAGTTCAGCAACAGGCACTCGGTGGATTCTGAACCGCCGCATGTCGTTAAACGATAGCCATGTGGTATATGTGGTTGTTTGGTATATCATCAGTGTCATCGAGTTAATTGTCAGCTCACACATCACAGTATATTAGAATAGCAAAGCAAAGAAGTAGAACCACCCAGCCTTCTGTTGGCAATACAAATTGAAATCACTAGCTGAATGTTAAGGTTAATACGCAAGAACCGCCGAGCCTTTCTATGCTAAATTAAATACTAGCTGAATGTTGAGGTTGAATAATACCGCAGCTTGACAGAACTTCACTAGTACTGTTGGTTCATTATCCAAGAAATGCCAACAGACGAACCGTGGATTGCTGAATACATTGTGAATTCTGGCTATAAATACAAGAGCACCACTTGACTGCTAAAAAGGTAGGATGTACGATCCAACTTCGTAACGAGACATTCCTATCCTTTTCCAATTAAAGTCGAAATTCCTATGAGAAACAAAAATCACAATTCTTGAAGGATGGGGGTGACCTTGATGACGATGGTGGTGAGGAGAGGTGCTGGAGCGGCGGGCGTACTGCTCCGAGATTTGTCCGGGACGGCCGCCTTCTCCTCGGGCTGGCTGCTACAGAAACCCCGCCATTTGTTCCAGGGTTCCTTCTCCCCTGACCTGGTACTGGAAACACCGAAGCAAGCATGCAAATAAAAATTAGTCGTCGGTATTACCACCTTTTAGTGTTTTAAATAGCGGGCTATGGCATTTAGCGGCAACCCTTAAAAACAGCTATATCTGGGCTATAGCGGGCTATACCGAAAAAGGGTTTCCCCCCGCTTTGTATTCCAAAGAAACCAACACCGATACAAGGAGAGCTGGGGCGAACAGCACAGCAAGCCCAAAAGAAAAAGAAGAAACAAATGCCAACAACGGCAGCTCGACAAAGCGCGGATGACCCGCCACCGCTACGCCCTCCAGACACAAACCACCACAACCCGAGGCTCCGAACCACCGCGTACCAAGCAGCACCTCCAAGAAGGAATGCGACGCCGACGACGCTGCTGCCCGGACATGTCCTAGAGTTTCCCCCGGCACGTGGAGGGAGGTGGGGGATGGAAATCACCGACACCCTCCAGGGAGGAATGGTGGCACCCGCAGGTGTCACCGCATCGAAGCCGAAGAACCAGCAAGGATTTCTCCCGCACTCCATCCCCACCGCCCAACGGACCGGAGCCGACCAGCCAGACCACCGCCCACCACCATGCGTCATCACGGTTGCGCCGCCGCCCACGCCGCCTCACTGCGGACACCAACACGAGGCCAAGAGGACCGGAGAGAAGCGCCCCGCGGAGGGAGAAGCAACACCGAAGCCGAACGGGAGGGAACCACCTCCACCGCCGTCGTGCGGGAGGCCAAAACCTCCGGCATCGTCGCGGTAGCCGTCCGGACGCGGCAGCAGGGCATGCCAGGCCACCCCTGGCCCGGCCAGGCCCGAAACGGGCCCGCTAAGCCCCGCCGCCACGCTGCAGCAAGCCGGCGATGGCGCCGCCAGCACCCTGCCATTCTTCACCTCCCCCCGCCTCCTGGAGGACGCGCCGCAGCCGCACCCCACCGCCAGCCCGCCCAGGCCCAGATGGGGCCCGAAGGGCCTAGATCTGGGCTGAGCGGGCGCCGCCAGAACGCGCCGCCGCGCTACCCCGCCGCCAACGGCGACACCACCGCCCAGCCATCCGCCCGCGCAGCGCCAGGACCCCGCCGCCACGCCGGACTGCCGCCGCCTAGGGACACCCCCCAGCCCGCTCCGTCCCGCGCCAGAGGAGTGCCGAGAGGGGAATTGCGAGGGGGCCGCCGCCGCCAGCGTCGCCTGGGCCAGGCCCGGCGGCGAGCGCCGACGACGGCGGCGGGGAGGGAAGGAGGAGGGAGGGTCGCTGGAGAAGGAGATCGGGGCGCGGCCGGTCGCCCGCGGGGGCGACGCGGTCGCGAGAGCCCGAGGAGGTAGATAAATTCTTTTCGTGAATCTATAGCGGAGCTATAGCGGCAAATTATACATGAAATCATTTAGCGGCAACATCCTCAAACAGCTATAGCGGAGCTACAGCAGGGCTATAGCCGGCTATTTAAAACTATGCCTTTTACACATGAACAATCACATGCTAAAAACAAGGATAATGAAGATCACTTACTAGAGCAAGTGTGGTGGAGCTGAAATCAATTAAGTTAGCTTGAAAATCAACCGCAGAGATGAGAGACGGGTCTTGGTTGTTCTAGAGCAAAAACTAGATAGATTGCTCTTGTTCGCTGGGAAGTAGTGGCAGGGTTCAGTCGCACTTGAGCTGGTAATGAAAACAAGAATACAAACAAAATTAGTCATCTTTATTAGTTATTACTAATTTAAACAATTCCTTCAGATGAACAATCCCATGCTAAAAAGAAGGATGATGAGATTCAGTAACCGGAGACCAGCAACAATTCCTTCTAAAGGGAAAATGTGGCTTGTAACAAGAAGACTGCACACAAAATTGAGGACATCATCAATTTCAGAGAGAGAAAAGGCAAGGTGGTGTGATGAACTACCTTGAATGGGGCCGAGAGATGAGAGATGGATTCTTGTTGGCCCTTTGCTACAGAGCAAAAGCTATCTAGATCTTCCCTGCTCTTAGAGAAGTGGTCGTGAGCAGCGAGTGGCACTTGCTCTAGTGGAAAAAGCTAGGTAGATATCCCTTGCTATGTGAGAAGTAGTGACGGTGAGGGAGTTTTCTTTCAGATAACAGCCAGTAAGTCAGATTTCCCTGTGCTAAATCAAAAAACTCTTGTGAGTCAGATCGTTTGTTTTGTTATCTGAAACCTGAAACTAAACTGGAGACAATAGTGACACATGAAAATGCCAGATAAATCAAGTGTAACGGCATCTAAACATCATGTGATTGTGTTGACAAAACAACACAGACACATCGCATTGTCATTACAACATAACATGACATGGTCCAAGGATCGGACTAAATTGAATTACTCATCTGATCTCTCTCTACTCTGCTTGCTCACTCGACTTGTAGTTACCTCAATAAACAGACGCATGCATGCAGTTTCAGACAGAATGGCCAAGTTCTGCAACAGACACTCGGTGGATTCTGAAACACCGCATGTCGTTAAAAGATAGACATGTCGTATAGGTGCTTGTTTGCTATATCATCAGTGTCATCGAGTTAATTGTCAGCTCACACATCACAGTATATTAGAATAGCAAAGCAAAGAAGTAGAACCACCCTTCTGTTGGCAATACAAATTGAAATGGCTAGCTGAATGTTAAGGTTAATACGCTAGAACCGCCAAGCTTTTCTATGCTAAATTAATTACTAGCTGAACGTTGAGGTTGAATAATACTTCAGAACTTCACTACTGTTGGTTCATTATCCAAGAAATGCCATCAGCCGTACTGTGGATTGCTGAATACATTGTGAATGCTGGCTAACTGGGTAACGAGACATTGCTATCCTTTTCGGCCTTTCACCAATTAAAATCGGAATCTCTATGAGAAATAAAAATCACAATTCACCGCGTGCACGTGGAGATAACAATGTTCAGTACAGAAAAGGCTAGGTAACAACACACAGAAGAGGAAAAGGCTAGTATAGTAGAACAGCAGTAGAGGGCCGGGACATACATATCCACGCACCTTGTCTCCACTAGATAATAGTCCTTCCTCTCACTGAGTAAAGAACTACTTACTCCTCATAATCAATCGTCCGCTCAGTCCTCTTGATGTTCATCCTCCGGCTGATCCTGCCAAACGAAATAAACAGCAGGAAAATATATATTCAGATCCAGCTAGTTCTAAATATAGCATACGAATGAAACCAACAATTTTGACACAATTATATGCAATGCACGTATTTACACCATACATATGCAACAGAGATGCATCCATACTTGCTGATTCAGATCTGATGGAGTAGCAAAAAGAAGGAAAATGATGGTGTAGCACAAATACAAATACGCATGATTGATTGGTGCAGGGAAAAAGAGAGTAAGGAGTACAGGATGGGGGAGACCTTGGTGGCGACGGCGGTGAGGAAAGGTGCTGGAGCGGCGGGCGTACTGCTCCGAGAATTTTGTCCGGGCCTTCTCCGAGGGTTTCGCGGAAGCGCAGCCGGAGTGGGAGTCGACGGCCCTTGGTGGCTCGCGTCGGTGCCGCCGCAGGATCCGGCATCGCCACGACCGGATGAAGCCGGAATTGCTCCTCCCGTCGAAAAAATCCAGCTTTTCCAAAGGAGTACAGGACGGGGATGGCAGAGCTTTGAGAAGGGGACGGGGCTTCCAAAAAACAATAAAGGGACGTCCCAACGAGTGCGGCGGATCTGCACCCGCGCTCACGGAAAAAATTAAAACAAATACTAAAAAAATTCTAAAAAAAATTATGTGGTAGATAATTTGATGCGTGAGGTTCGCTTTAAATTTCAACTCATTTGAATATTTAAGGTGCTCTGAGCAAAAAAGACAAAACTGTTTTGACCAGATTTGTCTTTTTTTCCCCAAAATTGCTCAGATGTTCAAATCAGTTGAAATTTGGAGCGGACCTTACGCATCAAATTATCTACCACAAAAAAAAGAATTTGAATTTTTTGAATTTTTCTAGTATTGTTTTTAAATTTTTTTTCTGAGCGGGTGCAGCTGAGCCCGTGCTCAGATGCAGATTTTCGCGTCCCAACATCCTTTTCTCGACGGTCATCAAAACGCCACTCGGAGGAATTTTTAGGCCTACTTAGGTAGAGAATTGCAGGAATTCGCTCCACAAAGGAGTCGAACTCTGGTAGACCATTTGGATACTGCTCTGTTCTCCTTTTGTGTCCTTCAATATACGTATAATATTGAGTCTGTTTCGTATTTTTGCCGTCTGCTGTTCTATTGCTAGCCCGGCCCATACCATATTGTGGGCTTCATTTACTTTTGGATGTATCTAAAAGAAAAAACTTTTGGATGATTTTTTATCAAGTTCTTGTTGCGTGGAGGTTGTTTTGATCTTCAGGTCTCTTCTACGAAAGAATCTTTTGCTTTTGGTTTCGGATTACGCGCGCCGATCGATGACGATGTTGCTTGCTTTCTTTTCCTGATTGATTAATAATTTTAAACTGATTTCTTGTTCTTCTTGACAAATATCTTAATCTCAGGCAAGTGCGTTGGTTAACTAGTTAGCTTGTGGGTGTTTGTTTAATATAACTGCACGACAACCCTCGGGCCAAGCGACGTGTTCTTCAAGCAACACCCACAAACAACACTTTTCCATGGGCATATGAAGCAAAACATGTGTGATATGTACCTGATGGAACCGGACACCATCTACTTTGTTCTTCCACTCTTCTCTCGAACTACGCGTTACAGGAAATGTGTAAAACAAATACAATCTCAAATGCAATGCAAGGGTTCCGCTCGGTCGCATCATATGAAATCCTGGTCCGGGTCGTCGCCTTGCCGAGAGCTGTCTCCGTCAAGCATCATCTTGGTCATGTTAGCCCTCTGCACAAGCCGGACTAACGCCTCCACCACCTCTGACATCGGCGGCCTGAATTCTAGTTAGTCTGCAAACACACACATTTTCATAGGATCAGTGATAGATAGGAGATTACCAGCTAGCTCTTGCGGTGGTTGCGGTGGGAGATGAGGTGTCTTGGAGACGCACTTGATGGATGGACTTGGCGGGGAGCCGCGAGAGGAGGTCGGTTTCCGGAGGATGGAGGAGGCGGCTAGCTAGGGTGGCGGGAAGAGGAAGGACATGGAAGCAGCAAGGGAGAGGGGATGCGGGCGTGCTAGCTCGGGAGGTGTGGGGGGCCAGACTTGCGAAGGAGCTAGTGAGCAGTGGCGGATGACCTTCGCTTGTTGGGCGGCGGTGGATAGACATCCTATTTTTTTTCAAAGCAGGCACTCCCCCTAAAAAAGGAAAAACAGACGCCTGTCCCTGTCTGTCAACACGAAGCGTCGGCGGCGTAGTAGAAGCGCCTTTTTCTTTTAGGTAAAAAAAAGAGCGAGAGCAAATGCTTCCCACAAATCCTCGTCTCGAGGCGACGATGGTGGCGTATGTGGGAGAGCGGCATTTTTTTAGTCTGTGGGAGTGGAAGCGGCTGGGCAGAACGAAGGAAGCGGTGGTGGCAGCATCTCGCGGAGAGCGGGTTTTTTTAGCCTGTGTGAGTGGAAGCGGCTGGGCGGAACAAAGGAAGCGTCGGCAGGGGCCTTTGAATCGGGCCAGCCTTTTACTGTAGCTGCAGCGCAAGAGTATTTTTCCTGCGGTTTTGCTTATCTGTTTTTCACTGTGTAAAGCGGTTTACATTAATTTTCTCTGGTTTTCTTTTCAGATTTTCATGTTTCTTTCTCGGTTTTCTTTGGTTTCCTCTGCTTTTCTCTTTTTCCTTTTTTTCTTTTTTTAACACATGTATACTTTTTTGTCACAAGCATTGTACAGTTTTAGTATACATCATGAATATTATTTATACACGTTTTACATTTTAAAAATACGTGGTTAACATTTTTTTTCAAATACATGTTTCGATGTCTACTTTTTCATACACATTGTACATTTTTATATGCATCTGAAACATTATTTGTATACATGTTTAATATTTTTCAAATACACAACTAATAATTCTTTAAAAAATGCATGTTTTGATGTCTGCTTATTTTCGTACGAATTGTATACTTTTCATATACACATGAAACAATTTTTTATACATATTTAATATTTTTCAAATACATGATTAACATTTTTTGAAAATATATGTTTTGATATCTACTTTTTCCATACATGTTGTACATTTTTATATACATTAGGAACATTTCATTATACATATTTAGCATTAGATACATGATTAACATTTTTGAAATATATGTTTTTGATGTTTATTTTTCCCCCTAAATGTTGTGCATTTTTGTATAAATCAGAATCATTTTTCTGTACAGGTTTGACACTATTTTTACAGTGCTACAACATTTTTAAAACAATGAACATTCTTTAAAATATAAAAGCAAAAAAAGATTAAAAAACACCAGGAAAAACCATTTGAAAAAACTGGAGTCAGAAGAAACGAAAAAAACACAAGAAAACGTGATCTGCAAAAATAAGACTGCGCATACATGTGGCAGATGTGTGCGTGTGTGCTCTGAATCCTTGGGATCATGCATTGCATGGTGCTTCCAACAACTGGCACAATCTCATCAATCAGCTCCTTGTTCTTGTCCAGTTGAGCCTTTCTCATGGCACTGCCCACCAATGCCATGACTTTAAGGAACAAGTCATGGCTTTATCCAAAAAAGAAGAAGAATAGAGAGTCATGGTTCAGCTCCTCAAGCTCGGCCCGTGACGCTGCCAAGTCAGTGTCCTAAGTAGGAGTATTTTTTTTCATGGTAATACGTGTCTTATTTAAATCATAAATCTATCTAATAATAAAGCACGGTGGGTTTCGGCTGTCCGTCATCCCTATTTGCAAAAAAGTCCCTGCAGTTTGTTGAAATCAACCCGCAGTCCATCTATAAGTCATAACGAACCGTTTTTTTAACTTTCTCAGAAAACCCCCTGAAGTTTCAGGTAATCAACCCGCCGTCCATATTTAAGTCATACGAATCATTTTTTTGTGTTTTAACAGAAAATCCCCTAACCTTTCGGTTAATCAATCCAAAGTTTATCTAAAACAAAATTATCCATATCTTTTAAATCGTAACTCCGAATTTAACATATTACATATGAATTTTGATTAAAAAATGTATAGAATCTAAATATGCTGTTACTTTTAGCTGTTAAATATTTCTAAACTATTAATTTGGGTGCAAACTTAATCTATAGTGCACGATCTGTTTTTCTTTCGCATCGGCGGCGATCCAAATTGCAAATAAACACACATTAAAACCAGATTGAGTGGGGAAAAAACATTGATAACCACGCATGCACAACTCTGAAAAACCTCACGGGAAAAAAACAACACTTTTCTCATCTTATTCTAAGCGATTATGTGCGTGTGAGCGCGCGCGCGCGTGTGTGTGTGTGAGAGAGACGCCTTAGGACTGACCACATTCAAATGCGTTTTCGTTGTGTGAGCAGTGAGATCACCGTCGGGAACACAAATGTGATGCCATTTAAATAAAGAACGTTTACCTATCAGGGTCTCGAGTCGTGGTTATTGGGTTAAGAGCGTGTGTTTTTTCTGTCCCGTTGCAACGCACGGGCTTTTTTGCTAGTACTATACTACAAGTCACGTAACTGACCTGGCAAAACTAAAAAGATAGCAGAAAGCTAGTCTTTGCACAAAGGAACAACAACCAAGAAGTAAAATTACAATCAAGATTGAAAAAACCTCTGAACTTGACACCAACGCCCGTCACCTGCCTCTGAAACCACCACAGTAGCCACCAAAGGAAAAAAATGACAGATCACCTTCACAACCGAGCTCGTAGCGGCTCCATCGCTGATATGCAGCTTTGCGGACCTCCAAGGTGGCTCACTAAAGGCAAAATCATTATCGTTGAGCAAATCAGACCGGGGCAACACCCCAGACACGCCATCGAACTCCAGATCTGGCACCCCCACACGACTAGAACGCCGGAGGAGAAAACCACATCTGCCATCCACGAACCGCGAACCCAAAACACGATCCACCATCTTCCAGATGCCGCCGATGCATACCACAATCTGCATCCGCTCCTGGACTACCTCCCAAGATCCGCGCCGGCGTTGGAGCAAACGCTGTCGCAACGGCGGAGCCCGAGGACACAGGTCCACCACAAGAATGTCGTCGTCGCCACACCATCTTTGTTTGAACAGACTGATTTTCAAATCCATCCCCAACCATAGGACCGATCGCCTCGTTGGAGTAGGATCCGAAGAAACTTTATTCAACGCCGCCATCGCCGCCGCCGAAGCCAAGACGATGAACGGCCTAAAAACCTAATCTACGAGAGAGAGAAACGATCCACACGCGTGGATCCGACGACCCTCCTCACCACCGACGACCGAGGCCGCCGGCGGAGGGGAGCCGCTGGACTGCGGCGGCGGGGAAGACTCCTGGCGGCGAGGTCGCCTTTTGTTTCCTCTGGCGGAAGAAAGAAAAGCGAACGATCTAATTGATTTAGCTTTTTAGGGCTAGGTTGATTAGTTAGCCAAAGTCCTCCCTCTGTACGTAGTGTAGTCGTATTGGGGTTGGCTGTAGTTGTCTGTTAGCGGTATATTAGTCCATGAAACCTTTTCAAAAAGAAAAAATACTAGTCCATAAAAGCATAACCCCCCTGATCAGCTAGCTCGCAGCTCCAACAAACGCCGTCCCAGGAAGTCAGCCATTGTGCAACCTGCGCCAAATCCAGGTATTTCTTCTCTCTCTGACTTTTGCTTTCGCCTTCTAGGTTTCGAGGGCTTTCAGGCTTTCTTCGTCACCGTTTGAAAAAGAAGAACCGGCCGGGCCCCTTCTTTCTAATCTCACACCCTTAGACCTTTTGATCTCTCCGATTTAGGGTTTAACATTCTCGCGAACCGTCAAAATTGTTTCGTACCTCCGCATTCTGGCAATACATACGCATGGTTTTTGTATGCCTGTAGTAACTGTTTTGATCAAGACTAGATATCTTGCCCATTAATTATGCCCCAACTAAGGCGCCATGCTTAATTTCACATGCAGACCAAGAGGAGACGAGAGGAAGGGGCAGACCAATATGGGCAACGCCGGGAGCACAGGTATGTTTCTCTGCACAATTCAACTTCAGACTGTATGTATGTATTACAAATAGCTTTAAATTGAGGAAGCTCTTGCCCTCGCCATCACGTTGACTAACTGAATCCCTGTGAACGCATCACATAGTTGGTCCTAATGCTTATTCATTAGAGCCAATAGTAGATAGTACGTACTATCTATATACATGCAAAAGTAGCCCTGACTAGTGACTGGTGACATGGTACCACTTCTCACAAATCACTGTATGCAAGATTTTCATTCATATAATCTTAACATATTGACAACTATTCTGCACCCTTCCATTTTCCCAAGGGTGAATATAATTTTGAGTTGTTGCCTCCTCCGGTGAAATTTCCAGCTCCTGCAAGCTTAGGAGAGACCCATGTTCCACACTTAAAATGGAAGGTTCATGACTTCTCAGCGCTACTTGAGACGAACGCTGCATCGGCGGTCTCTTCTGCTTTTGAATGCTCTGGGTACAGGTGGTACGTATGCATCATACTCGCAATAGCAACTTTACAGAATTAACGTATTAGATGTATAAATATCATCTGGTTTTTCGTAGTGGATAAAGTAACTGTCTGTTAACTAAATACCTAATATTTTGGGGTGTTGATTACTCAGAAATTATGTTTCAGTCAGGTTGGAATAGCAACCACAATCTCACAACCCCATATAAACAGCCAGATGATGAAGCTGGATATATATATATATAGGTTGCATCAAGTGAAGAAACTAGGCTTGATTCAGTTATGACTTGTATAGACTTACTTGGTTTCCTTCAATTCCCATCCCAGGTTCCTGCGAGTGACTCCGAAGCACAAACAAGGTGTTATTGGAAATCCATATGTGGCTCTTTCTCTCGAGATATACCACGCATGGTTGGAGCAAGTTCACACAGTGCATGCAGTATTCGAGCTGTCAATATTCAACCATTCAAAAGGAGAGTATTGTGGATGCAAAGGTATATAGACTCGTGAATGTGTTTCTTCAAGTACATCCATCCAATTTCCCCGCAAAAAAGAGTGCATACAGTTTTGTGTGCATCACAAGTTTGAGCTAAAGATTCCATCGTACACCTACAAGTTTCGTAACATACTCAATTGCTTTTCCGATTAGCAAGTCGCTTCATATTTTCTTTGCTGTTAAGTTTGTCCGTCGACATTCTATACTGTGCGTCACACACTTGAGATTCTTCTGATCACTTCCGCTTCGGTACACCCCCCCTAATTAAATAAAATGTGGAGATTAAAACATACCCTTTCAGTTAAGAGGGTATGATGGTCAATTTAAAGTGAATGAATTAATTAACTGACATAGACCCTTATTCATTACTTGTCTTGTACACGTGACACATCCATCCGGCCATCATCAGTCCAGCACCCAGGCCCCCGCGTCGCTCCCGTGCGAGTGACACGGGCGGACTCTGCAGCCCTAGCCGCCGCCGCCAGTATCCCGACCATCCCTCTCCGCCGTTGCCGGAGGACGCCGCAAGGCGAAGCCTCGCGGCCGACGGCGGCGGCGGGGGACCTTGCTCGTGACGCTGGGGGGCACTCGGCATGGCGGGCCGTCTCCCAGTTATTTGCGCGTTGCCATGGCGCTGGTGTCCCGATCTGATGCATCCGGCTCTGGCTGCCATGGTCTTCACCGGTGAGGGCCTGGATCTGAGGCGGCGGCCTCGCTGGTGCGGACGGCGCTCCTCCGGCGGCGGGGAGTGCTCGTCGGTGAGGTAGGCCGGATCCCCTCGGCTGCGCGGGCAGCGAGGTTCCGGTGGGCGCTGGTCATGGCACGGGGAGGCCCCGGGCTCCCCTTGTCAGATCGGAGGCAATCTGGTCCGCTCGTGATGCATGACCTTCGGCCGGCCTGGATCTCCGGCGTGCACGCACCTGCTGATGTTGTTGCTGGTTCGGAGGTGGCGGCAGGGTGCTTGGCCGGGGGAAACCCTTGGCTGCCGGTGGCGGTCACGGCGTCGATGGCATCCCGGACGCCTTTCCTTCCTTGGTGGCGGCGCCGAGGCTAAACCTCCCCTGACTCCCCCTTTCCCCTACGCCCGGGTGAAAACCCTAGCCCCGGTGGCTAAGCGGCGGCGGCGCCACAGCGTTGTCACCTTCTTGAAGGCGCCGACTTGGGCATGGGGATGCTGAGTGTGCATGGCGAGCTTGTCTGGTTCCTGGTGGCGGCCCGTCTGATCTACCGCGCCGCAGCTCCGGGCAGTGTCTTGTGGCTACGGTGCTTCTCTTCCGGCCGTGTCTCCGATGGGGACCTTGCCCTTCCTCACTTTGTACATGCCGTGGTGGAGCGGTACTTCATCTCACTCATTGATGGCGGCGAAGATCGGCGGCATGGCGCTGTGGAGGCTCGCTGCCCGATGCGCGGAGATGGACTCGCGCAGGTGGAGGTAGCTATCTGGCGTCATGGTGACGTCGATGGCGGAGTGGCCTACACAAGGTAGAAGACTCAATATATTCTGAAGACGGACCCGTGGAAGATGGCTGCGACGACACAAGAGTGTGTCTGACCGGATTGTGCCCCAGACCCGGTATGTGGCTCGGCTGTGGCTTCCGGCTTTTGATGTTAGGTTTAGGTGAGTGGTTTGGGTAGTGGCCCAACTAACATCCCTTCATCATATGGATAAGAGTAGCGGCATATGTTGCCGAGATGGTGGATTCAGGAATATTGTCTGCAATACTTTGTAAAGTCCTCGAGAATAATTAATAAAGTGGCCGTATGCATCTCCCAGATGCAGAGGCCGGGGGTCATCCTTTTTTTCTAAAAAAAAAAACTTGTCTTCTACACGTATGATATCACGTATACTTGGGTGCCAGATTCGAGCGGCAGCGATGTGGTGACCATCGTCGAGCACCTCCACCTCCATCGCCGCCTACTTTTCTCTCTCGCTACGGTAGGATTGCTAGCGGTCACGTTTCTTCTCTCTTAGTCTCTCAATTCGTCATTGGAGGCATGAACCACTCCTGCTGAAGCTTTCTCCGGCTAGGAAAAAGATGAGACGAAGGGGGTATAAATTAGCATATCCTGGATGCGGCCTAGTACTTCCGGTGATGGCTGGATCGAATCTTAGCTGATGGATTTAAGGTGGGGCGATTCCTTTCGTCTCATGCACAAGATGAATTGATCGCTGATTCATTCTTGCAATCGGCCGCCGGCCGAATACATACACGTACACACGGAGCCTAATCCCATGAGGAATATCGATTCTTGCCGCCGGCCGAATACATATGCGGCCACACGAAACCTAATCTAACAGGGCCGACGAGGACGCACCGTCGGGAACCGGCGGCGAACGCCGGCACGCGCGGGGATCGTGAAGGGGGGTGGGCCTGCGGATCGGGACGGGCCAGCGGTCCGGTGGGAAAACGTCTACATGTATGTACCCGAAAGAAGACTATACGGAGGTGGGCATACGTTTTCTCTAAAAGACTATACGGCCCTTATACCTTTTGTGGAGGGGGGGTGTACTGAAGCGATGCTTTCTTCTGATTGGAACAACGTTCCAAAGTACATATGCATGAGTTGATTATATGTTATTTGAGATATTTTCATCTTACATACAAGTTCTTGTTACTCTAATTTTCTAACTTTTACCTAAACACTGCTAGCTACAACTTCCTCGTTTTCTAATCTTCTATAAGTTCTAACCTTTACCTAAATACAGCTAGCTACAACTTTGATGTCAAGAATACCTACTCGAAGCCGCATTGCTTGATTCCTCTTCAGGAGCTACTGAAATCATCTGCTTTTCTAGTTGATGATAGCTGTGTCTTTGGTGTGGAGATATTAAAAATTGATGTCTCTTCTCCTGAAAAGAAGGATGTTGTGGTTCAGAAGAAGGCTACCACAGTTCAGAATCTCTTTATCCAGAAGAAAGGGTTCATTAAAGGGACATACACTTGGACCATTGACAATTTCCTTGAATTGGACTTGAAGCACTTCGTCCGTTCTCCTACATTTGAAGTTGGCGGACTTAAATGGTATACATCTGGGTAGTTACATCACAAATGATTTATATATATAGCATGCATGTGTTATCCAACATTTTAGCTTATATGTATCCTTTAGCTTATCAGTCCTTCAGATATTCCAACCGGATATTTTAGCTTGATTTCTAAGCATGCAACCAAGATATTTACAGATATGGTAGCGCATCCCAGTTTCAATCTTTCAGTACAGAAGGATTTTTGCATGGCGTACAGAAAATTCAGGAACGAATTAGAAATAATTAATGCAGTACTAAACTCTATGTTGGCGTATAAAATTTCATGGCTGAATGTATGTTGTTTAGGAGGAAAAAAATCCAGAATTTTCATTATCATGTATATAGTTGGTACAACCGGTTCTTGTATGTGTCACATACCAAATCGATTATTTTCTCAAATTGTTATTGTACTGTAGTCATGCTTTTCTTATTTTTTTTTACAATTGTAATGCCACCAAGTTGTGGTCAAAGTTTCTGCTTTCAGTAACCAACCACATTCTTGAAATACATTTACCCGGGTACCCAAGTTCCTATATATTTGTCTTTTTTAAAGATTTCAAATGGACTACCACATACATATGTATATAGACATATTTTACGGTGTAGATTCACTCATTTTGCTCCGTATGTAGTCACATGTAGTCATTTGTTGAAATCTCTAAAAAAACAAATATTTAGGAACGGAGGAAGTATATTTAAATAGTCAATTCCCTTTCTTGTCAGCAGGTACATCCGTATGTATCCACGTGGTGACAAGTACAACAATGATTGCCTTAGCTTGTACTTATCCCTGGATGACTCGGTTGAGCTCCCTTTGGAGTCTGGGAAGGTGGTTGAATTGACACTATCCATCATGGACCAAAAGAATGAGAAACACCGGACTGCAACTTCAGGTTCAGCTCTCCTTAGCAAGTACTCCTTCCGTCTGAAAATACTTGTCATCAAGATGAATAAAAAGGAATGTATCTAGATGTATTTTAGTTCTAGATACACCCCTTTTTATCCATTTTGATGACAAGTATTTCCGGACGGAGGGAGTATCAGTGCTACTGATATGTGTGATTCAAGCAGTTAGTATCTGTAACCTCATGATGATTACAATTGATCTTTACTTTTGTGGTGAATCGCAGGTCTCTGGGTATGTGGACAGGGACATAAATTGGTATGTGTACAGGGAATGGGATCGTCTAACTTCTTTGGACTGAAGGAAGTCAAGGACCCGTTGGGAGGCTACGTTGTGGGATCGAGCTGCATTGTGAAGGCAGATCTCACCATCGTCGGTTCATCCAATGATGGCTAGATCTTTACCTCATGACGTGAAGAAGAAATAATGCGCCTTCATCCTAGCAGTTAGAGATGTATATATGAGATGGTGTTGTGAACTTGTCTGATGCTCTTATGTTCACAAGGAGTCCAGAAATGATTTTTAGGTATATTGTCTGTGATATTATATTATTTGGAAATACTTCAATGTTTGTCAGTTGATGAGTTCCGTTTGCATGCTGTGTGGTTCCATGATCCTATTTTCATGGCCTCATGCATTCAAACACCGGCCCACAAGAGGTTAACTGCCATTTGATTCTGCTTCTTTTCGATCCAATGGACCAAATTGAACTAGAAGTTTAGTTGGCAGGAAGTGTTGCATGGTCATTTGCACTTAATTTGAAGCATGGAGTCATGCATGACAGGACTAGGCAGAATACATATTAAGAAATGATCTCTTAGTAACAATATCTCTCATCATATTTTTAGGTATATATCTTGTATATTGTAGATAAGAATAAGAGATGACCCATTGTACATCACTAGCAGGTAGTGCGCGGCGGCACGCCGCGTTGATTGGTTCAAGAATTGTTTATGCGATTCTCAAAAAAGGAGAGAATTTTTTATGCTGAGTTTTTGAGAATTCATTGTGCATGCTGCAGGGATACTAAAAACAGATAAGCTAGTTGTTCATTTAGAAATTTTACATAATGCAAACATAAATACAGAAACATGAAGGGGTATGATTACTCGGTCGTGGCTTAAATCATGGTTCATGTATAGTTGTTAGTATTTCATCTGAACTTCTATTTTAGTTTTTCTGGTCGTTTTTGTTTTGAGGTTTTGTTGTGCAAATTAGTCAGACGGAGGTATGGGTGCAGTCTTGAATAAGCTTGACATTTCCCCACGTCCATAATTCACGAACCTAGCTACTGTACGAGAACCAAACAATTGACTCTTGCTCCCACCCTAGCCGCCGCCCCTCCTCCTCCCACCCCAGCCGCTCCTCCTCCCAACCCTAGCCGCCCCTCCTCTCCCCCTTCCCTTCCTCGCCGCCGCCTGAGGCAGCCGCCGGCAAGCCCGGGGCGCCAAGGATGGTGGCGGCGGGGCCTCGGTTGCCGTGCATCTGCGTGGGGAACCCCGGATCTGGAGCGGCAACTCCATTGACAAGGCACGGCCGGCTAGCAGCCGTGCGGGCGGTGGATCTGGTGTCCCGTCCGTGCGGGCAGCGGGATCCGGTGGTCGTTGGCGGCCGGCGGCGGCTTCTGCGGCGGTCGGTGCGCGTGATCTGGCACCTCCCCTCCTTCCTTGTTCGGTGTGCGGGCCAGCCTGGTCGGGCCGCACTTTCTCTTGATCGCCGGTTCTATACAGGAGGCGCTGCCGGTGGCGGGGATCTAGTTCGGGCGAAATCCCTGGCCGGCCATAACCGGCCGCGCCGACGGTGACGCCTGAGGATGCCGTTCCCCTCCTTGGAGGCGTCGGTATGGACTGATCTCCTCACTTCACCTTTCCCTAGGTCTCCCGGGCGAAAGCCCTAACTTTGTTGGGCGGCGGCGGCGCTCACGACACCGTTCCCTTCTTGAAGGCGCCGCTTTGGTAACCTTAGGGTTGGATGGCGCTTGTGGGTGGTGGGCGACGGTAGTGGTGTGGCTCTATCCTAGCATGGATTTACGTCCGTTGCTTGAAGATGGACTCGCGTAGATGAAGCTTGTCGGCTGGCGTCATGATGATGTTAATGGCGGAGGACCTGCCAAGCACGGGCGGAGCTACGTGCGGGCAAAGCCGTGCCCTGGCCCGCCCTGGCCAAAAGCGAAAAACGAAAGTACAGTACGTAATTAGTATGCCCAGTCCCTGAATACGCAGCAGAGGTCTGCCGTTGGACTGCCTGCATGTGAGACTTCGGGTCAGATTTGGATGCCCAGCACACCTCACACCCAGCACTGCATCGTGTACATCCAATTCTCGATTCAGCCAAGGCACGGTGCTCCAGATTCAGCCACGCCAGGAGCAGCTGCACCGTCACACATGCACTGTGCACAAACTACTCTGTTCTTTCTTCTAGTTGCACTTCATGGCATCATCTCAAATTGTCAATTCCAATTTTCGTATAGGCTGCTTCATAAAAAAATCATATAAGCTTGTCTGAAATTCTCAGTACCGATTTGGTAGCATGAATTATTCAACCAATTATTGTTTGCAAAGTTCTACAAATTGTAATTTATGCACAATAACTCACCATGGGTAACGCCAGTCAGCGCAGAATTGGTTTGATTACAAAAGAAAATGTAATGGTTCAGCATTGCAATGGTTTTCAGAATAACTGGGCACTAACTAATGCCTTGTAGAATTGTAGTGTAGTTCAAAAAATTTAAAAAAATTATGTTCTGCTTCAGAATGGCCCGCCAACTATTTCTTTGTAGCTCCGCCACTGCTGCCAAGGCTCGCGTAGGTGGAGGTCGTCGTTTGACGTCGTGGTGGCGTCGATGACGGAGGATCTGCCAAGGTTGTCACCTCAATCTGCTTTGAAGATGGACCGGTAGAAGATGGCGGCGACGACACATGTGAGTGCGTCGGACCGGTTTGAGCCCGGACCCGGCAGATGGCTTGGTCGGGGCCTCCGCGTTAGATGTTAGGCTTAGGTGAGAGGTCTGGGTATGTGGCCCAGCTTGCACCCCTTCATCATTTGGATAGGAGTAACGGCCGATGTTGCCAAGATGACGGATTCATGCATATTGTTGTTCTACTTTGTAAGGTCCTCGAGAACAATTAATAAAATGACCGCATGCATCTCCCAGACGCAGAGACCTGGGGTCATCCTTCTTTTTCAAAAAAAAAAACGACATGACTCGTAACATTGTAAGGTACACACGAAGTTTACGATCCCTTTGACAAAAACAATGGAACACTACTATGCCATTGACTGAACATTTCCTAGAAGTCAGGTGGGGCCCTGTTGATGCAGGCCAGGTGTGATGCGGCTGCACGCCAAACACCTAAGCGGGTGCCAGCAACTCCCGGCCTGCCCACATGAGCCCGCCACAAACCCATAACCAAGTGAGTTTCACCAATTTTCACCAATTTTTTTAAAAAAAGGGATTTGCCCTCGCCTCTGCATCAGAACAATGCATACGGTCAAAATTATTAATAACCAAAAGGTCCGAAACAAGTCATCGTGTCTCGATCAAAGAACAAAAGAAGGCTCATCAAGAACTAAACAGTAAAAGAGAAGCCACAATCGGCCGGTAAACAAAGATAGGAACACTAAATGTCTATCCTATTACATGACCGCCATCCAAACCGGTTGAAAATAGCCCGAGCTACCATCTTCCATCGGGTAGATCCAGTAACCAAACGCTCTCTGGCCTGGTTGGAGTGAGTAGCGACCACATACGGATCAACGCAGTGGCTCGGAAAATAACCTGCAAAAAATAAATATTTGTTGTTCTGTTAAAGACCAAATCATTTCTGCAGTTCCAAACTGCCCATAATAAAGCACATACTCTTACACGAACGTGTCTCGCTGTTTCGAAATCTATCCCATCTAACCACGTCCCAAATAACGCATTGATAGAATTCGGTGGAGTAATGTTGAATGCTATGTGAACCGACCGCCACAAAATTTTTGCCAGAAGGCAATCAAGAAAGAGGTGTTTGATAGATTCATGTTGGTCGCAAAAGCTACATCTTGCAGATCCTGTCCAATTGCGTTTCGCTAAATTATCCTTAGTTAAAATAACTTGTTTAATGCCAAACCACATAAACACTTTGATTTTCAAAGGTACTTTGACTTTCCAAACATGCTTCGAAAGAGGAATCACGCTAGAATTGATAATATCCAAATACATGGATTTGACCAAAAACTCTTTGTTCTTAGTTAGTTTCCAGCATAACCAATCGGGCCGTTGAGACAGCTGAACATCCATCAATCTTCTTACAAGATTGAGCCAAGCTTCCCAACGGTTTCCCACTAGCGTCCTCCAAAATTGAATATTTAGCGGAGTGGACTGTAGTACTGTTGCAACGTACGCGTCTCTACGCTGAACAATGCTATATAAAGAAGGATATTGGAGTGCGAGGGGCGTCTCCCCTAGCCATGTATCCTCCCATAACCTCGTAGTGGTACCGTTTTCAACTATAAACCTTGTCCTGTTGAAAAAGAGTGATTTAACTCTCATCAATCCTTTTCAAAAAGGCGAATCAGTCGGCCTCACTGTCACCTGGGATAAGGTTCTAGAGTGAAGGTACTTGTTACGCAGGATCTGAGCCCATGTGGCCTCCGTCTCTGCAGAAAGCTTAAACAGCCACTTGCTAAGAAGACATCTATTCTCCACCTCCAAATTTTCAATACCTAGACCCCTTGGTCTTTCGGCCTACAAATGATATCCTATTTAGCAAGTCTGTACTTTGGTTTTAGTTCATCACTCTGCCAGAAGAAACGTGATCGATAGAAATCTAGCCTTTTTCAGACTCCAACAGGTACCTCGAAAAGGAGAGGAGAAACATAGGCATACTCGTGAGGACCGAATTAATAAAAATTAATCGGCCTCCATATGACATCAGCTTGCCCTTCCAGCAGCTCAGTTTCTTTTCAAATCGATCCTCAATGCACTTCTATTCTCTGTTGGTCAGCTTACGGTGGTGGATTGGTATACCTAAATATGTGAAAGGTAAAGCCCCCAATTCACACCCGAACAATTGTTTATGCATCTTGATCATCATTAGCTCTTCCAAAACAGAACAATTCGCTCTTATGGAAGTTAATCTTTAACCCGGTCAATTGTTTGAATAAGCATAACACCAGCTTCATGTTTCACGCTTTTGCCAAGTCATGCTTCATGAAGATGATAGTATCATCGGCGTACTGTAGGATGGATACACCTCCATCAACTAAGTGCGGAACGAGGCCACCTACCTGGCCCGCATCCTTAGCCCTTCCTATGAGAATTATCAACATATCGACCACTATGTTGAATAGAATAGGTGACATCGGTGTTGGGGAACGTACTAATTTCAAAAAATTTCCTACGCACACGCAAGATCATGGTGATGCATAGCAACGAGAGGGGAGAGTGTTGTCTACGTACCCTCGTAGACCGAAAGCGGAAGCGTTATATCAACGCGGTTGATGTAGTCGTACGTCTTCACGATCCGACCGATCCAAGCACCGTTACTCCGGCACCTCCGAGTTCTTGGCACACGTTCAGCTCGATGACGATCCCCGGGCTCCGATCCAGCAAAGCGTCGGGGAGGAGTTCCGTCAGCACGACGGCGTGGTGACGATCTTGATGTTCTACTGTCGCAGGGCTTCGCCTAAGCACCGCTACAATATGACTGAGGTGGAATATGGTGGAGGGGGGCACCGCACACGGCTAAGGAACGATCACGGAGATCAACTTGTGTGTCTATGGGGTGCCCCCTGCCCCCATATATAAAGGAGCAAGGGAGGGAGGAGGCCGGCCCTAGGTTTGGCGCGCCAAGGGGAGTCCTACTCCCACCGGGAGTAGGATTCCCCTTTTCCTAGTCCAACTAGGAATCCTTCCATGTAGGGGGAGTAGGAGAGAAGGAAAAGGAAGAGAGAAGGAGAAGGAAGGAAGGGGGCGCCCCCCTTTCCTAGTCCAATTCGGACTAGAGCAAGGGGAGGGGCGCGGCCACCTTTTGGTCCCTTTCTCTCCTTTCCCGTATGGCCCAATGAGGCCCAATACGAATTCCCGTAACTCTCCGGTACTCCGAAAAATACCCGAACCACTCAGAACCTTTCCGATGTCCGAATATAGTCGTCCAATATATCGATCTTTACGTCTCGACCATTTCGAGACTCCTCGTCATGTCCCCGATCTCATCCGGGACTCCGAACTCCTTCGGTACATTAAAACTCATAATAACTGTCATCGTAACCTTAAGCGTGCGGACCCTACGGTTCGAGAACAATGTAGACATGACCGAGACACATCTCCGGTCAATAACCAATAGCGGGACCTAGATGCCCATGTTGGCTCCTACATATTCTACGAAGATCTTTATCGGTCAGACCGCATAACAACATACGTCGTTCCTTTTGTCATCGGTATGTTACTTGCCCGAGATTCGATCGTCGGTATCCAATACCTAGTTCAATCTCGTTACCGTCAAGTCTCTTTACTCGTTCCGTAATACATCATCCCGCAACTAACTCATTAGTTGCAATGCTTGCAAGGCTTATGTGATGTGCATTACCGAGAAGGCCCTGAGATACCTCTCCGACATTCGGAGTGACAAATCCTAATCTTGAAATACGCCAACCCAACAAATACTTTCGGAGACACCTGTAGAGCTCCTTTATAATCACCCAGTTACGTTGTGACGTTTGGTAGCACACAAAGTGTTCCTACGGTAAACGGGAGTTGCATAATCTCATAGTCATAGGAACATGTATAAGTCATGGATAAAAGCAATAGCAACATAGTAAACGATCGGGTGCTAAGCTAATGGAATGGGTCATGTCAATCAGATCATTCAACTAATGATGTGATCCCGTTAATCAAATAACAACTCTTTGTTCATGGTTAGTAAACATAACCATCCTTGATTAACGAGCTAGTCAAGTAGAGGCATACTAGTGACACTCTGTTTGTCTATGTATTCACACATGTATTATGTTTCCGGTTAATACAATTTTAGCATGAATAATAAACATTTATTATGATATAAGGAAATAAATAATAACTTTATTATTGCCTCTAGGGCATATTTCCTTTAGTCTCCCACTTGCACTAGAGTCAATAATCTAGTTCACATCGCCATGTGATTTAATAGCAATAGTTCACATCACCATGTGATTAACACCCATAGTTCACATCGCCATGTGACCAACATCCAAAAAGGGTTTACTAGATTCAGTAATCTAGTTCACATCGCTATGTGATTAACACCCAAAGAGTACTAAGGTGTGATCATGTTTTGCTTGTGAGAGAATCTTAGTTAACGGGTCTTTCACATTTAGATCCGTTATGTATTTTGCAATTTTCTATGTCTACAATGCTCTGTACGGAGCTACTCTAGCTAATTGCTCCCACTTTCGATATGTATCTAGATCGAGACTTAGAGTCATCCAGATCGGTGTCAAAACTTGCATCGACGTAACCCTTTACGACGAACCTTTTGTTACTTCCATAATCGAGAAACATATCCTTATTCCACTAAGGATAATTTTGACCGCTGTCCAGTGATCTACTCCTAGATCACTATTGTACTCCTTTGCCAAACTCAGTGGTAGGGTATGTAATAGATCTGATACACAGCATGGCATACTTTATAGAACCTATGGCTGAGGCATAGGGAATGACTTTCACTCTCTTTCTATCTTCTGCCGTGGTCGGGTTTTGAGTCTTACTCAATTTCACACCTTGTTAAACAGGCAAGAACTCTTTCTTTGACTGTTCCATTTTGAACTACTTCAAAATCTTGTCAAGGTATGTACTCATTGAAAAAACTTATCAAGCGTCTTGATCTATCTCTATAGATCTTAATGCTTAATATGTCAGCAGCTTCACCGAGGTCTTTCTTTGACAAACTCCTTTCAAACACTCCTTTATGCTTTGCAGAATAATTCTACATTATTTCTGATCAACAATATGTCATTCACATATACTTATCAGAAATGCTGTAGTGCTCCGACTCACTTTCTTGTAAATACAGGCTTCACCGCAAGTCTGTATAAAACTATATGCTTTGATCAACTTATCAAAGCGTGTATTCCAACTCTGAGATGCTTGCACCAATCCATAGATGGATCGCTGGAGCTTGCATATTTTTGTTAGCACCTTTAGGATTGACAAAACCTTCTGGTTGCATCATATACAACTCTTCTTTAATAAATCCATTAAGGATTGTAGTTTTGTTATCCATTTGCCAGATTTCATAAAATGCGGCAATTGCTAACATGATTCGGACAGACTTAAGCATAGATACGGGTGAGAAACTCTCATCATAGTCAACACCTTGAACTTGTCGAAAACCTTTTGCGACAATTCTAGTTTTGTAGATAGTAACACTACTATCAGCGTCCGTCCTCCTCTTGAAGATCCATTTATTCTTAATTGTTGTCGATCATCGGGCAAGTCAACCAAAGTCCAAACTTTGTTCTCAGACATGGATCATATTTCAGATTTCATGGCCTCAAACCATTTCGCGGAATCTGGGCTCATCATCGCTTCCTCATAGTTCGCAAGTTCGTCATGGTCTAGCAACATGACTTCTAAAACAGGATTACCGTACCACTGTGGTGCGGATCTCACTCCGGTTTACCTACGAGATTCGGTAGTAACTTGATCTGAAGTTACATGATCATCATCATTAGCTTCCTCACTAATTGATGTAGTAGTCACAGGAACAGATTTCTTGTGATGAACTACTTTCCAATAAGGTAGATGGTACAATTACCTTATCAAGTTTTCTACTTTCCTCCCACTCACTTCTTTCGAGAGAAACTCCTTCTCTAGAAAGGATCCATTCTTAGCAACGAATGTCTTGCCTTCGGATCTGTGATAGAAGGTGTACCCAACTGTCTCCTTTGGGTATCCTATGAAGACATATTTCTCCGATTTGGGTTTGAGCTTATCAGGATGAAACTTTTTCACATAAGCATCACAACCCCTAACTTTAAGAAACGACAACTTTGGTTTCTTGCTAAACCACAGTTCATATAGTGTCATCTCAACGGATTTAGATGGTGCCCTTTTAAACGTGAATGCAGCTGTCTTTAATGCATGATCCCAAAACGGTATTGGTAAATCGGTAAGAAACATCATAGATTGTACTATATCCAATAAAGTACGGTTATGACGTTCGGACACACCATTATGTTGTGGTGTTCCAGGTGGCATGAGTTTGTGAAACTATTCTACATTGTTTTAATTGAAGACCAAACTCGTAACTCAAATATTCTCCTCCACGATCATATCGTAGAGACTTTTATTTTCTTGTTACGATGATTCTCCACTTCACTCTGAAATTCTTTGAACTTTTTAAATGTTTCAGACTTATGTTTCATCAAGTAGATATACCCATATCTGCTCAAATCATCTGTGAAGGTCAGAAAATAATGATACCTGTCGCGAGCTTTAATATTCATCGGACCACATACATCAGCATGTATGATTTCCAACAAATCTGTTGCTTGCTCCATTGTTCCGGAGAACGGTGTTTTAGTCATCTTGCCCATGAGGCATGGTTCGCAAGCATCAAGTGATTCATAATCAAGTGATTTCAAAAGCCCATCAGCATGGAGTTTCTTCATGCGCTTTACACCAATATGACTTAAACGGCGGTGCCACAAATAGATTGCACTATCATTATTAACTTCGCATCTTTTTGGTTTCAAATTTATGAATATGTGTATCACTACGATCGAGATCCAACAAACCATTTTTGTTGGTGTGTATGACCATAGAAGGTTTTATTCATGTAAACAGAACAACAATTGTTCTCTAACTTAAATGAATAACCGTATTGCAATAAACATGATCAAATCATATTTATGCTCAACGCAGACACCAAATAACACTTATTTAGTTTCAATACTAATCCCGAAAGTATAGGGAGATTGCGATGATGATCATATCAACCTTGGAACTACTTCCAACACACATCGTCACTTCACCCTTAACTAGTCTCTGTTCATTCTGCAACTCCCGTTTCGAGTTACTACTCTTAGCAACTGAACCAGTATCAAATACCGAGGGGTTGCTATGAACACTAGTAAAATACACATCAATAATCTGTATATCCAATATACCTTTGTTCACTTTGCCATCCTTCTTATCCGCCAATCACTTGGGGTAGTTCCGCTTCCAGTGACCAGTCCCTTTGCAGTAGAAGCACCCAGTCTCAGGCTTAGGTCCAGACTTGGGCTTCTTCACTTGAGCAGCAACTTGCTTACTGTTCTTCTTGAAGTTCCCCTTTTTTCCTTTGCCCTTTTCTTGAAACTAGTGATCTTGTCAACCATCAACACTTGATGCTCTTTCTTGATTTCTACCTTCATCGATTTCATCATCATGAAAAGCTTGGGAGTCTTTTTCGTCATCCCTTGCATACTATAGTTCATCACGAAGTTCTAATAACTTGGTGATGGTGACTAGAGAATTCTGTCAATCACTATCTTATCTGGAAGATTAACTCCCACTTGATTCAAGCGATTGTAGTACCCAGACAATCTGAGCACATGCTCACTAGTTGAGCGATTCTCCTCCATCTTTTAGCTATAGAACTTGTTGGAGACTTCATATCTCTCAACTCGGGTATTTGCTTGAAATATTAACTTCAACTCCTGGAACATCTCGTATGGTCCATGACGTTCAAAACGTCTTTGAAGTCCCGATTCTAAGCCGTTAAGCATGGTGCACTAAACTATTAAGTAGTCATCATATTGAGCTAGCAAAACGTTCATAACGTCTGCATCTGCTCCTGCAATAGGTCCGTCACCTAGCGGTGCATCAAGGACATAATTCTTCTGTGCAACAATGAGGATAAACCTCAGATAACGGATCCAATCCGCATCATTGCTACTAACATTTTTCAACACAATTTTCTCTAGTAACATATCAAAATAAACACAGGGAAGCAACAACGCGAGCTATTGATCTACAACATAGATATGCTAATACTACCAGGACTAAGTTCATGATAAATTAAAGTTCAATTAATCATATTACTTAAGAACTCCCACTTAGATAGATATCCCTCTAATCCTCTATGTGATCACGTGATCCAAATCAACTAAACCATAACCGATCATCACGTGAAATGGATTAGTCTTCAATGGTGAACATCATTATGTTGATCATATCTACTATATGATTCACGCTCGACCTTTCGGTCTCCGTGTTCCGAGGCCATATCTGCATATGCTAGGCTCGTCAAGTATAACCCGAGTATTCTGCGTGTGCAAAACTGGCTTGCACCCGTTGTAGATGGACGTAGAGCTTATCACACCCGATCATCACGTGGTGTCTGGGCACGACGAACTTTGGCAACGGTGCATACTCAGGGAGAACACTTCTTGATAATTTAGTGAGAGATCATCTTATAATGCTACCGTCAATCAAAGCAAGATAAGATGCATAAAAAGATAAACATCACATGCAATCAATATAAGTGATATGATATGGCCATCATCATCTTGTGCTTGTGATCTCCATCTCCGAAACACCGTCATGATCACCATCGTCACCGGCGCGACACCTTGATCTCCATCGTAGCATCGTTGTCGTCTCGCCAATCTTATGCTTCTACGACTATCGCTACCGCTTAGTGATAAAGTAAAGCATTACAGGGCGATTGCATTGCATACAATAAAGCGACAACCATACGGCTCCTGCCGGTTGCCGATAACTCGGTTACAAAACATGATCATCTCATACAATAAAATTTAGCATCATGTCTTGACCATATCACATCACAACATGCCCTGCAAAAACAAGTTAGACGTCCTCTACTTTGTTTGTTGCAAGTTTTACGTGGCTGCTACGGGCTTAAGCAAGAACCAATCTCACCTACGCATCAAAACCACAACGATAGTTTGTCAAATAGACTCCGTTTTAACCTTCGCAAGGACCGGGCGTAGCCATACTCGGTTCAACTAAAGTTGGAGAAACTGACACCCGCCAGCCACCTGTGTGCAAAGCACGGCGGTAGAACCAGTCGCGCGTAAGCGTACGCGTAATGTCGGTCCGGGCCGCTTCATCCAACAATACCGCCGAACCAAAGTATGACATGCTGGTAGGCAGTATGACTTATATCGTCCACAACTCACTTGTGTTCTACTCGTGCATATAACATCAAACCATAAAAACCTAGGCTCTGATACCACTGTTGGAGAACGTAGTAATTTCAAAAAATTTCCTACGCACACGCAAGATCATGGTGATGCATAGCAACGAGAGGGGAGAGTGTTGTGTACGTACCCTCGTAGACCGAAAGTGGAAGCGTTATATCAACGCGGTTGATGTAGTCGTACGTCTTCACGATCCGACCGATCCAAGCACCGTTACTCCGGCACCTCCGAGTTCTTGGCACACGTTCAGCTCGATGACGATCCCCGGGCTCTGATCCAGCAAAGCATCGGGGAGGAGTTCCGTCAGCACGACGGCGTGGTGACGATCTTGATGTTCTACTGTCGCAGGGCTTCGCCTAAGCACCGCTACAATATGACTGAGGTGGAATATGGTGGAGGGGGGCACCGCACACGGCTAAGGAACGATCACGAAGATCAACTTGTGTGTCTATGGGGTGCCCCCTGCCCCCATATATAAAGGAGCAAGGGAGGGAGGAGGCCGGCCCTAGGTTTGGCGCGCCAAGGGGAGTCCTACTCCCACCGGGAGTAGGATTCCCCTTTTCCTAGTCCAACTAGGAATCCTTCCATGTAGGGGGAGTAGGAGAGAAGGAAAAGGAAGAGAGAAGGAGAAGGAAGGAAGGGGGCGCCCCCCTTCCCTAGTCCAATTCGGACTAGAGCAAGGGGAGGGGCGCGGCCACCTTTTGGTCCCTTTCTCTCCTTTCCCGTATGGCCCAATGAGGCCCAATACGAATTCCCGTAACTCTCCGGTACTCCGAAAAATACCCGAACCACTCAGAACCTTTCCGATGTCCGAATATAGTCGTCCAATATATCGATCTTTACGTCTCGACCATTTCGAGACTCCTCGTCATGTCTCCGATCTTATCCGGGACTCCGAACTCCTTCGGTACATCAAAACTCATAATAACTGTCATCGTAACCTTAAGCGTGCGGACCCTACGGTTCGAGAACAATGTAGACATGACCGAGACACATCTCCGGTCAATAACCAATAGCGGGACCTAGATGCCCATATTGGCTCCTACATATTCTACGAAGATCTTTATCGGTCAGACCGCATAACAACATACGTCGTTCCTTTTGTCATCGGTATGTTACTTGCCCGAGATTCGATCGTCGGTATCCAATACCTAGTTCAATCTCGTTACCGTCAAGTCTCTTTACTCGTTCCGTAATACATCATCCCGCAACTAACTCATTAGTTGCAATGCTTGCAAGGCTTATGTGATGTGCATTACCGAGAAGGCCCTGAGATACCTCTCCGACATTCGGAGTGACAAATCCTAATCTTGAAATACGGCAACCCAACAAATACTTTCGGAGACACCTGTAGAGCACCTTTATAATCACCCAGTTACGTTGTGACGTTTGGTAGCACACAAAGTGTTCCTACGGTAAACGGGAGTTGCATAATCTCATAGTCATAGGAACATGTATAAGTCATGGATAAAAGCAATAGCAACATACTAAACGATCGGGTGCTAAGCTAATGGAATGGGTCATGTCAATCAGATCATTCAACTAATGATGTGATCCCGTTAATCAAATAACAACTCTTTGTTCATGGTTAGTAAACATAACCATCTTTGATTAACGAGCTAGTCAAGTAGAGGCATACTAGTGACACTCTGTTTGTCTATGTATTCACACATGTATTATGTTTCCGGTTAATACAATTCTAGCATGAATAATAAACATTTATCATGATATAAGGAAATAAATAATAACTTTATTATTGCCTCTAGGGCATATTTCCTTCAATCGGATCTCCTTGCTTCAGTCCTTTATGTGTTTGGAAGTAGTGACCTATGTCATCATTCACTTTAATCTCAACACTCCCTTTTTGCGTGAAAGATTCTACCTGGTTTCTCCAGGCCTGATCAAACCCTTTCATACGCAAAGCCTATTGAAGGAAAGGCCATTTGACCTTATCGTATGCTTTCTCAAAGTCCACTTTGAAAACAACCCCGTCTATTTTTTCGTGTGGATTTCATGGAGCGTTTCATGTAGGACGACAACCCCTTCTAGGATGTTTCTGTCCGGCATGAAAGCAGTCTGGGACGGTTGCACCACAGAGTGCGCAATTTGCCTGAGTCTATTGGTCCCGACCTTGGTGAAAATTTTGAAACTTACATTAAGAAGACAAATAGGCCTGAACTGCTCAATACGAACGGCCCCTGTCTTCTTAGGCAGTAAAGTTATCGTTCCAAAATTTAATTGAAACAACTGAAGCTGTCCAGAGAATAAATCGTGGAACATCGGAAGCAAATCCCATTTGATAATGGGTCAACACTTTTTATAAAACTCTGCCGGAAAACCATCCGGCCCTGAAGCCTTATTGTTCTTCATTTGTGAAATGGCCTCAAACACCTATTTCTCCGTAAATGGGGCGGTTAATATATCATTCTCGTCCGCCGCAAGTTGAGGGACATCCTCAACCATGGACTCATCTAAGGATACGAAGTTATCCTTCGGAGGTCCAAACAGCTGCTTATAGTAATCTGTTATATAAACTTTTTAGGTTTTCCTGTCCTAAAAATTGTCCCCTCATCCCGCTCAAGCTGAAATATTCTTTTCTTTCGGTGTTTCACCGATTGCAGCAACAAAGCATACAACAAACAACACTTTAGATGGTGCATAGCAGAATATACATTTGTTTCAGATAAACCTGATAGTAAACATCAACATGAGGATAGCATAATCCATTCCTTCTTCCAACAGCAAAATGCAGTTTGATGCTAGCATTGCTCCCATTGATCAAAATACAGTTTAGATGAGCCCTTACTATTGAAAACAACTTACTGCTGACAACAACACATATATGAGGTGTTCAACAAGTTCACATAATGCTGCTCAATACAAGTGTCAGCAATGAGAAAGGCTAAAAAAAGGCTTTTATCCAGGCCAATTCGGGTAGGCAGTGGACGTTTTTTTTAAAGGCCAGGCAGTGGGCGCCTGTGACGGCGAATAAGATCCACCCGCGTGTAGGATTTCTCAAAAAAAAAAAAAAAACGCACGTAGGGCGATCTTGTGACACCAAGACAACCACGTTTGTCTCATTTCCCAAAGAAAAAAAGAAAAACCAAGGCAACTACGTCTGGCCGAGCACGACCAGTTTGACCGTGGCACGGGCAGTCCGACCCCTTCCTTTGTTCCTACTCCAGGTGAGCCCTCCTGCCCTACCCCCGTCGGCGAAGATGAACGTGCGGCAGACGGCGCAGATGCGTCAGGTCGACAGTGGCGCCGGCGGGATGCCGCCGCGGCAGCCGCAGATGCAGGGCGTGGTGGGCCTCGCCGCGGCGGCCGACCCCGAGTTTGTCGCGCTGCGCGCCTTTATCCGACAGGAAATGTAAGCACTCGTCGCTTCTCTTTGCCCCCATTGGGAATTAGTAGACCACTTCGAGAGAAGTCATAATTATCACTGTAGCAGTAATATTACTCGCTGAAGCCCTTGAGAGGAATTTTACTGTGTAAGAGCATCTTCAAAAGCCGCCCAACGCGCCGCGCGCTAAAAACTACTTTGCCGCCCGGGTTTCGCCAGGTTTTGCGTGGCCTGCAACGCTGACTCCAACAGCCGCGGTAAAATGCAGCGCGCGCGACTGGCCGGGCATTGCATATATTACATTTTGGACACAAATGGATTTCAAACATTCAAAATGCAATGAACATGACATATAAATTTCACACAAACAAATTGATGAATAAAAGTTCATGCCCATAAGTTTAAAATCATGCCCACAAGTTCATCCATCTGCCGCCTTGTTCTTCTTCGCGGATGTCTTGCCCTTCTTCGGCCGCGCCGCATTGGGGAGCTTCGAGGGGGCGGCGGCGGCGCGAGCCGCCCGCCGCTGTGGTCATCCGCAGCGGCATGAGGAGGCCGCGCGCGAGGCCGATGCTCGAAGGAGCTCCGGCGATGGCGAAGCCAATGCTCCCTGCGCCAGGGTTTCCGACGGCGGCGGCGGCGGGGGGGGGGGGTAGGAGTCACGGCTGTAGGATGGGGTGAGCGGGGTGCCGGCGCGTGCGTCCATCGGGGCAAGTTCGCCGGCGCCGGCGCGCGCGGGGCGAAGGTGGCGGGGAGGAGAGAGTGCGGCGCGAGCGCTCGTGTGTGCCGCGCGCGGAAGCCGGCGCCCCAAATAAATAGAGCGAGTTGGCATTTCGGACCCCGCGCCCAACTACATATTCCCTGAGCGCGCGCCTGCTGGAGCTTGTCTACAGGTTGCGCGTGCGCTAAAATAGCAAAATTTGCAGCGCGGCGCTTATTTAGCACGGCTGTTGGAGATGCTCTAACACTCCTATGATCTTAATACTAAACAGCACCGTCAAGTTTAGGGTGACGACGTTATTTCATTCCCTAGAATTATTGGCAAAGGTGATCAATCATAGATAGAGACTATCAAAGTTGATGACTTCCGCCTGCATATAAATTTTGGAAATCTGGGGATGCAGTTGAGTCCTTTTGTTATTAGTTACCAGAATTTATTTACGCAATCAAAGTTGATGGTCTGAATCTGATATAGTGTCGGCTAACATTGCGGTACATTTTTTCTTTTATTTGATAGCTGCTCTTGAATCCGCAGATTGCAGTATATAGAAACGAGACCATTGTCAGCTCACGGGCGGCGTCTGCTGCCAGGGATTGAGAAGCAGCTGGAGTATACCTTGTATAGAAAATTTCCAAACAAGGTGTTGCTCTCTTTTCTGTTTCTTTTGTATATGTAGATTAGTTTCGACCAACCAAGTTCATTTCCGAGCAAAAATAATGTTTGCTGTCTCCTCCTTTCTTGGACAGATGGAGTACTACAAAATGGCGAAAGGGCCAATTGAGCCGACAGCATCGACAAAACCAACAATTGTCAAGACAGATAGCATCTTCCACTTGCCGTGGGATGATGATTCCGACACCTGGTATCACGCAAGGCTCAAGTGAAACTTCTACAATGTCTTATCTAACATACAACATGGATACTTCATCTGGTGCCGGCTTGGTTCCACGGAGTGCCAATAGTGGTACCTCGCTGCAAGGTATAGATAGTTTTACTGATAGTGTGCTCATATCATATCCTTAGGGCTGTTACTTTAAATTGAAATTATTCTGTAGGCATGCTGTGGGGCTTCTAGCCTAGAAATCCAATGACAGCAGCAAAATTGACAAAAATCAACTTGTGTTTAGCCTTTCTATTCAGAAAAAGAAAACCCATCCACTAAGTAGCTATTCTCTGACAGAAGTGCTTCAAGTAAAATGTAAAACTGAAAGCTGTATCATCAGAATTTTGCATTATGCTCTTACAGACTCTTAATTTCCATTCTTTTCTGGGAATGACATAGTATCAGTTCGAAATGTGATCTCACAATGATCAGTCCCACAGTGTTTTCCCATATTCATCTATCACATCTTCCAAATAGACTATTTAGTCTTGGAGGGTCTTTTCTTCTAATTTGCCTGACCGTATTTTCTCATTTACTGATTTGTATCTGTTGTCCTTCTTCCAGGGGGAGCTCCTGATGAGCATATGAACACAATGTTGTCTCAGGGGATACTCCCTACACAACATGGTCGGCCTAGAGCGTCCAACGACAACCTCGTAATAAACACAGTAGACACACCTGAAACCAACAAACTCTTGGTAAGAACTCTACACTATGTTTATGCTTTACCAATACCAAATATGGTACTCTAGTTACTATATTCCTAATGCTTGGCTAAAATCTACAGCCTAAGGTGACTCAGGTATTCCCTGCACCTTCGAAGGATCTCCCAAAGGAACCAAAGTTCAGCTGCCCAGTCTGCATGAACGAGTTGGTCCATGCGTCGTCGACTATCTGCGGCCACATCTTCTGTCAGAAGTGCATCGAGGCCTCCATCCAGGCTCAGAGCAAGTGCCCTACCTGCCGTAGGATGCTGACCGTGAACAGTTTTCACCGTATCTACCTCCCAACCATGGACTGAAATGATCCAGCCATTCGAGAGGTGTGGTGAGCATCGACATCTGAACCTTCGCCTCATCGGCATTTAGCTGATTCTGTCTTAACTATTCTTCACAGGGTTATATCATTAGCATTCAGTTTTTGCCGAACAGTTTAACAAGTGCTCGAGTAGTAGTTAATAATCTGCATCCTTGGTGGCAATTGGTAAAGGTTTAAAGGATACGTATTGTGAACTTCATCTGCAAAGAAATGTCAAAAATATTTTCATCTTAGGGTATATGGTGGTCGCTGTGTGCATCGCTCGATGCAGAGGCCGGGGTTATCATCCTTTTCTAAAAAAGGGTATATGGTGGTGTTCACCCACTCTAGAAATATGTGTTTGTGCAGTCAAGAAGATTTCGGCTTTGTGTTGTCCCTCTCAAAGTATATACGAAAAGCAGGCCTAATTCCTTGAGATTGTTTACCTTACGTGTGTGTTGGCTTGCACATTTGTTGTACCATTCCATGAACATTATACATATAGATATAGTAATGTTTTTACACGCAGATCTACCTGCTGCTAAGGTTTTGGGTACCGAGCGAAAAAATTGGTTACCAGGCGGTAACCGCAAATCCCAGTACCTCATGAAAAATCACCTTACCGGGCAAGAAATCCTGAATTTTTGAATCTGAATTTGAATGATTTTTTTTCAGATTCAAATTTATTCAAAAAAATTCGTTCGGTAACCGCCTTGTATTTTTCTGTTACTGCGGTAACCAAAAATCTTGGTGCCCCATGGGATTTCTTTTCATCCGGGATCCAATCACGAGCTAGATTAAGATTCTTGATCACGGACAAAAAGTCATCTAGTTCATGGTCTTGCCAAATCATTGTCCTGCAGAGAAGTCATCATAGCCGGAAGAGCCGCGGATCCAAAATTGCGACCTCTTTCAACATGAGCTGCGGTGCATCACCCTCGACGTCAAGGGTACATTGGTGGCGTGTTCGTGTGCAAACACAACCTAGGTCCATCCCAAAGCACTGCAATGGTGCAATGCCTATGGTGACCATTGGCAATGGCATGAAAATATGCTGATGTAATGTAGGAGGCGTGGCAGGCTGACCTGGACAGTATAGGGTTGCACTGTCATTTCATAAACCTAATTTTCAAATGCATGAAGTATGTCTTCTTTGTTGTTAACATTAATGCCCAACCTTTTCACCGCTTTCGAGGCACTCAAAGGTATCCAACAATGTTATATGTTATCGCCGTATCTTGTCACCCTTGTTGTCAATGAACTGTCACTTCATCTACAAGAAGCCTTTAATTCTAATCGTTTGGAAGGTATCCTGCCCCCCATACATTTCTCAATGTTTTGTGAATTACTTGATTGTTTGAAGTAGGGCGTTTAAAGGTTGATTTGTTTGGATGGATAATCCTAGCCATAATAGGAGCCACCCTAATGGCATGTGCCTTAGCTAGGATATGAAAGATCACGTTAATAACCATGATCGGCCTGAACTATCAGATATCCGTCACTCCAACTACCTTTGGGATTAACGCTATGACACCATAGTTCAAACGTGAGGCATCAAGCACCCCGACATAAAAATCTTGGAAAATGTCCATCATCACCCCTTTGATGGCACTCCAAAATTTCAAAAAGAATCATACATGCAAACCATCGGGACCAGGCACCGAATCCAGACGCATGAACAAGATAGTGGCTTCAACATCATTTTTCATGTACGGGAGGAGGAGGGCATTCTCTGCTTCTGACACCTTGTCGTCCCCAGTCCACATGTCCGGGTGCAACCCCACCCCTCCCCTAGGTTGTCACTGGAATAGATCTTTGTAAAAGTTGTCTCAACCTTGTCATGGAGCAACCTAGGTCTATCCCAAAGCACTGAAATGGTGCAACACCTACGGAGACCATTGGCAATGGCACAAAAATACACTGATGTACTGGCAGAGGCGTGGTGGCTGACCTGGACTGTAAAGGGTTTCATTGTCATTTACGAAAAAGGCTTCTGCCCCGCTTTATAGATAAAGCCCAACATCCAACATGGTTCAACCACAACACACACACACGCACAAGTCTGAACAAGGCAAGAAGTCATAAGGGTTAATGCTGAGGGCACAGCTCAACAAGCCCTGAAAAGCAGAAAAAAAGGCACGCACACGGAGGGTGCTGCACAACATATAGTCTGGCTCCGGAGGTGGAGGGGGGAGCGGGGGTGCCAAGCTGAAGGCCATCGATCGAAGGTCGGCGATGAGGTTGTTGATGCCGTCCCGGTCCTGGGGGCGGCTAAGCGGCCCCCAGAGCTGCAAGTAACCACACATTTTAAAAATGGCGTCAGTAGCACGTCGAAGAGGGACCTTCTGGATGACAAGCTTATTGCGGACGGTCCAGAGCGTCCAGGCGAGGACCCCAACACAGAGCCATCTGAGATGGCGGTAGCGAGGGGGGAGGCATGGATTTCAGCAAGCATGTCAGGGAAGTTGGTGTTACACCACTGACCCCCAACTGTCTCGCGGAAGCAGGACCAGAGGAACTGGGCCGTAGGACACGCGAAGAAGATGTGGTTAGCATCCTCCACCGTGTCGCACAAGGGGCACATCCCATTCCCAGGTCCATTACGCTTACGGACCTCCACGCCAGTTGGGAGGCGACCGCGAATCCATTGCCATAAGAAGATCCGGATCTTCAGGGGCAGGCGGATATCCCAGATCAAACTAAAGGGTTCGGGGGCCGTCGAGGGGGCGATGGCCGCATAGAGGGATTTGGTGGAAAAGCAGCCAGAAGGCTCTAGCCGCCAAGTCGATACATCTGGGGAGCCAACGCCGTCCATAGGGAGGAGGGCGATGTCCTGCATAAGGGTGTCCCAGGCAGCGACTTCTGGAGGGCCGAAGGGGTGGCGGAAGGCGAGGCGCCCTAAGTCAATAAGGGCCGCCTCGACAGAGGTACGAGGGCCAGCTGCAATTGTGAAGAGCGCAGGGAATCGCGCGGCCAAGGGGGAATCCCCAAGCCATCGGTCAAACCAGAACATGGTCGAAGATCTGGTACCAACCGCTATGGAAGTGCCAATTCGGAGCACCGGAAGCAACTGGACAACGGCCTGCCAGAACTGGGAACCGCCCGAGCGCTGACAGAAGGCAAGGGGCTGTCCCCGAAGATATTTGTTCCGGATGATGGTGAGCCAGAGACCTCCGACGCCATTGGCGATGCGCCAGAGTGAAAGTGCAACTATCCCTAGGTGGTTTTGGTAATTCATAACAACATATAGCTCATTGAGCTAATGCTATTCCAAGATAATTATTTCAGGAAAGCTCAATGATTGGCATGGCATGGATGGTGAAAGTGGAACCCTCAAAATGCTAAGGACAAAGGATTGGCTAAAGCTTCAAGCTCAAGACTCTTCATTTTTATATTTTAGTGATCCAAGATCACATTGAGTCCATAGGAAAAGCCAATACTATCAAGGAGGGATGAGGTGTTGCTTAATGAGCCTTTTGCTTCATGTGCTTAATGATATGCTCCAAAATCCTCAGCTACTTTCCCATATCCACAAATGACCTAAACTCCAAGCCAAACTCGGTCCTACCGATTATTTCCATCCGGCGCCACCGAGTTTCACATGTCATAAGCCACTGCCAAACCCTAGCAATTCGGTTCTACCGATAGGGATCTCGGTTTCACCGAGATGGGATTGCAATCTCTCTGTTTCCTTTTCGTAACGTTTCGGTCTCACCGAAAGAGTGGATCGGTCCCACCGAGATTGCAATGTAAACTCTCTGTTTCCCCTTTGTAACTTTTCGGTCTCACCGAAAGAGCAAATCGGTCCCACCGAGTTTACCTGACCAACTCTCTGGTTAGCTAATTACCAAAATCGGTCTCACCGAGTTTGTGTAATCGGTCTCACTGAGATTACGTTATGCCCTAACCCTAACCATATCGGTCCTACCGAGTTGCATGTCAGTCCCACCGAAAATCTCTAACGGTCACTAGGTTTACTATTTCGGTCCGACCGAGTTTGTTGATTCGGTCCCACCGAGATTGGTAAATTGTGTGTAACGGTTGGATTTTGTGTGGAGGCTATATATACCCCTCCACCTCCTCTTCATTCATGGAGAGAGCCATCAGAACACATCTACACTTCCAACTCATATGTTCTTTGAGAGAACCACCTACCCTTGTGTT
The DNA here is from genome assembly GCA_032464435.1 of Aegilops umbellulata. Taxonomy (NCBI): domain Eukaryota; kingdom Viridiplantae; phylum Streptophyta; class Magnoliopsida; order Poales; family Poaceae; genus Aegilops; species Aegilops umbellulata. The sequence continues at coordinate 495,215,809 of CP136056.1, forward strand.
GAGGCCAAGATATTCCATTCCTACCATATGAACCTTGATCTCTAGCCTTCCCCAAGTTGCTTTCCACTCAAATCTTCTTTCCACCAAATCCAAATCTTGTGAGAGAGAGTTGAGTGTTGGGGAGACTATCATTTGAAGCACAAGAGCAAGGAGTTCATCATCAACACACCATTTGTTACTTCTTGGAGAGTGGTGTCTCCTAGATTGGCTAGGTGTCACTTGGGAGCCTCCGACAAGATTGTGGAGTTGAACTAAGGAGTTTGTAAGGGCAAGGAGATCGCCTACTTCGTGAAGATCTACCGCTAGTGAGGCAAGTCCTTCATGGGCGATGGCCATGGTGGGATAGACAAGGTTGCTTCTTCGTGGACCCTTCGTGGGTGGAGCCCTCCGTGGACTCGCGCAACCGTTACCCTTCGTGGGTTGAAGTCTCCATCAACGTGGATGTAGGATAGCACCACCTATCCGAACCATGGGAAAAACATCCGTGTCTCCAATTGCGTTTGAATTCTCCACACCCTTCCCTTTACATTCTTGCAAGTTGCATGCTTTACTTTCCGCTGCTATATACTCTGTGCATGCTTTCTTGAATTGTGTGGTGATTGCTTGACTTGTCCTAAAGTTGCTAAAATCTGCCAAGAACTAAAATTGGGAAAAGGCTAAGTTTTTATTTGGTCAAGTAGTCTAATCACCCCCCTCTAGACATACTTCCGATCCTACAAGTGGTATCAGAGCTTTGGTCTCCATTTGCTTTGATTTCCATAGCTTTTGGTGGTCATAGCCTTGGTTTCACAACCTAGGAGAGTATGGCGTCTAGCGAGGGAAATTATCACCGTAGAGGTCCTTACTTTGATGGTACTAATTTTGCTAGTTGAAAGCATAAAATGAAAATGCATATTCTTGGACATAACCCCACCGTTTGGGCTATTGTGTGTGTTGGTTTGCAAGGTGACTTCTTCAACGGGAAAGAACCAAACCGTGAAGCTACCGCGGATGAGTTGAAGATGCTACAATACAACGCTCAAGCTTGTGATATTCTCTTCAACGGATTGTGCCCCGAAGAATTCAACAAAATCAGCCGTCTTGAGAATGCAAAGGAAATTTGGGATACTTTGATTGATATGCACGAAGGTACCGACTCCGTCAAGGAATCAAAATTGGATGTGCTTCAAAGTCAACTTGACAAGTTCAAAATGAAGGATGGTGAAGGTGTCGCTGAAATGTACTCTAGGCTTGCTCTCATCACAAACGAGATTGCCGGCTTAGGGAGTGAAGAGATGACCGACAGATTCATCATCAAGAAGATCCTAAGAGCCTTGGATGGAAAATATGATACCGTGTGCACATTGATCCAAATGATGCCCAATTACAAAGATCTCAAGCCAACGGAGGTCATTGGAAGAATTGTTGCTCATGAGATGTCGCTCAAGGATAAAGAGGAACTTCACAACAAATCAAGTGGTGCCTACAAAGCCTCATGTGAAGTCCCCACATCATCAAGCGAGAAACAAAACTTCAACGAAGAATTGAGCCTAATGGTGAAGAACTTCAACAAGTTCTACAAGAGTAGAAGCAAAGATAGAAGCTCCAAGTCAAGGTCCTACAATGACAAAAGATCTTCTAGTCGAGAGCGAAACTGCTACAATTGTGGAAGACACGGACACTATTCAAATGAGTGTACGGCTTCCTAGAAAAGAAGAGAAGATTCTCCAAAAAGAAGAGGCAAAAGAGAAGAATCACCATCAAGAGAGAGAAGGAGTGGAGATGATTGTTATGAACAAAGATACTCACGGAGGAGCAAGGATTCGGAAAGAAAGGAAAAATCATCAATGAGCTACACAAAACGAAGACATCAAGCTCATGTTGGTGAATGGGTATCCGGCTCCGACTCGGAGAACCACTCCGAGAGAAGTTATCACTCCGATTCCGAATATACTCAAGATGAAGGTGTTGCCGGTCTAGCACTTGTGTCAACCAACTCCTATGACATATTTGACTCACCAAATGAAGGAATTGGAAGATGCTTCATGGCCAAAGGTCCTAAGGTAACTCACCCTGAGTATGTTGATTTCAATAGTGATGAAGATGACTTGTTAGGTGATGATGATTTAGTTGTTGACAACTCTAGTGATGAATACTATGATGAAACATCAATTAATCATGCTAATTAAGAGAAAACGAATGACAATGATAAGGAGAAAATTGAGGCTCTAACTAAAGAACTAAACACTCTTAAGTTAGCTCATGAAACTATCTTCGAAGATCATCGAGAACTTTTAAGATCTCATGAGAAGTTACGCTTTGAAAAGCTCAATCTTGAGCAAGAACATGAGTTTTTAAAGGCAATCAATGATGATCTTCGCATGAAAAGTTCTTCTTACATTGCCAAGCGTTTACTCTTATCCACTTACATGCATCAAGTCAAGTCTAATAACAAGAACAAGAAAGATTCTTCCTCTAGTTGTAACAATGATCATGTTAAATCCAATATTGTTGCTTCTAGTAGTTATCTTGATTCCACTAACGATTCTCTTAGCCAAGTTACACTTGAGCAAGAAAATAGCTTATTGAAGGGAATCATAGATAAATGAGTGTACAAAAGCCTTGCCGGAAGTAAGCAATTCGAGGGGATTGTACGCAAGCAAGGAAGGCACCAGAAGAATCAAGGTGTTGGTTTTGAACGAAAGTTCAATGCCAATGGAGTTGAGTGGGAAGAAGATCAATACCCCAAGACAAAGTTTGTTCCTCGACAAGAGAAGTATGATTCTACTTCTTTCAAGGGGACACAAACTCAAGATGATCTTCCACCACAAGACTACAAGCAAAAAGGCAAGGACAAGCTTCAAGAGGAAATTGATGCATTTGAAGAAGCTCCTAAGACCTTAGTCAAGTGGATTCCCAAGACTACTTCAAGTTCCACTTCATCAAGTACGACTACAACTCCAAGGATTCCCATCAAGATGGTGTGGATCCAAAAGAAGAAGAACTAGAGAGTTCTTGAGGGTGACTCCGCCAACATACTTCACTCTTATCATTTTGGCAAGAACAAGTGCAATCATCTTCCATATCTTGCACTAGTTCAAGGAGTCACAAACCCTCTTGTTGGTAAGACAAGGGACAAGGTAACCTAAAAGCTTTCATAGACATCATCTTGTGTGTGCATCACTCTATGTCTATGGATATCCTTGTTTGTTCCTTGTGGGACTAACCCACGTAGGTATTGAAAGTGCAATTCACTCAAAAGGATAGCTCCAAGTGATCTACATTGAGCATCCACATCTTCAACATCTACATGAAGTCATAATCGACAAAACCCAAGGTTAGTTCATCCCTCTTAAGGGGGGATATCACATCTAGGGGGAGCTTTACTCTAAGACTTGAGTTAAAGCAACTCTAATGATGTGAACACAACTATGCTTTATGTAAAAGTGGTAACCCCACTTGAGCTTAAACGATGAGTATGACCTATGATCAAATGTTCTCATTTGACTCCTATGTCAATATACTCATATATAGATGACCTAGTCATCGCCAATTGCTTGATAGATGCTAGAATTGGTTGTGCATGCTTTGTCACATATTTCAATTGCCATTTCACTACTAGGAAAAGGGCTATAGATGGAATTAACACTAATGGCGCACCAGACATGTGGTGCGCCATTACTATATACTAATGGCGCACCATGTGTTGGTACGCCATTAGTGTCCAAATACTAATGGCGCACCACATCCACGGTGCGCCATTAGTAAAAATATTTTTTTTAATTTTTTTTTTCAAAACTACTAATGGCGCACCGTGGCATGGTGCGCCATTACTAGTTGAACTAGTAATGGCGCACCACATCCACGGTGCGCCATTAGTATAAAAAAATTTGTAAAACTTTTTTTTGATTTTTTTTCAAAACTACTAATGGCGCACCGTGGGGTGGTGCGCCATTACTAGTTCAAACTAGTAATGGCGCACCATGCCACGGTGCGCCATTAGTAACTTGGCCACCACTTCCACCGAATGCACCCCCCCCCCGTGGATCGCCTTTTCAGTTTAAAAATAAATAAAAGAAAATGATGAAAATGTCAAAAAAATAAAAGAAAATAAGTTTCCCATGTGATATGTGGTTAGTTGTTGGGAAAATTTGCAAATATGAATTTCGACTTCATTTGCAAAATCTTGCGAGAATTTGTAAAAATGGGTATAACTTTTGCATACTAACTCGGATGAAAAAGTTTTTTATATGAAAAATCATCTACTCGAAAAGTTACATCCAAATTTAACCGGGGGAACCCCGTTAAACATTTTCAAAATCCTCAAAAACCTAACAGAAAAAAAGATACGGGGCTTTTAAGATCTGGAGAGGCAAAAAAAAATCAAAAAAATTCAAACTTACTAATGGCACACCTACCCATGGTGCGCCATTACTATCTTCCCGCCTTCAAAATTCAAAATAAGTCAAAAAAAAATAAAAAAAAAGTTACTAATGGCGCACCTGCCCATGGTGCGCCATTAGTATCTTCCCGCCTTTAAAATTCAAAATAAATCAAAAAAATAAAAAAAAAGTTACTAATGGCGCACCTGCCCATGGTGCGCCATTAGTATCTTCCCGCCTTCAAAATTCAAAATAAATCAAAAAAATAAAAAAAAGTTACTAATGGCGCACCTGCCCGCGGTGCGCCATTAGTATGCCGTATATATGGCTGGCTGTGGTCCTCTCCTCCTTATCTCTTCATTTCACCTCTCCTACACTCCATCTCCTCCTCTCCACCACTCCATCTTCCCTTCTCTCCTCCACCATACTACCCTCCTCCTCTCCGGCGACCTCCTCCTCCTCTCCGGCGACCTCCTCCTCCATCCTCTCCTCCCCTCCCCTCCCCTCCCCTCACGGTTTCTTCTCCCTCCTCTCCGGTGAGCTCCTCCTCCCTCCTCTCCGGTGAGCTCCTCCTCCCTTCTCTCCGGTGAGCTCCTCCTCCCTCCTCTCCGGTGAGCTCCTCCTCCCTCCTCTCCGGTGAGCTCCTCCTCCCTTCTCTCCGGTGAGCTCCTCCTCCCTCCTCTCCGGTGAGCTCCTCCTCCCTCCTCTCCTCCCATCCTCTCATGGTTTCTCCTTCCTCCTCTCCGATGCTCCGGTGAACTCCTCTCCAGCGACCTCCTCCTCCTCCTCTCCGGCGATGTAGGCGAGCGCCTCTCCGGTGACCTCCTCCTCCTCCTCTCCGGCGAACTCCTCTCCGGCGAACTCCTCTCCGGCGAACTCCTCTCCGGCAAAAGAACACGACAAAAGAACGTACAAGATCCGAAAACAGGAACAAAATTTGAAATAATGTCGTGCCAAAAAACGAGCAAAAAAACGAGCAAAAAATGGGCAAAAAATCACGATCCAGATCTAGATTCAAAATGGCGCATCACTAATGGCGCATCACTAAACAGTGCGCCATTAGTATGCCGAAGTTACTAATGGCGCATCCCGTTGTCGTGCGCCATTAGTATGCCAAAGCACCTGGGTATACATGGCCCCTGGGAGGCATACTAATGGCGCACCGTGGCCTATACTAATGGCGCACCAGTGGTGCGCCATTAGTATACAAGATACTAATGGCGCACCAGTGGTGCGCCATTAGTAAAAATTACTAATGGCGTGCTAGTAATGGCGCACCAGTGATGCGCCATTAATGGCCAAATTAGGTGCGCCATTAGTAGCGGTTTTTCTAGTAGTGTTTTATTGTGTGAGCATGTTGGTTGCATATTTTACTCATTCGAGGACATCCACTTGTTGTTTTGATTGTTTGGCTTTATTTTTCTTTTGCCAAGTGGATGGACAAGAATGCCTAAGAACCTTCTCTAGCTATCTATGCTTTTCTCGTCTCAAACTCTATTCATGCTACATCACAAAATTGATCAAGTCAGATTCGAACCACTCCGTGTGAGGAGCACTCGGAGTCCCCGATTCGTCATAGACTTAAACTTCCAAAACCTCTTTGTGATTCTCGGCCTGACCGATACCCCACTTTTGGTCTTACCGAGATCATTAAGTTGATCTATGTTTTCGATCTCGGTGCAACCGATTTGAACCATTCGGTCACACCGAGTTGCAATAACTGTACACAGTTTTGCATCTCGGTGCCACCGAGTTGTTCCACTCGGTCACACCGACAGGGTCGGGCTATATATAGACACGGGCAAAAATTTGGAAATTTCTCCGAACCCCTTTGCCCTCACGATAGCTCGCTCTGCCAACGTGGTCTCCGGATCGTCTTCTCGCCGTCAGCCGCCTCCAGTCGTTGGTCTCCGTCGCCGTCAACGGGAATCAACCCCGCCGTTGCCGCCGTAGCGAGTCTCCACCGAACTAGGGTATGGACTCGATCTTTGTGCTATTCCCCAATCCGATTCCTAGCACATTGTGATCATATTGATTCTTGCCACGTTTGATAAACTCCTATCCAGTCAATGAACTCGTAGAATAGGTTTGATCCGAAAATTTTAGGGTTAGGTTTCCACCGAAACCATCTCGGACCCACCGAGTTGAAAAACTCGGTCCCACCGATTTGGCTTATGCCATTGCACAAGTAAGACTCGGTCTGACCGAGTATTGCTAATCGGTGTGACCGATTTTGAACTTTGTGAAACCCTAGCAGTCTTGGTGCCACCGAACTGTGACTCGGTCTGACCGAGTTCACTAGTTTAGGTTCCAAAAGCTGCTTCGGTATCACCGAGTTTAAAAATCGGTAGATCCGAAATGCTTTCTGTGGGAAACTAAAACTAAGTTTTTGAATCATTCTTTTGCAAAAATCTCTGCATTTTGTGATGCTCATCCACTCTACCTCATCTATAAACTATTCATAGGGTCAGCAGTCAGCTTCTTCATCATGTCAGACCAGAGTGATAGTCAGAACATATCAGAACAACCAGTGCAGATGAGTGAGGGCACTAGTCCCTCCAGTTCTTCAGATGAAGGCAGCAAGAGCACCCCCAGCAACCTGCCAAAAGCTGCCACAAGACAAAGGAAGAAGAGAACCTCAGAATCAGAGGATGAGGACTATGTGGCAGAGGAGGAAGCAACTTCCAAGAAAATTGAACTCAAGAAAGAGCATGGCTCAAGACAGAGCACCAAGCCAGGCTTAAAGGTCAAAAGGCCAGCAGGCAGGCAGCCCATGCCAAAGGCCAGAGCCTCAACAAAGATCCGTGAGAAGCCTGCACCCAAAGAGCCAGTTGCAGCTGAAACAAAGAAGGAAAGAAAAAGAGGCAGATGGTGCAAGAAAGTAGATCCCATGGCTGAATTTGAACAACATTCTTCTGATGAAGAAGAGGAAGAATAAGAGGTTGCTGCACTAGCACCTAAGGCACCCAAGCTAATGGGTGATGCTATAAAATCAGGGGCAACTGCATCTAAGCCCAAGGAAGCCCTCAAGGCTGCATCTAAGGCCAAGCCAGCTCCAAAGTCAAAACCAAAGTGAAATACAAGGAGCATACCAGCTACTGAGAAGAACAAGGCCCCAGTGCCTGAAGCTGTTGAAGAAGAGGAAGGCCAAGTGCTGAGAAAGTTGAAGCCCAAGATCCCAGACCACAATGATGCTCATCCTGTGGCTGAGGATATGAAGATCAGAAGAGACTCTGGGCTAAGAAAATGGAGAGCAGAGGATCCATACGCTACCAGGAGGAGGACTGCTGTTGACTATAGGTTCTACACTAAGGAACAGCAGGACTTCTATGAGACAGTCTTGTTAGACAAGAAGCCAGTTGTGTGTGATATGAGATGGGTAGACTGGGAATACATCAAGGAAAATGAAGAGCACTACCCTGGAGTGCAAGATAGCTTCAGAGCTTGTGGAGTAGCTGACTTTGTTGGGCAGAAGCTCACAAAGTGGAATGAGGAACTGATTATGCAATTCTACTCCACATCACACTTCTATCCAGATGGAAGGATCACATGGATGTCTGAAGATACAAGGTACCACTCAACTGTTGAGGAATGGGCAAGGTTGATCAATGTCCCAGAAGAAAATGAAGATGACTTGGATGTCTATGCCAAGAAAAAGATGGATCATAACTCTATGGCAAATATGTACAAGGAGATTCCAGCAGAAGATCTTGACACTCACCAGTTTGGGTCTGTGAAACACCTGTTGTCAGGACTTCCTACGATCAACTGGATCCTTAGGCACACACTTTTGCCCAAGTCTGGAGATCACAGGATGATCAGAGGTCATGCCATTAACCTGCTACATATATTTGATGTGCCTCAGAAATTTAAGGTCATGAGCCTCATAGTAGAGACTATCAAGAGGACTGCAGCAGATCAGAAGAGGAGCTGTGGTTATGCCCCTCAGATCCAGATGTTGATTAACTCAAGAATGGGCACATACACATACTTGTTGGACAAGGAACATTTGCCTATCCATCCAGATTTCGAGGACAACCAAGTTGTGATGAATGAAAATGAACCATTGTCAGTCCAAGCACAAGCTAAGAAGGAGAAGGCAAGGAAGGAGAAAGCTGCCAAGATGCCAACTCAAGAGGAGGCATCTGAGTACTTCTTGAAAAACAAGCAAGAGCAGCTTAGTTACCTGATTGCATCCACCCTGAGGATTGAGAAAGGTCTGGCCACCCTCACTCAGAACCAGGAGAGCTTAGAGAGAATTGTAGAACAAAAGTTCTATGACTTGGATGTCAAGGTGACAGAGATTCAAACAGCAGTGGAGCAACTTCAAGATGACATGCAGGAGAGGAAAGGGAAGACTACCACTGATGCATTTGCTAGAGTGCCACAAGGTCTGAGGTCATCTGCGGTGCCAGTTCCTGACACAAGAGCCACCGCCTCAGCTCCAGCCACAACACCAGCCCAACCAGCTCCAGCATCTACTTCAGCTCCAACTCCAACCACGTCTACGGAAGCCTTCGTCCTTGTAGTGATCCGGACTCCACCACCACCAGAAGATCAAGCCTGAGAGTCGATCTAGCACTATGCATTTTCTAGGAACTTTTTGGTAACTTGTTGCCAAAGGGGGAGAAAAATGTATAGATCATAGGCTTTGAGAGAGAGAGAGTGTTGTTTTTTATCTCTTGTTTTATTTGGTGGTTTTGCAAACATTGTTTGCTTTTGGTCGAGATACTTTGTTATGCCTGTGAGACATTGATGATCATGTGTTTGATCATAAGCTACATTTATGCATGCTTGATATATCTTATCTATCTTATGTGGTCATTCACTTTTCCTTGGTGATGAGTGCATGTATTTCATTACTATCATTTTGAGCGCTCCACCAAGATGTATGTGACATGGAAGAGTAACCCATAATTCTAACTCTTTGTTCATTTGCAGTCCAGAGCAAATTTTAAATATGCACAAATTTAGGGGGAGCTCTTATTTATCACATACTTCTCAAAGCGACGATATAATTCATTCTTATTATCATTTGCGAAGCTTTGATCTATATGTTGTCATCGATTACCAAAAAGGGGGAGATTGAAAGTGCAACTATCCCTAGGTGGTTTTGGTAATTCATAACAACATATAGCTCATTGAGCTAATGCTATTCCAAGATAATTATTTCAGGAAAGCTCAATGATTGGCATGGCATGGATGGTGAAAGTGGAACCCTCAAAATGCTAAGGACAAAGGATTGGCTAAAGCTTCAAGCTCAAGACTCTTCATTTTTATATTTTAGTGATCCAAGATCACATTGAGTCCATAGGAAAAGCCAATACTATCAAGGAGGGATGAGGTGTTGCTTAACGAGCCTTTTGCTTCATGTGCTTAATGATATGCTCCAAAATCCTCAGCTACTTTCCCATATCCACAAATGACCTAAACTCCAAGCCAAACTCGGTCCTATCGATTCTTTCCATCGGGCGCCACTGAGTTTCACATGTCATAAGCCACTGCCAAACCCTAGCAATTCGGTTCTACCGATAGGGATCTTGGTCTCACCGAGATGGGATTGCAATCTCTCTGTTTCCTTTTCGTAACGTTTCGGTCTCACCGAAAGAGCGGATCGGTCCCACCGAGATTGCAATGTAAACTCTCTGTTTCCCCTTTGTAACTTTTCGTTCTCACCGAAAGAGCAAATCGGTCCCACCAAGTTTACCTAACCAACTCTCTGGTTAGCTAATTACCAAAATCGGTCTCACCGAGTTTGTGTAATCGGTCTCACCGAGATTACGTTATGCCCTAACCCTAACCATATCGGTCCTACCGAGTTGCATGTCAGTCCCACCGAAAATCTCTAACGATCACTAGGTTTACTATTTCGGTCCGACCGAGTTTGTTGATTCGGTCCCACCGAGATTGGTAAATTGTGTGTAACGGTTGGATTTTGTGTGGAGGCTATATATACCCCTCCACCTCCTCTTCATTCGTGGAGAGAGCCATCAGAACACATCTACACTTCCAACTCATATGTTCTTTGAGAGAACCACCTACCCTTGTGTTGAGGCCAAGATATTCCATTCCTACCATATGAATCTTGATCTCTAGCCTTCCCCAAGTTGCTTTCCACTCAAATCTTCTTTCCACCAAATCCAAATCCTGTGAGAGAGAGTTGAGTGTTGGGGAGACTATCATTTGAAGCACAAGAGCAAGGAGTTCATCATCAACACACCATTTGTTACTTCTTGGAGAGTGGTGTCTCCTAGATTGGCTAGGTGTCACTTGGGAGCCTCCGACAAGATTGTGGAGTTGAACCAAGGAGTTTGTAAGGGCAAGGAGATCGCCTACTTCGTGAAGATCTACCGCTAGTGAGGCAAGTCCTTCGTGGGCGATGGACATGGTGGGACAGACAAGGTTGATTCTTCGTGGACCCTTCGTGGGTGGAGCCCTCCGTGGACTCGCGCAACCGTTACCCTTCGTGGGTTGAAGTCTCCATCAACGTGGATGTAGGATAGCACCACCTATCCGAACCACGGGAAAAACATCCGTGTCTCCAATTGCGTTTGAATTCTCCAAACCCTTCCCTTTACATTCTTGCAAGTTGCATGCTTTACTTTCCGCTGCTATATACTCTGTGCATGCTGGCTTTAATTGTGTGGTGATTGCTTGACTTGTCCTAAAGTTGCTAAAATCTGTCAAGAACTAAAATTGGGAAAAGGCTAAGTTTTTATTTGGTCAACTAGTCTTATGTAACGCCCCGGATTCGATGCGCCAGGTGTCTGCCAGTTATTCGCCGTCGTTGCCATGTCATGTGCTTGCGTGTTGCACTCTGCCATGTCATCATATGCATTTCATATCATGTCATCATGTGCATCACATTTGCATACGTGTTCGTTTCATGCATCCGAGCCTTTTCCCCGTTGCCCGTTTTCCAATCCGGCACTCCTATGTCCTCCGGCGCCCCCTTTTACCTCTTCTCGTGTACGGGTGTTAAACTTTCTCGGAATGGACCGAAGTTTGCCAAGCGGCCTTGGTATAGCACCGGTAGACCGCCTGTCAAGTTTCGGGTCATTTGGAGGTCATTTGATACTCCATCGGTTAACCGGGTAGCCGCAAAGGCCTCTTTGTGTTGCATCCTAACACCCCTCCAAAGTGGCCCAATAACCCATCCTAACCCCCTCCATCCTCTCGGTCGTTCGATCACGGTCGCGTGGCCGAAAACCGCACCTCATTTGGAGCCTCCTAGCTCCCTCCACCTATAAATATGCCCTTCTCCCCCGAAATCGCGGTGCAAACCCTAGCTCTCTCTCCTCGCGCCGCCGGACGTTTCCCCGCCGCGCCCGGACATGTCCGCCGGCCCCTCCGCCGCCACATGTCAGGCACCGTTGGCTGGGCCGCCCCCTCGCACACTTCGCCGCGCACCCGTGCGCCGCAGCAGGCCTGCGCAGCCCAGATCCGGCCCGCGGGGCCCGTACCGCCATCGCCTCCGCCCGCGGGAAGCCGCCGCCCGCGCTCGCCCTCCGCCGCCAGCGCCTCCCCGCGGCCCCTGCCTCTGCCGCCCCGGCGCCGCGCGCCGTCGTGGCCGCCGCGTCCCGCCGGCGCCCGTCCGCCGCCTCGCCGCTCCTCCATTCGCCCAGCCGCCCGCGCGAGCTCCGCCACCGCCGCGTCCCGCCCGACGCCGTCCCGGTCGCCCCGCCGCCCCTCCTCGCCGGATCCGGCGGCCCCAAGGCCGGATCCGCCCCGGGGCACCTAGCCGGCCGCCGTCTCCCTCCTCTCCGGTCCAAACTCCGGCGAGCATCTCCGGCCTCGCCTCGATTCGCGTGCCCGATCCAGATCTGGGACGAACCCTAGAGGTTGACCCGTTTTCTGCCTAAGTCCCTAGTATTTCTAGGCTTTTTCATCATGTCATATCTTTGTATCTGTGCCTCCGTTTTGGGCGTGTAGTATGTCAAATTGTTCACCGCAACGAGTACCTCATTTCATGCCATTGCATCATGTTCATTTGATCTCATCTTGATGCCCTAAATGCTGTTGGAAGAGTGCTAGATGATGTTATCTGCTGTAGTTTATCAGAATATGCTCATTTGTTATTTTTGCATATTTTCGTGTGATTTTCTTTTGAGCATGAAGTCTACATGTGTTTTGTAATATGCCATGCCATCTTTGCTGTGGTGCAACCAATTTGTCATGATATGTCATGTATTGTTTGTTTTAAGCTTGCAAAGTAGCTTACTCAATGTTGCTGATTTCAGAGACTTAGAATTTCACTGTCTTTGTCTGCTGTTATGTTGATGCCATGTATTCATGTTGCTACAGTGAGATCCATGCCTCTTTTGAGTATGTTCAGTAAGGATGTTTTGTAGATGTGGTTATGCTCTATCCATACATGCCCCTGGTTGCATTTATAGGGTGCTCTAAGAGGTCTTAATATTGCTCTACTTTTGCTTTAAAATGTTCCTGGCAGATTGTTTACATGTTATTCAATTTTGCCAAGGTTGTTGTAGTTCATCCGTGCATGCTATGTTGTTGTTCTTGCCATGTATAGCTTCTATGCCATGTCTAGTTGCTGGGTGTATGCTTAGTTTGTCATGCTATGCCTCGTCGTGAGTGCATCGAGCTCGTAAACATGCCTACTTGTTATCTGTTTATGCCATGCTCCAGTTTTTCACCAAGTCTGAATCTGTTTATGTTTTTGCTATATTCGTTGTCCTTCCTCTTTTGTCCGGTTCATTTTTTCGTCAAGTCGACTCGATCCTCTTTGTCTTTTGGGAGATCAATCCTCAGCTCTTTTCTATCGTCGTTGTTTTCCCCATCCGAAGTTGTCCTTGTTTTTTCCCAACCCGCCCACCCTTCTTCTTTTTGGAACCGGAGTTTGTAATCGAGTATCCATCCTACTCGTGCGAAGCCTTTGCATTCTCTCCTCAATCATTTCAACCAGTGTTTTTTCTCTTCAAGTTTTTCGTCGGTTCCCCGTTCCAAGTTGCCTTTGTTTTCCCCGCCCTCCCACCCTTTTTATTTCGGAGTCTGAGCCTCTATTCAAGTAATCAATTTCATTCGTGCGGAGTATCTTAGTCTTTACTCAGTTGTCTCAAACGGTGAATTCTCGCCTAGTTAATCATCGTTTTTCTCGTTTTCTTCTCCGGAGGTTTCAATTCAAGTTTTTCGTTGTCGATCATATTCTTTACCTCAGCTCAAGTATTTCCCTCTGACCGTTCGCCTCTCGCCATTTAATCCTTCCGGAGTGTTGAAGGCATCTCAGAAGATTCGCGTTTGTATTCCATTATTTCGAGGTTGTCACCTCATTCAAATCTTTCAGTCGTTCCGGTGCATCATTTCTCAGTCGACAATCCTTTCCAACGGTGTTTCTTTTTCAGTGGGCCCTAACCCACAGGTCTTTTCCCAGGATCTTACCTGACTCTTCTAATTTTCCTGGAGTATTCTCAAATCCTTTTCGAAGTTTGACGTAAGAATGAATTTCATCAGTCAGATGCTCTTCCAAGATCGCTTTCAAATTCTTTTCAACTTCGGCTCAACATTAACAGTATTCATTGTTCCGGAGCATCTCTCTAATTCTTCAAGGTGTTGCTCGTCGTCTTTCTCAACATTTGAAGTCCGAAGAAGAGTTTCTTCTAAATCTTGTCCGTTCTCCCGGAGATTCGCGGTACCCTATCTAATTGTTTCTAGGCGTGCAATTCTTTTCATCCATCCGGAGTATTTCAGGAGTTGTTTTCTCTTTCGATCATCCGGAGGCCATCTTTTAAGAAGATTTCTTCATTCTAAGTTTTCAGATTCGTTCTCCAATTATTCTATAGCCGTGCCCCTTCGTTCGTCTCAATATTCTTCCGGTGCTTCGTTCAAGTATTCTTCAATCAGTTCACGATCTCTCCGTTCGTTTGTCGCTAAATGCCCTCAAGTATCTTCGTGATTGATCTAATTCTTCCTGGTGATTCTTTCTCTTTTCTTCGTTCATTGTCATTTCTTATGGTGGTTCGTTCAAGATTTATTTCTGTTCTTTTCACATACATTCATTCGTTCTTTCCAATCCTACCGGTGGTTCGTCGAAGACCTTCCAAAAATTTGGCACTATATCCCCCCTTAATCCTTTTTAAACGCGGATAAGTGGTATGCGATCCATTGCTCTCATCAATCTAATTGGTGGAGGATAAGCATAACATAATTATTATTCTCATTTCATCGTGGTCAAGTTGATTAATTCTTTCTTCGAAGATTGTTCATGTCGAATAATTTCTCGGTTCTAAGTTGTTCGTATTTTGTTTTCCGGAGTTCCAAGTCTTCTCGCCTGTCTCGTCGCGAAGCCCCATGCGAATCATCGCAAGTCTTAATCTTATCCCTTTCATCCTTCAATTTTATCTCGTCATCCTTTTGTACCCGGAGTCATCACGGTGGATCGTCATGATTTAATTCATCCCTCAAGTGTTCATCAATATTCTTGTTGAAGGAGCTCAAGTATCTTTTCCTCTAACGTCTCGAAGTGCAATTAATTCCCCATATTCGTTTGAAGTGGAGTTTTGCATTTCTTCGATCGTCTCAGCTTCTCAACCATTTCCATTTGTGGCTGGTGATCACCTCATAATTTTGAGATGTTAGCTATAAATTCACAACAAGCTTATACTTTTCGTTGTTGATTTTCTCAACAACTCCGTTCAATCCTTTCTTCTAAGGCTGCTTTCTATTTCATTCGTGGTAGAAGCTGCCATCTTCTTCACCGTTCTTCTCACTCCACTCTTTTAAGTTTTCTGGAGGTTTTGTGTTGTTCCTCAAGTCAAGTAGTTTTCCATCTTCTCAAGCTCATGTGCTATTCTTTCCATGTTCAACTGAAGTGCTGCCTAAATTCTTTCAGTCTTATTCCATTCTTATCGTGGTCCTTGAGCTTTTGATTCTCATCATTCTCGCTGTTTCTCTCTTCTTCTCGAGTGCTCTCGATTCTTTGCTTCCTCTCTTGAGTTCGTGTTTCACCTCATCCCTTTTCCCTTCTGTCTCGGTCCTAAGATCTCGGGACGAGATCTCTCGTTAGTAGAGGAGAGTTGTAACGCCCCGGATTCGATGCGCCAGGTGTCTCCCAGTTATTCACCGTAGTTGCCATGTCATGTGCTTGCGTGTTTCACTCTACCATGTCATCATGTGCATTTCATATCATGTCATCATGTGCATCGCATTTGCATACGTGTTCGTTTCATGCATCCGAGCCTTTTCCCCGTTGCCCGTTTTCCAATCCGGCACTCCTATGTCCTCCGGCGCCCCCTTTTACCTCTTCTCGTGTACGGGTGTTAAACGTTCTCGGAATGGACCGAAGTTTGCCAAGCGGCCTTGGTATAGCACCGGTAGACCGCCTGTCAAGTTTCGGGTCATTTGGAGGTCGTTTGATACTCCATCGGTTAACCGGGTAGCCGCAAAGGCCTCTTTGTGTTGCAGCCTAACACCCCTCCAAAGTGGCCCAATAACCCATCCTAACCCCCTCCATCCTCTCGGTCGTTCGTTCACGGTCGCGTGGCCGAAAACCGCACCTCATTTGGAGCCTCCTAGCTCCCTCCACCTATAAATATGCCCCTCTCCCCCGAAATCGCGGTGCAAACCATAGCTCTCTCTCTCCTCGCGCCGCCGGACGTTTCCCCGCCGTGCCCGGACATGTCCGCCGGCCCGTCCGCCGCCACGTGTCAGCCCGCCGTTGGCTGGGCCGCCCCCGCGCCCACTTTGCCACGCCCCCCCGCGCCGGCCTGCAGGGCCCAGGCGGGGCCCTCCCTGGCCCGCGCGCCGCCGCAGGCCCGCGCGGCCTAGATCCGGCCCGCGGGGCCCGTACCGCCGTCGCCTCCGCCCGCGCTCGCCCTCCGCCGCCAGCGCCTCCCCGCGGCCCCCGCCTCTGCCGCCCTGGCGCCGGGCGCCGCCGTGGCCGCCGCGTCCCGCCGGCGCCCGTCCGCCGCCTCGCCGCGCCTCCAGTCGCCCCGCCGCCCGCGCGAGCTCCGCCACCGTCGCGTCCCGCCCGACGCCGTCCCGGTCGCCCCGCCGCCCCTCCTCGCCGGATCCGGCGGCCCCAAGGCCGGATCCGCCCCGGGGCACCTCGCCGGCCGCCGTCTCCCTCCTCTCCGGTCCAAACTCCGGCGAGCATCTCCGGCCTCGCCTCGGTTCGCGTGCCCGATCCAGATCTGGGACGAACCCTAGAGGTTGACCCGTTTTCTGCCTAAGTCCCTAGTATTTTTAGGCTTTTCATCATGTCTTATCTTTGCATCCGTGGCTCCGTTTTGGGCGTGTAGTAGCTCAAATTGTTTGCCTCAACGAGTACCTCATTTCATGCCATTGCATCATGTTCATTTGAGCTCATCTTGATGCCCTAAATGCTGTTGGAAGAGTGCTATATGATGTTATCTGTTGTAGTTTATCAGAATATGCTCATTTGTTATTTTTGCATCTTTTCGTGTGATTTTCTTTTGAGCATGAAGTCTACATGTGTTTTGTAATATGCCATTCCATCTTTGCTATGGTGCAACCCATTTGTCATGATATGCCATGTATTGTCTGTTTTAAGCTTGCAAAGTAGTGTACTCAATGTTGCTGATTTCAGAGACTTAGAATTTCAGAGTCTTTGTCTGCTGTTATGTTGATGCCATGTATTCATGTTGCTACAATGAGATCCATGCCTCTTTTGAGTATGTTCAGTAAGGATGTTTTGTAGATGTGGTTATGCTCTATCCATACATGCCCCTGTTTGCATTTATAGAATGCTCTAACATGTCTTAATCTTGCTCTACTTTTGCTAAAAAATGTTCCTGGCAGATTGTTTACATGTTATTCAATTTTGCCAAGGTTGTTGTAGTTGATCCGTGCATGCTATGTTGTTGTTCTTGCCATGTATAGCTTTTATGCCATGTCTAGTTGCTGGGTGTATGCTTAGTTTGTCATGCTATGCCTCGTCGTGAGTGCATCGAGCTCCTAAACATGCCTACTTGTTATCTGTTTATGCCATGCTCCAGTTTTTCACCAAGTCTGAATCTGTTTATGTTTTTGCTATATTCACATGCTTGCAACTGTATTCTCTGATCCCTTTTGGCTTATGGTCAGTAAGGGACTCTTGTTATATGCTTTGAGTAGATTCATGCCATGCTCTAGTTTGACATGATAGCTTTCTGTAACATGTTGCTTGATAGCTCTAAACATTGCAACCTGATGTTATTTCTGCCATGCCCTGTGAATTCTGCTAAGTCTGTGAACCTGTTATTATTTGCAATCTTGCCATGTCCTTTTGAGCTTGTTCTAGTAGTTTCTGGAGATAGCTCAGTGTTCATGTTTTGTCATGCTTTACCTGTACATCATGCCTATGCCTTTTCTTATCCTGTTATGGTGCTGTAACATGTTGTTTTGGTGCTTGCAAAATGCCTACTTGCTGCTTTGGGTCAGATTGTTGTCACATCTTGTATAGAGTGTATGTGTTGAACCGTTGCTCCGTTTTGAGTGTGCTCTATATGAAACTTGCTTAGTTTTGCATATAGATTCATATTACCTTGTTGGATCCATGTCTTGAATATGTTCTGCTTGATGTTTGTATGCATTTTGCATCACTGCCATGCTGAACTTGTTTTGCTCATATCTTCTAGGCCGTAGCTCCGAATCTAATGAACTTTATATGTAACTTGACTAGAATTTCGTGTAGATCATCGTGGTGCATCTTAACTTTCTGTTTACCAACTCGAACATAAGGTTTATTCAGATCAGGACCAATTTCGAAATTTGCATATGAGGACTTACCGGAATTGTTATATGTTGTTTCCGGCCTCATTTAAACTTGCTTTGATGTGTTGTTCTTGTATGCATCATCTCTTGCCTTTCATAGCCTCATGTAGCCTTGTCATGCATCATACTTGGTTGAGCATCATGCCTTGTTTATGTGTGGTGTGTTTACCATGTTGTGTGCTTCTTCTCGATAGTTCCCGTTTCGTTGCGATCGTGAGGATTCGTTCGTCTACGCTTGGTTCTTCTTCGTGGCTTCATCTTCTTCATGGACTCGTTCTTCTTCCTTGCAGGATTTCAGGCAAGATGACCGTCACCTTGGATCTCATTACTATCATTGCTATGCTAGTTGCTTCGATCTATTGCTATGCTGCGTTACCTACCACTTGCTGCTCAAGCCTCCCAAATTGCCATGAACCTCTAACCTTTGTTACCCTTCCTAGAAAACCGTTGTTTGGCTATGTTACGGCTTTTGCTCAGCCCCTCTTATAGCGTTGCTAGTTGCAGGTGAAGATGAAGATTGCTCCATGTTGGTTTATGTTTATGTTTATTGTTGGGATATCACAATATCTCTTATATTATTAATGCATCTATATACTTGGTAAAGGGTGGAAGGCTCGGCCTTATTCCTGGTGTTTTGTTCCACTCTTGCCGCCCTAGTTTCCGTCATATCGGTATTATGTTTCCGGATTTTGCGTCCCTAACGCGGTTGGGTGATTTATGGGACCCCCTTGACAGTTCGCTTTGAATAAGACTCCTCCAGCAAGGCCCAACCTTGGTTTTACCATTTGCCTCACCACCACCTACTTTTCCCTTGGGAGTAATTAACCCAAAGGTCATCTTTATTTAGCCCCCCCGGACCAATGCTTGTCTAAGTGTTGGCCCGAAACGAGTAGACTGCGGGGCCACCTTGGGGAAACTTGAGGTCTGGTTTTACTCGTAGGATGTCTCATCCGGTGTTGCCCTGAGAACGAGATATATGCAGCTCCTATCGGGATGTCGGCGCATCGGGCGGCTTTGCTGGTCTTGTTTTATTACTGTCGAAATGTCTTGTAGCCGGGATTCCGAGACTGATCGGGTCTTCCCGGGGAGAAGGAATACCCTTTGTTGATCGCGAGAGCTTATCATGGGCTAAGTTGGGACACCCCTGCAGGGATTTGAACTTTCGAAAGCCGTGCCCGCGGTTATGGGCAGATGGGAATTTGTTAATGTCCGGTTGTAGTAAACTTGAAGCAAACTCTTCTAAAATACACCAACTGTGTGCATAACCGTGAGTGTCTCTTTTCGGGGTTGATCGAGAGGAGAACACGGTTTCTGGGTTATGTCTGACGTAAGTAGGGGTTCAGGATCACTTCTTGATCATTACTAGTTGATGACCGCTTGCTTTGCTTCTCTTCTCGCTCTTATTTGCGTAAGTTAGCCACCATACATGCTTAGCCGCTGCTGCAACCTCGCCACCTTACCCCCTTCCTTTCCCATTAAGCTTTGCTAGTCTTGATACCCATGGTAATGGGATTGCTGAGTCCTCGTGGCTCACAGATTACTACACCACCAGTTGCAGGTACAGGTTATGCGATGATCATGACGCGAGAGCGATGTTTATTTGTGTTGGAGTTCTTCTTCTGCTTCTTCTTCGATTGAGGGATAGGTTCCTGGTCGGCAGCCTGGGCTAGCAGGGTGGATATTGTTTGATTTTCTGTTTATGTTTCATCCGTAGTCGGATGTTGATCTTGTATTTGTTGTACTATTGTATTCATGTGACATTGTATGACTTGGTTGTAACCCCACTATTATGTAATGTTGATGTAATGATATCCACCTTGCAAAAGCGTCTTCAAGATGCGCTTCTATCCTTGGTGGGACCTTCGAGTTCCTTTAGGATAGGGTCGCATCTTGGGCGTGACATCTAATCACCCCCCTTAGACATACTTCCGATCCTACACAGAGCCAGCGAGTCAGGAGGGCTATGTTCATGCGGCGGGAGGACAGGATCCCAAGACCTCCCTGGTCCTTGGGTTTGCAGATATCAGGCCAGCTAACCATATGGTACTTCTTCTTATCCCCCTCGCCAGCCTAGAAGAATCTGGATTGGTACTTGGCGATCTCCTAATGTAGGGTCTCATGGAGGCTATAGAAGCTCATGAGGAACCATAGAAGGCTAGCTAGCGAAGAGTTGATAAGGATCACCCGAGCAGCCTTTGACAGCCAACGCCCTTTCTAGGGTTCAATGCGATGTTGCATATGGGTCACTGTGGGGCGTAGGTCTGCCACGGTGAGGCGCGAGTCACTGATGGGGATCCCCAAGTATGTCGTGGGAAAAAAAACCCAACCGGCAATTAAGGCGGTCTGCTATGGACTGTGCTTCCTCAGGGGGGAACCCGAGCACCATCACTTCGCTCTTATCAAAGTTAATGGTTAGGCCCGACATCTGTTGGAAGCATAGGAGGAGGAACTTGAGGTTAGCGATGTCTTGGGCGGAGCCCTCCACCATAATAATGGTACTGTCCGCATATTGAAGGAGGGAGACCCCTCCCCCTCGGACGAGGTGAGGGACGATGCCATGAATATGGCCAGCATCCTTGGCCTTATCAAGGATGGACGCCAGGGCATCAACCACCATGTTGAACAAAAAGGGGGAGAAAGGATCGCCCTGACAAACCCCACAGAGGATGGGGAAGTAGGGCCCAATGTCCCCATTGATGTTCACATCAGTCCGTCCGCAGGAAACAAGTTGCATGACCCTAGTCACCCAACGACCGTCGAAGCCCTTGCGAAGCAACACTTCCCGCAAGAAGGGCCAGTGGACCGTGTCATAGGCCTTATGAAAGTCAAGCTTCAGAAACACCGCCCGATGGTGTCTCTGCCGGACCTCATGAAGGACTTCGTGGAATACCAGAACCCCATCAAGAATAAATCGGCCTTGAATGAAGGCGGATTGATTCGGGTGGGTAATGGCATCCGCGAGCAGGGTCACCCTATTGGCGTACCCTTTGGCCAAGATCCAGAAAATCACATTGATCACAGTGATTGGTTGAAATTGGCGGATGTCGGAGGCGCCCGGGACCTTGGGGATGAGGGTCACGATGCCATAGTTGAGGCGCCCAAGGTCCATAGTGCCCGAGAAGAATTCCTCAAACAGAGCCATGACCTCTGGCTTGATGGTCTGCCAGAACGTCTTAAAAAACATTACTGGCAGGCCATCCGGCCCCGGGGCCGAAGCGGGGTTCATCCCTTTAATAGCTTGAAGAACCTCATCCTCGGCGAAGGGGGCCACTAAAGCGGCGTTGGCCGCATCAGAGACCAATTGCGCACCCGACCAAATGTCGGGGGCAATACTAGCCCCACCCCAAGGGGTGGGGGTAAATAGGGCCTTGTAAAAGCCATCCACATGGGAACGGATGGCCGCGGGGCGGACGAGAGGGGTCTCTCCATCCCAGAGGCAGTGGATGGAGTTGCGGCATTGGCGACCGTTCGCCACCGCCTGAAAATATGCGGTGTTGGCATCTCCCCGAAGTACCCACCGCTGGGTACCACGCAGACGCCAGTAGGCCTCTTCATCAGTGTAGATGGTTGAAAGCTGGTCTTCAAGGTCGTATCGCAACATCCACTCATCTGGGGAGATTCCGATGTGTCGGCACGGGTGTCCAGAGCTTGAATTGCCAGCAGAAGGGCCTTTTTTCACTCTCGGAGATCCCGGCCAAGGTTTGCACCCCACCCTTTCATGAATTGGCGGGCAAGCTTGGCACAAAAGTGCCACGAGTCAACAACTGACATGGTGCGATGCGGGGAAGAACGGGCAGAGATCCAGCGGGCAGCCACAGCCTCCCGGAAGCCGACCTGATTGAGCCAGAAGAGCTCAAACCGGAAGCGTGGCGGGGAGGGGGGCGCTCGTCGGCGGTGGAGAGGAGGAGGGGGACATGGTCAGAGCCGATCCTGGTAATCGCACAAAGTGAGGCTAGGGGGCAGCATAATTCCCATTCCGGGGAAACTAGGACGCGATCCAACACAGATCGCGTCGGGTCAGCTTGACGGTTTGTCCACGTGAAACGGGCACCCGTCCGGTCCAGTTCGCGGAGACCCAACTCCGCGATCCAGTCATTGAATAACTGCATCCGGGGGAGGTTAATCCGGTCGTTATTCTTCTCATCCGGGGATCGGATGAGGTTAAAGTCTCCACCCACAACAACTGGGAGGAGCGAGTTGGAGATCTTCAGATGAAGCTCCTCCAAGAAGGCCGGGGAGCGACGATGATCGGCCGGACCATAAACAATCACGACCTGCCATTTTAAGTTGAGGGCCCTCTCGAAGATCTCCATACTCATGAAGAATTCCCCCCGATCCATGCCCCCAACCTCAAAGGTGGCATCCTTCACGCCTAACAGGATGCCGCCAGAATGGCTAGTGGTCCCACTAGAAGGGAGCCAATGCGAGGCGAAGAGGTGGGGACTAAGACACTCTAGCTCCTGGAGGGAGAATTCAGTTCGCATGGTTTCCTGGATGGCAATGATGTCGATGTGTTCGTCTCGTATGTACTCGATGAGTTGGCGGCGGCGACCATCATGGGCGAAGCCGCGGATGTTCCAGAAAAGGGCCTGCATCTAAACCCCCATAGGAAGGCTGCTTGACCCCAAGACACGGGAGGCGCTTTGAGCGCGGAGAGTGGCAGTGCGAGAGCGGGTGCGGCCACGTATCACACCATCAGCCACCGGAGGGCCCAAGCCCACGAGTGCAGCGGTCGAATCCATGGTGGGCCGGAGCAAACGCGCTCGAGTCTCAGCTAGCTTGCCGTCTAAGATCTCGCGAGCCCTAATGGCCGCAAATCTGTTCTAAGGGGGGGGGGTCCAACCTCCCCCCTGAAAACTATGGCCAAGTCAGTAGCCACCTTGGCGAGGTGGCCTAGAGGGACGACCTCAAGCGCGGAAAAGGAACAACTGGAAGAACTGGGAGGGATAGAATCCACACCTGACTCGAGGTTCTGGACCGCAGCCCGGAGCTCCGCGCGCTCCGTGATGGACGGCCCCGGGGAGTCCGCCGGGCGGGTCGCATCGAGGCGGGCGCTATGGCGGGACGCCGTCACCGGCGTCGATGTGGAGCAGGGCCGCCTGACGTAAGCCATCGTCGGAGGAGGGTGAGCGGCGGTCAGGGTGGTCACGACCACAGCCACCGTCGCGGTCGGAGATGTGGGTGGAGCGAGGAGGGCACCGGAGGCCACCGGTGGAGGGAGCGGGGCGACGAGCAACGGGGTGTCGCCATCCGCTGCGTTCGTGGGTGGGGGGATCAGATCCTGAGCGCCGGCGGGGGGGGGGGGGGTCTCCCCCACCACCCATGGGGACCGAGGAGGTCGACCCAGGGGTGGCCGGGGGGTCCGGGGTCGACGGCGAGGAGAGCAGGGCGGAGACGACGGAGGGGGAGCACGGCGACGATGGCGGCATGATGAGCAGGCCCATGCTGGAGATGTCACTGACCGACTCAGACGGAGGCGAAGGAGGCGCGGCTGGCGCAGAGGCCAGGCGGAGCGCCACCTCGAGGTCAGCGGCCGACACTCGGGTGCGTCCAGCCCCGGAGCCGCCCCGGCCAGGAGGTGGGTTGGCGGGCTCGCGGGATGGGGAGCGGGAGCGCTCGGACATGTCCTCGTCATCATCTGGATCCTCGAGGCGTGGGTGATGGGGCCGGCGGCGGTGGGAGCCGTCGTCATCAGCAGGGCCACCCCCCAAGTGGCTGTCGTCGGAGAAGTGGGGGCGGCCGATGTGGTTCGGAGGCTCGGGGCAGATCTTGAGGTCGTAGCCGTCGTCGTTGAAGAAGATCTGAATCGTGGCGTGGAGCTTGGAGGAGTCTAGGAATTTCACCTTGACCCGGACCTCCTCCTCCTTGCGGAGAGAAAGCTCGTCGATCACCACCACCTTGCCCAGGAGCTTGGACATGCTGCGAATGACACGCTCGGACCAGGCCACATCCGGCAGGCCGGCGATGAGGATCCAAGCCGTGTCGAGGACCACCACGGCCTTGGGATCCCACTTCGGCTCGGATATGTTCACCACAATCCCGTTGAGGGCCAAGGTGATGTTGTCGCTGCGGGTACAGAAGCCCATGCTCAGAGCGTCGGGGAAGATCACCGTGAAGGAGTTGGCCGAGGAGGAGGTCACCTGCCAATCCCACTTGCATCTGCACAAGTGGTTGAGCTCGGTGTCGGTGTCAAAACCGGCGGATCTCGGGTAGGGGGTCCCAAACTGTGCGTCAAGGTCGGATGGTAACAGGAGATAAGTGACACTTTATTTTACCCAGGTTCGGGCCCTCTCGATGGAGGTAAAACCCTACTCTTGCTAGATTAATATTGATGATATGGGTAGTACAAGAGTGGATCTACCGCGAGATCAAGGAGGCTAAACCCTAGAAGCTAGCCTATGGTATGATTGTGTATGATGATGGTTGTCCTACGGACTATCAACCCTCCGGTTTATATAGACACCGGATAGGGTTAGGGTTACACAGAGTCGGTTACAATGGTAGGAGATCTCGAACATCCGCACGCCTAGCTTGCCTTCCACGCCAAGAAAAGATCCTTCCGGACACGGGACGAAGTCTTCAACCTTGTATCTTCATAGTCCTGGAGTCCGGCTGAAGGTATAGTCCGGCTATCCGAACACCCCCTAATCCAGGACTCCCTCAGTAGCCCCTGAACGAAGCTTCAATGACGACGAGTCCGGCGCGCAGATTGTCTTCGGCATTGCAAGGCGGGTTCCTCCTCCAAGTTCTTCAAGAATATTATAAACACCAAAAAATAGTGTCCGGCTCTGCAAAATAAGTTTCCACATATTGCCATATAGAGAATAATATTAACACAAATCAAATCTGCTGACGTATTCCACAGTGCGTCATAACACTGCGGCCAAGCCCTTTATATAAATTGTTTTCATTGTTCCACCTCAGCTCGAGGCGGTTTCCTTGGCACGTCTTGTCGAAGCAGAGATCATGTGCCCCCTTTAATGGGATTCTCATTAATACGGACTTGGGTAACCCAACCACGCCATTTACCATGGCGTTTGGGAGGCAAGTGAGTTTTATTAGGTAGGTGGGGACGCCTAACCGTACCTGTTTATATAAAGGGATAAGGATTCACCTTTTTAACCTACGCCTTCTTCCTCCTTTGCCAATCCATCTCTCGCGCACTCAAGCTCCAGCACCCAAGTCCGCTGTTCCTTCCTCAACCTTCTCCAACAATGTACGGAGCGGGAGGCAAGTGGATGGTCTCCTCCGTTACGGAGGCTCAAGTAAAAAGGTTAAGGAAAGCCGGATACTTGTCCAAGGACATCCCGCATCGGCTTCCTGATAAGGGGCAGCTTCTTCCTACCCCAAGGCCCCATGAGAGTGTAGTTTTTCTTCCCCACTTCCTCCGTGGACTGGGCTTTCCACTTCACCCATTTGTCCGGGGGCTCATGTTCTACTATGGCCTGGAATTCCACGATCTGGCCCCGAACTTTGTTCTCAACATCTCGGCGTTTATCGTCGTGTGTGAGGCCTTTCTCCGCGTCCGCCCCCACTTCGGCCTCTGGCTCAAGACCTTCAACGTCAAGCCCAAGGTGGTGTCCGGCACCCAGGCGGAGTGCGAAGGCGATATGGTTGGCAAGATAGCCAACGTCCTCTGGTTCGATGGCTCCCTCGTGGGGTCCCTAAAGGGGTGGCAGGCTGGGTGGTTTTACATCACCAAGCCCCGCAATCCGAAATGGGTCATGGCCCCTGAGTTCAGATCCGGACCCCCCATGCGGCTCATGTCCTGGAAAGAGATAGGCCTGTCGTGGGGCAACGAGGAAGAAGTGACTGGGTTGCAAACATGCATCCAGTCCCTGGTGAACAAGCCAATCTGGCTTGCCAATATAGTCCAGGTCATGCTCGTTAGCCTGATCCTCCCGTGCCAAGAACGGGATTTTACTTTGTGGGAATTCGACCCGGCGCAGCACCAAACCCTCAGTAGGCTCTTCGACACGACGTATGAAGACGTCTGGAAGGTGCTGACCAAAGGCGCCGAGTCCCCCACATCCGCCTCCGAGGATCGCGGATACAGTTCGCAGCGTAACACTAGCGAGGTAAGCTATCTATACCTTTGACAGGTTCGTTAAGCTCTTCTTCATAGATTAACTCTATGCGGGATCTAAACTCCCTTTTACCTTTGACAGGCTTGGCAGGAGATATCCAGACAAATTAACTGTCCGGCTCCTCTGCCCGAAGACCCGGCCCCAGCTCTCTTGGTGAAGCTAATGGCTCCGGCACCTTACGTGGTGCCAGAGAGGAAGGCCAAGAAGAAGAAAACCACCGGGACTCGAAAAAGTTCCCGCAACATGGTGGTGTCGGACTCGTCATCTGACGAGTCCACAACGCCCTCCTCTCGTGAAAACGAGGAGGAGGAACAAGGAAGCTCTCCCCCCAGTGAGGGGAGCAAAGAGGAAGAAGGCCACCCCAATGGGGGAGGCCGAGGGGTCGAGGAAAAGGAAGACCCCTCCGCCGGACTACTCCCACGACGCCGAAGAGGGCGGAGAGGAGTGGCCGGACAGAACCAAGCGTCCGGCGAAATCGTAAGTATTTATATACCAGAGTGACTCATGGTATTCTTTTAATGCACTGCTTTCCCTAATACGTAATTTATGCAGCCCGCCCCGGGCCAAACTTGACGATTCGTCGAGCGGCTCCCTGGACTCGTCGGACGTGAACTCTGTTCCGCCCGCGGTCTCCCCCCGCGGGGCGGACGACGCCGAAGTGGCGCCCCGCCAAGCTTCGGGGCAGGAGGAGATGGTCCTGGAGGAGCCACAAGGCAATCCTCCGGACCCCAGGAGTAAAGGGGATGAAACCCCCCAGGGCTCCAAGTCCGGCTTTGTGCCGGACACCGCGCCAGACTCGACAGTCCCGGTCCGCGGTGGGCGAACTCCTTCCAAGAGGAGCAAGCCATCTGAGCCGGCGGTCTCCGTCCAACCGGAGGCGCCGGACAATCTGCTGGAGGTGCTTAAGGGCGCCGCCATCGATGAGGAGCACCGTACTGTTATGAGTACGGTGATCCAAAGGATTCAGTCCGCCAAGAGCGGACTGAATGAAGCTTGCGCTAGCCTTCTAACAGGCTTCGAGGTAAGTGAAAATATGTCAAATTATTTACCGCATAGACAGTAGCCCCTGATGCTCTGTTTGGTGTTCGGAAAGAAAAGCCGGATAGAGGATCTAGTGATTTTCGCAGGAGTCTAACAAAAAAGGTCAAATATGCATATGCAGGCTTCACTGCTGTCCACCGCCGCACTGACTGCGCAGGTGGATGTCCTTAAAAAGGACCTCGGGCAGACCGAGCAAGAGCTCGGCCTTGCCAAACGGAAGCTCGAGGAGAAGGAAGGTAAGAAATACCTAAGAAAAAAGAAGAAAAAAGGTGCCTATAGAGAGGCTTGATTGCAGAAGGAAATAACAGGATTGTACTGCCTATTGTAGGGGCTGTTGGGGAACGTTGCAGAAAATTAAAGTTTTTCCTACGGTTTCACCAAGATCCATCTATGAGTTCATCTAGCAACGAGTATTCAGATTAGATAGCATCTACATACCACTTTGTAGATCGCAACGGAAGCGTTCGAGTGAACGTGGATGAGGTAGTCGTACTTGCCGTGATCCAATTCACCGATGATCTAGTGCCGAACGGACAGCACCTCCGCGTTCAACACACGTACGGGACGGGAGACGTCTCCTCCTTCTTGATCCAGCAAGGGGGAAGGAGAGGTTGAGGAAGATCCAGCACGACGGTGTGGTGGTGGATGCAGCAGAACTCCGGCAGGGCTTCGCTAAGCAACTACGGGAGGAGGAGGAGGTGTTGCAGGGAGGAGGGAGTGCCAGGGCATAAGGGTTAGTTTGCTCCTCCTTTTCCCCACTATATATAGGGCCAAGGGAGAGGGGGAGGCGCAGCCCTTGCCCCTTCCTCCAAGGAAGGGGTGCGGCCAAGAGGGGGGGAGGAGTCCATCCTCCCCAAGGCACCTCGGAGGTGCCTTCCCCCCTTTGAACTCTCCCTCTCCAAGTTTCCTTGGCGCATGGGCCCTTGGGGCTGGTTCCCCTTGGCCCAAGAAGGCCAAGGCGCACCCCCTAAGGCCCATGTGGCCCACCAAGGCAGGTGGCCCCACCTGGTGGACCCCCGGGACCCCTCCGGTGGTCCCGGTACAATACCGATAACACCGAAACTTGTCCCGATGGCCAAAATAGCACTTCCTATATATAATTCTTTACCTCCGGACCATTCCGAAACTCCTCGTGACGTCCGGGATCTCATCCGGGACTCCGAACAACATTCGGGTTACTGCATATACATATCTTCAAAACCCTAGCGTCACCGAACCTTAAGTGTGTAGACCCTACGGGTTCGGGAGACATGCAGACATGACCGAGACGGCTCTCGGGAAATAACCAACAGCGGGATCTGGATACCCATGTTGGCTCCCACATGCTCCACGATGATCTCATCGGATGAACCACGATGTCAAGGATTCAATTAATCCCGTATACGATTCCCTTTGTCAATCGGTATTTTACTTGCCCGAGATTCGATCGTCGGTATCCCAGTACCTCGTTCAATCTCGTTATCGGCAAGTCACTTTTCTCGTACCGTAATGCATGATCCCGTGATCAAACACTTTGATCACCTTGAGCTCATTGTGATGATGCATTACCGAGAGGGCCCGGTGATACCTCTCCGTCAAGCGGAGTGACAAATCCCAGTCTCGATCCATGTCACCCAACAGACACTTTCAGAGATACCCATAGTATACCTTTATAGTCACCCAGTTACGTTGTGACGTTTGGCACACCCAAAGCACTCCTACGGTATCCGGGAGTTACACGATCTCATGGTCTAAGGAAAGGATACTTGACATTGGAAAACTCCAGCAAACGAACTATGCGATCTTATGCTATGTTTAGGATTGGGTTTTGTCCATCACATCATTCTCCTAATGATGTGATCCCGTTATCGATGACATCCAATGTCCATAGTCAGGAAACCATGACTATCTGTCGATCAACGAGCTAGTCAACTAGAGGCTCACTAGGGACATGTTGTTGTCTGTTATTCACACATGTATTACGATTTCCGGTTAACACAATTATAGCACGAATAAAGACAATTATCATGAATAAGGAAATATAATAATAATGCTTTTATTATTGCCTCTAGGGCATATTTCCAACAGTCTCCCACTTGCACTAGAGTCAATAATCTAGTTACATTGTGATGAATCGAACACCCATAGAGTTCTGGTGCTGATCATGTTTTGCCTTAGGGAGAGGTTTAGTCAACGGATCTGCGACATTCAGATCCGTGTGCACTTTACAAATTTCTATGTCTCCATCTTGAACATTTTCACGAATGGAGTTGAAGCGACGCTTGATATGCCTGGTCTTCTTGTGAAACCTGGGCTCCTTTGCAAGTGCAATAGCTCCAGTGTTGTCACAGAAGAGCTTGATTGGCCCCGACGCATTGGGTATGACTCCGAGGTCGGTGATGAACTCCTTCACCCAAATTGCTTCATGTGCTACCTCCGAGGCTGCCATGTACTCCGCTTCACATGTAGATCCCGCCACGACGCTTTGCTTGCAACTGCACCAGCTTACTGCCCCACCATTCAAAATATACACGTATCCGGTTTGTGACTTAGAGTCATCCAGATCTGTGTCGAAGCTAGCGTCGACGTAACCTTTTACGACGAGCTCTTCGTCACCTCCATAAACGAGAAACATTTCCTTTGTCCTTTTCAGGTACTTCAGGATATTCTTGACCGCTGTCCAGTGTTCCTTGCCGGGATTACTTTGGTACCTTCCTACCAAACTTACGGCAAGGTTTACATCAGGTCTGGTACACAGCATGGCATACATAATAGAACCTATGGCTGAGGCATAGGGGATGATACTCATCTCTTCTATATCTTCTGCCGTGGTCGGACATGGAGCTGAGCTCAATTTCACACCTTGTAACACAGGTAAGAACCCTTTCTTAGATTGATCCATATTGAACTTCTTCAATATCTTATCAAGGTATGTGCTTTGTGAAAGACCTATGAGGCGTCTTGATCTATCTCTATAGATCTTGATGCCTAATATATAAGCAGCTTCTCCAAGGTCCTTCATTGAAAAACTTTTATTCAAGTAGGCCTTAATGTTGTCCAAGAGTTCTATATCATTTCCCATCAAAAGTATGTCGTCTACATATAATATGAGAAATGCTACAGAGCTCCCACTCACTTTCTTGTAAACACAGGCTTCTCCATAAGTCTGTGTAAACCCAAACGCTTTGATCATCTCATCAAAGCGAATGTTCCAACTCCGAGATGCTTGCACCAGCCCATAAATCGAGCGTTGGAGCTTGCACACCTTGTCAGCATTCTTAGGATCGACAAAACCTTCCGGCTGCATCATATACAATTCTTCCTTAAGGAAACCATTAAGGAATGCCGTTTTGACATCCATTTGCCATATCTCATAATCATAGTATGCGGCAATTGCTAACATGATTCGGACGGACTTCAGCTTTGCTACCGGTGAGAAAGTCTCATCGTAGTCAACCCCTTGAACTTGTCGATAACCCTTAGCGACAAGCCGAGCTTTATAGATGGTCACATTACCATCCGCGTCTGTCTTCTTCTTAAAGATCCATTTATTTTCTATGGCTCGCCGTTCAACGGGCAAGTCAGTCAAAGTCCATACTTCGTTTTCATACATGGATCCTATCTCGGATTTCATGGCTTCCAGCCATTTGTCGGAATCCGGGCCCGCCATTGCTTCCTCATAGTTCGAAGGTTCACCGTTGTCTAACAACATGATTTCCAAGACAGGGTTGCCGTACCACTCTGGTGCAGAACGTGTCCTTGTGGACCTTCGAATTTCAGTAGGAGCTTGATCAGAAGTATCTTGATCATAATCATTAATTTCCTCTCTAGTCGGTGCAGGCACCTCAGGAACGATTTCTTGAGTTTCGCCATTTTCCGGTTCAAGAGGTAACACTTCATCAAGTTCTACTTTCCTCCCACTTACTTCTTTCGAGAGAAACTCTTTCTCCAGAAAGGATCCATTCTTGGCAACAAAGATCTTGCCTTCGGATCTGTGGTAGAAGATATACCCAACAGTTTCTTTAGGGTATCCTATGAAGACGCATTTTTCCGATTTGGGTTCGAGCTTTTCAGGTTGAAGTTTCTTGACATAAGCATCGCATCCCCAAACTTTTAGAAACGACAGCTTAGGTTTCTTCCCAAACCATAATTCATACGGTGTCGTCTCAACGGATTTCGACGGATCCCTATTTAAAGTGAATGCGGCAGTCTCTAAAGCATAGCCCCAAAAAGATAGCGGTAAATCGGTAAGAGACATCATAGATCGCACCATATCTAATAGAGTGCGATTACGACGTTCAGACACACCATTACGCTGAGGTGTTCCAGGCGGCGTGAGTTGTGAAACTATTCCACATTTTCTTAAGTGTGTGCCAAATTCGTGACTCAAGTATTCTCCTCCACGATCTGATCGTAGAAACTTGATCTTTCTATCACGTTGATTTTCAACCTCACTCTGAAATTCCTTGAACTTTTCAAAGGTCTCAGACTTGTGTTTCATTAAGTAGATATACCCATATCTACTCAAGTCATCAGTGAGGGTGAGAACATAACGATAGCCACCGCGAGCCTCAAACTCATTGGACCGCACACATCGGTATGTATGATTTCCAATAAGTTGGTTGCTCGCTCCATTGTTCCTGAGATCGGAGTCTTGGTCATTTTACCCATGAGGCATGGTTCGCACGTGTCAAATGATTCATAATCAAGAGACTCTAAAAGTCCATCTGTATGGAGCTTCTTCATGCGTTTGACACCTATGTGACCAAGGCGGCAGTGCCACAAATATGTGGGACTATTGTTATCAACTTTAATTCTTTTGGTATTCACACTATGAATATGTGTATCATCACGTTCGAGATTCATTAAGAATAAACCATTAACCATTGGAGCATGACCATAAAACATATCTCTCATATAAATAGAACAACCATTATTCTCGGATTTAAATGAGTAGCCATCTCGAATTAAGCGAGATCCAGATACAATGTTCATGCTCAAACTTGGCACTAAATAACAATTATTGAGGTTTAAAACTAATCCCGTAGGTAAATGTAGAGGCAGCGTGCCGACGGCGATCACATCGACCTTGGAACCATTCCCGACGCGCATTGTCACCTTGTCCTTCGCCAGTCTCCATTTATTCCGCAGCTCCTACTTTGAGTTACAAATGTGAGCAACTGCACCGGTATCAAATACCCAAGAGCTACTACGAGTACTGGTAAGGTACACATCAATTACATGTATATCACATATACCTTTGGTTTTGCCGGCCTTCTTGTCCGCTAAGTATTTGGGGCAGTTCCGCTTCCAGTGACCACTTCCCTTGCAATAAAAGCACTCAGTTTCGGGCTTGGGTCCATTTTTTTGCTTCTTCCCGGCAACTTGCTTACCGGGCGCGGCAACTTCCTTGCCGTCCTTCTTTAAGTCCTTTTTACCCTTGCCCTTCTTGAACTTAGTGGTTTTATTCACCATCAACACTTGATGCTCCTTCTTGATTTCTACCTCTGCTGATTTCAGCATAGCATATACTTCAGGAATGGTCTTTACCATCCCCTGCATATTGTAGTTCATCACAAAGCTCTTGTAGCTAGGTGGAAGCGACTGGAGGATTCTGTCAATGACCGCTTCTTCCGGGAGATTAAATTCCAGTTGAGTCATGCGGTTGTGCAACCCAGCCATTTTGAGTATGTGTTCACTGACAGAACTATTTTCCTCCATCTTACAGCTAAAGAATTTATCGGAGACTTCATATCTCTCGATCCGGGCATGAGCTTGGAAAACCATTTT
This sequence comes from Aegilops umbellulata, assembly GCA_032464435.1. Taxonomy (NCBI): domain Eukaryota; kingdom Viridiplantae; phylum Streptophyta; class Magnoliopsida; order Poales; family Poaceae; genus Aegilops; species Aegilops umbellulata. Next base: position 495,248,798 of record CP136056.1, read on the forward strand.
CAGCTCTTCGAACATCTCATATGCTCCATGTCTCTCAAAACATTTTTGGAGACCTGGCTCTAAGCTGTAAAGCATGCCGCACTGAACGAGGGAGTAATCATCGCAGCGTGACTGCCAAGCGTTCATAACGTCTTGTTCTGCAGGGAGAATTGGTGCGTCACCCAGCGGTGCCCTTAGGACATAATCTTTCTTGGCAGCTATGAGGATAATCCTCAGGTTTCGGACCCAGTCCGTATAGTTGCTACCATCGTCTTTCAGCTTGGTTTTCTCTAGGAACGCGTTGAAATTGAGGACTACGTTGGCCATTTGATCTACAAGACATATTGTAAATATTTAGACTAAGTTCATGATAATAAAGTTCATTTAATCAAATTATTTAATGAACTACCACTTAGATAGACATCCCTCTACTAGTCATCTAAGTATTACATGATCCGAGTCAACTAGGCCGTGTCCGATCATCACGTGAGACGGACTAGCCAACATCGGTGAACATCTTCATGTTGATCGTATCTTCTATACGACTCATGCTCGACCTTTCGGTCTTCTGTGTTCCGAGGCCATGTCTGTACATGCTAGGCTCGTCAAGTCAACCTAAGTGTTTTGCGTGTGTAAATCTGGCTTACACCCGTTGTATGCGAACGTAAGGACCTATCACACCCGATCATCACGTGGTGCTTCGGAACGACGAACCTTAGCAACGGTGCACAGTTAGGGAGAACACTTTCTTGAAATTATTATGAGGGATCATCTTATTTACTACCGTCGTTCTAAGTAAACAGGATGCAAAAACATGATAAACATCACATGCAATCAAATAATAAACGTGACATGATATGGCCAATATCACATAGCTCCTTCGATCTCCATCTTGGGGCTCCATGATCATCTTGTCACCGGCTTGACACCATGATCTTCATCATCATGATCTTCATCATCGTGTCTCCATGAAGTTGCTCGCCAACTATTACTTCTACTACTATGGCTAACGCGTTTAGCAATAAAGTAAAGTAACTTACATGGCGATTCTCAATGACACGCAGGTCATACAAAAAAATATAAAGACAACTCCTATGGCTCCTGCCGGTTGTCATACTCATCGACATGCAAGTCGTGATTCCTATTACAATAGCATGAACATCTCATACATCACATATAGATCATTCATCATACATCACAACTTTGGCCATATCATATAACATAGCACTTGCTGCAAAAACAAGTTAGACGTCCTCTAATTGTTGTTGCAAGTTTTACGTGGCTGAATTAGGGTTCTAGCAAGAATGTTTTCTTACCTACGTTCAAACCACAACGTGATTTGTCAATCTCTATTTACCCTTCATAAGGACCCTGTTCATCGAATCCGATCCAACTAAAGTAGGAGAGACAGACACCCGCCAGCCACCTTATGCAACTAGTGCATGTTAGTCGGTGGAACCGGTCTCACGTAAGCGTACGTGTAAGGTTGGTCCGGGCCGCTTCATCCCACAATACCGCTGAATCAAGATTGACTAGTAACGGCAAGAAGAATTGACAACATCTACGCCCACAACAAATTGTGTTCTACTCGCACAAGAAGAACTACGCATAGACCTAGCTCATGATGCCACTGTTGGGGAACGTTGCAGAAAATTAAAATTTTTCCTACGGTTTCACCAAGATCCATCTATGAGTTCATCTAGCAACGAGTATTCAGATTAGATAGCATCTACATACCACTTTGTAGATCGCAACGGAAGCGTTCGAGTGAACGTGGATGAGGTAGTCGTACTTGCCGTGATCCAATTCACCGATGATCTAGTGCCGAACGAACAACACCTCCGCGTTCAACACACGTACGGGACGGGTGACGTCTCCTCCTTCTTGATCCAGCAAGGGGGAAGGAGAGGTTGAGGAAGATCCAGCACGACGGTGTGGTGGTGGATGCAGCAGAACTCCGGCAGGGCTTCGCTAAGCAACTACGGGAGGAGGAGGAGGTGTTGCAGGGAGGAGGGAGTGCCAGGGCATAAGGGTTAGTTTGCTCCTCCTTTTCCCCACTATATATAGGGCCAAGGGAGAGGGGGAGGCGCAGCCCTTGCCCCTTCCTCCAAGGAAGGGGTGCGGCCAAGAGGGGGGGAGGAGTCCATCCTCCCCAAGGCACCTCGGAGGTGCCTTCCCCCCTTTGGACTCTCCCTCTCCAAGTTTCCTTGGCGCATGGGCCCTTGGGGCTGGTTCCCCTTGGCCCAAGCAGGCCAAGGCGCACCCCCTAAGGCCCATGTGGCCCACCAAGGCAGGTGGCCCCACCTGGTGGACCCCCGGGACCCCTCCGGTGGTCCCGGTACAATACCGATAACACCGAAACTTGTCCCGATGGCCAAAATAGCACTTCCTATATATAATTCTTTACCTCCGGACCATTCCGAAACTCCTCGTGACGTCCGGGATCTCATCCGGGACTCCGAACAACATTCGGGTTACTGCATATACATATCTTCAAAACCCTAGCGTCACCGAACCTTAAGTGTGTAGACCCTACGGGTTCGGGAGACATGCAGACATGACCGAGACGGCTCTCGGGCAATAACCAACAGCGGGATCTGGATACCCATGTTGGCTCCCACATGCTCCACGATGATCTCATCGGATGAACCACGATGTCAAGGATTCAATTAATCCCGTATACGATTCCCTTTGTCAATCGGTATTTTACTTGCCCGAGATTCGATCGTCGGTATCCCAGTACCTCGTTCAATCTCGTTATCGGCAAGTCACTTTTCTCGTACCGTAATGCATGATCCCGTGATCAAACACTTTGATCACCTTGAGCTCATTGTGATGATGCATTACCGAGAGGGCCCGGTGATACCTCTCCGTCAAGCGGAGTGACAAGTCCCAGTCTCGATCCATGTCACCCAACAGACACTTTCAGAGATACCCGTAGTATACCTTTATAGTCACCCAGTTACGTTGTGACGTTTGGCACACCCAAAGCACTCCTATGGTATCCGGGAGTTACACGATCTCATGGTCTAAGGAAAGGATACTTGACATTGGAAAACTCCAGCAAACGAACTATGCGATCGTATGCTATGTTTAGGATTGGGTCTTGTCCATCACATCATTCTCCTAATGATGTGATCCCGTTATCGATGACATCCAATGTCCATAGTCAGGAAACCATGACTATCTGTCGATCAACGAGCTAGTCAACTAGAGGCTCACTAGGGACATGTTGTTGTCTGTTATTCACACATGTATTACGATTTCCGGTTAACACAATTATAGCACGAATAAAGACAATTATCATGAATAAGGAAATATAATAATAATGCTTTTATTATTGCCTCTAGGGCATATTTCCAACAGGGGCCGCCACCGAGGTGGCAACCCTGAAGCAGGCGTTGGCAGAGGCCGAAAAGAAAACGGCCGAGGAGCGCGCCGAGCGAGAAAGGCTTGGGGTTCAGGTCGACGAGGTGCAGCAAGAGGTGCAAACTCTCACGAAAAAACATGAGGGTTTGGAGCTTGAGTCAAAGGCGCAAGCATCCGAGCTCGCGTCGGCCGTCGAGACCGCCAAGAGTGCCAAGGCCGAAGCCCAAAAGGCCCTCCAAGAGTTGGAGGAGGTGAAAAAGATAGCAACGGGTAAGGCATTCTCAATGCAGAGTAGGAATATAAAAGTAAACTACCTATTACTTACCCGAATCTGGAGTTCTCCAGGGGCGTTCGCCGATCTTCCCCGCAGCGTATCCGCCGCCGCCGCGTTCTACCGAGCTGAAGAGGGCAGCTCGACGGAGAGTGTGTTCTGGTCTCAGTATTCTGAGGCCGGACACCCTGTGCCCTTAAGAAATTAGCTGAAACAGCTGGTCGAGCTCCACAAGGCGGCTGAACAGGCCATGAAGGGCTTACTAGTTCGGCTGTGGCCTGGAGAGGCCCTGCCTGGGAGCTATTTCGGGCTGGTGCGGCGGCTGGTGGAGGCCTGTCCACGGCTTGAGGTCATCAAGCGCTCCGTCTGCATTGAAGGTGCCCGGAGGGCCCTTGCCCGTGTAACGGTACACTGGGGTAAGCTGGACGGAGAGAAGCTGGTGAAGGACGGGCCGCCGCAGGGGAAGGAGCATCGCAAGCCCGAGAACTACTACAAGGATGTTCTTGCTGGAGCCCGCCTTGTCGCGGATGAATGTGCTAAAGATGTAATATTTGAGTGAACTCGCTCGTTTGTATCATGTGCGCTGAAAGCTTGTTCATATGCGCAAAGCAATGCTTGTTTAATTTAAAATATTATTTTATGTCCGGCCGTTTATCAAAAATTGAGAGATGGCAAGTCGTCAGCTTCTGCCCCCATGCCACTAGTGCTGGGGTGTTCGGGATAAACCTGAGGGCTCTTGTTCCCATAGTTGGGTCCTTCGAGGGAGGCGCTCAGCACAACGAACCTGGCAATCAGACTATAATGCTTGAACACTCTCACTTAGCCATAGAACGTTATAATTTTAAATTTCGGCGAAGCCCCTAGTTCGGAAGGCCGAATTCAGGGCGCTATCCACGCCTTTGGCCGGACATAGCCAGCTCCTCGCTCAAAGCGGCATAAGCCTTTAAGGACTCGAAAAACCTCTCGAACAGCGACCGGTCTCACGCCTTATCATGACAGTCTGTTTTAGCTTTCTCCACTGAGGTGCTCAACCCACCTGATCTGGGACACAATCGCAGTGGTTCTCCTAGTGCTACCTTAGCCGATAGAGCGGAACGTAAGGTACCAAAACATAGGAGCCGGGCAAACCCAACATGTGACCAAAATCATGACTCGGAGCCGATGCATATAGTGCTATAAGTTCGGGGTGCCGCACTTGTGAAAGTGTACAGACTTCTCACACCAGATAAAAGGGTAATGAAGCCCCTGGCGTGGTTTGCCATACCATGGTGTACGGGTGCGATGATGTTATGTAATAAACATATATATTCAAAGGGGACAATGTAAAAAGAAATAGACGAAAAGCCATGCATTGTTTATAAAGAGGCTATTTATCAAAGCCAAACGATACAAGTAGTGCGATAAGCAAAGAAGATATTAGACTATTTAACATGTCCTGACCAGGCACAGGCCACAGAATTTAAAAACAGATATATCGCTCGAAATAGAGACCACCTGAGAGTTCCGGAATGCGGCGTAGCTTTGTCTGCTTTCCTGGATCTTGCATTGTCTGTGCGGCAACACTGCCGAACCGGTTATCCAGAGTATGGAGTCCTGAAAGTAAAAAAGAAAAATCCGGCAGCCCCTAGTACATTTGACGCCGTGTTGTAGGCATACCGTTAATGTGCCCCTCCCCCTGTGCCCATGGAATTTTAAGGGCGTAATTGTGTACTCGAGGTACTTGCTCCGCTATGTTGCGATGGCTGGGGTCGGGGCCGTATTGCTACGCTTGCTCTGATCGTGCCAGGTGGTCTTGTTGCAGGTTACTCCGAGCGCGCTTTGCATTGTCCAGTTTTTTAACAGCCGGACTGGAGAGTTGCCTTGAAAGGCTGCTTTGTACTTTCGCTGCGAGGGCCGCCGTGTGCTCCTCCATATAGATGGAGCGTTCTGTGTTTCCGCTGACCGTAATTACTCCTCGAGGGCCTGGCATCTTGAGCTTGAGATATGCGTAGTGCGGCACCGCATTGAATTTAGTGAATGCGGTTCGTCTAAGCAGGGCGTGATAGCCACTGCGGAACGACACTATATCGAAGATTAACTCTTCGCTTCGGAAGTTATCCAGAGATCCGAAGACCACATCAAGTGTTATCGAGCCTGTGCAATTGGCCTCTACACCTGGTATGGCGCCTTTAAAGGTCGTCCTTGTGGGCTTGATCCTTGATGGATCTATGCCCATTTTCTGCACTGTATCCTGATAAAGCAGGTTCAGGCTACTGCCGCTGTCCATGAGGACTCTTGTGAGATGAAATCCGTCCACGATTGGGTCGAGGACCAGTGCGGCAAAACCGCCATGACGGATGCTAGTGGGGTGGTCCCTTCGATCGAAAGTGATCGGGCAGGAGGACCATGGGTTGAACTTTGGGGCGACTGGCTCCATCGCGTATACGTCCCATAGCGCACGCTTCCTCTCCCGTTTGGGAATGTGGGTCGCGTATATCATGTTCACCGTCCGCACTTGTGGGGGAAACCCTTTCTGTCCATTGTTGTTCGGCGGCCTGGGCTCCTCCTCCTCGTCGCTGTTCAGCCCCTTGTCCTTGTGTTCGGCTCTTAACTTGCCTGCCTGCTTGAACACCCAACAATCCTTGTTGGTGTGATTGGCTGGCCTTTCGGGGGTGCCATGAATCTGGCACGAGCGGTCGAGTATCCGGTCCAAACTGGACGGGCCCTGGGTATTCTTTTTAAATGGCTTTTTCAGCTGACCGGATTTATAGCCTCTGAATCCGGCATTAACTGCCGTATCCTCATTGTTGTCGCTGCTAACACGGTGTTTTTGATTATTTCGACGTGACCTGCCACTTTTGTCTTTGGTATCCGAATTATCGGGCTTCTTCGATAAGTTGTTGCTGCGAGCTAGCCAGCTATCTTCGCCCGCGCAAAAGCGGGTCATGAGTGTCGTGAGGGCTGCCATGGTTTTCGGCTTTTCCTGTCCCAGGTGCCGGGCAAGCCATTCGTCACGGATGTTATGTTTGAAGGCTGCTAGGGCCTCTGCGTCCGGACAATCGACTATCTGATTTTTCTTTGTTAGGAACCGTGTCCAGAATTGCCTGGCCGATTCTTCTGGCTGCTGAATTATGTGGCTTAGGTCGTCGGCATCTGGTGGCCGCACATAGGTCCCCTGAAAGTTGTCGAGGAATGCGGCTTCCAGGTCCTCCTAAGAACCGGTTGAGTCCGCTGGTAGGCTGTTAAGCCAGTGTCGGGCTGGTCCTTTAAGCTTAAGGGGTAGGTATTTGATGGCATGCAGATCATCGCCACGTGCCATGTGGATGTGAAGGAGATAATCCTCAATCCATACTGCCGGATTTGTCGTACCATTGTACGACTCGATATTGACGGGTTTAAAACCCTCTTGGATTTTATGATCCATTACTTCGTCTATGAAGCATAGTGGGTGTGCGGTGCCCCTGTACTGGGCTATGTCACGACGCAGCTCGGAAGAGCTGTGCCTGCTGTGTTCAGCCCGGCCGGATTTGTTGTGTCCGGAGTGACGATCATCACGTGTCATCGGGCGTCCGCGCGATCCATAGATCGATCTTGTTTGCTTTGCTTTATCCTCCAGTACGTCTCACAGGTCTGGCTTGTTTTCTCGTGCCTTATTCGAGCGGCACCGGGGCATGGCTTGCTTAAGGGCTCGACAGGCCTCTCTGTCGCGGCCACGGGGTGGCCGGTCTGCCATGTCATATGCTTCCCCCTCTGATTGGGGTAGCGGCCTGCGCTTAGGATAATTTTTGGAGGGGCGCACGAGTTCATACTCTTCGGCCGCAAGGACTTCAGTCCATCTATCAGCTAGCAGATCTTGATCAGCTCTAAGCTGTTGCTGCTTTTTCTTTAGGCTGTTGGCCGTGGCTAGAAGCCTGCCTTGAAAACGCTCTTGTTCGGCGGGGTCTGATGGTACGACGAATTCGTCATCGTCGAGGCTTGCCTCGTCTTCGGAGGGAGGCATGTAGTTATCATCCTCAACCTCTTGCTCTGCCGCTCTCTCATGAGGGCTGGCTTTTCCATCTTCCTGCGCTGAATCTTGCTGGTTCTAGTGTTCTTCGGCGCTGTCCGGGGTAGTATTATCTCCCATGCCGGAATCACCGTTTCTGCTGTGGCGGGACTTAGAGCGGCGCCGTTGGCGCCGGCGTTTTTGCGGTTTTTTCGAGTTATCGTCTTCCGCTGTTCCATCGCCATCCGCATCCTTTGGAGCATCCACCATATATATGTCATATGACGAGGTGGCGGTCCAGCGCCCTACAGGTGCTAGTTCTTGTTCGTCTCCTCCTTCGTCGTCCATACCGTCGGAGTCTTCGGAGCCAAAGTCAAGCATGTCGGTTAAATCGTCGACAGTGGCTATTAAGTGGGTGGTGGGTGGGCTTTGAATTTCTTAGTCGTCCGAATCCCAACCTCGCAGACCGTAGTCCGGCCTGGGCTCTCCTGATAAAGAGAGAGACTTGAGAGAATTCAGGATATCACCGAAAGGTGAGCACTGAAAGATGTCCGCGGCGGTGAACTCCATTACAGGCGCCCAATCAGATTCGATCGGCGGGGGCGTGGAAGGCTCGGAGTTCGGAGAAGAGTCCGGTTCCTTGGAGTCCTGGGCCGTGCGGAGTACGGGGCTGGCATTTGGCTCGATCGCCTTTGAGATCGCAGCCCCCGAGGTGACGTCCAACCGTTCATCCTCAGAGAACGCAGCGGGCTCCGAGTCAAAGATCGGGGCCGGAGCGTGTGCGGCCTCCAGGGTGCTATTTGGAGGCAGAGCCATATCATGCCCCTCGAAATAGTGCGGCGCGCTTGGCTGTGGCTCGAACCCGTCGAAGATCAAGTCTCCGCGGATATCAGCCGTATAGTTTAAGCTTCCAAACCTGACTTGATGGCCAGGGGCGTAGATTTCGATCTGCTCCAGATGACCAAGCGAATTGGCCTGCAGAGCGAAGCCGCCGAAGACGAAGATTTGTCCGGGGAGAAAAGTCTCACCCTGGACCTCATCGTTGTTGATGATCAAAGGAGCCATCGGGCCTAAAAGCGACGACACAGAGGAACTCTCAATGAAAGCACCAATGTCGGTGTCAAAACCGGCGGATCTCGGGTAGGGGGTCCCGAAATGTGCGTCAAGGTTGGATGGTAACAGGAGATAAGTGACACTTTATTTTACCCAGGTTCGGGCCCTCTCGATGGAGGTAAAACCCTACTCCTGCTAGATTAATATTGATGATATGGGTACTACAAGAGTGGATCTACCACGAGATCAAGGAGGCTAAACCCTAGAAGCTAGCCTATGGTATGATTGTGTATGATGATGGTTGTCCTACGGACTATCAACCCTCCGGTTTATATAGACACCGGATAGGGCTAGGGTTACACATAGTCGGTTACAATGGTAGGAGATCTCGAACATCCGCACGCCTAGCTTGCCTTCCACGCCAAGAAAAGATCCTTCCGGACACGGGACGAAGTCTTCAATCTTGTATCTTCATAGTCCTGGAGTCCGGCTGAAGGTATAGTCCGGCTATCCGAACACCCCCTAATCCAGGACTCCCTCACTCGGCCTCAATCAGCTCTGGGGTGGCGACGACCTCTTCAACGATAGTGACGAGAGCCAGGAGCGAGGGGGAGGGAGGAGGCAGCTCCGGGACCTCGATGTGGAAGAAGCCCATGTCCTCGATGTCGTGCCCGTACATCATGAGCTCCTCCGTCACCGGAAGGTTCGGACAAAGAATCGCGGGGAGGCCGGAGTCCTTGCAGAGATAGCACATCGGCGGGTTGGGGCACGCCACCTGGAAGTGTCCAGTCAGACCGCAGTTGAAGCACGGCGGACCGTCTGAGGCGGAAGCGGAGCCCGGAGGTGGAGCGGCCGCACCGGCAGCGGGAGTGGCGGCCGGGGGCGGGGAGGGCCCTTCTTCTTCTTCTTCTTTGCACCCTGGCGCCCCCAGTTCCCGTTGCCCCCATTGGACAGAGGGAACGAGGCTTGGGAGCGGGAGGCTGGTAGCGGTTGGGGTTGGTGTTGGCGGTCGGGTTGGCGGAGATGGTGGAAAGGGGCAGCGGCTGGGGCGACAGGGACGGGGAAGGAGACCGCCGCCGGGAGCAATGCCGCGACCCCCCGACCGGAGAACGGCCCCGCTCCCGCGAGATGGCCCGGGGAGGCGAGCGGCGCGCCGGGGACAGGGAGCGGCGTTCGTCCCGGCCACGGGACCTGCAGGCGGGACGGGGGGGGGGGGGGGGGAAGAGCGGCAGGCGGGGCGGGAGTCGAGCTCCGCACAGAGGTCCTCCTCCCTCCGGAGCGCATCCGGCAACGGGCGCGGGGGGCTCGGCGGTCATCGGCCCGGCGCTTGGGGCGCCCAGCCCCATCGTCCCACTCGCGGGTCATGGCCGGCGAGGAGGGGGGGCGAGCGGGAACCGTCTGGGGCGACGGAGCGGGAGGTGGCGGCGGGCGGGACAGAGACGAGGGGAGAGGCGGGTGATGCAGGAGTAGGGGGCTGGCGAGGGAAACCTAGAGGAGGCCAGATGGACCGCCTTGTCAGGCCGAGGCCCACCGGGGGCGGGGCTGGGCTGCGCGGGGGGGGGGGGGGGGGAGGGGGCCTGGGGGCCCAAGCAGCGCGAGGCCCGCAGCCTGCGGGGCCAATGGCGGCCCAGGGGCACTGGGCAGGCGGTGCACGGAGCGGCCCACGGAGTGGCCCAAGGCACGGCCCAATATGAGCGCGGCCCGGTAGGACCGTCCAGGGGAAACCAGTCGCGGAGCGAGGGTTTCCCCCTGCGCCGCCGTGGAGGAGGACGCCGGCGGGCAATGGCGGGGGTGGCGGGGCCAAGCCGGGGAGGGCAGGAGGCCGGGGCGCGGGGGAGCGGGGGCGCCGAACGACGCGATGAACGGGCGGAAAGGGGATCGCCGGTAGACCACCGCCGCGAGCGCCGACGAGGGTGTCACCGGGGCGTCGGCCAGGGCAGGGGAGGGGACAGCGGGAGGCGGTGAAGGGGGAAACGTATGTATCCTTTGCCGTTAACATTAATGCCTAACCTTTTCACTGCTTTTTGGGCACTCGAAGGTATCCGACAAGATTATCCGTTATTGTCGTATCTTTTCACTCTTGTTGTCAATGCACTGTCACTTTGTCTACAAGAAGCATTTAATTCTAATTGTTTGGAAGGTATCCAACTGGCCCTCTGGTCCCCAACATTCGCCGATGTTTGTGAATTACTTGATTGTTTGCGGTAGGGCGGATAATAATGATGCTTCCGTTTTTGCGCATATCATTATATTTCTTGTGATATTTCTAGGCAAACACCAAATTGGAGTAAATCTTCCATCCTCTTTAGTAAATGCAGCAATCAAAATTCTCATAATAAAATTAAGAATATTTCCCTTGCTCCTAAATATGGCATCTAACAATTTACACCTCGGGCTTGGGCACCCTCTCATCCTACCTGGGCTGGGATCCACAACTTCATTATTGATAAATTAAAGCTAAGCTTACTTGTTACAAAGCTAATTGGCTTTCTGTTTGCACACGAACATGTCACTCTGTACCCCGGCGTCAAGTGTGATAAGCAAGACAATGTTGCCGAAGGAGTCTTGCCGGATACACAAGACACGTCGACGAGATTTTTTGGGGACCCGAAACCCCACACGTCTTGGAGGGACCCCATCAGTGAGCACTTGCTATGGGATGCCCTTTGTTGACCTGAACGCCCCTAGGGTCTCGTGGATCGCTGCCACCGAACATGAAGGACAAAGAAGAACGGGGGAGAATATAATGAAGGAGAGATAAAAAGATAAAGGTAAAAGTGGTAGATCGATTGATTGGGCGTTGCTCAATCGGCCATCACATCTCTTATATATATGAGGTGGCTGAACTTTCTTTACAAGAAAATGACTCCAATTTTCTTCCAATTTTTTATTGTATTAAGGGAGGCATGACACGACTATACGAGTGGACTACAAAATTTAACATGAAGTCATCTAGGTCATGGTCTTGTCTAATCGTTGTCCTGCAGAGAAGACATCAAAGCCGGAAAAGCCGCGGATCCAAAAATGCGACCTCCACTAAATCTTGTAGGCCTCACACCAATAAAGATGAGGCTGGAGGATTCAATTGGGAACGGAACCACCGCTCACCGCCACCCTAACAAATCGTGCAAACCCTAGCCTTACCATGCAGAATGGATGACATGAATCTATGCTTGTGAGCAATTTACATTATTTCTATGCTCGAGGAAGAAGTATTCGTCGGAAAAACGTCTTCCACCATCAATGGCGCACCACGGAAGCACTTTATTGTGTGATCTTGCCATCACCTAAAACTAGCAAATCGGAGGAAACTACATATCCGTTAAGTAGACCGAGCCCCCCACCCCCAGCACTGGCAGGCCCGACAGACGAGAAGAAGGTGGCAACCTACCGATAGAGGAGAAGTGGCGGTGTGGTGCGGCTAAAAATTCTTATCTTGCTTGGGTTAGGATATAGATCACCCATACAAACAGATGAAGAGTGAACATATAACTGAAGGAGGAGTGATGGACGTTCTCCTAGCAATAGAGCAATAACTTTTCTATGTCTTTCTCGCCAGTCGGTTGTTATCTCTACGTTTGACCCCCCCCCCCCAGCTCGCGCACAGACAAGCACACGCAAGCAGGTAGCTCAGTGATTGAACCTGCTACATTTAAAAAAGTGATTGAACTTGCCTAAAAGTACAAAAAATGCATCCACAATATTCTTAATGAACCAGACTTGGATAAAGGTCGATTGGTTCAGATGGATAATGCTAGCCATAATAGGAGCCATCTAATGGCATGCTCCTTAGCTAGGACATGAAAGATCACGTAATAACTGTGCTCGGCCTGAACTATGGGAAATCCTTCGCTCCCACTACCTTTGGGATTAACGTCACGACACGATAGTTCAAGCATGAGGCGTCAAGCACTCACGACATAGAAATACAAGAAAATGTCCATCACCACCACTTTGATGGCACTCCAAAATTCCAAAAAGAACCGTACATGCAAACCATCGGACCAGGTGCTGAATCCGGCCGCATGGACAAGATAACAGCTTCAACATCATTTTTCGTGTAAGGGAGGAGGATGAGGGCATTCTCGGCTTCCAACACCTTGTCGGCGCCAGTCCATGTGTCCGGGTGCAACCCCACCCCTCCCCTAGGTTTTCTCTAGAACTAATGTTTTTAGAAGTCCTTGACATGAGTTTGGATCTCAACCTTGTCATGGAGCAACCTAGGTCCATCCCAAAGCACTGCAATGGTGCAACGCCTACGGAGACCATTGGGAATGGCATGGAAATACGTTGATGTGCTGGTGGAGATGTGGCCGGCTGACCTGGACACTAAAGGGTTGCATTGTCATTCCATAAACTTAATTTTCAAATGCATGACGTATGTCTCCTTTGCCGTTAACATTAATGCCCAACCTTGTCACTGCTTTCGGGGCACTTGAAGGTATCCGACAAGGTTGTTCGTTGTCGCCTTATCTTTTCACTCTTGTTGTCAATGTACTGTCACTTTGTCTACAAGAAGCCTTTAATTCTAATCATTTGGAAGGTATCCAACTTGCCCTCTGCCCCCCTACATTTATTGATGTTTGTGAATTACTCGATTGTTTGCGGTAGGGCAGATAATAATGAGGCCTCCATTTTTGCGCATATCATTATATTTGTTGCCATATTTCTCGGCAAAGCACCAAATTGGAATAAATGTTCCATCCTCTTTAGTAAATATACCGATCAAATTTCTCGTAATCAAATTAAGAATATTATCCTTGCTCCTAATATGGACTCTAACAATTTAAACCTTGGGCTTGGGCACCCTCTTATCCTACCTGGGCTAGGAAGAATAGATCTGCAGTCCACAACTTCATTATTGATAAATTAAAGCTAGGCTTGTTACAAAGCTAATTCGCTTTCCATTCGCACACGAACACGTCATTATGTACCCCGGCGTCGAGCGTGATAAGCAAGCCAACATTGCCGAAGGAGTCTCGTCGGATACGCAAGACATGCCGACGAGATCTTTTGAGGACCTGAAACCCCACGCGTTTGGGAGGGATCCCATCACGGAGCGCTTGCTATGGGATGCCTTAGGTCGACCTGAACGCCCCTAGGGTCTCATGGATCACTGCCACCGAGCATGAAGGACAAAGAAGAACGAGGCAGAATAAAATGAAGGAGAGTCAAAAAGATAAAGGTAAAAGTGGTAGATTGATTGATTGATTGATTGGGTGCTGCTCAATCGGCCATCACGTCCAGGGGCGGACCCAGGAGAAAAACCGACTAGGGGCACACAGCGATAGAAAACTCTCGAACATGTTTACACATAGGCTTATAAACATGTAAATATGTTATATTTAGCAATTTTCTTGCAAGTCATAACATATTTCATCCAAGTTCGAAAAAAGATACATTATCCAATAGACAACAGTAACACAACAAGTTAACACTAAGGTGATCAGAGCCTACAAAAAGACTTCATATCCCAACAGTTCATGCTTTGCAAAAGAGAATATTCATTTCCAATATAAATGCCGTTATCTGCAAAGAAAAAACACATATTAGTACTAGCCATTAAAATACAAATGGAGATGGTAAACACACAAAAGGTGTATGGCATTGGATCATTACATTTCGTTCTTCCCACGACGATCTTTCATCTTATGAAAACGATCAACAATCACTTCATTAGTAATTTCGTCCAGCAGTCCCTTTTCCACAAAGCAAATTAGGCTATGGCTCAAATAATCATCACCAATTTTGTTATGCAAAGCATTCTTCACAATCTTCATAGCTGAAAAACATCTCTCAACAGTGGCAGTGGCAATAGGAAGAGTCAAAGCTAGCTTCAAAAGCCGATATACCAAAGGATATGAGAGGTGCTTCCTTGTATCCACCATCAGTTTAGCTAGATCACCTATTTTTTCCAAGCTAGAAAACCTTGTATCATGGAGTATATTATCTATGTAGAGACCAAGTTCATGCTCAAGAGTCACCATATCTTTGTGATTAAAGTCATCAGGATAATGCTTAGCTAATTTTAGCAACTTCGCCTTGTAAAAACGACAAAATAAATCACTTGGGCTCAAAGCAGACATGCATAGAAGCAACTCAGAATTTACCTCATTAAATCTGTCATTAAACTCTTCTCCTAACAGATCCAGAACAACAAAGAAACAGTCAACGCGGTAATAATGTTCATTGTTAATACTGGTCTTTTGTCTTGGCTTCTTTGGGTTAACATAGGCATCTTCCATGTCTAGTACTGGAATGTCATGTTTCTCACAGAAACAATATACCTTCCTCATAAGAGAATCCCACCCTTCATTGGTTCTGAGCTTTTCTAACTCCCGTTTAGTTGATTCCACATCTGAAATAGCATTTACAATGTCTTTATCCTTTCTTTGTAAGGTTTTTGACAGTCCATTTGTTAAAGCTAATATCATCATCATCATATGTAAGAAAAATGCAGGATCAAAAGTCTGGAAATATTTGAGAAGACCTCTAGCTTGACGCCTCTTTCCAGTATCTGTGCCATCTTTCTCAACATATTCTAGAACTTTAACCACCGACGAGAACATCTTTGACAAACCCAACAATGTTTTATAATGGGAGTTCCATCGAGTGTCACCTGGTCTCCGAAGTGATAGTTCTTGATTTAGTCCCGTTCCTGTAGAGATCTCTCCACAACCAATTGCTTTCCTCATTTCTTCTTGATGATGCTCAAGAAGTTGGTCTTTTCTCTTGCAAGATGCTCCCACGACATTCAGCAAAACTGAAACCATATCAAAGAAATCTCCTACATCGAATATCTTTTTTGCAATAGCCACAACAACCAGGTTGAGTTTATGAGCAAAACAATGTATATAATATGCTGAATTGTTCTCACTCATAATTTTAGCTTGCAAACCATTAAACTCACCAGACATATTACTTGCACCGTCATAACCTTGGCCTCTAACTTGTTTAATATTCAAACCAAGTTGCGAAAATAATAAATCTATGCAAGACTTGAGATAAGAAGCTGTTGTCTCCTCCACATGGACAACACCAACAAACTTTTCTTGGACCAACGCACATTTATCAACGTATCGGAGCACAACTGCCATTTGTTCTTTGTCGGAAACATCTCGACACTCATCAACTAATAAGCTAAAAGCACCATTACCAATTTCTTCCATCACATAACTCAATATTTCTTTTGCGAAACACTCGGTAATATCTCTCTGAATTGTTGGAGACAACAACTGATTATTCTCTGGAGCATTCTTGAATGCCTTAGCAACGACATCATTCTGCTTAATAGTGTAATCCATCAACTCACGGTAGTTTCCTTTATTTTCAGAATCTTTAGATTCATTGTGACCACGGAAATGTTGCCCCTGATGCAACAAGTATCAACAAACATCAATTGCAGCATTTAAGCGGATGAGATGCTCATTCTTTTCAATTTCGCTTTGTCTATTCATGGCTGCAGAGATTGATTGATCTTTTTTTAGTAGATCCTCACAATCCTTGAGTGCCCTGTTGTGAAAGCTATTACGATTGCCGACATGAGTCACAAATCGCTCTGGCTTGTTCCAACTGTTGAAGCCTTCCACTACAAATGCATCATGCCCATGGTGGCTGTCTTTGATGTTGTCTCTAAACAAATAGCAACATAAGCAATAGGCCTTGTGCTCCTTCTCGCTGTACTCTAGCCAATATGCATAATCGTCGTACCAATCTGCATTGAACCTCCTCCTCTTCTTCTTCTTCCCAAACTCTCTGTATGGAAAGTCAATGTCAGGCTGATTAGGCCCCCAAATTAGATACTTTCTTCTTATCTCATCACGCTGGTTTGGGTGATAATCTGCCATTCGCTTCCTTTTAGATGGATCCCGAGGAAGCTTGTTCAAGTCAATTAGTGCAGGCACAGCAGAATTATGTCTTGGTACAGGTCTTGATGCATTTCCACTACCACTTGAACTGTTGGTGGTGACAGGAGGATCTTGGGTGGTGGTGTTGACATCTCTTGATTTCTTTATCAAATACTTCTCCATTATCTTCCTTCTTCCCTGTCAAATAGTTGAACTACTAATTGTAAAAATTCAGATACAAAGCATGTTAGTAGTAGCAGACTAGAACTAGAAGGTCAGCACACTAGCAGTAAGCATGTCAGTACTAGTAATAGAATGGTATGCTTAATTGAATTGCACAGAAAATTCCCAAATTGTACAAACTAACCTACCAGTGGAGTGTCACACTAATCCTATAATTGTTTTGTTAAAACCAAGAGTACATGCGTGATAGCATACTAGTACTGTACTAGTGGGATTGCATATTTTCATTTGATTTTACATAGTACAAATGCCCGTGCGTTGCAACGGGCTAAAAATATCGTAAAACCTGCTCCGTGTGACAGTACGCGCCATATCTTATATCCAGTTTTGATAAACATCGGTAGTAAGTTCATAATGTTATCGCTTTTCGGAGTATGATGTGTGGACGTAAATAAGCCACCATAACATCTTTCATCCCATGGAAGAGTAGTAGTGCATGGAATAGTCTAGTAATCAGTTCTATTTTTTACTCTTTGGAAAACAAAAGAATTTCTTTATTTTAAAATAATTAAATATTTTTGATTTTTTATCCTTTTATTAGAATTGAAACTTCTTTTGATGATGAACATTTTTTGAACACATATTTTTAAATATGAATTTTAAATTTTTGTGATCATTTTTAAATGATTTTGTTAAAAAAAGGTTGGAGCATTTTTTGGGAGTTTTGTGCATTTTAAGAAAAGCGTGAACATATTTAAAAGAATGAAGGTTTGTAAAGCAAGAAAATTTCACTCTTTATCTTAAAAAAACACGTGCGCTCTGTGTCCGCACTTAAAAAAGGATTGTTAGTGTCCAGACATACTATCAAGTTGAGAAAATCGTCGGGATGTCCTTTGATGGGTTCTCCTTCATCTTGGCATTATCATCGGGGTGGAAGAGGAATGATGTAAGTGTTTTTAGTGGGATATAAAGACGGTGAAATTGTTGTATACTATCGAGAGTTTGATAACTAATCCAAAAGTTTTTTCTTAGAATTTTTAAAAGATTTAAATGCAAATGAATTTATTTTGGATGGAAGAGTAGTGGTGCATTCAGATGGGATTGTTTATATACATTTTTTTGTTGATATTCGAAAGCAAATAGGTTTTTACTATGCTGATTTTTTAGTTTGCAAGATTATGTTCCGTTCTTTTTCTGTTGCACTATTTGAACTTGGCCCAAAGATCGAACCTCACACACTCCCCATCATCAACATAAAAAGGAAAAAAATTCTAGTAAATTTTATGTGGAGGCCACGCCGTGTACGCCTTGTCTAAAATTTCACTCACTTTTAATTATTGTATCTGATAATGTGTTCATAAGATGTGGAGGGCATGAATTTATTTTTGGTGGAAGAGTAGTGGTGCATTCTAGTGAGATTGTTAATATAGAATTTTTTTGTTAATATTCAAAAGCAAATAGGCTTTTACTATGTTGATTTTTTTTTAGAAAATATTGGTTGCTTGGTTTGCAAGATTATGTTCTGTTATTTTTCTTTTGCACTATTTAAACTTAGCACAAAGATCGAACCTCACGCACTCTCATCATCGCCATAAAAAGGCAAAATTTTCTGGTAAATTTCATGTGAAAGTCATGCCGCCTTGTCTAATGGTTCACTCACTTTTAGTTATTGTATCTGATAATGTGTTCATAACATGTGATAGGCATGAACATTAAACAATGTGAGTGATAACACGAACAACAGCAAGTACAATTATAATAGGTGCTCATTCAGGATTTTATTTTTTGCAATCGTTAGCACACACACCTGACAATATCCAGCAGCTTCTGGTCGGTGGAGCCATTAAAAAAAAGCAGCACCAAAAGATTCCCCACCGAGAGTTATCTCCTGCGTGGACTCCTCATCACCAGAGGAGCGCTGGCTCGTCTTCTCCGCCCCTACCCCGCCCCTCCCATGCGTGCTGCAGCCACACACAACCTTGTGGTGCTCCACTCCAGCCATATCCCCCCGCCCTCCAGAACCAACGAACTCTCTTCCCTCCCGCGCCCCTTCCTTGGTGCCAGGAGAGGACGCCGGAGCTGGGCGGCGGGCAGCGGGGTCAGACCGGCCTCCTCTCCAGTCGCGGGACCGTCGAGCGAAGCGCCGGGTCCGTCGTGCAGGGCGTGCTCCCCCGGGTCGGGCACTGCCTTGTAGTCGCCTTGCTTGGGGCCTAGCTCGCAGTGGTGACCATGCCCGGATTCGCTCCGTTCCCATTTTGATGCGGGGCCGTCGCCTGTCGATTTATCCGATTTTTCCAGATTTGATTTGGACATGTGGTTGTTCCTCCCCTCTTTTCCCTCTTTAAAGGATTATAAGTTCCTTCGTTCTGTTCCTCCTTCACTGGTTGATTTCTGATGCGGCAAAGTCGTTCGCATATATAAATTGATTGGATTGGATGCACAGGAGCGAGGTGGGACTATTTTTAAGTTCTAATCCTCACAGAGAATTGCGGGAGCCATGAAGGGGCGCGCTGGAGTGAGCAGCTTGGGTTCTCGCCGCCATGCTCGCCATGCCGTGCCACCCCTCGTTTTTCTCCTTTTTCTTGGTTTTCCCCCTCTCTATCTCCCCCTCATGCTTCCTCGTTTTCTTTCAGGAGCACGGCGGCGCAACCATGGCGCCACCCAGGAGAAACCAACGCCTTGCAAGGTCCACCTCGATCCATAGATAGGGGTGGGCCCGCCGGCGGGGTAGGCGGTGGCGACGCACGGCCGCGGCCTGCGGCGCGCGGTGGGGCGGGACGGGCGACGGGCTGGAGGTGGGATCGGGAGGCAGACATGGCTGAGGAGGACGGGTCGTGGCTGTTTTTTTCCTTTTCTCTCGCATGTACTACCAGTTTATGTTCATAACTTAATGTGAGGACTGCGGGTTGAATTCTTACAAAGGAAGGGACTTTTCTATAAAAATGCGACGACGTACCACCAGAAACACTCGGTGCTTTATTATTAGGGAAGATAAGACACACCAACGAATCAACTAAGGAATAAGGACTGGAGTGTTTCAGGAAAACAGAATCAAGTACTTGAGCATTGAGTCTTTACCTAGGGGAGATGAGGCGATGAATCAGGGGAGAGAAGAGTTGCAGTCCTGCAGAGGTTGCTGCTGCAGACCTATGTAGGCTAGCGGCCGCGCCGAGGCTGCCGGCGGCCGGCGACCGGGCGGCCGGTGAGTGGGCAGCCGCCGAGCTAGGATCGACCAACGACCAGAGTACCAGACCAAACGGAATCCTGGAGACCTCGAAGCACAGGCGGTGGGCGGTGGCTGACGGTTCGCTTCGTTATCTTAATCCTTTTTCTAGGTATTAATTGATCTCCAGGAGTCGAAGCGGCAAGCGGCGGGCCGTTTCTCCGATGCGTTCATCGTTGTGTGTTGCAGGACATGCACACCAGGGCATTTTTTCTCGATTTGGTTTGCTTATTTTATGGGCTTTCGTAGAATGGCCGAAGGGACTGGGGGCACTTGCCCTGGCCCGACCGGGGGCCTGCTAAGTTGCCACCTGATGTATATAGGGGACGACGGGAAATTGAGTGGGGGCCTAGGCCCCCACTCGTAACAACGTGCGTCCGCCCCTGATCACGTCTCTTATATATATGAGGTGTCTAAACTTTCTTTACAAGAAGATGACTCCAATTTTGTTCCAAATTTTTACTGTATTAAGGGAAGCATGACACGACTATACAAGTGCACTACAAAATTTAACATGAAAGGTGCCATGGAGGCATTGGTGCCCATGACTGAAATGACAGAGGCGACGACAAAGATGTCGTGATGGCGTGGTGGAGATGGTGCCATTAGCGCTGATCCTAGGGTCGTGCTAGAGGCGGTAGTGTCGTTCTCCTTCTTCTTGTTCTTTATATCCTCCCTCGTAGACGGCTTCTTGGCGACATGAAGGGCGATCTTAGGGGTTGTGGGATTTGTCCCACTTGAACAAGATTGAAGTTTGAGCTGTGTGTTTTGACTTGACGCAAGTTTTACCCAAATCTTGGATTTATTCCTTCTCCTTTTGATGCCACAAAGTTACCAGTTTTGCCCAATTCATCCTTTTCTAGGATTTGGATCAATTTCTTTGCTACGGCCAAGGTGATTGTTTGTCTCAACAATGTTACCTTGGTTTCAAGGGTGTTCTAGTCATCCAGAGACGGATCGATCTTTGCTCATCGCGCGCTACCGGCCAATGCAAGAGAAAGACCGCGGCGATATACATACGTACATGTGTTTTGTTTTCTAATTTGGTAGAGTTGGTTTTGTAAGGGTTGGACAATTTTAGTATGTATAGCCTTGGCCTTGTTGCACACACAAAAAAAAATATCCCAATACAAATTGGCGGTGAAGGTCCAATAGATAGGCAGGAAGTAATTACGTGTGGTCCGGCTACATATCAACGGGGGGCACGGCGCTCGCCCAGCACCCGCTATATATTGACCCTCTCAGGCAGTCAAGTCCAGTACGCCACTGGTCAAAGTCCACTTTCTTTCTTCGTCTCCGGCCGGCCACCTCCTAGGCCCAGGTGAGCCTTCGTCCCCCACCGGCCAGGAAGAAGAACGGGTGGCAGAGGACGCTGATGAATCAGCAGGTTGGCAGCGCTGGGCTTGGCGTTGGCGGCTCCGGCGGGATGCAGGATGTGGTGGGCCTTGCCGCCGCGGCCGATCCCCAGTTTGTGAGGCTGCGGGACAACGTCCGACGGGAGATGTAAGCTCTCGCTGCTTTCCTCTGCTCCAAGTATGATTGTGTAGATTAGAGTATTTTCAGAAAAAACTGGAACGCGTAGTAATCGTATTCTGTGACCTACTCAACAGCAGTATCACGTTTATCACTCTTCCTTATATCATTCCCAACGAATATCATCAAAGGTGGACTGCGTACCTGAAACTTCACAGGGGCTTGCATATAAATTTTGCATATTTAAGGGCTGCGGTTGAATCCCAGTATATCGGTTAAAAAGGAAATATTCTATCAAAGCTAATGATCTGAACCTGATATTAATTGACAGATTCCGGTTTTTGGAAAGCTTGCCACTGCTGCCTCTCCAGCGGCCGCGCCTCCGGGTGCTCGCCGGGCGGCTCGAGGAAATCTTGTTTAGAAAATACCCAACCAAGGTGTTCCTCTCTCTCTCCTTCTTTTTTGTAGCTTTGGTTTTCAGGCAACCTTGTCCATTTCCTCGCAAGATATCAAGTATTACCGTTTAGTGATGTGAGTTGTTGACATCTCTCATTGTTTGGGCAGATGGAGTACTATAACATGAGGAGGCGACCAATGCCACCAGCAATGATGTTTGCTATCAAGACCTACACGGCTCAGAATCGACAATACCGACAAAATCAACAATCGTTAAGACATATAGCATCTTCCCCTGGCTATGGGGCGATGAATTTGACATCCAATATCATGCAAGGTGCGAGTGAAAATTCTAGAATGTCTTATGTGACGGGCAATGTTAGTCCTTTGTCATCTAGTGCAGACATGGTTCTGCAGAACGCCAACATCACAACATGGATACTTCACTGCCAGGTATAGATAGATTTACTGAGATCTTGCCCATGCATATCCTTATTAAGGCTAGTAGTAAATGTGTACATTTAATGCACATTAATATTAGATATGATATTAGTTGCACGTTGATATTAGGTAGAATATTAACTGTGCACCAATTATGTTGTAAATTTATGCCGATATCGACATTTGGTATGATATTAATTGCATGTTAGACATGTTCAACGACTCACCATTGCAGCAATGTAAGTCGTTGGATTAACATATGATTTGATGACTGAGATTAGTTGGATATGTAGACATTAATGTGGGGCTTCTAGCCTAGGAAGCCAGCAGCGTACTATATGTTAGAGTTAAACACGAAGTGCACGTGTGTCCTGTCCGATCAGTACATGTACGTGTTAGTGTCCGTGTAGATCTCAAAACAATAACCGAGTAGGACTAGTATTAGATAGCAGGTTAGCTAGCTAATATAAGTACTCACGTACCCCTTGTAACTTGTGTACCGTACCGTGGAATCAATAGAAAAGATAACATGCTCGACACGAGCCTGTGGCTATAAGTCCGGCGAGTTGTGTGCGTGCGTTACGTGTGATTCCGGCCGGATCGATCGGATCCTTGGCTGTTGTGTACGTGCGTGTACAACACATCGGAAGTTAGCTCTACGGTGCGACGCATCTCGGCGTAAAGGAACTTCGTCGAGTTCAGCGAGCTTCGTCTGTCATCGTCGTTCGTCGTTGGTCATATCATCATCGCCGAAAAGTACTTGGCGTCGGGACTGGGACGTCTTTGTGATTTCCTAGTTCGGCTAGGATTAGGAGACAGTCACCGTATAGGATTGTATTGGCTAGGTTAGCTAATATATATATCTATGTACCCCTACCCTTGTAATATCGTGGAAAATCAATACAGAGAGATTAACGGGAGCGACACGCTCCCGTGGCCATCAAATATCGCGTGTGTTCTCGCCGCAATAGCTAGCCTCCGGAGACGATCGATCTTGCCGTGTACGTACGTGTTGTGCTAGTGTCAAAGCGAATCAATCAAGCTGCTTGCTGATTGATAGCTAGCTAGCTAGCTTTGCACTACGGTGTACTGTCTATCTCGGCGTAAAAGGACTTCGCCGGGATCGTCAACGTTGCTTCGTCGTCGTTTATCGCGTGTCACCGTCGCCGGAAAGTACTTGGCGTCGGGTTTGGGCCAACAATTGGTATCAGAGCAAGGTTGATCTTCTAGTAACGGAGGATCATGGCAGATGACGAGAAGACCAAGCAGCTGGCGGAGTATTCCGGTGCGGCTAAAGTAATTGCTGCTCCGGCGAGTTTATCGTATCCACGGTTTGATCGCAAGAACTTCGGGGTCTGGAAGGCCCTCATGGAGTGTGGTCTCCGCGCCAATGAGTTATGGGACACGGTGGATCCCGGAGGCGACGCGTTCAAGAAGGAGGGAGCAGAGCATCGGAAGGATCGGCAGGCGGCGTCGGCGATTTACTCGGTGATGCCGATGGATGTCCTCCAGCACCTGATCGCCAAAGCAACGGCGAAGGAGGTGTGGGATACGTTGAAGCTCATGTTCGAGGGACACACCCGCGTCAAGCAAGCCAATCTCCAAACTCTCCTAAGGAACTACGAGACTTTGTTCATGGGCGACGATGAGTCCGTGGACGCGTTCGCTTCACGGGTGGCAACTCTCGTCAATCGGATTCGCGCGCTTGGAGAAAACCTCACGGAGACCTCGGTTGTCCGACGGTTCTTGCGCGCGGCCCCTCCCCGGTACCTGCAAATTGTCACGGCGATCAAGCAGTGCGTCGATCTCGCGACTCTCTCCATCGACGATCTTGTCGGACGGTACAAGGCTCACGATGAGCGGATGCGGTACAGTCTTGGGGACGGGAGGAACGACGAGCTTGTGATGCTCACAAGGGCGCAGTGGGTCGCTTTGTGAAAGGAAAAGCAAGGCGGATCCACGAGCAGCAGCAAGAAGAAGGGGAAGCAGCATTCGGTGAGAAAGAACTTCGCCGACTCGGACAACGACTCAGACGATGAGGCTGCACCACCACCGAGGAGAAAGTTTGACATCAGGAAAGTGAAGTGTTATAACTGTGGCCTCCTTGGCCACTTCAAGGCTGATTGCGAGGAAGCACCGAAGCAGAAGGCGCTCATAGCCCAGCAAGGTGACGATGGTGACATGATGTTGATGTGTAAACTGGTGGACGAGGAGGATCCAGACTCTCAAGCGTTGACTAAAGAAATTGTCGAGCTTGCGGAAGAAAAAGTTTGCCATCATGATTGTGGTTCGGAAACCTGTGTCGAAGCTACAGACGCGGGGAGTGATTCCGAAACTTATATCAATGCTATGGACGTAAGCGCCAACTTTACTGGAGCGGATGCGGCGATAGCTGCGTGTGCTCAGCCATGGAGAAGCAGTGTTTCTACTGGTCGACTGGAGGAGAGGCCCGTAGGCGGCCACAAAAGCGACACAAAAGACAATGACGTAATGGCGTACGTGGCGCCATATGTCCACGAAAACAACTCGGCAAAGAGCGTTGCAGGCGGTCGCCAAGTAGCGAGTCGAGGCGAGCGAGGCACACCCGTTCTGTTGCAAAGCCCAGCCATGTGCATCAGAGGGCGCAGCCTAGCAAAGGACGGGTACCCAGAAGAAGCCGGTCACTCCAGCGAGTTGGGCGGTGGTGGCCACTGCAAGCTAGCAGCTCAAGCATCACCACGTGGAGGCATGGTACATGGGCCAGAACGTGGGCAACATCCAGAGGAAGGAAAATACCCACTTGGGGAAGTGTCTCATGGTTCATACGTGGTGGCACCTGGAACTTTACTACGTGTAAATGATGCAGCACCAATCTCATGCGCAGGGGGTGCAGTAGCATCACTTGGTGGTGGCCAGTCAGCAAGTATGTCCAGTACTCTATTTGTCAGCCTAGAAGCGAGCATCGGTGGTGGCTCGCAGTTGCTAGCAGAATTGTACGCAGAAGATGATGTCACTTCGGCATCTATGTCGCCTCCGAAAGTACTGGAGAAAACGACACGTCCATCTACAACCGATCATCTACATCCGGAGTTACACTCATACCCGGAGAAATTTCTTCAGACGATTAACCCGGTAATGGTGAACGGGAGTGGGCGACGGTGTCTAGCAAGCGCCGAGGAACCGGAGGAATTTGTGGACGCAAATATGAAGGAGTGTTGGCGTCATGCTATGAAAGAAGAGTTGGGGTCGATCCATGACAATAATACATGGGAGCTTGTGGATCTTTGCAACAATGAAAAGGCGATAGAGCTCAAGTGGCAATTTAAGGTCAGGAAAGATGTTGAAGGGTGCATGAAGCACAAAGTGAGGTTTGTGGCCAAAGAGTATGTGCAAGAGGAAAGTATGGACTTCGAAGAAGTGTTCGTTCTCATTGCAAAGATGGAGTCGGTGAGATTACTCACCGCTCTCGCGGCTCAGGAATCATGGAAGATACATCACATGGATGTAAACTCCGCGTTTTTGAACGGCGAGATAGAAGGAGATGCGTATGTGAATCAACCACCGGGTTTCATCAAAGAGGGAGAAGAGCACAAGGTACTGAAGTTTTGAAAAATCTTGTATGGGCTATGGCAAGGACCTCGGGAGTGGAACGTCAAACTTGATCGGAAATTGATTTCTCTTGGATTTGAGAAAGCCCCACTAGAGCATACGATGTACAAGAGAGGTGAAGGAAGGGATCGTCTACTAGTTGGCATCTACGTCGACGACCTATTGATTACTGGAGCAGATGAAGAGGTGATTGCAAAATTCAAGCTACAAATGAAAGAACTTTTCAAGATGGATGCTCTCGGTCTTTTGAGCTACTACCCCGGGATAGAGGTACATCGAAAGACGGAGAGGGTCACACTATGCCAGGAGGCATACGTAAGGAAGGTACTTGAAAGCCGTGGCATGAAATATTGCAATCCAATTGACGCTAAAATGAAACATCATCTTGAGCTAAGCAAGAAGGGCGAAGCACCCGCAGTTGATGCAATAGAGCATATTGCAGCTGCAGCTGCGATGTGTGAAGGTGTGTGGCTAGGGTGGCTACACGGTGATCTCATGGATCAAGATCGAGAACAAGTGGTGCTCAATGTTGATAGCAAGTCTGAAAGTTTTCTACACGAAGATCCAGTGCGGCATGATAGAAGCAAGCACACTGATACGGTGTATCACTACATAAAGGACTGCATGGAAGAAGGTAAGATGAAGGTCAACTACATTTGCACCAATGATCAACTGGCGGATATGTTAACCAAGACTTTAGATCGAGAGAAGTTCTTGGAGATATGAAGAAGAATCGGCGTCGGAGCTGTAACGTGACGACGTCATGTTTAGAGGGGTGATTGTTAGAGTTAAACACGAAGTGCACGTGTGTCCTGTCCGATCAGTACATGTACGTGTTAGTGTCCGTGTAGATCTCAAAACAATAACCGAGTAGGACTAGTATTAGATAGCAGGTTAGCTAGCTAATATAAGTACTCACGTACCCCTTGTAACTTGTGTACCGTACCGTGGAATCAATAGAAAAGATAACAGGCTCGACACGAGCCTGTGGCTATAAGTCCGGCGAGTTGTGTGCGTGCGTTACGTGTGATTCCGGCCGGATCAATCGGATCCTTGGCTGTTGTGTACGTGCGTGTACAACACATCGGAAGCTAGCTCTACGGTGCGACGCATCTCGGTGTAAAGGAACTTCGTCGAGTTCAGCGAGCTTCGTCTGTCATCGTCGTTCGTCGTTGGTCATATCATCGTCGCCGAAAAGTACTTGGCGTCGGGACTGGGCCAACACTATACTGGATAAAAATAAACTTATCTTGTAACAAACACCACTGTTTTTTAGTCCAGCATGTGTGTTCAGAATGAAGCCATGCATCCACTAAGTAGGTATTATGTGATAAAAAAAGCTCTAAGTAAAATGCTAACCTGAAAGATGTATTACCGGAACAATTTACCCATATTCATATCTGAATTTTCCAATTGCACATAGACTATTAAGTCTTGGGAGTATTTTTTACCCCTAGTTTGCATGACCATGTTTCCCGTTTACTAACTTCATATGTCTTGCATTTGTTTTCTAGAAGGAGCTTCTGATGGGCATGTGAACACAATGCTTTCACTAGGGATAAACCCTACACCACATGATCTTTCTGGAGCGTCCAACAACAACCAGTTAACGCAATCTGGATACACGTGAAGCCAAGAGATTCTCTGTAATAACTCTAGACTGTGCTACTGCTTTATATATACAAAATATTATTGTTACTATATGTATCCCTAAAGCTCTGCTAAATGCTACAGCCCAAGGCGGCGCAGGGACGCCCGGCGCCTGTGAAGGATCTCCCAAGGGAACCAAAATTCACCTGCCCAGTCTGCATCAATGAGCTAGTCGATGCATCGTCTACTATCTGCGGCCACATCT
The DNA here is from genome assembly GCA_032464435.1 of Aegilops umbellulata. Taxonomy (NCBI): domain Eukaryota; kingdom Viridiplantae; phylum Streptophyta; class Magnoliopsida; order Poales; family Poaceae; genus Aegilops; species Aegilops umbellulata. The sequence goes on from CP136056.1 coordinate 495,276,440, forward strand.
TCTGCAAGAAATGCATAGAGGCCTCCATCCGATTTCAGAAGAAGTGCCCTACCTGTCGTAGGAGGCTGACCATGAGAAATTTCCACCGCATCTACCTCCCGGCGATGGATTGAGCTGATCCAGCCATTCTAGGCATGGTGGAGCATCAACACCCGACCCTTCCTCCTCAACGGCATTTTGGTGATTCTGTCCGAACTATTCTTCATGGGGTTATCACCAGAACACAATTTTTGTGCAACGATTTAGTAAGTGCTTGACTCATAGTGAACAAACTTTTAATCTGCATCCTTGGTGGTAAAGGATACCATTCTCGTGGGAATTCGAAACATGTGTCATGGTATTGTGAACATCTGCAAAGAACTACAAATATATTTTTTCGCTTGCCAGGGTATATGGTGTGTTCGTGCACTCTAGGATATGTGTCTTTGCAAGGCAATCACGTTTAATTAGCAATAGCAGTAGACACTGTTATTAGTCGCCGACTAGGAACAAGTCCCATAGAGCCCTAAAAGACATCAGATTGATAATTTATTTCCAATTGAGATTAGGCCCAATCTCCCTTAAAAGACATAATTGTGTTTCCTCACACTACTTGCCTGCTTGACAATTCCTTACCAAACACTCTCCAACCAGGACATAATGATCTCCTTCCTGCTATTATATACTCCCTCCGTTCCAAAATAAGTGTTTCAAATTTAGTACAACTTTGTATTAAAGTTAGTACACAGTTAAGACACTTATTTTGGGACAGAGAAAGTATTTTCGCATCCATCCAAGATACTTTGGCCGTCGCTAATATCTTCTACTTTTTCACACTAAGTGGTGCTTCCATTATATGTGCGTTGGTTTTTGGGAAATAGCATATATGTGTCATTCTTTTGGAAACATTTTTTTTAGATTTGGATCTATTGACCAGACTAGCAGTAAAAACTCTTCTGGAAATAAAAAAGAAACATCGAAATGCAGGCAGAAAGTAATCAAGGCTATCGTCCTGCCGTACCATCACCCTTGAGAAAAAAACTTGTAATACAAGTAGTAGCCAGTGGCACAATAGCCGCGGGACACCGACTGAACCCGTCAGAGCGGTTGGGCGTTACGAGCACATGGTGGCTGCGGCTTGGGAAAGTTTGACACCTTCACAACACATATGACTAGTTACTTTTTGGCTATATAAGGCCAATTCCACCGTGCGACTCCAAACGGACGTCCGTTTTGTCCGGATTCTGTTCGTTTGGGTAGGGATTTGGGGTCGTGTTCGGACGTGTCCTGGGATGCGGTGGCAGAGCGCCCAGCGCGCGGACGCATCCCGGCCGCAACCTGTCCGCACATTATTTCTTTGCAAGTCCTTAACTTTATTTCATCATTCATTTTTGGTACATGAAAAATACATCATCACATTTTGACTAGTAAAGTAAGACAAAAGAAAACAAGAACCACAAGAATACATTTTAGAAGAAACCCAACTTCCATAACCGCTCCCTTGAGTTGGGTTAGGGCCTTCTCGATGCATTCGTTGTTGATCTGTGGAGGAGACTCGATCTGGCATCCTCCTTTCTTCTTCAAGCCAGAAGTCAATGTTGCTTCCTCACACCTAGTCTCATATCTAGCCTCTAATCTAGCAACAAGTGCACTTGTCTCATTTACAGCCTCTATGCTAGCTAAAAGTGCACGAACATGTACTAAATTTCGCTCTATCAATATATCGATGTACTCTTCTCCCCAATACCAAAACTTGCATCCATTCTACACAACAAAATTTGAAGTTAGCACAACTAGTCAAATCTAGAGTACAAACCGAAGCTAAAAAGCGCATACCCCATCACTACCGGACTCGCGGGCTATGCCTACGGCCACGGGCCGTCGGCATAGGCCCCATTGCCGTCGGCATAGATCTATGCCGACGGCTGCCGTCGGCATAGTCCCGTCGGCGTAGATGTCATCAGCGTACTCTTGTCAGACCGTCGGCATAGGGGCCTATGCCGACGACCTGACGTCAGCCGTCGGCATAGTATAGCCGTCGGCAGTGTTTTCCGTCTGACGGCAACGGACGGCGCCGTCAAAAGCGGTGACGAATCACGCAATGCCACGTAGCAGCGCTATGCCGACGGCTTTACCATCGGCATACCTCTGCCACGTGGCGGCCCGTGGGGCTCCTGGTGGCAAGGCTATGCCTACAGCAAAGCCGTAGGCATAGATGTATATATGCCGACGGCTTTGCCGTCGGCATAGCTCTGCCACGTGGCTGCCCCTGGTTTCTCCTGGCAGCAGGGCTATGCCTATGGCAAAGCCGTAGGCATAGATGAATCTATGCCGACGGCTTTGCCGTAGGCATAGCTGCCGCGTGGCAAGCCCTGGTAACTCCTGGGCGTATGTATGCCGACGGCTTTGCCGTAGGCATAGTTTTTTTTTCCTTGTTTTCTCTTTTCCAATTCATTTGACAACATTTCAAAATAGAACAATATGAAATTATGCAGAAATATGACAATTCATCATCTAAACATACTCGTTCATCTAAACATACTCAAGTTCACCATCATCATCAAAACATACTCAAGTTCATCACCGATGGAACTTCATGAACATGAAAGTAGTGCAAGGCATGAAACATGATAAAAGTATGAATATGAAAGGCATGGCACGATGGCCACATGCACGGAATCATCAAGCAAGACCACCTCCGCCATAACCACCACCACCTCCGCCAAAACCACCACCTCCTCCGCCAAAACCACGACCACCTCCGCCGAAACCACCATCGCGACCATCACCACTCTGCCAGATCGGAGTGACTGGGGTCGACGAAGCAGGAGTCGAGCTACCGGTCCCCTACATGTTTCAGAGAAGATTCTAACGGTAAATATGATATGATAATGTTTCATGAACGAGAACTAGTTTGCTAGTAGTTAGGCAAATGTACTAACCGGACCATCACTGCCTAGTGCCACCCATTCATCGAACGTGGGCACGTGTGGGGGTTCTCCCGCAGGTGGTGGTGGGGGTCCCATTTGTGGTGGATCCGTGCGGTTAGTCCAGGACGCCAACATAGCCTGAATGTTAGTTAAACAAGCAAACTAGAAGATCAGAAGGAATGAAAGTGCAAAAATTTAGCTTGGTTTTAAGAGGGAAAAACTAACCGTCATCATCTGACGGTTGTAATCATCGTTTGCCTTCACTCGTTTCAAGTACTCCCGCACGTCGAGATTCCTATGCTCGACAAACTCCTTATATGCCTACATAATTTAGGTTGTTTCTAAGTGAGCAATGCTGAAAATAAACTGAGAATGCTAGATAGAAAAAGATAAAGAGGAAGTACTTACAGCATGCTGGCGGGCTAAGGGAGTCTGTGAACGCCCCGTACTCTCTAACATGCTCGGGTTGGTAGCCCGAAGCTGTGTGTACGAGATCGAAGGAGTGATCAAGCCGTCGAAACACGGATACCGGGCATTCTTCTTCCCCTGGATGGCCACCACCGCCGTGTTGTCGATCTGAGACTGGGCAACCTCAGCAACAGGAACATCCGGATGCAACTCCTGATAGTGATGAATGTAAGACCCCAGGTGCTCCTCGGTCTTGCCGTAGTACTGGCTCTCGCCCTCCTCGCGATGACTCCGCTCGCGGGCCAGCATCCACGACTCCATGTCTGAAGCGGCCTCTTCAACTTGTCCTCCTACAACGTCAAATAGAAGTCAGCCATACATAAGAACATGACGGTAAAGAAGAACAAAAATGCATTATGCACATAGATATACCTTCATGGACTTGAAGCCCCAGTGGTTCCTGTTTCCTTGGACGTGTGTCCCGTCCTCTCCACGGTTAGCCCGGGCCTTAATGCTCTTGGCAGCAAACTCTGCATCGGCGCCGAGCCACCTATCCACCAAACTCGCCCATCCGTCATGCCTTCCATAGCACCAACGAGGAACAACCTATGCAAATTTTGGAAGCACATGACATGTGAGCAAGAAACATATAGTTGACTGCTTGAAACAATGAAAAGTTAGTAATAGTTACCTTCAAGAACTGCTCCCTGTTCAAGGTAAGTCGTTGCTTCTGCGCTTGTGTTTTGGTCATCTTTTGGTGCAGGTAGTAGTGGTAGTACTGCGAGACGGCAACCTAGCGCACCTCGTACTGCAACTGACGAGCTTTCTTCTTCGCAGCCGCAAGCAAGACCACGTCGGCTCTGGCCTTGTGCTCGTCAAGAACTCTATAGAGTTGCTGCAATCATGCATAAACCAGAAGCAAACAAGGCATGAGTTGAGTGATTCAATGATAAACTATGAACGAAACTGAAGACAAGTGATTCAGAAGAGAACTTACCCAAAATTTGGTGATCACGGCCTTAGCGGTCGTCCCGTACTCCGCGTTGCTGCAAGCCTCGTATTGGGCCCAGCTCGTGGCCAAAACCCGCTGCTGCGGGTCCCTGTCTGGCCGCGGGCAGAATAGGCCAGGCCAAAACTCCTTCAACAGGACAGTGATAAGGCCGTTCGGTTTACGGCCCTTTCCGTGAAGGATCCAGTTTCTACAAAAGAATCAAATGATTGCCATGTGTACAATAAGAAAATGTTGTCATCTGGTGAAAATATGATTGAGAGGCACTTACTCTGTCCCCGCAGGTTCAATGAGCCACTTGTGCTCCTCGATAGAAGGTGGTGTAGGTAGTCCGGCATTACCACGCAGCCACCCCTGCGGAGCACCTGGTGGCAAGTCACCCCACAACGCGGGATCAACCTCCCCTCCACCCTCCTCACCCTCATCCTCGGCCTCCTCCTCCTCACTCTCCTCCTCGGCCTCCTCCTCCTCACCCTCCTCCTCGGCCTCCTCCTCCTCGCCATCAGGAACATACTCCTCCTCCTCAGACTCAGAAGGTGCCTGTGTATAGGAGGGCATCGAAGAAGACCCTCCTATTTCGGACACGGCCCGTAGTTTTTTGCCCCGGTTGCCTCTCCCCCCACCTCCTCCTCCTCTAGGGGCTCTCCCCCCACCGCCTCCTCCTCTAGGGTCTCCTCCCCCGACCCCTCCACCTCCCTGTGAGGTGTCATCCTCGCGTAGTCGGGAGGGAACCTTGTGGGCTCGTCCACTCCGAGTAAGTCCTTTAAATTTACTGAGGAAACTAGCGCCGCTGGACTTGCCCATGATTAGCAAACCTGCATTGAGAAGAGAGTAAACAATTAGTAAGGATATCAATTAAACAAGCATACAGGAAAAACATTAATACCAGAAAAGCACATTAAGCATACTATTGTAATGATCATTAAAAGAACTTACATTTTCCAGAACCCATATGAATCATCACTATTGTAATCTATTTGTGGACCGGTCTCATCATCACTATCACGCATATCTTCTTCGTTGTCTGACGGAGGTGGAGGCTCTTCCTCATCGTCAGCGTCTTCATTTAACTTTTCAAGCATAATTATGTCTCTTTGATTCACAACTACCTCACCATCAATCCGTGCGTCGTCGTCGTTTGGGTCCAGGTCAACATAATCCAAGTCATCATCCTTGTTGTTTCGGACCACGTCATCATGTTCCTCTTGATAGAACACTCCCTCGTATGTCATGGGGTTTATGTTGTAGTAATCATCATCGTTCGGGTCCGGTAGCTTACCATGCGGCGACACCTTGAACACAACTTCCCAACCCTTTAGGTACTCTTTCTGGCATGGGTAAGGCGGATAATATACTTGTGTGGCCTGGGTAGCGGCGATAAAGAGATCAGCTCCGGCATAGACAGTTGATGGTTTAACTTCAACTAAACCAACAGAAGGCGTATGTCTCAGACCCTTTTTGGGGTCGAACCATCGGCATTTGAACACAGTGAGACTTAGGTGTTCGCGGCTGTCCGTGGAAAGCGCTGGACAATCCGAAAGAGCTGCGGTGATAAATATGCAATTGAATGCATATTTATCGATGCAACCCTTTCGGACGGGAGACCTAGGTTACGCGACTTGATGTGAAAATTTAATCTAGTTAAAAGAGGCTAGGAGGTGAAGGTGGATTTGTAGCTCACCCTCCGCTGTAGAGGAAGTAGTCGAGCAGCGGCAGGATCACGGACCAATCCCAGACGACGAAGGCTCCAGGGAGATGAAATACCACAAAGCCTGTAAATTTTACCGAGTCAAAAAATTTGACGGCATCACATCACATAAAGCATTGGCACTTCAAACTATACAAAAAATCATATTGCTAATGACATCTAGTCAAGGTTTTAGATCATCATGATACTTCAAATCCTAATTTTCATCAAGTGTCAAATTTTGTTCTTCAATTTTTTTAGCAAGATCATCATGATAAAATAGCTACTCATCAGATACCAATTTTGTCAACATCACAAAATGGAACTATAGCTATTTGACAACATCTCAAATATACCAATTTTGTTCTTCAAATTTGACAACATCACTAACTTGACCAAAGCTATAACTAACCAATATACATCAATCCACCCATTCATCCAGACAACATGCATCTATGCACATAACAAGCAGTAAAAAAATGAAAAAAAAAGCTCACCGGGGCGGCCGGGGACGGTGAGGCAGGGGCGGCCGGTGCAGCAGGCGAGCAGGGGGTGGTGGTGGAGGGCCTGCTGAGGGAGGGGCGGCCGGGGACGGGAGAGGGCCGGGCGCGCGGGCCGGCAGGAGCCGCGGCCGGCGCGCGGTCGGGGGGAGGCCGGGGCGGCGCAGCGCGGTCGGGGGGAGGCCTGGGCGGCGGTGGGGTCGGGGGAGGCCGGGGCGGCGCAGCGTGGTCGGGGGAGGCCGGGGCGAGGGGATGGAGAGGAGGGTGGTCGCGGCGGCGCGGAGACGAGCTGGCGACGGCGTGGTGGCGGCGGCGGCGCGAGAAGGGGGCGGGGATGTAGGCGGGGAGGGGGAAGGGGCGAGGGAAGGGGGTGGCGTAGGTGGAGCGGCGACGGGCGGCCGGGGGGAGCGACGCGGGCGACGGGGAGCGGTGGCGGCGGCGCGGGTCGAGCAGCTAGCTATCGGGGCGAATGTGTGGTGGAGGTCGACCGGCTGAGGATAAGAGCGAACTATGCCGACGGCTAAGCCGTCGGCATAGGAAGGGATGCCACGTGGCACCTATGCCGACGGCTTAGCCGTAGGCATATCTATATTTTTTATTTTTTAATGCTTTTAATAGCTTATATTTTTTCTTCCCTCTGTTTTTTATTTCATATAAATTTTTGATGTTTTTATAGTCATAAGTTATATTTTTTATGTATTATTATTTCATATGCATTTTTAATGTTTTCTTAATGCATTTCTAATATATTTTTTTTGCAACAAATTTTATACATGTTTAACATTTTTATAAAAATATTATTAACTGTGTTCAAATATATTTTTAGTGTATATTATTTTCATACGCAATGAGAAGTTTCGTTTACATATAAAATGAGGGACCGACGCGTCCGTTTCCCCCCTCCAGGTGCCGGCTGCGGCGCCGTCCGTGATGGGGGCCACACCCCGGAGACGCGTGCGGCCTCTTCGGACATGCCACCACACCACCCCGCATGTATGAGGGCCCGGTGCGACGCTCCGGTGGCATTGCTACCCCCAGGGCCCCCGTCCCGCCTAACCCTATAGCGTTTGACCACGGGATCTAGCCCTTTGACTTTGCACGGACGGTCTTCGACCAGCGGACCTCCCCACCCGGTTGTGTTAGGTCAGACCATAGGAACACTTTGGAGCAACAACCGGGCCAGACCCACAGCTAAATCCACTCCGTTAGACCCGATGCGGTAGTTTCCCCCCTCCAGGTGCCGGCGGCGGCGCCGTCCGTGAGGCGGGCCACGCACCTGAGACGCGTGCGGCCTCTTCGGACATGCCACAACACCACCCCACATGTATGAGGCGCGGTACGACGCTCCGGTGGCATTGCTACCCCCCAGGGCCCCCGTCCCGCCTAACCCTAGAGCGGTTGACCACGAGATCTAGCCCTTTGACTTCCCACGGACGGGCTTTGACCAGTGGATGTCTCCACCCGGTTATGTCAGGTCGGCCCAAAGGGACACCGGGGAGCAACATCCGGGCCAGACCCACAGCAAGATCCTCTCCGTGTAGACCCGACGCGTCCGTTTCCCCCTCCAGGTGCCGGCGTCGGCGCCGTCCATGACGGGGGCCACACCCCGAAGACGCGTGCCGCCTCTTCGGACATGCCACAACACCACCCCGCATGTATGAGGGACCGGTACGACGCTCCGGTGGCATTGCTACCCCCCAGGGCCCCCGTCCTGGCTAACCCTGTAGCGTTTGACCACGGGATCTAGCCCTTTGACTTTGCACGGACGGGCTTTGACCAGTGGACCTCTCCACCCGGTTGTGTCAGGTCCGCCCATAGGGACACCCGGGAGCAACATCCGGGCCAAACCCATAGATACATCCACTCCATGTAGACCCGACGTGTCCGTTCCCCCCCTCCAGGTGCTGGCGGCGGCGCCGTCCGTGATGGGGCCACACCCCGGAGATGCGTTCCGCCTCTTCGGACATGGCATAACACCATCCGGTTGTGATAGGTCATCCGATATATATGAACACTTGGAGCAAAGTCCCCTTCGTATAGACCCGATGCGGCTGTTCCCCATTCCAGTTGCCGGCTGGCGGCGGCACCGTTCGTGTGGGGGGTCACACCGCTCTGTACAGAACCGAAAAATAATGTATGTATGCTTATTAACACATACTGTATGCTTAATAATAATAATAATAATAATAATAATAATAATAATAATAATAATAATAATAATAATAATAATAATAATATATGGAAAAAAGAAAAAAGGAAAAAAAACTATGCCGACGGCAAAGCCGTCGGCATAGCTGCGGCCAGGGCAGATGGACAGCGCCGCAGATCGATGACGTGTAACCTATGCCGACGGCTGCCGTCGGCATAGGCCCTGGTCGGTGCGCTCTAGATCGGTGACGTGTCACCCGTACCTATGCCGACGGCTAAGCCGTAGGCATAGGTATATTATTTTTTTCCAATACACGTTCTTGAGTTTTTTTGAATGATACATGGTATATAATTATATTAAAAATGATTCATGGTTAGCAACATTTCTTTATGATATAACTATTTGCTAAATTGTACTAACAACAAATGTACATTGTGTTAAAATATTTCATATGCATTTTTAATGTTTTCTTAATGCATTTTTAATATATATTTTTGCAACAACTTGTATACATGTTTAACATTTTTATAAAAATATTATTAACTGTATTCAAATATATTTTTAGTGTATATTATTTTCATACGCATTGAAAAGTTTCGTTTACATATAAAATGAGGGACCGACGCGTTCGTTTCCCCCCTCCAGGTGCCGGCGGCGGCGCCGTTCGTGAGGGGGGCCACGCACCGGAGACGCGTGCGGCCTCTTCGGACATGCCACAACACCACCCCACATGTATGAGGCGCGATACGATGCTCCGGTGGCATTGCTACCCCCCAGGGCCCCCGTCCCGCCTAACCCTGTCGCGTTTGACCACGGGATCTAGCCCTTTGACTTTGCACGGACGGGCTTCGACCAACGGACCTCCCCACCCGGTTGTGTTAGGTCAGCCCATAGGAAGATAATGGAGCAACAACCGGGCCAGACCCACAGCAAGATCCCCTCTGTGTAGACCCGGCGCGTCCGTTTCCCCCTCCAGGTGCCGGCGGCGGCGCCGTCCGTGAGGGGGGGGGGGCACAGCCCGGAGACGTGTGCCGCCTCTTCGGACATGCCACCACCCCACCCCGCATGTATGAGGGCCCGGTGCGACGCTCCGGTGGCATTGCTACCCCCTAGGGTCCCCGTCCCGCCTAACCCTGTAGCGTTTGACCACGGGATCTAGCCCTTTGACTTTGCACGGACGGGCTTTGACCAGTGGACCTCCCCACCCGGTTGTGTTAGGTCAGCCCATAGGAACACTTTGGAGCAACATCCGGGCCAGACCCACAGCAAGATCCCCTCCGTGTAGACCCGGCGCGTCCGTTCCCCCCTCCAGGTGCCGGTGGCGGCGCCGTCCGTGAGGGGGGGGGACATGCGTGCCGCGCGTTTGCTACCGCCACAACACTTCTAGACTTGTGAGAGGCCGCCTACGCTAGATTTGGCGGCATGCTAGCCCGCGGAGGCCGTAGACGCGCGAAGGGCAATCCGTGTAGAGGGAATTTTTCGGATACTTCTCCATCACCAAAAATTATGAAAAAATACCATCGTTTCTATAGCACATGTGCCCACGTCGTGCAAAAAAACTCATGATTTTATCGCGCACCGAGTATTTAATAATATTCACGCCGCATCGTTACCGCAGAATGTCTACTGCCGTGTCATCACCGTCCGTGAGGGGGGGCCACGCCCCGGAGACGCGTGCCACCTCTTCGGACATGCCACCACACCACCCCGCATGTATGAGGGCCCGGTGCGACGCTCAGGTGGCATTGCTACCCCCCAGGGCCCCGTCCCGCCTAACCCTGTAGAGTTTGACCACGGGATCTAGCCCTTTGACTTTGCACGGACGGGCTTTGACTAGCGGACCTCCCCACCCGGTTGTGTTAGGTCAGCTCATAGGAACACTTTGGAGCAACAACCGGGCCAGACCCACAGCAAGATCCCCTCCGTGTAGACCCGACGCGCCCGTTTCCCCCCTCCATGTGCCGGCGGCGGCGCCGTCCGTGAGGGGGGGCACACTCCGGACACGCGTGCCGCCTCTTCGAACATGCCACAACACCCCGCATGTATGAGGGGCCGGTGCGACGCTCCGGTGGCATTTCTACCGCAGGGCCCCCGTTCCGCCTAACCCTGGAGCGGTTGACCACGAGATCTAGCCCTTTAACTTTCCACGGACCGGCTTTAAACAGTGGACCTCTCCACCCGGTTGTGTCAGGTCAGCCCAGAGGGACACCTGGGAGCAACATCCGGGGCCAAAACCGACAGCTACATCCCCTCCGTGTAGACCCGATGCATCCGTTTTCCCCCCTCCAGGTGCCGGCGGCGGTGCCGTCCGTTAGGGGGGCCACGCCCTGGAGATGCGTATCGCCTCTTCGAACATGCCACAACACCACCCGGTTGTGGTAGGTCATCCCATAGAAACACTTCAGAGCAACGTCCCCTCCGTATAGACCCGATGCGGCTGTTTCCGCCCTCCAGACGGCGCCGGCCTTGAGGGGGCACACCGCGGACGTGAGGGGGTCACACTCCGGAGACGGGTGCCGGGTGTTTGCAACCGCCACTCAACTTATGTCGCATAGCTGTTTTTGATTTTAATAAAATTTAAGGACCTAAATTCAAAAGAACATGACATCATATTATTAATGTGCTTGAAAAAATACAAACTATATATATATATTCATAATCTATGGAAAAAATTACAAACTACATATATATTCATATAATACATAAAAAAGCATGAAAACATATTTTTTAAAAAGCATAAAAACATATGCAAAAAAACATATGTAAAAAAAGCATTAAAACATATGCAAAAAAAAGTACGTAAAAAAATATCTATGCCTACGGGAAAGCCGTCGGCATAGATACGGCAGGGTGTCGCGGATCGGTGACGTGGCCACTATGCCGACGGGTGCCATCGGCATACCGACGCGGCGGATCGGTGACGTGGCATGCGGAGATATGCCGACGGCCGTCCGTCCCAACCGTCGGCATAGGTTTGACGACGTTAGCCGCTGGCCACGGGCGAGGCCGCCGGGCCCACACTTATACCGACGGCTGATTTATGCCGACGGCTGGTGTCGGCATGTCTGCACCTACGTCGACGGCCGTTCTGTGCCGACGGCGGCCGTCGGCATAGATCCACGTAACCCGACGGCCAGTGTAAGCCGACGGCTAGGTCTGGGCTATCGGCATATCTCAATCTAGGCCGACGGCAGCCGTAGGCATAGGTTTGGCCATCGGCGTATTGCCGTTTTCCGGCAGTGCATCGTTTAAGCACTTGATGAACACCCATCCGGGATGTTCCGGCGTTGTAGACATGCGGCGCACGACCATCCTTGGGCAGTGGTCGCACTTAATGAGTGGCAACGGTGCGCCGGCGAGCTTTTGGGCAAGCACCCAACCCGGCCGACCGCCATTCGTGTATCTACCGGCGGACCACCAACGGTGCAGATCCGAGCGGCTAGAGGAGGAGCCACTGCCTGCATGTGGCCTTGTGGCCCTGCCAGGGCCTTCCGGCGAGGTGCCCGGCCAGTCCATGGCGCGGCCCGGCCTCCCACAGCCCGCCGAGCTCAAGACCGACCGGATCCGCCCCAAAACCGGCCGGCGGGTGCGCAAACCAGGTGGCCGTGGTTGGGTAGCTCGGTGGCGCCAAGGGGAAGGGGTTGGGCGAGCTCGCGTCCGAAATGCACGACTGCAATGGCAGCGGCGATGGCGGCAGCGAGGGGAAGAGTGGGGAAGAGTGGGGGTGGGGGTGCGGCCGAAGGGAGGGAGGGGGGCGGATAGAAAAAGGCCCGCCTTGTGCCACCGACGGCGGGCCAGGGGAGGACACGCACAGACGACCCGCGCGTCCGCGTGGTGTCCGTTTCACCCCAAAAGCGGTGCAAACTTGGGCCACGGATGGGTCGAAAGCGGACACAAAACAGACAAAAGTCCGTTTGCTCCCGCGCGCTGGGCCGCCTCTTTTGTCCCTTTTACCCCAAACGGACGGGGCCGGACATGATAGGGTCGCGCGGTGGAGTTGGCCTAAAGCAAGCGGGGTGTTGCTAAAGTAGGTTCATAGGACCAGAAATCTATCGAGATGCCAACTAGTTGTAGCTCAAACAATTAGTTTTATTTAGTGGGACCATCCCACTACGGTTCAAGTCCTGGACTTGAAACTAGTGTGTACATCTTTCTGGATTTATTTCAGACTTTTCGGTGATGTTTCATTTATATGCACTACATGATCATCCCACTACCCAGAAACCGTCGGGGATATGCCCTCCTGGCACACATGCTCGGCAAAATGAGGTTATGTGCGACCGACGAGCGCTCAAATACGGCTATACGTACAGTAGTGCTAAAAATATAATTATACAAGCGAAATCGTTTCCGGTCGCAAGTACATCCCACACAGTCAGTCCCCGCTAAACGTTTCCGTTCGTATGTACATCCCACACAGTCACCGGAAGGAAAACGTTTCCGTTCGCAGGTACATCACACACAATTTTTCCCGTTAAATCGTTTGTGATAGCGTTGCCATTGCACACGATATTAATAATTTTATCGTTTGCATTATTGATTGCATCACACACGGTACATAGAAGAAACTATGTGGCAAAGGCTGTCCATCACACACAGTTTTTATGCGGTAAACGTTTGCGCAAGGTGGCCTAACGCTAACAGTTTTCAAGAGGATGTCGCGTGTGCAGTGGAGATTGATTGCACACGTAGTGCATCCTATAAACGTGTCTTATCTCCACGTCTATCGCAGACGTTTCGCTTTCGCAAATCGTCTGCGGTGTAATCCTAATTAATCCCTAATTTAAAAATCACATGTTTTGAATTTAAAAGTAGGCAATCACTTATTTCATATCCAACCATATTTATTACAAATATAGGTTCAACCACGAATGCAAAATTCGATGCATAGGTACATATACTGAAGAACTACAGAAGCACCAAGTAAAGAATGCTGAACAACAGTTGTACTAAAGACTAGAAAGAGAGAGGCGAAAGACATTCTGGTTGCTGGAGAAGGTGAAGAGGAATGGCCATATTGTGCCCTCCTCCATGCGTAATGCGCGCACGGCTCTAGGCCAACCCCTTGTGATGGCTGCCCGTCCATCCTTCACTATCTTCATTACGACTTCTTGATGTTCATTGTAGTCTGGATGAAATACTTTAACCTTCATTGCGTGTCCACTAATCATGTACTTTGCGAGGTAATCTTGAGTGAATTGCTTCGGGAGCCACTGCGAACGAAAAAGATTCAGACATTGTTGTCTAACAACTCATTATGGGCATTAAAAAGAGAAGGCTGCAGAGTTTGTAGTTACCATCATACAACTCACTGTTGTGTTGGATAGAGCATAAACAAATAATTTGCTTGCCATCATTCCTATCTTTTTGCTAATAATCCTTATCAGTTTCCTCACTTGATGCTTGTTCATGAGTATCATATTGCCGAATACGCAAAAAGGGTTGATGCGTGGATCCTTGCCAAGGGCATATGTACCTACAAACAACAAGTCAATATTAGAAGCTAACAAGTGTCCAGGCCTGGATCTATATGCACTACATTATGACACGATGGGGGGAGTACAAGCCGAGGGATGAAGCTAACCTCGGTGGAAAATGGTGGCCACTCCCGTTGTTGTCCGGCATAAGTAGGGGAAAGGCATGATAAGTACAACAACCTTAACAACAAACCAATATAGCAAAACAACATCATCTCCAAATGATAGCTTGAATGTGTTGGTTTCAGCATGCTGTTAAAGCGGATATAAAATGGAAGGCACTGTTACTGACAGCAGGTTTAACGACCATGAAATATTGCAATTCAAACTGGTATTGTTGAAAATGAATAGAACATAGGTAATATTAAACATCACACTAGATAAATGTGTAAAACTGAAATAAAGGGCATGTGTTATCTACACCAGACATAACTGGAACCAAATATAGCCGTTCAAACTGGTATTGATGATGTCGAGCAGCACAGTTCCGACTTGCACATAATGAACAACGCACCGTGAATGACTGAAATAAATAAGGAATAAATGATCAGTGTAACAACCAAATATAGCCATTGAAAACTGGACAAAGTCTCACTGCAACCAACCTAACAAGCAAATACAGATAAACATGACATATGCTTGAAAACTGGACAAATGCTCACTGCAACCAACCTAACAAGCAGATACAGATAAACAAGGCATCTGCTTGAAAATTGGACAAATGCTAAAAAAACAACCTAACGATGTCTGCTAGACTACGTTGGTATTTCCCCAGAGAGGAAGGGATGATGCAGAACATCAATGGTAGGTATTTCCCTCAGTGATGAGACCAAGGTTATCGAACCATTAGGAGAACCAAGCAACACTACGTAAACATCACTTGCACACAAATAAAAAATACTCGCAACCCGACGTGTAAAAGGGGTTGTCAATCCCTTTCGGGTAACGGCGCCAGAAATTGGAAATGGACGTGAGAGAGTTGTAATAAGTTGATAGATCGAACACCAAATAAAATAAAGTGCAGCAAGGTATTTTTATATTTTTGGTTTAATAGATCTGAAAATAAAAGCAAAAAGGAAAATAGATCGCAAAGGCAAATGTATTAAAGAAGAGACCTGGGGCCGTAGACAAATAGCAATCGGTGGGTAAAAAAATTACTGTTGGGCAATTGATAGAACTTCAAATAATCATGACGATATCCAGGCAATGATCATTATATAGGCATCACGTCAAAGATTAGTAGACAGACTCCTGCCTACATCTACTACTATCACTCCACACATCGACCGCTATCCAGCATGCATCTGAAGGAAATATGCCCTAGAGGCAATAATAAAGTTATTATTTATTTCCTTACATATCATGATAAATGTTTATTATTCATGCTAGAATTGTATTAACCGGAAACATAATACATGTGTGGATACATAGACAAACAGAGTGTCACTAGTATGCCTCTACTTGACTAGCTTGTTAATCAAAGATGGTTAAGTTTCCTAACCATGGACAAAGGAGTTGTCATTTGATTAACAAGGTCACATCATTAGTTGAATGATCTGATTGACATGACCCACTCCATTAGCATAGCACCCGATCGTTTAGTATGTTGCTGTTGCTTTTATCCATGACTTATACATGTTCCTTTGACTATGAGATTATGCAACTCCCGTTTGCCGGAGGAACACTTTGGGTGCTACCAAACGTCACAACATAACTGGGTGATTATAAAGGAGTACTACAGGTGTCACCAAAGGTAGATGTTGGGTTGGCGTATTTCGAGATTATGATTTGTCACTCCAATTGTGGGAGAGGTATCTCTGGGCCCTCTCGGTAATGCACATCACTTAAGCCTTGCAAGCATTGCAACTAATGAGTTAGTTGCGGGATGATGTATTACGGAACGAGTAAAGAGACTTGCCGGTAACGAGATTGAACTAGGTATTGGATACCGACGATCGAATCTCGGGCAAGTAACATACCGATGGACAAAGGGAACAACGTATGTTGTTATACGGTCTGACCGATAAAGATCTTCGTAGAATATGTAGGAGCCAATATGGGCATCCAGGTCCCGCTATTGGTTATTGACCGGAGACGTGTCTCGGTCATGTCTACATTGTTCTCGAACCGTAGGGTCCGCACGCTTAAGGTTTCGATGACAGTTATATAATGAGTTTATGAGTTTTGATGTACCGAAGGAGTTCGGAGTCCCGGATGAGATCGGGGACATGACGAGGAGTCTCGAAATGGTCGAGACGTAAAGATCGATATATTGGACGACTATATTCGGACATCGGAAGGGTTCTGAGTGGTTCGGGTATTTTCGGAGGTACCGGGGAGTTACGGGAATACGAGGAAGAAGCAATGGGCCTTGATGGGCCTTAGTGGGAAGGACCAGGAGGTGGCGCGCGCCCCTCCCAAGCCCAGTCCGAATTGGACAAGGGGTTTGGGGCGCGGCCCCTCTCTCCCTTCCTTCCCCTCTTCCCCTCTTTCCCCCCTTGACCTAGTTGGACTAGGAAAGGTGGAATCCTACTCCCGGTGGGAGTAGGACTCCCCTGGCGCACCCAAACCTAGGGCCGGCCTCCTCCCTCCCTTGCTCCTTTATATACGGGGGCAGGGGGCACCCCATGGACACACAAGTTGATCTTCGTGATCGTTCCTTAGCCGTGTGCGGTGCCCCCCTCCACGATATTCCACCTCGAATATATCGTTGCAGTGCTTAGGCGAAGCCCTGCGCCGGTAGAACATCAAGATTGTCACCACGCCGTCGTGCTGACGGAACTCCTCCCCGAAGCTTTGCTGGATCGGAGCTAGGGGTGCGTCATCGAGCTGAACGTGTGCCAAGAACTCGGAGGTGCCGGAGTAATGGTGCTTGGATCGGTCGGATCGGGAAGACGTACGACTAGTTCCTCTACATTGCGTCAACGCTTCCGCTTCGGTCTATGAGGGTACGTAGACAACACTCTCCCCTCTCGTTGCTATGCATCACCATGATCTTGCGTGTGCATAGGATTTTTTTTGAAATTACTACGTTCCCCAACAGTGGCATCCGAGCCTAGGTTTTTATGGTTTGATGTTCTTTGCACGAGTAGAACACAAGTGAGTTGTGGACGATACAAGTCATACTGCCTACCAGCATGTCATACTTTGGGTCAGCGGTATTGTTGGATGAGACGACCCGGACCAACCTTACGCGTACGCTTACGCGAGACCGGTTCCCTCGACGTGCTTTGCACACAGATGGCTTGCGGGAGACTGTCTCACCAACTTTAGTTGAACCGAGTATGGCTACGCCCGGTCCTTGAGAAGGTTAAAACGGAGTCTATTTGACGAAGTATCGTTGTGGTTTTGATGCGTAGGTGAGATTGGTTCTTGCTTCAGCCCGTAGCAGCCACGTAAAATTTGCAACAAACAAAGTAGAGGACGTCTAACTTGTTTTTGCAGGGCATGTTGTGATGTGATATGGTCAAGACATGATGCTAAATTTTATTGTATGAGATGATCATGTTTTGTAACCGAGCTATCGGCAACCGGCAGGAGCCGTATGGTTGTCGCTTTATTGTATGCAATGCAATCGCCCTGTAATGCTTTACTTTATCACTAAGCGGTAGCGATAGTCGTAGAAGCATAAGATTGGCAAGACGACAACGATGCTACGATGGAGATCAAGGTGTCGCGCCGGTGACGATGGTGATCATGACAGTGCTGCGGAGATGGAGATCACAAGCACAAGATGATGATGGCCATATCATATCACTTATATTGATTGCATGTGATGTTTATCTTTTATGCATCTTATCTTGCTTTGATTGACGGTAGCATTATAAGATGATCTCTCACTAATTATCAAGAAGTGTTCTCCCTGAGTATGCACCGTTGCGAAAGTTCTTCGTGCTGAGACACCACGTGATGATCGGGTGTGATAGGCTCTACGTTCAAATACAACGGGTGCAAAACAGTTGCACACGCGGAATACTCAGGTTATACTTGACGAGCTATGCATATAAGATATGACCTCGGAACACGGAGACCGAAAGGTCGAGCGTGAATCATATAGTAGATATGATCAACATAATGATGTTCACCATTGAAACTACTCCATCTCACGTGATGATCGGACATGGTTTAGTTGATTTGGATCACGTGATCACTTAGAGGATTAGAGAGATGTCTATCTAAGTGGGAGTTCTTAAGTAATATGATTAATTGAACTTTAATTTATCATGAACTTAGTCCTGGTAGTATTAGCATATCTATGTTGTAGATCAATAGCTCGCGTTGTTGCTTCCCTATGTTTATTTTGATATGTTCCTAGAGAAAATTGTGTTGAAAAATATTAGTAGCAATGATGCGGATTGGATCCGTGATCTGAGCTTTATCCTCATTGCTGCACAGAAGAATTATGTCCTTAATGCACCGCTAGGTGACAGACCTATTGCAGGAGCAGATGCAGACGTTATGAACGTTTGGCTAGCTCAATATGATGACTACTTGATAGTTTAGTGCACCATGCTTAACGGCTTAGAATCGGGACTTCAAAGACGTTTTGAACGTCATGGACCATATGAGATGTTCCAGTAGTTGAAGTTAATATTTCAAGAAACTACCCGAGTTGAGGGATATGAAGTCTCCAACAAGTTCTATAGCTAAAAGATGGAGGAGAATCGCTCAACTAGTGAGCATGTGCTCAGATTGTCTGGGTACTACAATCGCTTGAATCAAGTGGGAGTTAATCTTCCAGATAAGATAGTGATTGACAGAATTCTCTAGTCACCATCACCAAGTTAGTAGAACTTCGTGATGAACTATAATATGCAAGGGATGACGAAAGTAATTCCCAAGCTCTTCGTGATGCTGAAATCGACGAAGGTAGAAATCAAGAAAAACATCAAGTGTTGATGGTTAACAAGACCACTAGTTTCAAGAAAAGGGAAAAGGGAAGAAGAGGAACTTCAAGAAGAACGGCAAGCGAGTTGCTGCTCAAGTGAAGAAGCTCAAGTCTGGTCCTAAGCCTGAGACTAAGTGCTTCTACTGCAAAGGGACTGGTCACTGGAAGCGGAACTACCCCAAGTGTTTGGTGGATAAGAAGGATGGCGAAGTGAACAAAGGTATATTTGATATATAGATTATTGATATGTATTTTACTAGTGTTCATAGCAACCCCTCGGTATTTGATACTGGTTCAGTTGCTAAGAGTAGTAACTCGAAACGGGAGTTGCAGAATGAACAAAGACTAGTTAAGGGTGAAGTGACGATGAAAGTTGGAAGTAGTTCCAAGATTGATATGATCATCATCGCACACTCCCTATACTTTCGGGATTAGTGATGAACCTAAATAAGTGTTATTTGGTCTTTGCGTTGAGCATAAATATGATTTGATCATGTTTATTGCAATACGATTATTCATTTAAGTTAGAGAACAATTGTTGTTCTGTTTACATGAATAGAACCTTTTATGGACATACACACCCAATGAAAATAGTTCATTGGATCTCGATCATAGTGATACACATATTCATAATATTGAAACCAAAAGATGCGAAGTTAATAATGATAGTGCAACCTATTTGTGGCACTGCCGTTTAGGTCATATTGGTGTAAAGCGCATGAAGAAACTCCATGCTGATGGGATTTTGGAATCACTTGACTATGAATCACTTGATGCTTGCGAACCATGCCTCTTGGGCAAGATGACTAAAACGCCGTTCTCTGGAACAATGGAGCAAGCAACAGATTTGTTGGAAATCATACATACTGATGTATGTGGTCCGATGAATATTAAGGCTCGCGACAAGTATCATTATTTTCTAACCTTCACAGATGATTTGAGTAGATATGGGTATATCTACTTGATGAAACATAAGTCTGAAACGTTTGAAAAGTTCAAAGAATTTCAGAGTGAAGTAGAGAATCATCGTAACAAGAAAATAAAAGTTACTACGATATGATCGCAGAGGTAAAACATTTGAGTTACGAGTTTGGCCTTCAGTTAAACAATGTGAAATAGTTTCACTACTCACGCCACCTGGAACACCACAGCATAATGGTGTGTCCGAACGTCATAACCGTACTTTATTGATATAGTGCAGTCTATGATGTTTCTTACCGATTTACCACTATCGTTTTGGGGTTATGCATTAGAGACAGTTGCATTCACGTTAAATAGGGCACCATCTAAATCCGTTGAGACGACACTATATGAACTGTGGTTTAGCAAGAAACCAAAGTTGTCGTTTCTTAAAGTTTGGGGTTGTGATGCTTATGTGAAAAAAGTTTCATCCTGATAAGCTCAAACCCAAATCAGAGAAATATGTCTTCATAGGATACCTAAAGGAGACAGTTGGGTACACCTTCTATCACAGATCCGAAGGCAAGACATTCGTTGCTAAGAATGGATCCTTTCTAGAGAAGGAGTTTCTCTCGAAAGAAGTGAGTGGGAGGAAAGTAGAAAGACTTGATAAGGTAATTGTACCATCTCCCTTATTGGAAAGTAGTTCATCACAGAAATCTGTTCTTGTGACTTCTACACCAATTAGTGAGGAAGATAATGATGATGATCATGTAACTTTAGATCAAGTTACTACCGAATCTCGTAGGTAAACCAGAGTGAGATCCGCACCATAGTAGTACGGTAATCCTGTTCTGGAAGTCATGTTACTAGACCATGATGAACTTGCGAACTATGAGGAAGCGATGATGAGCCCAGATTCCACGAAATGGTTTGAGGCCATGAAATCTGAGATATGATCCATGTATGAGAACAAAGTATGGACTTTGATGGATTTGCCCGATGATCGGCAAGCCATAGAAAATAAATGGATCTTCAAGAGGAAGACGGACGCTGATAGTAGTGTTACTATCTACAAAGCTAGAATTGTCGCAAAAGGTTTTCGACAAGTTCAAGGTGTTGACTACGATGAGAGTTTCTCACTCGTATCTATGCTTAAGTCTGTCCGAATCATGTTAGCAATTGCCGCATTTTATGAAATCTGGCAAACGGATAAAACAAAACTGCATTCCTTAATGGATTTATTAAAGAGTTGTATATGATGCAACCAGAAGGTTTTGTCAATCCTAAAGGTGCTAACAAAATGTGCAAGCTCCAGCGATCCATCTATGGACTGGTGCAAGCATCTCGGAGTTGGAATACACGCTTTGATAAGTTGATCAAAGCATATAGTTTTATACAGACTTGCGGTGAAGCCTGTATTTACAAGAAAGTGAGTGGGAGCACTACTGCATTTCTGATAAGTATATGTATGACATATTGTGGATCAGAAATAATGTAGAATTATTCTGTAAAGCACAAAGGAGTGTTTGAAAGGAGTTTTTCATAGGAAGACCTCGGTGAAGCTGCTTACATATTGAGCATCAATATCTATAGAGATAGATCAAGACGCTTGATAAGTTTTTTCAATGAGTACATACCTTGACAAGATTTTGAAGTAGTTCAAAATGGAACAGTCAAAGAAAGAGTTCTTTCCTGTGTTACAAGGTGTGAAGTTGAGTAAAGACTCAAAGACCGACCACGGCAGAAAATAGAAAGAGAATGAAAGTCATTCCCTATGCCTCGGCCATAGGTTCTATAAAGTATGCCATGCTGTTTACCAGATCTATTGTATACCCTACACTGAGTTAAGCAAGGGAGTACAATGGTGATCTAGGAGTAGATCACTGGACAGCGGTCAAAGTTATCCTTAGTGGAATAAGGATATGTTTCTCGATTATGGAGGTGACAAAAGGTTCGTCGTAAAGGGTTACGTCGATGCAAGTTTTGACACTGATCTGGATGACTCTAAGTCTCGATCTAGATACATATTGAAAGTGGGAGCAATTAGCTAGAGTAGCTCTGTGCGGAGTATTGTAGACATAGAATTCGCAAAATACTTACGGATCTGTATGTGACAGACCCGTTGACTAAAATTATCTCACAAGCAAAACATGATCACACCTTAGTACTCTTTGGGTGTTAATCACATAGCGATGTGAACTAGATTACTGACTCTAGTAAACCCTTTGGGTGTTGGTCACATATCGATGTGAACTATGGGTGTTAATCACATGGTGATGTGAACTATTGCTGGTAAATCACATGGCGATGTGAACTAGATTATTGACTCTAGTGCAAGTGGGAGACTGAAGGAAATATGCCCTAGAGGCAATAATAAAGTTATTATTTATTTCCTTACATATCATGATAAATGTTTATTATTCATGCTAGAATTGTATTAACCGGAAACATAATACATGTGTGGATACATAGACAAACAGAGTGTCACTAGTATGCCTCTACTTGACTAGCTTGTTAATCAAAGATGGTTAAGTTTCCTAACCATGGACAAAGGAGTTGTCATTTGATTAACAAGGTCACATCATTAGTTGAATGATCTGATTGACATGACCCACTCCATTAGCATAGCACCCGATCGTTTAGTATGTTGCTGTTGCTTTTATCCATGACTTATACATGTTCCTTTGACTATGAGATTATGCAACTCCCGTTTGCCGGAGGAACACTTTGGGTGCTACCAAACGTCACAACGTAACTGGGTGATTATAAAGGAGTACTACAGGTGTCACCAAAGGTAGATGTTGGGTTGGCGTATTTCGAGATTAGGATTTGTCACTCCAATTGTGGGAGAGGTATCTCTGGGCCCTCTCGGTAATGCACATCACTTAAGCCTTGCAAGCATTGCAACTAATGAGTTAGTTGCGGGATGATGTATTACGGAACGAGTAAAGAGACTTGCCGGTAACGAGATTGAACTAGGTATTGGATACCGACGATCGAATCTCGGGCAAGTAACATACCGATGGACAAAGGGAACAACGTATGTTGTTATACGGTCTGACCGATAAAGATCTTCGTAGAATATGTAGGAGCCAATATGGGCATCCAGGTCCCGCTATTGGTTATTGACCGGAGACGTGTCTCGGTCATGTCTACATTGTTCTCGAACCGTAGGGTCCGCACGCTTAAGGTTTCGATGACAGTTATATAATGAGTTTATGAGTTTTGATGTACCGAAGGAGTTCGGAGTCCCGGATGAGATCGGGGACATGACGAGGAGTCTCGAAATGGTCGAGACGTAAAGATCGATATATTGGACGACTATATTCGGACATCGGAAGGGTTCTGAGTGGTTCGGGTATTTTCGGAGGTACCGGGGAGTTACGGGAATACGAGGAAGAAGCAATGGGCCTTGATGGGCCTTAGTGGGAAGGACCAGGAGGTAGCGCGCGCCCCTCCCAAGCCCAGTCCGAATTGGACAAGGGGTTTGGGGCGCGACCCCTCTCTCCCTTCCTTCCCCTCTTCCCCTCTTTCCCCCCTTGACCTAGTTGGACTAGGAAAGGTGGAATCCTACTCCCGGTGGGAGTAGGACTCCCCTGGCGCGCCCAAACCTAGGGCCGGCCTCCTCCCTCCCTTGCTCCTTTATATACGGGGGCAGGGGGCACCCCATGGACACACAAGTTGATCTTCGTGATCGTTCCTTAGCCGTGTGCGGTGCCCC
This sequence comes from Aegilops umbellulata, assembly GCA_032464435.1. Taxonomy (NCBI): domain Eukaryota; kingdom Viridiplantae; phylum Streptophyta; class Magnoliopsida; order Poales; family Poaceae; genus Aegilops; species Aegilops umbellulata. Next base: position 495,300,091 of record CP136056.1, read on the forward strand.
CCTCCACCATATTCCACCTCGAATATATCGTTGCAGTGCTTAGGCGAAGCCCTGCGCCGGTAGAACATCAAGATTGTCACCACGCCGTCGTGCTGACGGAACTCCTCCCCGAAGCTTTGCTGGATCGGAGCTAGGGGTGCGTCATCGAGCTGAACGTGTGCCAAGAACTCGGAGGTGCCGGAGTAACGGTGCTTGGATCGGTCGGATCAGGAAGACGTACGACTACTTCCTCTATATTGCGTCAACGCTTCCGCTTCGGTCTACGAGGGTACGTAGACAACACTCTCCCCTCTCGTTGCTATGCATCACCATGATCTTGCGTGTGCGTAGGAATTTTTTTGAAATTACTACGTTCCCCAACAGCATCTAGTGTATTAAGTCCATGGAAAAACGGAGTAATGCAATAAGACCGATGCTTGACGTAGACACGATCTATTTATGTAGAAATAGACCCCATCTTGTTATCCTAAATTGCAATGATGCATACGTTTCAGTTCCCCTTTTGTCACTGGGATCAAGCACCGTAAGATAGAACCCATTACAAACCACCTCTTCCCATTGCAAGATAAATAGACCGAGCTGGTCAAACAAAACCCAAATATCGGAGAAGAAATACGAGTCTATAAGCAATCATGCATATAAGAGATCAAAGAAGACTCAAATAACTTTCATGGATAAAAAGATAAATCTGATCATAAACTCAAAGTTCATCTGATCCCAACAAACATACCGCAAAAGGAGTTACATCATATGGATCTCCAAGAGAGCATTGAGAATCAAACGAGAGAGAGGAAGCCATCTAGCTACTAACTACAGATCTGTAGGTCTACAGAAGACTACTCAGGCATCATTGGAGAGGCACCAATGGACATGATGAACCCCTCCGTGATGGTGTCTAGATTGGATCTGGTGGTTCTGGAACTTGCGGCGGCTAGAATTGATTTTCGTCGACTCCCCTAGGGTTTCTTGAATATTGGGGTATTTATAGAGTAAAGAGGCGGTTCGGGAGGCACCTGAGTTGGGCACAACCCACCAGGGCGCGCCTGAGCCTCCAAGCATGCCCTGGTGGGTTGTGCTCCCCACAGAGGACCCCCAGGTGCTTCTTTGGCCCACTGGATGTGTTCTTGTCCATAAAAAATCCATAAATAAGTTTCGCTGCGTTTGGACTCCGTGTGGTACTGATTTCCTGCGATGTAAAAAACATGCAAAAAACAACACCTCGCACTTGACACTATGTCAATAGGTTAGTACAAAAAATGATATAAAATTACTATAAAATGATTATAAAACATCCAAGAATGATAATATAATAGCATGGAACAATCAAAAATCATAGATACATTGGAGACGTATCAGCATCCCCAAGCTTAATTCCTGCTCGTCCTCGAGTAGGTAAATGATAAAAATAGAATTTTTGATGTGGAATGCTGCCTAACATGTCATCTCATATTCTTTTCTTTGTAGCATGGACATTTGGACTTTTATATGGTTCAAAGCAATAGTCTAGTTTTGACATGAGGACTTAAATACTCAAGCATACCAACAAGGAACCATGTCTTTCAAAATATCAACGCTAAAATAAGTTATCCCTAGCCCATCATGCTCAATCATTGATCCATTTATGAAAAACACTCGCATATTAGCTACACCCAATGCTCAAGTACGATCATAGTGCCCCCTAGTTGGTGCTTTATAAGAGAAGATGGAGACTCAAATTAAAATTAAAAATTGCATAAAGTAAATGAAAGGCCCTTTGCAGAGGGAAGTAGGGCTTTGTAGAGGTGCCAGAGCTCAAAGCAAAAATTGAGAGATAAAAAAACGACTTAGAGCTCCCAACACTTTCCATACTAGATATATCATAGGTGGTTCCCAAACAGAAAAATAAAGTTTATTCCCTTTTCCACCATACTTTCAATTTCCATGGCTAACCGTATCCACGGGTGCCTTCCATACCAACACTTTCCAAGGAATTTATTATTTGACAACATAAAGTAAATTCAATATCATTTCGGGACTGGGCATCCCTAATACCTTTGCCTTACTCTCGTGCAATGACAAGTGATTAAACACTCATCGTGACAATAACATATCTAGCATGTAAAATATCAGCCACCCCTCACCACCTCGTGAGTGGTACGAGCACACAAAAGAGAAATTTATTTCGAAAATTAGAGAGGGCACATACAAATTTTCTTAGAACGGCAAAAGAATACCGCATATAGGTAGGTATAGTGCACTCATGTGGCAAAACTGGTTTAAAGGATTTTGGATGCACAAGTAGTGATCATACTTAGTGCAAAATGAAGGCTAGCAAAAGATTGAGAAGCGACCAACCAAGAAATGAATAATCTGATAAGCGAGCAATAAGCATAATTAACACCGAATAATGCACCACAAGTAGGATGTAATTTCATTGCATAACTGTTGACTTTTGTGCTTGCATAGGGAATCACAAACCTTAACACCAATGCTCTTACTAAAGCATAATTACTCATCAAAATGACTCACATATCACATCATCATATCTCAAAACTATTACAAGAAATCAAGTTTATTTTGTCCAATGATCTTGATGAAAGTTTTTATTATATCCTTCTTGGATATCTATCACTTTGGAACTAATTTTCATGTGTTGCTTTTGATAAGCTCAAACAAATATACGTGAAGATCATGAGCATAATATTTCTTTCTCTCAAATTAATTTAAGTGAAGCAAGAGAGAATTTCTTGAAAAATACTAAAGAACACCATGCTAAAAAAGATGCAAGTGAAGCACTAGAGCAATTCCATAGCTCATAAAGATTTAAGTGAAGCATAGAGAGCAATTATAACAAGTCATGGCATAATTTTGGCTCTCTCAAATAGGTGTGTCCAGCAAGGATTCAAGACTAAAAACAGAAAGCAAAACAAGCAAAGACTCATGTCATACAAGACACTCCAAGCAAAACTCATAGTATGTGACGAATAAACATATAGCTTCGAGTAAAATACCGATGGTCGTTAGAAGAAAGAGGGGATGCCACTCGGGGCATCCTCAAGCTTAGTTGCTTGATTCTCTTTGGATAATAGCTTGGGATGCCATGGGCATCCGCAAGCTTAGGCTCTTCTTACTCCTTATTCCTTCATCCACCGTAACATCACCCATAACTTGAAAACTTCAATCACACAAAACTCAACAAAACCTTCGTGAGATCCGTTAGTATAAGAAAACAAATCACTACTATAAGTACTGTTGCAACCCATTCATATTTTATTCTTGCATTATATCTATTGTATTCCAACTTTTCTATGGCAAAAACTCTTCAAAGAAAACCATAGAATTATCAAAACAAGCACACAACGCAAAGAAAACAGAATCTGTCAAAAACAGAACAGTCTGTAGCAATCTGGATATTTCGTATACTTCTGAAACTCCAAAAATTCTGAAAAATTAGGATGACCTGAGCAATTTGTATACGAATCTTCTGCAATAATAATTGATCATGCTTCTGTTAAAACGAAAAGTATTTTCGTGAGCGCGAAAGTTTCTGTTTTTCAGCAATATCAAAACAACTATCACCCAAGAAGACTCTAAAGGATTTGCTTGGCACAAACACTAATTAAAACACAAAAAACACAATCATAATAGTAGAACTATTCTGCAAACAGTCAAGAACAGAAAGCAAAAGACAAAAGGAAATTTTATTCATTGGGTTGCCTCCCAACAAGCGTTATTGTTTCACGCCCCTAGCTAGACATAAAGTAAGGATCTAAGTTTTGTCACCCTTCTTCTTAATTTACTTAGAGGTGTTGTCGTCATGAGGTTTTGTAAAAACAACATAAAACATATTATCCATAGAAACCTTAGCACTATTAAGTTGCTTAACATCATAACCCCCGGCAACAATCCAAGAGTAATGTTGATTAACATTATTAAAAACTTGTTGGATTATATCTAAAATAGGGACTTCCTTTTTAAGATTCTCATCAAAGATTTGATTATCCCTAATCAAATTTCTTAACGCATAATCTCTATTGTAAATAATTTCATCTATCACGGGCTTTTCGTGATTCATACCATAAAAATCAAAGATTTCCCTAGCTTCCATATTATGTAGTCAAATTTAGCATAAGAACGAGAGTGGCCAACTTTTTAGCCATAGGATTCTTTATAATTGGAAGCTCAAAAAAAAATCTTTGCAAAGTAGGATGAGTACGGATAAATTTACTTTCAAGTTTCAGAACTAGTGCCGAAATAGCATCCACATAAGATCTAGTATTTCTAAGTATAGGAGCATCATCAAGACTAAGATTTCCAACACAATTGAAAAATTCTTGGATACGTTCTTTTCCCATAACATTCCCTTGCCCTAAGATAAAAGTTTTAGCATCCAGATTGCCCATACGTCTAATCTTAGGAGTTAGGCCATCATCTGTTGCTGCCATACCGAAATCACTCATGATTGCAAGCAAAGGATAGATCTGACGAGGAAACGACGAACGAAAAAGAAGGCAAATAGAACGACAAATTTTTTGTGAAGTGGGGGAGAGGAAAATAAGAGGCAAATGGAAAATAATTGAAATTGCGAGGAGATGAGATTTGTGATTAGGAATCTGGTAGATGTTGATGATGTCTCCCCGACAACGGCGCCAGAAATTCCTTTTGATGTCTGCTAGACTACATCGATATTTCCCCAAAGAGGAAGGGATGATGCAGCACAACGATGGTAGGTATTTCCCTCAGTGATGAGACCAAGGTTATCGAATGTAACGCCCTCGATGCGGCTATAACTCCCACGTGTCGAAGCACGACTTAGAGGCATAACCGCATTGAAAGCAATGTCGCAAGTGAGGTAATCTTCACACAACCCATGTAATACATAAAGGAAAGAGATACATAGTTGGCTTACAATCGCCACTTCACACAATACATGAGTAAAGCATTACATCATACAGATACAATCAAGGTCCGACTACGGAACCAAAATAAAAGAAGACTACACCAAATGCTATACAGATCCCCGATCGACCCCAACTGGGCTCCACTACTGATCAACTGAAATGAAACAACACAATGAACAAGATCTTCATTGAGCTCCTCCTTGAGATCGGGTGCGTCACCTGCACGGTTTCATCGGCACCTGCAAACTGGTTTTGGAAGTATCTGTGAGTCACGGGGACTCAGCAATCTCACACCCGCGAGATCAAGTCTATTTAAGCTTAATGGTAGGACAGGGTAGTGAGGTGGAGCTGCAGCAAGCGACTAGCATATCTGGTGTCTAACATACGCAAATGAGAGCGAGAAGAGAAGGCAAAAGCACGGTCGAACAACTATGATCAAGAAGTGATCCTGAAACTACTTACGTCAAGCATAACTCCAACACCGTGTTCACTTCCCGGACTCCGCCGAGAAGAGACCATCACGGTTACACACGCGGTTGATGTATTTTACTTAAGATCAACTTCGGGTTTTCTACAACCGGACATTAACAAATTCCCATCTGCCACATAACCGCGGGCACGGATTTCGAAAGTTCAAACCCTGCAGGGGTGTCCCAACTTAGCCCATGATAAGCTCTCGCGATCAACGAAGGATATTCCTTCTCCCCGGGAAGACCCGATCAGTCTGGAATCCCGGCTACAAGACATTTCGACAATAATAAAACAAGACCAACAAAGCCGCCCGATGCGCCGACATCCTGATAGGAGCTGCACATATCTCGTTCTCAGGGCAACACCGGATGAGCAGTCCGTACAACTAAAACCAGACCCCAAGTTTCCTTGAGGTGGCGCTGCAAAGCGCTCTAGTTTGGACCAACACTTAGACAAGCATTGGCCCGGGGGGCTAAATAAAGATGACCCTCGGGTTAGCTACTCCCAAGGGAAAAGTATAGGTGGTAGGCAAATGGTAAAACCAATGTTGGGCCTTGCTGGAAAAGTCTTATTCAAAGCAAACTGTCAAGGGGGTCCCATAAATCACCCGACCGCGTTAGGGACCCAAAATCCGGGAACATAACACCGATATGACGGAAACTAGGGCGTCAAGAGTGGAACAAAACACCAGGCATAAGGCCGAGCCTTCCACCCTTTACCAAGTATATAGATGCATTAATTAAATAAGATATATTGTGATATCCCAACAAGTAAACATGTTCCAATCAAGGAACAACATCTCCATGTTCCAACAAGGAACAAACTTCATCTTCACCTGCAACTAACAACGCTATAAGAGGGGCTGAGCAAAGCGGTAACATAGCCAAACAACGGTTTGCTAGGACAAGGTGGGTTAGAGGCTTGGTTTAACAATATGGGAGGCATGATAAGCAAGTGGTAGGTATCGCAGCATAGGCATAGCAAAAGAGCGAGCAACTAGCAAGCAAAGATAGAAGTGATTTCGAGGGTATGGTCATCTTCCCTGCAAAGTTCTTAGGGTAGTCGAAGGCTTGATCCTCGTAAGGGTTCACAACAGGTTCCTCGGTCACGTACTCGTCTCCCGGCTCTACCCAAGGCAAGAACACAAGCAAAGGGGACAAACATCAAACACGATGCAATGCGCAAGCAACATGATGCAAAACATGGCATGATATGCGAGATGTGGTATGCAATGCATATGCGTGCTCCGGAAGGAAAAAGATGAACAAGGCATAATCTTGGCAAACCAAGTATGCCACTGGAAAGGTGAGGTGATTTCGGTTGAAATCGATATAAAGATCACCGGAATCGGATGCACGGTTTGCAAATGACAAGCAAAACAAGAATGACAAGATTCTGCCATTAACCGCATGATGCTACTTAGCAAGCAACAAGAAATTAAGCTACTGCACCCAAACGTACCAACAAATCAAATGACAGTGATCTACTCAAGATGCTTGACAAAAGATGAACACTGAGCTACGGCTAAATCACATCATAACAGGTTCAAACAAGCATGGCAAAAGTGCAAACGATAACAGGTTTACAGACTTTGTGAAAATACTATCATGCCAGAAATTAGCATCACGATGACATGTTAAGAGCAATGAAACAACCTGCTAAGTGGAACAAATATAGTAAAACAAGGCACAGAATGAATCTACTCAAAACATAGAACAAAATTCCCTTACTGACCATGAGCCAAAAAGGACCAGAAAATATAATAGCACCCATGTCAAATAAGCAAGTTTTGTTACAGATTTCAGACTTAGCAGAAAAACTGGGCATGTCAAAAACGGATAACAAGTAGGCATGATTGTGAGCTCGAAGCACCCACTACAGAGCATTACATGATAAACTAAGCATACATCCATCAAGAAGACATGGCATAGAAGCTAGACATGGCAAGAATAACATCATAGCATGCAAGGATCAACTACAACAAGCTTGGCAAAATCGAATAACATGTAAACAATCTGCCAGTAACATTTTATAGCAAAAGTAGAGCTCGGCTGGCTCAAGCTATAGCACTCCATAACTAGAAACAAAGGCATGGATGGATAGATAAAATCCATATGTTCAAAACACCCTTACTGATCATGCTCAAAAAAGGCATAGATCTCTCTGAAACAACATGAACACATGGCATAAAAATAACAGCACGACATGACAGTAAAATTAATGTCTCTGGAATCAGCAACATTATGATCCCTAGTTTGCATGCTTGTGCTAGTCACCACAAAGATCACCAAAAATACATGGCATACATCCCTGTAAAGATAGCATGGCATATTACAAAACACATGTGGGACTCAACTTCATAGGGTGCACACATCAATCATGGCAAAAATGACAAAAGTGCATCTACTGAAACAGATCTGAAACTAACATCACGTAGCCCTCTTCTAACAGCATTTAGGGCATCAAGATGAACTCAAATGAAAATGATGCAATGAGAAGCAATGATGTACTCATCGAGACGAACAATTTGACATATTACATGCACGAAACGGAGTAGTATGCAGCAAGTTATGGTGCGATGAAATATGCTAAAAATTAACTTCAGAAAATGTCTTGGAGGAATAACGGGGTCAACCCTGAGATCCGGATCTGGATCTGGCCCGAGCTCGCCGGAGCTGGGCGGCGCCGACGACGAGGGAGGAGGCCGGAGAGGCCGGGGAGGGGCGCGGCGGAGGTGGCCGGAGCACCGGCGATGGGAGGGAGGGCGCCGGCGGAGCTCGTGCGTGGGCGGCGGCAACGACCGGCGACAACGGCGCGGAGGCGAGCCGGCGAGGAGGCGGCACAAGGGCGGCGAGGCACCGGAGGGGGCGGTGGAGGAGCTCGGCGGGCGCCGGCGCGGGAGGCGGCGGGGCGCGGCGCCCCGGGCGCGGGCAGCTCGGGCGGCGGCGAGCTCGGGCCCGGGCGGGCCGGCCTCGGGCCCCGCGGGCCACGGCGGCGCGCGGGGGAGAGAGAGGGAGGCGCGCGGGACAGGTGGCGGAGTTCGGTTGGCTGCGACGGCGGCGGTGATGACGTGTCACGCTCTGATTGGTTGATGGGACGTGGCCGGCGGACATGTCCGGCGCGGACGGACGTGTCCGGCGGCGGAAAGGGAGCGGGGCTAGGGTTTCATCTGCGATTTGGACGGGGGAGGCACATATTTATAGCTAGGAGGAGTTAGGAAGCTCCAAATGGAGTGCGGTTTTCGGCCACGCGATCGTGATCGAACGGACGAGAGGATGGAGGTGACTTAGATGGGTTTTGGGCCACTTTGAAGGGGGTGTTGGGCTGCAACAAAAGGAGGCTTTACGGCTACCCGGTTAACCGTTGGAGTATCAAACGACCTCTGAATGACCCGAAACTTGACAGGCGGTCTACCGGTGCAATACCAAGGCCGCTTGACAAACCTCGGTCCATTCCGAGAAAGTTTAATACCCGCTCACGGAAAAAGGTAAAAGGGGACGCCGGGGAACATAGGAGCGCCGGATTGCAAAACGGACAACGGGGAAAATGTTCGGATTCATGAAACGAACACGTATGCGAATGCGATGCACATGATGACATGATATGAAATGCAGATGATGACATGGCAAAGTGCAACACGCAAGCAAATGACATGGCAACGCTGACGAATAACTGGCGGACATCTGGCGCAACAGATCCGGGGCGTTACAACACTCCACCACTACGAGAGGATCTCGTCCCGGGATCTAGGATGGCACTGGAGAGAAACGGAAGAACAAGAGGTAAAACAATGTTGCTTCTTTGACAAAACAGTGAAACCAAAGAACCTTGAGAGGCTGTAAAGCTTGAAGAAATGACACGATGGAGGTGAACAAAATTTAAAACACGCCGTTAGATAAGAGGAACATCGGATACGACGAGAACCAAGAGGTTTGGTGACGAGGTAGATATAGAAACCACTCCGGTTAAAACAAGATAGAGAAGGAATAAGAATGACATGATTTGGAAAGCACTCCGACTAAAAATGGAAGGGATTTGAACATGATCTTGACAAGATGAGAGGATACTTGATGATATTAACAACACTCTGCCTCCGAAACTATTGAAAGAATGGCACAATGGGTAAGAAAGATTTCAGACAACACTCCGGTTGAGAAGAGGTGCAAGACTTGATAAGATGAGAGGGCTCGAATGAAAACACGACACTCCGGTTAAATGGATAAGCAAGGAAAAGAACATGATCTCCAAAATGAGATGATGAGTCGAAGAGAGTAACATCACAATGCCTCCGAAACGAAAGAATGGAAGTTAGATGGTTGGGAGAAAAGAACGGAGAAGATAATGACAACTTCAACCACAATTGAATTTGGAAAGCAACCTTTCAAGAAGGTTAAAACGGAGTTGTTGGAAAACCAACAACGAAAGGATATTATCCTCGTGGGCTTATGAAGACATCTCAAAACTTGAGGTGAAATTCTGCCACTAATGAAAACAATTTGCTTGCCTAAGATTAACGAAGAGATGAAAACTTCTTCCACCAAGAGGATAAAGAGCAAGCTTGGGTCATGAATAACCACCACAAATAGCAACATTCCTAGTGGAAGGCATTAGGTGAAATATAACCTCAAGATAACTCCAATGAAGAGATTGATGGATTTAAAATACCTCATTCTTGACAACATATGAATCACGAAACATGAACTCAAATTATCAAGAATGACATAACACCACCTCAAAAGATAGGATAGAAAGAATTGCACCACGGAATGGAAGATGAAGAATGATTGAACTCCTCAAAACAAGACATGTGTTGAGCACCATGTATATTTTAGAGTATAGCTTGGCGGATCTTAGCTCCGAGAGAAATCTTGAAGAACAAAACGAGAATGAAAGGAATCCTTGATGAACCACCATGTAGAACCTCCATGAAGAACTCCGGTAAACAAAAGGATGATAGAAAGAAAGAGAAGTTGAAAACACAAGGTGAAGCCTTGCAATGATTTAGCTGGATCTTCGTGATGATGAGTGCTTGGAACTCCGGGAAAAGAAAAGATGAAACACATGAAACCGAGAAAAATGACATGACGAACCACTTTGGAAAGAAGAAACTAGATCACTTGGATGAAACCATAATAAGAATTACGTTATGCATATCCTTCACCAAATAAATTGATGACAAGCAATGGATTTGGCATACTACTTATTCCCGTATAAAGGATTTAGAGATATATAGCGTAAACTTGAGAATAGTCTTCAACGAACCACCGGTAGGATTGGAAAGAACGAATGCATTAATATGAGGACATAGGAAAAGGAATCTTGAACGAACCACCGTAAGAATTGAAAATGAAAGTAGCAACGGCACAATTCACCGGGAAGAATTAGAAAACGAATAAAGATACTTGACAGAATTTAGATACATGAGAACAAAGAGATCATGAGCTGATTAGAGGATAATTGAACGATGCACCGGTATGATTTGGAGAACGAGAGCTGAAAGCTGAGAATGAAGAATTATGACATGATGGCCTACGGGGAAAAGAAATGGAAACAACTCATGAAATGCTCCGGATGGGTATGAAAAGAATTCTCACAATCGAAACAATTATGAGAGAATGGCATCAATCTAGAACCACGCATCTTCAAGAGAATGGACAAGATTTAAGAGAGCCTTCGAATGTTGAGAATGACGATGAGAAACACCACCATGAATTGTTGAGGCACTCCGGAATGAAAATTGGAAAGGTTGAACCAACGATGAAAAGAGTTTGAAAGATTTTTGGAGAAAGACATATGACTGATGAAAATTCATTCTTACGTCAAACTTTTAAATGAATTTGAGAATAGCTCCGAGAAAATTAGAAGAGTCATGTAAGATCCTGGAAAAGACCTGTGGGTTAGGGCCCACTCAAAAGAAACACCGTTGAAAGAATTGCTTAGGAAGAGAGATTGCACTGGTTGAATTAAAGGTTTGAATGAGATAGCATCCTCAAAAGAACTTGAGTGAATTGAGAATGGAAACTTGAATCTTCTGAGATATCTACATCACTCCGGAACAAATGAATAGCGAGAGGTGAATGATTAAGAGATACACCGACATAAGAAAGCACTTGAAATGAGAAAAAGGAATATGATCAACACCGAAAGCTTGAATTGAATCCAACAGAGAAGAAAAGAATGACGAATGATGAACTTGAAGAACATCTTCATGAGAGCCACCGGGTAAGAACATTGAAGGAAAGAATGAAGAAACTTCCATCAATAAAAGGGATACTTGATTGAGAAATCTGAATCCTTGAAGAAAAAAGGGTGGGAGGGCGGGAAAACAAAGGCAACTTGGGGATGGGTGAAACGGATACCGTTACGAAAAACTTAGAATTTATCTTGCGGATGTTGAAATGATCGGATCCACTTGAAAAAGAGCATGTCAGTTGGAAAAGAATTGGCATGACAATCTCGATGATCAAGAAGGAATGGTAATCACATAGAAGTTGAGAACACCGCTTAGGAAAGGTTTGGAATCAACACTTGACTTCGAAGCAACTCGAATACCACAACTCGAAACAAAACAAGGATTTGACTTGCAGAATAAGCCGGAAACAAACATATGATAGATCCCATATCGTATCATGTGTCTGTTGGAAAGATATCCTACGAGATACTTGAATTCCCACCTATAAACTCCCGAAACTTTCTGGTTATGCAATCTGGTGTTAGGGATACAGTGGACACAAAATATATCACCCAAACTAACAATACCTAGATCCAGCTGTCCATCCTTCAACACATAACCAAGAAACCTTCGGAAATCGTTTACCTCAACCTTCGAAAAGCATCCGTTATACGAGTTATGGCAATACTCCCGCACTCGCCTCAGTACTGGGCTATCAGGGTTATCTCACCAACAACTGTACAAAAGAGATTTTCGATGTCGGCGTACTAAACTAAGGTATTCCAGAACTGCAACAATAAAATTATGACGACAACACCTCAGAGCTCAACTCCCCGGGACACTTCCACTAAACCCCTGCTGACAGGAGGCACCAAGACAATGTTGTCATCACAAAACCATCGGAACGATTCTAAGATACCCGCGTGATCCTAAATTTTTTTTAGTGAAATTTGAGAAGAGAAGAGTCAAAACTCTACGTCAGGATACCTTACCATAGCGATGAGGAGACTGGGAAGTAAAAAGAATTCCTAAACTCTCTGATACATAATTCCTAAATAACTCAAAACATTTTTCTAGACACAACTCGGCCGCTAAAAACGATCAATCAGTGGGGGCTCCTAAGGTCGGGGAAGGCTCTGATTACCAACTTGTAACACCCTCGATGCGGCTATAACTCCCACGTGTCGAAGCACGACTTAGAGGCATAACCGCATTGAAAGCAATGTCGCAAGTGAGGTAATCTTCACACAACCCATGTAATACATAAGGGAAAGAGATACATAGTTGGCTTACAATCGCCACTTCACACAATACATGAGTAAAGCATTACATCATATATACAATCAAGGTCCTACTACAGAACCAAAATAAAAGAAGACTACCCCAAATGCTACACAGATCCCCGATCGACCCCAACTGGGCTCCACTACTGATCAACTGAAATGAAACAACACAATGAACAAGATCTTCATTGATCTCCTCCTTGAGCTCGGGTGCGTCACCTGCACGGTTTCATCGGCACCTGCAAACTGGTTTTGGAAGTATCTGTGAGTCACGGGGACTCAGCAATCTCACACCCGCGAGATCAAGTCTATTTAAGCTTAAACGTAGGACAGGGTAGTGAGGTGGAGCTGCAGCAAGCGACTAGCATATCTGGTCTCTAACATACGCAAATGAGAGCGAGAAGAGAAGGCAAAAGCACGGTCGAACAACTATGATCAAGAAGTGATCCTGAAACTACTTACGTCAAGCATAACTCCAACACCGTGTTCACTTCCCGGACTCCGCCGAGAAGAGACCATCACGGTTACACACGCGGTTGATGTATTTTACTTAAGATCAACTTCGGGTTTTCTACAACCGGACATTAAAAAATTCCCATCTGCCACATAATCGCGGGCACGACTTTCGAAAGTTCAAACCCTGCAGGAGTGTCCCAACTTAGCCCATGATAAGCTCTCGTGATCAACGAAGGATATTCCTTCTCCCCGGGAAGACCCGATCAGTCTCGGAATCCCGGCTACAAGACATTTCGACAATAATAAAACAAGACCAGCAAAGCCGCCCGATGCGCCGACATCCTGATAGGAGCTGCACATATCTCGTTCTCAGGGCAACACCGGATGAGCAGTCCGTACAACTAAAACCAGACCCCAAGTTTCCTTGAGGTGGCGCTGCAAAGCGCTCTAGTTTGGACCAACACTTAGACAAGCATTGGCCCGGGGGGCTAAATAAAGATGACCCTCGGGTTAGCTACTCCCAAGGGAAAAGTATAGGTGGTAGGCAAATGGTAAAACCAATGTTGGGCCTTGCTGGAAAAGTCTTATTCAAAGCAAACTGTCAAGGGGGTCCCATAAATCACCCGACCGCGTTAGGGACCCAAAATCCGGGAACATAACACCGATATGACGGAAACTAGGGCGTCAAGAGTGGAACAAAACACCAGGCATAAGGCCGAGCCTTCCACCCTTTACCAAGTATATAGATGCATTAATTAAATAAGATATATTGTGATATCCCAACAAGTAAACATGTTCCAATCAAGGAACAACATCTCCATGTTCCAACAAGGAACAAACTTCATCTTCACCTGCAACTAACAACGCTATAAGAGGGGCTGAGCAAAGCGGTAACATAGCCAAACAACGGTTTGCTAGGACAAGGTGGGTTAGAGGCTTGGTTTAACAATATGGGAGGCATGATAAGCAAGTGGTAGGTATCGCAGCATAGGCATAGCAAAAGAGCGAGCAACTAGCAAACAAAGATAGAAGTGATTTCGAGGGTATGGTCATCTTGCCTGCAAAGTTCTCAGGGTAGTCGAAGGCTTGATCCTCGTAAGCGTTCTCAACAGGTTCCTCGGTCACGTACTCGTCTCCCGGCTCTTCCCAAGGCAAGAACACAAGCAAAGGGGGCAAACATCAAACACGATGCAATGCGCAAGCAACATGATGCAAAACATGGCATGATATGCGAGATGTGGTATGCAATGTTGGAAATATGCCCTAGAGGCAATAATAAAAGCATCATTATTATATTTCCTTGTTCATGATAATTGTCTTTATTTGTGCTATAATTGTGTTATCCGAAAATCGTAATACATGTGTGAATAACAGACAACAACATGTCCCTAGTAAGCCTCTAGTTGACTAGCTCGTTGATCGATAGATAGTCATGGTTTCCTGACTATGGACATTAGATGTCATTGATAATGAGATCACATCATTAGGAGAATGATGTGATGGACAAGACCCAATCCTAAACATAGCATAAGATCGCATAGTTCGTTTGCTAGAGTTTTCCAATGTCAAGTATCTTTTCCTTAGACCATGAGATCGTGTAACTCCCGGATACCGTAGGAGTGCTTTGGGTGTGCCAAACGTCACAACGTAACTGGGTGAATATAAAGGTATACTACGGGTATCTCTGAAAGTGTCTGTTAGGTTGACACGGATCGAGACTGGGATTTGTCACTCCGCTTGACGGAGAGGTATCACCGGGCCCTCTCGGTAATGCATCATCATAATGAGCTCAATGTGATCAAAGTGTTTGATCACGGGATCATGCATTACGGTACGAGAAAAGTGACTTGCCGGTAACGAGATTGAACGAGGTATTGGGGATACCGACGATCGAATCTCGGGCAAGTAAAATACCGATTGACAAAGGGAATCGTATACGGGATTAATTGAATCCTCGACATCGTGGTTCATCCGATGAGATCATCATGGAGCATGTGGGAGCCAACATGGGTATCCAGATCCCGCTGTTGGTTATTTCCCGAGAGCCGTCTCGGTCATGTCTGCATGTCTCCCGAACCCGTAGGGTCTACACACTTAAGGTTCGGTGACGCTAGGGTTGTGAAGATATGTATATGCAGTAACCCAAATGTTGTTCGGAGTCCCGAATGAGATCTCGGACGTCACGAGGAGTTTCGGAATGGTCCGGAGGTAAAGATTTATATATGGGAAGTTGTCATACGGACACCGGGAAGTTTCGAGGGCATATCGGTATTGTACCGGGGCCACCGGAAGGGTTCTGGGGGTCCACCGGGAGGGGCCACCTCTCTCGGAGGGCCTCATGGTCTGTATGAGGAAGGGAACCAGCCCAAAGTGGGCTGGTGCGCCTCCCCCCCAAGGGCCCATGCGCCTAGGGTTGGGGGGGAACCCTAAAGGGGGCGCCCCCCTTGCTTGGGGGGCAAGTCCCCCCTTCCTTGGCTGCCGCCCCCCCTTAGATCCCATCTAGAGGGGCCGGCCCCCCTTGCCCCTTCCCCTATAAATAGAGGGGTGATGGGAGGGCTGCGCAGCCCTTGCTCCTGGCGCCTCCCTCTCCCTCTCCAACACCTCCTCCTCCTCCGTTGAGCACGGCGAAGCCCTGCCGGAGTACTGTAGTTCCAGCATCACCACGCCGTCGTGCTGCTGCTGGAACCATCTTCCCCAACCTCTCCTTTGCCTTGCTGGATCAAGAAGAAGGAGACGTTATGCTGACCGTACGTGTGTTGAACGCGGAGGTGCCGTCCTTTCGGTGCTAGGATCTCCGGTGATTTGGATCACGTCGTGTACGACTACCTCATCCCCGTTCGTTGAACGCTTCCGCTCGTGATCTACAAAGTGGTATGTAGATGCAATCTCTCTCCCATGACTCGTTGCTAGATGAACTCATAGATGGATCTTGGTGAAACCGTAGGAAAATTTTTGTTTTCTGCAACGTTCCCCAACAGTGGCATCATGAGCTAGGTCTATGCGTAGTTCTTCTTGCGCGAGTAGAACACAATTTGTTGTGGGCGTAGATTTGTCAACCTTTCTTGCCGCTACTAGTCTTACCTTGCTTCAGCGGTATTGTGGGATGTAGCGGCCCGGACCAACCTTACACGTACTCTTACGTGAGACCGGTTCCACCGACTAACATTCACTAGTTGCATAAGGTGGCTGGCGGGTGTCTGTCTCTCCCACTTTAGTTGGAGCGGATTCGATGAGAAGGGTCCTTATGAAGGGTAAATAGAAATTGACAAATCACGTTGTGGCTTTCACGTAGGTAAGAAAACGTTCTTGCTAGAACCCTAATTCAGCCACGTAAAACTTGCAACAACAATTAGAGGACGTCTAACTTGTTTTTGCAGCAAGTGCTTTGTGATATGATATGGCCAAAGTTGTGATGAATGATGAATGATCTATATGTGATGTATGAGATGTTCATGCTATTGTAATAGGAATCACGACTTGCATGTCGATGAGTATGACAACCGGCAGGAGCCATAGGAGTTGTCTTTATTTTTTGTATGACCTGCGTGTCATTGAGAAACGCCATGTAAATTACTTTACTTTATTGCTAAACGCGTTAGCCATAGTAGTAGAAGTAATAGTTGGCGAGCAACTTCATGGAGACACGATGATGGAGATCATGATGATGGAGATCATGGTGTCAAGCCGGTGACAATATGATCATGGAGCCCCAAGATGGAGATCAAAGGAGCTATGTGATATTGGCCATATCATGTCACGTTTATTATTTGATTGCATGTGATGTTTATCATGTTTTGCATCTTGTTTACTTAGAACGACGGTAGTAAATAAGATGATCCCTCATAATAATTTCAAGAAGTGTTCCCCCTAACTGTGCACCGTTGCGACAGTTCGTTGTTTCGAAGCACCACGCGATGATCGGGTGTGATAGATTCTAACGTTCACATACAACGGGTGTAAGACAGATTTACACATGCAAACACTTAGGTTGACTTGACGAGCCTAGCATGTACAGACATGGCCTCGGAACACAGAAGACCGAAAGGTCGAGCATGAGTCGTATAGAAGATACGATCAACATGAAGATGTTCACCAATGTTGACTAGTCCGTCTCACGTGATGATCGGACACGGCCTAGTTGACTTGGATCATGTAATACTTAGATGACTAGAAGAGGGATGTCTATCTAAGTGGGAGTTCATTAAATAATTTGATTAGATGAACTTTATTATCATGAACTTAGTCTAAAAATATTTACAATATGTCTTGTAGATCAAATGGCGAACGTAGTCCTCAACTTCAATGCGTTCCTAGAGAAAACCAAGCTGAAAGACGATGGCAGCAACTATACGGACTGGGTCCGGAACCTCAGGATCATCCTCATAGCTGCCAAGAAAGATTATGTCCTACGAGCACCGCTGGGTGACGCACCTATTCTCCCTGCAGAACAAGACGTTATGAATGCTTGGCAGTCACGCTGCGATGATTACTCCCTCGTTCAGTGTGGCATGCTTTACAGCTTAGAGCCAGGGCTCCAAAAGCATTTTGAGAGACATGGAGCATATGAGATGTTCGAAGAGCTGAAAATGGTTTTCCAAGCTCATGCCCGGGTCGAGAGATATGAAGTCTTCGACAAATTCTTTAGCTGTAAGATGGAGGAAAATAGCTCTGTCAGTGAACACATACTCAAAATGTCTGGGTTGCACAACCGCTTGACTCAACTGGAAGTTAATCTCCCGGATGAAGCGGTCATTGACAGAATCCTCCAGTCGCTTCCACCGAGCTACAAGAGCTTTGTGATGAACTACAATATGCAGGGGATGGTAAAGACCATTCCTGAGGTATATGCTATGCTGAAATCAGCAGAGGTAGAAATCAAGAAGGAGCATCAAGTGTTGATGGTGAATAAAACCACTAAGTTCAAGAAGGGCAAGGGTAAAAAGAACTTCAAGAAGGATGGCAAGGAAGTTGCCGCACCCGGTAAGCAAGTTGCCAGGAAGAAGCCAAAGAATGGACCCAAGCCCGAGACTGAGTGTTTTTATTGCAAAGGAAGTGGTCACTGGAAGCGGAACTGCCCCAAATACTTAGCGGACAAGAAGGCCGGCAAAACAAAAGGTATATGTGATATACATGTAATTGATGTGTACCTTACCAGTACTCGTAGTAGCTCTTGGGTATTTGATACCGGTGCAGTTGCTCACATTTGTAACTCAAAGCAGGAGCTGCGGAATAAACAGAGACTGGCGAAGGACGAGGTGACGATGCGCGTTGGGAATGGTTCCAAGGTCGATGTGATCGCCGTCGGCACGCTACCTCTACATTTACCTACGGGATTAGTTTTAAACCTCAATAATTGTTATTTAGTGCCAAGTTTGAGCATGAACATTGTGTCTGGATCTCGTTTAATTCGAGATGGCTACTCATTTAAATCCGAGAATAATGGTTGTTCTGTTTGTATGAGAGATATGTTTTATGGTCATGCTCCGATGGTTAATGGTTTATTCTTAATGAATCTCGTACGTGATGATACACATATTCATAGTGTGAATACCAAAAGAGTTAAAGTTGATAACAATAGTCCAACATATTTGTGGCACTGCCGCCTTGGTCACATATGTGTCAAACGCATGAAGAAGCTCCATGCAGATGGACTTTTAGAGTCTCTTGATTATGAATCATTTGACACATGCGAACCATGCCTCATGGGTAAAATGACCAAGACTCCGTTCTCAGGAACAATGGAGCGAGCAACCAACTTATTGGAAATCATACATACCGATGTGTGCGGTCCAGTGAGTGTTGAGGCTCACGGAGGCTATCGTTATGTTCTCACCCTCACTGATGACTTGAGTAGATATGGGTATATCTACTTAATGAAACACAAGTTTGAGACCTTCGAAAAGTTCAAGGAATTTCAGAGTAAGGTTGAAAATCAACGTGACAGAAAGATGAAGTTTCTACGATCAGATCGTGGAGGAGAATACTTGAGTCACGAATTTGGCACACACTTAAGAAAATGTGGAATAGTTTCACAACTCACGCCGCCTGGAACACCTCAGCATAATGGTGTGTCCGAACGTCGTAATCGCACTCTATTAGATATGGTGCGATCTATGATGTCTCTTACCGATTTACCGCTATCTTTTTGGGGCTATGCTTTAGAGACTGCCGCATTCACTTTAAATAGGGCTCCATCGAAATCCGTTGAGACGACACCGTTTGAAATCCGTTGAACCATCTTCCCCAACCTCTCCTTTGCCTTGCTGGATCAAGAAGAAGGAGACGTTACGCTGACCGTACGTGTGTTGAACGCGGAGGTGCCGTCCTTTCGGTGCTAGGATCTCCGGTGATTTGGATCACGTCGTGTACGACTACCTCATCCCCGTTCGTTGAACGCTTCTGCTCGCGATCTACAAAGTGGTATGTAGATGCAATCTCTCTCTCCCATGACTCGTTGCTAGGTGAACTCATAAATGGATCTTGGTGAAACCGTAGGAAATTTTTTGTTTTCTGCAACGTTCCCCAACATGCAATGCAGATGCGTGCTCCGGAAGGAAAAAGATGAACAAGGCATAATCTTGGCAAACCAAGTATGCCACTGGAAAGGTGAGGTGATTTCGGTTGAAATCGATATAAAGAACACCGGAATCGGATGCACGGTTTGCAAATGACAAGCAAAACAAGATTGACAAGATTCTGCCATTAACCGCATGATGCTACTTAGCAAGCAACAAGAAATTAAGCTAATGCACCCAAACGTACCAACAAAGCATATGACAGTGATCTACTCAAGATGCGTGACAAAATATGAACACTGAGCTACAGCTAAATCACACCACAACAGGTTCAAACAAGCATGGCAAAAGTGCAAAAGATAACATGTTCACAGACTTAGTGAAAATACTATCATGCCAGAAATTAACATCAGGATGACATGTTAAGAGCAAGGAAACAACCTGCTACAGGGAAAAAATATAGCGAAACAAGGCACGGAATGAATCTAGTCAAAACATAGAACAAAAGTCCCTTAATGACCATGAGCCAAAAAGGACCAGAAAATGTAATAGGACCCATGTAAAATAAGCAAGTTTTGTTACAGATTTCAGACTTGGCAGAAAAACTGGGCATGTCAAAAACAGATAACAAGTAGGCATGATCATGAGCTCGAAGCACTCACGACAGAGCGTTACATGATAAACTAAGCATACATCCATCAAGAAGACATGGCATCGAAGCTAGACATGGCAAGAATAACATCATAGCATGCAAGGATCAACTACAACAAGCTTAGCAAAATCGAATAACATGTAAACAATCTGCCAGTAACATTTTATAGCAAAAGTAGAGCTCAATTGACTCAAGCTATAGCACTCCATAATTACAAACAAAGGCATATATGGATATAGCAAATCCATATGTTCAAAACACCCTTACTGATCATGCTCAAAAAAGGCATAGATCTCTCTGAAACAACATGAACACATGGCATAAAAATAACAGCAGGACATGACTGTAAAATTACTAAGTCTCTGGAATCAGCAACATTATGATCCCTAGTTTGCATGCTTGTGCTAGTCACCACAAAGATCACCAAAAACACATGGCATCCACCCCTGTAAAAATAGCATGGCATATTGCAAAACACATGTGGGACTCAACTTCATAGGGTGCACACATCAATCATGGCAAAAATGACAAAAGTGCATCTACTGAAACAGATCTGAAACTAACATCACATAGCCCTCTTCTAACAGCATTTAGGGCATAAATATGAACTCAAATGAAAATGATGCAATGAGATGAAATGATGTACTCACCGGGGCGAACAATTTGACATATTACACGCACGAAACGGAGCAGTATGCAGCAAGTTATGATGCGATGAAATATGCTAAAAATAAACTTCAGAAAATGACTTGGAGGAATAACGGGGTCAACCCTGAGATCCGGATCTGGATCTGGCCCGAGCTCGCGGAGCTGGGCGGCGCCGACGATGAGGGAGGAGGCCGGAGAGGCCGGGGAGGGGCGTGGCGGAGGTGGCCGGAGCACCGGCGAGGGGAGGGAGGGCGCCGGCACAGCCGGCGTCGGCGGCGAAGCTCGCGCGCGGGCGGCGGCGACGACCGGCGACGACGGCGTGGAGGCGAGCCAGCGAGGAGGCGGCGCAAGGGCGGCGAGGCGCCGGAGGGGGCGGCGGAGGAGCTCGGCGGGCGCCGGCGCGGGAGGCGGCGGGGCGCGGCGCCCCGGGCGGGGGTAGCTCGGGCGGCGGCGAGCTCGGGCCCGGGCGGGCCGGCCTCAGGCCCCGCGGGCCACGGCGGGCGCGGAGGAGAGAGAGGGAGGCGCGCGGGACAGGTGGCGGAGTGCGGTTGGCTGTGACGGCGGCGGTGATGACGTGTCGCGCTCTGATTGGTTGAAGGGACGTGTCCGACGGACATGTCCGGCGCGGACGGACGTGTCCGGCGGCGGAAAGGGAGCGGGGCTAGGGTTTCATCTGTGATTTGGATGGGGGAGGCACATATTTATAGCTAGGAGGAGTTAGGAAGCTCCAAATGGAGTGCGGTTTTCGGCCACGCGATCGTGATCGAACGGCCGAGAGGATGGAGGTGACTTAGATGGGTTTTGGGCCACTTTGAAGGGGGTGTTGGGCTGCAACAAAAGGAGGCTTTACGGCTACCCGGTTAACCGTTGGAGTATCAAACGACCTCTGAATGACCCGAAACTTGACAGGCGGTCTACCGGTGCTATACCAAGGCCGCTTGACAAACCTCGGTCCATTCCTAGAAAGTTTAACACCCGCTCACGAAAAAAGGTAAAAGGGGACGCCGGGGAACATAGGAGCGCCGGATTGCAAAGTGGACAACGGGGAAAATGCTCGGATTCATGAAACGAACACGTATGCGAATGCGATGCATATGATGACATGATATGAAATGCAGATGATGACATGGCAAAGTGCAACACGCAAGCAAATGACATGGCAACGCTGACGAATAACTGGCGGACACCTGGCGCAACAGATCCGGGGCGTTACATCGAACCAGTAGGAGAACCAAGCAACACTATGTAAACAATACCTGCACCAAAATAACAAATACTCGCAAGTCGCTACCCAATGTGTAAAAGGTTTGTCAATCCCTTTCGGGTAACGGCGCTAGAAATTGGCAAACGGACGTGAGAGAGTTGTAATAATTTGATATATCGAACACCAAATAAAATAAAGTGCAGCAAGGTATTTTTGTATTTTTCGTTTAATAGATCTAAAAATAAAAGCAAAGTAAAATAGATCGCAAAGGCAAATATATTAAAGAAGAGACCCGGGGGCCGTAGATTTCACTACTGGCTTCTCTTGAGAAAAATAGCAAAGGTGGGTAAAAAAATTACTGTTGGGCAATTGATAGAACTTCAAATAATCATGACGATATCTAGGCAATGATCATTATATAGGTATCACGTCCAAGATTAGTAGACCGACTCCTGCCTGGATCCACTACTATTACTGCACACATAGACCGCTATCTAGCATGCATCTAGTGTATTAAGTTCATGAAAAAATGGAGTAATGCAATAAGAATGATGACATGATGTAGACAAGATCTATTTATGTAGAAATATACCCCATCTTGTTATCCTTAATAGCAATGATACATACATGGCGGTTCCCCTTCTGTCATTGGGATCAAGCACCATAAGATCGAACCCATTACAAAGCACCTCTTCCCATTGCAAGATAAATAGACCGAGTTGGCCAAAAAAAAACCCAAATACCGGAGAAGAAATACGAGGCTATAAGCAATCATGCATATAAGAGATCAAAGAAGAATCAAATAACTTTCATGGATAAAAAGATAGATCTGATCATAAACTCAAAGTTCATCCGACCCCAACAAACACACCGCAAAAAGAATTACATCATATGGGTCTCCAAGAGACCATCGTATTGAGAATCAAACAAGAGAGAGGAAGCCATCTAGCTACTAACTACGAACCCGTAGGTCTACAAAGACTACTCACGTATCATCGGAGAGGCACCAATGGACATGATGAACCCCTCCGTGATGGTGTCTAGATTGGATCTGGTGGTTCTGGACTTGCGGCGGTTGGAATTGATTTTTGTTTACTCTCCTAGAGTTTCTGGATTATTGGGGTATTTATAGAGTAAAGAGGCAGTTCGAAATGCACTCGAGGTGCTCCCTGGTGGGTTGTGCTCCCCTCGGAGCACCCCCTAGGTGCTTCTTCGGCCCACTGGTTGTCTTCTGGTCTATAAAAATCCACAAAAAGTTTCACTGTGTTTGGACTCCGTTTGGTACTGATTTCCTGCGATGTAAAAAACATGTAAAAAACACCAACTGGCACTTGGCACTATGTCAATAGTTTAGTACCAAAAAATGATATAAAATGACTATAAAATGATTATAAAACATCCAAGAATGATAATATAACATCATGGAACAATAAAAAATTATAGATACATTGGAGACGTATCACCTAACAACCAAATACAGATAAACAAGGCATCTGCTTGATAACTGGGGACAAATGCTCACTGCAACCAAACTAAGAACCAAAAACATATAAATAAGGCATCTGCTCGATAACTGAAAAAATGCTCACTGCAACCAACCGAACAACCAAATACTGATAAACAAGGCATCTACTCACTATAAACAACCAAATATAGCCATTCGTGAAACTGAAGTGGACAATTCATACTTAAACATCACATAGCCCTATTAAACAATAAAGTTTTGCATAACTGAAATAATTAAACACGACACAGTTGAAGCACCGCACGACAAATGCTACTACAACAAAGGGTACAGGTTGGCAAGTTACAAAAGGTAAGATTTGCTGATAGGATGTTGCCTCACATTCCATGGACGGGATCCTTCCAATTGAAAGAGCACAGACCCATGGTGCGCTCTTTGATGTCACAGATGGTTTGTTTCGCCTTGGAAGAACCTTCGTGGGTGCCCTCCTCATGGTCGTGGTCGATGAGATCTGACTTGGCAATTGAGGATCCCAAGCCGCCGCCGTAGAACGTGTCCTTTATAAATGACAAAATGGGCTCGATGGAGTATAAGGATCGCAAATCCTTGCCCGCTTGGCGGACGAGATCAGTGGCAGGGCCGTCGAAGAGATCGAAGGCGGTTGAACTAGAGGGGTTGGGGATGGACCACTTAACCTGTGACATGGCCCGCGTGAAGCCGTCACTGTCGACGAGCTTGATGTCGTAGCCAGCTTTCCTGAGATACAATAATACGCTAGTCCACTGACATGAAGCCTTCGGCATGGCAACGTAGTCAACGTCTTCGCCGACTTCCGCGACACCGTGTTGCTCC
Source organism: Aegilops umbellulata (assembly GCA_032464435.1). Classification (NCBI taxonomy): domain Eukaryota; kingdom Viridiplantae; phylum Streptophyta; class Magnoliopsida; order Poales; family Poaceae; genus Aegilops; species Aegilops umbellulata. Next base: position 495,324,689 of record CP136056.1, read on the forward strand.
GGGATCAACAGGTCGGGGCGAACGTTGGCCACCTCACCAACGTCTGCCGGAGAGGCATGATAAACCTCTTCTTGGCCGAACGCTGGTCGGGCTCCACGGGATACATGGTCGAGCTTAGGATGCGACATTCTGGAGCAGGGGATGTGGATCTGGCAGGGAGGGACACCACAGGCCTCATCTAAAAACTCAGGGGAGTGGGGCGACGGTATGGGAATCGCTGGGTAACCTGAACTTTATTATCTAAGCTAGGAGGAACGGGCAGACCGACAGGGGTTGGTGGCGGCGCCAACGGTGTCGTGGAATTGTCACAGCAGATGTCCTAACGGGAGGACTTAGTCGTGGAGCCATCGCAACTAGGTTAGCTTAAAGGTGTTAAATGGGACAAAGGACACAAGGAGTTTATACTGGTTTGGCCCCTTGCGGTGAAGGTAAAGGCCTAATCCTGTTCTAGGTGGTATTTTTTTTGAAACTTGAGTTCTAGGTGGTATTGCTTGGGTTTCGATTTCCAGGGAGTGAATACGCTTGACCTAGTTCTCGATCTCTTGTTTTTTCCTAAACTGCCGTCGGGTCGTCCCTTTATATACACAAGTTGACGCCCGGCGGCTCACGGAGTCCCGACCGGCTCATACACAACGTGTCTGGCTCGGCGACTAACTATGCATGCCTTACAATACAAGTCATACATACATGGCGGTTCATCCACCTGGGCCTTAAGTCACCTCTGGATCTTGAGCCGTCAACAGGCTCGTATGATCCGCCACCTTCATTAGTAAGCTGCCAGTGGTATAACCCGGCCCCTCCTGGGCAGTTCATACCCATTAGTTATATCCCCAACAGGCGGCAAAGGGGTGTTTGAGGATATGCCGCGACTATTGAAAATTTTAGTAATGGTGGTTGGAGATGGTGGTGGCCGATGGAGGGCGACGGTTCAAATGCCTCGGCTACTGCAATTTTACTATAAGGTCGGTGCTGGAGGAGTGTGGGCGACGGTTGAAGTACGACGGCTACTAAAATTTGGTTAAATGAATTGATGCGGGGCGGGAGTGCCCAAGATCGCGCACGGTCCAATAAGAATATGCGTGTATGATAATAAGGAAAAGTGGCGGAACCACCATTTTTGCAATTCTCAAGGCGGGTAGTTTGTTTTTAATTTCTAGCTAGCTGGTCTATCGCACATGGTTCGTCCTAATTTCCAAATAAACTTACCCGCCTTTAGCTTGCGCGGATGGTGATTTTACAGCGCACTTGCATCGCACACGGTTAAGGCAGTACCTCCACCCTTTGCTCACGCTTGCGCAGTCATGGTGATTTTACAGCGCACTTGTGTCACACACGGTTGAGCCAGCACCTCCACCTTCCCTCGCGCTTGGGCAGCCGTCGTGATTCACAGCGCACTAGCATCGCACATGGTTAAGATATTATACCCGTGTTCGTTGAGCTTCCGCCTTTAGCTTTGCGTAGGTGGTGATTTTACAGCGCACTTGCATCGCACACGGTTAAGATAGTACCTCCACCCTTTGCTCGCGGTTGAGCAGTCATGGTGATTTTACAGCGCACTTGCATCGCACACGGTTGAGCCAGTACCTCCACCTTCGCTCACGCTTGCGTAGTCGTCGTGATTCACATCGCACTTGCATCGCACATGGTTAAGATATTATACCCGTGTCCGTTGAGCGTCACCAGAGTCTTTGCAGCAAAAAAAACGTTAGGGAGGGTCAGAAGACAGCCACACCAGCATGTGGCCCAAATATATATGAGTGAAAAGGGTGGTCTGTGATCTTCAAAATTCCAATGCACAACTTTGACAGCGCGGGCCCACGGTTGGGCGCGTCGTCGAAGATCGATGAGAGGGGCCACAAGTCAAGAAACACCTGGAAGTGGCCAAATATATGTGGGAATATTGGGTGTGATGTTTAAAAATTTAAATACACAATGCATAACTTTGGTGGCACCTGCCTCGCAAACCCGAAAGCACCCTTGGATATATCTATAATGACATAATGTCGTAGCTAGCTAGGATGCTTGGCCCACTACCTCCCACTTCGTCTCAGCGGGGCAGATGCATGTAATGATACTTTGGTCATACATGCATGTCACCATGACCTACCATAAGACGGACCAATGAATCCATCATTTGGTCAAATGACAACTATTGTTGTCGATAAACCGCTTGGGCCAATAGATTGAACCATCATAAAAATCGCACGAGGGGGACCACAAAACCAGCACCTCTTGCATGCGGCCCAAAATGATGTACGTTGGGAAGGGGTGATGTGTGTTTTCAATATAGAATAATGTACAATTTAGATGTGGTGCCTACCTCTTGATACAGAAAACAACCATGAGGGCAAGGTAGTTAAGGACGAGATACGAAGGGTATGATATAGGTCGAACCCAGAAATCCGAGCATGTGGGAGGGAATCCTGACAACGCATGAGCTCGAGCTTTGGTTGAGCGAGATGTGATGGTGACCAGCCCTAACACGAACTAGGAGGAATCCATTCATGGCCAACACATACCCCTCGTTATCGGTCAAAGGGATGATATATATATACACTCGGGGTGCCCACAAATATGCATGTCGTCACAAAAAACCACACAAGGGAGACGTGGTCAATCATAAGACCCCGTATACACTGCATGTGGCCCAAAAATATGTATAGGTATGGTGGTGTGTGATGTGTTTAAATCCCGAATGCACAACTTCGATGGGCCACCAACTTCATTACAAACCGAACACCGTACCCGACTCCAAGCCTGGTTCAATACGTACGATGTCAGTTTCCCAACTTCGAGGCGTCAAGGGGGGGGGGCGTCGTCGCACGCATGCGCTCAAACTTTATTTGGTATATCATGGCACACATCTATACCCCTATATAGTGTGCGAATAAGTTTGGAAGTTGGTCGTTGGATGAAGCCAATTCGACAATGCAGAGATGGAAATCCGAGCACTACTGCCCGTTGGATATCATCCACATTCTACCAGATTCTACCGCATGTACAATCTAGAAGAGTCCATGGTTGAACTTAGCATAATGCAGAAACCTCAAAACACAAGAACTTCTCCTTTGTTCTAGAATCTTCCATATCTTAATTGCCCAAACTTTTTTCTTCTAAATGAATTGTCACTATTTGTTTTTTACTTTACGGTTTACAATGCAGAATTCCATGAATCTTAAAATAGATTTTTTTTATAAAACTAATTGATTTTGAATGAGATGAACTATAAGAATGAAACGAACATCTACATCATGCATATATGACTCAAAGCTTACATGCTATTGTGTGGTATTTATTCATAATTTGGTTACCAAATATCATGCGTGCAATGCACCTGTACCTTACTAGTATCAATTGGAAACCATCATGGTCAAACCCTTCTCGTTGTTGGGTCAAAGGGATAGATTATGTGGGCCCCCTTTGTCGGTAAAGGATAGCATATATACCTCAGTGAGCCCATAGATATGTGCAGCGTCTATAAGCCGCACAAGGGAGACATGCTCGATAAGAACACCCTGCCCCTATACCCTGCATGCGACACGAAAAAGGTTTATCTAATCGCCATGACAGGTCATGTCAATAATTCTTTAATTTTTTAGAGCAAAAAATAACCAATAAAAACATAGTCTACAAATTAGCAAAACAAGGATCCCAAGGTTTATATAATTGCCATGATAGGTCACTATGGAGATACTTATCTCTATAATGACCGTGTCATGGCATTTAAATGAAGCTTGAGATATGTAACTGCCCACCGGGTCACCCATCCTTGGACTACTCCATCCCAAGCACGCTTAACTTCTGCGTTCTATTTGAAGAAAATATGCCCTAAAGGCAATGATAAAGTTATTATTTATTTCCTTATTTCATGATAAATGTTTGTTATTCATGCTAGAATTATATTAACCGGAAACATGATACATGTTTAAATACATAGACAAATAGAGTGTCATTAGTATGCCTCTACTTGACTAGCTCGTTGATAAAAGATGGTTATGTTTCCTACCCATAGACAAAGAGTTGTCATTTGATTAACGAGATCACATCATTAGGAGAATGATGTGATTGACTTGACCCATTCCGTTAGCTTAGCAGTTGATCGTTTAGTATGTTGCTATTGCTTTCTTCATGACTTATACATGTTCCTATGACTATGAGATTATGCAACTCCCGTTTACCGGAGGAACACTTTGTGTGCTACCAAACGTCACAACGTAACTGGGTGATTATAAAGGTGCTCTATAGGTGTCTCCGAAGGTACTTGTTGGGTTGGCGTATTTCAAGATTAGGATTTGTCACTCCGATAGTCGGAGAGGTATCTCTGGGCCCTCTCGGTAATGCACATCACTATAAGCCTTGCAAGCACTGTGACTAATGAGTTAGTTGCAAGATGATGTATTACGGAATGAGTAAAGAGACTTGGCGGTAACGAGATTGAACTAGGTATTGAGATACCGACGATCGAATCTCGGCAAGTAACATACCGATGACAAAGGGAACAACGTATGTTATGCGGTTTGACCTATAAAGATCTTCGTAGAATATGTGGGAGCCAATATGAGCATCCAGGTTCCGCTATTGGTTATTGACCGGAGACGTGTCTCGGTCATGTCTACATAGTTCTCGAACCCATAGGGCCCGCTAGCTTAAAGTTTGATGATCGATATTGTGAGTTTATGTGATTTTGATGTACCGAAGGTAGTCCGGAGTCCCGGATGAGATCGGGGACATGTAGAGGAGTCTCAAAATGGTCGAGACATAAAGATCGATATATTGGACGACTATATTCGGACATCGGAAAGGTTTCGAGTGATTCGGGTATTTTCAGGGGTACCGGGGAGTTATGGAAATATGAGGAAGAAGCAATGGGCCTCATGGGCCAAGTGGTGGAAGAGAGGAGGCAGGGCGCGCGGCCCCCTAGCCCAAACCAAATTGGACTAGGGGGCCGGCCCCCCTTTCCTCCTTTTCCTCCCTCTCCTTCCTTCTCCTTCTCCTTCTCTTCCTTCTCCTCTCCTACTTGGACTAGGAAAGAGGGGGGAATCCTACTTGGAGTAGGATTGCCCTCCTTGGGCGCGCCTCCTCCCCTTGGCCGGCCCTCTCCACCTCCCCCCTTTATATACGGAGGAGGTGGTACCCCATAGAGACAACAATTGATCTCTTGATCTCTTAACCGTGTGCGGTGCCCGCCTCCACCATAATCCATCTCGATAATATCGTAGCTGTGCTTAGGTGAAGCCCTGCGTCGGTAGAACATCATCATCATCACCACGCCGTCGTGCTGACGAAACTCTCCCTCAACACTCGGCTGGATCGGAGTTCGAGGGACGTCATCGAGCTGAACGTGTGCTGAACTCGGAGGTGCCATGCGTTTGGTACTTGATTGGTCGAATCGTGAAGACGTACGACTACATCAACCGCGTTGTGCTAACGCTTCCGCTATCGGTCTACAAGGGTACATGCACAACACTCTCCCCTCTTGTTGCTATGCATGACCATGGTCTTGCATGTGCGTAGGAACTTTTTTGAAACTACGACATTCCCCAACACTATTCAACTAGGCTAGCAGATGGGAAGCCGCCTCTTGCTGATAGGAATTGCCTCCTTGCCATTAAGGCGTTTCACGCTGGTCACCCTATGGGACCTACTCCCTCCTATCACACACATTTGTGCTTTTAGAAACTGTGTGCGATATTTACATGGCCGGTGTGTTGCCGCTAGCCTTCAATGAGCACTAACACCGGTATCGGAAAACGGTGGGAGAAGAGGTGGGAAACCGATGAGAGGAGTGGCGGGAAACGGTAGCCTGTTTAGAAAATGTCGTAGAGAAGGAAGCGTGAGCTAGCACGACGCATCCACACAGTGCTTACCCATGTACTGCATGTGGTGTCGAAAGGCTGAGGGTTGCCGTTCGATCTGGGAGCATCCAACGGTGCATGCTACCTCTTGAGCACTACGTTGGATTTCCACGAAGCGAAGGGGATGATGCAGCAAAGTAGCGTAAGTATTTCCCTCAGTTTTTGAGAACCAAGGTATCAATCTAGTAGGAGGCCACGCGCGAGTCGCTTGTACCTACACAAAACAAATAGCTCAACGCAACCAATGCGATTAGGGGTTGTCAATCCCTTCACGGTCACTTACGAGAGTGCGATCTGATAGAGATGATAGATGATATTTTTGGTATTTTTGATATAAAGATGCAAGGTAAATAGAAGTCAAAGTAAAAAAGTAAAGCAATAATAAAGTGATTGGAGATTGATATGATGAGAATAGACCCGGGGGCCATAGATTTCACTAGTGGCTTCTCTCAAGAGCATAAGTATTCTACGGTGGGTGAACAGCTTATTGTTGAGCAATTGACATAATTGAGCATAGTTATGAGAATATATAGGTATGATCATGTATATAGGCATCACGTCCGAGACAAGTAGACCGACTCCTGCCTGCATCTACTAATATTACTCCACTCATCGACCACTATCCAGCATGCATCTAGAGTATTAAGTTAAAAACAGAGTAACGCCTTAAGAAAGATGACATGATGTAGAGGGATAGTTTCATGCAATATGATAAAAACCCCATCTTGTTATCCTCGATGGCAACAATACTATACGTGCCTTGCTGCCCCTACTGTCACTGGGAAAGGACACCGCAAGATTGAACCCAAACCTAAGCACTTCTCCCATTGCAAGAAGAACCAATCTAGTAGGCCAAGCCAAACTGATAATTCGAAGAGACTTGTAAAGATAACCAATCATACATAAAAGAATTCAGCGAAGATTCAAATATTGTTCATAGATAGACTTGATCATAAACACACAATTCATCGGTCTCAACAAACACACCACAAAAAGAAGATTACACCGAATAGATCTCCACGAGAGAGGGGGAGAACATTGTATTGAGATTCAAAAAGAGAGAAGAAGCCATCTAGCTACTAACTATGGACCCGAAGGTCTGAGGTAAACTACTCACACTTCATCGGAGGGGCTATGATGATGTAGAAGCCCTCCGTGATGATGACCCCTCCGACGGAGCTCCGGAACAGGCCCCAAGATGGAATCTCGTGGGTACAGAAGGTTGCGGCGGTGGAATTAGGTTTTTGGCTCCGTATCTCATCGTTTGGGGGTACGTAGGTATATATAGGAGGAAGGAGTACGTCGGTGGAGATTCGCGGGGCCCACGAGGCAGGGGGCGCGCCCTCCACCCTCGTGACCGCCTCGTGGCTTTCTTGACAGTGGGTCCAAGTCTCCTGGATCTTATTTGTTGAGAAAATCACGTTCCCGAAGGTTTCATTCCGTTTGGACTCCGTTTGATATTCCGTTTCTTCGAAACACTGAAATAGGCAAAATACAACAATTCTGGGCTGGGCCTCCGGTTAATAGGTTAGTCCAAAAAGTAATATAAAAGTGGAAAATAAAGCCCAATATAATCCAAAACAATAGATAATATAGCATGGAGCAATAAAAAATTATAGATACGTTGGAGACGTATCAGGAATCCCCAAGCTTAAGTCCTGCTCGTCCTCGAGTAGGTAAATGATAAAAAGAGAATTTTTGATGCGGAGTGCTACTTGGCATAATTTCAATGTAATTCTTCTTAGTTGTGGTATGAATATTCAGATCCGAAAGATTCAAGACAAAAGTTCATATTGACATAAAATAATAATACTTCAAACATACTAATAAAGCAATTATGTCTTCTCAAAATAACATGGCCAAAGAAAGTTATCCCTACAAAATCATATAGTCTGGCTATGCTCTACCTTCACCACACAAAGTATTTAAATCATGCACAACCCCGATGACAAGCCAAGCAATTGTTTCATACTTTTGACATTTTCAAAACTTTTTCAATCTTCATGCAATACATGAGCGTGAGCCATGGATATAGCACTATATGTGGAATAGAATGGTGGTTGTGGAGAAGACAAAAAGGGAAAGATAGTCTCACATAAACTAGGCGTATCAATGGGCTATGGAGATGCCCATCAATAGATATCAATGTGAGTGAGTAGGCATTGCCATGCAACAGATGCACTAGAGCTATAAGTATATGAAAGCTCAACAAAAGAAACTAAGTGGGTGTGCATCCAACTCGCTTGCTCACGAAGACCTAGGGCATTTTGAGGAAGCCCATCACTGGAATATACAAGACAAGTTCTATAATGAAAAATTCCCACTAGTATATGAAAGTGACAATACGAGAGACTCTCTATCATGAAGATCATGGTGCTACTTTGAAGCACAAGTGTGGTAAAAGGATAGTAACATTGTCCCTTCTCTCTTTTTCTCTCATTTTTTTTCTTTTTTTTCTTTTTTTATTTGGGCCTTTTCTCCTTTTTTATGGCCTCTTTTTTTTCGTCCGGAGTCACATCCCGACTTGTGGGGGAATCATAGTCTCCATCATCCTTTCCTCACTTGGGAAAATGCTCTAAAAATGATGTTCATCACACTTTTATTTTTCTTACAACTCAACAATTACAACTCGATACTTAGAACAAAATATGACTGTATATGAATGCCTCCGGCAGTGTACCGGGATATGCAATGATTCAAGAGCGACATGTATGAAAGAATTATGAACGGTGGCTTTGCCACGAATATGATGTCAACTACATGATCATGCTAGCAATATGATAATGATGGAGCGTGTCATAATAAACGGAACGGTGGAAAGTTGCATGTCAGTATGTCTCGGAATGGCAATGGAAATGCCATGATAGGTAGGTATGGTGGCTGTTTTGAGGAAGGTATCTGGTGGGTGTATGATATCGGCGAAAGGTGCGCGGTATTAGAGAGGCTAGCAATGGTGGAAGGAAGGAAAGTGCGTATAATCCATGGACTCAACATTAGTCATAAAGAACTCATATACTTATTGCAAAAATCTAGAAGTTATCAAAGCAAAGTATTACGTGCATGCTCCTAGGGGGATAGATTGGTAGAAAAAGACCATCGCTCGTCCCCGACCGCCACTCATAAGGAAGACAATCAATAAATAAATCATGCTCCGACTTCATCACATAACGGTTCACCATACGTGCATGCTACGGGAATCACAAACTTTAACGCAAGTATTTCTCAAATTCACAACTACTCAACTAGCATGACTCTAATATCACCATCTTCATATCTCAAAACAATTATCAAGCATCAATCTTTTCTTAGTATTCAACGCACTCAAAAGAAAGTTTTACAAATCTTGAATACCAAGCATATTATTATTAAGCAATTACCATGCTATTTAAGACTCTCAAAATAATCTAACTGAAGCATGAGATATCAATAGTTTCTATACAACAAATCCACCACCGTGCTCTAAAAGATATAAGTGAAGCACTAGAGCAAAACTATAAAGCTCAAAAGATATAAGTGAAGCACATAGAATATTCTATCAAATTATAATTCATGTATGGCTCTCTCAAAAGGCGTGTACAGCAAGAATGATTGTGGTAGACTAACAAGCAAAGACACAAATAATACAAGATGCTTCAAGCAAAACACATATCATGTGGTGAATAAAAATATAGCTCCAAGTAAAATTACCGATGGAAGTAGACGAAAAAGGGGATGCCTTCCGGGGCATCCCCAAGCTTTGACTTTTTGGTGTCCTTGGATTATCTGGGGGGTGCCATGGGCATCCCCAAGCTTAGGCTCTTGCCAATCCTTGTTCCATAATCCATCAAAAGATTTCACCCAAAACTTGAAAACTTCACAACACAAAACTCAACAGAAATCTCGTGAGCTCCGTTAGCGAAAGAAAACAAAAGACCACTTCAAGGTACTGTAATGAACTCATTCTTTATTTATATTGGTGTTAAACCTACTGTATTCCAACTTCTCTATGTTTTATAAACTATTTTACTAGCCATAGACTCATCAAAATAAGCAAACAACACACAAAAAACAGAATGTGTCAAAAATAGAACAGTCTGTAGTAATCTGTAACTAACGCAAACTTCTGGAACTCCAAAAAATCTACCAAAATAGGAAGACCTAGGAAATTTTTTATTGATCAGCGGCAATTGGAATCAGTATTTTATCACGTTCTGGTGATTTTTAACAATTGTTTTCATGAATAGAAAGATTCTGGAAATTACAGCAAGATCAAATAACTATCATCCAAGAAGATCCTATAGGTTTAACTTCGCACAAACACTAATTAAAACACAAAAACACATCTAAACAGAAAGTAGATGGATTATTTATTCCTAAACAGAAACAAAATAAAAAAACTAAAAATAAAATTGGGTTGCCTCCCAACAAGCACTATCGTTTAACGCCCCTAGCTAGGCATAAAAGCAAGGATAGATCTAGGTATTGCCATCTTTGGTAGGCAATCCATAAGTGGCTCTCATGATAGATTCATATGGTAATTTTATTTTATTTCTAGGGAAGTGTTCCATGCCCTTTTTTAATGGAAATTGTAATCTAATATTCCCTTCCTTCATATCAATAATTGCACCAACCGTTCTAAGGAAAGGTCTACCAAGAATAATAGGGCAAGAAGGATTGCAATCTATATCAAGAACGATAAAATCTACGGGCCCATAATTCCTATTTGCAACAATAAGAACATCATTAATACTTCCCATAGGTTTCTAAATAGTGGAATCCGCGAGGTGCAAGTTTAGAGAGCAATCATCAAAATCACGGAAATCTAGCAAATCACACAAAGTTTTTGGAATAGTGGAGACACTAGCACCCAAATCACACAAAAAAACTCATGATCTTTAATTTTAATTTTAATAGTAGGTTCCCACTCATCATAAAGTTTTCTAGGGATAGAGACTTTCAACTCAAGTTTTTCTTCATAAGATTGCATCAAGGCATCAACGATATGTTCGGTAAAAGATTTATTTTGACTATAAGCATGAGGAGAATTTAGCACAGATTGCAACAAGGAAATACAATCAATTAAAGAGCAACATTCATAATTAAATTCCTTGAAATCCAATATAGTGGGTTTAGCAACATCTAGGGTTTTATTATTTTCAATCCCACTTTTATCAATTTTATCATCAAGATCTAAAAACTTCGAATTTTTGGAACGCCCTCTAGGTAAAGGAAGATCATATTCAGTTTCATCAAGATTCATATTGCAAAACAAAGATTTGATAGGGGACACATCAGTAACTTTTAGATCTTCATCTTGATTTTCATAGGAATTGGAAGAACACGCTTTAATAAAGGCATCTTTCGTGGCACGCATCCTAGCGGTTCTTTCCTTGCACTCATCAATGGAAATTCTCATGGCTTTGAGAGACTCATTGATATCATGCTTAGGAGGAATAGATCTAAGCTTTAAAGAATCAACCTCAAAAGAAATTCTATCAACGTTCCTAGCCAAATCATCAACTTTAAGCAATTTCTCTTCAAGCAAAGCATTAAAATTCTATTGTGAATTTATAAACTATTTAACACTATTGTCAAATTCAGAGGGCATCTTATTAAAATTTCCATAAGAGTTGTTGTAGGAATTTCCATAATTATTAGAAGGATTACTAGGATAAGGCCTAGGATTAAAATTCCCTCTATAAGCGTTGTTACCAAAATTATTCCTACCAACAAGATTCACATCCATAGATTCAATATTATTCTCAATCAAAGTAGACAAAGGCATATTATTAGGATCAGAAGAAACACTCTTAGTAGCAAATAATTTCATAAGTTCATCCATCTTTTCACTCAAAACATTGATTTCTTCTATCGCATGCACCTTTTTATTAGAAGATCTTTCAGTGTGCCATTGAGAATAATTAACCATAATATTATATAGGAGTTTAGTAGCATATCCTAAAGTGATTTCCATAAAAGTGCCTCCCGCGGCCGAATCTAAAAGATTTCTAGAAGCAAAATTCAATCCGGCATAAATATTTTGTATAATCATCCACAAATTCAAACCATGAGTAGGGCAATTACGTATCATTAATTTCATTCTCTCCCAAGCTTGTGCAACATGTTCATCATCAAGTTGCTTAAAATTCATAATGTCGTTTCTAAGAGAGATGATCTTAGCGGGAGGAAAATACTTAGAGATAAAAGCATCTTTGCACTTGTTCCAAGAATCAATACTATTTTTAGGCAAAGACGAAAACCAAGTTTTAGCATGATCTCTAAGAGAAAAAGGAAATAGCTTCAATTTAACAATATCATTATCGACATCTTTCTTCTTTTTCATATCACATAAATCCACGAAGCTATTTAGATGATTAGCGGCATCTTCACTAGGAAGGCCGGCGAATTGATCTCTCATAACAAGATTAAACAAAGCAGTATTGATTTCACAAGATTCAGTATTGGTAAGAGGAGCAATCGGAGTGCTAAGGAAATCATTATTATTGGTATTGGTAAAGTCACACAATTTGGTATTATCTTGAGCCATCATGACAAGCAAGCAAACCAACACACGAGCAAACAAAAGGCAAGCGAGAAAAAGGCAAATGGAAAAGAGAGAGCGAATAAAACGGCAAGGGTGAAGTGGGGGAGAGGAAAACAAGAGGCAAATGGCAAATAATGTAGTGCGAGAGATAAGGAATTGTGATGGGTACTTGGTATGTTGACTTTTGCGTAGACTCCCTGACAACGGCGCCAGAAATTCTTCTTGCTACCTCTTGAGCACTGCGTTGGATTTCCCCGAAGAGTAGATGATGATGCAGCAAAGTAGCGTAAGTATTTCCCTCAGTTTTTGAGAACCAAGGTATCAATCCAGTAGGAGGCCACGCGCGAGTCCCTCGTACCAACACAAAACAAATAGCTCAACGCAACCAACGCGATTAGGGGTTGTCAATCCCTTCACGGTCACTTACGAGAGTGAGATCTGATAGAGATGATAGATAATATTTTTGGTATTTTTGATATAAAGATGCAAGGTAAAATAAAAGGCAAAGTAAAAAGTAAAGCAATAATAATGTGACTGGAGATTGATATGATGAGAATAGACCCGGGGGCCATTGATTTCACTAGTGGCTTCTCTCAAGAGCATAAGTTTTCTACGGTGGGTGAACAAATTACTGTTGAGCAATTGACAGAATTGAGCATAGGTATGAGAATATCTAGGTATGATCATGTGTATAGGCATCACGTCCGAGACAAGTAGACTGACTCCTGCCTGCATCTACTACTATTACTCCACTCACCGACCGCTATCCTTCATGCATCTAGAGTATTAAGTTAAAGACAGAGTAACGCCTTAAGCAAGATGACTTGATGTAGAGGGATAGTTTCCTGCAATATGATATAAACCCCATCTTGTTATCCTCGATGGCAACAATACTATACGTGCCTTGCTGCCCCTACTGTCACTGGGAAAGGACACCGCAAGATTGAACCCAAACCTAAGCACTTCTCCCATTGCAAGAAGAACCAATCTAGTAGGCCAAACCAAACTGATAATTCGAATAGACTTGCAAAGATAACCAATCATACATAAAAGAATTCAGAGAAGATTCAAATATTGTTCATAGATAGACTTGATCATAAACCCACAATTCATCAGTCTCAACAAACACACCACAAAAAGAAGATTACATCGAATAGATCTCCACGAGAGAGGAGGAGAACATTGTATTGAGATCCAAAAAGAGATAAGAAGACATCTAGCTAGTAAATATGGACCCGAAGGTCCGAGGTAAACTACTCACACTTCATCGCAGGGGTTATGATGATGTAGAAGCCCTCCGTGATGATGGCCCCCTCTGGCGGAGCTCCGGAACAGGCCCCAAGATGGAATCTCATGGGTACAGAAGGTTGCGGCGGTGGAATTAGGTTATTGGCTCCGTATCTGATCGTTTGGGGGTACATAGGTATATATAGGAGGAAGGAGTACGTCGGTGGAGCTTTGAGGGGACCACGAGGGAGGGGGGCGCGCCCTAGGTGGGCGTCCTCCACCCTCATGACCGCCTCGTGGATTTCTTGACGGAGGGTTCAAGTCTCCTGGATCTTATTTGTTGAGAAAATCACGTTCCCGAAGGTTTCATTCCGTTTGGACTCCGTTTGATATTCCGTTTCTTCGAAACACTAAAATAGGCAAAAAACAACAATTCTGGGCTGGGCCTCCGGTTAATAGGTTAGTCCCAAAAGTAATATAAAAATGGAAAATAAAGCCCAATATAGTCCAAAACAGTAGATAATATAGCATGGAGCAATCAAAAATTATAGATACGTTGGAGACGTATCAGTGCACACATACCATCCGTGGTGTTTGGGTTTTGGCCAATTAGAACGCATGACCAGATCACGTGCGCAATAGGGGGGAGGGGTGCATCAGCCACGGTTTGGTAGGCACACGACTTTCATGAGTGAACCGTGTGCTATTTGAAAACATTTCGTGAGAAGAATCTCGGTTTTTAAATCCCCGTAAATCTAAAACTCACCCGAAAATCGTGAAACCTGGCATGGTGTGACGTCATGGCACATATATGTGGAGGATTTTTTTCGTCCATTTTGGCGTGATGTCACTTGAAGCTATGTCGGTATTTCCCCAAAGAGGATGGGATGATGCAGCACAACGGCGGTAGGTATTTCCCTCATAAATGAAACCAAGGTTATCAAACCAGTAGGAGAACCAAGCAACACAACGTAAAGAGCCCCTGCACACATATAACAAATCCTCGAAACTTGACGTGCTAAAGGGGTTTTTAATCCCTTTCGGGGTACGGTGCCTCAAGATAGGCAAATGGACGTGAGATAAATTGTAGTAGATTGATAGATCCAACGCCAAATAAAATAAATAGAAACGAAACACAGCAAGGTATTTTTGTATTTTTGGTTTAATAGATCTGAAAATAAATGCAAGGAAAAATAGATAGCAAAGGTAAATATATGAGAAAGAAGACCCGGGGGCCGGAGGTTTCACTACTGGCTTCTCTCGAGAAAAATAACAAATGGTGGGTAAACAAATTACTGTTGGGCAATTGATAGAACTTCAAATAATTATGACGATAGGCAGGCAATGATCATTATATAGGCATCACGTCCAAGATTAGTAGACCGACTCCTGCCTGCATCTACTACTATTACTCCACACATCTACTGCTATCCAGCATGCATCTAGTGTATTAAGTTCATGGGGAAATGGAGTAATGCAATAAGAACGATGACATGATGTAGACAAGATCTATCTTTGTAGAGATAGACCCCATCGTTTTCTCCGTCGTATCTACTTTTCCAAACACTTTTGCCCTTGTTTTGGACTCTAACTTGCATGATTGGAATGGAACTAACCCGGACTGACGCTGTTTTCAGCAGAATTGCCATGGTGTTATCTGTGTGCAGACACAAAAGTTCTCGGAATGACCTGAAACTTCATGGAGATTATTTTTGGAAATAATAAAAAATATTGGCGAAAGAATCAAGGCCAGGGGGCCCACACCCTGTCCACAAGGGTGGGAGGCCCGCCCCTGCCTTCTGGGCCCCCTGGTGCTCCACCGACCTCAACTCCAACTCTATATATTCACGTTTTACGAGGGGAAAACTCAGAGAGAAAGATTCATTGCGTTTTACGATACAGAGCCGCCGCCAAGCCCTAAGCTCTCTAGGGAGGGCTCATCTGGAGTCCGTTTGGGGCTCCGGAGAGGGGAATCCGTCGCCATCGTCATCATCAACCATCCTCCATCACCAATTTCATGATGCTCACCACCGTGTGTGAGTAATTCCATCGTAGGCTTGCTGGACTGTGATGGGTTGGATAAGATTTATCATGTAATCGAGTTAGTTTTTTTAGTGTTTGATCCCTAGTATCCACTATGTTATGAGATTGATGTTTCTATGACTTTGCTATGCTTAATGCTTGTCACTAGGGCCCGAGTGCCATGACTTCTGATCTGAACCTATTATGCTTTCATGAATATATGTGAGTTCTTGATCCTATCTTGCAAGTATATAGTCACCTACTATGTGTTATGAGCCGGCAACCCCGAAGTGACAATCATCGGGACCACTCCCGGTGATGACCGTAGTTTGACGAGTTCATGTATTCACTATGTGTTAATGCTTTGGTCCGGTACTCTATTAAAAGGAGGCCTTAATATCCCTTAGTTTCTGCTAGGACCCCGCTGCCACGGGAGGGTAGGACAAAATATGACATGCAAGTTCTTTTCCATAAGCACGTATGACTATATTCGGAATACATGCCTACATTACATTGATGAATTGGAGCGAGTTCTGTGTCACCCTATGTTATGACTGTTACATGATGAACCGCATCCGGCATAATTCTCCATCACCAATCCAATGCCTACGAGATTTTCACATATTGTTCTCCCCTTATTTACTTTTCCGTTGCTAATGTTACAATCACTACAAAACCCAAAAATATTACTTTTGCTACCGTTACCGTTACTTCCATACTACTTGCTACTAAATACTTTGCTGCAAATATTAAGTTATCTAGGTGTGGTTGAATTGACAACTCAACTTCAAATACTTGAGAATATTCTTTGGCTCCCCTTGTGTCGAATCAATAAATTTGGGTTGAATACTCTACCCTCGAAAACTGTTGCGATCCCCTATACCTGTGGGTTATCAGAAAACATGAGGCAAATGGAAAATAATGTAAATTGCAAGGAAACGAGATTTGTGATTAGGAACCGGGTATATGTTGAAGATCCTCCCCGACAACGGCGCCAGAAATTCCTTTTGATGTCGCTTGAAGCTACGTCGGTATTTCCCCAAAGAGGAAGGGATGATGCAGCGCAACGACGCTAGGTATTTCCTCATAAATGAAACAAAGGTTATCGAACCAGTAGGAGAACCAAGCAACACAACATAAACATCCCCTACACACAGATAACAAATCCTCACAACCCGATGTGTTAAAGGGGTTGTCAATCCCTTTCGGGCTACGACGCCTCAAGATAGGCAAACATACGTGAGATAAATTGTAGTAGATTGATAGATCGAGCGCCAAATAAAATAAATAGAAATTTAATGCAACAAGGTCTTTTTGTATTTTTGGTTTAATAGATCTGAAAATAAATGCAAGGAAAAATAGATCGCTAAGGCAAATATATGAGAAAGAAGACCCGGGGGCCATTGGTTTCACTAGTGGCTTCTCTCGAGAAAAATAACAAACGGTGGGTAAACAAATTATTGTTGGGCAATTGATAGAATTTCAAATAATTATGATGATAGCCAGGCAATGATCATTATATAGGCATCACATCCAAGATTAGTAGACCGACTCCTGCCTGCATCTACTACTATTACTCCACACATCGACCGCTATCCAGCATGCATCTAGTGTATTAAGTTCATGAAAAATGGACTAATGCAATAAGAACGATGACATGATGTAGACAAGATCTATCTATGTAGAGATAGAACCCATCGTTTTATCCTATGTGTCAGTTCCCTTTCTGTCACTGAGATCAAGCACCGTAAGATCGAACCCACTACAAAGCACCTCTTTCCATTGCAAGATAAATAGATCATTGGCCAAACAAAAGCCAAATATCGAACAAGAAATACAAGGCTATAAGAGATCATGCATATAAGATATCATGCATATAAGAGATCAAAGAAACTCAAATAACTTTCATGGATATTAAAAGATATAACTGATCATAAACTCGAAGTTCATCAGATCCCAACAAACACACCGCAAAAGAGTTATATCATATGGATCTCCAAGGGACCATTGTATCAAGAATTCATCGAGAGAGAGAAAGCCATCTACCTACTAACTACGGACCCGAAGGTTTACAAAGAACTACTCACACATCATCGGAGAGGCACCAATGGAGGTGGTGAACCCCACCCGAGATGGTGTCTAGATTGGATCTGGTAGTTCTGGACTCTGCGGCGGCTGGATGAATATTTTGTCTGTTATTCTAGGGTTTCTTGAATATTGGGGTATTTATAGAGCAAAGAGGCGGTTCGGGGGGCACCCGTGGTGGGCACAACCCACCAGGGCGCGCCTGGGCCTCCTGGCGCGCCCTGGTGGGTTGTGCCTGCCTCGGGCACCCCCCAGGCGCAGCCAGGGCCCGTTGTGTTCCTTCTGGCCCATAAAAAATCATCGTGGAGTTTCGTCGCATTTGGACTACATCTGATATTGATTTCCTACGATGTAAACAATATGAAAAAAACAGCAACTGGCATTTGGCACTATGTCAATAAGTTAGTACCAAAAAATGATATAAAATGACTATAAAATGATGATAAAACATCCTAGATTGATAATATAACAGCATGGAACAATCAAACATTATTGATACGTTGGAGACGTATCATGGCGCAAGTTTTATTACAAGCCTCTTACAATCCGGAGCTTCTCTCAAAGAAGCCTCGTTGTTCCGACAGGGAAACGTGTCCCCCTTGTGGGCGAAACGTAATCATTGCCTCTTTTCGCCTTGTATTTTCTTCTATGGGCAACATGGAACGACAGGATATCCATGCTGAAATTTAAACTTATTTAGGGTTCGTTTGGCCTTTTTATACACTAATTGAGTTTCCTAGGCATTTAATGTCCATAAATCAAATATGAACTTCAAATACATGCTCCAGTTCACCAAATTGGCTATAAAATTTATACATGTGTCCTTGGGTGCATGTTTAGGTCCCATGCCAGGAATGGGAATGAATTACAACCATACCGGCGTTCTGGCTCGTCCTCAAACACTTGGAATCTCGGTTTTTAAATCCCCGTAAATCCTAAGCTCAACAGAAAGTCATCAAAGGTGCATGGTGTCACGTCATGGCACATATTTGTCGTGGTAAAAACATTGTCCAATTTGGGCCAAGCTTTATTACAAACCTCTTACAAACCGGAGCTTCTCCCAAAGAAGCCTCGTGGTTCCGATAGGGAAACGTGTTCCCCTTGTGGGCGAAATGTAATCACAGCCTCTTTTCACCTTGTATTTCCTTCTACAGGAAACATGGAACAACTGGAATCCGTGCTGAAATATAAACTTATTCACGGTTCGTTTAGCCTTTTTATACACTTATATAATTGAGTTTCCTAAGCATTTATTGTCCACAATTCAAATCTAAACTACAAATACATGCTCCAGTTCACCAAAATTAGAAAAATTATACATGTGTCCTTGGGTGCATGTTTAGGTCCCATGCCAAGAATGGGAACGAATTACAATCGTGCCGGCGTCCTGGCTCGTCCTCAAACATTTTGAGTCTCGGTTTTTAAATCCCCATAAATCCAAAACTCACCAGAAAGTCATCAAAGGTGGCATGGTGTCACATCATGGCACATATATGTCGTGGTAAAAACATTGCCAATTTGGGCCAAGCTTTATTACAAACCTCTTATAAACCGGAGCCCGTCGCAAGAACCCTCATGGTTTTGATAGGGAAACGTGTCCCCTTGTGGGCCGAATGATAATCGCTCCCTCTTCTAGCCTCGTATTTTCTTCTACACGCAACACGGAACAATGGGAGATTCGCACTGAACTTTGAAATTATTCATGGTTTGTTTGACCTTTTTATTCATTAATTGAGTTTTCTAGGCATTTAATGTCCATAATTCAAATCCGAACTAGAAATACATGCTCCAGTGCACCAAAATGGCTAGAAAAAACATACATGTGTCCTTGGGTTGCATGTTTAGGTCCCATGAAATGAATGCGAATGAATTCAACCGTCTCGTCGTCCTGGCTTGGCCACCAAACATTGCGAATCTCGAATTTTAAATCTCTGTAAATCCAAAACTCACCAGGAAATCATGAAACTTGGCATGGTATCACTACATGGTACATATAATTGTCCAATTAGGGCGAAGCTATATTACAAGTCTCTTACAAACCGGAGCCTGTCGCAACCCTCATGGTTCCGGTAGGGAAACATGCCCCTCTTGTGGGTGAAACAATAATCGCTGCCTCTTCTCGTCTTGAACTTTGTTTTCTACACGCAACATAGAATAACAGGAGTGTCGTGCTAAAATTTGAAACTTTCCAGGGTTCATTTGGCCATTGTATATATTAATTAAGTTTTCTAGGCATTTAATGTAGTGCATAATTCAAATTTGAACTACAAGCACATGCTTCAGTGAAGCAAAATGGGTGGAAAACCGTACATGTGTCATTTGGTGCATGTTTAGGTCTTATTTAAGGAATGGGAATGAATTACAAACTTCTCGTCGTCCTGAAACATTGACAATCTCGGTTATTAAATCCCAGTAAATCAAAAACCCACCCAAAAAACATGAAACTTGGCATGGTTTCATGACATGACACATGTATGCCATGGTAAAAAAAGCGTCCAGTTTGAGACAACGCGCACACATTAATTGCCAACGAAGTCCTTTTTGAAACGAATAGCTGACACGTTAATATCACAAACTGTTGTATTATATGAACCGTGTCAAAATTTAACCATACTCGGTGGCGTGCAGTTGTTTGATTAGACATGACGAGCGCGAGAAGTCCGCCGTGCAGGCTCGACGGGACGCGTGCGAGCAGTCCGTCATGCAGGCTCGACGGGACGCGTGCATCTTGTCCACCTCGCAGGCTCGACGGGACACGTGCGAGCAGCAAGGCCGCCCATGCTCACCGGGAAGCAAGCTCTTTGACCTCCATGCACCAGCCGCCGCCCGCCTCGCTCACAACGTCTCCACTAATGGGTTAGTTAAAGCACCTGGATGGAGGGTGTTTGCTTGTGATCCCATGGCAGCATTTGCTTTGTTCGTATTTTCAACTCGTATTCCGGCCTAATTTAAATTGCCACATAGGGCAACGGATAATACGACGACAAATAAAATGGCAATAGATAATACAACGACAAATTTACAATGGCGTAGATAATAATTGTCTTACATATTCCAGATAATTTTAAATCCCACATGCGGCAAAGCCGGGAAGACACGAGGCAAGAGAAGAAGCAAATCGCAGACAACGATCTGGGTCGCTACTATCTGTACTCGTCGATGGATCGCCGGGCGACGACATCCTCCAGCTCCTTCTTCAATTCCTCACGACTTTGCTTGAAAGCAGCCACGGATTCCTCCGCCTCCTGCTCGCGCTCGATCCGGAGCTTCCTCAAGTCACCCATCAGTTCTTCGACGATCACTGTCAGCGTCATCCCCGATGCACTGCTCTGCTCATGCAGCATCTTCCAGCCGGCGGCCTCCTCCTCCTTCTCAGTGAGTGCCTTGAGGAGCTTCGCATTGTCACCCATGAGTTGCTTGATGAGGCCGGTCGCCTTGTCAACCGAGGCATCGTTGATCTCGAGCAGCTTCATCAAGCCGTCAACCAGCTCCTGCTGCTTAATGACGCCAGCGAGAATGTCATCATCGCCGGCCAAGGACTTCAGGAACGCCAGCTCGTCGCGATGGCTGACATGGCGCTTGTGAGAGCCCTCGCGTGCCTATGAGAGCTTGTTCGAGGGCTCCGTGGCGCACCGGGACATCTCTGTTGCGGCTGTGGCTTTGCTGCGGGACCTCTCCAGTGCTTCCGCGGCCTTGGTATTTGCTGCATTGTTATATGTCCACACGAAACTCCTCCTACCAGTCATGGTAGAATGACTTGACAGGAAAGACCAGTTTTGTGGTTGATGAGGTGAGGAAGTATGAAGTTAATTTTCAAGTGGGTAGTTTTTATACCCCGGTGCTAAGTGTGAACTCATATTAGTTTGATAGGTGTGAACAGATTTGCAATTACTTATTACGTTGTAATCTGCAATGTGACGAGAAACAAGATCAAAATTTATTGATGGTAGAAGGTTGACCACGTGGTTGCTCGCTGTTGAGGCGGCCGCGACGCACTCTGCTCGCGTCCGTCCGCACACTTTGCTCGCCATTGAGGCGGCCACGGCGCTCTCCGCTCTGGTGTCCCTACGCACGCTCTGCTCACCGTTCAAGAAAATTTTCAATGGAAACAGTTAATAATTGTCTTACATATTCAGGATAATATAAAATGCCACATGCGGCAAGGCCCAGTACACTCATGACTTACATATGCATACAATTATAATAACATATAGGCTAAAAGGCTGAGCTACCGGCCTTCTAACGACGGTCTTCTCGGACTCCATGATCAGCATAGCACCCTTGCGGCCGTTCACTCCAAGTGTCCCGACCCGCCTCCGCCTACGGAGCTGCTGGCACTAGGAGGCTCTTGGGGCTGCTGGGCCTCTTCCAGAAGAGCCTGACAGCGTGCAATCGCATGCATGCTATCTTTGCAGAACCACTCCATTTCCATGTCTCTAGCCTGGTAGCAAATTTCGTCCATCACCTGCATCCTCAAGATATCACGTTGGCGATGTTCTACTTCATCGGGGACGTCAACTCCACCGAGGATGCGCTCGAGCCTGGCCACCACATCATCGGGATCGAGGTTGACACGGTCGCCGCGGGTAATGATGAAGCCACAGGCTGCCTGTCTCTTGACTAAATCGTAGAGGTCCTCTGCCCATTCCTTGCGGGGCATCAGACTCTCGATGAGCACTGGTGATGGCGGCTCTTCAGGTGGGTTGTCGATCATGCCGCCGAGCAGCTCTAGATCTTTTGCACAGTGGATGGCAAACTGCTCATCACACCTCCTCTGCAATATGTCGATTGTGCACCCAAGGACTGTCATGCCGATATCGCTGCCGATGGGCCATGGTGCCTGCATCGGCCGATAAAGCTCTTGCTCCCCGACCTGCTCCTGCTCGTTCTCCTCACTGAAGATGTAACACAGGCAGACATCGACGTCGAAGCTTTGGTTGTTGCCTGCCATGCTTGGAATAACTAATGGAAGCTGGTGGTGGGAAACCGATGAGGGAAGTGGAGTGGATTTTACAATTCACCCATGTGGAGCGCGGAAGCATTCGCTGGATGATACGTCTCCAACGTATCTATAATTTTTGATTGCTCCATGCTATGTTATCTATTCTTTTAGGCAATATTGGGCTTTATTATCCACTTTTACATTATTTTTGGGACTAACCTATTAACCAGAGGCCCAACCTAGATTTGCTGGTTTTTGCCTATTTCAGTGTTGCAAAGAAAAGGAATATCAAACGGAGTTGAAACGGAGCGAAATCAACTGGAGATGTTATTTTTGGAAGGAAAGCTACCGGATGGACTTGGAGCCCATGTCAAGAGAAACGGGAGGTCCTCACGAGGGTGGGGGGCGCGCCCACCCCCCTAGGGCGCGCCCCCTGCCTCGTGGGGCCCCGAAGCTCCACCGACATACTTCCTGCACCCATATATACTCACGTACCCTAATACTTCCAGAACAGAGATTAGATAGGGAGTTCCGCCGCTGCAAGCCTCTGTAGCCACCAAAAGTCAATCGAGACCCTGTTCCGGCACCTTGCAGGAGGGGGGAACCCTCACCGGTGGCCATCTTCATCATCCCGGCGATCTCCACGACGAGGAGGGAGTAGTTCACCCTCGGGGCTGAGGGTATGTACCAGTAGCTATGTGTTTGATCTCTCTCTCTCTCTCTCTCTCTCGTGTTCTTGATTTGGCACAATCTTGATGTAAAGCGAGCTTTTCTATTATAGTTGGATCTTATGTTTCTTCTCTCCCTCTACTCTTTTGTAATAGATTGAGTTTTCCCTTTGAAGTAATCTTATCGGATTGAGTCTTTAATGATTTGAGAACACTTGATGTATGTCTCGCCGTGCGTGTCTGTGGTGACAATGGGATATCACGTGCCACTTGATGTATGTTTTGGTGATCAACTTGCGGGTTCCGCCCATGAACCTATGCATAGGGGTTGGCACATGTTTTCGTCTTGATTCTCCGGTAGAAGCTTTGGGCACTCTTTGAAGTACTTTGCGTTGGATTGAATAGATGAATCTGAGATTGTGTGATGCATATCGTATAATCATGCCCATGGATACTTGTGGTGACATTGGAGTATCTAGGTGACATTAGGGTTTTGGTTGATTTGTGTCTTAAGGTGTTATTCTAGTACGAACTCTAGGGCTGTTTGTGACACTTATAGGAATAGCCCAATGGATTGATTGGAAAGAATAACTTTGAGGTGGTTTCGTACCCTACCATAATCTCTTCGTTTATTCTCCACTATTAGTAACTTTGGAGTGACTCTTTGTTGCATGTTGACGGATAGTTATATGATCCAACTATGTTATTATTGTTGAGAGAACTTGCACTAGTGAAAGTATGAACCCTAGGCCTTGTTTCCTATCATTGCAATACCGTTTACGCTCACTTTTACCGCTCGCTACCTTGCTGTTTTTATATTTTCAGTTTACAAAAACCCATATCTACCATCCATATTGCACTTGTATCACCATCTCTTCGCCGAACTAGTGCACCTATACAATTTACCATTGTATTGGGTGTGTTGGGTACACAAGAGACTCTTTGTTATTTGGTTGCAGGGTTGTTTGAGAGAGACCATCTTCATCCTACGCCTCCCACAGATTGATAAACCTTAGGTCATCCACTTGAGGGAAATTTGCTACGGTCCTACAAACCTCTGCACTTGGAGGCCCAACAACGTCTACAAGAAGAAGGTTGCGTAGTAGACATCAAGCTGTTTTCTAGCGCTGTTGCCAGGTAGGTTAGTGCTTGAAGGAATATCTTTAGATCTTGCAATCGAATCTTTTTGTTTCTTGTTTTAGCATTAGTTTAGTATATAAAAGAAAACTACAAAAAAATGGAATTGGGTTTACCTCATACGCTTCATCTTTTTAATATCTTTCGTGAGTATGATGGGAAGGAAAATTTTGCCAAAGTGTTAGAAGAAGAATGCATTAAAACGTTTGGCACTAAATCTTTGTATGATGAGCATGATTGCAATGTTGTTAGTATGAATTCCTTGAATATCCATGATGCTAATGATATGCAAAGCCACAAGCTTGGGGATGCTATGTTTAACGAAGATGATATTTTTTGTCCCCCAAGCTTTGATGAGCAAATTTACTATGATGAAAGTATGCCTCCTATCTATGATGATTATTGTGATTACACGTATGCTTTAAATAATAATGATAACCATGAAACTTGTAATCTTGATCTTAATTTTCAATCACATGATAGTTATTATGTTGAGTTTGCTCCCACTACTATTCATGAGAAATTTTTTGCTTATGTGGAGAGTAATAAAAATTCTATGCTTGTAGATCATGAAAAGAATGATTTAGGTGCTGGTTATATTGTTGAATTCATTCATGATGCTACTGAAAATTATTACGAGGGAGGAACATATGTTTGTAGGAGTTTCAATAATATCAAGTTTCCTCTCTATGTGCTTAAAGTTTTAAAGTTATGCTTGTTTTGCCTTCCTATGCTAGTTGATTATTGTTCCCATAAGTTGTTTGATCACAAAATCCCAATGCATAGGAAGTGGGTTAGACTTAAATGTGCTAGTTATATTCTTCATGATGCTCTCGTGATGTTTCAATTCCTATCTTTTATGTGAGCATCATTGAAATCATCATGCCTAGCTAGGGGCGATAAACGATAGCGCTTGTTGGGAGGCAACACAATTTTATTTTAGTTTCTTGCTTTTTGGTTCTGTTTAGGAATAAATAACCCATCTAGCTTCTGTTAAGATGTGGTTTTATTTTTTAATTAGTGTTTGTGCCAAGTAGAACCTTTGGGAAGACTTGGGTGAAGTCTTTATGATCATGCTGTAAAAAACAGAAACTTTAGCCCTCACGAGATTTGCTTCAACTTTGTACTGGAGAGTTCTATTTAGTTGATTATTTTTGCAGATGATTACTAGAAAAATTCCTCAGGTCCAACAATTTATTTTAGAATTTTTGAAGTTCCAGAAGTTTGCGTTAGTTACAGATTACTACAGACTGTTCTGTTTTTGACAGATTCTGTTTTCATTGTGTTGTTCGCTTATTTTGATGAATCTATGGCTAGTAAAATAGTTTATAAACCATAGAGAAGTTGGAATACAGTAGGTTTAACACCAATATAAATAAATAATGAGTTCATTACAGTAACTTGAAGTGGTGTTTTGTTTTCTTTTGCTAACGGAGCTCACGAGTTTTCTGTTAAGTTTTGTGTTTTGAAGTTTTCAAGGTTTGGGTAAAGATTCGATGGACTATGGAATAAGGATTGGAAAGAGCCTAAGCTTGGGGATGCCCAAGGCACCCCAAGGTAATATTAAAGTATAACCAAGCGTCTAAGCTTGGGGATGCCCCGGAAGGCATCCCCTCTTTCGTCTTCGTTCATCGGTAACTTTACTTGGAGCTATATTTTTATTCACCACATGATATGTGTTTTGCTTGGAGCGTCATTTTATTTTATTTAGCTTTGCTTGCTGTTTGAATAAAATACCAAGATCTGAAATTCTTAAATGTTAGAGGGTCTTCACATAGTTTCATAATTATCCGACTACTCATTGATCTTCACTTATATCTTTCGGAGTAGTTTGTCGTTTGCTCTAGTGCTTCACTTATATCTTTTAGAGCATGGTGGTAATTTTATTTTGAAGAAATAGATGAACTCTCATGCTTCACTTATATTTTTTGAGAGTCCTAAATAGCATGGTAATGTGCTTAATACTAATATGCTAGGTATTCAAGATTAGTAAAAACTTTCTTATGAGTGCGTTGAATACTAAGAAAAGTTTGATGCTTGATAATTGTTTTGAGATATGGAGGTGATAATATCAAAGTCGTGCTAGTTGAGTAGTTGTGAATTTGAGAAATGCTTGAGTTGAAGTTTGCAAGTCCCGTAGCATGTCGTATGGTAAACGTTATGTAACAAATTTGAAACATGAGGTGTTATTGGATTGTCCTCCTTATGAGTGGCGGTCGGGGACGAGCGATGGTCTTTTCCTACCAATCTATCCCCCTAGGAGCATGCACGTAGTGCTTTGGTTTTTGATGGCTTGTAAATTTTTGCAATAAGTATGTGAGTTCTTTATGACTAATGTTGAGTCCATGGATTATACGCACTCTCACCTTTCCATCATTGCTAGCCTCTTCGATAACGTGCATTGCCCTTTCTCACATTGAGAGTTGGTGCAAACTTCGCCGGTGCATCCAAACCCCATGATATGATACGCTCTTTCACACATAAACCTCCTTATATCTTCCTCAAAACAGCCACCATACCTACCTATTATGGCATTTCCATAGCCATTCCGAGATATATTGCCATGCAACTTTCCACCATACCGTTCATCATGACACATTCATCATTGTCATATTGCTAGCATGATCATGTAGTTGACATAGTATTTGTGGCAAAGCCACCGTTCATAATTCTTTCATACATGTCACTCTTGGTTCATTGCATATCTCGGTACACCGCCGAAGGCATTCATATAGAGTCATACTTTGTTCTAGTATCCAGTTGTAATCATTGAGTTGTAAATAAATAGAAGTGTGATGATCATCATTCAATAGAGCATTGTCCAAAAAAAGAGAAAGACCAAAGAAAAAAAGAAGGCCCAAAAAAAGAAAAAAAATAAAAAAAAGAAAAATAAAAGGGGCAATGCTACTATCCTTTTGTCCACACTTGTACTTCAAAGTAGCACCATAATCTTCATGATAGAGAGTCTCTTGTTTTGTCACTTTCATATACTAGTGGGAATTTTTCATTATAGAACCTGGCTTGTATATTCCAATGACGGGCCTCCTCAAGTGCCCTAGGTCTTCGTGAGCAAGCAAGTTGGATGCACACCCACTTTGTTTCTTTTGTTGAGCTTTCATACATTTATAGCTCTAGTGCATCCGTTGCATGGCAATCCCTACTCCTCGCGTTAACACCAATCGGTGGGCATCTCCATAGCCCATTGATTAGCCTCGTTGATGTCAGACTTTTTCCTTTTCTGTCTTCTCCACATAACCCCACCATCATATTCTATTCCACCCATAGTGCTATATCCATGGCTCGCGCTCATGTATTGCGTGAAGATTGAAAAAGTTTTGAAAATGTCAAAAGTATGAAACAATTGCTTGGCTTGTCATCGGGGTTGTGCATGATGAGAGCATTCTTGTGTGACAAAAATGGAGCATGACTAAACTATATGATTTTGTAGGGATGAACTATCTTTGGCCATGTTATTTTGAGAAGACATAATTGCTTTGTTAGTATGCTTGAAGTATTATTACTTTTATGTCAATATGAACTTTTGTTTTGAATCTTTCGGATCTGAATATTCATATCACAATTAAGGAGAATTACACTGAAATTATGCCAACTAGCATTCCACATAAAAAAAATCTTTTTTATCATTTACCAACTCGAGGACAAGCAGGAATTAAGCTTGGGGATGCTTGATACGTCTAAAACGTATCTATAATTTTTGATTGCTCCATGCTATGTTATCTATTGTTTTAGGCAATATTGGGCTTTATTATCCAATTTTATATTATTTTTGGGACTAACCTATTAACCGGAGGCCCAGCCTAGATTTGTTGTTTTTTTGCCTATTTCAGTGTTTTGAAGAAAAGGAATATCAAACGAGTCGAAACGGAACGAAATCAACTGGAGAAGTTATTTTTGGAAGGAAAGCTACCGGATGGACTTGGACCCCATGTCAGGAGCAAAGGGAGGTGCTCACGAGGGTGGGGGGTGCGCCCATCCCCTAGGGCGTGCCCATGCCTCGTGGGGCCCCCAAAGCTCCACCGACGTACTTCCTGCACCCATATATACTCACGTACCCTAAAACTTCCAAAACAGAGATAAGATCGGGAGTTCCGCCGCCGCAAGCCTCTGTAGCCACCAAAAGTCAATCGGGACCCTATTCCGGCACCCTGCCGGAGGGGGGAACCCTCACCGGTGGCCATCTTCATCATCCCAGCGATCTCCATGACGAGGAGGGAGTAGTTCACCCTCGGGGCTGAGGGTATGTACCCGTAGCTATGTGTTTGATCTCTCTCTCTCTCTCTCTCTCTCTCTCTCTCTCTCTCTCTCTCGTGTTCTTGATTTGGCACGATCTTGATGTATCGCGAGCTTTGCTATTATAGTTGGATCTTATGTTTCTTCTCTCCCTCTACTCTTTTGTAATGGATTGAGTTTTCCCTTTGAAGTAATCTTATTGGATTGAGTCTTTAATGATTTGAGAACACTTGATGTATGTCTTGCCGTGCGTATCTGTGGTGACAATGGGATATCACGTGCCACTTGATGTATGTTTTGGTGATCAACTTGCGGGTTCCGCCCATGAACCTATGCATAGGGGTTAGCACACATTTTCGTCTTGATTCTCCAGTAGAAGCTTTGGGCACTCTTTGAAGTACCTTGTGTTGGATTGAATAGATGAATCTGAGATTGTGTGATGCATATCGTATAATCATGCCCATGGATACTTGTGGTGACATTGGAGTATCTAGGTGACATTAGGGTTTTGGTTGATTTGTGTCTTAAGGTGTTATTCTAGTACGAACTCTAGGGCTATTTGTGACACTTATAGGAATAGCCCAATGGATTGATTGGAAAGAATAACTTTGAGGTGGTTTCGTACCCTACCATAATCTCTTCGTTTGTTCTCTGCTATTAGTAACTTTGGAGTGACTCTTTGTTGCATGTTGAGGGATAGTTATATGATCCAACTATGTTATTATTGTTGAGAGAACTTGCACTAGTGAAAGTATGAACCCTAGGCCTTGTTTCCTATCATTGCAATACCGTTTACGCTCACTTTTACCGCTCGCTACCTTGCTGTTTTTATATTTTCAGTTTACAAAAACCCATATCTACCATCCATATTGCACTTGTATCACCATCTCTTCGCCGAACTAGTGCACCTTACCATTGTATTGGGTGTGTTGGGGACACAAGAGACTCTTTGTTATTTGGTTGCAGGGTTGTTTGAGAGAGACCATCTTCATCCTACGCTTCCCACAAATTGATAAACCTTAGGTCATCCACTTGAGGGAAATTTGCTACTATCCTACAAACCTCTGCACTTGGAGGCCCAACAACGTCTACAAGAAGAAGGTTGCGTAGTAGACATCACTGGAGCGTGGGAAGACTAAGTGGAGCACACACACAACCCGAATACCCTATCCGGTGCCACGTGTTATTTATCACACATGTGTGAACATAAGGAAACATATGTGTAACTTACTAATCATCGCATACGAGTGCTCGCAGACGCATCGTGTGCGATACACCTAGCCACCGCAAGCAACTAGTTTGCATTTGTCAGAGTTTCTTGTACACACAGAATCACACACGAACTAACTGTATTAACCGTATGTGTTGTAATTTCTCATCACAAACAGTTCATCCAAGTCGGCTGTTTGCCACTTATCACACACATATTTTTAAGTTGAACCATCTTTGTTGTGTTCCCTAATCAAAAACAGTTCGTCCGAGTGAATCGTATGCCGTATATCTCACACACCTTGATCTGGATAACCGTTTCTGTTGCACTCCCTAATAGCAAACAATTCATCGGAGCAAACTGTATGCCGTATATCACACACACATTGATATGCCTGGCCGTTTCTGTTGTTATTCCTCATCGCAAACAGTTTGAGTGGATTAACCGTGTGCCCTTCACCGCACATGCAAATAAAATCTGAACCGTGTTTGATGGCTCCACCATCGCAAACGTTTTGCACCTTTTTGACGGTTTTTCACATCCCCGTTTGCGATTAATGCATCGCACACAGTTTCGTCAAAGGGTCTCTGATCGTAGTGCCGCGTTAGCAGTATCCTGCAGTAGTGTCCTTTCACACACAGTATTTTGTTGATCTTTTTATAAAGAGATATTTACCATTGTGATCTCTTTATTTCTAAGAGCAAGTACCACATGGTGAATTATGTAGGCTATACAAGTTGACACATTATATTTGTGAGTCGGAAGAGTGGAGAGGAGAGAGAAGACGAGAGATAATATGAGTAGGTTGTAAACCTACACTTTGTGAGAGAAGAAGGTGAGCAAGGAAAAATGACATTGCATGTAGAGCTAATATCTACTCCCTCCGTTCCTAAATATTTGTTTTTTTAGAGATTTCAAATGGACAACCAAATACGGATGTATATAGATATATTTTAGAGTGTAGATTCACTCATTTTGCTCCGTATGTAGTCACTTGTTGAAATCTCTAGAAAGACACATATTTAGGAACAAAGGGAGTATTATGTGGATGGGACATTGAAAGGTCAAGGTTTACCAGCTAGATGGGATGAATAGGAGATTCTTAGATTTATTCCCAAAAGGTAAAGGAGGAGGCGGGTATGAAGAACTAGAACTACATCTATGCGGCAATTAGATCATAAACTAGCATATATCAAGAACAAGCATGAATAAGTTCTTGGCCACTACTCTACGTCTTCGTTTGGAGAGGTTGAGCACGATGCTCCAAAGTTACTTAGACTTCACCTTTTTATCCTTGAGGTAAGTTCACATAGAAATCACCCAATCACTCTAGGTGGATCTTGAGGTGATCCTTGGATCCATACAAACTTGGTCGAAGTAGATCCTCATGATGTATGTTCTAAAATAACTCCTACCCGTGTAGGAAATGGAAAATCTCCAAGATTAACAAGTAAAATCTCTTGGCTCAAAAATGTTCTTGCTTGATGCTCAATCACAACTCAACTACTCTCTCGAAGATTACACTTTTAATATGTGGCTCCATAACACAGAGGAGTGGGAACACAAAGTATGAGAGTGAACTAAATGCATTGAGTTTCCACCCAAACAAGCAAGGCATAGGCTACTATTTATAGCTATGCTCCGAAAACTAGCTGTTATTCTTTGGGATTCCCAACTCAACAGCACCGAGACACTGGCCAACAACTCCAAGTCATTCAGCTAGTAGTCGACACTACAGTACTAGGTTCACAATAGAACATGAGATTACAATAGAAGAAATTCCCAGTGTTTTTAGCCGAACACAACTAGCGAAGAACCATAAACACCTAGGAGACCCCAATGATTAAGTTCCCTAAATCACAATGTAGAAGTAAGGGCGGTGAACCATATTTCACAACCAAAGACTCTGAACTTGGTAACTATATCTTGAGCACTCAGCCATGCTGAATACTAATTAATACACATTCAAGAGATGTCACCCTCGATCACGCCGATCTCAAAGCCACTGTAACCAAATGTAGCTAATGCATCTCAAAGAGATTTCAAATGATAAATTGTTTATTTGGTTGGGTTTTATATGAGAATCAACAAGTTTCATTGTCTAACCACAATATCCAACCCATCTTAATTGTACGTTTTGCCCTATACTCAAAGTGACTCACTGAGGCACTATGAACTATAAATTCCACCGAGTCTTCAGGCAAAAAGCATGTCTTCAACATTTTTAGGGGTCAAAATCCATTGGTTAGACAAATCTCTTATGGGACTACACATGTGTGCATACTCATCAAGCACAATAATAGTCCCTTAAATGTTTGTCATTAATCATACAAAAGCCACTAGGGGGCACTAAATGTAGTTTCAGCTTTTATATTGACTATAGATGATGTGTCGCCCAGAGAGAGCTAGTACACGATCTCTTATTAGCATTTCTCTCATAGTACAATGATATATATATATATATATATATATATATATATTATTTTCACTTGTTATATGTCATTTTCTACAATACTATTGGAAATAAATGTGTTCAGGTAAACAAGGAATCTCCATGAATTATTTTTTCCCTGGAGAGACATGAAGCTTAATATTTGAGCCCCACAAAACTAACCTCATTAATTTCCATATATCGCATTTCATTTATATTGGTATCAAGCATATTGTACCATTCATAGTTCAGGTATGAGACTTATTAAGTTCTTCGTTTGGGGCGAAACTTGTTCTGAGTATTTGTGATGGGTCCTCATGTATATACTAGTAAGTGTTGTGCTCCAAGCGACCAAAGGGCTCTGCTCTTGTCGAACTCATGTGATTCTGGCATAATATGTTAGTGCTAGAGCACCCCCCCTTAGGGGATATAATTGTGAACTTTACCCTTTGAATCCCAGGCTGGGATGCTTTTTGGTCATGTCTAATAAATTCCTTGTTCACTTGCATTAATTTTTTTACGTTGTTACTATATTAGTTTCCTTGAATACAGTTCCATTAATTGGTAACCTATTTATTATCCTTTGAATCTAGATGTTATGTATTACTATCCCTCCATCAAATCCATTCATTGTTGTCTACTCAGTGAACCCAGTTCCGCCATTGTGGTCTTCATCCTACTCTCTCCTTTTCATTGGATTGGTTATGTTGTCGCTTCCCAACACTAATGGTGCACGTAGTCGTAGAAGGTATTAATGTAAAAAATGATCGGGCCAAAGCATTATACTCTATGGATAACCATTACAACTTAAGCGGATAACTAGTTCCCGATAGAATCCAGATTTCCATGCCTGTATTCCACTATATAGTCCCATTATTGTGACTCATGGAATTATGAATAGCACACATGGTCCAAAGATTTGCACAAACTCACTTATCTATTTCGTCTGTGTTCTCTAGGGCTAGCCGGTGGATCAGACATCTTTAGTCTCTAAAATAAACAACTCAGATAGAAAACAAACTAGAGATAGATATCCACAATGTACCTTTAGGAACAACATGACAATGTATATATATGGTCTAGGTATTCTCTAAAGAAAGTCCCAGCCTTTTTCATACCGGCGGTAAACATTCAATGGATAGGGCACGACTAGTATGCAATCTATGATTGAGATGTGATTGTAGGATCTGGCATCATGGGCCATTAGATGTGAAATCAGTGGTACAAATGGAGAAGGTTATGTTCAACCACCCAGGAACAAAACATTTTGTAGAAACCTCCCTAGGAAGAGATGCTCTTGTCGCAACTAGTCCTCCCCCACCATAGACCATGATGACCTCGGAACTACATCAGCAACCAGGAGCTTTGCCAGGCCGACACCCTCCTATTGTTTATAACGCCCTGAAATTCTCCCTTCCTATGAGTATCACTAGCGGTTCCCCTTCCTCGTAAATATTTTTGGTTTAGGGATTGTTGGGCCAAAAAAGGTGCTCCAACAGTCCCCGTAAAAGCAATTTTTTAGGGAACCCGATATAATCATCCCAACTCCCCTTCTATCTGGGGGAGATGGCTCTTCTCGTAAACTTCCAGTATAATTGTCACGTCAGTGCGTGATACGTCTCCAACGTATCTATAATTTTTTATTGTTCCATGCTGTTATATTATCCATCTTGGATGTTTTATATTCATTTACTAGCAACTTTATATAATTTTTTGGGACTAACCTATTGACATAGTGCCCAGTGCCAGCTGCTATTTTTTTTGCTTGATTTTTAGTTCACAGAATATCCATATCAAATGAAGTCCAAATGCAGCTAAAAAATTTCAAGATTTTTTTCTGCCCAGATGAGACCCAGGGAGCCTAAGAGGTGTACCAAAGGAGGCCCATGGGGCCCACAAGACACTAGGGCGCACCCTGGTGCCTTGTGGGGCCCATGGTGATCTTTTCCACCGCCTCTCAGCTCTATAAATACTCAGATATTCCAGAAACCCTAGGGAAGTCGAGAGATCAGAGTTTCCACCATTGCAAGTTCTAGAACCACGAGATGCAATCTAGAGGCCTTTTCCGGCACCTTGCTGGAGGGGTCAACGATCACGGAGGGGTTCTTCATCATCACCCTTGCCCCTCCGATGATGCGTGAGTAGTTTACCACATTTGAGACGGGGTCCTGTTCATCCCGCGGCAACCGCGTACTACCACAAGGTCCTGTTCATCCAGCGATAACCACCTACATACGGTCGGGGTCCTGTTCATCCAACCCCCACCAGGAACTATTCATCCACAGGCAACCCAACCGGCTCGAATCACCACATCTTGACTCGTTTTACGTATCAGGCGCGCGGTAGCAACGTGCACTGTTCATCCAGAGGCAACCCAACCGGCTAGCTACATCTCGCAAGGGGGTTCGATCTGCTTTAGGAAGTAGCAGCAACAATCAACCGGGTTCAATTAGCAGTGAAGGAGTTGGTCGGGTTCAGTTAGCAGCGAAGGGATCGATCGATCGGCTTCAGTACATAGCAGCAGGCGATTGCTCGGGTTCAGTAAGTGAACGCCTCTCGCTCGGTTTTAGTTATAGCGATACGGCTCGCACCACACACGCGTACAAGAGAAACACACAAACCACACTACATCACTTGGCCCTGACCGACTACCCATCGTAACCGAGAACTCTACGAAAGTTTCCTCACCCTCACTTCTACCATGATTTTTTATGTCATGGACGGCCCAAAGAATATCATGCAGGTGCGTCCCCGGCTCGCCCAAGATGAAGAGCCCATTTTCTATCATGATTTTTTGTCGTACAACTAGGAGCACACCACATCTATGATGATACGTCGTTTTGTCACAATTATCATCATAGAAGTGTCATAACCATGACAATTGTTTTTCAATCGGGCCATAATGTCATGCATGTGTCTTTATTTCTATAGTGTGCTTACATACTGGGCATTAAGATCTATAGATATAGATCAACACGCCTGATAGCACTTCCACAAAGCACATACCCTGACAAGATTTTGAAGTTGTTTAAAATGGACCAGTCAAAGAAAGGGTTCTTGCCTTTGTTTGCAAGGTATGTAGTTGAGTAAGGCTCAAATCCCGACCACGACAGAAGAAAGAGAAAGGATGAAAGTTGTCCCTATGCCTCGGCCATAGGCTCTATAATGTATGCCATGTTGTGTACCAGACCTGATGTGTGCCTTTCCATAAGTATGGTAGGGACGTACCAAAGTGATCCAGGAGTAGATCACTGGACAACGGTAAAGAACATCCTGAAGTACCTAAAAAGGACTAAGGACATGTTTCTCATTTATGGAGGTGCCGAAGAGCTCGTCATAAAGGGTTATGTCGATGCTAGCTTCGACATAGATCCGGATGACTCTAAGTCCTGAACCGGATACATATTTATATTGAATAGTGGAGCAGTCATTTGGCATAACTCCAATTTGGATTGTGGTAGCAACGTCTATAGTATTAGAGATTTGCAAAGTACACACGGATGTGAATGTTGTAGACCCGTTGACTAAAATATCTCTCACAAGCAAAACATGATCAAGGCCCAGAACTCACTAGGAGTTAATCACATAGCGATGTGAACTAGATTATTGACTGTAGTGCAAGTGGGAGACCGTTGGAAATATGCCCTAGGGGCAATAATAAATTGGTTATTATCATATTTCCTTGTTTAATATAAAGGTTTATTATTCATGCTAGAATTGTATTGATCGGAAACTTAAATACATGTGTGGATACATAAACAAGTACCGTATCGCTAGTGAGCCTCTACTAGGCTAGCTCGTTGATCAAAGATGGTTAAGGTTTAAGGTAAAAAAAGATGGTTAAGGTTTCCAACCCATAGACATGAGTTGTCATTTGATAACAGGATCACATCATTAGGAGAATGATGTGATGGACAAGACCCAACCATAAGCTTAGCATTTGATCATATCACTTGAGTTTATTGCTATAGCTTTCTTTATGTCAAGTATCTATTCCTAAGACCATGGGATCATGCAACTCCCGGATACTAGAGGAATACCTTGTGTGCTATCAAACGTCACTTCGTAACTGGGTGATCATAAAGATGCTCTACAGGTATCTCCGAAGGTGTTTGTTGGCTTGGCATGGATTGAGACTGGAATTTGTCACTCCATGTGACAGGGAGATATCTCTGGGCCCTCTCGGTAATACAACATCGTAAAGAGCTTGCAAGCAATGTGGCTAATGAGTTAGTCATGAGATCTTGTATTATGGAACAAGTAAAGAGACTTGCGGGCAACGAGATTGAACTAGGTATGGAGATACCGACGATCGAATCTCGGGCAAGTAATTAATATGTCGCCGAAGAAAGGGAATTGCCTATGGGATTAACCGAATCCTTGACATCGTGGTTGAACCGAAAAAAGATATTCGTGGAATATGTAGGAACCAATATGGGAATCTAGGGCCCGCTATTGGTTATTGACCGGAGAGGTGTCTCGGTCATGACTACATTATTCCCGAACCCGCTGGGTCGCACGCTTAATGTTGGTTGACGCTGGAGTAGTATTGGGATAATTGATGATTGGTAACCGAATGTTGTTCAGAGTCCCGGATGAGATCTCGGATGTCATGAGGAGTCTCAGAATGGTCGAGAGGTAAATATTTATATATGGGAAGTCATATTTTGGGTTCCGGAAAAAGGTGCAATTTTTTCGTTATTGTACTGGAAAGCTTCTAGAAGGTTCTGGAGGATTCCGGAGGGGTTCGGAAGTCCGCAAGTGGGTCCACCACATTCCAAGGGCTGGCATGGGCTGAGGGGAGGCGCCCTGGCCTTATTGGGCTAGGCGTAACAAGTCCTCAAAATCCCATGTGGCTAGGGAAGGAGAAAAGGGGAAGTCCTAATAGGAATAGGATTGGACTTGGAGTCCAAGTCCTCTCCCCCTTGGCGCCAACCCTTATTAGGAGTAGGGCTGTACTCCCAACCCTCCCACCCATATAAATATAGGGGAGGGGCACAACAAGAGACCCCAACACATTGGCCTTGGCTCCTACCCCGTCTCTCCCTCCCGACATAGTTCTCCTCCATGGTTTCTTTCTTAGCAAAGCGCTGCCATTGGTCCACCACCACCATCACCACCACGCCGTCGTGATGGTTGTGATCTGCTACTTTTTGAGTTCGCGTTGGTTTTTTCCCTTGAAGAGGAAAGGGTGATGCAGCAAAGTAGAGATAAGTATTTCCCACAGTTTGAGAACCAAGGTATCAATCCAGTAGGAGACAATGCATAAATCACTGAATACCTGCACAAACAGTCAAACCACTTGCACCCAACGTGATAAAGGGGTTGTCAATCCATTCATGGTTACTTGCAAATGTGAGATCTGATAGAGATAGATAAATGATAAAGTAATTATTTTTGGTTTATAGATCGTAAAGTAAAATATTGCAAAATAGTAGACCAGAAACTTATATGATGGAAAATAGACCCGAGGGCCATAGGTTTCACTAGAGGCTTCTATAAAGAAAGCAAATAATACAGTGGGTGAACAAATTACTGCCAAGCAATTGATAGAAAAGCGCAAAGTTATGACGATATCTAAGGCAATGATCATGAATATACGCATCATGTCCGTGTCAAGTAGACCGAAACGATTCTGCATCTACTACTATTACTCCACACATCAACCGCTATCGAGTATGCATCTAGAGAATTAAGTTCATATAGAACGGAGTAACGCATTAAGTATGATGACATGATGTAGAGGAATTAAGTCAAGCAATATAATGAAAACCCCATCTTTTTATCCTCGATGGCAACAATACAATACGTGCCTTGCTGTCCCTACTGTCATTGGGAAAGGACACCGCAAGATTGAACCCAAAGCCAAGCACTGTTCCCTTTGCAAGAAAAACCAATCTAGTTGGCCAAACCAAACCGATAGTTCGAAGAGAATTACAAAGATATCAAATCATGCATAAAAGAATTCAGAGAAGATTCAAATAATATTCACAGATAAGCTGGTCATAAATCCACAATTCATCGGATCTCGGCAAACACACCGTAAAAAAGTATTACATCGAATAGATCTCAAAGAACATCAAGGAGAACATGGTATTGCGAATCAAAGGGAGAGAAGAAGCCATCTAGCTACTAGCTATGGACCCGTAGGTCTATAATAAACTGCTCACGCTTCATCGGAAGGGCAATAGAGTTGATGTAGAAGGCCTCCATGATCAAATCCCCCTCCAGCAGGGTGCCGGAAAAGGTCCCTAGTTGGGATTTCACGGTTACAAAAGATTGCAGCGGTGGAAAAGTGTTTTCGTGGATGCCTCTGGTGGTTTGGGGATATTTGGGAATATATAGGCGAAAGAATTAGGCCAGGAGGTGCACGAGGGGCCCACAAGGGTGGGGGTGCGCCCTACCCGCTTGGGCGCGCCCTCCGTCCTTGTGTCTGCCTTGTGGCTCCTCCTACTTCATTTCCATGTCTCCTGGTTTTCTTTTGGTCCAAGAAAAATCATCGCAAAGGTTTCATTCCGTTTGGACTCCGTTTGGTATTCCTTTTCTGCGAAACTCAAAA
This sequence comes from Aegilops umbellulata, assembly GCA_032464435.1. Lineage (NCBI taxonomy): Eukaryota > Viridiplantae > Streptophyta > Magnoliopsida > Poales > Poaceae > Aegilops > Aegilops umbellulata. The sequence continues at coordinate 495,363,599 of CP136056.1, forward strand.
ACAGGAACTGGCACTAGGCTCTAGGTTAATATGTTAGTCCCAAAAGTAATATAAAATATCATATTAATGCATACAAAACATCCAAAATAGATAATATAATAGCATGTAACATTAAAAAATTATAAATACGTTGGAGACATATCATGATCCCATCTACTTTTCTGCCTTCTCTTTATGGATCAAGGAGGAGAATACATCATTACGCTGCACGTGTGCTAAACTTGGAGGTGCCACCCGTTCGGCACTAGATCGGTTGGATTGTGATTGGATCGCGAAGAGTACGACTACATCAACCGCATTATATACGCTTTCACTTTCGGTCTATGAGGGTACGTAGACACACTCACCGCTCTCGTTACTATACTTCTCCTATATAGATCTTGGGTGTTCGTAGGATTTTTTTTTGATTTTCATACTTCGTTCCCCAACAGCAACACCAACGGAGACCATTGTCAATGGCATGGAAATACACTGATGTACTGCAGAGGCGTGGCAGCTGACTTGGACTCTAAAGGGCTTCATTATCATTTCATAAACATAATTTCTAAATCCATGACGTATGTCTCCTTTGTCATTAATATTAATGCCCAGCCTTTTCACTGCTGTCGGGGCACTCGAAGGTATCCGACAAGATTGTCCATTATCTCCGCATCTTATCACTCTTGTTGTCAATGAACTGGCACTTTGTCTACAAGAAGCATTTAATTCTAATCATTTGGAAGGTATTCAATTGGCCCCTCTGGCCCCCAACATTCATCTATGTTTGTGAATTACTTGATTGTTTGTGGTAGGGAAGATAATAATGATGCCTCGTTTTTGCGCATATCATTATATTACTTGTGATATTTCTGGGCAAGCACCAAATTGGAGTAAATCTTCCATCCTCTTTAGTAAATGCAGCAACCAAAATTCTCGTAATAAATTAAGAATATTTCCCTTGCTCCTAATACGGACTCTAAAAATTTACACCTTGGGCTTGGGCACTCTCTCATCCTACCTGGGATGGGAAGAATAGATCTGCAGTCCACAACTTCATTATTGATAAATTAAAGCTAAACTTACTTGTTACAAAGCTAATTGGCTTTCTGTTTGCACACAGACATGTCATTGTGTACCCTGGCGTCGAGTGTGATAAGAAAGCCGACATTGCTGGAGGAGTCTCGCCGGATACGCAAGACACGCCGATGAGATCTTTTGAGGACTCGAAACCCCACACGTCTTGGAGGGACCCCATCAGGGAGCACTTGCTATGGGATGCCCTAGGTCGACCTGAACGCCCATAGGGTCTCGTGGATCGCAGCCACTGAACATGAAGGACAAAGAAGAACGGGGAAGAATATAAGGAAGGACAGATAAAAAGATAAAGGTAAATGTGGTAGATTGTTTGATTGGGCGTTGCTCAATGCGCCATCACATCTCTTTTTTCCCTCTTTTTTCATGCTATCCGTTTTAGTTAAACAATATACATGTCAACTATTTCATGCCCTCTCTTTTCCACACTATCTATTGCATCTGTCTCTCATACAATGTTTGTACATTCAACTATGTTTCTTGTTTATCAGCCATTTAAATTGGAGCGGGTGATGCTAGTATCTAGCGGACTAAAGACACGCTCTTGAAATAAAACAGTGCTACCTCTTGGTGGAGATAGCACTCCGGTTGTACATGCACAAGAACCAGCCCTACCACACATAACCCAAACTCTCGCAGATTGTACCCCTACTACGATGGACAGAGAACCAGCTTCACCCATTCTAACCCCAACCCCAGCCGATAGTAACCCAGTTCCTGTTGACACAACACCATCTCCACCATAGAGCTCCCAAACAAGAGTAGTTAGTAAGGCAGCTCCAGTGCCCAAAGGGCCAGTACTATCACGGCGAACCCCAACTCCACCAGTTAGTACGCCTATTCCTGTGGAGGAAGCACAACCAGCTAGTCGTAGTTTAGCATCTATCACATTTGATGTTGTTAAATCGTATGTGCGTATCTTCCCATCTTGGAAATATTATACTGAAGATGAAGGAAAATGCCAGTTGCAGGTGTTTGTCCAGGAGTTATGTGTAAGTAATGTTATTCGTGGCAATTACTTTGCTTCGTCCCATACATCCTACCTCCATGATGGTTATAATACAGCAAATTTTCCCATTTTTCTCCATAGAGAAGGACCGATTTGGAAACTCAGGATGAGGTAACCTGTGCTAATACCTCCGCCATCTTCAAGAATGCTTGGTGGCAGTATCGGAATTACTTCAAGAAAACGTACTTCACCGGCAAAGAAACTCATCAAATTCCCTTACGTTCTCCTAAGACACATTTACTAGACGATGACTGGGAACGCCTTGTTCTGTACTGGTCCCGAACCAAGAATGTGGTAAGGTCCAGGAGCTCATTTTCTATTTTTAAGTATTATATTCTTGGGTTTTACTGTACTCTGTTCATGTAGAACAAGTGCCTAAACCTGAAGAACAACTGTTCTAATTTAAGATTCCATTGCTACCATAGGACATAGATATATGTTTGTTTGATGCTTTTATTATGTACTAGTACTTGGCAATAGAAGACTTGGTAGTTTAATCCTGTCCACCTTACTAATGAACTGGTTCACCGAAATGAGTTTCATATAGTAGTAGATGCTAAACTTGTTATGTGTCTGCTTGTTTCTTCTTTTAGAATGCTGACAGAATATTGGGGAAGAGTGCCTTATTAAGCAACGGTAAAGGAAGTAATGCAGATAAGGTTCAGGATAGTGACACATCCTGTCTTGGTTTATTGTTGGAGTTACTCGCCACTACCGCTTGCACAAGCTATTCAAACTCACTGTCTGAATCAGTTCGGTTTCTTGAGTCTCAACTACAAGCTGAAAGACATCAATCAGTTGTGCTGCGACAAGAAGCGAAAGGACCGCGGAAGTCCCTGGAGCATTCAGATGCATACTTTCTGGTGCAACAGCAAGCGTTGGAGGATTTTAGCGCCAAACAGGACAAAGCTAATCAGCTTGCTAAGCTTATTGCCAGCATGGCGGATACCCAGGATAACATTTCTTGAGCTCTTCTGAAGTTGTTTCAGTTATGCTATTGTTTTGCTTCCGCGTTTATTTGCACTGGTGGCCAATTCTGACGGCCAGTGTATATGATATGCTGCTTTGTTCCCTATATTTGCACTGCTGGCGAACTTTGATGCCCAGTTGATGTAATATGTGTAATAGCCGTGATAGCCTAGCATTAGTAGCTTGCTTATTTATTTCCTTGTTGTCTTGTTTATTTGTTTGCTTGTAGTCATTGCAGTTCTTTTTCCACGGTTAACTAGTGGCTGCAATAACCTATTTTTTAAAACTAGGCCACAATAACCATGGGCTAATATTTACTGTAGTGACACTGGGCCTCCTATGGGCCGTAGAAACAGTGAGCCTTTTACGGGCCGTAGAAACAGTAGGCCTTCTACAGGCCGTAGAAACAATGGGCCTTCTACGGGTCGTATCATCAATGGGCCTTATACGGGCCGTATGATCGATTGGCCAAACATGGGCCAATAACAGGCCGCATTATGGCCTTAAATGGTCTAGTGTTGGAATCGTCCGTTCATGGGCCGACCGTAACGGGCCATCATTAATAGGCCGTATTTGATGACGCTATTAAAATGGCCCAACGTATTAACGGACCACAAACGGGCCGACTGTAACCACGGGCTGAATTTGACCCACAAGCAGAAAATGACAGTAACGGGCCGTAACTAAACGAATGCTGGAAATGAGCCCAAGAATAAATGGGCTCTGAGAAGGCCGAAAGATAACATGTGCTGGAAACGACCCAACGGAATAACGGGCCGTTAATGGGTATAAAGTGATACACTGTTCATTACGGGCCAGTTTCACCACGAGCCGTTAATGGGTGTAAAGTGATACACTGTTCATTACGGGCCAGTTTCACTATGGGCCGTTAATAGGCCAAGAGTTACATAGGGCCTCATATGGGCCGAAAGACGTCATGGGCCATACATGGGCCAGAAGTGAAAACGGGCTGGAATCATATTGGATGGACCAGATGACGCTAGTGGGCCTAATTCAGATAGGGCGTAACGGGCCTTGGGTTAGCGGGCTATAAATGGGCTATATGTGAACAGGCCGTTAACAAGCTTTCCATGGGCCGGCCCGCCAGCTTTTGACCAAGTCAAACGAGCCGGCCTTTTCACAGAAATGGGCCTCTGTTGGGCCGTGCCACGTGTCGACGTATCATAGGCGCCTATTTGACCCACTGACGAGATGACACGTGTTTCGTCCGGCCAATAAGAATTTTACACGTGGAAATTTCCCATTGGTCGGGGCTGTTAACGGGTTATCGGATCCAAAACCCGACCCGAGAGCTTAACGGCGTTCCGTTATGGTGGATGCCATATGTCGGCCACCCTTGACGAAAGCACTTCTCTGACGCGCGATTTATCGTCATGGAAGTGGACACTTCCGTGATGATAATTTTGGTAATGTCATTGAACACTTCTATGACAGCACATGTATGACTATCTTGATTCTGTCATAAATTTGTAATGGATGTACATGCATGACAAAAAAAAGCGACCTGCTGTGACAAACACGTATCATCACGGAAGTGTATTTTTTTGTAGTGCTTATATATATGAGGTGGCTGAACTTTCTTTACAAGAAAATGACACCAATTTTCTTACAAATTTTTACTATATTAAGGGAGGCATGACACGACTATACGAGTGGACTAGAAATTTAACATGAAGTCATCTAGGTCATGGTCTTGCGAAATCATTGTCCTGCAGAGAAGTCATCAAAGCCTGAAAAGCCGCAGATAAAAAACTACGACCTCCACTAAATCTCGTAGGCGCCACACTAATAAAGATGATGCTGGAGGCTTCAACTTCGAACGGAACCACAGTTCACCGCCACCCTAACAAACTGTGCAAACCGTAGCCTTACCATGCATAATGGACGACAGGAATCTACACTTGTGAGTGATTTACATTATCACATACAACACCATTGATATGGGAAGGCTCGAGGAAGAAGTATTCGTCGGACAAACGTCTGCCACCATCAATGGCGCACCACGGAGGCGCTTTATTGTGTGATCATGCCATCACCAGTAAAAGGGCCCAATTAACGGACATCAAAACCCTACCGAAAACTCGCAAATCGGAGGAAACTACATCTCCGTTAGGTAGACCAACCCCCCCCCCCCCCCCCCCCGCGCACCGCCAGGACCGACAGAGGAGAAGAGGGTGGCAACGTACCGATAGTGGAGAAGTGGCGGCGTGGTGCGCCTAAAAAAACCTTCTCTTTCTTGGGTTAGGATAGACATCACCCATACAAACGGATGAAGAGTGAACACATGACTGAAGGAGGAGCGAGCGACGTTCTCCTAGCAATAGAGCAATAAATTTTCAAACTTTTCTATGTCTTTCTCGCCAGTCGGTTGTTATGTCTACGTTGAACCCCCCGCCCCCAAGCGTGTGCGCACAAAGAAGCACACACAAGCTGGTAGCTTAGTGATTGAACCTGCTGCATTATAAAATGATTGAACTTGCCTAAAATTATAAAAAATGCATCCACAATATTCTTAATAACCTGGCCTTGGATAAAGGTCGATTGGTTCAGATGGATAATCCTAGTCATAATAGGAGCCACCTTAATGGCATGCGCCTTAGCTAGGATATGAAAGATCACGTTAATAACCGTGCTCATCCTGAACTATGGGATATCCTTCGCTCCCACTACCTATGGGATTAACATCACGACACAATAGTTCACAATGCGAGGCATCAAGCACCCCGACATAGAAACCCTGGAAAATGTCCATCGCCACCCCTTTGATGGCACTCCAAAATTTGAAAAAGAACCGCATGTTCAAACCATCGGACCAGGTGACGAATCCGGACGCATGGACAAAATAGCAGCTTCAACATCATTTTTCATGTAAGGGAGGAGGAGGAGGGCATTCTCTGCTTCCAACATCTTGTCGGCGCCAGTCAACCCATCCGGGTGCAGCCCCACCCCTCCCCTAGGTTGTCTCTAGAACTAATCTTTGTAGAAGTCATCCACATGAGTTTGGATCTCAACCTTGTCATGGAGCAACACAGGTCCATCCCAAAGCATTGCAATGGTGCAACACCTACGGAGACCATGGGCAATGGCATGGAATACGTTGATGTACTGGTGGAGGTGTGGCCGGCTGACCTGGACTCTAAAGGGTTGCATTGTCATTTCATAAACTTAAATTTAAAATGCATGACATATGTCTCCTTTGCCATTAACACTAATGCCCGACCTTTTCACTGCTTTCGGTGCACTCAAAGATATCCGACAAGGTCGTTCGTTGTCGCTTCTTGTTGTAATTTAACTGTCACTTTGTCTGCAAGAAGCTTTTAATTCTAATCACTTGGAAGGTATCCAGCTGGCCCTGTGCCCCCACCCCATACATTAATCCTCGATGTGTGTGAATTACTCGATTGTTTCTGGTAGGGCGGATAATAATGATGCCTCCATTTTTGCCCATATCATTATATTTCTTGTGATATTTCTCGGGAAAGCACCAAATTGGAGTAAATGTTCCATCCTCTTTAGTAAATATACCGATCAAATTTCTCGTAATCAAATTAAGAATATTTCCGTTGCTCCAAATATGGACTATAACAATTTACACCTTGGGCTTGGGCACCTTCTCATCCTACCTGGGCGGGGAAGAACAGATCTGCAGTCCACAACTTCATTATTGATAAATTAAAGCTAAGATTACTTGTTACAAAGCTAATTGGCTTTCTATTTGCACATGAACAGGTCAATGTGCACCCCGACGTCGAGCGTGATAAGCAAGCCAACATCGCCAGAGGAGTCTCACTGGATACACAAGATATGTCGATGGGATCTTTTGAGGGACCCCATCAAGGAGCACTTGCTATGAGATGCCCTAGGTCGACCTGAACACCCCTAGGGTCTCGTGGATCGCTGCCACCGAACATGAAGGACAAAGAAGAACGGAGAATACTAAAATGAAGGAGAGATAAAAAAAGATAAAGGTAAAATTGGTAGACTGATTGATTGGTGGTTGCTCAATAGGCCATCACTTCTCTTATATATATGTGGTGGCTGAACTTTATTTACAAGAAAGTGGCTGCAATTTTAATCCAAATTTTTACTATATTAAGGGAGGCATGCCACTACTATACGAGTGGATTACAAAATTTAACATGAAAGGTGCCATGGAGGCATTGGTGCCCATGAATGAAATGGCAGAGGCGATGACAACGATGCTGTGATGGCGCGGTGGAGATGGTGCCATTAGCGCCGACCCGGCCACGCTAGAGGCGGTATTGTCATTCTCCTGCTTCTTCTTCCTTGTTTGCTCCCTCCTAGACGACTTATGGGCGACATGGAGGGTGATCTTAGGGTTGTGGGATGTGCCCCACCTGGAGGAGATTGAGTGTATTTTGACTTGACGCAAAATTTACCCAAATCTTGGATTTGTTCCTTCTCCTTTTGATGCCACGAAGCTACCAATTTTTCCCAGTTCATCCTTTTCTTGGATTTGGATCCATTTCTTTGCTATGGTCAAGGTGATTGTTTGTCTCAACAATGTTACCTTGGCTTCAAGGGTGTTCCAGAGATCCAGAGACGGATTGATTTTTGCTCACGGCACGGCACCGGCCAGTGCAAGAGGAAGACGACAACGATATATACTTACGTACATGTGTGTTGTTTTCTAATTTTTTAAAGTTGGTCTTGTAAGAGTTGGACAATTTTAGTATGTATGGCCTTGGCCTTGTTGCACACACACACAAAAGAAAAACAAATACAAATTGGCGGTGAACGTTCAATAGATAGGCGGGGAAAACGAAAACCAAGAGGCGCGTCACGCACACCAACCAGCAGGTGTTCTGACGCGTGACACCGGGCGTAGCGCGATTCTCTCATTCTCTGGCAGGAAGTAATTGCGTGTGGTCCAGCTACATATAGAACGGGGAGCACGGCGCTCGCCCAGCACCCAGCACCCGCTATATATTGACCCTCTCAGGTAGTCCAAGTCCAGTACGCCATTGGTCAAAGTCCCCTTTCTTCGTCTCCGGCCACCTCCTAGTCCCAGTCTCCCAGGTGAGCCTTCCTACCCCCCTGGCCAGGAAGATGAATGGGTGGGAGAGGACGCTGATGAATCAGGTGGGCAGCGCTGGCCTTGGCGTTGGCGGCTCCGGCGGTACGCGGCCGTCGCAACCGCAGATGCAAGATGTGGTGGGCCTTGCCGCCGCGGCCGATCCCCAGTTTGTGAGGCTGCGGGACAACACCCGAGAGAAGATGTAAGCTCTTGCTGCTTTTCTGTACTCCAACTGCGATTGCGTAGATTACAGTATTTCGAGAAAAACTGGAACGCGAAGTAGTCGTATCCAGTGACCTACTCAACAACAGTATCATGTTTATCACTCTGCCTTGTATCATTCCCAACAAATACTTATCATCAAAGGTGATCAATCGTGGACTACGTACCTGAAACTTAACAGGGGCTTTCATATAAATTTTGCATATTTAAGGGCTGCGGTTGAATCCCTGTATTAGTTACAAAAAGATATCTTCTACTCTATCAAAGCTAATGATCTGAATCTGATATTAATTCACAGATTCAAGTTTTTGCAAACGTTGCAATTGCTGCCTCTCTGGCAGCCGCGCTTCCGGGCGCTTGCGTGGCGGCTCGAGGAAATCTTGTTTAGAAAATACCCAAACAAGGTGTTCCTCTCTTTCCTTCTCTTTTTTTAGCTTTGGTTTTCAGGCAACCAAGTCCATTTCCGACCAAGATATCAAATATTACCATTTAATTAATGATGTGAGTTGTTGATATATCTTGTTGTTCGGGCAGATGGAGTACTATAACATGACGAGGCGACCAATGCCACCAGCAATGATGTTTGCTATCAAGACCTACACCGCTCAGAACCGACAATACCGACAAAACCAACAATCGTTAAGACAGATAGCATCTTCTTCCCCTGGCTATGGGGCGATGAATCTGACATCCAATATCATGCAAGGTGCAGGTGAAAATTCTAGAATGTCTTATGTGACTGGCAATGTTGGCCCTTTTTCATCTAGTGCACACATGGTTCTGCATAATGCCAACATGGATACCTCGCTGCCAGGTATTGATAGATTTACTGAGATCTTGCTCATACATATTCTTATTAGGGCTAATAGTAAATGTGTACATTGAATGGGTGTTGATATAGGATATGATATTAACTGCAGGTACGTTGATATTAGGTTGAATATTAATTGTGCATCAATTATGTTGTAAATGAATGCCGATATTGATATTTGGTATGATATTAATTGCACGCTAAACATGTTCAACGCTCACTATTGCAGCAATATAAGTCGCTGGATTAACATATGGTTTGATGCCTAAGATTAGTTGGATATGTAGACATTGGTGTGGGGTTTCTAGCCTAGGACGCTAACAGCCAGCAGCATACTATACGAGATAGAAATCAACTTAGGTGGTAACAGACACCACTGTTTTTTAGTCCAGCACGTGTGTTCAGAATGAAGCCATGCATCCACTAAGTAGCTATTATGTGATAAAAAATATCCAAGTAAAATGCTAACCTGAAAGATGTATTACCGGAACAATTTACCCATATTCATATTTGAATTTTCCAATTACACATAGACTATTAAATCTTGGGAGTATTTTCCCCCTAGTTTGGCTGACCATGTTTCCCGTTTACTAACCTCATATGTCTTGCATTTTTTTTCTAGAAGGAGCTTCTCTTGGGCATGTGAACACAATGCTTTCACTAGGGATAAACCCTACACGACATGATCTTTCTGGAGCGTCCAACAACAACCTGTTAACACACAATCTGGATACACGTGAATCAAACAGATTCTCTGTAATAACTCTACACTGTGTTAATGCTTTACATATACGAAATATTATTGTTACTATATGTATCCCTAAAGCTGTGCTAAACACTGCAGCCCAAGGTGGCGCAGGCACGCCCGGCGCCAATGAAGGATCTCCCAAGGGAACCAAAGTTCACCTGTCCAGTCTGCATCAATGAGCTGGTCGATGCATCGTCTACTATCTGCGGCCACATCTTCTGCAAGAAATGCATAGAGGCCTCCATCCGATTTCAGAAGAAGTGCCCTACCTGTCGTAGGAGGCTGACCATGAGAAATTTCCACCGCATCTACCTCCCGGCGATGGATTGAGCTGATCCAGCCATTCTGGGCGTGGTGGAGCACCAACACCCGACCCTTCCTCCTCAACGGCATTTTTGTGATTCTGTCTGAACTATTCTTCATGGGGTTATCACTAGAATCCAATTTTTGCGCAACGATTTAATAAGTGCTCGACCCATAGTGAACAAACTTTTAATCTGCATCCTTGGTGGTAAAGGATTCCGTTCTCGTTGGAATTTGAAACATGTGCCATGGTATTGTGAACATCTGGTGTATGGTGTGTTCACGCACTCTAGGATATATGTCTGCGTTTAATTAGCAAGAGCAATAGACACTGTTATTGGTCGACTCACTAGGAACAAGTTGAGTAGAGCCCTAAAAGACATCAGACTGATAATTTATTTCCAATTGAGATATGGCCCAATCTCCCTTAAAAGACATAATTGTGTTTCCTCACACTACTTGCCTGCTTGACAATTCCTTACCGAAACAGTCTCCAACAAGGGCAGGATGCTCTCCTTCCTGCTATTATATATTTTTGCATCCATCCAAGATACTATGGCCGTCGCTAATATCTTCTATTCTTTTACACTAAGTGGTGCTTCCATTATATGGGCCTTGGTTTTTGGGCAATAGCATATATGTGTCATTCTTTTGCCAACATTTGTCTATATTCAGATCTATTGACCAAGCTAGCAGTAAAACCTCTTTTGGGAAATAAAAAAGAAACATCAAAATGCATCGGAACGACCTTCTTCATCTGCCCGATAAGCCGACTGAGCGCTGCCACATGTTGCTCCATCGCCTGAGCCAACCTATCATTTGTCATCGCAAGTGGAAAGTAATCGAGGCTATAGTCCTACCGTACCATCACCCTGGAGAAAAAAACCTTGTAATCCAAGTAGTAGCCAGTGGCACAACAGCAACAGGACACCAACTGAACCCGTCGGAGCGGTTAGGAGTTACGAGCACATGGTGGTTGCGGCCCGGAAAGTTTGATACCTTCACATACGACTAGTTACTTTCTGGCCAGTATATAAGGCAAGTAGGGTGTTGTTGAAGTAGGTTCATAGGACCAGAGATCTAGTCATGATGCGAATTGGACGTAGCTCAAATGATTAGTTTTCTTGCGGTGGGACTATCCCACTAGGATTCAAGTCCTAGAATTAACACTTGTGTGTAGTTTTTCTGGATTTATTTCAAACTTTCTGGCGATGTTTCATTCAGTGTGAGATGTTCCTGTCCACTAGCTACGAAGCGCCTATAGGGGTAGGGTGTGTGTGCGTGCATTCATAGGGGTGAGTGTATATGTGTATATGTGGGCATCTGTGATTGTACCGTGTTAGAAGGAAATTTTGCTAGGATCACATCAAGAAGAAGGAGCAGATAGACTCATGTTGGTGTTGTGTTTGTTCGTGTTCGAAGCAACGGTATGGTATGCCTCTCCTACCGGTACCGGTCAGGCAAGTAGCATGTCTGGTATTATAGTATATTCTCATTACATTGATGTACTTAGTCCTTTCACACACTATTTTTTTGATCTTATTATAAAGAGATATTTACCATTGTGATCTCTTTATTTCTCAGGGCAAGTACCACAGGGTGAATTAAGCAGGGGCTATACAAGTTGACATATCATATTTCTGAGTCGGAGAAGAGTGGAGAAGAGGAGAGAGAAGATGAGTGGATTGTAAACTTACACTTTGTGAGAGAAGAAGGTGAGCAAGGAAAAATGACATTGCATGTAGAGCCAATATCTATTTTGTGGATGGGACATTGAAATGTCAAGGTTTATGAGCTAGATGGGATGAATAGGAGATTCTAAGATTTATCCCCAAAAGGTAAATGAGACAGGTATGAATAAATAGAACTACATCTATGCGACAACCCGATCATAAACCATCATATTTGTAGAACAAGTATGAATAAGTTATTGGCCACTACTCTGCCAGTACTGCAAGAATGCCTAGAAGTGACGGACGGAAAAATCCTAGTAGTGATGGGCAAGGCTCTTAGGGGCGCTCGCCACCGACCTCCCACCACTGCTAACAAGGCATCAGTGGCGGGCGTGTGCCCGCCACTGGTAAAGACCTAGCAGTGGTGGGCTTTACCTATTGCCCGCTACTAGTATAACCCACTAACGGCACTAACGACACAAACTAGCAATGGCGGGCGTCAATATTCACCCTCCATTGGTAGGATTTTACTAATTAAAAAAATATGCACATCCTGGAGGCGCAACGGAGGCACCCCACGGTGCGGCCCTGCCCCAACTCGGGAAGCTGACACACACACATGCACGCAAAATCTATGGTGGCAACACCGCCGCGCGATGGATTGATACATCTCCAATGTATATATAATTTTTAATTGTTTCATGGTATTATATTATCTATTTTGGATATTTTATATGCATTAATATGCTATTTTATATTATTTTTGGGACTAACTTATTAACCTAGAGCCTAGTGCCAGTTTTTGTTTTTCCTTTGTTTTTGAGTTTTATAGAAAAGGAATATCAAACGGAGTCCAAACGGAATAAAACTTTACGATGATTTTTCTTGGACCAGAAGACATCCAAGGAGCTTGGAGGCCAAGTCAGAAGAGTCCCGAGGAGCCTCCAGGGCGCGGCCTAGGGGGGGGCCCTGGCTTGTAGGCCCCTCGAGAGTCCACCGACCTCCCTCTGAGTTCTATAAATCCTCAAATATTCCATTATCAACAGAGGCGTCCACCAAAATACTTTTCCGCCACCGTAACCTTTTGTTCCGTTGTGATCCCATCTTGGGGCCTTTTCCGGCATCCTGCCAAAGGGGGATTCTAGCACGGAGGGCATCTTCATCAAATATATTGCCCTTCCTATGAAGCGGGTTAGCGTAGTAGAGACTGTGAGGAGCCGTACGGTTAGCATGGCTCAAGCGGTGCTGTTGGGAAACATAGCATGCAATTTCAAAGAATTTTCTACGCTCACGCAAGATCTATCTAGGAGATGCATAGCAAAAAGAGGGAGAGTGTGTCTACGTACCCTCGTAGACCAAAAGCGGAAGCGTTTGACAACACAGTTGATGTAGTCAAATTTCTTCTAGCTCCGACCGATCGAGTACCGAACGCACGACACCTCCGAGTTCTGCACACATTCACCTCAGTGACATCCCTTGCCTTCTTGATCCACGGCATGGTGATGGTGAAGTGATCCTCGCAGGGCTTCGCCTAAGCACTACAAAGATATGACCGAGGGTGTAAACTGTGGAGGGGTGCACCGCACACGGCTAACAATTGTTGTGTGTTGTGCTAGGCGCCCCCTCATATATACAGGTGGAAGGGAGGGAGGAGTAACCCTAAGGGGCGCCCCAAGTAGGAGGAATCCTACTTGGGCACCCTCCCAAACCTGCGCCCCCTACCATATGTGTGTGCGGGAGAAAGGCAGGGGAGGGAGGCCCCCCCTTTCTTTTCTCCCTTGAGGAGGGAAAGGCAGGAGGGGTTTCCCCCTTCCCCTTTCCTTCCCCTTGGGCTGGCCGGACAGGGCAGGGGCGCACCAGCCCCTTGTGGGATGGTCTGTCCCCTCCTTGGCCCATTAAGCCCATATATATGCCGAGGGTGCGCGGAACGCCTTCCGGTGACCCGATAAGTACCAATACCCTCTTAAACACTTCTGGTGTCCAAATACCATCGTCCTATATATCAATATTTAACTCTCTACCATTTTGAGACTCCTCTTCATGTTCGTGATCTCATCCGGGACTCCGAACAACATCCGGTCACCAAATCACATAACTCATATAATACTAAATCATCAACGAACGTTAAGCATGTGGATCCTACGGGTTCGAGAACTATGTAGACATGACTGAGACACCTCTCCGGTCAATAACAAATAGCAGAACCTGGATGCTCATATTAGCTCCTACATATTATACGAAGATCTTTATCGGTCAAACTATTATGACAACATACCTCATTCCCTTTGTCCATCGGTATGTTACTTGCCTGAGATTCGATCGTCGGTATCCACATACCTAGTTCAATCTCGTTATCGACAATTCTCTTTACTCCTTCCATAATACATCATCTTGTAACTAACTCATTAGTAACTTTGCCTGCAAGGCTTCTTATGATGTGCATTACCGAGAGGGCCAGAGATACCTCCCCGATACTCGGAGTGATAAATCCTAATCTCGATCTATGCTAACCCAACAAACACCTTCGGAGATACCTGTAGAGCATCTTTATAATCACCCAGTTACGTTGTGATGTTTGATAGCACACAAGGTATTCCCCGGTATCCGGGAGTTGCATAATCTCATAGTCGAAGGAATATGTACTTGACATGAAGAAAGCAATAGCAAGAAAACTGAAAGATCAATATGCTAAGCTAACGGAAGGGTCTTGTCTATCACATCATTCTCCTAATGATGTGATCCCGTTCATCAAATGACGACACATGTCTATGGTTAGGAAACTTAACCATCTTTGATTAACGAGCTAGTCTAGTAGAGGCTTACTAGGGACACTGTGTTTTGTCTATGTATCCACACATGTATTGAGTTTCCGGTTAATAAAATTCTAGCATGAATAATAAACATTTATCATGATATAAGGAAATATAAAATAACAACTTTATTATTGCCTCTAGGGCATATTTCCTTCGGTCTTCCACTTGCACAAGATTCAATAATGTAATTCACATCGCCATGTGATTTACACCAATAGTTCACATATTTATGTGATTAACACCCATAGTTCACATCGTCATGTGACCAACACCCAAAGGGTTTACTAGAGCCAATAATCTGGTTCACATCGCCATGTGATTAACACCCAAAGAGTATTAAGGTGTGATCATGTTTTGCCTATGAGAGAAGTTTAGTCAACAGGTCTGCCACATTCAGATCCGTATGTATTTCGCAAATTTGTATGTCTACAATGCTCTGCATGGAGCTACTCTAACTAAGTTCTCCCACTTTCAATACATATCTAGATTGAGACTTAGAGTCATCTAGATCAGTGTCAAAGCTTGCAACGACGTGACTCTTTACGACGAACACTTTATCACCTCCATAATCGAGAAACATTTCCTTAGTCCTCTTTAACATAACTAACGATAATTTTGACCGATGTCCAGTGATCTAGTCCTGGATCACTATTGTACCCCCTTGCCAAACTCATGGCAAGGTACACAACAGGTTTGATACACAGCATGGCATACTTTATAGAACCTATGGCTGAGTCATAGGGGATGGCTTTCATTCTCTATTTATCTTCTGCCGTGGTCGAGTTTTGAGTCTTTACTCAACTTTACACCTTGCAATACAGGCAAGGACTCCTTCTTTGACTGGTCCATTTTGAACTCCTACAAAATCTTGTCAATGTATGTACTCATCGAAAGTTTTATCAAGCGTCTTGATCTACCTCTATAGATCTTGATGCCCAATATGTAAGTAGCTTCACCGAGGTTTTTTATTGAAAAATTCTTATTCAAATATCCTTTTATGCTATCTAGAAATTCTACATCATTTCCAATCAATAATATGCCATCCACATATAATATCAGAAATGCTACAAAGCTCCCACTCACTTTCTTGTAAATACAGGCTTCACCATAAGTCTGTATAAAACCATATGCTTTGATCACCTTATCAAAGCGTATATTTCAACTCCGAGATGCTTGCACCAGTCCATAGATGCATCGCTAGAGTTTGCACACTTTGTTACCACCTTTAGGATCGACAAAAACCTTTTGGTTGTATCATATACAACTCTTCTTTAAGAAATCCATTAAGGAATGCAGTTCTGACATTCATTTGCCAGATTTCATAAAATGCGGCAATTGCAAACATGATTTGGAGAGACTTAAACATTACTACGAGTGAGAAAATCTCATCGTAGTGAACATCTTGAACTTGTCAAAAACCTTCTGCAACAAGTCGAGCTTTATAGATAGTAACACTACCATCATTGTTTGTCTTCCTCTTGAAGATCCATTTATTCTCAATGGCTTGCCGATCATTGGGAAAGTCCACCAAAGTCCACACTTTGTTCTCATACATGGATCCTATCTCATATTTCATGGCCTCAAGCCATCTGTCGGAATCTGGGCTCATTATAGCTTCTTCATAGTTTGTAGGTTTGCCATGGTCTAATAACATGACTTCCAGGATAGGATTACCATACCACTCTGGTGCGGAATGTGCTTTGTTCGACCTACGAGGTCCAGAAGTAATTTGATCCGAAGTTTCATGATCACCGTCATTAGCTTCCTCTCTAGTTGGTGTAGGCATCACTAGAACGGATTTCATTGATGTGCTACTTTCCAATTCGAGAGAAGCTACAATTACCTCATCAAGTTCTAGTTTCCTCCCACTCACTTCTTTCAAGAGAAACTCTTTCTCTAGGAAGTTTCTATTCTTGGCAACAAATATCTTGCCTTCGGATTTGTGGTATAAGGTGTACCCAATTGTTTCCTTAGGGTATCCTATGAAGCCACACTTCTCCGATTTGGGTTTGAGCTTATCAGGATGAAGCCTTTTGATATAAGTGTCGCAACCCCAAACTTTAAGAAAGGACAACTTAGGTTACTTGCCAAACCACAGTTCATACGGTGTAATCTCAACAGATTTAGACGGTGCCCTATTTAATGTGAATGCATTTGTCTTCAATGCATAACCCCAAAATGATAGTGGTAAATTGATAAGAGACATCATAGATTGCACCATATCAAATAAAGTCGGGTTACGATGTTCGGACACACCATTACGCTGTGGTGTTCTAGGTGGCGTGAGTTGTGAAACTATTCAACATTGTTTTAAATGAAGGCCAAACTCGTAACTCAAATATTCGCCTCCGCGATCAGATCGTAGAAACTTTATTTTCTTGTTACGATGATTCTCCACTTCACTCTGAAATTCTTTGAACTTTTCAAATGTTTCAGACTTGTGTTTCATTAAGTAGATATACCCATATCTGCTCAAATCATCTGCGAAGGTCAGAAAATAATGGTACACGCTGCGAGCTTCAACACACATCGGACCACGTACATTGGTATGTATTATTTCCAATAAGTCATTAGCTCGCTCCATTGTTCCGGAGAACGGAGTTTTAGTCATCTTGCCCATGAGGCATGTGATGTCGCTTGAAGCCACGTCGGTATTTCCCCAAAGAGGTAGGGATGATGCAGCACAACGGCGGTAGGTATTTCCCTCAGATATGAAACCAAGGTTATCGAACCAGTAGGAGAACCAAGCAACACAACGTAAACAACCCCTGCACACAAATAACAACACCTCACAACCCGACGTGTTAAAGGGGTTGTCAATCCGTTTCGGGTAACGACGCCAGAAACGGTGCATGGACGAGAGATAAATTTGATAGATTGAAATAATAGATTGCAAATAAAATAAAGTGCAGCAAGATATTTTTGGATTTTTGGTTTAATAGATCTGAAAATAAATGCAAGGAAAAAGTAGATCGCAAGGCAAATATATGAGAAATAAGACCCGGGGGCCGTAGGTTTCACTAGTGGCTTCTCTCGAGAAAAATAGCAAACGGTGGGTGAACAAATTACTGTTGGGCAATTGATAGAACTTCAAATAATTATGACGATATTGAGGCAATGATCATTATATAGGCATCACGTCCAAGATTAATAGACCGACTCCTGCCTGCATCTACTACTATTACTCCACACATCGACTGATATCCAGCATGCATCTAGTGTATTAAGTTCATGGAAAAACAGAGTAATGCAATAAGAACGATGACATGATGTAGACAAGATCTATCTATGTAGAGATATACCTCATCATTTTATCTTTAGTAGCAACGATACATACGTGTCGGTTCCCTTTCTGTCACTGGGATCAAGCATCGTAAGATCGAACCCACTACCGGGCACCTCTTCCCATTGCAAGATAAATAGATCAAGTTAAACCCAAATATCGGAGAAGAAATACGAGGCTACAAGCAATCATGCATATAAGAGATCAAAGAAACTCAAATAAATTTCATGGATATAAAAAGATTTGACTGATCATAAACTCGAAGTTCATCAGATCCCAACAAACACACGCCAAAGAGTTACATCATATGGATCTCCAAGAGACCATTGTTTTGAGAATTCAGTGAGAGAGAGAGGGGGGAGAGAGCCATCTAGCTACTAACTACGGACCCGAAGGTCTACAAAGAACTACTCATGCATCATCGGAGAGGCACCAATGGAGGTGGTGAACCCCATCCGAGATGGTGTCTAGATTGGATCTGGTGGTTCTGGACTCTGTGGCGGCTGGATGAATATTTCGTCGACTCTCCTAGGGTTTCTGGAATATTGGGGTATTTATAGAGCAAAGAGGAGGTCCGGGGGGCACCCGAGGTGGGCACAACCCACCAGGGTGCGCCTGGGCCTCCCGGCGCGCCCTGGTGGGTTGTCCCCTCCTTGGGACTCCCCCAAGGTGCAACCAGGGCCCAACATCTTCCTTCTGGTCCATAAAAAATCATCGTGGAGTTTCGTGGCGCTTGCACTCCGTCTGGTATTGATTTTAGGTGATGTAAAAAAATGGAGAAAACAACAACTGTGTGACACCCCAAAATTTTCGCCTTGTTTTAATAAATTAAAATTTTTCCAGGAAATTAAAACTTTTATTTTCTAGGCTCCATTTTGATTTTTGAACCATTTTCTCCCTTGTTATTATGATGTTTTTCCCCAAAGTAAAAACTTTTCAAATATGTTATTGGACCTGTTTAACCTCTCAAGAAAAACTCTTCCTTTATTAGTAGAACTAATTACATAATTAAGTTGCTTGATCTTTATTTTCTTGAAAATGGGTTTTTCAAGGTTAAATGGCCATATTTGAACTACAACCATTTGATAAATTCACTTAAAATCCCAACCAAAATTTGGAGATGTCTTGTGGTGTTTTTAAATCACTTTTATACAAAAATATCTTTTATCCTTAAAATATTTCAAGCTCTACACCCAGTTTTCTTCTCTGGTCCAGAGTGCAATTTTGCACTATAACCCTTTTAAATATTTCTTTCTAGCCTTCATCAAAATTATGGGATGTCAGTGGTAGCATGCAATTCAACTTTATGCAAAAAACCTAGTGTTGTTCTTTGAAATTTTGAGTGAATCAACCTCTTTTCCATTCTGGTCCAGTCTTGTGGTTTCTACTGCAACCCTATTTATTTTTGCTCCAGTGACCTTGTGTTTTCTCCTACTTGTAGTCAACCCTACAAAAACCCTAGGTCCAGGAGCATGCACCTATTGGACCATTTTTGGTTCATGAAATGATGCCATTTATCTCCTGTCCAGAGTTGAAGTTCTGCAAAACTTGCACTAACAAGTTTTTGCTTTTGGCAAACTAACCTCACCACCTTCTCTTTCATCTAAAGAGACCACCATCTGGAGTTTTTGACCACTCCAAGACCTGCCTAGGTGCCTATGGCATTCTGTTAAACACCTTAAGTGCATGAACAACTTTGACATGACTTTTGACATGGCACTGTGAACTTGCACCTCTGGGCAGACTAACATGTCCAATAGACTCCCAAATGCTCCTAACCTAGGTCTGCTAAATGCCAGCCTCACCCAAACTCTGTAGCATGCACTGGCATTTCGTCAAGCACGTTCCGTGCGTGCTCTAGGCGCGAGCAGAGCACGCGTTTTGCACGTGCTGCACCCGAGCCGACGCGTCGCGCCCCTGGGCTTTGCCCGCTCCGCAAAGCCACGCCACTCACTCCCCTTCTCACCGCAACACGCCAAGAGCCCTCGCCACGTTCCCGGCAGGCCAGGAACTAGCCGCCACGGCCGCCGACAGCCCCTGCTCAGTTTGGCGCCGCCCAAGCCACTCCCGTTCACCAGCTCGCCCCTGGAGCAGTGCCCGCTCATCCGCTAGCTCCTGCCGCCATCCCCAGCCTCGCCATGTTGCCCCGCAAGCTACAGAACGTCGATTCGCCAGTGAACTTATCCCCGGCCGCCGCGGAACCGACCCCGGTCGCCTATTTAAGGAGCCACGAGCTCGTCTCCGCATGCAGGCAGTCCTGAGCCATCTCCCTAGGACCCCATTGGCAGCCAATCGACCCGGGGAAGTCTCCTTCCCCATCTCCGGCAACCACAGCCGCCGCCACTGCCCCGGCCATTCCGGCGCCACCAGGGCCTCCCCCTCCCCGTTCTCTTCACCAGGAACTCTCTCTTCCTCCCGTGAACCCGTCCCCCTGCTCGATTTTGATTGAGAGCCACCGCAGCCCCAAACTCACTTTGCTCCCGAAGCCCCCTCCGCCGCGAAGCTCACCGCCGACGACTCCTTCCACCCCGTCGACCCAACGACCACCGGGAGGACCGCCCCGGTCTCGCGGATCCATCCAGACCCTCTGGAACCCGCGGGGAGCCGCCGTTCGCCGACGTTGATCGCCGTTGCCTCGCCGCCATGCGGGCTGAGGAAGAGGAGGGAGAGATGGACCGGTCAAACCTGAAAGCGTAAACCACCCCAGTACGTTTCCTCCGCTCCGAAAGCGTATTCCCCTATGAAACGTTTTCTTTTCTGTTTTATTTTAAAAACAGACTTGGACCAAATCTTTGACTGGCTATAACTTTTTAAATATAACTCCAAATGAATTGATTCTTTTTCCTACATCTCTCAAATTCTGTCTAGTTTATTTGAAGATTTATTTGAAAAAATTTCAAACAACTTTCTTGTGCTGATTTGAAATCGTGTATTAATTCCAATATTTTCAAAATAGGATTTTTGGGAGAGAAGAAAGCTTTCAAAAAGTTCTAGGATGCACCCTGCCACGACACACCTTGAAGGCAAGCATTCTGAACCCCGGAATAATATTTTTGGTGTGTTAGTTGACACGTTTATAACACCATTTTATCTCGGAGAACTTGTTATTTCATGTGATATGATCATTTTGCATGGATGCATATTAGTGATTTCCTTGCTGTTGGAAATGAATATAAATGTGATGGTAATCATCCTCATGTGCCTTGCATGCATGCCGGAAAAGGATCCGGGAAAGCCTCTGCCTAGGGTAGGCGTGAGCTTATCGCCGGTCTCCGTCAGGACGGTTATGTCTGGTATGGCATAGTAAGGTATAATGAGTGTTGATTTGTTGGTTGAAACATTTTGCTATACATGTCATGCAGGAAATTTATGAACCTCCTGAGTCGACCGCAGATCGAGTCTTGTTCCAGTAACCCCCATACTTTCCTCGTACTACCACTTGTCCCTGCCGCAGGTAGGGTACGGTTCAGTAAGTCGTCAACCCCTTTCAAGCACACACCGTACAGAGATGCCATGGTGGAAGATATCGGTTGTAGCCGGTAGACAGGCCACCTGGTCCGGGGGCATGGGTGTTTCCGGTTCGGACCGAGAGGGGAGGCCACCCCTTAGAGCGCGGGATATAAATTTGATCCCATGCTACACGAGGTTGTAGCCTCCCCACTTACAGTTTTGCTTAACAAGTGTCGTGGGTGATTACAGACACCGGTGAGTTAAGCTGGTGTGTGCAAGCTAGGTGTGTTTTCAACTAAAAGTCCGTAGACGGAATTAGTCCCGATGGACTAAAGGAATCCGTTACTAGTGGGAAAAGAGTACACTCTCTACAGAGATTAAACCTTTTCGAATATCCATGTCCATGGTTAAGGATTACAGTCTGGGATGGGTCTAGTGTCGGTCTTAGTGTCGGTCTTCGGAGGAGATACTGTTAAACCGGAACTGAGATCATGATTTGAGACTTGTGATGATTATGATTTTTGTTGTGGACTAACCCGTTATATTATTGGCATTATCGAATAACCTTGGAATGGTTATACTTCCTGGATATTCACTGTGATTATTTTATAAGCCCTTTATGTAGCGTCGCTCAGACGTCCGACTGTGGCATGCTTGTTATTTAATTTACTTATAAGCCCTTTATGTGGCGTCGCTCAGACGCCCGACTGTGGCATGCTTGTTATTTAATTTACTTATAAGCCCTTTATGTGGCGTCGCTCAGACGCCCGACTGTGGCATGCTTGTTATTTAATTTACTTATAAGCCATTTATGTGGCGTCGCACAGACGCCTGACTGCGGCATGTTTGTTATTTCATTTACTTATAAGCCCTTTCTGTGGTGCCGCTCAGATGCCCGACTGAGGCATGCTTCATATTGTTACCCTTCCGAGGTGTCGATTCAGACACCCGATTGGTACTTGTTATTTTTACACCCTGATTGTTCACCCATGATTTATTTAAGTGAGCTAATTGCGTGCATCATGAATCTTATTTCATAACTGTCGAGGTGATCATAGAATATTTTAAAGCATGATTATCTGTGGCTATATTATACCTGTGTTCTTAATGTTTGCGAGTACATTCAAAGTACTCATTGGCTTGTCCCTGGCTATTGTCTTGGCCAGATTTCTGCATGGAGAGGAGCGTTGCGACGACAGCCCCGGAAACTAAGCATCGGGGATAGCAGCTCCACGAAGATAGGAGTTAGCCTGGTCAGCTGTTCCTGTGGGAAATGGAGTCCCATACACGGATGATTCACAAACCGCTTCCGCCATCAACCACTAGAAACCAATTGTTGTACTCATAGGCCAGAATGGTCTTGTACTACATATTTTGTATTTTTGCTTGGAATTTCGATATCAAGTTGATGCCCCATCAGCTAACAGTAATCCTGGGGCTGGTGAGCACGACGGCCATTTTCTGGAAATTAATGTCCGGAAAACCGGTCGCGACAGACTGGCACTTGGCACTATGTCAATAGGTTAGTACCAAAAAATGATATAAAATGACTATAAAATGATTATAAAAGATCCAAGATTGGTAATATAACATCATGGAACAATTAAAAATTATAGATACGTTGGAGACGTATCAGCATCCCCAAGCTTAACTCCTACTCGTCCTCGAGTAGGTAAGTGATAAAAACAAAATTTTTGATGTGGAATGCTGCCTATCATGTCATATCATATTCTTTTCTTTATAGCATGAACATTTGGACTTTTTATGTGATTCAAAGCGATATTCTAGTTTTGACATAATAATTTAGATACTCAAGCATATCAACAGGAAACCATGTGTTTCAAAATATCAATGCTAAAATAAGTTAGCCCTAGCCCATCATGCTCAAACATTGATTCATTCATGAAACACACTCGAATATTAGCTACCCCAATACTTAAGTACGATCATATTGCCTCCTAGTTGGTGCTTTTTATGAGAGAAGACGGAGACTCAAATTCAAAATAAAAATTGCATAAAGTAAAAGAAAGGCCCTTCGCAGAGGGAAGTAGGGATTTGTAGACACAACAAAAAAATACATTTCCCTGATGATACGTGTTTGTCACAGTAGGTCACGTTTTCTGTCATGCATGTACATCCATGAAAAATTTATGACAGAATCAAGATAGCCATACCTGTGTTGTCGTAGAAGTGTTCCATGACATTACCAAAATTATCATCACGGAAGTGTACACTTCCATGACGGTAAATCGCGCGTCACAGAAGTGCTTTCGTCAAGGGTGACTGACACGTGGCATCCACCGTAACGGAACGCCGTTAAGCTATCGGGTCCGGTTTTGGATCCGGTAACCCGTTAACAGCCCCGACCAATTGGGATTTTCCACGACTAAAATCATCATTGGCTGGAGGAAACACGTGTCGGCTCACCGTTGGGACAGATGTCATCCACTCATTGTACCCAAAGCGCGTATGATACATCGACACGTGGCACGGCCCGACAGAGGCCCATTCCTATGAAAAGGCCGACCCGTTTGACTTGGTCAAATGGTGGCGGGCCGAGCCACGACATGCCTGTTAACGGCCTGTTCGCATATAGCCCATTTACAGCCCACTAACCCAGGGCCCGTTTACGACATATCTTAATTAGGCCCAGTATCGTCATCTGGGCCGTCCAATATAATTTCTGCCCATTTTAACTTCTGGCCCATGTATGGCCCATGATGTCTTTCGGCGCATAAGAGGCCCTTATTACTCTGAGCGCATTAACGGCCCGTGGTAAAACTGGCCCGTAATGAACAGTGTATCAATTTATACCCATTAACAGCACGTGGTGAAACTGGCCCGTACTGAACAGTGTATCACTTCATACCCATTAACGGCCCATTATTCTGTTGGGCCGTTTCCAGCCCATGTTATCTTCCGGCCTTCTCGGGGCCCATTTATTCTTGGGCTCATTTCCACATTCGTTTACTTACGACCCGTTACTGTCATTTCTGCTTGTGGGCCAAACTCAGCCCGTGGTTACAGTCGGCCGTTTGTGGCCCGTTAATACGTTGGGTCGTTTTCATAGCATCATCAAAATACGACCGATTAATGACGGCCCGCTATGGTCAGCCCATGAACGGACGATTTCAACTCTAGCCCATTTACGGCCATAATGTGGTATGTTATTGGCCAACCGATCATACGGCCCGTAGAAGGCCCATTGATGATGCGGCCCATAGAAGGACCACTGTATCTACGGCCGGTATAAGGCCCATTGTTTCTACGCCACGTAGAAGGACCATTGTTTCTACAACCCTTAGAAGGCCCATTGTTTCTACGGCCCGTAGGAGGCCCATGTTAACTACAGCCGGTGGGCATCAAAGTTCGCCACCAGTGCAAATATAGGGAACACCCTACACTATACAATTTTGTATCACACAAAAACAAATTACAACTATAAAACAAAAGGAAGGTTGGCATAAAAGTTAACAGTCTAGCAGATAAATGCACCACCAAAAGTTCAGAAGCTCAGTTCATTTGACCTGACTGTTATGTTCTGATGCAGTATTGTTCAATGGAGCACCATAACCTTCACCTTCAGTTCTCCTAGGCTCCTGAACAACATAGCAAATGTCTGATAGTCTGGTTTCAAAACCATGCATATCTTGACAACATCGAACAATGTCTCTCCTTGTTTCACAAAGGGTCTCTGTTAGGGAATGGACTTATGTCTGGAGCACAGATATAACATTGTTTTGAGCTTGCATATCTTGATCATGAGGCAGTTTGGACTAGATTGCCTTAACAACCAAGCCAGTATTACACAGGAACGTGCTTTTGGCACTGTTAGTGGACAGGTACTGAACCACTGTAGCAAGAGCTGACATTGCGGTTATAGTTGCCTCGCCACCTTCAGCAGGTGGCGGTTCCATCATTTTTTCCATAGCTTGCTGAAAACTTTTGGTTTTACATTAGTAGTACCAGAACAGAAAATATTAAGGAGGCAGCAAAACCAAACAAAATAGCTTTGTCTATATACAGAACTTATTCCCGTGAACCCATGTCAAATAATAGTTGTATTTTATTGCAAAGTACATAATAAAACCAGGTTCCAAACATATGACCATGTACCATCGCTAATGTATTGTCTATTTCTTCACATTGTATTGAGGGCTAAGGATAAAGAGACAAAGTTTATAATACGATAAGCATAGTATGACATTATTCATATCAAAAAACAACTTTGAAAAGACAAACATGCAATTGTAACGTTGTGTGGGCAAGTCCAGCACGGAACTAGATTACAGGTCAAGATCAAAGGAACATCACTCCTCTCTTTTACACCTTGTAAGGTGCAATGATACGCTAAGACAATTGTGTATAAAATTGAAAAGAGTAATAGACATTGGCTGCAAACCATGCAGTTCAAGGCACAAGTCAGAGTAAGTAGTAGTTAAAAGGCATGAGGATTAAGGACTTACAACAGCGGCTTTGACTGGTGTAGTCATGCCCTTCTTCTTGCTGGTGTGACAGTCCTTGAAGATTTCCACAACATTTGGTTCAGGTACTTTTGGTCCTCGCGGGCTTTCCTCTGCATTTGGAACAAGTAAATATAGATCTGATAATATGGTATAGCGGAAAGAGTGAAACAACAGCTAATTACAAGAGCCTCGCAGTGTGCAATATAGCTACGAGATCCTGTCGTCTGTTGGAATTTCACTTACATACGGTTGGCCTTGTTCTTTGAACAGTTCACCTACAAGAACATAGATTTGTGTGGCACATGCGTGAATAGGACTTCAACATGTGATTTGATCACATATATATAATGTACCTGATACTTCAGATTGGACCAGTGTTTAACGAGGCCTCTCCAGTCTTCATCAGATATATTTTCCCCTGGAGATGTTTGGGCAAGTTCACTATTAGCCTTGCATTCAAAGTGAGTTTTCCTCAAGTTATACCGATACTATCGCAAAGCAGACTTGAAAACATGGGTGCAAGCTTGTTTGGTTGCATCATCTTGGCTATCCAACTTGAACCTCATCTGTTGAAAATTATGGGAGCTCATTATCAGCAACCTAGAAAGTATTGGACATAGCAAGACGATATTACTAGTTTCCATACATAACCATACTTACAAATAAATGGTCGAGGAAGGTGTTGAACTGGGTTTCGTCTTTGTCATTCCTGTACTGAATGCATGTTCGGAGGATACGTACATGACACCTAACAGCAACCGCTGCCTCTGATACTATCTTGGCTGACTCTGTAACATCACGTGGCCTTTTTAAACCTGCCTCAAAACGGATCTCCATTCTTCCTCCTCTAGATTTAGTTAACCTATCGAGCATCATCCCTGATGTTTGTTTCCTCTTGCGCCCAGGTTCTAGTCCAACAACAAACATAGGAAGTGTTAGTGTACATCAAACTGTGAGACTACATATAAAGAAGCATACAATTGTAACTTGACTCCAACAACTACCTTCTTACTGTTGAAGCTCACAAAGTTCATCTGATCTTGCCAACTCATCTTGTGTCAAGAGTGCTTCGGAAGTAGGGTC
The DNA here is from genome assembly GCA_032464435.1 of Aegilops umbellulata. Lineage (NCBI taxonomy): Eukaryota > Viridiplantae > Streptophyta > Magnoliopsida > Poales > Poaceae > Aegilops > Aegilops umbellulata. Next base: position 495,390,559 of record CP136056.1, read on the forward strand.
AGGTGGCAAGGGAGCTTGGGAACATGCTGCTAGCTGAGTTGACCAACGAGTAAATCATGCAGCTGGTGGTACTGTGGAAGGTGTTGCAACAACTGGGGTTGTCTCTGCTTGTTTGGTGGCAGCTATTTGTTTCTGTTTGGTTTGTTCTGCAGCTCGTGTAGCACGGGATACCCTGTCGGTACAATTTTCTGCTGGACTTTGACCTTATATTACACCATCAGTACCAGCAGAATCTGCAGGATTGTTTCGCTTCCCTTTCCCTGTCATTCTATCTTGCTTCCTCTTTCTCCATGCCATGTTAAGTCAAGCCGACAAAAAAATGAATAACAATTTAGTTCTTCGGAACAAACGTACTTTGATGTAAGAACATGGTGTGATAGACAGAGATTGTATGTTCTAGAAATAGGAAGACGTGTCTTAGTCACAAGTATAATGTGTAAAGTAAGCAGATGAAATTCAACAAAATTAGAAGCAATACAAGCTAGACATAATACATAACATGCAACCACATATAACAGTGCCAAGTTAGAGGGAGCACCTGTGATGGTGCACTAGGGGAGACATGCTCATCACCCACATAGCTATGTTGAGTGTCTATGCATGTGTTGTCTTGGAAATCATCTTGGGGGGATGGAGGAGTAGAATATGTAGAGGCCCTCCATTTGGAAGGAGCACCTTCATCCGCTGCCTTGCTAACTTCCTTCCGCTTTATTGATTTTGAATTGTCAAGTAAAACCGACAAGAAAAAGCAATAAAATTCACTCTTCAGAACTCATCCGTGCATGATACTGACAATCACTACTTTGATGTAAGGAAAACACATGATTCCAGGATGGAATAATACGAAAAACAGGATGGCATGGCATATTCACAACTGTTTGTGTAAACTAAGCAGAAACCATTTCACCATATAAGAAGCAATGCAAGCTAGACACCACGTGAAAGATGCAACCAATATGACTTTGCCAAGTTAAAAGTGTCGCATCATAAATGGCATTTCAACAAATTAGAAGCAGCGCATACTATAAATCATATCAAAGATGCAACTAATATCACACTGCATATACTGAAGGTGTCTCGTCATATTTATTTATGCGGGATACAAAAAAACAATAGTTTTATGTGAGGACATGCTTAATAGACAGATGTACTATGTACTAAATACAGGAAGTCATGTCACATTAACAGGTATAATATATAGCACATGCAGTTTAACCAGATTGGAAGAATTACAATCTAGACACCATATGCAACATGCAACCACATATCACGCTGCCAAGTTAGAGCAAGCACCTGCGATGCTAGTGTAGGGGAAATGCGGTAATCAACTATAGAGATATGTTCACTATCTTCATCTAGCCTTGTTTTTTCTTGAGAATCATTTCGGGAGGCTGACGCTGCATTCTTTAAATGAGGAGTAATCCACTTGCCTGACTGCCTCATCATAAGTGATTGATAAGGGATACACAAGAACATTAGATTGATGTAAGAACATGGTTAATACACAGACGTACTAGTATGTAGCAAAAACAGAAAGGCATGTCATATTCAAACGTATACCGTGTAAGCTAAGTAGATGCAATTTAACCAAATTGGAAGCAATACAAGCTAGACATCCGGCTGGAGTGGTGAGCATGATCATCTATGACCTGAGAGCCTGGTGCGAGGCGGGCTGCTTCGCCACCATCGTGGCTTTTTAGTTGGCTTCCGGGTGATGCCTCTCTTTGGTAGGCTTGTCACTGGCTCGGCCAGTGCCCTGACTAGCTATTTGTCTTCTGGTGCTCACGGGATGGTGGTTCATGTAAAAAATATCTTTCCTTATCTTAATAAAGACCGACTTCGGCCTTTCGAATACAAGCTAGACACCATATGGAACATGCAACCACATATGACACCACGAAGTTAAAGCAAGCACCTAGGATGGTGGTTCATTGCGAGCGAGGTCATCAACTCCGGAGCTATGTTTACTGTCTCCATCTGCTGACACTGCACCTATTATAAGGCTGAAACGTGTCTGGCCTATCCGTGTACGACGCTGGAGCGACTTCTCTCTTTTCTTTTTTGCTTCTCTCATAGCAGAGTCTGAAATACCGTTGCATAAAAACACAATAGTGAGAGTATGGGTGAAGTTTGTGCAGAACTAGTGCACTGTAAAAGTAGCAGATAGCAGGTGGCTGAAAAATAAATGACACGAGACATATGATAGCTCTACAACATTGCATGGCAAACAAAATTTGATTCTACTCCATATGATTTTGTAATATATGAGCACAGGAAATGCAGGTACTCCTCCAGCACACCACCACATGTGGTCATATCAAGATAATAGTCGACTGAAAATAAATAGGTCAGTCGATTTTTTAATGAACCGTCAGATCTATAAGGAACGGGCAGATGGCCTTCGTCTACCTCCCGCCAGTCACTGTTGACAATCTTTCTCGAACCGCCGGCGGCCACCGGCCCAGACCCCTTCCTCCGCCGCCCCGCCCTCCCCACGACCTCACACCACCACCGTGCTTGGCAGCGCCCCCAAGCCATCCATTTAATCCCGGCCGACCTCCAGATCGGGTGCCAGAAGCTCTAGGCCCCACACGCCCCTAAGATAAATACTGAGGCGCTGCTTCCCCGGCGTAATAGGCGGACTAGCGCCTGTTACGCCGGGGAATGCTTCCGTTAATTGGGAATCAACTAACCAGGAATTGAAATTCAGGGAGGCGACGGACCTCTAGCTAAGGTGAAATAGTATATGAGGAGAAACCTTGTGCATCGCGAGTTACTAGGAACATCTAGTATAAAGAAGAAGCGGTCAACTAGTGTCTTCTGTGGGATGAATATTGTGCAAGAAGACACGTAAGATTTGCATGAATAAGGGAATAGGAGTACCATTTTCAGTTGCCAGTGTGGCCGCCTCCACATGTCGCGCCGATCTTCTTCTTTTTGCTAGGGAAACCGATGTTCTGGAGGAGGGTGCAGGCTTGGACGAACCCATGGCCAAATTGTTGACTGTGTTGTCGTGGCCATATGTCGGCGGAGGGGAAGAAGATCCGAGGCGGCGAAGGACAGCGTAGCAGGAACAGCTCTGGTGAGGTGGAGGGTGGCGAAGTTGGAGCGGCAGCGGTGAGGCGCAGGACGGCATGGTTGAACTGGCTCAGGTACAGACGGCTCTGCCTCGGCTTCAAATACTAGCCGTAGAGGGCGTTGCAGTTGAGGTTGGGGTGGACGACGACGTCGGGGTATCGGCTCCAGCGTGATGGTGGAGGGCAGCTGTTGATGGGTGGAATGGGGTGGCAGACGGAGGACGCCGGGGTTTCGCGGCTAGTGGAGAGGTAGTTTTTGCGCCCACAGAGTACGAGTGGGGAATCAGACGGGTGGGCGGGGGGAGGAGGGAGAACCATGTTTCGGTCTGGGACGCACTTGTTTTTGGCTTTTTCGAACAGAATATGAGATGCGCTTGTTTGAAATTTGGGGAAAGTACAAACTTTGCCCCCTCTTAAATTTCAGACCTACTACGGGTCGGGGGTAGGATGGTAGTCCTAGGTGTCCCAAATAGTGGGTGGGAGCGATTACGGCCGCGCGCATGTGTGCTTAGGTGGCCATTGTGTATGAATGTTTTTCGGAGGCGGTTGCGTGGCGTCTAGATGAAGCTACAAACCTACCCCAGTTTAGACCTTTGGACGTCGGGCCGGTAGGTTTCACGGGTCGGAGTTATTAGAAAAGTAACTTCCTTGCACTACCAAACATTGGTCTCATGCGGTTTTGGGCGAGTAGAGGCTCTTTTGGCGCTTCGTTCGAAATTTTGAAACACAAGCATTCACGTTTAGAGTACTCTTGAACTTTGAGGATTGACCTAAATAGACAACGTTAAAATTTGACCTTGTATGTTTGAAAACCTCATTAAATTATCTGCTTCTTTTTGAAATTTTGACGCTTGAAAATCCTATAACTATAATTATTTTGGAATGGATGAGCTAAATTAGAATCTATTTTGTACATGACTACATATGCTATTATGTACAAAATCAGAGCAAAGATTGATGCCCCCATAATTTAGGTATGATTTACAAATGCCATGATATCAAATTCAAATAATTGAATGGACTTCATGTTGAATTCGCATACAACATTCCTTTTGAATAAAGTGTGGCCAAAAAAATAATTGAATGGACTTCATGTTGAATTCATAGATGTTACATCACGTACCCCATTGATATAAAAAGCCCTCTCTTCACGTTTATTTCGTATACAACATTCCTTTTGAATAAAGTCTGGCCAAAAAATATTTTAGAATTTCTACATATATACAACATTACAAAGTTATATGGAGGAGTATGAACATTTGCATTGCCATAGGAATTACCATAATTATTAGAGGAATTACTAGGAAAAGGCCTAGGATTAAAATTACCTCTATAAGCATTGTTGTTGAAATTATTTTGAGAGATAAAATTCACATCTTTGGCATCACTATTTTGCTCAATCAAAGTAGATAAAGGCATATCATCAAAATCAATATGAGCACTTTTACTAGCAACCAATTTCATAAGAGCATCAACTTTTTCACTCGAAGAAGAAATTTCTTCAACCGAATTAACTTTTTTACTAGTAGGAGCCCTTTCGGTATGCCATTGTGAATAATTTGCCATGATATTATCAAGCAATTTGGTGGCTTCACCCAAAGTAATTTCCATAAAAGTACCACCCCGGCAGAATCTAAAAGATTACGAGAAACAAAATTCAACCCCACATAAATTTTTTGTATGATCATCCAAAGATTTAACCCATGAGTTAGGCAATTCCTTAGCATCATTTTCATCCTTTCCCAAGGTTGTGCAACATGCTCATGTTGAAGCTGCTTGAAATTCATGATCTGGGTTCTACGAGAAATATTTTTTGCAGGAGGAAAATACTTACACTACAGGAAACAGCTAATTTGCCGTCAGGGAACGTCTTTGCCGTCAGCTTTTCGTCGGGCAGACGGCAAAGAAAGGGTTTGCCGTCATCAGTAGACGACAAAGAAAAACTGTCGGTAAAATAAACTTTGCCGTCTGCGAAAAAAAACACAGACGGCAAAGAACGTACTTTGCCGTATGTAATAGAAAAAGTAGACAACAAAGATCTTTGGCGTCTGCGTTTTATATTACAGACGCTTCGCCGTCTGTAATATAAAACGCAGACGGCAAAGATCTTGCCGTCTGGAATAAAAAATGAAGACGGCAAAGAAAGAAACACACCACGCGGATCGATCACATGGATCGATGACATGGCAGGATGTCAGCCACACATCCCCTCGTGCCCAAACACACCCCGTGCCCACGCCTCACCTCACACCCCCACGTGCAGCACTCTCTCCCTTATCCTCTCCCCCGCCATGATCTCTCTCTGGTTTCTCTCCCTTATCCACACGCCGTCGCCCGTCACCAGTCACCACCTCTCCCATCGACCACCACCTCTCCCGCCAGCCCCGACCACTTCTCCCTTCGCTCCAGGCCTCGGCCCCATCCCCGGTGCCCCCAGCCATGGCCCTAGCGCGCCCGAAGCTCCACCGGCGTTCGGCCACCACCTCGCCCGCCGGCCACCACCTCGCCCGTCGGCCACCACCTCTCGCCCCGGCCCCGGCCACTTCCTCCGTCGCCCCCGGCCTCAGCCCCGTCGCCCGAAGCTCCGCAGGGATCCACCACGACATCTTCTGTTGTCCCCGTCGCCCTTCCCCCTTCGCCATGGGCATCGCCGGCCCCGTTGCCCCAGCCAGGCGAGCAGGGCGCAGGCGAGCAGGGCCATGCGGCTACGCGGCGAGCATGGGCATGTGCTGCGGGCCGGTGCTGGCAGGGCAGCCGACACAGGAGGGCCCTGCAAGCGACGCGCGGGCGGTCAGCGCTAGCAGGGCGTGGGCGAGCTGGGTCGTGCGTCTGCGCGGCGAGCATGGCCGGGCACCGGTGCAGAGGATGGTCGGGCGGCTGTGAGGTGGTGCGGCAAGGCGAGCAGGGCAAGGCAGCAGTGGATCCCCGGCCAGTAGAAGGACGGCCGGCGGTCAAGTCCCTGTTCCTGCAATGGAGAAGGACTTGATTGCTTTTATTTTTTACTTTCTAGGGTCCTTTGTGTAAATTTTCAGGACAACTTTGTATATTCTGTGTAACTCCACCTATGATGAATGAAAGGGAGCACCCCATGTCGAATCCAAAATCTACTTGAGCTTAACCTGCTGTCTTGGTTTGACGTTCATGGGTGAGATGCTCTTCTCTGACGTCATCTTTTTTAAATGAAAAACAATCTTTGCCGTATGTACTTTAGTCTAGATGACAGCAAAGAACAAGTTTTGACTTACGGCAAAGAACAGGGTTTTGCTGTCTATCATTTTTTCGACAGACGGCAAATCTGTAGTTGGCTGACGGCAAAATCTTTGCCGTCTGTCTGATGAAATGCTGACGGCAAAGTATTCTTTGTCGGCTAATCTTTGCCGTCTGCTTCCTGACGGCAAAATCTTTGCCGTCTGTATTTAGGCCATTGTCGTCTGTGATCCACAGACGGCAAATTACCTGATTCCTATAGTGTTAGTGATAAAAGCATCTTTGCACTTATTCCAAGAATTGATACTATTGCAAGGCAAAGAAGAAAACCAAATTTTTGCAGAATCACGCAAAGAAAACGGAAATAATTTCATCTTCACCACATCATTGTCCAAATCCTTTTTCTTTTGCATATCGCATAATTCCATGAAGGTATTAAGATGGGACGCGACATCCTCATTAGGAGTATTGGAAAGTTGATCTTTCATAACAAGATTCAGCAAAGCAGTATTAATATCACAAGACTCCTTACTAGTGGCGGGAGGAGCAATCAGAGTGCCAATAAAATCATTGTTGTTGGTATTTGGGAAAGAACGTAACTTGGTGTTCTCTTGAGTCATGATGACCACACAACAAGATTGCACTCAAAAATAGATCCGACAAGAAAACGGGGAACGGAAAAAGAGAGGTGAATAAAATGGCAAATTTTTGTGAAGTGGGGGAGAGGAAAATGATACGTCTCCGTCGTATCTACTTTTACAAACACTTTTTCCCTTGTTTTGTACTCTAACTTGCATGATTTGAATGGAATAACTCGGACTGGCGCTGTTTTCAGCAGAATTGCCATGGTGTTATCTTTGTGCAGAAACAAAAGTTCTCGGAATGACCTAAAACTTCACGGAGATTATTTTTGGAAATAATAAAAAACATTGGCGAAAGAATCAAGGCCAGGGGCCCACACCCTGTCCACGAGGGTGGGAGGCGCGCCCCCTGCCTAGGGCTGGAATTCGAGTCAAGTCGAGCCAGCTCGGCTCAACTCGCTAGAGCTCATTTCGTTAACGAGCTAGTTCGACTCGACTCGTTACTATAACGAGCTCAAACCCAAGATTGGCTCGACTCGTATAACTCACAAGCTGGCTCGTTTAGCTTGTTAAGCTCGTTAAAGATATAAACATAAAACTCTCAAATATGATAAAAATGATTACGTATATATTAAACATATATATCACTAAACAATTGTAATTTCCTTGTAACGCATGAGTCTCCTAGGCGGTTGGGCCTTCAACGGCTGGGCGTTGTGTTGTGCGCCTGGGACGTAGGGTGCTGAGTGGGTGATCTTTCTTTGTACTGGGACTGGCCGGTCTATTGTATCGAGCCAAACGAGTTACACGAGTACTCGTGAGATTGACTCGTTTAACTTGGTCTATAAACGATCTTAAACTAAAGCTCGGCTCGACTCATTATTCTCCGAGTTCGAGTTGATTCGAGCCTAGTCACGAGCTACTTGTTTAGCTCGCGAGCTTCGAGCTTTTTTTCCAGCCCTACCCCTGCCTCATGGGCCTCCTGGTGCTCCACCGACCCCAACTCCAACTCTATATATTCAAGTTTGGGGAGAAAAAAATCAGAGAGAAAGATTCATCGTGTTTTACGATACGGAGCCGCTGCCAAGCCCTAAACTCTCTCAGGAGGGCTGATCTAGAGTCCGTTCGGGGCTTCGGAGAGGGGAATCCATCGCCATCGTCATCATCAACCATCCTCCATCACCAATTTCATGATGCTCACCAACGTAAGTGAGTAATTCCATCCTAGGCTTGATGGACGGTGATAGTTTGGATGACATTTATCATGTAATCAAGTTAGTTTTGTTAGGATTTGATCCCTAATATCCACTATATTCTGAGATTGATGTTGCTAGGACTTTGCTATGCTTAATGCTTGTCACTAGGGCCCGTGTGCCATGATTTCAGATCTGAACCTATTATGTTTTCATGAATATATGTGAGTTCTTGATCCTATCTTGCAAGTCTATAGTCACCTACTATGTGTTATGATTCGGCAACCCCGAAGTGACAATAATTGGGACCACTCCCGGTGATGACCGTAGTTTGAGGAGTTCATGTATTCACTATGTGTTAATGCTTTGGTCCGGTACTCTATTAAAAGGAGGCCTTAATATCCCTTAGTTTCTGCTAGGACCCCGCTGCCATGGGAGGGTAGGACAAAAGATGTCATACAAGTTCTTTTCCATAAGCACGTATGACTATATTCGGAATACATGCCTACATTACAATGATGAATTGGAGCTAGTTCTGTGTCACCCTATGTGATGACTGTTACATGATGAACCGCATCCGGCATAATTCTCCATCACCGATCCAATGCCTACGAGCTTTTCGCCTATTTTTCTCCGCTTATTTACCTTTCCGTTGCTACTGTTACAATCACTACAAAACCCAAAAATATTACTTTTGCTACCGTTACTGTTACTTCCATACTACTTGCTACTAAATACTTTGCTGCAGATATTAAGTTATCCAGGAGTGGTTGAATTGACAACTCAACTGCTAATACTTGAGAACATTCTTTGGCTCCCCTTGTGTTGAATCAACAAATTTGGGTTGAATACTCTACCCTCAAAAACTGTTGCGATCTCCTATACTTGTGGGTTATTAAGACTATCTTCTGGCGCCGTTGCCGGGGAGCATAGCTCTATTCTTTGAGTCACTTGGGATTTATATCTGCTGGTCACTATGAAGAACTTGAAACACACGAAAACAAAAATTTATCCCTCAACTACGAGGGGAGGTAAGGAACTGCCATCTAGCTCTGCACTTGATTCACCTTCTATTTTGAGTAAGCTTGCGACACCTAAACCTGCTTCTGCTATTAATTCTTATATGTCGCATGTTATTGATGATGCCACTTCTGCTATCCTTGATACTTATGATGAAACTACTTCTATGGTTTACACTACTGTGCCACTTGGTGAATTTCTTGATGAACAACTGGCTAGGGCTAGAGAAAATGAAATTATTGAAACTGATAATATTGATGAAAGTGATGATGAAGATTCTCCCCCTAGATAGGAATTGCATGTTGTGCCTGAGGGCTATGTTATGGTTGAAGAAACTGCTAGAGACTTTCTTGCTTGTAATGATAGAAGTGATCTTAAGAAATTATTAGCAAAGCTGAAACGAAAATCTGTGAATGCTAGAATGAAATATGATCCTGCTTATGCTACTTCACCTATCTTTGTTACTAATAAGGATTATGAATTCTCTGTCGACCCTGATATAATTACTTTGGTTGAATCTGATCCTTTCTATGGCTATGAATCTAAAACTGTTGTGGCACATCTCACTAAATTAAATGATATAGCCACCTGTTCACTAATGATGAGAAAACTCACTATTATTATATCCTTAAGATATTTCCGTTCTCATTAAATGGTGATGCTAAGATATGGTTTAATTCTCTTGATCCTGGTTGTGTGTGTAGTCCCCAGGATATGATTTATTACTTCTCTGCTAAATATTTCCCCGCTCATAAGAAACAAGCTGCTTTAAGGGAAATATATAATTTTGTGCAAATTGAAGAAGAGAGTCTCCCACAAGCTTGGGGGAGGCTTCCCCAATTACTTAATGCTTTACCTGATCATCCTCTTAAGAAAAATTAAATACTTGATATCTTTTATAATGGACTAACCGATGCTTCCAGAGACCACCTGCATAATTGTGTTGGTTGTGTTTTCAGGGAAAGAACACCAGATGAAGCTGAAATTTTATTGAATAATATGTTGACCAATGAAAATAATTGGACACTTCCTGAGCCAACTCCTAAGCCAACTTCGAAGAAAAGGGGTATTCTATTTCTCAGTCGTGAAGATATGCAAGTGGCAATGAAATCTATGAAGGAAAAAGGTATAAAGTCTGAAGATGTTAAGAATTTACCTCTTCCTGAAGAAATACATGGTCTTAATTTACAGCCTGTTGAAGAAACACATGGTCTTGATAACCCGACACAGGTAGTAAAGGTAAATTCTCTCTATAGATTTGATGAAGGTGATATTCCTCGTTGTAAGTCTGCTAGCCAATGCTTAGGTGAGTTTGATAATTTTATTGTCAAACAAGAAAATTTCAATGCTTATGTTGGTAGAAAACTAAAACACCGTGCTTATATGATTGAACACTTGAGTGATTATATGTCTAGAGTCAAAGGTGAACTTAAACTCATTAGTAAACATGCTTCTATGGTTACCACTCAAGTAGAAAACGTACTTAAAGCTTAGAATGATTTGCTCAATGAATTGAATAGTAAGAATAATGACTTTGCTATTAGATTTGCAACTAGAGGGGGTAAAGTGACTCAGGAACCTTTGTATCCTGAGGGCCACCCTAAGAGAATTGAGCAGGATTCTTAGAGAACCAATGTAGATGCACCTAGTCCTTCTAAAAAGAAGAAAAATAAAAATGATAGAACTTTGCATGCTTCTAGTGAACCTGTTGTTGACACACCAGAGAATCCAAATGATATTTGTATTTCTGATGCTGAAACACAATCTGGTAATGAACATGAACCTAGTGATGATGTTAATGGTGATGTTCATGTTAATGCTCAACCTAGCAATGATAATGATGTAGAAATTGAACCTGTTGTTGATCTTGATAACCCACAATCAAAGAATCAACGTTATTATAAGACAGACTTTGTTTCTAGGAAACACGGTAAAGAAAGAGAACCATGGGTTCAGAAACCCATGCCTTTTCCTCCTAAACCATCCAAGAAAAAGGATGATGAGGATTTTGAGCGCTTTGCTGAAATGATTAGACCTATCTTTTTGCGTATGCGTTTGAGTGATATGCTCAAAATAAATCCTTATGCTAAGTATATGAAAGAAATTGTTACAAATAAAAGAAAGATACCGGAAGCTGAAATTTCCACCATGCTTTCTAATTATACTTTTAAGGGTGGAATACCAAAGAAGTTAGGAGATCCAGGAGTACCCACTATACCATGCTCCATTAAAAGGAATTATGTTAGAACTGCTTTATGTGATCTTGGAGCCGGTGTCAGTGTTATGCCTCTCTCTTTATATCGTAGACTTGATTTGAATAAGTTGACACCTACTGAAATATCTTTGCAAATGGCCGATAAATGAACTGCTATACCTGTCGGTATTTGTGAGGATGTGCCTGTTGTGGTTGCAAATGCTATTATTTTAACGGACTTTGTTATTCTTGATATTCCCGAGGACGATAGTATGTCTATTATTCTTGGAAGACCTTTTTTGAATACTCCAGGGGCTGTTATTGATTGCAACAAAGGCAATGTCGCTTTTCATGTTAATGGTAATGAGCGTACGATACACTTTCCGAGGAAACAACCTCAAGTCCACAGTATCAATTCTGTTGGAATAATTCCATTGATTATTTTTGGAGGTTTTGAATTTCCTCTTCCTACTGTCAAGAAGAAATATGATATTCTTATTATTGGGGACGTCCATATCCCTGTTGATGTAACATAGTGTTATTCGAAATTTCTCCGTTTTCATGCAATTCGGAATGAGTTTGTTAACAAGACCTGATCAACCTTGTTCGTGGATTCCTTTTGATGAGCATGAGCTGGATGAAGTTAGAAAGCACAACTTTCTATACCCTCCATTTACTTTCTGTTATTTAGAATGAATAAAGTAAAAATAGTATTTTCTGACAGTTTTCTGAACTATCCGTGCAATAAAAAAGTACCCCAAAAATGAAAGTTCTCCAAATGCCCCGAAATTGAAATATGTTTTTTTCTGGAATATTTGAGAATATCTCGCACTGAGAACACAGCAGGGGGAGCAAGCACCTGGCCATGAGGGTCCAGGGTGCGCCCACCCCTACAGGGCGCGCCCCCTGCCTCATGGGCCCATGCTGGCTCCCCTCCACTTATTCCAGCAACCACACACTCCTTCCTCCCAAAAAAATCACCAACCATCTCAAGCACGAGTTCTAGCTCATTTTGCTGCAATTTTCGATCTCCTTGCTCAAAGCACCTCTCACAAAACTGCTTTGGGGGATTGTTCCTTGGTATGTGACTCCTCCAATGGTCGAATTAGTTTTTGTTCTAGTGCTTTATTCATTGCAAATTTTTGCTGCCTAGGTGACCATGTTTTTGAGCTTGCATGTCAAATTTATATGGTTCCAAGTAGTTCTAATGCATGATATAGTCTCTAGGCACTTGTGGGAGTAGTTGCTATCAATTTTGTTGAGTTTGGTTCACCTTTATTTTGAAGTTACTAAAATTTTCAGAAATTTTTCAGAGGAAGAAATATGTTTAGGAAAATGTGCCAAGGTGGCCCTTCAAGGAAGCAAGGACCCAGGATCGCAATGCGTGATGCCGACGATGAACCACCAAGGGACACTCAATTGCGGGCTTGTGAATGGCCTTTAGAGGACTTCATGGATCGAGCAGGAATCAAGGAAGAATTTAATGCATATGTGTGTAACGCTGATCTTGTGAGCTTCGAGGCAGATAAGTGCCATCAGTACCACTATCTCACTGATTCCTTTGTGAGGAGGTTTGAATTCAATCGTCACGCAATTCTCAAACTGTCCTGTTTGATCTTTATGAAAATTCTTATACTATGGACTTAGAGGATTTTAATACTGCTTGCAAACTTCCACAATGGGGTAGTCCTAGTGAACCTCGCAAATCTGAATTTAGAGATTTTCTTGCTAGTATAACTGTGAGGGAATCTAGAGACATAACACAAGCTACCATAGGGAGCATTCATTTTCCTGCTATACATTATTTTGGTCTCTTCATAGGTAGGTGCATAAATGGTAAGGATGAAGCTTGTCACATGTGTGTCCCTGATCTCAGTGTTCTCAGGAGTGTTGTATTAGGAGATAAGCATTATAATTTGGGAGCCATTGTTGCACGTAGGTTGCATAATAATAGATTTAATGGAGATTTCTTTGGTGAAATTTATGCAACCCGTTTAGCTAATTTTCTTAATATACCCATTCGTGATTATAATATGGAATTTCCTCCTTCTTATCTAGATTTTAATGCCATGGTTCACCATCGGTTTTTTGAGAGGAATGAACCGCCTCTCCAATACCGACTAATCTTTGACAGGCGTCACGCCGTCAATATTGTCCTCCTTGCTCCTACTCTCTTTGACTTTCAGGCAAAGGGGAGATATGTCATAATCAAGGAGGAGGCAAATCACTACAAGCAATATGTCAACTAGTGACCTTCTGTCACTGACCTTGGAAGAAATGGTCATAGATCTATGACCATTTCAGACCAATTGGTCAAAAGCATGTTCGGGGGGCTCCAAACCATAAACCATTGCGACCATTTTGGTCAGAAAGGTCATAATTTCCTTACATGAAAGGGTCATAAAGCAAACAGCGCTAGTCCGCTGCCTTATTTCTAGTTGTTAACGACCAATATAGATGGTCATAGCCTTGTAAATTGTGGTGGGTTGCTATGACTAGGCGCCACCTCATCAGTTTTGCCTATGTGTCATGTCCATGTGGCAGTTTTTGCCCTAGGTTGTGAAGCAACCTATATTTCTGTCATTCCCAAAATTCCCAAAAAATCTCATAAATTCTTTGGATCATATCTTCGTCAAATATGTAAAAACCTTTCTTGCCTAGTTCAAAAATAATTCAAAGATATTCACTTTCCTATTCTGTTCAAAACAACAGTTTGTGAAGGAAGTACCACTTTGGCATGTCCAAATAGTATCCATTTTCTATAGTGCTTTCCTATGCCCAAATAACCATCCTTCACCAAATGCCAGCTCAATCCATTCATTATTTTGAGCCGAGCTTCAACATTCGTATTTAAGTCCAGTGTGGTAGTTTGCAAAGCAAGTACCACCTAGGCTCCTCCTTTTGAGCTCAAAAGTTGTGAAGACGGTCCTGTTAGTAACTCATCATCCGCATCCAAAACTCACGCTCATTAGCCATGTACATTTCCCGTACCGCTAATCAAACACTTGGCTACTAATTCATGTTTGAACATCGATCGGTCTCCTCGTGAGAATCTTATGTTGTAATTTTCTTCCTAGCACCTACCTGGGGAGTGTCCAACCCACTAGACATGCCTAGGCTGCCCAGAACACATGGCAACGCCACGGTCACGCGGTGACCATGCGGCGGGCATGCGAGTTTACGTGCTCTAGAGTTGGGGGCCTCGGCCACCGCCCAAACCTCGACGTATCGCCACCAAACCATGTATTTATGATTAAATAGGTATTTATGTAACTAGAAATGATTTTTGGAAAAAATAAATAGCAAACTATGAGGCAGCTGCAGTTCAAATTTGACCCCGCTTCCTACTGAATTGGTGGGAATTTGTCTCTTTCACCAGAGGTGGATCAAAACTTTTGACACCCAACCATTTTGTCAACTGTGCATTATATATGGCCTAGTGTTATATAAAATTGATTAGGTCCAATTTTGCAACAAATATATGGTAGGTCCTTCACAAAAAAACTAATTTTGGGCACTTGCAAAAATGGAAAATGAATTTTTCGTGCAAAGAAAATGAAAACTTCCTTAGGCAACATTGTTTGTCATTCCAAGATGCACCCTTGTGCACGATATGAGGTCATTTAAACAAATTATGCCATGAATGTTGCCATAAGATTGATCATTTGGCTTGACAGCCATGAACCTTCACGCGTGATAGCTCATTTCTGAGAACACTTTTTTAAAAGAATTGTCGTATTACAAGTTTATTATTTTTCCTGGAAACTTGGTCACATATAATGACACAATGCGAAGGTTTTCCAATTTTTTGATTTTTTTTGAATTTTTTATGCCCATTTCAAAATGCGGTCAAAACGGTGGGCTTGACTATTCCTAGCTAGTGGTTGAATCTTGGAATTGTTTTGGTGTTTCCCTGATTAAATAGATACTTATGTACCTAGAAATGATTTTTGTAAAAAATAAAGAGCAAACTATGAGGCAACTACAGTTCAAATTTGACCCGCTTCCAAGTGAATCGGCGGGAATTTGTCTTTTTCACCAGAGGTGGATAAAAACTTTTTACACCAAACCATTTGGTTAATTGTGCATTAAATATGGCCTAGTATTTTAGAAAAATGATTTGGTCCAATTTTGCAACAATTATTTGGTAGGTCCTTCACAAAGAAACCTCCTTCTGGGCACTCGAAAAATGGAAAATGGTTTTTCGTCCAAAGAAAATGAAAACTTCCTTAGGCAACATTGTTTGCCATTCCAATATGCACACTTGTGCACAATATGAAATCATTTGAACAAACTATGCCATGGATGTGGCCATAAGATTGATCATTTGGCTTGATAGCCATGAATCTTCACGCATGATAGCTCGTTTCTGAGAACACTTTTTTAAAATATTTGCCATATTACAAGTTTGTTATTTTTCCTAGGAACTTGGCCACATATAATGACACAATGCGAAGGTTTCCCATTTTTTGATTTTTTTTGAATTTTTTATGCCCGTTTCAAAATGCGGTTAAAACGGCGGGAATGACCGTTCCGAGCTAGTGGTTGAATCTTAGGATTTTTTTGGTGTTTCTATTATTAAATAGATACTTATGTACCTAGAAATGATTTTTAGAGAAAATAAAGAGCAAACTACAAGGCAGTTACAGTTCAAATTTGACCCGCTTCCAACTGAATCGGCGGAAATTTGTCTTTTTCATGAGAGGTGGATCAAAACTTTTTACACCCAACCATTTGGTCAATTGTGCATTAAATATGGCCTAGTATTTTAGAAAAATGATTTGGTCCAATTTTGCAACAATTATTTGGTAGACCCTTCACAAAAAAACCTCCTTTTAGGCACTCGAAAAATGGAAAATGGTTTTTTTCGTCCGAAGAAAATGAAAACTTCCTTAGGCAATATTGTTTGCCATTCCAATATGCACGCTTGTGCACAATATGAGATCATTTGAACAAATTATGCCATGAATGTGGCCATAATATTTATCATTTGGCCTGAAAGCCATTGATCTCCACACATGATAGCTCGTTTCTGAGAACAGTTTCTGAAAACAATTGTCGTATTACAAGTTTAATATTTTTCCTGGTAACTTGGTCACATATAATGACACACTGTGAAGGTTTTCCAATTTTTTGATTTTTTTGAATTTTTTATGCCCGTTTCAAAATGCGGTCAAAGCGCCGGGAATGACCGTTCCTAGCTAGTGCTTGAATCTTGGAATTATTTTGGTGTTACTCTGATTAAATAGATACTTTTGTACATAGAAATGATTTTTAGAAAAAATAAATAACAAACAATGAGGACGCTGCAGTTCAAATTTGACCCGTTTCCTCCTGAATGAGCGGAAATTTGTCTTTTTATGAGAGGTGGATCAAATTTTTTGACACCCAATAATTTGGTCAATTGTGCATTAAATATGTCCTAGTGTTTTAGAAATTTTATTTGGTACAATTTTGCAACAAATATATGATAGGTCCTTCACAAAAAAAGTCATTTTGGGCACTCAGAAAATGATTAAAAATAGCTAGAAAGATCAGAAAGGCATAGAAATTGGTCCTTATCCATAAAATGTGGTCTAACTCTAGTGAAAATTTGTGTGGTGCCATTTTGCAAAATATTTTTGATAGCTATTTCACAAAATCCCTCTATTTTTAGTACTTAGACACTTTTTTAAATCACTGGTTTTTCGAACCAATCAGGACTCTTCCCACGGATCGATGACATGGCGCCCATCCATCCATCCATCCATCTCTCCATCCCACATCCATCCATCCATCCTAGCTCAGATCTGCCGCCGCCCACATATCTACAGAAAAAATAAAAAAAGAAAAGAAAAGAAGATACCCCCACCCGCAGCCCAAACCCTAGCTCAGATCGACCCCTCCCCCCTTCGCCCCCTTTCTCCCTCGTCCCCATCTCCTCGCCGCCGCCCCCTCCCCGATCTCAATCTGCCGCCGCCCCCACCGCCACCATCGACGACCCACCGCCCCCGCCGCCCTCTACTCCACAGCCGGCGCCCCTACCCTCTCCTTCTCCCCTCTCCCTACATCCAAGATCCATTCGACCGCGGCGACCAACTCCTCCACGGCCACCGTGCCCATGGCCACCTCCTCCCGCTGGTGACCACATCCACTCCGCCTCCTGCGCCACCTCCCCTCCCTGGCTAGAGGTCCCCTCCCCTCCAAGGGCCCGCCACCGATGAAGTCCGGCAAGGCCGGCTTTGAGGGCCCGCAGGAGGCGCAACACCGCATCCGCATCACCCTCTCCTCCAAGAGCATCAAGAACCTCGAGAAGGGTGATGATGATGGGTGGATGTCATCGATCCACACCTCCTCACCCACCACATCGCCGGATCGCGACATGGGAAGGTGTCCACGAGCACCGCAGCTCCCCTCTGCATTGACTACGGCCACCAGTTCAAGTGGGGCACCCCCACATCACCGGATCCGAGCGTCTTCCCCGTCGGCCACCGCGCGCCTTCCCCCGTCGATCCGTGTCGCCCTCGCTGCTCCGACATCTCCGACCTCCCCAAGCTCGTCATCCGCACCACAGTGAGCCCCTCAGCCGGATCTGAGCTTCTTTGTTGTTAGCTGTTAGCCAAGAGATCAACTGTCCCGGTTGAAGTTCATAGCCCATAGGATTTTAGTAGTGAACTAGTGATCGATCCTACTGTCCCTTGATCTCCCCATGATTTCTCGTTGTGTTTCTGACGATTCGAGCCTTCTTGTTTGTAGGAGCTGGAGCCGCTGGTGATCAAAGATGTGCTGCGATGTAAGTTCTAGTTTTCCCCTTCGATTCCCTCTTCCATGCTTCTGCTCTGCTATTCCAGTTTTTGCCTTTTGTGTTCCCTCTTTTACTAGTACAACAGTTTATTAGTACATGTATATATGGTAGCTGAAATCCACGTTTTGATACTGACACTACTAGGAAAAGGCCTACTAATGGTGCACCAGTTTTGCCTACTAATGGCGCACTACTCGTGCGCCATTAGTATCACGCCACTAGTATTTTTTACTAATGGCGCACCACTGGTGCGCCATTAGTCAATTTTTTATTTTTTTCTTAATCTCGGGTCACTATGGCTTAATCTCAGGTCAAATCGCACTCTGTGGTCAAACTTCCCGGAAGGTCACTCATCCTCACACTACTCCAACCCGAGCACGCTTAACTTCGTAGTTCTATCCAACCCCAGCACCACCTCACTTCACAGGCACTAGTTGATATATCTATCATATCAATCCTATTAAACCTTGCTGATGTCTAGGACTTTGTTCATGTTCCTCAGTATGATGAAATTTTGAAAAAATATTTCAAACTTGCCGGTCATATTACATATCATATTTTGAAAAAAAAAATCGAAACCAATTTTTTTCTGTTACTAGTGGCGCACCTAGCAAACAGTGCGCCACTAGTAAGTTTGAATTTTTTTTCCATTTTCCCTCTAGATCTTAAAAGCCCCGTAACTTTTTTGTTGTTAGGTTTTTGGGGATTTTGAGTAGATCATTTTTCATATATAAAAGTTTTTAATCCGAGTTCGTATGCAAAAGTTATGCCCATTTTACAAATTCTAGAGAGATTTTGCAAATAAAGTCGAAATTCATATTTGTAAATTTTCCCAACAAGTAGACCACATATCACATGAGAAACTTATTTTCTTTTATTTTTTTGACATTTCCATCATTTTCTTTTATTTTTTTAAACTGAAAAGGCGGTCAGGGGGGTGCATTCGGTGGAATTTTTGGTCAAAGTTAGTAATGGCGCACCGTGGGAGTGGTGCCCCATTACTATATACACTAGTAATGCCGCACCACACCCATGGTGCGCCATTACTAATTTTGAAAAAAAGTAAAACAAATTCTGATTTTTTTTAAAAATACTTAGTAAAAAACTAGTAATGGCGCACTGTCCACTGGTGCGCCATTACTAGTTTTGAAAAAATAAATAAATAAATTTTGAAAATTTTTTTTGAAAAAAATTTACTAGTGGTGCACCGTGGATGTGGTGCGCCATTACTAGTTTAACTAGTAATGACGCACTATCCACTGGTGCGCCATTACTAGTTTTGAAAAAAAAGAAAAAAATATTGGTACTAATTGCGCACCGTGGATGTGGTGCGCCATTAGTATTTGGCACTAATGGCGCACCAACACATGGTGCGCCATTAGTGGCCACATCATCTATAGCCCTTTTCCTAGTAGTGTGATGTACAGAGCAGTAGCAGTAGTAGTTCAATTTACTAGTATATCGTGGCCCGTTATTTATGCCGTGGTCTGATTAGTTGCAACTGATGTACTGATGTGTTGGGGATTGATTCCTTGAGCTCCTTGTTTCATGTTGACATTTGCACTTGTGCGAAAAGAAAAACTGAAGCAATTGCGTGCGTTCCTTTCTACAATTAGTCTTCAAATGGACCAGTTATAACAAACGTGTCTGCTATTCTTTTTAGTGTAGTTCTCTTTACTGTGTTCCTAATGATTGTCAAGTATGAATGTGTTGCAGGAATCTTGCATACCATATTCTCATGGGTGGGTGCAGCGAGGGGCTGGGCAAGCGCGGTGCGCAGTGGATGGAGGTCATCTCATGGGAGCCCAGGGCTTTCGTCTACCACAACTTCCTAGTAATCACTGCTGCTGCCCACTCTGCCTTCCCTTCAACACCCATAATCACTGCTGCTGCCGCCATGGTTCATTTGGTCCTGCACCTGCTCATGCATGCACACTGTCCTGTGTTTGTGGGAAGCTGGTTTTGTTAGGTAGTCCATCGATGATGTATGGGTTTCTGTTTGTAATCTGCGCTGATGCCGACTCTGAAAGTTTGGTGACAAAATAATGCATCTTGAATCCTGGGAAGACTACTAATAATCTGTCATTGGAGGATATGCTACAGCAATGCAGCAATTTGAATTGATATTCACATTGAATTAATGACTTGTCTTGTTGTATGCAATTGAAACATACCCATATAAAAGAAGTCTGTTCCATGCAACAGTTTTACTGTTTTACTCAACTTGTTTTTGTAGTTACTTGATACATATTACCTCTGTCCCATAATAAACCATCAAATGTACTCCGAGGAGGGATAAACATCTTTTTTAGAACATGGGTTGAAGCAGACTGTACTTGCCTACTAAGAATATGAAAACAAGATATTCTGTTTGCTAATATGAAGATAGCATTGTGTTTAATCCAGTACCGATGATTGTTTTCATTCTCATATAAATTTGTTAAAGATGGTGATTTTGTACTAGCATATAAACTCGTTTTTGTTGTCACTTGATACATACTTAGCTTGTACTGGAAGTTGTGGGTTAATGCTGGTAATTTTGTTCTACTTGTATGCATTGGTACCCCCATCATCGAGCGCACGGATGCAATAGTGGCAAGAAGATCATGGTCGTGTGCATCATCAAGCACACCATGGCGAGCATCCACCTCCTCACAGTGGCAAGAAGAGCAGGTACCTAGTTTGTAATCGTTGTCGAAGGAGCTCCATGCTGAAGAACATAACACTTGTAGAGCTTGTAAAGTACCATGTTACTGAACTTGTGGAGCATGTAACTGTGACTTCCACTATTGTATGTTAGAGTTATTTGTATAGCTTGCTACACTTGCTGAAGAACATAACACTTGTAGAGCTTGCAAAGTGTATGTTAGAGTTATTTGTATAGCAACAACTCTGTATTGACTAGTAATATTTGTGCAGCAGCAACACTGGCTGGTAATATTTGAAGTATTTTGTGTGTTTTCTGTGCCAAATTAAATATTGTGTATTTATTTACGTTAAATTGGAAAATGAAGAATGTGACGCTGACAAAACAAGAAAAAATGGAACTGTTGAGACAAAAAGGCGATGGGCCAAAAATAAAAAGGCTGCAATGAAGGCCATGGGCCAAAAATAAAAAGGCTGCAATGTTGGGCTTGGTCTATGAAGCTGACAAAAAATTCACAGGAAAAAAATATAAATGGGTTGAATTAATGGGCTCGACCCATATAAACACCGAATTGGACCGGGCTGATTCTTGTGCCACATCAGATTGCCACGTCGGATGTCTACGTGGCATGGGGAGGCTGCTAGTGACCAAAACAAAACAGTAGGCATATTTTGGTCATAAACATCCACGACCTTCTCACAGAGAAGGTCGTTAATTTCAATTTACGACCGCCATCTTTTGACCTTCTGTTTTTTGTCAAAAAAGGTCGCAAATGAAAAACAATGACCTTTCAGTGACCAATAGTCAAGGTCAGAAGTTGACATATTTCTTGTAGTGAATGAGTATGAGAGGAGGACGAGGGCAGCTTGCCTCCAAGCTGCAGCCCACGAAGAAATAGCCGCTGCATCTCAGTACGACCCCAGCTATAACTTTGGATATCCGCCAGGCCAGCCGTGGCAATAGACCAACTTAGGACAAAGGCCTAAGCATGGGGGAGTACGTATATCTCATCGACATTACATTCATGTTCACACACTCATTGCTAGTTCTCGGTGCTCATACTTTTTCACTATAATATCCATGATAGTTTATTTTCCTTTTTATGCTTTCTTCTTGTGTGTTTGATAAACCTTAAGAAAAAACAAAAAATTAGTAGTAGCTTTTAGCTAGTTTACTTTTCATGCTGTAGTAGTAATAATTAAAAAGAAAACACAAAAAGATTTCATGTTCTTCTTTTGCTTGTTGTGAGCTTTCCTATGTAAATAGTTTTATTTCCTTTCTTTGCTTTGGGGGTCGATACGGGAAGACCATAGTGAAATGTTAAAGTGGCTCTTATATGCATTATTGTTGATTTAACCAAGAGCCCATATTGCCTTGTCTTCTCTTGTTTATTGAATGCTCGTAGATTCTAGCTTAGTCCAATGCATGTGCACTATTATTATTATTCACATCGTTCGGTCGTGCAAGTGAAAGGCAATTATGACGATATATGATGGACTGATTGAGATGAGAGAAGCTAGTATGATCTCGACCTCTCTTGTTTTTGCAAATATCATTAGTTCATCGTTCCTGATTCAGCCTATTATGAATAAACATGTTTGTAATGACAATTAGAGATTATAGTTACTTATGCCATGCTTAATTAGCTAGGAGTTTATAATGGTTTACCTTGCGTGCCGACATGCTATTAAAATGGTTGTGATGTGGTATAATAGGGTGGCATCCTCCTTTGAATGATTTAAGTGACTTGACTTGGCACATGTTCACGCATGTAGTTGAAACAAAATCAACATAGCCTTCATGATATTTATGTTCATGGTGGATTATATCCTACTCATGCTTGCACTCAATGTTTATTAATTTTAATGCATGTTCATGACGGTTGTCGCTCTCTAGTTGGTCGCTTCCCAGTCTTTTGCTAGCCTTCACTTGTACTAAGCGGGAATATTGCTTGTGCATCCAATCACTTAAACCCCAAAGTTATTCCATATGAGTCCACTATACCTTCCTATATGCGGTATCTACCTGCCGTTCCAAGTAAATTTGTATCTGCCAAACCCTAAACCTTCAAATGAAATTCTGTTTTGCATGCTCAAATAGCTCATGTACCAACTAGGGTTGTTTGTATCTTCCATGCTAGGTGGGTTATTCTCAAGAGGAATGGACTCCGCTCCTCACTCACGAGAAATTGGCTGGTCACCGGGATGCCCAGTCCCATGCTTTATGCAAATCAAATCAAAATAATTGCAAACTAAACTCCCCCGGGACTCTTGTTAGTTGGACGCACTCGTTGTTTCGAGGAAGCCATGGATTGATCCTTGTTGGTGGAGGGGGACCATAAACTTTACCATTCTATTTGGGAACCGCCTATAATGTGTGTAGCATGGAAGATATCACCATCTCTTGGTTGTTATGTTGACAATGAAAGTATCCCGCTCAAAATATTATTTATCTCTGTTTTAAAAATTGAGCTCTGGCACCTCTACAAATCCCTGCTTCCCTCTGCGAAGGGCCTATCTATTTACTTTTATGTTAAGTCATCACCCTCTTATTAAAAATCACCAGACGGAGAGCATCGCTGTCATTTGCATCCATTACTATTAATTTATATTGGGTATGACTGGATCTCCTTTATCATGAATTACAATGTTTAGTCAGTCCTTGATCTTTAAAGGTGCTCTACATTTGTGTTTTGCGGTCTCAGAAAGGGCTAGCGAGATACCATCTTGTTATATCATATCATGATTGTTTTGAGAAAGTGTCGTCATCTGAGATGTATTATTATTGCTCGCTAGTTGATTATGCCATTGGCATCTGTAAACATGAGACCTAAGTGTTATTGTGAATATGGTTAGTCATAATCTTTGCTGAAAACTTGAATGCTGGCTTTACATATTTACAACAACAAGAGCAAACAGAGTTTGCAAAAGTTTTTCTTTATCACTTTCAGTTTATCAACTTAATTGCTTGAGGACAAGCAAAGGTTTAAGCTTGGGGGAGTTGATACGTCTCCGTCGTATCTACTTTTCCGAACACTTTTGCCCTTGTTTTGGACTCTAACTTGTATGATTTGAATGGAACTAACCCGGACTGACGTTGTTTTCAGCAGAATTGCCATGATGTTATCTTTGTGCAGAAACAAAAGTTCTCGGAATAACCAGAAACTTCACGGAGATTATTTTTGGAAATAATAAAAATATTGGCGAAAGAATCAACGCCAGGGGGCCCACACCCTGTCCACGAGGGTGGGAGGCGCGCCTGCCCCCCAGGGAGCGCCCCCTGGTGCTCCGCCGACCTCAACTCCAACTCTATATATTCACATTCGGGAAGAAAAAACTCAGAGAGAAAGATTCATCGCGTTTTACGATACGGAGCCGCCGCCAAGCCCTAAGCTCTCTCGGGAGGGCTGATCTGGAGTCCATTCGGGGCTCCGGAGAAGGGAATCCGTCGCCATCGTCATCATCAACCATCCTCCATCACCAATTTCATGATGCTCACCGCCATGCGTGAGTAATTCCATCGTAGGCTTGCTGGACGGTGATGGGTTGGATGAGATTTATCATGTAATCGAGTTAGTTTTGTTAGGGTTTGATCCCTAGTATCCACTATGTTCTGAGATTGATGTTCCTATGACTTTGCTATGCTTAACGTTTGTCACTAGGGCCCGAGTGCCATGATTTCAGATCTGAACCTATTATGTTTTCATGAATATATGTGTGTCCTTGATCCTATCTTGCAAGTCTATAGTCACCTAGTATGTGTTATGAGCCGGCAACCCTGAAGTGACAATAATCGGGACCACTCCCGGTGATGACCGTAGTTTGAGGAGTTCATGTATTCACTACGTGTTAATGCTTTGGTCCGGTACTCTATTAAAAGGAGGCCTTAATATCCCTTAGTTTCCGCTAGGACCCCGCTGCCACGGAGGGTAGGGCAAAAGATGTCATGCAATTTCTTTTCAATATTGACTATATTCGGAATACATGCCTACATTACATTGATGAATTGGAGCTAGTTCTGTGTCACCCTATGTTATGAATGTTACATGATGAACCGCATCCGGCATAATTATCCATCACCGATCCAATGCCTACGAGCTTTTCACATATTGTTCTCCCCGTATTTACTTTTCCGTTGCTACTGTTACAATCACTACAAAACCCAAAAATATTACTTTTGCTATCGTTACCATTACTTCCATACTACTTGCTACTAAATACTTTGCTGCAGATATTAAGTTATCCAGGTGTGGTTGAATTGACAACTCAACTGCTAATAATTGAGAATATTCTTTGGCTCCCCTTGTGTCGAATCAATAAATTTGGGTTGAATACTCTACCCTCGAAAACTGTTGCGATCCCCTATACTTGTGGGTTATCAGAAAACAAGAGGCAAATGGAAATAATGTAAATTGCAAGGAAATGAGATTTGCGATTAGGAACCTGGTATATGTTGAAGATCCTCCCCAGCAACGGCGCCAGAAATTCCTTTTGATGTCGCTTGAAGCTACGTCCGTATTTCCCCAAAGAGGAAGGGATGATGCAGCACAACGGCGCTAGGTATTTCTCTCATAAATGAAATGAAGGTTATCGAACCAGTAGGAGAACCAAGCAACACAACATAAACAGCCCCTACACATAGATAACAAATCCTCGCAACCCGACGAGTTAAAGGGGTTGTCAATCCCTTTCGGGGTATGACGCCTCAAGATAGGCAAACAAACGTGAGATAAATTGTAGTAGATTGATAGATCGAGCGCCAAGTAAAATAAATATAAATTTAACGCAGCAAGGTATTTTTGTATTTTTGGTTTAATAGATGTGAAAACAAATGCAAGAAAAAACGATCGCTAAGGCAAATATATGAGAAAGAAGACCCGAGGGCCATAGGTTTCACTAGTGGCACTACAAGAATACCCCCTATAAAGCAACACATATTCTACAATGTTTTGCCTATACATTGTAAAATGTACCATAGATACGCATGTAAGCATTGTAGCATATGCGTTGTAGATTTGTGTAAAGCCCAATGCACTAACCCAACATCTTATCTAGCCCAGCCCAAGTTGGCTTTCACGGTTGACCTAGGTTTCCCTGTCCACGACCCCCTATTCCTCTTGAGCCCTCCCACGCCGGCCGCCGCCCCTCGTCAGTCGTTGCAACTGTTTTGCGCGGCTGCGACCTACCTCCATCCCGGCACGCCGCCCCTCACCACTCCCCTGCAGTCCTCTGTCCTGGTGTGCTGGCCCTCACCACCCCCTGTGATCCTCTATCCCGGCGCGCCGTCCCTCGTCACCACTCTTGTGCGACCCTGCATCCCGGCGCGCCGCCCCTCGTCACCGCTCCCCTACGACCAATGACGGATCCAAGGTACGGACACACGCACCAAGCCTGCCACCAAGTTTGAGATTTTTTTTACAAGCACACGCAACCGTATCACTCGTTCCACCCAGCAACAGTAGCAGCCGTGCCGGCAACTGGTGGATCCATGTTAGGTCGTGCGTGTACATCTGTACAGCCAATTTATTTTGCAGGTATAGTATACAAATATATTAATAGCTGTGTCGGTGTTGTTTGAGCAAGGAACATCACGTCAATCCATATAACCTGGGCCTCAAACTCTACTCCAACAAGCATCTCAGTTTAAAAGTATCTCCTGCAATTCCCAGTTGGTCCATCCCCACTAGCTTGATTCCCTTACGTTGAGCCCCAAAGCCTAATACAAGGTTAGTTTTCATGCTAATACGGACCATGTAGTATTGATGAGATCACGTATTATTTCACTTCACTTACCGTAATCTTACCCTGTCTTTGTTTACGTGTCTGATTTCAGGGTTGGTGTTGCTAGCTTCATCGCCTTGCTGGTACAGAAGGTCATGATTAACATCAAGCCATACACGGTGATGTTACTGAAATTACTTTACACTCCTGTTCTGGAGGAAAGGAGTTCTGCAGCCAACAGGGCCTTAATTTGCGTCTTCTTGTGCTGCAGTTCTGAAATATGCCAGCCAATCTCAGGCTCGGAAACTTATTGAAGACACCGCTTCCCTGCATTTAGGTGAAAAACTTCTGAGTTATCTGGTGCAGTTCTTATTAAATCCTACTTAGCAATGCAGCAGTTGTTATTAGTGGATACAATGAAGTGGTTATCCCTGTAATTTTTTCTTCAAGGTATGTGTCTGTCGGGGCGGACGGGCGTCCCCCCGCGAGCACCTATGGGGCCGGAGCCCCTTTCGTTGTCCGGTGAGGGGGGGCGGAGGGAGCACAGAGAGCAGATCGAGGCGGGCACACGGGCGGTTTACCCAGGTTCGGGCCGCGGTGGACGCGTAAAACCCTACTCCTGCTTAGTTGTATTGAACTGGGGAGCTCGGGAGCTTGGGGAGCTAGCTGCACCGAGCGTATGGCCGTCTGGATGCCGAACCTCCGAACCCCGGACCCTTGCGGAACCCCCCCTACGTTGCACACGGGCCTCCTTTTATAGCGCAAAGGGGTCACCGACAGGTGTCAACGTAAGAGAAAGGGGTAAAAGTGTAAAAGGGGTGGTAGCTGTAATAGTGCGGGAACGGTGGCGCTACAGTGCGGCACAGTGTTATCATACCTACTTCTGACGGTAGGGGACAAAGGCATTAAATGCCCGTCACGGTCGCCCGGACAGCACCGAGGCGGACCGTTAGGTGCGCCACCGTTCGCCACGATGGCGGCTGCATGCCACCGCATGCCTCAGGCTGCGCGGTGCCTCGCCACGTGCCCTCGGGGGAAGCCCCGGAGCGACGCGTGGCGGGCGAGCTGGAGCGCAGTCTTGAGGTGGCGATCTTGCCGCGGCAAGTGGCTTGCCGCGGGGGTCGTCTTCCTGTGCCTGATAGCGTGCCAGCTATCAGGCCTTGCCGGGGCGCTTGGCGCGCCACGGCTGGCTTCTCTTGTGGCGCCTGGGTTCGGCCTTCCCGACAAGCTCCTCTTGTCGGGGGCTCGATCTTCTGTCTCGTTATACTTTGTTCTTGGATGGCCTTGCATGGGCTCAGTCGTCCCGGCAAGCTCCTCTTGCCGGGGTCTTGTCTTCTTGGCCCGGCAAGCTCCTCTTGCCGGGGGCCTTGTCTTCTTGGCCCGGCAAGCTCCTCTTGCCGGGGGCCTTGTCTTGGATGCTTGGTCTTCTCTTGGTGCTTCCGGGGCGGGCCTTGCCGCATGGTGCTACGACTGCCCGTGCACAAGTCTGGGGTACTAAGGTACCCCTACTTTAGTACACCGACAGGAGCCCCCGGGCCTGGGCCACACATGGTGCCGAGCGTTGTTGGGCCAGGCCCTAACGGTGCACGGGCACGCATGGCCTTGGTCGCGCTGCTCCTTAACTCCGCATCCGCCGCGCCTTCCCCAGGTGGCGCGCGCTTTACCGCGGCGTCGTGGGGGCGGGGCGCGCGGGGCGAGCGTGACGTGGGTGGCGTGCGCGGGGCTGAACCGCCACCAGTCCCTCACCGACGAGGACGTCGCGCCCAGCGCCAAGCTCACTTCCTTCTTCCAGGGGGTGGTGCAGGCGCTCCAGCACCTCCGAACGTCGCTCCCGAAGGAGCGGGCCGATGAGATGCGGGAGGCCATCTCCGGGGCCCTCGAGAGGGTGCTGGTGAAGATTGTTTTCCGCAATCCCGACATCAGGCTTACCAACGTCCTCAGGCCCTTGCCGGAGAACGTAGACCTGACGGGGATCCGGGCCCTCATTGCCCCTATCGTCAAGAAGGCGGCCGGGGTCAAGAGGATCGAGGGCGACCGCGTAGATTAGGCCGCCTGCCCCTTTCTTTTATCTCCCTTTCCCTGCCGCTGTTAAATATGCCACGGAAACGGCTGGTTAGGGCAGCAGTAAGGCATTTTGTAACATAACTTTTCATCTTAGGCTATGCATCGCACTGTTATCCCCTCTACTCGACCGGCGCCTTGCTTGTTTCCGCCCTACGCTTTCGGGGACTTGCCGGCGTAGGCCTCCGCCTTGCCACGGGTGCCGAGTGCGGGACGTCAGCGACCCGCTGGCGGGGCTGCCACCGGCAAGAAACCTCGCCGCGGCTGGTTGCCGCTCACTCAGATTGTTGAGCAGGCTCGAGGCAAAGTAAACGGTGCGACTGCGGTCGCAGCACGCTTAGGGTGCCGGGCGAGCTCGAAACAAAGTGAGGACGCTACTCGGGGTGTAGCACACTCGAGTCGTTGAGCGGACTCGAAACGAAACGAGGGCGCAACCAGTCTCGTGCCGGTCCTTCCGCGCTCAGGCCTCTCAACCCAGGCTCGGTCGTTCGAGGGAGATAACTCTTAAAAATTAAAGGAGCAATTGCTCGAGCTCCGGCAACTTATCTTTTCTTATTGCTTGCCGCCCGGTGGGGTAAAACCTCCTTGGGCAGCATCCAGCCCATCCTGGGGGTAGGTGAGGGGGCAGGGCCTCACGACCCTCCGGAGCTAGGCGTAGCTATGCTTGGGGATCCGCGCCCCTCTCTGCGCCAAGGATCACATGCAACTGCGGCAAGACTTGGGCAGAGGGGATGGTTGGCGGAAACAGGTTCCGGCTACCGCGCTGGAAAGACTTCTTCCCACGGTCGGCGTCAACTCGTTCGGCACCCCGGCGGGCGAGGCGCGCCGGGGGAACGAGGTCGCCTTTCTCGTGACTTCTGGCGCTAACTTCTGCGGCCGTGAGAGCGGCGCAGAGTTCGCTGGAGGCGAATCGTTCGCCCAGCGGCCAGAAGGCGGGCCTCCTCAAGGAGCAGCTGCTTCTTGCCCAGTCTCGGCGCGAGTGGATACTCGAGGAGGGCCGCGCACGAGCCCGTGGGAAGGAATGCCAAAGCTCGTCGGGAACCCCCGCTTCAACTGGACAGATCCTCGGATCCGCAGGAGCGGACTGTTCCTCGGCGTTCAGATTGCTGGTCTGCTCGTCGGAGCAAGGCTCACCGGGGACACCTGCTTCGACTGGACGGATCCTCGGATCCGCAGGAGCGGGCTGTCCCTCGGCGTCTCGCCCCCTACCTGGCGCGCCAAAGATGTCGGGGCGGACGGGCGTCCCCCCGCGAGCACCTATGGGGCCGGAGCCCCTTTCGTTGTCCGGCGAGGGGGGCGGAGGGAGCGCGGAGAGCAGATCGAAGCGGGCACACGGGCGGTTTACCCAGGTTCGGGCCGCGGTGGACGCGTAAAACCCTACTCCTGCTTAGTTGTATTGAACTGGGGAGCTCGGGAGCTTGGGGAGCTAGCTGCACTGAGCGTACGGCCGTCTGGATGCCGAACCTCCGAACCCCGGACCCTTGCGGAACCCCCCCTACGTTGCACACGGGCCTCCTTTTATAGCGCAAAGGGGTCACCGACAGGTGTCAACGTAAGAGAAAGGGGTAAAAGTGTAAAAGGGGTGGTAGCTGTAATAGTGCGGGAACGGTGGCGCTACAGTGCGGCACAGTGTTATCATACCTACTTCTGACGGTAGGGGACAAAGGCATTAAATGCCCGTCACGGTCGCCCGGACAGCACCGAGGCGGACCGTTAGGTGCGCCACCGTTCGCCACGATGGCGGCTGCATGCCACCGCATGCCTCAGGCTGCGCGGTGCCTCGCCACGTGCCCTCGGGGGAAGCCCCGGAGCGACGCGTGGCGGGCGAGCTGGAGCGCAGTCTTGAGGTGGCGATCTTGCCGCGGCAAGTGGCTTGCCGCGGGGGTCGTCTTCCTGTGCCTGATAGCGTGCCAGCTATCAGGCCTTGCCGGGGCGCTTGGCGCGCCACGGCTGGCTTCTCTTGTGGCGCCTGGGTTCGGCCTTCCCGACAAGCTCCTCTTGTCGGGGGCTCGATCTTCTGTCTCGTTATACTTTGTTCTTGGATGGCCTTGCATGGGCTCAGTCGTCCCGGCAAGCTCCTCTTGCCGGGGTCTTGTCTTCTTGGCCCGGCAAGCTCCTCTTGCCGGGGGCCTTGTCTTCTTGGCCCGGCAAGCTCCTCTTGCCGGGGGCCTTGTCTTGGATGCTTGGTCTTCTCTTGGCGCTTCCGGGGCGGGCCTTGCCGCAGGGTGCTACGACTGCCCGTGCACAAGTCTGGGGTACTAAGGTACCCCTACTTTAGTACACCGACAGTGTCACTACAACACTTAGTGAATTATCTGACTTCTACGAACGAGACTCCTAATCCATCTAAGCACTGGCAAATATTCTCCAGGGTGGCAAAGCGTTGATGAATATGGTGTCCGCAAAAGGTTTATGGTCCTGTTTGACAGTAGGTTTTATTGTTGTTCGTCTTCATGCTCTTTGATTCAAGCAGTCTTCTCGATTATTGGAGAACACAAGTATTAAGTCCTGCTTGCACTTATGATGTGGGATGAAGGTTTTGTGTGTAGCTCTGACCAAACTACAACCCCTCCAAAGTCAGATGCTGGCGTTTAAGTTCGTTATTCATCAGCTTTAATGCCAAGTATTCATCAGTTTTATGTATCCAATCCGGTCAACTAAGTTCCAAGTCTTTTCATCAGGTGAATGGCAAGGGATGTTGGGGTTCAGATGATTTACATATAGATAAAAACTCAAATTTTCCTCCCGTAGCAGTTACTTCCATGTACTTCTAGAATTATGAATATCATATAATTAGTTGATCAGGCAGTACTATTTTTAAATACAATCTACTGTATAAAGTACTTATTAACTGAATTTAATCTACTTCCTCTGATTTATGTCAATGAAAAAATGTTTAAAGATGGTGCTACATATGTGTTCGTTGGTGATGGACCTCAACAATCTGGCGTTTCCAACATGTTGGTGTCTGATCAAGGTACAAGCAAAATTTTGATTGCCTTGTTTCAGCAGCCTCACTTAGGACTGTTATCCTTTCATCTTCCATATGGAGGGACTATAATACTAGTATTTATGAAGCTTTTTCATAATTACTTTATGAGTTCTTTCATTTTGATCACATATAACTTTCATTTTCTCTAATAGGCAGGAGCTAAAGTATTCTTGAAGAGCCTACAAAATCATAACGGAGATGCAGTTCTTGCTACAGTTGTAAGTTGTGATCCTAAATTTAAACTTGATGGTGCTGAACTTACAAATGAATAATGGGAAGTGCATGTCGATACGACACTTGTGGAAACCTAAGTCTTGGTACGAAGTCGCAAAAACTGCAATATTCTTGGTAATGCGGAAAAAACAAAGATTGCACGGCCTTCAACCTTTGTACGTGACTAATAACTTACCTCTATCACAACTTGCAACATGTCAATGCATTATGTGTTAACAGCTCATTCTTTTTGTTTGTAGGTTCAAAGGATAAATGGATGATATGGGTATGTGGCAAGTACACTGCAATGATGATGTTCCTGTTCCTGATGATGATGATGAATGTTTTCAGTTTTAGTTTAGTTGTAGGGATGTTCCTGTTAGATGATGTTCCTTGTTCAAGTGTTTAGTTGTAGTGATGTTGTTGCATGCTTTCAGTGCAAGTTTTGTTGTCAAGAAATTATGTAGATTATGCATCACATTTGGATAATGTTCCTCCTGTAATATGCACTCTTGTAATCCAACGGTTTTATCTAATATATATATATATATATATATATATATATATATATATATATATATATATATATATATATATGATTTATTCCTCCTGATAGTATATTCTCTTGTTTATTGTTCACTTGAAATACATAATTATCAAGACTATGTGGAGCATTAATTTAATTGCAGGCAATATATATAAAACAACATTATTCATATCATATATGTACCAAGACTTGAAGGGGTGCAAATTCTCCTTTGCCGAGCAATGGCATTTTGATTCTTATACGTTATGTACCAACGCATAGAAGTGTTGCATAACTCTGTTTTATGTGTTGCATTCTT
The DNA here is from genome assembly GCA_032464435.1 of Aegilops umbellulata. Lineage (NCBI taxonomy): Eukaryota > Viridiplantae > Streptophyta > Magnoliopsida > Poales > Poaceae > Aegilops > Aegilops umbellulata. Next base: position 495,423,093 of record CP136056.1, read on the forward strand.
GCAACGGTCTCTTTTACCAACGATGGTATAATCGTTGCAATTTGCGCTAGCAACACTGGATAAGGCTACGGATCCCAAACCGTTGGTAAAGACACTAACAACGCATATATGGACATTTAGATACGGAAAAAAGCGTTGTTGTAGAGGGGGTCCTGTTGTAGTGTGGCTTCTCTCGAGAAAAAAAGCAAACGGTGGGTAAACAAATTAGTGTTGGGCAATTGATAGAACTTCAAATAATTATGACGATATCAAGGCAATGATCATTATATAGGCATCACATCCAAGATTAGTAGACCGACTCCTGCCTGCATCTACTACTATTACTCCACACATCGACCGCTATCCAGCATGCATCTAGTGTATAAAGTTCATGGAAAAATCGAGTAATGCAATAAGAACGATGACATTATGTAGACAAGATCTATCTATGTAGAGATAGACCCCATCGTTTTATCCTACGTGTCAGTTCCCTTTCTATCACTGGGATCAAGCACTATAAGATCGAACCCACTACAAAGCACCTCTTCCCATTGCAAGATAAATAGATCATTCGCCAAACAAAACCCAAATATCGAACAAGAAATACGAGGCTATAAGAGATCATGCATATAATAGATAAAAGAAACTCAAATAACTTTCATGGATATAAAAAGATATAACTCATGATAAACTCGAAGTTCACTAGATTCTAACAAACACACCGCAAAAGAGTTATATCATATGGACCTCCAAGGGACCATTGTATTAAGAATTCAGCCAGAGAGAGAAAGCCATCTACCTACTAACTACGGACCCGAAGGTTTACAAAAAACTACTCACACATCATCGGAGAGGCACCAATGGAGGTGGTGAACCCCACCTGAGATGATGTCTAGATTGGATCTGGTAGTTTTGGACTCTGCGGCGTCTGGATGAATATTTTGTCTGTTATTCTAGGGTTTCTGGAATATTGGGGCATTTATAGAGCAAAGAGGCCGTCCGAGGGGCACCTGTGGTGGGCACAACCCACCAGGGCGCGCCTGGGACTCCTGGCGCGCCCTGGTGGGTTGTGCCTCCCTCGGGTCACCCCCGAGGTGCAGCCAGGGCCCATTGTGTTCCTTCTGGCCCATAGAAAATCATCATGGAGTTTCGTGGTATTTGGACTACGTCTGATATTGATTTCCTACGATGTAAAAAATATGAAAAAAAAACAGCAACTGGCACTTGGCACTATGTCAATATGTTAGTACCAAAAAATGATATAAAATGACTATAAAATGATTATAAAACATCCAAGATTTATAATATAACAACATGGAACAATAAAAAATTATTGATACATTGGAGACGTATCATGGCGCAAGTTTTATTACAAGCCTCTTACAAACCGGAGCTTCTCTCAAAGAAGCCTCGTTGTTCCGATAGGGAAAGGTGTCCTCTTGTGGGCGAAACTTAATCAGTGCCTCTTTTCGCCTTGTATTTTCTTCTACGAGCAACATGGAACGACAAGATATCCATGCTGAAATTTAAACTTATTCAGGGTTCGTTTGGCCTTTTTATACACTAATTGAGTTTCCTAGGCATTTAATGTCCATAAATCAAATATGAACTTCAAATACATGCTCCAGTTCACCAAATTGGCTAGAAAAATTATACATGTGTCCTTGGGTGCATGTTTAGGTCCCATTCCAGGAATGGGAACGAATTACAACCGTACCGGTGTTCTGGCTCATCCTCAAACATTTGGAATCTCGGTTTTTAAATCCACATAAATCCTAAACTCACCAGAAAGTCATCAAAGGTGGCATGGTGTCACGTCATGGCACATATATGTTGTGGTAAAAACATTATCCAATTTGGGCCAAGCTTTATTACAAACCTCTTGCAAACCGGAGCTTCTCCCAAGAAGCCTCGTGGTTCCGATAGGGAAACGTGTTCCCCTTGTGGGAAAAACGTAATCACAGCCTCTTTTCACCTTGTATTTCCTTCTACGGGCAACATGGAACGACAGGGTAACCGTGCTGAAATTTAAACTTATTCACAGTTTGTTTAGCCTTTTTATACACTTATATAATTGAGTTTCCTCAGCATTTATTGTCCATAATTCAAATCTAAACTACAAATACATGCTCCAGTTCACCAAAATGGCTACAAAAATTATACATGTGTCCTTGGGTGCATGTTTAGGTCACATGCCAAGACTGGGAACGAATTACAATCGTACCGGCGTCCTGGCTCGTCCTCAAACATTTCGAGTCTCAGTTTTTAAATCCACATAAATCCAAAACTCACCAGAAAGTCATCAAAGGTGGCAAGGTGTCACATCATGGCACATATATGTCGTGGTAAAAACATTGCCAATTTGGGACAAGCTTTATTACAAACCTCTTATAAACCGGAGCCCGTCGCAAGAACCCTCGTGGTTTCGATAGGGAAACGTGTACCCTTGTGGGCCAAATGATAATTGCTCCCTCTTCTAGCCTCGTATTTTCTTCTACACGCAACACGGAACAATGGGAGATTCGCGCTGAACTTTGAAATTATTCAGGGTTTGTTTGACCTTTCTTATTCATTAATTGAGTTTTCTAGGCATTTAATGTCCATAATTCAAATCCGAACTAGAAATACATGCTCCAGTGCACCAAAATGGCTAGAAAAACGTGCATGTGTCCTTGGGGTGCATGTTTAGGTCCCATGGAACGAATGCGAATGAATTCAACCGTCTCGGCGTCCTGGCTTGGCCACCAAACATTGCGAATCTCGAATTTTAAATCTTTGTAAATCCAGAACTCACCAGGAAATCATGAAACTTGGCATGGTATCACTACATGGTACATATAATTGTCCAATTTGGGCGAAGCTATATTACAATTCTCTTACAAACCGGAGCCTATCGCAACACTCATGGTTCCGGTAGGGAAACATGCCCCTCTTGTGGGCAAAACAATAATCACTGCCTCTTCTTGTCTTGAACTTTGTTTTCTACACGCAACATAGAATAACAGGAGTGTCCTACTAAAATTTGAAGCTGTCCAGGGTTCATTTGGCCATTGTATATATTAATTAAGTTTTCTAGGCATTTAATGTAGTGCATAATTCAAAATTGAACTACAAGCACATGGTCCAGTGAAGCAAAATGGGTGGGAAATCGTACATGTGTCATTTGGTGCATGTTTAGGTCATATTTAAGGAATGGGAATGAATTACAAACTTCTTGTCATCCTAAAACATTGACAATCTTGGTTATTAAATCCCAGTAAATCAAAAACCCACCCAAAAAACATGAAAATTGGCATGGTTTCATGACATGGCACATGTATGCCATGGTAAAAAAATCGTCCAGTTTGAGACAAGGCGCACACATTAATTGCCAACGAAGTCCTTTTTGAAACGAATAGCTGACACGTTAATGTCACAAACTGTTTTATTATATGAACCGTGTCAAAATTTAACCATACTCGGTGGCGTGCGTGTAGTTGTTTGATTTGACAGGACGAGCGCGAGAAGTCCGCCATGCAGGCTCGACGGGGCGCGTGCGAGCAGTCCGCCGCGCAGGCTCTTCGGGACGCGTGCATCTTGTCTACCTCGCAGGCTTGACGGGACACGTGTGAGCAACAAGGCCGCCCATGCTCACCGGGAAGCAAGATCTTTGACCTCCATGCACCAACCACCGCCCGCCTCGCTCACAACTTCTCCACTAATGGGTTAGTTAAAGCACCTGGATGGAGGGTGTTTGCTTGTGATCCCATGGCAGCATTTGCTTTGTTCATGTTTTTTACTCGTATTCCGGCCTAATTTAAATTGCCACATAGGGCAACGGATAATACGACGACAAATAAAACGGCAACAAATAATACAACGACAAATTTACAATGGCGTAGATAATAATTGTCTTACATATTCCGGATAATTTAAAATGCCACATGCGGCAAAGCCCGGAAGACACGGGGCAAGATAAGAAGGAAATTGCAGACAACGATCTGGGTCGCTACTATCTGTACTCGTCGATGGATCGCCGAGCGACGACATCCTCCAGCTCCTTCTTCAATTCCTCACGACTTTGCTTGAAAGCAGCCACGGATTCCTCCACCTCCTGCTCACGCTCGATCCGGAGCTTCCTCAAGTCACCCATCAGTTCTTCGACGATCGCTGTCAGCGTCATCCCCGATGCATTGCTCTGCTCATGCAGCATCTTCCAGCCGGCGGCCTCCTCCTCCTTCTCAGTGATCGCCTTGAGGAGCTTTGCATTGTCACCCATGAGTTGCTTGACGAGGCCGGTCGCCTTGTCAACCGAGGCATCGCTGATCTTGAGCAGCTTCATCAAGCCGTCAACTAGCTCCTGCTGCTTAATAATGCCAGTGAGAATGCCATCATCGCCGGCCAAGGACTTCAGGAACGCCAGCTCGTCGCGATGGCTCACATGGCGCTTGTGAGAGCCCTCGCGTGCCCTTGAGAGCTTGTTCGAGGGCTCCGTGGCGCACCGGGACATCTCTGTTGCGGCTGTGGCTTTGCTATGGGACCTCTCTAGTGCTTCTGCGGTCTTCGTATTTGCTGCCTTATTATATGTCCAGACGAAACTCCTCCTACCGGTCATGGTAGAACGACTTGACAGGAAAGACCAGTTTTGTGGTTCATGAGGTGAGGAACTATGAAGTAATTTTCAAGTGGGTAGTTTTTATAGTCTGGTGCTAAGTGTGAACACATATTACTTTCATAGGTGTGAACAGATTTGCAATTACTTATTACGTTGTAATCTGCAATGTGACGAGAAAGAAGGTCAAAATTTATTTATGGCAGAAGGTTGACCACGTGGTTGCTCCCTGTTGAGGCGGCCGCAGCGCACTCTGCTCGCGTCCATCCGCACACTTTGCTCGCCATTGAGGCGGTCGCGGCGCTCTCCGCTCTGGTGTCCCTCCGCACGCTCTGCTCGCCATTCAGGAAAATTTTCAATGGAAACAGTTAATAATTGTCTTACATATTCAGGATAATATAAAAAGACACATGCGGGAAGGCCCAGAACACTCATGACCTACATATTCATACAATTATAATAAAATGTAGGCTAAAAGGCTAAGCTGACGGCCTTCTGAGAAAGGTCTTCTCAGACTCCATGATCAGCATAGCACCCTTGCAGCCGTTCACTCCAAGTGTCCCGACCCGCCTCCGCCTACGAAGCTGCTGGCACTGGGAGGCTCTTGGGGCTGCTGGACCTCTTCTAGAAGAGCCTGACAGCATGCAATCGCGCGCATGATATCTCCACGGAACCGCTCCATTTCCATGTCTCTTGCTCCCCGACCTGCTCCGGCTCATTCTCCTCGCTGAAGATGTAACGCAGGCAGGCGTCGACGTCAAAGCTTTTGTTGTTGCCTGGCATGCTTGGAATAACTAATGGTAGATGGGTGAGGACTAGATATGCCCAGAGTGTCGCGACAGTGCATTGCCGCCTGGGTTATATGCAGCAAGCCATTAGCTGGTGGTGGGAAACCGATGAGGGAAGAGGAGTGGATTTTACAATTCACCCATGTGGAGTGTGGAAGCATTCGCTGGAGCGCGGGAAGACTAAGTGGAGCACACACACAACCCGAATACCGTATCCGGTGCCACGTGTTATTTATCACACATGTGTTAACATAAGGAGACGTATGTGAAACTTACTAATCATCGCACACGAGTGCTCGCAGACGCATCGTGTGCGATACACCTAGCCACCGCAAGCAACTAGTTTGCATTTTTCAAAGTATTTTGTACACACAGAATCACACACGAACTAACTGTATTAACCGTCTATGTTGTAATTTCTCATCACAAACAGTTCATCCAAGTCGGCTGTTTGCCACTTATCACACACATATTTTTAAGTTGAACCATTTATGTTGTGTTCCCTAAGCAAAAATAGTTCGTCCAAGTGAATCGTATGCCGTATATCTCACACACCTTGATCTGGCTAACCGTTTCTGTTGCACTCCCTAATAGCAAACAGTTCATCGGAGCAAACTGTATGCCGTATATCGCACACACATTGATATGCCTGGCTGTTTCTATTGTTATTTCTCATCGCAAACAGTTCGAATGGATTAACCATGTGCCCTGCACTGCATATGCAAATAAAATCTGAACTGTGTTTGATGGCTCCACCATTGCAAACGTTTTGCACCTTTTTTGACGGTTTTTTACATCCCCGTTTGCGATTAATGCATCACACACATTTTTTTCAAAGGGTCTCTGATCATAGTGTCGCGTTAGCAGCATCCTGCAGTAGTGTCCTTTCACACACAATATTTTGTTGATCTTGTTATAAAGAGATATTTACCATTGTGATCTCTTTATTTCTTAGAGCAAGTACCACATGGTGAATTATGTAGGCTATACAAGTTGACACATTATATTTGTGAGTCGGAAGAGTGCATAGGAGAGAGAAGACGAGAGAGAATATGAGTAGGTTGTAAACCTACACTTTGTGAGAGAAGAAGGTGAGTATTATGTGGATGGGGCATTGAAAGGTCAAGGTTTACCAGCTAGATGGGATGAATAGGAGATTCTTAGATTTATTCCCAAAAGGTAAAGGAGGAGGCGGGTATGAAGAACTAGAACTACATCTATGCAGCAACTAGATCATAAACCAACATATATCAAGAACAAGCATGAATAAGTTCTTGGCCACTACTCTACGTCTTCGTTTGAAGAGGTTGAGCACGATGCTCCAAAGTCACTTAGACTTCACCTTTTTATCCTTGAGGTAAGTTCACATAGAAATCAACCAATCACTCTAGGTGGATCTTGAGGTGATCCTTGGATCCATACAAACTTGGTCGAAGAAGATCCTCATGATGTATGTTCTAAAATAACTCCTACCCGTCTAGGAAATGGAAAATCTCCAAGATTAACAAGTAAAATCTCTTGGCTCGAAAATGTTCTTGCTTGATGCTCAATCACAACTCAACTACTCTCTCGAAGATTACACTTTTAATATGTGGCTCCATGACACGGAGGAGTGGGAACACAAAGTATGAGAGTGAAATAAATGCATTAAGTTTCCACCCAAACAAGCAAGGCATAGCCTACTATTTATAGGTATGCTCCGAAAACTAGCTGTTATTCTTTTGGATTCCCAACTCAGCAGCACCGAGACACTGGCCAACAACTCCAAGTCATTCAGCTAGTAGTCAACACTAAGTACTAGGTGCACAATAGAACATGAGATTGCAATAGAAGAAATTCCCAGTGTTTTTAGCTGAACACAACTTGTGAAGATCCAGAAACACCTAGGAGACCCCAATGATTAAGTTCCCTAAATAAAAATGTAGAAGTAAGGGCGGTGACCCATATTTCACAACCAAAGACTCTGAACTTGGTAACTATATCTTGAGCACTCAGCCATGCTGAATACTAATTAATACACATTCAAGAGATGTCACCCTCGATGACCCCGATCTCAAAACCAATGTAACCGAACGTAGCTAATGCATCTCAAAGAGATTTCAAAGGAGAAATTGCGTATTTTGTTGGGTTCTATCTGAGAATCAGCAAGTTTCGTTGTCTAACCACGATATCCAACCCATCTTAATTGTACATTTTGCCCTATACTCAAAGTGACTCACTGAGACACTATGAACTATAAACTCCACCAAGTCTTCAGGCAAAAAGCATGTCTTTAACATTTTTAGGGGTCAAAATCCATTGGTTAGACAAATCTCTTATGGGACTACACATGCGTGCATACTCATCAAGCACAATAATACCCCCTTAAATGTTTTCCATTAATCATACAAAAGCCACTAGGGGGCACTAAATGTAGTTTCAGCTTTTATATTGACTATAGATGATGTGGCGCCCAGAGAGAGCTAGTACACGATCTCTTATTAGCATTTCTCTCATAGTACAATGAGATATATATTATTTTCACTTGTTATATGTCATTTTCTACAATACTATTGGAAATAAATGTATTCCGGTAAACAAGGAATCTCCATGAATTTTTGTTTTCCCTGGAGAGACATGAAGCTTAATATTTGAGCCCCACAAAACTAACCTCATTAATTTCCATATATTGCATTTCATTTATATTGGTATCAAGCATATTGTACCATTCATAGTTCAGGTATGAGACTTATTAAGTTCTCCGTTTGGGGCGAAACTTGTTCTGAGTATTTGTGATGGGTTCTCATGTATATACTAGTAAGTGTTGTGCTCCAAGCGACCAAAGGGCTCTGCTCTTGTGGAACTCATGTAATTCTGGCATAATATATTAATGCTAGAGCACCCCCCCTTTGGGGATATAATTGTGAACTTTACCGTTTGACTCCCGGGCTGGGATGCTTTTTGGTAATGTCTAATAAATTCCTTGTTCACTTGCGTTAATTTTTTTACGTTGTTACTATATTAGTTTCCTTTGAATACAGTTCCATTAATTGGTAACCTATTATTATCCTTTGAATTTAGATGTTAGGTATTACTATCCCTCCATCAAATCCATTCATTGTTGTCTACTCAGTGAACCCTGTTCCGCCATTGTGGTATTCATCCTACTCTCTCCTTTTCATTGGATTGGTTATGCTGTCCGCTTCCCGACACTAATGGTGCACGTAGTCGTAGAAGGTATTAATGTAAAAAATGATCGGACCAAAGCATTATACTCTATGGATAACCCTTACGACTTAAGCGGATAACTGGTTCCTGATAGAATCCAGATTTCCATTCCTGGTGTCCACTATATAGTCCCATTATTGTGACTCATGGAATTATGAATAGCACACATGGTCCAAAGATTTGCACAAACTCACTTATCTATTTCGTCTGTGTTCTCTAGGGCTAGCCGGTGGATCAGACATCTTTAGTCTCTAAAATAAACAACTCAGATAGAACACAAACTAGAGATAGATATCCACAATGTACCTTTAGGAACAACATGACAATGTATATATATGGTCTTGGTATTCTCTAAAGAAAGTCCCAGCCTTTTTCATACCGGTGGCAAACATTCAATAGATAGGGCACGACTAGTATGCAATCTATGATTGAGATGTGATTATAGGATATCGCATCATGGGCCATTAGATGTGAAATCAGTGGTACAAATGGAGAAGGTTGTGTTCAACCACCCAGGAACAAAACATTTTGTTGAAACCTCCCTAGGAAGAGATGCTCTTGTCGCAACTAGTCCTCCCCCACCATAGACCATGATGACCTCCGAACTACATCAGCAGCGAGGAGCTTTGCCAGGCCGACACCCTCCTATTGTTTATAACGGCCTGAAATTCTCCCTTCCTAAGAGTATCACTAGTGGTTCCCCTTCCCCAAAAATATTTTTGGTTTAGGGATTGTTGGGCCAAAAAAGGTGCTCCAACAGTTCCCATAAAAGCAATTTTTTTAGGGAACCCGATATAATCATCCCAACTCCCCTTCTATCTGGGGAGATGGCCCTTCCCGTAAACTTCGGAAGCAGCAAATGAAGGAGTCTGGATGAAGGAGTTCATATCCGATCTAGGTGTCATACCTAGTGCATCGGGTCCAATGAAAATCTTTTGTGAGAATACTGGTGCAATTGCCTTGGCAAAGGAATCCATATTTCACAAGAGAACCAAGCACATCAAGAGACGCTTCAATTCCATCCGGGATCTAGTCCAGGTGGGAGACATAGAGATTTGCAAGATACATACGGATCTGAATGTAGCAGACCCGTTGACTAAGCCTCTTCCACGAGCAAAACATGATCAGCACCAAAACTCCATGGGTGTTAGAATCATTACTGTGTAATTTAGATTATTGACTCTAGTGCAAGTGGGAGATTGAAGGAAATATGCCCTAGAGGCAATAATAAAGTTATTATTTATTTCCTCATATATCATGATAAATGTTTATTATTCATGCTAGAATTGTATTAGCCGGAAACATAATGCATGTGTGAATATATAAACAAGCAGAATGTCACTAGTATGCCTCTACTTGACTAGCTCGTTAATCAAAGATGGTTATGTTTCCTAACCATGAACAAAGAGTTGTTATTTGATTAACGAGGTCACATCATTAGTTGAATGATCTGACTGACATGACCCATTCCATTAGCTTAGCACCCGATCGTTTAGTATGTTGCTATTGCTTTCTTCATGACTTATACATGTTCCTATGACTATGAGATTATGCAACTCCCGTTTATCGGAGGAACACTTTGTGTGCTACCAAACGTCACAACGTAACTGGGTGATTATAAAGGTGCTCTACAGGTGTCTCCAAAGGTACTTGTTGGGTTGGCATATTTCGAGATTAGGATTTGTCACTCCGATAGTCGGAGAGGTATCTCTGGGCCCTCTCGGTAATGCACATCACATAAGCCTTGCAAGCATTACAACTAATATGTTAGTTGTGAGATGATGTATTATGGAACGAGTAAAGAGACTTGCCGGCAACGAGATTGAACTAGGTATTGGATACCGACGATCGAATCTCGGGCAAGTAACATACCGATGACAAAGGGAACAACGTATATTTTATGCGGTCTGACCGATAAAGATCTTCGTAGAATATGTAGGAGCCAATATGGGCATCCAGCTCCCGCTATTGGTTATTGACCAGAGACGTGTCTCGGTCATGTCTACATTATTCTCGAACCGTAGGGTCCGCACGCTTAAAGTTACGATGACAGTTATTATGAGTTTATGCATTTTGATGTACCGAAGTTAGTTTGGAGTCCAGGATGTGATCACGGACATGACGAGGAGTCTCAAAATGGTCGAGACATAAAGATCGATATATTGGAAGCCTATATTTGGACATCAGAATGGTTCCGAGTGAAATCGGCATTTTACTGGAGTACCGGGGGGTTACCGGAACCCCCCGGGGGTTAATGGGCCCATATGGGCCTTAAGGGAAAAGAGGAGGGGCGGCCAGGGCAGGCCGCACGCCCCCTCCCCCCCTAGTCCGAATAGGACAAGGAAGGGGGGGCGGCGCCCCCCTTTTTCCTTTCCCCCTCTCTCCTTCCTTCTCCTACAAGGCAAGGGAGAGGAGTCCTACTCCCGGTGGGAGTAGGACTCCTCCTGGCGCACCCCTTGGGGGCCGGCCGTGCCCTCCCCTCCCCTCCTTTATATACGGGGGCAGGGGGCACCCTAGAACACACAAGTTGATCTTCATGATCGTTCCTTAGCCGTGTGCGGTGCCCCCCTCCACCATATTCTACCTCGGTCATATCGTCGCAGTGCTTAGGCGAAGCCCTGCGTCGGTAGAACATCATCATCGTCATCACGCCGTCGTGCTGATGGAACTCATCCCCGAAGCTTTGCTGGATCGGAGCCCGGGGAGCGTCATCGAGCTGAACGTGTGCTAAGAACTCGGAGGTGCCTGATTAACGGTGCTTGGATCGGTCGGATCGGGAAGACGTACGACTACTTCCTCTACGTTGCGTCAACGCTTCCGCTTTGGTCTACGAGGGTACGTAGACAACACTCTCCCCTCTCATTGCTATGCATCACCATGATCTTGCGTGTGCGTAGGAAATTTTTTGAAATTACTACGTTCCCCAACAGTGGCATCCGAGCCAGGTTTTTATGGTTTGATGTTATATGCACGAGTAGAACACAAGTGAGTTGTGGATGATATAAGTCATACTGCCTACCAGCATGTCATACTTTGGTTCGGCGGTATTGTTGGATGAAGCGGCCTGGACCGACATTACGCGTACGCTTACGCGAGACTGGTTCTACCGACGTGCTTTGCACACAGGTGGCTGGCGGGTGTCAGTTTCTCCAACTTTAGTTGAACCGAGTATGGCTTCGCCCGGTCCTTGCGAAGGTTAAAACGGAGTCTATTTGACAAACTATCGTTGTGGTTTTGATGCGTAGGTGAGATTGGTTCTTGCTTAAGCCCATAGCAGCCATGTAAAACTTGCAATAAACAAAGTAGAGGACGTCTAACTTGTTTTTGCAGTGCATGTTGTGATGTGATATGGTCAAGACATGATGCTAAATTTTATTGTATGAGATGATCATGTTTTTGTAACCTAGTTATCGGCAACTGGCAGGAGCCATATGGTTGTCGCTTTATTGTATGCAATGCAATCGCCATGTAATGCTTTACTTTATCACTAAGCGGTAGCGATAGTCGTAGAAGCATAAGACTGGCGAGACGACAACGATGCTACGATGGAGATCAAGGTGTCGCGCCGGTGATGATGGTGATCATGACGGTGCTTCGGAGATGGAGATCACAAGCACAAGATGATGATGGCCATATCATATCACTTATATTGATTGCATGTGATGTTTATCTTTTTTATGCATCTTATCTTGCTTTGATTGACGGTAGCATTATAAGATGATCTCTCACTAAATTATCAAGAAGTGTTCTCCTTGAGTATGCACCGTTGCCAAAGTTCGTCGTGCCCAGACACCACGTGATGATCGGGTGTGATAAGCTCTACGTCCATCTACAACGGGTGCAAGCCAGTTTTGCACACGCAGAATACTCGGGTTATACTTGACGAGCCTAGCATATGCAGATATGGCCTCGAAACATGGAGACCGAAAGGTTGAGCGTGAATCATATAGTAGATATGATCAACATAATGATGTTCACCATTGAAGACTAATCCATTTCACGTGATGATCGGTTATGGTTTAGTTGATTTGGAGCACGTGATCACTTAGGAGATTAGAGGGATGTCTATCTAAGTGGGAGTTCTAAAGTAATATGATTAATTGAAGTTAAATTTATCATGAACTTAGTCCCTGATAGTATCTTGCTTGTTTATGTTAATTGTAGATAGATGGCCCGTGCTGTTGTTCCGTTGAATTTTAATGCGTTCCTTGAGAAAGCAAAGTTGAAAGATGATGGTAGCAATTACACGGACTGGGTTCGTAACTTGAGGATTATCATCATTGCTGCACAGAAGAGTTACGTCCTGGAAGCACCGCTGGGTGCCAGGCCTGCTGCTGATGCAACTGACGACGTTAAGAACGTCTGGCAGAGCAAAGCTGATGACTACTCGATAGTTCAATGTGCCATGCTTTACGGCTTAGAACCGGGACTTCAACGACGTTTTGAACGTCATGGGGCATATGAGATGTTCCAAGAGTTGAAGTTAATATTCCAACAGAATGCCCGGATTGACAGATATGAAGTCTCCAATAAGTTCTATAGCTGCAAGATGGAGGAGAATAGTTTTGTTAGTGAGCATATACTCAAAATGTCTGGGTATTGTAATCACTTGATTCAACTGGGAGTTAATCTTCCGGATGATTGCATCATTGACAGAATTCTCCAATCATTTCCACCAAGCTACAAAGGCTTCGTGATGAACTATAATATGCAAGGGATGGATAAGACGATTCCCGAGCTCTTCGCAATGCTAAAGGCTGCGGAGGTAGAAATCAAGAACGAGCATCAAGTATTGATGGTCAACAAGACCACTAGTTTCAAGAAAAAGGGAAAAGGGAAAAAGAAGGGGAACTTCAAGAAGAACAGCAAGCAAGTTGCTGCTCAAGAGAAGAAACCCAAGTCTGGACCTAAGCCTGAAACTGAGTGCTTCTACTGCAAGCAGACTGGTCACTGGAAGCGAAACTGCCCCAAGTATTTGGCGGATAAGAAGGATGGCAAGGTGAACAAAGGTATATGTGATATACATGCTATTGATGTGTACCTTACTAGAGCTCACAGTAGCACCTGGGTATTTGATACTGGTTCTGTTGCTAATATTTGCAACTCGAAACAGGGACTACGGATTAAGCGAACACTGGCAAAGGACGAGGTGACGATGCACGTGGGAAATGGTTCCAAAGTCGATGTGATCGCGGTCGGCACGCTACCTCTACATGTACCTTCGGGGTTAGTATTAGACCTAAATAATTGTTATTTGGTGCCAGCGTTGAGCATTAACATTATATCTCGATCTTGTTTGATGCGAGACGGTTATTCATTTAAATCCGAGAATAATGGTTGTTCTATTTATATGAGTAATATCTTTTATGGTCATGCACCCTTGAAGAGTGGTCTATTTTTGATGAATCTCGATAGTAGTGATACACATATTCATAATGTTGAAGCCAAATGATGCAGAGTTGATAATGATAATGCAACTTATTTGTCGCACTGCCGTTTAGGTCATATCGGTGTAAAGCGCATGAAGAAACTCCATACTGATGGACTTTTGGAACCACTTGATTATGAATCACTTGGTACTTGCGAACCGTGCCTCATGGGAAAGATGACTAAAACACCGTTCTCCGGTACTATGGAGAGAGCAACAGATTTGTTGGAAATCATACATACAGATGTATGTGGTCCGATGAATATTGAAGCTCATGGCGGATATCGTTATTTTCTCACCTTCACAGATGATTTAAGCAGATATGGGTATATCTACTTAATGAAACATAAGTCTGAAACATTTGAAAAGTTCAAAGAATTTCAGAGTGAAGTTGAAAATCATCGTAACAAGAAAATAAAGTTTCTACGATCTGATCGTGGAGGAGAATATTTGAGTTACAAGTTTGGTCTACATTTGAAACAATGCGGAATAGTTTCGCAACTCACGCCTCCCGGAACACCACAACGTAATGGTGTGTCCGAACGTCGTAATCATACTTTACTTGATATGGTGCGATCTATGATGTCTCTTACAGATTTACCGCTATCGTTTTGGGGTTATGCTTTAGAGACGGCCACATTCACGTTAAATAGAGCACCATCAAAATCCGTTGAGACGACGCCTTATGAACTATGGTTTGGCAAGAAACCAAAGTTGTCGTTTCTTAAAGTTTGGGGTTGCGATGCTTATGTGAAACAACTTCAACCTGATAAGCTCGAACCCAAATCGGAGAAATGTGTCTTCATAGGATACCCAAAAGAAACTGTTGGGTACACCTTCTATCACAGATCCGAAGGCAAGACATTCGTTGCTAAAAATGGATCCTTTCTAGAGAAAGAGTTTCTATCGAAAGAAGTGAGTGGGAGGAAAGTAGAACTTGATGAGGTAACTATACCTGCTCCCTTATTGGGAAATAGCACATCACAGGAACCAGTTTCTGTGACGTCTCAACCAATTTGTGAGGAAGTTAATGATGATGATCATGCAACTTCAGATCAAGTTACTACAGAACCTCATAGATCAACCAGAGTAAGATCCGCACCAGAGTGGTACGGCAATCCTGTTCTGGAAATCATGCTACTAGATCATGGTGAACCTACGAACTATGAAGAAGCGATGGTGAGCCCAGATTCCGCAAAATGGCTTGAAGCCATGAAATCTGAGATGGGATCCATGTATGAGAACAAAGTGTGGACTTTGGTTGACTTGCCCGATGGTCGGCAAGCAATTGAGAATAAATGGATCTTCAAGAAGAAGACTGACGCTGACTATAATGTTACTGTCTACAAAGCTCGACTTGTCGCAAAAGGTTTTCGACAAGTTCAAGGGATTGACTACGATGAGACCTTCTCACCCATAGCGATGCTTAAGTCTGTCCGAATCATGTTAGCAATTGCCGCATTTTATGATTATGAAATTTGGCTGATGGATGTAAAAACTGCATTCCTGAATGGATTTCTGGAAGAAGAGTTGTATATGATGCAACCAGAAGGTTTTATCGATCCAAAGGGAGCTAACAAAGTGTGCAAGCTCCAGCGATCCATTTATGGACTGGTGCAAGCCTCTCGGAGTTGGAATAAACGCTTTGATAGTGTGATCAAAGCATTTGGGTTTGTACAGACTTTTGGAGAAGCCTGTATTTACAAGAAAGTGAGTGGGAGCTCTGTAGCATTTCTGATATTATATGTCGATGACATATTACTAATCGGAAATGACATAGAATTTCTGGATAGCATAAAGGGATACTTGAATAAGAATTTTTCAATGAAAGACCTCGATGAAGCTGCTTACATATTGGGCATCAAGATCTATAGAGATAGATCAAGACGCTTAATTGGACTTTCACAAAGCACATACCTTGACAAAGTTTTGAAGAAGTTCAAAATGGATCAAGCAAAGAAAGGATTCTTGCCTGTACTACAAGGTGTGAAGTTGAGTAAGACTCAATGCCCGACCACTGCAGAAGATAGAGAGAAAATGAAAGATGTTCCCTATGCTTCAGCCATAGGCTCTATCATGTATGCAATGCTGTGTACCAGACCTGATGTGTGTCTTGCTATAAGTTTAGCTGGGAGGTACCAAAGTAATCCAGGAGTGGATCACTGGACAGCGGTCAAGAACATGCTGAAGTACCTGAAAAGAACTAAGGATATGTTTCTCATATATGGAGGTGACAAAGAGCTCATCGTAAACGGTTACGTTGATGCAAGCTTTGACACTGATCCGGTTGATTCTAAATCGCAAACCGGATACGTGTTTACATTAAACGGTGGAGCTGTCAGTTGGTGCAGTTCTAAACAAAGCGTCGTGGCGGGATCTACATGTGAAGCAGAGTACATAGCTGCTTCGGAAGCAGCAAATGAAGGAGTCTGGATGAAGGAGTTCATATCCGATCTAGGTGTCATACCTAGTGCATCGGGTCCAATGAAAATCTTTTGTGAGAATACTAGTGCAATTGCCTTGGCAAAGGAATCCAGATTTCACAAGAGAACCAAGCACATCAAGAGACACTTCAATTCCATCCGGGATCTAGTCCAGGTGGGAGACATAGAGATTTGCAAGATACATACAGATCTGAATGTAGCAGACCCGTTGACTAAGCCTCTTCCACGAGCAAAACATGATCAGCACCAAAACTCCATGGGTGTTAGAATCATTACTGTGTAATTTAGATTATTGACTCTAGTGCAAGTGGGAGACTGAAGGAAATATGCCCTAGAGGCAATAATAAAGTTATTATTTATTTCCTCATATATCATGATAAATGTTTATTATTCATGCTAGAATTGTATTAGCCGGAAACATAATACATGTGTGAATATATAAACAAACAGAATGTCACTAGTATGCCTCTACTTGACTAGCTCGTTAATCAAAGATGGTTATGTTTCCTAACCATGAACAAAGAGTTGTTATTTGATTAACGAGGTCACATCATTAGTTGAAGGATCTGACTGACATGATCCATTCCATTAGCTTAGCACCCGATCGTTTAGTATGTTGCTATTGCTTTCTTCATGACTTATACATGTTCCTATGACTATGATATTATGCAACTCCCGTTTATCGGAGGAACACTTTGTGTGCTACCAAACATCACAACGTAGCTTGGTGATTATAAAGGTGCTCTACAGGTGTCTCCAAAGGTACTTGTTGGGTTGGCGTATTTCGAGATTAGGATTTGTCACTCCGATAGTCGGAGAGGTATCTCTGGGCCCTCTCGGTAATGCACATCACATAAGCCTTGCAAGCATTACAACTAATATGTTAGTTGTGAGATGATGTATTACGGAACGAGTAAAGAGACTTGCCGACAACGAGATTGAACTAGGTATTGGATACCGACGATCGAATCTCGGGCAAGTAACATACCGATGACAAAGGGAACAACGTATGTTGGTATGCGGTGTGACCGATAAAGATCTTCATAGAATATGTAGGAGCCAATATGGGCATCCAGGTCCCACTATTGGTTATTGACCGGAGACATGTCTCGGTCATGTCTACATTATTCTCGAACCGTAGGGTCCGCACGCTTAAAGTTACGATGACAGTTAATATGAGTTTATGCATTTTGATGTACCGAAGTTAGTTCGGAGTCCCGGATGTGATCACGGACATGACGAGGAGTCTCGAAGTGGTCGAGACATAAAGATCGATATATTGGAAGCCTATATTTGGACATTGGAACGGTTCCGAGTGAAATCGGCATTTTACTGGAGTACCGGGGGGTTACCGGAACCCCCCGGGGGTTAATGGGCCCATATGGGCCTTAAGGGAAAAGAGGAGGGGCGGCCAGGGCAGGCCGCGCGCCCCCTCCCCCTAGTCCGAATAGGACAAGGAAGGGGGGGCGGCGCCCCCCTTTTTCCTTTCCCCCTCTCTCCTTCCTTATCCTACAAGGCAAGGGAGAGGAGTCCTACTCCCGGTGGGAGTAGGACTCCTCCTGGCGCACCCTTTGGGGGCCGGCCGCGCCCTCCCCTCCCCTACTTTATATACGGGGGCAGGGGGCACCCTAGAACACACAAATTGATCTTCGTGATCGTTCCTTAGCCGTGTGCGGTGCCCCCCTCCACCATATTCCACCTCGGTCATATCGTTGCAGTGCTTAGGCGAAGCCCTGCGTCGGTAGAACGTCATCATCGTCATCACGCCATCGTGCTGACGGAACTCATCCCCAAAGCTTTGCCGGATCGGAGCCCGGGGAGCGTCATCGAGCTGAACGTGTGCTAAGAACTCGGAGGTGCCGGAGTAACGGTGCTTGGATCGGTCGGATCGGGAAGACGTATGACTACTTCCTCTACGTTGCGTCAACGCTTCCGCTTCGGTCTACGAGGGTACATAGAAAACACTCTCCCCTCTCATTGCTATGCATCACCATGATCTTGCGTGTGCGTAGGAATTTTTTTAAAATTACTACGTTCCCCAACACCCAGTGCCAGTTGCAGTTTTATTGCTTGTTTTTTTACTTTGCAGAATATCCGTATCAAACGAAGTCCAAATGTAGCTAAAAAATTTCAAGATTCTTTCTGCCCAGATGAGACCCAGGGAGCCCAAGAGGTGTACCAAAGGAGGCCCATGGGGCCCACAAGACACTAGGGCGCGCCCTGGTGCCTTGTGGGGCCCATGGTGATCTTTTCCACCGCCTCTCAGCTCTATAAATACTCAGATATACCAGAAACCCTAAGGGAGTCGAGAGATCAGAGTTTCCACCACCGCAAGTTCCAGAACCACGAGATGCAATCTAGAGGCCTTTTTGGCACCTTGATGGAGGGGTCAACTATCACGGAGGGGTTCTTCATCATCACCCTTGCCCCTCCGATGATGCGCGAGTAGTTTACCACAGTTGAGACGGGGTCCTGTTCATCCCGCGGCAACCGCGTACTACCACAAGGTCCTATTCATCCAGCGACAACCGCCTACATACGACCGGGGTCCTGTTCATCCAACCCCCACCGGGAACTATTCATCCACAAGCAACCCAACCGGCTCAAATCACCACATCTTGACTCATTTTACGTATCACGCGCGCAGCAGTAACCTGCACTGTTCATCCATAGGCAACCCAACCGGCTAGATACATCTCGTACGGGGGTGCAATTGGTTGTAGGAAGTAGCAGCAACAATCAGCCGGGTTTAATTAGCAGTGAAGGAGTTGGTCGGGTTCAGTTAGCAGCGAAGGGATCGATCGATCAGCTTCAGTACATAGCAGCAGGCAATTGCTTGGGTTCAGTAAGTGAACGCCTCTCGCTCGGTTTTAGTTATAGTGACACAACTCGCACCACACACGCGTACAAGAGAAACACACAAACCACACTGCAGCACTTGGCCCTGATCGACCACCACCGTAACTGGGATCTCTGCGAAAGCTTCCTCACCCTCACTTCTACCATGATTTTTTATGTCATGGACGGCCCAAAGAATATCATGCAGGTGTGCCCCCGGCTCGCCCAGGATGAAGAGCCCATTTTCTATCATGATTTTTTGTCGCACAAGTAGGAGCACACCACATCTATGATGAACGTCATTTTGTCACAATTATCATCATAAAAGTGTCATAACCATGACAATTTTTTTTCATTCGGACCATAATGTCACGGATGTGTCTTTTTTTCTGTAGTGTGCTTACATACTGGGCATTAAGATCTATAGAGATAGATCAAGACGCCTGATAGGACTTTCACAAAGCACATACCCTGACAAGATTTTGAATGAGTTCAAAATGGACCAGTCAAAGAAAGGGTTCTTGCCTTTGTTTGCAAGGTATGTAGTTGAGTAAGACTCAAATCCTGACCACGACAGAAGAAAGAGAAAGGATGAAAGTTGTCCCTATGCCTCGGCCATAGGCTCTATAATGTATGCCATGTTGTGTACCAGACCTGATGTGTGCCTTTCCATAAGTATGGTAGGGAGGTACCAAAGTGATCCAGGAGTAGATCACTGGACAATGGTAAAGAACACCCTGAAGTACCTAAAAAAGACTAAGGACATGTTTCTCATTTATGGAGGAGCCGAAGAGCTCGTCATAAAGGGTTATATCGATGCTAGCTTCGACATAGATCCGGATGACTCTAAGTCCCGAACCGGATACATATTTATATTGAATAGTGGAGCAGTCATTTGGCATAACTCCAATTTGGAGTATGGTAGCAACATCTATAGTATTAGAGATTTGCAAAGTACACACGGATGTGAATGTTGTAGACCCGTTGACCAAAACATCTCTCACAAGCAAAACATGATCAAAGCCCAGAACTCATTGGGAGTTAATCACATAGCGATGTGAACTAGATTATTGACTATAGTGCAAGTGGGAGACCATTGGAAATATGCCCTAGGGGCAATAATAAATTGGTTATTATCATATTTCCTTGTTTAAGATAAATGTTTATTATTCATGCTAGAATTGTATTGACCAGAAACTTAAATACATGTGTGGAGTACATAAACAAGTACTGTATCCCTAGTGAGCCTCTACTAGACTAGCTCGTTGATCAAAGATGGTTAAGGTTTAAGGTAAAAAAAGATGGTTAAGGTTTCCAACCCATAGACATGAGTTGTCATTTGATAACAGGATCACATCATTAGGAGAATGATGTGATGGACAAGACCCAACCATAAGCTTAGCATTTGATCGTATCACTTGAGTTTATTGCTATAGCTTTTGTTATGTCAAGTATCTATTCCTAAGACCATGGGATCATGCAACTCTCGGATACTAGAGGAATACCTTGTGTGCTATCAAACGTCACTTCGTAACTGGGTGATCAGAAAGATGCTCTATAGGTATCTCCGAAGGTGTTTGTTGGGTTGGCATGGATTGAGACTGGAATTTGTCACTCCATGTGACGGAGAGATATCTCTGGGCCCTCTCGGTAATACAACATCATAAAGAGATCTTGTAATATGGAACAAGTAAAGAGACTTGCGAGTAACGAGATTGAACTAGGTATGGAGATACCGACGATCTAATCTTGGGCAAGTAATTAATATGTCGCCGAACAAAGGGAATTGCCTACGGGATTAACCGAATCCTTGACATCATGGTTGAACCGAAAAAAGATCTCCATGGAATATGTAGGAACAAATATGGGAATCTAGGTCTTGCTATTGGTTATTGACCGGAGAGGTGTCTCGGTCATGACTACATTATTTCCGAACCCGCTGGGTCGCACGCTTAACGTTGGTTGACGCTAGAGTAGTATTGGGATATTTGATGATTGGTAACCGAATGTTGTTCAGAGTTCCGGATGAGATCCCGGATGTCACGAGGAGTCTCAGAATGGTCGAGAGGTAAATATTTATATATTGGAAGTCATATTTTGGGTTCCGGAAAAAGGTGCAATTTTTCAGTATTGTACTGGGAAGCTTCCAGAAGGTTCCGGAGGATTCCGGAGGGGTTCGTAAGTCCGCAAGTGGGTCCACCACATTCCAAGGGTTGCCATGGGCTGAGGTGAGGCGCCTTGGCCTTATTGGGCTAGGCGTAACAAGTCCTCAAAAGCCCATGTGGCTAGGGAAGGGGAAAAAGGGGGGTCCTAATAGGAATAGGATTGGACTTGGAGTCCAAGTACTCTCCCCCTTGGTGCCAACCCTTATTGGGAGTAGGGCTTGACTCCCAACCCTCCCACACATATAAATATAGGGGAGGGGCACAGCAAGATACCCCAACACATTGGCCTTGGCTCCTACCCCGTCTCTCCCTCCCGACATAGTTCTCATCCACGGTTTCTTTCTTAGCAAAGCGCTGCCATTGCTTCACCACCACCATCACCACCACGCCGTCGTGCTGGTTGTGATCTGCTACTTCTTGAGTTAGCGTTGGTTTTTCCCTTGAAGAGGAAAGGTTGATGCAGCAAAGTATAGATAAGTATTTCCCTCAGTTTGAGAACCAAGGCATCAATCCAGTAGGAGACAACGCACAAATCACTGAATACCTGCACAAACAATCAAACAACTTGCGCCCAACACGATAAAGGGGTTGTCAATCCATTCATGGTTACATGCTAACGTGAGATCTGATAGAGATAGATAAACGATAAAGTAATTATTTTTGGTTTATAGATCGGAAAGTAAAATATTGCAAAATAGTAGATCGAAAACTTATATGATGGAAAATAGACCCGAGGGCCATAGGTTTCACTAGAGGCTTCTATCAAGAAAGCAAATAATACAGTGGGTGAACAAATTACTGCCAAGCAATTGATAGAAAAGCGCAAAGTTATGATGATATCTAAGGCAATGATCATGAATATAGGCATGACGTCCGTGTCAAGTAGACCGAAACGATTCTGCATCTACTACTATTACTCCACACATCGACCGCTATCCAGCATGCATCTAGAGTATTAAGTTCGAAAAGAACGGAGTAACGCATTAAGTAAGATGACATGATGTAGAGGAATTAACTCGAGCAATATGATGAAAACCCCATAATTTTATCCTCGATGGCAACAATACAATACGTGCCTTGCTATCCCTACTATCACTAGGAAAGGACACCGCAAGATTGAACCCAAAGCCAAGCACTGTTCCCTTTGCAAGAAAAACCAATCTAGTTGGCCAAACCAAACCGATAGTTCAAAGAGAATTACAAAGATATCAAATCATGCATAAAACAATTCAGAGAAGATTCAAACAATATTCACAGATAAGCTGGTCAGAAATCCACAATTCATCGGATCTCGGCAAACACACCGTAAAAAAGTATTATATCGTATAGATCTCAAAGAACATCAAGGAGAACATGGTATTGAGAATCAAAGGGAGAGAACGAGCAATCTAGCTACTAGCTATGGACCCGTAGGTCTATAGTAAACTACCCACGCTTCATCGGAAGGGCAATAGAGTTGATGTAGAAGCCATCCATGATCGAATCCCCCTCTGGCAGGGTGCCGGAAAAGGTCCCTAGATGGGATCTCACGGATACAAAAGATTGCAGCGGTGGAAAAAATGTTTTCATGGATGCCTCTGATGGTTTGGGGATATTTGGGAATATATAGGCGAAAGAATTAGGTTAGGAGGTGCACGAGGGGCCCACAAGGGTGGGAGTGCGCCCTACCCGCCTGGGCGCGCCCTATGTCCTTGTGTCCGCCTCGTGCCTCCTCCTACTTCATTTCCAAGTCTCCTGGTTTTCTTTTGGTCCAAGAAAAATCATCGCGAATGTTTCATTCCGTTTGGACACCGTTTGGTATTCCTTTTCTGCGAAACTCAAAAACAGGAACTAGCACTGGGCTCTAGGTTAACATGTTAGTCCCAAAAAGTAATATAAAATAGCATATTAATGCATATAAAAATCCAAAGTAGATAATATAATAGCATGGAACATTAAAAAAATATAAATACATTGGAGACGTATCATGATCCCATCTACTTTTCCGCCTTCTCTTTCTGGATCAAGGAGGAGAATACATCATTACGCCGCACGTGTGCTAAACTTTGAGGTGCCACCCATTCGGCACTAGATCGGTTGGATTGTGATTGGATCGCAAAGAGTACGACTACATCAACCGCATTATATACGCTTCCACTTTCGGTCTATGAGGGTACGTAAACACACCCACCCCTCTCGTTACTATACTTCTTCTATATAGATCTTCGGTGTTCGTAGGATTTTTTTTTCATTTTCATACTTTGTTCCCCAACAACAACGCCAACGGAGACCATTGTCAGTGGCATGGAAATACGCTTATGTACTCCAAAGGCGTGGCAACTGACTTGGACTCTAAAGGGTTTCATTATCATTTCATAAACTTAATTTCTAAATCCATGACGTATGTCTCCTTTGTCATTAATATTAATGCCCAGCCTTTTCACTGCTGTCGGGGCACTCGAAGGTATCCGACAAGATTGTCCATTATCGCCGCACCTTATCACTCTTGTTGTCAATGAACTGTCACTTTGTCTACAAGAAGCATTTAATTCTAATCGTTTGGAAGGTATCCAATTGGCCCCTCTGGTCCCCAACATCCATCTATGTTTGTGAATTACTTGATTGTTTGCCGTAGGGAAGATAATAATGATGCCTCATTTTTGCGCATATCATTATATTACTTGTGATATTTCTGGGCAGGCACCAAATTGGAGTAAATCTTCCGTCCTCTTTAGTAAATATACCGATCAAATTTCTCGTAATAAATTAAGAATATTTCCCTTCCTCCTAATATGGACTCTAACAATTTACACCTTGGGCTTGGGCACCCAAAATTCTCGTAATAAATTAAGAATATTTCCCTTGCTCCTAATATGGACTCTAACAATTTACACCTTGGGCTTGGGCACCCTCTCATCCTACTTGGGATGGGAAGAATAGATCTGCAGTCCACAACTTCATTATTGATAAATTAAAGCTAAGCTTACTTGTTACAAAGCTAATTGGCTTTCTGTTTGCACACAAACATGCCATTGTGTACCCTGGCATCGAGTGTGATAAAAAATCCGACATTGCTGGAGGAGTCTCGCCGGATACGCAAGACACGCCGATGAGATCTTTTGAGGACTCGAAACCCCACACGTCTTGGAGGGACCCCATCAGGGAGCACTTGCTATGGGATGCCATAGGTCGACCTGAACGCCCATAGGGTCTCGTGGATCGCAGCCACTGAACATGAAGGACAAAGAAGAACGGGGAAGAATATAATGAAGGACAGATAAAAAGATAAAGGTAAAAGTGGTAGATTGTTTGATTGGGCGTTGCTCAATGGGCCATCACATCTCTTATATAGGTGGCTGAACTTTCTTTACAAGAAAATGACACCAATTTTCTTCCAAATTTTTACTATATTAAGGGAGGCATGACACGACTATACGAGTGGACTAGAAATTTAACATGAAGTCATCTAGGTCATGGTCTTGCGAAATCGTTGTCCTGCAGAGAAGTCATCAAAGCTTGAAAAGCCGCAGATTAAAAATTACGACCTCCACGAAATCTCGTAGGCGCCACACTAATAAAGATGATGCTGGAGGCTTCAACTGGGAACGGAACAACCGTTCACCGCCACCCTAACAAACTGTGCAAGCCGTAGCCTTACCATGCATAATGGACGACGGGAATCTACACTTGTGAGCGATTTACATTATCACATACAACACCATTGATATGGGAAGGCTCAAGGAAGAAGTATTCGTCGGACAAACGTCTGCCACCATCAATGGCGCACCACGGAGGCGCTTTATTTTGTGATCATGCCATCACCGGTAAAAGGGCCCAATTAACGGACATCAAAATCCTACCTAAAACTCGCAAATAGGAGGAAACTACATCTCCGTTAGGTAGACCAAGCCCCCCCCCCCCCCCCGGCGCAGCGGAAGGACCGACAAAGGAGAAGAGGGTGGGAACCTACCGATAGTGGAGAAGCGGCGGCGTGGTGCGCCTAAAAAAACCTTCTCTTGCTTGGGTTAGGATAGACATCACCCATACAAACGGATGAAGAGTGAACACATGACTGAAGGAGGAGCGAGCGACGTTCTCCTAGCAATAGAGCAATAAATTTTCAAACTTTTCTATATCTTTTTCGCCAGTCGGTTGTTATGTCTACGTTGAACCCCCCGCCCCCAAGCGTGTGCGCACAAACAGGCACACACAAGCTGGTAGCTTAGTGATTGAACCTGCTGCATTAAAAATGATTGAACTTGCCTAAAATTATAAAAAAAATGCATCCACAATATTCTTAATAAACCGGCCTTGGATAAAGGTCGATTGGTTCAGATGGATAATCCTAGTCATAATAGGAGCCGCCTTAATGGCATGTGCCTTAGCTAGGATATGAAAGATCACGTTAATAACCGTGCTCATCCTGAACTATGGGATATCCTTCGCTCCCACTACCTTTGGGATTAACGTCACGACACCATAGTTCACAACGTGAGGCGTCAAGCACCCCGACATAGAAATCCTGGAATATGTCCATCGCCACCCCTTTGATGGCACTCCAAAATTTGAAAAAGAACCGTACGTTCAAACCATCGGGACTAGGTGCCGAATCCGGACGCATGGACAAAATAGCAGCTTCAACATCATTTTTCATGTAAGGGAGGAGGAGGAGGAGGGCATTATCTGCTTCCAACACCTTGTCGGCGCCAGTCAACGTGTCCGGGTGCAGCCCCACCCCTCCCCTAGGTTGTCTCTAGAACTAATCTTTGTCGAAGTCATCCACATGAGTTTGGATCTCAACCTTGTCATGGAGCAACACAGGTCCATCCCAAAGCACTGCAATGGTGCAACGCCTACGGAGACCATTGGCAATGGCATGGAAATACGTTGATGTACTGGTGGAGGTGTGGCCGGCTGACCCAGACTCTAAAGGGTTGCATTGTCATTTCATAAACTTAATTTTAAAATGCATGACATATGTCTCCTTTGCCATTAACATTAATGCCCGACCTTTTCACTGCTTTCGGGGCACTCAAAGATATCCGACAAGGTCGTTCGTTGTCGCTTCTTGTTGTAATTTAACTGACACTTTGTCTGCAAGAAGCTTTTAATTCTAATCACTTGGAAGGTATCCAACTGGCCCTCTGCCCCCCATACATTAATCCTCGATGTGTGTGAATTACTCGATTGTTTGTGGTAGGGCGGATAATAATGATGCCTCCATTTTTGCCCATATCATTATATTTCTTGTGATATTTCTCGGGAAAGCACCAAAATTGAGTAAATGTTCCATCCTCTTTAGTAAATATACCAATCGAATTTCTCGTAATCAAATTAAGAATATTTCCATTGCTCCAAATATGGACTATAACAATTTACACCTTGGGCTTGGGCACCTTCTCATCCTACCTGGGCGGGGAAGAACAGATATGCAGTCCACAACTTCATTATTGATAAATTAAAGCTAAGATTACTTGTTACAAAGCTAATTGGCTTTCTATTTGCACATGAACAGGTCAATGTGCACCCCGACGTCGGCGTGATAAGCAAACCAACGTCGCCGGAGGAGTCTCGCACGATACACAAGATATGTCGATGGGATCTTTTGAGGGACCCCATCAAGGAGCACTTGCTATGAGATGCCCTAGGTCGACCTGAACACCCCTAGGGTCTCGTGGATCGCTGCCACCGAACGTGAAGGAGAAAGAAGAACGGAGAATACTAAAATGAAGGAGAGATAAAAAAAGATAAAGGTAAAATTGGTAGACTGATTGATTGGCGGTTGCTCAATCGGCCCTCACCTCTCTTATATATATGTGGTGGCTGAACTTTATTTACAAGAAAATGGCTGCAATTTTCATCCAAATTTTTACTATATTAAGGGAGGCATGCCACTACTATACGAGTGGATTACAAAATTTAACATGAAAGGTGCCATGGAGGCATTGGTGCCCATGAATGAAATGGCAGAGGCGATGACAACGATGTTGTGATGGCGCGGTGGAGATGGTGCCATTAGCGCCGACCCGGCCGCGCTAGAGGCGGTATTGTCATTCTCCTGCTTCTTCTTCCTTGTCTGCTCCCTCCTAGACGACTTCTGGGCGACATGATGGGTGATCTTAGGGTTGTGGGATGTGCCCCACCTGGAGGAGATTGAGTGTATTTTGACTTGACGCAAAATTTAGCCAAATCTTGGATTTGTTCCTTCTCCTTTTGATGCCACGAAGCTACCAATTTTTCCCAATTCATCCTTTTCTTGGATTTGGATCCATTTCTTTGCTATGGTCAAGGTGATTATTTGTCTCAACAATGTTACCTTGGCTTCAAGGGTGTTCCAGAGATCCAGAGACAGATTGATTTTTGCTCACGGCACGGCACCGGCCAGTGCAAGAGGAAGACGGCAACGATATATTACGTACATGTGTGTTGTTTTCTAATTTTTTAAAGTTGGTCTTGTAAGAGTTGGACAATTTTAGTATGTATGGCCTTGGCCTTGTTGCACACACACACACATAAAAAAAAACCAATACAAATTGGCGGTGAACGTCCAATAGATAGGCGGGGAAAACGAAAACCAAGAGGCGCGTCACGCACACCAACCAGCAGGTGTTCTGACGCGTGACACCGGGCGTAGCGCGATTCTCTCATTCTCTGGCAGGAAGTTATTACGTGTGGTCCAGCTACATATAGAACGGGGAGCACGGCGCTCGCCCAGCACCCAGCACCCGCTATATATTGACCCTCTCAGGTAGTCCAAGTCCAGTACGCCATTGGTCAAAGTCCCCTTTCTTCGTCTCCGGTCACCTCCTAGTCCCAGTCTCCCAGGTGAGCCTTCCTACCCCCCTGGCAGGAAGATGAATGGGTGGGAGAGGACGCTGATGAATCAGGTGGGCAGCGCTGGCCTTGGCGTTGGCGGCTCCGGCGGTACGCGGCCGTCGCAACCGCAGATGCAAGATGTGGTGGGCCTTGCCGCCGCGGCCGACCCCCAGTTTGTGAGGCTGCGGGACAACACCCGAGAGAAGATGTAAGCTCTTGCTGCTTTTCTGTACTCCAACTGCGATTGCGTAGATTACAGTATTTCGAGAAAAACTGGAACGCGAAGTAGTCGTATCCAGTGACCTACTCAACAACAGTATCATGTTTATCACTCTGCCTTGTATCATTCCCAACAAATACTTATCATCAAAGGTGATCAATCATGGACTACGTACCTGAAACTTCACAAGGGCTTGCATATAAATTTTGCATATTTAAGGGCTGCGGTTGAATCCCTGTATTAGTTACAAAAAGATATCTTCTACTCTATCAAAGCTAATGATCTGAATCTGATATTTGCTATCAAGACCAATGCCACCGGCAATGATGTTTGCTATCAAGACCTACACCGCTCAGAACCGACAATACCGACAAAACCAACAATCATTAAGACAGATTGCATCTTCTTCCCCTGGCTATGGGGCGATGAATCTGACATCCAATATCATGCAAGGTGCAGGTGAAAATTCTAGAATGTCTTATGTGACTGGCAATGTTGGCCCTTTTTCATCTAGTGCAGACATGGATCTGCAGAATGCCAACATGGATACCTCCCTGCCAGGTACAGATAGATTTTCTGAGATCTTGCTCATACCTATCCTTATTAGGACTACTAGTAAATGTGTACATTGAATGGGTGTTGATATAAGATATGATATTAGCTGCAGGTACGTTGATATTAGGTTGAATATTAATTGTGCATCAATTATGCGGTAAATGAATGCCGATATTGATATTTGGTATGATATTAATTGCACGCTAAACATGTTCAACACTCACTATTGCAGCAATATAAGTCGTTGAATTAACATATGGTTTGTTGCCTAAGATTAGTTGGATATGTAGAAATTGGTGTCGGGACTCTAGCCTAGGAAGCTAACAGCCAGCAGATACTGGATGAAAATCAACTTATGTGGTAACAAACACCACTGTTTTTTAGTCCAGCACGTGTGTTCAGAGTGAAGCCATGCATCCACAAAGTAGTTATTATGCGATAAAAAAGGTCCAAGTAAAATGCTAACCTGAAAGATGTATTACCGGAACAATTTACCCATATTCATATCTGAAATTTCCAATTACACATAGACTATTAAAACTTGGGAGTATTTTTTTTCCCTAGTTTGCCTGACCATGTTTCCCGTTTACTAACCTCGTATGTCTTGCATTTTTTTTTCTAGGAGGAGCTTCTCATGGGCATGTGAACACAATGCTTTCACTAGGGACAAACCCTACACGACATGATCTTTCTGGATCGTCCAACAAGAACCTGTTAACACACAATCTGGATACACGTGAATCCAACAGATTCTCTGTAATAACTCTACACTGTGTTAATGCTTTACATATACGAAATATTATTGTTACTATATGTATCCCTAAAGCTGTGCTAAACACTGCAGCCCAAGGTGGCGCAGGCACGCCCGGCGCCAATGAAGGATCTCCCAAGGGAACCAAAGTTCACCTGTCCAGTCTGCATCAATGAGCTGGTCGATGCATCGTCTACTATCTGCGGCCACATCTTTTGCAAGAAATGCATAGAGGCCTCCATCCGATTTCAGAAGAAGTGCCCTACCTGTCGTAGGAGGCTGACCATGAGAAATTTCCACCGCATCTACCTCCCGGCGATGGATTGAGCTGATCCAGCCATTCTGGGCGTGGTGGAGCATCAACACCCGACCCTTCCTCCTCAACGGCATTTTTGTGATTCTGTCTGAACTATTCTTCATGGGGTTATCACTAGAATCCAATTTTTGCGCAACGATTTAATAAGTGCTCGACCCATAGTGAACAAACTTTTAATCTGCATCCTTGGTGGTAAAGGATTCCGTTCTCGTTGGAATTTGAAACATGTGCCATGGTATTGTGAACATCTGGTGTATGGTGTGTTCACGCACTCTAGGATATATGTCTGCGTTTAATTAGCAAGAGCAATAGACACTGTTATTGGTCGACTCACTAGGAACAAGTTGAGTAGAGCCCTAAAAGACATCAGACTGATAATTTATTTCCAATTGAGATATGGCCCAATCTCCCTTAAAAGACATAATTGTGTTTCCTCACACTACTTGCCTGCTTGACAATTCCTTACCGAAACAGTCTCCAACAAGGACAGGATGCTCTCCTTCCTGCTATTATATATTTTTGCATCCATCCAAGATACTATGGCCGTCGCTAATATCTTCTATTCTTTTACACTAAGTGGTGCTTCCATTATATGGGCCTTGGTTTTTGGGCAATAGCATGTATGTGTCATTCTTTTGCCAACATTTGTCTATATTCAGATCTATTGACCAAGCTAGCAGTAAAACCTCTTTTGGGAAATAAAAAAGAAACATCAAAATGCATCGGAACAACCTTCTTCATCTGCCCGATAAGCCGACTGAGCGCTGCCACATGTTGCTCCATCGCCTGAGCCAACCTATCATTTGTCATCGCAAGCGGAAAGTAATCGAGGCTATAGTCCTACCGTACCATCACCCTGGAGAAAAAAACCTTGTAATCCAAGTAGTAGCCAGTGGCACAACAGCAACAGGACACCAACTGAACCCGTCGGAGCGGTTAGGAGTTACGAGCACATGGTGGTTGCCGCCCGGAAAGTTTGATACCTTCACATACGACTAGTTACTTTCTGGCCAGTATATAAGGCAAGTAGGGTGTTGTTGAAGTAGGTTCATAGGACCAGAGATCTAGTCGTGATGCAAATTGGACGTAGCTCAAATTATTAGTTTTCTTGTGGTGGGACTATCCCACTAGGGTTCAAGTCCTAGAATTAACACTTGTGTGTACTTTTTCTGGATTTATTTCAGACTTTCTGGCGA
Source organism: Aegilops umbellulata (assembly GCA_032464435.1). NCBI lineage: Eukaryota > Viridiplantae > Streptophyta > Magnoliopsida > Poales > Poaceae > Aegilops > Aegilops umbellulata. Next base: position 495,454,366 of record CP136056.1, read on the forward strand.
TGTTTCATTCAGTGTGAGGAGATGTTCCTGTCCACTAGCTACGAAGCTCCTATAGGGGTAGGGTGTGTGTGCGTGCATTCATAGGGGTGAATGTATATGTGTATATGTGGGCATCTGTGATTGTACCGTGTTAGAAGGAAATTTTGCTAGGATCACATCAAGAAGAAGGAGCAGATAGACTCATGTTGGTGTTGTGTTTGTTCGTGTTCGAAGCAACGGTATGGTATGCCTCTCCTACCGGTACCGGTCAGGCAAGTAGCAAGTCTGGTATTATAGTATATTCTCATTACATTGATGTACTTAGTCCTTTCACACACTATTTTTTTGATCTTATTATAAAGAGATATTTACCATTGTGATCTCTTTATTTCTCAGGGCAAGTACCACAGGGTGAATTAAGCAGGGGCTATACAAGTTGACATATCATATTTGTGAGTCGGAGAAGAGTGGAGAAGAGGAGAGAGAAGATGAGTGGATTGTAAACTTACACTTTGTGAGAGAAGAAGGTGAGCAAGGAAAAATGACATTGCATGTAGAGCCAATATCTATTTTGTGGATGGGACATTGAAATGTCAAGGTTTATGAGCTAGATGGGATGAATAGGAGATTCTAAGATTTATCCCCAAAAGGTAAATGAGACAGGTATGAATAAATAGAACTACATCTATGCGACAACCCGATCATAAACCATCATATTTGTAGAACAAGTATGAATAAGTTATTGGCCACTACTCTGCCAGTACTGCAAGAATGCCTAGAAGTGACGGACGGAAAAATCCTAGTAGTGATGGGCAAGGCTCTTAGGGGCGCTCGCCACCGACCTCCCACCACTGCTAACAAGGCATCAGTGGCGGGCGTGTGCCCGCCACTGGTAAAGACCTAGCAGTGGTGGGCTTTACCTATAGCCCGCTACTAGTATAACCCACTAACGGCACTAACGACACAAACTAGCAATGGCGGGCGTCAATATTCACCCTCCATTGGTAGGATTTTACTAATTAAAAAAATATGCACATCCCGGAGGCGCAACGGAGGCACCCCACGGTGCGGCCCTGCCCCAACTCGGGAAGCTGACACACACACATGCACGCAAAATCTATGGTGGCAACACCGCCGCGCGATGGATTGATACATCTCCAATGTATATATAATTTTTAATTGTTTCATGGTATTATATTATCTATTTTGGATATTTTATATGCATTAATATGCTATTTTATATTATTTTTGGGACTAACTTATTAACCTAGAGCCTAGTGCCAGTTTTTGTTTTTCCTTTGTTTTTGAGTTTTACAGAAAAGGAATATCAAACGGAGTCCAAACGGAATAAAACCTTACGATGATTTTTCTTGGACCAGAAGACATCCAAGGAGCTTGGAAGCCAAGTTAGAAGAGTCCCGAGGAGCCTCCAGGGCGCGGCCTAGGGGGGGCGCCCCCTGGCTTGTGGGCCCCTCGAGAGTCCACCGACCTCCCTCTGAGTTCTATAAATCCTCAAATATTCCATTATCAACAGAGGCGTCCACCAAAATACTTTTCCGCCACCGTAACCTTTTGTTCCATTGTGATCCCATCTTGGGGCCTTTTCCGGCATCCTTCCAGAGGGGGATTCTAGCACGGAGGGCATCTTCATCAAATATATTGCCCTTCCGATGAAGCGGGTTAGCGTAGTAGAGACTGTGAGGAGCCGTACGGTTAGCATGGCTCAAGCGGTGCTGTTGGGAAACATAGCATGCAATTTCAAAGAATTTTCTACGCGCACGCAAGATCTATCTAGGAGATGCATAGCAAAAAGAGGGAGAGTGTGTCTACATACCCTCGTAGACCAAAAGCGGAAGCGTTTGACAACACAGTTGATGTAGTCAAATTTTTTCTAGCTCCGACCGATCGAGTACCGAACGCACGACACCTCCGAGTTCTGCACACATTCACCTCAGTGACATCCCTTGCCTTCTTGATCCACGGCATGGTGATGGTGAAGTGATCCTCGCAGGGCTTCGCCTAAGCACTACAAAGATATGACCGAGGGTGTAAACTATGGAGGGGCGCACCGCACACGGCTAACAATTGCTGTGTGTTGTGCTAGGCGCCCCCCTCATATATACAGGTGGAAGGGAGGGAGGAGTAACCCTAAGGGGCGCCCCAAGTAGGAGGAATCCTACTTGGGCACCCTCCCAAACCTGTGCCCCCTACCATATGTGTGTGCGGGAGAAAGGCAGGGGAGGGAGGCCCCCCCTTTCTTTTCTCCCTTGAGGAGGGAAAGCCAGGAGGGGTTTCCCCCTTCCCCTTTCCTTCCCCTTGGGCTGGCCGGACAGGGCAGGGGCGCACCAGCCCCTTGTGGGATGGTCAGTCCCCTCCTTGGCCCATTAAACCCATATATATGCCGAGGGTGCGCGGAACGCCTTCCGGTGACCCGATAAGTACCAATACCCTCTTAAACACTTCTGGTGTCCGAATACCATCGTCCTATATATCAATCTTTAACTCTCTACCATTTTGAGACTCCTCTTCATGTTCGTGATCTCATCCGGGACTCCGAACAACATCCGGTCACCAAATCACATAACTCATATAATACTAAATCATCAACGAACGTTAAGCATGTGGATCCTACGGGTTCGAGAACTATGTAGACATGACTGAGACACCTCTCCGGTCAATAACAAATAGCAGAACCTGGATGCTCATATTAGCTCCTACATATTCTACGAAGATCTTTATCGGTCAAACTATTATGACAACATACCTCATTCCCTTTGTCCATCGGTATGTTACTTGCCTGAGATTCGATCGTCGGTATCCACATACCTAGTTCCATCTCGTTACCGACAATTCTCTTTACTCCTTCCATAATACATCATCTTGTAACTAACTCATTAGTAACTTTGCCTGCAAGGCTTCTTATGATGTGCATTACCGAGAGGGCCAGAGATACCTCCCCGATACTCGGAGTGATAAATCCTAATCTCGATCTATGCTAACCCAACAAACACCTTCGGAGATACCTGTAGAGCATCTTTATAATCACCCAGTTACGTTGTGATGTTTGATAGCACACAAGGTATTCCCCGGTATCCGGGAGTTGCATAATCTCATAGTCGAAGGAATATGTACTTGACATGAAGAAAGCAATAGCAATAAAACTGAAAGATCAATATGCTAAGCTAACGGAAGGGTCTTGTCTATCATATCATTCTCCTAATGATGTGATCCCGTTCATCAAATGACGACACATGTCTATGGTTAGGAAACTTAACCATCTTTGATTAACGAGCTAGTCTAGTAGAGGCTTACTAGGGACACTGTGTTTTGTCTATGTATCCACACATGTATTGAGTTTCCGGTTAATAAAATTCTAGCATGAATAATAAACATTTATCATGATATAGGGAAATATAAAATAACAACTTTATTATTGCCTCTAAGGCATATTTCCTTCAGTCTTCCACTTGCACAAGATTCAATAATGTAGTTCACATCGCCATGTGATTTACACCAATAGTTCACATATTTATGTGATTAACACCCATAGTTCACATCGTCATGTGACCAACACCCAAAGGGTTTACTAGAGCCAATAATCTGGTTCACATCGCTATGTGATTAACACCCAAAGAGTATTAAGGTGTGATCATGTTTTGCCTATGAGAGAAGTTTAGTCAACAGGTCTGCCACATTCAGATCCGTATGTATTTCGCAAATTTGTATGTCTACAATGCTCTGCATGGAGCTACTCTAACTAAGTTCTCCCACTTTCAATACATATCTAGATTGAGACTTAGATTCATCTAGATCAGTGTCAAAGCTTGCAACGACGTGACTCTTTACGACGAACACTTTATCACCTCCATAATCGAGAAACATTTCCTTAGTCCTCTTTAACATAACTAACGATAATTTTGACCGCTGTCCAGTGATCTAGTCCTGGATCACTATTGTACCCCCTTGCCAAACTCATGGCAAGGTACACAACAGGTTTGATACACAGCATGGCATACTTTATAGAACCTATGGCTGAGTCATAGGGGATGGCTTTCATTCTCTATTTATCTTCTGTTGTGGTCGAGTTTTGAGTCTTTACTCAACTTTACACCTTGCAATACAGGCAAGGACTCCTTCTTTGACTGGTCCATTTTGAACTCCTACAAAATCTTGTCAATGTATGTACTCATCGAAAGTTTTATCAAGCGTCTTGATCTATCTCTATAGATCTTGATGCCCAATATGTAAGTAGCTTCACCGAGGGTTTTTATTGAAAAATTCTTATTCAAATATCCTTTTATGCTATCTAGAAATTCTACATCATTTCCAATCAACAATATGCCATCCACATATAATATTAGAAATGCTACAAAGCTCCCACTCACTTTCTTGTAAATACAGGCTTCACCATAAGTCTGTATAAAACCATATGCTTTGATCACCTTATCAAAGCGTATATTCCAACTCCGAGATGCTTGCACCAGTCCATAGATGCATCGCTAGAGTTTGCACACTTTGTTACCACCTTTAGGATCGACAAAAACCTTTTGGTTGTATCATATACAACTCTTCTTTAAGAAATCCATTAAGGAATGCAGTTCTGACATTCATTTGCCAGATTTCATAAAATGCGGCAATTGCAAACATGATTTGGAGAGACTTAAACATTACTACGAGTGAGAAAATCTCATCGTAGTGAACATCTTGAACTTGTCAAAAACCTTCTGCAACAGTCGAGCTTTATAGATAGTAACACTACCATCATTGTTTGTCTTCCTCTTGAAGATCCATTTATTCTCAATGGCTTGCCGATCATTGGGAAAGTCCACCAAAGTCCACACTTTGTTCTCATACATGGATCCTATCTCATATTTCATGGCCTCAAGCCATCTGTCGGAATCTAGGCTCATTATAGCTTCTTCATAGTTTGTAGGTTCGCCATGGTCTAATAACATGACTTCCAGGATAGGATTACCATACCACTCTGGTGCGGAATGTGCTTTGTTCGACCTACAAGGTCCAGAAGTAATTTGATCCGAAGTTTCATGATCATCATCATTAGCTTCCTCTCTAGTTGGTGTAGGCATCACTAGAACGGATTTCATTGATGTGCTACTTTCCAATTCGAGAGAAGCTACAATTACCTCATCAAGTTCTACTTTCCTCCCACTCACTTCTTTCAAGAGAAACTCTTTCTCTAGAAAGTTTCTATTCTTGGCAACAAATATCTTGCCTTCGGATTTGTGGTAGAAGGTGTACCCAATTGTTTCCTTAGGGTATCCTATGAAGCCACACTTCTCCGATTTGGGTTTGAGCTTATCAGGATGAAGCCTTTTGATATAAGTGTCGCAACCCCAAACTTTAAGAAAGGACAACTTAGGTTACTTGCCAAACCACAGTTCATACGGTGTAATCGCAACAGATTTAGACGGTGCCCTATTTAATGTGAATGCATTTGTCTTCAATGCATAACCCCAAAATGATAGTGGTAAATTGATAAGAGACATCATAGATTGCACCATATCAAATAAAGTCGGGTTACGATGTTCGGACACACCATTACGCTGTGGTGTTCTAGGTGGCGTGAGTTGTGAAACTATTCAACATTGTTTTAAATGAAGGCCAAACTCGTAACTCAAATATTCGCCTCCGCGATCAGATCGTAGAAACTTTATTTTGTTGTTACGATGATTCTCCACTTCACTCTGAAATTCTTCGAACTTTTCAAATGTTTCAGACTTGTGTTTCATTAAGTAGATATACCCATATCTGCTCAAATCATCTGCGAAGGTCAGAAAATAATGGTACACGCTGCGAGCTTCAACACTCATCGGACCACGTACATTGGTATGTATTATTTCCAATAAGTCATTAGCTCGCTCCATTGTTCCGGAGAACGGAGTTTTAGTCATCTTGCCCATGAGGCATGTGATGTCGCTTGAAGCTACGTCGGTATTTCCCCAAAGAGGTAGGGATGATGCAGCACAACGGCGGTAGGTATTTCCCTCAGATATGAAACCAAGGTTATCGAACCAGTAGGAGAACCAAGCAACACAACGTAAACAACCCCTGCACACAAATAACAACACCTCGCAACCCGACGTGTTAAAGGGGTTGTCAATCCCTTTCGGGTAACGACGCCAGAAATGGTGCATGGACGAGAGATAAATTTGATAGATTGAAATAATAGATTGCAAATAAAATAAAGTGCAACAAGATATTTTTGGATTTTGGTTTAATAGATCTGAAAATAAATGCAAGGAAAAAGTAGATCGCAAGGCAAATATATGAGAAATAAGACCCGGGGGCCGTAGGTTTCACTAGTGGCTTCTCTCGAGAAAAATAGCAAACGGTGGGTGAACAAATTACTGTTGGGCAATTGATAGAACTTCAAATAATTATGACGATATCGAGGCAATGATCATTATATAGGCATCACGTCCAAGATTAATAGACCGACTCCTGCCTGCATCTACTACTATTACTCCACACATCGACTGATATCCAGCATGCATCTAGTGTATTAAGTTCATGGAAAAACAGAGTAATGCAATAAGAATGATGACATGATGTAGACAAGATCTATCTATGTAGAGATATACCTCATCATTTTATCTTTAGTAGCAACGATACATACGTGTCGGTTCCCTTTCTGTCACTGGGATCAAGCATCGTAAGATCGAACCCACTACCGGGCACCTCTTCCCATTGCAAGATAAATAGATCAAGTTAAACCCAAATATCGGAGAAGAAATACGAGGCTACAAGCAATCATGCATATAAGAGATCAAAGAAACTCAAATAAATTTCATGGATATAAAAAGATTTGACTGATCATAAACTCGAAGTTCATCAGATCCCAACAAACACACGCCAAAGAGTTACATCATATGGATCTCCAAGAGACCATTGTTTTGAGAATTCAGCAAGAGAGAGAGGGGGGAGAGAGCCATCTAGCTATTAACTACGGACCCGAAGGTCTACAAAGAACTACTCATGCATCAGCGGAGAGGCACTAATGGAGGTGGTGAACCCCATCCGAGATGGTGTCTAGATTGGATCTGGTGGTTCTGGACTCTGTGGCGGCTGGATGAATATTTCGTCGACTCCCCTAGGGTTTCTGGAATATTGGGGTATTTATAGAGCAAAGAGGAGGTCCGGGGGGCACCCGAGGTGGGCACAACCCACCAGGGTGCGCCTGGGCCTCCTGGCGTGCCCTGGTGGGTTGTCCCCTCCTTGGGACTCCCCCAAGGTGCAACCAGGGCCCAACATCTTCCTTCTGGTCCATAAAAAATCATCGTGGAGTTTCGTGGCGCTTGCACTCCGTCTGGTATTGATTTTAGGTGATGTAAAAAAATGGAGAAAACAACAACTGTGTGACACCCCAAAATTTTGGCCTTGTTTTAATAAATTAAAAAATTTCCAGGAAATTAAAACTTTTATTTTCTAGGCTCCATTTTGATTTTTGAACCATTTTCTCCCTTGTTATTATGATGTTTTTCCCCAAAGTAAAAACTTTTCAAATATGTTATTGGACCTGTTTAACCTCTCAAGAAAAACTCTTCTTTTATTAGTAGAACTAATTACATAATTAACTTGCTTGATCTTTATTTTCTTGAAAATGGGTTTTTCAAGGTTAAATGGCCATATTTGAACTACAACCATTTGATAAATTCACTTAAAATCCCAACCAAAATTTGGAGATGTCTTGTGGTGTTTTTAAATCACTTTTATACAAAAATATCTTTTATCCTTAAAATATTTCAAGCTCTACACCCAATTTTCTTCTCTGGTCCAGAGTGCAATTTTGCACTATAACCCTTTTAAATATTTCTTTCTAGCCTTCATCAAAATTACGGGATGTCAGTGGTAGCATGCAATTCAACTTTATGCAAAAAACCTAGTGTTGTTCTTTGAAAATTTTGAGTGAATCAACCTCTTTTCCATTCTGGTCCAGTCTTGTGGTTTCTACTGCAACCCTATTTATTTTTGCTCCAGTGACCTTGTGTTTTCTCCTACTTGTAGTCAACCCTACAAAAACCCTAAGTCTAGGAGCATGCACCTATTGGACCATTTTTGGTTCATGAAATGATGCCATTTATCTCCTGTCCAGAGTTGAAGTTCTGCAAAACTTGCACTAACAAGTTTTTGCTTTTGGCAAACTAACCTCACCACCTTCTCTTTCATCTAAAGAGACCACCATCTGGAGTTTTTGACCACTCCAAGACCTGCCTAGGTGCCTATGGCATTCTGTCAAACACCTTAAGTGCATGAACAGCTTTGACATGACTTTTGACATGGCACTGTGAACTTGCACCTCTGGGCAGACTAACATGTCCAATAGACTCCCAAATGCTCCTAACCTAGGTCTGCTAAATGCCAGCCTCACCCAAACTCTGTAGCATGCACTGGCATTTCGTCAAGCACGTTCCGTGCGTGCTCTGGGCGCGAGCAGAGCACGCGTTTTGCACGTGCCGCACCCGAGCCGACGCGTCGCGCCCCTGGGCTTTGCCCGCTCTGCAAAGCCACGCCACTCACTCCCCTTCTCACCGCAACACGCCAAGAGCCCTCGCCACGTCCCCGGCAGGCCAGGAACTAGCCGCCACGGCCGCCGACAGCCCCTGCTCAGTTTGGCGCCGCCCAAGCCACTCCCGTTCACCAGCTCGCCCCTGGAGCAGTGCCCGCTCATCCGCTAGCTCCTGCCGCCATCCCCAGCCTCGCCATGTTGCCCCGCAAGCTACAGAACGTCGATTCGCCAGTGAACTTATCCCCGGCTGCCGCGGAACCGACCCCGGTCGCCTATTTAAGGAGCCCCGAGCTCGTCTCCGCACGCAGGCAGTCCCGAGCCATCTCCCTAGGACCCCATTGGCAGCCAATCGACCCGGGGAGGTCTCCTTCCCCATCTCCGGCAACCGCAGCCGCCGCCACTGCCCCGGCCATTCCGGCGCCACCAGGGCCTCCCCCTCCCCGTTTTCTTCACCAGGAACTCTCTCTTCCTCCCGTGAAGCCGTCCCCCTGCTCGATTTTGATTGAGAGCCACCGCAGCCCCAAACTCACTTTGCTCCCGAAGCCCCCTCCGCCGCGAAGCTCACCGCCGACGACTCCTTCCACCCCGTCGACCCAACGATACCAATCGAATTTCTCGTAATCAAATTAAGAATATTTCCATTGCTCCAAATATGGACTATAACAATTTACACCTTGGGCTTGGGCACCTTCTCATCCTACCTGGGCGGGGAAGAACAGATATGCAGTCCACAACTTCATTATTGATAAATTAAAGCTAAGATTACTTGTTACAAAGCTAATTGGCTTTCTATTTGCACATGAACAGGTCAATGTGCACCCCGACGTCGGCGTGATAAGCAAGCCAACGTCGCCGGAGGAGTCTCGCACGATACACAAGATATGTCGATGGGATCTTTTGAGGGACCCCATCAAGGAGCACTTGCTATGAGATGCCCTAGGTCGACCTGAACACCCCTAGGGTCTCGTGGATCGCTGCCACCGAACGTGAAGGACAAAGAAGAACGGAGAATACTAAAATGAAGGAGAGATAAAAAAAGATAAAGGTAAAATTGGTAGACTGATTGATTGGCGGTTGCTCAATCGGCCCTCACCTCTCTTATATATATGTGGTGGCTGAACTTTATTTTCAAGAAAATGGCTGCAATTTTCATCCAAATTTTTACTATATTAAGGGAGGCATGCCACTACTATACGAGTGGATTACAAAATTTAACATGAAAGGTGCCATGGAGGCATTGGTGCCCATGAATGAAATGGCAGAGGCGATGACAACGATGTTGTGATGGCGCGGTGGAGATGGTGCCATTAGCGCCGACCCGGCCACGCTAGAGGCGGTATTGTCATTCTCCTGCTTCTTCTTCCTTGTCTGCTCCCTCCTAGACGACTTCTGGGCGACATGAAGGGTGATCTTAGGGTTGTGGGATGTGCCCCACCTGGAGGAGATTGAGTGTATTTTGACTTGACGCAAAATTTACCCAAATCTTGGATTTGTTCCTTCTCCTTTTGATGCCACGAAGCTACCAATTTTTCCCAATTCATCCTTTTCTTGGATTTGGATCCATTTCTTTGCTATGGTCAAGGTGATTATTTGTCTCAACAATGTTACCTTGGCTTCAAGGGTGTTCCAGAGATCCAGAGACAGATTGATTTTTGCTCACGGCACGGCACCGGCCAGTGCAAGAGGAAGACGGCAACGATATATTACGTACATGTGTGTTGTTTTCTAATTTTTTAAAGTTGGTCTTGTAAGAGTTGGACAATTTTAGTATGTATGGCCTTGGCCTTGTTGCGCGCACACACACATAAAAAAAAAACAATACAAATTGGCGGTGAACGTCCAATAGATAGGCGGGGAAAACGAAAACCAAGAGGCGCGTCACGCACACCAACCAGCAGGTGTTCTGACGCGTGACACCGGGCGTAGCGCGATTCTCTCATTCTCTGGCAGGAAGTTATTACGTGTGGTCCAGCTACATATAGAACGGGGAGCACGGCGCTCGCCCAGCACCCAGCACCCGCTATATATTGACCCTCTCAGGTAGTCCAAGTCCAGTACGCCATTGGTCAAAGTCCCCTTTCTTCGTCTCCGGTCACCTCCTAGTCCCAGTCTCCCAGGTGAGCCTTCCTACCCCCCTGGCAGGAAGATGAATGGGTGGGAGAGGACGCTGATGAATCAGGTGGGCAGCGCTGGCCTTGGCGTTGGCGGCTCCGGCGGTACGCGGCCGTCGCAACCGCAGATGCAAGATGTGGTGGGCCTTGCCGCCGCGGCCGATCCCCAGTTTGTGAGGCTGCGGGACAACACCCGAGAGAAGATGTAAGCTCTTGCTGCTTTTCTGTACTCCAACTGCGATTGCGTAGATTACAGTATTTCGAGAAAAACTGGAACGCGAAGTAGTCGTATCCAGTGACCTACTCAACAACAGTATCATGTTTATCACTCTGCCTTGTATCATTCCCAACAAATACTTATCATCAAAGGTGATCAATCATGGACTACGTACCTGAAACTTCACAAGGGCTTGCATATAAATTTTGCATATTCAAGGGCTGCGGTTGAATCCCTGTATTAGTTACAAAAAGATATCTTCTACTCTATCAAAGCTAATGATCTGAATCTGATATTAATTCACAGATTCAAGTTTTTGCAAACGTTGCAATTGCTGCCTCTCTGGCGGCCGCGCTTCGGGGCGCTTGCATGGCGGCTCGAGGAAATCTTGTTTAGAAAATACCCAAACAAGGTGTTCCTCTCTTTCCTTCTCTTTTTGTAGCTTTGGTTTTCAGGCAACCAAGTCCATTTCCGACCAAGATATCAAATATTACCATTTAATTAATGATGTGAGTTGTTGATATATCTTGTTGTTCGGGCAGATGGAGTACTATAACATGACGAGGCGACCAATGCCACCGGCAATGATGTTTGCTATCAAGACCTACACCGCTCAAAACCGACAATACCGACAAAACCAACAATCATTAAGACAGATTGCATCTTCTTCCCCTGGCTATGGGGCGATGAATCTGACATCCAATATCATGCAAGGTGCAGGTGAAAATTCTAGAATGTCTTATGTGACTGGCAATGTTGGCCCTTTTTCATCTAGTGCAGACATGGATCTGCAGAATGCCAACATGGATACCTCCCTGCCAGGTACAGATAGATTTTCTGAGATCTTGCTCATACCTATCCTTATTAGGACTACTAGTAAATGTGTACATTGAATGGGTGTTGATATAAGATATGATATTAGCTGCAGGTACGTTGATATTAGGTTGAATATTAATTGTGCATCAATTATGCGGTAAATGAATGCCGATATTGATATTTGGTATGATATTAATTGCACGCTAAACATGTTCAACACTCACTATTGCAGCAATATAAGTCGTTGAATTAACATATGGTTTGTTGCCTAAGATTAGTTGGATATGTAGAAATTGGTGTGGGGACTCTAGCCTAGGAAGCTAACAGCCAGCAGATACTGGATGAAAATCAACTTATGTGGTAACAAACACCACTGTTTTTTAGTCCAGCACGTGTGTTCAGAGTGAAGCCATGCATCCACAAAGTAGTTATTATGCGATAAAAAAGGTCCAAGTAAAATGCTAACCTGAAAGATGTATTACCGGAACAATTTACCCATATTCATATCTGAAATTTCCAATTACACATAGAGTATTAAAACTTGGGAGTATTTTTTTCCCTAGTTTGCCTGACCATGTTTCCCGTTTACTAACCTCGTATGTCTTGCATTTTTTTTTTCTAGGAGGAGCTTCTCATGGGCATGTGAACACAATGCTTTCACTAGGGACAAACCCTACACGACATGATCTTTCTGGATCGTCCAACAAGAACCTGTTAACACACAATCTGGATACACGTGAATCCAACAGATTCTCTGTAATAACTCTACACTATATTGCTGCTTTACATATACGAAATAGTGTTGTTACTATATGTATCCCTAAAGCTCCGCTAAACACTGCAGCCCAAGGTGGCGCAGGCACGCCCGGCGCCTATGAAGGATCTCCCAAGGGAACCAAAGTTTACCTGCCCAGTCTGCATCAATGAGCTGGTCGATACATCATCTACTATCTGCGGCCACATCTTCTGCAAGAAATGCATAGAGGCCTCCATCCGATTTCAGAAGAAGTGCCCTACCTGTCGTAGGAGGCTGACCATGAGAAATTTCCACCGCATCTACCTCCCGGCGATGGATTGAGCTGATCCAGCCATTCTGGGCGTGGTGGAGTATCAATTTTTGCGCAACGATTTAATAAGTGCTCGACTCATAGTAAACAAACATTTAATCTGCATCCTTGGTGGTAAAGGATACCATTCTCGTGGGAATTTGAAATATGTGCCATGGTATTGTGAACATCTGCAAATAATTACAAATATATTTTTTGCTTGTGAGGGTATATGGTGTGTTCACGCACTCTAGGATATGTGTCTGTGCAAGGCTATCATGTTTAATTAGCAATAGCAGTAGACACTGTTATTGGTCGACCGACTAGGAACAAGTTGAGTAGAGCCTTAAAAGACATCAGACTGATAATTTATTTCCAATTGAGATATGGCCCAACCTCCCTTAAAAGACATAATTGTGTTTCCTCACACTACTTGCCTGCTTGACAATTCCTTACCGAAACAGTCTCCAACCAGGACATGATGCTCTCCTTCCTGCTATTATCTATTTTTGCATCCTTCCTAATATCTTCTATTTTTTCACACTGAGTGGTGCTTCCATTATATGGGCCTTGGTTTTGGGGCAATAGCATATATGTGTCATTCTTTTACCTACATTTGTCTATATTTGGATCTATTGACCAAACTAGCAGTAAAAACTCGTCTGGGAAATAAAAATGAAACATCGAAATGCATTGGAACAACCTTCTTCATCTGCCCGTGTGAGCCGACTGAGCGCTGCCACATGTTGCTCCATCGCATGAGCCATCCTATCGTTTTTCATCGCTGGCGGAAAGTAATCGAGGCTATATTCCTACTGTAACATTACCCCGGAGAAAAAACCTTGTAATCCAAGTAGTAGCCAAGGCACAACAGCGATAGGACACCGACTAAACCCATCAGAGCGGTTAGGAGTTACGAGCACATGGTGGTTACGGCCGGGAAAGTTTGATACCTTCACATACGACTAGTTACTTTCTGGCCAGTATGTAAGGCAAGCAGGGTGTTGTTGAAGTAGGTTCATAGGACCAAAGATCTAGTCGCGATGCGAATTGGACGTAGCTCGAATGATTATTTTTCTGGTAGTGGTACCATCCCACTAGGGTTCAAGTCCTGAAATTGACACTAGTGTGTACATTTTTTCTTGATTTATTTCAGGCTTTCTGGCAATGTTTCATTCAGTGTGAGGAGATGTTCCTGTCCACTAGCTACGAAGCGCCTATAGGGGTAGGGTGTGTGTGCGTGTGTTCATAGAGGTGAGTGTATGTGTGTGTATGTGGGCATCTGTGATTGTACCGTGTTAATAAGAAATTTTGCTGGGATCACATCAAGAAGAAGGAGCAGATAGACTCATGTTCGTGATGTGTTTGTTCGTGTTCGAAGCAACAGTATGGTATGCCCGTCCTACTGGTCAGGCAAAGTAGCAACTCTGGTATTATAGTATATTCTCATTACATTGATGTACTTAGTCCTTTCACACACACTATTTTGTTGATCTTATTATAAAGAGATATTTACCATTGTGATCTCTTTATTTCTTAGGGCAAGTACCACAGGGTAAACTAAGCAGGGGCTATATAAGTTGACACATCATATTTGTGAGTCGGAGAAGAGTGGAGAAAAGGAGAGAGAAGATGAGTGGGTTGTAAACTTACACTTTGTGAGAGAAGAAGGTGAGCAAGGCAAAATGACATTGCATGTAGAGCCAATATCTATTATGTGGATAGGACATTGAGATGTCAAGGTTTATCAGCTAGCTGGGATGAATAGGAGATTCTAAGATTTGAATCCCCAAAAGGTAAATGAGGAGACAGGTATGAAGAAATAGAACTACATCTATGCGACAACCAGATCATAAACCATCATATTTCAAGAACAAGTATGAATGAGTTCTTGGCCACTACTCTACTAGTACTGCAGGAATGCCTAGCAGTAACGGGCAAGGCTCTTAGGGGCGCCCGCCACTGACCTCCCGCCACTGCTAACAAGGCATCAGTGGCGGGCGTGTGCCCGCCACTGGTAAAGACCTAGCAGTGGCGGGCTTGAGTGAATTGCAAAAAACATCAACATTGAAGGATTGGGTTGCAGAAATCACAAGTCTCTAGTTTTGTGCCCAAAAACACTAATTCCGAGGCTAATTTTTTTTGCAAAAACCACTAGTCGCTCGCTTCGCTCGTTTTAAGTGGGATTATGACAGGTGGGACCCGCATTTGTTGACGTGGCATAACTGTTCATCCGTTTGACTCGTTAGATGCCGTCAGACGCCGTGCGCGGGCCGGCTCGAGCCGGAACCCTTTTGACCGGTCCCTCCCCTCGAATCGTTACAGGCCCACCCACCACAACCCTCATTCGCTCGCGCTCTCTGCTCCCACTCGTTCGCGCCGTGACACGTCCACATCTCCGACTGCCGCCGCCGCCACCGCGTCGCCATGGTTTCCTGGAGTGAGGACTCTGGCAGCAATGGAGGTTCACACGGCAGGTATTACCAGTACGCCACCTCAGGTTCAGACGACGACATCGTGCAGGTGAGTTGGTAGAAATAGGGTTAGGGTTTGGGTTTGGGGATTTTCCTCTTGAGCTAGATCTGAAGTTTTCTTCCCAAATCTCTTGCTTTCCTTTGCACGTGCAGATCCCTGCTACCACGGATGACTCCGAATTCGAGGGCAAAGATTTTTTTTATGCCATGAACAACAGAAGCGAGCAGAAAGACTTGTTGCTTTTGAGGGCATCCATACTGGCAGGAGGTTCCTTGCCTGTGATGTGAAGGTATGTGTCAAATTTCTGCTAATTAGCTATTGTGGTCTAATCATTTGGTCATTGTTTAGTACCTATTTTGGTATTTAGCAGATCTGGCTTGTTAGTTAGGCTGTTTAAATATGTGCCCAATGCTTATTGGCTCAGTGAAGTCATTGTATTTATGTGAGCATCTGTGCAGAGTGTCGTGGCATGTTCATTTGTTTATATGTGAGCATATGACAGTGTGGATAAGTGAGGTAATTTGTTAATATGTCAGCATGTGACAGTGTGAATAAGTGAGGTCATTTGTTAATATGTCAGCATGTGACAGTGTGAACAAGTGAGGTTTGTTTAAATGTCAAGCATGTGCATGGGGTTGGAAGCAGTTATTAAAAATTGTTATTAAGTACTGCTGCCCTAGTTGCTTTTAGTTAGTAAGCATTCATTATTTAGATTGCCTAATTGTTGGTACTGGTGGGAGTGCCTACTTGTTATTAGTAAATAACTCATCTTGGCATGTAGCTCATATCTTGCTGTTTAACACTGTAATTTAACAGGATGGTAAAAACTGTGGACTAGTTGAATGGGTTGATCCATCTTGGCCAGCTACAATGGAGAATGCATTGTCCAAGTTGTGGGATATGTATGAAGAGTCCAAGAGAAACAGGACTGAGGACAACCTGATGAACTCATTTGCTGTTCACAATCTGACACCAGAGAAGATCAAGCTGCAGGCCAGTTATGACAAGTTGGTTGGAGATGTTCAAGCCCTTTTGGATGAGAATGAGAGGAGGGCCCAGATGGAAAGGAAGCCTGATGAGAGCAAGCTCCAGGAGAAGTATGACATGGTTAAGAACCTGACAGTATCTCAAGCCAGTGTCATTAGGAACATGAAGTTGAAGCTTGTTGAAGAGAAGACTAAGTTGCAGGCCCATATTGATGAGCTTGAGAAGGTTGTGGAGCAGACCAAGGCCAAGATGAATGGGATCAAGGCAATCTTAGATGAATGAGCCACAGTGGGCAGTAATGGTCATGGAGTTCATGGTCATGTATGGATCTCCTTATTAGTTATGTAATGGTCCTGTATGGGTCTCCCAATTATGCTACTTATTAGTCATGTATGGATCTCCAAATTATGCTACCTATTAGTTATGTAATGTTCATGTATGGATCTCCCAGTTATGCTACATATTAGTTATGTAATGGTCATGTATGGATCCCCCAATTATGCTACTAATTAGTTATGTGTTGCTTATGTATGGATCTCCCAATATGCTGAATGTGATGAATTTTGATGTTGATTTGTATATCTGAAATAGCCCTATACTCACTTAGGTGGTTTTTTCGACGTCGTGGCACCCTAGACTCATTTAGGTGGTGTTTTCGACGTCGAGGCACCCTAGAATCATTTAGGTGGTTTTTTCGACATGGAGGCACCCTAGACTCATTTAGGTGGTTTTTTCGACGTTGAGGCACCCTAGACTCACTTAGGTGGTTTTTACGACGTCGTGGCACCCTAGACTCATTTAGGTGGTTTTTTCGACGTCGAGGCACCCTAGACTCATTTAGGTGGTTTTTTCGACGTCGTGGCACCCTAGACTCATTTAGGTGGTTTTTCGACGTTGAGGCACCCAAGAATCATTTAGGTGGTTTTTCAACGTCGAGGCACCCTAGAATCATTTAGGTGGTGTTTTCGACGTCGAGGCACCCTAGACTCATTTAGGTGGTTTTTCGACATCGAGGCACCCTAGACTCATTTAGGTGGTATTTTCGACGTCGAGGCACCCTAGAATCATTTAGGTGGTTTTTTCGACATCGAGGTGTTGGGGAACGTAGTAATTTCAAAAATTTCCTATGCACACGCAAGATCATGGTGATGCATAGCAACGAGAGGGGAGAGTGTTGTCCACGTACCCTCGTAGACCGAAAGCGGAAGCGTTATGACAACACGGTTGATGTAGTCGCACGTCTTCACGATCCGACTGGTCCAAGTACTGAACGTATGGCACCTCCGAGTTCTGCACACGTTCAGCCCGATGACGTCCCTGGAACTCCGATCCAGCCGAGTGTTGAGGGAGAGTTTCGTCAGCACGATGGCATGGTGACGATGATGATGTTCTACCGACGCAGGGCTTCGCCTAAGCACCGCCACGATATTATCAAGGTGGATTATGGTGGAGGGGGGCACTACACACGGCTAAGAGATCCAAGGGATCAATTTTTGTTTCTATAGGGTGTCCCCTGCCCCCGTAGATAAAGGAGCAAGGGAGGAGGAGGCCGGACCTAGGAGGGGCGCGCTAAGGGAGTAGGATTCCTACTCCTAGTTAGAGTAGGTTTCCTCCTTTCCAAGTCCAACTAGGAGAAGGGGGAAAGGGGGGAAGAGGGGAAGGAAGGGAGAGGGGGGTGCGCCCCAAACCCCTTGTCCAATTTGGACTGGGCTTGGGAGGGGCGCGCGCCACCTCCTGGCTGCTGCCTCTCCTTCCCACTAAAGCCCATTAAGGCCCATTGCTTCTTCCTCGGATTCCCGTAACTCCCCGGTACCTCCGAAAATACCCGAATCACTCAGAACCTTTCCGATGTCCGAATATAGTCGTCCAATATATCGATCTTTACATCTCGACCATTTCAAGACTCCTCGTCATGTCCCCGATCTCATCTGGGACTCCGAACTACCTTCGGTACATCAAATCACATAAAATCTTATTTAACTGTCATCGTAACTTTAAGCGTGCGGACCCTACGGGTTCGAGAACTATGTAGACATGACCGAGACACGTCTCCGGTCAATAACCAATAGCGGAACCTGGATGCTCATATTGGCTCCCACATATTCTACGAAGATCTTTATCGGTCACACCGCATACCAACATACGTTGTTCCCTTTGTCATCGGTATGTTACTTGCCCGAGATTCAATCATCGGTATCTCAATACCTAGTCCAATCTCGTTACCGGCAAGTCTCTTTACTCGTTCCGTAATACAGCATCTCACAACTAACTCATTAGTTGTAATGCTTGCAAGGCTTAAGTGATGTGCATTATCGAGTGGGCCCAGAGATACCTCTCTGACGATCGGAGTGACAAATCCTAATCTTGAAATACGCCAACCCAACAAGTACCATCGGAGACACCTGTAGAGCACCTTTATAATCACCCAGTTACGTTGTGACGTTTGGTAGCATACAAAGTGTTCCTCCGGTAAACGGGAGTTGCATAATCTCATAGTCATAGGAACATGTATAAGTCATGAGGAAAGCAATAGCAATATACTAAATGATCAAGTGCTAAGCTAACGGAATGGGTCAAGTCAATCACATCATTCTCCTAATGATGTGACCCCAGTAATCAAATGACAACTCATGTCTATGGCTAGGAAACATAACCATCTTTGATCAACGAGCTAGTCAAGTAGAGGCATACTAGTGATATACTATTTGTCTATGTATTCACACATGCATTATGTTCCGGTTAATACAATTCTAGCATGAATAATAAACATTTATCATGATATAAGGAAATAAATAATAACTTTATTATTGCCTCTAGGGCATATTTCCTTCAGTCTCCCACTTGCACTAGAGTCAATAATATAGATCACATCGCCATGTGATTTAACATCAATAGTTCACATCACCATGTGATTAACACCCATAGTTTACATCGTCATGTGACCAACACCCAAAGGGTTTACTAGAGTCAATAATCTAGGTCACATCGCTACGTGATTAACACCCAAAGAGTACTAAGGTGTGATCATGTTTTGCTTGTGAGATAATTTTAGTCAACGGGTCTGTCACATTCAGATCCGTAAGTATTTTGCAAATTTCTATGTCTACAATGCTCTGCACGAAGCTACTCTAGCTAATAGCTCCCACTTTCAATATGTATCCAGATTAAGACTTAGAGTCATCTGGATCAGTGTCAAAACTTGCGTCGACGTAACCCTTTACGGCGAACCTTTTGTCACCTCCATAATGAAGAAACATATCCTTATTCTACTAAGAATAATTTCGACCAATGTCCAGTGATCTACTCCTAGATCACTATTGTACTCCCTTGCCAAAGTCAGTGTAAGGTATACAATAGATCTGGTACACAGCATGGCATACTTTATAGAACCTATGGCTGAGGCATAGAAAATGACTTTCATTCGGGCTTTGAGTCTTACTCAATTTCACACCTTGTAACACAGCCAAGAACTCTTTCTTTGACTGTTCCACTTTGAACTACTTCAAAACCTTGTCAAGGTATGTACTCATTGAAAAAACTTATCAAGCGTCTTGATCTATCTCTATAGATCTTGACGCTTAATATGTAAGAAGCTTCACTGAGGTCTTTTTTAAAAAAAACTCCTTTCAAATACTCCTTTATGCTTTTCAAAAAATTCTACATCATTTCCGATCAACAATATGTCATTCACATATACTTATCAGAAATGTTGTAGTGCTCCCACTCACTTTCTTGTAAATATAGGCTTCACCACGGGTCTGTATAAAACTATATGCTTTGATCAACTTATCAAAGCGTATATTTCAACTCCGAGATGCTTGCACCAGTCCATAGATGGATCGCTGGAGGTTGCATATTTTGTTAACACCTTTAGGATCGACAAAAACTTTCTGGTTGCATCATATACAACTCTTCTTTAATAAATCCATTAAGGAATGCAGTTTTGTTTATCCATTTGCCAGATTTCATAAAATGCGGCAATTGCTAACATGATTCGGACAGACTTAAGCATAGATACGAGTGAGAAACTCTCATCGTAGTCAGCATCTTGAACTTGTCGAAAACCTTTTGCGACAATTCTAGCTTTGTAGATAGTAACACTACTATCAGTGTCCGTCTTCCTGTTGAAGATCCATTTAATCTTAATAGCTCGTCGATCATTTGAGCAAGTCAATCAAAGTCCATACTTTGTTCTCATACATGGATTCCATCTCAGATTTCATGGCCTCAAACCATTATGAGGAATCTGGGCTCATCATCGCTTCCTCATAGTTCGTAGGTTCGTCATGGTCAAGTAACATGACCTTCCAGAACAGGATTACCGTACCACTCTGGTGTGGATCTCACTCTGGTTTACCTACGAGGTTTGGTAGTAACTTGATCTGAAGTTACATGATCATTATCATTAGCTTCCTCACTAATTGGTGTAGGAGTCACAGGAACAGATTTCTGTGATGAACTATTTTCCAATAAGGGAGCAGGTACAGTTACCTCATCAAGCACTACAAGAAATATGTCAACTTGTGACCACCACTATTGGTCACTGAAAGGTCACAAATTTCCATTTACGACCTTTTTGTGACCAAAAACAGAAGGTCAAAAGCCGGCCGTCGTAAACTGACTATAGCGACCTTTCTTCTGGAATGGTCAAAGACGTTTACGACCAAAATATTCCTACTGTGGCGTTTTGGTCACTAGCAACCTCCCCAGGCCACGTAGGCATCCAGCGTGGCGATCTGACGTGGCACAAGATTCAGCCCGGTCCAATTGGGTGTTTTACATGGGCCGAGCCCATTAATTCGGCCTTTTTAATATTTATTTTTTCTATTAATTTTTGCTAGCTACATGGGCTGGCCCAGCTATAATTCGGCCTTTTTATTTTTGGGTTGTTGCCCGTTTTTTCTTTTTTTCAAATGGGTCCCAATTGTCAGGGTCTGATATGTGGGTCCCAAAATTTTTATTCTGGTTTGTGGGTCCTTGTTGTTCCTCAGATTTCAATATGCCAATAATTAAACAACCAATATTTAAATCACAATAGACAGAAAACAAGTGTAATACTTCAAATAACAAGAAGCAACAATCTGTTACATCAAATCACATACAACATTTCATTCAAAAACAGAGAGAAGATACATGAAATTCTGGAGTTCACAATGCCCACATAACCTAGCTATTATTACATAACTTGCTATACAAAAATGTCTTGGCGCTTCTTTGAACATCTTGATTCGTCTTGAATTTAGGCAAAATATCTGCCAACAAGAAAACAGAACAACGAGGATATAGTGAATAACAACAGCAGCAAGTGATGGGGTGCTATTTAGTAAGATTAAGTCCGGAAAGAAACATGCATGAAAATTAAGAATAGCTAGAGCAATTCTGCATGAAAATTAAAAAGTGCTATTCAGTATGAATGCCATGAAGTTTTCGTGCACTTCATGCCAAGTCAGCCAACATGTAGCATGCATGTGAGCCATAAAACATGATCACAGTTCAGCACCTACAACAGCCTGACACAATAGATAAAGCCATGAAGTGATAATAACAGTGTGTGATGAGAAACTGACCGCTCTTTTTAATTACTATGAGCAATAAAACATCTAGTTTCAGATACTCAACGGATTCATTCATATACTTATTATATGCTGACATGGATTGTAGAGGTTAACAACAAAACTGGAACTGGAACTTGTCATAAGCTAACAAAAAAACACATTCCAAAACTATCTGTATAAAACATTTATGCATGGATACATTCAAGAACTAGAAAAGTTTAAATAGGTTTATAAATGCACAAATAACTTGAGGAAAAGTAGCCAACTGCAGGTCTGAATCTGTATTGGTGATCAGCAGGTTTATAAATGAACAAATAGGTTTGTAAGATATGAGCTGCTTACTTTACTTACTATGATCGTATGATGTGTTCTGAATCTGTATTGGTGATCAGCAGGTACAAGTCATCAACTGAACTAATCGCTGCCCAAGCAAATTAAGCTTGAATCCCATGAGGCAAAACCAAGAGTAAAAACAAGACTAGGCCAGCTGCAGGTCTTGCGCTAGTGGCGTTGCAGTCTTCATGGCGCTGGCTGCCACAAGGACATTAAATGTGAATGAGCTTGGTAAAATGGTAAGCAAGTGTTAAAGGACACTGGGCGCTAGCACCTAGACTCGATTTGATCATATTATACTTATCATTAACTCATTCACACTGAGATATCACAACTTCTCCACCCACAGAAAAATAGAAAGAATATTCTGCTGTAAAAAGACTCTCAAAAAGATTTAATCATTCCGTTAAAAATAGAGTAGCAAGAGCAACGCTGGACATCATTACAGAATATGAGTTGCAGGATACAACTTGTGGAAACGAGCAAATAACAACAGCATCAAGAAAATTAGAGTTCTTGATTCTTGAAGCACCGACAAATAGGAAACCCATATTACAGATGCATATATGAATTGTGGGATACATCTTCCTATAGTTGTGGAAACTTGAGTCAATAACAGTAGCATAAAGTTGACATTGACAACAAGATAGCAAAATGAGAATGACCTCTTCCTAGTAGTTGTGGAAACATAAAAACAACATGAAACTAACATTGGCAGCAAGAGAGCAAAATAGGAATGACAGTCCATGCATGGTACATGAATGATTCACAGCAACTACATCGACCCTGTTCATTCATTTAACAAAGGGAACATGCAGAGTACTGTTTAATCAGCGATGGCATGGCAGGATCTTGGACCAGCACACATGCACGTATGCGTAGCAACCTGATCGATCTGCATCAAACGGTGTGATCTGCATCAAACGGTGTACTGCTACTACATGCGTGTTTAAAACATGAAAAATCCAAATCTATCTCACAGAAAAACAACCGACTTGTTACAGCGCGCTCAAGTTTGAGAGTGCTAACAACGCTAGACACGGGGCGTTGTTATCCACACCCTGCAGCCGAAGAGTACTATCACTTTACACGGCAATAAGGTTGTCACAGGTTGCTTCTTGCCCTCCACAAATTTCTTCAGATAGTTAGGATTCCCACTAAAGATTAAAAATCCTTGCTGGTACCTACTTAGACAAAACGAAATAAGGAAACGCGCCATGATTTTATATTTACATGCATGCTTGTGAAAATGATGATCTTCTTCAGTTCCAGTTTAGAGATCGCGGGGGGGACAAGGACACAATGGAGACAGAATAGGGAAGGTGCAAATGGAGGGAAGCAACGGTGGAGGGATGAGAGGCCTAGAAGACCGCAGGCCGGAGGGGGTTGAAGCAGATGGCGCAGTCGAGAACTTCCGGGTCGATGATGCCGCTGATGCCCGCCGCCGGCGCCGCCATGTCGCTCATATGCTCCGGCCGCTGATGGGGATCCATTCAACTTGTGCATCGGCAAGGGCGGCATGGAGGGGCATCCAAACTCGTCAGATCGAGCAGCTTCTCCCTGGCCCCAAACTGCACACGCAATGCATGTACGCATCAGATGCGGCGAATAAGAAAGCCAGAAGAAGAGGAGATGAGGAGGGAACCATACCCTTGTCGAGGTCCCCGGGAGGGGTCAGCCACGGGAGCACGAGCGCCCTGATGGCACCCGAGCCCGAGCTGATCTCGGTCCCGAGCGCCTTGGCAGCGGCCTTGTCCTGGGCGGCCTCCTCGACCTCAGTGCCATCGACCTCCATCACGGCTTCGTCATCCTCGTCTCGATCGGCGTCGCTCCCGGGCCTGCAAGCATAACCACTTGGCGTCGGCGTCAGGTTATTCTACTTGAACGCGGCAGCGCAATGAGAAAGAGAAGGAAAACGCACGGCATCCTCGATCTCCTCGATGGGAACCCATGGGCCGATGAGGACATGGCCGAGCCGACGAGGGCACGCGGCTGGGCGAGGGGTTCTGGCTCTGTGGACGTGGTAGGTGGAGGGAGTGGGGTGGGCAGAGAAGAGAGGGGGAGAGTGAGGCCGGCGGCGAGGTGAAGGTGGAAAAGGGCGATTGGATCTGAGAGAGAAGGGGAGGCGGCGATGGAGTGGGAGGGGGAGGAGGGCGATTGGATCTGGGGGAGAAGGGGTGACGGCGATAGAGTGGGAGGGGATCTGAGTTAGGGTTTGGGTGGTTGGGCTGCGGGTAGGGTTTTGTTTTTCTTTTTGTCTTTTTTCTCTTTAGATAAATGGGATGGATGGATGGATGGATGGATGCCATGTCATCGATCCATGGCACAAACGTTTCAACCAATGAGAACAAAGCTTATGTAATTATGTTTTTTCTATTTGTTTCTTTTGTATTTTTTGCACAAGGTGCATCTTCGAATGGCATAGTTTTTTCAAATTATCGCATATTGTGCACAAGGGTGCATCATGGAATGGCAAAAAATGTTGGCTAAGAAAGTTTTCATTTTCATTGGACAAAAAATCCATTTTTCATTTATTCGAGTGCCCAAAACGAGTTTTTTTGTAAAGGACCTACCATATATTTGTTGCAAAATTGTACCAAATCACTTTTACAAAATACAAGGCCATGTTTAATGCACAATTGACCAAATGGTTGGGTGTAAAAAGGTTTGATCCACCTCTGGTGAAAAAGACAAATTCCCGTCGATTTAGTTGGAAACGGGTCAAATTTCAACTGAAGCTACCTCATAGTTTGCTATTTATTTTTTCAAAAAATCATTTCTAGGTACATAAGTATCTATTTAATCATAGAAACACCAAAAAAATTCCAAAATTCAACCACTAGATAGGAACGGTCAAGCCCGCCGTTTTGACCGCATTTCAAAACGGGCATAAAAAATTCAAAAAGTATCAAAAAATTGGAAAACCTTCGCATTGTGTCATTATATGTGACCAAGTTTCCAGGAAAAACAATAATCTTGTAATACGGTAATTATTTTAAAAAAGTGTTCTCAGAAATAAGCTATCATGCGTGAAGATTCATGGCTTTCAAGCCAAATGATCAATCTTATGGCCACATTCATGGCATAGTTTGTTCAAATGATCTCATATTGTGCATACTGGTACATCTTGGAATTCCAAACAATGTTGCCTAAGGAAGTTTTCATTTTCTTTGCACGGAAATTTCATTTTTCATTTTCCGAGTGCCCAATAGGAGGTTTTTTTGTGAAGGAACTACCAAATAATTGTTGCAGAAATGGACCAAATCAATTTTATAAAATACTAGGCCATATATAATGCACAATTGACAAAATGGTTGGGTGAAAAAAGTTTTGATCCACCTCTGGTGAAAAAGACAAATTGCCGTCGATTCAGCTGGAAACGGGTCAAATTTGAACTGCAGCTGCCTCATAGTTTGCTCTTTATTTTTTCCAAAAATCATTTCTAGGTAAATAAGTATCTATTTAATCATAGAAACACCAAAAAAATCCAAGATTCAACCACTAGCTAGGAACGGTCAAGCCCGCCGTTTTGACCGCATTTTGAAACGGGCATAAAAAATTCAAAAAAAATCAAAAAATTGGAAAACCTTCGCAATGTGTCATTATATGTGACCAAGTTTCCAGGAAAAATAATAAACTTGTAATACGGTAATTATTTTTAAAAAGTGTTCTCAGAAATGAGCTATCATGCGTGAAGATTCATGTCTTTCAAGCCAAATGATCAATCTTATGGCCACATTCATGGCATAGTTTGTTCAAATGATCTCATATTGTGCATACTGGTACATCTTGGAATTCCAAACAATGTTGCCTAAGGAAGTTTTCATTTTCTTTGGACGAAAAAACCATTTTTCATTTTCCGAGTGCCTGAAATGAGGTTTTTTCGTGAAGGAACTACCAAATAATTGTTGCAGAAATGGACCAAATCAATTTTATAAAATACTAGGCCATATATAATGCACAATTGACAAAATGGTTGGGTGAAAAAAGTTTTGGTCCACCTCTGATGAAAAAGACAAATTGTCGTCGATTTAGCTGGAAACGGGTCAAATTTGAACTGTAGCTGCCTCATAGTTTGCTCTTTATTTTTTCAAAAAATCATTTCTAGGTACATAAGTATCTATTTAATCATAGAAACACCAAAAAAATTCCAAGATTCAACCACTAGCTAGGAACGGTCAAGCCCGCCGTTTTGACCGCATTTTGAAACGGGCATAAAAAATTCAAAAAAAATCAAAAAATTGGAAAACCTTCGCATTGTGTCATTATATGTGACCAAGTTTTCAGGAAAAATAATAAACTTGTAATACGGTAATTATTTTTAAAAAGTGTTCTCAGAAATGAGCTATCAAGTGTGAAGATTCATGGCTTTCAAGCCAAATGATCAATCTTATGGCCACATTCATGGCATAGTTTGTTCAAATGATCTCATATTGTGCACAAGGGTGCATATTGGAATAGCAAACAATGTTGCCTAAGGAAGTTTTCATTTTCGTTGTATGAAAAAACCATTTTCCATTTTTCGAGTACCCGAAAGGAGGGTTTTTTGTGAAGGAACTACCAAATATTTTTTGCAAAATTGGACCAAATCATTTTTATGAAATACTAGGCCATATTTAATGCACAATTGACAAAATGGTTGGGTGCAAAAAGTTTTGATCCACCTCTCGTGAAAAAGACAAATTCCCGCCGATTCAGTTGGAAGCGGGTCAAATTTGAACTGCAGCTGCCTCATAGTTTGCTATTTATTTTTTCCAAAAATAATTTCTAGTTACATAAGTACCTATTTAATCATAAATACATGGTTTGGTGGCGATACGTCAAGGTTTGGGCGATGGCCGAGGGCCCCAACTCTAGAGCGCGTAAGCTCGCATGCCCGCCGCGTGGTCACCGCGTGACCTTGGCATTGCCATGTCTTCTGGGTGGCCTAGGCATGTCTAGTGGGTTGGGCACTCCCCGTGTAGGTGCTAGTAAGAAAATTACAACATAAGATTCTCACGAGGAGACCGATCGGTGCTCAAACATGAATTAGCAGCCAAGTGTTTGATTAGCGGTACGGGAAATGTACATGGCTAATGGGCGTGAGTTTTGGCTGAGGATGATCAGTTACTAAGGAGACCGTCTTCACAAATTTTCAGCTCAAAAGGAGGAGCCTAGCTGGTACTTGCTTTGCAAACCACCACACTGGACATAAATACGAATGTTGAAGCTCGGCTCAAAATAATGAATGGATTGAGCTGGCATTTTGTGGAGGATGGTTATTTGGGCATAGGAAAGCACTGTAGAAAATGGATACTATTTGGACATGCCAAAGTGGTACTTCCTTCACAAACTGTTACTCTGAACAGAATAGGAAAATGAATATTTTTGAATTATTTTTGAACTAGGCAAGGAAGGTTTTTACATATTTGACGAAGATATGACCCAAAGAATTTATGAGATTTTTTTGGAAATTTTGGGAATGACAGAAATATAGGTTGCTTCACAACCTAGGGCAAAAACTGCCACATGGACATGCCACATAGGCAAAACTGATGAGGTGGCGCCTAGTCATAGCAACCCACCACAATTTACAAGGCTATGACCATCTATATTGGTCGTTAACAACTAGAAATAAGGCAGCGGACTAGCGCTGTTTGCTTTATGACCTTTTCGTGTGAGGAAATTACGACCTTTCTGACCAAAATGGTCGCAATGGTTTAGGGTTTGGAGCCCCCCGAACAGCTTTTGACCAATTGGTCTGAAATGGTCATAAATTTATGACCAATTCTTCGAGGGTCACTGACAGAAGGTCATAAGTTGACATATTTCTTGTAGTGAAGTCCTACTTTCCTACAACTCACTTCTTTCGAGAGAAACTCCTTCTCTAGAAAGGATCCATGCTTAGCAACGAATATCTTGCCTTCCTATCTGTGATAGAAGGTGTACCCAACTGTCTCCTTTGGGTATTCTATGAAGACATATTTCTCCGATTTGGGTTTGAGCTTATCATGATGAAACTTTTTCTTATAAGCATCGCAACCCCAAACTTTAAGAAACGACAACTTTGGTTTCTTGCCAAACCACAGTTCATATGGTGTCGTCTCAACGGATTTAGATGGTGCCCTTTTTAACGTGAATGCAGCTGTCTCTTAATGCATAACCCCAAAACGATAGTGGTAAATCGGTAAGAAACATCATAGATTGCACTATATCAAATAAAGTACAGTTATGACGTTCGAACACACCATTACGCTGTGGTGTTCCAGGTGGCGTGAGTTTGTGAAACTATTCCACATTGTTTTAATTGAAGACCAAACTCGTAACTCAAATATTTGTCTCCGCGATCAGATCATAGAAACCTTATTTTCTTGTCACGATGATTTTCCACTGCACTCTGAAATTCTTTGAACTTTTCAAATGTTTCAGACTTATGTTTCATTAAGTAGATATACGCATATCTGCTCAAATCATCTGTGAAGGTAAGAAAATAATGATACCCGCCGCGAGCCTCAACACTCATCGGATCGCATACATCAGTATGTATTATTTCCAATAAGTCAGTTGCTCGCTCCATTGTTCCAGAGAACGGGATCTTAGTCATCTTGCCCATAAGGCATGGTTCGCAAGCATCAAGTGATTCATAATCAAGTGATTCCAAAATCCCATCAGCATGGAGTTTCTTCATGCGCTTTACACCAATATGACCTAAACGGCAGTGCCACAAATAAGTTGCACTATCATTATTAACTTTGTATCTTTTGGGTTCAATATTATGAATATGTGTATCACTACGATGGAGATCCAACGAACCATTTTCATTGGGTGTGTAACCATATAAGGTTTTATTCATATAAACAGAACAACAATTTATTTTCCTACTTAAATGAATAACTGTATTGCAATAAACATGATCAAATCATATTCATGCTCAACGCAAACACCAAATAACACTTATTTAGGTTCAACACTAATCCCTAAAGTATAGGGAGTGTGCGATGATGATCATATCAATCTTGGAACTACTTCCAACACACATCGTCACTTCACCCTCAACTAGTCTCTGTTTATTCTACAACTCCTGTTTCGAGTTACTACTCTTAGCAACTGAACCAGTATCAAATACCGAGGGGTTGCTATAAACACTAGTAAAGTACACATCAATAACATCTATATCCAATATACCTTTGTTCAGTTTGCCATCCTTCTTATCCGCCAAATTCTTGGGGCAGTTTCGCTTCCAGTGAGCAGTCCCTTTGTAGTAGAAGCACTTAGTCTCAGGCTTAGGACCAGACTTGGGCTTCTTCACTTGAGCAGCAACTTGCTTGCCGTTCTTCTTGAAGTTCCCCTTCTTCCCTTTTCCCTTTTCTTGAAACTAGTGGTCTTGTCAACCATCAACACTTGCTGTTTTTCTTGATTTCTACCTTCGTCGATTTCAGCATCACGAAGAGCTTGGGAATCGTTTCCGTTCTCCCTTGCATATTATAGTTCATCACGAAGTTCTACTAACTTGGTGATGGTGACTAGAGAATACTGTCAATCACTATCTTATCTGGAAGATTAACTCCCACTTGATTCAAGCGATTGTAGTACCCAGACAATCTGAGCACATGCTCACTGCTTGAGCTATTCTCCTCCATCTTTTAGCTGTAGAACTTGTTGGAGACTTCATATCTCTCAACTCGTGTATTTGCTTGAAATATTAACTTCAACTCCTGGAACATATCATATGGTCCATGACATTCAAAGCGTCTTTGAAGTCCCGATTCTAAGTCCTTAAGCATGGTGCACTAAACTATCAAGTAGTCATCATATTGAGCTAGACAAACGTTCATAACGTCTGCATCTGCTCCTGCAATAGGTCTGTCACCTAGCGATGCATAAAGGACATAATTCTTCTGTGCAGCAATGAGGATAAACCTCAGATCACGGATTCAATCCGCATCATTGCTACTAACATCTTTCAACTTAGTTTTCTCTAGGAACACCTATAAAACATAGGGAAGCAATAACGCGAGCTATTGATCTACAACATAGATATGCTAATACTTCCAGGACTAAATTCATGATAAATTAAAGTTCAATTAATCATATTACTTAAGAACTCCCACTTAGATAGACATCCCTCTAATCTTCTAAGTGATCACGTGATCCAAATCAACTAAACCATAGCCGATCATCACGTGAAATGGAGTAGTTTTCAATGGTGAACATCACTATGTTGATCATATCTTCTATATGATTCACGCTCGACCTTTCGGTCTTAGTGTTCCGAGGCCATATCTGCATATGCTAGGCTCGTCAAGTTTAACTTGAGTATTCTGCGTGTGCAAAACTGGCTTGCACCCGTTGTAGATGGACGTAGAGCTTATCACGCCCGATCATCACATGGTGTCTGGGCACGACGAACTTTGGCAACGGTGCATACTCAGGGAGAACACTTTTATCTTGAAATTTAGTGAGAGATCATCTTATAATGCTACCGTCAATCAAAGCAAAAATAAGATGTATAAAAGATAAACTTCACATGCAATCATAATATGTGACATGATATGGCCATCATCATATTGTGCCTTTGATCTCCATCTTTTAAGCATCGTCATGATCTCTATTTTCACCGGCATGACACCATGATCTCCATCATCTTGATCTATATCAATGTGTCGTCACATGGTTGTCTCACCAACAATTGCTCTTGCAACTATTGTTGTCGCATAGCGATAAAGTAAAGCAATTATTTGGCGCTTGCATCTTATGCAATAGAGAGACAACCATACGGCTTTTGCCAGTTGCCGATAACTTCAAGAAAACATGATCATCTCATACAACAACTTATATCTCATCACGTCTTGACCATATCACATCACAACATGCCCTGCAAAAACAAGTTAGACGTCCTCTACTTTGTTGTTGCAAGTTTTACGTGGCTGCTACTGGGCTTAGCAAGAACCGTTCTTACCTACGCATCAAAACCACAATGATAGTTTGTCAAGTTGGTGCTGTTTTAACCTTCGCAAGGACCGGGCGTAGCCACACTCAGTTCAACTAAAGTTGGAGAAACTGACACCCGCCAGCCACCTGTGTGCAAACTATGTCGGTAGAACCAGTCTCACGTAAGCGTACGCGTAATGTCGGTCCGGGCCGCTTCATCCAACAATACCACCGAACCAAAGTATGACATGCTAGTAAGCAGTATGACTTATATTGCCCACAACTCACTTGTGTTCTACTCGTGCATATAACATCAACGCATAAAACCAGGCTCGGATGCCACTGTTGGGGAACGTAGTAATTTCAAAAATTTCCTACGCACACACAAGATCATGGTGATGCATAGCAACGAGAGGGGAGAGTGTTGTCCACGTACCCTCGTAGACCGAATGCGGAAGCGTTATGACAACGCAGTTGATGTAGTCGTACGTCTTCACGATCCGACCGATCCAAGTACCGAACGTACGGCACCTCCAAGTTCTGCACATGTTCAGCCCGATGACGTCCCTCGAACTCCGATCTAGCCGAGTGTTGAGGGAGAGTTTCGTCAGCACGACGGCGTGGTGACGATGATGATGTTCTACCGACGTAGGGCTTCTCCTAAGCACCGCTACAATATTACCGAGGTGGATTATGATGGAGGGGGGCACCGCACACGGCTAAGAGATCCAAGGGATCAATTGTTGTGTCTATTGGGTGCCCCCTGCCCCCGTAGATAAAGGAGCAAGGGAGGAGGAGGCCGGCCCTAGGAGGGGCGTGCCAAGGGAGTAGGATTCCTACTCCTAGTTGGAGTAGGTTTCCTCCTTTCCAAGTCCAACTAGGAGAAGGGGGAAAGGGGGAAAGAGGGGAAGGAAGGGAGAGGGGGGCCGCGCCCCAAACCCCCTGTCCAATTCGGACTGGGCTTGGGAGGGGCGCGCGCCACCTCCTGGCTGCTGCCTCTCCTTCCCACTAAGGCCCATTAAGGCCCATTGCTTCTTCCTCGTATTCCCGTAACTCCTCGGTACCTCCGAAAATACCCGGATCACTCAGAACCTTTCCGATGTCCGAATATAGTCATCCAATATATCGATCTTTACGTCTCGACCATTTCGAGACTCCTCGTCATGTCCCCGATCTCATCCGGGACTCCGAACTACCTTAGGTACATCAAATCACATAAACTCTTATTTAATTGTCATCGTATCTTTAAGCGTGCGGACCCTATGGGTTCGAGAACTATGTAGACATGACCGAGACACGTCTCCGGTCAATAACCAATAGCGGAACCTGGATGCTCATATTGGCTCCCACATATTCACTACAGGAGGACAGAGCTTTTGTAACATGGACTTGTGTTACTACATGTCCAAAAACGTGTTACTGCGCCATGTAGTAACGCATTTTGAGATGTGTTACGTTAGGCCGTGTTACTACGATGTATCTATTGTCACACATGATATTTGTCCCAACACGTTAAAAATTGTGTTACAATTCTGCTATCGTAACATGTATCATTTGTGTTACTAAGTGCACCAGTAACACGTTTTTATAACTATAGCAACACGAGTTCTAACATATTTTCATAGATATAGTAACAGCAGGAGTAACACATTTTTCTAATTCCCGTAACCTAATTGGTAACATATTATTTTAGCTCTAGAAACACATTTAGTAACATAATTTCCCGTAAACTGGAACACAATAATTGATGGTGGTCAATCACCCTAGTAACACATTTGTTATTACAAAATAGTAGGCCTAATACTATGCTAGAGCACATAGCTGCCATTTTGCATTCGCTAAACATAGGTGGGTCATGGTTCAAATTTCCCACCTAAGAAAGTGAGGAAGACACACGTCTCCACTTCATTCTGACAAATATAAAAGTAGGTTTTACAATTCATAAAGATATTCCAGAGATCAAATGCACATACACATATACATTGCACATAATAATAAGATTAATGTTGAAAGTCAAATGAATACAAGTGCATTATTAACAACAGAATCAGATTTGAACACAGATATACATAAACAAGTTTTCAAACTTAGTAATCAGTATCAAATAGAGTACTACAGATACATCATCCTGCATATCAAATCTACTTGTATACATCGGTATCTTCCACAACTTTAAATGAACATTAGCTTCCTCCGCCACAAAGTTGTCCAGTTCGCATATTCCATTTCATTGTTGCTATTATAACGACAACTTCTGCCACCTCCTGAAAATTCCGGTGAAACCAACAATCATTCACATCATTATAATATTCCCTGTCAGAGCAACATAAATACACAACTCAAACTTTGAAAACAATATGAAAATAAAAATATATCATTAACTGGAAGGAAGAACCATGCTTTACTTGGAATACTCACGACAATAACAAGTTCATGTGTTCAACGACGAAGAACAATACATACACAATTTTACTAAAATATAAAACCTCCAAGTTTATGTTATTGATTAAGATGCACATAATAAGTAACACCTCTAATTAAGAGCATGTCATTTTCGAAAAAAAATTGCGAACAGTTTATTGTACATTAAAGTACCATTCTAGACTGGCAACCATAGCTGCTACTAAGTGATTCAAAGCTGTGCATAAGTGGAAGAAGCCTAAGCTTGGGTTTGCTTCAGCGGACTACTAGTAGGAGTACCTCAGAAAAGTGATCCCACGCCTGTGATCTTTTCTTCATCTGCCTTCTTCCAGGTTGTTCATCCATCTGCTTCTTTTTTCTGTTCATGCTCCTCCTTTCTTTCTTTCTTCTTCATAAACTTGTACCTCCTCTTCAGTCATCTCAACATCACCAACTCCACCAGGTTCAACCATCTAAAAATCAGGAACATAATTAGAATTCATGGGATCATTCTTCGATGCGCAATAAGAATTAACAATAATTCCAAAATACAAGTTACAATTAACATCAGTAAAATACAAATACTAGTAGAGCCCTGGTTCTCCACTAACGTCATATGAACATCTATGCAGAATAGACAAAAGTAAAACAACAAGTCACTAACAATACAGAACAGTGCATCCAAGTTGGGGGCTTATTACGTTGACTGATTGCCCAGTTTCTACCGTGGAAGATGCGGTGGCGAACTGGAGAAGACGCCGCCGAGATGCCGAGGTGGACCGGGGTCGCCGATGAGTTGCCGATGTGGAGTGTTGGGACAATGTCAAAGGCTCGAAGATCGAATCGAAGGTGTGTGGACGCTGGGCGACGGCGGGTCCTTGTCCTCCTCTAGTCCTCTCCTTCCCTTGCGTGCAATGAGTGCAACGACGGCGCGACGGCCGGCGGTCAGTGAGAAGGAGAGGGCGGAGATGAGGGAGATGCCAGTCGCCGCGGAAGTCGGTGTCGGGGGTGGCTGGGCGGGGGAGAAGAAGAAGATGGCAGTGGCGCCGACGGCGTCTCAGCAGCTCAGATGAGTACCGGCGGCGGCGGCTGAGTCGGGGTGGTAGGGCAGGCGGTTAGGTCTTCGTGTGTGCGGTGCGGGGCTGTGGGCGTGGGTGCTGGCTAGATCTAGGCCGCATGGGGTTGGGTGGGCTAGTGTTGGGCCGAAGGCAGCGAGGGTCTGGGATGATTTCGACCATTTCGGTTCGACCGAGAATCTGGCTCGGTTAGGCCTTTTTTTTTGCGGGTGACTCGGTTAGACCTTGTACAATGGTGCTTAGGAAAGGTGCCTAAAAAATCCCCTAAAACAATCAATATGTTTTTAAGCACCGATGCTTATTTATAATGGGTAGACACTTAATTAGGTACCCCTCCTGTAGAAATAGACAATGATGTTTTAGAAAAATCCGGTATATTTCTCTAAGCACATTTCCAAACACCTAAAATTGTACAAGGCCTTAGTAGCCCAGCTAACCGAATTTTCTTAAACCAAAAAATTTGGTTTATTTGGTTTTGTTTTTGATTGATCGTTTTTCATGCTCAACCCTATTCATATCTTCTATTAGAAATAAAATCAACAGACAATTAATAGATATACTCAGTAGTGGCTTAGGTGCGGACTCATCTTGGCATCCATGTCGAGAACGCGAGAACGGAGGTAGAGCGGCAACCTACTCCCTATATTTCAACGATCTCGCGTTGCTGGTCCGAAGAGCACCGCCAAACCAAGGACAAGCCCAGCATCAGCAACATCGGAGGAAAACATAGATCAAAAAGCAGATGTTGCCTTCCTCGCCGAGACCCGCGTCACCGGTGCGCCATCTCTGGAGATCTAGGTCAGGTCTATTGAGAACGAGGAAGAAGAGATTGACGGGGTTGTGCTCTATGAGAGAACCGTGAATCTCCGTCTTTGACGGATCCGGACGACAACTTGCGGGGCGGCGACGATGCTGGAGGCTCGGTGAGGAGTAGGGGGAGTGAGGATGTGGGGCGGCAACGATGGGAGAGACGGCGCACAGAGTGGGGGGCGGGACGAGTTAGGTCTTGGGGTTCAATGCGGGGTTAAATACATCAATTTTTTTATGTAGCATAAAAAAATCGATCGGTAATTTTGACACTCCATGCATGAGACTGAAAATTTTGCCTCCTCGGCTCTCAGCACGTCCTTCACATTGACAGTTTGTCTGCCCCTAGCGTCTACTGGCCCATCGTGACATAATCCATGCAACATTTGATTACTTATAGTAGAAACAAAACGCTTAAATGAACCTTGGAAAACCATAGAAAATTTAGAGTCGGTATAGTTGCGCTCACAAACAATTAATTTTTCCAATTATATTGTGATTATGACCTAAGCTTGTACATAGGTCCTAAATGTATTTTTAAATATTATTGAGATACATATTGTTTTTGTTCTACCAAGAAACATCGAAACACACGTAGTCGCAACATAATATGAGTAGATTGTGCGTATGCCAACCGACGCTTGACCTTATAAGAAGGTCGTACACTAACAAGCATTGATACAAGCATGTTTCTTTTTTGCATATGCTTCGTCACCTCGTTGGATCGCTACTTAGTCCTATATTGAGATAGTGTCAAGGGAGGCTTGGTAGAAGGCCGCAGGTCGTAATCCAGTGGCAATTTAAATTCATATTTGTCAATACAAATAAGGTGAAAGAAAGGTGTAGTTCAAATTTGAAGTGAAAAAAATAATAAAAAATCCTGTAATACAGACTTATTAGTTTGAGTTGAATGCTATAGTACTTATTCAAACATGTTCCCATTTGCAAATAATGTATGTTCCAACTTCTGGAAAAATATTATGATTTCTTTATGGTGACACCGTGTACCAATAATATGAATACATGTCAATTTCCCAGAATGTTTGACAATATTTACATATTATTTTTTAATCAAAATGATGCAAAATCAAGTTAACCATTGCACTAAAAAAATAATTGAAATGTTCAACTAACTTTGGCATATGAATAGGAGGCCACGTGAAAAAATGGCCATCAAAACTGAATGATACTAACAAATTTTTCTATTTTAAGAAGGGAATGAAACTATCTATGGCGATGTATCAATGAAAGGTCACACAAAGCAATGACGGGGAAATTATTCAAATCACGCATATAAATGTGTGGTAATGGTGAGGATGTTTTGAACACTCTACAAGGACCCTTATCATATGAGGCTCCAACGCGAGTGGGTTATCCCGTTAATTTGTTATGCGGTTTGTCGGTTTGTGTTCTCCTATTTTTTTGTATTTTATTTTATTTTCTCTTTTATTTTCTCTTTTGCATTTTATATTTCCCTTTTTTAAATACACATATTTTTTTAAACGCACAATGTTTTGTCCAAATAATAAACAATTTTTGAATCGATGAGCTTTTTTGACAATAAAACATTTTCAAAAATTGTGGACATTTGTTAGTGAAAGAATATTTCATGAAACTTGCGATCATTTTTTCAAATTCACGAACATATTTTTGAAATTAGTAAACATTTTTGGAACCCAAGAATAGTTTTTAACTTCATAGTTATTTTAAATTCACGAACAATTTTTTAAAGTAGTGAGCGTTTTTCCAACTCACTAACATTTTTTATATTCATGATATTTTTTGCATTTCTGAATTTTTTTCAATGCACAAACATATTTTTGATTTGCGAACTGTGTTTTTAAATTCTTGAACATTTTTCGAATTTGCAAAGATTGTTTTGAAATCACAAATATTTTTAAAATTCACAAACTATTTATGAATTTTTTTACTTTGCAAATATATTTTTGAATTTGAGAAGATTTTTTAAAGTTTCCCAAACATATTTTGAATTCCTTCTAAAATTAAAAGGTCAAGAAAGGAAAATGAAAAGAGAAAAAGAAATAAAGGAACAAAAAAAACGTGTCGCCCCGCACAGGGCCGGCCTAAAACGCGCGCGGGGGATGAGGGGGTGAGCTATTTTGTGCCAGGTCCCGTACTGGGCCTGGCCAGACTAGTCGGACCACTTAGCTTTTAGGCGATGGCCCATCCGCGGAGGAAAAAATATAGATGGCTCAACTACCGTACTTTGAATTGTATATAGAAATTAATAACATATCATTTGAACAGCAATTATTGACTGGCCTGATGGTTAGTTTGCTTGCTACTGAGCAATAGATCCCTGTTTCGATTCCTATTGGCCGCATTTTTTTCTGCCCTTTGAATTATCACCTGTCCTGTTGGTCCTATATGGGTTCAAGTTGATGGATTCATAAAAAATATAAATAAACAATTTAATGCTGACAAGGGGGGGCCTATGTGTTATGATGATGAAGATTTATTAATGCACTTCATCAAATTCTATGTTTTTCCTTAAGAATTTGTAACGCTAGCTTACATACAATTATGTGTTACTATAATCACATAAGGTAACACATCAACAGTAACATAACCTATATGTTACTGGTGAAGTATCCTTGTAACACCTTTTCAGATCTGTCCGAGTATGTGTTACCGTCAACCCTTGCAACACAAATGATATGTTACTTCATTTTTACTTGTAACACGTCTTGTCATTTGTTACACCATTGTGTTACTTAACATCTGTCTTGTTGTAGTGATTCTACGAAGATCTTTATCGGTCAGACCGCATAACAACATACGTTGTTCCCTTTGTCATCGGTATGTTACTTGCCCGAGATTCGATCGTCGGTATCTCAATACCTAGTTCAATCTCGTTACCGGCAAGTCTCTTTACTCGTTCCGTAATACATCATCTCGCAACTAACTCATTAGTTGTAATGCTTGCAAGGCTTAAGTGATGTGCATTACCGAGTGGGCCCAGGGATACCTATCCGACGATCGAAGTGACAAATCCTAATCTTGAAATACGCCAACCCAACAAGTACCATCGGAGACACTTGTAGAGCACCTTTATAATCACCCAGTTATGTTGTGACGTTTGGTAGCACACAAAGTGTTCCTCCGGTAAATGGGAGTTGCATAATCTCATAGTCATAGGAACATGTATAAGTCATGAGGAAAGCAATAGCAATATACTAAACGATCAAGTGCTAAGCTAACGGAATGAGTCAAGTCAATCACATCATTCTCCTAATGATGTGACCCCGTTAATCAAATGACAACTCATGTCTATGGCTAGGAAACATAACCATCTTTGATCAATGAGCTAGTCAAGTAGAGGCATACTAGTGATATACTATTTGTCTATGTATTCACACATGTATTATATTTCTGGTTAATACAATTCTAGCATGAATAATAAACATTTATCATGATATAAGGAACTAAATAATAACTTTATTATTGCCTCTAGGGCATATTTCCTTCACGAGGCACCCTAGACTCATTTAGGTGATTTTTTCGACGTCGAGGCATCCTAGAATCATTTAGGTGGTTTTTCGACGTCGAGGCACCCTAGAATCATTTAGGTGGTGTTTTCGACATCGAGGCACCCTAGACTCATTTAGGTTGTTTTTTCGACATCGAGGCACCCTAGACTCATTTAGGTGGTGTTTTCGACGTCGAGGCACCCTAGAATCATTTAGGTGGTTTTTTCGACATCGAGGCACCCTAGACACATTTAGGTGGTTTTTTCAACGTCGAGGCACCCTAGAATCATTTAGGTGGTTTTTTCGACATCGAGGCACCCTAGACTCATTTATGCATCAATTTCAACAACCATCAACCATCAAGTTCGACAAGCATCAACGTCATGCATTCAAGTTCAACAACCATCAAAAGGCAACAAAAGGCATCAACTATTACTCATTTAGGTGCAACTACCATCAACATCCAGCATGAAGTTCAACAACCATCAAAAGGCAACAAGTTCAACATATGGTTCAAAGCAGCCAACAAAGGCATCTAGTTCAACATCTAGTTCAAACCTGCCTACAAAGGCATCTAGTTCAACAGCCAACAAAGGCATCTACTTGAATAACCAACAAAGGCATCTAGTTTAACAGCCAACAAAGGCATCAAATTCAACAGCCAACAATGGCAGCAAATTCAAGCAGCCAACAAAGGCAACATCTAGTTACCAGAAGCATAAAGGTACTCTTTCATCTTGTAGGAAATTGTCCTCTTCCTTCCAGTCTGTCTTGGAACATGAAATGTTCCCCTATGGCCTGCAGCAGATGTAGAAGATGTACCAGCTGGGGTAGTTTTCTTCCTGGGAGACCTCCTTGGAGGAGCAGTAGGTGCTGGGGTAGCATTCTTCCTAGGAGACCTCCTGGGAGGAGCAGTAGGTGCACTAGCAGCAGGTGCAACTTTCTTCCTGGGAGGAGCAGTAGGTGTAGTTGCAGCAGGTGCAGCTTTGTTCCTGGGAGGAGCAGTCCCAACATCTGCTGTACATGGAGATGGCCTCTTCCTTGTTGGTGCAGCAACTGTAGATGAAGCAGAAGCATGTGACCTGTTTGGCTGCATTTAAAAAACAGAAACAATCACGAACTATGAATTACAATTGAGACATAACTACAAAAACAGAAACAAAGATGCTTAGCTAACCTGATGCTGGTTTTGTCTCGTAGCAAGAGCTGGTTTCAAGGGCTTGGAGCACACAGTGTATCTGTGCCCTACAAGTTTGCAGTTGCTACAAGTAATGGATGCCATCCTAGATGTATCTCTTGGTGCTGGCTTCTCAAACTGGTTTTTCCTCCTCTTTGTTTGTTGCTTCCCAACTTTGTCTCTGAAAACTGGAGCCTCTATGTCCTGAGTTCTTGTCCTTGGCCACAGATTTGGACCAGGGACAGGAAATATGATATGACCATATGCTTTTTCGTACATTTCCTTCTTGATGAAATCATCAACAAAGTCTTCAGGTTGCAACTTAGCTTTCACAATTGCAGAGACTGCATGGTTGCAAGGCATAACAGTCATATCACACTTCCTACATCCACATGTTCTGTGCAGCAAGTTCACTGAGTAGGTGTTATCTCCACTACTAACTTGGTAAATGTTAGGACCAGCCATCAAAGATTGGCACCACCTTGAGTTGTACTTTGCCTCCTCTAACATCTCTGCATTTGTTGGGCAAATCTCCCAATTTGTTGTCTATGTCTTAGTTCTATTGGTGTTAAATTTGACCATCAATTTAGTCCTAATTCCTCCCAGCATGGTCTTTATTGGCTTCCCTCTAACATCTAGGATCATTTTGTTAAACACCTCACTGATGTTATTCACAACTAGGTCAGTCTTGCAGATAAAGTCCATTGC
Organism: Aegilops umbellulata; assembly: GCA_032464435.1. Taxonomy (NCBI): domain Eukaryota; kingdom Viridiplantae; phylum Streptophyta; class Magnoliopsida; order Poales; family Poaceae; genus Aegilops; species Aegilops umbellulata. Next base: position 495,494,981 of record CP136056.1, read on the forward strand.
ATGTGTAGCCCATGTATGAACTGGTACTCTATTAAGCCATGCCCAAGCTGCCTTACACTCTCTTTTCAAATCATTCATTGCAGCTAGGTGTTCATTCTTAGTATAAGAGTAACTAGCTGCATCCATGTGTTTCTTTAATTCATCACCTCTAAAACCAGCAGTTTGGAAATTCTGATAAATGTGTCTAAGGCAGAATCTTTGTGGACAATTGGGAAAAACAAGGTTTACTGCATTTAAAAGGCCTTGTTGACACAATATGAACTAGAGCTAAATATTGGTCCATTTGAATTGTTCACAAAGCAATGTGCATATGAAAAATTAATAGTACAATAGAAATATGAGAAGAGAAGTTTACCTTCTGCCTATCAGAAATGATAGTATAATACCCAAACTTTCCACTTTCTCCACCAAGTGCATCTTTTAGTTGTGTTAAGAACCAGGTCCAGCTATCTGTGTCCTCTTTGTGAACAACTCCAAATGCTATAGGGTATATGTTGTTGTTTCCATCCCTTCCTGTTGCAGCAAGGATCTGTTGACCAAAGTGACAAATGTGAGAAGACAGTGTATTTAATGTGGCCAAATAACAAAAACACTACACAAGTTACAACACAATGTACCTATGAATGGCCTACATCCATTTAAAAACCCTTCTTTGCAAGCATTAAGACAGTAGAACATGCCATGGAACCTTGGGTTCTTTCTTGGGTGTAGTGGCAAATGCTTAGTGGTCACAACACATCTACTTCCTGGGTTTCACTACAGGAAACAGGTAATTTGCCGTCTGTAGATCACAGACGACAAAGACCTAAATCCAGACGGCAAAGACTTTGCCGTCAGAAAGCAGACGACAAACTCAGACGGCAAAGATAAGTCGGCAAAGAATACTTTGTCGTCAGCATTTCATCAGGAAAACGGCAAAGACTTTGCCGTCACCCAACCTCAGTAACAGACGGCAAAGAAACATCTTTGCCATCAGCGGAAACACAATCTTTGCCATCAACCGATCTACTTTACAGACGGCAAATTTCTTTTTTTAATATAAAAAAATTCACAGGACCGGTAAGCATCCAAACATTTTCCCTGGCATTCTTTAGGTCGTTTTACAGGACAAATCTACCACAATCGGTTCTCATGACACAATATATATAATTTTTTGCTGGTGAAAAACAATTCCATTGACCATTGGGCTCAGCAACATCGCTGGATTATACAGAAAAAAAAAAGCAACATCGCTGCCTTATCTAAGAAAACATCGCTGGCGCCCTCTGTCAACAACCGCTCGGCGTCATCCAGCCGATGTGGATGAGCGGCATCGACCCTCAGTGTCCAGCGCTGCTCCCTGCGATGGCCGGTGGGCTAAACGAGGCGGGCTCCGGCGGTCGGACGGCACCGGCAGAGGCGGGCACACGCGGGCGTAGGCGGGAGGCGAGCGGGGGCGCATGGACGCGGGCTCCAGCGGGCGGCGCCTCCACCTCAGATGGCTGCAGGAGGTTGAAGTCGGCGTCGCGTGGAGCAGGGCGGAAGCCGGCGGAGGCGGGCGGCTAGGCGGAGGACAGCGGAGGCCGCCGGAGCCACGCGGAGGCGGGTGTCCTGGTGGAGGCCGGCGGCGGCGTGGTCCGGCGACACTGCTGCGGCTTGGTGAAGTTGTGGTGCGGTGGCAGGGGAAGCACGGGCGGGGGATCGAGCGTGTTTTCTATCCTAGCGATAGCGCGTGCGTGGTGGGTGGGGACGGTTGCAGAGAACGTGGGTGGGGAGAGAGAGGACGTGGGGGAGTGGGAGAGAGATCTGGTAGCGTGTGGACCGGATGATGTCTAGCGTGTGGACCGGATGATGCCACCTCATCGATCCAGGAGATGGATCCGCGAGATGTGTTTCTTTCCTTTGCCGTCTGTGTTTAATGTTACAGACGGCAAATATACTTTGTCGTCTGCGTTTTTTATTAAAGACGGCAAAGATATTTTGCTGTCTGTATTTGTCCTCGTAGACGGCAAAGTGAGCTCTTTGCCGTCTATGTTTTTTTCTGCAGACGGCAAAGTATTTTTTGCCATTAGTTTTTCTTTGCCGTCTGCTAATGACGGCATACCATCTCTTTGTCGTCTGCCCGATGAAAAGCTGACGGCAAAGACGCCTCCTGACGGCAAATTAGTTGTTTCCCGTAGTGTTTGTGTCCAAAACAGCCTACAAATAATCTCTAATCCTAATGTATTGACCTCTCTGGTCTCCTTGGACAACCTTCAATGCTTGTTTCCTAGCCCTATAGGCCATATGGGTTGAGATCTCTACTCCATAATTCTTCTTCAAATTCTGCATTATTGTGGTGATTGGTGTGCCAATATCAATTCTCAGCATATCCTCACACTGGTGTGCCACCCATTTTCCTGTGACCTTTGTATTCTCTGCTACTGCTGGGCATGTGTGCAGAAGATTAGCCTTTCTGATGAAAAAAGTAGTTTCATTTGCAAAAACAGAAGCTGCAATGTAGAAAGGACATCTCACATTAGTGCAGACAACTATGATGCTGTCATTGCAGTTTCTGTGGAAGTCATAGTTCCTATTCTGACTTATGTGAAATGTGTGAAGTGCTCTCCTAAATTGGTACACATTAAGGAAACAAAGATTTCTACAAAACTGCTCCTCTAGGTTCTCTCTTTCTTCACTGTACCAATCTCTTGGTCTTGCTTTATATGCTCTGCTCTTCCTTCCATTAGGCAGAATAAAAGGTGCACTCTCAGCTCCATCATCATATTCCTGCTTCAAATCACCTACATACTCCTCATCTGATGATGGTACCCACACATCCTTAAATCTTTGCTCCAAGCTTGAATGTGACCTCTTGGTTGGCCCTTTTCTTTTTTCCTTCTTCTTTGGTGTTTCCTGTTGTTGCTCCATCTGTTCATCCTCCTCCACTTTCTCCACCTGCTCCTCCTCCTCATGCTCCATCTGCTCCACTTGCTCCTCTTCCTCATCTTCCCCATACACTTCATCCACATCAGTGTCTCCTTCAAAATGAAGGAGTGGGTCCTCTCTCTGCCTCCTCAAATCATTAAGCATGTTAACAAAGTCCTCATCTGCATCCAGATCAGAGTCATCTTTAGTTAGAAGAGCTGGTAGTTTTTGCTTAACCATTTGAACATGCTCAGATGCCTCCTTATGTTTCCTAAAGTTCTCAATCTTGGTTCTCCTCTTTAGCTCCGTTAGTGTCTCCTGCTCATCTTGCTCCATAGCAATATCTATGTTTGTGCTCTGTTGTGTGGAAAAGAACTGAAGTGGCTCTGACTGCCTCTGTTTATTTGGTTTCTCAGGTGATCTGAATAGAACTCCAGAAGGATTGACTTCATAGACAGGTTTTTCTCCTAATTGACTCAAAGGAACCTGCTCCTCATACAAATAGCCTGCATTCAAATCTGCAGGTCTTGGATCAGTGGCCCTAATCAATGTCAAGTTCACTACAGTCTGATCCTTATTAGCAATATGGTCAAGCATTTCATCCACCTTGTCATCATCATAAATTTCTAACAATCCTTCAATACCCACACCAGGCTCCCTCACAAAGTAAATGTAGTCATTCAGCCCATATCCATCTGTCTCTATTAATGCTACCAAATTGTGATATGTGATGTCTGAAAGGCAGAGGGATCTCTCCAAGTTGTCTCTTTCATGGAATTGCATTCTAAGTTCCGAAACAGCATCGTCCAAACTAGACAATAAGATAAAACAACAATTCTAATTAACATTGCATAATTACTATAAAAAAGTTCACAGTAATATGCTATAATTAACACTGCTTATTAACAAAAAATACTTTACTTTGCTCTTATTGGCACTGTTCTAATTAACAATGCACAACTACAAATGAAGCTACTCTAATTTGCCCTTTATTCGCACTGCTCTAATTAACAATGCATAACTACAAAATAAGGTACTCTAATTTGCCCTTTATTGGCACTACTCTAATTAACAATGCATAACTAAATATGTAGATACTCTAATGTACTCTAATTAACACTGCATATTAACAAATAAGCTACTCTAATGTGTTCTGTATTGCCACCGCTCTAATTAACAGTTCACATTGCTACATATCAACTAAATAAAATTAATATGACACATATATGAGTCTGACAGTGGGCTATTCCCCTGCCCCTCCCCCAAAATCAAATTCAGTGTTTCAGTACCCAAGCTAGGTTTAACACTGCAAATCAAAAACCACACATACATACAGCCCAAGATCCAGCCACTGAATCCTAACCCTAACCCTAGAATCTGTACAAATGAGGTTAACTTACTAGACGCCGCCGAATCCTAACCCTAACCCTAGAATATGTACAAATGAGGTTAACTTACTAGACGCCGCCGAATGACGAGCCCCACCGGTGGCTTTTCGTCGGATCCGCCTTCACGGCCCTGACCCAAGATCTAGCCGCTGGGAACTCCAGCGAGTGCTGGGGGCTGCTGTCCGAAGGGGCGCTGGGGTTTGAGCTGCCGCAGAGATCCGCCTCCGGTGGCCTGTCGTCTCCGCCACCGGCTGGCCCACCGCAGTCGCCGCCGCCACTCGCCGTCGCCATGTCTGAGAGGAGAGGGTGTGGGGGAGGGAAAGAGATGGAGAAGAGCTAGCGGGGAGGGGAGGGACCGGTCAAAAGGGTTCCGGCTCGAGCCGGCCCGCGCACGACGTTTGACAGCGTCTAACGAGTCAAACGGATGAACAGTTATGCCACGTCGACAAATGTGGGTCCCACCTGTCATAATCCCACTTAAAACGAGCAAACCGAGCGACTAGTGGTTTTTGCAAAAAATTAGCCCCGGAATTAGTGTTTTTCGGCACAAAACTGGAGACTTGTGATTTCTGCAACCCAGGCCTTCAATGTCGATATTTTTTGCAATTCACTCGGCGGGCTTTAACTAGTGCCCGCCACTAGCATGACCCACCAACGGCACTAACGACACAAACTAGCAATGGCGGGCGTCAATATTCACCCGCCATTGGTATGATTTTACTAATTAAAAAATATGCACATCCTAGAGGCGCAATGGCGACACTCCACGGTGCGGCCCTGCCCCAACTCGGGAAGCCGACACACGCAGGCACGCAAAATCTATGGTGCCAACACCGCCGCGCGATGGATCCACCGGTCCATGCCGCCTCTGTGCACCCTTCCGCACTCCATCCATCGTGTGCCGCTCCACCTCCACAACGTCGATGCTCCCATGGTCGAGCAGGTTGCATGTGACCTAGGCATCGCCATTGGAGCAGCATCACCGATACGGACCGGCGCCCGACGTTGAGCTTTCATAAATGGACCGGAGCATCAACGCATCTGCACGGACAAAGGTGAGTAGGGTTAGCCGATGCAGCGTGGAAAGGACACAGTCGATAATTCGGTCTGGTGGGGGAGAGAGAGGAGAGCGAGGTGGCGCTGGAGCATGCTTAGCACCAGGGGGATAACCGGAGGCGGCCGAAATTGGCCGATGAATATGGAGACCAAAAGGGATCAAAGTTTTGCGGGAGCGAGCGAGCTAGCGAGCGAGCGAGCGAGAGAGAGCGAGAGAGAGAGAGAGAGAGAGAGAGAGAGAGAGAGAGAGAGAGAGAGAGAGAGAGAGAGAGAGAGAGAGAGAGAGAGGTGGTTGTGGCCGGTGACCTTCGTGGCATCTCTCCCATCCACCATTTAGAAGAAGCACAAATGGGTGTGGATGTGCGGATGCGAGCCACATCACCAATCTGTGGTAGTATTGTTTCGACCAATCATAAGGAAACATGTTTTCCACGACCGGATCGCGGAGGTACCTGTGGCGGGCTCTAGATAGCGCCCGCCACTGCTATGATTTTTATCATTTTTCTATTATTTATTGTGTAACATAATATACTACTTACTCTATGACTTCTCTAATTTGCCTGACCATGTTTTCCAATTTTACTGATTTGTATCTGTTGTCCTTTTTCGAGGGGGGGGGGGGGAGGGGGAGGGAGGGTCCTGATGAGCATGTGAACACAATGTTGTCTCAGGGGATACTCCCTACACAAAATGGTTGGTCTAGAGCGTCCAACAACAACCTCGTAATAAACACACTAGACACACCTAAAAACCAACAAACTCTTGGTAAGAACTCTACACTATGCTTATGCTTTACCAATACCAAATTATAACTATACTAAACCTAGCTAGGTTTCTTTTTTCTGATTTTTTTGAACTTTTCTTGTAGGGAAAACCAGACCAATGAGGTGCTGCCACCTTATTTACTTGGGGGCCTAGGAGGGTACGCTTTGTGGTGGACCTAGCAGGTTCGCGTTGGATTTGTGGGCAGCGTTTTTGGTTGGGTCGCATGTGCGCTGCATGTTGGCCTTGCATGTGCGGCACCTCCATGTTGATTTGTACGAGATTTTTGGCATTTTCTGGTTGGATGTACTACCTTATGGTTTGACCACCGCTGGCTTCTTCGTTTCTTTTTTGGTCACGTCCTTTCCTGGGCACGTGTATTCATACGTGTCGCGTGACGATCTGCGGCTTGGTGTTTTTTTTGTTGTTGTTGCCTTATTAGGAGTCTGTCACGTGTGTGTTTGCTTTCGATTTGGATTCGTCGGATATTACCGTGTCCCTTTTGTGATCTAGAGTCGGCCACCGCCCACCGCTTCCCATCGCATGTTCTCGGCATTGGTAGTCAGTGAATAGTATTTTCCATTGAGAAGTCTCCAGTCTAATCCAGCATCACCGCCCCACCGTTTATTATGCCTATAAAAGGGGCCCTCCTCCTCCTCGATGGACCATACCTTGCCTCCTCGCCTCACTGCTGATCTGGTTTGCTGCTGCGGGTCTGCCGTCCCATGTCATCCAGGCACCTCGTGGTTGAGGCCTCGAACTTGAGTTTGCCAAACCCCCCGGCGCTCCGCCGTCCCGTGCTGCCGTAGTAGATGCCGTCTCGGCTAGGTCAGGGACGAAGCGGACGCGAGAAGGCGCCCCCAGCTCCCTCTCCGCATCCGCGTCAACTGCAGGAAAGTGAGGCGGGTGGCTATATATATGCCCAGACGTAGCCGGCTCGCCACCGGTGTCCCTTCACCTGCTCACCGTCGTCCCTGTCCAGCGCAGAGCCGCTGAATCCACCACGGCCGTGATGCGTCCTGCCCCATGCGCATACCGGCCCATCCCTTCTTTTGCGGCTGCCACTGAGATGTCGGGGCCAACGTTGCCAGTCGAGGAAAGCAAGGAGAAAAAGAAGACCAGGAGGAAGAATAGAAGCAATCGGCGCTGTTCACGTGCCTTCTTAACACTCTGCTTTGCAGCAGGAAGCCGCCGGCAAGAGCGAGGTCGATCATGCCATGGCGCGCTTCCTGGCGGGGTGCGGGACTCCGACTCCCGTGAGGCGGGCCTTGAGGTTTTCGCCGGCGGTGGAGATTGTAGTGGAAGAGGAGGAACACGGCCTTGGAGCTAGGACCAAGACGGGGCTGCCCGGTCGTGTCATCTTGTCTTTCCCAGCGGGACTCCGCGGCGGCCGCTGCCGAGTTTCTAACTGCTGGGATGCGGGCCATGATGTTTTCGCCGGCGGTGGAGGTCGTGGTGGACAAGGAGGAGCACGACCATGGAGCTAGGATAGGATGACCGCGAGGCTGACCGATGCTAGCGGGAGTGAGACCGAGTTATCGGTGTGATCAGAGTGGAGCGCGAAGGAGCTGCTGGGCGTCCATGGCGTGCCGAAGGAGATGGATAGGGCAAGGAGAGCAGCGAGCCCAGCTCCAATCTGTTCGAGCTCGAAAGCTTGCCACTGGCGCTCGACGATACAGAGTTGCTGCTGACGACGGTTGCCGGATTGGCACCGCCACGGCGTTCTCTTCTGCTAGACGAGAATAATTTAATATATAGTCGTTGATCGACGATCCTGCCTTTTAGGTTGTGGTTTCATGTTGTGATGGATCTCCCAATGGAGCATCTGTGTATTGCATGTGTAGATGCCTTAATTAGATGGCATATATCAATCTAAAGTTATCTTATACATGCTTCGATTCCCCTACCACTCCATCTCTTCCGTGGAGCAACTGTGATGCATCATCCACGTCCACGCACAAATATATTACACTTGCACTTTCCTTAACTTAGTGAGAAACAAGACGACAGAGCAACATCATTTTGCACTTCCCGTCAGTGACACTGATACAGCATATTTGGGTCGACACCACCACCACTACAAGCCAATAGTTGCCTCAACGACGATACGCACGCACGTATCTTTAATCGCTATTAATTACGTACGACAAGCCATGCACAAGAAGGCAGCCATTGTGATTGCATCCAGATAGCCACCACTAGCACTAGTATAAAAAACGTGTGCCGTTTGCTAGACATGGATGGATGCATGCATACTTATACCAATGCGCCGACTGGCGAGTTACGCTCTGAACAACTGAGTTATCAGCTCGGACAGACATGCACCGCTTGCCTCTAAAAATAGGTAACTTTGTAAAGCGTGTGGCGCTTCCAAGAATTTAGCCCGAAGCAAGGGTTGACGGACTATTTAACTAAAAGACACTAATCCTTTAAATTATTATTAGATCACACGAAAGTACATGCATCCAAAACGTGCAGCGACTGGTAAAACGGATGTCTACGCAGTGACAACGTTGCTGGCCCTGACGTTGAGACTGTCCCGAAATTCAGAGAAGACAATGGTAGGCAGGCCCTTGGTAAATATATCAGCGAACTGAGATGTCGTAGGCACATGCAAAACTATGACCACCTCCGTGCATTTTGGTTGAACATGTGGTTTAACACTTACCAGCTTCTTGTGCTCCCCCTTTTCTGTACCATACTCATATACAGTACCTTTAATAAAAATATACAACATAGAACAATTGTTTTGTGGGTCGGCGTTAAAAAAAAAGTGCCATTTGTAAATCTTGGGATACTGGGTGGTACAATTCCTCTGTGCGCATAGCGATTTGTTTTCTGGGTTAAACTGCAGTCTGTAGGGCAGCATGGGATTTGCTGGTTCTAATTTTGTCGGTGGTGGCCGCATCTAGAGGCCCTCCCGAGGTTTTTGGCGAGATGTGACTACGGGCATGAGAGGTAATCCTATTTTGCAATATTTGTTTTTTGATTGATTAGTGTAGGGGATGCTAATCCTTCGAGAAACAACGTGACCACATATAAGTATTAATCTTGCATGAAAAATAGCCACGTGTTCACATAGAGATTTTACAAAAATATTTCTAAGTATATTATCCCGCACAATTCTGATTATTTTTATTTTCGCCATCTTTTTCCCCACCGTCCAGCATGAGCATCTAAATTATTTTTTTGATTTTTTTTCAAATTGTTTAGATTACTTACCACATGTGTCACGAGCATGTTGTAGATCTGCTTATAATAATTTTGTAGTAGTGAGGTTTGTTTAGATGGGCTCATTTCTTCAGTAAAAATTGCTTCCCTGTTCCATGACAGAAATTTTGGGATGCGGATTATTCACCTTCAGAATAGCAGTACCGGCACACTAAACTATTTGTTAATTACAACAATGCTTATTCAGCTGCATTCTTGATGGTAGGTTTTGAACAACCTTCTATTGACAGGAACAAAGGAAAATTTGTGGAATTTTTCCTAAGACGGCTATGATTCTGCATTGTGGTGTGACTGTGACTCTGTTCATGAGGCTTTGAACGTTGCTGATGTCAATGTATATTAACCAGTTCTTTCTTAATACCATTGTTTTTTTAGAACCGTTCCTTTTCTGGAAGAGGGGATAGGAAGGCAACCTGCCACTTTCTACTGTCCACAAGGGCATTTGATTGATGTTGCTATTCTGCCTCATATTGGCTGATGCATACATCTTTATTCCTTGCTAAAATCCTGATTTTATTAAGTATTCTACATATAATTAAAGAAGTTTGTTTATTTTTACTACCTAGGATAAGAGCATCCGAGTGACTGGGTAGGACCTTCCACCAGTTCTAAAAAAATATTGATCGCACCGCCTGGGGTGCAATTACCATTGTGTTGTTCTAACTGATAGGATTCCAATGGATTCAGTCATAGGAATTAAGGGATGGAAATTTGTTCTCATATGAATGTTGTTCTCCAAACTATGCGCTCCTTCGGATTGCGCGTCGATTCTTACTATGTGTGGCAATTCTTAATTGTTGATGGGTGTCCTTTCTATCATGGGTCTCAAATGGAAGCCAACTTTTCAACATTTCATACACTCCACTTTTTCATTTCGCAACAACTACTATAACAGATGCCATACACAATAGGTTCAACTGATGGTCGACATACCACGCCGCTTCCTTCTTGAAGCCAGTCTGGTTGCCAAATTGGAAATTCATGGATACAAAGCTGGAACCGGTCCCGCTATAAAACCGAAGCATACGTTGTGATTGATCTGCCAAGCCAACCAAGCAATTCAAAAGAAAAGAAAAAAGCTACATTCACAGGTCAGCCAACTGAAACACACTAGAAGCAGCAAAGGAAATTGTTGCCCAAGCAGCGTCGGAATACGTTTGTGTTCACTATAACATTATTATTGATGATCATGACTATAATGCAATTGAGTTTGCAAAGAGAAACCTGTTTTCAATGTAAGAGAAGGCATGCGCAACACTGGCAATTCAACATGGCACGTTGGCACATAACCGCTTAGCAAAATGAATTCACGAGACATGCTAAGATTAGGGCAATCATATGCATCTAATGCACCTTGGATCGCTTGCAACAATTTGCAAAATTTATATACCACTTCATCACGGGCACCAATCCCGCAAGAGGCCGCACTAGAATTATATAAGCTACAAATAAATGCTATGTTTTCAATCTTACAACACAAGCGTCAAAGTGTATTTCCCATTTTATAAGATGTAGCATTCATGCTAATAATAAATGTATCCTCTCCAAGTTGTTGAATTACTGTGTTTATTCTTATTACAAATGTATCAACATGTGCTTCATGTTGCTTGATATGCACCTCGGATGGTGACAATAAATGTATCCTTTTCAATTTACTTCTATGCATGTCTTCCTTTTTTATGATCACAATCTTACTCATATACTTCTCTTCAAATTAAAATTTCTAGCATGTACCAAAGACAACATATACAAACATGACGTATCGGCGGGGCGCGGCGTGCCGCCGCGCGGGCATTGCTAGTATGGTACTATGGTTACTATATTCCTAATGCTCAGTTTAACACTACATCCTAAGGTGACTCGGGTATGCCCCGCACCTTCAAAGGATCTCCCAAAGTAACCAAAGTTCAGCTGCCCAGTCTGCATGAACGAGTTGGTCGATGCATCGTCTACTATTTGCGGACACATTTTCTGTCAGAAGTGCATCGAGGCCTCCATCCAGGCTTAGAGCAAAGTGCCCTACCTGCTGTAGGATGCTGACCGTGAAGAATTTTCACCGTATCTACCTCCCGACCATGGACTGAAATGATCCAGCCATTTGGGGCGTGGCGGAGCATCGACATCTAAACCTTCTCCTCATCAGCATTTTGCTGATTTTGTCTTAACTATTCTTCATAGGGTTATATCACTAGCATTCAGTTTTTGCCAAACAGTTTAACTAGTCCTTGAGTAGTAGTGTCGGTGTACAAAAGTAGGGGCACTTCTTTGTACCCCTTTACTTGTGCACGGACAGTCAGAGCCGCGCCTATGGCCACACTAAGCAGGGCAGAGGAGGGAAGCCAGAGTGAAGCCAAAGGCACAAGGCGACCAGAGGCAACGACAAGACCAGAAACGCAGGAGAGCGAGGGGGCAAGGTGGATTCCCCCGGCAAGACCCTTGCCGGGGGGGCTTCCGCAGCCCCGACAAGAGACTTGCCGGGACAACTTGCCCAACACCAGCAGAGCGAGCCACCCTTGAGGCTGTCAACAACATCTATCTATATCTATATCTATCTATCTATCTATCTATCTATCTATCTATCTATACCTATACTAATTACAGACTCCCTAAAAATTCCTACGTTAATCAGATTTTACGAGCCGCTAATCTGGTGGGACTGAATTATTACGGTTCAGATCCAATCTCTCATTTATCTTTCTCTCTCAAAAAAAACTCATGGATATCTCCCTCACGACCATAATCTCCCAAGCTCTTACGTGTAAAAAATTGTCACGTACGCATCTCTCTCCATGGTAGTTATAGACAGCCGTTAGATGAAATATACAAGGGTCCATGCCTTTTGTCCCACACGTATGCCTCCTTAGACAATTCTTGCACGTGCCATCTCAAAGAGAAAAAAAAACTTCTAACAGACCACCAAAGGAAACATTGACGTGTCCTCCCTGTTGTCCTCCTCTCACATCCCCATGCCGATCTCAACTATCACACTACAAATAAGCTTTCGTGATTGTATTCACTTCAACTGTTCAATCTTACGTGCCCCCAACACTCTGCAATCCATGTTGGTTGATACAGCCACGGAATATGTTCTTTGATTTGGAAGCCATTCTCTTGATCCATCTCAGATTTGACGATAGTCATCGTTGCCTTCCATGGCTGTGATCTCCTTTTTTAAAGCTAGATCCATTGGTGCTCTGATCTGTAAAAGGTAACATAAGCATGGATATATTGGTCTGCCTTCTCGGACGCTTTGATCTTCTTTAATATTTGTCCACCAGCTCTCTTTTGTTCCCGCTGTTATCCAATCTAAAACGAGATTACATCCAGCCATCACCATGTCCCATAACTACTGATTGTGCATGCAGGCGTGCCGGACTACGTTGATGATCCAGATGGCCGTAAAACACACACATATGTGTTAGAAGTTCAGTTATCATGAATCGACCTTGCAGTGCCCCGACGGCTGGCTGTTGCGTCATGTCACAGGACAAGGAAGCAATACCACATGTGCCCCAGCGCTCTCGACATCAGGCCATGCACGCAACCTAGACTTCGGTTCTGTCCAGTTCAAGAGGCCAGACAAATCAGGATTTAAGGTATGCAATTATCTTGAATATGCATAATGATTCTTAATTACGTGCTTATAACCGGTTTTGGCTGCAATAATGGAGCACAATCATGCATGTGCGTGGTGTGGTTGACACTCCAGGCCGGTCCTCCTACCCTAAAGTTGTACAATATTTCTCTGTAGTTTTGAGATGAAACTGGAGACCCACGTATTACCTGCAGGCCTCACAGCTATGTCCAATCTATAATCATGTACATCTTATGAATTCTTAGAGTACTTACATCCTTAAAAATAGTAGTAACTCCGTCAGATCTTTTCTTTCTCTCCATGATAAGTGCGATGTAGTTCATTTCTTGACTAAAGAGTAAATTTAATTGATTAAAAGTGAATCATGTGTTGTGTACGCTGCAACTTCTGAATTTGTGTTCAAGATCAGTATTTTCTAGCTGAGACTAATTGTTTTTATATATGTACACTTGGTACCTCTGCACATCTATGTGCTAAACGTCTATCATGTTTTACTCCAAGGAAAGGCCTAAGAAAAATAAATTAAAAGTGTAATTATCTGCATATAATAAACCTAGAACATGTATTTTAATAGTCTTTAAAATATTTCCTAATATAGTATTTACAGGGATAAATATAAATATAGTACCATATAACTAATAAATATTAATGAAACTTTAACCAACATCTAAAAATGGAGTACTAAAATGGAGTCCATGTTATTTCTAAATCATCTAAATACATATTATTTAGATGTGAATATCCTCCTGTGTACTAGAACTTTCTATTCCCAGTGCTTAATCACATTTTATATTTCTGGGCATTTACTAAATAAGAGAACAGTGTTTTGTGTTAAATGTACTACACTGTGTTTTCATTTGTAACAAAGACCAAGTGTATAAGCACCTAATTGATAGGTATTGAGAATACATGGGGTCAGAGCGATATGTATTTTTGGAACAAACGTACCAGCATGATTAAGTGCTTCAACATGTACAATGTAATGTATTGGTTTTCCATCGCTAAAGTAAAATATAGTTATGATCCCTATCATTAAATTAACATCCTCATATTTGGCTGATTGGAACTTTTCTTTATTGTACACGATGGCTTCTCTAATAGCTGCATTCTATCTTCATATATCAATATTTGATATGGTGTTCATATAGTGGTTTTCTAATTGATTGCAACCAAGTTTGTGGGAGCCATAACGGTCATGTTGTGACTCCAGTTCTAACGAAAATTATTTGATCAGCCCGCGCCGAGTGGTCTTTTTGGTGGTGATGAAGATGATATCTTATTTTTGAGCTACATTTCTGTAAGGGATTGCTCTGTGAACCTTCACCGAGAAAATGCAATATTTGAAAAAAATTGTAAATGAGTTTTCAATATGTAAGTTACGACATTAGATGATTTTTTGTCGCACTTGGAATACAGCTGTTATTATAATTTTAATATTGAAAATATATAATTAGATCCATGTGTTTTGCAGGTACACTGATAGAAGAAACACCAGTTTGCTATCATTTTATGTTACCTCACAAAATTGAGGTATCATCCAAACATGTTATGCATCTTTCCGAGTTTTGGAACTTTATATTTCCGATGTAGTGTTGTCAGCTCATTGTCGTCCATAATACCAGCATGTGGGTGTAACATAATGCATGATTAATCAATTTGGATCCTAGCTTGCATATTATTGTCAGTTCTTTGACCCTCCAACTACTGTTTCTTTACACCTTCCTGCTGTATTGCTACACCCATAAGCATAAATATCTAAGCTCAGTTGGACAATAGAGACTACAGCTTATGATTCATATTATGAAATAAAAACTCTTTACTCTTATTTCATTAATACCATATTTTGTTTTTTGGTATAACAATAGAGACTATATCATTCCATGCTCCCTTTTTTTTACTATGTGACTACAAATTATCATTAACATGAATATTATGGATTGAAAATCTAGACCGTGCAGGTGCACGGGTTGACGACTAGTTGGAACTAAGGCTCGGGAGGCGCCTCTGTGGTGGCATGCAGATCTTCGTCAAGATCATAAACGCACAAGATCAGATGAGTACAAGAAGACGGCGACCCTCGGCGGGATCCCAGCGGAGGGAATCCACAAGACCCTCGGCAAGCGCCTTGCCGGGGACGACTGCAACGCCAGGGAAAGACCCTTGCCGGCCCCCTGGCAAGACCCTTGCCGAAGGCGTCAGCGGGGCCACTGCCAGGCCCGCGCCAGCCAAGACTCCGCCGCCGTTTGCATGCAGCTGTCAGCCCAACCAGCTGGGCAGGCACCTACGTGACAACATGCAACTTCCAGGCCAACTCAGCAAGCACCTGCATGGTGGCATGCAGATCTTCGTGAAGGCCCTGCCACCGCGCCACCTCAGCAGCCTGCCTGCCTACACGGCACTACACGCATCGCTGGCATGGGCGCGTGTCGAAGCGAGGCGTAGCGGCGACGGACGAGACGAGCCTCATTCCCGTCCCCGATAAAGCTAATGGACACCTAAGTAGCGCATTTAATGCACTTTGTCCCGTAATTCCAGGCGATAAGCTCGCACACTGTACACCTTTTCCACCTCCTGTGTGCCACTGTGGCAACCCCTTTTTGCCTATAAAAGGAGGCCCGAGGCGACCAGGAGAGGGATTCGGCTCTTTTGGGAAAGTTGCACCCCGTAGCTAGCTCAAGAACACAAGAACACTCAAATACATCCACCAAAGCAGGGCTAGGGTTTTACGCATCCTTGCGGCCCGAACCTGGGTAAACGACTCGTGTGTGATGACCCACAAGTATAGGGGATCTATCGTAGTCCTTTCGATAAGTAAGAGTGTCGAACCCAACGAGGAGCAGAAGGAAATGATAAGCGGTTTTTAGTAAGGTATTCTCTGCAAGTACTGAAATAAGTGGTAACAGATAGTTTTGTGACAAGATAAATTGTAACAAGCAACAAGTAACAGAAGTAAATAAGGTGCAGCAAGATGGCCCAATCCTTTTTGTAGCAAAGGACAAGCCAGAACAAACTCTTATAATAGGAAAAGCACTCTCGAGGACACATGGGAATATTGTCAAGCTAGTTTTCATCACGTTCATATGATTCGCATTCGGTACTTTGATAATTTGATATGTGGGTGGACCGGTGCTTGGGTGCTGTTCTTACTTGAACAATCATCCCACTTATGATTAACCTCTATTGCAAGCGTCCGCAACTACAACAAAAGTATTAAGGTAAACCTAACCATAGCATGAAACATATGGATCCAAATCAGCCCCTTACGAAGCAACGCATAAACTAGGGTTTGAGCTTCTGTCACTCTAGCAACCCATCATCTACTTATTACTTCCCAATGCCTTCCTCTAGGCCCAAATAATGGTGAAGTTTTATGTAGTCGACGTTCACATAACACCACTAGAGGCTAGACAACATACATCTAATATCGAACAAATACCAATTTCACATGACTACTAATAGCAAGACTTCTCCCTTGTCCTCAGGAACAAACGTAACTACTCACAAAGCATATCCATGTTCATAATCAGAGGGATAATAATATGCATATAGGATCTGAACATATGATCTTCCACCAAATAAACCAACTAGCATCAACTACAAGGAGTAATCAACACTACTAGTAACCTACTAGCACCAATCCCGGACTTTGAGACAAGAATTGGATACAAGAGATGAACTAGGGTTTGGAGATGAGATGGTGCTGGTGAAGATGTTGATGGAGATTGCCCTCTCCCGATGAGAGGAGCGTTGGTGATGACGATGGTGATGATTTCCCCCTCCCGGAGGGAAGTGTCCCCGGCAGAATAGCTATGCCGGAGCCCTAGATTGGTTCCGCCAAGATTCCGCCTCGTGGCGGCGGAGTTTCATCCTGAAAATTTCTTCTTTATTTTTTCTCATCGAAAGACTTCATATAGAAGAAGATGGGCGTCGGAGACCCACCAGGGGGCCCACGAGGTAGGGGGCGCGCCCTAGGAGGGGGGCGCCCCCTACCCTTGTGAGCAGGGTGTGGGCCCCCTGGACTTCATCTTTAGCGAGGATTTTTCTTTATTTATTTTAAGATATTCCGTGGAGTTTCAGGACTTTTGGAGTTGCGCAGAATAGGTCTCTAATATTTGCTCCTTTTCCAGCCCAGAAGTCCAGCTGCCGGCATTCTCCCTCTTCATGTAAACCTTGTAAAGTAAGAGAGAATAGCCATAAGTATTGTGACATAACGTGAAATAACAGCCCATAATGCAATAAATATCGATATAAAAGCATGTTGCAAAATGGACGTATCAACTCCCCCAAGCTTAGACCTCGTTTGTCCTCAAGCAAAAAGCCGATAACAATAAATATGTCCTCATGTTTAGAAGTAGAGGCGTCGATAAAAATAAAATACGGACATGAAGGCATCATGATTATTCTCATAACAGCAACATATATAGATTTTGTCATATGATTACTTATGTTCAAGTGATGATCTATTCACAATGCAAAAGTATGAATCAGAAACCTTATTGGGCTCCAACAAACTATAATCTTAGTCATTGAAGCAATTGCAATTTATCATAACATCGGAAAGAGTCTATGTCAAAGCTAAAAAGCAAGTCCACATACTCAACTATCATTTAGTCCTTCATAATTGCTAACACTCATGCAATACTTGTGGTTATGAAGTTTTAATCGGACACAGAGAAAGATAGGGACTTATAGTTTTGCCCCACAACCTTTTACCTCAAGGGTAATGCCAACAATAATAATTCATGCTCCCCTACATCCAATTAGATATATATACCATGTTCTCTCCAACATGATGGGCTTGCCAAAGGATAAAATGAAAAAGGAAGGGTGAAGATCACCATGACTCTTGCATAAGGTAGAGGATAATAATAAAAGATAGGCCCTTCGAAGAGGGAAGCAGAGGTTGCCATGCGCTTTTATGGTTGGATGCACAAAATCTCAATGCGAAAGAACGTCACTTTATATTGCCCCTTGTGATATGAACCATTATTATGCAGTCCATCGCTTTTATTACTTTCACATCACAAGATCGTATAAAGCTTATTTCTCCCACACCAATCAATCATACATATTTAGAGCAATTTTTATTGCTTTGCACCGATGACAACTTACTTGAAGGATCTTACTCAATCCATAGGTAGATATGGTGGACTCTCATGGCAAAACTGGTTTAAGGGTATTCGGAAGCACAAGTAGTATCTCTACTTGGTGCTGAGAATTTGTCTAGCATGAGGGGGAAAGGCAAGCTCAACAAGTTAGAGGATCCATGACAACATACTTTATCTCAGATATAAGAAAACATAACTCATTGCGTTGTCTTGCTTGTCCAACATCAACTATTTAGCATGTCATATTTTAATGAGTGCTCCCAATCATAAAAGATGTCAATGATAATATATCTATATGTGAAACCTCTCTTTCCTTATTACTTCCTATTAATTGCAACGATGACCAAAGCTATGAATGCCAACTCCCAACAACTTTTAATCATCATACACTTTCTATGTGAAGTCATTACTCTAAATAAGATCAATATGAGCTCTTTGTTTCTTTTTATTCTTTCCTTCTTTTCTTTATTCATTCAAGATCATGGCAAAATAATCAAGCCCTCGACTCAACACTAATCTTTATTATATATAAAGCTCACAGACTCGATTACATAGAGAGATCATAAAGCAAAACTCAAAACTAGATCATGCCATCAACTTTATTCTACTAGATCAAAATACTACTAATAGGATCGAACTAAGAAAAACAGTAAAGATAGGAGTTGTGATTGTGATACGATACCGGGGCACCTCCCCTAAGCTTGGCAGTTGCCAAGGGGGGTGCCCATGCCCATGTGATTATGTCTCCTTCTTTGTTGGTGGAGAAGGTGGAGGTGATGGATAGTCGCACATCGAGCGTAAGAGGTCCTCTAGCTTGCGAATAATGCCCTTGAGCCCGAGGATGTGCTCCTTCAACAAAATATTTTCACTTGTGAGATACTTGTTTTGGATACGAGTTAACTCAATCATCTGGAAAGCTTCGATCTCAGTTGGGGTAAGAAGGTTGTGATCAAGTGGAAGGATGTCTTCTGTCGCCGGGACTTGGTTCTCTGTGGCCTTCTTGATCCCTTCATCTTTGTTGATCTCCATGGGTTCTTCCCTCTTCAGCTCTATCTTCATTAGCCAAGCATCTTTGTCACCGTTGTTGGAGGAGGGGGATGACATGATCCCTGGATATGTCAAAAGAACAGCTCGAAACAAAAACAGAGGAGATTTGCGTGATACGGGAGTCAAAACCTTCGGGAGTATATATAATGATTTTTTACCGACCAAAATACGTATCGTGTAAGAAAACGGAGTCCGGAAGGCACACGAGGTGCTCATGAGGTAGGGGGCATGCCCAGAGAGGTAGGGAGCGCCCACCACCCTCGTGGGGCCCTCGTGTCCTTCCCAGATTGCTACTTATTTTTCTATTTTTCTAAATATTCCAAAACGGAGAAATATTGCCTTAAAAATTGTTTTGGAGTCGGTTTACTTACCGTACCACATACCTATTCCTTTTCGGAGTCTGAAACGGTCTGGAAAGTGTCTCTTATGTATTCCTCCGGGGATACGGTTTCAATAATATTGGTTTCAACATTTATGGGATTACCTGAGATATAATGTTTGATTATTTAACCATTTACCACCTTCAGATTTGTGCCTTCGAAGTTGTTGATTTTTATGGCACCAGAACGATAGACCTCCTCGATAACATAGGGGCCTTCCCACATAGAGAGAAGTTTTCCTGCAAAAAATCTTAAACGAGAGTTGTATAGCAATACATAATCACCTACATTAAACTCACGCTTTTGTATCCTTTGTCATGCCATCTTTTAACTTTTTCTTTAAACAACTTGGCATTTTCATATGCTTGGGTTCTCCATTCATCAAGTGAGCTAATATCAAATAACCTCTTCTCACCGGCAAGTTTGAAATCATAGTTGAGCTCTTTAATAGCCCAATATGCCTTATGTTCTAGTTCGAGAGGTAAGTGACATGCTTTTCCATTAACCATTTTATACGGAGACATACCCATAGGATTTTTATATGCAGTTCTATATGCCCATAATGCATCATCAAGTTTCTTGGACCAATTCTTTCTAAACCTATTAACAGTCTTTTGCAGAATTAATTTGATCTCTCTATTGCTCAATTCTACTTGACCACTAGACTGCGGGTGATAAGGAGATGCAATTCTATTATTAACGTCATACTTAGCAAGCATTTTACGGAAAGCACCATGAATAAAGTGTGAACCACCACCAGTCATTAAATATCTAGGGACTCCAAACCTCGGAAAAATAACTTCTTTAAGCATTTTAATAGAAGTGTTATGATCAGCACTACTAGTTGGTATAGCTTCTACCCACTTAGTAGCGTAATCAACAACAACTAAAATATGTGTGTATCCATTAGAGGGAGGAAAAGGTCCCATATAATCAAAGCCCCAAACATCAAATGGTTCAATAACAAGTGAATAATTCATAGGCATTTCTTGACGTCTACTAATATTACCAATTCTTTGGCATTCATCGCAAGACAAGACAAACTTAAGGGCATCCTTGAAGAGAGTAGGCCAATAAAAACCGGATTGCAATACCATATCTGAAGTTCTGTCTCCAGCGCGGTGTCCTCCATAAGCTTCGGAGTGGCACTTGCGTAGGTTCTGTTCCTGTTCATGCTCGGGTACACAACGTCTAATAACACCATCTACTCCTTCTTTATAAAGATGTGGGTCATCCCAAAAGTAATGTCTCAAATCATAGAAGATTTTTTTCTTTTGTTGATATATGAAGCTAGGTGGTATAAATTTAGCAACTATGTAATTAGCATAATCATCATACCATGGAGTACTACGAGAAGTGCTTATGACATTTAATTGTTCATCAGGAAAGCTATCATTAATAGGTAGTGGGTCATCAAGAACATTCTCTAACCTAGATAAGTTGTCTGCAACGGGGTTCTCAACTCCTTTTCTATCAACAATATGCAAATCGAATTCTTGTTGCAAGAGAACCCATCTAATAAGTCTAGGTTTAGCATCTTTCTTTTCCATAAGATATTTAATAGCAGCATGATCCGTGTGAATAGTTACTTTAGAATCAACAATATAAGGTCTGAACTTATCACAAGCAAATACAACCGCTAAAAGTTCTTTTTCAGTAGTAGCATAATTTCTTTGAGCATTGTCTAGAGTCTTACTAGCATAATGGATGACATTTAATTTCTTATCAACTCTTTGTCCTAGAACAGCACCTACGGCATAATCACTAGCATCACACATAATTTCAAAGTGTAAATTCCAATCAGGTGGCTGAACAACAGGTGCAGAGACTAATGCTTTCTTAAGTATTTCAAATGCTTCTACACAATCATCATCAAAGACAAATGGTATATCTTTTTGCAATAAATTAGTCAGAGGCCGAGAAATTTTTGAGAAGTCCTTAATGAACCTCCTATAAAATCCGGCGTGACCAAGGAAACTTCTTATACCTTTGATGTCCTTGGGACATGGCATCTTTTCAATAGCATCAACCTTGGCTTTATCAACTTCAATACCTCTTTCAGAAACTTTATGCCCCAAGACAATACCTTCATTAACCATAAAGTGACACTTTTCCCAATTCAAGACAAGATTAGTTTCTTCACATCTCTGCAGAACTCGATCAAGATTGCTCAAGCAATCATCAAAAGAAGATCCATAGACGGAAGAGTCGTCCATGAAAACCTCACAAATCTTTTCACAAAAGTCAGAGAATATAGCCATCATGCATCTTTGAAAGGTAGCAGGTGCATTACAGAGACCAAAAGGCATACGTCTATAAGCAAAAGTACCAAAAGGGCATGTAAAAGTAGTATTTGATTGATCTTTAGCCGACATCGGTATTTGAGAGAAACTAGAATAACCATCTAGAAAGCAGTAATGTGTATGTTTGCATAATATTTCTAGCATTTGATCAATAAAAGGTAAGGGGTAATGATCTTTCTTAGTAGCCTTATTTAATTTGCGGAAATCAATTACCATCCTATAACCTGTGATAATTCTTTGTGGAATCAATTCATCTTTATCATTAGGAACAACAGTAATACCTCCCTTCTTAGGGACACAATGGACAGGACTTACCCACTGACTATCAGCAACGGGATAAATTATACCTGCCTCCAGAAGCTTGAGTATTTCTTTTCTTACCACTTCTTTCATTTTAGTATTCAGACGTCGTTGAGGGTCACGAACTGGTTTAGCGTCCGCCTCCAAATTTATTTTGTGTTGACATAGAGTGGGACTAATGCCCTTAAGATCATCAAGCGTATATCCAATAGCAGCACGGTGCTTCTTCAGAGTTTTCAATAATCTTTCTTCTTCATGCTCTGAAAGGTTAGCACTAATAATAACATGATATATCTTCTTTTCATCAAGATAAGCATATTTAAGATTATCAGGTAACGGTTTAAGCTCAAACACGGGATCACCCTTGGGTGGAGGAGGATCCCCTAGAATCTCAACAGGCAAATTGTGTTGCAGAATAGGTTCCTGTTTAAACAATACTTCATCTATTTCCCTTCTTTCATTCATGAACATATCATTTTCATGGTCTAGCAAATAGTGTTCTAAAGGATCACTAGGAGGTACGGCACTAGAAGCAAGACCAATAATTTCATCCTTACTAGGTAATTCTTCCTCAGGATGTTGTTTACTAAATTTAGAGAAATTAAACTCATGAACCATATCTTCCAAGCCAATAGTAACAACATTCTTTTCGCAGTCTATCTTAGCATTAACAGTGTTCAAGAAGGGTCTACCAAATATAATGGGACAAAAGCTATCTTGTGGGGAACCAAGAACAAGAAAATCAGCAGTATATTTAGTTTTCCCACACAAGACTTCGACATCTCTAACAATTCCCATGTCACATCCTAGCTAGACCATGCATTAGAGTGTTGCATCATGTCTTCTTTCAACAGAAACTTGAACTGGGGAAGGCAGAACCCCCAGCACCCCCTGAAATCAACTAGGGTTTACTAAAAATAATTTCAATGAACCTGAAATGCCCTTCTAAAATGTTCACCCTCTTTGTCTTGGGTTAGGACCTCTGGCAAAATTGGTGCACAATTTTCTAGGTCATCAAAAGGTCACTGAATTAAACCATATGTATGTTGATTTTGGACATTTAAATACTAATAAATATTTTAAATGTTCAAACAATTCTGGATTTAAGTGAGGGCTGTTGGGAATAATCCCAACAGAGCCCACAATTAATTTCAGGATTTTAGAAAGTACCTAAATATTTTTAATAAAGCCCTAAAGTTACAAAAAATTAGAAAAAGGAAAACAGAAACAAAATAGAAAACCTACCTGGCCGCAGCCCACCAGCCGGACCACCTGGCGGCCCAGCACTGTGCTGGCCCATGCCAGCCAGCTGCTTCGTCCCCGCCAGGCAGGCAACCAGGTGCTCGACGGCGAGCTCAGTGTGCGCCACGCAGCTGGCCGCCGCCCTGCTTCCTCCCCTCGCCGCCCCGCTGGCCTGGGCGGGCTCCACGTCACGCTCCCGACCCCCTGGACACGTCCATTCGCCCCTGCCTCTCTCCCTCGCTCTCCCTCCGCCATGGCCGACGCTGCCGTGCTCGTGCCACCGTGAAACCACGCCTTCCGTCGTCCCCGTGCTGAGCCACTGTGTCCAACAACTCCGCCGTCGTCAACTCCGTCGAGCAGCCCGAGCCCCGAGCGCTCGCGAGCCCTGCTTCGTCTTCTTTGACCTCTTCTTCACCGAGCACCGCCGCAGATCCCCTTCGCCGTCGCCGCCGCATCAGCTCGTCCCCGACCGCGCCGTCTGGCTCTACGTGACCGCCATGAGCTGCTGCACCTCCCAATCTTCTCCGTTTGCTTTCTCGTGCACCATAGCAACCGCACGAAGCTCACCCGCACGCATCGCCGTGGAGCTCGTCGCCGACGTGACTCCGGCCACGCCACCTTGTCTAACCACCTCACCGCATCCCCAGGAGCTCATTGCCCCACTCCACGCACCTCGCCGTGCCCTGTAGCCTCGGGCTCACTTCCACCCGACTCCGGCGACCGCAAAGCTCGTCGCTGGCGACGTTTCTGGCCACCCCAGCTCAACCACCGCCACCAAACGCTGCGGCTCGTCCCCAGCTACCCGTAGGTGCTCTCCGCCGCCCGTTTGGTCGCCGGAATGTGCAAATGCACTTCCACCGCCGCGTCTGGCCTCGCCGGCGGCTAAACGCCGGCGAGTTTGACCGTTGGCGTTGACTGGGTGGGCCGAGGTTGACTCCTCTGAGTCAATGACAAGTGCCCCCCCTCTGCTAACTAAACCTGATTAGTTTAATTAAAATTAGTTAGTTTAATTAACTACTGACACGCGGGACCCACTGGTCAGTTTGACCTGGACGACCCCGTTGACCCTGAAGTCACACTAACGTAATGCTGACGCAGTAATTTAATTACTGGAATCATTTCTATACAGGAAATTCCAGAAATTAGTCCAAACTTCAAAAATTCATAGAAATTAATCTATAACTCCAAATGCAAAGATTTGTATATGAAATTTGATCAGAAAAATTCAATCTATCCATTGGAACTGGTTTCATGCATGTCAGAACAAGTTAACCTTGATGTTTAAGTAATACAAGATGATGCACTTAAATGGCTATGTTAAATGATCTAACACTTGAACCCTTGGTTCAATTAAGCACACTCCTCCCTGTTTTAGCTTGCATTAGGCCAAGACACTTTCATATTGCCATGTCATAGCATGCATCATAATGTTGCATATCGTCATGTGTTGATTGTGTTCCGATGTGTTCTTCGTGGTAGGTTCTGCCTCCGAGGATATTCAAGAGTATCCAACTGAAGGGCAGTATCCCACTACCACTCCATCAGGCAAGCAACCCATTGATCATTCCGATACAAACCCATGTTCTCGCTTCTGCTCTCGTTTACTGCATTAAGACAACGCGATTCAAACTGCTGTGTATTGCGGTAGTTGAACCCACTTCCTTTGCATGACCTGTCATTGCCACAGTAACTAGATGAAACCCACTAGCATGTGTAGGAGTTGATTGAGCCATGTGTGTGTGTTTCCTACCATGCTATGCTTGCTATGCTTAGAGTCGTGTCAGGTCTGGCTCATCGGGATGATGAACTAGAGTGAAAGGTTGTGTCGGTGTCGAGAGTGTGAAAGTGTTGAATACGATTTGGTAAAGGAATCGATGAGAGGCCATGTAGGAGTACATGGTGGGTTGTTTCATTGAAGCCGTCCTTAAGAACTGAGATCTGTGTGTGTGATTTAAGATTCAGCTACTACCACGCATTGGGCCCGAAACCAATGGACCCTCTCGGCTTATTAACCACGCTCGTCCTCTGTCCGGGAGTTGCAAAGTAGTTTCTGGTGTTTGTAGTATGCTGGGGGCCGCACGCAGCGCTGACCATAGGGGTGGGCTATGTTGCGGTAGGCACATGGCCCGGTGTACCGATTCGCCCGTTTGGTGTCTCGGGAACCCTGCACACATCGTTCGGGGCCGTTAGTGGAAACCTCAGCCGGACTCCCTGCGGATGGAACCCGAATAGGCGATAAACCTGGACTAGGGACTCGTGTGTTTAGTCAGGTCATGGCCGACACCCTCGCTGGGCTTCCGCTTGAAGGTTGCCGAGTACATGTCGTGTAAACGGCGATAAGTGGTGAGAGCGTGTGTGAAGAAGTACACCCCTGCAGGGTTTGAAACTATTCGAATAGCCGCGTCCGCGGTAAAGGACTACTTGGTCACCTATACAGTTCATAGACAAGTAAATGGATACTACTAAAATCCTCAAGATAAGTGTGAGTACCGCGGATGGCCCTCTCGTAGGATGGCGAGAGAGGATTCACGGTGGAGTATTGTGTTGGTGATAGTGGACTCGTGTGCGACAAATGTTTTACAAGTTGGGTCCATCGTAGGATAGATTAGCCATGAGTCAAAGCTGGCTTGCTGCAATAACTCGACTACCTTCTTGAGAATGTGCATGTATTGTAGGATTCTATTGTAAGACTTGCTGAGTACCCCCGTACTCATGTTGCTTTAATTAATGTTTTCAGACGACAACACCAACCCCTCCGATGGGTTCTATGTAGACCTCGACGTTGATGAGTGACTTATCACCCAGGTGGTGATCCAAGACTTGTGAAGGGTCGATGTAGATAGACATGCTTCATCAAGCCTTCTTTCTTTCTAGTGTCTGTACCCAGACTACTTTGCTTCCGCATGTGCTTGTATGTTTGTATGACTTGAGTGTCGGGTCATGTGACCCCTACCTGTATGGATGTTATGTATGGCTCTTCGGAGCCTTTTAAATAAAGTACTTGAGTTGTAGAGTTTTGTTGTGATGCAATGTTGTATTTACTCATATCGGGCATATTGTGTGTATGATTGAAATGCTTGGTATGAGTGGGATCCGACTATCTAGTTGTTTATCCTTGGCAGCCTATCATATGGGGAAATGTAGTCTAGTGCTTCTGAGCGATAGTAGTCCGCTATAGCCCGGTTCACCGGAGTCCTGCTAGCCCAGCACTACTGCTCGGAACACATGACTGGCCGGCATGTGTTTCACTTCGTTCCTGTGTCTATCCCTTCGAGGAAATGTATGTCTGTCCCTCATGGGTTAGTGCCGCCTTGGGTTCATGACTAGCCATGTCGGCCCGGGTTCTCTGTCATATTGGTGCTAGCAACACTATCATATACATGAGCCAAAAGGCGCAAACGGTCCCGGGCCAGGTAAGGTGGAACCCGTGGGAGTATCATGCGTGAGGCCGCAAAGTGATATGATGTGTTATATGCTGGATCGATGTGGCTTAGGATCGGGGTCCTGACAGCGTTGGCATCCGAGCCGGACTGCCTGTAGGTTCGCTAAGCCAAACTGGTCGATGTCGAGTCTAGAAATGCTTTAGTTATATGTAGGGGAATTGATTGTGGAAGGGAACGTAAGGCTCTTTTTACTCCTTTACCTTATGCCCTCTTCTCTGAGTCATTCTCTTCTCTTTCTACGTGGGTTAAGGACTAGGCTCTCTTCTCTCTATCAGGTTCATGTGTTACTAATCCGTAGAAACTTATAGGATTGTTGGATGCAACCCAGTTCAGTTCCTACTAAATTTTAGTATGTTGCCAGTTGAACCAGAACCTTGATATGATGTTGTTAGTGGCCTTGCAAACTGTTGTGGATGTCTCAAATCTTTTTCTGAGCATTTACAGCTGTTATGCTATCCTATTTCTCCTACAATATTCTAATGCCTTTGCATTATTTTGTGCTTCCAGATGGCCACCCGTTCCCAGAACCAAGTGGTTCGTCTGACCCATTGCATTGATGTATGTGGTCACACAGCTATGTTGGTTCGAGTGATGGTCGAGACAGGTTACCGATGGTATCCCGAATATACCGTCGAGGAGCAGTTTAGAGACTTTAATCAAAGCCAGTATCTGTGCACGGTCAGGATATATCCATCTTATCCCGGAGCTACTGAACCGCTCCACTGTTCTTATGGACTTGGGATCACTATTGGGATGTCCGTGCAGGATGCAGCCTACTCGATAATGACTATTATTCGAGCCAGAACTGCCTTGCTGAGCAACACCGATTTCCGCTACATGCCAGCATCCCTCCCTGGGGCGCATGGTTACCTTCAGGGTATGTACAGTGACGCATCCCATGAGGACTCACTCCTCCGCACCACTACTGAGATGTTGGAAGACAAGGACCGTGAAAATCGGGCCTTGCGTATGGAGCTTTTTAATGCTCGTTCTGATCACTGGGCCACTTTGACTCGGTTTGCACCTGCCGTGCAAGCTGGATACATGGACATGAGGGACTTGTACCCTGTACGGGCTGGTCTGCCAAACTTCATGAAGTGGCATGAGGTAGGAGGCATCACTCCTCCCCGTGGACCTCGTCTGCCGCCGTTTGTTGGACCAAGGCCACACCCAAGTCCCTATGGTCCACAGGCTCCACAGGACCGTCTGTTCCCAGATGATCATGTTCCGCTTCCAGGCTTGGGTGGTGACTTCTATGAGGATTACTATGGAGTTGTCTGAGCTAGTAGCAGTTTCGCTAGTATTGTAACCGTTGTATGTCCACCGTCCTGCGTGACTTGTGGAATATGACTTAGTGTGTATCCATTCTGGAGGTGTAGAAAAATAATGTATAGGAGCTTGGAATGCCTCCGATGAGATGTAACATCTTTCATCATAGTTGTACTTTAGCCTGGGCTTGTACTAAACTATGTATGGTGTGTATGACCGTTGGTATATATATATGGCAGTTTCTGTATTACCATGTCATACGGATGAACATCTCTGCATTCTGTGCTATCCATTACATTCCGCACTTCTTGCCCAGATTTTGCCATCCTGGTCTAAATCGTTGTTTTGTTTTTCCTAGGATGGTCAACACCCGCAGCAACCCTGCTGCTCCGGAGCAGGGTGAAGCTAGCGCAGCTAGGGATGAAAATCTGCCTCAACTACCTTCTCTGGCCGAAGTGATGCTGGAGGCAGAACGAAACAAGTGTGATACTAACGGCTTGCTGGAGCGGATTGAGCAGAATACTGCACGCCAGCCAAGAAACAACCCGGTGTCCATCAATGACTTTGTCAAGCTATATCCACCAAAGTTTAACCATTCCGTCGAGCCTCTCAATGCGGATGAATGGCTCCGCAGCATCGCCCACAAGCTACGTTTTGCCAACGTAGCCAAAGATGATAAAGTTACCTTTGCTGCTTACCACCTCGAAGGGCCTGCTAGCCTTTGGTGGGAAAATTATGAGGCTATGCGCCCGGTCGGACAAATCACTACTTGGGCTGATTTCAGTGCTGCTTTCCGTGAGCATCACATTCCGGAAGGTCTCATGGATCGCAAGAGGAAGGAGTTCTGTAACTTCACCCAGGGTAGACTGACTGTGGATGCATAAAGTCGTGAGTTTGGAAAGTTAGCACGTTATGCTCCCGAAGAGGTATCCACCGACGCCAAGAAGCAGGCAAGGTTCCACAAGGGACTTAGCCCCGAGCTTCGCCGTGACCTTCGTCTGCATGATTGCACCTCTTTTCCGAAGTTGGTCAACAAGGCCAACAGTGCCGAGACAGGGCAGACTGACTTTGAAGCTTCACGCAAACACTCCCGAGACTTTGGATCTTCATCTGGCTCTGGATCCCAGAAGCGCCGGGTCTGGATCCCAAACACTACTGTGCCATCCAGGTTCACTCCGAGGACATCCTTTGAGGCGCCTCGCCCCAACCAGCAGTATGTACTGCCCAAGACTTATGGTGGCCCCGCTGCTAATGCTGCCCCACGTCCCAATATGATAACTTGCTTCAAGTGTGGGGAGACGGGTCACTACATCCGCGAGTGTCCCCAGAACAAGCCCAACCAGTTCGGGAAGTCTGTTGGCCGTGGCAAGCCAGCAGGAAAGGTGCTCGTCGCCAAGCCGGCCACCACTGCTCGTGGCCACGTCAACTACGTCTCAGCTGAGGAGACTCAGGAGGACCCCAACGTTGTTCTCGGTACGCTCCTTGTTAATTGCCATCCGGCAACTGTTCTCTTTGATACTGGAGCATCTCATTCATTTATTTCTGAGAGCTACGCTCGATTGCAAAACACCACATTTAGTGACATGCCCACCTCCATGGAAATTCAAACTCCTGGTTCTAGATGGCAAACCTCTAGAATCAGCCATGGAAATGAAATTCTTGTCGACAGATTGGTCTTCCTCGCGTAACTAATAGCTCTCAAGTCCTCGGACATAAACGTCATCTTGGGTATGGACTGGATGTCAGCCCATTACGCTAAGATTGATTGCTCTACTAGAACTGTTCAACTAACCCATCCTTCGGGCAAGACAGTCAATGTTTTGACCCGAGTGTCTGAGCGTCAACTTTATTCCTTAAATGCCAACCCCCTTCCAAACCTTGAAGATATTCTGGTAGTCCGTGATTTCCCGGATGTCTTTCCAGAGGAACTGCCAGGTGTTCCACCTGACAGAGATGTTGAGTTCGTGATAGACCTTGTTCCAGGAACCATCCCAATCTCTAGAAGACCTTATGAGATGGCACCCCTAGAACTAGCCGAGCTTAAGAAACAACTCGATGAGTCCTTGCAAAAGGGTTTCATCCATCCTGGTTCCTCTCCATGGGCTTGCCCCGTCCTCTTCGTCAAGAAGAAGGATGGAACGGATCGGATGGTTGTAGATTACCGACCTGTCAATTTGGCCACTATCAAGAACAAGTATCCGCTCCCCAGGATCAACGATCTGTATGATCAGCTCGCTGGATCCTCAGTCTTTTCCAAGATGGATTTGAGGTTGGGCTACCATCAAATCAAAATCAAGAACGGGGACATTCCTAAAACAGCCTTTGTCACTCGTTATGGCCAATACGAGTACACCATCATGTCCTTCGGTTTAACCAATGCTCCAGCCACCTTCTCTCGGTTAATGAACTCGATCTTCATGGAGTATTTGGATAAATTCGTCGTGGTATACCTCGATGATATACTCATCTACTCCAAGAATGAGGAAGAACATGCCGAACATCTAAGGCTAGTATTGATGAAACTTCGAGAGCATCGCCTTTATGCCAAATTCTCCAAGTGTGAATTCTGGTTGCCAGAAGTGACCTATCTGGGCCATGTAATCTCTGGTAAGGGCATTGCTGTCAATCCCGAGCGA
This sequence comes from Aegilops umbellulata, assembly GCA_032464435.1. Lineage (NCBI taxonomy): Eukaryota > Viridiplantae > Streptophyta > Magnoliopsida > Poales > Poaceae > Aegilops > Aegilops umbellulata. Next base: position 495,525,627 of record CP136056.1, read on the forward strand.
GTTCAAGCCGTCCTTGACTGGACTCCACCTGTAACGGTCAAGCAAGTTCGGAGTTTTCTTGGTTTAGCGAGCTATTGCCGCCGCTTCGTCGAGAATTTCTCCAAAGTTGCTAAGCCTCTAGCTGAACTCCTCAAAAAAGATAAAAAGTTTGAGTGGACCCCACAGTGCGAGTTCAGCTTTCAGGAACTGAAACGACGCCTGACATCTGCTCCCGTACTGGTACCACCAGATTTTTCTAAGGACTTTGTTATCTATTGCGACGCCTCGCGACAAGGACTAGGTTGCATACTCATGCAAGATCGTCATGTGATTGCTTACGCTTCTCGACAGTTGCATCCACATGAGGATAACTATCCCACACATGATCTAGAGCTTGCAGCTGTAGTCCATGCACTCAAAACCAGGTGACATTACCTTCTTGGTAATCGTTGCGAAATCTACACTGATCATCAAAGTTTGAAATACATCTTCACCCAACTGGATTTGAATCTCAGGCAAAGACGTTGGGGCGAGTTGATCTCGGATTACGACTTAGGAATAACCTACACCCCAGGCAAAGCCAATGTCATGGCTGATGCACTAAGTCGAAAATCTTATTGTAACAACCTGATGTTACAACAAAGTCAACCACTTCTCCACGAGGAATTTCGTAAGATTAACCTCCACATTGTTCCTCAAGGATTCCTATCCACCCTGGTGGCGAAACCTACCCTTACGGATCAGATCATCAAGGCACAGAAGGTGGATCCGGGAATCTCCCGCATCAAGAGAAACATCAAGAAAGGAGTTGCGGATTGTTTCTCCATTAATGATCAAGGTGTCGTGTTTTTTGGAGACCGCCTAGTGGTTCCCAAGGTACGCAACTTGAGGCGATTGATCCTTAAGGATGCTCACGAATCCCCTCTCACCATTCATCCTGGTAGTACTAAAATGTATCAAGACCTACGCCGGAGGTTTTGGTGGACTAGGATGAAGAGAGAAATCGCTCAATACATTGCTAATTGCGACGTCTGTCATCGCGTTAAAGCAGAGCATCAACGGCCTGCTCGCACCCTTCAACCATTGGAAATTCCTGAATGGAAATGGAATAAGATCGGTATGGATTTCATCACCGGGTTTCCCAGAACCAAAAGAGGGAATAATGCTATCTTCGTTGTTGTCGATCGTCTTTCCAAAGTAGCCCACTTCTTACCTGTTCGCGAAAGTATAACCGCTAGCCAGCTAGCTGATTTGTACATCTCCCGAATAGTGTCTCTTCATGGTGTTCCATTGGAAATTAATTCAGATCATGGAAGTCTTTTCACCTCTCGATTTTGGGAAAGTTTCCAAAATGCTATGGGGACTCGTCTCTCCTTTAGCACCGCCTTCCATCCCCAGTCAAGTGGTCAGGTAGAACGGGTCAATCAAATTCTGGAGGATATGCTCCGAGCTTCTGTCATCTCCTTCGGTATGGATTGGGAGAAGTGCCTCCCATTCGCCGAGTTCGCTTATAACAACAGTTATCAAGCTAGCTTGGGCAAAGCTCCTTTCGAAGTTCTCTATGGACGGAAATGTCGAACGCCTCTTAACTGGTCAGAAACCGGGGAAAGATAACTCTTTGGCCCGGATATGATCCAGGATGCAGAAGAGCAGGTTCGCATTATTCATGAGAAGTTGAAAACAGCCCAATCCCGACAAAAGAGTCAGTATGACCGCAAGAATAAGCCTATGGCTTATGAAGTTGGCGAGATGGCTTACCTTCAGGTTACACCGTTAAAGGGAACCCATCTATTCGGTATCAAAGGCAAGTTGGCCCCTCGTTACATTGGACCTTTTCGCATTCTTGCCAAACGAGGGGAAGTTGCCTACCAATTGGAACTACCTCCGCATCTCTCCAGGGTTCATGATGTCTTCCACGTTTCTCAACTCAGGCGGTGCTTCTCGGATCCTATCCGTGGAGTGGACCACGAAACGCTTGATCTTCAAGATAACCTCACATATCGAGAATACCCCGTTCGTATCCTTGATCAAGCCGAGCGTACCACTCGACGCCAGAATATCAAGTTTCTCAAAGTTCAATGATTGCACCATTCCGAGCAAGAAGCTACTTGGGAAAGGGAGGATCGTCTTCGACATGAGTACCCCACCCTCTTTCCGACGGATCTATATCTCGGGACGAGATTATTTCGAGTGGGGGTGAGTTTTCACATCCTAGCTAGACCATGCATTAGAGTGTTGCATCATGTCTTCTTTCAACAGAAACTTGAAATGGGGAAGGCAGAACCCCCAGCACCCCCCCTGAAATTAACTAGGGTTTACTAAAAATAATTTCAATGAACCTGAAATGCCCTTCTAAAATGTTCACCCTCTTTGTCTTGGGTTAGGACCTCCGGCAAAATTGGTGCACAATTTTCTAGGTCATCAAAAGGTCACTGAATTAAATCATATGTATGTTGATTTTGGACATTTAAATACTAATAAATATTTTAAATGTTCAAACAATTCTAGATTTAAGTGAGGGCTGTTGGGAATAATCCCAACAGGAATAATCCCAATAGAGCCCACAATTAATTTCAGGATTTTAGAAAGTAACTAAGTATTTTAAATAAAGCCCTAAAGTTACAGAAAATTAGAAAAAGGAAAACAGAAACAAAATAGGAAACCTACCTGGCCGCAGCCCACCAGCCGGCCCACCTGGCGGCCCAGCGCTGTGCTGGCCCATGCCAGCCACCTGCTTCGTCCCCGCCAGGCAGGCAGCCAGGTGCTCGACGGCGAGCTCAGCGTGCGCCACGCAGCTGGCCGCCGCCCTACTTCCTCCCCTCTCCGCCCCGCTGGCCTGGGCAGGCTCCACGTCGCGCTCCCGACCCCATGGATACGTCCATTCGCCCCTGCCTCTCTCCCTTGCTCTCCCTCCGCCATGGCCGACGCTGCCGTGCTCGTGCCACCGTGAAACCACGCCTTCCGTCGTCCCCGTGCTGAGCCATCGTGTACAACAACTCCGTCGTCGTCAACTCCGTCGAGTAGCCGAGCCTCGAGCGCTCGCGAGCCCTGCTTCGTCTTCTTCGACCTCTTCTTCACCGAGCACCGCCGCAGATCCCCTTCGCCGTCGCCGCCGCATCAGCTCGTCCCCGACCGCGTCGTCTGGCTCTACGTGACCGTCGTGAGCTGCTGCACCTCCCCATCTTCTGCGTTTGCTTTCTCGTGCACCATAGCAACCGCATGAAGCTCAACCGCACGCACCGCCGCGGAGCTCGTCACCGACGTGACTCCGGCCAAACTCCGGCCACGCCACCTTGTCTAACCACCTCACCGCATCCCCAGGAGCTCATTGCCCCACTCCACGCACCTCGCCGTGCCCCGTAGCCTCGGGCTCACTTCCACCCGACTCCGGCGACCGTAAAGCTCGTCGCCGACGACGTTTCCGGCCACCCCGAGCCCAACCACCGCCACCAAATGCTGCGGCTCGTCCCCAGCTACCCGTAGGTGCTCTCCGCCGCCCGTTTGGTCGCCGGAATGTGCAAATGCACTTCCACCGCCACGTCTGGCCTCGCCGGCGGCTACATGCCGGCGAGTTTGACCGTTGACGTTGACTGGGTGGGCCCAGGTTGACTCCTCTGAGTCAATGACAAGTGGCCCCCCCTCTGCTAACTAAACCTGATTAGTTTAATTAAAATTAGTTAGTTTAATTAACTAATGACACGCGGGACCCACTGGTCAGTTTGACCTGGACGACCCCGTAGACCCTGACGTCACACTGACGTAATGCTGACGCAGTAATTTAATTACTGGAATTATTTCTATACAGGAAATTCCAGAAATTAGTCCAAACTTCAAAAATTCATAGAAATTAATCTATAACTCCAAATGCAAAGATTTATATATGAAATTTGATCAGAAAAATTCAATCTATCCATTGGAACTGATTTAGTGCATGTCAGAACAAGTTAACCTTGCTGTTTAAGCAATACAAGATGATGCACTTAAATGGCTATGTTAAATGATCTAACACTTGAACCCTTGGTTCAATTAAGCACATTCCTCCCTGTTTTAGCTTGCATTAGGCCAAGACACTTTCATATTGCCATGTCATAGCATGCATCATAATGTTGCATATCGTCATGTGTTGATTGTGTTCCGATGTGTTCTTCGTGGTAGGTTCTGCCTCCGAGGATATTCAAGAGTATCCAACTAAGGGCAGTATCCCACTACCACTCCATCAGGCAAGCAACCCATTGATCATTCCGATACAAACCCATGTTCTCGCTTCTGCTCTCGTTTACTGCATTAAGACAACGCGATTCAAACTGCTGTGTATTGCGGTAGTTGAACCCACTTCCTTTGCATGACCTGTCATTGCCACAGTAACTAGATGAAACCCACTAGCATGTGTAGGAGTTGATTGAGCCATGTGTGTGTGTTTCCTACCATGCTATGCTTGCTATGCTTAGAGTCGTGTCAGGTCTGGCTCATCGGGATGATGAACTAGAGTGAAAGGTTGTGTCGGTGTCGAGAGTGTGAAAGTGTTGAATACGATTTGGTAAAGGAATCGATGAGAGGCCATGTAGGAGTACATGGTGGGTTGTTTCATTGAAGCCGTCCTTAAGAACTGAGATCTGTGTGTGTGATTTAAGATTCAGCTACTACCACGCATTGGGCCCGAAACCAATGGACCCTCTCGGCTTATTAACCATGCTCGTCCTCTGTCCGGGAGTTGCAAAGTAGTTTCTGGTGTTTGTAGTATGCTGGGGGCCGCACGCAGCGCTGACCATAGGGGTGGGCTATGTTGCGGTAGGCACATGGCCCGGTGTACCGATTCGCCCGTTTGGTGTCTCGGGAACCCTGCACACATCGTTCGGGGCCGTTAGTGGAAACCTCAGCCGGACTCCCTGCGGATGGAACCCGAATAGGCGATAAACCTGGACTAGGGACTCATGCGTTTAGTCAGGTCGTGGCCGACACCCTCGCTGGGCTTCCGCTTGAAGGTTGCCGAGTACATGTCGTGTAAACGGCGATAAGTGGTGAGAGCGTGTGTGAAGAAGTACACCCCTGCAGGGTTTGAAATATTCGAATAGCCTCGTCCGCGGTAAAGGACTACTTGGTCACCTATACAGTTCATAGACAAGTAAATGGATAATACTAAAAGCCTCAAGATAAGTGTGAGTATCGCGGATGGCCCTCTCGTAGGATGGCGAGAGAGGATCCACGGTGGAGTATTGTGTTGGTGATAGTGGACTCGTGTGCGACAAATGTTTTACAAGTTGTGTCCATCGTAGGATAGCTTAGCCATGAGTCAAAGCTGGCTTGCTGCAATAACTCCACTACCTTCTTGAGAATGTGCATGTATTGTAGGATTCTGTTGTAAGACTTTCTGAGTACCCCCATACTCATGTTGCTTTAATTAATGTTTTCAGACGACAACACCAACCCCTCCGATGGATTCTATGTAGACCTCGACGTTGACGAGTGACTTATCACCCAGGTGGTGATCCAAGAGTTGTGAAGGGTCGATGTAGATAGACAGGCTTCGTCAAGCCTTCTTTCTTTCTAGTGTCTGTACCCAGACTACTTTGCTTCCGCATGTGCTTGTATGTTTGTATGACTTGAGTGTCGGGTCATGTGACCCCTACCTGTATGGATGTTATGTATGGCTCTTCGGAGCCTTTTAAATAAAGTACTTGAGTTGTAGAGTTTTGTTGTGATGCAATGTTGTATTTACTCATATCGGGCATATTGTGTGTATGATTGAAATGCTTGGTATGAGTGGGATCCGACTATCTAGTTGTTTGTCCTTGGCAGCCTATCATATGGGGAAATGTAATCTAGTGCTTCTGAGCGATAGTAGTCCGCTACAGCCCGGTTCACCGGAGTCCTGCTAGCCCAGCACTACTGCTCGGAACACATGATAGGCCGGGATGTCTTTCACTTCGTTCCTGTGTCTGTCCCTTCGGGGAAATGTCACGCGGTGTTATCCGGAGTCCTGCCTAGCCTGCTACAGCTCGGGTTACCGGAGTCCTGTTAGCCCAGTGCTACAGCCCGGATTTATACGTTGTTGACCGACATGCTCGATGCGATTCATGTATGCCTGTCCTCATGGGTTAGTGCCGCCTTGGGTTCACGACTAGCCATGTCGGCCCGGGTTCTCTGTCATATGGGTGCTAGCGACACTATCATATACGTGAGCCAAAAGGCGCAAACGGTCTCGGGCCAGGTAAGGTGGCACCCGTGGGAGTACCTTGCGTGAGGCCGCAAAGTGATATGATGTGTTACATGCTGGATCGATGTGGCTTAGGATCGGGGTCCTGACATCCCACTGGTGATATAGTATCCCTATTAGCAAGTTCAATTGTGACATCAATTTCTTCTAACTCAACAGGTGCAATGTCATGCATAATTTCTTTATATAAGTCAATAGGTATGGCACTAGCACTAGCACCCATATCACATAAGCCATGATAACAATGATCTCCTATTTTAACAGAAATAACAGGCACACCTACCACAGGTCTATGTTTATCTTTGGTACAAGGTTTAGCAACTCTAGCAGCTTCACTGCAAAATTGAATAACATGCCCATCAATATTATCAGACAAGAGATCTTTAACAATGGCAATATTAGGTTCTACTTTAACTTGCTCAGGAGGTGTATAAGTTCTAATATTGCTTTTACGAACAACAGTTGAAGCTTTATCATGATCCTTTATTCTAAAAGGAAAAGGTGGTTTCTCAATATAAGAAGTAGGAACAATAGGATCATTATAAGTGACAGTCTTTTCTTCAACTTTAATAGGTGCAGCTACTTTTACTTCTATGGGAGGATGATATTTCAACCACTTCTCCTTAGGGAGATCAACATAAGTAGCAAAAGATTCACAGAAAGAAGCTACTATCTCAGAGTCAAGTCCATATTTAGTGCTAAACTTACGGAAAATATCGGTATCCATAAAAGATTTAACACAATCAAACTTAGGTGTCATACCTGACTCCTTACCTTCGTCGAGATCCCAATCTTCAGAGTTGCGTTTAATTCTATCCAATAAATCCCATCTAAATTCAATAGTCTTCATCATAAAAGAGCCAGCACAAGAAGTATCGAGCATGGTTTGATTATTATGAGAAAACCGAGCATAAAAACTTTTAATAATTATTTCTCTCGAGAGCTCATGATTGGGGCATGAATATAACATTGATTTAAGCCTCCCCCAAGCTTGAGCGATGCTTTCTCCTTCGCGAGGCCAGCAATTATATATATAGTTGCGATCACGATGAACAAGATGCATGGGGTAATACTTTTGATGAAATTCCAATTTCAATCTTTTATAGTTCCATGATCTCGTATCATCACATAGCCTATACCATATCAATGCGTCTCCCTTCAAAGATAAAGGAAAGACCTTCTTCTTAGCAACATCATCGGGTATACCTGCAAGCTTAAATAATCCGCAAACTTCATCCACATAAATTAAGTGCTCATCTGTATGCTTTGTTCCATCCCCTGTAAAAGGATTAGCTAGCAGTTTTTCCATCATACCCGAAGGAAATTCAAAAGGAGTTTCATTTTCAATAGGTTCAGTAGGTTGAGGAGCAACTCTTTGCTCTACTGGACGGGGTGAAGATACCCCGAACAAGCCCCTCAGAGAATTACTATCCATAGTAACAAGTGATAGTAAATTTCAGCACACTATATAAAATTTTCCTTACCAAATTCCACCTACCAGAAGCGCTACACTCCCCGGCAACGGTGCCAGAAAAGAGTCTTGCTGACCCACAAGTATCGGGGATCTATCGTAGTCCTTTCGATAAGTAAGAGTGTCGAACGCAATGAGGAGCAGTAGGAAATGATAAGCGGTTTTCAGCAAGGTATTCTCTGCAAGTAACAAATAAGTTGTAACAGATAGTTTTGTGACAAGATAAATTGTAACGAGCAACAAGTAACAAACGTAAATAAGGTGCAGCAAGATGGCCCAATCCTTTTTGTAGCAAAGGAAAAGCCGGAACAAACTCTTGAAGGAAATATGCCCTAGAGGCAATAATAAAGTTATTATTTATTTCCTTATATCATGATAAATGTTTATTATTCATGCTAGAATTGTATTAACCGGAAACATAATACATGTGTGAATACATAGACAAACAGAGTGCCACTAGTATGCCTCTACTTGACTAGCTCGTTAATCAAAGATGGTTATGTTTCCTAACCATAGACAAAGGAGTTGTCATTTGATTAACAAGGTCACATCATTAGTTGAATGATCTGATTGACATGACCCATTCCATTAGCTTAGCACCCGATCGTTTAGTATGTTGCTATTGCTTTTGTTCATGACTTATACATGTTCCTTTGACTATGAGATTATGCAACTCCCGTTTACCGTAGGAACACTTTGTGTGCTACCAAACGTCACAACGTAACTGGGTGATTATAAAGGTGCTCTACAGGTGTCTCCGAAAGTATTTGTTGGGTTGGCGTATTTCGAGATTAGGATTTGTCACTCCGAATGTCGGAGAGGTATCTCAGGGCCTTCTCGGTAATGCACATCACATATGCCTTGCAAGCATTGCAACCAATGAGTTGGTTGCGGGATGATGTATTACGGAACGAGTAAAGAGACTTGCCGGTAACGAGATTGAACTAGGTATTGGATACCGACGATTCAATCTCGGGCAAGTAACATACCGATGACAAAGGGAACGACGTATGTTGTTATGCGGTCTGACCGATAAAGATCTTCGTAGAATATGTAGGAGCCAATATGGGCATCCAGGTCCCGCTATTGGTTATTGACCGGAGAGGTGTCTCGGTCATGTCTACATTGTTCTCGAACCGTAGGGTCCGCACGCTTAAGGTTACGATGACAGTTATTATGAGTTTATGCATTTTGATGTACCGAAGGAGTTCGGAGTCCCGGATGTGATCACGGACATGACGAGGAGTCTCGGAATGGTCGAGAGGTAAAGATTTATATATTGGACGGCTATGTTCGGACATCGGAATGGTTCCGAGTGATTTCGGATAATACCGGAGTGCCGGAGGGGTTACCGGAACCCCCCGGGGAAGTATGGGACTTATTGGGCCGCGAGGGGAGAGAGAGGGCCGCGCCAGGAGGTGGCGCGCCCCCCCATGGTCTGTCCGAATTGGACAAGGAGGGGGGCGCGGCCCCCCTTTCCCTCTCCCTCTCCCTCTCTTTCCTTCCCCCTTCCTCCCTCCTAGTTGGACTAGGAAAGGGGAGTCCTACTCCCACTAGGAGGAGGAATCCCCCTCCCTTGGCGTGCCTCTAGGCCGGCCGGCCCTCCCCCCTTGCTCCTTTATGTACGGGGGCAGGGGGCACCCCAAGACACACAAGTTGATCCTTGAGATCGTTCCTTAGCCGTGTGCGGTGCCCCCCTCCACCATATTCGACCTCGGTCATATTGTCGCAGTGTTTAGGCGAAGCCCTGCGTCGGTAGTTCATCAAGATCGTCACCACGCCGTCGTGCTGACGGAACTCATCCCCGGAGGTTTTGCTAGATCGAGACCCGGGGACGTCATCGAGCTGTACGTGTGTCAAGAACTCGGAGGCGCCGGAGTAACGGCGCTTGGATCGGTCGGATCGCGAGGAGGACGTACGACTACTTCCTCTATGTTGTGTCAACGCTTCCGCTTCGGTCTACGAGGGTATGTAGACAACACTCTCCCCTCTCGTTGCTATGCATCACCATGATCTTGCGTGTGCGTAGGATTTTTTTTGAAATTACTACGTTTCCCAACAGTGGCATCCGAGCCTAGGTTTTTATGGTTTGATGTTTTGCATGAGTTGAACACAAGTGAGTTGTGGACGATACAAGTCATACTGCCTACCAGCATGTCATACTTTGGTTCGGCGGTATTGTTGGATGAAGCGGCCCGGACCGACATTACGCGTACGCTTACGCGAGACTGGTTCTACCGCCATGCTTTGCACACAGGTAGCTGGCGGGTGTCAGTTTCTCCAACTTTAGTTGAACCGAGTATGGCTACGCCCGGTCCTTGAGAAGGTTAAAACGGAGTCTATTTGACAAACTATCATTGTGGTTTTGATGCGTAGGTGAGATTGGTTCTTGCTTAAGCCAGCAGCCACGTAAAACTTGCAACAAACAAAGTAGAGGACGTCTAACTTGTTTTTGCAGGGCATGTTGTGATGTGATATGGTCAAGACATGATGCTATATTTTATTGTATGAGATGATCATGTTTTGTAACCGAATTATCGGCAACCGGCAGGAGCCGTATGGTTGTCGCTTTATTGTATGCAATGCAATCGCCCTGTAATGCTTTACTTTATCACTAAGCGGTAGCGATAGTCGTAGAAGCATAAGATTGGCGAGACGACAACGATGCTACGATGGAGATCAAGGTGTCGCGCCGGTGACGATGGTGATCATGACGGTGCTGCGAAGATGGAGATCACAAGCACAAGATGATGATGACCATATCATATCACATATATTGATTGCATGTGATGTTTATCTTTTTATGCATATTATCTTGCTTTGATTGACGGTAGCATTATAAGATGATCTCTCACTAAAATTATCAAGAAGTGTTCTCCCCGAGTATGCACCATTGCCAAAGTTCGTCGTGCCCTGACACCACGTGATGATCGGGTGTGATAAGCTCTACGTCCATCTACAACGGGTGCAAGCCAGTTTTGCACATGCAGAATACTCAGGTTATACTTGACTAGCCTAGCATATGCAGATATGGCCTCGGAACACGGAGACCGAAAGGTCGAGCGTGAATCATATAGTAGATATGATCAACATGATGATGTTCACCATTGAGAACTAATCCATTTCACGTGATGATCGGTTATGGTTTAGTTTGATTTGAATCACGTGATCACTTAGAAGATTAGAGGGATGTCTATCTAAGTGGGAGTTCTTAAGTAATATGATTAATTGAACTTTAATTTATCATGAACTTAGTCCTGGTAGTATTAGCATATCTATGTTGTAGATCAATAGCTCGCATTGTTGCTTCCCTGTGTTTATTTTGATATGTTCCTAGAGAAAATTGTGTTGAAAGATGTTAGTAGCAAAGATACGGATTGGATCCGTGATCTGAGGTTTATCCTCATTGCTGCACAGAATAATTATGTCCTTGATGCACCGCTAGGTGACGGACCTATTGCAGGAGCAGATGCAGACGTTATGAAAGTTTGGCTAGCTCAATATGATGACTACTTGATAGTTTAGTGCACCATGCTTAACGTCTTAGAATCGGGACTTCAAAGACGTTTTTGAACTCATGGACCATAAGAGATGTTCCAGGAGTTGAAGTTAATATTTCAAGCAAATACCCGAGTTGAGAGATATGAAGTCTCCAACAAGTTCTATAGCTACAAGATGGAGGAGAAACGCTCAACTAGTGAGCATGTGCTCAGATTGTCTGGGTACTACAATCGCTTGAATCAAGTGGGAGTTAATCTTCCAGATAAGATAGTGATTGACAGAATTCTCTAGTCACCATCACCAAGTTAATAGAACTTTGTGATGAACTATAATATGCGAGGGATGACAAAAATAATTCCCAAGCTCTTCGTGATACTGAAATCAACGAAGGTAGAAATCAAGAAAAACATCAAGTGTTGATGGTTGACAAAACCACTAGTTTCAAGAAAAGGGCAAAGGGAAGAAGGGGAAATTCAAGAAGAACATCAAGCAAGTTGCTGCTCAAGTGAAGAAGCCCAAGTCTAGTCCTAAGCCTGAGACTAGGTGCTTCTACTGCAAAGGGACTGGTCACTGGAACCGGGATTACCCCAAGTGATTGGCAGATAAGAAGGATGGCAAAGTGAACATAAGTATATTTGATATACATGTTATTGATGTGTACTTTACTAGTGTTTATAGCAACCCCTCAGTATTTGATACTAGTTCAATTGCTAAGATTAGTAACTCGAAACGGGAGTTGCAGAATAAACAAAGACTAGTTAAGGGTAAAGTGACGATGTGTGTTGGAAGTAGTTCCAAGATTGATATGATCATCATCACACACTCACTATACTTTTGGGATTAGTGTTGAACTTAAATAAGTGTTATTTGGTGGTTGCGTTGAGCATAAATATGATTTGATCATGTTTATTGCAATACGGTTATTCATTTAAGTTAGAGAACAATTGTTGTTTTGCTTACATGAATAGAACCTTCGATGGTCATACACCCAATGAAAATAGTTCGTTGGATCTCGATTGTAGTGATACACATATTCATAATATTGAAGCCAAAAGATGCAAAGTTAATAATGATAGTGCAAATTATTTGTGGCACTGCCGTTTAGGTCATATTGGTGTAAAGCGCATGAAGAAACTCCATGCTGATGGGATTTTGGAATCACTTGATTATGAATCACTTGATGCTTGCGAACCATGCCTCTTGGGCAAGATGACTAAAACGCCGTTCTCCGGAACAATGGAGCGAGTAACAGATTTGTTGGAAATCATACATACTGATGTATGTGGTCCGATGAATATTAAGGCTCGCAACAAGTATCATTATTTTCTAACCTTCACAGATGATTTGAGCAGATATGGGTATATCTACTTGATGAAACATAAGTCTGAAACGTTTGAAAAGTTCAAAGAATTTCAGAATGAAGTAGAGAATCATCATAACAAGAAAATAAAAGTTTCTACGATATGATCGCAGAGGTAAAACATTTGAGTTATGAGTTTGGCCTTCAGTTAAACAATGTGAAATAGTTTCACTACTCACGCCACCTGGAACACCACAACCTAATTGTGCGTCCGAACGTCATAACCGTACTTTATTGGATATAGTGCAATTTATGATGTTTCTTACCGATTTACCACTATAGTTTTGGGGTTATGCATTAAAGACAGCTGCATTCACATTATAAAAGGGGCACCATCTAAGTCCGTTGAGACGACACAATCTGAACTTTGGTTTGGCAAGAAACCAAAGTTGTCGTGTCTTAAAGTTTGGGGCTGCGATGCTTATGTGAAAAAGCTTCAACCTGATAAGCTCGAACCCAAATCGGAAAAATGTGTCTTCATAGGATACCCAAAGGAGACTGTTGGGTACACCTTCTATCACAGATCCGATGGCAAGACATTTTGTTGCTAAAAATGGATCCTTTCTAGAGAAGGAGTTTCTCTCGAAAGAAGTAAGTGGGAGGAAAGTAGAACTTGATGAGGTAACTGTACCTGCTCCCTTATTGGAAAGTAGTTCATCACAGGAACCGGTTTCTGTGACATCTACACCAATCAGAGAAGAAGTTAATGATGATGATCATGAAACTACAGATCAAGTTACTACAGAACCTCGTAGATCAACCAGAGTGAGATCCGTACCAGAGTGGTACGGCAATCCTGTTCTGGAAATCATGCTACTAGATCATGACGAACCTACGAACTATGAAGAAGCGATGGTGAGACCAGATTCCGCGAAATGGCTTGAGGCCATGAAATCTGAGATATGATCCATGTATGAGAACAAAGTTTGGACTATGGTTGACTTGCCCGATGATCGGCAAGCAATTAAGAATAAATGGATCTTCAAGAGGAAGACGGACGCTGATAGTAGTGTTACTATCTACAAAGCTAGAATTGTCGCAAAAGGTTTTCGACAAGTTCAAAGTGTTGACTACGATGAGAGTTTCTCACTCGTATCTATGCTTAAGTCTGTCCGAATCATGTTAGCAATTGCCGCATTTTATGAAATCCGGCAAATGGATAAACAAAACTGCATTCCTTAATGGATTTATTAAAGAAGAGTTGCATATGATGCAACTAGAAGGTTTTGTCGATCCTAAAGGTGTTATCAAAATATGCAAGCTCCAGCGATTCATCTATGGACTGGTGCAAGCATCTCGGAGTTGGAATATACGCTTTGATAAGTTGATCAAAGCATATAGTTTTATACAGACTTGCGGTGAAGCCTGTATTTACAAGAAAGTGAGTGGGAGCACTACAACACTTCTAATAAGTATATGTAAATGACATATTGTTGATCGGAAATAATGTAGAATTATTCTGCAAAGCATAAAGGAGTGTTTGAAAGGAGTTTTTTCAAAGAAAGACCTCGGTGAAGCTGCTTACATATTGAGTATCAAGATCTATAGAGATAGATCAAGACGCTTGATAAGTTTTTTTCAATGAGTACATACCTTGACAAGATTTTGAAGTAGTTCAAAATGGAACAGTCAAAGAAAGAGTTCTTTCCTGTGTTACAAGGTGTGAAATTGAGTAAGACTCAAAGCTCGACCACGACAGAAGATATAAAGAGAATGAAAGTCATTCCCTATGCCTCGGCCATAGGTTCTATAAAGTATGCCATGCTGTTTACCAGATCTATTGTATACCCTACACTGAGTTAAGCAAGGGAGTACAATGGTGATCTAGGAGTAGATCACTGGACAGCGGTCAAAGTTATCCTTAGTGGAATAAGGATATGTTTCTCGATTATGGAGGTGACAAAAGGTTCGTCGTAAAGGGTTACGTCAATGCAAGTTTTGACACCGATCTGGATGACTCTAAGTCTCGATCTAGATACATATTTAAAGTGGGAGCAATTAGCTAGAGTAGCTCCGTATAGAGCATTGTAGACATAGAAATTGCAAAATACATAACGGATCTAAATATGAAAGACCCGTTGACTAAGATTCTCTCACAAGCAAAACATGATCACACCTTAGTACTCTTTGGGTGTTAATCACATAGCGATGTGAACTAGATTACTGAATCTAGGAAACCCTTTTTTGTTGGTCACATGGCGATGTGAACAATGGGTGTTAATCACGTGGTGATGTGAACTATTGCTATTAAATCACATGGCGATGTGAACTAGATTATTGACTCTAGTGCAAGTGGGAGACTGAAGGAAATATGCCCTAGAGGCAATAATAAAGTTATGATTTATTTCCTTATATCATGATAAATGTTTATTATTCATGCTAGAATTGTATTAACCGGAAACATTATACAAGTGTGAATACATAGACAAACAAAGTGTCACTAGTATGCCTCTACTTGACTAGCTCGTTAATCAAAGATGGTTATGTTTCCTAACCATAGACAAAGGAGTTGTCATTTGATTAACAAGGTCACATCATTAGTTGAATGATCTTATTGACATGACCCATTCCATTAGCTTAGCACCCGATCGTTTAGTATGTTGCTATTGCTTTTGTTCATGACTTATACATGTTCCTTTGACTATGAGATTATGCAACTCCCGTTTACCGTAGGAACACTTCGTGTGCTACCAAACGTCACAACGTAACTGGGTGATTATAAAGGTGCTCTACAGGTGTCTCCGAAAGTATTTGTTGGGTTGGCGTATTTCGAGATTAGGATTTGTCACTCCGAATGTCGGAGAGGTATCTCAGGGCCTTCTCGATAATGCACATCACATAAGCCTTGCAAGCATTGCAACCAATGAGTTGGTTGCGGGATGATGTATTATGGAACGAGTAAAGAGACTTGCCGGTAACGAGATTGAACTAGGTATTGGATACCGGCGATCGAATCTCGGGCAAGTAACATACCGATGACAAAGGGAACGACGTATGTTGTTATGCGCTCTGACCGATAAAGATCTTCGTAGAATATGTAGGAGCCAATATGGGCATCCTGGTCCCGCTATTGGTTATTGACCGGAGAGGTGTCTCGGTCATGTCTACATTGTTCTCGAACCATAGGGTCCGCACGCTTAAGGTTACGATGACAGTTATTATGAGTTTATGCATTTTGATGTACCGAAGGAGTTCGGAGTCCCGGATGTGATCACGCACATGACGAGGAGTCTCGGAATGGTCGAGAGGTAAAGATTTATATATTGGACGGCTATGTTCGGACATCGGAATGGTTCAGAGTGGTTTCGGATAATACCGGAGTGCCGGAGGGGTTACCGGAACCCCCCGGGGAAGTATGGGCCTTATTGGGCTGCGAGGGGAGAGAGAGGGCCGCGCCAGGAGGTGGCGCGCGCCCACCCCCATGGGCTGTCCGAATTGGACAAGGAGGGGGGGGGGGGCGCGGCCCCCCTTTCCCTCTCCCTCTCCCTCTCTTTCCTTCCCCCTTCCTCCCTCCTAGTTGGACTAGGAAAGGGGAGTCCTACTCCCACTAGGAGGAGGACTCCCCCTCCCTTGGCGCGCCTCTAGGCCGGCCGGCCCTCCCCCCTTGCTCCTTTATATACGGGGGCAGGGGGCACCCCAAGACACACAAGTTGATCCTTGAGATCGTTCCTTAGCCGTGTGCGGTGCCCCCTCCACCATATTCCACCTCGGTCATATTGTCGCAGTGTTTAGGAGAAGCCCTGCGTCGGTAGTTCATCAAGATCGTCACCACGCCGTCGTGCTGACGGAACTCATCCCCGGAGGTTTTGCTGGATCGAAACCCGGGGACGTCATCGAGCTGTACGTGTGTCAAGAACTCGGAGGCGCCGGAGTAACGACGCTTGGATCGGTCGGATCGCGAGGAGGACGTACGACTACTTCCTCTATGTTGTGTCAACGCTTCCGCTTCGGTCTACGAGGGTACGTAGACAACACTCTCCCCTCTCGTTGCTGTGCATCACCATGATCTTGCGTGTGCGTAGGATTTTTTTTTGAAATTACTACGTTTCCCAACAACTCTTATAATAGGAAAAGCGCTCCCGAGGACACATGGGAATATTGTCAAGCTAGTTTTCATCACGTTCATATGATTCACGTTCGGTACTTTGATAATTTGATATGTGGGTGGACCGGTGCTTGGGTGCTGTTCTTACTTGAACAAGCATCCCACTTATGATTAACCTCTATTGCAAGCATCCGCAACTACAACAAAAGTATTAAGGTAAACCTAACCATAGCATGAAACATATGGATCCAAATCAGCCCCTTACGAAGCAACGCATAAACTAGGGTTTAAGCTTCTGTCACTCTAGCAACCCATCATCTACTTATTACTTCCCAATGCCTTCCTCTAGGCCCAAATAATGGTGAAGTGTTATGTAGTCGACGTTCACATAACACCACTAGAGGCTAGACAACATACATCTTGTAAAAATATCGAACGAATACCAAATTTGCATGACTACTAATAGCAAGACTTCTCCCTTGTCATCAGGAACAAACGTAACAACTCACAAAGCATATTCATGTTCATAATCAGAGGGATAATAATATGCATTTAGGATATGAACCCATGATTTTCCACCAAATAAACCAACTAGCATCAACTACAAGGAGTAATCAACACTACTAGTAACCTACTAGCACCAATCCCGGACTTTGAGACAAGAATTGGATACAGGAGATGAACTAGGGTTTGGAGATGAGATGGTGCTGGTGAAGATGTTAATGGAGATTGCCCTCTCCCGATGAGAGGAGCGTTGGTGATGACGATGGTGATGATATCCCCCTCCCGGAGGGAAGTGTCCCCGGCAGAACAGCTATGCCGGAGCCCTAGATTGGTTCCGCCAAGGTTCCGCCTCGTGGCGGCGGAGTTTCAACCCGAAAAGTTCTTCTTTATTTTTTTCTCATTGAAATACTTCATATATGAGAAGATGGGCGTCGGAGACCCACTAGGGGGCCCACGAGGTAGGGGGCGTGCCCTAGGAGGGGGGGGGGGGCGCCCCCCACCCTCGTGAGCAGGGTGTGGGCCCCCTAGACTTCATCTTTGGCAAGTATTTTTCTTTATTTACTTTAAGATATTCTGTGGAGTTTCAAGACTTTTGGAGTTGCGCAGAATAGGTCTCTAACATTTGCTCCTTTTCCAGCCCAGAATTCCAGCTGCCGGCATTCTCCCTCTTCATGTAAACCTTGTAAAATAAGAGAGAATAGCCATAAGTATTGTGACATAACGTGAAATAACAACCCATAATGCAATAAATATCGATATAAAAGCATGATGCAAAATGGACGTATCAGTGTGCTTCCTGTTAGACCTGCTCTTTGCACAACCTCGCGCCCGCCGACCGTAGAAGGGATCCCAGTGACCGCATAGGTGTCGTTCTGACCGACATCTTTGTGTTGGAAATATGCCCTAGAGGCAATAATAAAAGCATTATTATTATATTTCCTTGTTCATGATAATTGTCTTTATTCGTGCTATAATTGTGTTATCCGGAAATCGTAATACATGTGTGAATAACAGACAACAATATGTCCCTAGTGAGTCTCTAGTTGACTAGCTCGTTGATCTACAGATAGTCATGGTTTCCTGACTATGGACATTGGATGCCATCGATAACGGGATCACATCATTAGGAGAATGATGTGATGGACAAGACCCAATCCTAAACATAGCATAAGATCGCATAGTTCGTTTGCTAGAGTTATCCAATGTCAAGTATCCTTTCCTTAGACCATGAGATCATGTAACTCCCGGATACCGTAGGAGTGCTTTGGGTGTGCCAAACGTCACAACGTAACTGGGTGACTATAAAGGTATACTACGGGTATCTCTGAAAGTGTCTGTTGGGTTGACATGGATCGAGACTGGGATTTGTCACTCCGCTTGACGGAGAGGTATCACCGGGCCCTCTCGGTAATGCATCATCACAATGAGCTCAATGTGATCAAAGTGTTCGATCACGGGATCATGCATTACGGTACGAGAAAAGTGACTTGCCGGTGACGAGATTGAACGAGGTATTGGGATACCGACGATCGAATCTCGGGCAAGTAAAATACCGATTGACAAAGGGAATCGTATACGGGATTAATTGAATCCACGACATCGTGGTTCATCCGATGAGATCATCGTGGAGCATGTGGGAGCCAACATGGGTATCCAGATCCCGCTATTGGTTATTGCCCGTGAGCCGTCTCGGTCATGTCTGCATGTCTCCCGAACCCGTAGGGTCTACACACTTAAGGTTCGGTGACGCTAGGGTTGTGAAGATATGTATGTGCAGTAACCCGAATGTTGTTCGGAGTCCCGGATGAGATCTCGGACGTCACGAGGAGTTCCGGAATGGTCCGGAGGTAAAGAATTATATATAGGAAGTGCTATTTTGGCCATCGGGACAAGTTTCGGTGTTATCGGTATTGTACCGGGACCACCGGAGGGGTCCACCTGCCCCGGGGGGCCACATGGGCTATAGGGTGTGCGCCCTGGCCTATATGGGCCAAGGGCACCAGCCCCAAGGGCCCATGCGCCAAGGAGACTTGGAGAGGGAAGAGTCCAAAGAGGGGAAGGCACCTCCGAGGTGCCTTGGGGAGGATGGACTCCTCCCCCCCTCTTGGCCGCACCCCTTCCTTGGAGGAAGGGGCAAGGCTGCGCCCTCCCCCCCTCTCATGCGCCTATATAAAGGGAGGGGAGGGAGGGGTGGCCGCACCCAATGCCCTGGCGCCCCCTCCTCCCTGCAACACCTCCTCCTCCTCCCGTAGTTGCTTAGCGAAGCCCTGCCGGAGTTCTGCTGCATCCACCACCATGCCGTCGTGCTGCTGGATCTTCATCAACCTCTCCTTCCCCCTTGCTGGATCAAGAAGGAGGAGACGTCACGCTTTCCGTACGTGTGTTGAACGCGGAGGTGCCGTCCGTTCGGCACTAGATCATCGGTGAATTGGATCACGGCGAGTACGACTACCTCATCCACGTTCACTCGAACGCTTCCGTTGCGATCTACAAAGTGGTATGTAGATGCTATCTAATCTGAATACTCGTTGCTAGATGAACTCATAGATGGATCTTGGTGAAACCGTAGGAAAAATTTTAATTTTCTGCAACGTTCCCCAACAGTGGCATCATGAGCTAGGTCTATGCGTAGTTCTTCTTGCGCGAGTAGAACACAATTTGTTGTGGGCGTAGATGTTGTCAACTTTTTCTTGCCGCTACTAGTCTTATCTTGCTTCAGCAGTATTGTGGGATGAAGCGGCCCGGACCAACCTTACACGTACGCTTACGTGAGACCGGTTCCACCGACTAACATGCACTAGTTGCATAAGGTGGCTGGCGGGTGTCTGTCTCTCCTACTTTAGTTGGAGCGGATTCGATGAAAAGGGTCCTTATGAAGGGTAAATAGAAGTTGACAAATCATGTTGTGGCTTTTACGTAGGTAAGAAAACGTTCTTGCTAGAACCCTAATTCAGGCACGTAAAACTTGCAACAACAATTAGAGGACGTCTAACTTGTTTTTGCAGCAAGTGCTTTGTGATATGATATGGCCAAAGTTGTGATGTATGATGACTGATCTATATGTGATGTATGAGATGTTCATGCTATTGTAATAGGAATCACGACTTGCATGTCGATGAGTATGACAACCGGCAGGAGCCATAGGAGTTGTCTTTATTTTGTATGACCTGCGTGTCATTGAGAATCGCCATGTAAATTACTTTACTTTATTGCTAAACGCGTTAGCCATAGTAGTAGAAGTAATAGTTGGCGAGCAACTTCATGGAGACACGATGATGAAGATCATGATGATGAAGATCATGGTGTCAAGCCGGTGACAAGATGATCATGGAGCCCCAAGATGGAGATCGAAGGAGCTATGTGATATTGGCCATATAATGTCACGTTTATTATTTGATTGCATGTGATGTTTATCATGTTTTGCATCTTGTTTACTTAGAACGACGGTAGTAAATAAGATGATCCCTCATAATAATTTCAAGAAAGTGTTCTCCCTAACTGTGCACCGTTGCTAAGGTTCGTCGTTCCGAAGCACCACGTGATGATCGGGTGTGATAGGTCCTTACGTTCGCATACAACGGGTGTAAGACATATTTACACACGCAAAACACTTAGGTTGACTTGACGAGCCTAGCATGTACAGACATGGCCTCGGAACACAGAAGACCGAAAGGTCGAGCATGAGTCGTATAGAAGATACGATCAACATGAAGATGTTCACCGGTGTTGACTAGTCCGTCTCACGTGATGATCAGACACGGCCTAGTTGACTCGGATCATGTAATACTTAGATGACTAAAAGAGGGATGTCTATCTAAGTGGGAGTTCATTAAATAATTTGATTAAATGAACTTTATTATCATGAACTTAGTCTAAATATTTACAATATGTCTTGTAGATCAAATGGCCAACGTAGTCCTCAACTTCAACGCGTTCCTAGAGAAAACCAAGCTGAAAGACGATGGTAGCAACTATACGGACTGGGTCCGGAACCTGAGGATTATCCTCACAACTACCAAGAAAGATTATGTCCTAAGAGCACCGCTGGGTGACGCACCTATTCTCCCTGCAGAACAAGACGTTATGAACGCTTGGCAGTCACAATGCGATGATTACTCCCTCGTTCAGTGCGGCATGCTTTACAGCTTAGAGCCGGGGCTCCAAAAGTGTTTTGAGAGACATGGAGCATATGAGATGTTCGAAGAGCTGAAAATGGTTTTCCAAGCTCATGCCCGGGTCGAGAGATATGAAGTCTCCGACAAATTCTTTAGCTGTAAGATGGAGGAAAATGGCTCTGTTAGTGAGCACATACTCAAAATGTCTGGGTTGCACAACCGCTTGACTCAACTGGAAGTTAATCTCCCGGATGAAGCGGTCATTGACAGAATCCTCCAGTTGCTTCCACCTAGCTACAAGAGCTTTGTGATGAACTACAATATGCAGGGGATGGTAAAGACCATTCCTGAGGTATATGCTATGCTGAAATCAGCAGAGGTAGAAATCAAGAAGGAGCATCAAGTGTTGATGGTGAATAAAACCACTAAGTTCAAGAAGGGCAAGGGTAAAAAGAACTTCAAGAAGGACGGCAAGGAAGTTACCGCGCCCGGTAAGCAAGTTGCCGGGAAGAAGCCAAAGAATGGACCCAAGCCCGAAATTGAGTGCTTTTATTGCAAGGGAAGTGGTCACTGGAAGCGGAACTGCCTCAAATACTTAGCGGACAAGAAGGCCGGCAAAACCAAAGGTATATCTGATATACATGTAATTGATGTGTACCTTACCAGTACTCGTAGTAGCTCTTGGGTATTTGATACCGGTGCAGTTGCTCACATTTGTAACTCAAAGCAGGAGCTGCGGAATAAACGGAGACTGGCGAAGGACGAGGTGACGATGCACGTCGGGAATGGTTCCAAGGTCGATGTGATCGCCGTCGACACGCTGCCTCTACATTTACCTACGGGATTAGTTTTAAACCTCAATAATTGTTATTTAGTGCCAAGTTTGAGCATGAACATTGTATCTGGATCTCGCTTAATTCGAGATGGCTACTCATTTAAATCCGAGAATAATGGTTGTTCTATTTATATGAGAGATATGTTTTATGGTCATGCTCCGATGGTTAATGGTTTATTCTTAATGAATCTCGTACGTGATGATACACATATTCATAGTGTGAATACCAAAAGAGTTAGAGTTGATGACAATAGTCCCACATATTTGTGGCACTGCCGCCCTGGTCACATAGGTGTCAAACGCATGAAGAAGCTCCATGCAGATGGACTTTTAGAGTCTCTTGATTATGAATCATTTGACACGTGCGAACCATGCCTCATGGGTAAATGACCAAGACTCCGTTCTCAGGAACAATGGAGCGAGCAACCAACTTATTGGAAATCATACATACCGATGTGTGCGGTCCAATGAGTGTTGAGGCTCGCGGTGGCTATCGTTATGTTCTCACCCTCACTGATGACTTGAGTAGATATGGGTATGTCTACTTAATGAAACACAAGTCTGAGACCTTTGAAAAGTTCAAGGAATTTCAGAGTGAGGTTGAAAATCAACGTGATAGGAAGATCAAGTTTCTACGATCAGATCGTGGAGGAGAATACTTGAGTCATGAATTTGGCACACACTTCAGAAAATGTGAAATAGTTTCACAACTCACGCCGCCTGGAACACCTCAGCGTAATGGTGTGTCCGAACGTCGTAATCGCACTCTATTAGATATGGTGCGATCTATGATGTCTCTTACCGATTTACCGCTATCTTTTTGGGGCTATGCTTTAGAGACTGCCGCATTCACTTTAAATAGGGCTCCGTCGAAATCCGTTGAGACGACACCGTATGAATTATGGTTTGGGAAGAAACCTAAGCTGTCGTTTCTAAAAGTTTGGGGATGCGATGCTTATGTCAAGAAACTTCAACCTGAAAAGCTCGAACCCAAATCGGAAAAATGCGTCTTCATAGGATACCCTAAAGAAACTGTTGGGTATACCTTCTACCTCAGATCCGAAGGCAAGATCTTTGTTGCCAAGAATGGATCCTTTCTGGAGAAAGAGTTTCTCTCGAAAGAAGTAAGTGGGAGGAAAGTAGAACTTGATGAAGTGTTACCTCTTGAACCGGAAAATGGCAAAACTCAAGAAAACGTTTCTGAGGTGCCTGCACCGACTAGAGAGGAAATTAATGATGATGATCAAGATGCTTCTAATCAAGCTCCTACTGAAATTCGAAGGTCCACAAGGACACGTTCCGCACCAGAGTGGTACGGCAACCCTGTCTTGGAAATCATGTTGTTAGACAACGGTGAACCTTTGAACTATGAGGAAGCAATGGCGGGCCCTGACGAGGATACGTACCTAGGGTAGGGTAACTTATCATACCTGAGGTACCCAATCAAGGACACGGCTCCTACAATGAAAGACGTTCTGAGAAGTACCAACAGGTCAGTCGACCTGGTCAGCCCAGTCGACGGACACAAGCGTACTCGACCAAGAAGCGCAAGCAGTCGACCATGAAGACACCACTCGACCGTAAGAAGATCTAAAGGCGCTGCCTATAAACGGTCACCTCATAAGTAGCTTTTATGGCCTTCATGGTCCTTTATTACAGGCGTTACCAGTAACCCCCTCTCTTTATGTACATTAAACCCCCTGTAACGTGGGCTGGCTGGGGTCCTGGCGAACTCTATATAAGCCACCCCCCTCCACTAGGGCAGGGGTTCGCATCTTTGTAACACTCACGCATATAATCCAGTCGACCGCCTCCGGGCTCCGAGACGTAGGGCTATTACTTCCTCCGAGAAGGGCCCGAACTCGTTAACTCCTTGCGTGCACAACTACTCCAGAGCTAGGATCTTGCCTCTCTATTCCTACCCCCCATTCTACTGTCAGACTTAGAACCACGACAGTTGGCGCCCACCGTGGGGCAGGTGTTCTAGCGATTTGCTGGAGGAGTTGGGATTCTTTCAACCCACATCATGTTTTCGAGCGGAGTCATGGTCGAGAGCCGCGAGATCCGTCTCGGCGCTCTCTCCTTCATCGTCGACGACTCTGCTTGGCTGCAGGAGGCTCCACTCGACGTGGACGCGCTTCCCGCCCGCGGAGCCACGCATTTTCGCGCATGCGTCCGCGGCGTCCTCCTGCGGCAACCGTCGACCCAGTACGGGTCGGCATTCGTTGCGCCGTCATCATCATCATCATCGTCATCAGTTTCCCACCGGCGCAAGCGCACCGGTCGGTCGAGACTCCAGCGGTGGGTGAAGCACGCACTGGCCCGCCAGTCGGCCATCCCCCAAGTCGCGGCAATCGAGCCCGGCGAGTCACTCTACGGCCTGTTCGACCTGTCGACTGGCTCCGTAGAGACTGCGTCCGAGTGCGACAGCAGTGACCCAGCGGCGGAAGTATTAATGGTCGACGGACCACGTAGCCCCCCCGGATTCCCCCAAACCGAAGAGGTTGCCGCAGGGGGGACTCCGGCGCGGGGTCACGAAGAGTACAGGCCCGAGCCCCTTACCTCAGTACAGAGGGAGGAACTCCGTCGCCGGAACGTGGACGCCCTTCACACTCCTATCGTTGGAGAAACACCTGAGGCGCGAGCCCTGGAGGAGGCGCGCTTGGCCAATTTGGCTGAACGTGCTCGATTGGAGAATCTCCAGAGAGCACTCGACGAGCGCGCACGACCGCCCGCTCCCGAGTCCAGCCGTCGCCGCGTTTTCCAGCCGCCGACCCAGGTATACCGTACTCCGATTCAGAATTTGGCAGCTGCGGCTCGCATAGCGGAGTCGATCCAGCCTTCACAGTCAGAGGCAGGGAGAGGTCTGTTGCAGATCAGAGATTTGCTTCGCGCAGCGGGTGACCAGAATTCAGCCGTGTCACAGTCGCGCGACAGGATTCACAGTCGATCCGTCACTGCGAATTCCTTTCAGTCGGCTCATAGTCCGAGGTCGCCTCCGAGGCGTGAAGGACACAGAGGCCAGCACGAGGATCAGTACCAAGGACACGAGCGATATGAGCACCGATTCAATCGCAACGATCAACGTCGAGTGCCTTCTCCTCCCCCAAGAGCCGGGTCGTACATTCCTCGACGGCAAGAAGACAGACGCCAGTTCAGTACTGGGCGAAAGGTCCCGGTCGACCCCAGGGAACCAGGCTTTGATGCGAGATCCATCATCGTTCAAGGCCTGGTCGACCGAAATAGAGCCCACCGAGAAGACCGTGATGGAGGCGCCCCGTCCAGCAGCAGAGTTCGCGTCTCAGGTCCCGAGTGTTTCAGCAGAGCAATCAGAGCTGCAGTGATTCCTCCCAACTTCAGGTTGGCGGCTGGAGTCAGCAAGTTCACCGGAGAATCCAAGCCGGACACATGGCTCGAGGATTACCGAGTGGCTGTTCAGATCGGAGGCGGCAATGACGAGGTGGCCATGAAGCATTTGCCCCTCATGTTGGAAGGATCAGCCAGAGCGTGGTTGAATCAGTTGGCTCCCGGCAGTATTTATACTTGGGAAGATCTAGCCCAGGTGTTTGTCAGGACGTTCGAAGGAACTTGCAAGCGACCGGCGGGGTTGACAGAATTGCAGTCATGTGTTCAGAAGTCGAGTGAAACCCTGAGGGATTATATCCAGAGATTGATCACTCTGAATCACACGGTCGAGAATGTATCCGATCATCAAGCAGTTTGCGCCTTCAAGGAAGGTGTCAGAAACAGGGAGTTAACTTTGAAGTTTGGTCGAACCGGAGATATGACCCTGAGTCGAATGATGGAAATCGCCACCAAGTACGCGAACGGAGAAGAAGAAGATAGACTCCGGAGTGGCAAGTATAAGGCAGCCGCTAATGAGACCGGCGGAGGACACTCCAGTCGGAAGCAGAAGCGCAAGGCCGAGCCAGTCGCCCCCGGGGAAGCCTTAGCTGTGACCCCAGGGAAGTTTAAGGGGAAACCCAAGGGCCCTTGGAACCCCAAGAAAGTGAAAGACCAGGACGGGAACGATGTGATGGACTTACCATGCCACATTCACACGAAGAAAGATGAAGAGGGGAATCTCATTTACCCTAAGCATACCACTCGACAATGTCGACTCCTGATGCAACAGTTCCAAGGGAAACAGGCCAAGGACAAAGGGAAAGAGTCGGACAAAGTTGAAGACAGAGAAGACAGTGGCGAAGAATACCCTCAAATCAATTCCACTCTGATGATTTTCGCCGATGTCGAAAGTAGGAGTCGACTGAAGGTCATCAATCGCGAAGTAAACACGGTCGCTCCAGTGACGCCCCATTACCTGAAGTGGTCCCAAACCGCCATCACCTTCGACCAGTCCGATCATCCGACTCATGTTGCCACCCCAGGGAGGCAAGCGTTGGTGGTCGACCCAATTGTTGAAGGCACCCGACTGACCAAGGTTCTGATGGACGGCGGCAGTGGGCTAAACTTGTTGTATGCAGAGACGTTGAAGGGGATGGGCATTCCGATGTCCCGGATCAGCCCCAGCAACATGAGCTTCCACGGAGTCATCCCTGGGAAGAAAGCTGAGTCACTCGGCCAAATCGCTCTCGACGTCGTCTTTGGTGACTCGAAGAATTTCCGGAAAGAAAAATTAACCTTTGAGGTCGTGGATTTTCAGAGTGCGTACCACGCCATTCTTGGGAGGCCAGCCTATGCTCGCTTCATGGCTCGGCCATGCTACGTATACCTCAAGATGAAGATGCCTGGCCCCAAAGGTGTAATCACCGTCGTCGGCAATCGGAAGAAGGCAGAGGAGTGCTTTCAGAAAGGCGCCAAAATTGCTGACGCTCAGATGGCCAAGATAGAGATACAAGAGTATCAGAAGACTGCAGACCCGAGTGAATTGTTACGAGCCAAGAAGCCCGCCACAGAATCAGCATTTCGGTCGACTGGTGAGACCAAGCAAGTCCACATCCACCCGACCGATCCAAATGCGGCTCCAACCAACATCTCCACTACACTCGACCCCAAATAGGAAGAAGCGCTCGTCAAGTTCCTCCGTGAGAACTGGGACATCTTCGCATGGAAGCCTGCTGACATGCCAGGTGTGCCCAGGGGACTGGCCGAGCACCGCCTCCGAGTCGACCCAAAGGCCAAACCAGTCAAGGAGCATCTCTGACGGTCCGCCGTTCAGAAGAGAAAGGCCATTGGCGAAGAAGTGGCCCGACTCCTAGCAGCAAAATTCATTCGCGAGATCTTCCACTCCGAGTGGCTCGCTAATGTTGTAATGGTCCCTAAGAAAGACAGGTCGTTGCGCATGTGCATCGATTTTAAGCATATCAATCGGGCCTGCCCGAAAGATCATTTCCCTCTTCCTCGCATCGATCAAATAGTCGACTCGACTGCAGGATGCGAGAGGCTATCCTTTTTAGATGCTTACTCTGGATACCATCAGATCCGTCTGTATGGACCCGATGAAATAAAAACAGCCTTCATCACCCCATTTGGGTGTTTCTGCTATGTTACCATGCCTTTCGGTCTCAAGAACGCCGGAGCTACATTCATGAGAATGATTCAGAAGTGCCTAATCACTCAAATCAATCGGAATGTAGAAGCGTACATGGATGACATAGTGGTCAAGTCACGAAAAGGTTCCGACCTGCTGACTGACCTAGCTGAAACTTTTGCTAATCTCAGGAGTTATGATATCAAGCTCAATCCGTCGAAGTGCACATTTGGAGTCCCTGGAGGAAAGTTACTCGGTTTTCTTGTTTCCGAACGAGGAATCGACGCTAACCCTGAAAAAGTTGGCACCGTACTCCGGATGAAACGCCCCGTGCGTGTGCACGACGTCCAGAAACTTACTGGATGCTTGGCCGCCCTAAGTCGATTCATCTCCAGGCTCGGTGAAAAGGCGTTACCTCTTTACCGACTGATGAAGAAGTCAGACACGTTCGAGTGGACTCCAGAAGCTGATGCAGCATTCGCAGTGCTAAAAGCTCTGCTCTCCACCCAGCCGGTGCTTGCTGCTCCTGTCAGCAAAGAGCCATTGTTGCTTTACATAGCAGCCACGGGACAAGTCGTTAGTACCGTTCTTACGGTCGAGCGGGAAGAGGAAGGAAAGACCTTCAAAGTTCAACGCCCAGTGTATTATCTCTCTGAAGTTCTGACCCCGTCGAAGCAAAGATATCCCCACTATCAGAAGCTCGTTTACGGGATTTACATGACCACGAAGAAGGTTGCTCATTATTTCTCCGATCACTCTATCACAGTCGTCAGCGACGCTCCATTATCAGAGATTCTTCATAACAGGGATGCGACCGGTCGAGTGGCGAAATGGGCAATTGAACTTCTTCCTCTTGATATCAAGTTCGAAGCAAAGAAAGCTATTAAGTCCCAGGCAATAGCTGATTTCCTCGCCGAGTGGACCGAGCAGGAGCTTCCGACTCAAGTTCACTCGGAGCACTGGACTATGTTTTTCGATGGCTCCAAGATGCTGAACGGATCCGGTGCGGGGGTTGTACTGGTTTCCCCCTGAGGAGACAAGCTCAAGTATGTCCTCCAGATTCACTTTGATTCCTCCAACAATGAGGCAGAGTACGAAGCGCTTCTATACGGATTACGTATGGCCATTTCACTTGGCGTCCGTCGCCTCATGGTCTACGGCGACTCAGATCTGGTTGTTAATCAAGTGATGAAGGAGTGGGACGTCAGAAGCCCATCCATGACGGGATATTGCAGCGCAGTAAGAAAGCTGGAGAAACGATTCGAGGGGATGGAGCTCCATCATGTACCCCGACTGAAAAATCAAGCTGCAGATGATTTGGCGAAGATAGGGTCCAAAAGGGAGGCCATCCCTAAGGATGTGTGTTTGGAGCACATTCGCACACCATCAGTGCAAGAAGATCCTTTCACAGAAGAGCCTCCACAACCAAAAAGCGCCTCTGACTCGACCGAAGTAGAGATACCAGCTGTGGTCGACCTGATTATGGAAGTTATGGCCGCCACGCCCGATTGGACAGTGCCGTACATTGCGTATATCATAAGAAAAGAGCTCCCAGAAGATGAAGAAGAGGCTCGGCAGATCGTCCGTCGATCCAAAGCCTTTACAGTAATCAAAGGGCAGCTGTACAGAGAAAGCGCGACTGGAGTCGGTCAGAAGTGCATCACGCCTGAAGAAGGGCAGATAATTCTCGAAGACATCCACTCGGGAACCTGCGGCCATCACGCGTCCTCTCGGACCATCGTGGCTAAAGCATACCGAGCGGGTTTCTACTGGCCAAAGGCGAATGAAATGGCAAAGGATATAGTCGACAAGTGCGAGGGGTGCCAGTTTTATTCCAATATGTCTCACAAGCCCGCCTCCGCCTTGAAGACCATTCCACTCGTCTGGCCTTTCGCTGTCTGGGGTCTGGATATGGTCGGACCACTGAGAACTGGTAGGAGTGGCTTCACCCACTTGTTGGTCGCAGTCGACAAGTTCACGAAGTGGATAGAAGCAAAACCCATAAAGGACCTCAACGCAAGCGCTGCCATCAGTTTTATCAGAGGATTGATATTCAGATATGGGGTTCCGCACAGCATCATCACGGATAACGGATCAAACTTTGATAATGACAGATTCAAAGCCTTCTGCGCCTCTCAGGGCACTCGAGTCGACTACGCTTCAGTTGCTCACCCTCAGACGAATGGACAGGCCGAACGCGCGAATGGCCTCATCCTCAAAGGACTAAAACCCCGACTAATGCGTGATCTCAAACACGCAGCAGGCGCCTGGGTCGACGAACTTCCGTCAGTTCTATGGGGGTTGAGGACCACCCCTAACCGGTCGACTGGAAGAATGCCATTCTTTCTGGTCTATGGAGCCGAGGCGGTTTTGCCAAGCGACTTGCTCCACAACGCGCCCCGAGTCGAGTTATACTCCGAAGCAGAAGCAGAACAGGCCCGGCAAGACGCAGTCGACCTCTTAGAAGAGGAAAGAGAAATGGCTCTAATCCGTTCGACCATCTACCAGCAAGAGTTGCGTCGGTTTTACGCCAGAAATGTGAAGGGTCGAGCCTTTCAGGAAGGAGATTTGGTCCTCCGCGTAGATCAGCAAAAACCTCACAAACTTGCCCCAACCTGGGAAGGCCCTTTCATCATCACCAAAGTCTTGCACAACGGAGCGTATCACCTTTACAACATCGATCGACGGATCGACGAGCCTCGAGCATGGAATGCGGACCTGCTCCGTCCTTTTTACACTTAAAAACACACTCGACTGAGATGTAATAAAAGTACCTCTGTAATTCCTTTGTTTCAAGAAAAAGACTGCTATTTCTTTTTTCCTGTCTGTCTAAATTTCCCCCAGTGGGTGACTTAGTTGCGAATCCGCTTCGCCTAAGTTTGAAAAATCCTACCGAGTGAGAGCAAACCTCCCACTCGGGGGCTTAGCTGCGAATCCGTTTCGCCTAAGTAAAATCAAAATCCTACCGAGTGAGAGCAAACCTCCCACTCGGGGGCTTAGCTGCGGTCCAAGTACTCGCCTAAGTAATCAAAATCCTACCGAGTGAGAGCAAACCTCCCACTCGGGGGCTTAGCTGCAGTCCAAGTACTCGCCTAAGTAATTGAAATCCAACCGAGTGAGAGCAAACCTCCCACTCGGGGGCTTAGCTGCAGTCCAAGTACTCGCCTAAGTAATCAAAATCCTACCGAGTGAGAGCAAACCTCCCACTCGGGGGCTTAGCTGCAGTCCAAGTACTCGCCCAAGTAATCAAAATCCTACCGAGTGAGAGCAAACCTCCCACTCGGGGGCTTAGCTGCAGTCCAAGTACTCGCCTAAGTAATTGAAATCCAACCGAGTGAGAGCAAACCTCCCACTCGGGGGCTTAGCTGCAGTCCAAGTACTCGCCTAAGTAATCAAAATCCTACCGAGTGAGAGCAAACCTCCCACTCGGGGGCTTAGCTGCAGTCCAAGTACTCGCCCAAGTAATCAAAATCCTACCGAGTGAGAGCAAACCTCCCACTCGGGGGCTTAGCTGCAGTCCAAGTACTCGCCTAAGTAATTGAAATCCAACCGAGTGAGAGCAAACCTCCCACTCGGGGGCTTAGCTGCAGTCCAAGTACTCGCCTAAGTAATTGAAATCCTACCGAGTGAGAGCAAACCTCCCACTCGGAGGCTTAGCTGCAGTCCAAGTACTCGCCTAAGTAATTGAAATCCAACCGAGTGAGAGCAAACCTCCCACTCGGGGGCTTAGCTGCAGTCCAAGTACTCGCCTAAGTAATTGAAATCCTACCGAGTGAGAGCAAACCTCCCACTCGGAGGCTTAGCTGCAGTCCAAGTACTCGCCTAAGTAATTGAAATCCAACCGAGTGAGAGCAAACCTCCCACTCGGGGGCTTAGCTGCAGTCCAAGTACTCGCCTAAGTAATTGAAATCCTACCGAGTGAGAGCAAACCTCCCACTCGGGGGCTTAGCTGCAGTCCAAGTACTCGCCTAAGAAATTGAAATCCTACCGAGTGAGAGCAAACCTCCCACTCGGAGGCTTAGCTGCAGTCCAAGTACTCGCCTAAGGAATCGAAATTCTACCGAGTGGAGAGCGAACCTCCCACTCGGGGGGGCTTAGCTACGGTCCAAGCACTCGACTAAAGTAATTGGACTCTTACCGAGTGAAGAGCAGACCTCCCACTCGGGGACTTAGCTATAGCCCGATACTCGCCCAAGCCAGGTGGACAAGATACCATCGCGGCGATGAGCATCGTGCAAACCAGGCAGCCTCCGAGGGAACAACGAATAGTAGATCGGCGGATCAAGTCACGAAGGCATTCAACGTCGAGCCAAGTTCGGACAAAACCAAAAAAATCCTAGATCGCAAATAAAGTACTCGAGCTATAAGCTCGACGGAGTTTATCGGTTACATAAACCACTCGGCATTCCGAGGCAAATTTAAGGCAAAGAGCATCAGTTTTTTACTCCTCCGGCGGAGGACTGGATGGTGCAACAAATTCGTCCAAGTCGATCCCATCAGAGATCCGAGTGGCAGCAGCGATGAAGGTCTCCATGAAGTCCTGAAAGTTATGTTTCCTGGTATTGGCAACCTGGAGAGCAGCCAGCTTCTCCTCGCGCGCCTCCTTGCAGTGGACGCGAACCAGGGACAAAGCCACGTCAGCGCCGCACCTGGCAGAAGACTTCTTCCATTCTTGCACTCGACCTGGAACCTCACCTAGTCGACTGATCAGGGATTCAAGGTCGTTCTGAAGCGTCTCCTTGGGCCAGAGTGCGGAGTCGATCCGTGACACTGCAGCTTTCAGTCGAGCCAGGTAGTCCACTGCACTAGCGACACGGGATTCCAACCGGAAGACATTCATGGCCACTTCGTCCTTCACGGGGGAGTTGATAGGGTCCAAGCGGGTTTCCACTCGACTGGTCTCTTCTTCAAAGTCTCGGCAGAATTCTGAAAGAAGTTTCGACAGGTCAAAACTGTAGCCAAATGGTGAGTCGACAACAACGAGGTTAATCACGCAAAGAGGGTTACCTTCAAGCATGAGGTATAGCTTCTTGGCAAGATCCCCAAGATAGTCCCCCAAGTCCTTATGCTTCCCCGCCAGCTGGCCGAGCTTGTCGTTCAGAGTACTCTTGTCAGTCTTCAGTCGACTCGCTTCCTTGTTGGCCGAGTCAAGAGCAGACTTCAGCCTAGCGTTCTCGCTCTCCAGTTGCTCGACCGAAGCAAGTTTCTCTTCAGCAAGCTTCAGTTTCTCCGCAGCCGCCTTTTGTGCCTCCGCAAGGTCAAGATCTTTCTTCTTCAGGGCCTTTTCCAGTTCGTCTGCGAAGCAACAATAAGCACAGAGTTGAGAACAGACAGGAGTACAGGGACGGCCGTCGAGTCCTCACCAGCCATACCTTTTGCCTCATCCTTCGCCTTCTGCACGTTTTCCTGAGCAAACTATAAATCAAGATTGAGCTGGATTTGCTTATTCTTCAGATCGGCGAGCTGAGCAACAAGCTCACAAGACTTCTGCAAAGAGTCAATCGACAAAGGGTATAAAAGATAAGTTACTCCCGAGTGACTGAAAGAAAGAGCACAACACTTCTAAGACTACAGCCAAATCAAAACATTCGGCAGTAGCCTCGGGGACTACACCCAGTGGGTGCACTCAGCGTGCCCCCACTGGTTTTCAAAAAAAAAAAAAAGGGGGGCGACTGCCAGCAGTCGACCGGATAGAGTGTCATCCGACGAGGTACAACTACAGAAAGACAGTACAAAGACCACAGTCGACTGCCAGCAGTCGACCGTGGCCTCGGGGACTACACCTAGTGGGTGCACTCAGCGTGCCCCCACCAATGAGAAATTTCGACCAACGGCACCCAATGGGTGTACAACGCAAGTGAAGATCAACTAACCTGGACGTTCTGCTGCAACGCCGAGCTGATGTCATAGGCCGCTTGACTGGCATCCCGAGCCGCCTTGGTCTGCTCCATCACGAGCCCCGCCTGACGTATAGCCTCCTTGGCAGCACTCACTTGATCCTCCGGGGTCTGGTAGGCGGCGAAGAACGAGGGCGGGTCGACCGGTGGAGGGGCAGTCGACGACGAAGGCCGGGCAGTCGTCAGTGGCTCAGCAAAAGTCACAGTAGTCCGGGCGGTATTGTCACCCCCTTGGACCACCGCCTCGGCAGTCGACGCAGTCTGAGGAACCTTGTCGACCGGAGCCCTCCGGCCTCTTCTCCCAAAAGGCCTGAGCGGCGCTTCCGCCTCCTCCTCATCATCCGGAAGGTCAATGATGTTGGTTGGAGCTACAAAAGTTCAGAAATGAATACCCAATCGACCAATCAGTTAAACAGCCGGATCATTTCAAGGATCATACCTAAGTTGGAAGTGACGGCGTCCTCCATCGTCTCATCAGCATTCTGGATGGAAGTTTCGGAAGTAGCGGCGCTGCACGATTCCAAGCAAATAATTTGAAAATGAATCGACTAAGAATCCGTTCTAGTCGACTCAAGAAAGGTGATGACAATCACTTACCCGGAGATGACCGGGATGGCGACCCTGATCTTGGGCAGGGCCTTGGGTGGCTTAGTCGGGATGGCTCTAGGCTGCTTGGGCGCTTTCTCAGATGGGGGCGGCGACGCGGTCCGAGGGCGCTTGGATGACTGGCCCGCCGGAGCACTCGACTGACCGCGTTCCACGGCGGGATCCTGCGCGTTCTTGGAGCGTCTCTCGCGTCGAGGAGGGTCGTCCTCCACCTCTTCGTCTTCGTCATCCGAGTCATCGCCGACCTCCCCCTCTACGTCATCGTCAGACTCCCACTCCTCGACTTCGCCCTCGGCTTCAACTTCATTCTCACTCCCTTCGCCTCCACTCCCTCCTCCTTCAGATACGTGCTCCTGGTTCCCATTCGGCATCGAATACATATCGTTGATCTCCTGCGAAACAACAGGCAGAACGAGGATCAATCGACTTTTCGCGAGCCAGTGACTAGACGGAGTGAAAATTTCAGTCGGAAGAAGCAAAATGTACCTTATCTGTCTGCATCATCCCGTCGAGCGGAGCAATCCTCCTGGAACCCCTGGGGTTGTCCCTATTCCCGGTTATGCTGGTCAGCCAGCTCTCCAGCACAGAAGCCTCGACCCCCTCCGGGTGGATCCGTGTGGAGTCGTCGGGCCCGGAATACAACCACATCGGGTGATCCCGAGCCTGGAGAGGTTGGATTCATCGCTGGAGAAAGACTTCGAGCAAGTCCATGCCGGTCACGCCTTCACGAACCAACTCAACCACTCGACTGACTAGTTCCTTCACCTGAGCCTTCTCCTCCGGAACCACTTTCAAAGAAGCGGGTTTCTGCACTCGGTCCAAGGTAAAAGGAGGTAGGCCGGTCGAGTGTCCAGGAGTCGGCTGGTCCTTGCAATAGAACCAAGTCGACTGCCACCCGCGCACAGAATCGGGAAGTGTCATGGGAGGAAAACAACTCTTACCCCTCGTCTGGATCCCGAGGCCCCCGCACATCTGGATCACCTGCGTCCTCTCCCCGTCCGGGCTAAGCTTTTTGACCGACTGGGATCGGCAGGTGAAGATATGCTTGAAGAGGCCCCAGTGGGGTCGACAACCTAAGAAACACTCGCACAGAGACACAAAAGCCGTGAGATAGACTATGGAATTGGGCGTAAAATGGTGGAGCTGCGCTCCGAAGAAGTTCAAGAAAGCCCTAAAGAAAGGACTCGGGGGCAGAGAAAACCCCCGGTCGACATGGGTGGCTATCAGGACGCGCTCACCATCGCGAGGTCTTGGCTCCGTCTCCTTCCCCGGAAGGCGAGCGGCCTTGTGGGGAATGAGCCCTCCCTCCACCATGTCGTCGATGTCTGCCTGAGTAAGGATGGAGGGCATCCAATCCCCTTGCAGCCAGCCGGACGGCAGAGCGGCCCGCGAGGACGACCCGCCTCGCCCAGATCTCTTCCCTTTGCCCTTCGCCGCGGCCTTCTTCGCCCGTTCCGCTGCCGCCGTCCTATCCGTCCCCATCGTCTCGAACGAAGTCTTGGCCGAGCGGCGGTGTCGAGGTTGCGGCGGAGAGCGAGGCGGAGGGTTGCGGAGGAAGGGGGAAGAAGAACGAGGGCGCACAGTAAAAGTTCAGAGTCATTGCTTTATATAAGGCCACACCCGAGTGGCTGATCAGTGGGCCTGCCCCTCCCAGTCAGATCCCGTAACGGGCGCGCGCGCAGTACGTGGCGAAAAAGGTGGCGCAGAGATCGAGGCGCCCTTGCCTTATCCAGCCGATTCGCGCGGTTTCCTCCGTCCGGTGCGCTTCTCAATTTTCAAATCCCGCAAAATCCGCGATCGACAGGACGGGTTGTCAGACGAAAGATCCATTTCCTTAAGTCTCCCAAGGGACTCGTCACGTAAACGCACTCGACGGTAATCCGAAACCACTCGACGAGCATCTGAATGGATCAAGGCAAACTGAAGAATGAGACCCCACCGTGACTTCCGTTTATCCGAAGACAGATACAACTGAAGCATGGAGGTTGAGTCGGAAGCGCAGGCTCGACCCCATTCTCACTTAACCCCTGACCCATTCGGGGGCTAATGACGAGGATACGTACCTAGGGTAGGGTAACTTATCATACCTGAGGTACCCAATCAAGGACATGGCTCCTACAATGAAAGACGTTCTGAGAAGTACCAACAGGTCAGTCGACCTGGTCAGCCCAGTCGACGGACACAAGCGTACTCGACCAAGAAGCGCAAGCAGTCGACCATGAAGACACCACTCGACCGTAAGAAGATCTAAAGGCGCTGCCTATAAACGGTCACCTCATAAGTAGCTTTTATGGCCTTCATGGTCCTTTATTACAGGCGTTACCAGTAACCCCCTCTCTTTATGTACATTAAACCCCCTGTAACGTGGGCTGGCTGGGGTCCTGGCGAACTCTATATAAGCCACCCCCCTCCACTAGGGCAGGGGTTCGCATCTTTGTAACACTCACGCATATAATCCAGTCGACCGCCTCCGGGCTCCGAGACGTAGGGCTATTACTTCCTCCGAGAAGGGCCCGAACTCGTTAACTCCTTGCGTGCA
The DNA here is from genome assembly GCA_032464435.1 of Aegilops umbellulata. Lineage (NCBI taxonomy): Eukaryota > Viridiplantae > Streptophyta > Magnoliopsida > Poales > Poaceae > Aegilops > Aegilops umbellulata. The sequence goes on from CP136056.1 coordinate 495,562,184, forward strand.
CAACTACTCCAGAGCTAGGATCTTGCCTCTCTATTCCTACCCCCCATTCTACTGTCAGACTTAGAACCACGACAGGCCCGGATTCTGACAAATGGCTGGAAGCCATGAAATCCGAGATAGGATCCATGTATGAAAACGAAGTATGGACTTTGACTCACTTGCCCGTTGAACGGCGAGCCATAGAAAATAAATGGATCTTTAAGAAGAAGACAGACGCGGATGGTAATGTGACCATCTATAAAGCTCGGCTTGTCGCTAAGGGTTATCGACAAGTTCAAGGAATTGACTACGATGAGATTTTCTCACCGGTAGCGAAGCTGAAGTCCGTCAGAATCATGTTAGCAATTGCCGCATACTATGATTATGAGATATGGCAAATGGACGTCAAAACGGCATTCCTTAATGGTTTCCTTAAGGAAGAATTGTATATGATGCAGCCGGAAGGTTTTGTCGATCCTAAGAATGCTGACAAGGTGTGCAAGCTCCAACGCTCGATTTATGGGCTGGTGCAAGCATCTCGGAGTTGGAACATTCGCTTTGATGAGATGATCAAAGCGTTTGGGTTTACACAGACTTATGGAGAAGCCTGTGTTTACAAGAAAGTGAGTGGGAGCTCTGTAGCATTTCTCATATTATATGTAGACGACATACTTTTGATGGGAAATGATATAGAACTCTTGGACAACATTAAGGCCTACTTGAATAAAAGTTTTTCAATGAAGGACCTTGGAGAAGCTGCTTATATATTAGGTATCAAGATCTATAGAGATAGATCGAGACGCCTCATAGGTCTTTCACAAAGCACATACCTTGATAAGATATTGAAGAAGTTCAATATGGATCAATCTAAGAAGGGGTTCTTACCTGTGTTACAAGGTGTGAAGTTGAGCTCAGCTCAATGTCCGACCACGGCAGAAGATATAGAAGAGATGAGCGTCATCCCCTATGCCTCAGCCATAGGTTCTATTATGTATGCCATGCTGTGTACCAGACCTGATGTAAACCTTGCCGTAAGTTTGGTAGGTAGGTACCAAAGTAATCCCGGCAAGGAACACTGGACAGCGGTCAAGAATATCCTGAAGTACCTGAAAAGGACTAAGGAAATGTTTCTCGTTTATGGAGGTGACGAAGAGCTCGTCGTAAAAGGTTACGTCGACGCTAGCTTCGACACAGATCTGGATGACTCTAAGTCACAAACCGGATACGTGTATATTTTGAATGGTGGGGCAGTAAGCTGGTGCAGTTGCAAGCAAAGCGTCGTTGCGGGATCTACATGTGAAGCGGAGTACATGGCAGCCTCAGAGGCAGCACATGAAGCAATTTGGGTGAAGGAGTTCATCACCGACCTCGGAGTCATACCCAATGCGTCGGGGCCAATCAAGCTCTTCTGTGACAACACTGGAGCTATTGCACTTGCAAAGGAGCCCAGGTTTCACAAGAAGACTAGGCACATCAAGCGTCGCTTCAACTCCATTCGTGAAAATGTTCAAGATGGAGACATAGAAATTTGTAAAGTGCACACGGATCTGAATGTCGCAGACCCGTTGACTAAACCTCTCCCTAAGGCAAAACATGATCAGCACCAGAACTCTATGGGTGTTCGATTCATCACAATGTAACTAGATTATTGACTCTAGTGCAAGTGGGAGACTGTTGGAAATATGCCCTAGAGGCAATAATAAAAGCATTATTATTATATTTCCTTGTTCATGATAATTGTCTTTATTCGTGCTATAATTGTGTTATCCGGAAATCGTAATACATGTGTGAATAACAGACAACAATATGTCCCTAGTGAGTCTCTAGTTGACTAGCTCGTTGATCGACAGATAGTCATGGTTTCCTGACTATGGACATTGGATGCCATCGATAACGGGATCACATCATTAGGAGAATGATGTGATGGACAAGACCCAATCCTAAACATAGCATAAGATCGCATAGTTCGTTTGCTAGAGTTATCCAATGTCAAGTATCCTTTCCTTAGACCATGAGATCATGTAACTCCCGGATACCGTAGGAGCGCTTTGGGTGTGCCAAACGTCACAACGTAACTGGGTGACTATAAAGGTATACTACGGGTATCTCTGAAAGTGTCTGTTGGGTTGACATGGATCAAGACTGGGATTTGTCACTCCGCTTGACGGAGAGGTATCACCGGGCCCTCTCGGTAATGCATCATCACAATGAGCTCAATGTGATCAAAGTGTTCGATCACGGGATCATGCATTACGGTACGAGAAAAGTGACTTGCCGGTGACGAGATTGAACGAGGTATTGGGATACCGACGATCGAATCTCGGGCAAGTAAAATACCGATTGACAAAGGGAATCGTATACGGGATTAATTGAATCCACGACATCGTGGTTCATCCGATGAGATCATCGTGGAGCATGTGGGAGCCAACATGGGTATCCAGATCCCGCTGTTGGTTATTGCCCGTGAGCCGTCTCGGTCATGTCTGCATGTCTCCCGAACCCGTAGGGTCTACACACTTAAGGTTCGGTGACGCTAGGTTTGTGAAGATATGTATGTGCAGTAACCCGAATGTTGTTCGGAGTCCCGGATGAGATCCCGGACGTCACGAGGAGTTCCGGAATGGTCCGGAGGTAAAGAATTATATATAGGAAGTGCTATTTTGGCCATCGGGACAAGTTTCGGTGTTATCGGTATTGTACCGGGACCACCGGAGGGGTCCACCTGCCCCGGGGGGCCACATGGGCTATAGGGGGTGCGCCCTGGCCTATATGGGCCAAGGGCACCAGCCCCAAGGGCCCATGCGCCAAGGAGACTTGGAGAGGGAATAGTCCAAAGAGGGGAAGGCACCTCCGAGGTGCCTTGGGGAGGATGGACTCCTCCCCCCCTCTTGGCCGCACCCCTTCCTTGGAGGAAGGGGCAAGGCTGCGCCCTCCTCCCCTCTCATGCGCCTATATAAAGGGAGGGGAGGGAGGGGTGGCCGCACCCAATGCCCTGGCGCCCCCTCCTCCCTGCAACACCTCCTCCTCCTCCCGTAGTTGCTTAGCGAAGCCCTGCCGGAGTTCTGCTGCATCCACCACCACGCCATCGTGCTGCTGGATCTTCATCAACCTCTCCTTCCCCCTTGCTGGATCAAGAAGGAGGAGACGTCACGCTTTCCGTACGTGTGTTGAACGCGGAGGTGCCGTCCGTTCGGCACTAGATCATCGGTGAATTGGATCACGGCGAGTACGACTACCTCATCCACGTTCACTCGAACGCTTCCGTTGCGATCTACAAAGTGGTATGTAGATGCTATCTAATCTGAATACTCATTGCTAGATGAACTCATAGATGGATCTTGGTGAAACCGTAGGAAAAATTTTAATTTTCTGCAACGTTCCCCAACACTTTGGCGCGCCAGGTAGGGGGCGCAGTTGTGGAAATCCGGTCTAGCGGTTAGCCTAGTTGTTCTTCATCGCCATGGCTCCCAAGAAGAAGGCAGCCAGGGCGGTCAGTTCGTCGGGAGCCGGGCGGCCATCACCGGTGCGGGCGAGTAGCGGGCCGGTCGCGGACAGGACCCGAGGCGCGGCCCGCGAACAAAAACATCGCTCTGGAAGTCCGAGTCTGGCGAGCGGTGTCGTTCGTGTGCAAGACGACGGGCCGCACGACGCAAAATCCAGAGACAGAGTTGGGCCCCCCGCAGGCGGCGCGGGACCCTCAGGGGTTGCCGCCGTACCACCCACGGGTGGTGCAACGACTTACAAGACGCCCACCCCGGCGCCCACAGCGTACTCTTCCCATGATGTGCACGACGAGCAGCGTCACCACATCGGTGACCCTGGACACTGCCGTGGGAAGAGCCCTGTGCATCACCTACGAGACGAAGGAGGCCAGCATGCCCGCCGAAGTGCTAGCGAAAATGGCACGCAGAAGCTGGGCCGTGATAGAGGTCCTTCTAACGTGGTTAGAAGTCGAAGCACGCCAAGGTCCATGCATCTTTCGTCGCCACCCAAGCCAGCAGAAGCTTTGGTGTGCGTGCAACTGCTCCTCGACTTCCCTCCTGCTGCGAAGAAGCTCGACGAGTGGAGAGCCACCATCCGGAGCCTCATCGCCTCCGCCAACAAAGACGATCTGCGACCGGCGGGGCCCTCAGGTCGGCGCTCCGTCGAGCCACCACATGCCAGTGGTGGAAGGATCGGGGGAGCTGCAGCCACAGTGCACTCTCCTCCCCCGCGCCAGTTGCCACCGGTGCCAGTCCGTCGTGACGACGCTTGTGATAACATTTCCATAGCGTCGTCCGACCCACGGACCCACTGCAATCAGCGCCATGTTCTTCGGGAGCGATCCCATGAAGACGCTCGAACCACCATCGAGCGTCGGCATGATACACGCCACCAGTTGGACAAGCGAGCAGGGCCCGCTATGGACAACCCAACACCGGGGGGCTCTGGTGGCCTACCTTACGAGGTGGGTTGCCCAACCTTTACCCGTGAGCTACTGCAGTTGTAGTGGCCGTCCCACCGCACGTTCAAGCCCGACATCGGCGAGAAGTACAACGGCAAGACCCATCCGTCAGATTTCCTCAGCATCTACACCATCGCGATGCAAGTTGCTGGGGCTCGCGATGATAAGGTGTTTGCCAATTACTTCCCGTTGGCCCTGAAACCCAATGTCATGTCTTGGTTGATGCACTTGCCAGCAGATTCCATTTCTTCTTGGTCGGACCTGTGTCATGAGTTTGTTGGTGCCTTCACTGGAGGCCACCAAGCTCATGGCCAGGCGAGTGATTTGCATATCATTCCCTAAAAGGAAGGCGAAAACCTGCACAAGTACATACAGATGTTCAGCCAAGTGCAATACAACATCCCAAATGTTCACCCTGCCACCGTGATCAGCGCGTTCCATCAGAATGTGCGCAATCGCAAGATGCGTGAAGAGCTGACGATGAACGTGGTTAAGGATGTGGCCGAACTTTATGTTCTGGCCGATAGGTGCGCCCGGGCTGAAGAGGGAAGGAAGTACCCCGGCGAGGACGCCGGCGTGGAAACCGACTCTTTGGATGAAGACAACGCCGCCCCGACAAAGAAGGGCCGGCGCCGCAACAGGAAACGCAAGGGCAAGGCCGTGCTTGCCATCGAGGTTCCCGATGACACGGGCGCTGCCAAGAAGGCCAAGGCAGACGACCCCAGCAAGGAGATTGCTGGGTGTGCCGCCTGCCGGGTCTTGGCAGCTACTGACAAGCCAGGAGGCTCCGACAAGCAGTATTGCAAGATCCACTGCACAAAGGGCCACGACCTCCAGAACTGCCGACAGGTCGAGCTGCTTGCCCAAAGGCAAAAGGCCGACTATGAGAGGCGGGACAAGGAGAAGGGTCAGGATGGTGCCGAAGGATCCCGCAAGAAGCATGGCGGCCAAGGAGGTCGCCGCGGCAAGGATAACCAGCAAGAGAGGCCCGCTCGGGGGCCGCGACAAGAAGCAGGAAGACGATGATCATGACAAGGACGACGAGTCCGGCGAGCATGAGTTCCAGAAGGCTACGGAGGCCATGTGCATCGATGGTGGCGCCTCGCGGCATACTTCTCACCGCCATGTCTAACAGTAGGCGCGTGAGATCACAGTGGCAGAGCCCTCGTTCCATGCTCAGAAGCCGAGGACCACCCAGACCGCACTACTGCGGTCGGGTGTTTGCCGTTGTTGGTCTCACCAACGATACGCAACCTCAAGGTGAACAAGATGCTGGTTGACGGCGGAGCCGATCTGAACTTGATCTCACCCGTTGTGATCAAAAGGCTGGAAATTCCTGATGGAGACCTCGAGGAAACGGGCACGTTTCAAGGGGACAACCCGGGAAGGAGCCAGCCGAAGGGAAAGGTCACGTTGCCCGTGACTTTTGGAGGCGAGTTGAACTACCGGAGGGAGAGGATTGTCTTCGTTGTAGCCGAGATCGCCTTGCCTTATAACGGGATCCTTGGCCGCCCGACACTAGCCAAGTTCATGGCGGCATCGCACTACGCCTACAACACGCTGAAGATGCCTGGGTCGATGACCGTCATCACCGTCCCCTGCGACAAGAAGGATGCGCTGATCTGCACCGACCTACTCTACCGGGAAGCAGTTGTAGCAGTTGCCGCCAAGGCACTTGCCCCTGCCGCTGAGGCCCCGGGAGGGAATAAGAAAACCGGCAAGACCTCATGCACCCACTCCGGCAAGCGCGCCTCTTCGGAGTGTTGCGCTGCTATCGAGGACGTGCCAGAGAGCTCCACCGGCTAGAGCAAGAAATCCAGAGCTGCACCGCCACAGACCAAGAAGGTGTCCGTCAGGGAGGATGGCACGGGAGGGGCTTTCACCATAAGCTCCACCCTCGACAGCAAATAGGAAGGCGCGCTCGTCACCTTCCTGCGGGCAAATGTTGATGTGTTTGCATGGCAATCATCCGACATTCTACGTGTTCCCAGTGAGGTGATTGAGCACCACCTTGTTGTTTGTCCTCATGCGTGGCCCGTCAAGCAGAAGGTTAGGAAGCAGGCTTTGGAACGGCAAGAATTCATCACAGAGGAGATCAGGAAGTTGGAAGCTGTAGGTTTGGTTAGAGGAGTGCTCCATCCGACGTGGTTGGCCAATCCGGTGGTGGTGCGCAAGGCAAATGGGAATTGGAGGCTGTGTATTGACTACACAGATATCAATAAGGCTTGTCCTAAGGACCCCTTCCCATTGCCACGCATTGACCAGATTGTTGACTCCATGACCGGGTGTGACCTGTTATCGTTCCTCGATGCCTACTCGGGCTACCACCAGATCATCATGACAAGAGAAGACGAAGAGAAGATAGCATTCATCGCCCCATGTTGTACGTATTGCTTTTTACGGATGCCTTTCGGGTTGAAGAGTGCTGGCTCGATGTTTGCAAGGGCGGTCCAAGTTGGTTTCAAGCCCCAGCTAATTAGAAATATGGAAGCTTATATGGATGACATAGTGGTCAAAACCAAGGACAAGGCAACCCTTGTACAAGAGTTGGAAGAGACGTTTGCAAACCTGCGCAAGATCAACCTCAAGTTGAACCCTGAGAAGTGTGTCTTCGGCGTTCCGTCCAGCAAGCTTCTCAGGTTCTTTGTGTCATAGCGTGGGATTGAGGCAAACCCAGACAAGATCAAGGCTATCGAGCAGATTGAGGTGCCCAAGCGGATCAAGGATGTGCGTGGGCTCACTGGCTGCGTTGCCGCCATGAGCAGATTCATCTCCAAGTCTGCCGTGCGCTCCCTCCCCTTTTTCAAAATCTAGAAAAAGGCGAGACCAATGGAAGAGGTACCTCTCCTCTACAACAAAACTAGTTGCGCCTAAACCGCAAGAGCCATTGCTGCTGTATCTAGCGGCAACAAATCAAGTGGTCAGCGTCGCCCTAGTGGCACAGAGGGAGGTCAATGAAGAGGCAGTGGCTACGGCAGGACCAGCGGATGGCAAGTCAGAAATTCCCCCGGCAGGGCCTGGTGCGGGCAAGGCAGGGCCCTCGGCAGAGTCTGGCGCCATCGGGATAGGGCCCGCACAGCCAAGTGAAGTGGTGCAGAAGAAGAAGATGGTGCAGCACCCGGTCTACTTTGGCAGCTCCCTCTTGCAGGGGTCTAGATCAAGGTACTCCGGTGTGCAGAAATTGCTCTTCAGCCTCCTTATAGCCTCGAGGAAGCTGTGTCATTACTTCCAAGCCGACGAGATCACTATCGTCACTCACCTCCCGTTGCAACGGATATTGCATAATGCAGATGCAACCGGGAGGATTGTGGAATGGGCCTGGAGCTGTCGAGCTTTGGTTTGAAGTTTGAAAGCACTTCGACGATCCAGAGTAGAGTCCTGGTGGAGTTCAGTGCAGAGTGGACCTCAACGCTCGACAAAGAAATCCAGGAGACCGCTCTCCCCGGCAAGGAGGCATGTCGCGACTGGATCATGTACTTTGATGGGGCTTTCTCGTTGCAAGGCGCCGATGCTAGTGTGCTACTTGTCACACCCACTGGAGAGCACCTCAAGTATGTAATCCAGATGCACTTTCCAAAGGAGATGTCCACAAACAACACTGCTGAGTACAAGGGGCTGTTTGCCGGTCTCAGGATCGCGGCGTACCTCGGGGTTAAGATGCTCATCGTTAGGGGTGATTCGCAGCTTGTCGTTAGACAAGTCAACAAGGATTATCAGAGCCCATTGATGGAGGCCTATGTAGATGAGGTGAGGAAGCTGGAAGAGCGCTTTGACGGTATACAAGCAGAGCACGATTCCGGAGAACGACATCGCTGATTACCTGTCAAAGCGCGCTGCCTTCAAACTGCCTGTGGAACCATGTACTTTTATGATTCGGCTAACTCAACCATCCGTCGAACCATCAACGGAGCAGAACAAGCGGAGGAAGTCAGGCCCCGGCAAGTACTTTCCCACCGAGCCCCCTGGGGCCACCGGCAGGGGTAATGCCGAGGGTACTGAGCCTGCCGAGGGGCAGCGGGCTCCGGCAGGGTGCCAGGTGATACGTCTCCAATGTATCTATAATTTTTTATTGTTCCATGCTATTATATTATCTGTTTTGGATGTTTATGGGCTTTCTTAAACACTTTTATATTATTTTTGGGACTAACCTATTAACCCAGATCCTAGTGCCAGTTTCTGTTTTTCCGTTGATTCAGTGTTTTGCAGAAAAGGAATATCAAACGGAGTCCAAACGGAATGAAACCTTTGGGAGAGTTATTTTTGGAAAGAAAGCAATCCGGGACACTTGGAGTGCACGCCAGGGGATCAACGAGGAAGGCACGGGGCGCGTCTACCCCCCAGGCGCGCCCTCCACCCTCGTGCGCCCCTCGTGGCTCCCCTAACCGACTTCTTTCGCCTATATATATATCAATATACCCTAAAACCATCAAGGAACAGAATAGATCGGGACCCCGTTCTGGCACCCTGCCGGAGGGGGGAACCCTCACCGGTGGCCATCTTCATCATCCCGGCGCTCTCCATGACGAGGAGGGAGTAGTTCACCCTCGGGGTTGAGGGTATGTACCAATAGCTACGTGTTTGATCTCTCTCTCTCTCTCTCTCGTGTTCTTGAGGTGGTACGATCTTGATGTATCACAAGCTTTGCTATTATAGTTGGATCTTATGATGTTTCTCCCCCACTACTCTCTTGTAATGGATTGAGTTTTCCCTTTGAAGTTATCTTATCAGATTGAGTCTTTAATGATTTGAGAACACTTGATGTATGTCTTGCATGTGCGTATCTGTGGTGACAGTGGGATATCACGTGATTCACTTGATGTATGTTTTGCTGATCAACTTCTGGGTTCCGCCCATGAACCTATGCATAGGGGTTGGCACACGTTTTCGTCTTGACTCTCCGGTAGAAACATTGGGGCACTCTTTGAAGTACTTTGTGTTGTTTTGAATAGATGAATCTGAGATTGTGTGATGTATATCGTATAATCATACCCACGGATACTTGAGGTGACATTGGAATATCTAGGTGACATTAGGGTTTTGGTTGATTTGTGTTTTAAGGTGTTATTCTAGTACGAACTCTATGATAGATTGAACGGAAAGAATAGCTTCGTGTTATTTTACTACGGACTCTTGAATAGATAGATCAGAAAGGATAACTTTGAGGTGGTTTCGTACCCTACCATAATCTCTTCGTTCGTTCTCTGCTATTAGTGACTTTGGAGTGACTCTTTGTTTCATGTTGAGGGATAGTTATATGATCCAATTATGTTATTATTGTTGAGAGAACTTGCACTAGTGAAAGTATGAACCCTAGGCCTTGTTTCCTAGCATTGCAATATCGTTTGTGCTCACTTTTATCATTAGTTACCTTGCTGTTTTTATAATTTTCAGATTACAGATACTCATATCTATCATCCACATTGCACTTGTATCACCATCTCTTCGCCGAACTAGTGCACCTATACAATTTACCATTGTATTGGCTGTGTTGGGGATACAAGAGCCTCTTTGTTATTTGGTTGCAGGGTTGTTTGAGAGAGACCATCTTCATCCTACGCCTCCCACAGATTGATAAACCTTTGGTCATCCACTTGAGGGAAATTTGCTACTGTCCTACAAACCTCTGCACTTGGAGGCCCAACAACGTCTACAAGAAGAAGGTTGTGTAGTAGACATCACCAGGCCCTGGCCGTAGAGACTGCCACCCCCATGGCAGAAGAGATGCCTTTGGTCCTTGCCGTCGAGCCCCAGGCTCTGGCATGGGCACAACATATCGTCTGTTTCCTCCAGACAGGGGAACTTCCTGAGAAGCAGGAAGAAGCGAAAAAAGTAGCCCGTCGGTCTGCCTTGTACTAGTTCGTCGATGACATCCTGTACAGAAAAAGACCGAACGGTGTGAAATTGAAGTGCATCCCCCGGGAGGAAGGACTGGAGCTGTTGGCAGAGATACATGGAGGCATGTGTGGCTCCCACATAGGGTCAAGGGCCCTCGCCGGAAAGGCATTCCAGCAAGGCTTCTTCTGGCCCACCGCCATCCAGGATGCGACGGCACTAGTAACCAGGTGTGAAGCGTGCCAGTTCCATTCGAAGAAGCTTCATCAACTAGCTCAAGCCCTTCAAACAATTCCTCTTTCCTGACCATTTTAGGTCTGGGGGCTCGACATCCTGGGCCCTTTCCCCCGCGCCGTCGGGGGCTCTAAGTACTTGTACGTTGCGATCGACAAGTTCACAAAGTCGCCGGAGGTGGAAGCAATGAGGAAGGTGACATCACAATCAGCCGTCAAGTTCTTCAAGGGACTAGTGTGCCGTTTTGGTGTGCCAAACAGAGTCATCACCGACAACGGCACACAGTTCACGAGCCACACCTTCATGCAATACATCCAAGACCTCGGCAGCAAGGTCTGTTTTGCTTCCGTGGCACATCCACGGAGCAACGGCCAGGTGGAGAGGGCAAATGCTGAAGTGTTGTGAGGCTTGAGGACAAAGACTTTTGACAGGCCGCACAAGAGTGGAAGGCGCTGGATTGATGAGTTGCCCTGGTATACGGGGCAGAAGCAGTTATCCCCACGGAACTCACATACGGGTCACCTCAAGTGCTCAATTATTATGAGCTTGAGCAAGAGAAACCGCGGCAAGATGATGCAACGCTCCTTGAGGAAGATCGTCTTCGGGCGGCTGTGAGAGCAGCATGCTACCAGCAAGCCTTATGTCGCTAGCATAGCCGCAAGGTTCATGCCCGAAGCTTTGAGGAAGGCGACCTTGTTCTTCGATGCATTCAGTAGGCCAAGAATTCCAAAAATTTGACCCCGAAGTGGGAAGGCCCTTATCGGGGAATACGAGTCACCAGGCCCGGTGCAGTCCGCCTAGAGACCGAAGATGTTGTCCCGGTGAGCAACTCCTGGAACATCAAACATCTTCGCAAGTTTTACCATAAGGTGCGGTTGCCGGGCCTCCCGGCAAACCACCTTTTGTACAAGCCTTGTCGGCAAGGCATGTAACCCTCTGTACAAAGCCAAGCGCAGACCCTGAGCATAAAGAAATGAAGCGCTGGTGCCCTAAGTTATAGCATGCATGCTAGGTTAAGTCCCTCCCTCGGTTAGGGTTGATAGTGCTTAGCGGCGACTAACCCCTAGCCTAGAGGTCGAGTGTGCGTCTTTCTGTTCTCTTTGGTTCATAGGGCACGTGGACACTTCTGCCAAGCCACTTGGGAGAAAAAGAACGGACCGGCGCTCCGGCCCCGGCAAGCCAAGACTGTCGGGGGCTGAAGACACAAGGATCCAACCACGGCAAGCCAAGGTTGCCGGGGGCTGCGGGTTTAGATAAGTCTTTCATCCCCCTGTTATGCATTTCCGTATAGAACTCGGACATGTGAAACCTCTTTTATATTCTTAAACCACCATGCTCCCCTTTTCCTGTACCCAAGAGTTGTCTCCTGGGTCGGAACTTGGTCGTAGTCGCGGTGGAGAGGAAATGAACGAGGGGCCTAACTCTACTTCGCCCCTGCCTCCGCCAAGAGCACGAGAATGGTCGACTAAAGAAGGGAGATGGCAAGGCCTGTTGCTGGGCGACAATGTTTATCTTAAAAATAACAAGGATTCGTCCTTGGCATGGGCCTTGCTCATGCACAAAGAACCCGACAAGCACCCTTTTTCATTAAAAAACACCCCATACAGGTATAGTTCATACGGAATTAAAAACATGAGCAAGGGGATTACAAATCTTAAAATTAACAAGTGCCCACAGGCTTACAAACTAAAAAGAGATAAGGTGCCCATAATCCTTTTCTTGTCCCTCTCCTCAGAAGGTAGAACAAGGCAACAGGAGGGTAAAAAGAGCGCCTAGGCAAGGTACGAGGAGCAGAAGGCACCAAGAGAACATCTTGGTGCCGGGAAAGGAGCTGGAAGACGAGGTAGCGGGCCGGCAATACGCGACTAAGGCATCGGTGCCCGTGTACTCCAACTTGACGGCTGCTACCCGCCTTCTTCGGCCCTCCTACGCCAGCCGCCCAAGGAGACAACGGGGACCGCCCCGATGGAGAGCTTGGCGAGGATTGCCCTCGGTAGAGCGCAAGGCTGAGGGAGGGGCGGCGCGGTCAGTAGGAGTCGGGGTCGGCATCCTGCCGCTCAACTCCCTCGTCATCGCTGTCGTTGTCCTCCTCGTCACTCCCACTCGAGGAGGAATCTTCATCGTCGGAGGAGCTCTCCACGCAGCACTTTAGACAAGTTCCAAGATCTCCGAAGACCTTGACGGACAGCAGGCCGCCCTCCATTAACTTGAAACATAGGATGAGCCCCACCATCAGGCTGTCGATGCGAGCAAACGTCTTCCATCCGCGACAGAGGTACATGACGTGAGGAGCAGGGAAGTCGACGTCGACGTGCGTGCCGTCGTTCCCGCAACCCCTCATGTGCAGCCTGAGGGTCTAGGGCGGATCGAGCTCCATCTCCCGAGCAAATGGGGTGGGGAGGCAGAGACGATGACGCGGTGGCTGACGCAGCCTGATGAAGGACTCGCGGGGCTGGTCCCCGACGTGGCCCTCCATCACGGGAGGCACCGCTGGCGGAGGCACGACCATTGCGCCGCCTCATCCCCCTCTCCCCGACCGCCGCGGTGACCTCGGCCTCACCCCCTCCCCCTTCCTCTCGCGGCCGGCTCCGCCGCCGCGGGCTCGTGGGAAGGAGGAACGCGCTGTCGAGCAGCAACCCTCGCCGCCACTGTCGAAGGCCCAACACCTCCTCTCGCCATGGCAGGTGGAAGAAAGGAGCGAAGGTGGAAGAGGATGGATACTGATGGAATGTGGAATGACGTCCCCCTCCCCCTCCTTGTAAAGGGGCAGGGTCGAGGCTCGGTCGCCCCACTCAGCCAATTCAGCCGTCGGAGGCGCAGGGAATTAGGTCCGACCCGCTGCCCCAATCAGCGACGGCCCGGTTTCCTGCCTCCACTTCCTGCCACTTGCATGGAGGACATGTGGCAAGTGAGCAGGATCGACAGGACGGGTGAGGCGACCGTTCCCCGCCCCATGATCGTGGGGCGTGAAGACCGCGACCCAAGTCCACTTAGTAAATGAGCCGCGCCTCCCTCTTTTTACGAGGAAGGCGCGAGCCGCCTCTTTACCATGATGTGACGCATGCATGCGGGAACTGCCCCACGCATGAACCCCACGTCACGCTCGACCCTCCACGTCGCGTGTTCAACGCGGGTCGTGGAGAAGCGCAGCGGACGAAAAATTACTGCGGTAAAATCCCGCCCCGACTGTCGGCGCACCGTTTTGGGCCTGGCCCAACAACGTGTCGCACTTACGTGTGGCCCATGCCCGGGGGCTCCTGTCGGTGTACAAAAGTAGGGGCACTGCTTTGTACCCCTTTACTTGTGCACGGACAGTTAGAGCCGCGCCCACGGCCACACTAAGCAGGGTAGAGGAGGGAAGCCAAAGGGAAGCCGAAGGCACAAGGCGACCAGAGGCAACGCCAAGACTAGAAACACATGAGAGCAAGGGGCAAGGTGGACTCCCCCGGCAATACCCTTGCCGGGGCGGCTTCCGTGGCCCAGACAATAGCCTTGCCGGGGCAACTTGCCCAACACCAGCAGAGCAAGCCACCCTTGAGCCTAAAGGTTCCGAACGCTGTCAACAACTACATTGGAACTAAGGCTCGGGAGGTGCCTCTGTGGAGGCATGCGGATCTTTGTCAAGATCATAAACACACAAGATTAGATGAGGACCAGAAGACGGCGACCCTCGGCGGGATCCCAGCCGAGGGAATCCATAAGACCCCCGGCAAGCGCCTTGCCGGGGACGACTGCAATGCCATGGCAAGACCCTTGCCGGGCCCCCAGCAAGACCCTTGCCGAAGGCTTCAGCGGGGACACTACCAGGCCCGCGCCTGCCAAGTCTCCGCCGTCGTTCGCATGCAGCTGCCAGCCCAACCAGCTGGGCAGGCACCTGCGTGGCAACATGCAGCTTCCAGGGCAACTCAGCAAGCACCTGCGTGGTGGCATGCAGATCTTCGTCAAGGCCCTGCCACCACGCCACCTCAGCAGCCTGCCTGCCTACATGGCACTACATGCATTGCTGGCCTGGGTGCGTGTCGAAGCGAGGCAGAGCGGCGATGGACGGGACAGGCCTCGTTCCGGTCCCCGATAAAGCTAATGGAAACCTAAGTAGCGCATTTAATGCGCTTTGTCCCTGAATGCCGGGCGATAAGCTCGCACACTGTACAACTTTCCACCTCTTGTGTGCCACTGTGGCAACCCCTTTTGCCTATAAAAGGAGGCGAGAGGCGACCAGGAGAGGGATTCGGCTCTTTTGGGCAAGTTGCACCCCGTACCTAGCTCAAGAACACACGAACACTCAAATACATCCACCAAAGCAGGACTAGGGTTTTACACATCCTCGCGGCCCAAACATGGTAAACGACTCGTGTGCTTCCTGTCAGACCTGCTCTTTGCACAACCTCGCGCCCGCTGACCGTAGAAGGGACCCCAGTAACCCCATAGGTGTCATTCTCACCGACAAGTAGTTAATAATCTTCATCCTTGGTAGTAATTGGTAAAGGTTTAATTGATACGTATTGTGAACTTCATCTGCAAAGAAATATGAAAAATATATTTTTGTTAGTGTATATGGTGGTGGCTATGTGCATCGCTTGATGCAGAGGCCGGGGGTTACCATTCTTTTCAAAAAAAAAGGTACATGGTGGTGTTCATGCAGTCTAGAATATATGTTTGTGTAGTCAAGAAGATTTGGGCTTGCGTTGTCCCTCTAAAAGAATATGAAATTAGAGGCCTGATTCCTTGAGATTGTTTGTCTTACGTGCCTCTTGGCTTGCACATTTGTTGTACCATTCCATGAACGTTATACATATAGTAATGTTATTACACGCAGATCAACCTGCTACTAAGGTTTTGGGTACCGAAAAAAAAAATCCGTTACCTGGCGGTAACTACAAACCCAAGTACCTCAGGAAATATCACCTTATCGGGCAAGAAATCCTGAATTTTTTAGTTTGAATGAATTTTCGATGATTTTTTTCTAGATTCAAATTCATTAAAAAAATCAGTAACTGCCCGGTATTTTTGGGTTACCACGGTTACCAAAAATCTGAGTGCCCTGCGAGAGTTATGTTTCATCTGGGATCGAATCTGGAGCTAGATTAAATACTTGATCAGGGACAAAAAGTCATCTAGGTCATGGTCTTGCCAAATCGTTGTCCTACAGATAAGTCATCAAAGCCGGAAAAGCCGTAGATCCAAAAATGCAATCTCCACTAAATCTCATAGGCCTCGCAACAATAAAGATGAGGCTGGAGGATTCAACTAGTAATGGAACCACCGCTAACCGCCACCCTAACAAATCGTGCAAACCATAGCCTTACCATTCAGAATGGACGGCATGAATTTACACTGGTGAGAGATTTATGTTATCACATACAACACCATTGATATGGGAAGGATCGACGAAGAAGTATTCATCGGACAAACGTTTGCCACCATCAATGACGCACCACCGGAGTCGACTTTATTGTGTGATCTTGCCATAACCGGTAAAAGGGCCTAACGAATGAACATCAAAATCCTACCTAGAACTCGCAAATAGGAGGAAACTACATATGTGTTAGGTAGACCGAGCCTCCGAGCACTGGCAAGCCCGGTAGAGGAGAAGAATGTGGCAACCTACCGATAGAGGAGAACTGGCGGTATGGTGTGCCAAAAAAAATCTTCCCTTGCTTGGGTTAGGATAGACATCACCCATACAAATGGATGAAGAGTGAACACATGATAGAAGGAGGAGCGAGGGACGTTCTCCTAGCAATAGAGCAACATTTTAAAACTTTTCTATGAAATATTGTCTGGATTTTCACTCTTCTATATTTTGCTGAAAAATATTGCAGTTTTACGGTATGCCTTTCTGACGAGCTGGTTGCTATATGTACGTTGACCCTCCCTCCTGCAGCACACACACACAAACAAGCACACACCAGGTGGTACCTCAGTGAGTGAACCTGTTGTATTAAACAAGTGATTGAACTTGCCTAAAAGTACAAAAAAAATGCATCCATAATATTCTTCGGAAACCAGCCTTGGATAAAGGTAGATTGGTTCAGATGGATAATCTAGCCACGGGAGCCATCCTAATGGCATGCGCCTTAGTTAGGATATGAAAGACCACGTTAATAACCGTGATCTGCCCGAACTATCGGGATATCCGTATCTCCCACTACCTTTGGGATTAACATTACAACGCCATAGTTCAAACGCGAGGCGTCGAGCACCCCAACATAGAAATCCTGAAAAATGTCCATCACTACCCCTTTGATTGCACTCCCAAATTTCAGAATAAACCGTACATGCAAACCATCGGGACCAGGCACCGAATCCGGATGCGTGGACAAGATAGCGGCTTCAACATCATTTTTAGTGTAAGGGAGGAGGAGGGGATTCTCTGCTTCCGACACCTTGTCGGTCCCAGTCCACATGTCTGGGTGCAGCCCCACCCCTCCCCTAGGTTGTCTCTAGAATAGATCTTTGTAGAAGTCGTCGACATGAGTAAATCTTGACACTAGAATAGATCTTTGTAAAAGTCGTCTCAACCTTGTCATGGAGCAACTTAGGTCCATCCCAAAGCACTGCAATGGTGCAACGCCTAAGGAGACCATTGGCAATGGCATGGAAATACACTGATGTACTGGCAGAGGTGTGGCCGACTGACCTGGACTCTAAAGGATTGCATTATCATTTCATAAACTTCATTTTCAAATGCATGATATATGACTTTTTGCCATTAACATTAATGCCCAACCTTTTCACTGCTTTCGAGTCACTCAAAGGTATCCAACAAGGTTGTCTGTTATCGCCGTATCTTTTCACTCTTGTTGTCAATGAACTGTCACTTTGTCTACAATAAGCCTTTAATTCTATTCGTTTGGAAGGTATCCAACTGGCCCCTCTAGTCCCCCATACATTCCTCGATGTTTGTGAATTACTTGATTGTTTGCAATAGGGCAGATAATAATGATGCTTCGATTTTTGCATGTATCATTACATTTCTTGTGATGTTTCTGGGCAAACACCAAATTGGAGTAAATCTCCCTTCCTCTTTAGTAAATGTTCTGATCAAAATTCTCATACTCAAATTAAGAATATTTCCATTGCTCCTAATATGGACTCTTAACAATTTACACGTTGGGCTTGGGCACCCTCTCATCCTACCTGGGCTGGGAAGAATAGATTTTTAACCCACAACTTCATTATTGATAAACTAAAGCTAAGCTTACTTGTTACAAAGCTAATTGGCTTTCGTTTGCACACGAACACATCAATGTGTATCCCTGGCGTCGAGTGTGATAAGAAAGCCAACGTTGTCGGAGGAGTCTCCCCAGATACACAAGATACGCCGATGAGATATTTTGAGGACTCGAAACCCCAGATGCATGGGATGGACCCCATGAGGGAGCGCTATCTATGGGATGCCCTAGATCGACCTGAACACCCCTAGGGTCTCTTCGGTCACTGCCACCAAAGATGGAGGACAAAGAAGAATGGGGAATAATAAAACGAAGGAGAGATAAAAAGATAAAGGTAAAAGTGGTAGATTGATTGATTGGGGGTTGCTCAATCGGCCATCACATCTCTTATATTTATGAGGTGGCTGAACTTCCTTTACAAGAAAATGACTCAAATTTTCTTCCAAATTTTTACTGTATTAAGGGAGGCATGACATGACTATACGAGTGGACTACAAAATTTAACATGAAAGGTGTCGTGGAGGCATTAGTTCCCATGACTGAAATGGCAGAGGTGACGACAACGATGTTGTGATGGCGCGGTGGAGATGGTGCCATTAGTGCCGACCCTAGGGTCGCGCTAGTGGAGGTATTGTCATTCTCCTCCTAATTCTTCTTTGTCTCCTTCCTCGTAGATGGCTTCTTGGCGACATGGAGGGCGATCTTAGGGTTTTGGGATGTGTCCCACCTGGAGGAGATTGAAGTTTGAGCTGTCTATATTGACTTGACGCAATTTTGACCCAAATCTTGGATTTGTTCCTTCTCCTTTTGATGCCATGAAATTACCGATTTTGCCCAATTCATCCTATTCTTGGATTTGGATTCATTCAAAAAAATGTTCGGTAATCGCGGTTAGGGTATATGGTGCACCACGAGATTACTACGGTTACCAAAAATCTAGGTATCCCCTGAGATTTCTTTTTCATCTGGGATCCAATCTGGAGCTAGATTAAGATTCTTGATCAGGGACAAAAAGTCGTCTAGGTCATGGTCTTGCAAAAACATTGTTCTGCAGAGAAGTCATCAAAGCCGGAAAAGCCACGGATCCAAAAATGCGACCTCCACTAAATCTCATAGTCCTCACACCAATAAAGATGAGGCTGGAGAATTCAACTGGGAACGAAACCACCATTGACCTCCACCCTAAAAATAGTGCAAACTCTAGCCTTACCATCCAGAATGGACGACAGGAATCTATGCTTGAGAGCGATTTACGTTATCACATAAAACACCATTGATATGGGAAGGCTCGAGGAAGAAGTATTCGTGTGACAAACGTCTACCACCATCAACAAGGCATCACTCAGGGCGACTTTATTGTGTGATCTTGTCATCATCGGTAAAAGGGCCTAACTAACGGACATCAGAATGTACCTAAAACTTGCAAATCAAAAGAAATTACATCTCCGTTAGTTAGATCGGGCGCCTCCCCCCTCCCCCGTGCACTGGTAGTTCTGATAGAGGAGAAGAGGATAGCAACCTATGGACAGAGATGTGGCGGCGTGGTGCACCTAAAAAATCTTCTCTTTCTTGTTTTAGGATAGAGTTCACCCATACAAACGAATGAAGAGTGAACGATGACTGAAGGAGGAGCAAGGACGTTCTCCTAGCAATAGAGCAACAATTTTTAAAACTTGTATATGAAATATTGTCCGCTACTCCCCCCCAGCAGTGATGACCCACAAGTATATGGGATCCATCGTATCTCTTTTTGATAAGTAAGAGTATCGAACCCAACGAGGAGTAGAAGGAAATGACAAGTGGTTTTCAGAAGGTAATGTCTGCAAGCGCTAAAATTGTAAGTAACGGAGTAGTTTGATAGCAAGATAATTTGTAACGAGCAAGTAACGATAACAATAGCAAAAGTGCAGCAAGGTAGCCCAATCTTTTTGAGGCAAAGGACATGCCAGAATAGTCTCTTGTAATATGCAAAGCGTTCTTGAGGGTACACGGGAATTTCATCTAGTCACTTTCATCATGTTGATTCGATTCGTGTTCGCTACTTTGATAATTTGATATGTGGGTGGACCGGGGCTTAGGCATTGTTCTTACTTGAACAAACCTCCTACTTATGATTAACCACCTCACAAGCATACGCAACTACGAGAAAAGTATTAAGAATAAATTCTAACCATAGCATTAAACTTTTGGATCCAATCGGTCCCTTATGGAATAGCGCATAAACTAGGATTTAAGATTCTGTCACTCTCCCAACCTATCATCTAATAACTACTCCACAATGCATTCCCTTAGGCCCAAATATGGTGAAGTGTCATGTAGTCGACGTTCACATGACACCACTAAGGGAATCACAACATACATACTATCAAAATATCGAACACACATCAAGTTCACATGATTACTTGCAACATGATTTCTCCCGTGACCTCAAGAAAAAAAGTAACTACTCACAAATGATAATCATGCTCAGGATCAAAGGGGTACTAAATTGCATATTGGATCTGCACATATAGTCTTCCACCAAGTAAACCATATAGTAATCAACTACAAGATGTAATCAATACTACTAGTCACCCACAAGCACCAATCTATAGTTTTGGTAACAAGTTTGAACACAAGAGATGAACTAGGGTTTGAGATGAGATGGTGTTGTTGAAGATGTTGATGGAGATTTCCCTCCCCAAGATGGGAGAGTTGTTCGTGATGATGATGACGATGATTCCCCCTCCGGGAGGGAAGTTCCCCTGGCGGAATCGCTCCGCCGGAGGGCAAAAGTGCTCCTACTCAAGTTCCGCCTCAAGACGGCGGCGCTCTGTCCCGAAAGTTCTCCCTTATTTTTTCTAGGTCCAAATGACTTATATACTAGAAGATGGGCACGGGAGGTAGGCTGAGGGGAGCACAACCCACCAGGGTGCGCCTAGGCTCCCTGGCGCACCCAGGTGGGTTGTGCCCACCTGGTGGGCTCCCTGGCGTGCCTAGGTGGGTTGTGCCCACCTGGTGGGCCCCCTCTGGTACTTATTGGCTCCAATATTTATCATATATCCCATAAAAAATCCCCGTAAAGTTTCAGCTTGTTTGGAGTTGTGTAGAATAGGTGGCCTGACGTAGCTTTTCCAGGTCAAGATTTCCAGCTGCCAGAATTCTCCCTCTTTGTGTGTACCTTGCATATTATGAGAGAAAAGGCATTATAATTACTCTCAAAACCATTATTATGCATAAAAATACCATAAATAACAGTAGGAAAACATGATGCAAAATGCACGTATCAAGCGGCAGCGTGTGCACACAGACAAGCACACACAAGGTGGTAGCTCGGTTGAACCTGTTGCGTTACAAAAGTGATTGAACCTACCTAAAAGTACAAAAAATGCACCCACAATATTATTAATAAACAGGCCTTGGATAAAGGTTGATTAGTTTGGATGGATAATCCTAGCCATAATAGGAGCCACCCCAATGGCATCCTCCTTAGCTAGGATATGAAAGATCTCATTAATAACCACGATAGGCCTGAACTATCGGATATCCATCTCTCCCGCTACCTTTGTGATTAATGTTACGACACCATAATACAAACGCGAGGCTTCAAGCACCCCGACATAGAAATCCTACAAAATGCCCATCGCCACCCCTTTGACGGCACTCCAAAATTTCAAAAAGAATCATACATGCAAACTATCAGGACCAGGCGCCGAATCTAGGCGCATGGACAAGATAGCAGCTTGAACATCATTTTTGGGTAAGGGAGGAGGAGGGCATTCTCTGCTTCCGACGCCTTGCCGTCCCCAGTCCACATGTCCGGGTGCAGCCCCACGCATCCCCTAGGTTGTCACTGGAATAGATCTTTGTAAAAGTCGTCTCAACCTTGTCATGGAGCAACCTAGGTCCATCCCAAAGCACTGCAATGGTGCAATGCCCACAGAGACCATTGGCAATCCGCTAATGTACTGGCAGAGGCGTGGCGGCTGGCCTGGACTCTAAAGGGTTGCACTATCATTTCATAAACTAAAATTTTAAATCCATGACATATGTCTCCTTTGCCGTTAACATTAATGCCCAACCTTTTCACTCCTTTCAGGGCACTTGAAGGTATCCGACAAGGCTGTCCGTTATCGCCGTATCTTTTCACTCTTATTGTCAATGAACTGTCACTTCGTTTATAATAAGCCTTTAATTCTAATTGTTTGGAAGGTATCCAACTGGCCCCTCTGGTCCCCCCCAAACATTCCTCCATGTTTATTAACTACTTGATTGTTTGGGGTAGTGTGGATAATAATGATGCCTCCATTTTTACGCATATCATTATCTTTCTTGTGATATTTCTGGCCAAACACCAAATTGGAGTAAATCATCCATCCTCTTTAGTAAATGCAGCAATCGAAATTATCGTAATCAAATTAAGAATATTTCCCTTGCTCCTAATGTGGACTCTAACAATTTACACCTCGGGCTTGTGCACCCTCTCATCCTACCTGGGCCGGGAAGAATAGATATGCAGTCCACAACTTCATTATTGATAAATTAAAGCTAACCTTACTTGTTACAAAGCTAATTGGCTTTCTGTTCGCACACAAACACGTCACTGTGTACCTCGGCGTCGAGCGTGACAAGCAAGCAAACGTTGCCAGAAGAGTCTTGCCGGATATGCAATACACGACGATGAGATCTTTTGAGGACCCGAAACCCCACTCATCTGGGAGGCACCCCATAGGGAGCGCTTGCTATGGGATGCCCTAGGTCAACCTGAACGCCCCTAGGGTCTCGTGGATAGCTGCCACCGAACGTGAAGGACAAAGAAGAACGGGGAAGAATAAAATGAATGAGAGATAAAAATATAAAGGTAAAAGTTTTAGATTAATTGATTGATTGGGCGTTGCCGAATCGGCCATCACATCTCTTATATATATGAGGTGGCTGAACTTTCTTTACAGGAAAATGACTCCAATTTTCTTCCAATTTTTTACTGTATTAAGGGAGGCATATCACGACTATACAAGTGCACTACAAAATTTAACATGAAAGGTGCCATGGAGGCATTGGTGCCTATGAATGAAATGACAGAGGCGACGACAACGATGGCATGATGGTGTGGTGGAGATGGTGCCATTAGGGCCGAACCTAGGGTGGCGCTAGAGGCGGTAGTACCATTCTCCTTCTTCTTCTTCTTCTTCTTTCTTCTCTCCTCCCTCGTAATAGCGGGTGCTGGGCCACACGTAATATCTTCTACTCTATCAAAGCTAATGATCTGAATCTAATATTAATTCACGGATTCAAGCTTTTGCAAACGTTGCAATTGCTGCCTCCCTGGCGGGCGCATATACGGGCGCTCGCGAGCCGGCTCGAGCAAATCTTGTTTAGAAAATACCCAAACAAGGTGTTCCTCTCTTTCCTTCTTTTTTGGATGGTTTTCTCGCAACCAAGTCCATTTCCGAGCAAGATATCAAATATTACCATTCAATTAATCATGTGAGTTGTTGATATCTCTTATTGTTTGGGCAGATAGAGTACTATAACATGACGAGGCGAGTAATGCCAGCAACAATGATGTTTGCTATCAAGACCTACACGGCTCCAAACTGACAATACCGACAAAATCAACAATCATTAAGGCAGATAGTATCTTCCCCTGGCTATGGGACGATGAACCCGACATCCAGTATCATGCAAGGTGCAAGCGAAAATTCTAGAATGTCTTATGTGATGGGCAATGTTGGCCCTTTGTCGTCTAGTGCAGACATGGATCTGCAGAATCCCAACATTGATACCTCCCTGCTAGGTACAGATTGATTTTCTGAGATCTTGCCCATGCATATCCTTGTTAGGGCTACTAGTAAATGTGTACATTGAATGGGTATTGATATAAGATATGATATTAGCTGCAGGTATGTTGATATTAGGTTGAATATTAATTGTGCATCAATTATGCGGTAAATGAATGCGATATTGATATTTGGTATGATATTAATTGCACGCTAAACACGGTTAACACTCACTATTGCAACAATGTAAGTCGTTGGATTGGTTTGATGACTAAGATTAACATATCGTTTAACATTAGATATGATATTAGCCGCACATGGATAGGTAGGTAGAATATTAATCGTGGATCAATTATGTGGTAAATTAATGCCGTTGTTGATATTTGGTATGGTATTTATTGCATGCTAAATATGTTCAACGCTCACCATTGCAGGAATGCAAGTCGTTGGATTAACATATGGTTTTATGACTTAGATTAGTTGGATATGTAGACATTGGTGTGGGGCTTCTAGTCTAGCCAGCAACATACCATGCTGGATAAAAATCAACTTATGCGGTAACAAACACCACTGTTTTTTAGTCCAACACGGGTGTTCCGAATGAAGCCATGCATCCACTAAGTAGCTATTATATGATAAAATAGCTCTGTCGGCGTTCTGGGAACGGGGGTCCCCAGACTTGCGTGCCTGCGGCCTGCGGCGTGGCTCAAAGGGGGGCCAAGCACGGCCTATCTTCATCAACACAGACCCAAGACCCTCGCGAGGGGCCAAGCCTCGTGGGGCGGACGACACGGAGCTTCCTCAGGCACGACCACATTAGGCTGGCTCGCGAGGAGGCGGAGAGATCAAGGCGGCGTACCTCACGAGGAGCCCGTGACGCAAGCCATGACGACCAAGGGTGCCAGGCGGGCGCCAGCCCGCGCAGTGTCCTCCTTTCCTCTTTGGTGCAAAGGGAGCAAGCGCAGGCGAGAGCATCAAGCAAAGGCACCCGTTTCGGTGCAATGAGACCAAGACCAGCCCAACGGCAGGGAGGAAGTCATTGTGGAGCCCAAGCCAGCGTCACCACCAGAGCCTTTGGCAGGCGAGGACCAATTTTAGTCAGGATAAGTGTACCAGATGTTCCCCTTCAAAATGGCCAATTGTTGACGCCCTTCCCGCTTAATATTTGGGAAGAGGCCCAGGGCCTTTGCCTATAAATAGGACTAGCCACCCCCAGGGTAGAGAAAATGAGCAATCAGAATCAGAGAGAGAGAGAGAAGGGTGACTGAACTTCTCCTAGCAGTTCATCGCCCCATCCAAGAACAGACCCTCGCGGGGCTGTTCTTCCATGTATTGCTTATCATCATCAGCCCAAGAGGCAATCCACCACACCACAAACTGGAGGAGGGTATTACACCACAACGGTGGCCCGAACCAGTATAAACCCTATGTCTCTTGTGCAGTTCTTTCCTTAGCTTAGATCTTAGCGAGGCGGTGGGGGGCAGGTAGGTAGAAGGCGAAATCTCCGTGCGCACCCCAGTGTTCGAACCTCAAGGGTCTGCCGGAACCCGAAATCCGATATTTGGCGCGCCAGGGAGGGGTGCGCCGGAATTCGTCTTCCACCGCCCCGTTCTCCTCCGACCATCGTGTCTATGTCTGACGCTCGTCGGGCCCGCGCCGAGCGCCGAGCAGGTCTCGCTTCCTGCATCGCCCAGACTGCTCCTGTCGGCGGGCGTCCTCGCCGTTCCCCGTCACCTGCCGTCAACGCCGCCACCGGCCCGGCGGGGAACGAGCAGCAAGCATCGTCTCAGCATCCGTCCATGCGGCAAGACGGCCGCACCTCTACTCCCTCGCTCACCCCTGCTGGTTCTTCGTCCCGCGCGCTCCGCGCACCCATGGAGGCTCGAGCTTCGCTCATCGCGGCAAACGAGCTCCTGCGCTACCGTCCCATCGATGACTTCTATGAAGAATGGCTCGACCGTGTCGCCGAGCTCGTCTGCGCCGCGGGGGGCTCTCCAGCGCCATCCTTTCCGCTGCACCGCACCCCGCCCTGCACGGGCAACGAAGCTCCGGGGGCGCCCCAGCCACCTCCTCCTCAAGAAGGCGCCCTGGCCCCAAGGTTGTTTCCCCTGGGCGAAACCCACTCCATCAGGTGCCAGCACGGCAAGAACAGAGCTGCCAAGAAGTCCCTCGCCCGCAAGAAGCTGCCCGGGCGCTCCCTGCTCCAGCACGTCGCGACCATGCTCCTGCTCCCGCACGTCAAGACCCCGCGCTGCTCCAAGCTGCAGCGCATGGGGACCTGCAAGACCGAGCTCTCTGTCACCCAAGGCCTCTCGTGGCCACAACAGGCTGTCGTGCCTTCACCATCGAGCTACGCGGCGTCACGTGGCCCGGCAAGTTCAAGCCAGACCTGCCTCCTCATTATGACGGCACGGCCGACCCTGCGGAGTTCCTCCAGCTCTATGAGCTGGGCATTGAAGCTGCCAACGGAGACGAGAAGGTCATGGCAAACTTGTTTCCCATGGCGCTCAAGGACGACGCCCGCACCTGGCTCCTGAACCTGGCTCCAGGCACGATCTCCTCCTGGGACGAGATGCGCACCCGCTTCATCGCCAACTTCCAAGGTACTCGCGACCGGCCACCCGCCATGAGCGACATGCGCCGCATCAAGCAACAACCCGGAGAGACCCTGCAGAAGTACATCCAGCGCTTCAACAATGCACGCCTCAAGATTCCCAAGGTGACCGAGGAGGCCATCATCTCAGCCTTCTCCGACGGCGTGCGCGACGTCAAGATGAAGGAGGAGCTGGCGATGCATGAGGACCTGTGCACTTCCTTGGAGCTGTTCAACTTGGCGACCAAGTGCGCCAGGGCTGAGGAAGGGCGTCTCTCCCTCCTCGAGCTGCCTGCCGCAGACCCAGAAGAGAAGAAGCTCAAGGCCAAGGATGTGAAGCGCAAGGGGGCTGCCGTGCTCGCGGCAGAACCGGACACCAAGCGGGGCAGAGATCAACCCGAGTCTTCCAAGGGCAGTCGGTACTTTGTGTACCACGACCTCCACACCCACAACACCAACGAATGTCAAAAGCTCTGAGCCGTGCGAGAAGGAAGGATCGGCCGTCGTCCCGACTACGGTGACCGGGGCTACGGTCGAGGAGGAGGAAGGAACGCAGGATGCTGGGAAGACCACGGCCCGCGCCAAGGGTAGCACGATCGACCTCGCGAGGACCGCTGGCAAGACCCGCCTCGCGAGGGAGACTAGAGGGATCAGCCTCGCGAGGATCGCCTGCAAGGCAACGCAGGCCTCCCTCCGCTGCCGCCGGAGCCAAGGAGAAACGAGGACCGCCATCAGGACGAGGGGGTTGGGGGCTTCCAGGAGCCGCGCGCGATCGCCTGCATCCTAAGCGGGGCTCAAGCCCCAGCCTCTCAGCGCATCTTCAAGCAGTTCACCCGAGAAGTAAATGCAGTCCTCCCCAAGCTCGAAGCCACGCGCCCTCTCAGGTGGTCGGCGTGCACCGTCATGTTCAGCTCAGCGGATCAGCTCAAGTGTGCGGCCACAGCCGGAGTCCTCCCGATGCTTTGTTCCCCAATCATCAGCAACGTGCTGGTCACCAGGACCCTCATCGATGGTGGGGCAGGGCTTAACGTCCTGTTTGTGGAAATATTCAACAATCTCCAAGTGCCCTACAACCAGCTTCAGCCAACCAAGCCTTTCTCCTGAGTCACCGACGGCTCCACGGTCCCGATTGGGCAAGTCCGCCTCCCTGTCACCTTCGGGGCACGCGATAACTACCGCACCGGGCTCATCGACTTCGACGTCGCTCACATTCACCTGCCGTACAACGCCATCCTTGGGTACCCAGCGCTAGCCAGTTTCATGGCCGTAACTCACCACGACTACAACGTCCTCAAGATGCCAGGAAGTGGCGGAGTCATCACGGTGCCCTGTGAAGAGAAGAACGCGGTGTATTCCCTGGAACGAGCCTTTCAGGCCGCATCACTGGAAGACTCGGATCGCAGAACCAGGAGGCTTCCCGAGACCACCCCCAAGAAGAAGAAGAAATCGTCCGGCGCGGCCCCTCGGGAGGCAGGCCCCTTAGGGCCCGCGCCTGCCCAGGGGGAACCTCCTTCCATCGCATAGGAAAGCGCGCCTCGCGCCCTCCTCAGGCAGGGCTCGGGGGCTCTCCCCTGGAGGACCACCGACCTGTCTTAGGTCACGAGGGAGGCGCTTGGGCACCACATGGAGGCGTGTTTCGAAGCACGTTTCCCTCAAGAAGGGGTAAGGCAAGGAGGGCCAGACCCTCAGGAGTTCGTCAGCAAGGCCGTTCAGGAGCTACAGGAGTTAAGAGTCGTGAGAGGCGGCCGCCGCCTACCAGCTGTGGCTCCCCATCCAGGCAAGGATGGTGGGCTGCGCGTCTGCATCGACATACCAGGGATCAATCGAGTAGCCTCTCTGGAGCGCCTCTGGCCCTCGCGAGTGGGGCGCTACGAAGGTCCACCCCACAGCTACATTCGCATGCCCTATGGCTTGCCGAACGTGGCTGCCACATACCAGCGCCTCATGAGGGGCATCACGGAGGCTCAAGAGGCCAGGCGTTCCGCAGCCTTGGCGGAGATGGAGATGGTCCGCGAGGAGCCACCAGCGCCTCCGGAGCCTCCCGAGGCCCCTGGGCCTAGGGGCTCGTGAGGATCGGCTTCCGCAGCCCACCGAGTCTGCTACACCCACACTCATTCGTCCTCAACATCATCAGGTGACATCTTTCAAGTTTCATTTCCAGCTGGGAGCGCCCCCCAGGGCTGCATTATTCACAGGCCGCGTGGGTCCGTCCCTGCGGCATGTATCCCTTTTATTTCATGTTGTTAGCTTACTTTGTTGGGGGCGCCCCTCGGGCTGCATCATCCCCAAGTCGCTCGGGCCAGACCCAGCGGCATGTATCCCTTTTGCATTTATTTCCGGCTATGCGTTCGACCTACCATGCTTGATTATTTGATGCCGGTCCACAACACCTCTTCTTCTCCATGTCGACCACTTGCACGTTAAAGGGGGGTACCTAAGCATCGCGACTCAGGGCTCTTACTGGCTCTCCAGCCCTCACCCTCTGGCGTTGTCCATGGCATCGGGACCTGGCATACCAGCGATGATTGAGACCAGCTTGAGGGCCGGGACCCGAGGACGTAGAGTGCCGGCATCTAACCAAATTTGCAGGAACACATCACAAGATAAGGCCCAGTGCCAGGCGCAACCCGCCTAGAGGTAGGGCCCCGTGAGTCCCGCGCTGGCTCACGGGTGCCCAGATACACCTCGCCAGGTCCTACCGTGCCAGCCACATGTCAGGGCGGGGCTGTACACGCCCCGGGGGCTCCTTCCAGAGGGGAGCCCCCTCCCACGTACTAGTGGAAGCACCATGCTCCGCGCTGGCTGACGACACTGCCGAGGAGCGGCTATGCCCGTACACATACGGAAGCGCTATGCTCCGCGCTGGTGATAAACAACTGAGGGTGGCCCCCTGGCCGCATCAATCTCAGGGAACCTCGAGCTCAGTGTCTAGCCTCATTGTAACGCCTCCCCTCGGGAGTGCCGCACGAGGGGGCTGGGCACGGGGGCTGCGCCTGGGTCACGCCCAGACGCACGCCACCCAGCTAGGCCCCCCGGGCCTGGTTCGTCGCGCGTCTCTCCCCGAGCGGAGCCAAGGTACGAAGGCCATTTGAGCGTCAAGGGGGACTCCTGAGCATCGCGACCCAGGAGCCTAACTGGTCACGTAGCCCCTCACTCCTTAGTTCCATCCTGGTTTCCGGTCGGGGCTAACGCTGGGTGAGGTACACGCGGGGCCGGGCTCTGGAGATGTAGAACGGTAGATCCACCCACATCTCACCTCCCTACTTGCTGTTCGTGCGCCAAGGGGGACTCCTGAGCATCGCGACTCAGGAGCCTAACTTGTGACGTAGCCCCTCACTCCTTGGTCCCGTCCTGGTTTCCGGTCGGGGCTAACGCTGGGTGAGGTACGCGCGGGGCCGGTCTCTCCGGCGTAGAACATAAGCAAGTAGGAAGGAAAAGCATAAATTTCAAGGAATTCAAAAGCAAATATTACAGTCCACACCGTTATCTCAATGCCAAACGCAAGTTTAAACGCCTCCCCAAGGCATGATACATGTGCAGGAATTGAAGGCAGGACAGGAGCCACAACAGAATCACTTGATGGCGGTGGAGCAGCGCGGAGTGGGTTCGCCTCATGGAGCAGCAGGGACGGCAACGCCTTGCTTCGGCTTGGTGCTGAAGGCCCGGAACATCCCCAGCAGAGCCTCCGCGCGACCCTTCACGGCCTCGGCAGCGACAACGGCATGCTCACTGCTTGCTGGCTCCAGCAGGCTGTCGAGGTCGACGCTGGGATCGCGAAGGTAGATGTGGGTGAGGACCCGCATCAGCGCTGCAGAAGACAGGACACGCGCCTCGGCCTCGGCCATGGGGCCAAGGCCAAGGGCGACATCTTCAAGAGCGCGAACCAGGAAGGGAAGCAACTTGGCGGGGCCGTCCTCGGCGCCAGCCAGCGGGCTCTCCAGGCCGCTGTCGTAAAGCGTCCTTAGCGAGGAGCGAGCCCTCGCCTCCATCTCCGCGAAGGCCACGCGGTCCTCGGCAAGGACCTGGGCCTTGTCGTCCAGCTCGACCTTCCTCGCCCCCAACTCCTGCTCCAGCGCGCCTAGGCGGTCACAGCGCTTCTTGAGCTTGGCCTCCCGGTCCTTGACGGCCGCCTCGTGAGCCTTCATGCCTTCCTCCTGCTCTTGGCGAAGGCGGGCCTCTTTCGCGAGCTGGTCCCGCAGGCCTTGCAGCTCGTCCTCCAGCGCCTTGCAGCGACCACAGACATCGACCACCTCCCCTAGGGCTGCGTCACGAGCATCCTTCACCTCAAGGACGGCCTTCCTCTCCTCGTTGCAAGCCGTCGAGGCCTGGACCAGCACCGCCCGAATCGAAGCGTCGAAGCGAATCCATCCTGAAGCAGCTCCAAGTGCCTGGCCACCAATCGAGGGTCGGCACCAAGAAGATCCTGCCGTAGCCGGTCCATCTCAGCAGCAGCACGATCTAGAACGGCAGGAGGAGTCGGAGAAACAGCAGTCGGTGGAGTAGGAGGAGAAGGCGGCGGCACGACCCACAGCCTCCTGAGGCGAAGCCTGCTGCGCCCCCACGGCTGTGGTGGCGGCAGCAGGCAAAGGCACCTCGGGAGTCGCTTGGGCCACCGGGGCTAAGCTCGCCCCAGCCGGCTCAGCCAGGCCTCGCAAGGACGACCGGGCAGGAGAGGCCCGTACGTCGCGGTCACCTTCCTTCGCGGGCAGAGGCGCTGCCCCGGATGGAACCTCAGGAGCTCCCTTCGGCTTCTTTGTTGCGGGCGCCAGCCTATCCAAGAGATGCGGATGTCAAGCCTCAGCAGCAGAACAAGAAATAAAGACAAGAATCAAGCGCTTACGGGTCGTCTCCAATGAGCTCAAGCAGCCTCCGGCCAAATTTGAAGCCCGAAAGCCGGCTGGAAGGTTCAACCTCGGGAAGCTCGGGAGCGGAAGGCGCGTCCGCGGTCCACAACGGGGCCGGGGCAGACCCGCGGGAGATCAGCCCGGTCCTGTCCTTCTTTGGGATCGGGGGCAAGCTCCCGCCGCCCTGCTCGTCATCATCCTCATCGTCATCGCTCGGAGAGAGGCGGAGGCCGCGGGGCCTGCGCCGGGGGAGGGGAGCCCTCGACTCTCCGTCAGTCGCCTCGGAGTCAGGCCCTCTTTCCCGCTCCCCTCCTTCCTCCTCTTCGCTGGAGTCATTGGAGGACACGTCCACCGATTCCTCGGGAGCTTCCGCGGGCACGGGCCTGTCCCTGTTGAAGACGGGCATGGACTCCACTACCTGCTCCCAGTCATCACGGAGGAACAAGGGCGTAGGAGCACCCTCCAACCTCGCCACATCGCCCCCGACCAGAGATTGGAGGATAGTAGCCAGATCTTCGTCAGCCAAGGCCGTGGGGCTCGGATGGGGCCTTCACATCGGAAGTGAGTACTGCCGAAGCGGAGCCAGCTGGTGCTCCAGGAATTCCCTCAGCAGCGACGCGCCGATCAGCTTCGCCGCCGCCATGTTGGCTGGCCTCAAATCCGCGTCCATCTTCTCCAACACCATCTTCGCGCGGGGGTCCGCGAGCTCCGCTCGACCCCAATCGCTGGAGCTTGTGGGTCGCTCCGTGGGCAAGATCAGCCGAGGGTGGATGTGCCCAGCGTCTGCCAAAACCCACTTGCTCCTGAAGCCCTCAATCCTTTCCCCGGGGTTCGAAATGGCAATGGCGCCACCGTACGCGACGAAGCTCGCGCACGCAGAAGCAGGACCACGGGAGGTCCAGAGGTAGAAGTAGTGGCGCAGCAAGGCTACTGAGGGCTGCACCCCTACATGAGCCTCGCAGTAATAGGCGAAGATTGCCAGGATAAGGACGGAGTTGGGGTGGAGATGCAGAGCCTATAGCCCATAATGGCAGAGGACAGAGAAGAAGAACTCGGAGAAGGGAGGCACCAGGCCAGCAGCAATGGCGCTGACGAAGAGCGGATAGAAGGTGCTCCCTCGGCCCTCAGGGGTGGCGGAGCCAGCCTTGAACACCTTCGCCCCGTCGATGCCCTGCGCTGCCGCCATCCGGCGTAACCGGGCGAGGCTCGCCTCCGACACGTTCGGCGAGTCCAGGGCAGACGAGTACCAAGCTCCGGCCGGAGACTGACGAGGCGCCATGGCTTCCTAGGTCACGTGGTCGGAGTAGATCTGGAAATTTTGGAGGAAGGAAGGAGAGGCGCAAGAAAGGGGATCTGAGCAGCAACCGGAGAAAGCAAGAAAAAGCAAAGCCTAGGTAGATGCCACTCCTTTATCAACTCGCGCGGTTGCTGAGGTGCCCACGTCCAATCAACCGCCACGCGGCACCCAAGGCCGTAGGCTGTTAGGGCCCGCGGCACTTCGCCCTTGCCCTTTCGCCTCACTGCACGGCCAAGTCCGGGCGCGCTTTGGGCCCTGGGGCTACTGTCGGCGTTCTGGGAATGGGGGTCACCAGACTTGCCTGCGTGCGGCCTGGGGCGTGGCTCAAAGGGGGGCCCAGCACGGCCTATCTTCATCAACACAAACCCAAGACCCTCGCGAGGGGACCAGCCTCGCGGGGCAGACGACACGGAGCTTCCTCAGGCACGGCCTCATCAGGCTGGCTCGCGAGGAGGCGGAGAGATCAAGGCGGGGTACCTCACGAGGTGCCCGTGACGCAAGCCATGACGACCAAGGGTGCCAGGCGGGCGCCAGCTCGCGCAGTGTCCTCCTTTCCTCTTTGGTGCAAAGGGAGCAAGCGCAGGCGAGAGCATCAAGCAAAGGCACCCGTTTCGGTGCAACGAGACTAAGACCAGCCCAACGGCAGGGAGGAAGTCATTGTGGAGCCCAAGCCAGCGTCACCACCAGAGCCTTTGGCAGGCGAGGACCAACTTTAGTCAGGATAAGTGTACCAGATGTTCCCCTTCAAAATGGCCAATTGTTGGCGCCCTTCCCGCTCAATATTTGGGAAGAGGCCCAGGGCCTTTGCCTATAAATAGGACTAGCCACCCCAGGGTAGAGAAAATGAGCAATCAGAATCAGAGAGAGAGAGAGAGAGAAGGGTGACTGAACTCCTCCTAGCAGTTCATCACCCCAGCCAAGAACAGACCCTCACGAGGCTGTTCTTCCTTGTATTGCTCATCATCATCAGCCCAAGAGGCAATCCACCACACCACAAACTGGAGTAGGGTATTACACCACAACGGTGGCCAGAACCAGTATAAACCCTGTGTCTCTTGTGTAGTTCTTTCCATAGCTTAGATCTTAGCGAGGCGGTGGGGGTAGGTAGGTAGAAGGCGAAATCTCCGCGCGCCCCCCAGTGTTTGAACCTCAAGGGTCTGCCAGAACCCGAAATCCGACAAGCTCCGAGTAAAATGTTAACATGAAAGATGTATTACCGGAATAATTTACCCATATTCATATCTGAATTTTCCAATTACACATAGACTATTAAGTCTTGGGAGTATTTTTTCCCTAGTTTTCCTAACCATGTTCCCCGTTTAATAACTTTGTATGTCTTGCATTGTTTTTTCAAGAAGGAGCTTCTGATGGGCATGTGAACACAATGCTTTCACTAGGGATAAACCCTACACGTCATGATCTTTCTGGAGCGTCCAACAACCACTTTTAACACACAATCTGGATACATGTGAAGCCAACAGATTCTCTGTAATAACTCTACATTGTGCTACTGCTTTACATATATGAAATATTATTGTTACTATATATGTATCCCTAAAGCTCCGCTAAAGCACTACAGCCCAAGGTGGCGCAGGCATGCCGGGCGCTTGTGAAGGATCTCCCAAGGGAACCAAAGTTCACCTGCCCAGTCTGCATCAATGAGCTGGTCGATCCGTCATATACTATCTGCGGCCACATCTTCTGCAAGAAATGCATAGAGGCCTCCATCCGACTTCAGAAGAAGTGCCCTACCTGTCGTAGGAGGCTGGCCATGAGAAATTTCCACCGAATCTACCTACCGGCGAGGGATTGAACCGATCCATCCATTCCGGACGTGGTGGAGCATCAACATCCGACCCTTCCTCATCAACGGCATTTTGGTGTGTCTGGACTATTTCTTCATGGGGTTATCATTAGAATCCACTTTTTGCGCAATGATTCAACAAGTGTTCGAGTTATAGTGAACAAACTTTTAATCTGCATCCTTGGTGGTAAAGGATACCGTTCTC
Source organism: Aegilops umbellulata (assembly GCA_032464435.1). Lineage (NCBI taxonomy): Eukaryota > Viridiplantae > Streptophyta > Magnoliopsida > Poales > Poaceae > Aegilops > Aegilops umbellulata. The sequence goes on from CP136056.1 coordinate 495,596,350, forward strand.
GTGGGAATTCGAAACATGTGTGCTACCCCTTGAGCACTGCATTGGTTTTCCCTTGAAGAGGAAAGGGTGATGCAGTAAATCAGTATAAGTATTTCCCACAGTTTTTGAGAACCAAGGTATCAATCCAGTAGGAGACCACGCATGAGTCCCTCGGACCTACACAAACAAATAAATCCTTGCAACCAACGCGATAAAGGGGTTTTCAATCCCTTCACGGTCACTTACAAGAGTGAGATCTGATAGATATGATAAGCTAATATTTTTGGTATTTTTATGATAAAGATGCAAAGTAAAATAAGAGGCAATAAAAATAACTAAGTGTTGGAAGATTAATATGATGGAAAATAGACCCGGGGGCCATAGGTTTCACTAGTGGCTTCTCTCGAGAGCATAAGTATTATGGTGGGTGAACAAATTATTGTTGAGCAATTGATAGAATTGTGCATAATTATGAGAATATATAGGTATGATCATGTATATAGGCATCACGTCCGAGACAAGTAGACCGACTCCTGCCTGCATCTACTACTATTACTCCACACATCGACCGCTATCCAGCATGCATCTAGAGTATTAAGTTCATAAGAACAGAGTAACTCTTTAAGTAAGATGACATGATGTAGAGGGATAAACTCATTCAATATGATATTAACCCCATCTTGTTATCCTCGATGCAACAATACAATACGTGCCTTGCTGCCCCTATTGTCACTAGGAAAGGACACCGCAAGATTGAACCCAAAGCTAAGCACTTCTCCCGTTGCAAGAAAGATCAATCTAGTAGGCCAAACCAAACTGATAATTCGAAGAGACTTGCAAAGATAACCAATCATACATAAAAGAATTCAGAGAAGATTCGAATATTGTTCATAGATAAACTTGATCATAAACCCACAATTCATCGGTCTCGACAAACACACCGCAAAAGAATATTACATCGAATAGATCTCCACGAGAGAGGGGGAGAACATTGTATTGAGATCAAAAAAAGATAAGAAGCCATCTAGCTAATAACTATGGACCCGAAGGTCTGAGGTAAACTACTCACACATCATCGAAGAGGCTATGGTGTTGATGTAGAAGCCCTCCATGATCGATGCCTCCTCCGGCGGAGCTCCAGAAAAGGCCACAAGATGGGATCTCACGGGTACATAAGGTTGCGGCGGTGGAATTAGGTTTTTGGCTCCGTATCTGGTAGTTTGAGGGTATGTAGGTATATATAGGAGTAAGAAGTACGTCGGTGGAGCAACATGGGGCCCACGAGGGTGGAGGGCGCACCTGGGGGGGGGGGGGTAGGCGCGCACCCCTACCTCGTGCCCTCCTGGTTGATGTCTTAACGTAGGGTCCAAGTCCTCTGGATCATGTTTGTTCCGAAAATCACGTTCCCGAAGGTTTCATTCCGTTTGGACTCCGTTTGATATTCTTTTTCTGCGAAACTCTGAAATAGGCAAAAAACAACAATTCTGGGTTGGGCCTCTGGTTAATAGGTTAGTCCCAAAAATAATATAAAAGTGTATAATAAAGCCCATTAAACATCCAAAACAAAGTATAATATAGCATGGAACAATCAAAAAATATAGATACGTTGGAGATGTATCAATGTGTCATGGTATTGTGAACATCTGCAAAGAACTACAAATATATTTTTTGCTTGTCAGGGTATATGGTGTGTTCATGCACTCTAGGATATGTGTCTTTGCAAGGCTATCACGTTTACCTAGCAATAGCAGTAGACACTATTATTGGTTGACCTAGTAGGAACAAGTTGCGTAGAGCCCTAAAAGACATTAGAATGATAATTTATTTCCAATTGAGATTGGGCCCAAACTCCCTTAAAAGACATAATTGTGTTTCCTCACACTACTTGCCTGCTTGACAATTCCTTACCGAAACAGTCTCCAACCAGGACAGAATGCTCTCCTTCCTGCTATTATATATCTTTGCATCCATCCAAGATACTATGGTCGTCGCTAATATCTTCTATCTTTTCACACTAAGTGGTGCTTCCATTATATGTGCCTTGGTGTTTGGGCAATAGCATATATATGTCATTCTTTTGCCAACCTTTTTTTATGTTCAGATATATTGACCAAACTAGCAGTAAAACTTCTTCTGGGAAATAAAAAAGAAACATCGAAATGCAGGCAGAAAGTAATCAAGGCTATCGTCCTACTGTACTATCACCCTTGAGAAAAAAACTTGTAATACAAGTAGTAGCCAGCGGCACAATAGTGTCGGGACACCGACTAAACCCGTCAGAGTGGTTGAGAGATACGAGCACTTGTTGTTTGCGGCTGGGAAAGTGTGATACCTTCACATATGACTAGTTGATTACTTTTTGGCCAGTATATAGGGCAAGCAGGGTGCTGTTGAAGTAGGTTCATAGGACCAGAAATCTAGTCGGGATATGAACTGGACGTAGCTCAAATGATTAGTTTTCTTTAGTGGGACCATCCCACTAGATTTGTAGTCCTGGATTTGACACTAGTGTGTACATTTTTCTGGATTTATTTCAGACTTTCCGGCGATGTTTTGTTCAGTGTGAGGAGATGTTCCTGTCCACTAGGAAGTGCCTATAGGGGTATGGTGTGTGTGCGTGCATTCATAGAGGTGAATGTATGTGTGTGTATGTGGGCATCTATGATTGCACTGTGTTAAAAAGAATTTTGTCGGCATCACATCAAGAAGTAGGAGTAGAGAGACTCATGTTGGTTCTTCTTTTGTTCGTGCTTGAAGCAACCCTATTGTATGCCCGTCCTACCGATCAGGCAAGTAGCAACTCTGGTATTATAGTATATTCTCATTACATCGATGTACTTCGTCCTTTCACACAGACTATTTTTGATCTTATTATAAAGAGATATTTACCATTGTGATCTCTTTATTTCTTAGAGCAAGTACCACAGGGTGAATTAAGTAGGCTATACAAGTTGACACATCATATTTGTGAGTCGAAGAAGAGTGGAGAGGAGAGAGAGGATACGAGAGAGAATATGAGTGGGTTGTAAACTTACACTTTGTGAGAGAAGAAGGTGAGCAAGGCAAAAAGACATTGCATGTATAGCCAATATCTATTACTAGATCGGGATCGCGCCCTAGCGCGAGGGTGCCGGTCCCAACAATTTTAGTATAAACCCAGGTATTGCATTTGCACTTATAAAGGATAATAATAAAGCAAATTCAGATAGAAGTAAAACACAATGAATTTCAATATCGACATCATATTATAAAGCAAGATCAAGCTAAGTGCGTTCATAAGACCATAGAAGAAAGCCACTCGATAGAAAGTTTGATACCAAAAGCAAGAATACATAAAAGGTAATAAGAACAGGAACATAATAAATGAGAGCCAATTGTGGAGCCACAACCACTAAGCATACGGGAGGAGCTCCATTGTGTTAGCCACCTCAGTCTTGCGATGCTTGGCATCCTGCATAGCCACCTCTTTCTTCAGATTTTGGAGCCTCTTCGAATATATAAATGGTATAGGTGCCCTGTCAAGGAAAAAATAGATCAATACAGACTGTGTTTCTTATTTTTAGTGTGGTGTTAATGGAGGAAAAAGGATGATGCACGACTACAAAACACCCAACCTACAATCCGATGGTCAACCAACTATACTACTCAACTAAATCAGAGATGGATCTCCTGGCACTAAGCCCTTATAAAAGGATTTCAAGGTCTCCACTTTATCATCAGCCTACAAATAAAATATATAAGGTGGGGGGAAATGGAAGGACTAAAATAAAAAGGAGTACTCGCTTGGTAATGCATAACAGAAAGACATGCTGTTGGTAAGGATCTCCACTACTCATGAAAAATAAAAAGATAGGAAACGCACCTCGGCGCATGGTGCCTGCCTCAACATATTGTCCATGTGCTTAAACAAAGCATTTAGTGTTGTCAAATGGTAATTATAGAATGATTGCTTGGGATGAATCAGCCCTTGCCAAATGGAAACTAAAATAATTGCGCAGGATAGATCAACCCAATACAGTAAGTTTAGATCAATAGCAATACACAAGGGTGGGACAACCAGTTATACCAAAAGCAAGGCAAGCCAGAAGTTCATGACAAAGGGGAGATATATATTTGGTGGAAAAATTAAAGCCAAAACGATGGGTTCTCATTAAGTAGATAAAATAGTTGGGTTATTAGATAGCGAAAGCAAGCCACAGCAGCAAAAGATTCCTATATAGTTTTAACAATCCTATATAGTTCCGCTATAATTAAATAACCAGCGATGCATCAATGTAACTAATATATAGTAGTCAACATGAAGAATGCCGAGCAGTGCCCTTTTACAAAAGGAGAGGACAATCAGATGTTCGCATAACACATCGTAGTAGCTAGTGGTATGACACATCATTTGGGAGTTATTGGAGCCAAAGCCAGCCATAGAGCTAAGAGAAAAAAGTGCCTGCACATGAAGCATTGTCACTAACTCAGAACGAAGGGTTCTACCTTCAAGTATCTGTGAAGAACATGGTGCATAAGTCACAGCCCATGATCACCGTGACACTTTAATCTCAACATCCATACACTTCCAATACCACTAAGGGAAAATAGAGTTAAAATTCAGTTCAGAACGAAATAGAAACAATTGTGGTAAAAATGCATAATCCTTGCTCAAATCAAATTGATAATCACCAGATGGTATATAATTTGGCTCCCTCCCAGATCAAATTAATTTACAATTATGGAGGATTGTTATTAACAAAGTAACCGACAAAGAAGTGACCGCCAACTGAAGTGTCTACTTATGTATTTATGAATGCAAATTCAAGTGGAAGCTACCGAGGTTTGGTAAATAGGGATTGAACAGTAGCTTTTTTCTAAACTAGAAGGAACAAAGTCTCACTTATCACCAAACAGAGTGGAGACCACATCCTGTCATTCTTTTGATCTCTAGATTTCATCTAATTGAGATTTTCATTCCGTCCATTCGAGAACATATACATTCCGTTAAAACAAACTCTATTTAGGATCAAGTGTTCGCATGTAGATTTATGTCTGTGTTTCCTCTTAAACTAAATGTATTAGAAACAATCATCAAGAAGATAAAGGAAAAATACATGGTTTCTCACTGCAAAATGATCGTGGTTCTAGGTAAGGCGCTTCAGAGAAATGGAAGAAAACAATATCATAGAGACTTCTTTCACCTCTAAAAGTCTTAATCTTACTTGTCATGTAGGCCAAGGGAGAAGTTGCTTCTGCCACCACTTGCTGGTCGTGTGCATGATAATTGCTCCCAGAGTGATGTCATCCACCATAAATTCTTCGTCGGATGAAGAAACTGGCAACAAAAGATCCCCACAAAATCAATAATTAACGATTTCGCTACATTAAGGTGAAGGCATGTAGCTAACAGACAACATAACCAAACAAAAATTAATGTCTGCTTATTGGGCCTATGCGGGAGGGTTGCCCTAAATCATGTGTGGCATCATCCAACACAACCTTAAGCATCCCACGGTGAGTGGTTTGGTGACATGGCATAGTACAGGAAGGTTTATGTGAGGAGCAAAGTGACATGGCCACGGTCACTGAAGGAGTGGGGATGATGTCAGAGTTCGACAAAATACCAAATTTGCAATTCATATGTATCTGTTATCATCAGCCTGTGAGACATAGGACACTACATAGTTGAGCCTCTGATCAAAAAGCAGGCAAAATACATAACACAGGAATGAATCGATGATGCAGGGCAACCATTAAACCTAGCGTAGTTTCTGCTCATGACAAATGGACATAACTATGAAGAAACAGAGAAGAGCTTTTTGTGTGCGCCTGAGTTCAAGCATAACAGAAGAGACAAAGTAAATACACTTTTGGCGCATGCTTCAACTATGCCTGGCATTAGCTTAAGATACACAAGAAATAGTATAACATTGAGAGGGAAGTTCTCTAGAAATTATTGCCTATGTCAAATTATGCCACATGTGACCTTTTGATTTACTACAACATTTAGTTGATGCAAGATGTAGAATTTACGGAACATAATGCTTGGGAGATACGTATTTAGGCATGAAACTTGCCTGACATGTTTACTAATAGAGTCAAGATCCATGCTTTGTGCCATCACTGTTATTGTTTTATGATTAATAGACCTTCTAGCAGATACATATTATCATGGCAAATTAACTTAATTCACAGAAGGCAAATAATTAACTCTGTCCCTTCACAAACCAGTCTAATCTTGTAATTCTCATAATCAAATCTGCAAGCATAATAGAGCAAACTTGAATCTCGCCTGGAACTAAAGCTCGGGTACGACGTGTCCGTGCCGACGGCCACCTGTACTTGTAGTAGAAGTCAAGCTTTAGCAGCAGCCATTGACATGTTCGCAACACGCTGCGACTGGCACTCGCCCATTTCCTACACTACAGAACACATAAAGTGCCCAAATAACTAACAAATTGCATCAACAGTCAGTCGGTCGGCAGGGAGATCGTCACACTTTGGTATATTGCATTATGGAACAAGGGGGTAAGAGTTGAGAGATGCGTGATACTTACACAATAAGAACATAACCTCCCCAACCACTCAGGCAATCACGATTAACAAAAGACAACAATGCTTGTGAGATTGTCTCAAATAGTTCTTCAGGTTCCTTTATCAAATAAATGATTAAAAGAATTGTTATATTTACAGTACAAAACCTGACAAGGGAAATTACTATAGCATTTTCATGAGGAAATACATAAAAGAAATTAGCTATATTGAGAAGTTACTAAGAATGCATGAACTCCAACTCCAATTCGAGAATACTGTAATGAATACCAATTAGAAAAGATTGGCTATATTGAGAAATTTTCTAGTAACCCAAACAAAACTTCCTACTATAGAAAAAACAACACGGCTCGATGAGTATAGGAGAGGGCAGAGAGGAAGCAGTGGTTGGCTTACCTAGGACGTAGTAGAAGAAGACGGAGAGGCAGGTGACCTCTTCTCCTCTCATTCACACAACAGCACCTGCACATGTCCGCATCCAGGCATCAGATCCAAAAAATAACCTTTATCTCTCACCAGATCCACCTACTTATCCAACAAGACCAATCTAAAGGGGCACACCAAAGCACAAAAGCATCTCCAGCGGTGCTCCTAACTATCATATGACTACTCATCCAACAACATCAATCAAAAGGGGCACACCAAAGCACCTCTAGGGTACTCAAAATTAGCATGTGACCTCAAGACTAAACCTCTCCTTGACAACAAAGGCATACTTCAGGAAAAAAAATGTTTCTAGATCTAATGCTCCCCTGGACAGCAAACTAACAAAATAAGATAGCTCCAAGAGCCGTGATAACCCACAAGTATAGGGGGTCGCAACAGTTTTTGAGGGTAGAGTATTCAACCCAAATTTATTGATTTGACACAAGGGGAGCAAAAGAATATTCTCAAGTATTGGCAGTTGAGTTGTCAATTCAACCACAACTGGATAACTTAGTATCTGCAGCAAAGTATTTAGTAGCAAAGTAATATGGAAGTAATGGCAACTGTAGCAAAAGTAATATGTTTGGGTTTTGTAGTGATTGCAACCGTAGCAACGGAAAAGTAAATAAGCGAAGAACAATATGTGAAAAGCTCGTAGGCATTGGATCGGTGATGGAGAATTATGCCGGATGCGGTTCATCATGTAACAATCATAACATAGGGTGACACAGAACTAGCTTCAATTCATCAATGTAATGTAGGCATGTATTCCGAATATAGTCATACATGCTTATGGAAAAGAACTTGCATGACATCTTTCGTCCTACCCTCCCGTGGCAGCGGGGTCCTAATGGAAACTAAGGGATATTAAGGCCTCCTTTTAATAGAGTACCAGACCAAAGCATTAACACATACTGAATACATGAACTCCTCAAACTACGGTCATCACCGGGAGTGGTCCCGATTATTGTCACTTCATGGTTGCCAGATGATAACACATAGTAGGTGACTATAGACTCGCAAGATAGGATCAAGAACTCACATATATTCATGAGAACATAATAGGTTCAAATCTGAAATCATGGCACTCGGGCCATAGTGACAAGCATTAAGCATAGCAAAGTCATAGCAACATCAATCTCAGAACATAGTGGATACTAGGGATCAAACCCTAACAAAACTAACTTGATTACATGATAAATCTCATCCAACCCATCACCATCCAGCAAGCCTACAATGGAATTACTCACGCACGACGGTGAGCATCATGAAATTGGTGACGGAGAATGGTTGATGATGATGATGGCGACGGATTCTCCTCTCCAGAGCCCCGAACGGACTCCAGATCAGCCCTCCGAAGAGAGATTAGGGCTTGGCGGCGGCTCTGCATCGTAAAACGCGATGAATCCTTCTCTCTGATTTTTTTCCTCCCCGAACACGAATATATGGAGTTGGAGTTCAGGTTGGTGGATCTCCAGGGGGCCCACGAGGCAGGGGGCGCGCCCAGGGGGGCAGGCGTGCACCCCACCCTCATGGAAAGGGTGTGGGCCCCCTGGCCTTGATTCTTTCGCCAGTATTTTTATATTTTCCAAAAATAATCTCCATGAAGTTTCAGGCCATTCCAAGAACTTTTGTTTCTACACAAAAATAACAACATGGATTCTGCTGAAAACAGCGTCAGTCCGGGTTAGTTCCATTCAAATCATGCAAGTTAGAGTCCAAAACAAGGGCAAAAGTGTTTGGAAAAGTAGATACGACGGAGACGTATCAACTCCCCAAGGTTAAACCTTTGCTTGTCCTCAAGCAATTCAGTTGATAAACTGAAAGTGATAAAGAAAAACTTTTACAAACTCTGTTTGCTCTTGTTGTTGTAAATATGTAAAGCCCACATTAAGGTTTTCAACAAAGATTATGACTAACCATATTCACAATAACATTTAGGTCTCATGTTTACTCATGTCCATGGCATAATCAACTAGCGAGCAATAATAATAAATCTCGGATGACAACACTTTCTCAAAACAATCATGTTATGATATAACAAGATGGTATCTCGCTAGCCCTTTCTAAGACCACAAAACATAAATGCAGAGCACCTTTAAAGGTCAAGGACTGACTAAACATTGTAATTCATGGTAAAAGAGATCCAGTCATACTCATACCCAATATAAATTAACAGTAATGCATGCAAATGACAGCGGTTCTCTCCAGCTGGTGCTTTTTAATAAGAGGGTGATGACTCAACATAAAAGTAAATAGAGAGGCCCTTCGCAGAGGGAAGCAGGGATTTGTACAGGTGCCAGAGCTCGATTTTAATGCAGAGATAAATAATATTTTGAGCGACATACTTTCATTCTCAACATAACAACCAAGAGATGGCGATATCTTCCATGCTACATACATTATAGGCGGTTCCCAAACAGAATGGTAAAGTTTATACCCCCCTCCAGCAACAAGCATCAGTCCATGGCTGGCTCGAAACAACGAGTGCCTCCGACTAACAACAGTCCCGGGGGAGTTTTGTTTGCAATTATTTCGATTTGATTTGCATAAACCATGGGACTGGGCATCCCGGTGACCAGCCATTTTCTCGTGAGTGAGGAGCGGAGTCCACTCCTCTTGAGAATAACCCGCCTAGCATGGAAGATATGCAGTCCTAGTTGATACATGAGCTATTCGAGCATACAAAATAGAATTTCATTTAAAGGTTTAGAGTTTGGCACATAAAAATTTACTTGGAACGGCAGGTAGATACCGCATATAGGAAGGTATAGTGGACTCATATGGAATAACTTTGGGGTTTAAGGGATTGGATGCACAAGTAGTATTCCTGCTTATTACAAGTGAAGGCTAGCAAAAGACTGGGAAGCGACCAACTAGAAAGCGACAACAGTCATGAAAATGCATTAAAATTAATAAACATTGAGTGCAAGCATGAGTAGGATATAATCCACCATGAACATAAATATCATGAAGGCTATGTTGATTTTGTTTCAACTACATTTGTGAACATGTGCCAAGTCAAGTCACTCAAATCATTCAAAGGAGGATACCACCCTATCATACCACATCACAACCATTTTAATAGCATGTTGGCACGCAAGGTAATCCATTATAAACTCCTAGCTAATTGAGCATGGCATAAGCAACTATAATCTCTAATTGTCATTGCAAACATGTTTATTCATAATAGGCTGAATCAGGAACGATGAACTAATCATATTTACAAAAACAAGAGAGGCCGAGTTCATACCAGCTTCTCTCTTCTCAATCAATCCATCATATATCGTCATAATTGCCTTTCACTTGCACGATCGAACGGTGTGAATAATAATAATAGTGCACGTGCATTGGACTAAGCTGGAATCTGCGAGCATTCAATAAACAGGAGGAGACAAGGCAATATGGGCTCTTGGTTAAATCAACAATAATGCATATAAGAGCCACTTCAACATTTTCATCATGGTCTTCTCCTATCGACCCCCAAAGGAAAGAAAAGAAATAAAACTATTTACACGGGAAAGCTCCCAACAAGCAAAAGAAGAACAGGAAATATTTTTGGGTTTTCTTTTAATTACTACTACTATGGCATGAAAATAAACTAGCTAAAAGCTACAACTAATTTTTTATTGTTTTTCTTAAGGTTTATCAAACACACAAGAAGAAAGCATAAAATGGAAAATAAACTAGCATGGATATTACAGCGAAAAAGTATGAGAACCGACATCTAGCAATGAGTGTGTGAATGTAATTGTAATGTCGGTGATAAATACGTACTCCCCCAAGCTTAGGCTTTTGGCCTAAGTTGGTCTATTGCCACGGCTGGCCTGGCAGATATCCAAAGTTATAGTTGGGGTCATACTGTGATGCAACATCGGATTGCCACTGGTTGGCAATCGCCTCCCGATCCCACTGATAATTAGACTGTCGTGGAGGATCAAATTGTGGTTCCGGCTCTGGCTCTGGCTCTGTAGGGTTCCGGTAAGCCTGGATAGTCGCTAGCGGAACGAGATACTGACCTGCAGATAAATCAAACAAGGAAGGAGGACGCAAGGTAATAGTCTCAGGGTGACTTTTATCAAATAACAATTTGTATTTAAGAGCCCTTTCCCTATTCTTAACAATAAAATCATGCGCTACCATACTCTTGTAATCTAGATAAACAGAAGGCAGAAGTTTTTCTTCTTTCTCATAGTGCCTAATAGGTATGTTATAGTATGCAGCGAGGCGCAAGGCGAAGATGCCTCCCAAAATGGGGCCCTTAGTACGATTAAGATTTAACCGCTTTGCAACAATAGCGCCCATACTAAATGTGTCATCACGAAACAAGGCATGGCACAAAATAATAATATCAGGGACACTCAGGTTTCCACAGTTACTGCGACCAATTAAGCACCTACTAGAAAATATAGCAAAGTAACATAGAACAGGAAATTGTATGCTAGTTATTCGTGCGTCGGAAACCTTCCTTGTTTCGCCTACAACAATTGTATAAATAAACCCCTCCACATCATTACGATGTGGTTCCTCTATGAAACCCGGAAAAGGTAACTTGCAAACCTCATAGAACTCACGAAGGGTCATCTCCTTATAGTCATCATATAAATAAAAATCCACCGTAGGTGGTGACCTCCTAGAATGGAAATGAAAATTTTGCACAAAGGTATTAGTGAGTAAGAGATACTGTTCGCATTGGTCGCGGAGGAAGTCGGTGAGGCCTGCATTCTCAGCCAACTCATAAAAATCATCATAAATCCCGACTGCTCTCAAGAAATCATCGCAAGGCCATTCACACGGCCAAACCTCCGTGGTACGAGGCAGATTATATTTCAGCCTCTCTTCTTATTCACTTTTCTTATCCTTTGAGCTTCGGCTCGAAGAGCCCCTCAAAAATCTCTTCATTATTTTCTGAAATTTTTAGTAACTTCAAATAAAAGTGAACCAAGCTCAGCAAAATGGATAGCAACTACTCCTACAAGTGCCTAGAGCCTATACATGCATTAGGACTACTTGGAACCGTATAAATTTGAAATGCAAGCTCAAGAAAATGATCATCTAGGCAGCACAAATTTGCAATGAATAAAGCACTAGAGCAAAAACTAATTGGACCATTGGAGGAGTCACATACCAAGGAACAATCCCCCAAAGCAGTTTTGTGAGAGGTGCTTTGAGCAAGGAGATCGAAAATCGTAGCAAAATGAGCTAGAACTCGTGCTTGAGCTGGTTGGTGATTTTTTTGGGAGGAAGAAGTAGTGTGTGGGTGCAGGAATAAGCGAAGGGGAGCCACCGTGGGCCCATGAGGCAGGGGGCGTGCCCAGGGGGGTGGGCACTCCCTGGACCATCGTGGCCAGGTGCCAGCTCCCCCTGCTGTGTTCTCAGTGCCAGATATTCTCAAATATTCCAGAAAAAACATATTAAATTGGCAGGGAATTTGGAGAACTTTTATTTTCGGGGTATTTTTTTATTGCACGGATAATTCAGAAAACAAATAGAAAATACTAATTTTACTTTATTTCAACTAAATAACAGAAAGTAAAAGGAGGGTACAGAAGGTTGTGCTTTCTAACTTCATCCATCTCATGCTCATCAAAAGGAATCCACTAACAAGGTTGATTAGGTCTTGTTAACAAACTCATTTTGAATAACATGAAACTGGTGAAATTTCGAATAACACTATGTTACCTCAACGGGGATATGCACATCCCAACAATAAGGATATCCTATCTCCTTTTGACAGTAGGAAGGGGAAATTCATAACCTCCAAAAATAATCGATGGAATTTTTCCAATAGAATTGATAGTGTGGACTTGAGGTTGTTTCCTCGAAAAGTGTATCATATGCTCATTACCATTAACATGAAAAGTGACATTGCCTTTGTTGCAATCAATAACAGCCCCTGCAGTATTCAAAAAGGGTCTTCCAAGAATAATAGACATACTATTGTCCTCCTGAATATCAAGAATAACAAAGTCCGTTAAAATGGTAATGTTTGCAACCAAAACAGGCACATCCTCACAAATACCGACAGGTATAGCAGTTGATTTATCGACCATTTGCAAAGATATTTCAGTAGGTGTCAACTTATTCAAATCAAGTCTACGATATAAAGAGAGAGGCATAAAACTAACACCGGCTCCAAGATCATATAAAGCTGTTTTAACATAATTTCTTTTAATGGAGCATGGTATAGTGGGTACTCCTGGATCGCCAAGTTTTTTTGGTATTCCACCCTTAAAAGTGTAATTAGCAAGCATGGTGGAAATTTTAGCTTCCGGTATCTTTCTTTCATTTGTAACAATTTCTTTCATATACTTAGCATAAGGATTCATTTTGAGCATATCAGTTAATCGCATACGCAAAAAGATATGTCTAATCATTTCAGCAAAGCGCTCAAAATCCTCATCATCCTTTTTCTTGGATGGTTTGGGAGGAAATGGCATGGGTTTATGAACCCATGGTTCTCTTTCTTTACCGTGCTTCCTAGCAACAAACTCTCTCTTATCATAACGTTGATTCTTTGATTGTGGGTTATCAAGATCAACAACAGGTTCAATTTCTACATCATTGTTATTACTAGGTTGAGCATCAACATGAACATCATCATTAACATTATCACTAGGTTCATGTTCATTACCAGATTGTGTTTCAGCATCAGAAATAGAAATATCATTTGGATTCTCAAGTGGTTCAGCTATAGGTTCACTAGAAGTATGCAAAGTCCTATCATTTTTCTTTTTCTTCTTTTTAGAAGGACTAGGTGCATCTATATTATTTCTCCGAGAATCTTTCTCAATTCTCTTAGGATGGCCTTCAGGATACAAAGGTTACTGAGTCATTTTACCAGTTCTAGTAGCCACTCTAACAGCATAGTCATTATTCTTACTATTCAATTCATTGAGCAAATCATTTTGATCTTAAAGTACTTGTTCTACTTGAGTGGTAACCATAGAAGCATGTTTACAATGAGTTTTAGTTCACCTTTAACATTAGCCATGTAATCACTCAAGTGTTCGATCATGTAAGCATTTCGTTTCAGTTGTCTACCAACATAAGCATTAAAGTTTTCTTGTTTGACAACAAAATTATCAAATTCATCTAGGCATTGGCTAGCAGACTTATAACGAGGAATATCACCTTCATCAAATCTATAGAGAGAATTTACCTTTACTACCTGTGTCGGATTATCAAGACCATGTGTTTCTTCAATAGGTAATGAATTAAGACCATGTATTTCTTAAACAGGCGGTAAATTAAGACCATGTATTTCTTCAGTAGGAGGTAAATTCTTAACATCTTCATCTTTAATACCCTTTTCTTTCATAGATTTCTTTGCCTCTTGCATATCTTTAGGACTAAGAAATAGAAACCCCTTTTCTTCAGAGTTGGCTTAGGAGTTGGTTCAGGAAGTGTCCAATAATTTTCATTGGTCAACATATTATTCAATAGAATTTCATCTTCATCTGGTGTTCTTTCCCTGAAAACAGAACCAGCACAACTGGCCAGGTTGGTCTCTGGAAGTATCGGTTAGTCCATTATAAAAGATATCAAGTATTTCATTTTTCTTGACAGGATGATCATGCAAAGCATTAAGTAATTGGAGAAGCCTCCCCCAAACTTGTGGGAGACTCTCTTCTTAAATTTGCACAAAATTATATATTTCCCTTAAAGCAGCTTGTTTCTTATGAGCAGGGAAATATTTAGCAGAGAAGTAATAAATCATATACTGGGGACTACGCACACAACCAGGATCAAGAGAATTTAACCATATCTTAGCATCACCCTTTAATGAGAACAAAAATCTCTTAAGGATATAATAGTAGCGAGATTTATGATCATTAGTGAACAGGGTGGCTATATCATTTAATTTAGTAAGATGTGCCACAACAATTTCAGATTCATAGCCATAGAAAGTATCAGATTCAACCAAAGTAATTATATCAGGATCAATAGAGAATTCATAATCCTTATCAGTAACAAAGATAGGTGAAGTAGCATAAGCGGGATCATATTTCATTCTAACATTCGGAGTTTTTTGTTTAAGCTTAGCTAATAATTTCTTAAGATCACTTCTATCATTGCAAGCAAGAAAGTCTCTAGCAGTTTCTTCATCCATAACATAGCCCTCAGGCACAACAGGCAATTCATATTTAGGGGGAGAGTATTCATCATCACTCTCATCAATATTATCAGTTTCTATAATTTCATTCTCTCTAGCCCTAGCAAGATTTTCATCAAGAAATTCACCAAGTGGCACAGTAGTATCAAGCATAGAAGTAGTTTCATCATAAGTATCATGCATAGCAGAAGTGGCATCATCAATAACATGCGACATATCAGAATTAATAGCAGAAGCAGGTTTAAGTGTCGCAAACTTACTCAAAACAGAAGGTGGATCAAGTGCAGAGCTAGATGGCAATTCCTTACCTCCCCTCGTAGTTGAGGGATAAATTTTTGTTTTCTCGTCTTTCAAGTTCTTCATAGTGACCGGCAGATATAAATCCCAAGTGACTCAAAGAATAGAGCTATGCTCCCCGGCAACGGCGCCAGAAAATAGTCTTAATAACCCACAAGTATAGGGGATCGCAACAGCTTTCGAGGGTAGAGTATTCAATCCAAATTTATTGATTCGACACAAGGGGAGCCAAAGAATATTCTCAAGTATTGGCAGTTGAGTTGTCAATTCAACCACACCAGGATAACTTTGTATCTGCAGCAAAGTATTTAGTAGCAAAGTAATATGGAAGTAATGGTAATAGTAGCAAAAGTAATATTTTTGGGTTTTGTAGTGATTGCAACAGTAGCAACGGAAAAGTAAATAAGCGAAGAACAATATGTGAAAAGCTCGTAGGCATTGGATCGGTGGTGGAGAATTATGCCGGATGCGGTTCATCATGTAACAATCATAACATAGGGTGACACAGAACTAGCTTCAATTCATCAATGTAATGTAGGCATGTATTCCGAATATAGTCATACATGCTTATGGAAAAGAACTTGCATGACATCTTTCGTCCTACCCTCCCGTGGCAGCGGGGTCCTAATGGAAACTAAGGGATATTAAGGCCTCCTTTTAATAGAGTACCAGACCAAAGCATTAACACATACTGAATACATGAACTCCTCAAACTACGGTCATCACCGGGAGTGGTCCCGATTATTGTCACTTCGGGGTTGACGGATCATAACACATAGTAGGTGACTATACACTTGCAAGATAGGATCAAGCACGCACATATATTCATGAAAACATAATAGGTTCAGATCTGAAATCATGGCACTCGGGCCATAATGACAAGCATTAATCATACAAAGTCATAGCAACATCAATCTCAAAACATAGTGGATACTAGGGATCAAACCCTAACAAAACTAACTCGATTACATGACAAATCTCATCCAACCCATCACCGTCCAACAAGCCTATGATGGAATTACTCACGCACGGAGGTGAGCATCATGAAACTGGTGATGGAGGATGGTTGATGATGACGATGGCGACGGATCCCCCTCTCTAGAGCACCGAACAGACTCTAGATTAGCCCTCCCGAGAGAGTTTAGGGCTTAGGGGCGGCTCCGTATCGTAAAATGCGATGAATCTTTCTCTTTGATTTTTTGCTCCCCAAACACGAATATATGGAGTTGGAGTTGAGGTTGGTGGAGCTCCAGGGGCCCACGAGGCAGGGGGTGTGCCCAGGGGGGCAGGCGCGCCCCCCACCCTCGTAGAAAGGGTGTGGGCCCCCTGGCCTTGATTCTTTCGTCGGTATTTTTTATATTTTCCAAAAATAATCTTCGTGAGGTTTCAGGTTATTCCGAGAACTTTTGTTTCTGCACAAAAATAACACCATGGCAATTCTGCTGAAAACAATGTCAGTCCGGGTTAGTTCCATTCAAATTATGCAAGTTAGAGTCCAAAACATGGGCAAAAGTGTTTGGAAAGTAGATACGACGGAGACGTATCAAGCCCCTTCCTTGGAACCTAGCTAGAGAAGTAAATGAATAAGAAACCACATCTCCTTTACAAAAAATAGCCTTCCTGCATGCAAAAAGGAACAAAACCACCAGGGTTCCTACCAATGTCCAGCCAAGAATAAAAGCATGTGTCCACACCCCACTAAAAACTAGCACAAATTCTTTTGGCCCTTACCATAATCAAGACAAAAAAGAAAAGAGCACAACACCCTAAAGTGACACGGTAGTGGGCTCCTGAGAATTCATAATATATGGAAAAAAAATGCAAGAAGAGATATGAGAATAATGCCTAGGCAATGGGGGTCTAATAATAGTAATATCAAGTAGTGTAAGGAGTAGCAGAAACACACCTTGCTTCTCCGGGATGCCATGACCACAGGAGCAGCAGCCTAAAAAGTTTGGGGACACCATGATGTTGTCCAGCTCCACG
Organism: Aegilops umbellulata; assembly: GCA_032464435.1. NCBI lineage: Eukaryota > Viridiplantae > Streptophyta > Magnoliopsida > Poales > Poaceae > Aegilops > Aegilops umbellulata. Next base: position 495,613,688 of record CP136056.1, read on the forward strand.
ACGACGGCAACCTACAAGCCAAGACGATGGGAGGAGGAGTGGTCAGAGAGAGAGAGAGAGAGAGAGAGAGAGAGAGAGAGAGAGAGAGAGATGAGGATGTACGAGGGAGAGGATTAAATCACCGGACATAGCCACCGGTGTTGGAGCCAACAACCGAAACCCTAACCCTGGTAGCAACCGACTCCTCGGCGCACGTAGTCGTCGCGTCGAGCCGCTCCAGAACAGCCTTGGCAGCGCCGTACACCGCTCCCCGTAGCCACCGCTGTCGTGCTCCTCGTCCTCCCTCTGCTCGTCGGTATCGCCCAAGGACTGTTCCTGCGCCACCTTGGCCTGCTGATGCTGCTCCCCGCCATCGTGATCCTCATCCTCCCTCCTTTGCTGCTCGTCGTCATTGGGCGGGCTCTGTTGTGGCGGATCTGGCCGCCGACGGCGTGGTTCGAGGCGGTGGGTGACGGCGGCGTCGATGTGGGTGGGATGAGAGGATCCACGCGGGAGGGGAGAGGAGGCGTCGGCGAGGCGGGAGCAGCTGGGCGCGGGGGAGGCGCGGGGCGGAGACGCGAGTGCGGGAGGAGGCGGCTAGGTTTTCACTCACCACGGTATTGCTTCACTTTTATACCCATATGTGAAATGACTAAAATACCCTAGTGGGGGCAAGGATGTTACATTCCGATGCAATTGGAATTTTATCCGATGGCCAAAGTTGATCAGGTAAATATCCAACGACCCACAACGATTTGGATCAAGATCTGACGATCTGTGTCGCGAGTAGATTTCGATCCGATGGCCCAGAGTCCCTAAACTCTAAGGAGCGGTCGTGAGAGCCTGAGTTCTTGTTTCTGGATGTGGATGGGACATTGAAAGGTCAAGGTTTACCAGCTAGATGGGATGAATAGGAGATTCTAAGATTTATTCCCAACAGGTAAATGAGGATGCGGGTATGAAGAACTAGAACTACATCTATGCGGCAACCAGATCATAAACCAGCATATATCAAGAACAAGTATGAATAAGTTCTTGGCCACTACTATACGTCTTCGTTTGGAAGGTTGAGCACGATGCTCCAAAGTCACTTAGACTTGAACTTCTTATCCTTGAGGCAAGTTCACACAGAAATCACCCAATCACTCGAGGTGGATCTTGAGGTGATCCTTGGATCCTTACAAACTTGATCGAAGTAGATCCACAAGATGTATGTTCTAGAATAACCCCTACCCGTCTAGGAAATGGAAAATCTCCAAGATTAACAGGTAAGATCTCTTGGCTCGAAGATGTTCTTCCATGATGCTCAAGCACAACTCAACTACTCTCTCGAAGATTACCACTTTTAATATGTGTCTCCATAAGATAGAGGAGTGGGAACACAAAGTATGAGAGTGAAATAAATGAGTTGGAGTGTCCAACCAACCAGCAAGGCAGGGTACTATTTATATGTATGCTCTGAAAACTAGTTGTTATTTTTCTCGAATCCCAACTCAGCAGCACCGAGACACTATCCAGCAACTCTAAGTCAGTCAGCTAGCAGGCAACACTACAACACTAGGTGCACAGTAGAACATGGGTTTACAACATAAGAAATTCCCAGTGGTTCTAGTCGAACATAACTCGCGAAGAACCAGAAACACCTGTGACCCCAATGATTAAGTTCCCTAATTCACGTTGTTGAAGTAAGGGCAGTGACACATATTTCATAACCGAAGACTCCGAACTTGATAACTATATCTTGAGCACTCAGCCATGTCGGATACTAATTAATACACATTCAAGAGATGTCACCCTCGATGACACAGATCTCAAAACCGATGTAACCGAACGTAGCTAATGCATCTCAAAGACATTTCAAAGGATAAATTGTGTATTTGGTCGGGTTCTATCTGAGCATCAGCAAGTTTTGTTGTCTAACCACGATATCCAACTTATCTTAACAGTACATTTTGCCCTATACTCAAAGTGACTCACTAAGGCACTATGAACTATAAAGTCCACCAAGTCTTCAGGCAACAAGCATGTCTTCAACATTTTTAGGGGTTAAAATCCATTGGTTAGACCAATATCTTATTGGGCCACATGTACGCATACTCATCAAGCACAATAGTCCCTTAAATGTTTGTAATTAATCATCAAAAACCACTAGGGGCACTAAATGTAGTTTCAGCTTTTAGATTGACTATAGATGATGTGGCGCCCAGAGAGGGCTAGTACATGATCTCTTCTTAGCATTTCTCTCATAGTACAATGAGATATACATATATATATATATATATATATATTATTTTCACTTGTTATATGTCATTTGCCAAAATACCATTGGAAATAAATGTGTTCTACTAAATCTCCATGATTTAACTTTTTCTCCCTGGAGAGACATGCAGCTTAATATTTGAGCCCGACAACACTAACCTCATTAATTTCCATATATCACAATTCATCTATATTGGTATCAAGCATATTTTACCATTCATAGTTCAGGTATGACACTTATTAAGTTCTCCGTTTGGGTCAAAACTTGTTCTGAGTATTTGTGATGGGTCCTCATATATATACTAGTAAGTGTTGTGCTCCAAGTGACCAAAGGGCTCTGCTCTTGCGGAACTCGTGTAATTTTGGCATAATATGTTAATGCTAGACGAACCCCCCCTAAGAGGGTATGATTGTGAACTTCACCGTTTGATTCCCGGGTTGGGATGCTTGTTGGTCATGTCTAATAAATTCCTTGTTCACTTGCGTTATTTTTTACGTTGTTACTATATTAGTTTTTGTTGAATACAATTCCATTAATTGGTAACCTATTTATTATCCTTTGAATCTAGATGTTATGTATTACTATCCCTCCATCAAATCTATTCATTGTTGTCTACTCATTGAACCCAGTTCCGCCATTGTTGTATCATCCTACTTTCTCCTTTTCATTGGATTGATTATGTTACTTGTTCGCTTCCCGGCACTAATGATGCACGTAGCCGTAGAAGGTAATAAGGTAAAAAATGATCAGACCAAAGCATTATGCTCTATGGATAACCATTATGACTTAAGCGAATAACTGGTCCCGATAGAATGCAGCCTTCCATTCCTGGTGTGCACTATATAGTCCCATTATTGTCACTCATGGAATTATGAATAGCACAGAGGGGTCCAAAGCTTTGCACAAACTCACTTATCTATTTTGTCTGTGTTCTCTAGTGCTAGCCAATGGATTATACATCTTTAGTCTCTAAAATAAACAACACAAATAGAACAGAAACTAGAGATAAACATCCACAATGTACCTTTATGAACAATAGCACAATGTATATGGTCTTGGTATTCTCTAAAAAAAGTCCCAGCCTTTTTCATACCGGCGGAAAACATTCAATAGATAGGGCATGACTAGTATGCAATCTGTGCTTGAGATGTGATCATAAGATCTTGCATTATGGGTCATTAGATGTGAAACCTGATACGTCTCCAACGTATCTACTTTTCCTAACGCTTTCCCTCTTGTTTTGGACTCTAATTTGCATGATTTGAATGAAACTAACCCCGGACTGACGCTGTTTTCAGCATAACTACCATGGTGTTGTTTTTGTGCAGAAATAAAAGTTCTAAGAATGGAACGAAATTTTCCGAGGAATTTTTATATAATAAATAAGAATTTCTGGAGCCAAGACCTACCGGAGAGGGGCACCTTGGGTGGGCACAACCCACCAGGGCACGCCCCCATCTCCTTGTGCGCCCAGGTGGGTTGTCCCCACCTGGTGTCCCCGTAGACCCTGAAACCGACGCTATAAAATCCTATTTTTCCAGAAAAAAATCAGGGAGAAAGAATTATCGCGATCCACGAGATGGAGCCGTCGTCACCTTCTGTTCTTCATCGGGAGGCCAGATCTGGAGTCCGCTTGGGGCTCCGGAGAGGGGGATTTTCATTCTTCATCATCACCAACCCTTCTCCATCGCCAATTCCATGATGCTCCCCACCGGGTGTGAGTAATGCCTTCGTAAGCTCGCTGGTCGATGAGGAGTTGGATGAGGTTCATCATCTAATTGAGTTAGTTTTCTTAGGGCTTGATCCCTGGTATCCACTATGTTCTAAGATTGATGTTGCTATGACTTTGCCATGCTTAATGCTTGTCACTTTGGGCGTGTGCGCCATGATTTTAGATATGAACCGTTTATGTTGTCATCATTATATCCATGTTCTAGATCCGATCTTGCAAGTTATAGTCACCTACTACGTGTTATGATCCGGTAACCCCGGAGTGACAGAAACCGAGACTTCTCCTGGTGATGACCGTAGTTTGAGGAGTTCATGTATTCACTATGTGTTAATGCTCTGCTCCGGTTCGCTATTAAAAGGAGGCCTTAATATCCCTTAGTTTCCAATAGGACCCCGCTGCCATGGGAGGGTAGGACAAAAGATGTCGTGCAAGTTCTTTCCATAAGCACGTATGACTATTTACGGAATACATGCCTACATTATATCGATGAACTGGAGCTAGTGTCGTATCGCCCTAGGTTATTTTCATGGTGGGCGCATGGCAGATGCCAAGGGACGGCTAAAGAGAGGAGGAGGCTCGAGGGCACTGGTGGGCTCCAGGGGCAAGGTCAGCATGAGCGAGAATTGGACGCAAGACATACCCAGGTTCGGGGCTCTCCGGAGAGATAACACCCCTAGTCCTGCCGTGTGTGGTTTATATGTAACAGTACAGAGTTGCTCCTAGAGCTGTATAGAGGAAGAAGGAAGGCATGCCAAGGCTTAGGTTGCTCCCTCTCCTTGGGTGTGTGAGTGTTCTACTGATCGGTCCGTCGGTGTTCGCCCGTATGCATGAGGGTTCTGGGGATTTTATAGGGCACCCCCAGGGATACAATGGTAATGTTACAAGGCCGTGGGGCCGGGTTGTCATCGCTCGGGAAGCCAGTGCTGGGATCCGCCGGGTGTCAGGGCTCGCCGGGTTCTCCGGGTGTGGGCCCCATGTGCCTAGGGGCACTGTTTGCCATCTTGTCGATCGTTAGGGAGTGGCCGGGTTGAGTCTGCTGACAGTGGCGCTCCGTCAGGTCCCCGCTTGCTGGCGTCAGCAGTGACGACGGGTGCACTGTAGCCACGTCGGCCCTAGTCAGCGGGTAGGTGGGGCACTTTTGCCATGCCCCGGCTGACTAGAGGCATGAGAGGGACACTGTTGCCTTGCTCATCTCTGAATGAAGACTCGTCCCATCGTACGTCTGGGATGGGACGGGAGCTGACCCGAGGCCGGATTGAGCAACACGCCAACGGGGGAGCTGGCTTGTTGGAGAAGTCTTGGCATGTCGGGTTCGGCCGTCCTGTGCCAGCTGTTGGGGCCGGGCCGAGGAGTTTGGCCGGGTTGAGGGGCTTGGCCGGGTTGAGCAACCCGGCCAAGCGCAAGCCAGCTTGAGGGGCATTGCTGGCCCCGTTGTTTTTGAAAAGGATCCGGGTTTCGTTGCCTGCCTGGGGTTCATCCCCCCGGCAGTAGTCCCCAAAGCTGTGAAGGTCCGCCGTCGTCGGGTGGGAGGGCCTTCGCAGTCCCCCCCCCTGAGGACACGAGTTTTGCGACCGCCGAGTCCGGCAACACCCACTGTATGCCCGCTTCCGGAAGCCGGATCGCGGCATCCTGGCAGGGGTGGGAAACGAAAGAGTCCGTCAAATCTTGAGGGAATCTTTTGGGCTTCGCGCGAGCGCCACGTTGTGCCTGAAGCCGGAGAGGCCTGACAGGCCACGCGGGCGACAAGACAGGGCGACGTGCTGGGGCCCACCGCCGCGCGCCCTCGGCCCACACGCGCGGATTTATTGCGGTGTCCGCAAGTCTGTCGCCATTCTCAAGGCAGTTATTGTGTGCGTACATGCGCACTTATTGCGGGGAAGTGGGAGGGGCGAGCGCAAACGATCCCACTTCCCCACGTTCGAACCATGCGTTAAAAATTGAGGGGAGGGAAGCGTCGGAAATCATTCTCGCTCGCACTCCCCTGCCTCTTCATCCTCTCTTTGCTCTTTGCGACTGCTGCCCGCCGCAACGCCCGCCGCTTCGAGCAGAGCTCCATCGCCATTCTTCTACATCTCTTCTCCTGCTTCGTTTTGCCGATGGCACGAGATGTGCTTCCTTCAGGCTCGTGGATGGGCTAGACCGTCACCACTGATGACACCACATATCTCCGCACCACCAGGCGCATGCCGGGGAGACGAAGGTCGTCATGCGCCTGCCGCAGGGCGAGCTGGAGCTGCGGCCCAAGGGCATAGAGTGCGTGGTGTTCTACCTGCACTTCAAGCGCGGGTTTGGCCTTCCTGCGAGCAGCTTCTTCCGAAACTTCGTGGACTCACTACAAAAAAATACACTTTCGTGATGATACTTGTTTGTCACAGTAGGTCGCGTTTTCTGTCATGCATGTTCATCCATGACGATTTTATGACAGAATCAAGATAGTCATGCATGTGCTGTCGTAGAAGTGTTCCATGACATTACCAAAATTATCATCACGGAAGTGTCCACTTCCATGACGATAAATCGCGCGTCACAGAAGTGCTTTCGTCAAGGGTGACCGACACGTGGCATCCACCGTAACGGAACGCCGTTAAGCTATCGGGTCGGGTTTTGGATCCGATAACCCATTAACAGCCCCAACTAATGGGGATTTTCCACGTGTAAAATCATCATTGGCTGGAGGAAACATGTCTCGGCTCATCGCTGGGACAGATGTCATCCACTCATTGGACAGAAGGCGCCTATGATATGTCGACACGAGGCATGGACCAACAGAGGCCCATTCCTGTGAAAAGGCCGACCCGTTTGACTTGGTCAAAAGGTGGCGGGCCGGCCCATGGAAAGCCTGTTCACGGCCTGTTCGCATATAGCCCTTTTACAGCCCGCTAACCCAAGGCCCCTTACGCCGTATTCGAATTAGGCCCAGTAGCGTCATCTGGGCCATCCAACATGATTCCAGCCCGTTTTCACTTCTGGCCATGTATGGCCCATGACGACTTTCGGCCCATATGAGGCCCTATGTAACTCTCGGCCTATTAACGGCGCATGGTGAAACTGGCCCGTAATGAACAATGTATCACTTTACACCCATTAACGGCCCGTGGTGAAACTGGCCTGTAAAGAACAGTGTATCACTTTATACCCATTAACGGCCCGTTATTCCGTTGGGCCATTTCCAGCCCATGTTATCTTTCGGCCTTCTCAGAGCCCATTTATTCTTGGGCTATTTTCCAGCATTCGTTTACTTATGGCCCGTTTACTGTCATTTTCTGCTTGTGGGCCAAATTCATCCCGTGGTTACAGTCGGCCCCGTTTGTGGTCCGTTAATATGTTGGGCCGTTTTCATAGCGTCATCAAATATGGCCTATTAACGATGGCTCGTTATGGTCGGCCCATGAACGGACGATTCCAACTCTAGCCCGTTTACGGCCAGAATGCGGTCTATTTGGCCCATGTTTGGCCAATCGATCATACGGCCCGTATAAGGCCCATTGATGATATGGCCCGTAGAAGGCCCATTGTTTCTACGGCCCATAGAAGGCCCACTGTTTCTACGGCCCATAGAAGGCCCACTGTTTATACGACCCGTAGAAGGCCCATTGTTTATACGGCCCGTAGGAGCCAAGTGTCACTACAGTAAATATTAGCCCATGGTTATTGTGGCCTAGTTTTAAAAAATAGGTTATTGTAGCCACTAGCAAACCGCAGAAAAAGAACTGCACTGACTACAAGCAAACAAATAAACAATACAACAAGGAAATAAATAAGCAAGAAACTTACACTAGGCTATCACGGCTATTACACATATTACATCCACTTGGCATCAAAGTTCGCCACCAATGCAAATATAGCGAACACAGCAGCATATAAACGTCGCGGCAAAACAAGTCCAGAACTGAAACCACTTCAGAAGAGCTCAAGAAACAATATCCTGGGTACCCATAATGCTGGCAAGATGCTTAGCAACCTTATTAACTTTCTCTTGTTTGGCGCTTAAGTCCTCCAGCGCTTGCTGTTGCACCAGAAAGTATGCATCTGAATTCTGCAGGGACTTCCTCAGTCCTTCGGCCTCTGTCGGATTTCGGGTTCCGGCAGACCCTTGAGGTTCGAACACTGGGGTGCGCGCGGAGATTTCGCCTTCTACCTACCTGTACCGCACCGCCTCGCTGAGATCTAAGCTATGAAAAGAACAGCACAAGAGACACAGGGTTTATACTGATTCGGGCCACCGTTGTGGTGTAATACCCTACTCCAGTTTGTGGTGTGGTGGATTGCCTCTTGGGCTGATGATGATGAACAATACAAGGAAGAACAGCCTCGCGAGGGTCTGTTCTTGGCTGGGGCGATGAACTGCTAGGAGGAGTTCAGTCACCCTTCTCTCTCTCCCTCTGATTGCTTGATTGATTCGATTCTCCTTCTCCTCTAGTTCTAATTCTGATTCTCCGTGCCCCTACCCTGGGGGTGGCTAGTCCTATTTATAGGCAAAGGCCCTAGGCCTCTTCCCAAATATTGAGCGGGAAGGGTGCCAACAATTGGCAATTTTGAAGGGGGAACATCGGGTACACTTATCCTGACTAAAGTTGGTCCTCGCCTGCCAAAGGCTCTGGTGGTGACGCTGGCTTGGGCTCCACAATGACTTCTTCCCTGCCGTTGGGCTGGTCTTCGTCTCGTTGCATCGAAAAGGGTGCCTTTGCTTGATGCTCCCGCCTGTGCTTGCTCCCTTTGCACCAAAGAGGAAAGGAGATGCGCAGGCTGGCGCCCGCCTGGCGCCCTTGGTCGTCATGGCTTGCGTCACGGGCACCTCGTGAGGTACCCCGCCTTGATCTCTCCGCCTCCTCGCGAGCCAGCCTGGTGAGGCCGTGCCTGAGGAAGCTCCGTGTCGTCCACCCCGCGAGGCTTGGCCCCTCGCGAGGGTCTTGGGTCTGTGTTGATGAAGATGGGTCGTGCTGGGGCCCCCCCTTTGAGCCACGCCGCAGGCCGCAGGCAGGCAAGTCTGGGGACCCCCGTTCCCAGAACGCCGACAGTAGCCTCCTGGCCCAAGGCGCGCCCAGACTTGGCCGTGCAGTGAGGCAAAAGGGCAAGGGCGAAGCGCCGCGGGCCCTAACAGCCTGCGGCCTTGGGCGCCGCGTGGCGGTTGATTGGACGTGAGCGCCTCAGCAACCGCGCGAGTTGATAAAGGAGCGGCATCTGCCTAGGCTTTGCTTTTTCGCTTTCTCCGGTTGCTGCTCAGATCCCCTTTCTTATGCCTCTCCTTCCTCCAAAACTTCCAGATCTACTTCAACCGCGTGACCTTGGAAGCCATGGCGCCTCGTAAGTCCCTGGCCCGAGCTTGGTACTCATCTGCCCTGGACCCGCCGAACGTGTCGGAGGCGAGCCTCGCCCGGTTGCGTCGGATGGCGGCGGCACAGGGCATCGACGGGGCAAAGGCGTTCAAGGCCGGCTCCGCCACCCCTGAGGGCCAGGGGAGCACCTTCTATCCGTTCTTTGCAGGCGCCATTGCTGCTGGCCTGGTGCCTCCCTTCTCCGAGTTCTTCTTCTCTGTCCTCCGCCATTATAGGCTACAGGCTCTGCATCTCCACCCCAACTCCGTCCTTCTCCTGGCAATATTCGCCTATTACTGCGAGGCTCACGTAGGGGTGCAACCCTCATTGGCTTTGCTGCGCCACTACTTCTACCTCTGGACCTCCCGCGGTCCTGCTTCCGCGTACGCGAGCTTCGTCGCGTACGGTGGCGCCATCGCCATTTCGAGCCCCGGGAAAAGGATTGAGTGATTCAGGAGCAAGTGGGTCTTGGTAGATGCTGGGCGCATCCACCCTCGGCTGATCTTGCCCACGGAGCAACTCGCGAGCTCCAGCGATTGGGGTCGAGCGGAGCTTGCGTACCCCCGCGCGAAGCTGGTGTTGGAGAAGATGGACGCGGATCTGAAGCCGACCAACATGGCGGGTGTCGTGGATTTGTCACGGCAGATGTCCTTAGTGTCAGGACTTAGTCGCGAGGCCAACGCATCTATGTGGTAGCTTGAGAGGGGTTGAGTGGGACGAGAGACGCAGGGCGGATCAACACGTAAGACAAGGATTTAGACAGCTTCGGGCCCCGGGAAACATCATCCCGTAATAACCCTACATGCTGTTTGAGGCTAGGTCTCATTATCATCCCGAGGGAGACGCCGTAAACCGGCTCTTTGTGTCTAGCCCTAGAGATTATTGATTGCTTGTCGCTTCTAACTTCTAACCTGTCCCTCTTTAGGGAGCCCTGCCCCTCCTTATATATGTTGAAGGGGCGGTTTACATGTGGAGTCCTATTGGGATTAGGACTAGTCTATCTCTAATACAAACCGGATACAAGTCCTGGTTTTAACTCCTTGTAAGGCAAATATTCCTTTCCTCTTAAACCGACCCATCATAGTTGAACCGTCCTTCTGGGCCTTGGGCCTTGTCATCCGTCTAATCCACCCGCCGAGTTATCAGTAAGTCATAACGACCAAGCAGGCTGCTTGTAAACCGTCAAGGTCAGGGCGGGTCTTCAGACAAACCGCCAAGTCCGGCCGGGTTAACTTCTGGCCGGTTTACACCGCGGGGTATATTCCCGACATTAGCCCCCAAGTTTAGCTTGGATTTATCCATGGTAAACTTATGCTGCAAATAAACACCAGAACAAATTTGACAGGTTGTGCTCCGGGTTAAGAATTTTTGTAAACCGGCACCTGATCGTCCTTAAGTCCTTGTCATTTCCTCCTTCTAGAAAATCCGGATCAATAACCAGCTTTCATACTTTAAATTGCTGATGTTGGTTTCTCATAGAAAAATATTGTGAAGAATAATCCACTTGAGCCGGCTTCCAAAGTGCCGGTTTAAGAAATATTGGTCTTGAAATATTCATCTGATATTCAGCCGGTTTGAAGATGATCCCGGTCTTGAAAAACTTGCTGGTTTAACATTACCAAATGGCCGGGTTATAAAAACTGATGACCCCGGATTATGATTGTTGCAGACACCGGTTCATGATTGTTGCCAACACCGGTTTATGATTATTGATGACACCGGGTTGCAGCCATAGGGTCATAATGATTGGTGACGCCGGGTCAATCTAGTTTGCTCAACACAGAATTTGAAAATATTTCTTCGATAATAGTATAATACCTTTAGCCCCCAAGTGCCGGGTTGTCATGCTTGCAGCAACCTGGGACTTGTAATTGACTGATGCCCATAAAACTTCAACCAATGTAGCCCCCAAGGGCCGGGTCATTATGTAATAATCAGCAGGGACTTTGTAAATATAATCTTGTAAACTTTGAACAGCAACGTGTAGCCCCCAAGGGCCGGCTCAGTAAGATAATATTGAGCTGGGACTTTGATATACACTTGAATAGTTGACAGGAGCAATTGGTAGCCCCCAAGGGCCTGCTCATTACGATGTGATGAGTTGGGTCTTCAATAAGATGAGCAAAAATGACCTTGCATTAGCCCCCAAGTGTCATGGTGCATGCTTGCAGCGACATGAGACTTGCATATTTGATGTAATCTCAATTTTGAATAATGTAACCCCCAAGTGCCGGGTTGTAAGCCTGCAGCGACTCGGGACTATTCCTTCAATTGTAGAAAATGATAACCATTGCGCTAAAGCAACTTTGAAAACCTTAATCATAATATTAATAACCATAACAAAAATCCAGCCATGTTGGCTATTCAAGATAATATAATCTGGTATGAAAACCTTATTCATCCAATATCATAATGAAAATTCAGCCAAGTTTGGCTATTTGAATAACCCAATGATTTATAAGCGCATAATTCCAATGGCGCAATCCAAATATATACTGGCGACTTATAGTCCAAAGCCAGGCCGGTTTAATAAACACTGGATAATTTCTCATCATATACTGGCAACTTTATCGTCTTAAAGCCAGGCCGGTTTAATAAACACCGGATAATTTATAACCATGCGTTATTCAACCTGTTTCTGCATATAACAAGTTTCAAGTGTCCTGGCGGTTTACCGTCGGACGGGTCATAATGCCCAACATATAACCTGGGTTTATAACCAAGGCTGCACTTAAAAATATGAAATATATCATACCTGTGACATTGAATCACATCGTTGGTTTACCAACTTTTTGTAGTAAGAGTGATAACCCCAATCTTGAGTAATGATAACTCCTTCCATATTGTGCCGGTTTACGATAAAACCGTACCGGGCTGTGATAAACACCGGATTAACCATATATAATACTAGTGAATTGTAGCCAAACCAGACCGGGCTGATAATCTCCGGATTATAATTTGATCATGCACTCACAACTTGTAGTTGAAAACCGAGCCGGGTTGATAAACACCGGTTTACTCCATAATAGGATGGTAACAGAAAATCAAACCGGGCAGATAATCTCCGGTCTAAAAATGGACCGTGTTCCGCCAATTTAGCTGTTTGAACTGGTACAAAATACTGTCGGTTTAAAAAACGCAAATAAAATAGCAACTTCTCAAGAAAGGCAACAACTTTTTGCAAAAGAAGAGCTCTACTGAGCTTGGTCAGATGGAATTACCATGGTCAGACGCAACCAAGCCCCCCGAAGGCGTAGCAATGGTGCCAGCCAGCCAGGACCCCAAAATGACGCGTGGCGTTACGCTGGCCAAGTGGCATTGCTATGGTTCGGGTTCGACCAAGCCCCCAAATGACTCTAAGGCCCGTAGGCCGACCAAGAGGCGTGACCGGTTCAGACGTGACCGTGTCCCCAAATGATTCTGGTGGCTTTCGCCGGCCAAGAGGTATTGCATCGGTTCGGACACGACCGAGCCCCCAAATGACTCTGGTGGCTTTCGCCGGCAAAGAGGTGTTGCATCGGTTCGGACGCGACCGAGCCCCCAAATGACTCTGGTGGCTTTCGCCGTCCAAGAGGTATTGCATCGGTTCAAACATGACCGAGCCCCCAAATGACCTCATAAGGATAGCTATGTTCTCTTTGGTTCGAATACGACCTATGTTTGAACAGGAAGCCTCAAGTGATCTTGTTAAGACTTGCAAGGGGTAAACCGGATGTTGCTTGAAAACAACCCCGTGTAACCACACATGATATAAAGAATAGATACCCCGCTTTATAAAGCGGGAGCCCCCATGTGATAAATAATATGTCAGGCCAATAAGGCCGGATACCCATGTTTGAACCGCGCATCATGGCAGCAGGTCCTCTTCGGTAATTTTTAACTTTTTTGCAAGAGATAAATTCTTCTTGAACCGGGATCTTGAACCGGATATTGAAAGCTTCAAAGCTGTGGGAGACATCTTTCCCTTGAACCGGATTTTAAACCGGAGTCTTCATTTTCAGCCGGAAATTTTCTGACGGCCTTTAAACTCGAACTTGCGCGAAGTTAATTCCTTTTTGAACCGGACATTGTTAAACCGGATCTGAGCGCTTCAGAACTTTGTGGTAGAATAGATTTCTCTTGAACCGGATTGTAAACCGGATATTTGAGAGCTTCAGTGATACTGACTTCCCTTCAGCCAGGTTTCAAACCGGAATCCTTTTTGATGATCCGAAACTTCTTCATTGAGTCGGGATTTTGTAACTGTCATATACTTTCTAAGCCGGAAATTTTCTGACGGCTTTTAAATTTTCATCAACATAACAGTAGCCTCCGGGTTCGGGTTATCTTTCCCTCCATCGTCCTCGGGTTCTTAAACCGGCTGAAACTGGCAAGACTTGCTGTGTCATATCATCGTAGCCCCCAAGTCTCAAGGTGACTCGAGGAGTTGGCTTGAGATTCTCCATATTTGACCGTGATATAAACCGGCATAACTTGTGTATCATTGGTGTTGATAACACGATGTGAATCCACAGAAGGTTGAGGTGACTGCGGCGGGTTATAAATGATCCTGTATGAGCCGTGTCAGCAACTCGGCCAATGGTTCCTTCCAACTGGTTATTTGAAGTTAACCAAACTGTAGCGGCGGCGACTTGTGCGCCTGCCCATTGATCCATCCAATGCAGATGGCGGTTGATGATAATTTGCCTCCAATTTGAAAGAAAAACGGGCTACCCAAGCTGTGACTTGTTCATACTCAATGAATGGCTCATGCAGACAGGTGCGGCCCGGTATATTGATGTAGACCAGACTGCGGGGGATGGCCGCCTGTGCACGCGCTATTGGGTAATTCGCATGGTCCTGACGAGTTGATGCAGATTGGATCGCGATATAAACCGACATGGGTTATCCAAAAGCTCTGCGATATAATAATCCCCTTTTTGCAATAGACAATTTGTCCTGTATTGGAAAACTTGCAAGCCAGAATATTTGCTCTTTTTAAAGAAAGCAATACATATTATGAAAATATAGTGGATGGATTTCACCTGATATGTTAGCCAGAAAATATCCACCGCGGAGTTGACGATCACCACAGTGAAACTGAAATCAATCATGGCAAGTCAGCCATGCGAACAGACAGACGATCCGGTCGCGGCATCGTAAACCGGTGCGGAGCAAGTTGTCCTCTGCGCCGTAAGCTAGCGCGGTCGCGGGAGACGGCCATGGTGTTGTAAACCGGCACGGACGCGGACGAACGAGTCAATCGCAGGCGTGGTCAGGCGAGGCAATTGCAAGCACGGTCCCGGTGAGTCGATGTAGTCTGGGCCGCAGGAGCGGGGTCTTGCACACATATTCTTAGATCATTGTGGCATGGTCATATGCTAGCACATGACAGTAATTACGTGATTTATATATCCATGATCTGTCCATCGGCTTTGCAATGACCAATTATCCTGCATATAAAATGCAAAGACCAAAGTAATTGCTCTCTGACAAAAACAATATGTGCTAAAGTTATACTTAGAGGGATATCACCTGATTTTTATTTTTACTTTGTTCGGACAACGGATGATCTGTTCGTCGCGACAGAGGCGGTTTAGGCTGGTCGGTGACTCAATATGGTCCCGGCGGTTCAAGCAGAAACCCTCCGGGTTATTCTCCAGGTCTTTAAACGCCCGGCACGGGCGGTGCAGATGTATACGTTGCCTCCGATGCCGGTGCACGAGGACCGTATCATATCTTGGCCATGAGTCCGTTGACCTGTGTATAGCATAGCATACCGTGGAAAAAGCTTTGGATGATACTTAATTATACCAGTAAAAGTTTAGAAAAATAGCACCTGATTTGTTCGTATGACAGATGATCCATATGTAATTTCCATCAATAAATTTGGGAGTGAAGCGCGGCAGAAGAGGCAGGCGAGCCGGCAGGCGTAGCAGTGAAACGCCGTGGTGAGGTCAGCGGAAACGCGGCCAGCCCGTGACTTCGGCGACTTGGCGCAGAGGACGGCTTTAGGTCGTAGCTACTCCTCCTCTTTTTTTTTCGCAAAGGCTGTCCTATGTCCTCATTAGTTCTGACATTTATCTGGAGGTACGTGGCTGACGATCCTTTGATATCACATCTTTCTGAGACTTTGGGCCCTGTGCAAATTCATTTGATGAATAGTACTAGTACTAGACCTCCCGTACTAGTAATAATCCTTTCCTTATTCTCCTTTTATTTCGGCCTTTGACTTCTGCAGATTGCCACTGCATGTGCGTGTACCATCGAACGGGGCTAGCAATAATAGCAGATTCGTTGCCGCCGCTCATTACCTTTAGTTGTCGCTGTCCATATCCAGCCACTTGGTCATCGCTGATATAATTGCTAGTATTATCCAAATCGAAGCCTCCTGATCGCTGTCAAATCAATCGGTTTAGACTGATCGCTCGCGACAAAACGCCCGTCCCTTTTTTTTATCAATCCGGTATGCATCGTCCAGCTTGAATACCCAATATGGGCGTGGGACCGAATCCAACTCCAATTCAGCTCGGTGTTACTGCTTCTGTTTAGTGGTAGCTGAAAAATCTTGTTTTACCTCGGCGAAACTTGCAACCAGGCGGTTTAGACGGATCTTGCTCCCTTCTGCTTTTACTGATTTTCAGGGTGGCGATTACGCCCGATGCCGCCCTGGTTATCCCGTATGATTGCCTCAAGCCGGCTCTTCATCCGGCCAAAAGCGAACTCCTCGAACCCTAGATAAAAACCCTTCAAGAACTCAACACCACCGTGCGCAGCCCCACGATGGCCGCCAACTGTCGTGGATTTGTCACGGCAGATGTCCTTACTGTCAGGACTTAGTCGCGAGGCCAACGCATCTATGTGGTAGCTTGAGAGGGGTTGAGTGGGACGAGAGACGCAGGGCGGATCAACACGTAAGACAAGGATTTAGACAGCTTCGGGCCCCGGGAAACATCATCCGATAATAACCCTACATGCTGTTTGAGGCTAGGTGTCATTATCATCCCGAGGGAGACGCCGTAAACCGGCTCTTTGTGTCTAGCCCTAGAGATTATTGATTGCTTGTCACTTCTAACTTCTAACATGTCCCTCTTTGGGGAGCCCTGCCCCTCCTTATATATGTTGAAGGGGCGGTTTACATGTGGAGTCCTATTGGGATTAGGACTAGTCTATCTCTAATACAAACCGGATACAAGTCCTGGCTTTAACTCCTTGTAAGGCAAATATTCCTTTCCTCTTAAACCGACCCATCATAGTTGAACCGGCCTTCTGGGCCTTGGGCCTTGTCATCCGTCTAATCCGCCCGCCGGGTCATCAGTAAGTCATAACGACCAAGCGGGCTGCTTGTAAACCGTCAAGGTCAGGGCGGGTCTTCAGACAAACCGCCAAGTCCGGCCGGGTTAACTTCCGGCCGGTTTACACCGCGGGGTATATCCCCGACAGCGGGGGCGAAGCTGACCGGCGCGTCGCTGCTGAGGGAATTCCTGGAGCACCAGCTGGCTCCGCTTCGGCGGTACTCACTTCCGATGTGGAGGCCCCACCCGAACCCCGCGGCCTTGGCCGACGAAGATCTGGCTGCGGTCCTCCAATCTCTGGTCGGGGGCGATGTGGCGAGGTTGGTGGGCGCTCCTACGCCCTTGTTCCTCCGCGACGACTGGGAGCAGGTAGTGGAGTCCATGCCCGTCTTCAACAGGGACAGGCCCGTGCCCGCGGAAGCTCCCGAGGAATTGGTGGACGTGTCCTCCGACGACTCCAGCAAAGAGGAGGAAGGAGGGGAGCGGGAAAGAGGGCCTGACTCCGAGGCGACTGACGGAGAGTCGAGGGCTCCCCTCCCCCGGCGCAGGCCCCGCGGCCTCCGCCTCTCTCCGAGCGATGACGACGAGGATGATGATGAGCAGGGCTGCGGTAGCTTGCCCCCGATCCCGAAGGAGGACAGGACCAGGCTGATCTCACGCTGGTCTGCCCCAGCCCCGAGGCGGACCGCAGACGCGCCTTCCGCTGCCGAGCTTCCCGAGGTTGACCCTTCTAGCCGGCTTTTTGGCTTCAAATTTGGCCGGGGGCTGCTTGAGCCCGCTGGCGACGACCTGTAAGCGCTTGATTCTTGTCATTATTTCTTGTTCTGCTGCTGAGGCTTGACGTCCGCATCTCTTGGATAGGCTGGCGCCCGCAGCCAAAAAGATGAAGGGAGCTCCTGAGGTTCCATGTGGGCCAGCGCCTCTGCCCGCGAAGGAAGGTGACCGTGACGCACGGGCCTCTCCTGCCCGGTAGTCCTCGCGAGGCCTGGCTGAGCCGGCTAGGGCGAGCTCAGCCCCCATGGCCCAAGCGACTCCCGAGGTGCCTTTGCCTGCTACCGCCACCCCAGCCGTGGGGGCGCAGTAGGCTCCACCTCAGGATGTTGTGGTCGTGTCGCCGCCTTCTCCTCCTACTCCACTGACTGCTGTCTCTCCGACTCCTCCTACCGTTCTGGATCGTGCTGCTGCCAAGCTGGACTGGCTACGGCAGGATCTTCTTGGCGCCGACCCTCGCTTGGTGGCCGGGCGCTTGGAGTTGGCTTCACGATGGATTCGCTCTGACGCTTCGATTCGGGCGGCGCTGGTCCAGGCCTCGACGGCTTGCGGTGAGGAGAGGCAGGCCATCCTTGAGGCGAAGGCTGCTCGTGACGCAGCACTGGGGAGGTGGTCGACGTCCGTGGTCGCTGCAAGGCACTGGAGGGCAATCTGCAAGGCCTGTGAGACCAGCTCGCCAAAGAGGACCGCCTTTGCCAAGAGCAGAAAGAAGGCGTGAAGGCTAGCGAGGCGGCCGTCAAAGGCCAGGAGGCCAAGCTCAAGAAGCGTCGTGACCGCCTAGACGCGCTGGAGCAGGAGTTGGGGGCGAGGAAGGTCGAGCTGGACAACAAGGCCCAGGTTCTTGCCGAGGACCGTGTGGCCTTCGCAAAGATGGAGGAGAAGGCTCACTCCTCGCTGAAGTCGCCTTACGACAGCGGCCTGGAGAGCCCGCTGGCTGGCACCGAGGATGGCCCCGCCAAGCTGCTTCCCTTCCTAGTTCGCGCTCTTGAAGATGTCGCCCTTGGCCTGCGCGTGTCCTGTCTTCTGCAGCGCTAACGTGGGTCTTCACCCACATCTACCTTCGTGATCCAAGCGTCGACCTTGATAGCCTGCTGGACCCAGCAAGTGGCGAGCGTGCCGCTGTCGCTACCGAGGCCGTGAAGGGTCGCGCGGAGGCTCTGTTGGGGAAATTCCGGGCCTTCAGCACCAAGCCGAAGCGAGGCGCTGCCGGCCCTGCTGCTCCATGAGGCGAACCCACTCCGCGCTGCTCCACCGGTGTCAAGTGATTTCGTTGTGGCTCTTGTCCTGCCTTTAATTCCTGCACATGTACCATGCCTCGGGGAGGCGTTTAAATTTGCGTCTGGCATTAAGATAACAGTGTGGACTGTAATTTTTGCTTCTGAATTCCTTGAAATTTACGCTATTCCTTCCTACTTGCTTATGTTCTACGCCGGCAGAGCCCGGCCCCGCTCGTGCCTCACCCAGCATTAGCCCCGACCGGAAACCAGGACGGGACCAAGGAGTGAGGGGCTACGTGACAAGTTAGGCTCCTGAGTCGCGATGCTCAGGAGTCACCCTTGGTGCACGAACAGCAAGTAGGGAGGTGATCCTTGAAATTTACGCTTTTCCTTCCTACTTGCTTATGTTCTACGCCGGCAGAGCCCGGCCCCGCGCGTACCTCACCCAGCATTAGCCCCAACCGGAAACCAGGACGGGACCAAGGAGTGAGGGGCTACGTGACTAGTTAGGCTCCTGAGTCGCGATGCTCAGGAGTCCCCCTTGGCGCGCGAACAACAAGTAGGGAGGTGAGATGTGTGTGGATCTACCGTTCTACGTCTGCAGAGCCCGGCCCCGCGCGTACCTCATCCAGCGTTAGCCTTTCGGAACTAAGGAGTGAGGGGCTACGTGACCAGTTAGGCTCCTGAGTCGCGATGCTTAGGAGTCCCCCTTGACGCTCAAACGGCCTTTGTACCTTGGCTTCGCTCGGGGAGAGACGCGCGACGAACCAGGCCCGGGGGGGCCTGGCTGGGTGGCGTGCGTCTGGGCGTGACCCAGGCGCAGCACCTGTGCCCAGCCCCCTCGCGCGGCACTCCCGAGGGGAGGCGTTACAATGAGGTTAGACACTGAGCTCTGGGCTCCCTGAGGTTGATGCGCCCCGGGGGCCACCCTCAGTTGTTTATCACCAGCGTGGAGCATAGCGCTTCCGTATGTGTACGGGCATAGCCTCTCCTCGGCAGTGTCGTCAGCCAGCGCGGAGCATGGTGATTTCACTGGTACGTGGGAGGGGGCTCCCCTCCGGGAGGAGCCCCCGGGGCGTGTACAACCCCGCCCTGACACGTGGCTGGCACGGTAGGGCCTGGCGAGGTGTATCTGGGCACCCGTGAGCCAGCGCGGGACTCACGAGGCCCTACCTCTCGGCGGGTTGCGCCTGGCACTGGGCCTTATCTTGTGATGTGTTCCTGCAAATTTGGTTAGATGCCTGCACTCTATGTCCTCGGGTCCCGGCCCTCGAGCTGGTCTCAGCCGTCGCTGGTATGCCAGGTCACGATGTCGTGGACAAGGCCAGAGGGTGAGGGCTGCAGAGCCAGTAAGAGCCCTGAGTCACGATGCTCAGGTACCCCCCCTTTAACGTGCAAGTGGTCGGCATGGAGAAGAAGAGGTGCCGTGGACCGGCATCAAATAATCAAACATGGTGGGTCGAACGCATAGCTGGAAATAAACGCAAAAGGGGTACATACCGCTGGGTCTGGCCCGAGCGGCTTGGGGATGATGTAGCCCGAGGGGCGCCCCCAACAAAGTAAGCTAACAACATGAAACAGAAGGGATACATGCCGCAGGGACGGACCCACGCGGCCTGGGAATAATGCAGCCCTAGCGGGCGCTCCCAGCTGGAAATGAAACTTGAAAGATGTCACCTGTTGATGTTGAGGACGAACGAGTGTTGGTGTAGCAGACTCGGTGGGCTGCGGAAGCCGATCCTCACGAGCCCCCAGGCCCAGGGGCCTCGGGGGGCTTCGGAGGCACTGGTGGCTCCTCGCGAACCATCTCCATCTTCGCCAAGGCTGCGGAGCGCCTGGCCTCTTGAGGCTTCGTGATGCCGCTCACGAGGCGCTGGTACGTGGCAGCCGCATTCGGCAAGCCGTAAGGCATGCGAATGTAGTCGTGGGGTGGACCTTCACAGCGCCCCACTCGCGAGGGCCAGAGGCGCTCCAGAGAGGCGACTCGATTGAGCCCTGGTATGTCGGTGCAGACGCGCAGCCCACCATCCTCGCCTGGATGGGGAGCCACAACTGGTAGGCGGCGGCCGCCTCTCACGACTCTTGGCTCCTGTAGTTCCTGAATGGCCTTGCTGACGAACTCCTGAGGGTCTGGCCCTCCTTGCCTTACTCCTTCTTGAGGGAAACGCGCTTCGAAACACGCCTCCATGTGGTGCCCAAGCGCCTCCCTCGTGAGCTTAGCCAGGTCGGTGGCCCTCCAGGGGAGATCCCCCGAGCCCTGCCTGAGGAGGGCACTGGGCGCGCTTTCCTATGCGATGGAAGGAGGATCCCCCTGGGCAGGCGCGGGCCCTGAGGGGCCGGGCCGGACGATGTCTTCTTCTTCTTGGGGTTGGTCTCGGGAAGCCTCCTGCTTCCGCGATCCGGGTCTTCCAGTGATGCAGCCTGAAAGGCTCGTTCCAGGGAACACACCGCATCCTTCTCTTCACAGGGCACCGTGATGACTCCGCCACTTCCTGGCATCTTGAGGACGTTGTAGCCGTGGTGAGTTACGGCCATGAACTTGGCCAGCGCTGGGTATCCAAGGATGGTGTTGTACGGCAGGCGAATGTGAGCGACGTCGAAGTCGATGAGCTCGGTGCGGTAGTTGTCGTGTGTCCGGAAGGTGACTGGGAGGCGGACCTGCCCAATCTGGACCGTGGAGCCGTCGGTGACTCCGGAGAAAGGCTTGGTTGGCTGAAGCTGGTTATAGGGCACTTGGAGATTGTTGAATGTTTCCATGGACAGGACGTTGAGCCCTGCCCTGCCATCGATGACAGTCCTGGTGACCAGCACGTTGCTGATGATTGGAGAACAAAGCATCGGGAAGACTCCGGCTGTGGCCGCACACTTGAGCTGGTCCGCTGAGCTGAACGTAATGGTGCACGCCGACCACCTGAGTGGGCGCGTGGCTTCGAGCTTGGGGAGGACTGCATTTACTTCGCGGGCGAACTGCTTGAAGAGGCGCTAAGAGGCTGGGGCTTGATCCCCGCCCAGGATGCAGGCGATTGCGCGCGGCTCCTGGAAGCCCCCAGCCCCCTCGTCCTGATGGCGGTCCTCGTTTCTCCTTAGCTGCGGCGGCAGCGGAGGGAGGCCTGCGTTGCCTTGCGGGCAATCCTCGCGAGGCTGATCCCTCCAGTCCCCCTCGCGAGGCAGGTCTTGCCAGTGGTACTCGCGAGGTCGATCGCTCCACCATTGGCGCGGGCCGTGGTCTTCCCAGCGTCCTGCGTTCCTTCCTCCTCCACGACCGTAGCCCCGGTCACCGCAGTCGGGGCGACGGCCGATCCTTCCTTCTCGCACGGCTCGGAGCTCTTGACATTCGTTGGTGTTGTGGGTGTGGAGGTCATGGTACACACAGTACCAACTGCCCTTGGAAGACTCGGGCTGATCTCTGCCCCGCTTGGTGTCTGGTTCTGCCGCGAGCACGACAGCTCCCTTGCGCTTCACATCCTTGGCCTTGAGCTTCTTCTCTTCTGGGTCTGCGGCAGGCAGCTCGAGGAGGGAGAGACGCCCTTCCTCAGCCCTGGCGCACTTGGTCGCCAAGTTGAACAGCTCCAAGGAAGTGCACAGGTCTTCTTGCATCGCCAGCTCCTCCTTCATCTTGACGTCGCGCACACCGTCGGAGAAGGCCAAGATGATGGCCTCCTCGGTCACCTTGGGAATCTTGAGGCGTGCGTCGTTGAAGCGCTGGATGTACTTCTGCAGGGTCTCCCCGGGTTGTTGCTTGATGCGGCGCATGTCGCTCACGGCGGGTGGCCGGTCGCGAGTACCTTGGAAGTTGGCGATGAAGCGGGTGCGCATCTCGTCCCAGGAGGAGATCGTGCCTAGAGCCAGGTTCAGGAGCTAGGTCCGTGCCCCGTCCTTGAGCGCCATGGGAAACCAGTTCGCCATGACCTTCTCGTCTCCGTTGGCAACTTCGATGCCCAGCTCATAGAGCTGGAGGAACTCCGCAGGGTCGGCCGTGCCGTCATAACGAGGAGGCAGGTCTGGCTTGAACTTGGCGGGCCACGTGACGCTGTGTAGTTCGGTGGTGAAGGCACGGCAGCCTGCTGTGGCCACGGGAGGCCTTGGGTGACTGAGAGTGTGGTCTTGCAGGTCCCCATGCGCTGTAGCTGGGAGCAGCGCGGGGTCTTGACGTGCGGGAGCAGGAGCATGATCGCGGCGTGCTGGAGCAGGGAGCGCCCGGGCAGCTTCTTGCGGGCGAGGGACTTCTTGGCAGCACTGTTCTTGCCGCGCTGGCACCTGGCGGAGCGGGTTCCGCCCAGGGGCCACGCGCCCTGGAGCCAGGGCGCCTTCTTGAGGAGGAGGCAGCCGGGGCGCCCCCGGAGCTTCGTCGCCCGCGCGGGGCGTGGTGCGGTGCAGCGGAAAGGACGGCGCAGGAGAGCCCCCTGAGGCGCGGACGAGCTCGGCGACGCAGTCGAGCCATTCTTCGTAGACATCCTCGACGGGATGGTAGCATAGGAGCTCGTTTGCCGCGATGAGCGCAGCTCGAGCCTCCATAGGTGAGCGGAGCGCGCGGGACGAAGAACCAGCTGGGGTGAGCGAGGGAGTAGCGGTGCGGCCGTCTTGCCGCACGGACGGATGCTGAGACGACGCTTGCTGCTCGTTCCCCGCCGGGCCGGTGGCGGCGTTGACGGCAGGTGACGGGGAATGGCGAGGACGCCCGCCGACAGGAGCCGTCTGGGCGACGTGGGAACCGGGGGCGGCTCGGTGCGTGCCCGACGAGCGTCAGACATGGACGCGATGGTCGGAGGAGAACGGGGCGGTGGAAGACGAATTCCAGCGCACCCCTACCTGGCGCGCCAAATGTTGGATTTCGGGTTCTGGCAGACCCTCTAGGTTCGAACACTGGGGTGCGCGCAGAGATTTCGCCTTCTACCTACATGTACCCGACCGCCTCACTAAGATATAAGCTATGAGAAGAACAACACAAGAGACACAGGGTTTATACTGGTTCGGGCCACCGTTGTAGTGTAATACCCTACTCCAGTTTGTGGTGTGGTGGATTGCCTCTTGGGCTGATGATGATGAAAAATACAAGGAAGAACAACCTCGCGAGGGTCTGTTCTTGGCTGGGGCGATGAACTGCTAGGAGGAGTTCAGTCACCCTTCTCTCTCTCTCTCTCTCTGATTGCTTGATTGATTCGATTCTCCTTCTCCTCTAGTTCTAATTCTGATTCTCCGTGCCCCTACCCTGGGGGTGGCTAGTCCTATTTATAGGCAAAGGCCCTGGGCCTCTTCCAAATATTGAGCGGGAAGGGCGCCAACAATTGGCCATTTTGAAGGGGAACATCGGGTACACTTATCTTGACTAAAGTTGGTCATCGCCTGCCAAAGGCTCTGGTGGTGACGCTGGCTTGGGCTCCACAATGATTTCTTCCCTGCCATTGTGCTGGTCTTGGTCTCGTTGCACCGAAACGGGTGCCTTTGCTTGATGCTCCTGCCTGCGCTTGCTCTCTTTGCACCGAAGAGGAAAGGAGGACACTGCGCGGGCTGGCGCCCGCCTCGCGCCCTTGGTCGTCATGGCTTGCGTCACGGGCACCTCGTGAGGTACCCCGCCTTGATCTCTCCGCCTCCTCGTGAGCCAGCCTGGTGAGGCCGTGCCTGAGGAAGCTCCGTGTCGTTCGCCTCGTGAGGCTTGGCCCCTCGCGAGGGTCTTGGGTCTGTGTTGATGAAGATGGGCCGTGCTGCCCCCCCCCTTTGAGCCACGCCGCACGCCGCAGGCAGGCAAGTCTGGGGACCCTCGTTCCCAGAACACCGACAACTTCCTGTCGCATAACATCTGATCGATGTCTTTCAATTTGAAGTTGAGACTCAAGAAGCTGAACTGATTCAGGCAACGAGTTCGAAGAGCTTGTGCCAGCAGTGGTAGCCAGTAACTCGAACACTACATCAAGACAGGACTTTGGGGTTGTCTCACTGTCTTCAATATTGTTTTTATCAGCTTTCTTGGAGACCAATAGGGATGTCTCCCTATCTTGAACCTTATCTGTATTACTTCCTTTACCATTGATTAACAGGGTACACTTCTCCAATATTTTATCCGTGTTCTAAAAGAGAAACAAACAAACACATCTCAGGTTTACAATGTAGTATATGAAACTCATTTTGGTAAACCAGTTCAGTAGTAAGGTGGACAGGATAATAGCATGAAACAAGCATATATCTATGTAGTATGGTCACTGTATGCTCTATATCATTCTAGTTTATGTTGCCAAATCAAGATAGATACAGTTCGAATCATATCTATTTAAGACAAAGCAGCATAGACAGAATATAAGTGTTGGAAACTACACAGCAATAACAACACTTGTAATGTGCATGGCATAAGAACATAACTGTTTATTCAATTGAAACTGAAATCAACATAGAGCAAGTTACAACAGCAAACAACCAAACACGTTGAAGAAACAGGTTTAAAACATACCTGTTGCACCATTGGAGTTTCAATTGCATCCTTCAAATTTGAAATTTGTTGGTATCAGTAAATACAGTGGTGCAAGAGCAAAGTAGTATGAACCATAGCTACAGAACCTGACCTGAGAACAATTCTTCTTCTGCTTTTTGCGTTGACTTCGGGTTCGGAGTGGTGGTCCTCGTGATTTGGGCACTGCAGTTGCCTTACTAACTGCTCGTGTTTGGGTGCTCTGTGGTGGAGACGGTGTTGTGTCAACGGGAACTGGGTGTCTATCTGCTGGGGTTGGGTTAGAAGAGGTGTACCTGGTTCTCTATCCAACTGGGTAGGGGTACAATCTGCATGAGTGTGGGTTATGTGTGGTGGGGCTAGTTCTTGGGCAAGTACAACTATGGTTCTATCTGCATCGACAGGTAGCACGATCTTTTCGGAAGACCGTGCTTTACTCCCACAGATACTGACATCACTCCCTCCAATTGAAATGGCTGATAAACAAGAAAAGTAATTGAATGTACAGACATTGTAAGATAGACAGGTGCAATGGATAGTAGGGAAGAAAACAGGGCATGAAATAATTCACATTTATGTTGTCTAAGCAAACAAAATAGCAGGACATAATTTCACATATATGATGGCTAATTAAACAGGATAGCATGACACAATTTCACATGTATGATGGCTAACTAAACAGGATAGAATGACATACTTCAAAATATGATGACTATGTAAACAGGATGACATGATATAACTATACGATGTGTCTATTAAAGTGGTTGGCATGCCATAAATCACAAACATGCCGTCGATGGAAACATGATGGCATGATATAATTCACGGATAGAATGACATAATTTCAAATATGATGATTATGTAAACAGGATGAAATGATATAACTATATTATGTCTTTAGGAAATGGGTTGGCATGCCATAATTCAGATACATGCTATCTATGTAAACATCATGGCATGACATAATTCAAATATATGATTTATATACTAAGGAAGTGAGCAGAGGGCAATCGCATATATGATGTGTCAACTAAGGAGATGGCATTCAATATTGTGTATATAATGTAAAAAGTAAGCATTGCAATACAACATATGCATTATATGAGTAATATAACCCTGCCAAGTTTGAGCATACACCTCAGGGGGATAATAGGACTAGTCATCTGCCTCTGAATCCTCCCCTGAAGAGCTATCTGTAACCAGCAAGATATCTGCTTCAGCAGGTAGCATTGTCTTCTCTGAAGACCTTGTTTTCACTCCAGATTTCTCCATCACCAATTCAAATGGCTGATGCACAGGAAGAGCAGTTGAATATACAAACATTGTCGACAAAAGCAATGAGAAATACAAAAAAAGGACGGCATGATATAATTCACATATATGATGCTTGCCTAAACAGCATGGCATTGCATAATTCACATACATAATGCCTTGCAACAAGATAACATTGCATAATTCACATATATAATGTCTTGCAACAAGACGGCATTGCATAATTCACATGGCAATTAGACACTAAACAGGTGGCATTCACACAAAGCATGTCTAAACTAAGCAAATGACATGGCAATGCAAGATACCATACGCACGATATGAGCAACATAACCCTGCCAAGTTAGGGCATGCACCTCGTGGGGGGGGGGGGTAAATATGGCTGGTCATCTGTCTCTGAATCCTCCTCTGAGGAGCTATCGGTAACCAGCAAGACATGCGCTTCGTCAGATAGCATTGTCTGCTCTGAAGACCTTGTTTCCACTCCAGATTTTTCCATGACTGTGCCGAATGGCTGATGCACAGGAAGAGTAATTGAATGTACTAAAATTGTTGACAAATTTAACATGTAATAAAAAAATGATGGCATGATATAATTCACATATAAGATGACTAGCTAACTAGGGTGGCATTGCCAAATTCACATATATGATGCCTGGCTAGACAAGATGGCATTGCATGATTCACATATACAATAAAGAAACTAAACAGATGGCATTGACACAAAGCATGTCTAAACTAAGCAGATGACATCTTTAATGTATACAGTAAGCAAAGCAAGGCACCATATGCATGATATTACCAACATCAGCATGCCAAGTTAGAGTGAAGACCTCATCACTACGAGAAACACCTAATTTGATGTCAGAAGGCATCTTTGTCGTCAACTTTTCGTCGGGCAGACGGCAAAGAAAGGGTTTGCCGTCATTAGAAGACGGCAAAGAAAAACTGACGGCAGAATAAACTTTGCCGTCTGCAGAGAAAAACACAGACGGCAAAGAGCTCACTTTGTTGTCTGCAATAAAAACCATAGATGGCAAAGAACCTTTGCCGTATGTGTTTGTTTTGGCAGACGACAAAAAATCTTTGCCGTCTGTGTTTTTTTGGCAGACGACAAAGTGAGCTCTTTGCCGTCTGTATTTTGTTTCGCAGACGGCAAAGAAGAAGCACACCACGCGGATCGATCACATGGATCGATGACTTGGCAACATCCTAGACGCATATCCCACCCACTCTGAGCCATCGGACGCACACTCCCACCGACAGCCACGACGCACGCGCCCCCATGCACGCCCCCACCCACGCCCCCACCCACGAAGCCACGACCGAACCCGCCCCACGCGCCCCCACCCACGAGCCATGATTCCCAGTCCCATCTCCTTCTCCCCGTGCTGCCTCCTCTCTCCATCTCACACGCTCTCTCCTGCTCCCTCATCCCTCCTCCCTCGAGCAGCCACACGCCGCCGGCCAATGCCCGCCCACGAGAAGCCGCACACTGAGCCCAGCGCACGTCCGTCCCTGAGGAGCCACACACTGCGGCCGACGCTCGCGAGCCCGTCCGGCCGTCCGCTGTGGCGCCCAGCATCCTTCCTTCCGCCCGTCCATCCGCCACCTCTCCAGCACCGTGTGAAGCTCCACCTCGCGAGCTCGTTCTCACCCGCCGGCCGTCCGCACCCCAGCTCCTCCGGCCGCACACCCGAGCCCGTCCGGCGTCTACACCCCGAGCTCCTCCTTGCGAGCTCTGCCGCTAGAGCAGCCGAGAACTCCGCCTTGTGAGGTTCGCCGGTCGAGCGCCGCCCATCCCCAACCACCATGGCGTGCCTCCTCGCAGCACCGTAGCCAGTTAGCTCCCGAGCGCGGCTGTGCCAGAGCGGCGCGGCTCAGCAGCGCCGTCACCCGCGGTCGAGCACTGCCCATGTTGGAAATATGCCCTAGAGGCAATAATAAATTGATTATTATTATATTTCCTTGTTCATGATAATCGTTTATTATCCATGCTAGAATAGTATTGATAGGAAACTCAAATACATGTGTGGATACATAGACAACACCATGTCCCTAGTAAGCCTCTAGTTGACTAGCTCGTTGATCAATAGATGGTTACGGTTTCCTGACCATGGACATTGGATGTCATTGATAACGGGATCACATCATTAGGAGAATGATGTGATGGACAAGACCCAATCCTAAGCCTAGCACAAGATCATGTAGTTCGTATGCTGAAGCTTTTATAATGTCAAGTATCATTTCCTTAGACCATGAGATTGTGCAACTCCCGGATACCGTAGGAGTGCTTTGGGTGTGCCAAACGTCACAACGTAACTGGGTGGCTATAAAGGTACACTACGGGTATCTCCGAAAGTGTCTGTTGGGTGGCACGAATCGAGACTGGGATTTGTCACTCCGTGTAAACGGAGAGGTATCTCTGGGCCCACTCGGTAGGACATCATCATAATGTGCACAATGTGATCAAGGAGTTGATCACGGGATGATGTGTTATGGAACGAGTAAAAGAGTCTTGCCGATCACGAGATTGAACAAGGTATCGGGATACCGACGATCGAATCTCGGGCAAGTATCGTACCGATAGACAAAGGGAATTGTATACGGGATTGATTAGGTCCTTGACATCGTGGTTCATCCGATGAGATCATCGTGGAACATGTGGGAGCCAACATGGGTATCCAGATCCCGCTGTTGGTTATTGACCGGAGAACGTCTCGGTCATGTCTGCATGTCTCCCGAACCCGTAGGGTCTACACACTTAAGGTTCGATGACGCTAGGGTTATAAAGGAAGCTTGTATGTGGTTACCGAATGTTGTTCGGAGTCCCGGATGAGATCCCAGATGTCATGAGGAGTTCCGGAATGGTCCGAAGGTAAAGATTTATATATAGGAAGTCCTGTTTTGGTCGCCGGAACAGTTTCAGGGTTTATCGGCAGTGTACCGGGACCACCGGAGGTGTCCGGGGGTCCACCAAATGGGGCCACAAGCCCCGGAGGCTTGCGTGGGCCAAGTGTGGGAGGGGACCAGCCCCAGGTGGGCTGGTGCGCCCCCCACAAGTGCCCAAGGCACAAGGGAGAGGATAAGGGAGCAAACCCTAGGGCAGATGGGCCCTAAGGCCCATGCTCCCTGCGCCTCCCTCTCCTCCCCTCTTGGCCGCCTCCCCCTTCCCCATCTAGGGCTGCCGCCCCCCCTAGGGGTGGGAACCCTAGAGGGGGCGCACCCTCCTCCCTCTCCCCTATATATAGTAGGCCTAGGGCTGCCCATAACACACGTGATTCGATCTCTCTCTCGTTGGTGCAGCCCTGCGTCTCTTCTTCCTCCTCCTCTCTGGCGGTGCTTGGCGAAGCCCTGCTGGATTGCCACGCTCCTCCATCATCACCACACCGTTGTGCTGCTGCTGGATGGAGTCTTCCTCAACCTATCCCTCTCTCCTTGCTGGATCAAGGCATGGGAGACGTCACCGGGCTGTACGTGTGTTGAACGCGGAGGTGCCGTCCGTTCGGCACTTGGTCATCGGTGATTTGAATCACGAAGAGTACGACTCCATCAACCCCGTTCACTTGAACTCTTCTGCTTAGCGATCTACAAGGGTATGTAGATGCACTCTCCTTCCACTCGTTGCTGGTCTCTCCATAGATAGATCTTGGTGACACATAGGAAAATTTTGAATTTCTGCTACGTTCCCCAACAGTGGCATCATGAGCTAAGTCTATTGCGTAGATTCTTTGCACGAGTAGAACACAAAGTAGTTGTGGGCGTTGGTTTTGTTCAATATTCTTAATGTTACTAGTCAATCTTGATTCGGCGGCATTGTGGGATGAAGCGGCCCGGACCGACCTTACACGTACTCTTACGTGAGACAGTTTCCACTGATTGACATGCACTAGTTGCATAAGGTGGCTAGCGGGTGCCAGTCTCTCCCACTTTAGTCGGATCGGATTCGATGAAAAGGGTCCTTATGAAGGGTAAATACCAATTGACATATCACGTTGTGGTTTTGCGTAGGTAAGAAACGTTCTTGCTAGAAACCCATAGCAGGGACGTAAAACATGCAAACAACAATTAGAGGACGTCTAACTTGTTTTTGCAGGGTATGCCATGTGATGTGATATGGCCAGAGGATGTGATGTATGATATATGAGATGTATGAGATGATCATGTTCTTGTAATAGGAATTACGACTTGCATGTCGATGAGTATGACAACCGACAGGAGCCATAGGAGTTGTCTTTAATTTATTTATGACCTGCGTGTCAACATAAACGTCATGTAATTACTTTACTTTATTGCTAACCGTTAGCCATAGTAGTAGAAGTAATAGTTGACGTGACAACTTCATGAAGACACGATGATGGAGATCATGATGATGGAGATCATGGTGTCATGCCGGTGACGACGATGATCATGGAGCCCCGAAGATGGAGATCAAAAGGAGCAAAGTGATGATGGCCATATCATGTCACTATTTGATTGCATGTGATGTTTATCATGTTTATACATCTTATTTGCTTAGAACGACGGTAGTAAATAAGATGATC
Source organism: Aegilops umbellulata (assembly GCA_032464435.1). NCBI lineage: Eukaryota > Viridiplantae > Streptophyta > Magnoliopsida > Poales > Poaceae > Aegilops > Aegilops umbellulata. Next base: position 495,644,491 of record CP136056.1, read on the forward strand.
CCTCATTAAAATTTCAAGAAAGTGTTCACCCTAACTGTGCACCGTTGCTAAAGTTCGTCGTTTCGAAGCACCACGTGATGATCGGGTGTGATAGATTCTTATGTTCACATACAACAGGTGTAAGCCAGATTTACACACGCGAAACACTTAGGTTGACTTGACGAGCCTAGCATGTACAGACATGGCCTCGGAACACAGAAGACCGAAAGGTCGAGCATGAGTCGTATGACAGATACGATCAACATGAAGATGTTCACCGATGTTGACTAGTCCGTCTCACGTGATGATCGGACACGGCCTAGTTGACTCGGATCATGTAATCACTTAGATAACTAGAGGGATGTCTGTCTGAGTGGGAGTTCATAAGATGAACTTAATTATCCTGAACATAGTCAAAAGATCTTTGCAAATTATGTCGTTAGCTCGCGCTTTAGTTCTACTGTTTTAGATATGTTCCTAGAGAAAATATTGTTGCAAGTTAACAGTAGCAATTATGCGAACAGTAGAAGGCTTATGTCCTTAATGCATCGCTCGGTGTGCTGGACCTCGAACGTGGTCTGTGGATGTTACGAACATCTGACATACACGTTTTGATGACTACATGATAGTTTGGTAATGTTAAATGGTTTAGAATTGAGGCACCGAAGACATTTTGAAATGTCGCGGAACATATGAGATGTTTCGAGGGCTGAAATTGGGATTTCAGGCTCGTGCCCACGTCAAGAGGTATAAGACCTCCGACGATTTTCTTGGCCTGCAAACTAAGGGAGAAAAGCTCAATCGTTGAGCTTGTGCTCAAATTGTCTGAGTACAACAATCACTTGGATTGAGTGGGAGTTGATCTTCCAGATAAGATAGTGATGTTTCTCCAAAGTCATTGCCACCAAGCTGCTAGAGCTTCGTAATGAACTATAACATATCAGGGATAGATATGATGATCCTTGAAATATTCGCGATGTTTGACACCGCGAAAGTAGAAATCAAGAAGGAGCATCAATTGTTGATGGTTAGTCAAACCACTAGTTTCAAGAAGGGCAAAGGCAAGAAGGGATACTTCATGAAACGGCAAATCAGCTGCTGCTCTAGTGAAGAAACCCAAGGTTGAACCTAAACCCGAGACTAAGTGCTTCTGTAACGAGGGGAACAGCTACTGGAGCAGAATTACCCTAGATACTTGGTAGATGAGAAGGCTGTCGATAGAAGTATATTGGATATACATTATGTGAATGTGTACTTTACTAGTACTCCTAGTAGCATCAGGGTATTAGATACTGGTTCGATTGCTAAGTGTTAGTAACTCGAAATAAAAGCTACAGAATAAACGGAGACTAGCTAAAGGTGAGCTGACGAGATGTGTTGGAAGTGCTTCCAAGGTTGATCAAGCATCGCATGCTCCCTCTACCATCGAGATTGGTGTTAAACCTGAATAATTGTTATTTGGTGTTTGCGTTGAGCATAGACATGATTGGATTATGTCTATCGCAATACGGTTATTCATTTAAGGAGAATAATGGTTACTCTATTTATTTGAGTAATACCTTCAATGGTCTTGCACCTAAAATGAATGGTTTATTGAATCTCGATCATAGTGATACACATGTCCATGCCAAAAGATATAAGATAGTAATGATAATACCACCTACTTGTGGCACTGCCATGTAAGTCATGTTGGTATAAAACGCATGAAGAAGCTCCATGTTGATGGATCTTTGGACTCACTCATTTTTTTGGAAAAAAGGATTGAGTAATGTGAACCATGTCTATTGGTATATACGCATGAAGAAACTCCATGCAGATGGACTGTTTGGACTCACTTGATTTCGAATCACTTGAGATATGCAAATCATACCACATGGGCAAGATGACTGAAAGCTTCGGTTTCAGTAAAATGGAACAAGAAAGCAACTTGTTGGAAGTAACACATTTTGATGTGTGCAGTCCAATGAGTGCTGAGGCACGCAGTGGATATCGTTATGCTCTTACTTCACAGATGATTTGAGTAGGTACTGAGTATATTTACTTGATGAAACACAAGTCTGAATTATTGAATGGTTCAAGTAATTTCAGAATGAAGTTGAAGATCTTCGTGATAAGAGGATAAAATATCTATGATATGATCATAGAAATGTATATCTGAGTTGCGAGTTTGGCACTATGGAAGTTGTTTCACGACTAGTACCGCCTGGAACACCATATTGTGATGGTGTGTCCGAACATCATAGTTGCACCCTATTAGATATGGTGCGTACCATGATGTCTCTTATCGAATTACCACTATCGTTCATGGGTTAGGCATTAGAGACAACCGCACTCACTTTAAATAGGGCACCACGTAATTCCGATGAGATGACACCGTATGAACTATGGTTTAGAGAAACCTAAGCTGTCATTTCTTAAAAGTTTGGGGCTGCGACGCTTATATGAAAAAGGTTTCAGGCTGATAAGCTCGAACCCAAAGCGGATAACTGCATCTTCATAGGACACCCAAAACAGTTGGGTATACCTCCTGTCTCAGATCCGAAAGCAATAGGGATTGTTTCTGAAATCGGGTCATTTCTCGAGGAAAAGTTTCTCTCGAAAGAATTGAGTGGGAGGATGGTGGAGACTTCATGAGGTTGTTGAACCGTCACTTCAACTAGAGTGTAGCAGGGCACAGGAGTTTTTCCTATGGCACCTACACCAATTGAAGTGGAAGCTTATGATAGTGATCATGAGACTTCGGATCAAGTTACTCTCAAACCTCGTAGGATGACAAGGATGCGTACTGCTTCAGAATGGTACGTAATCCTGTCTTGGAAGTCATGTTGCTAGACAACAATGAACCTACGAGTTATGGAGAAGCGATGGTGGGCCCAGATTCCGATGAATGGCTCGAGGCCATAAAATCCGAGAGAGGATCCATGTATGAAACAAAGTGTAGACTTTGGCAGAACGGCTCGATGGTCGTAAGGCTGTTGAGTACAGATGGATTTTAAAAGGAAGACGGACAATGATGGTAAATGTCACCATTAAGAAAGCTCGACTTGTCATTAAAATGTTTTCCGACAAGTTCAAGGAGTTGACTACGATGAGGCTTTCTCACTCGTAGCGATGCTAAGAGTCTGTTGGAATTATATTAGCAGGTACTGCATTATTTATGAAATCTTGCAGATAGGATGTCAAAATATTGTTTCCTTGATTTTCTTGAGGAAAGGTTGTATGTGATACAACCATAAGATTTTTGTCAATCCTGACAGATGCTAAGAAGTATGCAAAGCTCCAGCAATCCGTCTAAGGACTGGAGTAAGCATCTCGGAGTTGGAATGTACGCTTTGATGAGATGATCAAAGATTTGGGTTTTTACAAAGTTTATCAGAAACTTGTATTTCCAAAGAAGTGAGTGGGAGCACTATAGAATTTCTGATGAGTATATGTTGTTGACATATTGTTGATCAGAAATGATGTAGAATTTCTGGAAAGCATATAGGGTTATTTGAAAAGTGTTTTTCAATGGAAAACCTGGATTAAGATACTTGAACATTGAGCATCAAGATCTATAAGGATAGATCAAAATCGCTTAATAATACTTTCAAATGAATACATACCGTGACAAGATTTTGAAGGAATTCAAAATAGATCAGCAAAGAAGTTGTTCTTGGCTGTATTACACGCGTGAGTATTGAGTAAGACTCAAGACCTGACCACGGCAGAATAGAGAGAAAGGACGAAGGTCGTCCCCTATGCTTCAGACATAGGCTCTAAAGTATGCTAAGTTATGTACCGCACCTGAAGTGTGCCAAGCCATGAGTCAGTCAAGGGGTACAAGAGTGATCCAAGAATGGATCACACGACAGCGGTCAGAGTTATCCTTAGTAACTAGTAGACTAAGGAATTTTCTCGATTATGGAGGTGGTAAAAGAGTTCGTCGTAAAGGGTTACGCCGATGCAAACTTTGACACTAATCCAGATTATTCTAAGTAGTAAATTGGATTCGTATAGTAGAACAGTTGTTTGGAATAGCTCCAAATAGAGCGTGGTAACTGCATCTAGGAGATGACATAGATATTTGTAAAGCACACACGGATCTGAAAGGTTCAGACCCATTGACTATAACCTCTCTCACAAGCATAACATGATCAAACCCAGAACTCTTGGGTGTTACGCTCATAAGGATGTGACCTTGAGTGTTAATCACATATCGATGTGAACTAGATTATTGACTCTAGTGCAAGTGGGAGACTGTTGGAAATATGCCCTAGAGGCAATAATAAATTGATTATTATTATTATATTTCCTTGTTCATGATAATCGTTTATTATCCATGCTAGAATAGTATTGATAGGAAACTCAAATACATGTGTGGATACATAGACAACACCATGTCCCTAGTAAGCCTCTAGTTGACTAGCACGTTGATCAATAGATGGTTACGGTTTCCTGACCATGGACATTGGATGTCATTGATAACGGGATCACATCATTAGGAGAATGATGTGATGGACAAGACCCAATCCTAAGCCTAGCACAGGATCATGTAGTTCGTATGCTGAAGCTTTTATAATGTCAAGTATCATTTCCTTATACCATGAGATTGTGCAACTCTCGGATACCGTAGGAGTGCTTTGGGTGTGCCAAACGTCACAACGTAACTCGGTGGCTATAAAGGTACACTACGGGTATCTCCGAAAGTGTCTGTTGGGTGGCACGAATCGAGACTGGGATTTGTCACTACGTGTAAACGGAGAGGTATCTCTGGGCCCACTCGGTAGGACATCATCATAATGTGCACAATGTGATCAAGGAGTTGATCACGGGATGATGTGTTACGGAACGAGTAAAAGAGACTTGCCGATAACGAGATTGAACAAGGTATCGGGATACCGACGATCGAATCTCGGGCAAGTATCGTACCGATAGACAAAGGGAATTGTATACGGGATTGATTAGGTCCTTGACATCGTGGTTCATCCGATGAGATCATCGTGGAACATGTGGGAGACAACATGGGTATCCAGATCCCGCTGTTGGTTATTGACCGGAGAACGTCTCGGTCATGTCTGCATGTCTCCCGAACCCGTAGGGTCTACACACTTAAGGTTCGATGACGCTAGGGTTATAAAGGAAGCTTGTATGTGGTTACCGAATGTTGTTCGGAGTCCCGGATGAGATCCTGGACGTCACGAGGAGTTCCGGAATGGTCCGGAGGTAAAGATTTATATATGGGATGTCCTGTTTTGGTCGCCGGAACAGTTTCAGGGTTTATCGGTAGTGTACCGGGACCACCGGAGGTGTCCGGGGGTCCACCAAGTGGGGCCACAAGCCCCGGAGGCTTGCGTGGGCCAAGTGTGGGAGGGGACCTGCCCCAGGTGGGCTAGTGCGCCCCCCCCACAAGTGCCCAAGGCGCAAGGGAGAGGATAAGGGGGCAAACCCTAGGGCAGATGGGCCCTAAGGCCCATGCTCCCTGCGCCTCCCTCTCCTCCCCTCTTGGCCGCCTCCCCTTCCCCTTCTAGGGCTGCCGCCCCCCTAGGGGTGGGAACCCTAGAGGGGGCGCACCCTCCTCCCTCTCCCCTATATATAGTAGGCCTAGGGCTGCCCATAACACACGTGATTCGATCTCTCTCTCGTTGGTGCAGCCCTGCGTCTCTTCTTCCTCCTCCTCTCTTGCGGTGCTTGGCGAAGCCCTGCTGGATTGCCACGCTCCTCCATCATCACCATGCCGTTGTGCTGCTGCTGGATGGAGTCTTCCTCAACCTCTCCCTCTCTCCTTGCTGGATCAAGGCATGGGAGACGTCACCGGGCTGTACGTGTGTTGAACGCGGAGGTGCCGTCCGTTCGGCACTTGGTCATCGGTGATTTGAATCACGAAGAGTACGACTCCATCAACCCCGTTCACTTGAACGCTTCCGCTTAGCGATCTACAAGGGTATGTAGATGCACTCTCCTTCCACTCGTTGCTGGTCTCTCCATAGATAGATCTTGGTGACACGTAGGAAAATTTTGAATTTCTGCTACGTTCCCCAACAGCCCATCCCCGACCTCCCTCGGTGCCTCCTCGCGGCACCGGAGCGAGTCAGCTCCTGAGCGCAGCTGGGCTAGAGCGGCTCGGCTGAGCAAGGCCGGACGACGGCGCAGCGAGCGGAGCACGGTGGACCGGTGCAGTGAGCGGCGGGGCAAACAGAGCACTACAGTGGAGACGAAGAACCCGATTGATTTTTTACTTTTACTTTTTAGGGTCCTTTGTGTTAATTTTCTGGACTATTATGTAACATTAGTTCTTTCAGGATCATTTTTGCATTTTGTACTGGACTAACATTGAATGAAAGGCAATAAACATGGCTGGGCCTTTCCCTTCTAAAAAAAGAAGAGAAAACGTAGGCAGTGCACTGCATGTGTTGGCCGCATCCCTGGAATGTTGTGTTTTTTTTTAAATTTGGCCCCTTTCTTTGCCGTATGTGATATATGAGGCTGACGGCAAATGTGCAAATAGCTGACGGCAAAAGTACTTTTCTTTGCCATATGTGATTTATCAGGCTGACACCGAAGCAGATTTGGCTGACAGCAAAGCCTTTGCCGTCTGTCCGATGAAAAGCTGACGGTAAATTATTGTTTGCCGGCTAATCTTTGCCGTCTGAGTTTGTCATCTGCTTCCTGACGGCAAAATCTTTGCCGTCTGGATTTAGGTCTTTGCCGTCTGTAATCCACAGACGGCAAATTACTTGTTTCCTGTAGTGCATGGGGTAAATAGGAGTGGTCTTCTCCTTCTGAATCCCCCTCGGAAAAGTTATCTTCCTCTTGATAACGATCCGAAATGGGTGGAGGGGGGCTGCCTTTGCGCCCACCATGGAACGACGTCTGCATGAAATTTTATTGCCACGCATGGCTCGTCTCTTTTGCTCTACATGATCAGTTCCATTGTGTACAATAACTGGCATGCATAGGAATAAAACACAGTGAGATTATGTAAGGAGTGCATGCACAAATCCAGAGTGATGGTAGCAAACTATGGATAGACCCAAAACCAATGATAGCATGCAGATAATAGCTTTAGTTAAAAAATACAGATAATGGCTCCTTTAATGTTTGTTAGCACCCAACATGAAACTCATAGTAGACACCGGAGGTTAACCAGATAGTAGACAGATAGTACTGATTGTTGCCCCAATATGTACCCCACAACCATTTAAAAACTCAAGTTTCAGCATTAGTTTGGACCTGACTCGGAGTCTAATAGGTGAACACAACGATAATGTAGCATGTCATCATATTAAGCGACGCATAACGTAAGCAGACACGCAAGAGTGCGACCTCTCTTGCGGACCCATGTTGTCCTCAAGGTCATCTGCTCAGTTGCTGATGGTAATGTAGTTGCCGTGGCTGCCGGCGGCGGGGAAGAAGATCTGAGGCGGCGAAAGACAGTCTGGAGAGCGGATCCCTGCTGTGGTGAACCCTTCCATCGTTGGAGCAGCTGAGCTGGAGTGGAACACAGCGCCGCAGGAGCAGGACAAACCACACAAGGTTTTCTTTGACACATATCTGTAACAGAAGTAATTGAGTAAGGGCTTGTTTGAATTTGAGGATTCTAACAATGCAGGGATAGAAAATAGACAGGAATAGGATAGGAATGCATGTGCAATACAGAGAATTTAAAAACACAGGATTTCTGCCAATCTGGGTGTTTGATTCACAACAATTGGAAGATCACAGGATGCAAAACAACATGATGAGATTAAGTCAAACCACAAGAAAATGTACGGTTATAATGCTATTATGCTACTATCTCTTAGTCTTGTGCTTGTTGAATAGGAATATGAAAAGGAGGAGAAGTGGAAACTAGAATTCCTACGGTTTTTCTTTCAAGGGGACACTAAAGGAAAAAATCCTACGGTTTTCCTTTGCTCCATTCCTTTGCACCAAATTCATGAAAAGTAGTACCATAGGAAACTTTCCAATTCCGATGTTTTTCATTCACTTTTCCTTTCAAGCACTGACGATTCTAGTAGGCAGACTTGAGCAAGGAAAATCCTGCACCAAAAAAATGTTTTTGTGCTACTTCTATTATTTTGGACACAGGCCACTGCCATACTAGCTCAACTCCCAGGCCCATCGACAAATGCACAGCTCAAACACGCAGAGATAAATAATGATGGCGCTCAAGAGAGTCCATCATGGATAGCTAAGTTGCCTGGTACCTCACTGCTTGTCATATAGTAGGATAAAATAATCGTATTTCCCGTTACTACGAGTGCTCAGTGGACAATATATATAACATGTATTGTAAAAAAGAGATGCAACAAGTGTACAACCTCTTTGGGGAGGCCATGTCGATCTCAGCGTGATTGGGTTGGCCGGTGAGGATGCTCCAGCTGACTTGGCTGTCGGAGGAGGGGAAGAAGATCTTAGGCGTCTGGAGATGGAGCCCGAGGTACTGCTCCGCTGTGATGGAGGGTTTCGTTGTTGGAGCAGCTCCGGTGAGTTGTACGACGCCGAGGCTGAAGCAGGACAAGAGAGACAACGAACAATGTTAACCTGAGTGGAATTCTAATAGCATCTCCAATACATGACGTAAAATACATAACCACAAAGTGCTAGATGTAAAATACATCAGCCGCTCATCTCTGTACTTAACTGTCGAAACTGAATTAAACTGTCGAAAGTGAACTTAACTGTCGAAACTGAACTTAACTGTCGAAACTGAGTTTTGCTGTCGAAACTGAATGCACTAGCAAGGTGAGGCTACACGTCGGTCGACTGACTTGTTCATCTCTGGCCAGTCGATTTTGCAGCTGTTGGATACAAAATCAAGGGCCTACGGTTCATCTTCAACCTCCACCCCCCTGAGACGCCAGCCACCACCGGCCAAACAGCAGCCCCTCGCCGCCCGCCCCGAAAACACTCCCCAGCACCGGTCCGCCGCCGCCCCGCCATCCCTCTAGCCCCCCCCCCCGTGCCGAGCTTTTTCTCTGGCGATCCCCACGCCACCGCCCCGCCAACGCCCCGCCACCACCGGCGACCACCGCCCCATCCTGAACCCTAAGATAGATAGTGGGTACCTCTCCAGCGAGCCCCCTCCCCACTGCGGCTGGTTCTTCCATCACCCCGGCGAGCCCCCCCTGAAAATCGACTGACCCAAAAGTCGATTCAGACGACTGAAGTGTAGCTAAATCGGAGTAGCATCGCAAGCAAGAGCAAGAGCGAGAGCAGCAGCGCGAGCAAGAGCAATAGCAAGAGCAGACTAGGCAGGGGACTGAGAGAAAGAGCAGAGCAGCAGCGCGAGCGAGAGCTAAATCTGCAGCAGCTCCTACTGGTGTGGACGTCGCCGCCAAGGGAGCGACGCCATGGAGGATGTGGCCGGCGACGCCGCCGTGGATGGAGTCGCGCCGTGTTGGCTTGGGACCGAGCGCCGGCAGCACCGTGAGATTGAATCAAGAAGAAAATGCGGCAATTAGTGTACAACCTCTTTGGTGGCGCCGATTAGGCCGCAGCTTCATCCGAGGAAACGGTGATGATGATGCTCTTCCGGTGGTGCAGGTGAAGACGACGGTGTGGGGATGGAGGTGGCACGAAAGACGAGGGAAACATCGGGGCAGCTCCTTGGAGGTGGAGGACGGGGTGGCTGAACCGGCGGCACGATGAGATCGACGACGGATCCTCATCCGGTACGGTGGATGAGGGACCTCGAGGTGTTGCCGTGGACGACGTCGTCGGGGAAGAGGCTCCGGCTGGGTGGCGGACGGAGCAGGGTGTGGGGTTTCGTCACGGGTTTTCGATGCCTCGGTGTACGAATGGGTGGTCGGATGGGATGGCAGTGGGGAACCATGGCTTAGAGACGCGCTTGTCCGAAATGTGGGGTAAGTTACGATAGTACCCCCACCGATTTGAGGCGGTTTTTTCGGTTCAGGGGTACCACGGGCATTTCACATGTCGGGATTTCACAGGAGGTGGGAGTTTTCGCGCGTGTTGTAATTTCGGAATAGCAAGGCACGGGTTGAGATGGAGGGAGTTGTCGGAGCACAACGAGACAAAGATATATCTTAAATATTTTGGGCTAACAAGGCGCGGGTTGAAGAGGCAGGAGTTTCGCAGCACGATAGACAGAGACGCTAGCTCAAATTTCTGGCATAACAAGGCGCGGCTTGAAATTTCAGAAGAACAAGCTTAACGTGTACCAAAAAAAGACAATTTTCACCTCAACACGCACAACACACACACAAACACCATTTAGACTAGAGTAAGGTACACGTGCATTGCACGCATGAGATTTGGCAACCAAATTATGAATAAATACCACATTATAGCATGCAAGCTTTGAGTCATATATGCATGATATAGATGTTCGTTTAATTCTTATAGTTCATTTCATTCAAAATCATCTAGTATTTATAAGAAAGCTAATCTATTTTAAGATTCATGGAATTGTGCATCGTAAGACATAAAGTAAAAACAAATAATGGCAAATCATATAGAAAAACATTTGGGCAATTCTGATACGGAAGATTCTAGAACAAATAAGAAGTGATTTTGTTTTGATGTTTGTGCATTATGCTTAAGTTCAACCATGGAGTCTTCTAGATATACATGTGGCGAAATCTGGTGGAATCTAGATGATATCAACGGCCAGTAGTGCTCAAATTTGCCATCTTTGGACCATCGGATTCGCCTCATCCAACTACCATCTTTCAAAGTTAAAGCTGCCTGCACACAATATAAAAAAATGTAAAATATAATATATATATATATATATATATATATAGGGGTATAGATATAGATATGTGATGCGAAAGCCGCCCATCATCTCCAATTAGAATAGTGTGTCCATGCACGGATGCGACATGGCCAAATGATGTCTGCCGTCCGTATCTCAAATTCAAATCAGTCTGACCTTGTTCAATGTGTATACATTACAACATGCTCGTTTCCAAACCACACCGCGCAGATCTCCGTTATATTCATGCATGCATGGGTTTCAAACATCAGGATCTCTTATTCAAATATTTGAATTCAGGTTTACATTGATTATGACCTGACCTATTCTTTTACACCCACAAAGTAGTCTTCTCTTTATAATTGTACTACTAACTTTCTCTCGTGCATGCATGCACACACACTACCAGTCGGCATTATCCATCGCACGCATGCAATCTTTTTCTTCAAGTCATTCTCCCATGAAGGCACACACCCACACACATCCCCCTCTCCATCATATCGGGCATTCTTTATCTCTCACGCGTGCATGTGCAACGATCGATGTTCCTCTATGTATGTGTGTATATAGCTAGGTCTTTCATAGTTTTCCACACAAACTGATCAATCGATATATCCAGTGAGGTCTCACCCTCTTTCCCACGTCCACATCGATCAATCTATACCTCTCTATATAGGATTAACATATATAGCTAATACACCCAGATTAATTATATATCCAACGTCCCCCTCTCATCATCCATGCCTTCCGCTTCATCTCTCAGACGCGTGCACAATGGCAAAGGCAGGGGCAGTAAGGGCCCTGCCCCCCTCCCCCTAACATCACTATATATCGAGGCTAATATGAACGTGATCATTAGAAAATTGCTGCTAAAAATGGTTTAAGTTCATGAATTGATCCTCCTCGTAAAGTATTAGCAATGCTAGACCCCCTAGCTCATTTATTTTTCATGGCTCCGCCACTGCGCGCAACAACGCACGTGTTCGCCCCCTCTCTCTAAATATCGATCTCGCACTTGTGCATTCCTTCATAGTCTCCCTCCACTCGGCCCCTCGCACCATCTTCTAGCCCCCCACCGGATTTTGCCACATGTACAATCTAGCAGAGTCCATAGTTGAACTTAAGCATAATGCACAAACCTCAAAACAACAGTGGTTCTCTTTTGTTCTAGAATCTTCCGTATCATAACTGCCCAAACTTTTTCTCTAGTTGAATTGCCATTATTTTCTTGTACTTTATGCTTTACAACGCACAATTCCATGAATCATAAAATAGAATAAGGGCTTCTTTGATTCAAAGGATTCTCAAAGGAATTTTGGAGGATTCTAATCATTAGGAATTTTTCATATCTTTGTTGTTTGATTCGTAGGATTGTAAACAATATGAATTTTTCCATATGTTTCATTTGCACTAGATTTCATAGGAAACATCCCATCCACTCAAACCTCTTTGAAATAATTCTGCATTTTTTCTATGCACAATCAAACACTCGTACAATCATGTAGGGCTCAAGACGACATTCCACTATAATCCCATGTTTTTCCTATTCCCGCGTTCTTAGTTTTTTTATAAAAACTAATTGATTTTGAATGAGATGAACTATAAGAATTAAACCAAGGGCTACATCAGGCATATATGACTCAGAGCTTACATGCTATAGTGTGGTATTTATTCATAATTTGGTTGCAAAATCTGATGCGTGCAATGCACGTGTACCTTACTAGTACTTCGAGTATGTGCAGAACACGTAAATTAGAATACCAATGACACGCTACACAGTGTCTCTCTTACAGTTCATGAAGCCACGTGGCACATGTGGAGGCGTTGTCGCGACCTCCTTGCGTGGATTGATCACAGTGATGTACTGCTGGTTCCAGAAGAATGTACTCGCCCTCCCTGAGTCATACTGGCAGTACATGCACGAAGTGAAGATGTGCACGCACGCCACGCACGCACTCATTCCCTCGCACGCACACGCGGGTACACGGGCGGACGCAATTTTGTACCAAGATCCACCCCATGTGATAATTTGACACGTGTAAAGTCGTTCACTTCATTGATGGTCAATTAATACAGCGCATGCAAATTGAGTGGACGTGAGGGCGGAAGAAACACATTATTACTCCACTGCACGCATGCGAGTAGTTAAATCGTGGGTTGCTAGTAGTAATTCCATTGGTCTCCTTCGTATTTTGTGCCAATTTTTGATAGTAACATAATATTTACGCATTTGAGCAGTGTAGTACTTGAAATTTATGTTCCGCTAAACTCATCGGGGGCCGTTTCGGGCCTCAAAACCAAAACCATCAATTAATCTTTACCTTGCTCCCATCACATTCGAAAGCCTGCTCACACCTACTAGTATGTACCAAACCTGAACGTGTCCCCACTATGCAGGTATTAGTACTAGTGCTAGTACTTAGGTTATAAGAAGGGGAACTACCTAACCGAAAATTACTCTACCTTCCCTCCTCATAAGTGCTTCTTCTTCGTCCGTCGTTGCCATGGCCAGTGAGCAGAGCTCTAGGTCGAGAACTACTCGTAACAAGGGAGCGGCAACCAAGGATGCGTAAAAAAAAGAGGGCTCGCCGCCACGCAGAGACCTCGAAAGATCTCCAGGAGCGCCCTAGACGCAGAGGCGAACATGCCGAGCCGGCGGAGCTGGAGTCGTTATCCCTCGATGGCATGCCCGATCAGCTCAATAAGCACCTCAATAAGCAGAAGGAGTTCATCCAAGGCTTGATGGAGTTCCTGAAGGAGAGCCTCGACGACATGCCCGCTAAGCTCAATCAGCCGGGGGAGTTGACCGCCAGCTTGGTGATGCTGCTGAAGAAGAGCATTGCCTCGGAGAAGAAGGGGACCGGCGAAATCCAGCGACTTCAGGAGGACAATGCGAAGCTCTGCCACGAGATCGACCTGTTGAAGGAGAAGAAAGCCGGCTGGAAGAAGCTGCATGAGAATAGTAGTTCCTCGATGAACATGCTGCAGGCCCTCGTCATGGAACAGAAGGAGGAGTTGGCGAAGCTCCGCATCGAGCACCCGGCTGCTGTCATGGTATGTAATGCGGCCGTGGAACAGATGATGAAGGCTCGCGTCGAGAAATCCCGCGTCATGGATAGAATGAAGAAGATGGCGGAGGAGACGCGCAAGGAGATGGAGGTCGTGGAGGCGATGAAGAAGCAATTACGACTCCGCGGTGAATTAGATCATTTTGGGTGATAATCTTCCTTCTTCTTTTGCTCCTGTGTTTCATCTTTTGCTTCGGGTGTTTCGCCACACGTGTCACGTTCTCTGCGAGGTATGAATAGAACAATGGTTTTTTAGGGAATGAATAGAACAATGCTAACAATGAGATGATTAGCAAATTAGATCATTTTTTATGGCCATATGGCATTGGGCTGCCGTGTTTCATGCTCCTCCATCGCAGTACTACTCCAGTGGAAAACTTGAGTATGCCGCACTGTTCTTTGCTCCTCCTCGATCAGGCCGTCGGCGCATTTATACGAGCAGTCAAATCACAAGGCCCCGCCTTCCAGCAGTAATGAGCCGTCAAATCACAAAGGCCCTCGCCTCTCGTGAAACCGACCAAGCTAGACTGCCCCGCCCTCTAGCCTTTTAAAAATGTATACTTTTGTACAGCAGTAGTATCGATGGATTGCGCCATGGAGCAAAACTTGAAATTAAAAAAAGGTGGTACATATAGAGAGCGCACGTCGCCAAATTATGCATATAGTACTATTAAAAAAGCTAGTCACAATAATGGTGTCCAGCACAACCCACCCTCAAATAAAACTAAGAGGGTGCTTGGATACGTTTTAGTCCCATGACTAAAAGTAGTGGGACTAAAACATGCTAGCCTCACCCATGGTTGGATCCAAATACTAAAAAGGCTAAAATAAAGTTAATGAGCATTTATTATCCTCCAAACCCTCCAATCCAGAACTCGCCTGTGTTAAAGGAGAGGAGTTAAATGAGTAGAGAGGGGACTAGTCCACATTTTATTAGGGGTACCCCTGACTAAAAAATTGTAGTCTCAAGACTGTTTTTAGCCCCTCTTTAGTCAGGGGTGCTTGGAACTTTAGCCTCTTAAAGAGACTATTTTTAGTTAGACTAAAATAAGTCCCTTGGATCCAAGCACCCTCTAAGCATCCTGGAATTCTTTGACAAAACTAAGCACCATGAAATTCTTTGACAACTAAACTGCTGGCTATATGATGTTGGCCATATATATTGTACGTATATAATGTGAAGAAATGAGTGGAAGTACTATACCAACTAAAAGATGAAATGTAAGAAATACTAGTATGTACGTACTGAAGAGTTAAAGTAACGAGAAGAAACATAACATAGTTCTGCTGGGGGCTCAGCACAACACACCCCTCAAATTAAATTAAGCACAACTGAAATTAAACTTCGCAACTATTCCGATAGACACTGCATTAGAACCACCATGAGCAACGACACTGCCACCTTACTCAGAGTCCTCGTCCACGTCCTCGACTTCGTCCTTGTCGCTCTTCCTCTTGGCTGATACTTCTTTGCTTGAACCACACACTTGGCTGTTGCTCTTCATCCAACCCTTGTAGATATTGAAGCAAAGGTAGCCATCCATTGCAGCATAGTGGATGTGGTCTATATCTAGTACATTCCGCTGCCATGCATGACGATGAAACGTGTATGGAGGTTTCTCCAATTTACCGTGCGAAAGATGAACCATGGCTCCTGCCAGGGTCAGCATTGAAGGCTGACGAGAGGACACCAGCCGATTCTTCTGGAGGTCGAAGGTGTTGCCTACAACGAGGCCTATCCGATGCATGACTTGTTTCTCGTTACCAAAGTCTACAGTAACGAATTTGACTAGGTTGCTCTCGAGGAAGTCCTTCAAATCCTAGCACTCAATGTCGGGATGGCATATGTGGTAGACCAAGCATAAGTCATGCACGCAAACCTGGATCACGGCGGGCTTCTTCCTCTCTTCGTCCTTTAGACCGTTCTCTCGTCCCAGGACTGTGGTGTACTCAACATCTAGCCCAGCGACCCACTCATCATCTGAGTCTTCAAACAAGCGACTGAAGCGAGAAAGGCATCCTTTAACCGTCGAGGAAGAACGGGTGTAGATGACGTCGAACTCATCACCGGTGATGGTTCTAACCTTGTACTCACCGCCAATCAGGGAGATTTGGGACGCCATGGATTTGGGAGGAGGGTTAGGATTACTGGAACTGCCGTAATGCGAATGGACGGGACGACTAGGAGCGAACCGCCGTTGTATTGAAGGACGTGCGGTGACGAGTAGGAGCGAACTGCCAGCGTGCGAACGGCAGGGTAGTGGCTTTACATTCTCCCATGATACGGGCTTCCAAGAGCCCTTGGATTTGAGATCGAACGGTTCAATGGCGTGATTCTAGACCTATGGGTGAATATCCTATCCTGGAGGGTTATTCTGCAAATTTTCAGCAACTTAGCATGCGACCGTTTGATCTTAGATCCAAGGGCTACCAGCAGCCCGTATCGTGGTCGCGCCTACCACGACCGTCGCGTCGCTTGTGCGGTCGCGCCCTTGGAGATTTAACACGGTGCATTAGGCTATCTGATGTTGGCATGTCATACATAGTCATCACTTAGTCACTCATACTACAACAAGGTTTTGGCCATAAGGTTGGCTATAAGTGTATTTTTTTTACTTCTCTCTATCTGTTTCTTCGTCCTCCCTCCGTCCCATAATATAAGAACGTTTTTGACACTAGTGTAGTGCCAAAAACGTTCTTATATTATGGGACACAGGGAGTACTAGTATTTATTGCATTTGCCAAGGAGTAACCTCTTCCAATGAAATGGTGTTGCTAAGTTTGCTTCATTTAATTAACTATAGACTCAAAATTGTATTTTCACCTAGGTACACGCGCTTAGCACCGTTTCTTCCTTGGGTCACCAAACTAGTCTCTCTCTTCTTGATTAACTTGCCACATCAGACTTTATGCCTATGTGGCAAGCTTAAGCACCTATAGGAGCAACTAAAAGTAAGTACAATAGTGCGCTTTACACGGCATTTTTGCATATGTGAAGGAAAGAGAGGCAAGGAAAAAGTGGAGAAGTGGGCTCTCATGCAAGATCCAGCCTCTACTACATGGTGGAGCATTGGGAGAGGCACCTGTATGGAGGTGGTCAGGAATCAGGAGACTCACGTCGGTCGTAGCGCCGCGGTTAAAATGATAATGGCAAGTATAATCACGGGGCCCCACCTGTCCAGCAGTAACTCGCTGTCAAATCACACAGCCCTACGTTTGCAGCAGCCTACTCCCTCTTCTTCTCGCGTCTCTGTCAAACCGACTAGGCGGAACTGCCCCGCCGCCTACCGCGCAGGAAAATCCCTGCCCTCAACTTTTAAATAGTATATAGTATACTAATTTTGTATCCATGGATTGCGCCCGCGCCATGGAGCAAAGCATCTAGAAAACGGCGGTACACATGTACGGAGTATACAGCACGCTCGTCGCGTTCGCGTCGCACCCCGGACGATCGGTCGGTCTGGCACGCTGCTCTCTGAATGGAACGCGCGTCATATTGCGTTTGCACACACATGTGGGACGACAATTGAGAATCGACCATAGGCACACTCCTCGGCCCCGCAAGTCGGGTGACTTAATAGAAGAGGGAGACGAGCGATAGTACTAGAGAAGTGTTGTACTACGTTCGTGCTTGGACGGTCCCTGCAAGACACGGAAGATCAGTTCGTCCATGCATGTGACCAGACTCCAGCAGACACGCCTAGATTGGCTATCGTCTACATATCATGCAGGCTGTGTTGTACATGGCTGAAGTTGTGGTGACAAATCTAAAAAAAGGTTTCTTGTCATCTCGCAAAATTGGGTGTCATGTGCTTAGGATCACTACGAGGGAGGAGAGACAGTGGTCTTGCAATAGAGAAGAGGGAGAGGCGAGATGGTGGTTTTGGAATGGAGATAATGGAGAGGAGCGGAGGTGGTTTCGCAATGGAGAAGATCGTAAGAGGGAGAGGCGAGACGGTGGTTTTGGAATGGAAATGATGGAGAGGAGAGGAGGTGGTTTTGCAATGGAGAAGAGGGAGAGGAGCGTGCGGCAGCGATTTAGGATTGGACGAGAGGGCCGGCACGCTGTGACTGGATCAAAATCAAAATAAATTTACCCTTCAATTAAGAAAGCGACCCCACATTAACTGGTCTCCCTTTTATTCTGGGTCATAATTGACCATGATTTTCGCACATAAAATATATGTTACACGTTGCAAAAATAATATAATTTGAAGGTACATTCAGATACGAACCAAATGATACAATTTTGGGTGACATGCATTCACATTTTGCTTGTCAAATACAGTACGTGGTCAAACTTTGACCCAAAATACGCAAAACAACAAAAAATACTTCCAAGACCAGCGCCGCTCTTCCGCTCTTGTCCTCTTAAACAACCGTCGCTCCTCTCCTGTTCCAATCTAAATGCAGCGTCGCTCCTCTCCTCTTCCATTTCAAAACCACCGCCCCTCCTCTCATGTTCCAGTCCAAAACCAGCGTCGCTCCTCTCCTGTTCTAATCCAAAACCAGCGCTGCTCCTCTCCTCTTCCATTCAAAAACCACCGCCGGCGAGTGAAGGTGCTGTGGAGAAGTAGATCAATGGAGGAGTACAACCGATACGTGAGGATCACAGACGGCGGCCCTATGAAGCTAGCTAGGATGTTGGAGATACAGTCTTGGTTTGACAACAAGGACCAACTAGCGGCAACGGCGACATCCATGGCCAAATATCTGCAACAGAGCGAAAAGGCGGTGATACTCCCGGATGGAGTCGCGCCGGAGTACATAGAGCTGCTCCTCTGGGCCATGGAGCAAACAGATTCACCGAATCCGATCGTGAGGGAGCGGTGGTGGGAGTATCGATCCCAGATGGAGCATCCACCAGAGATTGAAGGAACGAGCATCTACAGGGTGCCATTTGTGACGGTGTCCTGCCAGAGCGAGCTCGTGGAGTCTTCGTCGACCGAACCCAACTACAAGAGGAGAAAAGCAGTTGGCCTAACGACGCTTCCCCGCCATCGTCTCCCTCGTCGTTCAAATCGTCTCACGGGGCGGTTGTCTGCCGTCGAGGAATAGGAGGGGGCTGCCCCCCCAGCCCAATAGTCGGGCACGTTGTGAATTGTCAGGAGGAGCTTAGGGTTGTTAGTATTTGCAGGTTGTGAATTGTGTTTCGTGTTGTGTATTTTGAGAGAACTTTCAGATATGAATGTCTTTTCAATTTCAGATTTGCAGTATTGAGCATATGAAGTATTTTATGAATTCTAGAGATCTATTTTTAGCACTTAAAAAAATGTAGTTTCATAGGAGTATAAAAGTGCAGACAATGTGATTCTCAGAGAAGAAACTGCAAGTTTCAGTTTTAGATAAGAAACTGCAAGTTCAGTTTCAGATAAGAAAATGCAACTTTCAGAGGCAGAGCATTTATATTAACACAACCTTTTCAAACAGGGTTCACATCATGTTGGAAGTTTTATTCATGGTCGAAAATGGAACTACCAGCCAGTTAACATCATGCTGATCAACATTCATGCATAGCACATATTCATATGATGCACAGTCAAAATGCCCACACAATGTCAAGTGTGCGAAACACAGAGAAAACGAGGGACAAAGTTTTGGCAAGTGTTGGACGTGGTTTTGGGCTGCCCCGTCTAGGCTTTCATCTTTAACATGCGCAGCCCACGACCTCGGATGGGAGTTCCATAGGCCTGTTTGTATTTTCTTAGGGCCGTCATGTATCGACCGGCCTATGGACCTCCCATCCGAGGTTTTATTTTTGGCAGCCCAATTTATGTATTTTTTTTGAAGAAAACGCAGAGGTCTGTTCTATTTTTCTATATAAGAATAGGAACGCCAGGTCCAACTTATGTTTCCCTTCTAACTATATTATATATATTTAAATTATTTTATATGTTATTATATATTATTTTTGTTGTCATCATATATTTAACAGATACTTACATATGTAAGAAAACAATATCCCGCACCTTATTAACTTATAAAAATAATTTCTTAACAAATAGAATCCTGGATTGTTTTGGCACGAAAATCCTAATGATTGTGTACAAAAGCTTGGTAAGATTTAAGGACGAATGTAATAATATCACATAATATATAAATATATTTATAACAAAATGCTCAGCCCCTTTTTATTTTTTGATAACATTGCTGGCCCAACCCAACATTATAATTAGAATCAGCCCAGGAAAATCGTGTATTTCGAGAAAGTGCAAATGGCCTGTATATTTTTAGGAAATAAAATAAATGGGCCGCATGGACGCTACATTATTTATTCACCCAGCCCAGCTAATGGTTGTAATTCAAAAAAAAGATCAAACTGAATGTAAATTCTACCGTGCAAAAAAAAGACTAAATTCTGAAAAAATGGGTTGAATACGTGCCACATTTTTGGAGGCTGAAATGTGGGTCAATAGGTCGAAGCCAACGCAAGTCGTTGTCAATTTAGTCAACAAATGATTCTGACATGTTATACTTGGATTTACATCCAACGACCGGCATCCATCTTCAATCTCTCATCTTCTTCCTCCAGCGCCGCCGGGACCACCTCCCGCCTCCTGCTGCTAGCAGCTCTGCTTAGCACGCTTCGCTATGAAGCGCTACTCCACCGTTGGCCTTGCCATCCCTCCACCCCTCCACACCTCCTATTCTTCTCCACCGACTGCCGAACCACACCACACTAGAACCAGTTAACCCTCGTACACCTCTCCATCTGCGACTCTACTCCCGCGTCTTCCCATCTCCAGCTCGTTGCTGTCCGGGGCCTCGCCGTCTTCCACCACCTTGGATGCGCTCGGCGCGGCGTGGTCAACGTGGTCAACGAACGACACCATCGGAAGTAGACTGTGCGTGGAGAGGCTGACAGCTGGGTCCATGGCCGCACACAAGGAAATGCCTCCTTATTACGCGCAAAATAATGATACCTCCACCTGACATCTGGGACCCACTAGAAGGGCCTCTGTATTTCACAAAAATAACGTGCCCCCCGCTGACATGTCAGACCCACCAGCTATCTTTGCACGCAAGGAAGTGCCTCCTTATTACGCACAAAAAATGAATATTCCCCCTGCCAGCTGGAACCCAACATAGTGGAGGGCTGACTTGTGGGCCTACCAAGTTGCCGGGGTTGGAGGGCTTTGTCAACTTAGTCAATATGAACGATTCTAGCTCCTGTTACCGTACGATGTTCATCCAACGGCCGTAGTGCTTCTTCAACCTCTGGTCTTCTTATTCGAGCCGCCCAAACCAGCGCCGGTCGTGTCGCGTGCTCCTGCCTCCCATGGCCGGCTGTGATGCCGCGGAGGCCTCACCACCCCTACTACTCCCACCGCTGGCCAGACCATCCCTCTAGTCACCCACACCCCCTGTTATTCTGCGGCGACAGCAGCCTCACACCGCAGCCGAACCAGTGAATCCTCATACTCCTCTTCGCGTGGGCATCTACTGTTGCGTCTTCCCCGGCTCCGAGTCGTCCCCTTCCTAGTCCTCGCCATCGTCCACCGCCGTGGTGCTCTCGGCGCGGCGTGGTCAACGTGGTCAAGGAACGACTTCCATCGGACGTGGACTGTACATGGAGAGGCTGACAGTTGGGTCCGCGGCCGCAGCAAGGAAGTGCCTCCTTATTACGCGCAAAATAATGATTCCTCCACCTGACAGCAGGGTTCCACCGGACGGGCAACCGTATTTCGCGAAAAAAGCGTTTCCCCTTGACTGCTGGGACCCACCAGCTACATCTTAGCACGCAAGGAAGTGCGTCCGGGCAAAAAAAATGATTCGCCCCCCTGACTACTGGGACCCACCAGCTACATCTTCGCACGCAAGGAAGTGCGTCCGGGCAAAAACACGATTCGCCCCCCTGACTGCTGGGACCCACCAGCTACATCTTCGCACGCAAGGAAGTGCCTGACAGTCGGGACCCACCTGGTCGAAGCGTACGTAGCGTTGTCATTCTGGTCGCGAACGTGTACGTACATATATACTGGTGGATGTAGAGGCGCGCACGTGGCATAGTAGAGGCACGTACGTGTCGTAGTAGAGGCGCGCACGTAGCATGTACACGTACATACAGCGGCCAGGGTGCAAGAAAGAAAATACGGCCACGTATGTGTACATATGGGCGGGGTCTCGAACGCCTACTCGCGCATACGTACGGCCAGGGCTCGTGTACATGGCTGGGTCGGAACAGAGAAACAGCGTCATCGTCGTGTTCATGGGGAGGCAACGGAATGCGTCGTGTTCATGGGGGGGCAGTGGAATGCGTCGTGTTCATGGGGGGCAACGGAATGTGTCGTTTTCATCGGGAGGCAACTGAACGCGTGGGAGCCAACCGGCTGGGTCGGAACGGAATGCGTGGTCGTGTTCATCGGGAGGGCTTGGACGGAACAGGCGATGGAAACGAGGCCTCGCGTACCGCAAAACGGAGGAAACGGACTTCCTATGTTCGGAACGGGGTCCTGTTGACCGTGAGGGGTGTGGCGTACCGCAAAACGGAGGAAACGGACCTCCTACGGTTTTAACGGGGGTCCTGTTGATCGGGAGGGGTGTGGCGTACCACAAAACGGACGAAACGGACCTCCTACGGTCGAAACGGGGGTCCTGTTGATTGGGAGGGGTGTGGCATACCGCAAAACGGAGGAAACAGACCTCCTATGGTCGAAACGGGGGTCCTGTTCATCAGGAGGGGTGTGGCGTACCGCAAAACAGGACTCCATGGGATACTGTTCATCTCCAGTGTCGTCCTCCTCCAGCCTCCACGGGCTACCGTCGACCTCCTCCAGCCTCCACGGGCTTCTGTTCATCCATCCTCCACCGTGCGCTACTCCACCGACTACTGTTCAACAACCCCTCCACGGGCACCCCTCCATCGTCTACTGTTCATCTAGCCCTCCACACCACGTGGTCCTATTCAACCACCCCTCCATCGTCTACTGTTCATCCAGCCCTCCACACCACGGGGTCATGTTCATCTAGAGGCAACATCACAGCTCACTGTTCATCCAACCCCCCCCCATGCAACGCTCACTGTTCATCCAATCGATCGGCTTCAGTTAGCAGCAGTAGCGAAGGAATCGCTCGATCGGGTTCAGTTAACAGCCATCGATTGATCGCTCGGGTTGAGTAACATGTAGCCTGCAGTGCAATCGCTCGGGTTCAGTTAGAGCCCAACGCCTCACTCGGGTTCAGTTAGAGCCAATGCCTCGCACACACGCGCGTACGTGTACGAGAGAAACGTGCATCGCTCGGCCCCCGACCTCCCACCGTAACCGGGAACTCCTCGAAATTTTCCTCGCCCTTGCTTCTACCACGGTTTTTTCTGTCATGGACGACCCAAAGAATGGCATGCAGCTGCGTCTCTGGCCCGCCCAGGTCGAAAAGCCCATTTTCTGTCATGATTTTTTTTCATAGAAGTAGGAGCCCACCACATCTATGATGATACCAGGTTTTTTCACAATTATCATCATAGAAGTGTCATATGTATGACAGAAAAAAAATTCGTTCGGCCCAAATTGTCAGGGATGTGTCTTTTTTTTGTAGTGACTTCTTCAGGCTCCAGCCCCATCATCTTGGCGTGGGCGCTATCGTGCAGCTCTCAGGCTTCGTCACCCTCTATGAGGGGTACCTGGGGTTAGAGCCTTCAATCGATCTCTGGGTGCGCTTCTTCTCCTTGAAGCAGCAGGGGCCAAAGGCCGGGGAGATGTCTGACTGCGGGGCCGCTGGAGGACTCTGCTAAGAAGTGGCAGAACTCCTTCTACGTCCGCAACCTTGGCGCGGACCGCATCAACCTGCCGCCTTTCGTCGACGCGTTGCCGCGGGTGAAACAGAACTGGGGTTATTATCCCCAGCACCCATCGCAGGAGGTGCTCAACCTGTGCCAGTGGGTGTCGGAGATATGAGGGAGCGGGAAGGGCTCACCGGCACCGACCTCATCATTCCTTTCATCAGGCGTCGGGTGCTGTCGCTACAGCAGCACACACACACATCATCGGTCAGATGACCGGACTCCACGACCCCAACCGCTTGTCGAACTTGCCCCTGGCGGCGGACAAGGCCGCTCACTGGGTCAACGACATCTCCAAGGCCGAGCTACGGGAGGATTCGGAGTTCGGGAAGCCTCCATACAGCGAGGCGAACCTGGCACCCGTGGTGAGTCCCTGGTCCCCCGTATTTTGCCGCTACCTATCTTCTTGTTCGTCCAGACGCGACGCGGGAGGTGCTCCTGAATGCCATCTGACATCCATATGAGCGGGCGCCGACGCAGGTGGTGCGGGCCGTCTTGGAAGAGCATGCGGCCCACGGCAAGGGGGAGAAGGAGGCCACTACCGACGTTGGCGTAGGACACCGTGTGGGTAAGTTCATCTTCCGTATTTCTTGAAGGCGTAGTGGGCCCTTGCCGAGGCTTACCAGCAACGCGATAAGCTGGCCGACGAAAAGGGCCAGCTCCAGGCCGAGGTGGAACGCTTGAAGGTGCTGGGGGCCGCGGCGGAGGAGGCCCGTTAGGTGGAAACCCACCGCCGTGACGAGGACGAGGCCAAGGACGCTAAGCTGAAGGCAGCCCTTGCCAAAGTTGCTGACCTGGAGAAGACGCTCGAGGAGCGTGACCGCACCATGCATTGCCTTGGAGCGGTGTGGTACATTGCTCGAAGCGGAGCACCTGGAAGAGTCCTTCTCCAGTAAGTGCTTTCCTTGGGTACTGCCGGGTGGGGATGCCGGCTTCTTCACCTTGGTGATTGATCTGACTTGCTCTTCTTTTTGACAGGGGCCTTCCCGGAGACACGCCAATTGGCAGAGGAGGCCGTCCGCTTTCAGCGAGACCCGCAGGGGGTTGTCGGCTCCGGGACCGACCCGCATGTGTCTTGGACCTTCTTGGAGATCGTGACCGTCGCCGAAGCTCGTCTGCGAGTCTTGGGCGAGCAGATGGGGTGGCTCTCTGAAGACGGCGCGGTAATGACGTCGGCCCCTTGGCCGGGCTCCGTTACACTGAACAGCTGCACGCGTTTGGTACGGTGGTTGGAAGCGGGCCTGGACCGTCTTCACGAGTTGCATGTTTCTGCCGCCCGTGCCGGCGCTGAGATGGCACTCAGGTTCGTGATGTCTTGGCATCCGGATCTGGCGCTGGACGCGATGATGGGACAGCGAGCCGACGCGGAGAACTAGTTGCGGGCGGAGGCCGGACGAATCACTGCCCGGGCCAGCTACATTGCCGGGTTTGCCATCCACGACGAGTTCCAGCTGGAACAGACAGAAGATGGCGGAGTCGTGCCTGCTTCTTGACGACCCGGAGGGCAGGTCCCAGGAGACGGGCATCTATGATGATGTGGATGCCGAGGAGGAAGGCACCTGCACCTCGGCGAACCCGGAGGCCACCGAGGTGGAGCCGGCAGCTGCGCGACCCGGCGGTGGGGATGCTTGAGGTTGCCCTATTTTATCTTAGTAGAGATTTCTGTTAGGTAGCAGGTCCACCCACCCACTGGGGATGTTCGGGTGTAATGAACGCTGGCCTTGGGCTTGTTTTTAAATTTATGATGTATAAATTTAGAGAATGTTTGCGCCTTTGCTTTTCGTCTTTTGAGCCATTTTCTTGCGACCTTCCCCTCTTGCCCCCCCCCCCCACAAGTCTGACGGCTGAGGCTCCGGTCTGTGACAAGGACTTCGGCCCTTGAGAGGAGTGTGTGGTACTTAGGCTTTCGAAACATTGAGGGCGAGCGAAACACCCACTGGGCCGGTTGGCGGCAATCCGGCGAAGCCGGTTGGCAAGAAGCCGGTCGTGCGGCAACTTGAGGTGTCGGGGCCGGGTTGGGCAATCCAGTGGTCCTTGACTTAGTATTTGTGATGCGCTGGTGCTTTGGCGCATTTTGCTTGCCAGCCGACAGCCGAAGCCGGTTCTGTGGCTTAGGGTGAAGTGGAGGGCCGCGGCGACCTCAACGCGTCAGGAATTACTAAGGAAGGCGGCGAGTGGTGCCCAAGCCGGCCAGCCCTCGAGCCCCCGAGTCGAGCAAGTCGAACAGGTGGTGGGGTTGGTTTAATAGAAAAATGATTAAATGCGGGAGACACAATAGCTTGGTCAGAAAGGGCAGCCCCGAGCGTCGTTCGGGGACTCCATAGTTTTCACATGATTACAAAAGGCAGTGATACATACGTGCACACAGCTAATTGTAAAACGGGCGGAGGAGTTCTGTGTTCCACGGCCGGGTCGTTTCTTCGCCAACGGTGTCTCTCTTGCACTTGTTTGACTTGCGGGCGTCGATGAGGTAGTAAGAGTTGCGATCGCACAAGGCTTTGCTGATGATGAAGGAGCCCTCCCACGGGGAGGACAGCCTGTGCTGGCCGGCTTGCTGCTGGACGAGTCGGAGGACGAGGTCTCCCTCATGGAACGCGAGGGGCTTGATCTTCTTGCTGTGGTAGTGCCTCAGGCCTTGCTGGTAGATGGCTGACCGGCTGAGTGCCAAGAGGTGTGCTTCTTCGAGTAGGTCGACGCCGTCTTGGTGGGCATCCCTGGCTTCGGCTTCAGTGTACATCATGACACGCGGCGAGTCGAACTCGGCATCGGTCGGGATGACGGCTTTAACTGCCTAGACGAGGAAGAATGGGGTGAATGCGGTCGACCGGTTTGGTGTGCTGCAGTGGCTCCAGAGGACGGCCGACAACTCGTCGAGCCAACTATCGGGCGAGTGGACGAGCGGCTCGACGAGTTGCGGCTTGATGACAGATAGGCTGAGGCTGTTGGCCCGCTCGACCTAGCCGTTCGACTGTGGGTGTGCCACGGAAGCCAGGCCGAGGCGGATGTCGGAGATGAAGCAGTCACTACAAAAAAAGACACATCCGTGACATTTTGGGCTGAACAAAAAAATTTATGTCATACTTATAATACTTCTATGACAATAATTGTGACAAAACCCGGTATCATCATAGATGTGGTGGGGTCCTACTTCTATGACAAAAAATCATGACAAAAAATGGGCTTTTCATCCTGGGCGGGCCAGAGACGCAGCTGCATGACATTCTTTGGGCCGTCCATGACGAAAAAACCGTGGTAGAAGCGAGGGCGAGGAAAATATCGGGGAGTTCCCGGTTACGGTGGGTGGTTGGGGGCCGAGCAATGCACATTTCTCTCATACGTACGCGCGTGTGTGCGAGGCATTGGGCTCTAACTGAACCCGAGCGAGGCGTTGGGCTCTAACTGAACCAGAGCGAGGCGTTGGGCTCTAACTGAACCTGAGCGAGGCGTTGGGCTCTAACTGAACCCAAGTGATTGCATTGTAGGCTACGCGTTACTGAACCCGAGCTATTGATCAATCCCTTGCTGTTAACTGAACCCGAGTGATTCCTTCGCTACTGCTGCGAACTGAAGCCGATCAAACACTACTGCCTCCTTCCCTGGATGAACAATGAGCGTTGTTGAGGGGGTTTGGATGAACTGATCCCGATGGGGGTTTGGATGAACATGACCCTGTGGTAGTAGAGGTCGTTGCCGCTGGATGAACAGTACCCTGATCGATCGAGCCGGTGGATGAACAGGACCCCGTGGAGGGCTGGATGAACAGGACCCCGTCGAGGGCTGGATGAACAGGACCCCGTGGAGGGCTGGATGAACAGGACCCCGTGGAGGGCTGGCTGAACAGTAGTCGATGGAGGGCTGGTTGAACTGTAGCTAGTGGAGGGCTGGATGAACAGTAGCCCGTGGAGGGGTGGTTGAACAAGACCCCGTGGAGAGGGCTGGTTGAACAGTAACCGGTGGAGGCTGGAAGAACAGTCACAGGGTGGAGGCTGGAGGAGGTCGACGGTGGATGAACAGTAGCCCATGGAGGCAGTCAATGATGGAGACGAATAGTATCCCGTGGAGTCCCGTTTTGCGGTACGCCACACCCCTCCCGATGAAGAGGACCCCTGTTTCGAATGTAGCGCTCCAACACAAGTCCGTTTCCTCCATTTTGTGGTACGCCACACCCCTCCCTATCAACAGGACCCGTTTCAATCGTAGGAGGTTCGTTTCCTCCGTTTTGCGGTAAGCCAGACCCCTCCCGATGAACGGGAACCCGTTTCCACTGTGGCCGCTCAAACACAAGGCCATTTCCTCGTTTCCTTCACCTGTTCCGTCCAAGCCAGTTGGCTCCCGATGAACACGACGACGACATAGTTTCTCTGTTCCGACCCAGCCACACCCATGTACACAAGCCCTGGCCGTACGTACGCGCGAGTAGGCGTTCGAGACCCCACCCGTATGTACGTACGTGGCCGTATTTACTTTCTTGCAACATGGCCACTTTACGTACGTGTACATGCTAAGTGCGCGCCTCTACTACGACACGTGCCCTTCCTTAGACGGCCACGGTACATCGCTGCAGCCTGCAGACAGACCGATCGTACGTACGTACATGTTCGCGACTCGAATGACAATGCTACGTACGCTTCGACCAGGTGGGTCCTGACTATCAGGCACTTCCTTGCGTGCGAAGATGTAGCTGGTGGATCCCAACAGTCAGGGGGAATTTTTTTTTCGCAAAATACAGTGGCCCTTCCGGTGGGTCCCTGCTGTCAGGTGGAGGAATCATTATTTTGCGCGTAATAAGGAGGCACTTCCTTGTTGCGACCGTGGAACCAGCTGTCAGCCTCTCCACGTAGAGTACTCTTCCGATGGAAGTCGTTCCTTGACCACGTTGACCATGCCGTGTTGAGAGCACTAGGGCGGTGGACGACGGCGAGGCCTAGGAAGGGGATGTCGCGGAGCCGGGGAAGACGCGGCAGTGGAAGCCCACGCGGGTTCACTGGTTCGGCTATGGTGTGAGGCTGTCGTCACCGCAGGGTCTGGCTAGCGGTGGGAGTAGTAGGGGGCGGTGAGGCCTCCGCGGCAGCACAACCGACTACGAGAGGCAGGAGCAGGCGGCACGGCCGGTACTGCTCTGGGCGGCTGGAGCAAGAAGACCAGAGGTTGAAGAAGCACTGCGGCCGTTGGATGGACATCGTATGGTCAGTGGAGCTAGAATCGTTCATATTGACTAAGTTGGCAAAGCCCTCCGTCCCCGTCAACTTAGTAGGCCCACAAGTCAGCCTCCCACTATGCTGGGGTCCCAGCTAGCAGCTGGGGGAGTATTCATTTTTTTGTGCGCAATAAGGAGGCACTTCCTTGCGTGCGAAGATATTGCTGGTGGGTTCGAGCTGTCAGTGGGGGGAACGTACTTTTCACGAAATATAGAGGCCCTTCCGATGGGTCCCAGATGTCAGGTGAAGGAATCATTATTTTGCGCGTAATAAGGAGGCATTTCCTTGTGTACGGCCATGGACCCAGCTGTCAGCCTCCACGTACAGTCCACTTCTGATGGATGTCGCTCATTGACCACGTCGCGCCGAGAGCACCAGGGCGGTGGACGACGGTGAGGCCTACAAAGGGAACGACACGGAGGCGGGGAAGACACTGCAGTGGCTGCATACGCGGTGAGGAGTACAAGGGTTGACTGGTTTGGCTGCCGTCGCCGAAGAATAACAGCAAGTGTGGGTGATTAGAAGGACGGCGAGGCCAGCGATGGGAGTACGGTGGGGCGGTGAGGCCTGCGCGGCAGCATAGCCGGCCATGGGAGGAGCGAGCAGGCAGTCCCGCCGGCGCTTGTTTGAGCGGCTGGAGCAGGAAGAGCAGAGATTGAAGAAGCACGACGGCCGTTGGATGGACATCCAACAGTCACTACTTGTGCTTCAACCTTTTTTTAGGAAAGCCTCAAATCTGTGGGAAACGGCATACAGCCCATCTGCCATTATTTCAAATAATTTACAGCCCATTTGCTAATTCTTAAGGTTTTTTTGGAGCTCATATTCTTTTTGTTAGCATTATACCCCATATTGTGGCCACAATTAAAAAATTACACAAAAATTTGCATATTTCGGTGCGGTCCGAACCATTTTTAATCCCGAAATTTCGAGTCACATTCAAACTGATTTTAAAATTAAATTTATATCAATACAGAATCCAACAAATTGTCCACGCATAAAACTCAATGCAATTTAAAATCTCGAAATAAAAAAAGAAATTTGTAACTAATTGCCGGTTTGATGTGTTTTAAAAATGTACAGCCCATTTCTCATTACTGATAGGCCATTTTCTCGGACAGACGAATGAAGCTCTCCTCGTATTGAAAGTTTGCAGCCCAACAGGCCTGACAAAGCGACTTACTTGACAAATCACAAAAAATCTGGGCTAGCCATTTTCAGAAAGAACAAAAAAACTACTCGGTTGGTCTTTGGTAAACATAAAAGAAAAGGTTGTCTAGACAGGCCAGAGTGCCCCGCACAGCCCAGTTGGCACCCTGCTTCCGTCTCAAAAACAAATTAGATAAATGCTACTCCAATTATGGCAATTCATAAAAATGCCACTGCAATTTTCAAACTTTGAAAAATGCCACTGCAATTTTTGCAACAGTTGAAAAACACCACTGCAATTTGCAAACTTTGAAAACGCCACTCCAGAATTCGAAAAATGCCACTGGAAATGGCATTTTTCAAAGTTTGGAAATTGCAGTGGCATTTCTCGGAATCACCAGATTTGGAGTGGCATTTATCAAATTAACCCAAAACAAAAATAGCTGGGCGAGCTGCTAGGTCCCTGGTGTCAGCCGCTCGTTGTGCAATTCTCTCATTTATTGACTACGTTGACAATGCCATGGGACCCAGATGTCAGAAATCCATTAGGAGGAGCCATTTTTTTATTGGCTTGAAATAAGGAGGCACTTGCTTCCATACTACCATGACCTTGGTGGGTCCCCACTGTCATCCTCTCCACGTACAATCATCTCCTGATTGTGTACGCGTCAACTTGGTAGGCCCACAAGTCAGCCTCTAAACCCGTGGTGGACAAATCAACCCATTTAAAAAAATAACCGCCCATTCCATACGTTTAAACAGAAAGTTCAACATTCAGAGCAAAGTAACACGTCTGATCCAGATATAGAGTACTGAACTTCCACGTTGACAACCATCATAGCCAAGTTAACTCTCTACTCCCACTAATACTCTATTAGTGTACAATTACTAACTTACTCTTAGCTAACTAGACGATGTCGGCCGCCATCTGCGGTACACGGTAAATGCCGGCACCGGCATCCTCCGCCTCTCCTCGGACTTACAAGAGGTGCGATAGGGCACGTTGCTCACGCGTGTTGGCCCTTTCCATGCCAGCGTGGTCCACCGAAGCTTCGGCTTCTAAGCAGGAAACCCACTTGACGATCTTGTAGTAAAATTCGGCATTGCGAACGCGTGCGTGCCCGACAGCCTCCAGGGCTATTTTCCGGGCGCCGGCCTCCATGTAGTCGGCCCAGTTGCGGGCGCTCTGCTCACGACTAAGAGCGTCGGTGCGCTGCTGCTCCATGTCCCGCTGGCGGCCCAAATCGGCAATACGCTGCTCCTACGCCAGGCGGTCGCGCTCCAACAACTACTCATACTCCGCATTGCCATCTAAAGACCGATAGAATGCCTCCTCCCTTCGTCTTCCTTCCGGTGAAAAACCAAACACTAGTTCCGATGGTGACCGCCTTCGGTGTCGCCTATAACGGACAGGCGGGGGCATGGCGGACGTGGCGAGAGCGAGGATAAGTGGCGAGCGACGTCGGGCCGGTGGGGCTTATGAGGATAGGGCGAGTTGGGTGATGGCGCCACCAGAGAAGCCCGAAAAATAGTAATTCTAGGCGGAAGGTAGGCCAACTAGCGTGTCAGGGGAAGGTACATTAAGATCGGACGTTACTCATAACGCCACTAATAAAGTGCCATGATGACCATAAAAGCCACTTAATGCCCGTCCGTTAGCGAGTGGAGTGACTTTAGACCTCCTGGCCGTCGAGTGGGCGGATCTTGGTCGAGTGGTATTCTTCATGGTCGAGTGTCTTCGAGTTCGTCGAGTGGATCACCTCCAAGTAGATTGAAAGGTGATTTCTTCTAGGGATGTCCTTGGGGAGGGCAGTTCGGACAGGTCCATGACCCTACCCTAGGTACATAGCTTCATCATTAGCCCCCGAATGGATCGAGGTTTGAGTGGGTAAGGAGTTGAGCACTCATCCGACCCATTCCTCGTGTCATGAGTATATCTTGTCTTGGACCAATGCTAGGCGTCGTTACCAACTTCTTTTCCGGTCGCCTTGATCCATTCATAGTTTTCTTTAGTCGAGTGAATTTCTTAACTTGAAGATTTCCGACTGGCTGCATGGAGGAGATCTTCCGCCTGACGAGTTGTTCTGTTGCCCACGGATTTCGCGGGATTCGAATTTCGAGAAGTGCGCGGGACTGGGGAGGCCGCAGTAATCAGATGGGATAGAACGTAGTCTCCTCGATATCCGTGCCACCTTTTTCACCACATATCGCGCGCGCGAATGTTGCGGGATTTGACCGGATCACCTGGGCCTACAGGTCAGCCACTCGGAAGTGACCCCATATAAGCTGCTAGCCCAGGGCTTTTGAACAGTGCGCCTTCACTTTTCCCTTTCCTCTCGAATTCCTCTGCCACCTCTGCCTTCGTCTCAGCGCCGCCGGTCCGCTCGAGCTTCGTCCACGACAATGGTGAAGGAGAGGACGGCGGCTCGGGAGCGTGCGAAGAAAGCGACGGTGCAGGCGAAGGGGAAGAAGTCGGGTCGGGGCTGATCTTCTTCGAGGTCCGCTCTGCCGACGGGCTGGATCCAGGGCGATTGGATGCCTTCGGCGATCACGCAGGAAGACCTCGATGATCTGGTCGATGGGGGATTCATTCCTCACCAATCTGCGCGTCTTCCGGGGAATGAAATCGAGCCGCAACCTCGCGAGGGTGAGTGCGTCCTCATCGCTACTCACGTCGATCGCGGATTTTCTCTGCCCCCTCATTCTTTTTTCCGGAGCTTCTTGAACTTTTTCGGAGCGCAACTCCATCATTTTACCCCAAAATCCATCGTGTATATCGCTGCCTTTGTATCTTTGTGTGAGAACTTCCTGGGTTGCCGTCCCCATTGGGGCCACTTCAAGCACATTTTCACTTGTCGTTCTCAGTCGGTTAAGAAAGCCAAGTCGAGTGATGATAATACGCAAGTGGCTCAGATGTGCGGGGGTCTTGGGATCCAGATGAGGAGTAAAAGTTCCTTTCCAGCTATGACTCTTCCCGAGTCTGTCCGCGGGTGGCAGTCGACCTGGTTCTACTGCAAAGACCAGGCGACTCTAGGACAGGCAACGGGTCTTCCTCCTTTTTCCTTGAACCGAGCAGAAAAGCCTTCCTCTCTGAAAGTGACGCCGGAAGAAAGGGCGCAAGTCAAAGTGCTGGTCGGTCGAGTGGTTCAGCTCGTCCGCGACGGGGTGACTGGTATGGATTTGTTAGAGGTCTTTCTCCGTAGGCGCATCCAACCGCTTCAAGCTCGCGACCATCCGATGTGGATGTACTCGGGCCTCGATGACACCACTCGGATCCATCCGGAGGAGGTCAACGATGCGACGTTGGATGGGTGGTTGTCGAGTATCACGAGGAACAAGGACATCCCCCGAGGAGCCAGGACGATTCCTCCACTCGACCAGATGTACGAAGTAGACCAGGTCCGATTCTGCATCTGTGACTGTGACCTTGCTTTCTTCATTCTGTTTGCTCAACATCAATCGACTAACTCTTGTCTTGTTTGTTGTCCTCCAGGCCATTACTGATATGTATTCGATGCCCAACGGGGCACAAGAGCAGGCTGAGGAGGGGGAGGCGAGCGGAGGCGAAAGTGGAGGGGAGTGGCACTCTGACGGAGAAGGGGAGAAGAACGACGACGATGACTCTAGTGAAGAGGAGGAGGAAGAAGTCGATCCTCCCCGTACGGAAAGGCGATCCAAGCTCACCCACGATCCTGCGTGCGAACATGGCAAGGCGACCGTGCCTGTTGGGCAGTCATCTAAACGCCCTCGGACGTCTTCTCCAGCGCTGACTGAAAAAGCGCCCAAGCATCCATGATCGGCATCGTCAAAGCCACCGAAGGCCCTGCCAAGATGAAGATGTCCGTTCCCACCATCTCCGAGTAACAGCAGAACTTGCATTTTTTGTTGGGCATAGATAGGCTCTTGGTCGACTCGTTGACTGAACCGACTGATTTCTGAAATCTGTAGTGCTGCTACCTCCGAGATCTCTGCCAGGAATGATGACCAGGAAATGGAAGATATTGTTACCTCCAACCTTGGTGTGTTTCTGATGTTTCATTCTTGGTCGATTGACAGTCTCCTCTGGTCGATTGGATTTTGGTCTTTAACTTTGGTTTTTTCTTATAGCTCCTCCTCATGTCATTGATCTCCCTGATGATGATGACGAAGTGCCGCTGAGGGCAAGGAAGAGTAGGAAGGCGTCGACTGGCAAGACACCACAGGCTGCATCAGCACCTGAGACAGGACTTCAGGAGGGTGGTAATACCACTCGGACTTCTGTGTCCTTCGCTGTGCCGCTGACGAGTGTTCGGCCTTCATCATCGACTGCTGATCCGCCCTCCCTTTTTGCCACACACCACGTCCTAGAGGACCAAGTGGGTGCTGCTAAAGAGGCTATACGCCAGGCGGGGATCATGATGGAGCAGGTGAAGGTGGTCCAGGAAGCCAGCCAAGCGGCCTACGATGTCAGTTCAGTGCTTCAAAGTAATGTCCAGGTTAGTTGATCACCGCTTGTTCTGTTAGGATGTGCTATATGAAGACTCTCTTTTCCTAAGATCTTTGCATCTGTACACCCACTGGGTGTGTCCATTGAAATTTTTGGACTAGTGGGGGCACGCTGAGTGCACCCACTGGGTGTAGTCCCCGAGACTACGGTGGACTGCTGGCAGTCGACTGTAGTCTTTATATTGTGTTGCTTCACTCGAATTTCTTCACTCGGTCTGGCCAGACCATTCCAAATGGAATCTTAGAGCCAGTGGGGGCACACTGAGTGCACCCACTGGGTGTAGTCCCCCATACCATGGTCGACTGCTGGCAGTCGACTAAGGTGAACCCCCTTTTTTTCAGATCATGATGAGGTCATAACCTCTTAGTCTCTTTCGGTCGACTGGTCGAGCCGAGTCAGTCAAACCAGTGGGGGCACGCTGAGTGCACCCACTGGGTGTAGTCCCCGAGACTACTGTCGGATATTTTTGATTCGACTGTACTTTTAGAAATGTTATGGTTTTTCTCTTAGTCGCTCGGAAGCAACCTGTCTTTGACGTCTGTCGACTGACTTTTTGCAGAAATCCTGCGAGCTTGTGGCTCGCTATACTGAATTGGAAAACAAACAGATCCAGCTCAACCTCGACTTGAAGCTTGCCAGGAGAACTTGCAAAAGGCGAGGGACGAACCACAAGGTATGGCTGGTGAGAACTTGACGACTATCTTTCTTTTCTGCCCATTCCTGATGTTGATCTTGTTGATGTTTTGCAGAAAAAATGGAGGAGGCTCTCAAGAAGAAGGACCATGACCTTGCCGAGGCACAGAAGGCGGCGTTGGAGAAAACGAGGCTTGCGGAAGAAAAGCTGGCTTCAGTCGGTAATCTCGAAGAGGAGAACTCCAGTCTGAAAGCTGCTCTCAACGCAGCCAACAAAGAGGCCAGCCGTCTGAGGAATGAAAAGATAGCTCTGAATGACAATGCAAGTGAACTGGCGGGAGAGAAGAAGGATCTGGAGGTTTATCTGGGTGAACTCGCCAAGAAGTTATTCGTCATTCTTGAGGGTAATCACTCCTACCCGACTAACTTGTTGTCATCAATCCATTGTAGAGCCACTGACTTATCTTTGAATTGTGTTTATAGAATTCTGCCAAAACTTCGAGGAGGAGACCAGTCGAGTGGAGACGAACTTGGACCCCATTCATTCTCCGGTGAAGGGTGAGGCTGCTATGAACTGGAGTCTCGTATTGCTGGAGTGGTTGATTACCTTGCTCGACTGAAGGTTGCGGCGTTGCGGATCAACACGGCGCTCTGGCCTGGGACGACGCTTCAAAATGACCTCGAGTCTCTGATGACTCGACTGAATGAAGTTCCAGGTCGAGTGCAGGAATGGAAGAAGTCTTCTGCTAGGTGTGGCGCTGACATCGCTCTGTCCTTGGTCCGTGTTCACTATAAGGAGGTGCGAGAGGAAAAGCTAGCGGATCTCCAAGTTGCCAATACCAGGAAGCAAAACTTTCAGTCTTTCATGGAGACCTTCATTGCTGCCGCCACTCGGATTGCTGACGGGATTGACCTGGACCAGTTTGTCGCGCCCTTCAGTCCTCCACCTGAGGAGTAAAACTACTATGCGTCACTTTAAATTTGCCTCGGAATGTCGAGTGATGGTGTAACCGTTAAACTTCTTCGGGCTTGATGCTCGAATACTTTTGATCTGTCGTTTAGAACCTTGGGATTTATCCGAACTTGGTTTGTTTCTGAATATGCTGGTGTTTCCTTTCGACTGGAATTTGTTTTCACTTTGAATACTCTTTGTGCTTGGAATGCAGCTCTGAGGCGTAGAAAACTTAGGCAAGTACTAGACCGCAGCTAAGCCCCCGAGCGAGAGGATTGCTCACCACTCGGCGGGATTTTTAAACTTAGGCGAGCACTTGGGCTGCAGCTAAGCCCCCGAGTGGGGAGGATTGCTCGCCACTCCGTAGGAATTTTTGAAACTTAGGTGAGGACTGGGACTGCAGCTAAGCCCCGAGTGGGAGGATTGCTCACCACTCGGTAGGATTTTTTAAACTTAGGCGAGTACTGGGACTGCAGCTAAGCCCCTGAGTGGGAGGATTGCTCGCCACTCGGTAGGATTTTTTAAACTTAGGAGAGTAGTGGGACTGCAGCTAAGCCCCACCGAGTGGGAGGATTGCTCGCTGCTTGGTAGGATTTTTTAAACTTAGGCGAGTACTGGGACTGCAGCTAAGCCCCCGAGTGGGAGGATTGCTCGCCACTCGGTAGGATTTTTTAAACTTAGGCGAGTACTCAGACTGCAGCTAAGCCCCCGAGTGGGAGGTTTGCTCGCCACTCGGTAGGATTTTTTAAACTTAGGCGAGTACTGGGACTGCAGCTAAGCCCCCGAGTGGGAGGATTGCTCGCCACTCGGTAGGATTTTTAAATACTTAGGCGAGTACTTGGACTGCAGCTAAGCCCCCGAGTGGGAGGATTGCTCACCGCTCGGCAGGATTTTTGAAACTTAGGCGAGTACTAGGACTACATCTAAGCCCTGAGTGGGAGGATTGCTCACCGCTCGGTAGGATTTTAAATACTTAGGCGAGTACTTGGACTGCAGCTAAGCCCCCAAGTGGGAGGCTGGCTCGCCACTCGGTAGGATTTTAAATACTTAGGCGAGTACTTGGACTGCAGCTAAGCCCCCGAGGGGAGGCTGGCTCGCCACTCGGTAGGATTTTAAATACTTAGGCGAGTACTTGGACTGCAGCTAAGCCCCGAGTGGGAGGTTGGCTCGCCACTCGGTAGGATTTTAAATACTTGGGCGAGCACTTGGACTGTAGCTAAGCCCCCGAGTGAGAGGCTGGCTCGCCACTCGGTAGGATTTTAAATACTTAGGCGAAATGGGTTCGCAGCTAAGCCCCCCGAGTGGGAGGATGGCTCACCACTCGGTAAGATTTTTTTACAAACTTAGGCGAAACGGATTCGCAGCTAAGCCACCCACTGGGGGATTTCTCATGCAAACAAAAGCAACAACAATCACTAGGAAAATTATAACACTCTTGTCTTTGATAAATAAACTACATAAGTTTTTCTTATTACATCTCATCCGAGTGAGAATTCAAGTGTAAAAGGGGCGGAGCAGCTCCGCGTTCCAGGCTCGTGGCTCGTCGATCTGTCGATCGACATTGTAAAGGTGGTATGCTCCATTGTGGAGGACTCTGGTGACGATGAAGGGACCTTTCCAAGTAGGAGCGAGCTTGTGTGGTTTCTGTTGATCCACTCGGAGGACCAAGTCTCCCTCTTGGAAGGCTCGACTCTTCACGTTTCTGGCATGGAATCGACGCAAGTCTTGCTGAGAGATAGTTGATTGGATCATGGCCATCTCTCTTTCTTCTTCTAAGAGGTTGACTGCATCCTGCCGGGCTTGTTCGGCTTCATCTTCAGAGTAGAGCTCGACTCAGGGCGCATTGTGCCACAGGTCACTCGGCAAAACTGCTTCAGCTCTATAAACCAAAAAGAATGGTGTTCGTCCGGTCGAACGGTTTAGGGTGGTTCTCAATCCCCAAAGAACTGATGGAAGCTCTTAACCCACGCGCCAGTGGCGTGTTTGAGGTCGCGCATCAACCGTGGTTTCTGTCCTTTGAGAATCAAGCCATTTGCTCTTTCTGCTTGTCCATTCGACTGGGGGTGGGCGACTGAAGTATAGTCGACTCGTGCGCCTTGGGAGGCGCAAAAGGCTCTGAAATTGTCAGAATCGAAGTTTGACCCTGTAAGTGCATCTAGTGCCCCTTAGTGATTTTGTTGTATTGAAGACTTATAGGTTAAGTATCTAATGCGTTTATGAGTGTAAACAGGTCTATAAGTCTATGAGGAGTTTGATATTTACAGAGAAAGTCGACCCCTAAAAATGAAGTTCTTCGGCTGAAGACTTTGATACACTGAAGACTTTCTGAAGACTTTGAAAGTGAAGAAATTGGTGTGACCTTGAAGACTTGGTATTCATTCGAGGAACATGAAGCGTGAAGACTTTTGTTTTCGTAGTTTCATTTTCTCTTTCTTGAGTCATAGGAAACACCGTACTGTTAAAGGTGGTCGAGGGAATACTAAGGAGAAAATTACCATGTGATGCTCAACTCAAATCCTACACCTACCAATCCCTTCGAGTGAAGCCATTGGAAATCTCATACAGTTCAGTCAAATTCTTAAGTGACAGAGACATAGTTCTTCTGGTCACTGAGGACTTTTCTCTGACTGAGGAGTTAGGAATTCTCCAGTGCAAATTGCCTACACAGTGAGGAACATGATAGCCCTGAGGAATTTGTACCTCGAATTTCTGACCGTTGTTGTGCTACGCGCCAGCTGTCCCAAAATATCTTATCCACCTAACGGTCATATCATTGAAGGGCATTTATGTCTTATCATGTCGGGCTGCTCCCTAGGCTATAAATAGCCGCCCCCTACAACCACTAGCTGGTTGGCTGCTCCGCGAGAACTTGACACTTGTCATTTGAGAGCAACCCATCCTCCGAGGACTTTGAGCGAAAATCATCAAGTGAGGAAAATCCAAACCCAAACCCAAAACACCTACAAACCCAAAGTGATTGAGCATCACTGAAGAGATTGATCCTGCGTGGATCCGATGCTTGTTACCTTTGAAGACTGTGCTTCTTCCAGACGGTTTGGCGTCAAGGTCTAGAGCATCCAAGAGGAATTGTGGATCGCCGAGTGACCAAGTCTGTGAAGGTTTGAAAGTCACCTGAAGACTTACCACGAGTGATTTGACGAGGACTATGTGTCCTTATCTCAAGGAGAATACGGTGAGGACTGTGTGTCCGAGACTAGGTGTCCTCGAGTTTAAATACTCAGCCGCTCCAACCAGATGTACAACTAAGACAACAGTTGGAAATTGTGTACCAAATCATTGTCTTCACCAAGCTTACTGGTTCTATTTCCTCAACACTTTCATTTCCTCATTACTTTGTTGTGTGTTTGTTCATATCTGTGTTTGAAGACTTTGACTGAAGACTTTCTCAATTTTTTCAGTTCAATTTCTTTAGTCTGTTTGTCTTCATCTTGTGCTATCCTGTGTTTACGCTTTCTGTACTCTGAGTTTGTCTTCATTTCATCATGATGACGATGCATGTATTCTGCTATGTTTACCTCTGAGTATTTATTCCGCTGCTAGTAGTTCTTCGCTAAGGAATTTCCTCACGAGCAAATTCCTCAGTGAAGAATTTCATAAAAATCGCCTATTCACCCCCCTCTAGTCGATATAACGCACTTTCAATTGGTATCAGAGCAAGGTACTCCCTTGTTCTGTGTGATTTTGGTTTAACCGCCTGGAGTTTTAGTTATGTCAACTGCAGGTATGATCAAGGTCTCTGCTGGGTGTCCTACCTTCGATGGGACGGACTACCCCTACTAGAAGAATAAGATGTGATGCATCTTGAGGCAATTGATAACGATCTCTAGTACGTTGTGGAAAATGGTGTTCCCTCCGTCTCACCCTCACTGAACGCTACCGATGTGAAGAGATTCAAGCAACTCGATTCCCAAGCGAAGAATATCATATGTGGCCATCTGAGTAAGGGTCAGTATGGTAGAGTGAGTGCTTTGGAGACTGCTAAGCTTATCTGGGATAGGCTATCCAAAGTCAATGAAGGAGTTTCAACTCAACGTGACTCTTGAGTTGATGTTCTTCGCAATCTCTTCAACCGCTTCAAAAGACTCAACAATGAGAATGTTCAGCAAACCTTCGATCGCCTCACTGACATCTCAAATGAGCTGCAAGCACTTGGTGCCACTGACATCACCGACCATGAGGTGGTGAAGAAATTGCTGAGATTGCTTGATTCCTCATTTGACACTCTGGCACTGATGATACAAGAACGTGCTGATTACAAGTCACTTGACACCGCTGATATCCTCGAGAGGCTAAATACTCATGAGTTCTAGCTTGCTGAGAAGAGACATCTCTATGGTTCGAGCTATGGCAGATCACGTGCACTGAAGGCCAAGGTAGCATCTGAGTCCGAAGATGAAGACTCTGGTAGCAGCCTTGGTGATCCTGAAGAACTGAGTCATGATCTAGCACTGCTTGTGAAGAAATTCCAGAAGTTCTCAAGACGTGGTCGCTTTGGAAAACCCTCAAGGAGCAATGTTTCCTCATCCAGTGACTATAAGAAAAGGCTTTGTCACAAGTGTAAGAAACCAAGACATTACATTCAAGATTGTCCTCAGTGGGAAAAGGAATCAAAGAAGAAGAAATACAAGGATTACAGTTCCGATGATGCGAAGAAAAAGAAGAAGTCCTCAAAATCTTCATCATCAAAATCCTCAAAGTCTTCGTCTCACAAGAAGAGCAGCTCCAAGAAGGCTCGGGCATTCATTGGCAAGGAAATGGACTCTGAGGCTGAATCTGAAGAAAATGAAGCAGAAGAGGAATCTGATGATTCTGAGTCTGGTGTGGCGAGCCTAGCCCTCACTACTGCATTCGTCAGCAAATCCATCTTCAACGCTGAAGAAAGTGATCACACCAACAAGGCTGATGAAGGCAATGATGACTACGCTCCCACCTATTGCTTCATGGCAAAGGGTGCCAAGGTACTCAAATACGCCTCCTCTGGATCTAGTGAGGATGAATCTGATGAAAATCTTAAGCCTAGCTACTCTAAACTTGCTAAGATTGTTGTGCAACAACAAAAGGATTTTGAAAAGGTTCAAAACATGCTAGACAAAAGTGATGATATGTTGGGTGAAGAATTGGATCGCACTAAGGCCTTAACTGAAGATCTTCAGAGACTTCAGACCAGGTTTGACAACTTTCAAAGTCATCATAACACTCTCTTATCTGATCATGAGAAGCTTTCTTATGAATATCTTCAAAATAAGCAAGATCTTGAGAAGCTAAGAGTGAGTTATGAAGATCTTCAGAAGGAGCGCGATACATTACTTGCTCAACAAATCAGCGCTGCTCAAGAAGAATTTATTCCTCCATGTTTGAAATGCATTGAATGAGAATCTGCTAATTCTTCACCTGGATGTTCAAATGCTTCTAATGTTACAAATTCTTCACCTGTCTCTGCTATCACTAATTCCTCATCTGAGGACATTGCTAGTATTACTGACGATGCAGGGCTGAAGGAATTGTACATGACAGGCATGTACAAAAGCCTCAAAGGGCATCAGACTCTTTGTGATGTGCTTAAAAAGCAGATCCTCAACAGGAACCCTAGGAAAGAGGGTATTGCCTTTGAGAGAAAACTCAATGCTGATGGTACATATTGGAAGCCTGAGTAGTACCCCAAAACCACATGGGTTGCTGCAAAGGGACCTCCAGTTGATCCATCTAATTTATCTGGCTATACATGTGAATCTTCTCATTCTTCTGACGAGTCATTTGACTCCAACTATAAACTGTTCAAAAATCAGAATGGTGAAGTATTTGCTAGATATGTTGGCACTAACTGCAGGAACGGTTCCCCTATGAAGAAAATCTGGGTTCCGAAAAGGTGCCTTGAAAGTCTTCAGGTGAATGCGCTCATGACACCACCTGTGAAGAGAAGGAACCCCAGATCAAACTCTTCATATGGACCAAATTCTTCATATGGATCCAAGTCCTCATACGGACCAAATTCCTCAAGGGGATCAAATTCCTCACATGGATCAAAATCCTCATATGAACATCATCGTGCTAACAACTCTGTTTCGTAGGGAAGAGCCAAGGACTATGAATATGAGCATTATTCTTCAAATTATTATGTTCATAAGTCCTCGAAGAATTTCTCTGCTTATTCATATGCTTACCCTAACCGCTCTAATGTGAAACGAAATGGTTTGGCCGCTATGCCACCATTCTCATATGGAGCTCGCAGAGTGATGAACTCTTTTCCACCCCTTCAGATGTGGGTGGTGAAGAAAAAGAACTAATCTCTTATGCAGGGTGAGGTCTCCAGACATACTGAAATGTCTGAAGAATTTGCTGGGGACCTGACAAAATTGCCTGAAAGGATGCAGGCTAACCATGATGAAATGAACTTTCATTTCACACGTCCTCCCTCTGTTTTATCTGTTCTACTGCTTGATGAAATTGATCTGATGAATTGTGATATCATATTCTTCACTGCTGAAGTATATGAGGTCGTAAGTTGCACTAATTCATCTGCAGGATGATCAACCCAAAGCCACTGAGTGGGTACTTGATAGTGGGTGTACAAATCACATGGCTGGTGACAAGAATCTTTTGATGGATGCTCCCTTATCATCGTCACATATGAAGCATATCATCTTTGCTGATAAAAGAAAAAGTCAGGTATTGGATCTAGGTAAAGTTGCTATCACAAAGGATCGACACATGGACAAAGTCATGCTTGTTGAGTCCTTTGGATACAACCTTATGTCTGTCTCAATGCTTTGTGATCTTGATATGCTTGTTGTCTTTGGCAAGTATCGATGTGTTGTGATTATGGAAGCTGACAATTCCAAAGTCTTCGAAGGCTTTAGGAGAGGAGACTTGTATATTGTTGATTTCTCTGCAGATTCACAACCAGCCGTGTGCCTACTTGCAAAAGCTTCAGAAGGATGGATATGGCATCGATGACTTGGTCATGCAGGCATGAGGAATTTGAACACGCTTGTGAAGAAGAAGCATGTCATTGGCATTGAGAATGTCAAATTCCTCAAGGATCACTTATGCGGTGCCTGTGAAGCTGGAAAGATGACAAAGGCCAAGCATCCAGCGAAGACTATCATGACCACTACTCGCCCATTTGAATTGCTTCACATGGATCTCTTCGGTCCTAATCATTATTCCTCTGTTTCAAATGAAGCATCTCAATATGGCTTTGTTATTGTTGATGATTACTCTCGTTATACATGGGTACACCTTGTCTCTTACAAAACTTAAGTGCAGGAAGTCTTCAAACGATTTTCCTCGAGGGCTTCAACCAACTTTGGTGTGAAGATCAAGCACATCAGAAGTGACAATGGCACTGAGTTCAAGAATTCGGGTCTCGATGACAATCTTGATGAACTTGGTATTACTCATGAGTTATCTGCTCCTTATACTCCTCAACAGAATGGCGTCGTGGAGCGCAAGAATAGGACTCTTGCTGAGATGGCTTGCACTATGCTCGCTGAGTACAAAACCCCTCGTCGTTTCTGGGTTGATGCAATTGATACTGCATGCCATATCATCAACAGAGTATATCTTCACAAATTCTTCAAGAAGACTGCTTATGAACTCCTCACTGACAAGAAACCCAATGTGAGTTATTTCAAAGTCTTCGGTGCTAAATGCTGGATTAGAGATCCTCATCACAACTCTAAATTTGCACCGAAAGCACATGAAGGTTTTATGCTTGGTTACGGAAAGGATTCGCACACCTACAGAGTCTTCAACAATGTTCTTCACAAGATTGTTGAAACTGTAGATGTGCGGTTCGATGAAACTAATGGCTCGCAAAGAGAGCACCTACCTTCTGTGTTAGATTAACCAGCACCTGAGGATTCTATCAAGCACAAGGCTACTGAAGATGTCATTCCTTCTGAAGAATCTGCTGAAGAATTCATTCCAGAACGTGAAGAACATCGAGATGATGCACCTGAAGAAAATGCTGAGGAAATTGATGCTGAAGAAAAAGCTGATCAAATTCCTCAATGACAATCAGCTCATCCTCGCGTTGCAAAAGAAGTGCAAGTGGAGAAGATCATCGATGACATTAGAGCACCAGGTCCTCTCACACGCTCAAAAGCTTCACATCTTTCTAACTTTTGTGGGCACTTTGCTTTTGTCTCTATCATATAGCCCACTAAGGTAGATGAAGCATTTCTGGAGCCTGAGTGGATTCAGGCCATGCAAGAAGAATTACATCAGTTCATGCTCAACAACGTATGGGAACTAGTCAATCGTCCCGATCCTCGCAAGCATAACATCATTGGCACAAAGTGGATCTACTGCAACAAGCAAGATGAAAATGGTGTTGTGGTGAGGAATAAGGCACGACTAGTAGCTCAAGGCTACACTCAGGTTGAAGGAATTGATTTCGATGAAACTTTTGCACCTGTTGCTAGACTTGAGGCTATTCGCATATTACTTGCTTATGCTAACCATCATGATATCATCTTATATCAAATGGATGTAAAAAGTGCATTACTCAATGGTA
Source organism: Aegilops umbellulata (assembly GCA_032464435.1). Taxonomy (NCBI): domain Eukaryota; kingdom Viridiplantae; phylum Streptophyta; class Magnoliopsida; order Poales; family Poaceae; genus Aegilops; species Aegilops umbellulata. The sequence continues at coordinate 495,688,975 of CP136056.1, forward strand.
AGCTTGAGGAAGAAGTATATGTTGCTCAACCCCCAGGTTTTGAAGATCCAAAACATCCTGACAAAGTCTTCGGACTTAACAAGGTCGTCTATGGCCTCAAGCAGGCCCCACGGGCGTGGTATGATACATTGAAGGAATTCTTCATGAAGAAAGGCTTCACACCTGGTTCACTCGATCCCACTCTCTTTACTAAATCTTATGATGGTGAACTGTTTGTGTGCCAAATATATGTTGATGATATCATCTTCGGCTGTATTGGCCAACGTTATAGTGATGAATTTGCTTATATGATGAGTGAAGAATATCAAATGTCTATGATGGGAGAGTTGAAATTCTTCTTAGGTCTTCAAATTCGTCAACAACGCAATGGCATATTCATATCTTAGGAGAAATACCTCAAGGATGTCCTGAAGAAATTCGGCATGCAAGATTGCAAAGGCATCAAAATTCGTATGCCCACAAATGGTCACTTATGCACTGATGAAAATGGTACTGACTTTGATCATAAGGTATACCGCTCCATGATTGGATCTTTATTGTAATTATGTGCATCTAGGCCAGATATAATGCTTAGTGTTTGCATGTGTGCACGATTTCAATCTGCACCGAAGGAATCACACCATAAGGCTGTGAAGCATATTCTTCGAATGTACTTTGAAAAGGCACTCTAAGTGTGAAGAAATTAATGAAGAATTTGATTCTCAGAACCCTATGACAATTGTACGCGGTGTCTGAAATCATCATTCTTATACGGTGGGTCACGCCACCACAAAAGTTGAAAATCTTCAGTTTGAGTTTTTCCTCAACTTTTGAAATTCTTCAAACTTTGCAAAGTCTTCACTTGTGCCGTCGTTTTTCTTCATTAGCTATATATATATATATATATATATATATATGAGTTTATGTCCTCTACAGCATTCACTTATAGCTATTTCTTCAAGTTGGACTTTCTGCTAAGTGAATGTGATCGGACCCTTCGCCTCTATGCTATACCCAATCCAATCTATTCAAAAATTCTTCATATGCGTTCTATTTGAAACTCGTTCAAATTCTTCACTGTGTCCTTGTCAGCTGAAGAAATTGCAAATGGAACGTTAAAACTAATCTTATCCAAACTTTCGGTTTTGCCGCTCAAACCGTTCCGCATCCCACGATGCATTATTTTATCCACCCTCGATCTTACACGATCTCCACTAAACAGTACGTGGGTGACACATGTCGCGAGAAGGAGAACGGCCAGGGGCACATTCGTCCCAAATCTTCGGGCGAGCAGTTTTTCACCGTGGCTATAAATACCCCTGTCCCCTTCCTCACTTATTTTACCCCGCTTGATCTCACTCTCCCGCTCGAGCTTCCGAACCCTAGCGCTGCCGCTACTCCATCGTCGCCGGTGAGGAAGAGCTTCACTGCCTCGACCTCGTCGCCGTCGTACTCGCGCCGACCGCGGAAATCTTCACCTCCGCTGGCACCGTAGACGTTTTGCTCCGCCAAGTTAGGGCGTGGAAGATCTACATCGACGAACTTCCCTGTTTCAACTCACAGTTCGTCGTGTTCTTCGTCTCAGGGTAATTAAAAGCTACTTTTACTGTCCTCTTTGATTCGAATTTTTTCTACAAAATCTTCAAAGGTGTTTTATGCTTCAAATCCTCATGCACAAAACACCTCACAAGTTATCTGTTCTTGATTCATTTCCCTAAGCATCAATTTCTTCAAAGATTCCTCAATTGTGTGGATCTTCGTTCTATACAACTCTGGAACCTAAGATAAAGCGCGCTTAGTGAAATTCTTCAAGACGAATCTGGTCAAATTCCTCAAACGTGTTCTTTATGAAAAACCCTCTGAGAACGCATATGACCTCTTCAAATTCCTCGCAACTATACTCTGTTCACAGGTACACATGTCCGCTGCTGAATCATTAGGTTCTCATCAACTTAACACATTTGCAGCGTTCCTCGAAGAAAAGTTGCATACTTCTTCAGAGAATTCGATTGTTCAAATTCCTCAACTGAAGAAAATGGCTGAAGGAAAAAGGCCTCAGAAAGGAGGAAAGAAGCCTAAGGTTATGACTGCATTTGAAATCCCTGAGGATATTTATAAAGATTACTGCACGCCTGATGAATCCAAATTTGGCAAAGAAGATAAAAATCAGCGCAAGGTGCGCATCCAAAGGATTGAAAGGAGATGGGCACGTGAATGGAGGGAGTACAGGTACGTCACTCCCAAGTACATGAAGAAATTCGCACTGAACCCTCCATGCCCAAGAGCCCCATTGGCACCTGGCCAAGTGGCTGATCCCACTAGCATCAAGCGTGGTGAGGAATTTCCTACCGAATGGGCCAAGCGCCAAGCTAAATTGGCAAGGCAAGCCAGAGAAGCAGCGAGGAAATTCAATGAAGACTCTGCTGCTGCTGCTGCCACTAAGGCCTCTGTCAAGCCGAGGAAATCAATGCCCAAGAAGCCCGCTCGCAAGCCAAGTGCTTCACCAGCAATGCCCTCACGGCCAAGTTCCTCTGCAATGCCCTCACGGCCAGACACCTCAAAATCTTCAAAGCAAATTCCTCATGTTGCTCCTGCTCCACCAAAATCCTCAGCACCTCCTCCACAATCCTCAGCTGTCCCGATAAAGTCCTCAGCACCTGTGCATCTGGCGTCGTGCCAAAGGACTACTGGCATCACAATTGCCTCTGGTGTCTCAGCTAGTTCCTCAGCTGCACCAAGTTCCTCGGCTGGACCCTCTCAGCTGAAGAGAAAGGCTACTGCTGGACGCGGTAATCGCCCAAGTCCCAACAAGAAGCAGGTAGTCTTCACTGTACCATCTGATGATGATAAAGCTGATGAAGAAGAACTTGCTGAAATCATCAGGGACCGCCAAGAAAGGGCTGCTAAGGCCAAAGGCACACCTGTGCCCCTATTGCTGGATCCTAGGGCGATCCTCGATTACATCAATATCTGGCATAAGGATCCAAAAACACCTATGCCTGACTTCAAACTGACTCCTGGCCAAAGTCACATGCTGACTCACTTCATCCAAGAGGAGAAGTGGAAATATGATAGGGCCAGGCAGATCAAGAAATCGCAATACAAGAAAGAGAAACTGCTAAGGAAAAATGTTCTCACAATGAAGACTGAAGAACTCATCAAGATGCAGGCTGACATCAAAGCCCTCAGCGATGACTTTGATGCATACTATGCTGACTAGAAAGGAGCAAAAGTCAGGTTTGTGAAACTGACTGAGAATTTCAGCAATGTTGCAGCTCCATCGCAGCCAGAAGTTCTTCAAGCTGAAGCATCTGTTCAGCCCATTGAAGAACATGTCAGCACCGCTGATGACTTTCAGGGTGCTGAAGAAAATGCCAGTTCCAGGGCTGATGACTCTACTCCAGCCACTGAAGAAATTACCAGGGCATCCACTAGTGGTGCGCCTGAAGAAAGTGAAGAAATCAGGGCAACTGCATCAGTTGCGCCTAAGGAAAATCAACCAGATTCCTCAGCTCCACCTATGCCTACGCCAACTCCTATTCTTCCCTCTGCACTAGATGTGAAGAAGACCAAGGCCGCAGAGCGAGCTGCAGTGAAGAAAAGGAAGGCATCAAATGCTTCAGAGTCTTCAGCTCCCAAGAAGATGAAGCCAATGACTAGCTCGTTTGCAAATCCCATTGATGCCATTCTTATCTCATCCATGCCATCAAAGGACCTTGTTCCTTTTGGTGAAGATTATGTGATCCCAAGTGGATCAGATGAAGAAACTCAATCTACTTCTTCCTCAGAGCAGATTGATGAAGAAATTGAAGTGGATGCAATCCCTTCAACCCCACTGGTCTCATCACCAATGCCTTAGTTTGATGCTGAAGAGGCTGGTGTTGAAGAAATTGATGATGAAGATGTGGATGTTGGAAGCACAACCCCGTTGATGAATGACGACTTTTGGGAAAGTCAGCACCCCAATTCCCCACTCTTCACCCCACTGCAGCAAATTCCTCACTCCCCTGCACCAACTGTTCCGATGGGCTCTGAAGAAACTCATCCCACTGCATCCGTGAATGAAGAAATTCCGGCCACTAGTGCTGAAGAAACTGCTGGTGAAACTGAAAAGGTGACTGCACCTGAGGAGGAACCAGAAATTCCTCAACCTAAAGAACCTGAGATTGTGATTCCTGAGGTAGTGATGCAACTCACTGACACTCCTCTGCCCAAGCCAAAGGATCCGTTCTCAAGGAAACAATAATTCAAGGCTGAAGACTTCTTTGGTGAGCACGTATTCTTCACTAAATACAATCCCTATGACTCTGCTCGCATAAGGAAGAGGCGTTTGTGGACAGCAAGCCAAGCAAATTTCTATTCCTCAGTGCTTTTCAACAAGGACAAAGTCTTCGACCATGCACATATTCCTCACGTGGATATGGAGTCAATGTCGTGCTTCACGCCAGTCCTTAGTGTTCTTCATGACGCTGGGCTACTCAACTTCTGCACTGACATCTGCGATTGGAATGAAGAACTCATTCTTCAGTTCTATGCAACACTGCACATCACCGGCAACTCTGAAGATGTGAATTCATGGGTTTTGGACTGGATGACTGAGAACACACATCATAAGGCCCCAACATCTAAATTGCTTCGTGCCCTTCCTCTGAGTCCACCCACTGAAGATGCACGTTGTATTTACAACGAACCTGAACTTTCAAATCACTATATGCAAGTGCTCATGAAGCCTTTGAAGCCAGGGCAGGCCCCTCGAACCACATTCCTCGTCAAGGAATTGTTATATGTGCCAAGGACTGCCTATCGCATTCTGACGAAGAAAATGAGTCCCATCAAAGGCCACGATTCAACTGATGAAGAAGTCGTTGGCATCATGAAGAATATGCTTTTCAAAATCATTCATGGCGTCCCCATCAACTTCCATGATTTCTTCATGAGGACTCTGGCCAACATTGCTATGTCACCATTTGAGTTGAAGCCATATGCACCTTGGATTATGAGATTCATCAGGACAAGGTCTTCACTCAACTACACAGCTGAAACTCTCAACCACTGCAGCTACTTGCCTCCCATTGAAGTCCTCAAAAGGACATTTTCCTCAGCTGAAGAAAAGGGCAAGGCCACTGCTGTGATCGATGAAGGCATTCGTCCATTGGATGGTCAATTTCGCAAGGCTGCATCATATTCCACCAATGATGACTCTACCACACATGACACTGCCGCCAACACTACCAAGCCAAATCCTCAAGCTACAGCACCCAGGGTGATGACTAACCGTGAGTTACTCCTCAGTCTTCATCAAAAGGTTGATCACAATCACAAATGGGTCAAGCGTCAGTTTGGTTCAATTCTTCACAACATGACTGCGACACATAATGCAGTGAAGAAAAACCACTACTACCTTCATGAAACCCTCAACCGCACCTGGGCTGTTCTGTCTCAAGTTTACAGCGCTGATGATTTGAAGAAAATGGGTCTCAATGAAGAATTTGCCTGGTCTGCACCTCCTCCGAAGAAATACAAGAAGGTCCCAGTTCCTTCTTTGGTGGCCAGTTCATATTCTTCATCACGCGACACTGATGAAAATGAAGACTTGGACGACACTGCGGCAGGCCCTACATCAACGACCGGCCCCAACAACGTTGGCGCTCCTTCATCAACTTGAATATCTTCAGGGGCATTAGTCCTCAGTTTCAATCCTTTTGGTCATTCGATGACAAAGGGGGAGAAATCTGAGTTAGTCTTCAAGCGGGTCTATAATAATGGGCATTTTTTATCTGCTAAGTTACAACTCTCATTCTTCCAAAACTTTTATTGAATCGAGTTGTAATCTTAAACCCTATGGTGCGCTGATACTTTTGTTGCACTATGCTCTAATACTTTTGATGCGCTATTCTGCATGCTTATTCCTCATTAATATTATCGCACGCATGCTGAACTACATCAGGCACCATATTTCATCATGCATTTCAGATTCTTCATATTATATGTCAAATCCGTGTATGAATTACAAGATATAGGGGGAGATCTCCATGATTCAACTCTTCAAGTGTGCATTGCTTCAAAAGCAAATTCCTCACTATGCACATCTTCAGGGGGAGTTCTTCTATATCTTGCAATCAAATTCCTCAATATCAGTATTTACACTTCATATATTTATCCCCGTTGAAAACTTAACATATGTTGTCATCAATCACCAAAAAGGAGGAGATTGTAAGTGCATCTAGTGCCCCTTAGTGATTTTGGTGTATTGAAGACTTATAGGTTAAGTATCTAATGCGTTTATGAGTGTACACAGGTCTATAAGTCTATGAGGAGTTTGATATTTATAGAGAAAGTCAACCCCTAAAAATGAAGTTCTTCGGCTGAAGACTTTGATACACTGAAGACTTTCTGAAGATTTTGAAACTGAAGAAATTGGTGTGACCTTGAAGACTTGGTATTCATTCGAGGAACATGAAGCGTGAAGACTTTTGTTTTCGTAGTTTCATTTTCTCTTACTTGAGTCATAGGAAACACCGTACTGTTAAAGGGGGTCGCGGGAATACTAAGGAGAAAATTTCCATGTGATGCTCAACTCAAATCCCAAACCTACCAATCCCTTCGAGTGAAGCCATTGGAAATCTCATACAGTTCAGTCAAATTCTTCAGTGATAGAGACGCAGTTCTTCTCGTCATTGAGGACTTTGCTCTGACTGAGGAGTTAGGAATTTGCCAGTGCGAATTGCCTACACAGTGAGGAACATGATAGCCCTGAGGAATTTGTACCTCGAATTTCCGACCATTGCTGTGCTACGCGCCAGCTGTCCCAAAATATCTTATCCACCTAACGGTCATATCATTGAAGGGCATTCATGTCTTATCATGTCGGGCTGCTCCCTAGGCTATAAATAGCCGCCCCCTACAACCACTAGCTGGTTGGCTGCTCCGCGAGAACTTGGCACTTGTCATTTGAGAGCAACCCATCCTCCGAGGACTTTGAGCGAAAATCATCAAGTGAGGAAAATCCAAACCCAAACCCAAAACACCTACAAACCCAAAGTGATTGAGCAGCACTAAAGAGATTGATCCTGCGTGGATCCGACGCTTGTTACCTTTGAAGACTGTCCTTCTTCCAGACGGTTAGGCGTCAAGGTCTAGAGCATCCAAGAGGAATTGTGGATCGCCGAGTGACCAAGTCTGTGAAGGTTTGGAAGTCACCTGAAGACTTACCATGAGTGATTGGGCGAGGACTGTGTGTCCTTAGCTCAAGGAGAATACGGTGAGGATTGTGTGTCCGGGACTAGGTGTCCTCGAGTTTAAATACTCAGCCGCTCCAACCAGATGTACAACTAAGACAGCAGTTGGAACTGGTCTACCAAATCATTGTCTTCACCAAGCTTACTGGTTCTATTTCCTCAACACTTTCATTTCCTCATTACTGTATTGTGTGTTTGTTCATATCTGTGTTTGAAGACTTTGACTAAAGACTTTATCAATTTCTTTAGTTCAATTTCTTCAGTCTGTTTGTCTTCATCTTGTGCTATCCTGTGTTTACGCTTTCTGTACTCTGAGTTTGTCTTCATTTCATCATGATGGCCATGCATGTATTCTGCTATGTTTACCTCTGAGTACTTATTCCGCTGCTAATAGTTCTTCGCTAAGGAATTTCGTCACGAGAAAATTCCTCAGTGAAGAATTTCATAAAAATCGCCTATTCACCCCCCTCTAGTCGATATAACGCACTTTCGGACCCGTTGTCAGTGATGATGCTATGCGGACCTCCATATCTGAATATCAACTCTCTGATGAAACTGATAGCAGTGCAGGTATCAAGATTCTTGCTAGGTTTAGCTTGTCGACTGCCACCAGCACATGAGTGAAGCCGCTCCTGCCCGTTCTCAGAGGTCCAACCATATCCAATCCCCAAACAGCAAAGGGCCAGACGAGTGTGGGGTGGTCTTCAGGGCTGACGCGGGCTTGTGCGACATATTGGAGTAAAACTGGCATCCTTCACATTTGTCGACTATCTCTTTCGCCATTTCATTTGCCTTTGGCCAGTAAAATCCCGCTCGGTATGCTTTAACCACAATGGTCCGAGAGGACGCATGATGGCCACAGGTCCCCGAGTGGATATCATCAAGAATTATTTGACCTTCTTCTGGCGTTATACACTTCTGGCTGACTCCAGTCGCGCTTTCTCTGTATAACGGTCCCTTTATGACGGTAAAGGCCTTGGATCGACGAACGATCTGTCGAGCCTCTTCTTCATCTTCTGGGAGCTCTTTCCTTAGGATGTACGCGATGTACGGCACCGTCCAGTCGGGAGTGATGACCAAAACCTCCATGATCAGGTCGACCACTGCTGGAATCTCAACTTCAGTAGGATCCGTGGCACTTTTTGGCTGCGGGGCTTCTTCAATGAAAGGATCTTCTTGAACCGATGGTGTGTGGATGTGTTCCAAAAACACATTGCTGGGAATGGCTTCTCTCTTTGAACCTATCTTTGCCAAGTCATCAGCTGCTTGATTTTTCAATCGGGGTATATGATGGAGCTCTAACCCCCCGAATTTCTTCTCTAACTTTCTCACTGCATTGCAATAACCAGTCATGGCTGGACTTCTGACGTCCCACTCCTTCATCACTTGATTAACCACCAAATCTGAGTCGCCATAGACCATGAGGCGTCGGACGCCGAGTGAAATGGCCATGCGCAACCCATACAAAAGTGCTTCATATTCTGCTTCGTTATTGGAGGAATCAAAGTGGATTTGGAGAACATATCTGAGCTTATCTCCTTGGGGGGAAACCAGTACTACCCAGCACCGGAACCATTCAGCATCTTGGAACCGTCGAAGAACATGGTCTAATGCTCCGAGTGAACTTGAGTCGGCAATTGTTGTTCGATCCACTCGGCGACGAAATCTGCTATTGCTTGGGACTTGATAGCTTTCTTTGCCTCAAACTTGATATCTAGGGGAAGGAGTTCAATCGCCCATTTTGCCACGCGACCAGTTGCATCTCTGTTGTGCAGAATCTCTGACAATGGAGCGTCGCTGACGACTGTAATGCAATGATCAGATAAGTAGTGAGCAACTTTCTTTGTGGTCATATAAATCCCATAGACAAGCTTCTGATGATGAGGGTATCTTTGCTTTGATCGAGTCAAAACTTCAGAAATATAATATACTGGGCGCTGAACTTTGAAGGCCTTTCCTTCTTCTTCCCGCTCGACCGTAAGTACTGTACTGACAACTTGTCCTGTGGCTGCAATGTAAAGCAGTAAAGGCTCTTTGCTGATTGGGGCAGCAAGCACCGGTTGGGTGGAGAGCAGGGCTTTTAGCTCTGCAAATGCTGCATCAGCTTCTGGAGTCCACTCGAACTTGTCAGACATCTTCATCGGTTGGTAAAGAGGCAACGCCTTTTCACCGAGATGAGAAATGAATCGACTTAAAGCGGCCAAGCAACCAGTAAGCTTCTGGACATCGTGCACGCGCACAGGGCGCTTCATTCGGAGTATAGTACCAATTTTTTCTGGGTTGGCATCGATTCCTCGTTCAGAAACGAGAAAACCGAGTAATTTCCCACCAGGAACTCCGAATGTGCACTTGGATGGATTGAGCTTGATATCATACCTCCTTAGGTTGGCAAAGGTTTCAGCAAGGTCAGTGAGTAGGTCGGAACCCTTCCGTGACTTGACCACAATATCATCCATGTATGCCTCCACGTTCCGACTGATTTGAGTGAGTAGACACTTCTGAATCATCCTCATGAACGTAGCTCCGGCATTCTTGAGGCCCAATGGCATGGTGACGTAACAGAAGCACCTGAATAGAGTGATAAAAGATGTTTTGATCTCGTCGGGTCCATACAGACGGATCTGATGGTACCCGGAATATGCATCTAAAAAAGACAGGCGCTCACACCCTGCAGTTGAGTCGACTATCTCGTCGATGCGGGGGAGAGGAAAATGATCTGTCATGCAGGCCCGATTGATATGTTTAAAGTCAATGCACATGCGGAGTGACTTGTCCTTCTTGGGGACCATGACGACATTGGCGAGCCACTCGGAGTGGTATATCTCTCGGATGAACTCTGCTGCTAACAGTCGAGCCACCTCCTCACCAATGGCCTTTCTCTTATGGACAGCGGACCGCCGAAGATGTTCTTTCACAGGCTTAATTTTTGGGTCGACTCATAGACGGTGCTCAGCCAGCCCCCTGGGAACATCTGGCATGTCAGAAGGCTTCCATGCGAAGATGTCCCAGTTCTCACGAAGGAACTGGATGAGCGCTTCTTCCTATTTGGAGTCGAGCGTTGTCGAGATATGGGTCGGAGCAGTGTCGGGGTCGGTCGGGTGAATGTGAATCGGCTTTGTCTCATCGGACGACTGAAACGCTGATTCTGTAGCGGGCTTCTTGGCTCGCGACAAATCACTCGGGTCTGCTGTTTTCTGGTGTTCTTGCAGCTCCACCGCTGCTAACTGTATATCGGCGATCTTTGAGCCTTTCTAAAAGCACTCTTCCGCCTTCTTCCGATTGCCGGTAATAGTGATCACACCCCTGGGACCAGGCATCTTCAATTTGAGATACACATAACATGGTCGAGCCATGAAACGTGCATAAGCTGGCCTGCCCAAGATAGCGTGATAAGCACTCTGGAAATCCACCACTTCAAACGTCAACTTTTCTTTGCGGTAATTCTTGGAATCACCGAAAACCACATCAAGAGCGATTTGGCCGAGTGACTCAGCCTTCTTTCCAGGAATGACTCCATGGAAACTCATGTTGCTGGTACTGAGTCTGGACATCAGAATGCCCATCCCTTTCAACGTCTTTGCATACAATAAATTCAGACCGCTGCCTCCATCCATCAACACTTTGGTCAGTCGAGAGCCTTCGACAACTGGGTCGACCACCAAAGCTTGCCTCCTAGGGGTGGCAATATGCGTTGGGTGATCGGACTGGTCGAATGTGATGGCAATCTGAGACCATTTCTAATAACTGGGTGTCGTCGGGGCAACCATATTCACTTCTCGGTTGATAACTTTCAGTCGACTTTTGCTTTCAACATCAGCAAAAATCATCAGGGTGGAATTGACCTGGGGGTACCCATCATCACTATCTTCCTTGTCCTCAATCTTGTCCGACTCCTTTTCCTTATCTTTGGGTTGCTTCCCTTGGAACTGCTGGATCAAGAGTCGTCACTGTCGAGTGGTATGTTTCGGATAAATGAGTTTACCCTATTTCTTTGTGTGAATGTGGCATGGTAGATCCAACATGTCATTTCCATCTTGGTCCTTAACATTCTTAGGGTTCCAAGGCCCCTTGGGCTTCCCCTTAAACTTTCCTTGAGTCACGGCCAAGGCTTCTCCAGGAGCAGCTGGCTCGTCTTTCTGCTTTTTCTTCCAACTGGAATTCCCTCCTCCGGTTTCGGGTGACTGACTTGTGCTTGCCACTCCGGAGTCGATCCTCGTCTTCGCCATTGGCATACTTGGTGGCAATCTCCATCATTCGACTCAGAGACATGTCTCTGGTTCGACTGAATTTCATGTTCAGTTCTCTGTACTTAACGCCTTCCTTGAATTCACAAACTGCTTGGTGATCAGACACATTCTCTACTCTGTGATGCAACGTGATCCATCTCTGGTTGTAATCCCTCAAAGTTTCATTCGACTTCTGCACACAAGATTGCAGCTCTGCCAATCGTGCTGGTCGCTTGCAAGTTCCTTCAAATGTTCTGACAAACACTCGGGAAAGATCTTCCCAAGTGTAAATGCTGCTGGGCGCTAACTGATTCAGCCATGCTCTGGCCGAACCCTCCAACATGAGAGGCAGGTGTTTCATGGCCACTTCATCATTGCCGCAGCCAATCTGAACAGCTACTCGGTAGTCCTCAAGACAAGTTTCGGGCTTGGAATCACCAGTGAACTTACTGACTCCAGTCGCCAACCTGAAGTTGGGAGGAATCACCGCGGCCCTGATGGCCCTCCTGAAGCACTCTGGTCCTGAGACGTGGACTCTGCTGCTGGTGGGTATTTCCCTGTCATGACCTTCCCTGTGAGCTCTGTTCCTGTCGACCAAACCCTAAACAAGAATGGATCTCGCATCAAAGCCTGGTTCCCTGGGGTCGACTGGAATCCTTCGCCCAACACTGTGGGGTCGTCTGTCATCTTGCCGTCAAGACACGTATGATCCACTCCTTGGGGGAGGGGTGGGCACCCGACGTCGATCATCATGACTGAGTCGATGATCATAATGCTCACGGTTCCTGTATTGATCGCGCCGGTCCCCACGTCCCTCATGCATCGGGGGCGATCTTGGGCTGTGGGCCGACTGAACTGTATCTGCGGCAATGGATCTGCTGTGGATCCTATTCCGTGACTGTGACACAGCTGAATTCTGATCTCCTTCCGCCAGGAGTAATGCTCTGATCTGTAACAAGCCTCTGCCAGCCTCTGACTGAGAGGGCTGGATGGACTCTACTATATGGGCTGCAGCTGCTAAATTCGGAATCGGAGTTCGATATACCTGAGTCGGTGGTGGAAAGAGCTGACGTCGACTGGATTCTGGATCCCGCTGTCGTGTGCGCTCATCGAGTGCTCGCTGGAGATTATTCAGTCGAGTGTGCTCAGCCAAGTTGGACAAGCGCGCGTCCTCCAAGGCGCAGGCCTCGGGGGTTTCTCCAACAATAGGAGTGGGTAGTGCATCCATGTTCCGGCGGCGAAGTTCCTCTCTCTGCAGCGAAGTGAGAGGCTCGGGGAGATATTCCTCATGGGCGTGCGGCGGTTCGCCACCGCCGGCGCCTCCGTCGGTGCGGGGAAAACCAGGAGGACTGCGAGGTCCATCGACCATCAAAACCTCCGCCACCGGATCACTGCTGCCGCACTCGGATGCAATCTCTGCGGAGCCAGTCGAACAGGCCGTAGAGAGATTCGTCAGGCTCGATCGCCGCAACTTGAGGGGTGGCCGATTGGCGTGCCACCGCATGTCTCACCCACCGCTGAAGTCTCGACCGACCGGAGCGCTTGCACCGGCGGGAAACAGGGACGGAGGACAGCACAGGGGCCGACCGATAATGGGTCGACGGTTGCCACAAGAGGACGTCGCGGACGCACGCGCGAAAGTGCGTTGCCCCGCGGACAGGGAGCGCGTCGATGTCGAGCGGAGCCTCCTGAAGCCAAGCGGAGTCGTCGGTGATGAACGTGAGCGCACCGAGACGGATCTCGCGGCCCTCTACTAAAACTCCTCCTGAAACCATGATGATTTGGATCAGAAAAAACGCAACTTCTCCAACAAGTCGCTAAGACACCGGCCTCAAGGTGGGCGCCAACTGTCGTGGTTCTAAGTCTGACAGTAGTGTAGGGGGGTAAGTATGGAGAGGCAAGATCCTAGCTATGGAGTAGTTGTAGACACACGAGGTTTACGAGTTCAGGCCCTTCTCGAAGGAAGTAATAGCCCTACGTCTCGGAGCCCGGAGGCGGTCGACTGGATTATGTGTGTATGAATTACAGGGGTGCGAACCCTTTACACTGAGGAGGGGGTGGCTGATATAGAGTTCACCAGACCCCTCCAGCCCTAAGTTATGCAGGGTTTAAGGTACATTAAGATCGGACGTTACTGATAACGCCACTAATAAAGTGCCATGATGACCATAAAAGCCACTTAATGCCCGAGCGTTAGCGAGTGGAGTGACTTTAGACCTCCTGGCCGTCGAGTGGGCGGATCTTGGTCGAGTGGTATTCTTCATGGTCGAGTGTCTTCGAGTTCGTCGAGTGGATCACCTCCAAGTCGATTGAAAGGTGATTTCTTCTAGGGATTGTTGGGGAACGTAGCAGAAATTCAAAATTTTCCTACGTGTCACCAAGATCTATCTATGGAGAAACCAGCAACGAGGGGAAAGAGAGTGCATCTACATACCCTTGTAGATCGCTAAGCGGAAGCGTTCAAGTGAACGGGGTTGATGGAGTCGTACTCGCCGTGATCCAAATCACCGATGATCCTAGTGCCGAACGGACGGCACCTCCGCGTTCAACACACGTACAGCCCGGTGACGTCTCCCATGCCTTGATCCAACAAGGAGAGAGGGAGAGGTTGAGGAAGACTCCATCCAGCAGCAACACAACGGCGTGGTGGTGGTGGAGGAGCGTGGCAATCCTGCAGGGCTTCGCCAAGCACCTGCGGGAGAGGAGGAGGTGTCACGGGAGGGAGGGAGGCGCCAGGGCTTCAGGTGTGGCTGCCCTCCCTCCCCTCCACTATATATAGGGGCAAGGGAGAGGGGGGAGGCGCAGCCTTGCCCCTTTCCTCCAAGGAAGGGGTGCGGCCAAGGGGGTTTCCCTCCCCCCCAAGGCACCTAGGGGGTGCCTTCCCCTTGTGGGACTCTCCCTTTAGGGTTTCCCCCACACTAGGCGCATGGGCCCTAGGGGAAAGTGGCGCCCCAGCCCACTTTGGGCTGGATCCCTTCCCACTTCAGCCCATGGGACCCTCCAGGATAGGTGGCCCCACCTGGTGGGCCCCCGGGACCCTTCAGGTGGTCCCGGTACAATACCGATGACCCCGAAACTTGTCCCGATGGCCGAAATAGGACTTCCCATATATAAATCTTTACCTCCGAACCATTCTGGAACTCCTCGTGATGTCCGGGATCTCATCCGGGACTCCGAACAACATTCGGTAACCACATACAAACTTCCTTTATAACCCTAGCGTCATCGAACCTTAAGTGTGTAGACCCTACGGGTTCGGGAACCATGCAGACATGACCGAGACGTTCTCCAGTCAATAACCAACAGCGGGATCTGGATACCCATGTTGGTTCCCGCATGTTCCGCGATGATCTCATCGGATGAACCACGATGTCGAGGATTCGATCAATCCCGTATACAATTCCCTTTGTCTAGCGGTATAGTACTTGCCCGAGATTCGATCATCGGTATCCCGATACCTTGTTCAATCTCGTTACTGGCAAGTCTCTTTACTTGTTCCATAACACATCATCCCGTAATCAACTCCTTGATCACATTGTGCACATTATGATGATGTCCTATCGAGTGGGCCCAGAGATACCTTTCCGTCACACGGAGTGACAAATCCCAGTCTCGATTCGTGCCAACCCAACAGACACTTTCGGAGATACCCGTAGTGCACCTTTATAGCCACCCAATTACGTTGTGACGTTTGGCACACCCAAAGTATTCCTACGGTATCCGGGAGTTGCCCAATCTCATGGTCTAAGGAAATGATACTGGACATTATAAAAGCTTTAGCATACGAACTACACGATCTTGTGCCAGGCTTAGGATTGGGTTTTGTCCATCACATCATCCTTCTAATGATGTGATCCCGTTATCAATGATATCGAATGTCCATGGTCAGGAAACCGTAACCATCTATTGATCAACGAGCTAGTCAACTAGAGGCTTACTAGGGACATGGTGTTGTCTATGTATCCACACATGTATCTGAGTGTAACGCCCCAGATGTAACTTGCCATATTTGTAATCCAACTCTTGCCATTTCCGGCTATGTGTTATGATATTCCCTCCGTGGTTGGGTTCTCTCCGTTTTGCATTTTGGTCATGTCATGCATTTCATATCATGTCATCATGTGCATTGCATTCGCATACGTGTTCGTCTCATAAATCCGAGCATCTTTCCCGTTGTCCGTTTTGCAATACGGCGCTCCTATGTCTCCCGGAGTCCCCTTTTACATTTCTTTGTGAGCGGGTATTAAACATTCTCGGAATGGACCGAGGTTTGACATGTGGCCTCGGTATAGCACCGGAAGACCGCCTGTCAAGTTTCGGGTCAATCGGAGTTCGTTTGGTAATCCAACGGTTAACCGGGTAACCGTGAAGGCCTCGGGTGTGTTGCAGCCCAACACCCCTTCAAAACAGCCCAATAACCCATCTAAGGCACTCCCATGTCCTCGGCCGTTCGATCACGATCGCGTGGCCGAAAACCGCTCTCCATTTGGAGCTTCCTAGCTCCTTCTAGCTATAAAAACGCCTCCCCCTCCTCAAATCACGGGCAAAACCACCCCTAACCCTAGCCATTTTTCCTCCCGCCGCCGCCGGACAAAAATCGGACGGGCGGACGTGTCCGTCCGCACCGCCCGACCAACGCCGCGCCGCCACGTGGGCTGCGCCCACTTGGCCGCAGCCTGGGCCCGCCGAGCCCGCGCGGGGCCTTCCCCGGCCCGGAGCCGCCGCCGCCGCCCCGTGGGCGCCCCGCCCGTGGCTCCTCCCGCGCTCCTCCGCCCCCGCGCCGGCGCGCGCCGCCCGCCGCCCTCCGCGCCGTCGCCGGCGACCGCCGTCGCCGCCCACCGCGCCGCCCGCGGCCTCGCCACCGCCTCCCGCCGCCTGACCGACGTCGCCGCCCACCGCGCCCTCTCCGCCGGCCCCGTGAGCTCCCCGGCCGGATCCGCCGCCTGCCGCCGCCCTCGTCGCCGTCGCCGTCGCCGGAGATCGCCGGTGCCCAGATCTGGATCCGTTTTGAGGGTTGACTTTTTCCCCTCGTTTTTTTTGCTAAGTCCTCATGATTTCATATCATGATCACATGTTCCCAGTGTCGTAACTTTGCATCTGTAGCTCCGTTTCGCGCGTATAATATGTCGAGTTGTTCGCCGAGAAGAGTACATCATTTTGTCCCATTGCATTATCTTCATTTGAGGTCATCTTGATGCCCGAAATGCTGTTAGAAGAGGGCTAGTTGATGTTTATTGCTGGATCTTATCTGAACATGCACTTTTGTCATTTTTGCCATGATTGATGTGTACCTCCTATGAGGTTGAGTCCTACATGAGTTTTGTAATATGCCATGTTACCTTTCCAGAGAATTTTGCTATGTATTTTTTGTGATCTTTGTGGTGACTAGCACAAGCATGCAAACTAGGTCACTTGATGTTGCTGATTTCAGAGACAGTGATTTCACTAAGTCCCTGACTGCTGTTATTTATATGCCATGTATTCATGTTGTTTCTGAGAGATCTATGCATATTTTGAGCATGATCAGTAAGGGTGTTTTGAACTTTAGGATTTTCTCTATCCATCCTTGCCTTTGTTTGCAATTATGGAGTGTCATAGCTTGAGTCAATCGAGCTCTACTTTTGCTACAAAAATGTTGCTGGCAGATTGTTTTCGTGTTATTCGATTTTGCCAAGCTTGGTGTAGTTGATCCTTGCATGATATGATGTTATTCTTGCCATGTCTTGTGACTATGCCATGTCCTCTTGACGTATGTATGCTTAGTTTATCATACAATGCTCTGTAGTGAGTGCATCGAGCTCACGAACATGCCTACTCGTTATCTGTTTTTGACATGTCCCGCTTTCTGCTGTCTGTAACCTGTAACGAAACTTGCTTAATTGACATGGGTGTAATAATAATTTCTGGTCCTTTTTGGCTTCTGGTCAGTAAGAGACTTTTGTCAAGTGCTATGTGTAGATTCATGCCGTGCCTTACTTTGATATTTTCGGAACCTGTAGCATGTTGTTTCATTGCTCTGAACATGTCATCCTGATGTTAGTTTCTGCTACATTGATAATTTCACCAAGTCTGAGAACTTGTTATCGTTTGCACTTTTGCCATGATTGTTTGGACCTGTTATGATGTGAATTAGCCGTAGCTCAGTGTTCATCTTTTGTCATGCATCTTGTGTAGTTTACTGTCATATGCTTTGTTGCCATGTTTGGGTGCAGTAGCTTAATTATTTGTTGCTTGCTAAGTAGCATCATGCTGATAATGGCAGATTCGTGTCATTCTCGTATTGCTTGCCATTTGCAAACCGTGCATCCGATTCCGGTGTTCTTTATATCGATTTCATACGAAATCACCTCACCTATCCAGTGGAATGCTTGGTTTTCCAAGATTATGCCTTTTCATCTTTGTCCTTCCGGAGCATGCATATGCATTGCATATCCCATCTCGCATATCATGCCATGTTTTGCATCATGTTGCTTGCGCATTGCATCGTGGTTGATATTGGTTCCTTTGCTTGTTCTCTTGTCTTGGGTAGAGCCGGGAGACGAGTACGTGAACGAGGATTCCGTTGAGAACGCTTTCGAGGACCAAGCTTTCGACAACTCTGAGACTCTTGCAGGCAAGATGACCATACCCTCGAAATCACTTCTATCTTTGCTTGCTAGATTGCTCGCTCTTTTGCTATGCCTATGTTGCGATACCTACCACTTGCTATATCATGCCTCCTATATTGCCATGTCAGCCCCTAACCATCCATGTCCTAGCAAACCGTTGATTGGCTATGTTACTGCTTTGCTCAGCCCCTCTTATAGCGTTGCTAGTTGCAGGTGAAGATGAAGTTTGTTCCCTGTTTGGAACATGGACTTGTTGTTCCTTGTTGGAACATGTTTACTTGTTGGGACATCACAATATCGCTTATTTAATTAATGCATCTATATACTTGGTGAAGGGTGGAAGGCTCGGCCTTATGCCTGGTGTTTTGTTCCACTCTTGCCACCCTAGTTTTCCGTCATACCGGTGTTACGTTCCCGGATTTTGCGTTCCTTAAACGGTTGGGTGATTTATGGGACCCCCTTGACAGTTCGCTTTGAATAAGACTTTTCCAGCAAGGCCCAACATTGGTGTTACCATTTGCCACCTAAGCCTTTTTTTCCCTTGGGTTCTGCAGACTCAAGGGTCATCTTTATTTTAAACCCCCGGGCCAGTTCTCCTTCGATTACTGGTCCAAACTAGAGCCCTTTGCAGCGCCACCTCGGGGCAACTTGAGGGCTGGTTTTAGTTGTACGGAGTGTTCATCCGGATGTGCCCTGAGACCGAGATATGTGCAGCTCCTATCAGGATTTGTCAGCACAATCGGGCGGCTTTGCTGGACTTGTTTTGTAGCTGTCAAAATGTCTTGTAGTCCGGGATTCCGAGATTGATCGGGTCTTCCTGGTAGAAGGAATATCCTTCATTGACCGTGAGAGCTTATCATGGGCTAAGTTGGGACACCCCTGCAGGGTATTATCTTTCGAAAGCCGTGGCCGCGGTTATGAGGCAGATGGGAATTTGTTGATGTCCGGTTGTAGAAAACCCGAAGTTGACCTTAACTAAAACACATCAACCGCGTGTGTAACCATGATGGTCTCTTCTCGGCGGGGTCCGGGAAGTGAACACGGTTGTTGGAGTTATGTCTGACGTAGGTCGTTTCAGGATCACTTCTTGATCACTTCTAACTTCACGACCGTGCTTTGCCTTCTCTTCTCGCTCTCTTTTGCGCTGTACCCACCATATGCTAGTCGCTTGCTGCAGCTCCACCTCACAAACCCCTTTCCCACCTTTAAGCTTAAATAGTCTTGATCTCGCGGGTGTGAGATTGCTGAGTCCCCGTGACTCACAGATATTATCACCACAGTTGCAGGTACCAAGGATGCCAGTGCAGATGACGCGACCGAGCTCACTTGGGAGTTCGACGAGGAACGTGGACGTTACTATGTTTCTTTTCCAGATGATCAGTAGTGGAGCCCAGTTGGGTGATCCGGGGATCTGTTAGCACTTAGGGTAGTCTTCTTTCATTTTGGTACCGTAGTCGGACCTTGAGTGTAATCTGTATGATGGATGTCTATTTATGTACTTGTGTGAAGTGGCGATTGTAAGCCAACTATGTATCTTTCCCCTTTATTTATTACATGGATTGTGTGAAGATTACCTCACTTGCGACATTGCTTTCAATGCGGTTATGCCTCTAAGTCGTGCCTCGACACGTGGGAGATATAGCCGCATCGAGGGCGTTACACTGAGTTTCCTATCAATACAATTCTAGCATGGATAATAAACGATTATCATGAACAAGGAAATATAATAATAACCTATTTATTATTGCCTCTAGGGCATATTTCCAACAGGGATGTCCTTGGGGAGGGTAGTTCGGACAGGTCCATGACCCTACCCTAGGTACATAGCTTCATCAGTCATCGGAATTCAATGCATAAGCAGGCATGGCTTAGCGCGCCAGCTTGCCGTGGAAAACTAGAAAAACTAAAATTATGACTATGACGTCCCGTCCCGTCAGTGGTGTGTCCAGTCCGTGTTGGGTCGCACGTCGGCATGACGGTCAAAAGAGTGCACTCGAATCATCCAGATGAGGTACTCCCTCCTTGTCAAAAATGATTCCACGGATTTAAAAGGCCCGTAACAATTAAAGCGCATCTTTTTTGCATCAATTAGCTGCCTTAATTACGGGCGGCTGCATGCAGCCACTCAGAATCGCTCGCAGCCAGTATGCGGAGCAGCATGCAACGAGTCGCAGCCGAGGGCACGCATGCAGCCACTTAAATCGCTGGAATTAATTAGGCTTAAACTTCTGCATGTAGTTAATTATTGCCATGCCTTGGTCTTGCTGCTTTGGCTCACGGGACTAATAAACCCGGACGGAGGGAGTACCTTGGTTGGTGAGATTTTTGAACTAAGCCCTGCAAACCAGAAAGGAGGTACTAGTACGTGCGTGATCTGCTATTTATTCGTGTAGGATCGAGGAGGTCGTTTCTTGAATTGAGCCCTGCAAACCGGAAAGGAGGTAGTACGTGCATGATCCGCTATTTATCCGTGTAGGATCGAGTAGGCCGGATAGTGTACGTGTAGGATCGAGTAGGTCGGATGGTGTATGTGTACGATCGCATTAGTTGATGAACCTTAGCTGGGAGATAGGGCATTTGCGAACGTTTTTGCTGGCAGTTTTTTCAGATTCGCATGGCATTTTCTTCAGAGCAGCTTGTCAATTTCTTCAGAGGTAGGCATTTTTATTCAAAAAACTGCCACTTCAGATCTTGCGTCGCAACTAAAACTCCAAGGAGCGCATTAGTAGGCAAGCTATTGATCGATCAGTAACTTGTAAATACTGAGAGAACAGAAATAAGGAACTATTAGTAACTTGTAAACACTGAGAACAAAGAAATAAGGACCATGATGTGCACAGCAGTAAGAGTTGACCCATTCGAAATGTTCACACAAGACTCACAGGCCTGGCATTGTAATATGTTCACATTAGTAGCCCAAATTCAAAAACAATTAGTACGATTCCCATACATAAGATCAACATGTTAATGCATCTCAACGATTCACAGATCATATAAAAATATGTAGCTCCAAAAGCAAAGATCTAGAAAAAACATATGTTCTTCCTACTAACATGGATGCTTCTCTTGGCCAACATTCAGTACAGACTGAAAGGAAAATTTGGTTTTGAAGTCTACAATTCCTCTTGCAAACATAAGTGGTTTCACCAACATCTGGAACCATGAGAATAAACCACACATGATGGAGGAACATCCACTGCAATATGATTTGGTCTTCTCTCGATCACACGACGAGACTATTTTCGGAATACAAACCTTAACTTAGGCAAAATGATGCCCATTGTATAATCAGACCAAAGCAATGAAGCACCTAGTGTTGAATAAATAGTATAGTACTACTTTTCTGCAGTCCATGAAGTGACTATCCAATCTTTCTGTGTCTATTTTCAAATGCCACTGGATGCAGTGACTATACTATTCTCTTGTGCAGTTCAACGAAAATTGTGATCACTTTGTTTGTTTGCCAAATAGCAATGGGCATACATCTATGTATGCAGAAATATCAAGCAGCTAGTAAACATATACCCCACCTTGTATTTTCGGTTTAAACACATCCCTTCCACTTAGCATTTGTCATGTTTTGCACTGGACAATTTGATACAATCATGTTTTGCCCTGGACAACTTCATACTGAATTGATTTGCTGGTTCAGAGCATAAATATAGCGCATATTCTTCATCAGACCAATGATATCCATGTCCGCGGTGATGGAAGAGGTGAAATCGATACAACCGAAATTGAGCATCTAATCATTGAATCCTGTCCTGCACCTCCAATGTAGGTCTACCCTGCCAATAAATTCACATGCAAACCACTAGTATTACTATCTAATGACAGTACAAAAAGAGTAGCAAGATAGTAGCAAACCATGTACCTTCATAATGAATAGCTCATAGTGCCACCAATTGGATATAAAGGTTTGGAAGAAAACATGCTCCTAATGTTGAACCATTTGGACTTTTTGTGCAGTTCCACTAAAATCGAGCATCCCTGTTTGCATAGATATTGAAAGTGTGATTACTATAAAAGTGGCACTAGTTGAAGCATAGACTCACAGACATAAGCCTTCCAATTTATAAATGGGAAAAGGTAGCAAGGCTGTTTCTAACCACCTGTTTTAAGGAACAAATAAGGCAACAGTGGCTGATGTCAGGAAGGCATATATAGTTATTTCTGAAAGAATGATCGACTCCTGACATTTCCTCTTCTTTTAAGCATATTTTGTGAAGTTCAACTAAAATAAAATGCCATCACCGCCTTGGCAATTCAGTGACACTGTACAAAAGGAAATGACTTAACATTACATCATGATGTCAGGAATGTAGTCGACAGGCATTACAGACAAACATACAAACCTCCTTCGATAACATAATGAACATTAATTTTAACAAAGGTGTTGTCGGCGTTCTGGGAACGGGAGTCGCCAGACATGCCTGCCTGCGGCCTGCGGCATGGCTCAAAGGGGGGCCCAGCACGGCCCATCTTCATCAACACAGACCCAAGACCCTCGCGAGGGGCCAAGCCTCGCGGGGCGGACGACACGGAGCTTCCTCAGGCACGGCCTCATCAGGCTGGCTCGCGAGGAGGAGGAGAGATCAAGGCAGGGTACCTCACGAGGTGCCCGTGACACAAGCCATGACGACCAAGGGCGCCAGGCGGGCGCCAGCCCGCGCAGTGTACTTCTTTCCTCTTTGGTGCAAAGGGAGCAAGCGCAGGCGAGAGCATCAAGCAAAGGCACCTATTTTGGTGCAACAAGATCAAGACCAGCCCAACAGCAGGGAGGAAGTCATTGTGGAGCCCAAGCCAGCGTCACCACCAGAGCCTTTGGCAGGCGAGGACCAACTTTAGTCAGGATAACTGTACCAGATTTTCCCCTTCAAAATGGCTAATTGTTGGCGCCCTTCCCGCTCAATATTTGGGAAGAGGCCCAGGGCCTTTGCCTACAAATAGGACTAGCCACCCCGGGGTAGAGGCAGATCGAGAATCAGAGAGAGAGAAGGGTGACTGAACTCCTCCTAGCAGTTCATCGCCCCAGCCAAGAACAGACCCTCGCAAGGCTGTTCTTCCTTGTATTGCTCATCATCATCAGCCCAAGAGGCAATCCACCACACCACAAACTGGAGTAGGGTATTACACCACAACGGTGGCCCGAGCCAGTATAAACCATGTGTCTCTTGTGTTGTTCTTTTCATAGCTTAGATCTTATCGAGGTGGTGGGGTACAGGTAGGTAGAAGGCGAAATCTCCGCGCACACCCCAGTGTTCGAACCTCAAGGGTCTGCCGGAACCCGAAATCCGACATCTGGCGCGCCAGGTAGGGGTGTGCCGGAATCCACCTTCTACCACTTCGTGTCCCGCCGCGTCGTCATCACCATGTCCGACGACCAAGTGGGCAACCCAAATCCTTGGGCGGCGTGGCCCGCCCGCGCAGAGCCGCTCGCCTCGGGCGACCCCGTGCCCCAGGCAGCTCGCGGTCCGTAGGGCGCTGCCGGCCGCAGGCGGCGCGGACAGGCTTCGACCGCTCTCACACCATGGCAGGCCCGGTCAACAGCAAGGGCCTCCAATCACGCCGCGACCACGACACCGTACAACCGCGGGAGCAGGCGAACTCGAGGGCCGCGCTCACGGTGGCCCAAGAGCTGCTGCAGTGCAGGCTGCTGGAGGGTGGCCGCGACGTGCTGCTGGAGCGGGTGGCAGAGCTCCTGGGCTTCGCCGCCTCGGGGGCTCACCCCTTCTGCACCCAGCTCCCATCTCAAGCCTAGGGCGTCCTGCGCGGGGGCCCCGCGCGCGCCCGCGGGCTCCAAGGCTACTCCAACGCCAGCGAGGCTGTCGGCACCGGACCGGCGTGGGTGCTGCCCCCGCTCCCGGTCTGTGAAGAAGAAGGACTCGGCGCGACCCACGACCCTAGTGGACAGCCGCGCTACCACCCCACGGTGGGCGCGCCAAGCGGAACTGCATGGCACGCGGAGCACTACGGCGCGGCTTTCGGGATGACGGCGCCAGAAGAATACGTGCCCCGCATGATGGACCAAGGGCACCCTCACGAGGGCGAACAAGGCTCGCTCCTCAGCCCAAGCTGGGGGGGTGAGGCGCCAGAAGCTGAGCTCTTCCAGGAGCCCCAGGACGGTCCTACTAGCCACGCTGGAGGCAACGATTATCAGGTACCGCTAATTCCTCAGGAGCAAGCATACGCTAATCATGGATCGCAGGAGGTGCAGGTCGCCACAGCGAGCAGCTGCCCCGCTCCCACAGTCTCCTACCCCTCGGGAGGAGGGCGCAGGGGCCTGCAGGAGAGGGGCCGAGATCCGACATCACCACCGCGGCGTTCGGAGCGTGTTCTCAGGAGGTAGGCCCTCTGTTGGGGAGGTGCCTCAGGGCCTGCCCCTAGCAGAGGACCCGTGGTCGTCGGGGGAACCGCTGGCGACCGCTCTAACCCATCGGCGGCGTCCTGGTTTCCGGTCGTCGTTGATGGCACTAGAGTGTGGCGCAAGGCGGGGCCCTCGTCTGGCGATATGAAGCAAGGCCGGTACCTGTGAAGAAGGCCCAGTGCCTGTGAAGCTCGCCGCCCCATGACACTCTCACGTATAATGAGTGGGGCTGTACACGCCCCGGAGTCTCAGGGGTGCCGGCCTCAGGCCGTGGGGCTCCCTCCCACGCCAAGTGGCAGCACTTAGCTCCGTGCTGGTGAGAAGACGTCCAAGACTAGATTAGGTGCCGGACGCGGCCTTTTGTCTGCTTTCATTGCTTTTCCCTTTGGTTGTCGCTTTGCCCCGCTGGATTTAAGTTGGATTCGAATTTGAGATTTGCGTGTGTTCGGGGAAGGCGTGCTTAGTCTCGTTCGAGCAATTTCTCGCATTTCGGTTACCACTTCACCTCATCTGCCTCCCCTCGTGAGCCCCTCGCGAGCCGGGTCAGGCCTAGCTTGCGCGCAGCCCAGACTGCCGCCACCACGTCCTCTCAGGAGGGTTTTTTACTACAGATCCTACGGATTCGACACCATAGCCTCCCACAGGCAGCCTCAGGGCCCGCACGGAACGAAGGTAAACCAGCCAACCAGCACGTCGCTCAGCCCGTCACTTGGCGCAGGCGCATGGGCAATGTAACATCTACTAATACAATGAACACAAGTTTTACATGAGGGGTTCCCCCTCCCAAAATGCTCTCACAGCCATCAGGCCAAAACCTGAGTTCAATTCATGCAGGGTAAGGAAGCAGGAACGATGCATAATTAGTCGGATAAATCCCCCAATGCGTCCTCAGGAGCACCTCCCGACCCGTTGCTGGCGTCGCTGGAATCGCCATCATGGTCCGTGTTGCCGCCGGCGGCGTCGGGGCCGTTCACCACGCCGCCCTCGTTGGCGGCCATGATCACGTCGTCGTTGTCTGAAGCGAAGGCCCTGACGAGAGCATCCACATTGTCTTCCACCCAGTGCGCCAGGTCATCTCGGACAGCCTGGGGGACTGGGGCGATGGCGGCGTCGAAATCGAAGTGGGGATCCATGTTCATGAGATGGCTGAAGACGCGAGAAAAGGCACGCCTGAGCAGGGCGTGGCTCCTCTCCTGCACCAACCTGTCAGCCCTAACCGACCGCGCCTCCAGCTGCGTCACCACGTCTGTAAAGAACTGGAGGTTGCCAGCGTAGTTGACTGCGTGCCGCTAGCCAACAGCCGCCTCGCAGATGTTGCCCAAGGCCGTGTTGGCTCTCTCCCGGAGCGTGGCGACTATGGGGCCGTGCTCATGCTCCAGGATCCGCCGCTGACGTATCTCGTCCGCATTCTGGCGCACGACGGCCTCAGCCTCCTCCACCTGATGGCGAAGAAGGAGCACCTCGGCCTGGGAGGTGGTTGACTACCGCCGCGCTACCTCAAGGGCGGTCCAAAAAGCATCGGCCCGTCACGTCGCTTCCTCCAGCTTGGCCCTCAAGGCAGCAGTCCTACCTTCAGCCTCGACCCGGATCAACCCCAGCCTCTCCTCGAACTCGCGCTCGAGGTTCAAGCGCGCATCGCCACCCGACGTCCGACCTCCTCCAGGACACGGGTTTCCTGTGCAGCGACATCATCCTCCGCGTGCATCACCAAGCGCTCCCTCGTCTCCAGACGCTCGTACTCGCGTGCACGTTCGGCGGCGTCCAGCGTCAGCGCCTCCTCACGCTTCTGGAGCTCCGCTGGGTCACCAGAGGCCACTTCATCGAAGCAAGGGCTGCCTCGCGCAGCTCCACTTGCTCCTCCAATAAGTGGCACCGGGCCAGGAGCTCCCGTGCCCGCTCCTCTGCCACCTCTCGCCTCCGGTCAGCCTCCCGGGCCTCCTCAGCGGCCCGAGATCGGGCCTCCCGAGAGGCCACCAGCGACGCCTTGGCCTCTTCGTCATCAAGATCATGCTGATGGCGCACAAGGGCGATGGCGCCCTCCAGCTCGCGCCTCTCTGTAGCCAGGCGCAGGACCTCGGCCTCAAGGCGCGCGTCTTCATCAGCAAGCTCCTCATCAAGCAGGTTCACCGCGTCTGCCGCCCTTCGAAGGAATCCTTGGTGAAGAGCGCAACTCTCCCGGGCGCGCTCGAGCACGTCTTCCACACCATCATCTGCCCCAAGCAAGCGCCGGGGGCCACGAATTAGCACTCCCCCTCCGGGCAGGGGGCTGGGGGCTGGCACCCTCGCGACGGGCGGGCACGCCACGCCACAAGCCCGACCTGGAGCCAGCCCACCCCAGACGAAGAGCGTAGAGAGCGCCTCAACCACTCACAGTCCACGACCAGGCGAGAAGCCCATGGCAGGCTGGCTATGCCGCGAGAAGGCCCGCGAAGGAGGCTCGCGAGGTGCGCAGGGTCTCGATGCGCCTCGGGATGGTTCACCTCTCCGATAGCCCTCACCACAAGGGCTCTGCTGCTCGGAGCACCTGAGGACGGTGGAGGGGACAAAACCAAAGGGGATGGAACCTCAGCCATCTCCGCGAGCTCAGCTGGAAGGGGCCTGCGAAGCAAGGATCAGTAAAAGCAACAGAAGGATCGGGAGCTCGAAAGGGTGAAGGCTTACTCATCAGTGGCGAAATACTTCCTACGCTTCAGCAGGCGACAAGGGCAATCGTCACCTAGGGCCTCCCTTTTCTTCCGGAGGGCCTCAAAGTCCACGCGAAAGCGGCCCAAGAGTTGAGCGCAGGGATCAACCTGCGACGAGGGCAAAGCGTCAAGGCGATCCGCGTCAGGGGCGCCTGCCTGGTGCGCACTGCCAGTCACCTCGCCAAGAGAAGCGGCTGGAGCTTTAGAGGCCTCAGCCGCAGGCGTTGAGGGTAGCTGCTCGCCGCCCTCAGCCTCAGCAGCACGGGCCCCAAGAGCTGCTCCTTCATGAACATCGCCCGGCGCTGTCATCCCGCCGGGAGCCCCCTCGGCCTCTGGCGCCTCGTGCCTCCCTGCTCCGCCACTTGAGGAAGAGTCGCCTTGGCCGACTGGAAGGGCAGTCACCATCACTGGGTTCTCGCGAGGCCCCTGGAGGTCGGCGGGGCACGGCCCACACTCATCAAAGATAGGCATCTGATTCACAAAATCGCCCCTGTTCTGGCAGAGGTACAGCAAGGCTCCTCCGTGCCGGATGCTGCCAGGGTTGGGGTCCCCAGTCAGGATCAAGAGCACTGTCCTCAGCACTTCAGGCATTAGGTCCCCTTCCTGGAGCCTCATACGATCATCACGCCCGCTGAAGGCCCACATCAAGCGGGAGTGGCGTTGGAGAGGAGCAATGCGGCGAAGCAGGAACTCCTTCACCACCTTTGGCGCTGTCACGCCAAGCGACCTCAAGCACGCGAAGTGGTGCAAAACGAAGACGAGCCGGGGGCTCTCGAGCGTCTCCTGGCCCCAGCCCAAATTGGGGACAGCAGGCGAAGTTGGCTCTGATAGCAGGGGGCTGGGCACCCCTACATTCACATACAACCACCGCTCGCAGAACCTAGCTGCAGGCGGAGGGAGCCTGAAGTCAATCCCCGAGGCTGTTGTCTCAGACGCGGCAGCGAAGCTCACGCACGCCGAGCATTGGGTAGGATCGACAAGGCGCAGAGAGAAGAAGTGGCGCAGCAAGGCAACCGAAGGAGGGATGCCCATCATTGCCTCGCAAACAAAGGCGAAGACTAGAAGGAGGGTGATGGATTCAGGACCCAGATGCATCATGTGGATCTGATAGTGGGAAAGCACGGCATTGAAGAAATCAGAAAAGGGGGGAACCAGACCCGCCCACAGGGCGTCAGCAAAATACCGGACCTCGGTGATTATCCTATCGATGGATAAGTGAGACGCGGGCCAGACCATCGTCCTCCCTCATTCGTTGAAGATAGTGGCCAGAGCCGAGCTGACCTTGCCCAAGCCCTCTCGATTGATTATGATCGACCGGTCGATGGCGGGGGCCACCAATGGCGGCGAGCGAGGCGGAGGCATGGGTTTCTTCCCTCTACCCTTCTTCATCGGAGCCATGGCGATGGGAAGGGGGGGAAAGGATTAAGACTGGGTTGAAAACAGAAGCTGGAGTACGAGAGGAGGAAGGATAGAGGGCGCTCGAGCAACAGAAAGGGGAGCGGCTGTGTACGACTACGAGTCCGCCTAGCATGGCGCAAAATAAGGGGGCGTGGGGGAACAGTGCAGCCCACGTCCAATCAACCGCCACGCGGCGCCCAAGGTTGCAGGCTGTTAGGGCTCGCGGCGCTTCGCCCTTGCCCTTTCGCCTCCCTGCACGGCCAAGTCCAGGCGCGCCTTGGGCCCGGGGGCTACTGTCGGCGTTCTGGGAACGGGGGTCCCCAGACTTGCCTGCCTGTGGCCTGCGACGTGGCTCAAAGGGGGGCCCAGCACGGCCCATCTTCATCAACACAGACCCAAGACCCTCGCGAGGGGCCAAGTCTCGCGGGGCGGACGACACGGAGCTTCCTCAGGCACGGCCTCATCAGGCTGGCTCATGAGGAGACGGAGAGATCAAGGCGGGGTACCTCACGAGGTGCCCGTGACGCAAGCCATGACGACCAAGGGCGCCAAGCGGGCGCCAGCCCGCGAAGTGTCCTTCTTTCCTCTTTGGTGTAAAGGGAGCAAGCGCAGGCGAGAGCATCAAGCAAAGGCACCCGTTTCGGTGCAACGAGACCAAGACCAGCCCAACGGTAGGGAGGAAGTCATTGTGGAGCCCAAGCCTGCGTCACCACCAAAACCTTTGGCAGGCGAGGACCAACTTTAGTCAGGATAAGTGTACCAGATGTTCCCCTTCAAAATGGCCAATTGTTGGCGCCCTTCCCGCTCAATATTTGGGAAGAGGCCCAGGGCCTTTGCCTATAAATAGGACTAGCCACCCCCGGGGTAGAGGCAGATCGAGAATCAGAGAGAGAGAAGGGTGACTGAACTCCTCCTAGCAGTTCATCGCCCTAGCCAAGAACAGACCCTCACGAGGCTGTTCTTCCTTGTATTGCTCATCATCATCAGCCCAAGAGGCAATCCACCACACCACAAACTGGAGTAGGGTATTACACCACAACGGTGGCCCGAACCAGTATAAACCCTGTGTCTCTTGTGTTGTTCTTTTCATAGCTTAGATCTTAGCGAGGCGGTGGGGTACAGGTAGGTAGAAGGCGAAATCTCCGCGCGCACCCCAGTGTTCGAACCTCAAGGGTCTGCCGGAACCCGAAATCCGACAGGTGTGACTTGCTTTACCGGGATAATTTGAGTGAACTCTACACCCTCTGTTCCTTAATATAAGACGTTTTCGCAGTTCAATTTAAAGTACCCAGCATCTAGTATTTAGAAAAATAGGTAGTAGTTTTCTTGAGCACATATCTGGGAAAGCTTGCCACACTTTATTTATGTCCTTACGCTAATGCAACACCATTCAAATAGTACAAATATACACAAATCCAGTGGCTATTGCAACAGTAGAGTAGTTGTTTTATTACAGGGTACAGTACAATGGTTTTACTTAACAGATTTCAATAAACTCTAGCACTGGAAGATTTCTATAAGAATTAACAATACAAAAGGTAAAGGTAACAAGTTTCAGCATTGGTATACTAGCTGTGCATGAGCATTAAACCAAATACAAAAGTCTGAAGGTAACTAGCATTATTAACTAATGACATTATAAAAGAATTGCAAACCATGTACCTTCAAGGTAAATATCATTTCGAACTCGAGGGGGCCTAAAAATTGCTATCCCAGTCTTGATAATCAGTCAAACATAAAAACTTGATTGAACGAATCAAGAGAACAGCCGGAGGAGGAGATGCCCACTCTTGACCTTTTCTCTTGACACTGTACAAAAAAATGGACTTACACTACAAAAACAAGACACATCTGTGACATTTTGGGCCAAACAAATTTTTTTCTGTCATACATATGACACTTCTATGACGATAATTGTGACAAAACCCGGTATCATCATAGATGTGGTGGGCTCCTACTTCTATGAAAAAAAATCATGACAGAAAATGGGATTTTCATCCTGGGCGGGCCGGAGACGCAGCTGCATGACATTCTTTGGGCCGTCCATGATGGAAAAAACCATGGTAGAAGCGAGGGAGAGGAAAATTTCGGGGAGTTCCCGGTTACGGTGGGAGGTCGGGGGCCGAGCGATGCGCGTTTCTCTCATACACGTACGCGCGTGTGTGCGATGCGAAGGCTCTAACTGAACCCGAGCGAGGCGTTGGGCTCTAACTGAACCCGAGCGATTGCACTGCAGGCTACGCGTTACTGAACCCGAGCGATCAATTGATGGCTGTTAACTGAACCCGATCGAGTGATTCCTTCGCTACTGCTGCTAACTGAAGCCGATTGATGGGATGAACAGTGAGCGTTGCGGGGGGTTTGGATGAACAGTGAGCGGTGGTGTTGCCTCTGGATGAACAGGACACCCCGTGGTGTGGTGGAGGGCTGGATGAATAGTAGACGGTGGAGGGGTGCCCGTGGAGGGTTGGATGAACAGGACCCCGTGGTGTGGAGGGCTGGATGAAGAGTAGACGGTGGAGGGGTGGTTGAACAGGACCCCATTGTGTGGAGGGCTAGATGAACAGTAGACGGTGGAGGGGTGCCCGTGGAGGGGTGGTTGAACAGGACCCCATGGTGTGGAGGGCTGGATGAACAGTAGACGGTGGAGGGGTGGTTGAACAGTAGCCGGTGGAGTAGCGCATGGTGGAGGCTGGATGAACAGGAGCCCGTGGAGGCTGGAGGAGGTCGACGGTGGATGAACAGTAGCTCGTGGAGGCTGGAGGGGTCGACGGTGGAGATGAATAGTATCCCGTGGAGTCCTGTTTTGCGGTACGCCACACCCCTCCCAGTGAACAGGACCCCTGTTTCGACCGTAACGCTCCAACACAAGTCCGTTTCCTCCGTTTTGCGGTACGCCACTGAAGGAAATATGCCCTAGAGGCAATAATAAAGTTATTATTTATTTCCTTATATCATGATAAAGGTTTATTATTCATGCTAGAATTGTATTAACCGGAAACATAATACATGTGTGAATACATAGACAAACAGAGTGTCACTAGTATGCCTCTACTAGACTAGCTCGTTAATCAAAGATGGTTATGTTTCCTAACCATGAACAAAGAGTTGTTATTTGATTAACGAGGTCACATCATTAGTTGAATGATCTGATTGACATGACCCATTATATTAGCTTAGCACCCAATCGTTTAGTATGTTGCTATTGCTTTATCCATGACTTATACATGTTCCTATGACTATAAGATTATGCAACTCCCGTTTGCCGGAGGAACACTTTGGGTACTACCAAACGTCACAACGTAACTGGGTGATTGTACCTGATCCCGTCTGCCGACAACGAGATTGTACCTGCTCCCTTATTGGAAAATAGCACATCACAGGAACCGGTTTCTGTGACGTCTAAACCAATTAGTGAGGAAGTAAATGATGATGATCATAGAACTTCAGATCAAGTTACTACAGAACCTCGTAGATCAACCAGAGTAAGATCCGCACCAGAGTGGTACGGCAATCCTGTTCTAGAAGTCATGCTACTAGATCATGATGAACCTATGAACTATGAAGAAGCGATGGTGAGCCCAGATTCCGCAAAATGGCTTGAAGCCATGAAATCTGAGATGGGATCCATGTATGAGAACAAAGTGTGGACTTTGGTTGACTTGCCCGATGGTCGGCAAGCAATTGAGAATAAATGGATCTTCAAGAAGAAGACTGACGCTGACGGTAATGTTACTGTCTACAAAGCTCGACTTGTCGCAAAAGGTTTTCGACAAGTTCAAAGGATTGACTACGATGAGACCTTCTCACCCGTAGCGATGCTTAAGTCTGTCCGAATCATGTTAGCAATTGCCGCATTTTATGATTATGAAATTTGGCAGATGGATGTAAAAACTGCATTCCTGAATGGATTTCTGGAAGAAGAGTTGTATATGATGCAACGAGAAGGTTTTATCGATCCAAAGGGAGCTAACAAAGTGTGCAAGCTCCAGCGATCCATTTATGGACTGGTGCAAGCCTGTCGGAGTTGGAATAAACGCTTTGATAGTGTGATCAAAGCATTTGGGTTTGTACAGACTTTTGGAGAAGCCTGTATTTACAAGAAAGTGAGTGGGAGCTCTGTAGCATTTCTGATATTATATGTCGATGACATATTACTAATCGGAAATGATATAGAATTTCTGGCTAGCATAAAGGGATACCTGAATAAGAATTTTTCAATGAAAGACCTCGGTGAAGCTGCTTACATATTGGGCATCAAGATCTATAGAGATAGATCAAGACGCTTAATTGGACTTTCACAAAGCACATACCTTGACAAGATTTTGAAGAAGTTCAAAATGGATCAAGCAAAGAAAGGGTTCTTGCCTGTGTTACAAGGTGTGAGATTGAGTAAGACTCAAAGCCCGACCACTGCAGAAGATAGAGAGAAAATGAAAGATGTTCCCTATGCTTCAGCCATAGGCTCTATCATGTATGCAATGCTGTGTACCAGACCTGATGTGTGCCTTGCTATAAGTTTAGCAGGGAGGTACCAAAGTAATCCAGGAGTGGATCACTGGACAGCGGTCAAGAACATCCTGAAATACCTGAAAAGGACTAAGGATATGTTTCTCATATATGGAGGTGACAAAGAGCTCACCGTAAGAGGTTACGTTGATGCAAGCTTTGACACTGATCCGGACGATTCTAAACCGCAAACCGGATACGTGTTTACATTAAACGGTGGAGCTGTCAGTTGGTGCAGTTCTAAACAAAGCGTCGTAGCGGGATCTACATGTGAAGCGGAGTACATAGCAGCTTCGGAAGCAGCAAACGAAGGAGTCTGGATGAAGGAGTTCATATCCGATCTAGGTGTCATACCTAGTGCATCGGGTCCAATGAAAATCTTTTGTGACAATACTGGTGCAATTGCCTTGGCAAAGGAATCCAGATTTCACAAAAGGACCAAACACATCAAGAGACTCTTCAACTCCATCCGGGATCTAGTCCAGGTGGGAGACATAGAGATTTGCAAGATACATACGGATCTGAATGTTGCAGACCCGTTGACTAAGCCTCTTCCACGAGCAAAACATGATCAGCACCAAGACTCCATGGGTGTTAGGATCATTACAGTGTAATCTAGATTATTGACTCTAGTGCAAGTGGGAGACTGAAGGAAATATGCCCTAGAGGCAATAATGAAGTTATTATTTATTTCCTTATATCATGATAAAGGTTTATTATTCATGCTAGAATTGTATTAACCGGAAACATAATACATGTGTGAATACATAGACAAACAGAGTGTCACTAGTATGCCTCTACTAGACTAGCTCGTTAATCAAAGATGGTTATGTTTCCTAACCATGAACAAAGAGTTGTTATTTGATTAACGAGGTCACATCATTAGTTGAATGATCTGATTGACACGACCCATTATATTAGCTTAGCACCCGGTCGTTTAGTATGTTGCTATTGCTTTATCCATGACTTATACATGTTCCTATGACTATAAGATTATGCAACTCCCGTTTGCCGGAGGAACACTTTGGGTACTACCAAACGTCACAACGTAACTGGGTGATTATAAAGGAGTACTACAGGTGTCTCCAATGGTAGATGTTGGGTTGGCGTATTTCGAGATTAGGATTTGTCACTCCGATCGTCGGAGAGGTATATCTGGGCCCTCTCGGTAATGCACATCACTTAAGCCTTGCAAGCATTGCAACTAATAAGTTAGTTGCGGGATGATGTATTACGGAACGAGTAAAGAGACTTGCCGGTAACGAGATTGAACTAAGTATTGGATACTGACGATCGAATCTCGGGCAAGTAACATACCGATGACAAAGGGAACAACGTATGTTGTTATGCGGTCTGACCGATAAAGATCTTCGTAGAATATGTAGGAGCCAATATGGGCATCCAGGTCCCGCTATTGGTTATTGACCGGAGATGTGTCTCGGTCATGTCTACATTGTCCTCGAACCGTAGGGTCCGCACGCTTAACGTTACGATGACAGTTATTATGAGTTTATGCATTTTGATGTACCTAAGGTTGTTCCGAGTCCCGGATGTGATCACGGACATGACGAGGAGTCTCGAAATGGTCGAGACGTAAAGATTGATATATTGGAAGCCTATGTTTGGACATCGGAAGTGTTCCGGGTGAAATCAGGATTTTACCAGAATACCGGGAGGGTTACCGGAACCCCCCGGGAGCCAAATGGGCCAACGTGGGCCTTGGTGGAAAGGTGAAAGGGCTGCCCTCATGGGCTGCGCGCCTCCCCCCTTCCCCTAGTCCTATTAGGACTAGGGAAGGTGGCCGGCCAACCCCCTCTCTCTTTCCCCACTTGGGGAGTCCTATTAGGAATAGGATTGGAGGGGAGTCCTACTCCCAGCGGGAGTAGGACTCCTCGTATGGCTGCCGCACCCCTCCCCCTTTGCCCCTTTATATACGGGGGCAGGGGGCACCTCTAGACACACAATTGATCATTGAGATCTTTCCTTAGCCGTGTGTGGTGCCCCCTGCCACCAAATTCCACCTCGGTCATATTGTCGCAGTGCTTAGGCGAAGCCCTGCGTCAGTAGTACATCAAGATCGTCACCACGCCGTCGTGCTGACGGAACTCTTCCTCGACGCTTTGCTGGATCGGAGCCCGAGGATCATCATCGAGCTGAACGTGTGCTAAGAACTCGGAGGTGCCGGAGTAACGGTGCTTGGATCGGTCGGACCGGGAAGAAGACGTACGACTACTTCCTCTACGTTGTGTCAAACGCTTCTGTTGCGATCTACAAGGGTACGTAGATCATACTCTCCCCTCGTTGCTATGCATCACCATGATCTTGCGTGTGCGTAGGAATTTTTTTGAAATTACTACGTTCCCCAACAGCCACACCCCTCCCAATCAACAGGACCCCCGTTTCGACCGTAGGAGGTCCGTTTCCTCCATTTTCGGTATGCCAGACCCCTCCCGATCAACAGGACCCCGTTCCGAACGTAGGAAGTCCGTTTCCTCCGTTGTGCGGTATGCCAGGCCTCGTTTCCATCGCATGTTCCGTCCAAGCCCTCCCGATGATCACGACCATGCATTCCGTTCGGACCCAGTCGGCTGGCTCCCACGCGTTCCATTGCCTCCCCATGAACACGACGCATTTCGTTGCCTCCCCATGAACACGACGCATTCTGTAGCCTCCCCATGAACACGACGACGTTGTTTCTCCGTTCCGACCCAGCCATGTACACGAGCCCTGGCCATACGTATGCACGAGTAGGCGTTCAAGACCCCACCCGTATGTACACATACGTGGCCGTATTTTCTTTCATGCACCCTGGCCGTTGTACGTACGTGTACATGCTACGTGTGCGCCTCTACTACGACACGTGCGCGCCTCTACATCGACCAGTATGTACGTACACGTTCACGACCAGAATGACAACGCTACGTACGCTTCGACCAGGTGGGTCCCGACTGTCAGACACTTCCTAGCCTGCGAAGATGTAGCTAGTGGGTCCCAGCAGTCAGGGGGCGAATTGTTTTGGTTTTTTTTGCCCGGACGCAGTTCCTTGTGTGCGAAGATGTAGCTGGTGGGTCCTAGCAGTCAGGGGGTGAATCGTTTTTTTTTCGGACGCACTTCCTTACATGCGAAGGTGTAGCTAGTGGGTCCTAGCAGTCAGGGGGGAATGTCTTTTTTGCGAAATACGGTGGCCCGTCCGGTGGGTCCCTGCTGTCAGGTGGAGGAATCATTATTTTACGCGTAATAAGGAGGCACTTCCTTGCTGCTGCCATGGATCCAGCTGTCAGCCTCTCCACGTACAGTCCACGTCCGATGGAAGTCGTTCCTTGACCACGTTGACCACGCCACGCCGAGAGCACCAGGGCGGTGGACGACGGCGAGGCCTAGGAAGGGGACGACGCGGAGACGGTGAAGACGCGGCAGTGGATGCCCACGCGGAGAGGAATACGAGGGTTCACTCGTTCGGCTGCGGTGTGAGGTTGTCATCGCCACAGGACCTGGCCAGCGGTTGGAATAGTAGGGGCGGTGCGGCCTCCGCGGCTGCACAGCCGGCCACGGGAGGCAGGAGCAGGCGGCACGACCTGTGCTGCTTTGGGCGGCTGGAGCAAGAAGACCAGAGGTTGAAGAAGCAGTACGGCCGTTAGATGGACATCGTACTGTCACTTCAGCTAGAATCGTTTATATTGACTAAGTTTACAAAGCCCTTGGTACGTCAACTTAGTAGGCCCACAGGTCAGCTTCCGAAACGGTGCGCCCCAGATGTCAGGGTGAGGAATCTTTTTTTGGGCGGGGGAAGCTAGAATATCCGAGATTGAAGAAGAAGCACGACATCCATTGGATGGACATCCAACGGTCATTGCTGCTAGAACCGTGTGTTGACTATAAGTTGACAAAGCCTTGCATACGCGTCAACTCTGTTTTTTTAAGGGACGCGTCAACTTAGTAAGGCCAGAAGTGTGTGGCAGAGAACTTATAGCCCATTTGATATTTGTAAGAATGTGTAGCCCATATTTGAATTCTAATGGAATTTACTACAGCCCATTTACAGTTTGTTAAAAGTACAGCCCATTTCAATCAACCGTTCAAAACAGAATTCAATTAAATTTCCCACATTTTGATGGGATCCGAAATATTTTTATCCCAAAATTTCTAGTCAGATTAAATACAATTTCAATATAAATATGTATTACGTAAAAATCCAACGAAACATTGTGCTCACGACAATTAATGAAATTAAAATTTTCAATATCCAAAAATAATATTTTATAAAGTAATCATGTGTTTGGTGCATTTTTTATAGTTACTGCCCAGTTTTTATAATTACATCCCATTTATTATTTCTTAAAGCCCATTTTCTTGTTAAGCCTAATGCATCCCTCCTAGGAAAGATTTGTAGCCCAGCGGGGCGGAGAATAACAACTTGACCTTCCCTGGGTATTCCTAAAAAAAGTATAGCTAGGCTAGCCATTTTCAGCTTGAAAAAATTAATATCTGGGCTGGATATCTGGCCTGGGCTAGACGGGCCACAGCCCGCCCAGTTAATACCTGCAGCGATGT
Organism: Aegilops umbellulata; assembly: GCA_032464435.1. Taxonomy (NCBI): domain Eukaryota; kingdom Viridiplantae; phylum Streptophyta; class Magnoliopsida; order Poales; family Poaceae; genus Aegilops; species Aegilops umbellulata. The sequence goes on from CP136056.1 coordinate 495,726,535, forward strand.
TTTCATTGTTGTTCAGAGGAGAAAAATTAATATCTTGGCTAAACATCAAAAAACTTTGCAGTGCTCACACCTCAAAAACACAAATACTACTCGAGCTGCTTGGTCCCAGCTGTCGGCCACTTCTTGTGCAGTTCTCTCGTTTATTGACTACACATAAGTTGACAATGGTGTGGGACCGTGATGTCAGGAAAGCAGGGGGAAGCAAAATAAATTACTCCAGCAAGCGCTTCCACCTCTCCCCCGTTGTCTCCCGTGGAAACCCCTTTCCTCCCTTCTTTTTGCTCAGGCAAGGACCAATGCATGCGGCACGTCCATGCGGTTATTAGGCAAGAAATAAAAGCGCTTTGCATGCTATGAATTACGATGGCCTGTATGGGTAGGTAATAAGGCATCCTCTTAAATGTTGTGATTAAATGTTGTGTTTGGAAGAGAGAAATATTCTTCTTTTCCACCAATCTGCTTGCACCTAGGTCGTGATGCACCTTCTAATACGACTTATTCACCTAGATGGTGGGAGTATAGTTTTATACATATATATACATATATATATATATATATAATAAGGAGGCACTTGCGTACGTGAGGCTATGGACCTGGTGGGTCCCCATTGTCATTCTATCCAAGAAAAGTCATCTCCTCGCCCGCACGCGCTTTTCGCCCGAAACAGTCAGCGCCGCCCGCCCTGCTTCCCGGTGCAGGCGATTGCTCCGCCTTCAAATGACGCAAGTGTCGTCCGTCCGTCCATCTGCCGCCCACATTAATGATACACGGTTTTCGAGGCGGCTACTCCGGCGCCACACGTCCGTCCCTCCGCCCGCCCACCATTGCTATATAAACTGTTGCGCCGGCCATAGCCGTAGTGATCCGCATCTGTTCCCTTTCTCCTGTCCACACCACTACTGCCCACCATGAATTCCTCGGGCTCCAGCGCACTTCGGGACGGGCGGACGACGGACCACAAGGAGATGGCAGCCATTGCTGCTGACCGGCTGGCTGGAAGGCAGCTGGAGGACGACGATGTCCCAATGGAGAACATTGTAGTCGACGATCCGGCGCCAACCCCCTGCTCCGCGCCATCCTCGCCGGTGCATTGCACCATGACCATCGGCGAGGCCCGTGCCCAATATATGAACAGTGTGAGGCAGATGCGTCAGGAGTAGTTCCAGGAGGCGCAGGCCGACGCCGCCTACAACCACCATCTCCTCCAGGAGCACCTGCAGGCGGAGGAGCAGATCGCCGCGGAGCGGGCCGAGCAGGAGGTGCTGCTCGACTCGTACTGCTCCGCCCGCAAGGGCCGCCTTGAGCGCTGGCGGTACCGCATGCGGGTGGCGGAGGCTGCGGCCGCCTACAAAGAGGCTAGCAAAGAGGGCGATGAAGCGGGCAAAGCGCTATTTGGCAAGACCGAGGACGAGGCAGAGGACAATGCCGGCTCCGACGAGTCCCCGCTCCGCTGGCATCGACGAGGCCCTGCTCCGCCGAGGCGCCGCGGTGCCAACAACGAGGCAGAGGACACCGCCGGCCCCGCCGAGGCCCCGCCTCGCCAACAACGAGGCAAAGGACATCGCCGGCTCAGCCGAGGCCCCACCCTGCCAGCAACGAGGGGGAGGATTTCCACCGCTCCGCTAAGGCGCCGCTCGCTGGCAACGAGACAGAGGACATCGCCAGCTCTGCCGAGGCCCCGCCCCGCTGCCAATGAGGCCGTGCCACACAGAAAACGAGGAAGAGTAGAACACGGTAGGTCGCCGCCGCTCGGGTCCAAGTAAGGATGCCGCTGCTACCCTCCTGTTGAAGCCAAGCTAGGCGGGTTGACCATTGACGGCCGGTTAGCTTATTGGCGGCGACGTGGAGTCGGGGAGTTCTGCTGGCGAACAACGCTGCTTCTACTTGACAGCTGGTGCAGTTGGCTGACTGACACATGGGCCCAACAGGCAACATGTCAGTTACGCAACTGCACCTGTAGTTAAGTCACTAAAGCTTCGGTTCGGCTCAGCGGGACACAGGTGGGTAGCTTCGGTTAATTAATTATACCTCCAGCGCACCCCTTTTTAGTTGAAGAATGTATGAAATGTGATGAAATCTGGCATGTATATATGAAATCCGAGCGTGTATGAATGAATTTATTTCTATTAGTTCAAATTCATGTATCACTGGCATTGGATGAACATGCAAAACAATACGTACTAGCATTATTCCCAGGGTGATCACCTCGTTTGCAGCAGTTTCACATGTACTCCCTCCGGTCCTTTCTAGTCTGCATGCAAGTTTTCTCTACAGTCAAAGTATCTCTACTTTGACCAATCTTATACAAAAAAGTATGCACTTTCACAATGTGCGAAGTAAAAAGGAACACAAGGAGTACAAAGAGTTTGAGCAGCTTTTTAGCGTTTCTGTACATTGCAATCAAACACGCAGGCCTGGAAATTCATAGAGAACATTCAAAACAATCGATGATTATGCATCTCAGCGACTCACATGTCAGAGGCAATATTTACTTCACAATTAAAGAATAAAGAAAAAATTGATCGACGCTGGTGACAGCAAAGGGCGTCCCATTCGAAAATATCAAACGCATGTATTGCTAAAATCAATGAGCAAAATTTGACAAGGTTGTCTCATTCCAAAATATCAAATGCCTATGATTGTGGAACGGGCAGGGTTTGCCATCAGTTCGGACATTGACATGGCACCTCGTGCAAAATAAACCAGCTGTTCTTTTTGTGCAGTTCCACCAAAATCAACAAAATTCGCACGTAGCTTGTATGATTTCGCCCTTATATGTTGCAACGCCTTGAACTTATCGACACCTCCTTTCTTGTGGTGGAAATGAATGATTCGATGTATTCATGAACATTTTGTGCAGTTCCCATTGAAATCAAGCTGAGCACCCCTGTTTGCACAAGTACAAAAAAAGTGATTAGTATAGAGCAAACTGTACTATGAATTGACAGTTTCAATAGGCACATACATGGTCCATGTAGAACACACTTTTAGAAAAATGGAACTCACCAGAAAGAATCCTATAACAACATTGTACTCGCGCATCACAGCAAGAAAATGGAGATTTTGTTAGTCCTTCTGAGCTGAAGTTAGTTTGGTCTTGTGGGGAGTAATGTAACCATCCTTCAACTGCTCCTTCTGATGATAAGATAGACAGGGCTTCTTCATCCTGGCATAATCGGAACTAGTCACTTCACGTACTCCATATTCTTCTTCAAAGGAAGATGATCCTGTTCTGCAAAGACAAGAGGACTACTAAATGCTAGCATCACTGTTTGCTCGAAAAAAAGGAAAGGAAATATTTAAAACAGCACAGATGAAGCACTTCTCAAGGACAATACCACTTTTTCATGACAGTATCTAAACAGTAGCACAACACCAATAGAGATGACAAAGCTCATTCATATGGATGAAATCAGTGGGCGAGTACCAACCTTTGTCAAGAGGCTTATTGTGTAGAGCATACAGATGAAGCAATTCTCCGGAACCATCTATTGCTATCTACGGTGGTGGCCAAGCTTACTATATACTCCTCGATTAGTTTAATGTTTCCAACATCTTCTTATGCAGTTCCACTAAAATATATGGTATCTTCAAAGAAGATCCCTGTTTGCACAAGTAGAGATAATTACACATTACATTAAGAGTGGCATCAAATCAGTGGCAAAACAATTGCTCATTCCAGCCATAGCAATAAATTAAGATGCAAAACTATATCATTACTTGTGCCATCACAGTTCCAGTGCTTCATTACAGCACCGGGACTTGATTTTTGTTTTTCTTCCCCTTGTTCTTCCCCTTCATCACTTGGTTCAACAACAAACAAGCTTCGCCTTCAATGTAAGATTTGGCATGTCAATTAGGGAGCACAAGTATAGTACTAAACTTAATTTTTTGATCAAAGTGGCAAAATACAGGCCAGTAGTTGTGAAATATCCTTATCTTACCTCAATGGGATATTACAGTGCACATACAGATTGGAAGTCTTGTCTCCATTTGTTCAGTTCACTAAAATCAAGCAACATTATCGTACAAGTAGCACAACATATGAATGCACACTGCAGAATCATGTGCAAGAAGGCTAGTACTGACATCTCATGATGCAAAACTCAAACAACTCACAAGAAGAAGATCTGAACCAAATTCGCCTTAACGGATAGGAAGTAAGATCTCCTCTTGTGCAGTTCCACTAAGATCAAGCAATCAAGCAACGTTGACGGTGTGACATTTTGTTTGAAGTGCACAAAACACTCTTAAAACAAAAGTGTTTTGTGCAGTGCAACAAAACGTTACAATGGCAACGAGGTGAAGCAGATATCCCTATTTACACAGAGGTGCAAAGGAAACAATTAGTGGTCAATGACGGTGGATGACACAAAAGCCAACAAAAAGAAGCATCTACCTTATCTAAATGGGAAAGAAAGCAAGACAGTAGCATTTCTCAAATGGTGGCATTGATTAATATTAACATAGAGATTATATTAACAATAAAATTCATTAAACATGTAATTTTCTTTTAACTTTGGCATTGCATCTATTTTCCAGCGGCATTATTAGAGGGTGTTTGTTTACAGGGACATTATGGTGTAGGGACTAAAAAACTCTGTGTCAGTCCCATCTAAACCAAACAGGAGGGACTTTTAGGGACTAAAAGTGGGCATTTGGGACTAAAGAAAGAAGACCCCGAGGGAGTCTTTTTGGGACTTTTTCCAACAGTTGCCCCTGCCACGCATCGCACCTTGTCTCTATTAGTTCATTGCTATGGGTAACATGGTCTTTTAGCATGTCATTTAATAACCTCTAGTCCATGTTTAGTCCCTGGAACCCAGCAGGTAGGGACTAGGGAGTTTTTAACCAAATAGGGCCTTAGATTAACAACAGCTAATGAGTTGCATGGGTCAGTGGGCGCAACAGCACCATGTGCATGTACCGATGTACTGTGGTCATGCACAGTCAGTTGCAACAAAGAACAAACAACCAAGGAGCATATTTGTGTTGGTCCCAGTTTTGTTATCTTTAGACGCCTTTCCCTATGTGAGCGCAGCAAATCTAGTCCTGCTCAAACTCTACAGCCTTGTCCCTTCCTTTCCTTTTTGAAATAGTACTTTCTCCCCTTCCTTTCCTCTTTGAACCATGTCCTAGATTTATGTGATACAACTTTCCCCACTACTTTCCCCCATTCCTTTCCTCTTTGAACCACGTCCTAGATTAATGCTATACAACTTTCCCCCTTCATTTCCTCTTTGAACCACGTCCTAGATTCATGCTATATACAACTTTACCCACTACTTTCCCCGACTCCTTTTCTCTTTCAACCACGTCCTAGATTCATGGTATACATGCAGCTAGAGCAATGCATGTGGAGTAAGTAAATTATACCTTAAGGTTCTTGGGACGTGGTTCGTTGGGCGACAGGACGGCGGCGAAGAAGAAGGGTCGGAGGCCCTCCAGCGCCGCCGCTGGGTGGAAAGTGAACAGTTGCGCCGGTAGTCCCTCGCCGACGGCGACAGCGTTAAGCCTCCTTCCCTTCCTGGCGGACGGATCCTACCGGCTCTTTGAGCAGCAGTGAGGGAAGAGAGAGGCCAACGAAGTCTTGTTTAGATCTGGAGAGGGCGAGAGAGTGTGAAGAGAGAAACTACAAGCGTTGAGGCTCCAACGTGTATATATATACTGGAGAGAGAGTGTGAAGCGTGCAAACCCTAGAAAACATTTTGACCAGTCAAAGAATCCTCCTGGCACAAATTATGCTCAAGTGTAGTTATCGAACCCGAGACCTCAAGTTTGATGAGTGAACAGGCTAACCAACTACACAACCCTCCCATTATGTTCAACGAGAGGGAAATAACCTTTTATACATTCCTGAATCCTTATTATAACATGCACACAAATTTTGGGCACTTGTATTCGACTTAAGTCAGTGTGCCACCGTATCTCGTATACTTACTACTCCCTTCGTCTAGGTGTAATAAATAACGTTAGAAGGTGCAACGGGACCCCTAGCTAGAGGAAACCCCTAGCTTCCTTGTGACCAGCCTCTTGGCTGACTGTCTGGGGAATGCTTTTATTTGAATAAAGCTCTCTGATTTGCCAGCAAAAAAAAGAAGGTGCAACGGGACCAAGGTTCGTGTGTGTGTGTGTGTGTGTGTGTGTGTGTGTTTAACACCATATGTGTGCTAGAGAGAACGACAGATCGACCTACTCCTACAGAGAGATGTTGTGTAGTGTATGATTTTAGCCGCGAGAGTCGGTGCATCCTCTCGTTTCCGGGCGTGTCCGGAAGGGACATGCGGACAGCTGCCACGCTCGCTCCTGACCAGCCTGCCCACCCAAAGCCCCTCCATCGCCCGTGCGCGCTTCCCGCCCGAAACGGTCAGCGCCGCTCCAAAGAATCGGTGTCGCGTTCATGCCCGGGCAGAGCGGCCGCGACCTCTCACTAGCGCAAGAGTGATGGTTGCTTCGTCCGTCCAACTTACTGCTGGGTCTATGTGATTTGACGGCTCATTGGTCTTTATTACTGAGGTCGTAGGACTGCTGGATGTCCCACGCTTTCGGCGAAAGGAGGTATACTACTATTGAATAAATGAAGTTTGCAACCTTTTGACCATCGGATAATTGGCGGTTTCACCAAAATCGAGATGAGCATCCATGTGGCAAAGAAATTGAACAAGCGTGATTGGAATAAGATTACTGGGACTAGTTGATGAGGACATAAACTCATCACAAATACAGTACGTAGAAGCCAGTAGAGGTATGTGCGGGGCAAAGAAGTGGAGAAATATCCACAGGGAGTGATGTGGGCAGCTGGAGCAGTGGCGCAAGCTGGCTATAAAGGGAGTTGTACCTGAGGGACGTAGCTCAACCTTGAGGAGGGCGGCGGGAGGCGGCAACTGCCCACGTCGCAGCAGTGAGCAAGGGACGAAGGCAACCTCACCGGCTTTGTGAGAGAGAACGGCGGGGACCCCTCATGGGGACGTGCCGACAATGGGTTTTCACCGTCGGCGATGGCCACCGCATCTACACTAAGCATCCACCCTTCCCCACACGGACATGATCCGCCGGGATGTTAGAGATGTGGCCACAGTCGTTTTGTGCGAGAGAGTGTGAAGAGAGCAACCCAGCAAGCAAACCGTGTAGGCTGGCCCGTCCTGACTATGTATATAGTGGAGCGGTTTCCTTTTCTCTCCATATGAACCTATCATATTGCGTATGTGCCACTGAAGAAAAAATCTTTATTTATACATGACGCGGCACCTACTACTCGTTCTCCTATAACCTTGTGCTTGGCATCTCCAAAATATTAACCTTGCGATTCGCTCTTCGCCTCTTCGGGAAGTCGAGCAATAATGGTAGTGCAGTATATATCGTTCTGGCTATATGAGACCGAATGAATTGCTGCACGTCCACCACGTGGGCGAGAGTCGAGGGGCGAGGGAGAGTGCTACATACGGAGAAAAATGAGTGAATCTACACTCTAAAATATGTCTATATACATCAGTGTTTGGAGTATGTACTGGTAGTTCATATTGAAATCTACTATAGGACATATATATTCCAAACAATATGATAGTATAATCTCTATAACCAAGGTAGTAGGGACGAGGAGTAAACGGAGGGATTAGTAAATTTTTCTCCTCGTCCTGCGAGCCACCGCGCGCATGGGCGAGGGAGCGAGCGTAAGGCATAGTAAGCAAGCTTCACCTCATCCTGCGAGCCACCGCGCCCGTGGGCGGGGAGACGGCGTACTAAGCAAGCTTCTCGTTCTACGAATTGACGGGACACATGAAAAGTACTCCAGTGTATAGAGCCTTGCCTCTAAGGTAGGCCCCACATGGTTTGCCTCTTTTTTTAACATAACACGTCAAGTCGCAATTTGTTTGTTCACCCATGGTAGACGATCCTCCCTCCACCAAGTGGACAACCAGTACATGTGCCAAATTACCACGTGGGCTGCCTTTTTCGTACAGAAATGAGCTCCACCGTGTACCCACGCGGGTGTGGTTGGGAAAGAGACGGGAGTACGTGCGCCGTGCATGCACCTCTTCTCTTCGTGCACGTCCCCCACCTACGTGGGTGTGTGTGAGAGAGATACAAACCGCGTTCGTGAGTGTTTTTTGTTTTGGGATGGGGGTGGGGTGGGGGTTGATTTCGTGAATTATTTGTGGGAATATGTGTCGATGACATCTCAAACAAATTTTTGCATGCAATGTGTGTGAAATGGAGGCCTATCCATATCATACATAGAGGGTCGGGCAATCCACGAGAAGAGAGGGAGGGGTCATAGCTATCGATAGAGTCGAAGAGAGGATTAAGTGGGTGGGTGCGAGATCGATGAAGAGATCCATCGAAATTGTGTGTGTGTACAAGTCAAAGATATAGGGCGACTGGCCTACCGGAACGTTAGAGGGCACACATCAAGTTTGTGTGTGGCAGGGAGACATGACTAGAGCGCTCGATGTATCGTTGTGTGTGCGGGGAGGGGGTGGTGGGAGGGGTAGGCAGAGGCCTAACTATAGAGGTATAACGACTCGTATATGTGTTGAGAAGGAGAGACCCAGCTATGTCTTAAGGGAGATCGGTCGACATCCATACATAACTGAAGGACGGGAAATATCATGGGAGAGAGAGAGAGAGAGAGGAGAGAGAGAGGGAGGGAGAGGGAGGGAGAGGGGTAGAGTGCTAGATGGGTGATGGAGTTGCTTCTCGAAGATGGCGGGAGAGGCCTACTAGACAAACTAAGGGTGGAACTGCAATGTTATCAATAAGAGTGGGGATGTGTTTCTGTGTGTGCCTGTGCGTGATAAATCTGTTGGGACGCATCCATAGATGATGAAGGGGAGCCATGTGTTTGGTAAGAAAACCTAACTAGATCGGTAGATCAATTGTTATTTGTCGGAGGAAGTGAGAGACACAACTAATGAGGTGGATCGATTGACGTGTGGGTAAAAACGAGTTATGAGGACCTAGCTAGCTATATGTATAGCGAGAGATCGGTCGGTGTACGTCCATTTGTTAGAGGCAAATAAGGCCCAGCGAGACGGATACACAGAGAGAGTGGAGCTAGGAGGTGCGAGAGGCCCAACTACTAGCTAGATAGGGGGAGGAGTGTGCGGTTGTGAGAGCGATGAAAAGAGGGGCGAGAGTTTACACGTGTGTCTGACCGTATGAGAGACACGAGGCAAGGACACATAAAGGAGGAGATTGAAGGTGTGTTTGTATGTTGTAGGCAGGCATCGCTGGAGAGGTTTATCGATCGGTGTGTGTCGGAAAGGAGTTGTGGAGACTCTGGGAGAACGACCTAAAGAAAAAAATGAATGTGCCCAGTGGATAGAACGCCGAGGGAGGGGCAGGGCAAGAAAGTTAGTGGTAGCTACAAAGGTTAGAGGATTGTGTGGGTGTAAGAGATTAACAAAGATCATAATATGATATGAAAGTGGATTCATATATTTGAATAGGAGATCATAGTGTTTTAAACATTGCATGCATGATATAGCGGTGATACACATGCTGTGCACATGTTATACCATAATGTGATAATGCATGGCGTTTGCAACTCACAGCTAAAGGCCGAACAATCTAAAGCATACTATACATCAAACAATCTCACATTTTATTTGAATTTGTGATAATGTGTGGCGTTTGCAGCTTACAACTAAATATCGAACAATCTAAACAATACTATATAGCGAACATTCTCACATTTTATTTGAATTTGTGGTAATGTGTGGTGTTTGCAACTCACAGCTAAATACTTGTAGCCGTAGGGGGCGGGGCACCATACATAATGTGATAAACACATTATACATATGAGACATGGTTTAGATTATGAAGATCTAGCTAGAGCTAGAAATGTAATGTGATTTGAAATCAAAATAAAGTGGATTCAAAAAATGTAGTTCGAGTTCATATAGTACACATAGTTCATATGTAACTCGAGACTAATCATGTGGTGTGCTGTGAAGATAATACACAAACGATGGTTTAACTTGACAATAATGATGATTGTAGATCTTATTAAAACAGAGAAACGAATTAAAATTCTTTGACTTCACAACAATCATTACTGTAGATCTTATTCAAACAGAGAAACGAATTCAAATTTAGTTCATATTGAAGCGGTAGTATATACGTTTGGAATGCACTAAAACGTTCATTTGAGTAGTAGGTTGCATGCATTATACATGTAGCGAAATATTTTAATTGAACATAACATGAATTCAAAGTTTTGAATGACATTTGTAGGGCGCATTGATTTGGTACAGGACACATTAGGCTTGTCCGGAAATTTCAACCTGCGCCTTGTTAGCCTGAAATATTTAAGATATATCTTTTTCTCGTTGTGCTCCGACAACTCCCTCCATCTCAACCCGCGCCTTGCTATTCCGAAATTACAATGCGCGCGAAAACTCCCACCTCCTGTGAAATCCTGACACACGAAATGCCCGTGGTACCCCTGAACCGAAAGAACCGCCTCAAATTGGTGGGGGTACTTTCATAACTTACCCCACATTTCGGGCAAGCGCATCTCTAAGCCATGGTTCCCCACTGCCATCCCATCCGCCCACCCATTCGTACACCGAGGCTGCAAAAACCCATGACGAAACCCCACACCCTACTCCGTCCGCCACCCAGCCGGAGCCTCTTCCCCAACGACGTCGTCCACAGCAACACCTCGACGTCCCTCATCCACCGTACCGGATGAGGATCCGTCGTCGATCTCATCATCCCGCCGATTCAGCCACCCCGTCCTCCACCTCCAAGGAGCTGCCCCGATGTTCCCTGCGTCTTTTGCTCCACCTCCATTCCCACACCGCGGTCTTCACCTGCACCACCGGAAGAGCATCATCATCACCGTTTCCTCGGATGAAGCTGCAGCCTAATCGGCGCCACCAAAGAGGTTGTACACTAATCGCCGCATTTTCTTCTTGATTCGATCTCACGGTGTTGCCGGCGCTCGGTCCCGAGCCGACACGGCGCGGCTCCATCCACGGTGGCGTCGCCGGCCACTTCCTCCACGGCGTCGCTCCCTCGGTGGCGACGTCCACATCAGTAGGACCTGTTGCTGCTTTAGCTCTCGCTCGCGCTGCTACTCTGCTCTTGCTCTCGGTCCCCTGCCTGGTCTGCTCTTGCTATTGCTCTTGCTCGCGCTGCTGCTCTCACTCTTGCTCTTGCTTGCGATGCTGCTCCGATTTAGCTAGACTTCAGTCGACTGAATCGACTTTTGGGTCTGTCGATTTTCAGGGGGTGGGGGGGCTCGCCGGGGTGAAGGAAGAACCAGCCGCAGCGGGGAGGGGGCTCGCTGGAGAGGTACCCCACTATCTATCTTAGGGTTCAGGATGGGGGCGGTGGTCGTCGGCGGTGGCGGGGCGGTGGCGTGGGGATCGCCGGAGAAAAAGCTCGGCACGGGGGGGGGGGGCCTAGAGGGATGGCCGGGGCGGCGGCGGACCGGCGGTGGGGAGTGTTTTCGGGGCGGGCGGGGCGGCGCACCGCTGGCCGCGGGCAGCGGAGGGCTGCTGTTTGGCCGGCTCAGCGGGGTGGAGGTTGAAGATGAACCGCAGGCCCTTGATTTCGTATCCAACGGCTGCAAAATCGACTGACCAGAGATGAAAAAGTCAGTCGACCGACGTGTAGCCTCACCTTGCTAGTGCGTTCAGTTTCGACAGCAAAATTCAGTTTCGACGTTAAGTTCAGTTTCGCCTTTTAAGTTCAGTTTCAAAAGTTAAATTCAGTTTCGATAGTTAAGTTCAGAGATGAGCGGCTGATGTATTTTACATATTGCACTTTGTGGTTATGTATTTTACGTCATGTATTAGAGATGCTATTAGAATTCCACTCAGGTTAACATTGTTCGTTGTCTCTCTTGTCCTGCTTCAGCCTCGGCATCGTACAACTCACCAGAGCTGCTCCAACGACGAAAGCCTCCATCACAGCGGAGCAGTACCTCGGGCTCCATCTCCAGACGCTTAAGATCTTCTTCCCCTCCTCCGATAGCCAAGTCAGCCGGAGCATCCTCACCGGCCAACCCAATCAAGCTGAGATCGACATGGCTTCGCCAAAGAGGTTGTACACTTGTTGCATCTCTTTTTTACTCTACATGTTATATATATTGTCCACTGAGCACACGGATTTGTTTCTTTAGTGTCTCCTTGAAAGAAAAAACGTAGGAATTTTAATTTGCACTTGTCCTCCTTTTCAAATTCCTATTCATGAAGCACAAGACTAAGAGATAGTAGGATAATAGCATTATAGCCGTACATTTTCTTGTGGTTTGACTTAATCTCACCATGCTTCTTTGCATCCTGTGATCTTCCAATTGTTGTGAATCAAACACCCAGATTGGCAGAAATCCTGTGTTTTTAAATTCTCTGTTTTGCACGTGCATTCCTATCCTATTCCTGTCTATTTCCTATCCCTGCATTGTTGGAATCCTCCAATTCAAACGAGCCCTTACAGAATTACTTCTCTTACAGATAGTTGTGAAAGAAAACCTTGCGTGGTTTGTCCCGCTCCTGCTGCGTCGTCGTCTACCCCATCTCAGCTGCTTCAACGACAGAAGGGTCCAGCACAGCAGGGATCCGGCCTCCAGACTGTCTTTCGCTGCCTCAGATCTTCTTCCCCGCCGCTGGCAGCCATGAAAACTGCACTACCATCATCAACCGAGTAGATGACCACGAGGACTACACGGGTCCGAAAGAGAGGTCGCACTCTTTTGTGTCTGCTTACGTTATGCATCGCTTAATATTACATGCTACTTTATCATCCTGTTCACCGATTAGACTCTGAGTCAGCTCCAAACTAATGGTCAAACTTGAGTTTTTAAATGGTTGTTGGGTACATATCGGGGCCGCTATCAATAGTATATATCTACTATCTGGTTAATCTCCGGTGTCTACTATGAGTTTCATGTTGGGTGGGAAACAAACTGTAAAGAAGCCATTATCTGTATTTTTTAACTAAAGCCATTATTTGCCTGCTATTATTAGTTTTGGGTCTATCCACCAGTTGCTACCATCACTCTGGATTTCTGCATGCACTCCTTACATAATCTCACTATGTTTTATTCCTATGCATGACAGTTATTGTAAACAATGGAACTGAACATGTAGAGCAAAAGAGACAAGCCTTGCGTGACAATAAAATTTCATGCAGACGTCGCTCCATGGTAGGCGCAAAGGCAGCCCCCCTCCACGCTTTTTGGATTGTAATCGAGAGGAAGGTATCTGTTCTAAGGGGGATTCAGAAGGAGAAGACAACTCCTATTTACCCCCTGAGGTCTTCGCTCTAACTTGGCATGCTGATGTTGGTTATATCATGCATATGGTGTCTTACATTGCTTACTTTATACATCAAATATGTCATCTGCTTAGTTTGGACATCCTTTGTGTGAATGCCATCTGTTTAGTTTATTCATCGTTTATTTGAATTATGCAGCGCCATCTTGTTATCTAGGCATCATATATGTGAATTTTGCAATGCCATCCTGCTTAGCCAGTCATCTTATATGTAAATTATATCAGGTCATCCTTTTTTTCGTTACATACTACATTTGTCAACAATGTTATTACATTCAACTGCTCTTCGTGTGCATCAGCCATTTGACACGGTGATGGCAAATTCTGGAGTGAAAACAAGGTCTTCAGAGCAGACTATGCTATCTGACGAAGCGCATATCTCGCTGGTTACGGATAGCTCTTCAGAGGAGGATTCAGAGACAGATGAACAGTCCTATCCCCCCCCCCCGAGGTGTATGCTCTAACTTGGCAGGGTTATGTTGCTCATATCGTGCATATGGTGTCTCGTATTGCTGTGTCATTTGATTAGTTTAGACATGCTTTGTATGAATGCCACCTGTTCAGTGTCTAATTACCATATATGTGAATTATGCATTGCCATCTTGTAGCAAGACATTATATATGTGAATTATACAATGCTATCTTGTTGCAAAGGCATTATATATGTGAATTATGCAATGCCATGCTATTTAGACAATCATCATGTATGTGAATTATATCATGCTATCATTTTTTTGTATTACGTGTTCCATTTGTCGACAATGTTTGTATATTCAACTACTCGTCCTGTGCATCAGCCATTTGAAGCGGTGACGGAAGTATCTGGAGTGAAAACAAGGTATTCAGAGCAGACAATGCTACCTGCTGAAGCAGACATCCTGCTGGTTACAGAGAGCTCCTCGGAGGAGGATTCAGAGACTGATGACCAGTCCTATTTTCCCCCTGAGGTCTATGCTCAAACTTGGCAGGGTTATATTACCCATGTCATATATGTGAAATTGTGTCATGCTATCCTGTTTGGTTAGACAACATAAATATGAATTATTTCATTCCCTCTTTTATTCCCCACTATCCATTGCACCTGTCTATCATACAATGTCTATACTTTCAATTACTTTTCTTGTTTATCAGCCATTTGTATTGGAGAGCATGATGGCAGTATCTAAGGGAGTAACAACACGATCTTCAGAAAAGATAGTGCTACCAGTTGATGCAGATAGAACCATGGTTGTACTTGCCCAAGGACCAGATCCACCACACATAACCCAGACTCTCGCAGATTGTACCCCTACCAAGTTGGACAGAGAACCGGCTACACCCCTTCTAACCCCAACCCCGGCAGATAGTAACCCAGTTCCAGTTGACACAGCACCGTCTCCACCACAGAGCACCCAAACACGAGCAGTTAGCAAGGGAACTGCAGTGCCCAAAGCACCAGGACCACCACTCCGAATCCCAACTCAATGCTTAAAGGAGAAGAAGATTTGTTCTCAGGTCAGGTTCTGTAGCTATGGTTCATACTCCTTTGCTCTTGCATGACTGTATTTACTCATACCAACTATTTTCAAATTTGAAGGATGGAATTGGAACTCCAATGGCGCAACAGGTGTGTTTTAAACCTGTTTCTTTAACTGCTTTGCTGTTGTAACCTGCTCTATGTTGATTTCAGTTTCAATTGAATAAACAGTTATGTTCTCACGTGATGCACATTACAAGTGTTGTTATTGCTCTATAGTTACCCACACTTATATTCTGCCTATTCTGCTTTGTCTTGAACAAATATTATTTGAACTGTGTCTCTATCTTGATTTGGCAACAAAAACTAGAATGATATAGACCATAAAGTGAGCATGGTACATATATATATGTTTGTTTCATGATGTTATCATGTCCACTTTACTACTAAACTCATTTACCAAAATGAGTTTCATATACAACATGGTAAACATGTGATGTGTCTCCTTGTTTCTCTTTTAGAATGCGGACAAAATATTGGAGAACAGTACCGTGTTATCCAGTGGTAAAGGAAGTGATGCAGATACGGTTCAAGATAGTGAGACATCCCTGTTGGTCTCCAATAAAGTTGATAAAAACTATCTTGTCGACAGTGAGGGAACCCAAAAGTCATGTCTTGATGTAGTGTTCGAGTTACTGGCCACTACTGCTGGGACAAGATCTTCGAACTCGCTGCCTGAATCAGTTCGTCTTCTTGAGTCTCAACTTCAAGTTGAAAGACATCGATCATATGTGCTGCGACAGGAAGCTGAAGGACTGAGGAAGTCCCTGCAGAATTCAAATGCATATTTTCTGGTGCAACAGCAAGCGCTGGAGGATTTAAGCGCCAAACAAGAGAAAGCTAATAAGCTTGCTAAGCATCTTGCCAGCATTATGGGTACCCAGGATATTGTTTCTTGAGATCTTCTAAAGTGGTTTCAGTTCTGGATTTGTTTTGCTGCGACTTTTATTTGCGCTGGTCGCCAACTTTGATAACTAGTGTATATGATATGCTGCTTTGTTCCCTATATTTGCACTGGTGGCTAACTTTGATGCCCAGTGGATGTAATATGTGTAATAGCCGTGATAGCCTAGCGTTAGTTGCTTGCTTATTTATTTCCTTGTTGTCTTGTTTATTTGTTTGCTTGTAGTCATTGCAGTTCTTTTTCCACGGTTACCTAGTGGCTGCAATAACCTGTTTTTAAAACTAGGCCACAATAACCATGGGCTAATATTTACTGTAGTGACACTGGGCCTCCTACTGGCCGTAGAAACAGTGGGCCTTCTACGGGCCGTAGAAACAATGGGCCTTCTACGGGCCGTAGAAACAATGGGCCTTCTGCGGGCTGTATTATCAATGGGCCTTATACGGGTCGTATAATCGATTGGCAAAACATGGGCCAAACAGACCGCATTATGGCCGTAAACGGGCTAGAGTTGGAATCCTCCGTTCATGGGCCGACCATAACGGGCCATCGTTAATAGGACGTATTTGATGACGCTATGAAATCGGCCCAATGTATTAACAGACCACAAACTGGCCGACCCTAACCACAGGCTGAATTTGGCCCACAAGTAGAAAATGATAGTAACAGGTCGTAAGTAAACGAATGCTGGAAATGAGCCCAAGAATAAATGGGCTCTGAGAAGGCCGAAAGATAACATGGGCTGGAAACGGCCCAACGGAATAACGGGCCGTTAATGGGTATAAAGTGATACACTGTTCATTACGGGCCAGTTTCACCACGGGCCGTTAATGGGTGTAAAGTGATAGATTGTTCATTACGGGCTAGTTTCACCATGGGTCGTTAGTAGGCCAAGAGTTACATAGGGCCTCATATGGGCCGAAAGACGTCATGGGACATACATGGGCCAGAAGTAAAAACGGGCTGGAATCATTTTGGATGGCCCAGATGACACTACTGGGCCTTATTCGGATAGGGCATATCGGGCCTTGGGTTAGCGGGCTGTAAATGGGCTATACGCGAACAGGCCGTTAACAGGCTCTCCATGGGCCGGCCCACCACCTTTTGACCAAGTCAAACGGGCCGGCCTTTTCACAGGCACTAGTAGAAAAGGGGGCAACGGTCCAGGGTGGGTTAGCCCATTAGTCCCGGTTCAATCTAGAACCGGGACCAATGGGGGCATTGGACCCGGTTCGTGAGCCCAGGGGGGCGGCCGGGCCACGTGGGCCATTGGTCCCGGTTCGTCTGGACCTTTTGGTCCCGGTTGGTGGGACGAACCGGGACCAATGTGCCTGGCTCCTGGCCCACCACCATTGGTCCCGGTTGGTGGCATGAACCGGGACCAAAGGCTCCCATTTAGTCCCGATTCATGCCACGAACCGGGACCACTGGTGCCGCCTATATATACCCCTCGCGCCGGAGCAGAGCACTGAGTGCTCTGTTTTTCTGGGCCGGCGAGAGGAGGGGCTTGTGGTGCTCTAGCTCACCTCCTATGCACACAAGGTGTTCGATGGAATGCCCGAGCCACACTACATAAGCTTTCTCCTCTCCAAGCTCGACCTCAAAGCTCCATTTTCCTCGAGATTTGTCTAGATTTAGCGGTCCGTCACGCCCCACCCCTGTCTTCACCGCCGTCGATCACCCGCGCCGATCTCATCACCGACACCACCGTGGTGAGCCTCTTGCTCTTATCTTCTTTCTGAAAGGAAAAATATTCTTACTTGTATGTTTAGATAGATACTTGTATCATTTTCTTACTTTTATTATTGCATCTTATATAGTGCGATGGTTTTGGTATCCGCCCCCGTCGGCCCTCGTCCTGTCTATGATTCGGATGTGGTATATATATATTAATCTTTATAACTATTGGTTCATTTATTGTTTATGATAATTATGCGGACCAACGTGACATAGATTTTATTTATCTAGGATGTAAGTGAACCGGAAATTCCAACCGACCCTATTGTCGAGAGGTTAAATTTAGTTGAAGAAGAAAACAATTTCTTGAAGGAAAAAATAAAAAAAATTGAGGAGGAGAAGATGATATTGGAGTTGCATTTTGCGGATGTCGTCGATGATCACAAGATCAAGATGGATGCAATGCACTTGAAGATTAGAAAGATTAGAAAATATGCCATTCATACCGAGGCTTGGTACCATTATGCCGTTGGATCAATTGTTACCTTGGTTGCGATTATGATCGCCTTTGTTTTAATTAATGTATGGTTTAATTAATTAGATGCTCTAGAGAGCTATATGTTGTTAGATGAGAACTATGTATGTACTTTTGTTTTAATGTGATGATGAACTTCTATTAATTTGGACACTTAATTATATACAATGTACGCAGATGAACCGGCAATGGATGTACGGTGACAGACACACCTCTGAGTACATTAAGGGCGTGCATGAGTTTCTCAATGTGGCAGAGGCAAACAAGCAGAATGGTTTTATGTGTTGTCCATGCACTAAATGTGGGAATACGATGTCTTACTCTAACAGGAAAATCCTTCACACTCACCTACTTTACAAGGGTTTCATGCCACACTATAATGTTTGGACGAGGCACGGAGAAATAGGGGTTATGATGGAAGACGACGAAGAAGAAGAGTACGATGACAACTACGTTCCCCCTGAATACCATGATGCTGCAACGGGGGGAGCTGGTGAAGATCAAGAGGAACCAGACGATGTGCCCAATGATGCTGCAACGGGTGAAGCTGCTGAAGATGAAGAGGAACCAGACGATGTGCCCGATGATGATGATCTCCGCCGGGTAATTGTCGATGCAAGGACGCAATGCGAAAGTCCAAAGGAGAAGCTGAAGTTCGATCGCATGTTAGAGGATCACAAAAAAGGGTTGTACCCCAATTGCGAAGATGGCAACACAAAGCTCGGTACCGTACTGGAATTGCTGCAGTGGAAGGCAGAGAATGCTGTGCCTGACAAAGGATTTGAGAAACTACTGAAAATATTGAAGAAGAAGCTTCCAAAGGATAACGAATTGTCCGATAGTACATACGCAGCAAAGAAGGTCGTATGCTCTCTAGGATTGGAGGTGGAGAAGATACATGCATGCCCTAATGACTGCATCCTATACCGCGGTGCATACAAGGATCTGAACGCATGCCCGGTATGCGGTGCATTGCGGTATAAGATTAGACGAGATGACCCTGGTGATGTTCACGGCGAACCCCGCAGGAAGAGGGTTCCTGCAAAGGTGATGTGGTATGCTCCTATAATACCACAGTTGAAACGTCTATTCAGAAACGGAGAGCATGCCAAGTCTATGCGATGGCACAGTGAGGACCGTAAGAAAGACGGGAAGTTGAGAGCACCCGCTGACGGGTCGCAGTGGAGAAAAATCGTGAGAAAGTACTGGGATGAGTTTGCAAAGGACCCAAGGAACGTATGGTTTGCTTTAAGCGCGGATGGCATTAATCCTTTCGGGGAGCAGAGCAGCAATCACAGCACCTGGCCGGTCACTCTATGTATGTATAACCTTCCTCCTTGGATGTGCATGAAGCGGAAGTTCATTATGATGCCAGTTCTCATCCGAGGCCCTAAGCAACCCGGCAACGACATTGATGTGTACCTAAGGCCATTAGTTGAAGAACTTTTACAGCTGTGGAATGGAAATGGTGTACGTACGTGGGATGAGCACAATAAAGAGGAATTTAACCTAAAGGCGTTGTTGTTCGTGACCATCAACGATTGGCCCGCTCTCAGTAACCTTTCAGGACCGACAAACAAAGGATACCACGCATGCACACACTGTTTAGATGACACTGAAAGTATATACCTGGACAAGAAGAATGTGTACCTGGGACATCGTCGATTTCTTCCGACCAACCATCAATGTCGAAAGAAAGGTAAGCATTTTAAAGGCGAGGCAGATCACCGGAGGAAGCCCGCCATGCGTACCGGTGATCACGTACTTGCTATGGTCAATGATTTACACGTAATCTTTGGAAAGGGTCCCGGCGCACTAGCTGTTCCGAATGACGCTGAGGGACACGCACCCATGTGGAAGAAGAAATCTATATTTTGGGACCTACCCTACTGGAAAGACCTAGAGGTCCGCTCTTCAATCGACGTGATGCACGTGACGAAGAACCTTTGCGTGAACTTGCTAGGCTTCTTGGGCATGTATGGAAAGACAAAAGATACACCCGAGGCACGGGAGGACCTGCAACATTTGCACGAAAAAGACGGCATGCCTCCGAAGCAGTATGAAGGTCCTGCCAGCTACGCTCTTACGAAAGAAGAGAAAGAAATCTTCTTTGAATGCCTGCTTAGTATGAAGGTCCCGACTGGCTTCTCGTCGAATATAAAGGGAATAATAAATATCCCAGAGAAAAAGTTCCAGAACCTAATGTCTCATGACTGCCACGTGATTATGACGCAACTGCTTCCGGTTGCATTGAGGGGGCTTCTACCGGAAAACGTCTGATTAGCCATTGTGAAGCCATGTGCATTACTCAATGCAATCTCTCAGAAGGTGATCGATCCAGAAATCGTACCAAGGCTAAGGAGTGATGTGGCGCAATGTCTTGTCAGTTTCGAGCTGGTGTTCCTACCATCCTTCTTCAATATCATGACGCATGTCCTAGTTCATCTAGTCGACAAGATTGTCATTCTGGGGCCCGTATTTTTACACAATATGTTCCCCTTTGAGAGGTTAATGGGAGTCCTAAAGAAATATGTCCGTAATCGCGCAAGGCCAGAAGGAAGCATCTCCATGGGCCATCAAACAGAGGATGTCATCGGGTTTTGTGTTGACTTCATTCTTGGCCTTAAGAAGATAGGTCTCCCTAAATCGCGGTATGAGGGGAGACTGACTGGAAAAGGCACGCTAGGAGCGGACTCAATAATATGCAGGGACGGGCATTCTTGGTCTCAAGCACACTACACAGTTCTACACAACTCTACCTTGGTGACCCCGTATGTCGATGAACACAAGAACAGTCTGCGCTCCAAACACCCGGAGCAGTGCGACGACTGGATTACATGTGAACACATCAGGACTTTCAGCAATTGGTTGGAAGCACGTATCAGAGGTGACAACACTGTTTGTGATGAGTTGTACTTGTTGTCCAGGGGACCATCTTTGACTGTATTGATTTGGAAAGGATACAAGATAAATGGGAATACATTTTACACGATTGACCAAGATCAGAAGAGCACCAACCAAAACAGCGGTGTCCGCTTTGATGCAACAACCGATAAGGGAAAGGACACATATTATGGTTACATAGTGGACATATGGGAACTTGACTACGGACAAGATTTTAAGGTCCCTTTGTTTAAGTGCAAATGGGTCAATCTGTCAGGAGGCGGGGTACATGTAGACCCACAGTACGGAATGACAACATTCGATCTGAAAAATCTTGGGTACACTGATGAACCGTTCGTCCTAGCCAATGATGTGGCACAGGTTATCTATGTGAAGGACATGTCTACCAGATTGAGAAAAATAAAAGATAAGGAAACGAATACATCATACGATGAGCCAAAGTGCCACATAGTTCTTTCAGGAAAAAGGGACATCCTGGGAGTGGAGGGCAAGACAGACATGTCTGAAGATTATGAAAGGTTTCATGAAATTCCTCCCTTCAATGTCAAGGCTGAGCCAAGCATCATGATAAACGATGAAGATTATCCATGGTTACGGCGCAATAAGCAAATGACACAAGCGAAGAAAAAGTGAAGACTTTCTCCCGCAACTATTATGATGATACCATGCCAAATTTGTAACAGACGAGCATGTTATGCCAAGTATTTTAGAGTTCATTTGAAAACAGACGAGTAGGTGCATCTATGTTAATTTTTTTATTAAAGTTAATCACAAACTTGTGATTCACACAAATTTCAAAGAATTCAAATTTTAACTATTCAAGTTTGAAAACTAATGGCACTAACAGAACGTTCATAATTTTGCTGACCTAAAAGCAAAAAGAATTAAAAAATATAGCAAAAACAAAATAAAGCAACAAAGAAAACAAAAAAACTAAAAAAGTGTTTTCAAATTTGAAAACTAATGGCACTAACAGAAAGTTTATAATTTTTCTAAAACTATAAAGCAAGAAAGTTTAAAAGTTTATAATTTTTCTAAAACTAAAAAAGTTTAAAAGCTAAAAGAATTAAAAAATAAAGCAAGACGAATAATGATAAAACACAGTAATATTAAATAGCAGGAATTTTTTATAGTAAAGTTATTCATAAACTAGTGATTCACACAAATTTTAAAAAATTCAAAGTTAAACTATTCAAATTTTAAAACTAATGGCACTAACAGAAAGTTTATAATTTTTGTGACCTAAAATAAAAAAGAAATCATTACAAAACTATAAGTATTTAGTTCTAAGTAGAAAAAAAACAAAAAAATGCCACCTACTGGGCCCCCACGGCCTGAATACGACTAGAAACCCTACCATGGGCCAGGATTCAGGCCCGAGGGAGGCCCAGTAGGCCCACAGGCATAGATTGCAGTGTTAGGCCCGAAAGCCTGCTTTAGAGAGGAGCTCAAGAGGGATGGCGCACCGCACCTTATAAACAGGTGCGCCTCCCTCTCAACTAGCAAGGTGGGACTAAATATTTGGGTTCGGGGCAGCACAGGCCTTTGGTCCCGGTTGGAGGGACGAACCAGGACCAATGGGGTCATTGGTCCCGGTTCGTGGCACCAACCGGGACCAATGCCCCCTCTTTAGTCACGGTTGGTGCCACCAACCGGGACCAAAGGACGTTGCTTCCCGCCCTTTAGGCTGCTGAAAAAGGCCTTTGGTCCCGGTTGGTGGCACCAACCGGGACTAAAGGGGGGCATTAGTCCCGATTTGTTTCACGAACCGGGACTAAAGGCTTTGCTATATAAGCAGCACTTAGCAGTTTCTCCAAAATCCATCCCTTTCTTCTCCGCCCGCTGCTCTGCCTCGTCGTCGTCGCTGCCGAGCCGTCAGGCTGCTCCACCTCGTCGTCGCCGCCGCCTCCGACGCCGTCAGGCTGGTCCACCTCACCGTCGTCGCCGCCTCTGACGCCGTCAGGCTGCTCAACTTTGCCGTCGCCGCCGCCCTCGACGCCATCTGCCCCAACGCCGGCGCCGCTCCCCCCGCCCCGACGCCGCCCGCCGTGCTCCGCCACCCCTCTGTGAGCACCTGCCTCGCGCCCCTGCCTTGCCTCTCGCTCCCGCGCCCCTGCCCTGCCCTGCCCCGCCGGCGCCACCGCTGCCGCCATGCCCCTCTGCCCCGCCGGCGCCACCACTTTTTTTATTAGTTTAATTTTTTTCATATATATATATATATATATATATATATATATATATATATATATATGATGTATGTGTATGTATGTGGCTATATGTTTTTGTTCATATGTTGCAATACGTTTATTTTTTATTTTTATTAGTTTATTTTTTTGTTCATATGTGATGTATATGTGTATGTGGCTATAATGTATACGTGTATGTGATGTATGTGGCTAGAATTCGCTAAATATATATGTTAAAAATGTTTTTTTGTTCATAGAAAGTTTTTTGTTCATATATAGAAAGTTACAATTTTAGAAAAAGAAGGATAAGAAAGAAGAAAATAAGAAGAGGAAAGAAAGAAGAAGAGGAGAGGAAAAGAAGAGGAGAAATAAATAAGAAGAAGAAAAAAGAAGAAAAAGAAGAGGAGAAGAAGAATGGAATAGTGGAGAGGAAGAGAAAGTAGAATATTCTATTTTCTCTTCTTCTCCACTATTCCTTTCTTCTTCTCCTCTTTTTTTTCTTCTTTTTTTTCTTCGATCTTCTCCGCTAGCTATTCCTTTCTTCTTCTCCTCTTCTTTTTTTTCTTCTTCTTCTTCTTAGTTTTTATCGGAAACAAGGGTGTCGAGGATCGCCGAGGGGTCGAGGGTCGTTAAGGGGTCAAGGGTCGAGGGTTCGAGGGTTCTAGGGTCGAGGGTTCCAGTAGGGTCGTCTAGGGGTCAAGGGTTCCAGGGTCGTCGAGGGTTCCAGGGGTTGAGGATCGCCGAGGGTTCTACGTTTGCCACTAATATATCCATTTGTCATGTTTGAATAATAATTGCCATGTTGTAAATATTTGTAGAAAATATGGACACTATCGCCCGAGATGAAGCAAGAGAAGCGTTGTTGAGGGACATAATCGCAGAAGGAAGTGATGCCGTCTCGTTGTATCTCAACGACACCGATGGTAATCTGGAAGGAGAGGGTGAAGAAGCTGGCTCTGGTGACCTAATGCCGGTGCAAGAAGAAGAACGTGACGATGGGTCCGGTGACCAAAATGAGTCCGGCGACCGAGCCGAGTCCGGACAGGTATATATATTAGTTAAGCCTGTGTTGACTAGCTAATTGATGCATTCATTGTTTTGGTATGTACACATATTAATTAAGTCTTTGTTCTTTTTTCTAGCCCGCCAGATCGAGCACAACTGAGGTAAAGAGACGAGGCCCGAAGAGAAAGTTGAGCTCGGATGAAAGGTTTGAGATCATAGAAATCGCGCCCGACGGCCAACCTATTGAACCCATCCGAACAAAGAAGGCATTTGTTGCTCAGTGCGGGGTTCTGGTGTAACACCCCGGATGTAACTTGCCATAATTGTAACTCCAACTCTTGCCACTTTCGGCAATGTGATATTTTATTCCCTCCGTGGTTGGGTTTCCCTTCGTTTTGCATTTTCTTCATGTCATGCATTTCATATCGTGTCATCATGTGCATCGCATTTTCATACGTGTTTGTCTCATGAATCCGAGCATTTTCCCCGTTGTCCGTTTGCAATCCGGCGCTCCTATGTTCCCCGGCGTCCTCTTTTACCTTTTTCCGTGAGCGGGTATTAAACCTTCTCGGAATGGACCGAGGTTTGTCAGGCGGCCTTGGTATAGCACCGGTAGACCGCCTGTCAAGTTTCGGGTCATTCGGAGGTCGTTTGATACTCCAACGGTTAACCGGGTAACCGTAAAGGCCTCGTGTGTGTTGCAGCCCAAAACCCCACCAAAACAGCCCAATAACCCATCTAAGTCACTCCCATGTCCATCGCCGTTCGATCACAATCGCGTGGCCGAAAACCGCTCTCCATTTGGAGCTTCCTAGCTCCCTCTACCTATAAATAAGTGCCTCTCTCTACAATTTTCGGGCGAAACCCTAGCCCCGCTCCCTCTCCGCCGCCGGACGTGTCCGGATCCGGCCGGAAACCGGCCGCCCGCCGCCCCGGACCAACCACGCCGCGCCACGTGGGCAGCCGCGCCCACCTCGCCGCCGGCCCGCCCGAGCCCGGGTCGGGCCCCCCCCCCAAGCCCACATCGGCGCCGCCGCTCCCCGCACCCCCCCCCCCGCGCCCGCGCCCGCGCCCGCGCCTGAGGACCCCGCGCCCGCGCCCGAGGACCTCGCCGCCGCGCCCCGTCTCGTCGGCCGGCCCCGGCGACGAGCAGCTCCGCGCGCCTCCCCGCGGCCCGACGCGCGCCCACCGGCCGCCGCGGCTCCGCCGCCGCGCCGCCTCGCGCCTCCGCCGCCTCTGGCGCCCCCAGATCTGGCCGGCCGCTCCCTCGCCGGTGCCCTCCGCCCCGGATCCGGCTGCCTCTCCGGCGAACTCCGGCGACCTCCTCAGATCCGAAGGTTGACTTTCCTCGGGTCCCGAAATTACCGGATATTTTTGCATAATTGTCGCATGTTCATTGCATCATAACTTGCTGTATATTGCTCCGTTTCGTGCGTATAATATGTCAAATTATTCGCCTCGATGAGTACATCATTTAATCTCATTGCATCATTTTCATTTGAGCTCATCTTGATGCCCGAAATGCTGTTGGAAGAGGGCTATGTGATGTTACTGATTAGTGAAATTACTAAGTCCTTGTCTGCTGTTATTTTTATGCCATGTGTTCATGTTGTTTCAGAGAGATCTATGCCTCTTTTGAGCATGATTAGTAAGGGTGTTTGAGCATATGGATTTGCTCTATACATCCATGCCTTTGTTGGTAATTATGGAGTGCCATAGCTTGAGTCAATCGAGCTCTACTTTTGCTATAAAATGTTTCCTGGCAGATTGTCTACTTGTTATTCAATTTTGCCAAGCTTGGTGTAGTTGATCCTTGCATGCTATGATGTTGTTCTTGCCATGTCTAGCTTCTATGCCATGTCTTGTTGATGGATGTATGCTTAGTTTATCATGTAATGCTCTGTCGTGAGTGCATCGAGCTCGTAAACATGCCTACTTGTTATCTGCTTTTGACATGTCCAGTTTTCTGCTAAGTCTGAAACCTGTAACGAAACTTGCTTAATTGACATGGGTGCTATTATATTTTCTGGTCCTTTTTCGCTTATGGTCAGTAAGGGATTTTTGTTAAGTGCTTTGAGTATATTCATGCCATGCCATATTTTGATATGTCCTGTTCCGGTAGCTTGTTGTTTCCTTGCTCTAAACATGTCATCCTGACGTTAATTTCTGGCATGTTGTTATTTTCACCAAGTCTGTGAACCTGTTATCTTTTGCACTTTTGCCATGCTTGTTTGAACCTGTTGTGGTGTGATTTAGCCCTAGCTTAGTGTTCATCTTTTGTCAAGAATCTTGCGTAGATTACTGTCGTATGCTTTGCTAGTACGTTTGGGTGCAGTAGCTTAATTTCTTGCTGTTAATGGCAGAATCTTGTCATTCTTGTTTTGCTTGTCATTTGCAAACCGTGCATCCGATTCCGGTGATCTTTATATCGATTTCAACCGAAATCACCTCACCTTTCCAGTGGCATACTTGGTTTGCCAAGATTATGCCTGGTTCATCCTTGTCCTTCTGGAGCACGCATATGCATTACATATCACATCTCGCATATCATGCCATGTTTTGCATCATGTTGCTTGCGCATTGCATTGTGATTGATGTTTGTCCCCTTTGCTTGTGTTCTTGCTTTGGGTAGAGCCAGGAGACGAGTACGTGAACGGGGAACCTGTTGAGAACGATTACGAGGATCAAGCTTTCGACAACTCTGAGAACCTTGCAGGCAAGATGACCATACCCTCGAAATCACTTCTATCTTTGCTTGCTAGATGCTCGCTCTTTTGCTATGCCTATGCTGCGATACCTACCACTTGCCATATCATGCCTCCCATATTGCCATGTCAGCCTCTAACCATCCATGTCCTAGCAAACCGTTGATTGGCTATGTTACTGCTTTGCTCAGCCCCTCTTATAGCGTTGTTAGTTGCAGGTGAAGATGAAGTTTGTTCCTTGTTGGGACATGGAGATGTTGTTCCTTGTTGGAACATGTTTACTTGTTGGGATATCACAATATCTCTTATATTATTAATGCATCTATATACTTGGTAAAGGGTGGAAGGCTCGGCCTTATGCCTGGTGTTTTGTTCCACTCTTGCCACCCTAGTTTCCGTCATACCGGTGTTATGTTCCCGGATTTTTGCGTTCCTTACACGGTTGGGTGATTTATGGGACCCCCTTGACAGTTCGCTTTGAATAAGACTCCTCCAGCAAGGCCCAACATTGGTTTTACCATTTGCCACCTAAGCCTTTTTCCCTTGGGTTCTGCAGACTCAAGGGTCATCTTTATTTTACCCCCCCCCGGGGCCAGTTCTCCTTCGATTGCTGGTCCAAACTAGAGCCCTTTGCTGCGCCACCTCGGGGCAACTTGAGGTCTGGTTTTAGTTGTACGGAGTGTTCATCTGGATGTGCCCTGAGACCGAGATATGTGCAGCTCCTATCAGGATTTGTCGGCACAACCGGGCGGCTTTGCTGGATTTGTTTTATTACTGTCGAAATGTCTTGTAGCCCGGGATTCCGAGACTGATCGGGTCTTCCCGGTAGAAGGAATCTCCTTCGTTGACCGTGAGAGCTTATAATGGGCTAAGTTGGGACACCCCTGCAGGGTATTATCTTTCGAAAGCCGTGCCCGCGGTTATGCGGCAGATGGGAATTTGTAAAGTCCGGTTGTAGAAAACCCGAAGTTGATCTTAACTAAAACACATCAACCGCGTGTGTAACCGTGATGGTCTCTTTTCGGCGGGGTCCGGGAAGTGAACACGGTGTTGGAGTTATGTTTGACGTAGGTTGTTCTAGGATCACTTCTTGATCACTTCTAGCTTCACAACCGTGCTTTGCTTCTCTTCTCGCTTTCCTTTGCGTTGTTAGCCACCA
Organism: Aegilops umbellulata; assembly: GCA_032464435.1. Classification (NCBI taxonomy): domain Eukaryota; kingdom Viridiplantae; phylum Streptophyta; class Magnoliopsida; order Poales; family Poaceae; genus Aegilops; species Aegilops umbellulata. The sequence goes on from CP136056.1 coordinate 495,754,412, forward strand.
TATATGCTAGTCGCTTGCTGCAGCTCCACCTCACAACCCTATCCTACCTTTAAGCTTAAATAGTCTTGAACTCGCGGGTGTGAGATTGCTGACTCCCCGTGACTCACAGATTCTACCAATACAGTTGCAGGTGCCAACGATGCCAGTGCAGATGACGCGACCGAGCTCACGTGGAAGTTCGACGAGGAACGTGGGCGCTACTATGTGTCTTTTCCTGATGATCAGTAGTGGAGCCCAGTTGGGGTGATTCGGGGATCTGTGTAGCACTTGGGGTAGTCTTCTTTCATTTTGGTTCCGTAGTCGGACCTTGAGTGTAATCTGGATGATGAATGTTTATTTATGTATTGTGTGAAGTGGCGACTGTAAGCCAACTATGTATCCCTTTCCCTTGTGTATTACATGGGTTGTGTGAAGATTACCTCATTTGCGACATTGCTTTCAATGCGGTTATGCCTCTAAGTCGTGCCTCGACACGTGGGAGATATAGTCGCATCGAGGGCATTACAAGTTGGTATCAGAGCCTTCCCCGACCTTAGGAGCCCCCACTGATTGATCGTTTTTAGCGGCCGAGTTGTGTCTAGAAAAATGTTTTGAGTCATTTAGGAATTATATATCGGAGAGTTTAGGAATTCTTTTTACTTTCCAGTCTCCTCATCGCTCTGGTAAGGCATCCTGACGTAGAGTTTTGACTCTTCTCTTCTCAAATTTCACTAAAAAAAAATTTAGGATCACGATGGTATCTTAGAATCGTTCCGATGGTTTTATGATGACAACATTGTCTTGGTGCCTCCTGTCAGCAGGGGTTTAGTGGAGGTGTCCCGGGGAGTTGAGCTCCGAGGTGTTGTCGTCATAATTTTATCGTTGCGGTTCTAGAATACCTGAGTTTAGTACGCCGACATCGAAAATCTCTTTTGTACAGTTGTTGGTGAGATAACCCTGATAGCCCAGTACTGAGGCGAGTGCGGGAGTATTGCCATGACTTGTATAACGGGTGTTTTTCGAAGGTTGAGGTAGACGATTACCGAGGGTTTCTTGGTTATGTGTTGAAGGATGGATACAGCTGGATCTAGGTATTGTTAGTTTGGGTGATATATTTTGTGTCCCCTGTATCCCCAACACCTGATTGCATAACCAGAAAGTTTCGGGAGTTTATAAGTGGGAATTCATGTAGCTCTAGTATTTCTTTCCGCAGATATTTGGTTCGTGATTGGGTAATCCTTACCAAGTATTTGTTCACATCCGTACCTTGTTGATTTCATTCCATACCTTCTTTCTAAGTGGCTTCTCAGCTTATGGAAGTGTGATGCTTTACTTTGGAATTCATTCGTTCATTCTTGTTCGAATGTTTATTGTGAAGACTATATGTTGCAATTTCGATCCTTTGATCCAGCTTGAATATATATCTTTTCAAGATGCTAATGGATGTCACCCTCTTCAGGATGGCTCCGCCAACGCGTCAGAATCCGGAACGCAATGAAGGAAGTCAGGCTAACCCTCCGCCACCACCTCCGCCTCCGGAGGCATGGCAAGCTTTGATGACTGCCACAAATGCCAATGCTCAGATTCTAATTCAGCTCTTGCAAGATCGCAACCAAGGGCAAGGTAATCAAGGAAATCAAGCCCAAGGCAACAATCAGCCGCATTTTGCTACCCTCAATCAGTTCCTTGCAAATCAGCCAAAGACCTTCAGCTACTGTGTCGAAGCCACAGACGCCGATGATTGGCTCGTGGATATCAGCAAGCATTTCGAGTGCAGCAATGTCAGACCTGAGGACTTTGTCAAGTTTGCCTCTTTTCAACTCAAAGATCAAGCTGCTGAATGGTTCCAGCAATACAAAGATTCCAGAGGAGGTCGTGTGATTACCTGGGATGATTTCTGCCGTGACTTCAAAGCTCATCACATTCCAGAAAGTGTTGTTGAGAGTAAGCGTGAGGAATTCCGCAATCTCAAGCAAGGAAACATGTTTGTGTATCAATACAACACTCAGTTCCAGAAGCTCTCTCGTTTTGCGAGGCAAGACATCCCTGATGAGAAGCTCTCTCGTGCTTTTTGAGCCGTTAAAGTATGATGAATTCTACAACATGGTGCTGAAACAAGAAGCTGCTCAGCTCAAGTGTGAGGCTTCTAAGAAGAGAGTCAGAGACGCAGTTCAGTCTTCTTCTTCCTCACTTGTGGCAGCTAAGCAACAGAAGTTCTGGTTGCCTCCTCCTCCTCCGTTCCGTCAGCCTTACCAACAGAAGAACTCAGGTGGTCGTGGATCTTCCCACCCACCCAACCTTGGCTATCAGAACAAGTCTCAGAATCAAGCTCCAAGGCCAAATGCTCCTTATCACCGTCCGCTCTAAGAAGTGACTTGCAACAAATGTCAGCAAAAGGGTCACTATGCGAACAAGTGCTTCAACCAAAGGCGCCTTCCGCCCCCTCCTCCTGTGAAATCCTCCAGCAATGCAGTGGTCAAGCATAATTCCCAGTCTGCAAAGGTGAACATGTTGAATGCAGCTCAAGCGGAGGATTCTTCAGAAGTGATCATGGGTAATCTCTCAGTTAATGATATTCCTGCAAAAGTCTCATTTGATACTGGAGCATCGCATTCTTTCATTTCAAGACCTTTTGTGGCTATGCATGATTTGGGTACTCAAGTTTTGCCGAGACCTTTGTCTATTGTGTCCCCTGGCAAGCAAATGACATCTAATGTTTGTGTCCCGGATGTTTCTGTCAAGATGGGCGACTATAGATTTCTGGCTAAACCAATTGTTCTTGGTGACTCTGATATTGATCTAATTCTCGGGATGGACTGGCTCTATAAGCACAAGGCTAAGCTTGATTGTGCTGCCAGGGAAATTCAATTGACTCACTCTTCTGACGATGTGATCATTTATGCCGCTCGTGATGATACCATTCGGTTGTTTTCTCTCAATGAGAAGGGCGAATTGGATCCTATCTCTCAGATTCCAGTCGTTTGTGAGTATCAAGATGTTTTTCTAGAAGAGCTTCCGGGTATGCCTCCTCACCGGCCAGTTGAGTTCGTTATTGATCTTGAGCCTGGCATGGAACCCGTTTGCAAGCGTCCATACAAGCTTGGACCTAAAGAGCTGAAGGAATTGAAGAAACAACTCGATGAACAAAAGCGTCTGGGTTTGATCAGACCGAGTTCGTCTCCATGGGGTTGTGGTGTTCTTTTTGTCCAGAAGAAGGATGGCACGGATCGACTTTGCGTCGATTACCGTCCATTGAAAAAGAAGACAATCAAGAACAAGTACCCACTTCCCAACATCAATGAGCTATTTGAGCAACTTAAAGGTGCTAAGGTGTTCTCCAAGCTTGACCTTCATATGGGTTATCATCAAATTGGCATTCGTGAAGAAGATATTCCCAAGACAGCATTCAGAACAAGTTTTGGTTCTTATGAATATACTGTCATGTCATTCGGCCTTGTCAATGCTCCTCCAACATTCACTCGCTTGATGAATTTCATCTTCAACCCCTACACCAATGAATTTGTCTTGGTCTATCTCGATGATATTTTGGTCTTCTCCAAGAATAAGAAGGATCATGCCATACATTTGCGATTGGTGCTCGACAAGCTCAGAGAGTATCAATTATATGCGAAGTTCTCTAAATGTGAATTTTGGCTTGATGAAGTTCTTTACCTTGGGCATATCATCTCTGCCAAGGGCATTGCTGTTAATCCTGAGAAGATGTCTGCAGTCGTCAATTGGGAACCTCCTCAGAATGTCAAGCAGCTTCGCAGTTTTCTTGGACTTGCAAGCTATTGCCGAAGATTCGTTGAGAATTTCTCAAAGATTGCAAAGCCTCTTTTCAACCTCCTCCAGAAGCATGTGAAGTATGTCTGGTCTCCTGAGTGTGACGTTGCTTTCAACACTACCCCACTCACGATCTTGAGTTGGCGGCAGTTGTCCACGCACTAATAACATGGAGACATCTCCTGTTGGGAAGGAAAGTGGACATTTTCACCGATCACAAGAGTCTCAAGTACATCTTCACTCAGCCCAACCTCAACCTCAGGCAGACTCGATGGGTCGAAATGATTCAAGAGTATAATCCGAGTATTGAATATACTCCAGGCAAGGCTAATGTGATTGCAGACGCTTTGAGCAGGAAGGCTTATTGCAACAGCTTAATCCTCAAGCCCTTTCAACCGGATCTTTGTGAAGCTTTCCGCAAGTTGAATCTTCAAGTTGTTCCTCAAGGTTTTCTTGCCAACCTCATCGTCTCTCCTACTTTGGAAGATCAAATTCGGGAGGCACAACTGATGGATACCATGGTGAAGAAGGTGAAACATGGTATTGACAAGGGCATTTCCAAATACAAGTGCTATCGCGTTGATGACAGAGATACTCTTGTCTTCGAGGACCGGATCGTGGTTCCAAAGGGTGATCTTCGTAAAGTCATTATGAACGAAGCGCACAACTCTCTTCTGTCAATTCATCCTGGAAGTACAAAGATGTACCATGACCTCAAGCAGTCATATTGGTGGACTCGAATGAAGCGAGAAATTGCTCAATTCGTGAATGAATGTGATGTCTGCAGAAGGGTGAAAGTAGAACACCAACGACCAGCTGGTCTACTCCAACCTCGTGCTATTCCAGAATGGAAGTTTGATCACATCGAAATGGACTTCGTGACTGGATTTCCAAAGTCCAAGCGTGGAAATGATGCTATCTTCGTCGTCATCGACAAGCTCACCAAAGTGGCTCATTTTCTTCCTATCAAAGAGTCTATCACAGCAGCGCAGCTGGCAGAGCTCTACACATCCAGAATTGTCTCCTTGCATGGCATTCCACAATTGATCTCTTCAGACTGTGGCAGCTGTTGGAAATATGCCCTAGAGGCAATAATAAAAGCATTATTATTATATTTCCTTATTCATGATAATTGTCTTTATTCGTGCTATAATTGTGTTATCCGGAAATCGTAATACATGTGTGAATAACAGACAACAACATGTCCCTAGTAAGCCTCTAGTTGACTAGCTCGTTGATCAATAGATAGTCATGGTTTCCTGACTATGGGCATTGGATGTCAATGATAACGAGATCACATCATTAGGAGAATGATGTGATAGACGAGACCCAATCCTAAACATAGCATAAGATCGCATAGTTCGTTTGCTAGAGTTCTCCAATGTCAAGTATCCTTTCCTTAGACCATGAGATCGTGTAACTCCCGGACACCGTAGGAGTGCTTTGGGTGTGCCAAACGTCACAACGTAACTGGGTGACTATAAAGGTATACTACGGGTATCTCCGAAAGTGTCTGTTGGGTTGACACGGATCGAGACTGGGATTTGTCACTCCGCTTGACGGAGAGGTATCACCGGGCCCTCTCGGTAATGCATCATCATAATGAGCTCAATGTGATCAAAGTGTTTGATCACGGGATCATGCATTACGGTACGAGTAAAGTGACTTGTTGGTAACGAGATTGAACGAGGTATTGGGATACTGACGATCGAATCTCGGGCAAGTAAAATACCGATTGACAAAGGGAATCGTATACGGGATTAATTGAATCCTCGACATCGTGGTTCACCCGATGAGATCATCGTGGAGCATGTGGGAGCCAACATGGGTATCCAGATCCCGCTATTGGTTATTGCCCGAGAGCCGTCTCGGTCATGTCTGCATGTCTCCCGAACCCGTAGGGTCTACACACTTAAGGTTCGATGACGCTAGGGTTGTGAAGATATGTATATGCAGTAACCCGAATGTTTTTCGGAGTCCCAGATGAGATCCCGGACGTCACGAGGAGTTTCGTAATGGTCCGGAGGTAAAGAATTATATATAGGAAGTGCTGTTTTGGCCATCGGGACAAGTTTCGGGGTTATCGGTATTGTACCGGGACCACCGGAGGGTCCCGGGGGGTCCACCGGGTGGGGCCACCTGCCTCGGGGGGCCACATGGTCTCTAGGGGGTGCACCTTGGCCTACATGGGCCAAGGGGAACCAGCCCCAAGAGGCCCATGCGCCTAGGGTGGGGAAACCCTAAAGAGGGGCGCCCCCTTGCTTGGGGGGCAAGCCCCCCACCCCTTGGCCGCTGCCCCCCTAGGAGATTGCATCTCCTAGGGCCGGCGCCCCCCCCCTTGGGGGCTATATATATGAGGGGAGGGGAGGGGGCAGCCGCACCCTGGTCCTTGGCGCCTCCCTCTCCCTCTCCAACACCTCCTCCTCCTCCGTAGAGCTCGGCGAAGCCCTGCCGGAGTACTGCAGCTCCACCATCACCATGCCGTCGTGCTGCTGCTGGAGCCATCTTCCCCAACCTCTCCTTTGCCTTGCTGGATCAAGAAGAAGGAGACGTTACGCTGACCGTACGTGTGTTGAACGCGGAGGTGCCGTCCGTTCGGTGCTAGGATCTCCGGTGATTTGGATCACGTCGTGTACGACTACCTCATCCCCGTTCGTTGAACGCTTCCACACGCGATCTAAAAAGTGGTATGTAGATGTAATCTCTCTCCCATGACTCGTTGCTTAGATGAACTCATAGATGGATCTTGGTGAAACCGTAGGAAAAATTTTAATTTTCTGCAACGTTCCCCAACAGTGGCATCATGAGCTAGGTCTATGCGTAGTTCTCTATTGCACGAGTAGAACACAATTTGTTGTGGGCGTAGATGTTGTCAACTTTCTTGCCGCTACTAGTCTTATCTTGCTTCAGCGGTATTGTGGGATGAAGCGGCCCGGACCAACCTTACACGTACGCTTACGTGAGACCGGTTCCACCGACTAACATGCACTAGTTGCATAAGGTGGCTGGCGGGTGTCTGTCTCTCCCACTTTAGTTGGAGCGGATTCGATGAAAAGGGTCCTTATGAAGGGTAAATAGAAGTTGACAAATCACGTTGTGGCTTTTACGTAGGTAAGAAAACGTTCTTGCTAGAACCCTAATTCAGCCACGTAAAACTTGCAACAACAATTAGAGGACGTCTAACTTGTTTTGCAGCAAGTGCTTTGTGATATGATATGGCCAAAGTTGTGATGAATGATGAATGATCTATATGTGATGTATGAGATGTTCATGCTATTGTAATAGGAATCACGACTTGCATGTCGATGAGTATGACAACCGGCAGGAGCCATAGGAGTTGTCTTTATTTTTGTATGACCTGCGTGTCATTAAGAAACGCCATGTAAATTACTTTACTTTATTGCTAAACGCGTTAGCCATAGTAGTAGAAGTAATAGTTGGCGAGCAACTTCATGGAGACACGATGATGGAGATCATGATGATGGATATCATGGTGTCAAGCCGGTGACAAGATGATCATGGAGCCCCAAGATGGAGATCAAAAGGAGCTATGTGATATTGGCCATATCATGTCACGTTTATTATTTGATTGCATGTGATGTTTGTCATGTTTTGCATCTTGTTTACTTAGAACGACGGTAGTAAATAAGATGATCCCTCATAATAATTTCAAGAAGTGTTCCCCCTAACTGTGCACCGTTGCGACAGTTCGTTGTTTCGAAGCACCACATGATGATCGGGTGTGATAGATTCTAACGTTCACATACAACGGGTGTAAGACAGATTTACACATGCAAACACTTAGGTTGACTTGACGAGCCTAGCATGTACAGACATGGCCTCGAAACACAGAAGACCGAAAGGTCGAGCATGAGTCGTATAGAAGATACGATCAACATGAAGATGTTCACCAATGTTGACAAGTCCGTCTCACGTGATGATCGGACACGGCCTAGTTGACTTGGATCATGTAATACTTAGATGACTAGAAGAGGGATGTCTATCTAAGTGGGAGTTCATTAAATAATTTGATTAAGATGAACTTTATTATCATGAAGTTAGTCTAAAATATTTACAATATGTCTTGTAGATCAAATGGCCAACGTAGTCCTCAACTTCAACGCGTTCCTAGAGAAAACAAAGCTGAAAGACGATGGCAGCAACTATACGGACTGGGTCCGGAACCTGAGGATCATCCTCATAGCTGCTAAGAAAGATTATGTCCTACGAGCACCGCTGGGTGACGCACCTGTTCTCCCTGCAGAACAAGACGTTATGAATGCTTGGCAGTCATGTTCCGATGATTACTCCCTCGTTCAGTGCGGCATGCTTTACAGCTTAGAGTCGGGGCTCCAAAAGCGTTTTGAGAGACATGGAGCATATGAGATGTTCGAAGAGCTGAAGATGGTTTTCCAAGCTCATGCCCGGGTCGAGAGATATGAAGTCTCCGACAAATTCTTTAGCTGTAAGATGGAGGAAAATAGCTCTGTCAGTGAACACATACTCAAGATGTCTGGGTTGCACAACCGCTTGACTCAACTGGAAGTTAATCTCCCGGATGAAGCGGTCATTGACAGAATCCTCCAGTCGCTTCCACCTAGCTACAAGAGGTTTGTGATGAACTACAACATGCAGGGGATGGTAAAGACCATTCCTGAGGTATATGCTATGCTGAAATCAGCAGAGGTAGAAATCAAGAAGGAACATCAAGTGTTGATGGTGAATAAAACCACTAAGTTCAAGAAGGGCAAGGGTAAAAAGAACTTCAAGAAGGACGGCAAGGAAGTTGTCGCGCCCGGTAAGGAAGTTGCCGGGAAGAAGCCAAAGAATGGACCCAAGCTCGAGACTGAGTGTTTTTATTGCAAGGGAAGTGGTCACTCGAAGCGGAACTGCCCCAAATACTTAGCGGATAAGAAGGCCGGCAAAACAAAAGGTATATGTGATATACATGTAATTGATGTGTACCTTACCAGTACTCGTAGTAGCTCTTGGGTATTTAATACCGGTGCAGTTGCTCACATTTGTAACTCAAAGCAGGAGCTGCGGAATAAACGGAGACTGGCAAAGGATGAGGTGACGATGCGCGTCGGGAATGGTTCCAAGGTTGATGTGATCGCCGTCGGCACGCTACCTCTACATTTACCTACGGGATTAGTTTTAAACCTCAATAATTGTTGTTTAGTGTCAAGTTTGAGCATGAACATTGTGTCTGGATCTCGTTTAATTCGAGATGGCTACTCATTTAAATCTGAGAATAATGGTTGTTCTATTTATATGAGAGATATGTTTTATGGTCATGCTCCGATGGTTAATGGTTTATTCTTAATGAATCTCGTACGTGATGATACACATATTCATAGTGTGAATACCAAAAGAGTTAAAGTTGATAACAATAGTCCCACATATTTGTGGCACTGCCGCCTTGGTCACATAGGTGTCAAACGCATGAAGAAGCTCCATGCAGATGTACTTTTACAGTCTCTTGATTATGAATCATTTGACACGTGCGAACCATGCCTCATGGGTAAAATGACCAAGACTCCGTTCTCAGGAACAATGGAGCGAGCAACCAACTTATTGGAAATCATACATACCGATGTGTGCGGTCCAATGAGTGTTGAGGCTCGCGGTGGCTATCGTTATGTTCTCACCCTCACTGATGACTTGAGTAGATATGGGTATATCTACTTAATGAAACACAAGTCTGAGACCTTTGAAAAGTTCAAAGAATTTCAGAGTGAGGTTGAAAATCAACGTGATAGAAAGATCAAGTTTCTACGATCAGATCGTGGAGGAGAATACTTGAGTCACGAATTTGGCACACACTTAAGAAAATGTCGAATAGTTTCACAACTCACGCCGCCTGGAACACCTCAGCGTAATGGTGTGTCCGAACGTCGTAATCGCACTCTATTAGATATGGTGCGATCTATGATGTCTCTTACCGATTTACCGCTATCTTTTTGGGGCTATGCTTTAGAGACTGCCGCATTCACTTTAAATAGGGCTCTGTCTAAATCCGTTGAGACGACACCGTATGAATTATGGTTTGGGAAGAAACCTAAGCTGTCGTTTCTAAAAGTTTGGGGATGCGATGCTTATGTCAAGAAACTTCAACCTGAAAAGCTCGAACCCAAGTCGGAAAAATGCGTCTTCATAGGATACCCTAAAGAAACTATTGGGTATACCTTCTACCTCAGATCCGAAGGCAAGATCTTTGTTGCCAAGAATGGATCCTTTCTAGAGAAAGAGTTTCTCTCGAAAGAAGTAAGTGGGAGGAAAGTAGAACTTGATGAAGTGTTACCTCTTGAACCGGAAAATGGCGAAATTCAAGAAAACGTTCCTGAGGTGCCTGCACCGACTAGAGAGGAAATTAATGATGATGATCAAGATACTTCTAATCAAGCTCCTACTGAAATTCGAAGGTCCACAAGGACACGTTCCGCACCAGAGTGGTACGGCAACCCTGTCTTGGAAATCATGTTGTTAGACAACGGTGAACCTTCGAACTATGAGGAAGCAATGGCGGGCCCGGATTCCGACAAATGGCTAGAAGCCATGAAATCCGAGATAGGATCCATGTATGAAAACAAAGTATGGACTTTGACTGACTTGCCCGTAGAACGGCGAGCCATAGAAAATAAATGGATCTTTAAGAAGAAGACAGACGCGGATGGTAATGTGACCATCTATAAAGCTCGGCTTGTCGCTAAGGGTTATCGACAAGTTCAAGGGGTTGACTACGATGAGACTTTCTCACCGGTAGCGAAGCTGAAGTCCGTCCGAATCATGTTAGCAATTGCCGCATTCTACGATTATGAAATATGGCAAATGGACGTCAAAACGGCATTCCTTAATGGTTTCCTTAAGGAAGAATTGTATATGATGCAGCCGGAAGGTTTTGTCAATCCTAAGAATGCTGACAAGGTGTGCAAGCTCCAACGCTCGATTTATGGGCTGGTGCAAGCATCTCGGAGTTGGAACATTCGCTTTGATGAGATGATCAAAGCGTTTGGGTTTACGCAGACTTATGGAGAAGCCTGCGTTTACAAGAAAGTGAGTGGGAGCTCTGTAGCATTTCTCATACATATGTAGATGACATACTTTTGATGGGAAATGATATAGAACTCTTGGACAGCATTAAGGCCTACTTGAATAAGAGTATTTCAATGAAGGACCTTGCAGAAGCTGCTTATATATTAGGCATCAAGATCTATAGAGATAGATCAATACGCCTCATAGGTCTTTCACAAAGCACATACCTTGATAAGATATTGAAGAAGTTCAATATGGATCAATCTAAGAAGGGGTTCTTACCTGTATTGCAAGGTGTTAAATTGAGCTCAGCTCAATGTCCGACCACGGCAGAAGATATAGAAGAGATGAGTGTCATCCCCTATGCCTCAGCCATAGGTTCTATTATGTATGCCATGCTGTGTACCAGACCTGATGTAAACCTTGCCGTAAGTTTGGTAGGAAGGTACCAAAGTAATCCCGGCAACGAACACTGGACAGCGGTCAAGAATGTCCTGAAGTACCTGAAAAGGACTAAGGAAATTTTTCTCGTTTATGGAGGTGACGAAGAGCTCGTCGTAAAGGGTTACGTCGACGCTAGCTTCGACACAGATCTGGATGACTCTAAGTCACAAACCGGATACGTGTATATTTTGAATGGTGGGGCAGTAAGCTGGTGCAGTTGCAAGCAGAGCGTCGTGGCGGGATCTACATGTGAAGCGGAATACATGGCAGCCTCTGAGGCAGCACATGAAGCAATTTGGGTGAAGGAGTTCATCACCGACCTCGGATTCGTACCCAATGCGTCGGGGCCAATCAAACTCTTCTGTGACAACACTGGAGCTATTGCACTTGCCAAGGAGCCCGGGTTTCACAAGAAGACCAGGCACACCAAGCGTCGCTTCAACTCCATTCGTGAAAATGTTCAAGATGGAGACATAGAAATTTGTAAAGTGCACACAGATCTGAATGTCGCAGATCCGTTGACTAAACCTCTCCCTAAGGCAAAACATGATCAGCACCAGAACTCTATGGGTGTTCGATTCATCACAATGTAACTAGATTATTGACTCTAGTGCAAGTGGGAGACTGTTGGAAATATGCCCTAGAGGCAATAATAAAAGCATTATTATGATATTTCCTTATTCATGATAATTGTCTTTATTCGTGCTATAATTGTGTTATCCGGAAATCGTAATACATGTGTGAATAACAGACAACAACATGTCCCTAGTAAGCCTCTAGTTGACTAGCTCGTTGATCAATAGATAGTCATGGTTTCCTAACTATGGGCATTGGATGTCAATGATAACGAGATCACATCATTAGGAGAATGATGTGATGGACGAGACCCAATCCTAAACATAGCATAAGATCGCATAGTTCGTTTGCTAGAGTTTTCCAATGTCAAGTATCCTTTCCTTAGACCATGAGATTGTGTAACTCCCGGACACCGTAGGAGTGCTTTGGGTGTGCCAAACGTCACAACGTAACTGGGTGACTATAAAGGTATACTACGGGTATCTCCGAAAGTGTCTGTTGGGTTGACACGGATCGAGACTGGGATTTATCACTCCGCTTGACGGAGAGGTATCACCGGGCCTTCTCGGTAATGCATCATCATAATGAGCTCAATGTGATCAAAGTGTTTGATCATGGGATCATGCATTACGGTACGAGTAAAGTGACTTGCCGGTAACGAGATTGAACCAGGTATTGCGATAGCGACGATCGAATCTCGGGCAAGTAAAATGCCGATTGACAAAGGGAATCGTATACGGGATTAATTGAATCATCGACATCGTGGTTCATCCGATGAGATCATCGTGGAGCATGTGGGAGCCAACATGGGTATCCAGATCCCGCTGTTGGTTATTGCCCGAGAGCCGTCTCGGTCATGTCTGCATGTCTCCCGAACCCGTAGGGTCTACACACTTAAGGTTCGGTGACGCTAGGGTTGTGAAGATATGTTTATGCAGTAACCCAAATGTTGTTCGGAGTCCTGGATGAGATCCCGGACGTCACGAGGAGTTTCGGAATGGTCCGGAGGTAAAGAGTTATATATAGGAAGTGCTGTTTTGGCCATCGGGACAAGTTTCGGGGTTATCGGTATTGTACCGGGACCACCGGAGGGTCCCGGGGGGTCCACCGGGTGGGGCCACCTGCCTCGGGGGGCCAGATGGTCTCTAGGGGGTGCTCCTTGGCCTACATGGGCCAAGGGGAACCAGCCCCAAGAGGCCCATGCGCCTAGGGTGGGGAAACCCTAAAGGGGGCGCCCCCTTGCTTGGGGGGCAAGCCCCCCACCCCTTGGCCGCCGCCCCCCTAGGAGATTGCATCTCCTAGGGCCGGCGCCCCCCCTAGGGGGCTATATATATGAGGGGAGGGGAGGGGGCAGCCGCACCCTGGTCCTTGGCGCCTCCCTCTCCCTCTCCAACACCTCCTCCTCCTCCGTAGAGCTCGGCGAAGCCCTGCCAGAGTACTGCAGCTCCACCATCACCACGCCGTCGTGCTGCTGCTGGAGCCATCTTCCCCAACCTCTCCTTTGCCTTGCTGGATCAAGAAGAAGGAGACGTTACGCTGACCGTACGTGTGTTGAACGCGGAGGTGCCGTCCGTTCGGTGCTAGGATCTCCGGTGATTTGGATCACGTCGTGTACGACTACCTCATCCCCGTTCGTTGAACGCTTCCGCTCGCGATCTACAAAGTGGTATGTAGATGCAATCTCTCTCCCATGACTCGTTGCTTAGATGAACTCATAGATGGATCTTGGTGAAACCGTAGGAAAAATTTTAATTTTCTGCAACGTTCCCCAACAGCAGCATCTTTACCTCCAAGTTTTGGGATTCTTTTCAGAAGGCCATGGGCACAAATATTCGCTTTAGCACAGCTTTCCACCCTCAAACTAGTGGACAAGTCGAGCGTGTCAACCAAATTCTTGAAGATATGCTCAGGGCTTGTGCTATCTCTTTCGGCATGAAGTGGGAGGATTGTCTTCCTTATGTTGAGTTCTCTTACAACAACAGCTTTCAAGCCAGCTCGGGCAAAGCCCCATTCGAGATTCTCTATGGCAGAAAATGTCGTACTCCTCTCAATTGGTCTGAGACCGGCGAACGCCAACTGCTCGGCAACGATTTGATCTCAGAGGCTGAGGCAATGTGCAAGGTCATTCGTGAGAATCTCAAAGCCGCGCAATCGCGCCAGATAGCAAACATCGTGATTTGGCATTCGAGATCGGAGACCATGTCTACCTCCGCGTCTCTCCAATGAAAGGAACTCGTCGCTTTGGTATCAAGGGGAAACTTGCCCCTAGATACGTGGGCCCTTTCAAGATCATGGCCAAACGAGGCGATCTCGCCTATCAACTTGAGCTTCCCTCCAACTTTGCAAATGTGCACGATGTCTTCCACGTGTCACAGCTTCGCAAGTGCTTCAAGACGCCTGATCGCACCATCAACTTCGAAGAGATTGATCTTCAACAAGATTTGTCCTATCATGAGCATCCCGTTGCTATTCTTGAAGAGACTGAGCGCAAGACTCGCAACAAGTCAATCAAATTCCTGAAAGTGAAGTGGTCACACCATTCAGACCGAGAAGCCACCTGGGAGCGCGAGGACCACCTCCGTTCCGAATATCCGGAGTTCTTTCAGTCCTAGATCTCGGGACGAGATCCTCTCGTAGTGGTGGAGTGTTGTAACACCCCGGATGTAACTTGCCATAATTGTAACTCCAACTCTTGCCATTTTCGGCAATGTGATATTTTATTCCCTCCGTGGTTGGGTTTCCCTTCGTTTTGCATTTTTTTCATGTCATGCATTTCATATCATGTCATCATGTGCATCGCATTTGCATACGTGTTCGTCTCATGAATCCGAGCATTTTCCCCGTTGTCCATTTTGCAATCCGGCGCTCCTATGTTCCCCGGCGTCCTCTTTTACCTTTTTCCGTGAGCGGGTATTAAACCTTCTCGGAATGGACTGAGGTTTGTCAGGCGGCCTTGGTATAGCACAGATAGACCGCCTGTCAAGTTTCGGGTCATTCGGAGGTCGTTTGATACTCCAACGGTTAACCGGGTAACCGTAAAGGCCTCGTGTGTGTTGCAGCCCAAAACCCCTCAAAAACAGCCCAATAACCCATCTAAGTCACTCCCATGTCCATCGCCGTTCGATCACGATCGCGTGGCCGAAAACCGCTCTCCATTTGGAGCTTCCTAGCTCCCTCTACCTATAAATAAGTGCCTCCCTCTACAATTTTCGGGCGAAACCCTAGCCCTGCTCCCTCTCCGCCGCCGGACGTGTCCGGATCCGGCCGGACACCGTCCGCCCGCCGCCCCGGACCAACCACACCGCGCCACATGGGCAGCCGCGCCCACCTCGCCGCCGGCCCGCCCGAGTGTGACGCCCGGATAGTTACGCTACAGTAACCCTTCGCTAATGATGCCATGTCACCTCGGTTACTGCTGTTAATCTCGCGTTAGTTCAAAACCGATTCAAATTCAAATCCAAAATCAAGCAAACAATTAAAGTTTTCGAATTGAAACTAAAATGTTCGGAGTGAACCAAATAAATCTTATGTAATATCGATGGAGAAACCACGCTTTTCTAAAGGTTTGAATGCTCTAAAATGATTTGAGCGGTAACTAAAACATTATTTAAATGCCTTTGGTATTTTATAAAATACTAAACTATTTTACTTTGGGTTAAAACCTTTTGTGGCAGAGGGTTATTTTGAAATGTTATTTTAGGAACTATATCATATTATACTAATTAAAAGTAATGTGGAACTAAAAATAAAATAGAAAAGAATAGGAAAATTAAATAAAAAAATAAAAACAAACGAAGACCCCTGGCCAACTTGGCCAACAGCCCAGCTGGCCACCCACGTGGCCCAACTGGCCAGCCGGCCCAACCCCGGCCTACTTACACCCCCTCCAAACCCTAACCCACGTCGCCCGTAACCCCACTCCTCGCTCGATCCACCTCGTCTCCCCACCCCACCCCGAGGGGATCTGGATCGGGGGCAACCGACGCCCCTGACCCCGCCCGTCGCCCGCCCGGAGCGCCTCCGCCTCGACCCCGTCGCCGCCAGCTCGCCCCCGTCAACTATCTGCCTCGCTGGACCACCCCAAGCTCGCCTCACCCTCCCCTGCACCCACCTCCGCCGCCACTCCCGCGCCAGAGCCCTCCCTCGCCGGCGCCTCGCCGTACACGATCGCCCGACCACGCCCGCGCCCGGGGAACCGCCGCCAAGCCGCCTCCTCGTCGGAGAGGGACGGATCCCGGGGGCCATGTCGCGGATCCGGCCTCCCTCGCCCTGATCCCCTCGTCGACCGGCGCCCTCTTCTCCGACACCGTCGGACGCCGCCGCTAACCTCGTCACCGATCCGCTCGACCCCGACCTCCTCTGGCTCCATCACGCATCCTGCCGCTTCCATTGTGAGCCTCCGGCCCTCCGTGGCCTTTTCCTCCTCCCCGTGCACTCCAGCACCGTTTCCCGCTAGCTCCGTCGTAGTCACCGCCGTCCATCGCCCTCGGCGCTGTTCCAGCCGCTCCTAGCTCCAGACGAAGGCACGTCTCGACGCGGCGCCTCGCGCTTATCCGTTTGGCACCTGGGGTTGCCCCTTTTGGTCGCTGGAGCCGCCGGCTACGCGTGCGCCGCCGTCCTCTGTAACTCACCGGCGGGCACACGCGCGCGCAAGCACACACACACACACACACACACGTTCTAACAGTGGGTTGACCCACTGACGTGTGGGCCTGCCCGTTTTAACAATTCCCCTAACCACATAATTAGAACCTAATATAACTGTTTAGTTGTATAACTGAAAATGACATGTGGCCCCTTTTCATTTAAAAGCCTGTTTAAGAATACCGAAGCCAATGACATGTGGCCCCACCTAACCTGTTAAATTAATTAAACTGTTAATTTTCAATGTCCATGACAGCTGGGTCCCACCAACTAGTTTGACCAGTCAATGTTGACCTAGTCAACTGTTGTCTGGACTATTGACTTTGACCTGACCCCACCTGTAATACACTGTGGCTGGCACTGCACTATGTGACAAAAGTAATTACTGATTTAAATTGGGAATATAAATAAATCCTAAAATTGATTTAAATCTTTTAAAATTAATATAAAATAAATCGTAACCCGGATCGAAAAACTTTGTACATGAAAGTTGCTCAGAACGACGAGACGAATCCGGATACGCAGCCTGTTCGTCCACCACACATCCCTAGCATAGCAAACACGCAACTTTTCCCCCTCCGGTTAATCTGTCCGAAAACGCGAAACACCGGGAATACTTTCCCGGATGTTTCCCCCCCCCTTCGCTGGTATCACCTATCCCTACGTTAGGTCACCTCTAGCACAACGTATTGCCGCTTCTTGCTTTTTGTTACATTTGATTGCTCTATTATTTATTGCGTTCCACCTCCGTTACTTCTTTCCGGTAGACCCTGAGACCGATGCCGGTACCCCTGTGATCGACTACATCGACGACCCTTCTTCTTGCCAGAGCAACCAGGCAAGCCCCCCCTTGATCACCAGATATCGCCTACTCTCCTCTATACTGCTTGCATTAGAGTAGTGTAGCATGTTACTGCTTTCGTTATTCCTATCCTGTTGCATAGCCTGTCTTTGATACTGCTGTTGATACCTTTACCTTCCATCCTACTTGCTTAGTATAGGATGCTAGTGTTCCATCAGTGGCCCTACACTCTTGTCCGTCTGCCATGCTATACTACTGGGCCGTGATCACTTCGGGAAGTGATCGCGGACATATACTATATACTTTACACTGTTACATTACATGTGATACTGTTCGGAGATGGGGGCTGAAGGGGCAGGTGGCTCCATCCCGGTAGAGGTGGGCCTGGGTTCCCGACGGCCCCCGACTGTTACTTTGAGGCGGAGCGACAGGGCAGGCTCAGACCACCTAGGAGAGAGGTGGGCCTGGCCCTAGTCGGCGTTCGCGATACTTAACACGCTTAACGAGATCTGGGTATTTGATCTGAGTCTGGCCATTTGGTCTATACGCACTAACCACCTACGCGGGAGTAGTTATGGGTATCCCGACGTCGTGGTATCAGCCGAAGCACTTCTTGACGTCAGCGACTGAGTGGCGCGCGCCGGGTTGGACCGCGTAACGTGACTTCCGTTGTACTGGAGGTTGCTAGGTCTGCTCACCGGCCGCGTTCGCAACGTGCAGGTGTGCTCAGGGCGATGGGCCCAGACCCCTGCGCGCATAGGTTTAGACCGGCGTGCTGACCGCTCTGTTGTGCCTAGGTGGGGCTGCGACGTGTTGATCTTCCGAGGCCGGGCATGACCCAGGAAAGTGTGTCCGGCCAAATGGGATCAAGCGTGTTGGGCTATGTGGTGCACCCCTGCAGGGAAGTTTATCTATTCGAATAGCCGTGTCCCTCGGTAAAAGGACGACCCGGAGTTGTACCTTGACCTTATGATAACTAGAACTGGATACTTAATAAAACACACCCTTCCTAGTGCCAGATACAACCCGGTGATTGCTCTCCAACAGGGCATCGAGGAGGGGATCGCCGGGTAGGATTATGCTATACGATGCTACTTGGAGGACTTCAGTCTACTCTCTTCTATATGCTGCAAGACGGAGGCGACCAGAAGCGTAGTCTTCGATAAGACTAGCTATCCCCCTCTTATTCTGGCATTCTGCAGTTCAGTCCACTGATATGGCCCTTTACACATATACCCCTGCATATGTAGTGTAGCTCCTTGCTTGCGAGTACTTTGGATGAGTACTCACGGTTGCTTTTCTCCCCCTTTCCCCCTTTCCTTTCTCTCTGGTTGTCGCAACCAGATGTTGGAGCCCAGGAGCCATACGCCACCGTCGATGACGACTCCTACTACACTGGAGGTGCCTACTACTACGTGCAGCCCGCTGATGACGACCAGGAGTAGTTAGGAGGATCCCAGGCAGGAGGCCTGCGCCTCGTTCGATCTGTATCCCCGTTTGTGCTAGCCTTCTTAAGGCAACCTTGTTTAACTTATGTCTGTACTCAGATATTGTTGCTTCCGCTGACTCGTCTATGATCGAGCACTTGTATTCGAGCCCTCGAGGCCCCTGGCTTGTATTATGATGCTTGTATGACTTATTTTATTTGTAGAGTTGTGTTGTGATATCTTCCCGTGAGTCCCTGATCTTGATCGTACACATTTGCGTGCATGATTAGTGTACGATTGAACCGGGGGCGTCACAAGTTGGTATCAGAGCCGACTGCCTGTAGGAATCCCCCTTCCACACTCCTTGGCCGAAGTCGAGTCTAGACATTACAAAAACTTTTACTAACATGGCTGTGTGCCTCACGGGCCCACGTCGCCATTGGGTGGTACTAGGATCTTTTACTCCTCGACCTTTACTCTGGGACTCTTATCTCTCTTCTACTCGGGTTAAATTATTTTACTAAATCTGACTCTAGGTTCTCGTAACTACTTCTCCCGGAGAGCCCCCTTATCACAGATGATCACCGGCTGCACCAGAAGATGTTGAAGATACTCTTCAATCATTCCGAGACCCTTGTGCCCGTCACTTTTGCAATTCCCTATTATCGATATATCCCTATGAATAAATATATACACTTGTCGTTCTTACCTTTATTCCCGGCTGCTCTTGTTAATACAAGATACACCGAAAATTCTCTCTATTGTTCCGAGAATACTTTGTGGCTACTGCCTTGCAGTTCTTTGCCACCTGAATACCCCTACGGATAATTTCTCGCACTCATCGAGTATCTACTCATCTCAAGTTGATTCTGCTATTTCACAAAAGCTTTTGAAATACCATTCGATCTTTCGAAGATCCTCAACAACCTATTGCTCTTGAAATTCTTGGTTGCTTGCGTTGAGTTTAAATCCTATAAGTCTGGTAATCTTATTGGCATCCTTTGTCATTATCATTTTAAGTCTGTTGATCCAATATGATGTGAATGCTCTCAACCCTCAATCATATCATAGAATTCATCCTTCCGGCTCAGACGTCATTTCAAACGTGAGCTGGTTCTCGTCAATCAAATTGTCGTCGATTGTGCCCCTAAGTATGTTGAACTTATCCATCCTTGATCGGAGCGTCTGCTTCTGATCCTTCGCTTTGTAAATCATAATTCCTTTGCAATTGAGCTCTAAGTTACTCAGTTGTTTCTATAATCCAATGTCCTTGCATTGATTCTTCCTCTGGTTGTGAGCCGATTACTCACGTCAGATCCTTATGGACCATCGGAGCCTTGTTGGATTTTATCCGACAACGTCCTTCATATTCAATCACTTTGGAAGCTCTTTCCCTGTTATGTAGTGCCTTTGGTAAATTGTATCATCTGCTTTTGAGAACCATGCTCTACTTTCGAGCTTGTGTTAATTACTTCAAAAAAATTTGTGGTATATGTTCCTAAGACGCCTCAATGGGTTGAACCAATACCTTAACTAATCTATGTGAGCCCGAAAGATTTCACGGGCCATACTCATCTGGTATTTCACCAGGTAAAACTTTCAGCACTAATACCATTATCAAAATGAGAAGTGAATGGAAGGTTATACATTGAAGAAGTGGGAGTCGACCTTGAACTTTGTGTTCATGCCCATGGACACGATGTAGATCTTATCATTAAAGCTTATCTTAAATTAATTATTCCCTTACTATAAGTTCATATTATATATGGGATCTGGTCTTTGCAAGCTTGGTTCCGACCATGTTCTCCTTTAAATACCATTTCTCATGCAAGTTTAAGAACTTGTCATCTGTAGTGCAATACCCCGGACCAACCTCTACTTTGATCTGTCGTCAAGTATTACCCCCTGGTATCTCGAGATTATCACGAAACTGCATAACTTCTTATGTGTTCTTCATCAAGTGCTACATTCTCACTGATTCCAATTTTTCACGGGCTCCGAATTATTAAATACTCGAAGACCCCGATAGCTGAACCGAGTCCGTGTTACGGTTCAACAATTCCTACTGATATTCTTTACTTACGAGTTTGTACCCGATCACGCCATTCCTAGCCTGTATGGCTATATCATTGTCGTGGTGATTTTAACTGTGCTACCTGGTCCTTATTCTCGGAGCACCACCACGACGATGAGCTAAGCTTACGTCGATTTTCCTTGTCATATTATTTCACCTTGAAAAGCAAGCTTGATTTCAAGTTTGTGTCGTACCCATGGTTCCAATAACCTCTTGCTTCACCATTATTTTGACTTGATGTGATCGCGGATCGATTACATCTTCAAGTAATCTCTCGACAAATGTGTCGTGATCATTATCAACTTTCTGAGCTATTCCAGAATAACAATCAAATTCATGATAAGAATTACTTGCCCCTCGATGATTTGTGCGTCATCGACTACTTCCTTGCCTTCTTTCCAACACAAACTTGTTCGTGTTGTGGCTATACCTTGAGTTCCTTGCTATCCAGGAATTGTTCTCCCTTACCTTGGAACATTAACATCTCTTACGACATCAATGTTGTGAGGATTTCACCACCGCTTAAGAATTCTTGGTATGGTGATACTTCTCACCATCACCATTCTTCTTGGGTCCTCGTGTTGATTCCATCCGGGGTACCAACAAGTGAGCGGTGCTGTTTGGATTCTGCCCTTCTAGCAATCCTATTGCTTTGAAGTTAATGGTCGGCCGTCATTCTTAGACTATTGATTATTGAATCACCATTCCGACATTGGTCGTGCAACCCAACCCGTATTTCGGGTGCACCTATCAACCAATGCTTTAACTGGGTATGTTTCCTCGAGCATATCCCCTTATATCATTTCATCTGACTAATGATATCTCCTTGTTCACGTACTTGTGGAAAACCCATCTTTTGGAAGACTCGATGAATTGTCGATGAATTCATTAGCTACCTCCTTCTCCCTTCATTGTTTTAACGATGAGCTTTTCTTTCGGAACTCGCTTCCGTAGTTAATTTCCCGAGAATCTTACAATGTCATCTCGACAATTTGTGTTGCACCTTTCTTCTCAGGCATCCTGAGTCCGAGGTATCCTGACGCCAATCAGATCTGAATCTCGGTCAGATATGATGGTTGGAACGTTTTTCCAAGAGTTATAACACTTGTCTTTTATGACCCGGTAAGGCGCTGGCATGTCCAGCACACCTGGCCGGATGACCTGCTGTTATAGTTTCCTTATTAGCAAGGTTATCCATTCTTCCATGAGGAAATTGTAAGACTTACTCTACAAGTTTTTCCTGATGGATCCTTCCTGTTTCCAAAGTTTGACCTTTGCTTGAAGACCATGTCAATGTTGTCTCGAAGCATGTCTGTGGTACTTCGTTTTTCAACAAGAACATTTGAAGCCCCATGCTAAATGTTTCCGGCTCTATTATCCAAACACCATTGTATGGGTAATGTCATGAAATTTCTCTTCCCCTACCTATCATGCTCTGCTTGACCTTGGGAAGAAAATACCCCTGAAATATGTGTTTTAACACTTTTTCCTTTCCATTGTTTGGTTTAACCTTCCTTGTGATCTATATGATCTAAGCAGTAATATTCCCCTGCTTACGTAAACACCTCATTGTAAAATTCTGTCAGCAAGACCCTGTTACTATTGTTGATGACATTCCGGTAGCCACCGCTGGACGAGAACCTTGCCTATTGGTCCGCCTCGTTCAACGAGCAAGAAAATGGTTCTCTTCGTCCCTCGCCCTTGGTACCGTCGTTGTTGCCGACATAATCGACAGGCTAGCCTCTGACTTGCCTTGCTTGCATGATCACGCAAGTCGTCTCCACCCTTCCAACTTTTAACCCACATGGTGGGCCCATAACCCACAGTTCCACAGGATCGAAACCCGACTCTCCTGAACAACCCTGTTCCTAATGGCTATTCCTCGCGCTTGGCTTCGAATTTAATTCACGGGCCACCTTCCTAGTGATCTATTCTGATATCAGACGCAATACTTACGCTCGCTGCTCTGAACCCCTTTCTCACTCTGGTTCAGACTTCGAGCAACTATCTATCCGCTTGGAACCCCTTATTGTACCTTCATACCTTACTCTTGATGTATGCTATATGTTCAACTCACAAGATAATCTTATGCTCCTTCATGGGTTAACCCCCAGATTGATTCCCTCATAAGCATTCTGTCGTAGCCGAGCTGCCCCTTACCTATTCGTAAGTACGATGGAGTTCCCAAAGAAAGGATGCCAACTTCATCACGATGACCCGAAGCAGAGAAATGAAGACATCAACGTAATGGATCGACCTCTTCGAGAAGAGCAACAAAGACCGAGAAGATCCGTTAGAATTTTCGTAACCCAATCCCTCCCCCTTACTCCCCTCCTAAATCTCGGGACGAGATTTCTTGTAGTGGAGGAGAATTGTGACGCCCGGATAGTTACGCTACAGTAACCCTTCGCTAATGATGCCATGTCACCTCGGTTACTGCTGTTAATCTCGCGTTAGTTCAAAACCGATTCAAATTCAAATCCAAAATCAAGCAAACAATTAAAGTTTTCGAATTGAAACTAAAATGTTCGGAGTGAACCAAATAAATCTTATGTAATATCGATGGAGAAACCACGCTTTTCTAAAGGTTTGAATGCTCTAAAATGATTTGAGCGGTAACTAAAACATTATTTAAATGCCTTTGGTATTTTATAAAATACTAAACTATTTTACTTTGGGTTAAAACCTTTTGTGGCAGAGGGTTATTTTGAAATGTTATTTTAGGAACTATATCATATTATACTAATTAAAAGTAATGTGGAACTAAAAATAAAATAGAAAAGAATAGGAAAATTAAATAAAAAAATAAAAACAAACGAAGACCCCTGGCCAACTTGGCCAACAGCCCAGCTGGCCACCCACGTGGCCCAACTGGCCAGCCGGCCCAACCCCGGCCTACTTACACCCCCTCCAAACCCTAACCCACGTCGCCCGTAACCCCACTCCTCGCTCGATCCACCTCGTCTCCCCACCCCACCCCGAGGGGATCTGGATCGGGGGCAACCGACGCCCCTGACCCCGCCCGTCGCCCGCCCGGAGCGCCTCCGCCTCGACCCCGTCGCCGCCAGCTCGCCCCCGTCAACTATCTGCCTCGCTGGACCACCCCAAGCTCGCCTCACCCTCCCCTGCACCCACCTCCGCCGCCACTCCCGCGCCAGAGCCCTCCCTCGCCGGCGCCTCGCCGTACACGATCGCCCGACCACGCCCGCGCCCGGGGAACCGCCGCCAAGCCGCCTCCTCGTCGGAGAGGGACGGATCCCGGGGGCCATGTCGCGGATCCGGCCTCCCTCGCCCTGATCCCCTCGTCGACCGGCGCCCTCTTCTCCGACACCGTCGGACGCCGCCGCTAACCTCGTCACCGATCCGCTCGACCCCGACCTCCTCTGGCTCCATCACGCATCCTGCCGCTTCCATTGTGAGCCTCCGGCCCTCCGTGGCCTTTTCCTCCTCCCCGTGCACTCCAGCACCGTTTCCCGCTAGCTCCGTCGTAGTCACCGCCGTCCATCGCCCTCGGCGCTGTTCCAGCCGCTCCTAGCTCCAGACGAAGGCACGTCTCGACGCGGCGCCTCGCGCTTATCCGTTTGGCACCTGGGGTTGCCCCTTTTGGTCGCTGGAGCCGCCGGCTACGCGTGCGCCGCCGTCCTCTGTAACTCACCGGCGGGCACACGCGCGCGCAAGCACACACACACACACACACACACGTTCTAACAGTGGGTTGACCCACTGACGTGTGGGCCTGCCCGTTTTAACAATTCCCCTAACCACATAATTAGAACCTAATATAACTGTTTAGTTGTATAACTGAAAATGACATGTGGCCCCTTTTCATTTAAAAGCCTGTTTAAGAATACCGAAGCCAATGACATGTGGCCCCACCTAACCTGTTAAATTAATTAAACTGTTAATTTTCAATGTCCATGACAGCTGGGTCCCACCAACTAGTTTGACCAGTCAATGTTGACCTAGTCAACTGTTGTCTGGACTATTGACTTTGACCTGACCCCACCTGTAATACACTGTGGCTGGCACTGCACTATGTGACAAAAGTAATTACTGATTTAAATTGGGAATATAAATAAATCCTAAAATTGATTTAAATCTTTTAAAATTAATATAAAATAAATCGTAACCCGGATCGAAAAACTTTGTACATGAAAGTTGCTCAGAACGACGAGACGAATCCGGATACGCAGCCTGTTCGTCCACCACACATCCCTAGCATAGCAAACACGCAACTTTTCCCCCTCCGGTTAATCTGTCCGAAAACGCGAAACACCGGGAATACTTTCCCGGATGTTTCCCCCCCCCTTCGCTGGTATCACCTATCCCTACGTTAGGTCACCTCTAGCACAACGTATTGCCGCTTCTTGCTTTTTGTTACATTTGATTGCTCTATTATTTATTGCGTTCCACCTCCGTTACTTCTTTCCGGTAGACCCTGAGACCGATGCCGGTACCCCTGTGATCGACTACATCGACGACCCTTCTTCTTGCCAGAGCAACCAGGCAAGCCCCCCCTTGATCACCAGATATCGCCTACTCTCCTCTATACTGCTTGCATTAGAGTAGTGTAGCATGTTACTGCTTTCGTTATTCCTATCCTGTTGCATAGCCTGTCTTTGATACTGCTGTTGATACCTTTACCTTCCATCCTACTTGCTTAGTATAGGATGCTAGTGTTCCATCAGTGGCCCTACACTCTTGTCCGTCTGCCATGCTATACTACTGGGCCGTGATCACTTCGGGAAGTGATCGCGGACATATACTATATACTTTACACTGTTACATTACATGTGATACTGTTCGGAGATGGGGGCTGAAGGGGCAGGTGGCTCCATCCCGGTAGAGGTGGGCCTGGGTTCCCGACGGCCCCCGACTGTTACTTTGAGGCGGAGCGACAGGGCAGGCTCAGACCACCTAGGAGAGAGGTGGGCCTGGCCCTAGTCGGCGTTCGCGATACTTAACACGCTTAACGAGATCTGGGTATTTGATCTGAGTCTGGCCATTTGGTCTATACGCACTAACCACCTACGCGGGAGTAGTTATGGGTATCCCGACGTCGTGGTATCAGCCGAAGCACTTCTTGACGTCAGCGACTGAGTGGCGCGCGCCGGGTTGGACCGCGTAACGTGACTTCCGTTGTACTGGAGGTTGCTAGGTCTGCTCACCGGCCGCGTTCGCAACGTGCAGGTGTGCTCAGGGCGATGGGCCCAGACCCCTGCGCGCATAGGTTTAGACCGGCGTGCTGACCGCTCTGTTGTGCCTAGGTGGGGCTGCGACGTGTTGATCTTCCGAGGCCGGGCATGACCCAGGAAAGTGTGTCCGGCCAAATGGGATCAAGCGTGTTGGGCTATGTGGTGCACCCCTGCAGGGAAGTTTATCTATTCGAATAGCCGTGTCCCTCGGTAAAAGGACGACCCGGAGTTGTACCTTGACCTTATGATAACTAGAACTGGATACTTAATAAAACACACCCTTCCTAGTGCCAGATACAACCCGGTGATTGCTCTCCAACAGGGCATCGAGGAGGGGATCGCCGGGTAGGATTATGCTATACGATGCTACTTGGAGGACTTCAGTCTACTCTCTTCTATATGCTGCAAGACGGAGGCGACCAGAAGCGTAGTCTTCGATAAGACTAGCTATCCCCCTCTTATTCTGGCATTCTGCAGTTCAGTCCACTGATATGGCCCTTTACACATATACCCCTGCATATGTAGTGTAGCTCCTTGCTTGCGAGTACTTTGGATGAGTACTCACGGTTGCTTTTCTCCCCCTTTCCCCCTTTCCTTTCTCTCTGGTTGTCGCAACCAGATGTTGGAGCCCAGGAGCCATACGCCACCGTCGATGACGACTCCTACTACACTGGAGGTGCCTACTACTACGTGCAGCCCGCTGATGACGACCAGGAGTAGTTAGGAGGATCCCAGGCAGGAGGCCTGCGCCTCGTTCGATCTGTATCCCCGTTTGTGCTAGCCTTCTTAAGGCAACCTTGTTTAACTTATGTCTGTACTCAGATATTGTTGCTTCCGCTGACTCGTCTATGATCGAGCACTTGTATTCGAGCCCTCGAGGCCCCTGGCTTGTATTATGATGCTTGTATGACTTATTTTATTTGTAGAGTTGTGTTGTGATATCTTCCCGTGAGTCCCTGATCTTGATCGTACACATTTGCGTGCATGATTAGTGTACGATTGAACCGGGGGCGTCACACCGAGCCCGGGTCGGGCCCCCCCAAGCCCACGCCGGCGCCGCCGCTCCCCGCGCTCCCCCCCTCCCACGCCCGAGGACCTCGCCGCCGCGCCCCGTCTCGCCAGCCGGCCCCGGCGACGAGCAGCTCCGCGCGCATCCCCGCGGCCCGACGCGCGCCCGCAGGCCGCCGCGGCTCCGCCGCCGCGCCTCCGCCGCCTCTGGCGCCCCCAGATCTGGCCGGCCCCTCCCTCGCTGGTGCCCTCCGCCCCGGATCTGGCTGCCTCTCCGGCGAACTCCGGCGACCTCCTCAGATCCGAAGGTTGACTTTCCTCGGGTCCCGAAATTACCGGATATTTTTGCATAATTGTCGCATGTTCATCGCATCATAACTTGATGTATATTGCTCCGTTTCGTGCGTATAATATGTCAAATTGTTCGCCTTGATGAGTACATCATTTAATCTCATTGCATCATTTTCAGTTGAGCTCATCTTGATGCCCGAAATGCTGTTGGAAGAGGGCTATGTGATGTTAGTCCCTGATAATTATCAGTACTTGCACTTTTGTCATTTTTGCCATGATTGATGTGTGCATCCTATGAAGTTGAGTCCTACTTGTGTTTTGAAATATGCCATGCCATCTTTCCTGGGGTGTATGCCATGTATTTTTGTGATCTTTGTGGTGACTAGCACAAGCATGCAAACTAGGGTACTTAATGTTGCTGATTTCAGAGACTTAGTGAAATTACTAAGTCCTTGTCTGCTGTTATTTTTATGCCATGTGTTCATGTCGTTTCAGAGAGATCTATGCCTCTTTTGAGCATGATCAGTAAGGTTGTTTGAGCATATGGATTTGCTCTATTCATCCATGCCTTTGTTGGTAATTATGGAGTGCCATAGCTTGAGTCAATCGAGCTCTACTTTTGCTATAAAATGTTTCCTGGCAAATTGTCTACTTGTTATTCAATTTTGCCAAGCTTGGTGTAGTTGATCCTTGCATGCTATGATGTTGTTCTTTCCATGTCTAGCTTCTATGCCATGTCTTTTTGATAGATGTATGCTTAGTTTATCATGTAATGCTCTGTCGTGAGTGCATCGAGCTCGTAAACATGCCTACTTGTTATCTGCTTTTGACATGTCCAGTTTTCTGCTAAGTCTGAAACCTGTAACGAAACTTGCTTAATTGACATGGGTGCTATTATATTTTCTGGTCCTTTTTCGCTTATGGTCAGTAAGGGATTTTTGTTAAGTGCTTTGAGTATATTCATGCCATGCCATATTTTGATATGTCCTGTTCCGGTAGCTTGTTGTTTCCTTGCTCTAAACATGTCATCCTGACGTTAATTTCTGGCATGTTGTTATTTTCACCAAGTCTGTGAACCTGTTATCTTTTGCACTTTTGCCATGCTTGTTTGAACCTGTTGTGGTGTTATTTAGCCATAGCTCAGTGTTCATCTTTTGTCAATCATCTTGAGTAGATTACTTTCATATGCTTTGCTAGTACGTTTGTGTGCAGTAGCTTAATTTCTTGTTGCTTGCTAAGTAGCATCATGCTGTTAATGGCAGAATCTTGTCATTCTTGCTTTGCTTGTCATTTGCAAACTGTGCATCCGATTCCGGTGATCTTTATATCGATTTCAACCGAAATCACCTCACCTTTCCAGTGGCATACTTGTTTTGCCAAGATTATGCCTGGTTCATCCTTGTCCTTCCGGAGCACGCATATGCATTACATATCACATCTCGCATATCATGCCATGTTTTGCATCATGTTACTTGCGCATTGCATCGTGATTGATGTTTGTCCCCTTTGCTTGTGTTCTTGCTCTGGGTAGATCCGGGAGACGAGTACATGAACGGGGAACCTGTTGAGAACGATTACGAGGATCAAGCTTTCGACAACTCTGAGAACCTTGCAGGCAAGATGACCATACCCTCGAAATCACTTCTATCTTTGCTTGCTAGATGCTCGCTCTTTTGCTATGCCTATGTTGCGATACCTACCACTTGCCATATCATGCCTCCCATATTGCCATGTCAGCCTCTAACTATCCATGTCCTAGCAAACCGTTGATTGGCTATGTTACTGCTTTGCTCAGCCCCTCTTATAGCGTTGTTAGTTGCAGGTGAAGATGAAGTTTGTTCCTTGTTGGAACATGGAGGTGTTGTTCCTTGTTGGAACATGTTTACTTGTTGGGATATCACAATATCTCTTATATTATTAATGCATCTATATACTTGGTAAAGGGTGGAAGGCTCGGCCTTTTGCCTGGTGTTTTGTTCCACTCTTGCCACCCTAGTTTCCGTCATACCGGTGTTATGTTCCCGGATTTTTGCGTTCCTTACACGGTTGGGTGATTTATGGGACCCCCTTGACAGTTCGCTTTGAATAAGACTCCTCCAGCAAGGCCCAACATTGGTTTTACCATTTGCCACCTAAGCCTTTTTCCCTTGGGTTCTGCAGACTCAATGGTCATCTTTATTTTACCCCCCCCCCCCCCGGTCCAGTTCTCCTTCGATTGCTGGTCCTAACTAGAGCCCTTTGCAGCGCCACCTCGGGGCAACTTGAGGTCTGGTTTTAGTTGACCGAGTGTTCATCTGGATGTGCCCTGAGACCGAGATATGTGCAGCTCCTATCAGGATTTGTCGGCACAACCGGGCGGCTTTGCTGGATTTGTTTTATTACTGTCGAAATGTCTTGTAGCCCGGGATTCCGAGACTGATCGGGTCTTCCCGGTAGAAGGAATCTCCTTCGTTGACCGTGAGAGCTTATAATGGGCTAAGTTGGGACACCCCTGCAGGGTATTATCTTTTGAAAGCCGTGCCCGCGGTTATGCGGCAGATGGGAATTTGTTAATGTCCGGTTGTAGAAAACCCGAAGTTGATCTTAACTAAAAAACATCAACCACGTGTGTAACCGTGATGGTCTCTTCTCGGCGGGGTCCGGGAAGTGAACACGGTGTTGGAGTTATGTTTGACGTAGGTTGTTCTAGGATCACTTCTTGATCACTTCTAGCTTCACGACCGTGCTTTGCTTCTCTTCTCACTCTCCTTTGCGTTGTTAGCCACCATATATGCTAGTCGCTTGCTGCAGCTCCACCTCACAACCCTATCCTACCTTTAAGCTTAAATAGTCTTGATCTCGCGGGTGTGAGATTGCTGAGTCCCCGTGACTCACAGATTCTACCAATACAGTTGCAGGTGCCAACGATGCCAGTGCAGATGACGCGACCGAGCTCACATGGGAGTTCGACGAGGAACGTGGGCGTTACTATGTGTCTTTTCCTGATGATCAGTAGTGGAGCCCAGTTGGGGTGATTCGGGGATCTGTGTAGCACTTGGGGTAGTCTTCTTTCATTTTGGTTAAGTAGTCGGACCTTGAGTGTAATCTGGATGATGAATGTTTATTTATGTATTGTGTGAAGTGGCGACTGTAAGCCAACTATGTATCCCTTTCCCTTGTGTATTACATGGGTTGTGTGAAGATTACCTCATTTGCGACATTGCTTTCAATGCGATTATGCCTCTAAGTCATGCCTCGACACGTGGGAGATATAGCCGCATCGAGGGCGTTACATCTGGTTAGGGACAAGATCCCGATCAGCATCCAGCAATGGAATAAGCCTAAGAACGAAGACCCTGAGGTGTCTTATGTCAATGATCTGCAGAAAAATGATCTTTGGACTGAGCTGAAGTCAAATTTCACCCTACCGCCAGAGGATGATCCGGAGAAGCCAGTTAAAGCGCAATTAATCAAGTCTTTTGCTCTTAAGAGGATGGCAGACCTATTCAGGAGGTGGAGGAAAGACCTGAATAGGTTTGTCGAGAAAAAAGAGAGACCAGAATTCAAGGGCATATATGAGAAGATCAGATATGACTGGCCTGCATTTGTGGCCCACAAGATATCGGAAAAGAGTAAGAAGATGTCGGAGACAAACAAGAAAAATGCTGCGAAGAAGAAGCTTCACCATCGCACGGGGTCAGGTGGCTACCTGGTAGCCCGGCCTAAGTGGGCCAAGGCTGAGAATGATCTGGTTGAAAAAGGGATCGAACCAGAGACAATGAGCTGGCCAGACCGTTGCCGGACTTGGTTCTTCGGGGCTGGCGGAACCTTGGACCCTGTAACAAGGAAGTGCATTTGGACGGACGATCAACTTGACATTCCCTTGAAGAAGCTTCGGTACTATATCAAAGCAGCGCAGGAAGGGACGTTCCTTCCAGACAGAGAGAACGACGAGCTCACAAAGGCCCTCGGGAATCCTGAACACCCTGGACAGACACGAGGCACGCCAGGCTCCATTCCGTGGAAGGCTGGGTTTCCGGACGCAAGCGGTTACAAAAGCCAGGAGAGGAGGAAGAAAGTGCAGCAGTCCGAACTGCATGCGCTTAAAGAAAGGGTACTCGGGATAGAGGAACGAGAAGCAGACCGGGAGAAACGAACTGCCGAAGCTTCCCCTGAAGCTACCCTGCCATCTGAGCGGAGAAGCAGCATGGCTTCCACCGAGCTGCTTTAGCCAGAGCTTGTCTTGACGGCTCCTGCCAGCTATCCCGTGGATGCTATCACGGAGGCTCAAAATTGCCACCTTATGACGCAGTGGATGAATATGAAGGTCAAGGCGGCTGTTGGCTCTGTTTATCCTAATGAACCCGGCGCAACTTTTCACTGCTGGCCGATTCCAGAAGGATATGCTAAGGTGATGGTGGATGAAATAACGGAGGGATTTGAGGACCTCCCGCTTCACCACCCTACCGGAGAAGGGGAGACTCAGCTGGGTTCTGCTCTGAAGACTCCATGCCTATGGCTGAAGGAGCTCATCAACCTTCCAAACTGGACGCCTCCGCCGCCTCCTCCTCCTCCAGCGAGTCAGGGGACTCTGCCTCCTCCACCGCCTCCTCCTCCGGCGAGTGACGATCAGTGCCCTCGGCCGGCTCCTTCTCCAGCGCGTGGCGGCACCCCGCCTCCTTCTCCGCCTGCGCCGGCGCGCCCGAGCAGCCAGCCTACTCCTTCTCTGCCTCGTCAGCAAGGGCGGAAGAGACCCGCCGCCGCTCCGGCAGCTGCTCCGGCGCATCGTAGTCCTTCTCCTACGCCTCGTAAGCAAGTCAAGAAGACTGCCGCTCCGTCTGCTCTGCCGGCGTCTAGCAGTACAGCCAGACGCGGGTGAAATACAAATTCGGTCCTTCTCTGAAGTCTCCGGAGAAGTTACCATACGAGATGAGCCCGGAGGAGAACGCGAGGATCGCGCGAACCGAGAAGGATGACTGGTTTCAAGGGTTGAAAGCACAGAGACATCCACCTCCGAAGGAGAAGGTAGAATCGGTGAAAGTGAAGCGCACTCTGGCTGCCCTGGCAAAACCACCCAAGTATCCGCCGAAAGGCAACTCTGAGCGCATTATTGCAAAGACATGGTTCGAAGCGTCGCGGTCGGAAAGTCCAGTCAGTGATCAAAGGCTGAAAGAACGACGAGTAGCTGGGAAACAAATTGCGCATCTCGGCAGACAAGCAAAGCAATCGTGCCCCCCGCTCAAGGTGCCTAGCGTCGATCCGAGGATGGCGCCCGGTTATACCAATCTTGACGATTACCTGCCCGACGATGTAGATTATGATTTCCTAGACGTGCAGATACACAGATACGAGTACGGGAAGCCTCTCGTCAAAGATGAAAGATCTCTAACAACGATGATGCGAAGATTGCATGATTGGTACATGAAAACCTGCAGAGAGTCTGGGGGGAGGAATACTTTGTATATGAGAGTTAAACCGGAGCATGACCTCGTTGGAATTGAACTGTTGCATGTTCCATTTGAGGAGTTCTATCAGTTTTTCAATCAATTGGCCCTCGATAAAGCAACGGTCACCTGCTACTGTCTGTAAGTACTACTACTTCTGTCATTAAGTCTCTCTACATAGCTCAGCTCTTTCATTGCATGTATTTATAATTATCCTCACTATATTATGTAGATTGAAGATCGCCGAATTGAAGAAAAGACAAATTGGTGATATTGGGTACATTAACACAAATCTCATAGATGCAGTTCAGGTTAAAGATCATGCCGTAGAAACCGAGGCCAACTTGCTACGATCATTCAAAATAAATGAACACAAAAATATAATACTCTTTCCTTACAACTTCAAGTGAGTGTTGCCTTGTGCATATTCGGTTTCCCTTATATATTAGTCCAGGTTATAGTAATGTAATTGATGAGTTATGCATGCGTGCGCAGTTTCCACTATATTCTCCTGGAGATTAGGCTTGAGAAGGGAGTAGTAACTGTCTTGGACTCGAGACGAAAAGATCCCCAGGAGTATGCGGACATGACTGAAATCCTCAAGAAGTAAGTTAAATCGATCATTATCCACCATATCAGCAAATTTGTTCATTTCCTGATATCAAGTAATTGTTTTCTTTTGCCTGGCAGTGTTTGGAGAAAACTCAGCACAAATTCCCCGGGACTCCCGAAGGAGCTGGAATTTAGATACCCGAAATTAAGTACTATAGTACCATGTTCCGCGCGTCTCCTAGCTATTGATTCAAGCGCTAGTTTCATCAATACCATTTGGCATTCTTTCTTATCTGTTTGATTGACCTCTATTTCTTGTAAAGTGGTTGTGGCAGGAACAAGGGAATGATTTCTGTGGATACTACGTCTGCGAGTCCATCCGCCACACGACCTGTGAGCGGGGCGGGTACTCTAAGAAACAATATGAAGTGCGTAAGAAATAATATTCACAATTTTTGTTTATTACCATCATTTGTGTTGAGTTTCATTCATTCATATATATATATATATATATATATATATATATGTATTGACCCCCTTCTTCAAATTAGATGTTTCGGCAGCGGAATGAACTCCTAGGACCAGATCGCATGCGAGTAATTCAAGAGGAATTGGCGGCATTCTTTCTTGACCACGTGATCGCTGAAGACGGAGAATACTATGTGGACCATGCGTCCATAATTTAAGAGATTATATTTGTAAAAGATAATTATTGTATATATGTAGCCGGTAGTGTCGGACGATAGATATACGAGAACTTGTTGTTCGACCAATCTCTCGGAGAAGGAGAGGTGTTCGATATCACTTCTCTCTGTATGCATATATGTTAATGACGATCTTCTGTTTCCTTCGTTTGCTTAGCTAGCTAGCATATGCCTAGTCTTCTCTATACGTATGTTTAGTACGTAACGTCGACCAAGCACGGACATAAGAGAGGACACTTCTCTCTATTAATTAGCTATCTAGCTAACACAATATATGAAATACCTAAATTAACCACCCAAAACCCCCAAACCCCCTCCCCCCCTTTCAAAAAAAACCAAAAACCCCAGCCACAGAAATGCTGACGCGTGGATGCCTATTGGTCCCGGTTGGTGCTACCAACCGGGACCAAAGGCCCTCCTGCCTGGGCTCGGCGCACAGGCCATGTGGAGGCCCATCCGTCCCGGTTCTGGTTTGAACCGGGACTAAAGGGTGAGGGTATTAGTAAGGACCCTTTAGTCCTGGTTCAGGAACCGGGACTAAAGGCCCTTACGAACCGGGACAATAGGCCGGTTTTCTACTAGTGAGGAACGGGCCTCTGTTGGGTCGTGCCATGTGTTGACATATCATAGGCGCCTATCTGACCCGCTGACGAGCTGACACATGTTTCGTTGGGCCAATAAGAATTTTACACGTGGAAATTTCCCATTGGTCGGGGCTATTAACGGGTTATCGGATCCAAAACCCGACCCGATAGCTTAACGGCGTTCCGTAACGGTGGATACCATGTGTCGGTCACCCTTGACAAAAGCACTTCTGTGACGCGTGATTTATCATCATGGAAGTGGACACTTCCGTGATGATAATTTTGGCAATGTCATGGAACACTTCTACGACAGCACAGGTATGAGTATCTTGATTCTGTCATAAATTTGTCATGGATGTACATGCATGACAGAAAATGCGACCTACTGTGACAAATATGTATCATCATGGAAGTGTATTTTGTTGTAGTGTTATCTCATGAAAGTGAGGTATGTAATCTATAAGCATTAACAGTGCAAAAATCTTAAGGTAGTAACAAGATTCATCGTTGGTATACTGGTTGTGCAACAGCATTAGAATGCCTTAGCTGAAAAATCTTTAATACATCCACAATCAACAGCTAACCCTGAAATAATCCAGTGACATTAAATGGCATTGCTTAAATTTATCGGTGGCATTAGACTGAGTGCGGCATTAGTTAAATGTGGCATCACTTTAGCGGTAGCATTTCTTGACTTGACTATTGGCGTTATACTAACAGCAAAAAAGTGGCAATAAGAGCATGGGAGGCCCATTCAGACAGTGGACGCACCAGTACGATGTACCTCCATGGATGCATAGAGTGGTGAGGGAGGTACGGTTGCCCAGAACAACAAATATCCCGACAGCATAAGTGGATTACGTCCCATTTTTGTTCTCTTTAGCCACCTTTTTCCTATGTGAGAACAACAAACCGATTGACATGGTCATTCTCTATTGCGTTGTCATGACTTTCTACCCTTCTTCAACCAAGAGACACGAGACTCGTTCCTTAGCTACTGATTTTCCCCTTTTCAACCTAGATGCGGGTTTGATGCCTACTCTCTTGGACAATACAGTCTCCCTTCCTTTCCTTATTCAACCCAGACATGGATTAGTCTGCATGAAGTAGGGTTTCCTTTAATAGTGCAAACTAAGGTTTTCGTCTGCATGACCAGCAGAGCAGAGGATAGCAAATTGGGAAGATGGTGGAGTGGAAAAATATCCACATGCAGTGACATGGCAAATGGGGGAATAGAACAAGGGTATGGTTTGAAAAGAGGTAGCATACCTGAGGGTCGGCGGGAAGTCCTTCACTCGTGGTCGTCATCCTCCACACACACTACGACAGCGAGCTTGGGAACGGAGGCCATCCCACGCGGGCGCTAGGTCTGAGAGGACGGCCTTGTCGTTGGTGCTGACCTCGCTCGCCGGTGAGGAGTGCGTCAATGTAGCATTTCCTTTACTTCCCCGATGGATATGTGACCATCGGTGAGGAGGGAGAGAGAGGCCATCTTTTTTAGATCTGGAGAGAGGGTGATGGTGTGAGAAGCAAGTGGGCAGCCCTTAGCAAGAAAGCGCTGAAGCTCCAGCCTATATATCTTTTTTATACTACTAGCACTAGAGGTGGAGTAGTGGTAGAGTAGTTTATATTTTCTCTGCATACAGTACCAGTTAGTCGTGCTGCAAAACTTGACGACACGCCATTAAAAAATAAAGTCGAGAAATAATGCGGCACTTCGGGCCAACGCGGCCAGATCGCATTTTGCACGAGAAATGACACACCATATTTCGTTGACATGTGGTCCCGTTCCAACATGTTAGTGAGACGACGGTGAGTCCTTCAGTACAATTTTCGAACTGACGTCTATGTAGGTCGGGCCGCCTCTTCGTGTACCGTCGCAACTGTCCACCGCCTCTTCGCCTTCCCCTCTCGGTTTGGAACTACTGTCGCACGCTCTTCCTCCCTCCTCCATTTTCTTCACCCTTCCTTCTGCCATTGTTCGGTCGTCTTCTCCATGGAGGGAACAAGCCAGAAACAACCCTGTTATTCTTGCCTCGGTCTGAAAGATGACGTGGTGGAGGAACTCATTGATCGGTGCGACGTCATCACCTCGGCTAGCATGGAAGGTTCGTTCAAGACCATTCTCGACTCAACTAATAACATCATTACAAGGAACACAAGGGTCCAGGAGCGGTTTGATCTCCCTTATCTTCTTTGCTATAAGCATGTTAGCATGGGCGTGGACGACGGAGAACTCGCCTTGTGCAAGTTGATGCCGCTTGATAACGATATGTGTGATGTCATGATGCCATCGCTTAAGGGTAAGGCATGGGCTGGCGCAAATGGAGATTGGGTTGTTTATATTGGGCACAATTGCGAGTGGGCACTTGTGAATGTGTACACTCGTCAGCGGATTCCACTTCCAAAAATCTTAGAGTGCCCTAAGGTTGAGCACACAGATGATGTACGTATGTTCAAATACAATAATGGTGGTTGTCGTCTACGGAAGATAGCAATTTGTTGAGTTTCCAACCGCTCTTGGAATTACGAGAACTATGAAGTTGTTGCTATCTTCGACAAGCTTGTTGCCGTCGTTACTGGTTCCACGGTTCATCCATGGATATTGCTCAAAAACCAATTTCTGTACACGGATGAGTACTGTGATGCAATTGAATACGAGGATCTTGTGTTTGCTGCCACCACTCGTGGCACTGTTTTTGCATGGGATCCTCCTAGTTTCGGTACGTTTGTCTTCCACCGTAATTATAATTGTTTCATCCACATGCATGCGGGTTAGCAAGTTTCCCTTAACTAATTAACCTTCTTGTGTTTCCAAGGTCATGTGAACATTCCACCACCTTTACTTGAAAAAAATTATAACGAAGGGTGAGATGACGATGGTGATGATCACGAGCATGAGGACGAGCAGAACTTATATACTCAGTAGCGCCTCGCAACTAATTCTGATGGATCACCTCTTCTTGTCTGTATACAGTGCACTGAGATTGTTACTACTGAGGGACCACATGTTGTCTCCCATGGTCGCCCTCTCCAGACCTATGCCAACACCCGTTGCAGGGTATTTGGGATGGATACTAGTGTTCTAGCGCCAACACCTTCTCCCTGGTTCTGTATTGATAGTCTTGAAGAAAACTCGCTCTTCCTTTGACCAAACTATCCAATGATGGTGAAAGGCGATCCAGCTGTTGTTGACACAATGTTACTGCCATTTATGACAAGCAACTGTATCTATACCTCGGATATTGCGGTGGTTCCCTACCCTGGTCCTGATATATGCCGCTTCAGCCTAGATGATCAGTCCTACGTTGCTCTCGATATTGACAATAGCTGACCCTTCCCAGAGCACCTATGGTTCAAAGCAAGCGTTTCCAACGCCGAGGATTGGTTGAGTTGAAGTTCATTTCATTGCTTGTTATTTGTTGTGTGATGAAAACTTCGGTATTTACTAGAATGTTTTGTTGGAAATAATCTATAATCCAACATGTATCCTCGTTGTCATTGTGTGTTGATGACTTGTTGTATGTAATGAATGGTACATTTGCAAATGCATGTCATAGACTCAATTTATGAATGGTTTTTGAGTCACTTCTTGGAGTGTGAGTACCGTAGTAGTATAGCCAGCATCCGGTTAGTATATGAAGTTGCCACATCATGTAGAGCCAACCTAATATTGGAGTATGCTAGCCCTCCACCGGCGTGCCGCTTCAAATGGCGGACGAAGTGAGAGGTCGCGTCACCTAGTGTCCAGATCTAAGATGCCACGTGTACCAGATGAATGACTCCAAGTTTGACCACCGTGATGCTAGGTGCGAGCCGAGGAACACTGTTGGAGAGACCCCCTCATAATTTTCCTACATTGGTCGTTTGATTCATAGGATAGAATGCTATAGGATTTTTTTTCCTATGTAATCATGTTTTATTTGGCAATCTGGCAACCACTCCAACTTTCGTTTCACTTCCTTTGTTCCTACAAAGAGAGTACTTGCTCTAAATGATGTGCCGCTGCAAGAGCCACCTATATTAATTAACCATGCTCTAAAAAGGTAGACCAGCTTTGGCTATAGTAGTACTGTACTAGGTTAGTGTGACACTCCAATATTTTCATTTGGTTTTCAACAAATTCCTTGTTTGATTTAAAGGGGGCTATTCAAAAATCTTTTAAAAAAGACTCTCCTTCTCAAATATTTTCTCTTATGTCAAAAATCTTTATTCTGGGTTATCCTCAACCCTAGTGTTTGGTTTTGAAAGCTTTTCAGTGGTGGCGTCTCATCACAAATTATTTAAAAAAAATTCTTTTAAAAAGAAATTCCTTAGGGTTTTGGATTCATTCCTTTTATTCCAACCATCCCCTTTCACCATGCCTCAGGTTAAAATCTTCTTCCAAAACACCTCCCTCCACTTTGGGTCAAGTCAAGTAGCCAATCCTAGCAAGTTCAACCCATTTTGGATTTTTATTTCATTTATTTTAACCCTAAAACTATTTCCGTTTTTATTTTTGGACCTAGGTGATTTACAAAGGAGGTGCCATTTTTCTTGTGAATTTTGATCTCAAACCAACTCCCCTGGCTAGTCCTTCGCACCCCCAACCTAGATCCATCAAGGTCCACTCTTCCACAGTTCAAATATTTCAAAATTTGCCCACTGCAAGTTTGGACCAGATTCATCATTTTTGGATAAATTCATATTTTTTCTTTCCCCAAAAATTCTACCAAAAATCAGGCAGCCCCCAGGTGCACTTAGAGGCCATCCCACCAAAGATAAGCTCGAGGAAAATTTTGCACATGCCAAAATCATTTCATCGAGCACCTGGCGGGCACTGTTTCCGTCACAGTTTCAGAAAATTCAGATTTCTTCAGTGTTCAGTCGGCCGTCAGTGTCGTTTTCTTCAGAGGTTGTCATCAATCTCACCAGTGCACGCGTTGGCCGCTTGCGCACTGCACCCTCTCCTTATCCGGTGCGCCACACACTCGCTTGGCCGGGCGTGGGCATCGGTGGCGACGTGTCACGCCGACGCCGGCTGCTTCTGCAGTGGCAGAGCCACCCGTAGCGGCCAGCAGGGTTGGGCTGCAGCTTTCGGCGCCGTCCAACACCGCCCAAACCACCCGAGGCCTCCGCGTGGTCGTCTCTCCCCTGCGCGCACCGCAGCACCGTCGTCGTGGCCTGGCGAGCACAGGACGCGCCCTCTGCCGCCGACTGACCCGCGGAGCACCGTTCTGTCGAAACCATGGAGCAGGCCTAATCCCAACGAGGTTAGCGTGTGAGTGGAACCAGTAGACCTCCACGCTGATGCCCAGCCACCTAATCCACCCGTCCGGTAACCGACTCACCGTAATCGTCGTCGGCGTTATCCCGTTCTCGGGCACCGCCTCGGACCGGCTATAAATAGCCACCCCGAGCTCGCCTTCGACCAGCACCGCTCCCTCCACCTCCCCAGAGCCACACCCAGCAGCCAGGAGGGCCTCGAGGAGGTCCTCTTCTCCATCTCCGGCCGCCCCGATCCGCCTCGGGCTCCAGCTTGATTTGCTCCGGTGAGGCCGTCACTGCTCCCCAAACCACGTCAGCACCCTCCTAGTGCACCCACACTCCTAACCCCCACCCCAATTTGAAGCTTGCAGCTCGGTTGGGAGAAAACCAACCTCGCCCGAAATGCCGTCCGCAGGAGTTGAGGCCGCCGTCGACGTGGTGCTCGCCGGCGACCAACACCACCACCCACAGACGCGGAAGAGCACACTGAACCCGTAGGTACCTCCAGATCCCCCTGCCTCGCCATGGATCGCCGCCGGCGACCACCGCAGCCCTCGGGCACCGGCGCGCCCTGTTCTTCTTTTTCAAATATTCAAACCTGACGGGTGGGACCCCCGTCAGCCTCTCACTTCATTTAAACGAAATGTTTTCTGAAAACGCCTTCTGCCAAAGTACGTCTCCCCTCTGGGCCGGCGTATTCTTAAACGAAACGTTTTCTATTTTTATAAAATGAACCCTGGGAACTTTCTGTTTCATTACAGAAAGATCCCTGGATTAAAACCTTAATAACTTTTAAACAAAAAACCATTTTTGATTGATTCTTTTTCTGTCATCTTTATTTATTTGTCTAGTTTTTAATCATATTTATTTGGAAAATATTTGGGACACTTTTTGTGCACACACGGTATTTACGTTAGTGCGTATTTTTCTATTACCCGTAGATACCGGAGGAGGTGACGGGACCGCGAACCTCACCGAGCTCGACTCCGACTTCTCCGAACCAGGCAAGCATGTTTGAATATTTGATATGATGGATGTTTTGCATGTTTGCTAGAGTAGTTATTTCCTGGCATGCTCATATGAACATCGGTAAAAATGTTATGTTACATGCAAGGCCATTATAAGTGAAGCTGCGAGACTTGACGTGTTCCCAAAGTGAGTTTTCATAATATTGTGGTGAAATGAGAGGTGGTAAGATGGTATTGTTGAAGCATGCCAGT
Source organism: Aegilops umbellulata (assembly GCA_032464435.1). Lineage (NCBI taxonomy): Eukaryota > Viridiplantae > Streptophyta > Magnoliopsida > Poales > Poaceae > Aegilops > Aegilops umbellulata. The sequence continues at coordinate 495,795,403 of CP136056.1, forward strand.
CTTATGCCAAACCATTCAACTTCGGTGTTAACGTGAATCAAGTCACGTTGCCATCCGTCCTTTTTCTCGTACTGCCACATGTTTTCTTCAGAATATGGTTTAGTAAGTTGCAAACCTCTTTCCGCGTACACACCAAATAGAGAGGCCGTGATGATGGTTCCATGGCCTTGTATTAAAGCCAGTCATCCGGTCAGGGGGCATGGGTGTTTCCGGTTGGGACCGAGAGGGGGGCACCCCTTAGAGCGCGCGATATAAATTTGATCCCATGCTATTTGAGGTTGTGACCTCCCCGTCTTAGAGTTTTTGTTGAACGTTGCCTAGGGTGATTCCTGGCAGCGGAAAGTGGAAATGGTGTGTACTGGTTAGATGTGTTTCTTCCGAAACTCCGTAGACGGAACTAGTCCTTGTGACTACTGAAATCCGTCGGCTGTGGTTAAATGGTACAAACTCTGCAGAGTCATAAATCATCCAAGTATCCTTATCCATGGTCAAGGATTGTGTTCGACTCGTCCTTGTCAGTCTCAGCATCAGTCTCCGCAAAAAGACTTCCGGTGACAAACATGAGTGGTAAACTCGGCTGAATGATTATTCCTGTGGATGGACTAACCAGTTTATGATTATGTGCTGAGTATTTCTTTATGAAGATTTATATTCATGAACTATTTAAACGCGGATGATAAACCACAAGCCCTTTATGTGATGTCGCTCAGACGTCCGACTGTGGCATTTTTGTTATTTACTTTCGATATGAGCCCTTTATGTGATGTCGCTCAGACTTCCGACTGTGGCATTGTTGTTATTCACTTTCGATATAAGCCCTTTATGTGATGTCGCTCAGACGTCCGACTGTGGCATTGTTGTTATTTACTTTCGATATAAGCCCTTTACGTGATGTCGCTTAGACGTCCGACTGTGGCGTGTTCTGTTATTTACTTTCCAATATATGCCCTTTATGTGGTGTCGCACCGACGACCGACTGCGGCACGTTAAATTGTTATACCTTTCGAGGCGTCGCTTCAGACACCCCATCGGTCTTCAGTTACTCGTATTGGGATTTCGGGAGGACTACCGCCCGATTTCCTTTTATTTATTATGCGATGCAAATCTATTGTTTGATTGTGCATACTGACCTGCTCATGTGCTTCATGTTTACATTTGTTATATCTTATGTCCGAACTATCTTGCGAGTACATTCAAAGTACTCACCTGGCTTGTTGATTTGGCCAGATGTTGACGAAGGCGATCTTACGGATGAAGAGTTCGATAGCGAGTCCGACGCCTAGAGGAGTCCCAGTCAGTCTCGTGCGACCCTAGAGTTGTTCACTTGTATTATACCCGCTTCCGCTACCCAAATAAATCGTCAAGCCTCACTCCGACGCTTGATGAGCTACGAGTCATGTCACCCACTTCACTGTGGCATATCCACCACCATTATATTATTGCGAGTCAATAGTATGCCACCACACCATTGTGTCATATTCGCCCATATGTACAATATTGGCGTGCTTGTAATAAACTGTTGAGCAACCTCAGCTCAACCCTGTATTATATTCAGTACTACTGGACTTCTGTATCAAGAATTTGTCAACCAGTGAGGAGGATTCTCCTATACTGGAAATAAAAGGGTCGGTCTCTCAATAGGTATTTTATTGGGAAAACCGGTCGTGACAGTTAGTAGGTGACCTTGCGCTTGGCTCTTCTCCTCTTTCGGAAGTCGAACAATAATGATGGTACTACAGTAGTACTTATGGTAATCTGACACCAAATGAACTGCTGCACATCCACCGCTTGTAAGCAAAAGTTTCTCCTCGTGCTGCGAGCCATCGCACACGTGTTGGCGAGGGAGAAGGCGTAGTAAGGAAGCTTCTCGTCGTTCTGTGAGTTGACGGGACACATCAAAGTTATGTATTTATTAGTACTCTCTTCAAAAAGGGCCGGCCATGTACATGGCTACCATCCCGTGCTCTGTCATTGAATGCATGCACTATTCACGTGCCATCAAGGAGAAAAAATATTGCATAGTATTGGGAGCCACCGAAGTGCACGACTCACTTACGCACTGCATATCTCCATTTTCTTGCATGACACGCCACCTTGATGCTAGATGTCCCGCGTGTCGGCAAACGGATGAACAAAGCTCATGTCTTAAATGAAAGAGTGGAAGAACATAGATTCCTGACGACCGAGAAGGAGCAACAAACCTCGCGGTGGAGGGTCTGCTCTCATAATATTTTATATTATTCAGCGATATAAAATCAACCAAATCTCTCCATGTTCCTATACCATTCTATAGTATGAGAATAACTTTGAAGTAAGCCATTGATTCTCTCTATCCAATGGTCATAGTTGGAAAATCCAAAAAAACCAAGCATTGGATCAACTCTTTTAGCACTTAGATTGTTCCCGCCTGCCCACCTAACCCACATATATATCCGCTCACATGTGATGACCACAGGAGCTATCCACTCAGATTGTATGTTAAAAAAATAAAGGTCGATAACTAATGCGGCACCTCGGGCAAACGCGGTCAGATCGCATTTTGCACGAGAAATTACACATCATGTTTCGTTGACATGTGGTCCCGTTCAAACATGGCAGTGAGACGACGGCGAGTCCTTTTGTACAATTTCCGAACGGACGTGTAGGCCGGGGCGCCTCTTCGTGTACCGTGGAAAACTAGCAACCGTCCACAGACTCTTCGCCTTTCCCTCTCGATTTGGAACTGCTGTTGCAAGCTCTTCCTCCCTCCTCCATTTGCCTTCACCCTTCCTTCTGCCATTGTTCTATCGTATTCTCCATGGAGGGAACAGGCCAGAAATGAACACGTTATTCTTGCCCCGATCTGAAAGATGACGTGGTGGAGGAACTCATTGATCGGTGCGATGTCATCACCTCGGCTAGCATGGCAGGTTCGTTTAAGACCATTCTCGACTCAACTAATAACATCATTACAAGGAATCCAAGGGTCCATGAGCGGTTTGATCTCCCCTATCTTCTTCGCCATGACCCTACTGACTAGCACGGGGACGAGGGAAGCCTCGCTTTGTGCAAGTTGATGACGCTTGATAATGATACGTATGATGTTAAGATGACATCGCTTGAGGGCAAGCCTTGGGTAGGCGCAAATGGAGATTGGGTTGTTTATATTGGGTACAACTGCGAGTGGGAACTTGTGAATGTGTACACTCGTCACCGGGTTCCACTTCCAAAAATCTCAGACTGCCCAGGGGTTGAGCACACCGGTATTCTATGCACATTCAAATATGATCATGGTGACTGTCTTCTATGGAAGATAGCAATTTGTCGAGTTCCCAACCGCTCTTGGCATTGCAGGAACTATGGAGTTGTTTCTATCTTCGACAAGCTTGTTGCCGTCCTTCGTGGTTCGACTGAATGGATATTGCTCGAAAATCAGTTTCTATACATGGATGTGTACTGTGATGCAATTCAATACGAGGGTCTTGTGTTTGCTGCCACCACTCATAGCACTGTTTTTGCATGGATCCTCGTAGTTTCGGTACATTTGTCTTCCACCGTAATTATAATTGTTTCATCCACATGCATGCGAGTTAGCAAGTTTCTCTTTACTAAGTAACCTTCTTCTTGTGTTTCCAAGGTCCTGTGAACATTCCACCACCTATACTTGAAATTTTTTATAACCAAGGGGGGATGACGATGGTGATGATCACGAGCATGAGGACGAGGAGGGCCCATATACTCAGTGGTGCCTGGAAAATTATTCCGATGGATCACCCCTGCTTGTCTGTATACAGCCCACTATTGATGTTACTACTAAGTAAGCAGGTGTTGTCTCCCATCGTCGCACTCTCCGACCTATTCCAACACCCGTGTCATGGTATTCGGGATGGATACTAGTGTGCTAGTGCCAACACCTTCTCCCTGGTACAGTATTGATAGTCTTGGAGAAAACTCGCTCTTCCTTGGACAAAACTATCCAGTGATGGTAAAGGGCGATCCAACTGCTGTTCACACAACGTTACTACCATTTATGAGAAGCAACTGTATCTATACCTCGGACATTGCGGTGGTTCCCTACCCTGGTCGTGATATGGTAGGCCGCTTCAGCCTGGATGATCACTCCTGCGTTGATCTCGAGATTGACAATAGCTGGCTCTTCCCAGAGAATCGCTTGTGGTTCAAAGCAAGTGTTTCCAACGCCGAGGATTGGTTGAGTTGAAGTTCATTTCATTGCTTGTTATTTGTTGTGTGATCAAAACTTTAGTATTTGTAATGTATCCTCGTTGTCGTTGTGGGTTGATGACCTGTTGTATGTAATAAAATGATATGCCTGTGATAAACTTACTAAATTTATGAATGGCTTTCGAGTCGCTTCTCTGAGTGGGTGCTGCGATGAGGCAAAAAAATATTTTCTGAATACATAATTGTGCGTGCATTGCAACAGGTTATCGGATGAGGCCAATCAACAATAGTACACTATTCATACTAGCTTCACATGCTGCACTATCCCTACGTCTACGTACGTAATACAACAAGTTTTAAACTTGAGACCTGTCACCCACCCTCACAAAGAACACTTTTTAACCTAGCACAGACTCCAGGAAATTTGGCCACAGTGTGAGGTGGGCCATATGTTAATGTGTTCACTGTACGTAACCAGCACCTCAGATCCTCGATACTACTACTATTATATACTACTACTTGGAGTACTAGTAGGGTGGCATGTGCCAGAACAAGCATTCATGTCCAGGAGTACGGCACACGCCACCAGCATGACTTCCATCTGACACCATATTTCTTGGAGTCCATGCTACAGCTACCTCTTCAACCTCGTCATTTATCTAACTCAGCCGTCGCGTGGCGGGCCAGGTGGAGGTTTGCCGATAGTCGGTTTCCTCAACTGCGGTCTCACTTGTAAGTCCAACTCCAACGCACGACCCCAAACGGACCTTTGTTTTTCCTGGATTCTGTCCGTTTGGGTAGGGCAATCGGGTCGTGTCCGGGCCATTTCTTGGATGCGGTGGTCGTGCGCCCAACGCGCGGACGCATCCCAACCGCGTACATTTTTCTTTGCAAACACATATCTTTTTTTCATCATTGATTTTTGGTACATGGAAATACATCACCAAAATTTGACTAGAAAAACAAGACCAAAGAAAACAAGAACCATAAGAATACATTTTAGAAGATATCCAGCTTCCATAACTGCTCCTGTAAGTTGGATTAGTGCCTTCTTGATGCATTCATTGTTGATTTGCGGAGGCTCGATTTTGCGTGCTTCTTTCTTCTTCGAGTGTATAGAAGTAGACGTTGCTTCCTCGCATCTAGTCTCATGTCTAGCTTCTATTCTATCAACAAGTGCACTAGTCTCATCTCTAGCCTCTATGCTAGCTAAAAGTGCTACAACATCTACTAAATTGCGCTCTATCAATATATCGATGTACTCTTCTTCCCAATACCAAAACTTCAATCCATTCTACACAATAAAATTTTAAGTTAGCACGACAAGTCTAATCCGAGAGCACAACCGAAGCTAAAGCAACACATACCCCATCGGTTGAGCACTTGATGAACACCCATCTGGAATGTTCCGGCGTTGTAGACACGCGGCGCAAGACCTTCTTTGGGCAGTCGTCGCACGTAATGAGTGGCAATGGTGCGCCGACGAGCTTTTGGGCCAGCACCGAGCTCGGCCGACCGCCATTCATGTATCTATCGGTGGACCACCGATGGTGTAGATCCGAGCGGCTAGAGGAGGAGTCAGTACCTGCATGCGGTCTTGCGGCCTTGCCGGGGCCTTCCGGCCCGGTGCCCGGCCAGTCCATGGCGCGGCGCGTCCCAACCGGGCGAGCTCAAGCCCGACCGGATCCGCTCCAAATCTGGCTGCCGGGTGCACAAAACACGTAGCTGTGGTTGGGTAGCTCAGGGGCGTCGAGGGAAAGGGGGCTGAGCGAGTGCACGTCCGAGCTACACACACTGGAGTTGGACTAGCGGCGTGGCGGACCAACCGTGTGGGGGTGCCAAGTGGCCTCACTCGTGTGGGGGACGGAAGCCATCCCACGCGGGCACTAGGTCTGACAGGATGGCCTTGTCGTCAGTGTGTGACCTCTGTAGCAACCGTCCGCTCCCCACTAGCCTCTTCGTGGACATGTGGTCCCGCTCCCACATGTCAGTGAGACGACGGCTAGTCCTTTTGTACAATTTCCGAACGGATGTCTATGTAGGCCGGGGCGCCTCTTCGTGTACCGTGGCAACCGTCCACCGACTCTTTGCCTTTCTCTCTCGATTTGGAACTGTTGTCGCACGCTCTTCCTCCCTCCACCATTTGCCTTCACCCTTCCTTCTACCATTGTTCAATTGTCTTCTCCATGGAGGGAACAGACCGGAAATGACCCCGTTATTCTTGCCCTGATCTGAGTGATGACGTGGTGGAGGAACTCATTGATCGGTGCGACGTCATCACCTCGACTAGCATGGCAAGTTCGTACAAGACCATTCTCGACTCAACTAATAACATCATTACAATGAACCCAAGGGTCCTTTAGTGGTTTGATCTCCCCTATCTTATTCACCATGACCCTGCTCAGTGGCACGCGGAGGACGGAGGCCTCGCCTTGTCCAAGTTGGTGCCGCTTGATAATGATATGTGTGATGTTCGGATGCCATCACTTGAGGGTAAGGCTTGGGAAGGCGCAAATGGAGATTGGGTTGTTTATATTGGGTCCAACTGTGAGTGGGAACTTGTGAATGTGTACACTCGTCACCGGGTTCCACTTCCAAAATTTTCAGACTGCCCAGAGGTTGAGCACACCGGTTATGACCATACTTTCAACTACGGTCATGGTGATTGTTGTCTACAGAAGATAGCAATTTGTCAAGTTCCCAACCTCTCTTGGGATTTAATGGAATATGTAGTTGTTGCTATCTTTGACAAGCTTGTTTCCTTCCTTCATAGTTCGACTGGATGGATATTGCTCAAAAATCAGTTTCTATACAAGGATGAGTACTCTGATGCAATTCAATACGAGGGTCTTGTGTTTGCTGCCACCACTCATGGCACTGTTTTCGCATGGAATCCTTATGCTTTAGGTACGTTTGTCTTCCACCGTAATTATAATTGTTTCATCCACATGCATGCGGGTTAGCTAGTTTCCCTTTACTAATTAACCTTCTTGTGTTTCCAAGGTCCTGTGAACATTCCACCACCTATACTTGAAAAAAATTATAACCAAGGGGCAACTGACGATGATGATGATCACGAGCATGAGGACCCATATACTCAGTGGCGCCTGGCAACTTATTCTGATGGATCACCTCTTCTTGTTTGTATACAGGGCACCGCTGATGTGACTAAGGAAGTAGGTGTTGTCTCCCATGGTCGCACTCTCCGGACCTATTCCAACATCCGTTGTAGGGGATTCGGGATGGATACTACTGTGCTAGCACCAACACCTTCTCCCTGGTTTAGTATTGATACTCTTGGAGGAAACTCGCTCTTCCTTGGACAAAACTATCCAATCATGGTGAAAGGCGATCCAGCTGCTGTTGACACAACATTACTACCATTTATGAGAAGAAATTGTATCTATACCTCGGACATTGCTATGCTTCCCTACCGTGGCTATCACAATATGGGTCATGAAATAGGCCGTTTCAGCCTAGATGATCAGTCCTGCGTTGGTCTCAAGATTGACAGTAGTTGTCCCTTCCGAGACAAACTCTTCTGGTTCAAAGCAAGCATTTCCAACGCCGAGGAGTGGTTGAGATGAAGTTCATTTCATTGCTTGTTATTTGTTGTGTGATGAAAACTTTAGTATTTACTAGAATGTTTTGTTGGAACTAATCTATAATCCAACATGTATCCTCATTGTCGTTGTGTGTTGATGACTTGTTGTACGTAATGAATGGTACATTTAAATATGCATGTCATAAACTCAATTTATAAATGGTTTTTGACTCACTTCTTGGGGTGTTAGTGCCATAGTAGTATAGCTAGCATCCGTAGTAGTATGAAGTTGCCACATCACATAGAGCCAACCAATAGTTAGGTGTCGCACGGAGGCCGAGAAATATGGTGATAGCGTGACTGCGTGAGGTGAGCTTTTACGTAGTATGATGTACGCACAGGGCTTGCCGTGTTTCCTACTCCTCCCGTCTGCCTGCTTTTGCTGACACGTGGGACATCCAGCATCCAGATCGTGTCGTGCAAGAAAATGGAGTGGTAGTTGAAGCCACGTGATGTGCATCTTGGGTTAAACTGTAAATAGAATCTTACTACTCTTGAGTAACTCCAAAAGCGGCCACCGAAGATCTTTATTGGATTTTTTTCATCACCAACACGTCGAGGTGAAAGATGTGTAGGTTCAGTGGGTCCTCTTGTGTTTTCACTGACATGTGGGACCGCATGTGAGCAAACAGACGATGGGATCCGCACGTCTGCTGGCTGGCTGAGAAGAGAGATAGAGGAGGGCTGAGCACGGACTCCAGAAATTTTGTTGTACGTAACCAGCAACTCGATATAGGCTCAATATAGTGGGGTGGCATGGGCCATAACTAGCATTCATGTCTAGCAGTACGACACACGCCACCCACACGAGTCCCATCCGATACCAATTTTCTTGGAGTCCGTGCTAAAACCATCTCTTGTCCCTCCTGTTTTCTCAGGTATCGCACACTGGGTGGGGTGGGGGTTTGCCGATAGTCGGTTTGCTCAACTGCGGTCCCACTTGTAAGTGAAAATGCAACACAGCACGCATTCCCCCTTGAGCGGCATGCCGGACCAACCGTGTGGGCAGCGGGGTGTGACGTGAACACGGCAAGCTTTTCCTTTTGAACTTGTAACTTGTAAAATTTGGTTCTGCTCCATGGCGCGACAGAGAGATAGAAATAACGATTTTCCCTAGAGTAATGAGAAGTTAGGTTCTGGCGCGGTTCATGCATGGAGTACATACAAAAATTATGAAGTTGATGCGAAAGGTAAGATAATTACTAGTAGTACCATATACTACTACATGGATTTGACGGAAAGATAAAGATACATACGAATCCATCAACCACATCCTCACGCTCTAGTGCGTCGGGTCACCAACCGACGTGTGAGGAGCAGCGCCATTGGCAGCGAGCTCAACGTGCTTCTGAACAATGTCGTCCAAGGTTGCCCTGCGGGTCAAGAAGTCCAGCGACCTATCATCCTCCTCTGGCACGTAGTAGTCCTTGTGGACAATTTGCGCATAGGCATGGGTGATTATGTCGACAGTGTCTTGCTGCGTCAGGCGCTGCACGACGAACGCGACCTCGAGGTGGACATTCTCCAGCGCGACGGCGGGCAGTCGCACGGCCATCAGTGCGTCGAAGAGGTTGTCACCATAGAGGTCGTTGACGATGGCGGGCATCGCAGAGCCTGGGCGCATGAGCTGGAGGCGTACGTCAAGGTCATCTGCGAGCTTCTTGACGAAGGTGAACTTGTCGAGGAAGCCGGCGAGGACCTTGTCGAACAAGGAGACGAAGTTGTCGTCCAAGCGTCCTCTCACCCTGGCGGCCTCAAGCACGACCTAGAGACGTTCCTCGGTGTCGGGCCGCAGGCCGGCGTCGTGGACCATCTGGCACAGCCGGCTGATGCTCGCGCTCATCGCCTCCATGGGTCTAGCTTCTAGTCAACTGATCTTGCGATTGGAGTGATCACTCTTGCCCTTGGTAAGGGTGCGTAGGTGGATAGGATTTCGTAGATTGGACTGGCGGGGAGCCTTTATATGAGAAGTGCAGATTGCGTTGAATTCACGTTCGTGTTGGCCATCTACTCCTCGGCCCTCTACTTCACCTGCCTTTGGTTGTATAACAGACGGGCCTGCCACCTATTGAGCCCACGTGTCATACAACCAAAGGCCGGTGCAGTAAGTCAATGAAGCTGCGTCCCCCACCGTGCTGGTGCAGTATAGTCATCTCACCGGACCTCTTGTTGGGGCCAAACGAGATAACTTTGATGTATACTGGTTTATTGGTCCCCTTTGCATTTTGCGCCATGTTTTGACCTTTGATTTAACTAATAAAATGTTAATGCATGTAACCAAAAATGTTGTGTAATCCCAAAACACTTAGGCATGGTACATTAACTCCCTCCTCATTTCTTATTTCGTGACATATCAACCAATGAGAGATGTGGGTCGTGCATGCTTTCAATGACTTGAGACTACCAAACATGACATGCAGTGGTTAGTTCATTGCATGTAATCCTATTAATTAGCAAAAAGACATTAAGTTCTCTCGCCGATAGGAATAAAACAATACACCATGTATTTATTTACAGAGGGAGTAGTACATTTTTTGTGACATGCATTACTAGATATTGCTAGTCAAATACTAAATCCAGATGGACGTGGTAGTACTACTAAATCCAGACGATGGTGCTAGTACTAGTAGTAGTACTACCAATGAACTAGTAGCACTGTACTACCCGTTGGTCAAATTATTACGTGCTGCTCCTCACAGTTGAAGTTACAAGACCCTGCGCCGGAGATGACACCTGAGTATAGGCGCCGTGTTCGGCATACCATAGTCAGCCTCACCGTCTGTAGTCACTATCATCATGGCTGTAGAGCTAGCCTGCTTACAACTAGCCGTGTTCGACATAATTTCCCGTGCGTAGATGCCCATGCATTGCACGGAACACCAAGATTGGGGGTGGACAGAGCCGGCAGCGGCCATCGCGCCAGATTTTCCATGGCCTTCTAGATGTGGTTGGGAGGAGATAAGGCTGATTGTGAGAGACAAGGAGTTGTTTGTCAATAGGGAACAAGTGCAGGCATCTTTTTGCAAAACTGGAGAAATTTGGTTTGTATGTGTCAGATCTATATCCGACGGCTATTGGTGAAAGATGGCAGGCACAACATCATCACCAACTCAGGACCTCTTTGATTCGCAGGATTTTGAAAACACAGGAATAGGACACGGCAATATTACAAGTTTCAAACAGATATTACAAATGTTAGGAGTAATGCTGCACCTACGAAAAGGGAATTATTAGCAAGTTTACGTAAGAACTTTTGTTACTTTAGGTGGATGCAGCATTATCGTACAAACTAAAATCCACCTCCCTGACAAGTCACTAATGGGCAAATAAATTTTCGAGTCTCTGGTCACTTGATATTTCAAAAACAAATTCAGCTTCTGCGGAGACTTTGTCATTTAGGCTTAGACACTTGCGGCGATCAGCACGCCATTCATTGTTGTGCCAGAGAACGCCAAACCTCATTACCTTGAGCACACTTGCCTCTAGAAACCTAGCCAATTTAATCTCAGATGTGCTGCCTCGGTAGTCGATCAAATCAATTTATGTAAGATGGAGATCAAGGCATTCGATGAGATTGTTATAGTGCAGCACATTTTTCACTTCCGGGTCTTTTTTATCTGCAAAAGAAGAGAACATATTAGAGCAGCTGGCTGTATAAGATTGTCGTGTCATCAAGAGGTACCAATATCATTCGCTCATACGATAGGGTTGGCTGGCTAGTGATATTTTTCACTCTCTCTCTCTCTCTCTCTTTCTCTTTCCTCTCATTTACCTAGGACCACGTGAAGATCTTGGGCATTTGTTGCCTTCCACTATGTGGCTGATGCCATATTTCTCAAAAGTATGCACTACTAGGGAAAAGCCTAGCGGCAGCGCGGGTTTTGGGCCTATTAGTAGCGCGGGGCCCGGCGCTACTAATAAGGCGCTACAGCTAACGTATAGCAGTAGCGCGGGTGCCACCCGCGCTACTACTACGTCCGTTAGTAGTAGCGTGGGTAAAAACCCGCACTACTACTAACCCGTGCTTTGAAAAGAATTTTTTTTCGATTTTTTTGCCTGAATTTTCAAATTTTCGAATTATTTTAACCTCTAATCTCTAATCACCCCTCATCACTGCTCAATTTAATCTCTAATCACCCCTCATCATTCCAAATCATCTAAATTCCCGGATGGTCACCCATCCTCTCACTACTCCAGCCTGAGCACGCTTAACTTCCGGGTTCTATTCTCCCTCGATTCCAAGTCTGCACTTGTTGTTTTCCTTACAATAGTAAGATATCAATCCTATTAACCCTTGGGAGTTTAGCTTGAGCATGAAGTCACACATTTCACTGTTTGAGTTTAAAACTATTGTTCTAAAAAACAATAATTATTTAGTAACACTAATATTTCTTGAATAAGTAGTTTGACCACATTTTGGCCACAGTTTGACCACAGTTTGACCAGATTTGACCAAAATTCCAAAAAACTAAAATAATTATTTAGTAACACTAATATTCTTGAATAACTATTTAGTAACACTAATACTTCTTGAATATGTAGTTTGACCAGAGTTTGACCAGATTTGACCAAAATTTAAAAAAAACTGTAATTTGAGCATAACTTTTTTTCCTTTTAGAATTTGAGGATTCTAAAAATTTGCAAACAGGTCGTAGGCTGTCTCCATCGGATGCGGGTTTTCGTGCTGAACATTTTGATATATTATACGTTTTTTCTGACATCGTATGCAAAAGTTATAGCCGTTTTAGATTTTCCCTACACTTTTTGCAAAACATGTCCAAATTTAAGTTTTTAAATTTTCCTAACTAGTAGATGTAGTAACATAACTACATCTCGACGGATTTTAATTTTTCAAGTTTTTATCATTTTCTTTTCCTTTTTACAAAATTTGGCCCACAAAAGTTATAGCCGTTTTACATTTTCCCTACACTTTTTGCAAAACATGTCCAAATTTAAGTTTTTTAGTTTTCCTAACTAGTAGATGTAGTAACATAACTACATCTCGAAGGATTTTTTTTTTTGAAGTTTTTATCATTTTCTTTTGCTTTTTACAAAACCGAAAAGGCGATCCACGGGGGGGTAGAGTTTCAAAATGGGACCTTTAGTAGTAGCAAGGGTTTTTACCCCTTGCTGCTACTATGGCATGTCCCGAAGGGGCACGGTTGAGACCTCTTAGTAGTAGCGAGGGGTAAAAACTTAGTAGTAGCGCGGGTTTATAACCCTCGCTACTACTACGGCATGGCCCAGGGGCACGGTAGAGACCGCTTAGTAGTAGCGAGGGTTAAAAACCAGCGCTACTGCTATCAACTTAGTAGTAGCGAGGGTTAAAAACCCGCGCTACTAGTAAGTAGCAGTAGCGAGGGGTATAAACCCACGCTCCTAGTAAGCGTCTGTGTATAAGCTTTTCCCTAGTAGTGATGCCACATGATACGCATCAATGTCAAATCAAAAGATTTTGGCACCGCTCTCGCGATGTAAGAGAGTTGGCACCGATGTGCACACAGACCCACATGTATAAACAAATCAATCAAACCAATGACATCAGCCTCTCACTCTCCCAAACAAGTGTTTTTTTATTGCCTCGGTCCTCTCTCTCTCTCCCACACAAGTGTTTTTCCATTGCGTGAGTTAATTTGGCACCGGAGCAAAGTAGGTGATCCAGATTGGGGCGCCAGGTGAACAATGGAGGGGCATCGATGCCAAATGCATCACAAGTGAATTTGGCACGTGTTTTGGCCTACATAGTGGAGGGCCGTTATAGCCCACTTTTGTACTACCTCGTATTTAGTGTAAAATTTTGAACATAGATTTACCTAAGAAAATGCCAATGCATGTCACCAAAAATTATACCATTTGAAATTATGTTCATATATGAATCCAACGATATAATTTTTAGTGACATGCATTAACATTATGTCAGTTAAATCTATGGTCAAATTTTGATACTACAAAATAGGAAGAGTAAACCAAGACGGAGGTAGTACTTGCTCTTAGGGTAACCATAGAGTTACCAGTCTAAGTTAGTTTCCACTATGACTAGCCTAGGCTACTATAGTAGTACAACAAAAAAATGATGCAGGTGATCACGTGAGAAACAATACTAAAAACATTTCTTTCGGTGCAGTGCATAGATGCAAGTTTGAACACTACACTTGTCATCGTATTTGGGAAAATTACGAAAAAAATTAGCTACATTATGATTACTGTTTACTAATAGGAATAAAGTTTCACCTTGATGAGTAGCTTCTTCGTGCACGGAAAGCATGTAAGCAATCCAACAACTTGATCCAGATTGGGGCCGATAGATTTTATTGCCAAGATCTTCACTGTGCGCATAGACTGGGTCAAGCTTGTGGGAATCATTTTCTAGAAGACGGGCGTAAATACAAAAAGAAGAAATTTAAAAATGTGAATTTCAAGAAGACGAAGAAGAAGATGAGTGATGTACCTGAACGATTACGGATCCAAAAAAGAGTTCGGAGAATTTGGCAGACGAGTACACCAATGCTGTCAATTTTGGCGCGTCAATGACCCAGATTTTTGTTGGACCTTCTAGATCAGATACAAGCAATCTCTCAAGGAAAGGCACATTATCAATGACCATAATGTGGAACAGCTGGAGTGATCTCTTCCCAATTGATGTCTTATTGCAGGGCCAGCAAGACACAAAAATCCATTAGAGATTCGTCGAGGCGATGTGGAGGCTAATGAACCCGTGGATCTGCTCAAGACGAAGGTACTCGAGCGCAGTACAGCTGCGGAGCAGGTGCTCCATAGCCTGCTTCGAGATGCCAACATCGAAGAGGTTGGGATGCTTCAGTTGAGGGAGAAGAAGGGCGGGCACGACATTAACCTGGGGAAGATTGCAGGAGCTGAAGCTGGCACTACTAGGAAAAGGCCTACTAGTGGCGCACTAGTTTTGCCTACTAATGGCGCACTATCCAACCCCAAGCACCAGCCCAAGCACGCTTAACTTTAGAGTTCTATCCAACCCCAGCACCAGCTCACTTCATAGGCACTTGTTGATATATTTAGCATATCAATCCTATTAAACCTTGTTGATGTTTAGGACTTTGTTCATGTTCATGGGTGTGATGAAATTTTGAAAAAATATTTCAAACTTTCGTTCATATTACGTATCATATTTTGAAAACATATTTCAAACTTCCGTTCATATTAAGTTTGAAATTTTTTGAATTTTTTTGCCTCCAGATCTTAAAAGCCCCGTAAATTTTTTTCTGTTAGGTTTTTGAGGATTTTGAAAATGTTTAACGGGGTTCCCCTGATTAAATTTGGATGTAACTTTTCGAGTAGATGATTTTTCATATAGAAAACTTTTTAATCCGAGTTCATATGCAAAAGTTATGCCCATTTTACAAATTCCAGAGAGATTTTGCAAATAAAGTCGAAATTCATATTTGTAAATTTTCCCAACAACTAGACCACATATCACATGGGAAACTTATTTTCTTTCATATTTTTGACATTTTCATCATTTTCCTTTATTTTTTAAAACTGAAAAGGCGGTCCACAGGGGAGTGCATGCGAGGGAATTTTTGGGCCAAGTTAGTAATGGCGCACCGTGGGAGTGGTGCGCCATTACTAGTTGAACTAGTAATGGCGCATTATCCCCTGGTGCGCCATTACTAGTTTTGAAAAAAATTAAAAAAATGAAAAAAAATTGAAAAAAAAATACTAATGGCGCACCGTGGATGTGGTGCGCCATTACTAGTTTAACTAGTAATGGCGCACTATCCCCTGGTGCGCCATTACTAGTTTTGAAAAAAAAATCTTATTACTAATGGCGCACCGTGGATGTCGTGCGCCATTAGTATTTGGACACTAATGGCGCACCAACACATGGTGCGCCATTAGTATATAGTAGTGGCGCACCACATGTATGGTGCGCCATTAGTGTCAATTTCATCTATAACCCTTTTCCTAGTAGTGTGGCGCGGCACAGCGTTGGCGTGAGACGAAGCGCGGACGACGGTAGAGAGCGACATCGTCCAGCTTCAAAGTTGAGCTCCTCGATCTGATCTAGGGCGGGGGATAAGAACCACTCGTCGAACTTGGCTTGGACCTTGCAGTTGGTACTGAACATGCGGATGTCAAGGCGTCTGGCTGGCCCAGGGTGCGATGAAAGGATCTTGGAGACTGCGGCCATGCGTTTGCAATCCCCATCGCAGAGGGAGCTGTCGACGGTGAGGTTGAGGGGGACGCGGCGCCAGAGAGGGCGCCACTGCCGGGAGAGCAGGGCGGTCCGCACGGCAGATTTGGTGGGGAGGAGGCCGATGATGACGAGCAGCATGTCGTCGGGGAGGCTGCTGATGAAGTCCAGGCTCGTCGGATGAGGTTTTGGCTCGAGCCGCCTCCGCTTGTTGGCTGCCTCGCCGTCCATCTCAACCAACGGCGACGCCGGTGTACACGTGTGCTGGTTTGTGTTGTGTACTGGCCTGCTGGGTGTGCGTGAGTGTGTCCTTCTATGCATGCTGCCGCGCAGTGGTCAATTATGCGCGAGTGTGTCCTTCACGTGGAAGAAGTGTGTCCTCAATGTGCCCTCAATGTACTAGCGTGCGGGGTGCTACCCCGAGTGGTTTCAACTTTGTTTACTTCACCGCGTGTCAGATGGGCCTCTAGTTTACTTATTTTCACCCACTGCCACATGGGCTAGCACACGAAGATAGAGAACACGAGCTGACAAGGCAGCATGTGGACTGGTTGATCCGTCAACTAAACAATATACGGAGCTATACGCTGACACGGTGAGCGTATAATCCGTTGGTATAGAGAGTTCGAGTGAGAGGGGAGGCCCGTGAGAGATACTCCCTTCGTTCCAAAATAGATGACTCAACTTTGTACTAACTTTATACTAAAGTTGAGTCATCTATTTTGGAACGGAGGGAGTAGCAGAGAGAGAAAGAGCTACTCCCTCCGTTCAATAATGTAGTGCCAACATTTTTTTTAAAGTCAAACTTTTGAAACTTTGACCAAGTTTATAAAGAAATTACTTATATCTACAATACCAAAGATAAATGATAGTATGAAGTAAGTACATGTTGTGATGAATCTAATGATCATTCCAGATGTAAATGTTTTTTTCCACATATACCTGGTCAAACTTTTCTGAGGTTTGACTTTTCAAAACATCCATATGCTTATGGACGTGAGAGAGTCCCTAACTAGAGAGAGAGAGAGTGAGAGAGTGTGTGTGTCGGTGTACAAAAAGAGGGGTACACTTTTTGTACCCCTATAACCGTGCACGGCCAGTCTGAGCCACGGGCACCACCGCACTGGGCAAGGCAAGGGAGGTGAGCCAAGGTAAGGCCGAAGCACGAGAGAAGCAGAACGACGCCAAGACCAAGGCCACAAAGAGCAATGGGGATGAAGCGCCCCCCCCCCCCCCCCCGGCAAGATCCTTGCCGGGAGGCGGTTTTAGCAAACCCGGCAAGACCCTTGCCGTGGCAGCTCGCCCCACACCTACGGAGCGGGTCACCCTTGAGTCCACTACCCCCATGGGGCAAGTATTCGGGAGGCATCCCCGTGGTGGTATGCAGATCTTTGTGAAGACATTCAAGATCAGATGCACACTTTAGAAGATGATGATCCTTGGCGGGATCCCAGCCAAGGAGGACCACAAGGCCCCCGGCAAGAGCCTTGCCGGGGATGACAGCAGGCGCCCCAGCAAGACCCTTGCCAGGACCCCGGCAAGACCCTTGCCGGGGCCGCGGCAAGGCCCTTGCCATGAACACCCGTGGGGCCACCATCAGGCCCACGCCAGTCACACCTCTACCACCGTTCGCATGCAGCTGCCGACTCAACCAGCTGGGCAGGCACCTGCGTGGCGGCGTGCAGATCCTCGTGGAGACCCACCGCTGTGCCACCTCAGTTGCCTGCCTGCCTACATGGCACCGCGGGCACCGCTGGCCAGGGCGCGTGTCGACGCGAGAGGGAGCGGTGACGGACGAGAAAGGGCTCTCCCCCGTCCCCGATAAAGCAAGGACACCTAAGCAAGGCGCATTAAATGCGCCTCGTCATGTAATGCGAGGGATAACCTCGCATCATTGTACCCTTTCCACCTCCTGTGTGCCACTGTGGCAACCCCTTTCCCTATAAAAGGAGGCCCCAGGCGACCAGGAAGAGGATTCGGCTTTTTGGATCTCCCGACGCCCCATAGCTAGCTCAAGAACACAGATATACAATCCACCGAAGCAGGAGTAGGGTTTTACGCATCCTTGCGGCCCGAACCTGGGTAAAGGAACTGTGTGCTATCTGTTTGATCCGCTCTTTTCACAACCCCGCGCCGCAACCGTAGTAGGGATTCTTGTGATCCCATAGGTATCGTTCCCACCGACATCTTTGGCGCGCCAGGTTGGGGCGCAGTTGTGAGAATCGGCTTTGGCAGTTAGCCCGGCGCTCCTTCATCTTCGTGGCCCTCGAAGAAGAAAGGAGGACAGAAGGTCGACGGTCGAGCGATCGCGAACAGAAGCTAAATTGCACCGAACCCTTGTTTTGTGCTACCTTTCTTGTTTGAGGTTTGTTGGGGAACGTAGCAGAAATTCAAAATTTTCCTACATGTCACCAAGATCTATCTATGGAGAAACCAGCAACGAGGGGAAGAAGAGTGCATCTACATACCCTTGTAGATCGCCAAGCGGAAGCGTTCAAGTGAACGGGGTTGATGGAGTCGTACTCGCCGTGATCCAAATCACCGATGATCCTAGTGCCGAACGGACGGCACCTCCGTGTTCAACACACGTACAGCCCGGTGACGTCTCCCATGCCTTGATCCATCAAGGAGAGAGGGAGAGGTTGAGGAAGACTCCATCCAGCAGCAGCACAATGGCGTGGTGGTGGTGGAGGAGCGTGGCAATCCTGCAGGGCTTCGCCAAGCACCGCGGGAGAGGAGGAAGGAGAGATGCAGGGCTGCGCCATGGAGAGATCGGAACTCTTGTGTTGGCAGCCCCAAAACCCTCAAGTATATATAGGGGAGAGGGAAGGGGGTGCGCCCCCTTTAGGGTTTCCACCCCAAGGGGTGCGGCTGTCCCAAACCCATCTAGGGTGGCGACCAAGGGGGGGAAGAGGGGAGACTTGCCCCCCAAGTTAGGTGGGTGCGCCCCCTTCCCCAAACCCTAGGCGCCTTGGGCCCTTGTGGGGGGCGCACCAGGCCACCTGGGGCTGGTCCCCTCCCACATGTGGCCCATGCAGCCCTCCGGGGCCGGTGGTCCCACTTGGTGGACCCCCGGGACCCTCCTGGTGGTCCCGGTACGTTACCGATAAAACCCGAAACTCTTTCGGTGACCAAAACAGGACTTCCCATATATAAATCTTTACCTCCGGACCATTCCGGAACTCCCCGTGACGCCCGGGATCTCATCCGGGACTCCGAACAACATTCGGTAACCACACACGAACTTCCCTAATAACAATAGCGTCATCGAACCTTAAGTGTGTAGACCCTACGGGTTCGGGAACCATGCAGACATGACCGAGACGTTCTCCGGTCAATAACCAATAGCGGGATATGGATACCCATGTTGGTTCCCACATGTTCCACGATGATCTCATCGGATGAACCACGATGTCGAGGACTTAATCAATCCCGTATACAATTCCCTTTGTCTAGCGGTATAGTACTTGCCCGAGATTCGATCGTCGGTATCTCGATACCTTGTTCAATCTCGTTACCGGCAAGTCTCTTTACTCGTTCCGTAACACATCATCCCGTCATCAACTCCTTGATCACATTGTGCACATTATGATGATGTCCTACCGAGTGGGCCCAGAGATACCTCTCCGTCACACGGAGTGACAAATCCCAGTCTCGATTCGTGCCAACCCAACAGACACTTTCGGAGATACCCGTAGTGCACCTTTATAGCCACCCAGTTACGTTGTGACGTTTGGCACACCCAAAGTATTCCTACGGTATCCGGGAGTTGCACAATCTCATGGTCTAAGGAAATGATACTTGACATTAGAAAAGCTTTAGCATACGAACTACACGATCTTGTGCTAGGCTTAGGATTGGGTCTTGTCCATCACATCATTCTTCTAATGATGTGATCCCGTTATCAATGACATCCAATGTCCATGGTCAGGAAACCATAACCATCTATTGATCAACGAGCTAGTCAACTAGAGGCTTACTAGGGACATGGTGTTGTCTATGCATCCACACATGTATCTGAGTTTCCTATCAATGCAATTCTAGCATGGATAATAAACGATTATCATGAACAAGGAAATATAGTAATAACCTATTTATTATTGCCTCTAGGGCATATTTCCAACAGTCTCCCACTTGCACTAGAGTCAATAATCTAGTTCACATCGCCAAGTGATTAACACTCAGAGAGTTCTGGGTTTGATCATGTTATGCTTGTGAGAGATGTTATAGTCAACGGGTCTGAACCTTTCAGATCCGTGTGTGCTTTACAAATATCTATGTCATCTCCTAGATGCAGTTACCACGCTCTATTTGGAGCTATTCCAAATAACTGTTCTACTATACGAATCCAGTTTACTACTCAGAATAATCTGGATTAGTGTCAAAGTTTGCATCGGCGTAACCCTTTACGATGAACTCTTTTTCTGCCTCCATAATCGAGAAAATTCCTTAGTCCACTAGTTACTAAGGATAACCTTGACCGTTGTCCTGTGATCCATTTCTAGATCACACTTGTACCCCTTGACTGACTCATGGTTTGGCACACTTCAGGTGCGGTACTCAACATAGCATACTTTAGAGCCTACGACTAAAGCATAGGGGACGACCTTCGTCCTTTCTCTTTATTCTGCCGTGGTCATGTCTTGAGTCTTGCTCAATACTCACACCTTGTAACACAGCTGAGAACTCCTTCTTTGCTGATCTATTTTGAACTCCTTCAAAATCTTGTCGTGGTATGTGTTTGTTTGAAAGTACTATTAAGCGATTTTGATCTATCCTTATAGATCTTGATGCTCAATGTTTAAGTAGCTTAATCCAGGTTTTCATTGAAAAACATTTTTCAAACAACCCTATATGCCTTCCAGAAATTCTACATCATTTCCGATAAACAATATGTCAACAACATATACTCATCAGAAATTCTATAGTGCTCCCACTCACTTCTTTGGAAATACAAGTTTCTCATAAACTTTGTATAAACCCAAAATCTTTGATCATCTCACCAAAGTGTACATTCCAACTCCGAGATGCTTACTCCAGTCCTTAGAAGGATTGCTGGAGCTTTGCATACTTGTTAGCATCTTTCAGGATTGACAAAAATCTTCTGGTTGTATCACATACAACCTTTCCTCAAGAAAATCATCGAGGAAACAATGTTTTGACATCCTATCTGCACAATTTCATAAATAATGCAGTAATCGCTAACATAATTCCAACAGACTCTTAGCATCGCTACGAGTGAGAAAGTCTCATCGCAGTCAACTCCTTGAACTTGTCGGAAAACATCTTAATGACAAGTCGAGCTTTCTTAATGGTGACATTTACCATCATTGTCCGTCTTCCTTTTAAAATCCATCTGTACTCAATAGCCTCCTACCATCGAGCCGTTCTGCCAAAGTCTACACTTTGTTTTCATACATGGATCCTCTCTCGGATTTTATGGCCTCGAGCCATTCATCGGAATCCGGGCCCACCATCGCTTCTCCATAGCTCGTAGGTTCATTGTTGTCTAGCAACATGACGTCCAAGACAGGATTACGTACCACTCTGAAGTAGTACGCATCCTTGTCATCCTATGAGGTTTGGGAGTGACTTGATCCGAAGTCTCATGATCACTATCATAAGCTTCCACTTCAATTGGTGTAGGTGCCATAGGAACAACTCTTGTGCCCTGCTACACACTAGTTGAAGTGACGGTTCAATAACCTCATCAAGTCTCCACCATCCTCCCACTTAATTCTTTCGAGAGAAACTTTTCCTCGAGAAAGGACCCGATTTGAGAAACAATCCCTGTTGCTTTCGGATCTGAGACAGGAGGTATACCCAACTGTTTTGGGTGTCCTATGAAGATGCAGTTATCCGCTTTGGGTTCGAGCTTATCAGCCTGAAACTTTTTCACATAAGCGTCGCAGCCCCAAACTTATAAGAAATGACAGCTTAGGTTTCCCTAAACCATAGTTCATACGGTGTCATCTCATCGGAATTACGTGGTGCCCTATTTAAAGTGAGTGCGGTTGTCTCTAATGCCTAACCCATGAACGATAGTGGTAATTTGATAAGAGACATCATGGTATGCATCATATCCAATAGGGTGCAGTTATGATGTTCGGACACACCATCACACTATGGTGTTCCAGGCGGTACTAGTCATGAAACAATTTCCACAATGTCTAAATTGTGTACCAAACTCGCAACTCAGATATTCATCTCTATGATCATATCATAGATATTTTATCCTCTTGTCATGACGATATTCAACTTCATTCTGAAATTACTTGAACCATTCAATAATTCAGACTTGTGTTTCATCAAGTAAATATGCTCAGTATCTACTCAAATCATCTATGAAGTAAGAGCATAATGATATCCACTGCGTGCCTCAGCACTCATTGGACTGCACACATCAAAATGTGTTACTTCCAACAAGTTGCTTTCTTGTTCCATTTTACTGAAACCGAAGCTTTCAGTCATCTTGCCCATGTTGTATGATTTGCATGTCTCAAGTGATTCAAAATCAAGTGAGTCCAAACGGTCCATCTGCATGGAGTTTCTTCATGCGTATATACCAATAGACATGGTTCACATGTCTCAATCCTTTAAAAGGAGTGAGTCCAAAGATCCATCAACATGGAGCTTCTTCATGCGTTTTATACCAATATGACTTACATGGCAGTGCCACAAGTAGGTGGTCCTATCATTACTATCTTATATCTTTTGGCATGAACATGTGTATCACTATGATCGAGATTCAATAAACCATTCATTTTAGGTGCAAGACCATTGAAGGTATTATTCAAATAAATAGAGTAACCATTATTCTCCTTAAATGAATAACCGTATTGCGATAGACATAATCCAATCATGTCTATGCTCAACGCAAACACCAAATAACAATTATTTAGGTTTAACACCAATCTCGATGGTAGAGGGAGCGTGCGATGCTTGATCATATCAACCTTGGAAACACTTCCAACATGTATCGTCAGCTCACCTTTAGCTAGTCTCCGTTTATTCCGTAGCTTTTATTTCGAGTTACTAACACTTAGCAACCGACCCGGTATCTAATACCCTGATGCTACTAGGAGTACTAGTAAAGTACACATTCACATAATGTATATCCAATATACTTCTATCGACAGCCTTCTCATCTACCAAGTATCCAGGGTAATTCTGCTCCAGTGGTTGTTCCCCTTATTACAAAAGCACTCAGTCTCGGGTTTGGGTTCAACCTTGGGTTTCTCCACTAGAGCAGCAGCTGATTTGCCGTTTCATGAAGTATCCCTTCTTGCCCTTGCCCTTCTTGAAACTAGTGGTTTCACTAACCATCAACAGTTGATGCTCCTTCTTGATTTCTACTTTCGCGGTGTCGCGAATAGCTCAAGGATCATATTTATCCCTGATATGTTATAGTTCATCACGAAGCTCTAGTAGCTTGGTGGCAATGACTTGGAGAAACATCACTACTTATCTGGAAGATCAACTCCCACTCGATTCAAGTGATTGTTGTACTCAGACAATCTGAGCACAAGCTCAACGATCGAGCTTTTCTCCCTTAGTTTGCAGGCTAAGAAAATCGTCGGAGGTCTTATACCTCTTGACGTGGGCACACCTGAAATCCCAATTTCATCCCTCGAAACATCTCATATATTCCGTGATATTTCAAAAATGCCTTCGGTGCCTCAATTCTAAACCATTCAACATTACCGAACTATCATGTAGTCATCAAAACGTGTATGTTAGATGTTCGCAACATCTACAGACCACGTTCGAGGTCCAGCACACCGAGCGATGCATTAAGGACATAAGCCTTCTACTGTCCGCATGATTGCTACTGTTAACTTTCAACAATATTTTCTCTAGGAACATATCTAAAACAATAGAACTAAAGCGCAAGCTTACGACATAATTTGCAAAGATCTTTTGACTACGTTTAGGATAATTAAGTTCATCTTATGAACTCCCACTCAGATAGACATCCCTCTAGTCATCTAAGTGATTACATGATCCGAGTCAACTAGGCCGTGTCCGATCATCACGTGAGACGGACTAGTCATCATCGGTGAACATCTTCATGTTGATCGTATCTACCATACGACTCATGCTCGACCTTTCGGTCTCTTGTGTTCGAAGGCCATGTCTGTACATGCTAGGCTCGTCAAATCAACCTAAGTGTTTCGCGTGTGTAAATCTGGCTTACACCCGTTGTATGTCAACGTAAGAATCTATCACACCCGATCATCACGTGGTGCTTCGAAACGACGAACTTTCGCAACGGTGCACAGTTAGGGGGAACACTTTCTTGAAATTTTAATGAGGGATCATCTTATTTACTACCGTCGTTCTAAGCAAATAAGATGCAAAAACATGATAAACATCACATGCAATCAAATAGTGACATGATATGGCCATCATCACTTTGCTCCTTTTGATCTCCATCTTCGGGGCTCCATGATCATCGTCGTCACCGGCATGACACCATGATCTCCATCATCATGATCTCCATCATCGTGTCTTCATGAAGTTGTCACGTCAACTATTACTTATACTACTATGGCTAACGCTTTAGCAATAAAGTAAAGTAATTACATGACGTTTATGTTGACACGCAGGTCATAAATAAGTTAAAGACAACTATTATGGCTCCTGCCGGTTGTCATACTCATCGACATGCAAGTCGTGATTCCTATTACAAGAACATGATCAATCTCATACATCACATATATCATTCATCACATCCTTTTGGCCATATCACATCACATGGCATACCCTGCAAAAACAAGTTAGACGTCCTCTAATTGTTGCTTGCATGTTTTATGTGGCTGCTATGGGTTTCTAGCAAGAACGTTTCTTACCTATGCAAAACCACAACGTGATATGTCAATTGCTATTTACCCTTCATAAGGACCCTTTTCATCGAATCCGATCCGACTAAAGTGGGAGAGACTGCCACCCGCTAGCCACCTTATGCAACTAGTGCATGTCAGTCGGTGGAACCTGTCTCACGTAAGTGTACGTGTAAGGTCGGTCCGGGCCGCTTCATCCCACAATGCCGCCGAATCAAGATGGACTAGTAAGGGTAAGCATATTGAACAAAATCAACGCCCACAACTACTTTGTGTTCTACTCGTGCATAGAATCTACGCAATAGACCTAGCTCATGATGCCACTGTTGGGGAACGTAGCAGAAATTCAAAATTTTCCTACGTGTCACCAAGATCTATCTATGGAGAAACCAGCAACGAGGGGAAGAAGAGTGCATCTACATACCCTTGTAGATCGCTAAGCGGAAGCGTTCAAGTGAACGGGGTTGATGGAGTCGTACTCGCCGTGATCCAAATCACCGATGATCCTAGTGCCGAACGGACGGCACCTCCGCGTTCAACACACGTACAGCCCGGTGACGTCTCCCATGCCTTGATCCGGTAAGAAGAGAGGGAGAGGTTGACGAAGACTCCATCCAGTAGCAGCACAACGGCGTGGTGGTGGTGGAGGAGCGTGGTAATCCTGCAGGGCTTCGCCAAGCACCGCGGGAGAGGAGGAAGGAGAGATGCAGGGCTGCGCCATGGAGAGATCGGAACTCTTGTGTTGGCAGCCCCAAAACCCTCAAGTATATATAGGGGAGAGGGAAGGGGGTGCGCCCCCTTTAGGGTTTCCACCCCAAGGGGTGCGGCTGCCCCAAACCCATCTAGGGTGGCGGCCAAGGGGGGGAAGAGGGGAGACTTGCCCCCCAAGTTAGGTGGGTGCGCCCCCTTCCCCAAACCCTAGGCGCCTTGGGCCCTTGTGGGGGGGGCGCACCAGCCCACCTGGGGCTGGTCCCCTCCCACATGTGGCCCATGCAGCCCTCCGGGGCCGGTGGTCCCACTTGGTGGACCCCCGGGACCCTCCTGGTGGTCCCGGTACGTTACCGATAAAACCCAAAACTCTTTCGGTGACCAAAACAGGACTTCCCATATATAAATCTTTACCTCCGGACCATTCCGGAACTCCTCGTGACGTCCGGGATCTCATCGGGACTCCGAACAACATTCGGTAACCACATACGAGCTTCCCTAATAACCCTAGCGTCATCAAACCTTAAGTGTGTAGACCCTACGGGTTCGGGAACCATGCAGACATGACCGAGACGTTCTCCGGTCAATAACCAACAGCGGGATCTGGATACCCATGTTGGTTCCCACATGTTCCACGATGATCTCATCGGATGAACCACGATGTCGAGGACTTAATCAATCCCGTATACAATTCCCTTTGTCTAGCGGTATAGTACTTGCCCGAGATTCGATCGTCGGTATCTCGATACCTTGTTCAATCTCGTTACCGGCAAGTCTCTTTACTCGTTCCGTAACACATCATCCCGTGATCAACTCCTTGATCACATTGTGCACATTATGATGATGTCCTACTGAGTGGGCCCAGAGATACCTCTCCGTCACACGGAGTGACCAATCCCAGTCTCGATTCGTGCCAACCCAACGGACACTTTCGGAGATACCCGTAGTGCGCCTTTATAGCCACCCAGTTACGTTGTGACGTTTGGCACACCCAAAGTATTCCTACGGTATCCGGGAGTTGCACAATCTCATGGTCTAAGGAAATGATACTTGACATTAGAAAAGCTTTAGCATACGAACTACACGCTCTTGTGCTAGGATTAGGATTGGGTCTTGTCCATCACATCATTCTTCTAATGATGTGATCCCGTTATCAATGACATCCAATGTCCATGGTCAGGAAACCGTAACCATCTATTGATCAACGAGCTAGTCAACTAGAGGCTTACTAGGGACATGGTGTTGTCGATGCATCCACACATGTATCTGAGTTTCCTATCAATACAATTCTAGCATGGATAATAAACGATTATGATGAACAAGGAAATATAATAATAACCTATTTATTTTTGCCTCTAGGGAATATTTCCAACAAGGTTATCCCCCCCCCCCCGGAGATGTTTGCTTTGTATGAAAAACCTGCATGCCAGGGGGCTCTACCACGATCGGCAACGCCCTTGCCCTGTTTTGAGTCCGCTCAACAGCTCAAGCGACTGCGTCAAGAATGGCAGAGTAGCCTTCCGCGATCAACAACGCCCTCGATTCTGACTCGAGTCAAGCTCGATAGTTCAAGCGGCCGCGTTTGGAACGGGAAGGTGGCTCGTCCGGCAGCACGCGTACCCGGCAGGCCATGGGGATCCGTCCCCAAGACGCCGCTTGGGGCTTCCGCGTCGGCAAGCCTTCCCGATCGACGTAGGGCACACATACAAAGGGGAATTGAACGGGGAAATAACATGCATGAGAATTAAGAATACTTCAGAGTTATATTACATCACATCATAGCTGCGGTTCTAACTAAAGATAAAGTTGTCTTGGTCGGGAACCCACAGCGGCGAAGAAGAAAGGGATGCCTAATCTCGGCGCTGGCCTTCCACCCTCTTGATTTCGTCGATGCAGTCGGTGATGGGCTTGATGCGCTCCTTGAGCACCGTGGGGTCAGCATCCTCCGGCAAGCTCCTCATCGCGGCCGCGAAGTCGAGGTCGGGATTCCAGTACGCCACCTTGGTGAGGACCTTGGTCACGACCCTACGGCAAAGTCGCCGGGCCTCCTCGGCCAGCGTGGCCGTCCTGTTGGAGTGGAGATAGGCCAAGGCTCCGAGGACGCCCTCGAAGAACTGGGTCAGCTTGGCGTTGACGGTCCCGCTGCGCTCAGGAGCGTACCTCACGTTTAGCATCCCCATGGTGGCCAATTGCGAGGTGACCCTGCCGATGATGACCTCCAGATGGCTGATCCACCTGTTCTCGCCCGCCACGTATTCCTTGTGGGAGGCGGCCTCGGTCGCCCGCAGCTGCTTCTCCTCCTCCAGGCTCCTGGTCAAGGTCTCCTCCCGAGCCCTGCTCTCCAACAACATCTCCTCGAGATCCTCCGGCTTCAGCTTGAGGTCTCTGATGGAGTTCTGCGCGTCGGAGAGCTCCCCAGTCCTGCTGACGACTGCTCCTTGCGCCTCTACCAAGGCGAGGTTGAGCGTGTTTTTCTCGCCGGACAGCTTGAGGGCCTGCTCATTCAGCTCGTCCCGCTCCGCTTCCAGCTCCTTCACCTTGTCGGCATGGGCCAGAGCTTTGGCATCGAGTGCCTCTTTGTGCCTCTACTCCAGCCCGTGGGTCCGTTGCACGACAAGGGCCTCGAGCTCCTCACCCTTGCTGCAGAGCGTTGCGGCGAGCTTCGCCTCACACGTGGAGAGGTCCTCCTCGTGGGAGTCCAAGGTGGCTTGATGTTGGTTCCGAGCGGCTTCGGCCGCGGCAGCCAAGTTCGCCGCCTTCTCCTGGGCCTTCTCGATGTCGGCCATCTTCATGGCGAGCTCCACATCGCGCTCGGCCAATTTCTCTTGAAAGGCCCTTTGCTCCTCGTGAGTCTTGTGGAACCAGGCCTGCGTCTCGGCGACGCGCGCCTTGAAGTCCACCTCCGCGTTGTCCACCGCTGCCTCCCTGGACTTGAGTTTGTCCAGACGGGCACGGTAGAGCACTTGGAGCTTCCGGAAATTGGCCCCCATGGTGCGGAAGAGCTTCTCTTCAGGAGAACCATCGCCGCCAACGACCGGCGCGTCGACAACCTCGAGCCCGGTGGCGGCAAGCACCTCGCCGTCAAAAACTTCCCCTTCGGCGGGCGCTCGGCTTAACGACCCTGAGAGGTGGACGAAAAGATCATCGCCCACCTTCAGGTATCTGTCGGGGCCCGAGGTTGAGGAGGAGGGAGGCTGGTCACCCACCACCTCTTCCTCGGCGGGGGCCTTGCCAGCCTCACCGGCAGGTCCACCGCTGGCGCCCTCGGCAGGAGCCTCGCCAGTCGCCTTGGCGGCCCCCGCAGCAGCGTCCTCGCCGGCACACTCGGCGGCTTCGTCGGCGGCGGCCTCGTCAGCATCTTTGGTGACCTCTTCGGCGGCAATCCTGCTGGCCTCCGCCGTGGCCTCCTCAGCAATGTCTCCGACAACCGTGTCTACGTCATCCATGTCTGTTGAAGGAGGGCCTGGGTAGCAACGGGAGCAATGAAGCCAAGGAAAGGATAAGGGAAAAATAGAGACGAAGGACAGGCGACTCACCAGTGCCAGGCTGTGAAGCAGAAGTCCCCTCTCCGCTAGCGCTTGGCGCCGTGGCAGAGCCACCAGCGCCCAAGTTCCCCTCTTCCTCCATGGGTGTGGACTCTGTGCCTGATGCCCTTGCCGGGGATGCCCCCCGCGGTGGCGTAGTCGATGGGGGTGGTGTGTTGGGAGTAGCCCTCTGTGGCTCCTCCTGCTGCCGCTCCCCTCCTGCGAACCCGGCAAGGTCAGCATCATAGCGTCAAGTGCCTACCACATGTCGAGTAAGAGTAGGGTGATGAACTTACGCTGGGGGCTGCGCCGGGGGCTGCTGTCCGGGCTGCTCAGCACCACCAGTGGTGTCTTTGAAGCCCCAGCCGGGGACTGGCTGCTTGCCGAGGTCCTCGCCCTCTTCACCCTCTGGGCCAGCGTCTCTGCCTCCCTGCAAAAGCAAAAATGGATCAAGGCGAGCGACCCGATTCGGGGGAATGGAAATCACAGTAAGGAACGGAGTACTTACTCGTCATCCGTCTCCTCCTCTTCCGCCAGTTTCCTTTTCCTCTCCGAGCTGAGAGGCCCGAGATCAAAAGGGAGCTCCACGTCTTCATCCGAGTCGACGCCTGCCGGAGAAGGCGGAGGTGGCGGCAGGGTTTGTGCGCGCCCAGATGAGGAAGGGGTTGCCGCCTTCTTCTTCTCAGCGGCCTTCGTCAGCTTCTTCGCTACCGAGGCCCTCGTGTGACGCCCGGATCCCTCTAGGGACAATTGAGGCCGCGTAGCCCTGCCGGGCCGGACCGGCTCGCCGGAGCCAGACCGTCGCAGGACTCGCCCTCTTCCCCTGGTTGGCATCGAGCCCGCCAACACGCCCTCCTCCTCCGATGACTCGTCGGCCGCGTCCTCAACAAGCGGAACTCTGATGTCGGCGCTGCCGGCCTCCTCGGCGGCCGCCGCCCACATGGTGAGCTGCTCCTCCTCCGCAGTCGTTGTGGCCTTGTCCTCCACGCCCCTGGCGCTGCCGGCCTCCATGGCGAGCTGTACCTCCCTCACCCTGGTCGTGATGTAGTCCAGCTTCGCCTGGGTGGTGTCCATGACAAGCCGCCGCTCGGCGTCAGCATTGACGTACACCTCAATCAAGGTGTCGAAGAAATGGTGCACATCTGCGTCCGTCGGCTCCCTCCAGCTCGGGACGGGGCCGTGCACATTGCAGTCCGGCATCATGGCGATGATCTCGAAACGGCGTTAATTATTGCACAACGGGACCACCCCCGCTGGCAACTTGAAGAACGGCCCCTTGACGGCCTTGCCGGCCTTTGCGGCAACCCTTGCGGCCTTGCCGGTCAGCTCGACCTCGCCATCGCGATCCACATCCAGCTAGAAGAGCCACTGGCAGAAGTGGGCACGCGCCAGCACCGTGAAGTTGTTGTCGAGGCCAGGGCGAAGCCACATAATGTCGGCCGGATTCGTAAAAAGCTAGGCTAGCCTCCCCTTATTTTGCAACGGGGCGATCCGGCGGTGAATGAAGCCCGCCCGGATCATCTCCAGGGTGAGCCCAGCCCGGGTCAGCCGAAGAATCCTGGTGGTGGCGATAGTAAGCCTCCCGTTGGCGACGCCGACATCACCCCAATCGCTGCCGCGGACCGGTGGCACTCGGCGGACCTTGCAAAATGCCGGCGGGTCTTCGTCCTCAATCCAGCACCACCGATCATGCCGCTCGTCCCACCTCTCCTTCACGACACCGTCTGGGTACACCCCTTTGGATCTTGGGATCCAGGTGACGCAACCAGAGACGGCACCTCCCGGCTGGATTCGAGGATAGAAATAATGGCGGAAGAGCGCCGTGTTGGGCTGCACCCCGGCGAAGCCCTCGCAGAGATGCGCAAAGAAAGACATGCACGCCACCGCATTCGGAGTAAAATCAAAGAGGCGAAAACCAAAGGTGTGCATAATGTCACAGAAGAAATCAGAGAAAGGGGGGCATAACCCGCAAGAAAAGTAGTCAACAAAGAAGGGGTACCGATTTGGGGCAGGATCAGCACAGGCGGCAGGAATGACGCGCGTCGCCGGGTGTCCCGAATTCTCTCCCCCCGTCTTCACTCCCCACAGGGGCTTAAAGGAGGCCTGGCGCTCATGAACATCAACCGTCGAGGGGAAGAAGAAGGCGGACTGTGTCCGGTCCCCCAACAGCGCGCTCTCCGGTGGCTCCACGGTTCCGGAGCCCTTGACCACCTCCTTGCCCTTAGCGGATTTGGGCGCCATGGCGACCAAGAAGTCTAGAGGGTTGAGGAAGGGGGGTGGCGAAGCAGCGACAGCGGGCGACGACGAAAGCTTGCGAGGAAAGGAAGTAAGGGAATGGCGGCTCTGAGATTGGAAAAGGCACAAAGGAAGAGGGGGAAGTGAGCAGCGCGCCCACGGTTATTCCTTCTTATGGGGGGAAACGCGGGCCGCCTCCTTTCACATTAACTGTGATGTGGTGCATGCCCGCGGGAAGCAACCCCGCGCATGCCGCCCACGTCACACACGCCTCCCCACGCTGCGCCACGCGCGGGAGGCGTGGGAAGCGCAGCGCGCGAAGGAACTTACCGTGGTAAAAACCACCCCGCCTGCCCGCGCACCGTTTTTGGGCCTAGCCCAACAACGCGACTGCGCTTACGTGTGGCCCAGGCCCGGGGACTCCTATCGGCGTACAAAAAGAGGGTTACACTTTTTGTACCCCTATAACCGTGCACGGGCAGTCTGAGCCACGGGCACCACCGCACTGGGCAAGGCAAGGGAGGTGAGCCAAGGTAAGGCCGAAGCACGAGAGAAGCAGAACGACGCCAAGACCAAGGCCACAAAGAGCGAACGGGACGAAGCGCCCCCCCCCCCCCGGCAAGATCCTTGCCGGGAGGCGGTTTTAGAAAACTCGGCAAGACCCTTGCCGTGCCAGCTCGCCCCACACCTATGGAGCGGGTCACCGTTGAGTCCACTACCCCCATGGGGCAAGGATTCGGGAGTCATCCCCGTGGTGGTATGCAGATCTTTGTGAAGACATTCAAGATCAGATGCACACTTTAGAAGATGATGATCCTTGGCGGGATCCCAGCCAAGGAGGACCACAAGGCCCCCGGCAAGAGCCTTGCCGGGGATGACAACAGGCGCCACGGCAAGGCCCTTGCCATGAACACCCGTGGGGCCACCATCAGGCCCACGCCAGTTACACCTCTACCACCGTTCGCATGCAGCTGCCGACCCAACCAGCTGAGCAGGCACCTGCGTGGCGGTGTGCAGATCCTCGTGGAGATCCACCGCTGCACCACCTCAGTTGCCTGCCTGCCTACATGGCACCATGGGCACCGCTGGCCAGGGCGCGTGTCGACGCGAGAGGGAGCGGTGGCGGACGAGACAGGGCTCTCCCCCGTCCGCGATAAAGCAAGGACACCTAAGCAAGGCGCATTAAATGCACCTTGTCATGTAATGCGAGGGATAACCTCGCATCACTCTACCCTTTCCACCTCCTGTGTGCCACTGTGGCAACCCCTTTCCCTATAAAAGGAGGCCCCAGGCAACCAGGAAGAGGATTCGGCTTTTTGGAGCTCTCGACGCCCCATAGCTAGCTCAAGAACACAGTTACACAATCCACCAAAGCAGGAGTAGGGTTTTACGCATCCTTGTGGCCCGAACCTGGGTAAAGCAACCGTGTGCTATCTGTTTGATCCGTTCTTTTCACAACCCCGCGCCCCGCAACCGTAGTAGGGATTCTTGTGATCCCATAGGCGTCGTTCCCACCGACAATGTGTGTGAAATAGAAAGAGTGTGTGAAAAAAGTGTGTGTGCGTGTGTGAAAGAGACATGGACAACACACGATAAAAGTAGAGAAAAGGCGTTTGTGTCTTATGCAAACATATCACACATGCATCTTCGACAACGGAAGCAAGGTGAGGAGATAGTGTGTGGTTGTTTGCAACCGAGAGAGAAGACCCCTAGCACGTGGCCAACAGGGGTCTGATAAGCAATGGAGAGAGGTCGAGAGAGACGTACGGAGAAAATGCAGACATGGGGAGGAGAGAGTGTATGTTTGTGATAGAGAGATCCCCCTGGAGATCGTGATGGGACTACATGGGTGGGAGATCGAGTGACAAGGTGTGTGCGTGATAGAAGATACCCCGAGAGATATCGAGATAGATGTATGGATGGAAGGAGACAATACGTGTGTTCCTGATGGCTAGTGAGAGATAATCATACTTAGGGGGGAGTGTGCGCGCCTATGATGAAGTGAGGGATTATGGTACTTAGGGGGGTGCGTGTCACATAGAGAGAGAACAGAGTGGGATGGGTCTATATGTAGCGCGAGCGAGACATGTGTATGTATGAACCAGGGAGATATAAAGTTTGAGAGAGATGGAGGAGCCCCAATAAGGCTGAGTGGTGTGTCAGATAGCTGAGAGGGGGAAAGAGATATTCCATCCGCTCGATAATGCAGTGCATGTAAAAAAAATTCGAAGTCGAACTTTGGAAACATTGATCAGGCTTATGCAAATGTTATTTATATCTACAATACCAAAGATACATCATATGAAACTACATCTCATGATGAATCTAATGGTATATGTTTGCCATTCTAGATGTAAATGTTTTTCTCCACGTACATGGTCAAACTTTGTGATGTTTGCCTTTTCAATAAATCTATATGCTATGGGCCGAAGAGAGTGCCTAAGTCGACAGAGATCAAGTGCGTGTGAAGGAGAATGAGTAAGTGTGCAAAAATAGTATGTGTGTGAAAGAGAAAGGGATAAAAAACGATAAATTAGAGAGAGAGTGTGTGTTTTCATTTCTTATACAAACATATCACGCATGCATCTCCGAGATAGAAAAGCGAGGTGAGGAGATACACGAAGATAGCTAGTGCATGATTGTTTGCAACAGAGAGAGACACCCCTATAGCACATGTCCAATAGAGGTCTGACCAACAAGGAACAAAGGTCGAGAGGGACACATGGAGAACATGGACGCATGGGGAGGGAGAGAGGGTGTGTTTGTGATAGAGAGATCCCCTCGAGATGGTGAGGGGACTTATATGGGTGGGAGATCGAGGGAGGTGCGTGCGAGATAGAAAGATGCCTCGAGAGAAATCGATATAGACCATGCACATGTTTGTGATGGAGACTAAGATTAGCTAGTCATATACATATAGGGGGACTGCATGTGCCTACATTTGAGTGAGAGACCATCATACATGAACTTAATACTCTAGATGCAGGCAGGAGTCGGTCGATGTGTGGACTAATAGTAGTAGATGTAGGCAGGAGTTGGTCTACTTGACATAGACGTGATGCCAATATTCATGATCATTGCCTTAGATATCGTAAAACTATGCTCTTTTCTATCAATTGCCCGACAGTAATTTGTTTACCCATCGTATGTTTTCTTTCAAGAGAGAAGCCTCTAGTGAAACCTATGCCCCCCGGGTCTATTTTCCATCATATATTTTCAGATCTATAAACCAAAAAACCCCAAAAATACCTTGCTGCAATTTATTTATATTTCCTTTAGTTTTCTCTTTTATTTATCTTTTATACCTATCTCTATTAAATCTCACTCTTGTTCGTGACCGTGGAGGAATGAAACCTTCGGGAACGTGATTTTCGGAACGAACGTGATCCAGAGGACTTGGACCCTACGTCAAGAAATCAACCAGGAGGGCACGAGGTAGGGGCGCGCCTACCCCCCCCCCCCAAGGCACGCCCTCCACCCTCGTGGGCCCCATGTTGCTCCACCGACGTACTTCTTCCTCCTATATATACCTACGTACCCGCAAAGTACCAGACACGGAGCCAAACACCTAATTCCACTACCGCAACCTTCTGTACCCGTGAGATCCCATCTTGGGGCCTTTTCCGGAGCTCCGCCGGAGGGGGCATCGATGACGGAGGGCCTCTACATCAACACCATAGACTCTCCGATGATGTGTGACTAGTTTACCTCAGACCTTCGGGTCCATAGTTATTAGCTAGATGGCTGCTTCTCTCTTTCCGGATCTCAATACAATGTTCTCCCCCTCTCTTGTGGATATCTATTCGATGTAATCTTCTTTTGCGGTGTGTCTGTTGAGACCGATGAATTGTGGGTTTATGATCAAGTTTATCTATGAACAATATTTGAATCTCCTCTGAATTCTTTTATGTATGATTGGTTATCTTTGCAAGTCTCTTCGAATTATCAGTTTGGTTTGGCCTACCAGATTGATCTTTCTTGCAATGGAAGAAGTGCTTAGCTTTGGGTTCAATCTTGCGGTGTCCTTTCGCAGTGACAGTAGGGGCAGCAAGGCACGTATTGTATTGTTGCCATCGAGGATAACAATATGGGGTTTATATCATATTGCATGAGTTTATCCCTCTACATCATGTCATCTTACTTAAGGCGTTACTCTGTTCTTATGAACTTAATACTCTAGATGCATGCTGGATAGCGGTCAATGTGTGGAGTAATAGTAGTAGATGCAGGCAGGAGTCGGTATAATTGTCTCGGACGTGATGCCTATATACATGATCATACCTAGATATTCTCATAACTATGCTCAATTCTATCAATTGCGCAACAATAATTTGTTCACCCACCGTAATATTTATGCTCTCGAGAGAAGCCACTAGTGAAACCTATGGCCCCCGGGTCCATTTTCCATCATATTAATCTTCCAACACTTAGTTATTTCTATTGCCGTCTTTATTTTGCTTTATTTACTTTGCATCTTTATCATAAAAATACCAAAAATATTATCTTATCATACCTATCAGATCTTACTCTCGTAAGTGACCGTGTAGGGATTAACAACCCCTTATCGCATTGGTTGCCAGGATTTATTTGTTTGTGTAGGTGCGAGGGACTCGTGCGTGGTCTCTTACTGGATTGATACCTTGGTTCTCAAAAACTGAGGGAAATACTTACGCTGCTTTACTGCATCACCCTTTCCTCTTCAAGGGAAAACCAACGCAGTGCTCAAGAGGTGGCACTCATTCATCCCCACACTCTTAACTTTTGCTCACTTTTCCTCATTCTCTTGCCCGAAACCCTCAGAACTGGTCACAACCGGTGGATGTCGTCGGGTCAGTGCTTTGACCGTTAACTCTGACGAGTGGGGCCGCGCTGACTGTGTCGCCCGTTGGACCTGATGAGTGGGGTCGTGGCGAACGGTGACGCGGTTAGCCTATTGAGCCGTGGTTAGACTTGGGCCGTGCGCGCGCTGCAACGACAGAAGCCTGTTATGCATGCACGACATGTCCAGCTAGCCTGCATGCATGCACATAGCTAGCCTACATGCATGCGCCGCCACCCGCCGCCACGATGCGCTGACCGGCCTCTTTTTCACATGAGCCGCCACGGACGCTGGCCGGCCTCATTTTCACGCGAGCCGCCACGGACGCAGGGACGGTTGCTGCTGCTGGTTCGTATCATCTCCCATGCGTGTCTCCTCGATGTAGAGCATTATTTCACACTTTTCGATCCACTCGCATCTATTCAACGTGGCAATTAAAATCTGTTGTCAATTAAAGTGGCATATCGATCGACGCGGCTCATTGAACATAGCAAATCCAAAGTGCGACCGGTGCCACTCCCCTTCCCTTCCCCTTTTCCTATTTAAACCACCATCCCTCCATCTATTATCCACACATCCATTTGCACCGACCCCTTCTCTTCTTCACCCAAACCCAGAGCACTCTCAAAGCGAGGCGAGGATGCAGTGCAACGGCCCCACCTTCGAGCTCCCATCGACCGTGCCGGAGAGACGGTATCCGGCCGGCGTCGTCGTGGAGAGGATGCTCCGCGTGTGGGCGTTCTCACGCTGGAGGGGTGCAAGGGGGTTTGCCGAGAGGTTCCATCATGCGGGCTTCGCCCACCTCCCGGCGGGCTCGCCGGTGATGTTCCGACTGGAGGAAGTGCGTCCAAACTCCAGGACTCCGCTGATAGGGCTCACCGTCACCTTCACCAACAGATTTGATGCGTACTACCTCCTCGGCAAGGTGTTTTGTTGTGGATGCGAATTCATCGCATTCACAACCCACAACATCTTCACAAACTTCGACTTCATCTCCCCCACCCGTGATGGTATGCACATCCTCCCCTACTACATCGGCCAGGAGGGCATGGAGAGGAGGAGCAGTGAAGAGAAGGCGCAGTGAAGATGGTGGTGAAGTCCCGGTCTCGATCATGAGCTTATCTTGCCCTAGGGTGTTAGGGCTTTTTATCTTTTATATATTTCTGTCTTAATTATGTCGTTGCTTGTACCGTGAACTTTTAATCTCTGTCGTGTTATCCCCTAAGAACTATGTTATGCTTGCTACCCTTATTTGATATGTCGTTGGTTATCAGTGTTTTTGCTTGCTATTTCTATGTTATTTGACGTGGGATAAATCGCTAGATGGATATGGTGCCATACACGAGCCCTTCTGCTAAATCAATCAATGAAAGGGTATTCCTCAATGAAAACCAGCAAGTTTTTGCTCATTTAGAGTAGGGTCAAGTTTTCGCCCATTTAGAGTAGGGTCAAGTTTTTGCACGCGCGGATAATGGAGTAGTTGAAGTGTCAAAAAGGAAACTAAAGCTAGAAAAATAAGCCATGTTGATGTTGAAAAGAAGAAGAAGAAAAGCTAAATTTTTTTAATTGTTGGTGGCCCTATTCCGTATATTGTATGAACAAAAACAAGCTAATTTTTTAATAATTATTGGACTATGCTATGGTTTAGGGCACCCTATGTTTTATGTAAGAAGTATTCTATGGTTGCTACTTTTTATGTTATGGATGTATGCTTGCTACGTGAGATATCGGTCGATGGATATGGTGTCGTAGCCGAGCCGTAGACATGCTCTCTAGATGGATATGGTGCCATAGTCGAGCCCTAGACATGCTCTCTAGATGGATATGCTGGCTAATGGTGCCACCGGACTTTATTTTAGACATGGTTTCAGATGGATATCATGATCTACATAATTAAGTCTGACATGTTCTTAATAAAACTAAAACAAAAATCGTGTATACAATATTTTTCTTGCAACAAAAACTTGTTTATAATACCCGCATGTCAAAAAAATGAAAGTGTTGTGTCGTAGGCTATATACAGAAGGAAATTGCCATGATATGTACAAATAAATTTGACATGTGCAAGTCCAACAATAAATCGATTTACCATCATGCACTATTTTTGTTCAGCATGGCAATAAATGGATTTACCATGGTAATAACCAAGGAAAAAATAGAGCCAGCGCATGGGCCTTCGACACTCAACGCAATGAGACGGCCCAACCAGAGCTTAGTTTCAATTTGGGCCCTAGAACTACGTTTTTTTTTCTTCT
Source organism: Aegilops umbellulata (assembly GCA_032464435.1). NCBI lineage: Eukaryota > Viridiplantae > Streptophyta > Magnoliopsida > Poales > Poaceae > Aegilops > Aegilops umbellulata. Next base: position 495,833,722 of record CP136056.1, read on the forward strand.
GCGATCGGTGTTGTCTGACGAAACTGAAGAAACTGAAAGTGTACAATACTGACGAAACTGGCGGGTATACCCGAAACTGACATGATCCACAAATTAAGCAACACAAAGCATAGATCACATGATCCACAAATTAAGCAACACAGAGCATAAAGCACATGATCCACAAATTTAACCAAATCCTAGAGCACATGACACCACACTAATAACATCTCTAACGAGTGATGACCAGCAAGTAAGCAAATCCTAGACCAACTACACAAAAATAAAAGGGATAAAATCCTAAAGCTATCAGATTCGCCTGCTTGTTCAATTGAATCATCAGCTTAAAGTTCTTGTTCATATTTTTATTTCCCCCTTCAGATTTGCATCCCCAACTGTCAGAGCAGCACTTTCAGAGACCAAATTCGTTGTTGATGATGGCAGATTGAGCTCCCGGGTTGGGGCCCCATTGAATTGAATCCGCTTAACATAGTCATCCAGCCATTCAAAATGTGTGCATTTCTTCATGATCTAAACGAAAACATGAACCCTAAATCCCAGATCGGAAAAGAATTAAAAGAAAATAGAAAAAGAAATCAGAGAAAAATCATGAGATCTAACCTGCCCCTCTGGCTTGCTCTCGCATTTCACGAACTCGCGCCCATAGTTGCCATTATTGACCTCCTCCAAAGTCAACCGTGTCAGTGGCGCATTGCATGGACAGTCAGGACATCGCTCCATGGGAAGTGGACCATACTGGGTCCACGAGGGGCGGGAGGCTGAAGTGGAGCTCGACATATCGCCCAAAGTCGCCGGAGAAGAAGAAGCAGAGGAGTGGCTCCTCTCGTCGCTTGAGAAGAAGAAGCAGAGGAGGAGTGGCTCCTCTCGTCGCTGTAGAATAAGCACCAGAAGAAAGGGGGTACCCGAAGAAAGGGGAGGCACAACCAACAAGTCTCGCGGATCGCCCCATGATCCAACGATGTGGAGCCATCCATGTGATCCAATGGCGCGGAGCCTGCACGCCCCTCGTAATTACTTCTAGAAGACCACATCTGAGGGTTGTCGCTTGGCGCTAGGGTATGATCAGACGGCTGACGTTCGGAGCTATGGTTAGGCGAAACCCCGCAGGGTTTAGAGGGGTTTTGAGCTAGTCAACGAGGTCTCAAAGGCTTTGACTGAGCATAAATAATTTAAAAAATCAAAAAAAATGAAACATTCGCCGTTCGTCGTTTTATAGGACACACTAACGAGGAAAAATACTAAACTTGGTATACGTACACTTAGAGAAAAAAACCTAGCTAGCACGATCGAGGTAAAATGAGCACCATTAATTAAAAATAAATAAAAATATAAAGCATGCGCACAATGTTGTCTTGTGTGACATGTTACCAACCAAAAATCATAAACTTTGTCTATGGACATTTTCTTGAAAAGAAACTTCACACATATGAGCTATCATGTACAATGTTTCATAGAGACCAAGGAGAGGAGGTAGGGTTTCCCTTTGGTTTTTAAAAATTAAACAAAAATCAAAAAAATCACCAAAGCTTGATTTCGAAGTGAATAAGAAGGATATGAACTTAGTTTTCCATTTTCATATGGTGAACGTGTTTTTAATGGTTTTTATATTAAAGTATATTTTTTTGAAAAAATATGTAAAACTAGAAATATTAATTCAATAAATAGTGAGTCTTCGAATCTACAATATATAGATTGATTTGGTGTTAATAAAAAATATTTGGCTCATTTGGAGTAGGTCCAAAAAAACTTGATTACAAATGGGGTTGTTTACCCTACCTTGGGAGCTCATTTGGAGCACATTTCTCATGACTACTAGTTTTACCACGCAAAAGAGATCGGATTGATCACCTAACGTTTATAATAGTTCAGCAAACTATGCAACTCACACCACAGGGGAATGGACTACAAGTGTTGGTTCAAATTCAAAGTTTACAAATAGAATTATTATACCTTACAAGTTTTCACAGTACTTCAAATGACGACAGAATCCTTATTACAAATCTTTAAAGTTCAAAGTTTATATCTTGCATTCAAGTTCAAATTCAAATATTTGCCTTGCTCCTTGTGTTCCTGAATGGGTTAACCGTCTTGCTTCTGGTTTCCCTGGCTGGGATATTTTGTGCTTTTGAAAGCTTTGTCTTGTTGCTTCTGGTCTTCACTTCTGGTGGTGGCGGTTTTGTTGAGCTTTGACTGATCGAGCAAGTGATGACCAGTTGACGTTCATCTGTGGACTCACTAATCTTTAAAGGAACTTTAGACAAGATAACTTCCTCCTCTCTTATAGCTTCAAAACCTTTGTAAGCCATGGTTTCAAATTCCGCATCAGATGATGGTTCAACCGAAGTTTCTTCCTCTCTAGGTCTTTTCTGTCTTGTGCCTCTAATTATCCTAAAACTGGGCCAAACAGAAATAAGCTTAGCCATCGATAAAAAAGAGAACAAATGCAAAAAAAATGGAAATATTGCACACATACCAAGCTGCTACTTCAGTTGCTTCATTCTCTAAACTTGTTGCATTCTCCTCTGCTGGTGCATTATCCTCTAAACTTGTTGCATTCTCCTCTACTACTGGATTCTCCTCTGCATTTGCTTCTACCCATTGTTCCTCTTCTCCAAATGATGCATCAACTGGATTGGTACAATGCCTAGCAATATGCCCTAGGATACCACATCTTTTGCACTTATGTTGTGTTTTTACACGACCCTCTTCACCAGCTCTTATCATGTTTTTCCTTGGTCTTCCTGGTGGTCTAGTCAGTACAGGAGAATGGAATTTGAACCCTGGGTCTACTATGTTCCATTGGTCTTTTCCCAAGAGTGCAGGCACATTTTCAGCATAAGCAGCCCTAAATTTGGCAACAAAGAAATATTCAGAGCAATACTGATCAACTTCACCATCTTCACCTCCAATAACAGTCATGAGATGTAGGGCATGTATGCACGGCATCCCGCGGATCTGTCATTGCCTATAGCTGCTTTCATTGGTTGCAAGGTTCACTGGATATCTCCATTCCCTACTTTTACTGCTAGTGTATGTCACCTCAGCCTCGTATGTCGACGGTCAAACGCATTTCATCCTTAGTCCTCTTGCCTTGGCATGCAATGCCTTAATCAGAGATGGGAGCATAAGATGGCCAACATATTGTGTTTCTGCAATTCTTTTACTAAGAGCCATCTTTACCATGATCATCTGCCTGATCTTATCAAATGCTTGCCACAACAAAAGCCCTTTCACTGACTTGAACTTTGCATTGAAACACTCAGCGAGGTTATTGGTCACATAGTCTACTTTGCAGATTTCATTGAACTTGCTTCTTGACAACAGCTTTCCATGATGTTCATCCATGTACTCCTTCACCAAAGGATTATGAGCATACAACACTCTCAAATGGTGCTCATGCTTCCTCTCAAGGTACATGTGTATGATGCTGGCCATAGATTCTCATCATAAAATTTGCCTTTGAATTTCTTTTTAAAATTTTGCGCTAGGTGTCGCATACATTCCCTATGTTCCATTCCATGGAATACAATTTCTACTGCAGTTTCTAAACCCTTGCAAGCATCTGTGTGCATAACTAAACCTGAGAGTGTACCTGTAATGTTGTGCAACTGCTGCAGAAACCAGACCCAACTCTCCTCACACTCTACCTCCAACACACCAAATGCAACTGGGAATAGCCAGTTGTGTCCATCAACTGCAGAAGTTGCCGCTAGCTAGCCTCTCCATCTTCCATTCAAAGCAGTTGCATCGACAGCAAAATAGGGCCTACAACCATTCAGAAACCCTTGCCAGCAAGCCTTGAAACAAACAAAAGCCCTCCTGAAGCACTCCTTCTCCATTGCCTTCCCTTTTAATTTGTACTTAACTGTATGCTTGTCAATCTCTACAACACTCCCTGGACTAGCCGTCTCCACTTCAGATTTGAAGTTGTAAAGCAACTGAAAACTCTCATTCCATGGACCATTAATCCTATCAAGAGCCCTTTCCTTAGCATAGAAAATCTTCATGTACTATACATTAATCTTGTACTTCTCAAATATATTCCCATGGAGTGTTGTTGGACCAATTGTTGGTGTTTCCCTCACCCAATCCAAGATTGCATCTGCCACCCACCTAGTCTTTGCAAGCTTAGATTTGTCCTTTCCCCCTCCCCCTCCAGGTGGGCAAGTGTGCCCGTGTGGGTTGCTTTTTATCTGAAACAAAATGAAAAATGATGTCAAATACAATTAAGAAACAGTATACATGATCTGAATATAGAATTGATAAATAATCTGATAACAATATTAAGTTGTAATACCTGAATCAATTTGCACTTTCGCATAGTGGATGCATGCAACCTCCACCTACACCTATCATAAGGGTAATGAACAGTGAATCTTCCTGGCTCACTCCTATCAACCTCATAAGAGTTTTCAGTGAGAATGCAATATGTAGTCACTGCATTACGATAGTCCACCATCGATTCGAATACGGTTCCTGGAGTAAGGTCAGGATTCTCCATGTTCCACTCAATTGTTGCCATGTCCTCACCATCATATTCTTGTAAAACTAAGGAGTCCATGTTCTCCTCCCTCTCTTCATCATCAGTGTCATCAAATCTAGCACGGCTGCTAGGCTCCTCTGCATATTCAACTTCCCCTGCCTGTTGACTGACTCTATCTACCAGTTCAGGGAATAGAATCTCATCCTCATCATCATGTCGAGGCACTTCCTCATCAGGCTCTGCATCTACGTACTTCTACATCAGGTGTAGAAGAGAGAGGAGAAGTGGCAGAATTACCGGCAGCCGACATGTTGTGGCTTTCAGAACCACTAGGTTTACTTGGTCTCGACCTACAAGGAGTTCGAGGACACTTGCTATTAGATGAGACAGATGATGTCTTAACACCCTTCAAGATATGTTGTTTGCGTGCCTGAATCACACCGATATGGATTTTACCAAAACGGCTGTCAGCATTCAAACTAAATAGCAATCCCAGATGCTCATCACAAGTTAATGGGACAAATCTCTGCTCGGTACTGTCGAAATATCTCAGTTCAACAGCATCGGCAGGGCTCCACGAATACTCACAACAGAGTGCCTTGCGGAAATATCTGAACGAAACGCTGGTTTCAACCACTTTAGGATAGAAAAATCCAGAAACCATACACGGTTTAGTTCCATGCAGCTCGCTAGTTTCCATTCTAACCGCAAAGCAAGTGCAGGATCAACCCTATTCGATTGAAATAAGATAAAGGGCGCAGTTAGGCCGAAAATTTTCAGATAAATTGCACTGATTCATGCCAACGGTGGTCAAATACAGCCTAATTTACGGATCTCCTAATCAGTTTGAGAGGAAAATGATGCCTACCCAGGTGGAATCCATGAATTATCAACCTCTAATTCGACCCAATCATCTCCACGATCGATGGCCCGAACGGGGTGCCCCCCTCCCGACATCGCTTCCTAATCCTAGATGGGGAGAGAGGGTAGATGCAGCGGAGGCGGCATGACTGCGACGGAGGCTGCACGACTGGGGTGGAGGCGGCACGACGGTGACACGACGGCAGCGGAGGGGATGGCGCGGAAGTGACTAGATCTGATTCAGGTTACAGTGAGTGTCAGTTTTGCAGCCCCACTGGTTACAACGTAACGGTCAAAATGTGGACTCTGCCCTACGCGGCCCCACTCGTCAGAGTTAACGGTCAAGCCATTGACCCGACGGCAATGTCCGTTGTGACCAGTTCTGAGGGTTTCGGGCAAGGGAGTGGGGAAAAGTGAGCAAAAGTTAAGAGTGTGGGGATGAATGAGTAGAACTAACAAACCAGGGGCACAAAAATAAAAATCCCATAATGTAAATGCAAAGAGATGAAAGTTTATGCATATGTACTTGATAGATGTTGATGATGTTTCCCTGGCAACGGCGCCAAAAATTCTTGCTGTTACTTGTGAGCTGCGCTGGGATTTCCCCGAAGAGGAGAGGATGATGCAGTACAGTAGAGATAAGTATTTCCCTCGGTTATGAAACCAAGGTTATCAATCCACTAGGAGAACCAAGCAACACTATATAAACAACACCAACACACAAACAACAAATACTTGCAACCCAATGCGTAGAGGGGTTGTCAATCCCACAATGGTTACGAGAAAGATTAAAAGATATAGTTTTTGATTGATAGATCAAACAAAACTACAAAATAAAATAAATAAAAGAAAATTGCAGTGAGGTATTTTTGGTTTTAATATATGACAAAAAATAGACCCGGAGCCATAGTTTTCACTAGAGGCTTCTCTCATAAAAATAGCATACGGTGGGTAGACAAATTATTGTTGGACAATTGATAGAAAAGCAATTAATTACGACGATATCCAAGGAAATGATCATGTATATAGGCATCATGCCTGGGACAAGTAGACCGAAACAATTCTGCATCCACTACTATTACTCCACACGTGGACCGCTATCCATCATGCATCTAGTGTATTAAGTTCATGGAAGAACGGAGTAACGCCTTAAGCAAGATGACATGATGTAGACAAGATAAACTCACGTATGAAATAAATCCCATCTTGTTACCCTTAATAGCAATTATACATGTGTGTCATGTCCCTTTCTGTCACTAGTATTGAGCACCACAAGATCGAACCCATCACAAAGCACCTCTTCCCATGGCAAGATAATCAATCTAGTTGGCCAAACCAAACCAATAAATCGAAGAAGAAATGCGAGGCCATAACAATCACGCACAAAATAGTTCAGAGAAAACTCAAATATATTCATGGATAGATCTGATCATAAACTCACAATTCATCGCATCCCAACAAACACATCGCAAAAAGTCATTACATCAAATAGATCTCCAAGAACACCGAGGAGAACATTGTATTGAACAACAAAAAGAGACAAGAAGCCATCTAGCTACTAACTATGGACCCATAGGTCCGTGGTAAACTACTCACGCATCATCGGAGGGCAGCAAGGATGATGAAGAGCCCCCTCCGTGATCGAATCCCCCTCCAGCAGAGTGCCGGAAAAGGCCTCTAGATGGGATATCGTGGTTTTGGAACTTGCGGCGACAGAAAAAGTATTTCTTGGACTCCCTGGTAGGTTTTCTGATTTAGAGTATTTATAGAGGCGGAGTTAGGTCAAATGGAGGCTTTTGGGCCCCACTATGTACCAGGGCGCGCCCCAGGCCCCTAGCGTGCCCTGGTGCATAGTGGGCCACTCCTTCGTCTTCTCATTCCCTCCCGAAGCTTCCAGGGTCTCTTATTGCCCGAAAAATTCTCCAAAATGTTTCGTGGCATTTGGACTTTGTTTGGTACTAATATTCTACAAAGTCAAAAACAAGCAAAAAACAGCAACTGACATTGGGCACTAAGTTAATAGGTTAGTCCCAAAAATGATATAAAGTTGCTTGTAAATGTATATAAAACTTCCAAGATTGATAATATAATAGCATGGAACAACCAAAAATTATGGATACGTTGGAGACGTATCAAAGCCTTCGTCGTTGGATCTGACACATTCAAATCCATGTGAATGTTGAGAATCTTCACATAGCCGTTCTCAACATATTGTCGGACAATGTGATACTTGCGTTCAATGTGCCTGGTTTGCATGTGTGATCTTGGTTCCTTTTCTTGAGAAATGACTCCACTATTATCTGTCACATCCCAAAATTCTAAATTTTGGAAATTTATACTAATTAAGTAATAATGATTGCTTGTGTGGTTGTTGTGTGAAATTGAGTGGAATTTGAATTATTATTTTTGAGAGAGAATAAAAGGGCTTTCCCAATTATTTATTCTTGCATTTTGTACATTGTTTCCATGAATTTAAATTCATTTGAACAAAACACCCTAGAGTGAAAACAATTTGACTTCCATTAAAAAATCAGAAAGGGGTTCGAGAAGATTTGAATACCATTTGAGAATAATTCAAGCCAGATACTTTATACCACTCAATGATTTTAATGAGGGAAGATAACATGACTTCTTCAAAATATAAGAAATAGAGTGGGTAGTGATGAGGACCACTTTCAAAATTTATTTGAATCACTTTTGAGAGTTTTCCATTTTGAGTTTCAAATTCATTTCCATTTTTTTTGAAAAAAGATTAATAAAGAGAGAAGGAAATATGACTCCTTCAAATATAATAAAGAAAATATGGAAAATTAAATATGAAACAAATAAAGATACATTTGAAAAATATTTGAAATCATTTGCAGAGCAATTTCTTGAAATTATTGAATATTGATGTTATTAGGTTTTATTCAAAATATTTTTCCTCTGAAATATATTAATTATGAGTGAGGGTAAAATGACTGCCTCCAAAGGAAAAATAGTGGGGAATTATTTTGAAGTCATTTGGTATTTTTTTAAAGTCATTCTAAATTCATTTTTAGCACCAGATAGATTCTACCATTTTGAGAAATATTTATATATATTATTTTTGGCAAAATAAATAGTTTACATGCATCTACACATCCTCTGGTATTTTTGTGCAAAATTTAAAAAAAATCGATTGTATTTGCTATTTTATTCTAGCACTTTTTATGCTTCAGATCATAAAAAAGAAAAAAGCCTCAGGCCAGCTTCCCCACGAGGCCGCCCAAAGCCCAACCACCCCTTCTTTTTTATTTTTCCTAGCCATAGGCCACCCCCTCTTTCCTTATTTTTATTTTCTTTCCTTCTTCTTCCTTTTGTTCTTTCTTCTCTATTTCCTTCACAAAGCACGCACTGGATCCTCATCTCCCGGGATTCGATCTCCCATTTATTATTTCCTTTGAAAACTTGTACTATAAATAGAGCACCTCCCCCTCGTATGATTCACCTAAAACCTTTCGCCCAAACCTCCCGAAACACCCACGCTTTTGAGTTGGATCTCGCCGAAGTTCACCAAAGTTCACAGGCCATTTATGACGTTGGTAAGCCACCGTAGGCCTTCTTCTTCTACCAATCGACGTCTTTCGTCGCTATGAACCCTTTTGACATCCTCTTATGCCCTCTTCTCCATCACAGCGAGCCACTTGAGCTCAAACGCCGACCCGGAGCTCGCGTATTTCACCGGAGAAACGAGGTCGCCCCACTCGACGCCGGCGTTCCCGATGACACTCTCCAACACCCCGTAAAACCCCACTCCAAGCCGCACCTGACCCCCTCCTCCACCGCCGCCGTTGCTCATTAGAGTCATTGTCACACCGCCCACCCCCTTCTGCGTGAGCACGCACGCGCGCCTCTCTGTTCTTCTTAGTACATGTTATTTTTCTTTTTACTAAATCATTTTTTAGGTATGTTGGTTAACCAATCGGTTCATTCTAGATCTAAGAAAAATCGTTGCTTTTTGTCGATTTACACCCAGACTTGTTAAGTACCGGGCATCCTTTCTTCAATCTCAAACAAACACCTTTCTAGACAACCAAAACGTGACACGTGTCCTTGATCAATCCATAGTGGTTTTTTGTTTTCAGAATAGTTCTGTTTTTAAATTAGCCAGAACTTTTTCATATTAGATTCAAATTGAGTGATTCCAATTGCCTTAGATCACAAATTTTGTAAAGTTTCTGAATACGTAAAAAGTTTATATGTTTGACTATTTGAATTTGAATTTGATCAAATGCTCTTAAATCCTTAGATTGCACCTAACTTGAGTTTTATAAATTATTTTTTGCATGATTCTTTTTGCAATTTGTGACCAGCTCTATTGCGTATCCAGTAAGGTTTCACAAATTATTTTTGGAATAATTTAAAATTGATTTACATACTGTTTTGACTATAAATTTGTTTTGACTATAGATTCCAATTGACCAGCTCTATTGCGTATCCAGTAGAGTTTCCTTTGAATTGATCTTTGTGTTTAATTTTGGATTTCACTTTTCGTTTTCTTCATGTCATGCATGTTAAATTACTTGTTGATGCCCTTGTATGAGTGTTTGCTTATGTATGGCATTGTTTGCTTCGTTAGATTATCCAAAGTGCGAAGCTTGCTACTACGAATCTCTAGAGTTTCTGGGACATCATCAAGACAAGTTCACTTTTATCATGATTATAGGTAACCTATGTTTTATTGCATTTAGTATTTGTTTTTCCACCATGCATGCAAAGTAGGTAATTTGGAAACTTGGTCTTGAGTTGTGTCATGAGGTAGGAACCCATGTAATTTGTTACTGAGCCCCGGGAACATTATTATTTGCAGTTGCTATGCTTAGTAGAAGGGGATTGGTATGAGTGTTCATGGAAGTTGTGAGAGTGATGAATTATAATTAATGACAACAACTTCAAGACTGATGACGACAACTTCAAGACCTCAAGGACTCAAGACATGATTATCCAAATATACCTCTAGGTGGAAAAAATGATGAACGGCGCCATGGAGGACCCCTAGTTAGCCTATGTGTTCCTGGAGAAGTGCTAGTCAATCACGCAGAAACTCCCACCCAGGTTCAAAGAGATGGATGAATACTTCAAGACCGGAAGCTTACCTGTGCAGCCACAAGTCAATATGGGCTCTGGCTTGGTTGATCTTAGTTGTGACTCTGACTGGTCCAGTGCTACGAGATGTAGACGAATGGTAGGTGAAAGTGCTAGTTATCGACTAGAGGGGGGTGAATAGGCGATTTTTATGAAAGTCTTCAAAACATGGAAGTTTCAAAGACAAACAATAGAAATGACCCTATTAGTATGCGGCGGAAGATAAACTACACTAAGCAAGCCATAGTCAAGTATGCAATCAAGTAATGGTACGAAGACTAATAGCAGCTAGGTAGTAAGGATCCGGATGGAAGATGGTATGAAGCCAAACAACAATAGAAGTCAAACAGTGAAGACAAATAGGTAAAGCAGACAGACAATGACTTCACGTTGAGAAACTCTAAGTAAAGAGAGGGAGAGGATGTTGGGCAACGTTGCAGAAAACAAAATTTTCCTACGGTTTCACCAAGATCCATCTATGAGTTCATCTAGCAACGAGTGATCAGATGCATCTACATACCTTTGTAGATCGTGAGCGGAAGCGTTCAGATAACGGGGATGAGGTAGTCGTACACGACGTGATCCAAATCACCGGAGATCCTAGCACCAAACAGACGGCACCTCCGCGTTTAACACACGTACGGAGCGGATGACGTCTCCTCCTTCTTGATCCAGCAAGGGGGAAGGAGAGGTTGATGGAGATCCAGCAGCACGACGGCGTGGTGGTGGATGCACTTGTCACATGCAGCAAGGCTTCGCCAAGCATCTGTGCGAGAGGGAGAGATGTGACAGGGGAGAGGGAGGCGCCAGGGGTCAAGGGTGCGGCTGCCCCTCCCCCCCCCTTTATATAGGCCCCCTGGGGGGGCGCCAGCCCTTGGGAGATCCAATCTCCAAGGGGGCGGCGGCCAAGGGGGTGGAGTGCCCCCCAAGGCAAGTGGGCGCCCCCCCCCCCACCCTAGGGTTCCAACCATAGGCGCAGGGGGTGGGCCTTGGGGGGTGCACCAGCCCACTAAGGGCTGGTCCCCCCTCCCACTTCAGCCCATGGGGCCCTCCGGGATGGGTGGCCCCACCCGGTGGACCCCCGGGACCCATCTGGTGGTCCCGGTACAATACCGGTGACCCCCAGATCAATCCCGATGGCCGAAACAGCACTTCCTATATATAATTCTTTACCTCCGGACTATTCCGAAACTCCTCGTGACGTCCGAGATCTCATCCGGGACTCCGAACAACATTCGGGTTACTGCATATACATATCTTCACAACCCTAGCATCACCGAACCTTAAGTGTGTAGACCCTACGGGTTCGGGAGACAGGCAGACATGACCGAGACGGCTCTCGGGCAATAACCAACAGCGGGATCTGGATACCCATGTTGGCTCCCACATGCTCCACGATGATCTCATCGGATGAACCACGATGTCGAGGATTCAATTAATCCCGTATACAATTCCCTTTGTCAATCGGTATTTTACTTGCCCGAGATTCGATCGTCGGTATCCCAATACCTCGTTCAATCTCGTTACCGGCAAGTCACTTTACTCGTACCGTAATGCATGATCTCGTGATCAAACACTTTGATCACATTGAGCTCATTATGATGATGCATTATCGAGTGGGCCCAGTGATACCTCTCCGTCAAGCGGAGTGACAAATCCCAGTCTCGATCCGTGTCAACCCAACAGACACTTTTGGAGATACCCGTAGTCTACCTTTATAGTCACCCAGTTACGTTGTGACGTTTGGTATACCCAAAGCACTCCTACGGTATCCGGGAGTTACACGATCTCATGGTCTAAGGAAAGGATACTTGACATTGGAAAACTCTAGCAAACGAACTATACGATCTTGTGCTATGTTTAGGATTGGGTCTTGTCCATCACATCATTCTCCTAATGATGTGATCTCGTTATCAATGACATCCAATGTCCATAGTCAGGAAACTATGACTATCTGTTGATCAACGAGCTAGTCAACTAGAGGCTTACTAGGGACATGTTGGTGTCTATTATTCACACATGTATTACGATTTCCGGTTAACACAATTATAGCATGAATAAAGACAATTATCATGAACAAGGAAATATAATAATAATGCTTTTATTATTGCCTCTAGGGCATATTTCCAACAGTCTCCCACTTGCACTAGAGTCAATAATCTAGTTACATTGTGATGAATCGAACACCCATGGAATTCTGGTGTTGATCATGTTTCGCTCTAGGGAGAGGTTTAGTCAATGGATCTGCTACATTCAGGTCCGTATGTACTTTACAAATATCTATGTCTCCATCTTGAACATTTTCACGAATGGAGTTGAAGCGACGCTTGATGTGCCTAGTCTTCTTGTGAAACGCTGTCTCCTTGGCAAGTGCAATAGCTCCAGTGTTGTCACAGAAGAGTTTGATTGGCCCCGACGCATTGGGTATGACTCCGAGGTCGGTGATGAACTCCTTCACCCAAATTGCTTCATGTGCTGCCTCCGAGGCTGCCATGTACTCCGCTTCACATGTAGATCCCGCCACGACGCTCTGCTTGCAATTGCACCAGCTTACTGCCCCACCATTCAAAATATACACGTATACGGTTTGTGACTTAGAGTCATCCAGATCTGTGTCGAAGCTAGCGTCAACGTAACCCTTTACGACGAGCTCTTCGTCACCTCCATAAACGAGAAACATTTCCTTAGTCCTTTTCAGGTACTTCAGGATATTCTTGACCGCTGTCTAGTGTTCCTTGCCGGGATTACTTTGGTACATTCCTACCAAACTTACGGCAAGGTTTACATCAGGTCTGGTACACAGCATGGCATACATAATAGAACCTATGGCTGAGGCATAGGGGATGACACTCATCTCTTCTATATCTTCTGTCGTGGTCGGACATTGAGCTGAGGTCAATTTCACACCTTGTAACACAGGTAAGAACCCCTTCTTAGATTGATCCATATTGAACTTCTTCAATATCTTATCAAGGTATGTGCTTTGTGAAAGACCTATGAGGCGTCTTGATCTATCTCTATAGATCTTGATGCCTAATATATAAGCAGCTTCTCCAAGGTCCTTCATTGAAAAACTCTTATTCAAGTAGGCCTTAATGCTGTCCAAGAGTTCTATATCATTTCCCATCAAAAGTATGTCATCTACATATAATATGAGAAATGCTACAGAGCTCCCACTCACTTTCTTGTAAACACAGGCTTCTCCATAAGTTTGCGTAAATCCAAACGCTTTGATCATCTCATCAAAGCGAATGTTCCAACTCCGAGATGCTTGCACCAGCCCATAAATCGAGCGTTGGAGCTTGCACACCTTGTCAGCATTCTTAGGATCGACAAAACCTTCCGGCTGCATCATATACAATTCTTCCTTAAGGAAACCATTAAGGAATGCCGTTTTGACGTCCATTTGCCATATTTCATAATCGTAGAATGCGGCAATTGCTAACATGATTCGGACGGACTTCAGCTTCGCTACCGGTGAGAAAGTCTCATCGTAGTCAACCCCTTGAACTTGTCGATAACCCTTAGCGACAAGCCGAGCTTTATAGATGGTCACATTACCATCCGCGTCTGTCTTCTTCTTAAAGATACATTTATTTTCTATGGCTCGCCGCTCAACGGGCAAGTCAGTCAAAGTCCATACTTCGTTTTCATACATGGATCCTATCTCGGATTTCATGGCTTCCAGCCATTTGTCGGAATCCGGGCCCGCCATTGCTTCTTCATAGTTCGAAGGTTCACCGTTGTCTAACAACATGATTTCCAAGACAGGGTTGCCGTACCACTCTGGTGCGGAACGTGTCCTTGTGGACCTACGAATTTCAGTAGGAGCTTGATCAGAAGCATCTTGATCATCATCATTAATTTCCTCTCCAGTCGGTGCAGGCACCTCAGAAACGTTTTCTTGAGTTGCGCCATTTTCCGGTTCAAGAGGTAACACTTCATCAAGTTCTACTTTCCTCCCACTTACTTCTTTCGAGAGAAACTCCTTCTCTAGAAAGGATCCATTCTTGGCAACAAAGATCTTGCCTTCGGGTCTGAGGTAGAAGGTATACCCAATAGTTTCTTTAGGGTATCCTATGAAGACGCATTTTTCCGACTTGGGTTCGAGCTTTTCAGGTTGAAGCTTCTTGACATAAGCATCGCATCCCCAAACTTTTAGAAACAACAGCTTAGGTTTCTTCCCAAACCATAATTCATACGGTGTCGTCTCAACGGATTTCGACGGAGCCCTATTTAAAGTGAATGCGGCAGTCTCTAAAGCATAGCCCCAAAAAGATAGCGGTAAATCGGTAAGAGACATCATAGATCGTACCATATCTAATAGAGTGCGATTACGACGTTCGGACACACCATTACGCTGAGGTGTTCCAGGCGGCGTGAGTTGTGAAACTATTCCACATTTTCTTAAGTGTGTGCCAAATTCGTGACTCAAGTATTCTCCTCCACGATCTGATCGTAGAAACTTGATCTTTCTGTCACGTTGATTTTCAACCTCACTCTAAAATTCCTTGAACTTTTCAAAGGTCTCAGACTTGTGTTTCATTAAGTAGATATACCCATATCTACTCAGGTCATCAGTGAGGGTGAGAACATAACGATAACCACCGCGAGCCTCAACACTCATTGGACCGCACATGTTAGTATGTATGATTTCCAATAAGTTGGTTGCTCGCTCCATTGTTCCTGAGAACGGAGTCTTGGTCATTTTACCCATGAGGTGTTCCAGGCGGCGTGAGTTGTGAAACTATTCCACATTTTCTTAAGTGTGTGCCAAATTCGTGACTCAAGTATTCTCCTCCACGATCTGATCGTAGAAACTTGATGTAGCGACCCGACCCGAAATCGGTCAAGTCTCTGTGTAGCTGTACCATCCCAAGAATGCTGGCACACACAGTACATTGATGCAAAGATTCAAAGTTCAATCACACCTGAATTTATTACACGGTTCTCATATCGAGTCTTTATTACATCATAATAAATTTGGCCGAAGGCCAACTCATGAGAAATAAACTAAAATAAAGCTGCGGAAGCGTAGACGAATAGCGAGTCCATCCGACTCCATAGGGCAATCGCCAAGCGTGGATCGTAGCCTCACTCCTGGTCGGAAAACTCCTCTGCAACATAAGACGTTGCAGCCGTGTAGGTCAGCATTTTGAATATGCCGGCAAATCATAGAGAGCACAACAATAATAATACTAACACTATATGCAATTTGGCTGTGGGCTCTGAGGTTTATGTTTTTGCGAAAAAGCCAATTTTTTCCTATGACAAAGGACTTGCTTGCAATTACTACAAAATGTTGGTTGTTATTGAGATGGTTCCGCCAACCAATGTCTCATTCCCAATTATTAAATACCCCTCAAATTAATTTATTAAGTTCGGTGTTGAGATTTCCGAAATACTCCAATTTCCAGAGGCTCATTTGTCCGTAACCGGGGACACGGCTAATCGATTAGGTTGTTACTCTGCAGAGTCTTGTGCACTTTACCCGCAAGAATCGTTCCCTCCTTTATGTCCTCGCACTGCCTGGTGTTTGAAGACGGGACGAACGAAACAGGGTCTTCCGTAGAGTTTCTCTGGTCACTGCCGGTGCCCATCCATGTCCTACCGTTCTTCTACATCTGCTGGCACCGTCCGTCCAGAGTTACGCCTAGGGTCAACCCAGCCAGAGCCCATAATGGCTTGCGGCCGCACAGGTAAGCATCCGGTCAAGGTGTATCCATCCGTCCCTTCGCGGCTGGGTGAAGCTTTCCGCAAGATGTCATGGCGCTTCTCCATGCATCCCGGCCATCCGCTGGTTTCTCCAGGGTGCCCGTCAACCGTCCTCCACCCAGTAGTGAATTTTGAAGTCCATCTTGAGCTTGAAATCATGGGATTGTCATCAACTTGACTCTCACATCTCATTTATGAATCTCTCAACCAACCCCGTCTACGAGCATAGCAAAATAAACTATATCGTCCCGGGCAATGGTAAGGGGATTTGGGTTCATCCTACCTCATGATACTACTCAAGAACATAACTTAAAATTCTCCTACTGCATGCATGGTGGGGAGGCATAATTCTAATGCAACAAAATCATAGGTATTGAAAAACATGATCAAATGACTTGCCTGGCTGACGGTCTTCAAAAGCTAGCGACTCGTAATAGCAGGCTTCGCACTCCGGGAATTCTACCGAGTCAAACAATAGCACAAATAAGTATAGCACAATCTAACATGACAGCAAGTTGAAGTAAAACAACCAAGCACTCAAACCAAAACCCAAGAAAAACTCGAAGAAAGCAAATCGAGGATTTTCACCACATCAAGCAACAACTAAGAAATAGTTTTACACAACAAAAAAAAATTTCTTAACAGAACCTAAGCATGGATCTTGCTAACTAACAGCAAGGAAAACTTTAAACAAACTAGGAGCAAAAGGAATCATATTAAAAGCTATTATAGAACTCATATTATGCCTAAGGCAATTCTAGCAAAGCAAAAAAAATAAAATTTTTTTTTTCTACTGTAAATAAAAGTTCATCCTCTGTAGCTATAGAAACTAATCTAAAATAAACTATAACAGAGGTAAAATAAAACTTAAAACTAATTAGAACAGTAGAAAACAGCAGCAATTAAAATAAACTAGAAACGCTTGTTTTTCGCATAAAACTATTTTTAATAAAGACTAAAAATACTAAAATAAATTCCTACTGCTAGGCAAGGTCAAAACAAAGCAGTAGCAAAAAGAATCACTGAAAAATAATGATCCTAACTCAATTTATAGCAGAAAAACTAATCTGACTAAAACTAATATAAACAGTTTTTTAAAAACCTAAAACATGGCAGAATCTAATTTATACAGAAACTACAACAAATTTGTAAACTAACAAAAAAAGAATCAACTAAAAATATTAAATAACCTAAAAGATATGGATTTTACAAAACTGGAACTAATCTGATAAAAAAAACAGAAACGAAAATTAACATAAAAAAATACTAACGCGCTAACGGGCCGAAACAGTGAGCGTTCGGAAACTAAACAGCGCGCGTGCGTTGAATAGGCTAATACGCGTACGGGTTAATATTAAAACAACCGATCGGGCCGGTCTACACTAAACCGAACTAAACCAGAAATAAACCGTAAACTAAACCGATCTATTGTAAATAACCTAACCCTTCGCGTGATCTAATCTAGGCCCTAGATTTCAGATCGAACGGCGGCGGGCGGCTCCGGCGACTCACCGCGGTGGCGGCGACGGCGACGGACGACGGCGGCTCGGGCGACGACGGTGCGGTGGCTCCGGTGGTCGGGGAAGACGGCGGAGACTTCCGGCGGGTGCGGCGGAGCGAGGGGGAGTCGGGGGTGGAGTCGGTGGAGCTCGGGGTGGTCGGAGACGAGCGGGGCAGGAGCAATGGCGCGGCGGCGGCGTCGGACTCCGGCGAGAAATCGCGGCGGAGTGGAGGGGTTAGGCGAGGGGGAGGGGTGGGGAATGGGTCGAGGGGGCGGGTACTTATAGGGGGGTGCCCGGCTTGGAGGCGGGGGCGAATCGGGGAGGGATCCCGCGATCTCCGGGATTCCGGCGACGGCGGCGGTGATGGCGCGGTGATGGCGCGGCGTGGGAAGGAAGGAGAAGGGTGGGGCCGGCGCGTCGGTGAGAGAGGGAGAGAGGGGAGAGAGCGGGCGACCGGGCGGGATAGGTTTCGGGCGCGGGCGTCGGTGCAGGCCGGCTCGGGGTGGTAGCTGGGCCGCGGCTCGGCGCTGGCTGGGCCGGTTGGCCTGGCTGGCGCCTCGGTCTCGTTTTTTTTTTTTTTTTTTTTTGAAATAAAAACAGAGAGAGAAAAAGAGAAATATATAATAGTTTTATATAGGACATATATATATCAATAAAATCAGAAAAAATAATTCCTACAACGTGAACATTTTTTTCAGAGGCAAAACAGAAACAAAAATAAAAACATTTTTTTTATTTTTTTGTAAATTCCAAATAAAAACCAAATTTGAATTCAAACTTTTTGGCAATATTTTCTTCTGACATTTGTTTTCTTTGGAGTGTCATGTTTACTCCTCTCATACTTTTCTCAAGTATTTGTCAGGTACTTCTGAAATAAATTTCAATTGCCAAAAATCAAATTCAAATTCAGATAAAACTCAATGCCTCTGAAATTTCCAAATGCCACTCAATTAAAACAAAATGCATGGATGCTTAGCTATAATTGTAAAACATTCCAAATAGGAAATTTGGGATGTTACACTTGATCTTTCTGTCACGTTGATTTTCAACCTCACTCTAAAATTCCTTGAACTTTTCAAAGGTCTCATACTTGTGTTTCATTAAGTAGATATACCCATATCTACTCAGGTCATCAGTGAGGGTGAGAACATAACGATAGCCACCGCGAGCCTCAACACTCATTGGACCGCACACGTTAGTATGTATGATTTCCAATAAGTTGGTTGCTCGCTCCATTGTTCCTGAGAACGGAGTCTTGGTCATTTTACCCATGAGGCATGGTTCGCACGTGTCAAATGATTCATAATCAAGAGACTCTAAAAGTCCATCTGCATGGAGCTTCTTCATGCGTTTGACACCTATGTGACCAAGGCGGCAGTGCCACAAGTATGTGGGACTATTGTTATCAACTTTAACTCTTTTGGTATTCACACTATGAAATATGTGTATCATCACGTACGAGATTCATTAAGAATAAACCATTAACCATCGGAGCATGACCATAAAACATATCACTCATATATATAGAACAACCATTATTCTCGGATTTAAATGAGTAGCCATCTCGAATTAAACGAGATCCAGACACAATGTTCATGCTCAAACTTGGCACTAAATAACAATTATTGAGGTTTAAAACTAATCCCGTAGGTCAATGTAGAGGTAGCGTGCCGATGGCGATCACATCGACCTTGGAACCATTCCCGACGCGCATCGTCACCTCGTCCTTCGCCAGTCTCCGTTTATTCCGCAGCTCCTGCTTTGAGTTACAAATGTGAGCAACTACACCGGTATCAAATACCCAAGAGCTACTACGAGTACTGGTAAGGTACACATCAATTACATGTATATCACATATACCTTTTGTTTTGCCGGCATTCTTGTCCGCTAAGTATTTGGGGCAGTTCCGCTTCCAGTGACCACTTCCCTTGCAATAAAAGCACTCAGTCTCGGGCTTGGGTCCATTCTTTGGCTTCTTCCCGGCAGCTTGCTTGCCGGGCGCGGCAACTTCCTTGTCGTCCTTCTTGAAGTTCTTTTTACCCTTGCCCTTCTTGAACTTAGTGGTTTTATTCACCATCAACACTTGATGCTCCTTCTTGACTTCTACCTGTGCTGATTTCTGTTGGGGAACGTAGCAGAAATTCAAAATTTTCCTACGTGTCACTAAGATCTATCTATGGAGAAACCAGCAACGAGGGGAAGAAGAGTGCATCTACATACCCTTGTAGATCGCTTAGCGGAAGCGTTCAAGTGAACGGGGTTGATGGAGTCGTACTCGTCGTGATCCAAATCACCGATGACCAAGTGCCGAACGGACGGCACCTCCGCGTTCAACACACGTATAGCCCGGTGACGTATCCCATGCCTTGATCCAACAAGGAGAGAGGGAGAGGTTGAGGAAGACTCCATCCAGCAGCAGCACAACGGCATGGTGGTGGTGGAGGAGCGTGGCAATCCTGCAGGGCTTCGCCAAGCACCGCGGGAGAGGAGAAGGACTTGGGAGAGGGGGAGGGCTGCGCCAGCACAATCGTGTTGTTGCCCTCCCACCCCCCACATATATATAGGGGCAAGGGAGAGGGGGGCCGGCCCCCTCAGATCCAATCTGAGGAGGGGGCGGCGGCCCAGGGGGGTGGCTTGCCCCCCAAGGCAAGGGGGGCGCCCCCTTCTAGGGTTCCCCCAAACCCTAGGCGCCTTGGGCCCTTGTGGGGGGGCGCACCAGCCCACCTAGGGCTGGTCCCCTCCCACATGTGTCCCATGCAGCCCTCCGGGGCCGGTGGTCCCACTTGGTGGACCCCCGGGACCCTCCTGGTGGTCCCGGTACGTTACCGATAAAACCCAAAACCCTTTCGGTGACCAAAACAGGACTTCCCATATATAAATCTTTACCTCCGGACCATTCCGGAACTCCTCGTGATGTCTGGGATCTCATCCGGGACTCCGAACAACATTCGGTAACCACATACAAACTTCCTTTATAACCCTAGCGTCATCGAACCTTAAGTGTGTAGACCCTACGGGTTCGGGAGACATGCAGACATGACCGAGACGTTCTCCGGTCAATAACCAACAGCAGGATCTGGATACCCATGTTGGCTCCCACATGTTCCACTATGATCTCATCGGATGAACCATGATGTCAAGGACTTAATCAATCCCGTATACAATTCCCTTTGTCTATCGGTATGATACTTGCCCGAGATTCGATCGTCGGTATCCCGATACCGTGTTCAATCTCGTTACCGGCAAATCTCTTTTACTCGTTCCGCAACACATCATCCCGTGATCAACTCCTTGATCACATTGTGCACATTATGATGATGTCCTACCGAGTGGGCCCAGAGATACCTCTCCGTCACACGGAGTGACAAATCCCAGTCTTGATTCGTGCCAACCCAACAGACACTTTCGGAGATACCTGTAGTGTACCTTTATAGCCACCCAGTTACGTTGTGACGTTTGGCACACCCAAAGCACTCCTACGGTATCCGGGAGTTGCACAATCTCATGGTCTAAGGAAACGATACTTGACATTAGAAAAGCTTTAGCATACGAACTACATGATCTTGTGCTAGGCTTAGGATTGGGTCTTGTCCATCACATCATTCTCCTAATGATGTGATCCCGTTATCAATGACATCCAATGTCCATGGTCAGGAAACCGTAACCATCTATTGATCAACGAGCTAGTCAACTAGAGGCTTACTAGGGACATGGTGTTGTCTATGTATCCACACATGTATCTGAGTTTCCTATCAATACAATTCTAGCATGGATAATAAACAATTATCATGAACAAGGAAATATAATAATAATCAATTTATTATTGCCTCTAGGGCATATTTCCAACAGTCTCCCACTTGCACTAGAGTCAATAATCGAGTTCACATCGATATGTGATTAACACTCAAGGTCACATCCCTATGTGACTAACACCCAAGAGTTCTGGGTTTGATCATGTTATGCTTGTGAGAGAGGTTATAGTCAACGGGTCTGAACCTTTCAGATCCGTGTGTGCTTTACAAATATCTATGTCATCTCCTAGAAGCAGTTACCACGCTCTATTTGGTGCTATTCCAAATAACTGTTCTACTATACGAATCCAGTTTACTACTCAGAATAATCTGGATTAGTGTCAAAGCTTGCATCGGCGTAACCCTTTACGACGAACTCTTTTACCACCTCCATAATCGAGAAAATTCCTTAGTCCACTAGTTACTAAGGATAACTTTGACCGTTGTCCTGTGATCCATTTCTAGATCACACTTGTACCCCTTGACTGACTCATGGTCAGGCACACTTCAGGTGCGGTACATAACATAGCATACTTTAGAGCCTACGACTAAAGCATAGGGGACGACCTTCGTCCTTTCTATTCTGCCGTGGTCATGTCTTGAGTCTTGCTCAATACTCACACCTTGTAACACAGCCGAGAACTCCTTCTTTGCTGATCTATTTTGAACTCCTTCAAAATCTTGTCGTGGTATGTGTTTGTTTGAAAGTACTATTAAGCGATTTTGATCTATCCTTATAGATCTTGATGCTCAATGTTTAAGTAGCTTAATCCAGGTTTTCCATTGAAAACACTTTTCAAATAACCCTATATGCTTTCCAGAAATTCTACATCATTTCTGACCAACAATATGTCAACAACATATACTCATCAGAAATTCTATAGTGCTCCCACTCACTTCTTTGGAAATACAAGTTTCTCATAAACTTTGTATAAACCCAAAATCTTTGATCATCTCACCAAAGTGTACATTCCAACTCCGAGATGCTTACTCCAGTCCTTAGAAGGATTGCTGGAGCTTTGCATACTTGTTAGCATCTTTCAGGATCGACAAAATCTTCTGGTTGTATCACATACAACCTTTCCTCAAGAACAAGGAAACAATATTTTGATATCCTATCTGCAAGATTTCATAAATAATGCAGTACCTGCTAATTCCAACAGACTCTTAGCATCGCTACGAGTGAGAAAGTCTCATCGTAGTCAACTCCTTGAACTTGTCGGGAAACATCTTAACGACAAGTCGAGCTTTCTTAATGGTGACATTTACCATCATTGTTCGTCTTCCTTTTAAAATCCATCTGTACTCAACAGCCTCACGACCATCGAGCCATTCTGCCAAAGTCTACACTTTGTTTTCATACATGGATCCTCTCTCGGATTTTTATGGCCTCGAGCCATTCATCGGAATCCGGGCCCACCATCGCTTCTCCATATCTTGTAGGTTCGTTGTTGTCTAGCAACATGACGTCCAAGACAGGATTACGTACCACTCTGAAGTAGTACGCATCCTTGTCATCCTGCAAGGTTTGGGAGTGACTTGATCCGAAGTCTCATGATCACTATCATAAGCTTCCACTTCAATTGGTGTAGGTGCCATAGGAACAACTCCTTTGCCCTGCTACACACTAGTTGAAGTGACGGTTCAATAACCTCATCAAGTCTCCACCATCCTCCTACTCAATTCTTTCGAGAGAAACTTTTCCTCGAGAAAGGACCCGATTTGAGAAACAACCCCTATTGCTTTCTGATCTGAGACAGGAGGTATACCCAACTATTTTGGGTGTCCTATGAAGATGCAGTTATCCGCTTTGGGTTCGAGCTTATCAGCCTGAAACTTTTTCATATAAGCGTCGCAGCCCCAAACTTTTAAGAAATGACGGCTTAGGTTTCTCTAAACCATGGTTCATACGGTGTCATCTTATCGGAATTATGTGGTGCCCTATTTAAAGTGAGTGCGGTTGTCTCTAATGCCTAACGCATGAACGATAGTGGTAATTCGATAAGAGACATCATGGTATGCATCATATCCAATAGGGTGCAGTTATGATGTTCGGACACACCATCACTCTATGGTGTTCCAGGAGGTACTAGTCGTGAAACAATTTCCACAGTGCCAAACTCGTAACTCAGATATTCATATCTATGATCATATCATAGATTTTTTATCCTCTTGTCACGACGATATTCAACTTCACTCTGAAATTACTTGAACCACTCAATAATTCAGACTTGTGTTTCATCAAGTAAATATGCTCAGTATCTACTCAAATCATCTGTGAAGTAAGAGCATAACGATATCCACTGCGTGCCTCAGCACTCATTGGACTGCACACATCAAAATGTGTTACTTCCAACAAGTTGCTTTCTTGTTCCATTTTACTGAAACCGAAGCTTTTAGTCATCTTGCCCATGTGGTATGATCTGCTTGTCTCAAGCGATTCAAAATCAAGTGAGTCCAAACGGCCCATCTGCATGGAGTTTCTTCATGCGTATATACCAATAGACATGGTTCACATGTCTCAATCCTTTTCAAAAATGAGTGAGTCCAAAGATCCATCAACACGGAGCTTCTTCATGCGTTTTATACCAATATGACTTACATGGCAGTGCCACAAGTAGGTGGTACTATCATTACTATCTTATATCTTTTGGCATGAACATGTGTATCACTATGATCGAGATTCAATAAACCATTCATTTTAGGTGCAAGACCATTGAAGGTATTATTCAAATAAATAGAGTAACCATTATTCTCCTTAAATGAATAACCGTATTGCGATAGACATAATCCAATCATGTCTATGCTCAACGCAAACACCAAATAACAATTATTTAGGTTTAACACCAATCTCGATGGTAGTGGGAGCGTGTGATGCTTGATCATATCTACCTTGGAAGCACTTCCAACACATCTCGTCAGCTCACCTTTAGCTAGTCTCCGTTTATTCCGTAGCTTTTATTTCGAGTTACTAACACTTAGCAACCGAACCGGTATCTAATACCCTGATGCTACTAGGAGTACTAGTAAAGTACACATTCACATAATGTATATCCAATATACTTCTATCGACAGCCTTCTCATCTAAGTATCTAGGGTAATTCTGCTCCAGTGGTTGTTCCCCTTATTACAGAAGCACTCAGTCTCGGGTTTGGGTTTAACCTTGGGTTTCTCCACTAGAGCAGCAGCTGATTTGCCGTTTCATGAAGTATCCCTTCTTGCCCTTGCCCTTCTTGAAACTAGTGGTTTCACTAACCATCAACACTTGATGCTCCTTCTTGATTTCTACTTTCGCGGTGTCAAACATCGCAAATATTTCAGGGATCATCATATCCCTGATATGTTATAGTTCATTACGAAGCTCTAGCAGCTTGGTGGCAATGACTTTGGAGAAACATCACTTATCTGGAAGATCAACTCCCACTCGATTCAAGTGATTGTTGTACTCAGACAATTTGAGCACAAGCTCAACGATTGAGCTTTTCTCCCTTAGTTTGCAGGCTAAGAAAACCGTCGGAGGTCTTATACCTCTTGACATGGGCACGAGCCTGAAATCCCAATTTCAGCCCTCGAAACATCTCATATGTTTTGTGACATTTCAAAAAATGTCTTCGGTGCTTCAATTCTAAACCATTTATCATTACCGAACTATCATGTAGTCATCAAAACGTGTATGTCAGATGTTCGCAACATCCACAGACCACGTTTGAGGTCCAGCACACCGAGCGGTGCATTAGGGACACAAGCCTTCTACTGTCCGCATAATTGCTACTATCAACTTTCAACTATATTTTCTCTAGGAACATATCTAAAACAGTAGAACTAAAGCGTGAGCTTACGACATAATTTGCAAAGACCTTTTGACTATGTTCAGGATAATTAAGTTCATCTTATGAACTCCCACTCAGATAGACATCCCTCTAGTCATCTAAGTGATTACATGATCTGAGTCAACTAGGTCGTGTCCGATCATCACGTGAGACGGACTAGTCATCATCGGTGAACATCTTCATGTTGATCGTATCTACCATACGACTCATGCTCGACCTTTCGGTCTCTTGTGTTCCGAGGCCATGTCTGTACATGCTAGGCTCGTCAAGTCAACCTAAGTGTTTCGCGTGTGTTCCGAGGCCATGTCTGTACATGCTAGGCTCGTCAACACCCGTTGTATTCGAACGTAAGAATCTATCACACCCGATCATCACGTGGTGCTTCGAAACGACGAACATTCACAAAGGTGCACAGTTAGGGGGAAGACTTTCTTGAAATTTTAATGAGGGATCATCTTATTTACTACCGTCGTTCTAAGAAAATAAGATGTATAAACATGATAAACATCACATGCAATCAAATAGTGACATGATATGGCCATCATCACTTTGCTCCTTTTGATCTCCATCTTCGGGGCTCCATGATCATCGTCGTCACCGGCATGACACCATGATCTCCATCATCATGATCTCCATCATCGTGTCTTCATGAAGTTGTCACGTCAACTATTACTTCTACTACTATGGCTAACGCTTTAGCAATAAGGTAAAGTAATTACATGACGTTTATGTTGACACGCAGGTCATAAATAAATTAAGACAACTCCTATGGCTCCTGCCGGTTGTCATACTCATCGACATGCAAGTCGTGATTCCTATTACAAGAACATGATCATCTCATACATCACATATATCATTCATCACATCCTTTTGGCCATATCACATCACATAGCATACCCTGCAAAAACAAGTTAGACGTCCTCTAATTGTTGTTTGCATGTTTTACGTGGCTGCTATGGGTTTCTAGCAAGAACGTTTCTTACCTATGCAAAACCACAACGTGATATGTCAATTGCTATTTACCCTTCATAAGGACCCTTTTCATCGAATCCGATCCGACTAAAGTGGGAGAGACTGCCACCCGCTAGCCACCTTATGCAACTAGTGCATGTCAGTCGGTGGAACCTGTCTCACGTAAGTGTACGTGTAAGGTCGGTCCGGGCTGCTTCATCCCACAATGCCGCCGACTCAAGATTGACTAGTAACGGTAAGCATATTGAACAAAATCAACGCCCACAACTACTTTGTGTTCTACTCGTGCAAAGAATCTGCGCAATAGACCTAGCTCATGATGCCACTGTTGGGGAACGTAGCAGAAATTCAAAATTTTCCTACGTGTCACCAAGATCTATCTATGGAGAAACCAGCAACGAGGGGAAGAAGAGTGCATCTACATACCCTTGTAGATCGCCTAGCGGAAGCGTTCAAGTGAACGGGGTTGATGGAGTCGTACTCGTCGTGATCCAAATCACCAATAACCAAGTGCCGAACGGACGGCACCTCCATGTTCAACACACGTACAGCCGGTGACGTCTCCCATGCCTTGATCCAGCAAGGAGAGAGGGATAGGTTGAGGAAGACTCCATCCAGCAGCAGCACAACGGCGTGGTGGTGGTGGAGGAGCATGGCAATCCTGCAGGGCTTCGCCAAGCACCGCGGGAGAGGAGAAGGACTTGGGAGAGGGGGAGGGCTGCGCCAGCACAATTGTGTTGTTGCCCTCCCACCCCCCACATATATATAGGGGCAAGGGAGAGGGGGGCCGGCCCCCTCAGATCCAATCTGAGGAGGGGGCGGCGGCCCAGGGGGTGGCTTGCCCCCCAAGGCAAGGGGGGGGCGCCCCCTTCTAGGGTTCCCCCAAACCCTAGGCGCCTTGGGCCCTTGTGGGGGGGCGCACCAGCCCACCTGGGGCTGGTCCCCTCCCACATGTGGCCCATGCAGCCCTCCGGGGCCGGTGGTCCCACTTGGTGGACCCCCGGGACCCTCCTGGTGGTCCCGGTACGTTACCGATAAAACCCGAAACCCTTTCGGTGACCAAAACAGGACTTCCCATATATAAATCTTTACCTCCGGACCATTCCGGAACTCCTCGTGACGTCCGGGATCTCATCCGGGACTCCGAACAACATTCGGTAACCACATACAAACTTCCTTTATAACCCTAGCGTCATCGAACCTTAAGTGTGTAGACCCTACGGGTTCGGGAGACATGCAGACATGACCGAGACGTTCTCCGGTCAATAACCAACAGCGGGATCTGGATACACATGTTGGCTCCCACATGTTCCACGATGATCTCATCGGATGAACCATGATGTCAAGGACTTAATCAATCCCGTATACAATTCCCTTTGTCTATCGGTACGATACTTGCCCGAGATTCGATCGTCGGTATCCCGATACCGTGTTCAATCTCGTTACCGGCAAGTCTCTTTTACTCGTTCCGCAACACATCATCCCGTGATCAACTCCTTGATCACATTGTGCACATTATGATGATGTCCTACCGAGTGGGCCCAGAGATACCTCTCCGTCACACGGAGTGACAAATCCCAGTCTCGATTCGTGCCAACCCAACAGACACTTTCGGAGATACCTGTAGTGTACCTTTATAGCCACCCAGTTACGTTGTGACGTTTGGCACACCCAAAGCACTCCTACGGTATCCGGGAGTTGCACAATCTCATGGTCTAAGGAAACGATACTTGACATTAGAAAATCTTTAGCATACGAACTACATGATCTTGTGCTAGGCTTAGGATTGGGTCTTGTCCATCACATCATTCTCCTAATGATGTGATCCCGTTATCAACGACATCCAATGTCCATGGTCAGGAAACTGTAACCATCTATTGATCAACGAGCTAGTCAACTAGAGGCTTACTAGGGACATGGTGTTGTCTATGTATCCACACATGTATCTGAGTTTCCTATCAATGCAATTCTAGCATGGATAATAAAGATTATCATGAACAAGGAAATATAATAATAATCAATTTATTATTGCCTCTAGGGCATATTTCCAACAATTTCAGCGTAGCAAATACCTCAGGAATGGTCTTTTCCATCCCCTGCATATTGAAGTTCATCACAAAGCTCTTGTAGCTTGGTGGAAGCGACTGGAGGATTCTGTCAATGACCGCATCGTCCAGGAGATTAACTCCCAGCTGAGTCAAGTGGTTATGTAACCCTGACATAGTGAGTATGTGCTCACCGACAGAACTATTTTCCTCCATCTTACAGCTGAAGAATTTGTCGGAGACTTCATATCTCTCGACCCGGGCATGAGCTTGGAAAACCATTTTCAGCTCTTCGAACATCTCATATGCTCCGTGTCTCTCAAAACGCTTTTGGAGCCCCAGCTCTAAACTGTAAAGCATGCCGCACTGAACGAGGGAGTAGTCATCGGTACATGCCTGCCAAGCGTTCATAATGTCTTGTTCTGCAGGGAGAACAGGTGCGTCACCCAGCGGTGCTCGTAGGACATAATCTTTCTTGGCAGCTATGAGGATGATCCTCAGGTTCCGGACCCAGTCTGTATAGTTGCTGCCATCGTCTTTCAGCTTGGTTTTCTCTAGGAACGTGTTGAAGTTGAGGACTACGTTGGCCATTTGATCTACAAGACATATTGTAAATATTTTAGACTAAGTTCATGATAATAAAGCTCATCTAATCAAATTATTTAATGAAATCCCACTTAGATAGACATCCCTCTTCTAGTCATCTAAGTATAACATGATCCGAGTCAACTAGGCCGTATCCGATCATCACGTGAGACGGACTAGTCAACATCGGTGAACATCTTCATGTTGATCGTATCTTCTATACGACTCATGCTCGACCTTTCGGTCTTCTGTGTTCCGAGGCCATGTCTGTACATGCTAGGCTCGTCAAGTCAACCTAAGTGTTTGCATGTGTAAATCTGTCTTACACCCGTTGTATGTGAACGTTAGAATCTATCACACCCGATCATCACGTGGTGGTTCGAAACAACGAACTGTCGCAACGGTGCACAGTTAGGGGGAACACTTCTTGAAATTATTATGAGGGATCATCTTATTTACTACCATCGTTCTAAGTAAACAAGATGCAAAACATGATAAACATCACATGCAATCAAATAATAAACGTGACATGATATGGCCAATATCACATAGCTCCTTTGATCTCCATCTTGGGGCTCCATGATCATCTTTGTCACCGGCTTGACACCATGATCTCCATCATCGTGTCTCCATGAAGTTGCTCGCCAACTATTACTTCTACTACTATGGCTAACGCGTTTAGCAATAAAGTAAAGTAATTTACATGGCGTTTCTCAATGACATGCAGGTCATACAAAAAATAAAGACAACTCCTATGGCTCCTGCCGGTTGTCATACTCATCGACATGCAAGTTGTGATTCCTATTACAATAGCATGAACATCTCATACATCACATATAGATCATTCATCCTTCATCACAACTTTGGCCATATCATATCACAAAGCACTTGCTGCAAAAACAAGTTAGACGTCCTCTAATTGTTGTTGCAAGTTTTACGTGGCTGAATTAGGGTTCTAGCAAGAACGTTTTCTTACCTACGTGAAAGCCACAACGTGATTTGTCAACTTCTATTTACCCTTCATAAGGACCCTTTTCATCGAATCCGCTCCAACTAAAGTGGGAGAGACAGACACCCGCCAGCCACCTTATGCAACTAGTGCATGTTAGTCGGTGGAACCGGTCTCACGTAAGCGTACGTGTAAGGTTGGTCCGGGCCGCTTCATCCCACAATACCGCTGAAGCAAGATAAGACTAGTAGCGGCAAGAAAGTTGACAAATCTACGCCCACAACAAATTGTGTTCTACTCGCGCAACAAGAACTACGCGTAGACCTAGCTCATGATGCCACTGATGGGGAACGTTGCAGAAAACAAAATTTTCCTACGGTTTCACCAAGATCCATCTATGAGTTCATCTAGCAACGAGTGATCAGATGCATCTACATACCTTTGTAGATCGCGAGCGGAAGCGTTCAGAGAACGGGGATGAGGTAGTCGTACACGACGTGATCCAAATCACCGGAGATCCTAGCACCAAACGGACGGCACCTCCGCGTTCAACACACGTACGGAGCGGATGACGTCTCCTCCTTCTTGATCCAGCAAGGGGGAAGGAGAGGTTGATGGAGATCCAGCAGCACGACGGCGTGGTGGTGGATGCAGTTGTCACGTGCAGCAGGGCTTCGCCAAGCGTCTGTGCGAGAGGGAGAGATGTGACAGGGGAGAGGGAGGCGCCAGGGGTCAAGAGTGCGGCTGCCCCTCCCTCCCTCCCCCCCCCTTTATATAGGCCCCCTGGGGGCGCCGGCCCTTGGGAGATCCAATCTCCAAGGGGGCGGCGGCCAAGGGGGGTGGAGTGCCCCCCAAGGCAAGTGGGCACCCCCCCCCCACCCTAGGGTTCCAACCCTAGGCGCAGGGGGTGGGCCTTGGGGGCGCACTAGCCCACTAAGGGCTAGTCCCCCCTCCCACTTCAGCCCATCGGGCCCTCCGGGATGGGTGGCCCCACCCGGTGGACCCCCGGGACCCATCTGGTGGTCCCGGTACAATACCGGTGACCCCCAGATCAATCCCGATGGCCGAAACAGCACTTCCTATATATAATTCTTTACCACCGGACTATTACGAAACTCCTCGTGACATCCGGGATCTCATCCGGGACTCCAAACAACATTCGGGTTACTGCATATACATATCTTCACAACCCTAGCGTCACCGAACCTTAAGTGTGTAGACCCTACGGGTTCGGGAGACAGGCAGACATGACCGAGACGGCTCTCGGGCAATAACCAACGGCGGGATCTGGATACCCATGTTGGCTCCCACATGCTCCACGATGATCTCATCGGATGAACCACGATGTCGAGGATTCAATTAATCCCGTATACAATTCCCTTTGTCAATCGGTATTTTACTTGCCCGAGATTCGATCGTCGGTATCCCAATACCTCGTTCAATCTCGTTACCGGCAAGTCACTTTACTCGTACCGTAATGCATGATCCCGTGATCAAACACTTTGATCACATTGAGCTCATTATGATGATGCATTACCGAGTGGGCCCGGTGATACCTCTCCGTCAAGCGGAGTAACAAATCCCAGTCTCAATCCGTGTCAACCCAACAGACACTTTTGGAGATACCCGTAGTCTACCTTTATAGTCACCCAGTTATGTTGTGACGTTTGGTATACCCAAAGCACTCCTACGGTATCCGGGAGTTACACGATCTCATGGTCTAAGGAAAGGATACTTGACATTGGAAAACTCTAGCAAACGAACTATACGATCTTGTGCTATGTTTAGGATTGGGTCTTGTCCATCACATCATTCTCCTAATGATGTGATCTCGTTATCAATGACATCCAATGTCCATAGTCAGGAAACTATGACTATCTGTTGATCAACGAGCTAGACAACTAGAGGCTTACTAGGGACATGTTGGTGTCTATTATTCACACATGTATTACGATTTCCGGATAACACAATTATAGCATGAATAAAGATAATTATCATGAACAAGGAAATATAATAATAATGCTTTTATTATTGCCTCTAGGGCATATTTCCAACAGAGGATAGAACCAGTCACTTGTTGAGGACACGCGATTTGTTGGACCAGTTCCAGTTGCTGTGACAACTGTACGTCTGGTTAGGGAGGCTGAGATTCAACTCAGAAGACCGTGTCTTCACCTTATTCCCCTTGAGCTAAGGACACCTAGTCCTCGCCCAATTACTCTGGTAAGTCTTCAAGGTAGACTTCCAGACCTTCACAGACTTCGTTCACCGGCGATCCACAATGACTCTTGGATGCTCAGAACGCGACGCCTAACCGGCTGGAGGATTCACGGTCCTCAAGTGTAATAAGTCTTTAGGTCACTCAGACAGAAAGACTTCAGTGATGCCTAACACTCTTTGGCTCTGGGTGTTTGGGCTTTGTCCTCGCAAGGATTTCTCTTTCTCAAAGGCTTTGAGGTGGGTTGCTCTCAATACGACAAAAGCCGTGCACTAACTCTGAGCAGCCACCAATTTATGGTGTAGGGGTGGGCTATTTATAGCCACTAGGCAACCCGACCTGATTTGCCCGAAATGACCCTGGGTCACTAAGGACTGACACGTGTTCCAACAGTCAGATTTCAAACACACGCGGCAACTTTACTTGGGCTACAAGCAAAGCTGACTCATCCAGCTCTGGATAAGATTTGCTCTCATTGTCTTCGCTCGAAGACATAGGATTTTGGTTGAGCATCACTTCATTTACTCTGACTTTGTTCACTAGGACCCCACTTAAGTGTACGGTGGTTCCTATGACTCAACAAAGAAGAAAAGGAAACAACGAGTCTTCGCGCTCCATAGTCTTCACTCAATGTCTTATCATGTCATAGTCTTCAATATGAACATCTTCACATACCACCATTGTCGTCAATATCTTCATACATTTTTAGGGGTCATCTTCGGTAGGTAAACCGAATCAATGAGGGACTACTACCTGTGTTATCCTGCAATTCTCACAAGCGCATTAGTCCCTCAACCAGGTTTGTCGTCAATACTCCAAAACCAACTAGGGATGGCACTAGATGCACTTACAATCTCCCCCTTTTTGGTGATTGATGACAAACTGGTTGAAGTTTTCAACGGGGATAAAAGTATGTGAAATGTAAAGGATTTAGGTATTGTCTTCATAAGTGGCAAAGGCTCCCCCTGAAGATGTTCATATACGTAATTTTGCTTTTAGAATGCAAATGCACATGGCAGGTTATACTTGTGGAGATCCTCTTCAACTTATGAAGACAATTCATCATGCATGATTTGATATAACGAAGATAATGACATGCATAACGAAAAATGGACGTCTGCAGAATGACCTAAGTGTGTAAGTTATCATCGCACATGCGGAATTTATCATCGCATCACAGAATAGCAAATAAGTAGCAGACGACCATCGAGTTTATGTGTTACAACTCAAAGAACCAAATGTATCAAAAAACGAGAGTTGTAAGCACTAGCAAAATATAAGGCAACCGCCCATATGGACCCGCTTGAAGACTATCAAACTCATATGCTTCTCCCCCTTTTGTCAGTAAGGACCAAAAAGGTTTGAAGACATAGAGCATCTACTCGTTCCCGGAAGGAGTAGGTGAGGCAGCAGGGTCATCGGTGTTGTTTGGCGGTGCAGACGAACTTGGTGCAGTGTCGATTCGCGCTGAAGGTGGTGAAGAAGTAGCATCATCTTCATCATCGATCACTCTGGCATTCATCGTTGCAGCGGAGGAAGAATAGTCAGAGTCTTCAAGGGATGGAGTTCGACGTAGGACAGCATTCCGTGGAGGAGTGGAGTCAAACTTGAATCTTTCAGTGAAGCCATCGTCTTGAAGATCTGCTTCAGCACTGAGCAGTATCAAACTCTTCCATGAACGCCGACAGGTCTCATGAGTGACAAAAGCATTCTTGGTGGCAAGATTGCAAATGCGATTGACGTCCACCAATAGACTTTGCATCTGCCGCTTGAGCCAGAAATGATTCTTGTCTTGTTTCTGATGTAGTGCCACAAGAAGTTCTCGGTCATTCAGAACACGAGAGCGCTTTCGAGGCCTTTGGGCAATGGTGCTTTCAGTAGCTTCAGTCTGTGCACGGTGAGGCAAGCGAGTATTTCCAGCCAATTGATAGACACGAGCGACAGCTTGAACTCCTTCAATGGTTTGCGAGAACTTTGGTGGTCAGCATTCTGAAGACTAAGAGGCTCCTTGGCAGGCTCTGGATAGATAGCTTCAACAGACAGATCAACCTCTGGCAAAAAGATGATATGATTGCGTGCAGAGGGCTGGTAGTTGAAGGCAGAGTGGAGCTTGATCAGACGCATGATCCAGGGAGCATAGAACTTCAGACCAAAAATGTCAGATCCTGATGCAGCAAGTTGGCGGATAAAGAAGTCTTGTGCATTGAAGCTTTTGCCGTGAAGAATATGGAAGACCAAAGTCTTCATTGCACCTTCCAGCTTAGCATGTGGAGAATGTCCTTTGATGGGCCAAAGAGTTCGCCGTATGATGTGATAGATGGTGCATGGCAGATACTCAAGGTCTTCAACAAGGAACTCCTTAGGATATTCAACATAGGGAGGCAAAGGCTTCATCATGCTAAGCATCTGACTCATGTTGGGTTCAGGCTTATGAAAAATGCTTTCCATAGCAGCACTGTGAAGCTGACAACCGGGTTCATAAAGATCACCTAGAGTGGGCAGGCCAGTTAGCTCAATGGCATCAAAGGCTTTGGCTTCATGATGAACATTGCCTGTCATCCACTCAAGGATCCAAGTCTTCGGATCCCTGTTGTAGCCACGAATATGAAGAGTGGCATAGAATTGGAGCAGCAATTCTTCGTTCCAGTGCTCCTTGTCAGTGACGAACTGCAACAAGCCAGACTCTCTGAAGCAATCCAGCGCTTCTTCCAAACAGGGCAGACCAGTTATGGCTTCAGTGTCAAGACGCATATGTGGAAAAATGCGACCTTGATTGTATAAGATGCATGAGTAATAACTGCGCTGCAGATAGCTCCAAAACTGATCAGAAGATATTCTTGCCTTAGAGTAGGGGTTCTTGGCGCTATCAAAGAAGGTGTTGTGTGCTTTGAAGCCATTTATATTGAATGATCCAGGTGCAGATGCAGTGCCTGGAAACCTAGGCAGCATTGGCATTGGCTTCTGAACCTGAGGCATGCGCTCGACGTGATAGTCAAATTGGGGACCAGCAGCAGGTGGAGGAACAAGAAAAGGCCATTTGACAGTGATAAGCTGGCGATAGTTGTATGCTTGCTCGATAGTATGTGGCCTTGGTGGCGGAACAGGAGCAGTGGCATCAACGGAGGCGTCAGGCAGCACATCTGTTGCAGGTGCATCATTGGCTTCATTGGCTTCTGGCGCAGTGTTTGGTGCAGGCTCCACATTGTCTTCAGCCATGACCATGTCATTGGCTTCAGTGGTGTTAGCCTCAGGATTCTTAACCTCCACTTGAGGATCTGGAGGGTCGGGCACAAACACGTTCACTTTAGGAACAGCTTCTTCAGCGATGGGGGAAGTAGGGACACGTTCTTCTGCTTGTTTGTCTTCGGCTGATGCAGCCGGATTGTCTTCAGCAACTTTAGCTTCAGACTCGGAGACATTCACAGTAGGAGTGGCTTCTGGGAACACCTGACGTGCAACAGATTGGTGGTGCACTTCTCCTTCTGGAATGCTCGAAAGAGGGACTTGGGGCCTTGGTCCTTTGCGAAGCCTGCGTAATGCTGGCGACGTCTACGGAGATGGAGTTGGTTGGGCCTCAAAGTCATCTTCTTCATCTTGCACTGGTGGGGTGACTTGTTGTTGGGGAGTACTCGGGGTGTCTTGTTGTTGTGGGTGATCAGCACATGATGCATCCTGAGCAATTGGCGTCAGAGGACGACCAATGCTGATTAGTTCGATGTTCGTGAGAACAGGCGATGATACCAAATTGTGCTCGATCTGAGGAAAAACTACATCATCTTCAACATTGTCATGGTGACCAATGTCTTCAGCAGCAGTGGGGTCAACTGCTGGAATGTCTTCAGCTTCAGGAGCCTCAGTGGAAGCAGGCTCATGAACTATCATCCGTCGTTCTTGATGCAAAGAGTCAGGATGAGCAACTGAGATGGGCTCGACAACAAGGGGCTCTGTGGGAGCAGCCCGATCTTTCTTGGTTTTGCGCTTCTTCTTGGAGGGAGCAACATCAGAAGTTTCAGGATTTTTCCTCTTTCTGGCTTCAGCCTCGGCAGCCCTTGTCTTCTTCAGTTCTGAAGCGGTTGACTTGACCTTTGGCTTCGAGCCGGACATGCTGCTTGGGAAGAAAATGCGAGGCTCTTCCCGCCTTGAAGGTGCAGATTGGTCAGTCGATGGCTTCTTCTTCTTCTTGGCAGCTATTCTGG
Source organism: Aegilops umbellulata (assembly GCA_032464435.1). Taxonomy (NCBI): domain Eukaryota; kingdom Viridiplantae; phylum Streptophyta; class Magnoliopsida; order Poales; family Poaceae; genus Aegilops; species Aegilops umbellulata. The sequence goes on from CP136056.1 coordinate 495,869,975, forward strand.
GGTCGATGCCAGGACGTCCAAGAGCCTTGCGCTTTTTAGCTTCATTGTAGGCTTGCACGCACTTGTCAGCCAGATTCTTCATGCGCTCACGAGAACCTTTAGCTTCTTCACGTTTCTTAAGAAAAGCTTCCTTGAGCTCGTGCAGCATAACTTTGAAGTTTTTGACATCTTGCACGCTGAGCTTTGCCATGTGCTTCTTGAACTGAGCTTTTTCATAGTCGATCTTGTGTTTGAGTTCAACGATGCGCTGAGCTAGAGCTAGCTCAGAAGCAATGGCGCCATTGAAAGAGACGCTGAGGCCAATTGGAAGTTGCAGATCTTCAAAACTGAGATTGGGGGTGTCAAACCACTCATCAATGAAGTTGTGGATGATTGCCACGTCAAAGAGAGGCAAATCATTGAAGATTTCTGCTTCTTCCTTGCTCTTAATCAGTTGCTCAAGAGCGTCATCTGCAAGATCTTCATCACTGGACAGATCAATGTGTTCGTCTCGCAGAATGGCAGTAGGGGTCAATGCCTGATCAGTATTCTTTTTCATCTCCGTCTTCTTGGAGATACGTGATAGATCTTCAGACTGCACACTGTCTTCAGGAGGTGCAGTAGCCAGTGGCTTCGCACGTGAAGCTTTTGGAGGAGCAGCTGACTTTGAAGCTTTAGCCTTCTTTTGCTTTTGCGGCTTTGGAGTAGGAGCTAGGGCTTCATCAGTGTCGGCATCATCATCAGAATGATCCACTTTGGCACCTTGAACAGAAATGTGAGGGATAAGGCCATCAAGCTTGTAGAAAGGTCCGATGATATTGGGTTCAGCATCGCGTGTGCCGTCAGCCCGGGGATCAGAAGGACCAGGGTTGAAGTCTAGCCCCAATGACTTCTTGTTTTCCTTGGCCGATGCCTTTGCATGCTGGAAGTTGCGCTTGAAGAGATTATCGTCACGACACCAGAGCAGTGATGTTGGGTCGGCATTTTCAGGCTGTGGTCCACGAACCATACAGAGATAGAAATCTTGAGCAATAGCTTCAGCTCTGGTCTTGGGTGAAAGGCTTCAGAAGAGAATGTCACCCCAAGGACTCTTGATGGCATTCTTCTCAGCATACTCCTGGGTCACAAACTTGTATTTAAACCATTGTTTGGCCCAATATCTTTGAATCCATTGGATTCGTGTCTTGCGCTGATTGTAATCCTCTTCTGGATCTGTCTTGTACAGCTCTGAGAGGTCACCAGGCAAATCTCTTGATGTTCCCGCATGACGCTGCCTGCCACCCTTCCTTGCTGATTTCTCTGTAGCCATGAACTTCAAACTGAATGGCTTAAACACGTTCAAAGTCTTAAAAGGCTTCTGCTTGCTGGTCAAACAGGAACTGGCTTCGGGAGAGTTAATGGGATGCTGTAAGAATTCTGCAAACGAATGCAGACTATGAGAACCAAGGGATTCTCCCACGGACATGTACCTGTGACAGCATTAGAGATGTGAGGGAAGGGGAGAGGTCATATGCATTCTCAGAAGATTTTGAAGATAAATCAGTTTGAAGACATTGACCTCATGATGCGAAGACATTCACTTATATGCTGAGAGTTGGTTCCAGATTTGTACGAATCCACGAATAAGTACAAGTGAGAAATCTAACTAGATGTGAAGCTTAAGTGAATATACTAGGCATTATATGAGATGCAAACAGGATAGATCTAACATAGAGTAGGCAGAAACCACTTTCGGTAAACAGGATGAATCTTTTAGGATCAAAAAGATGGTAAAAAGAGAGTTTTATTTACCACACGACGAACTGCTAGATGGGAAGAGTAGGAGACCGAGCAGTTCAATCCACCGTGCCCTAACTTGGCGACGGAGGACACCTACGGCGACAGCGGAGAGGACGATGTCCGCGGCCGGCGTGAGGACGGCGTCGGTGAAGTCGCGGCAGCTAAGCGCTTCGTCGCCGGCGTCGTCGAGAGCTAGTGGTGGCGCTAGGGTTTTGACTAGGTGGAGAGGTGGAAGAAGGTTTTCTTGACCGCATGGGACATATATTTATAAGGAAGTGTGCGGCACAGCGCAATTACGCAGGTGCCCCTGGCGGTTCACATCTGAGGAACACATGGCAAGCATGCAACATACTTGGAGTTGTCCCACGTTCCCACGCCCGCCTGAACTGTCAGATGGTCGTTCCGGCTTCTCCGGATTTCAGGCAATAAGGATAGAGCGTTTAAAGCGGATTTAATGTTTGTCTCTGTATCTTCTGCTGACAAGGACGCAGAGAAGACATTCGACAGTCTCAATAGAATGCATATAATTTGGACAGATAGAGTTCGAGATTGGAAAGCATAGATAGATTAGGGTCCGATCACGTTCACTTAGTTCAAAAGATTCAACAAGGAAGACATAGCTATAAGTGAATGCTGTAGAGGACAGAACACAAATATGTATATATCAAAAGACAATCAAATCAACATAGTGAAGATAATCATGAAGACAAGTTGAAATTTGAAGACAAACTAAATGTGAAGACATAGCAAATGTAACGCCATGAGTAAAACACTTCAAACAAAAGAATTTGGTGGTGGCGTTACCCAACGTATAGGAAGTATTAGACTCAGACACGGCGCACAATTATCGTGGCGCTCCGAAGTCAAATTCCAAGTTAATGTATTCACACTTAGAATGTAAGTCTTCATTGATTGAAGATATACTTTACTTCGTGTGTTGCACATCTAAGTCATCAACATGCGTAAGTGTTAGGATGTGTGCCTGATCACAGGACATTTGAGGATTCCAAGATATTTAGCTCACACCGTAACTTGCAGAAATTTTCTCATCCAAGGGCTTTGTGAAGATATCTGCCAGTTGCTCTTCAGTGTTGACGTGAATGATATCAATATCTTCCTTCATGACATGATCTCTAAGGAAGTGATGACGAATTTCAATGTGCTTTGTCTTCGAGTGCTGAACTGGGTTGTTGGCAATCTTGATGGCGCTTTCGTTGTCACAGAAGAGAGGTACTTGTTTCAGATGGATGCCATAGTCCTTGAGAGTTTGCTTCATCCATAGAAGTTGAGCGCAGCAAGATCCAGCAGCAATGTATTCAGATTCAGCAGTAGAGAGTGATATGCAGTTCTGCTTCTTTGAAGACCAACAGACAAGTGATTGTCCCAGAAAGTGACATGTGCCTGATGTACACTTGTGATCCACCTTGTCACCAGCATAATCAGCATCTGAGAATCCAACCAGATCAAACTCTGAGCCCTTTGGATACCATAATCCTAATGTTGGGGTGTAAGCCAAATATCGAAGAATTCGCTTCACAGCTAAGTGATGCGATTCCTTTGGTGCCGCTTGGAATCGAGCACACATGCAAACACTAAGCATAATATCTGGCCTGGATGCACATAGGTAAAGTAAAGAACCAATCATGGAGCGGTATACCTTTTGATCGAGCTCTTTACCATTGTCGTCGAGACCCAGATGGTGTTTGGCTGGCATTGGCGTCGTGTAACCTTTGCAATCTTGCATTCCAAAATTCTTTAGGCAATCTTTGAGGTATTTCTCTTGATATATGAAGATGCCATTCCTTTGCTGACGAATTTGAAGACCAAGGAAGAACTTTAGCTCACCCATCATGGACATCTGATATTGCTCTTGCATCATGTGTCCAAACTCATCACTATATTTCTGATTGGTGCAGCCGAACATAATATCGTCCACATAGATTTGGCACACAAACAGTTCACCATCATATGTCTTCGTGAAGAGTGTGGGATCGAGGGATCCAGTTTTGAAGCCTTTGCTCTTCAGGAAGTCTTTGATCGTATCATACCAGGCGCGAGGAGCTTGTTTGAGGCCATACAGTGCTTTGTTTAGCTTGTACACCATATCAGGATGTTTTGGATCTTCAAAGCCAGGTGGTTGTGCGACGTATACTTCTTCTTCAATCTTGTCGTTGAGAAATGCACTCTTCACATCCATTTGATAAAGCAAGATGTTGTGATGATTTGCATAGGCTAGCAGTATCCGAATAGCTTCAAGCCTAGCCACAGGAGCAAATGTTTCATCGAAGTCAATCCCTTCAACTTGAGTATATCCTTGGGCGACTAGATGTGCTTTGTTTCTGACAACTGGACCATGCTCGTCTTGCTTGTTTCAATATATCCATTTTTTGCCTATTATGTTATGCTTGCGAGGGTCAGGACGCTTGACAAGTTCCCAAACATTGTTCAGCTTGAACTGTTGAAGCTCTTCTTGCATAGCTTGAATCCGTTCAGGTTCCATAAAGGCTTCAGCAACTTTCTTGGGTTCTGATATTGACACAAAGGCAAAGTGCCCACAGAAATTTGCTAACTGTGTTGCTCTTGAGCGAGTAAGTGGACCTGGTGCATTGATGCTATCAATTATCTTCTCAATCTGTACTTCATTTGCAACACGAGGATGAACTGGACGAAGATTTTGCTCTTGCTGATCATTATCAACATTGGAAGGATTGTCTTCAGGCTGAGCATTGTCTTCAGGTTGGTTAGGTGCAGAAATGATAAGTTCCTCTTCAGGCTGTGCTTCAGAAGGCATGATTTCACCAGTTCCCATTAGCTTGATAGATTCACTGGGTGGAGCTTCGTCTAGTGTACTTGGCAGGAGCTCTCTTTGTGAACCATTGGTTTCATCGAACCGTACGTCCACAGTCTCGACGATTTTGTAGAGATGGAGGTTGAAGACTCTGTAGGAGTGTGAATCCTTTCCGTAACCGAGCATGAAACCTTCATGAGCTTTAGGTGCAAATTTTGATTTGTGATGTGGATCCTTGATCCAGCACCTAGCTTCGAATGCTCTGAAGTAACTGACATTTGGCTTCTTGCCAGTGAGTAGCTCATAGGATGTTTTATTCAGAAGCTTATGGATGTAAACATGGTTGATGACATGACATGCTGTATCAATAGCTTCAGGCCAGAACTTTCTTGGTGTCTTGCATTCATCAAGCATTGTTCGAGCCATCTCAATGAGGGTTCTGTTCTTATGCTCCACGATGCCATTTTGCTGAGGTGTGTATGGAGCAGAGAACTCATGAGTGATTCCCATTGTATCCAGATAAAGATCAAGTCCAGTGTTCTTGAACTCAGTCCCATTGTCACTTCTGATATGCTTGATCTTGACGCCATAATTGTTCATGGCACGGTTGGCGAAGCGTCTAAAGACATCTTGCACTTCAGTCTTGTAGAGAATTATGTGCACCCATGTATATCTTGAGTAATCATCAACAATGACGAAGCCATAGAGACAAGCAGTTGTTGTGAGGGTGGAGTAGTGCGTAGGGCCAAATAAGTCCATGTGTAGCAGCTCGAAGGGTTGAGATGTCGTCATGATTGTCTTCGAGGGATGCTTTGCCCTAGTCATCTTTCCAGCTTCGCAGGCACCGCACAAATGATCCCTTCTTGAACTTGACGCCCTCGATGCCTATGGCATGCTTCTTTTTGGCGAGAGTGTGTAAGTTCCTCATGCCAGCATGCCCCAGCCTCCGATTCCAGAGCCAGCACTCTGAAGCTTTTGCAAGAAGACATGCAGCAAGCTGTGGACCTGTTGAGAAATCTACCATGTATAGATCATCTTTCCGGTACCCTTCAAAGTCTAAAGATTTGTCAGGTTCCATGAGTACAAGGCAACGATATTTTCCAAATATCACAATCATGTTTAAGTCACAAAGCATTGAGACAGACATTAAGTTGAAACCAAGGGATTCAACAAGCATCACTTTATCCATGTGCTGATCCTTTGAGATTGCAACTCTATCTAGACCCAATACCTTGCTTTTACCAGTGTCAGCAAATGTGATGTGACTCTTGTCAGATGGACGTAAAGTTGAGTCCATAAGAAGACTTCGATCACCAGTCATGTGATTAGTGCATCCGCTGTCCATAATCCATTCTGAAGCACGAGGTGTCATACCCTATAGTACAGTTAGGGAGATAGGCTTCACCAAGAGCATCGTGAAGCATAAACATTTGATGGGCAAGAGGATTATTGAAGCTCAGATAAAGATTAGGACTGATAGGATAAACGGCAAATGATTCAGGAACAAAATATATAGTAAGACCATTTGGGCATTTGATCTTGCGCCCCACAAGATGTTTTAGGTCCCCAGCAATAGCATCAGACGCCTTTGATTTCAGGCTGGAGACCTTTCCCTGCAAGACAAAGTTAATTCTTCTTAACCACCCACATCTTCAGGGGTGGCTTAGAAGCAATGAGTCGAAGTGCAGCATCTGAGAATTTCGGCTTTGGATCCCTAGCAAATAGCCTTGCAGGAGATGAATGATACTCATATGAATAAGCAGAAAATTTCTTAGTTCTATGAACATAGTGGTTTGAAAACACACGCTCATATTCATAAGTCTGAGTATGGTTTCCCTGCAAAACATTGGCGTTAGGGTGACTCAGGTGAGTCCTCTGTCTGTATGAAGCCTTTGGACCATATGAAGCCTTAGGTCTGGGGTTTGTCTTCTTCCCGGGTGGTGTCATGATGACATTCACTGGAAGATTCTCAAGACAGCTTTTGGGAACCCAGATCTTCTTCATAGGTGGCCCATTCCTGCAGTTAGTACCAATATACCTAGCAAACACTTCACCATTCTGATTCTTGAACAGTTTGTAGTTTGCATCAAAGGATTCATCAATGATAATAGGGATGGCACAGGTAAAGCCAGATAAGGTGGATGGGTCCACTGAAGGTCCCTTTGCAGCAACCCATGTGGTTTTGGGGTACTGCTCAGGCTTCCAGTAGGAACCATCAACATTCATTTTCCTCTCGAACCCAACACCCTCTTTCCTAGGGTTTCGGTTCAGGATATGCCTTTTGAGGACATCACACAGTGTCTGATGCCCTTTCAGACTTTTGTACATCCCTGTTTCAAGCAATGTCTTCAACCTAGCATTTTCATCAGCAATAGTAGTGGTATCCTCAGCAGAGGGGTTAGTTACCACATCAATAGTTGAAGACAATGCAACAGTAGCAGCAGTAGAACATTCAGCAACAGAGGTAGCGTTGTCACCCTCAAGGCATTTTAGACATGGTGGGTCAAATCCATCCTGAGCGGAATTGATCTGTTGAGCGCGAAGTGACTCATTCTCTTTTTGAAGATCTTCATGAGCCGCTCTCAATTTCTCAAGCTCTTGCTTCCTTTGAAGATAATCATAGGAGAGCTTTTCATGAGTGGTTGAGAGCGTTTCATGACGACTTTCAAGTTCTTGGTACTTAGCATGAAGATTTTTTATGTCTTCAACTAAGGACTGTGAACGGGTCATTTCCGCGTCCAACAGGTCATCGCTTTTGTCTAACAGTTTTTTAGTATGTTCCATAGCCTTTTGTTGTTCAGTTGCAATTTTAGCAAGTGTTTTGTAGCTGGGTTTGGATTCACAATCAGAGTCATCTTCACTAGATGTTTGAAAGTAAGCATCGCGTGATTTTACCTTGGCACCACGTGCCATGAAGCAGTAGGTGGGAGCAGAGTCGTCCTTGTCATTAGCTTCAGCTTTGGTGTGGAAGTCATTGTCTTCAGTGTTGAAGATGGACTTGGCAACATAGGCTGTGGCTAGAGCCAGACTTGCAACACCAGGGTCGGGCTCCTCCTCGGACTCCTCCTCCGCCTCCTTAGAAGCAGACTCCTCCTCTGAATCCATCTCCTTGCCAACAAAAGCACGAGCCTTGCCAGATGAGTTCTTCTTATGAGATGAAGACTTTATGAGGACTTGGAAGACGACTTTGAAGATTTCTTCTTATTGTTGTCATCAGAATCATATTCCTTGCTCTTCTTCTTCTTCTTCTTCTTCTTCTTCTTATCATTGTCCCACTTTGGACACTCAGAGATATAGTGTCCAGGTTTCTTGCACTTGTGGCATGTTCTCTTCTTGTAGTCATGAGTGGAAGCTTCATCATTTCTTGAGTTGGATCGTGAAGACTTTCTGAAGCCCTTCTTCTTAGTGAACTTCTGGAACTTCTTCACAAGCATAGCAAGTTCCTTTCCAATGTCTTCAGGATCATCAGAACTGCAGTCAGATTCTTCTTCAGATGAGGAAACAACTTTTGCCTTCAAAGCGCGAGTTCGGCCATAGTTGGGGCCATAGATATCTCTTTTCTCAGATAGCTGGAACTCATGTGTGTTGAGCCTCTCAAGTATATCAGACGGATCGAGTGTCTTGAAGTCAGGACGTTCTTGTATCATGAGGGCAAGGGTGTCAAAGGAGCTGTCAAGTGATCTTAGTAGTGTCTTGACAATTTCATGCTTGGTAATCTCAGTAGCACCGAGAGCACGAAGCTCATTTGTGATGTCGGTGAGGCGATCAAACATGAGCTGGACATTTTCATTGTCATTTCTCTTGAAGCGGTTGAAGAGGTTACGAAGAACACTGATCCTTTGATCTCTCTGGGTTGAGACGCCTTCGTTGACCTTGGACAGCCAATCCCAGACTAGCTTCGACGTTTCCAGAGCACTCACGTGGCCATACTGTCCTTTGGTCAGATGACCATAGATGATGTTCTTGGCAGTAGAGTCCAGTTGAATGAACTTCTTGACATCAGCAGGGGTGACACCTTCACCAGTCTTGGGAACGCCATTCTTGACGACATACCAGAGGTCGACATCAATGGCTTCAAGATGCATGCGCATCTTATTCTTCCAGTAGGGATATTCAGTTCCATCGAACACGGGGCAAGCAGCGGAAACTTTGATTATCCCTGCAGTCGACATAGCTAAAACTCCAGGTGGTTAAACCGAATCACACAGAACAAGGGAGTACCTTGCTCTGATACCAATTGAAAGTGCTAGTTATCGACTAGAGGGGGGTGAATACGCGATTTTTATGAAAGTCTTCAAAACATGGAAGTTTCAAAGAAAAACAATAGAAATGACCCTATTAGTATGCAGCGGAAGATAAACTACACTAAGCAAGCCATAGTCAAGTATGCAATCAAGTAATAGTACGAAGACTAATAGCAGCTAGGTAGTAAGGATCAAGATGGAAGATGGTATGAAGCCAAACAACAATAAAAGTCAAACAGTGAAGACAAATAGGTAAAGCAGACAGACAATGACTTCACGTTGACAAACTCTAAGTAAAGAGAGGGAGAGGATAGAACCAGTCACTTGCTGAGGACACGGGATTTGTTGGACCAGTTCTAGTTGTTGTGACAACTATACGTCTGGTTAGAGAGGCTGAGATTCAACTCAGAAGACCGCGTCTTCACCTTATTCCCCTTGAGCTAAGGACACCCAGTCCTCGCCCAATTACTCTGGTAAGTCTTCAAGGTAGACTTCCAAACCTTCACAGACTTCATTCACCGGCGATCCACAATGACTCTTGGATGCTGAGAATGCGACGCCTAACCGGCTGGAGGATTCAGAGTCCTCAAGTGTAATAAGTCTTCAGGTCACTCAGACAGAAAGACTTCAGTGATGCCTAACACTCTTTGGCTCTGGGTGTTTGGGCTTTGTCCTCACAAGGATTTCTCTCTCTTAAAGGCTTCGAGGTGGGTTGCTCTCAATACGACAAAATCCGTGCACTAACTCTAAGCAGCCACCAATTTATGGTGTAGGGGTGGGGTATTTATAGCCACTAGGCAACCCGACCTGATTTGTCTGAAATGACCCTGGGTCACTAAGGAACTAACACGTGTTCCAACGGTCAGATTTCAAACACACGCGGCAACTTTACTTGGGCTACAAGCAAAGCTGACTCATCCAGCTCTGGATAAGATTTGCTCTCATTGTCTTCGCTCGAAGACATAGGATTTTGGTTGAGCATCACTTCAGTTACTCTAACTTTGTTCACTTGGACCCCACTTAAGTGTACGGTGGTTTCTATGACTCAACAAAGAAGAAAAGGAAACAACGAAATGACTAAGTCTTCGCACTCCATAGTCTTCACTCAATGTCTTCTCATGTCATAGTCTTCAATATGAATATCTTCACATACCACCATTGTCATCAATGTCTTCATACATTTTTAGGGGTCATCTCTGGTAGGTAAACCGAATCAATGAGGGACTACTACCTGTGTTATCCTGCAATTCTCACAAACGCATTAGTCCCTCAACCAGGTTTGTCATCAATACTCCAAAACCAACTAGGGATGGCACTAGATGCACTTACAGTAGGGTTGGATGGGTACTGGCAGTGGTTAGGGAAACTCTCTGAAAGACCATGTTTCGGTTATCCTGTTCTTAAACGTCAAGTAGTGCGAGGATGTAAAAGGAGGGATTGAATCTTGTGGGTAAAGTGCATAAAACTCTACAGAGTATCAACCTAATCAATTAGTCGTGTCCCTGGTTACGGACAACTTGAGCCTCTAGAATTGGATCTATCTCGGAACTCTCAACACTGCACTATAAATGGACTATTTGATGAATTGATTATTGGGTTTTAATAATGACTTTGGGATATGAGATTTGGTTGGCGGAACCATCTCACTAATGACATCACTTTGTAGTAATTAATTTGACTCCATTGTAGTAGGGAAAAACCAACTTTTACACAAAACCTCGGACATAGAGCCTCCACAGTCATATTCATATAGAAATAGAGTTATTTTCATCTGCCTTTATATGTGATCTTGCTAGTACATTCAATGTACTGACCTACACGACTGCAACATCTCATTGTAGGATTTCTACGATGAGTAAGAGATACATTGTAGGGTTACGGTGTACACTCAACTTGCCAATGGCATTGATGGGACTCCACATCCTTATGTTGTTTTTCCACCGTGTTATATGAGGTACACTCTGGATCTACATTATCTTTTTAACGTGTGATGTTATGGTATTTCATCGGTGTACTGTGTGTGCTAGCATACTGATACAGGGATAACACAGAAAGCACAAAGGCACCAATCGATTTGGGTCGGGTCACTACATTATCACAACACAATAGAGAGCCATTGAATTCATCACACTTGGGACTACACCAATTTCTTCAAGAAACTTCTTGATCCAGAACACCTCCTTTGAAGCTTCCGAAGCCGCAATATACTCTACTTCTATCGTAGAATCCGCACTAGTGTTTTCTTTGAAACTCTTCCAAACAACCGCACCACCATTAAGTGTAAAAACATAACGTGATTGAGATTTATAGTCATCTATATCAGTCATGAAGCTAGCATCGGTGTAACCATTTACAACGAGTTATTCATCTCCTCCATAAACAAGCAGCATGTCCTTTGTTCTTCTGAGGTACTTAAGAATATTTTTAACTATTGTCTAGTGAGTGTGACGCCCCCGCCTCGACTGTGCACTAATCATACACGCAAATGCGCACGATCAAGATCAGAGACTCACGGGAAGATATCACAACACAACTCTAGACACAAATTCAAACATAAAGCTTTATATTACAAGCCAGGGCCACGAAGGCTCGAATACAAAAGTCAACGGAAGCAACAAAATCTGAGTATAGGCATAAGATAAACAAGTTTGCCTTAAGAAGGCTAGCAAAACAACGATAACTAGATCGAAAAGGCGCAGGCCTCCTACCTGGGGCCTCCTAACCACTCTTGCTCGTCGGTGGTCTCCACGTAATCGTAGGCTCCGTCAGGGTAGAAGTAGTCATCGGCGGGATCACCTGGCTCCTGGGCTCCGTCATGTGATCGCAAAAATCAGGTAGAGGGGGAAAGGGGTAGCAAAGCAACCATGAGTACTCATCCAAAGTACTCGCAAGACTTACATCAGATCTATGCTAAGTATGCATCGGTTTCAAAGGAATGGGGCTATATCTTTGGACTATACCGCAGAAATACCAGAATAGAGGGAAGGCCTAGCCTATCAAGACTAGCATCTTGCGGCGTCTTGTAGCATTAGAAGAGTTCAGATTAGCATATCATAAGGTAATAAGTATATTTTAGTAACGCTCAGAGATCCTTCCTCGACTCCCTGCGAGAAAGTGATCCCGAAGCCATCATATCCATTTAGTGTAACAAGTATCTAGTTCTAGTTGTACTAGATCAGGATACAACTCCGAGTGTCGGTTACCGTGGACACGACTATTCGAATAGATATACTTCCCTGCAGGGGTACACCAACTTACCCAACATGCTCGATTAACTTTGGTCGGACACACTTTTCTTGGTCATTCCCGGCCTCAGCTGATCAACACACCGTATTCCTACCTAGACTCAGCAGAGAGGTCGGCACGCCGGTCTACATCCTAAGCACCCAGGGGTCTTTGGGCACATCGCCATTTGCACTTATGCGCATTGTGCACGCAGCCTGGAGCTGACCCACCTCCTTATACAAGCGCAGGCAGTTACCATCCAACCGGGCGTGTGCCGCTCAACTGCTGACGTCCGAAGAGCTTTCGGAGAATCGTACGACGTTGAGTACCCATATATTAGCAGACAATTGATAACCTGATATTCATACATAAGTAGAACTTTTTTTAGAACTTACGTAAGTGGCAAGTTAGTGCTGCTAGTAGAGTGTTAGTTTAAATAGTTGCAGGTTCATACCAATTCTTTTGCAATGTGTGATGTATAATCAAAATTAGTGTTTAATACGTGGCACAATTTGTAGGGTGATTCCATAGGGTTTCTCTTGCAAAAATTAACCCTACTGCATTTTTTAAATAACAACATCTAGATGACATCTTAGATATGATTCAAATCAAATAAAACAAAAACTAATATAATGAATTGACAACTGGAAACAGAACGGCCAGTAAAAAATATATATTAAAAACCATACTATATTCTCCGCCCTCCTTCGGTTGTACGCCGTCGCCAGAGATTGAAAAATACATCAAACCAACAATAAAGAAAATGGCCACCTACAAATGCCCTCACCATATTAGTCTTTGAATACCGCAATAGTCACTCAACCCTTGAGACGAGATCCATAAATCAATGAAGCATTATCGGTTAAAGTATCGCCCCGCACATAACAGTTTTGCAGTACATCACCACCAGCTCAGAGAATTGAAGAAACACACCGTGCCACACAACACTATTGAAATCGCCATACCAATAGCCAGCCCATACTCTTTTTAAAAGACTTGCCATAAAAAATTGTCTTTAAAAGACACACCAGAGAACAACCTTTACCCTTGTAAGGACATGACCAATGCATAGCTCTAGGCTGATGCATCGCATGCCATGTGAGATCGGATGTCAGAAAAAGAAGGTTCAAATGGGGAAGCGGAATCCTCTGCAGGAGGCAGATGCTCGGAGAGAAAAAGTGTGGTCCGGTGTAAAAAGCTGAAAAGGTTAAAGCGAAGAATAGAGATGCATGTGTACTAGTCTTTATTTTATTTTTATTCCTTAATAGACCTTGCATTGGGAAAAAGTTAATGTACATGCTAAACTACTTTTTCTCAAAGGCCATCTGTATCCATATTGCATATCCTAAAAGCTTAAAAAAAATGGGGACGTTGTAAAGGCAGAAGAGACGGAGAAAGAAGAAACGAGACGGACGCTTCCCTTCGTCAAAGAGAGAAAAGGGAAGCGCGTCGCGGGCCCACCACCCAGTATTGACCCCGCTCGTGCAGTCCAGCTCGGGTAGTCCGCCATTGGTCAAGTCCCCCATTTCTTTCTCCCCTCTCCCTCCGTCTCCCCCGCGTCGCCTCCGCCCGCCGCTCGCCGACGCACAACCTCCTACTATTGGGCGGGCCCTCCTACCCCCGCGGCATCCAGCTCGCGCTGCGCTGGGATTGACCGGGCCGGCGTGAGACTCGCCCGGCTGGCCGCGAAGATGAACGCGCGTCAGACTGCGCAGGTGAATCAGGTCGTCGGCGCCGTCGGGATGCCGCCGCCGCAAAGCCAGACGCTGGATGCGGCGGGGCTCACCGCGTGGGCCGATCCCCAGTTCGTGATGATGCGCGGCAGCACCCGTGACAAGATGTAAGCGTTCAGTGCTCTTATCTGCTCCAGTTGGAAATAATAGATATTCATACTGCAGGAAAGGGGTTGGAATTGAATGCTCTAAACAATAGATTCCATCAGGCATCATGCTTACTGGGTTGTTTCATTCACAAAATTATAAGCAAAGGCGATCATAGATATAGTGCTGTTCAAAATTAATGGCTTCCCTTGAAGCTTAGAAGGGCTTTGCATACACATTTGGCAACTTTGGGGGTGCATTTAGATCCTCTGTTCTGTTCCGAGGGTTATTTAGGCTATAAGAATGATGATGCCTGATGGTCTGAGTTTGGTATGAAAGTAAGAAGGGTAATTCTTTATTTCATTTTATATATACTTGTTATTGAATTGGCAGATTCGAGTATATAGGAAGGAAGCAAACCTCGGCTGATTGGCGGAGGAGGTTACCGGAGCTCGCTAGGAGGCTTGAGGAAATCTTGTTTAGAAAATACCCAAGCAAGGTGTTGACCCCTTTCCTTCTTATTTTGTAGCTTTGGCTTTCGAGTAATCAAGTCCATTTCCGAGCAAAATTAAATATCACCGTTTCATCATTTTAATTTTTTCTGTTTTTTTTATGCTCAGAGGGAGTACTACTATATGATGAACGACCGAATTGAGCCACACTTGCAGTTTGCTATCAAGCAGTTGAGTGCTCAGAACCAACAACGACAACAGAACCAACAATTGTCAAGACAGATAGCATCTTCCCCAGGGTATGGGACGATGATTCTGACACCTGGTATCACGCAAGGCGCAAGTGAAACTTCTAGAATGTCTTATGTGACAGGCAATATTGGCCCTTCATCGTCTGGTGCAGACATGGGTACCTTGCAGATACTTTTACTGAACTTGTGCTCATTTCCTTCAGGCTGTGTACCTTAACTTGAAATTCTTCTGTGCCATGCTGTAGAACTTCTAGCCTTGAAGTCCAATAGCCAGCAACATATTGGACAAAATTGAGCATATGTGTTAACACCTAACAAACCACCTTTCTGGGAGTATAGCTTGTGTGTTCGGGAAAGGCCATCCACTAAGTAGCTATTATATGACTAAAAAGTTGTAAGTGAAATGTTAACCTGAAAGATTCATTATCAGAATTTAACACGAATTATCTTCCTTCGGACGCTTAGCTTCCAATTTTTTTCCATTATCAATTAGAAATGGGATATCACACTGTTGAGTCTCAGTATTTGCTCATATTGATTTATGACATTTTTGAACATACGTATACTCCCTCTGTCTCAAAATGTAAGATGGCTTTTGACAAACGTCTTACATTTTCAGACAGAGGGAGTACTATTAAGTCTTGGAGCTGTATGCGCTAGTGTATATCACCTTTTTTTTTCCTAGTTTCCCCTTTTGGACTATGTTTCCATTTACTAACTTGGTTTGTGTTGCTTTCTTTCCAGGGGAAGCTCCTGATCAGCATGTGAACACACTGCTTTCTCTGGGGATGAACCCTACACATCATGATCGCCCCAGAGCCAGCAACAACAACCTCATGATAGACACAGTGGACACACCTGCAACCAACAGATTCTTGGTAAAAATTGTGCATTGTACTTCACAAACATCATGTACAGTAATACCAGCTCTCCAAGGCTTGCTTACAAACTGCAGCTCATGGTGATGCAGAAATCCTGTGCACCTCTGAAGGAGATCCGAAAGGAACCAAAGTTTAGCTGCCCAGTCTGCATGAATGAGCTAGTCGCTGCGTCATCCACCATCTGTGGCCACATCTTCTGCCAGAAGTGCATCCAGGCCTCCATCCAGGCTCAGAGCAAGTGTCCGACCTGCCGTAGGACGTTAACTATGAACAGTTTCCACCGCGTCTACCTCCCGACGATGGACTGACCTGATCCACCCTGTTTTATTTCCTCTTTTACCCGCGGGTGCTGCAAATCAGATGGTAACATTTCAGAAGCAGGTTTGATTAAGGATGACATTAACAGGGATATGGACGTCATTTGCTTTTCTTTAAAGTCTTCTTACGGCATTTGTATTATTTACCTGTATAAGGTATATTCGCTTCCGCTGTGAGTTGTATCTTGGTCGCAAGACCCTTGTATTGTATCCATATGTTAAATTTGACTCTTCAGAGTTGTTGTATATATATATATAGTGTTACTATTCATCACCCAGGGTATAGAATAAGTTATTCTTCACCCGAGGTAATATTACGAGCATTTCATAAATAAATTATGTTTCAAATACAAATAGTTACAGTCATATTGATTCACTGTGTAAAATTTGGCATAAAAAAAGTTCAGAAGACCAGAAAAATTACATTTGATGTACATTTTACAATACATTTTTACATTTGTAATTTACGTAACATAAAATATTTTTTACGGCGATTATAAATTTTCTTACGTTCTCTTTTTATGTCTGAAATAAGACAAAATTTAAGGAACGTAAAATTACGGTGCATTGATGTTAAAATAGAGGGGGGGTGAAGAATAACTATTCCTCACCCAGGTCACCCCCTCTATTTTACCATCAATGCACCATAATTTTACGTTTCGTAAGTTTTGTCTTATTTCCGACGTAAAAACAGACCGTAAGAAAATATATAATCGTCATAAAAAATATTTTATGTTATGTAAAATTACAAACGTAAAAATATAATGTAAAATACACATAAACTGCAAATTTTCTTGTCTTATGACCTATATTTTTAATTTTTTATAACAAATTTTACGTGCTGAATCAATAGAAATGTAACTATTTCAATTCCAAACGTAATTTAATTATGATATGATCGTAAGATTACCTCGGGTGAAGAATAACTTATTCTGCGCCCTGGGTGATGAATAGTAACACTATATATATATATATATATATATATATATATATATATATATATATATATATATATATATATATATATATATATATAATCTGTTATGGAATTGTGTTGTGATATCTACTGCTGCACCCACGTCGTGTGTATGTTGTGATGTGCACATTGTGTGGGGTCGCATCTTTGGGTCAATATTATGCGGATGCTAGCGGAGGTGCTAGATCTGTACAGTGCCGCTCCCAGGGCGCTACACTTTTGCCTTTGCGAGGTCATGTGGTGCAGTTGGTGCCCTGCGAGTCTGCTTGACCTTGTGGTCATTGCCTAGTCACTCACTGGTAGGAGGAGACGCCTCCTCTAGTTTACCTTGTGGTCATTGCCTAGTCACTCACTGGTAGGAGGAGACGCCTCCTCTAGTTTTTTCTTTTGCGGCCATGACCTGAGCCCTTTGGACCTCCTGGAACAAGCTTGTGATTGCTCACGACCGTCTATGACATGCGCCTGACCTTGTTTACATTCCAATTGCATTTATGCTGCAATGGTGGCTTCTCATGAGACTTGAGATGCTTGATGATCAGCGGGCTTCCGGTTCCAACAAGATAGCGTCGGTGGCCTCTATGCATCCATTTTCTTTTCTTTTTGGGCTTTCTTTGGTTGTGCCCCTGCGGCTTACTTTGTACTAGTCGTTTAGATTGGTTGGTGCTTTATCTATAAAGACGAGCTGATGCCAAATTTCTTGAAGATGGCACCAAGAGGGTGTGGAACTTTATCTAAAAAAAGAGGATGTGGAACTGCGGATGGATCGAACGTGGTGTAGAGAATACATTTGGGCGAAAAGAAAGCCTCGAGCCTTGGATTTGAGGAGGAAATGAAAGGTTAGGAGGTTTGGTAGGCGAAGGTTGCCAATATACTTCGGTGGTTGTTTATATACATGGTCCTCAATTGGCGTGAAAACCCCTGCTCTATCGGCCCCCTTGGGCTTCCAAAGCTGGTTATTCATTTTGGATTTTAAGAGTTATGTTGTAGAAGTTGTGTTTCACGTGTTTGGGCAAGTGGCAATGGTTGCGGCTCCAAGGTTAGATCTAGATCCTTTCTTTCTGCAATTTATGTGTAGTATTTTCAAAATTTGGACAATGTATTAGCGAATAGTTGATATTTATACAAGTGACAAGTTAGTGTTGTTAGTAAAATGTTACTTTAAACTGTCGTATGTCCATACAGGTCCATAGCAAACTTTTTGAAATGTGTGTTGTCCAACCAAAATTAGTGTTATATGTGGCACAGTGCGTAGGGAGATTCCACATGATTTCTCTTGGAGCAACTAAGGGTTGCACTACTCTCGCCGTCTCACCCAGAAAAACAACCTACTAGGGTTTTCCCTTACATGCAGCCGCCTCCGCCTCCAAATGTCTTCTGGCACAGGTAAAATGGTGAAGCCATCATTTGAGGATTAACCGTGAAATTTATGTCGTTCTAGACCTGATTAGGGTTTAGTTTACCTGTGTGACCGATGATGCAAAAGGAAGACAATGTCGATATATCCAAGAATAACATGTGCGTTAGTTTCTATTTATGTGAGGATGGTCTCGTACTAAGGATTGATAATTTTCTCCGTTTTCTTCGTGAAGTAAGGCTTGATAATTTTTTTGGAAAAAGACAAGGTAACTCTGGCGTCCCGCCAACACGGCCCGGCCTGTGCTAATCGTGCCTAGCACCACATGGCCCATACATGCACATTTCCTAGTGTCGTGTCGACCCACGTGACTCACTTCAGCAAACGGGCCGGCCCGTGGCACGTTTAGCACATTTGGCACGCGTGCTTTTCATCCGACTGGGCTGTTTTCTAGGTGATATATATAAAAAAAATCAAAAAGTACAAAAATAAATAAACGGGACGGACTGGGCCGGCCCGCGTGACGGTACTCCAGGCCCCGGCACGGGCCGTGCCTGCGTGCTAACGGGCCGGCTCAGACGGCCAGGTTTGACAACCTGTACTCACCCCGCCTCGTGTAGTCCGTCATCCGTCTCCCCGCCTCACCCTCGCCTCCGGCCGCCGCTCCTCTTAGGTGGGCCCTCCTACCACCCTTCAGCGACGCCATCTGCGCCGGGGTTGACGGGGGCGGCGTGTGTGAGGCTCGCCCAGACTGCGCCGGTGAATCAGGTCGGACGCGCTGGTGTTGACGGCACCGTCGGGGATGCCGCCGCGGCAAATTCAGATGCAGGATCCAGTGGGCCTCGCAGCGGTGGTCGATATCCAGTTTGTGATGCTGCGCAACAGTACTCGGGAGAAAATGTAAGCGTTCGTCACTGCTCCAACTGGAATGCATCCAAATCTATACTCGTACTAGTACTCTACTCACTGAAGTCACTGGTCAACCGGTCAGGGGTTTTAATCGTACTAAACAACCGTGTCAGAGATTTTAATACGGACTACATACGGATGTATATAGACATACTTTGGAGCGTAGATTCACTCATTTTGTTCCGTATGTAGTCCGTAGTGGAATCTCTAGAAAGACTTATATTTATGAACGGAGGGGGTACTACTTTGTTAATTTCATTCAGAAACCTATGAGCAAAGGTGATCGTAGGTATACTATCAGAGTTAATGGATACAAATTCCGGAACTCTGGGGCTGCAGTTGGATCCTCTTTTCAGTTCTGTTTATACTGTCAAAATGCTCATGGTCTGAATCTGGTGTGAAAGCAAGGGTATATTTTTATACTTGTTCTTGAATCGGCAGATTCGAGTACATAGAAAGGAAGCAACCATCGGCTATCTGGCGGGGGCGGCTGCTGGAGCTTGCGAGGCGGCTCGAGGAGGTCTTGTTTAGAGAATACCCAAACAAGGCGTTGATCTCTTTCCTACTTCTTCTGCACCTTTCACCTTTGGTTTTCGAGCAATCAAGTCATCTCCTAGCAAAAGTAAATAAAATTGCTTCATCATTTTAACACTTTCTTTTTTCTTTTGGCAGAGTGAGTACTACAATATGATGAGGGGGCCGATTTTGACCCACTTGCGGTTTGCCATGAACCTCTTGAGTGTTCAGAACCAACAACAACAACAGAACCGACAATTGTCAAGGCAGATAACATGCCCCCCTCGCAATGGGACAATGATTGTGACACCTGGTGTCACGCATGGCACGAGTGAAAATTCTGGAATGTCTCATGTGACAGGCAACATTGGCCCTCTGTCGTTTGGTGCAGACATGGTTCCTCTGAACGCCAACATGGGTACCTTGCTGCCAGGTGCAGATAGTTTTACTGAACTTGTGCTCATTTCCTTCAGCCTGTGCACCTTAACTTGAAATTCTTCTGTACCATGCTGTAGGGGGCTGTTTGGTTGCCACCCTGAGGGTCATGCCTGAGAAATATCTGTGCCTGATAGCAGCCGGAGAGTCCTGCAACTTTTGCCTGGCCAGGCAGGTTTGAGAATATGTTGTTTGGTTGGCAACCTGGCCTGTGAAGTGCTTAGGTGCTGGATACTTTCTCATTTAAAAAATGGTCTCATGTGGGTGCTTGTTTGGATTGTGATTAGGGCTCAGGCAGCGGCTAGGCCTAGGAATTTGGAGGCCTGAGTCAGGCTAACTCTAGCACACATATTACGAGACAGGCTAACAACAGATTTCTCAGGTCAGGCCAGGCATCTAGTTGATTTCTCAGGTCACCAACCAAACAGGACACAGGCAGGTTCAAGGGAGGTGGTCAGGTCAGGCAAATATTGTCAGGCCTCCAACCAAACAGCCCCTAGAACTTCTCGCCTTGAAATCCAATAGCCAGCAACATATTGGACAAAATTGAACATATGTGTTAACACCTAACAAACCACCTTTCTGGGAGTCTAGCTTGTGTGTTCGGGAAAGGCCATCCACTAAGTAGCTATTGTATGACTAAAAAGCTGTAAGTGAAATGTTAACCTAAATGATCCATTATCAGAATTTAACACTAATTATCTTCCTTCGGACGCTGAGCTTCCATATTGATTTATGACATTTTTTAACATACATATACTCCCTCTGTCTCAAAATGTAAGACGTTTTCTGACAAACGTCTTACATTTTCAGACAAAGGGGGTACTATTCAGTCTTGGAGCTGTATGCTCTAGTGTATATCACCTTTTTCTCCCAGCTTCCCCTTTTGGACTATGTTTCCATTTACTAACTTGGTTTGTGTTGCTTTCTTTCCAGGGGAAGCTCCTGATGAGCATGTGAACACACTGCTGCCTCTGGGGATGAACCCTAACACACCATGATCTCCCAAGAGCAGGCAACAACAACCTCGTGATAGACACAGTGGACACACCTGCAACCAACAGACTCTTGGTAAGAATTGTGCATTGTACTTCACAAACATCATGTATAGTAGTTATATCACCTCTCCAAGGCTTGCTTACAAACTGCAGCTCATGGTGATGTAGAAACCCCGTGTACCTGTGAAGGAGGTCCGAAAGGAACCACAGTTCAGCTGCCCAGACTGCATGAATGAGCATTGAGGCCTCCATCCAGGCTCAGAGCAAGTGCTTGACCTGCCGTAGGACGCTAACCATGAACAGTTTCCACCGTGTCTACCTCCCGATGATGGACTAACCTGGTCCGAGCCTTGGCACCTGTGCTCCTCTCTCTTCTTGCAACTGTTTATTTTCTCCACATTGATGACTATCGCGACTCCTCAAGTGCCTCCTGCAACTGCTCCTCCCTCCACACTGCCTCCACCCGTGAGCGGCATCCTATGCCCCTACATAAGGGCATCCAGCGACACGATGAAGGGGACTTTCAAGATCTATCGAAGACCTAGTCTAGCCACTTAGCCAAACTGATCTAGGCATCTCGCCGAGATCAACCATCTAGAACTCGACGAGTTGCTCTTCAACTCGTCGAGACCCCCATTGTAATCATTCTTTGTACTCTATCTTCAGATCATCCCATATAAGCAAGAGTAGGGCCATTCCTAGGGGCTCGAACCTGGGTAAAACTTGTGTCCCATGTTTATCTGACGACTTGTGGTTACTTTCCACTCTCATACATATCTACCTGTGACTCTCCCTTTTTGGACTTCAAGAGAGTTTTCTTGCGTTTCAAATTTTGGAAAGTTGGAATGGTTGTGCCTGAAAGGTTTGATCTACATATTTTATTGGCAATTTTTGTTTAATACTATTTTGAAAATTTAGCATTGCGTGGTAGTGGGTAGTTGGCGAGTTAGTGTCGTTAGTAGAAGTTAGTTTAAACAGCTGGAAGTCCATCCAAAACTTTTTGCAATCTGTGGTGTATAACCAAAGCCACATGGCGCGCCAGGCTCCGCCCCCGGTCAAAACTAGTTTTAACACGTGGCATAGCGCGTAGGGTGATTCCGAAGGATTTCTCTTGCAGCAAACTTTGTAGCCTTATTCTTGCCCGGAAGCAACTCTGACGAAGAGTGGTTATATAGAGCGGGAAGCACGCCGCTGGCCCACCACCAGTATTGACTCTCCAGGCTCAGGTAGTCCGCCATTGGTCTGGGACAGTGTAAGGCTCGGCTGGCTGGCTGCGAAGATTGGGCCCATGAATCAGGTCGGTGGTGCTGGCGACGGGATGCCGCCGCGGCAAAATCAGATGCGGGATGTGGTGGACCGCTCAGCAGGGGTCGATCCCAAGTTCATGGTGCTGCGCATCAATACTCGACAGAAGATGTAAGCGTTCATTACTGCTTCAACTGGAATGAATCTACTCCTACTATTTTACTGGTCAATTGGTCAGAGGTTTTAATTGTACCATGCTCTAAACAACAGTATCAAGTTTATTCATACTATGTTATTTCATTCACAAAAATATAAGCAAAGGTGATCGTAGATATACCATCAGAGTTAATGGTTTCCGTAAGTTTACAAGGGATTTGCATCTAAATTTTGGAACTCTGGGGCTGCAGTTGAATCCTCTTTTCAGTTCTATTTATACTATCAAATTGCTCATGGTCTGAATCTGGTATGAAAGCAAGGGGATATTTTTATACTTGTTCTTGAATTGGCAGATTCGAGTACATAGAAAGGAAGCAACCATCGGCTATCTGGCAGCGGCGGCTGCTGGACCTTGCGATGCGGCTCGAGGAAATCTTGTTTAGAGAATACCCAAACAAGGTGTTGATCTCTTTCCTACTTGTTTGTAGCTTTGGTTTTCGAGCAATCAAATCATCTCCTAGCAAAAGTAAATATTATTGTTTCATCATTTTATTTTGTCAGAGGGAGTACTACAATATGGCGAAGGGGCCTATTGAGCCCCACTTGCAGTTTGCCATGAAGCTCTCGAGTGTTCGGAATCAGCAACGACAACAGAACCGACAATTGTCAAGGCAGATAACATGTTCCCCTTGCTATGGGATAATGATAGTGACACCTAGTATCACGCAAGGCGCAAGTGAAAATTCTAGAATGTCTTTCGTGACAGGCAACTCTGGCCCTTTGTCGTCAGGTGCAAACATGGTTCCGCAGAACGCCAACATGGGTACCTTGCTGCCAGGTGCAGATAGTTCTTCCGAACTTGTGCTTATTTCCTTCAGACGTGTACCTTAACTAGATATTCTTCCTACCATATGCGTTAGGACTTGTAGCCTAGAAATCCAATAGCCAGCAGTATGTTGGACAAAATTCAACCTATGTGCTAACGCCCTAACATACATCACCTTGTTTAGAGTCTAGCTTGTGTTTTTGTGAAAACCCACCCACTAAGTAGCTACTGTATGACAAAAGAGCTCTAAGTAAAATGTTAACCTGAAAGATCCTTGTCAGAATTTAACATTAAGTATCTTCCTTTGGACTCTTAGTTTCCTTTTTTTTCAATCATCAATTCGAAATAAGATATTACACTGTTCAGTCTGGTGTATGCCCATATTCATGCATGTTATTTTAGGAATCTACATATACTATTCAGTTTTGGAGCTTCATGCTGTAGTAGACAGGTCACAGGTGTATATTTCCATTTGTCCTAGTTTCCCCCTTTGGACCATGTTTCCATCTACTAACTTGGTTTGTGTTGCCTTCTTTCCAGGGGAAGCTCCCAATGAGCATGTGAACACACTGCTATCTCTGGGGATGAACTCTACACACCATGACTGCTCGGGAGCGTGCAACAACCACCGTGCAATAGACATGGTGGAAGCACCTGAAACCAACAGACTCTTGGTAAGAATTGTGCATTATACTTCACAAGTACTCCCTCTGATCCAAAATAAGTGTCGCAGTTTTGATCGGAGGGAGTATCATGCTATAGTAGTTATATCAGCTCTTCAATTCTTGCTTACAAACTTCACCCCGTGTTGACGCAGGCACCCCATGCACCCGTGAAGGAGGTCGCAAAGAAACCAAAGTTCAGCTGCCCAGTCTGCTGGAACGAGCTGACCGATGCGTCATCGACCATCTGCGGCCACATCTTCTGCCAGAAGTGCATTGAGGCATCCATCCAGGCTCAGAAGAAGTGCCCTACCTGCCGTAGGACGCTGACCATGAAGGATTTCCACCGTGTCCACCTCCCGACGATGGACTGAACTGATCCAGCGATTCTGGGCGCAGCAGAGCCTCAGGCACCCGTGTTCTTCTCCTCGCCTGCATTGCGACCATTCTATCTACACAGGGTAGCCTCTACCATTCAGTTTCCTGCCCCAACTGTGTGATTGGCAACAGTTTCGAGATGTCGTTACCAATCAGTCTGTATCCCTAGCGCTAAATAAAACCGTACTCTCTTTGTTCGGGTTTATAATAAGGTCTGTTGCTTTTGTCTTAAGTCAAACCCCCTTGAGTTCTATATAGACAAATATCAACATTTACAATGCCATAAAATATGTTTTTCTTAATGTTTTTACTGTTTGTTATGTATGGTGTAGTTTTTAAAAATTGTTGCCTTATAAACCTGAATGGATGGAGCAGCGTTTTGTGTGGAAGGTTGTGCTCGCTATCATGTGATTCATGTGCAAAGGAAATATATAATATTTTGTTTTAGTTAGTGTCTGTAATTTCTTATATGATGTCAGCTTGCATCCTCTAGAATTTTTTTTTTTGAGGGAAGGCCATCATGGCTAGCTTTATTAAAACTTAAATAATGTTTACATCGTCTACGAGCTTACTGACAATAAAGTCAGGGGGCTCGTCCAACCAACTAAATGAAGTCTTATTACAGTAACTAAAATGAGCTAGCATATGAGCCACTTGATTACAAGATCTATAACAATGCTTAGAATATTGATTGTATGGCCACTGAATTTAAAGTCATTTTTCTCTCTTGAGTCTTACATCCGCATGGGCCTGAAAAAACAGGCCTTCCCCTTGTCTAAGAAAAATCTACTGGGTCCCCACTATGGGGGCGCTTATGTCTCGCTTGACGTGAGACGTAGGGCCGCCTCGCCTGAAGGCGACCGTGAGATGGGATGGCTCGGGCGCGCGTGAGACCACAAGCCACAACCTCCTTCTGTTTTTTCACGTTTTTTGTTTTTGTTTTTTGCTTTTTTTTACTATTGTTATATACTTTCAAATATAGAAAAACACTTTACATAAAACAATTGGAAAATGTTAATCATGCATTAGAAAATGTTAAATGTGCATAGAAAAATGTTTCCGACATATACGGAAAATATACAATGTGTATGGAAAAGGAGACACCAAAAAATATAAGTTTTTAAAAATGTTAATCATGTGTTTTTTGCATGGTAATACGTGTCTTACCTATATTATAAAGATCATAGTACAAGCCGCGTACACACCGACCTGACAAATCTGAAAAGACAGCAAAACACTAGCCTTTGTACAAAGGAATACCAGCCAAGAAAGAAAATTACAATCATGACTAAAGAATCCTCTGAGCTTGACACCAACGTCTGTCAGCTGCCTCTGGCACAACAACCATCAAAGAAAAAGAAATGACGGATCACCTCCTCACCCAAACACGAAGTGCCTCCATCACTGATATGCAGCTTTGCGGACCTCCAAGGTGGCTCACTAAAAGAGAAACCATTACCATTGAACGAATCTGACCGAGACAGCACCCCGGACACGTCATCGAACTCCAGATCTGGCAACCCGCACGGCTAAGACGTATTTGGAAAAAGTTAAAGTGTATACAAAATATGTTCCTGATGCATACAAAAAAGGTATCATATCTAAGGAAAAAGAAGACATCCAAAAATATTTTTAAAAAATTTAATAATGTATATGGAAAATGTTAAAGATGTATATATAAAATGTTAAACATGTATCATATGTATAATAAAAATATATGATGTGCACGAAAAAAAACAGATATCAATACATATATTTGAAAAAAAATCATATACATATATAATGGTAAACCTATATTAAAAATGTTTTAGATATACACCAATAATGTACAATGTGTATGAAAATATTATATATTGAAACATTTACTTAAAATATGTATTTTAAAATATTCTTGATGTGTACTGAAATTATAAATGTGAAACAAAAAAATGGAGTCATCCATTGAAAAATAAAAGAAAAAAATCAAGAAAAACCAAATAAAGAAACTAAAGGAAACCGGATAGAAAAAGGAAAAAAACAAAAAAAATAAATCAAAGAAAGCAAAAGACTAAGGAAGAAACAACGAAAACCAAAGAAAACAAGGGGAAAAAGGAGAAAAACAAATAAATCTATGAAAACTAGAAAAGAAACAAAGAAAACGGTGAAAACTAGAAGAAAGAGAAACAAAAGTTATAACGAAGAAAAAAGAGAAAAAATAATCTATGAAAAGTAAAATGAAAAAAACCTACACGAGTGAGTCCTAAGCTAATGGGCAGGCCACTATTTATCTCACGTGAAGCGAGAGCAGCTTCCATCTCGCGTGAAGCGAGACATAACTCTCCCGCCCCATTATTCTCAAGATAAAAAAGAAAAATAATTTGCTCAGTTTCCACTTGAAAATTCATTTTCATTGGAGCAAGTCCAGCCGGAGGACGGCCTGTTTAGAGAAAATCAGGCCATACCAAGTTCGGCTAGTGGCCCTCTAGCCCCGCAAAAGCCATATCTCGCTTATAGCGAGTGTACATTCGGTCTTCCCTAAAGCATTTTTACAGCGCTACACTACTGGGCAAATTTATTTTTGTCTGTTTATTTCTCTCACTGTTTTCAATAGAGACGCTCACTCGCGGGGGTCGACGTACTGGTTCCTTTCTTGTTTTTGGATGCTTTCTTTTATGTTTGCTTTTATTTATCTATTTTCTCTGTTTCTTCATCTGTTTTGTTTAGTCTTCTGTTTTTCATCGGTTTTTTCATCTTTTGTTGGTTTTTTTCTTCATTTTCTAATACAATACAGATGAAGATAGTCATACATACGCATATACACTCACCCTATGAACGCACGCATGCACACATTATCACTATGAGCATCTTTGAGAGATTGAGCCAACATATCATCCTGAGATTGACGAAGTCACCATAGACGCATGCGTAATCGACGGAACGTCTTCTGCCATTGAACGCACGTCACAGGAAGGCTACAAATAAATCCAAGAAAATGCGAGCACCAACGCCAAATCTAGGACTTGAACCCTGTTGGGTTGGTTCTTTTTTGTTTTCTTTGTTTCTACCCCAGTTTTCTGTTTTTCTTTGTTTTTTCATCATTTTTCTTTGTTTGTTTCTTGGCTTTCATTGTTTTTTCTTTTATTTCTTTCTTCATTTTTTTGTTTCTTTCTTCATTTTTCTTTGTTTGTTTCTTGATTTTAATCAGTCTTCTTTGTTTGTTGTTGTTTATTTCTAGATTTTTCACTTTTTCTCATTCTTTTGCATTGGTTTCCTTTGGTTTTTTAGTCTTCATTGTTTTTTTCGTTTTTTTCATTGGTTTTCTTAGTTCTCTTCTCGGATAGAGCAGAAACATTTTTTATACATGTTTACCATTTTATTAAAATACATAAAGAAATTGGGTACACATTGAACATATTTCCAAATACATGAACAATATTTTGTTTTTACATCAACTTGTTTCTGTGACACACAACTTGTTTCTGTGTTCCAGTCCATATTTCCAAGCTTCTCGTATGGATTCTACATTTTTCATATACATCAAGAAATTTTTTATACACACATTTAACATTTTCAAATACATGATTACATTTTTAATACATTTTGATGTCTAGTTTCTGACTACACATTGTACATTTTTTGTATACGTCAGGAACATTTTTATATACACATTTAACATTTTTTTAATAAGTGATTAATACTTTTGAAAACATATCTTTCTGTGTCTACCTTTTTGCATAAACAATTTTACGTTTTTGTATACATACACGTTTAGCATTTCTTAAATACGTGGTTAACATTTTTTTAAACATATGTTGTGATGTCTATTTTTTTGTTTACACATTGTACTTTTTTTATATACACAAGGGACATTTTTTATGCACGTTTCTTACCATTTTAAAAATACATGGTTGAAGAAATTTCATATAAATGTTTTGATGTCTACTTTTTTTTTCATACACATTGTACATTTTTTATATACATTAGTAACAGTTTACTATACACGTTTAAGATATTTCAAAAGCAAGACTAACATTTTTCAATTCTATATGTAAAGTGATTTTGTATAATAAATAAATTTTATAATAATTATAAATATATGTAAAATTAATAAAAGCAATAAAACAAAGGAAATATGTGAAGAAAACACTATCGACGCCTGTGGTCTCTGCTGGGCCGGCCCATTCTGGGCGCTGCTCGAGGCGAGGCTGCCCTACCTCTCGCAGTACGCGATGCATAGGCGCACCCCGCTTGCCGCCTCGGCTAACATGACATGATTTTTTGTTCTCTTTTAGCTAGCCTGCGTCTGGGTGCCCGCGTAAGCAGTGGCGGAGCTTAGTGGAGTGCAAAGTGGGCCATCGCCCCCCCTGCACATAAGAAAACTACTATATATCCTCTAGTATTGGCCTCATATTTTCAGTAAAAATCAGCCTAAAGCAGTCTTTTGTGCCCCCCAGCCCATTTGCCCTCCCATAAATTCAACCCAAGCTCCGCCACTGCGCGTAAGCAAGCCGGAAAATGTCTTGGTCATGCTGGTACGTGGGGGTGCTTGTCGACGAGTTGCCATCCATTTGGCCTAAAGCAAGGGGCGGTGCCGCACCACGGGCACGCGGATCCGGCCGTTGACGCCGACGGGGATAAGAGGCGGTGGACGGAGGGATGTTGACGCCACCGCATCCACTATTATCCTCCTCCACTCGATCACGTATGATGCGGGTTGCACTAGCCAGCCAAGGTAACGCCTCCCTCGTATGGCTACAGATGAAGCTTGGAGAGTATGGACTGGAATCCAGACTTGACTAGTCCGCTTTGCCCCTGCCCTGCTCGTTAATCACGAACCAAAGTGGTTCTCCTGTAGCGTACGTACAAGAGAACATTGCATGCAAGCTTGCAGAGTTGCAGCGCGGGACGTGGCGTCTCCTGGCCGGATCAAGCCAGCCAGGCGCGACGTTGGCGCCCCGGCGGCCGGACGTGGCAACGCAGGCACACGGAAAAATGGAATACGCGGGCACAAGTAAACCAGCGGTGCCCCTCAAAAAAAAAAACAGCGGTGTGACGTGAGCGTGACGGCACGACGCGAGCGCGCGCACGCGAGCTCGTCAACGGCCGCACTGTGGGATGTCCTGTTCGGCTGGCCGCGTGCCGTATCACTCATCGGTCGCGGGTCATGTTCGGCGACTTGGATTGGCTGGGTTGACGGGTCCGCTGGAATTTGGACGTGAACGGAGGCGGTTCACCGCCGATCCCAGCGGCACGTTAGCAGTGTTGCGCTCCTGCAAACTGCCATTCATCTTTTGAAAATGCACCTACAAAAACATGTTTTTTTGCTAAAAAAAACATGTTTTTTTAGTTGGAGCTACAAGAACATGTTACGTACTTTTTTTTGCGAGGTAACATGTTACGTACTACCATAGACTGATGGACATATTCACAAGGTTTTTTTTTTTTTTTTGGTGATACATCGGGGCGTCCACAATTGCACATGGAAACGAAAAAGTCGTTGGGCCACAACGACAACAGCGAGAGGTTCTCCTTTCTCCATGGAAATTCCAGAACTCTGTCTGTCATTGGTCTCCATCAACAAAACCAGTGGCAACCGGCACCATGGATGATTCCTGATGGAGACCATGGCTCAAACATCTCCAGAAGCGACCAGGCCATTTTGGTGTTGTGAATACTAATCACAAAGATAAACGATCGAAATAATAATCAAATAAGAGACCATGGACGATTCCTGTTTTCTCGTTGCTCGAATATGACCTGAGAGACGGCGGTTGGCGGATGCAGCGGCACGTCCCTTGGACATGTTTTTCTCCACGCACAATTTTCTTTGGCTCAGTGCTCGTACACTTATCTAGTGGTGGAGGTAGCTATCTGGTCCATATATTTTACGCATATCTTTTTGCTCGCTCTATAGGTTCGTCTTGAAAAGGAGAGCACAGCTTTGTGGTTGACGGATAGCCAATAGATACCACCTTTCGAACAAAAAATATATGTAGCCTGCTACTAATTGCAGTGGGCGTGGTTGGAGTGGCAGCAGGCCTTGGGCCGTTGGGCGTGATCTCAACGTCTTGGCGCCATCTTGTTGTGTGTCTCCGTGTCTTGGATTTCACTTTCATGCGGAGTGCTTTCACCTTGTTTTGTTCAGGTAAAATCTCAGGCCGCGGAAGACAGTGAGATGTTTTTTCACTTGACGGGTACAGGCGCCCTACATCTTGGCGAAAAGCTTAGGCCGCAGCGCAGAAGATCCCGAGCAAGGTGTGCGAAATGGAGGCGTGGGACCCACTCTTGGAAGCCTCTCGTGGGGTTCACTGGAACTGCCCAAAACTCATCCTGCCTCAGCTGATCTCCTCAGACTAGCCACAGTGGGAGTAACTTCAGTAGTAACATCGAGCCCAACTCAGCAAATTTGCTTATGTGGCAATGAGTTAATGAGGAGAGAGGTAGTAGTAGTAACTTAGCTAGTTACTGTAACATCACAAGTCCCAATGCAATATGAGTCTATAACATAATAAATGAAGCTCTGGATGTTACCACACTTATGTTACTACCCACTATGAAGGTAGTAACATAGTCTAGGGATATGTGTATGTTACTAGTGTATGTTACTCTCCATTGTGCCTAGCCTCACTTGTCAGGTCTTGGGCCCGCCTTCCACACTGCAGTTTCTGTTCGTTCCCCTCTTTAGCAGGTTGTCTCCTAAATTCTGCTTACACACCAGATGTTTTTGCCCAAACACCCCATGATCTCTGTTCTCACACTTTAGGTTTAGGACCACTATGCTTCAACGGACTTTCAAGCAAATTTTAGAAAATTGTAATCATATAATTATTCTTCCTACATGGTATGTTAGATTTATAAGATTGTGGTAAATATAATTGTTTCTTACTCCCTCTGTAAACTAATATAAGATCGTTTAGATCACTATTTTAGTATTCTAAACGCTCTTATATTAGTTTACGGAGGGAGTACTATTCATTATGCTAGACTTTGTACGAAAGAAAAGCATCCACTCCAACCTTCTTTGAAGAGTTCTATGGATTTTCTATACACAATCAAACACTGATGCAATCATGTATTCAAAATGTTATGACATTCTATTACTCTTCTTTCTCTTCATTGCCAGGTTTTATAAACCCCACGATTTAGACGGGCCTCGGAAAGATGTAATGTATTGAAACATGAACAAAGTGTGAGTACTTGTCTTATTTTCCATCATCCAATGGAGAAATTTAACTAGAAATCAAGATTTTTTTTTGTTACTTCCTTTACCCTCTCGTCTATTTGTTTTGGTCTCGTCGAGGGAATATTTGATCCGTTGGTTTCTAAAGCTCGGAACAGAAAGAACACACTAGATTAAAGTGTTATATTTATTTGATACTATAGAATTGCATGAGCATAAAACTGCAGCATGGCACAATGACACATGAACGAGATTGTCAAACTGCGTGTTGTCCTAGCACGGGGAGATAGTTAAGTAGTACTCCATCCGTCCGGAAATACTTGTCACCAAAATGAATAAAAGGAGATGTATCTAGATGTATTTTAGTTTTAGATACATTATTTTTTGTCTATTTTGATGACAAGTATTTTCGGACGGAGGGAGTACCAACTTCAGGTTACAGACAGATGGCAGCAACTGTGGTGGTTCCCTTGCTCATCTTGGAGAGCTCAGCCTACCCAAACGACCGGGTTATGTGCTGATTTTTTATTGGAATTTCAAAATTCTTAAAACTTTGGCCATGGTGAATATTTTGTCAAATACTTGGGTTGTATGTGTGAAGGTCGCACGGCAACTTTCTATTTGGATGGCAAGTTTTGTTTTTTTTTGTTTTTTTTATAACAATTTTAGTTGTAAAAAACGTTACGTCAGTGTTACTTCATGCCACACGTGTGACACTTATCATTTGGAACAATTTATTAGGTTTTAAAAATCACATTGCGATGAATATTAATTTTATTTGAAACAATAGGCTATTAGAGGCAACCACATATTTCTTACGGTGGTAAACTTTAATGGGCAAGTTCTATTTAAAATTTGTGTCAATGTTTAAAATTTCACTTTTGTGAAGATTGAAAGTAGTGTTTTGTATATAGCACAAAATTCTAAAACAAATTAGCCGCAAAGTCTCCTTTTGCAACCCTTCGTTGGTTGGACTGTCACCCTGTCACCATGCATGCACGCTTACTGCTCTGAGAAGGTGAGATGATCATGTCACCATGCGTGCAACATGACACGGTTTGTAGCTTTGGTATACCAAAGTTTCAGTGTGTACTTTCGCCTAACGACCTCCTAACAAACTTCTCCATGGATCATGAGAATATTTTGTCTGAAGGAAAGAGACTATTCACAACCGCTTTTTTATTTTTAATTTTGGTACGGCAAATATTTGTTGGTGATATAGCATTTTTAGGGACTGTTGCCACGGGGCATATTTTGTTGCAACAGCTTCCCTCCATCCGTCCGTCCATCCATTATTTTCGCACGAGAATGTTTGGTCGTAGGGATGCATCAGCAGAATTAAGGCGTCTTTTTCTCAAAATATAGATTCCCAATTTTGTGACACCTCCGCTCTTATTACTGTTCTTTATTCATTTTTTGGGGGGATTATTGATTTTTTTTCTTGATAGTTTGAGACATTGTCTTCATCCTCTCGAAGGGACTGGGCCAAAGTGTACTAGTATTAAGAAACAAGAAAATAAACATAAAAATGAAAATGGGATGGCTGTTGATAGCTGGCGGGTGAGGAGCTATGTGTCTATTCTTTGTGTTTGATGACGAAGGATGCAATGGAGGTAGCGTTTCTGTGGCGATATTTTTTACTCCCTCCATTCACTATTAAAGATGTTTTGAATATTTTTATATGAACT
The DNA here is from genome assembly GCA_032464435.1 of Aegilops umbellulata. NCBI lineage: Eukaryota > Viridiplantae > Streptophyta > Magnoliopsida > Poales > Poaceae > Aegilops > Aegilops umbellulata. The sequence continues at coordinate 495,903,013 of CP136056.1, forward strand.
ATATAGGGACTGAAATGAGTAAACAAAACACACTGAAACATGTGTACATACATATAATTCCGAAAAATGTTTAAACATCTTATAATAGTGAACTAGGGGGGGGGGGTACAATTGTTCTATCGACGAGCATGCACTTATGGTTTAGCGACTACTTCATCTCAGTGGTGGACATTGCTTTCTGGTCTGGGTCCAATATAATGTATATGCATTTCTTCCCTTTATGCTCTTCTAGCTTCAACTTGAAAGGATCACAACTTTGTGGATGGTGCCATGGTGGATGGATACCTTTCTAATCGAGCATTTTATTATCCATTGTGGTCATTAGGCACCATCATTTGCAACAAGAAATTCACCCCGCGCATGATTAGAATGGTGTCATCCCTCTTCTTCTTCTTTTTATATCTCAAGACTTGGTACTGTTCTTAATACTTCTGTCTGGAAGTGCATCACCGTCAAACTTCTCTAAGCACTTCATCATGGTGGTGGTTATACACTCAGCCTATCAGAGATGAAGTCTCCGGTTTAAGGTCCCGCATGTCTTACGGTGAGACATCATATCCGTCGAGTAAGAAGACGTCTTACAGTGTCTTCACTAACATTCAAACTCCATGACTTCAATCTTCGATAGACTCGTTTTAGTGAGTGCGCGCCTAAGTTTGGTGCTTTGCGCGTCTAAAAACCGTATTTTTTGTGTGTGTGTGTGTGTGTGGGGGGGGGGGGGGTTGACATGTCTAACTTTGACTATTCACACATGCACAACACAATTGAGATTAAACAATGACAAAATTTTCATCATATTTTTCATGAAAATGTCAGTGTACTTTGGCAGTAGTTGGTTGTCTAAAGTACCTTGTTTGTATCGTGGCATTCGGTACTGTCAGCCAAACTTGACTGAAGAAACGCTGGATTTATTTCTCTCAAAAAACACGAGGCGCAAAAGGTCAGGCCACAGAAGATCCCGAGCACGCCAAGATACATACAGTGGAGATTTTCCTGCGCAGCGTGCTCAATCGAGAACGCCCCCCCCCCCCCCCACGTCTTTGAAAGCCGCTCGTGGGGTACACGCGAACCGGCTCAAACGAACTTCATCTGGCCCCACTTGTCAGACACGGCAGCTCCTGTTCATTCATTCCCTCCGCCGCAGGCCGTCTCGTAGCCGACGTAGCGGGTGAATTTTACCAGCTCCGGCGAATACCATTCAGCCACCGTATCTCTCGCTCTATTAGTAGAAAATAATAACGAAATCTTTTTTCCAAGAATACGACGGATTGAGATTATTTTCTGCTTGTACTCATTTGAAGCAGTAGAGTAAATTTCTCTGGAAGAAAAATAGTAGTAGGGGAAATCGACAAAAAATAAATGAGCACATATTTTTAGCTTAGCTGGTGGGTGGACACCGAAAAGGCAAGTCCCCCCTCTCGTGACGTACAGTCATCTATCTTGACTTCCACAAGCATTATTCCAGCATCTTTCCGCACAAACCCTTAGATTTCACCATTTTTAGCAGGCACCATTCCACATTTTTATGTATGTTTTTAGGGAAGTGTTTATATATGTACTATATCTAAATATACATTTGTGTATATCTTTTTTTAGGGAAAGCATTTATATATACTTAAATATACATTTTGCACTGCAATAGTCTTGAGCAAGTCCACTTTGTTAACTACTTTCATGTGTATAGAACACCCATAATGTCCATAACCTTTAACCTTCGGCGAAAAAGAACCCGGTTGTAGATGTATCATGCCTAAAATACATAACCGTGAAGAAGACGTGTACTGCAGTTGTAGGTGTTGGTATACATTACATGTTCAAGGAGATGTTAAACCAGCCATCTTAGCAATGATTGATGAGTTGACTGATGTTGAGAGTAATAACATGCTAATTATATTCAAGTCAATTATTCCAATCTAGAGAAACATATAAACAATGTCGTGTACACGTCGCGATGCCACGCCAATGATGAGGTGTTTTATACCCCAATACTATAATAACTTGACACCTCGTCCGCAAAAAAAAGATAAAAATAACTTGACACCTCATTGCATCTCTTCTTATTAACAAAAAAGAATAATAATACAGTTTGTCTAATTCACATCTAGATGTTTTTTAAGGATGTCACATCTAAGCTCCCATAAATATATAATGCAGCAACAAAAAACAAAAAAAACTAGAAAAAAAAGACCACCAATATAGTGGACATCAAGTTAGATGTGACATAACTATGTCACATCTAGATGTGTCCTAGATAGACCCATAATAATAAGAACCAATAAAACATGATCACGAGAATCCTTAAACCTCCGTTTTTTTAAAAAGAATCCTTAAACCCTTTTCAGGGATCTACCTCCAAATAAATAAAACATCAGGGGTATATTCGTAAGAATGCAATACCGCCCAGAAACGGAACCGAGAGCTATGATTCACGAGGGGCTAAAGCATTAAAAATATCCCTCCATTACCATTACTCTCCTCGCCCTCCCTCCCAACTTCTCCTCCCCCTTCGTCTCCAGTTCCGACTTGTTCAGTTCTTCTTCCTCGCGCCGCCGATTCCCGCCGCTCCCCGCTCGCCTCCGATCACGAACTCGGCCCCGTCAATGGTCGCCGGCGGCTGGCGTAAACCCCCGACGGACTCGTGAGAGGATCGCCTTCGGCCTCGCCATGGTAAGCCGTTCTTGATCTGCTCTGTTTTTCTCCGGTCACAATTCCCCGCCGGAGTTGGAGCTTTATCCATTCATGGCGACGTGGATGGAGTTCCATTACGTTTCGGTGCTTTTTTTTCCTGGGAGGAGATGCGTAACGCCTCCTCCCTGAATTCGCGCTGCTCTCCGCCGCCTTTTTGCCGAGTCGTTCGGTTCATTCAGTGCACGGACGGCGGTTCAGAAAATCGAATCTCTCCTAGCTCGTGGGTTCCCGCCGCTGAATTCTCTTGTCAGAATTCACCCGTGGAACTGTCCGTGACGAGATGATGATTCGTATGGGATTTCGCGCCGTCTTATTGTATGGGATTCGCTGAATTGCGTTCAAGATTGGAATTTTGGAATTCTCGGAATCAACTGTCGTTGGGTGTTTTATCGCTTTTCTCGCGAGGAATCCCAGCGGCCTGGCCGGCGCACCGGCGATTCTCCGTCGACGCGCTTTCCATTTTAGAAATTTTCTGTAGCCATGGCAGGGGCTCTGCTTGCGAGGCTCGAGTGAATCAGAATTCAGGCAGAGGTTACTCTGGTTCCATAATTTGAAATTTTAGAATTTTGGTTCCATTTGATGAGCTCTGGCACATTGCATGTGCATCCATAATTTGAAATCTCCTTCCATTTCGTGGTCTGTGGCCGTGTCAACCGGACTGGAACAGCAAAATTCTCTCTGAATTTTTTTATCTCCCCGCGCACGTTTTGCTGTTTTTTCAGTTGTTTTTCTTGGAGTGCCACAGAGGTTGTTTGCTGCTGTTGCAGAGTTCTTAACCCTGCCCTGGTGAAGGTTTCTTTGCTTGGGGGCCACACTTGCAGTAGATTTCAGGGCGCGCCTTGGCATAGCTTCACCGTCCTCCCTTGGGTTTCCCCTCATCCGCGAAGACCTCTCTATCTTTGCTTACTGATCAAGGCTGGCTTGGTTAATCTGAAATCCTGGCACATGTACGATGATGCGCTCGCTCTCTGACGGCTCGTCCATGCAGGGTCCGGCGCCCGGCGACTCGAAGCGGTTCTCCGGCGTGGTGCCGCCCGCCGCGCTCGTCTTCCTCGCGCTGGTGTTCGTCGCCGGCGCCATCGTCACGCTCCATCACAAGGAGGTGCGTGCTGTTTGCTGTGCAGTGGATAACTGAACATGATATGTTGATGGTGATCACATTTCGCGTCACACGAATGAGGCGCCGCGATGCTGCAGAAGTGTCACGCCTGACCTGCCCGGTTGTTTCCCTGCAGAACCTGTCGATACTGCAGGTGCAGCCACGAGAGCTGGCCGCTAACGAGGACTCGTTCAGGCCCCTGCCTCCGGCCAGCGATCTGCGCGTCGCCGGCGACGACGTGGCCGAGACGCCGCCGGTGGAACAGGCGACGCCGCCGGTGGAACAGGCGACGCCGCCGGTGGAACAGGCGACGACGCCTGTGGAACAAAGGACGCTGCCTGTGGAAGAAGAACAGGCGAGAACGCCGGTGGAACAAAAGACGCCGCCGGTGGAAGAAGAACAGGCGACGACGCCGGTGGAACAAAAGACGCCGCCGGTGGAAGAAACCCCTGACATCTGCGAGGTCAGTCAGTCAGAGACACATTGATTTCAGTTTCAGAACACTTGCTGAACAACCGTTGCTTGCAGAGCCAGTGCCGGCCTCCGGGCAGCGAGGCGCTGCCGAGGGGCATCGTGCAGGACAAGTCCAACTTCGAGTTCGAGTCGCTGGGCGGCAACCCTGGGCGGAAGGGGGTCGCCGCCGGCCGGCCGGCGAAGAGCCTCCTGGCGATCCCCGTCGGCATCAAGCAGAAGGCCGTCGTCGACAAGCTCGTCTCCAAGGTGCGCGCCATGCATGCATGATCATTCAGTTTTTCTGATCAGCCTAATCCTCGAAGCTTAACTGGTCACCGTGATCATGGCCATGCAGTTCCCGGCGGCGAACTTCGCGGTGATGCTGTTCCACTACGACGGCGCGGTGGACGGGTGGGGCGACCTGCCGTGGTCGCGCCGCGCGGTGCACGTGGCGGCGGTGGACCAGACCAAGTGGTGGTTCGGCAAGCGGTTCCTGCACCCGGACCTCGTCGCCGACTACGACTACATCTTCCTCTGGGACGAGGACATCGAGGTGGACGGCTTCGACCCCATGAGGTACCTCAGGATCGTCAGGAAGGAGGGGCTCGAGATCTCGCAGCCGGCGCTGGACCACCGGTCGCAGATCCACCACCGGCTCACGGCCCGCGCGCGCCGCGGCGGGACGGTGCACCGGCGGTTCTACAAGACGGCCGGCGGCGGGAGGTGCTACGGCAACAGCACGGGGCCGCCGTGCACCGGGTGGGTGGAGATGATGGTGCCAGTGTTCTCGCGCGCGGCGTGGCGGTGCGCGTGGCGGATGATCCAGAACGACCTCGTCTTCGCCTGGGGGCTCGACTTCAAGCTCGGGTACTGCGCGCAGGGCGACCGGAGCTCGAACGTCGGCATCGTCGACAGCGAGTACGTGCTCCACCGCGGCATCCCCACGCTGGGCGACGGCGGCGGCAAGGGGCCGGCGCCGAAGGCGAAGGCGTCGTCGGCGACGTCGGCGGACAGGTACGCGGTGCGGCTGCGATCGTATAAGGAGCTGCAGGTATTCAACAAGAGGTGGAAGGAGGCGGTGGCGGAGGACATGTGCTGGACGGACCCTTACCCGCAGCCGCTGACGGCGACGCCCAAGGGATGACCCCCGGTGCCCGCCGCCGGCGATGGCCTTTGCGGTTGAGTAGATGACATAGAAGATACATCAAAATTTACAGGTCTAGAGAACTTCAGATAACATGTCATGTACAGATCTCTTTCTCCCCGGCCAATAAGATAGGTTGGAAGACGATGTAATTATCATAATTTTCGGTAAAAAGGTGGATTAATGAAATTTTGAGTTTTTGACATGTTAGGTTTATCGTAACTTTCAGAATACTGAATTGGTGCTTTTCTAAAGGACTTCAACTTCTTTTGTTTTAAAAAAAACTTATTAAGCTTTCAGAAATTGTTTCCAGAAAATTGAATCAAGCCTTTAAGCTTTCATAATTTGATGGTCTCAAGTCCGAGAAAATCAGATCCGGCCATGGTGATGATGCGTCAGAAGAACAAATGGCAGTTAGCAACTTGTTGTTGCATTGATATTCTTTTTTTTTTTTGCGGCATGCATTGACATTCTCTTAGACGTTATAGAAACATCAAAATTGCAGGTCTAGTTAGAGAGCTTGGAGCTTCAGATACAATGTGCAATACATATCTTTGTTTCTCTTTTTTTTTTGAGAAACCACATGCATTACATTAACCAAATAATTGAGTACAGAATACAGGCAAAAATCACATATTTGACCTGAGGCCCCACAGACAACACTGCAGCGCCTAAGGCTTGGGCGCCACACTGTGTAAAGCGCAGCGCCTATCGCTTGGGCGCTGCACATTGACTTAAGCCGCATCGGGCCAGCCCCTCCCAGGCAGTTCTTCCCCCTCTGAGGAAGTTGCTCTCTGTACAGAGAGCGGCGGCGGCGCCCCCTTCGGATCCCCCCCACACCCCTCTCAGATCTGAAGTTTTGAGGCCCGGATTCGATCTCCAATCCCTCCTACTAGGTAAACTCCTCCATTCCCTTTCTTTTCCTCCGTAAATTCGTTGCAATTTTAGGAATTTGCCCAAGATTAGGTGGAACCTTTGATTTGCTTGGTTTGGATCTTTATTTGCCCAAGATTAGGTGGAACCTTTGATCCCCCCCCCCCCACACACTATATGATTCTTGTTAGTGAAACCTAGATTGTATATTTTTTTAGATATATATGAGATGCCTAGTTTTGTAGATAATTATGAGATGTTGAGTTTTGTAGCTATATGTGAGATGTTGAGTTTTTTTAGATATATATTAAATGTTGAGTTTATTTGAAATATGAGATGTTGATTTACTTGAACACATATGACATACTAGATTTATATGAGAATTTACAATCATTTATTCATTGTGTGAGAAGGAGATGTTGAGATTCTTGTAGATGAGTACATATGAGATGTTTAGATGAACACGTATGAAATGTTGAGTGTTTACCGATATTTGAGATGAACTCATATATGTTTATTGTTTGAAATTTGTAAGGATGGTTTGGCTTCTCGACGATGTCTACGACACGAAACACCGGGCCTACATGATGCGCGAGAAGGAGATGGTAATAACGAGTAATCTAAATATTTTGCAAATTTTCCTTAAGTTGAAATTTACCTGCCCTAAGATTTGTCATTACTTGTTTTTTGCAGAAGCTTGAACCTCTGAAGATTCGGTATCACGGGGTCTCTGGTCCTGCCATGCCTTACGATGAGCGGTACACACCGTACATCAAGCAGGCAGGACTACTCCCGTGGATTCAGTTGGTCAGCCGATCCACGTCGAATCTGAACGCTCCACTGGTGTCCGCTCTTGCTGATAGGTGGAGGCCGGAGATGCACAGTTTCCATCTTCGGACTGGGGAGATGACCGTGACGCTGGAGGATGTCTCGTTGATCACCGGTCTTGTTATCGACGGGAGGCCTCTCTGTATGAGCACCGATTCTGATGGGTGGAGAGAGCAGATGATTGCTCTTATCGGTATGCCTCCTACCGAGGCTGAGGCTGATGTAGAGGAGGGAGAAGAGAAGAAGAAGAAGAGGGAAAGGAAAGCAGTCGGAGCTGCTTTCACGTGGATTCAAAATAACTTTGCGACGTGCCATGCAGATGCCACTGATGATGTGATCCAGACACATGCTCGTGTCTATATGTGGTATGCTGTCTCGAGGACTTTGTTTCCTGACTCCACGGGCAAGAACGCTCCATGGATGTGGCTGAAGGGGTTGACCGTCTTCTATAGCAAATGGAGCTGGGGTTCAACGACTCTTGCATACTTGTACCGACAGGTAGTTGGTTTGTTTTGTTATCAGCTCATTTGTTCATTACCAATGCAACCTTGCTGTCAACTTAACATTGTTTTTCTTTCATATGCAGCTGGAGATCCGTGTTGCAAGATCACAGATAGTGCAGGCATTGGTGGTAATATGCTTCTACTTTCTGTATGGAGCTGGGAGCGTCTGCCTGTTGGACGCCTGAAGAGCGTCAGGTTTAATCCTTGGTATGAAGATGAAGACGATGAATTACGGCGCCCCACTTGGGCTTACAAGTGGGATGTGGTTTCCGAGATGACGAACGATGTCAATCTCATGTACCAAAAGTACATTGCCAAGTTGGACACGATTACGCCTGCGCAGGTAACGAGGTCATTACTTCAGTCATTTCTCATGCTTGCCTGAAAAAAAAAGTCACCAATTTTGCATTGTTTCCCTATTTCATAGGTGGTATGGCAGCCATATGGTGCCGATGACAGACTTGGGTACATCAAGGAGTTTTCCATCAACCCGATGTGCTTGTGGGATAGGGATCTCTGGCTTATGCGGTGCCCACTGATATGCAACTGGGCGGTCGAGTTTCATTTGCCACATCGCGTGTTTCGTCAGTTTGGTCTATTCCAGCCTTACCCGCCGGAATGGGTGGATACGGACAAAGCACTTCATAGGTAAGAGAGCATGAATTGTATTGACCAAGTATCGTCACTCCTTCTTGATTTTGCTAATGTTTGGTTTTGTACCATGCAGGTTGGACAGGAGAAGGCAGCGCAAGATAAAGGACTGGGACAAGCATCATGCTTTGTATGTTACCCGCTTCCAACTTGTGTGGAGCAAGCTCGTAGCAGTGCACGCGCCCCGCCTCGTGAGCATAACCCACTTGCTTCTGATAACTACATACGATGGCTTCTTGAAAATACTCGAGTTGAGATATGCCAGCGGGCATATAATGAGGATATTCTTGAAGAACCCGTAAACTTTGAGGATCTATCAAAGGGGAAGTACAACAGAGATGTCAGGGTAGGGCAAGGAGTCCCTGCTGTTCCAGTGATTAACTATGTGGTAAAGTGTTCCTTCTTTACTTTCCCGTTGGCCGTGTTACACATGTTTGAATGGCTAATGTGTTCATTCTTTCTCATCCGCAGCGCACCGAGATCAAGAAAGCAGCTGATGAGAGCCAGTCTATTCTAGAGAAAACACCGGTTGGAAAAGGCAATGGTGATGGTTCACTACGAGCATTCCTCAAGGTACATATCGCATTCACTATGAGAGCCAGTCTATGTTGCGGAGTTTGATATCTTATACACTTGTTCGTGTTACAGCGTCAGGCCAAGAAGTTAAGGTGGTTATCGAATCTTCTCGGTTGTCGTGATCCCGAATTTGATGAACCATCTGCCTCTAGGTCTGGTACACCATCAGACCCCTCATCTCACCATCAGGGGGACGATGTGAGTTCCTCATATACTTATCTGGATGATGAGGGTGCGGTCACCCAAGAGGTATGACTAATCCTCTAGATGTGATTCTCACTTGATTACGATGCCGGTCTTCACCATATTGTTTGATTGTGTGATAGGGCCATGAGCTTGATGATGACATGACTTTGGCGGACGCTCAACTTCGGTCCCCATATGTGTTCAAGCCTAGGCATCCCAGACGCCGGCACACGCCCAACGACTTTGACAACAGAGGCAACCCAAAGGTGGTCGTAGGGACCTCGCGGATGGCTAGCTTGGATGATGAGGCGGAGGCGGAGGAGGAAGTGTAGGAAGAGGAGGCTCGTCCACCCAGGAAGAATAAGATTGCCTGCAGGCATGGCACCAGGAACACGCGCGGATGTTCAAGTTATTAGTGTTGGGGAACGTTGCAGAAAATTAAAATTTTTCCTACGGTTTCACCAAGATCCATCTATGAGTTCATCTAAGCAACGAGTCAACGGAGAGAGATTGCATCTACATACCACTTTGTAGATCGCGAGCGGAAGCGTTCAACGAACGGGGATGAGGTAGTCGCACACGACGTGATCCAAATCATCGGAGATCCTAGCACCGAAAGGACGGCACCTCCGCGTTCAACACACGTACAATCAGCGTAACGTCTCCTTCTTCTTGATCCAGCAAGGCAAAGGAGAGGTTGGGGAAGATGGCTCCAGCAGCAGCACGACGGTGTGGTGATGGTGGAACTACAATACTCCGGCAGGGCTTCGCCGAGCTCTACGGAGGAGGAGGAGGTGTTGGAAAGGGAGAGGGAGGCGCCAAGGACCAGGGGTGCGGCTGCCCCCTCCCCTCCCCCCTTTATATAGGCCTCTTGGGGGGGGGGGGCGCCGGCCCTGGGAGATCTGATCTCCAAGGGGCGGCGGCCAGGGAGGATTTCCTCCCCCCCAAGGCACCTAGGAGGTGCCTTCCACTAGTGGGACTCTTCCCCTTTGGAACCCTAGGCGCATGGGCCTCTTGGGGCTGGTTCCCCTTGGCCCATGTAGGCCAAGGCACACCCCCTAGAGCCCATGTGGCCCCCCGAGGCAGGTGGCCCCACCCGGTGGACCCCCCGGGACCCTCCGGTGGTCCCGGTACAATACCGATAACCCCTAAACTTGTCCCGATGGCCAAAATAGCACTTCCTATATATAATTCTTTACCTCCGGACCATTCCGGAACTCCTCGTGACGTCCAGGATCTCATCCGGGACTCCGAACAACATTCGGGTTACTGCATATACATATCTTCACAACCCTAGCGTCACCGAACCTTAAGTGTGTAGACCCTACGGGTTTGGGAGACATGCAGACATGACCGAGACGGCTCTCGGGCAATAACCAACAGCGGGATCTGGATACCCATGTTTGCTCCCACATGCTCCACGATGATCTCATCGGATGAACCACGATGTCGAGGATTCAATTAATCCCGTATACGATTCCCTTTGTCAATCGGTATTTTACTTGCCCGAGATTCGATCGTCGGTATCCCAATACCTCGTTCAATCTCGTTACCGGCAAGTCACTTTTCTCGTACCGTAATGCATGATCCCATGATCAAACACTTTGATCACATTGAGCTCATTATGATAATGCATTACCGAGAGGGCCCAGTGATACCTCTCCGTCAAGCGGAGTGACAAAATCCCAGTCTCGATCTGTGTCAACCCAACAGACACTTTCAGAGATACCCGTAGTATAACTTTATAGTCACCCAGTTACGTTGTGACGTTTGGTACACCCAAAGCACTCCTACGGTATCCGGGAGTTACACGATCTCATGGTCTAAGGAAAGGATACTTGACATTGGAAAACTCTAGCAAACGAACTATGCGATCTTATGCTATGTTTAGGATTGGGTCTCGTCCATCACATCATTCTCCTAATGATGTGATCTCGTTATCATTGACATCCAATGCCCATAGTCAGGAAACCATGACTATCTGTTGATCAACGAGCTAGTCAACTAGAGGCTTACTAGGGACACGTTGTTGTCTGTTATTCACACATGTATTACGATTTCCGGATAACACAATTATAGAACGAATAAAGACAATTATCATGAATAAGGAAATATAATAATAATGCTTTTATTATTGCCTCTAGGGCATGTTTCCAACAGTCTCCCACTTGCACTAGAGTCAATAATCTAGTTACATTGTGATGAATTGAACACCCATAGAGTTCTGGTGCTGATCATGTTTTGCCTTAGGGAGAGGTTTAGTCAACGGATCTGCGATATTCAGATCCGTGTGTACTTTACAAATTTCTATGTCTCCATCTTGAACATTTTCACGAATGGAGTTGAAGCGACGCTTGATGTGCCTGGTCTTCTTGTGAAACCTGGGCTCCTTGGCAAGTGCAATAGCTCCAGTGTTGTCACAGAAGAGTTTGATTGGCCCCGACGCATTGGGTATGACTCCGAGGTCGGTGATGAACTCCTTCACCCAAATTGCTTCATGTGCTGCCTCCGAGGCTGCCATGTACTCCGCTTCACATGTAGATCCCGCCACAACGCTCTGCTTGCAACTGCACCAGCTTACTGCCCCACCATTCAAAATATACACGTATCCGGTTTGTGACTTAGAGTCATCCAGATCTGTGTCGAAGCTAGCGCCAATGTAACCCTTTACGACGAGCTCTTCGTCACCTCCATAAACGAGAAACATTTCCTTAGTCCTTTTCAGGTACTTCAGGATATTCTTAACCGCTGTCCAGTGTTCCTTGCCGGGATTACTTTGGTACCTACCTACCAAACTTACGGCAAGGTTTACATCAGGTCTGGTACACAGCATGGCATACATAATAGAACCTATAGCTGAGGCATAGGGGATGACACTCATCTCTTCTATATCTTCTGCCGTGGTCGGACATTGAGCTGAGCTCAATTTCACACCTTGTAACACAGTTAAGAACCCTTTCTTAGATTGATCCATATTGAACTTCTTCAATACCTTATCAAGGTATGTGCTTTGTGAGAGACCTATGAGGCGTCTTGATCTATCTCTATAGATCTTGATGCCTAATATATAAGCAGCTTCTCCAAGGTCCTTCATTGAAAAACTTTTATTCAAGTAGGCCTTAATGCTGTCCAAGAGTTCTATATCATTTCCCATCAAAAGTATGTCATCTACATATAGTATGATAAATGCTACAGAGCTCCCACTCACTTTCTTGTAAACGCAGGCTTCTCCATAAGTCTGCGTAAATCCAAACGCTTTGATCATCTCATCAAAGCGAATGTTCCAACTCCGAGATGCTTGCACCAGCCCATAAATCGAGCGTTGGAGCTTGCACACCTTGTCAGCATTCTTAGGATCGACAAAACCTTCCGGCTGCATCATATACAATTCTTCCTTAAGGAAACCATTAAGGAATGCCGTTTTGACGTCCATTTGCCATATTTCATAATCATAGAATGCGGCAATTGCTAACATGATTCGGACGGACTTCAGCTTCGCTACCGGTGAGAAAGTCTCATCGTAGTCAATTCCTTGAACTTGTCGATAACCCTTAGCGACAAGCCGAGCTTTATAGATGGTCACATTACCATCCGTGTCTGTCTTCTTCTTAAAGATCCATTTATTTTCTATGGCTCGCCGTTCAACGGGCAAGTCAGTCAAAGTCCATACTTCGTTTTCATACATGGATCCTATCTCGGATTTCATGGCTTCTAGCCATTTGTCAGAATCCGGGCCCGCCATTGCTTCCTCATAGTTCGAAGGTTCACCGTTGTCTAACAACATGATTTCCAAGACAGGGTTGCCGTACCACTCTGGTGCGGAACGTGTCCTTGTGGATCTTCGAATTTCAGTAGGAGCTTGATTAGAAGTATCTTGATCATTATCATTAATTTCCTCTCTAGTCGGTGCAGGCACCTCAGGAACGTTTTCATGAGTTTCGCCATTTTCCGGTTCAAGAGGTAACACTTCATCAAGTTCTACTTTTCTCCCACTTACTTCTTTCGAGAGAAACTCTTTCTCTAGAAAGGATCCATTCTTGGCAACAAAGAACTTGCCTTCGGATCTGAGGTAGAAGGTATACCCAATAGTTTCTTTAGGGTATCCTATGAAGACGCATTTTTCCGACTTGGGTTCGAGCTTTTCAGGTTGAAGTTTCTTGACATAAGCATCGCATCCCCAAACTTTTAGAAACGACAACTTAGGTTTCTTCCCAAACCATAATTCATACGGTGTCGTCTCAACGGATTTCGACGGAGCCCTATTTAAAGTGAATGTGGCAGTCTCTAAAGCATAGCCCCAAAAAGATAGCGGTAAATCGGTAAGAGACATCATAGATCGCACCATATCTAATAGAGTGCGATTACGACGTTCGGACACACCATTACGCTGAGGTGTTCCAGGCGGCGTGAGTTGTGAAACTATTCCACATTTTCTTAAGTGTGTGCCAAATTCGTGACTCAAGTATTCTCCTCCATGATCTGATCGTAGAAACTTGATCTTTCTATCACGTTGATTTTCAACCTCACTCTGAAATTCCTTGAACTTTTCAAAGGTTTCAGACTTGTGTTTCATTAAGTAGATATACCCATATCTACTCAAGTCATCAGTGAGGGTGAGAACATAACGATAGCCACCGCGAGCCTCAACACTCATTGGACCGCACACATCGGTATGTATGATTTCCAATAAGTTGGTTGCTCGCTCCATTGTTCCTGAGAATGGAGTCTTGGTCATTTTACCCATGAGGCATGGTTCGCACGTGTCAAATGATTCATAATCAAGAGACTCTAAAAGTCCATCTGCATGGAGTTTCTTCATGCGTTTCACACCTATGTGACCAAGACGGCAGTGCCACAAATATGTGGGACTATTGTTATCAACTTTAACTCTTTTGGTATTCACACTATGAATATGTGTATCATCACGTACGAGATTCATTAAGAATAAACCATTAACCATCGGAGCATGACCATAAAACATATCTCTCATATAAATAGAACAACCATTATTCTCGGATTTAAATGAGTAGCCATCTTGAATTAAACGAGATCCAGACACAATGTTCATGCTCAAATTTGGCACTAAATAACAATTATTGAGGTTTAAAACTAATCCCGTAGGTAAATGTAGAGGTAGCGTGCCGACGGCGATCACATCGACCTTGGAACCATTCCCGACGCGCATCGTCACCTCGTCCTTCGCCAGTCTCCGTTTATTCCGCAGCTCCTGCTTTGAGTTACAAATGTGAGCAACTGCACCGGTATCAAATACCCAAGATCTACTACGAGTACTGGTAAGGTACACATCAATTACATGTATATCACATATACCTTTGGTTTTGCCGGCCTTCTTGTTCGCTAAGTATTTGGGGCAGTTCCGCTTCCAGTGACCACTTCCCTTGCAATAAAAACACTCAGTCTCGGGCTTGGGTCCATTCTTTGTCTTCTTCCCGGCAACTTGCTTACCGGGCGCGGCAACTTCCTTGCCGTCCTTCTTGAAGTTCTTTTTACCCTTGCCCTTCTTGAACTTAGTGGTTTTATTCACCATCAACACTTGATGCTCCTTCTTGATTTCTACCTCTGCTGATTTCAGCATAGCATATACCTCAGGAATGGTCTTTACCATCCCCTGCATATTGTAGTTCATCACAAAGCTCTTGTAGCTAGGTGTAAGCGACTGGAGGATTCTGTCAATGACCGCTTCATCCGGGAGATTAACTTCCAGTTGAGTCAAGCGGTTGTGCAACCCAGACATCTTGAGTATGTGTTCACTGACAGAGCTATTTTCCTCCATCTTACAGCTAAAGAATTTGTCGGAGACTTCATATCTCTCGACCCGGGCATGAGCTTGGAAAACCATTTTCAGCTCTTCGAACATCTCATATGCTCCATGTCTCTCAAAACGCTTTTGGAGCCCCGGCTCTAAGCTGTAAAGCATGCCGCACTGAACGAGGGAGTAATCATTGCAGCGTGACTGCCAAGCGTTCATAACGTCTTGTTCTGCAGGGAGAATAGGTGCGTCACCCAGCGGTGCTCGTAGGACATAATCTTTCTTGGCAGCTATGAGGATGATCCTCAGGTTCCGGACCCAGTCCGTATAGTTGCTGCCATCGTCTTTCAGCTTGGTTTTCTCTAGGAATGCGTTGAAGTTGAGGACTACGTTGGCCATTTGATCTACAAGACATATTGTAAATATTTTTAGACTAAGTTCATGATAATAAAGTTCATTTGATCAAATTATTTAATGAACTCCCACTTAGATAGACATCCCTCTTCTAGTCATCTAAGTATTACATGATCCGAGTCAACTAGGCCGTGTCCGATCATCACGTGAGACGGACTAGTCAACATCGGTGAACATCTTCATGTTGATCGTATCTTCTATACGACTCATGCTCGACCTTTCGGTCTTCTGTGTTCCGAGGCCATGTCTGTACATGCTAGGCTCGTCAAGTCAACCTAAGTGTTTGCATGTGTAAATCTGTCTTACACCCGTTGTATGTGAACCTTAGAATCTATCACACCCGATCATCACGTGGTGCTTCGAAACAACGAACTGTCGCAACGGTGCACAGTTAGGGGGAACACTTCTTGAAATTATTATGAGGGATCATCTTATTTACTACCGCCGTTCTAAGTAAACAAGATGCAAAACATGATAAACATCACATGCAATCAAATAATAAACGTGACATGATATGGCCAATATCACATAGCTCCTTTGATCTCCATCTTGGGGCTCCATGATCATCTCGTCACCGGCTTGACACCATGATCTCCATCATCATGATCTCCATCATCGTGTCTCCATGAAGTTGCTCGCCAACTATTACTTCTACTACTATGGCTAACGCGTTTAGCAATAAAGTAAAGTAATTTACATGGCGTTTCTCAATGACACGCAGGTCATACAAAAATAAAGACAACTCCTATGGCTCCTGCCGGTTGTCATACTCATCGACATGCAAGTCGTGATTCCTATTACAATAGCATGAACATCTCATACATCACATATAGATCATTCATCATTCATCACAACTTTGGCCATATCACATCACAAAACACTTGCTGCAAAAACAAGTTAGACGTCCTCTAATTGTTGTTGCAAGTTTTACGTGGCTGAATTAGGGTTCTAGCAAGAACGTTTTCTTACCTACGTGAAAGCCACAACGTGATTTGTCAACTTCTATTTACCCTTCATAAGGACCCTTTTCATCGAATCCGCTCCAACTAAAGTGGGAGAGACAGACACCCGCCAACCACCTTATGCAACTAGTGCATGTTAGTCGGTGGAACCGGTCTCACGTAAGAGTACGTGTAAGGTTGGTCCGGGCCGCTTCATCCCACAATACCGCTGAAGCAAGATAAGACTAGTAGCGGCAAGAAAAGTTGACAACATCTACGCCCACAACAAATTGTGTTCTACTCGTGCAATAGAGAACTACGCATAGACCTAGCTCATGATGCCACTGTTGGGGAACGTTGCAGAAAATTAAAATTTTTCCTACGGTTTCACCAAGATCCATCTATGAGTTCATCTAAGCAACGAGTCAAGGGAGAGAGATTGCATCTACATACCACTTTGTAGATCGCGAGCGGAAGCGTTCAACGAACGGGGATGAGGTAGTCGTACACGACGTGATCCAAATCACCGGAGATCCTAGCACCGAAAGGACGGCACCTCCGCGTTCAACACACGTACGGTCAGCGTAACGTCTCCTTCTTCTTGATCCAGCAAGGCAAAGGAGAGGTTGGGGAAGATGGCTCCAGCAGCAGCACGACAGTGCGGTGATGGTGGAGCTACAGTACTCCGGCAGGGCTTCGCCGAGCTCTACGGAGGAGGAGGAGGTGTTGGAGAGGGAGAGGAAGGCGCCAAGGACCAGGGGTGCGGCTTCCCCCTCCCCTCCCCCCTTTATATAGGCCTCTTGGGGGGGGGGGGGGCGCCGGCCCTGGGAGATCTGATCTCCAAGGGGCGGCGGCCAGGGAGGATTTCCTCCCCCCCAAGGCACCTAGGAGGTGCCTTCCACTAGTGGGACTCTTCCCCTTTGGAACCCTAGGCGCATGGGCCTCTTGGGGCTGGTTCCCCTTGGCCCATGTAGGCCAAGGCGCACCCCCTAGAGCCCATGTGCCCCCCCGAGGCAGGTGGCCCCACCCGGTGGACCCCCCGGGACCCTTCGGTGGTCCCGGTACAATACCGATAACCCCAAACTTGTCCCGATGGCCAAAATAGCACTTCCTATATATAATTCTTTACCTCCGGACCATTCCGGAACTCCTCATGACGTCCGGGATCTCATCCGGGACTCCGAACAACATTCGGGTTACTGCATATACATATCTTCACAACCCTAGCGTCACCGAACCTTAAGTGTGTAGACCCTACGGGTTCGGGAGACATGCAGACATGACCGAGACGGCTCTCGGGCAATAACCAACAGCGGGATCTGGATACCCATGTTGGCTCCCACATGCTCCACGATGATCTCATCGGATGAACCACGATGTCGAGGATTCAATTGATCCCGTATACGATTCCCTTTGTCAATCGGTATTTTACTTGCCCGAGATTCGATCGTCGGTATCCCAATACCTCGTTCAATCTCGTTACCGGCAAGTCACTTTTCTCGTACCGTAATGCATGATCCCATGATCAAACACTTTGATCACATTGAGCTCATTATGATGATGCATTACCGAGAGGGCCCGGTGATACCTCTCAGTCAAGCGGAGTGACAAAATCCCAGTCTCGATCTGTGTCAACCCAACAGACACTTTCAGAGATACCCGTAGTATACCTTTATAGTCACCCAGTTACGTTGTGACGTTTGGTACACCCAAAGCACTCCTACGGTATCCGGGAGTTACACGATCTCATGGTCTAAGGAAAGGATACTTGACATTGGAAAACTCTAGCAAACGAACTATGCGATCTTATGCTATGTTTAGGATTGGGTCTCGTCCATCACATCATTCTCCTAATGATGTGATCTCGTTATCATTGACATCCAATGCCCATAGTCAGGAAACCATGACTATCTGTTGATCAACGAGCTAGTCAACTAGAGGCTTACTAGGGACACGTTGTTGTCTGTTATTCACACATGTATTACGATTTCCGGATAACACAATTATAGCACGAATAAAGACAATTATCATGAATAAGGAAATATAATAATAATGCTTTTATTATTGCCTCTAGGGCATATTTCCAACAGTTAGTTGTCTTTGTTCAGTATGTGCAGTTTACAGTAATTTTAGTGATGTTCAAGCAAGTTATGTGAGTGCTGCATGAGGCCAAAATGGCATCTGTTTCTGCAGTTTGGCAGTTAACAGCACTGCAGCGCCCAACAACCATGCGCTGCACTGTACTGTGCAGCGCCCAACGCTTAGTCGCCGCACCTTACAGTGAAGCGCCCGTCTCATAGGCGCTGCTCAACTGGCCATGGCTATCCAAAGAGCCACAGAAGGCTTGCAGCACTGACCATCCATGAAAATTACTAAGTCAGAGTGCAGCGCCCAAAAGCCAAGCGCTGCACTGTACTGTGTGACGCCTATCCCTTGGGCACTGCACAGTATAGTGCAGCGCCTGTGTTCTGGGCGTTGCACGGCTGTTTACTGGAAAAACAAAGTTTACAACATGTTCATTTCACCGGAACATCATAATACTTACAATGACTGTAGCATCACAACAATTTGAACAAACACAAATTTTATGCCGATGAGTTCATAACTTAAGATAGTTCAAACGTTACTACGACATGGTTCACGACACATTCATTAAAAATGACAAATGGCAGCTTGCCCTAGAAGATAGTTCACCAACATCTCACATGCCCTCACAAGTTCACGACACATTCGTTAGAAGATAGTTGACGACGAGTGCACCGAAGCGAAGTCCCTACTGAGTAGAGCGAGGCCATTTCCCCTTCTTGTCACGTGCCGAGTCCTCCTCTTGCGCCTCACGAGCCTTTGCAAGCTTTCTTGCCCTCTCCTCCTCACGAGCAAGTTTCGCTTGGCGTGCCCTCTCCTCCTCTTGTTTCTTCCGCTCCATCCTCTCCTTCTGGCGACACTCTTCCTCCAAGCCTCTTCAAAACGATTCTTCGAACCGCCGTTGCCGCCTAAGACAATCTTGGTATTGGTCCTTTTGACATCTTCCGGCACTTCAAGATCTATCCACGTGAAGTACTTGCATAGAGGAGGCGGTGACTGCATACAAAATTTTTGTTAGTGTTGACACACATTTGATAGTAACATTTTACTTCTCAAGCTTACCGGTGGTTGGTCATAGGCGTTAGTTGGAAGTGCACGGTCATAAGCATAGTTCGAGCATACAAAATATCTCCGCCCTTCCGTCCTTGATTTCTTTCGGTCGGTGGACACCTTCACCTTGCAAACATCTCCACACCAACATGGCGGGATGTTGACATCTTTCTCCTTCACCTTGTCCAAAGATGCGTCCTCCCACTTGTTCGGCATCTCTTCTTGGTTAGCACACGGTGGCCTCGTCACGGAACCGGATGAAGCCATGCCTACAAAACCGAGAATTCTTGGTTAACCCTAACCCCCACTTAACAATAACCACAACCCTAACCATAGCATAACCCTAACACCAACATCAAACACACATAACCCTAACCCTAGCATACTATGAAAGCCTAACCATACCAAATTAGCAAAGAAACATAACATGATTCAACACAAAATTTCCGAATCCAAGCCAAAACTAGGGTTTCCCCAAAGTAGCAAGATTTGAGCAAATGTGACAATTCCTATGGATGAAAATGAGGGGATCGGAGGAGAATACCTTAAGGGAGGGGTTGGCTTCGAAATTAACGGTCAAATACTCCGGTTCTGAGAAGGATTTGAGAGGGGGAGAGAGGCATTGAGCTTCGGGTTTGTGTGGGGGTGGGGGTGTGTGGGGGTGGGAGATCTCCCTTAGGCGTTGCACACTGACTTAGCAATTTTTTGGGTGCAAAAGCTACTGTAACGGTTCTGTTGCTCTCTGGACTAGCATGTCCAGTTGTGCAGTGCCTATGGGAGAGGCGCTGCACTATGTAGTGTGGCGCCTTGCCCTTAGGCGCTGCACTATCTGCTGTTTTCAAATACCAAGTGCTTTTTATGTTTTGTGATTCACATAGATGGCACATAATCATATCCAAATCACATGTAGTAGTCCAAAACACAGAAAGAAGACATAGCACATATAGTAGTCCAAATCACATAGTCATACACACATAGCAATAGAGTAGTCCAATCACATAGTCATACACAAACATTGAGCCAAAACACATAGTCATTTACGTCTCCATTGAGTACTTAAAAAAGTATACATTCATCTTGTCAAATGTGTATTGAACTATTGCCGTCACAGGTAATGCACATACACCCTTGAGCACCTTATTGAAGCATTCTTCCATATTGCTTGTCATTTGACCGTACCTCCGGCCATCTTCATCGAAAGCACGTGCCCACATATTCCTTTCGACAATGTTCTTATTGAGAAATTCAAGACCACCGGGGTCAAGTTTCTTGTGTCTAAGCAATGCATTAAACAATGTGGCAAACCACTTGTTGGTGAAAGCGAGACAACAATCTTGAAGATCATCATCCAACTCCTTGATACCACATGCCCTATACAAGTTTGCACAAAAGTGCCTCATGCACCATCGATGGTGCAACTTTGTATGTCTGGGAATGTCAACCACCACCGCGTTTAAAATTCCTGGATGGCGATCCGATATGACACAAATTTCCCTTTCAGCCGCTAATGCCCTTGTTCTCAATTGACACAAGAACCACTCCCAGTTATCATTGTTATCCACCTCAACCAAAGCGAAAACCAAAGGCAACACCCGGTTATTGGCATCACTTGCTATTGCAACCAATAAAGTGCCATTGTATTGTCCGGTCAAGAATGTGCCATCAATGGCGATGACGGGCCGACAATGCTCAAAAGCCCTCACGCATTGCTCAAAGGCCCAAAATGCACGACCAAATACTCGGATGGTCCTCCCGTTATGAATCAATGTTTGGTGCCCATGAGGCTCAACCACGTGAACCATGCATGGGTTTGTGGCGGCCATAGCTAACAACAACATAGGGAGTTGATACGTCTCTGTCGTATCTACTTTTCCAAACACTTTTGCCCTTGTTTTGGACTCTAACTTGTATGATTTGAATGGAACTAACCCGGACTGACGCTGTTTTCAGCAAAATTGCCATGATGTTGTTTTATGTGCAGAAAACAAAATATCTCGGAATGACCTGAAACTCCACGGAATACCTTACAATAAATAATAAAAAATCCTCGCCAAAGATGAAGACCAGGGGGCCCACACCCTGTCCACGAGGGTGGGGGCGCCCCCCCTCTAGGGCGCGCCCCCTACCTCGTGGCCCCCCTGGACACCCTCCGACGCCAACTCCAACTCTATATATTGGCTTTCGGGGAGAAAAAAATAGGAGAGAAGAAATCATCGCGTTTTACGATACGGAGCCGCCGCCAAGACCTAAAACCTCTCGGGAGGGCTGATCTGGAGTCCATTCGGGGCTCTGGAGAGGGGGATTCGTCGCTGTCGTCATCATCAGCCATCCTCCATCACTAATTTCATGATGCTCACCGCCGTGCGTGAGTAATTCCATCGTAGGCTTGCTGGACGGTGATGGGTTGGATGAGATTTATCATGTAATCGAGTTAGTTTTGTTAGGGTTTGATCCCTAGTATCCACTATGTTCTAAGATTGATGCTGCTATGACTTTGCTATGCTTAATGCTTGTCACTAGAGCCCGAGTGCCATGATTTCAGATCTGAACCTATTATGTTTTCATGAATATATGTGAGTTCTTGATCCTATCTTGCAAGTCTATAGTCACCTACTATGTGTTATGATCCGGCAACCCCGAAGTGACAATAATCGGGACCACTCCCAGTGATGACCATAGTTTGAGGAGTTCATGTATTCACTATGTGCTAATGCTTTGTTCCGGTTCTCTATTAAAGGAGGCCTTAATATCCCTTACTTTCCAGTAGGATCCCGCAGCCATGGGAGGGTAGGACAAAAGACGTCATGCAAGTTCTTTTCCATAAGCACGTATGACTATATACGGAATACATGCCTACATTATATTGATGAATTGGAGCTAGTTCTGTGTCACCCTATGTTATGACTGTTACATGATGAACCACATCCGGCATAATTATCCATCACTGATCCGGTGCCTACGAGCTTTCCATATACTAGTTCTCGCTTATTTACTTTTCTGTTGCTACTGTTACAATCACTACAAAATACCAAAAACATTACTTTTGCTGTCTTTACTTTTGTTGCCGTTACCACCACTATCATATTACTTTGCTACTAAACACTTTGCTGCAGATACTAAGTTTCCAGGTGTGGTTGAATTGACAACTCAGCTGCTAATACTTGAGAATATTTTTTGGCTCCCCTTGTGTCGAATCAAAAAATTTGGGTTGAATACTCTACCCTCAAAAGCTGTTGCAATCCCCTATACTTGTGGGTTATCAAGACTAATTTCTGGCGCCGTTGCCGGGGAGCATAGCTCTATTCTTTGAGTCACTTGGGATTTATATCTGCTGGACACTATGAAGAACTTGAAAGACGCTAAGACAACAATTTATCCCTCAACTACGAGGGGAGGTAAGGAACTGCCATCTAGCCTTGCACTTGATTCACCCTCTGTTATGAGTAAGCTTGTGACACCTAAACCTGCTTCCGCTATTCGTTCCGATATGTCGCATGTTATTGATGATGCCACTTCTGCTATGCATGATACTTATGATGAAACTGCTTTTATGCCTGATACTACTGTGCCCCTAGGTGAATTTCTTGATGAACAAATTGCTAGGGCTAGAGAAAAAGAAATTATTGAAGCTGAATATAATGATGAAAGTGATGATGAAAATATGCCTGTTATTCCTGAGGGTTATGTTTTTGATATAGAATCCTCAGCCGCTATTTTAGCTTGCAAAGATAGATATGAGCTCAAGAGGTTACTAGCTAAGTGGAACAAAGAATCACTTAGAGATAAAATGAAACCTGACCCTGCTTTTGCTACTTCGCCTATCTGTGTTCCTGATAAGGATTATGAATTCTCTGTTGATCCTGATATAATTACTTTGGTTGAATCTGATCCTTTTTATGGCTATGAATCTGAAACTGTTGTGGCACATCTTACTAAGTTAAATGCTATAGCCGCCCTATTCACTAATGATGAGAGATCGCCTTACTTTTATATACTCAAAATATTTTCGTTCTCATTAAAGGGTGATGCAAAGATATGGTTTAATTCTCTTGATCCTGGTTGTGTGCGTAGTCCCCATGATATGATTTATTACTTCTCCGCTAAATATTTCCCTGCTCATAAGAAACAAGCTGCTTTAAAGGAAATATACAACTTTGTGCAAATTAAAGAAGAGAGTCTCCCACAAGCTTAGGGGAGGCTTCTCAAGTAACTTAATGCTTTGCCTGATCATCCTCTTAAGAAACCTGAAATACTTGATATCTTTTATAATGGACTAACCGATGCTTCCAGAGATTACCTGGATAGTTGTGCTGGTTCTCTTTTCAGGGAAAGAACACCGGATGAAGCTGAAATTTGGTTGAGTAATATGTTGACAAGTGAAAATAATTGGGCACCTCTTGAGCCCGCTCCTGAGCCAGCTCCCGCTCCAATTACTGAGCCTATTCCTAAACCAGCTCCGAAGAAGAGAGGTGTTCTATTTCTCAGTCCCGAAGATATGCAAGAGGCAAAGAAATCTATGAAAGAAAAAGGTATTAAAGCTGAAGATGTTAAGAATTTACCCCCTATTGAAGAAATACATGGTCTTAATTTACCGTCTGTCGAAGAAACATATGATCTTAATCCCTTATTTATTGAAGAACCTCCAGATCCCGATATCCCGACACAGGTAGTAAAGGTAAATTCTCTCTATAGATTTGATGAAGGTGATATCCCTCACTATAAGTCTGCTAGGCAATGCTTTGATGAGTTTGATAATTTTATTGTCAAACAAGAAAATTTCAATGCTTATTTTGGTAGACAATTGAAATATGATTCCGATATGATTAAATACTTGGGTGATTATATGGCTAATATTAGAGGTGAACTTAAACTTGTTAGCAAACATGCTTCCATGGTTACCACTCAAGTAGAACAAGTACTTAATGCTCAAAAAGAAGTACTTGATGAAATGAATAGTAAGAAAAATGATTATGCTGTTAGAGTGGCTACTAGAAATGGTAGAATGACTCAGGAACCTTTGTATTCTGAAGGCCACCCTAAGAGAATCGAGCAAGATTCTCAGAGAAATAACGTTGATGCACCTAGTTCTTCTAAGAAGAAGAAAAAGAAAAATGATAGAACTTTGCAAACTTCTAGTGAACCTGTTGCTGAACCACCTGATAATCCAAATGATATCTCTATGTATGATGCTGAATCACAATCTGGTAATGAACATGAACCTAATGAAAATGTTAATGATGATGTTCATGATGATGCTCAACCTAGTAATGATAATGATGTAGAAATTGAACTGGCTGTTGATCTTGATAACCCACAATCAAAGAATCAACGTTATGATAAGAGAGACTTTGTTGCTAGGAAACATGGTAAAGAAAGAGAACCTTGGGTTCATAAACCCATGCCTTTTCCTCCCAAACCATCCAAGAAGAAGGATGATGAGGATTTTGAGCGCTTTGCTGAAATGATTAGACCTATCTTTTTGCGTATGCGATTGACTGATGTGCTCAAAACGAATCCTTATGCTAAATATATGAAAGATATCATTACTAATAAAAGAAAGATACCGGAAGCTGAAATTTCCATGATGCTTGCTAATTATACTTTTAAAGGTGGAATACCAAAGAAACTTGGAGATCCCGGAGTACCTACTATACCTTGCTCCATTAAAGGAAATTATATTAAAACTGCTTTATGTGATCTTGGAGCCGGTGTTAGTGTTATGCCTCTCTCTTTATATCGTAGACTTGACTTGAATAAGTTGACACCTACTGAAATATCTTTGCAAATGGCTGATTAATCAACTGCTATACCTGTCGGTATTTGTGAGGATGTGCGTGTTGTGGTTGCAAATGTTACTATTTTAACGGACTTTGTTATTCTTGATATTCCCGAGGATGATAGTATGTATATTATTCTTGGAAGACCTTTTCTTAATACTGCAGGGGCTGTTATTGATTGCAACAAAGGCAATGTCACTTTTCATGTTAATGGTAATGAGCATACGGTACACTTTCCGAGGAAACAACCTCAAGTCCACAGTATCAACTCTATTGGAAAAATTCCATCGATTATATTTGGAGGTTTTGAATTTCCTCTTCCTACTGTCAAAAAGAAATATGATATACTCATTATTGGGGATGTGCATATCCCCGTTGAGGTAACCTAGTGTTATTCGAAATTTCTTCGGTTTCATGATTATCGGAATGAGTTTGTTAACAAGACTTGATCAACCTTGTTAGTGGATTCCTTTTGATGAGCATGAGATGGATGAAACTAGAAGCACAATCTTCTGTACCCTCTTTATATTCTCTGTTCTTTAGTAGAAATAAAGTAAAAATAGTATTTTTCTGTCTGTTTCCTGACTTAACTGTGCAATATAAAAATATCCCGAAAATAAAAGTCCTCAGAATGACATGCCAATTTAATATGATTTTTTCGGGAATATTTGAGGATTTACTGTGCAAAAATTACCGTGAGGGGAGCTGCCACCAGGCCACGAGGGTGGAGGGCGCCCCCCCTCTAGGGCGCCCCCCTGCCTCGTGGGCCCACGGTGGCCCTCCTCCACTTATCCCAACACCCATCTTCTTCCTCTGCCTCACACAAACCCGAAAAAACAACTCAAGCACGAGTTCCTGCCACTTTTGCTGTGATTTTCGATCTCCTTGCTCAAAGTACCTCTCGCAAAACTGCTTGGGGAGATTGTTCCTTGGTATGTGACTCCTCCATTGGTCCAATTAGTTTTTGTTCAAGTGCTTTATTCTTTGCAAATTTGTGCTGCATAGGTGACCATGTTCTTGAGCTTGCATGTCAAATTTATATTGTTCCAAGTAGTTCTAATGCTTGATATAGGCTCTAGGCACTTGTAGGAGTTGTTGCTATTAGTTTTATTGAAGTTGGTTCACTTTTGTTTGAAGTTACTAAAAATTTCAGAATTTTTTAGAGAAAAACAATATGCTTAGGAAGATGTTCCAAGGTGGTTCTTCAAGGAAGCAAGGACCTAGGATTGTTATGCGTGATGCTGTCGAGGAACCACCAAGAGACGCTCCAGTGCGGCCTTGCGAATGGCCGTCGGAAAATTTTATGGATCGTGCGGGAATTAAAGAAGAATTTAAAGCATATTTGCGCAATGCCGGTCTTGAGGATTTTGAGGCAGACAAATGCCCCCAATATCATGATCTCACAAGTTCATTTGTGAGGAGGTTTGAGTATTCATCTTCGCGTAATTCTCCTTCAGTCATGTTTGATCTTTATGACAAATCTTATACCATGGACTTAGAGGATTTTACTCTTGCTTGCAAACTTCCACAAAGGGGTAGTGTTAGAGA
This sequence comes from Aegilops umbellulata, assembly GCA_032464435.1. Classification (NCBI taxonomy): domain Eukaryota; kingdom Viridiplantae; phylum Streptophyta; class Magnoliopsida; order Poales; family Poaceae; genus Aegilops; species Aegilops umbellulata. The sequence goes on from CP136056.1 coordinate 495,929,599, forward strand.
TCCCCCTAAATCTGAATTTAGAAACTTTCTTCCTAGTATAACTGTAGGGGAATCTAGAGATATAACGCAAGGTACCATAGGGAGCATTCACTTTCCTGCTATACATTATTTTGCTCTCTTCATAGGTAGATGCATAAATGCTAAGGATGAAGCATGTCACATGTGTGTCCCTGACCTTAGCATTCTTAGGAGTGCTGTGTTAGGAGACCAATCTTATCATATGGGAGCCATTGTAGCTCATAGGTTGCATCATAATAGATATAATGGAGATTTCTTTGGAGGAATTTATGCAACCCGCTTAGCTAATTTTCTTGAGATAGACATTCGTGAGGGTGATACGGAGTTGCCTCCTGCATATTTAGATTATAACTATATGGCTTCGCACCAGATTGTCGAGAGGCCCGAATCACCTCTTTTGTATCGTTTAATTTTTAACAAACGGCAGGTTGTCCATATTACTCTCCCTGCTCCTGCCTTCTTTGATTTTCAGTCAAAACAAAGATATACTATTACCAGAGAGGAGGCAGTTGAGTACGACAGGAGAGTGGAGGCAGCCCGACTCCATGCTGCAGCTCAGGATGCGATAGCCGCTGCATCACAACACAACCCCAACTATTCCTCGTCGCAGTACGACCCCAGCTACACCTACGGGTATCCGCTAGGCTATCCCTGGCAATAAACCAACTTAGGCCAAAAGCCTAAGTTACGGGGAGTACGTATTTCTCACCGACATTACATTTTTGTTCACACACACTCATTGCTAGATGTCGGTGCTCATACTCTTTCACTGTAATATCCATGCTAGTTTATTTTCTTTTTCCTGCTTTCTTCTTGTGTGTTTGTTAAACCTTAAGAAAAAACAAAAAAAATTAGTAGTAGCTTACTTTCTTGCTGTAGTAGTAATTAAAAAGAAAACCCAAAAATATTTCCCGTTCTTCTTTTGCTTGTTGGGAGCTTTCCCGTGTAAATAGTTTTTATTTCTTTTCTTTTCTTTGGGGGTCAGTAGGAGAAGACCATAATTAAACTGTTGAAGTGGCTCTTATATGTTTTATTGTTGATTTAACCAAGAGCCCATATTGCCTTGTCTTCTCCTGTCTATTGAATACTCGCAGATTCCAACTTAGTCCAATGCACGTACACTCTTATTATTAATCACACCGTTCGGTCGTGCAAGTGAAAGGCAATTATCATGATATATGATGGACCGACTGAGATAAGAAAAGCTGGTATGAACTCGACCTCTTTTGTTTTTGTAAATATGATGAGTCCATCATTCCTGATTCATCTTATTATGAATAAACACGTTTGCAATGACAATTAGATATCATAATTGCTTGTGCCATGCTTGATTAGTGATAGGGATGAAAACGGAGCGAAAACGGACGGAACTGAGTGCTATCATATTTGTTTTCATATTTTTTTTGCAGAAGCGGAAACGAATACAGAAACCCCGGAAATGAATACGGAAACAGATACTACCGGAAACGGACACGGAGCGAATACAAAGCGGATACGGAAACAGAAATAGGCATTGATCGGAACTTAAAAACCCCTTGAATCATAGAGAAATACACACACAAATAAACAAATTTAATGAGTTGTTAACATGTCTACAAAATAGTATCATTATGTTAGCAACTTAGTGTAGTATTGTAGTAGTACCGGACAATTGCGTATAGGGTCAAGCTAAGTACATGTATGGTAGTAGAAGTTGGGCCTTAGATTCATTCTACTAATTGTGCCATTGTGTTCTCTTTGGTGGTTGGGCTACAAAGCAGCTATAGGTCTATAGTAAAAACAGAAATTCCATTTTCATGGAAACGGAAAGTTCCATTTCCATGCATGTTCCACCGGAAAACACCGTTCCATTTTTGTTTCCGTTTCCGCATAAAAAATTCCATTTCCGCTTCCGTTTTGCAAATTTCCGTTTTCGTTTTCATATTTCCTCTCCATTTCCATTTTTCCTTCGGAAAAACGGAAAGTTTCCACTCCATTTTCATCCCTAATTAGTGATGTCTACTACACAACCTTCTTCTTGTAGACGTTGTTGGGCCTCCAAGTGCAGAGGTTTGTAGGAAAGTTGCAAATTTCCCTCAAGTGGATGACCTAAGGTTTATCAATCCGTGGGAGGCATAGGATGAAGATGGTCTCTCTCAAGCAACCCTGCAACCAAATAACAAAGAGTCTCTTGTGTCCCCAACACATCCAATACAATGGTAAACTGTATAGGTGCACTAGTTCGGCGAAGAGATGGTGATACAAGTGCAATATGGATGGTAGATATAGGTCTTTGTAAACTGAAAATATAAAAACAGCAAGGTAGCAAGCGGTAAAAGTGAGCGTAAACGGTATTGCAATGATAGGAAACAAGGCCTAGGGTTCATACTTTCACTAGTGTAAGTCCTCTCAACAATAATAACATAGTTGGATCATATAACTATCCCTCAACATGCAACAAAGAGTCACTCCAAACTCAATAATAGCCGAGAACAAACGAAGAGATTATGGTAGGGTACGAAACCACCTCAAAGTTATTCTTTCCAATCAATCAATTGGGCTATTCCTATAAGTGTCACAAACAGCCCTAGAGTTCATACTAGAATAACACCTTAAGACACAAATTAACCAAAACCCTAATGTCACCTAGATACTCCAATGTCACCTCAAGTATCCGTGGGTATGATTATATGATATGCATCACACAATCTCAGATTCATCTATTCAACCGACACATAGAACCTCAAAGAGTGCCCCAAAGTTTCTACCGGAGAATCACGACGAAAACATGTGCCAACCCCTATGCATAGGTTCATGGGCGGAACCCGCAAGTTAAACATACATCAAGTGAATCACGTGATATCCCATTGTCACCACAGACACGCACGGCAAGACATACATCAAGTGTTCTCAAATCTTTAAAGACTCAATCCGATAAGATTACTTCAAAGGGGAAAATCAATCCATTACAAGAGAGTAGAGGGGGAGAAGAAACATAAGATCCAGCTATAATAGCAAAGCTCGCGATACATCAAGATTGTACCAAATCAAGAACACGAGAGAGAGAGAGAGAGATCAAACACATAGCTACTGGTACATACCCTCAGCCCCGAGGGTGAACTACTCCCTCCTCGTCATGGAGAGCGCCGGGATGATGAAGATGGCCACCGGTGAGGGTTCCCCCCTTCGGCAGGGTACCGGAACAGGGTCCTGATTGACTTTTTGGTGGCTATAGAGGCTTGCGGCGGCGGAACTCCTGATCTAATCTCTGTTCTGGAAGTTTTACGATACGTAGGTACATATGGGTGCAGGAGGTACGTCGGTGGAGCTTCGGGGGCCCCACGAGGCAGGGGCGCCCCCCCACCCTCGTGAGCACCTCCCTTGGCTCCTGACGTGGGGTCCAAGTCTATCCGGTAGCTTTCCTTCCAAAAATAACTTCTCAAGTTGATTTCGTTCCGTTTCGTCTCCGTCTGATATTCCTTTTCTTTGAAACACTGAAATAGGCAAAAAACAGCAAATCTGGGATGGGCCTCCGGTTAATAGGTTAGTCCCGAAAATAATATAAAAGTGGATAATAAAGCCCAATATTGCCCAAAACAGTAGATAATATAGCATGGAGCAATCAAAATTATAGATACGTTGGAGACGTATCAGGCATCCCCAAGCTTAATTCCTGTTCGTCCTCGAGTAGGTAAATGATAAAAAAAGAATTTTTGTTGCGGAGTGCTACTTGGCATAATTTCAATGTAATTCTTCTTACTTGTGATATGAATATTCAGATCCATAAGATTCAAGACAAAAGTTTATATTGACATAAAAATAATAATACTTCAAGCATACTAACAAAGCAATTATGTCTTCTCAAAATAACATGGCCAAAGAAATTTATCCCTACAAAATCATATAGTCTGGCTATGCTCTATCTTCACCACACAAAGTATTTAAATCATGCACAACCCCGATGACAAGCCAAGCAATTGTTTCATACTTTTGACATTCTCAAAACTTTTTCAATCTTCACGCAATACATGAGCGTGAGCCATGGATATAGCACTATATGTGGAATAGAATGGTGGTTGTGGAGAACACAAAAAGAGGGGAAGATAGTCTCACATCAACTAGGCGTATCAACGGGCTATGGAGATGCCCATCAATAGATATCAATGTGAGTGAGTAGGGATTGCCATGCAACGGATGCACTAGAGCTATAAGTGTATGAAAGCTCAACAAAAGAAACTAAGTGGGCGTGCATCCAACTCGCTTGCTCATGAATACCTAGGGCATTTTGAGGAAGCCCATCATTGGAATATACAAGCCTAGTTCTATAATGAAAAATTCCCACTAGTATATGAAAGTGACAACATAGGAGACTCTCTATCATGAAGATCGTGGTGCTACTTTGAAGCACAAGTGTGGTAAAAGGATAGTAGCATTGCCCCTTCTCTCTTTTTCTCTCATTTTTTTAATTTTTTTATTTGGGCCTTTACTCTTTTTTTATGGCCTCTTTTTTTTTCTCTTTTTTTATTTTTCGTCCGGAGTCTCATCCCGACATTTGGGGGAATCATAGTCTCCATCATCCTTTCCTCACTTGGGACAATGCTCTAATAATGATGATCATCACACTTCTATTTTTCTTACAACTCAACAATTACAACTCGATACCTAGAACAAAGCATGACTCTATATGAATGCCTCCGGCGGTGTACCGGGATGTGCAATGACTCAAGAGTGACATGTATGAAAGAATTATGAACGGTGGCTTTGCCACAAATACGATGTCAACTACATGATCATGCAAAGCAATATGACAATGATGGAGCGTGTCATAATAAATGGAACGGTGGAAAGTTGCATGGCAATATATCTCGGAATGGCTATGGAAATGCCATGATAGGTAGGTATGGTGGCTGTTTTGAGGAAAGTATATGGTGGGTGTATGATACCGGCGAAAAGTGCGCGGTATTAGAGAGGCTAGCAATGGTGGAAGGATGGGAAATGTGCGTATAATCCATGGACTCAACATTCGTCATAAAGAACTCATATACTTATTGCAAAAATCTAGAAGTTATCAAAGCAAATATTACGCGCATGATCCTAGGGGGATAGATTGGTAGGAAAAGACCATCGCTCATCCCCGACCGCCACTCATAAGGAAGACAATCAATAAATAAATCATGCTCTGACTTCATCACATAACGGTTCACCATACGTGCATGCTACGGGAATCACAAACTTTAACACAAGAATTTCTCAAATTCACAACTACTTCACTAGCATGACTCTAATATCACCGTCTTCATATCTCAAAACAATTATCAAGTACCAAACTTTTCTTAGTATCCAACGCACTCATAAGAATTCTTACAAATCATTTATGCTTAGCATATTAGGATTATTTAAGAAAATTACCATGCTATTTAAGACTCTCAAAATAATATAAGTGAAGCATGAGAGACCAATAGTTTCTATAAAACAAACCCACCACCGTGCTCTAAAAGATATAAGTGAAGCACTAGAGCAATAACAAACTACAGCGAAAGATATAAGTGAAGGTTAATGAGTAGTCGAAAGATTATGTAACTATGTGAAGACTCTCTAACGTTTAAGAATTTCAGATCTTGATACTTTATTCAAACAGCAAGCAAATCTAAAGAAAATAAAATGACATGACGCTCCAAGCAAAACACATATCATGTGGTGAATAAAAATATAGCTCCAAGTAAAGTTACCGATGAACGAAGACGAAAGAGGGGATGCCTTCCGGGGCATCCCCAAGCTTAGACGCTTGGTTATCCTTGAATGTTACCTTGGGGTGCCTTGGTCATCCCCAAGCTTAGGCTCTTTCCACTCCTTGTTCCATAGTCCATCGAATCTTTACCCAAAACTTGAAAACTTCACAACACAAAACTTAACAGAAAACTCGTGAGCTCCGTTAGTGAAAGAAAACAAAACACCAATTCATGTTAGTGTAATGAACTCATTCTTTATTTATATTGGTGTTAAACCTACTGTATTCCAACTTCTCTATGGTTTATAAACTATTTTACTAGCCATAGAGTCATCAAAATAAGCAAACAACACAATGAAAACAGAATCTGTCAAAAACAGAACAGTCTGTATTAATCTGTAACTAACGCAAACTTCTGGAACTCCAAAAATTCTAAAATAAATTGGTGGACCTGTGGAATTTGTCCAGTAATCATATTAAAAAAGAATCAACTAAATATCACTCTCCATTAAAAAGTTGAATCTAATCTCGTGAGCGCTAAAGTTTCTGTTTTTTACAGCATGATCATAAAGACTTCACCCAAGTCTTCCTAAAGGTTCTACTTGGCACAAACACTAACTAAAACACAAAACCACATCTAAAAATAAGCTATATGGATTATTTATTCCTAAACAGAACCAAAAAGCAAGAAAGTAAAATAAAATTGGGTTGCCTCCCAACAAGCGCTAACGTTTAACGCCCCTAGCTAGGCATGATGATTTCAATGATGCTCACACAAAAGATAAGAATTGAAACATAAAGAGAGCATCATGAAGAATATGACTAGCACATTTAAGTCTAACCCACTTCCTATGCATAGGGATTTTTTGAGCAAACAACTTATGGGAACAATAATCAACTAGCATAGGAAGGTAAAACAAGCATAACTTTAAAACTTTAAGCGCATAGAGAGGAAACTTGATATTATTGCAATTCCTAAAAGAATATATTCCTCCCTCATAATAATTTTCAGTAGCATAATGAATGAATTAAAAAATATAACCAGCACCTAAATCATTCTTTTCATGATCTACAAGCATAGAAAATTTACTACTCTCCACATAAGCAAATTTCTTCTCATGAATAATAGTGGGAGTATCATAAGAGACTTGAATATTATAAATTGTTTCCACACTAAAAGAGTAATGTTCAGAGAAAGGGTACTCATAATCATGACAAGTTTTATAAATATAATCATCACTACTCTTTATAGCATAAGTTTTATCACAATAATCATCATAAGTAGCAACTTTGTTCTCATCATAATCGATTGCAACCTCTTCCAAAATAGTGGACGCATCACTAAATAAAGTCATGACCTCTCCAAATCCACTTTCATAAATATTATAAGATTCAACATCCTCCAATATTTTGGGATCACTACTTCCTAAAGTTGACACTCTTCCAAACCCACTTTCATCAATATAATCATCATAGGTAGAAGGCATGCTATCATCATAACAACTTTGCATATCAAAACTTGGGAGGCTAAAAATATTATCATTATTAAACATAGCATCCCCAAGCTTGGTACAAACATTAATTATAGCAAATATATTCTCAAATATGTCATCCTCATCAAACATAGCTTCCCCAAGCTTGGGCCTTTTCATATCATAAGAATAATCACTCTCATCGTTAATAGTATAGATAGCACCAATAGTATAGCAATTATTATATTCTTCCAAGCAAGTGCCAAAAAGATTTTCAAGATCATAAGAAGTATCATTATATTCCCAATCATAATCATCACAACAAGCAATAGGCATAACGAGATCATCATCAAGTGCATCATCTTCCATAATTAGTTTTGATTTTTCATGAGGCACAACAATAATAGGAGCAACCTTATTTGGGAGAGATACCCTTTTACCTCTCTTCCTTTTTATTTTCTTCTTCTTCACCACATAATGTGTGGGTTCAATCCTCCTTTTTGGAGCTCCTTAATAATGAGATTGGTTGAATAAAAGGCTCCTCCTAGTTACCTGATTCATCATAAGAAATAATAGGAGGATATTGGGAAGTCTCTTCCCTTTCATTAGTATTCTCTTCATCCTCTATTTTCTTTATTTTCTTTATGTAATTGGCAATATAAGGATTTTCAATACAATTCACTGCATAATACATATAAATCTTTTCTAGATCAAAATCAAGAATTTTATCAAGATTAAATTTTGGAATACCCTCAGTTATACGTTTCATTTCTTCATAACCCAAAAGAAGGCTAAGTTCTTTATGATGCTCAAGGGTAATAAAATTATCACAATATTTGGACACGACTTGATCATGAAACAAATAGCGTTGGAGCTTTAAATGACCATGTTCATTGCAAAGTTCACAAGGGGCACAAAAAATATTGAATCTTTCAGCACATTCATCTAGCTCTTCTTGCAACAATTTGGTTTCTAAGTACTTATGCCTCTTGCAATATCTATCTTCCCTATTTGGTGTGTACTTGCAAACCCAATCTACTCCACAAAAATTGACATGTTTATAGGAGATATTTTCACCATAACGAGTGCAATCATCATTAGTACCATGGATATTCAAGGAGTTCATACTAACAACATTGCAATCATGCTCATCATTCATAGATTTAGTGCCAAACAATTTAATGCATTCTTCTTCTAACACTTTGGCACAATTTTCCTTTCCATCATACTCACGAAAGATATTAAAAAGATGAAGCGTATGAGGCAAACTCAATTTCATTTTTTTGTAGTTTTCTTTTATAGACTAACTAGTGCTAAAACAAGAAACAAAAAGATTCGATTGCAAGATCTAAAGATGTACCTTCAAGCACTCACCTCCCCGGCAACGGCGCTAGAAAAGAGCTTGATGTCTACCACACAACCTTCTTCTTATAGACGTTGTTGAGCCTCCAAGTGCAGAGGTTTGTAGGACAGTAGCAAATTTCCCTCAAGTGGATGACCTAAGGTTTATCAATCCGTGGGAGGCGTAGGATGAAGATGGTCTCTCTCAAGCAACCCTGCAACCAAATAACAAAGAGTCTCTTGTGTCCCCAACACACCCAATACAATGGTAAATTGTATAGGTGCACTAGTTCGGCGAAGAGATGGTGATACAAGTGCAATATGGATGGTAGATATAGGTTTTTGTAAACTGAAAATATAAAAACAGCAAGGTAGCAAGCGGTAAAAGTGAGCGTAAATGGTATTGCAATGATAGGAAACAAGGCCTAGGGTTCATACTTTCACTAGTGTAAGTCCTCTCAACAATAATAACATAGTTGGATCATATAACTATCCCTCAACATGCAACAAAGAGTCACTCCAAAGTCACTAATGGCGGAGAACAAACGAAGAGATTATGGAAGGGTACAAAACCACCTCAAAGTTAATCTTTCCAATCAATCCATTGGGCTATTCCTATAAGTGTCACAAACAACCCTAGAGTTCGTACTAGAATAACACCTTAAGACACAAATCAACCAAAACCCTAATGTCACCTAGATACTCCAATGTCACCTCAAGTATCCGTGGGTATGATTATACGATATGCATCACACAATCTCAGATTCATCTATTCAACCAACACATAGAACCTCAAAGAGTGCCCCAAAGTTTCTACCGGAGAATCACGACGAAAACATGTGCCAACCTCTATGCATAGGTTCATGGGCGGAACCCGCAAGTTGATCACCAAAACATACATCAAGTGAATCACGGGATATCCCATTGTCACCACAGATACGCACGACAAGACATACATCAAGTGTTCTCAAATCTTTAAAGACTCAATCCGATAAGATTACTTCAAAGGGGAAACTCAATCCATTACAAGGGAGTAGAGGGGGAGAAGAAACATAAGATCCAGCTATAATAGCAAAGCTCGCGATACATCAAGATCATGCCAAATCAAGAACACGAGAGAGAGAGAGAGAGATCAAACACATAGCTACTAGTACATACCCTCAGCCCCGAGGGTGAACTACTCCCTCCTCGTCATGGAGAGCGCCGGGATGATGAAGATGGCCACTGGTGAGGGTTCCCTGTTGGAAATATGCCCTAGAGGCAATAATAAATGGATTATTATATTTCCTTGTTCATGATAATTGTCTATTGTTCATGCTATAATTGTATTGTTCGGAAATCATAATACATGTGTGAATACATAGACCATAATGTGTCCCTAGTAAGACTCTAGTTGACTAGCTCGTTGATCAATAGATAGTCATGGTTTCCTGACTATGGACATGGGGATGTCATTGATAACGGGATCACATCATTAGGAGAATGATGTGATGGACAAGACCCAAACCTAAGCATAGCACAAAGATCGTGTAGTTCGTTTGCTAGAGCTTTTCTGAATGTCAAGTATCATTCCTTAGACCATGAGATTATGCAACTCCCGGATATCGTAGGAATGCTTTGGGTGTATCAAACGTCACAACGTAACTGGGTGACTATAAAGGTGCACTACAGGCATCTCCGAAAGTATCTGTTGGGTTGGCATGAATCGAGACTAGGATTTGTCACTCCGTGTGACGGAGAGGTATCTCTGGGCCCACTCGGTAAGACATCATCATAATGAGCTCAATGTGATCAAGGTGTTGTTCACAGGATGATGTATTACGGGAACGAGTAAAGAGACTTGCCGGTAACGAGATTGAACAAGGTATCGGTATACCGACGATCGAATCTCGGGCAAGTATCGTACCGATGGACAAAGGGAATTGAGTACGGGATTGATTAAGTCCTCGACATCGTGGTTCATCCGATGAGATCATCGAGGAGCATGTGGGAGCCAACATGGGTATCCAGATCCCGCTGTTGGTTATTGACCGGAGATCGTCTCGGTCATGTCTGCATGTCTCCCGAACCCGTAGGGTCTACACACTTAAGGTTCGGTGACGCTAGGGTTGTTAAAGATATTAGTATGAAGCAAACCGAAGGTTGTTCGGAGTCCCGGATGAGATCCCGGACGTCACGAGAGGTTCCGGAGTGGTCCGGAGGTAAAGAATTATATATAGGAAGTGTCGTTTCGGCCATAGGGAATGATCTGGGGGTCACCGGTATTGTACCGGGACCACCAGATGGGTCCCGGGGGTCCACCGGGTGGGGCCACCTATCCCGGAGGGCCCCGTGGGCTGAAGTGGGGAGGGAACCAGCCCATAGTGGGCTGGTGCGCCCCCCATGGGCCTCCCCCCTGCGCCTAGGGTTGGAAACCCTAGGGCAGGGGGTGCCCCACATGGCTTGGGGGGCAAGCCATCCCCCCTGGCCGCCGCCCCCCTGGAGATGGATCTCCAGGGCCGGCGCCCACCCCTAGGGGGCCTATATAAAGGGGGGGAGGGAGGGCAGCCGCACCCTGCAGCCTTGGCGCCTCCCTCTCCCCGTTACACCTCTCCCTCTCTCCACAAAAGCTTGGCGAAGCCCTGCTGGAACTCTGCTGCATCCACCACCACGCCGTCGTGCTGCTGGATCTTCATCAACCTCTCCTTCCCCATTGCTGGATCAAGAAGGAGGAGACGTCATCCCAACCGTACGTGTGTTGAACGCGGAGGTACCGTCCGTTCGGCGCTGGTCATCGGTGATTTGGATCACGACGAGTACGACTCCATCATCCACGTTCTTCTTGAACGCTTCCGCTGCGATCTACAAGTGGTATGTAGATGCTCTCCTATCCCCTCGTTGCTAGAATACTCCATGGATAGATCTTGGTGATGCGTAGGAAAATTTTAATTTCTGCTACGATCCCCAATAGTGGCATCATGAGCTAGGTCTATGCGTAGTTTCTATGCACGAGTAGAACACAAAGTAGTTGTGGGTGTCGAATTGTCAATTCTTCTTGCCGTTACTAGTCCTATCTTGGTTCAGCGGTATTGTGGGATGAAGCGGCCCGGACCAACCTTACACGTACGCTTACGTGAGACCGGTTCCACCGACTAACATGCACTAGTTGCATAAGGTGGCTGGCGGGTGTCTGTCTCTCCCACTTTAGTTGGATCGGATTCGATGAACAGGGTCCTTATGAAGGGTAAATAGAGATTGACAATTCACGTTGTGGTTTCAACGTAGGTAAGAAACGTTCTTGCTAGCAACCTATAACAGCCACGTAAAAACTTGCAACAACAATTAGAGGACGTCTAACTTGTTTTTGCAGCAAGTGCTTTGTGATGTGATATGGCCAGAAGTTGTGATGAATCATGTGATGTATGAGATGATCTTGTTATTGTAATAGGAATCACGACTTGCATGTCGATGAGTATGACAACCGGCAGGAGCCATAGGAGTTGTCTTTATTTATTTATGACCTGCGTGTCAACTTAAATCGTCATGTAATTATTTTACTTTATTGCTAAAGCGTTAGCCATAGTAGTAGAAGTAATAGTTGACGTGACAACTTCACGAAGACACGATGATGGAGATCATGATGATGGAGATCATGGTGTCATGCCGGTGACGACGATGATCATGGCGCCCCGAAGATGGAGATCAAAGGAGCGAAATGATGTTGGCCATATCATGTCACTATTTGATTGCATGTGATGTTTATCATGTTTTACATCTTATTTGCTTAGAACGACGGTAGCATAAATAAGATGATCCCTCATTAAAATATCAAAAATGTGTTCTCCCTAACTGTGCACTGTTGCTAAGGTTCGTCGTTCCGAAGCACCACGTGATGATCGGGTGTGATAGGTCCTTATGTTCGCATACAACGGGTGTAAGCCAGATTTACACACGCAATACACTTAGGTTGGATTGATGAGCCTAGCATGTACAGACATGGCCTCGGAACACGGAGGACCGAAAGGTCGAACATGAGTCGTATAGAAGATACGATCAACATGGAGATGTTCACCGATGATGACTAGTCCGTCTCACGTGATGATCGGACACGGCCTAGTTGACTCGGATCATGTATCACTTAGATGACTAGAGGGATGTCAAATCTGAGTGGGAGTTCATTCATTAATTTGATTAGATGAACTTAATTATCATGAACTTAGTCTAAATCTTTACAATATGTCTTGTAGATCAAATGGCCCACGCTAATGTCACCCTCAACTTCAACGCGTTCCTAGAGAAAACCAAGCTGAAAGATGATGGCAGCAACTATGCGGACTGGGTCCGGAACCTGAGGATCATCCTCATAGCTGCCAAGAAAGATTATGTCCTAGAAGCACCACTAGGTGATGCACCATTCCCAGCAAACCAGGACGTTATGAACGCCCATCAGTCTCGTGCTGATGATTACTCCCTCGTTCAGTGCGGCATGCTTTACAACTTAGAACCGGGGCTCCAAAAGCGTTTTGAGCAACACGGAGCATATGAGATGTTCGAGGAGCTGAAATTGATTTTCCAAGCTCATGCCCGGGTCGAGAGATATGATGTCTCCGACAAGTTCTTTAGCTGTAAGATGGAGGAAAATAGCTCTGTCAGTGAACACATACTCCAGATGTCTGGGTTACACCACCGCTTGACTCAGCTGGAAGTTAATCTCCCGGATGAGGCGGTCATTGACAGAATCCTTCAGTCGCTCCCACCTAGCTACAAGAGCTTCGTGATGAACTACAATATGCAGGGGATGGAAAAGACCATTCCCGAGTTGTATTCAATGCTGAAATCTGCAGAGGTGGAGATCAAAAAGGAACATCAAGTGTTGATGGTAAATAAAACCACTAAGTTCAAGAAAGGCAAGGGTAAGAAGAACTTCAAGAAGGACGGCAAGGAGGTTGCCGCGCCTGGTAAATCAGTTGCCAGGAAGAAGTCAAAGAATGGACCCAAACCTGAAACTGAGTGCTTTTATTGCAAGGGAACTGGTCACTGGAAGCGGAATTGCCCCAAGTACTTAGCAGATAAGAAGGCCGGCAACACTAAAGGTATATGTGATATACATGTAATTGATGTGTACCTTACCAGTGCTCGTAGTAGCTCCTGGGTATTTGATACCGGTGCCGTTGCTCATATTTGTAACTCAAAACAGGAGCTGCGGAATAAACGGAGACTGGCGAAGGACGAGGTGACGATGCGCGTCGGGAATGGTTCCAGCGTCGATGTGATCGCCGTCGGCAAGCTACCTCTACATTTACCTACGGGATTAGTTTTAAACCTCAATAATTGTTATTTAGTACCAAGTTTGAGCATGAACATTGTATCTGGATCTCGTTTAATACGAGATGGCTACTCATTTAAATCCGAGAATAATGGTTGTTCTATTTATATGAGTAATATGTTTTATGGTCATGCTCCGATGGTTAATGGTTTATTCTTAATGAATCTCGTACGTGATGTTACACATATTCATAGTGTGAATACCAAAAGATGTAAAGTTAGTAACGATAGTCCCACATACTTGTGGCACTGCCGCCTTGGTCACATTGGTGTCAAGCGCATGAAGAAGCTCCATGCTGATGGACTTTTAGAGTCTCTCGATTATGAATCATTTGACACGTGCGAACCATGCCTCATGGGCAAAATGACCAAGACTCCATTCTCAGGGACAATGGAGCGAGCAACCAACTTGTTGGAAATCATACATACAGATGTGTGTGGTCCAATGAGCGTTGAGGCTCGCGGAGGCTATCGTTATGTTCTCACTCTCACTGATGATTTGAGTAGGTATGGGTATGTCTACTTAATGAAACACAAGTCTGAGACCTTTGAAAAGTTTAAGGAGTTTCAGAGTGAGGTTGAGAATCAACGTGACAGAAAAATAAAGTTCTTACGGTCAGATCGTGGGGGAGAATATTTAAGTCACGAATTTGGCACACACTTAAGAAAATGTGGAATCGTTTCACAACTCACGCCGCCTGGAACACCTCAGCGAAACGGTGTGTCCGAACATCGTAATCGCACTCTATTGGATATGGTGCGGTCTATGATGTCTCTTACAGATCTACCGCTATCATTTTGGGGATACGCTCTAGAGACAGCCGCATTCACTTTAAATAGGGCTCCGTCAAAATCCGTTGAGACGACACCGTATGAATTATGGTTTGGGAAGAAACCTAAGCTGTCATTTCTGAAAGTTTGGGGTTGCGATGTTTATGTCAAGAAACTTCAACCTGAAAAACTCGAACCCAAATCGGAAAAATGCGTCTTCATAGGATACCCCAAGGAAACAGTTGGGTATACCTTCTACCTCAGATCCGAAGGCAAGATCTTCGTTGCCAAAAAATGGGTCCTTTCTAGAGAAAGAGTTTCTCGCGAAAGAAGTAAGTGGGAGGAAAGTAGAGCTTGATGAAGTACTACCTCTTGAAAATCAGAGTAGCGCAGCTCAGGAAAATGTTCCTGTGGTGCCTGCACCGATTAGAGAGGAGGTTAATGATGATGATCAAAATACTTCTGATCAAGCTCCTACTGAACTTCGTAGGTCCACAAGGACGTGTTACGCACCAGAGTGGTACGGCAACCCTGTCCTGGAAGTCATGTTGTTGGACAACGGTGAACCTTTGAACTATGAAGAAGCGATGGCGGGCCCAGATTCCGACAAATGGCTAGAAGCCATGAAATCCGAGATAGAATCCATGTATGAAAACAAAGTATGGACTTTGAGTGACTTGCCCAATGATTGGCGAGCCATAGAAAATAAATGGATCTTCAAGAAGAAGACAGACGCGGATGGTAATGTGACCATCTATAAAGCTCGACTTGTCGCTAAGGGTTATCGGCAAGTTCAAGGGGTTGACTACGATGAGACTTTCTCTCCCGTAGCGAAGCTGAAGTCTGTCCGAATCATGTTAGCAATAGCCGCATACTATGATTATGAGATATGGCAAATGGACGTCAAAATGGCATTCCTTAACGGCTTCAGCGCTCTATCTATGATATGATGCAGCCGGAAGGTTTTGTCGATCCTAAGAATGCTAACTAAGTATGCAAGCTCCAGCGCTCTATCTATGGGCTGGTGCAAGCATCTCGGAGTTGGAACATTCGCTTTGATGAGATGATCAAAGCGTTTGGGTTTATGCAGACTTATGGAGAAGCCTGCGTTTACAAGAAAGTGAGTGGAAGCTCCGTAGCATTTCTCATATTATATGTGGATGACATACTATTGATGGGAAATGATATAGAATTCTTGGAAAGCATAAAGGCCTATTTGAACAAGTGTTTTTCAATGAAGGACCTTGGAGAAGCTGCTTATATATTAGGCATCAAGATCTATAGGGATAGATCGAGACGCCTCATCGGTCTTTCACAAAGTACGTACCTTGACAAGATTTTGAAGAAGTTCAAAATGGATCAGTCCAAGAAGGGGTTCTTGCCTGTATTGCAAGGTGTGGGATTGAGCACGGCTCAATGCCCGACCACGACAAAAAATATAGAAGAGATGAGTGTCATCCCCTATGCCTCAGCTATAGGGTCTATTATGTATGCCATGTTGTGTACCAGACCCGATGTAAACATTGCCGTAAGTTTGGTAGGAAGGTACCAAAGTAATCCCGGCAAGGAACACTGGACAGCGGTCAAAAACATCCTGAAGTACCTGGAAAGGACTAAGGATATGTTTCTCATTTATGGAGGTGCCGAAGAGCTCGTCGTAAAGGGTTACGTCGACGCTAGCTTCGACACAGATCTGGATGACTCCAAGTCACAAACTGGATACGTGTATATTTTGAATGGAGGGGCAGTAAGCTGGTGCAGTTGAAAGCAAAGCGTCATGGCGGGATCTACATGTGAAGCAGAGTATATGGCAGCCTCGGAGGCAGCACAAGAAGCAGTCTGGGTGAAGGAGTTCATTACCGACCTAGGAGTCATACCCAATGCGTCGGACCCGATGACTCTCTTCTGTGACAACACTGGAGCAATTGCCCTTGCGAAGGAGCCCAGGTTTCACAGGAAGACCAGACATATCAAGCGTCGCTTCAACTCCATTCGTGAAAGTGTTCAAAATGGAGACACAGAGATTTGTAAAGTACATACGGACCTGAATGTGGCGGATCCGTTGACTAAACCTCTCCCTAGAGCAAAACATGATCAACACCAAAATTCCATGGGTGTGCGATTCATCACAATGTAACTAGACTATTGTCTCTAGTGCAAGTGGGAGATTGTTGGAAATATGCCCTAGAGACAAAAATAATAAATGGATTATTATATTTCCTTGTTCATGATAATTGTCTATTGTTCATGCTATAATTGTATTGTTCGGAAATCATAATACATGTGTGAATACATAGACCACAATGTGTCCCTAGTAAGCCTCTAGTTGACTAGCTCGTTGATTAATAGATAGTCATGGTTTCCTGACTATGGACATGGGGATGTCATTGATAACGGGATCACATCATTAGGAGAATGATGTGATGGACAAGACCCAAACCTAAGCATAGCACAAAGATCGTGTAGTTCGTTTGCTAGAGCTTTTCTGAATGTCAAGTATCATTCCTTAGACCATGAGATTATGCAACTCCCGGATATCGTAGGAATGCTTTGGGTGTATCAAACGTCACAACGTAACTGGGTGACTATAAAGGTGCACTACAGGTATCTCCGAAAGTATCTGTTGGGTTGGCATGAATCGAGACTGGGATTTGTCACTCCGTGTGACGGAGAGGTATCTCTGGGCCCACTCGGTAAGACATCATAATGAGCTCAATGTGATCAAGGTGTTGTTCACGGGATGATGTATTACGGGAACGAGTAAAGAGACTTGCCGGTAACGAGATTGAACAAGTTATCGGTATACCGACGATCGAATCTCGGGCAAGTATCGTACCGATGGACAAAGGGAATTGAGTACGGGATTGATTAAGTCCTCGACATCGTGGTTCATCCGATGAGATCATCGAGGAGCATGTGGGAGCCAACATGGGTATCCAGATCCCGCTGTTGGTTATTGACCGGAGATCGTCTCGGTCATGTCTGCATGTCTCCCGAACCCGTAGGGTCTACACACTTAAGGTTCGGTGATGCTAGGGTTGTTAAAGATATTAGTATGCAGCAAACCGAAGGTTGTTCGGAGTCCCGGATGAGATCCTGGACGTCACGAGAGGTTCCGGAGTGGTCCGGAGGTAAAGAATTATATATAGGAAGTGTCGTTTCGGCCATCGGGAATGATCTGGGGGTCACCGGTATTGTACCGGGACCACCAGATGGGTCCCGGGGGTCCATCGGGTGGGGCCACCTATCCCGGAGGGCCCCGTGGGCTGAAGTGGGGAGGGAACCAGCCCATAGTGGGCTGGTGCGCCCCCCATGGGCCTCCCCCCTGCGCCTAGGGTTGGAAACCCTAGGGCAGGGGGCGCCCCACATGGCTTGGGGGGCAAGCCATCCCCCCTGGCCGCCGCCCCCCTGGAGATGGATCTCCAGGGCCGGCGCCCCCCCTAGGGGGCCTATATAAAGGGGGGGAGGGAGGGCAGCCGCACCCTGCAGCCTTGGCGCCTCCCTCTCCCCGTTACACCTCTCCCTCTCTCCACAAAAGCTTGGCGAAGCCCTGCTGGAACTCTGCTGCATCCACCACCACGCCGTCGTGCTGCTGGATCTTCATCAACCTCTCCTTCCCCCTTGCTGGATCAAGAAGGAGGAGACGTCATCCCAACCATACGTGTGTTGAACGCGGAGGTGCCGTCCGTTCGACGCTGGTCATCGGTGATTTGGATCACGACGAGTACGACTCCATCATCCACGTTCTTCTTGAACGCTTCCGCTGCGATCTACAAGTGGTATGTAGATGCTCTCCTATCCCCTCGTTGCTAGAATACTCCATGGATAGATCTTGGTGATGCGTAGGAAAATTTTAATTTCTGCTACGATCCCCAACATTCCCCCCTCCGGCAGGGTGCCGGAACAGGGTCCCGATTGACTTTTTGGTGGCTACAGAGGCTTGCGGCGGCAGAACTCCCGATCTAATCTCTGTTCTGGAAGTTTTACAATACGTAGGTATATATGGGTGCAGGAGGTACGTCGGTGGAGCTTCGAGGTCCCCACGAGGCAGGGGGCGCGCCCTAGGGGGGTGGGCGCGCCCCCCACCCTCGTGAGCACCTCCCTTGGCTCCTGACGTGGGGTCCAAGTCTATCCGGTAGCTTTCCTTCCAAAAATAACTTCTCCAGTTGATTTCGTTCCATTCCGACTCCGTCTGATATTCCTTTTCTTCGAAACACTGAAATAGGCAAAAAACAGCAAATCTGGTCTGGGCCTCCGGTTAATAGGTTAGTCCCAAAAGTAATATAAAAGTGGATAATAAAGCCCAATATTGCCCAAAACAGTAGATAATATAGCATGGAGCAATCAAAAATTATAGATACGTTGGAGACGTATCATGCATCCCCAAGCTTAAAGATTTACCTTGTGTGCCAACATGCTATTGAGATGGTTATGATGTGGTATGATGGGGTGGTATCCTCCTTTGAATGATTTAAGTGACTTGACTTGGCACATTGAGGGAGTCCTGGATTAGGGGGTGTTTGGATAGCCGGACTATACCTTCGCCGGACTCCAGGACCATGAAGATACAAGATTGAAGACTTCGTCCCGTATCCAGAAGGAACTTTCCTTGGCGTGGAAGGCAAGCTAGGCGGTGCGGATACTCAAGATCTCCTACCATTGTAACTGACTCCGTGTAACCCTAACCCTATCCGGTGTCTATATAAACCGGAGGGCTGTAGTCCGTAGGACAACCATCATCATACACAATCATACCATAAGCTAGCTTCTAGGGTTTAGCCTCCTTGATCTCGTGGTAGATCTACTCTTGTACTACCCATATCATCAATATTAATCAAGCAGGAGTAGGGTTTTACCTCTATCGAGAGGGCCCCAACCTGGGTAAACATCGTGTCCCTTGTCTCCTGTTACCATCCGACCTTGACGCACAGTTCGGGACCCCCTACCCGAGATCCGCCGGTTTTGACACCGACATTGGTGCTTTCATTGAGAGTTCCTCTGTGTCGTTGCCTTTAGGCCCGATGGCTCCTTTGATCATCAACAACGATGAGGTCCAGGGTGAGACTTTTCTCCCCGGACAGATCTTCGTCTTCGGCGGCTTCGCCCTGCGGGCCAATTCGTTTGGTCATCTGGAGCAGATCGAAAGCTACGCCCCTAGCCATCAAGTCAGGTTTGGAAGCTTAAACTACACGGCGGATATCCGTGGAGACTTGATCTTCGACGGGTTCGAGCCACAGCCAAGCGCGCCGCACTATCTCGAGTGGCATGATCTAGCTCTGCCTCCGAACAGTATCCTGGAGGCCGCGCACGCACCGGTTCCGACCCTTAACTCGGAGCCTATTGCGCCAATTGAGGATGAGCGGTTGGACGTCACCTCGGGGGCTGCGATCTCAAAGGCGATCGAGCCGAACGCCAGCCCCGCACTCCGCGTGACCCGTGATCCCGAGGGTCCGGACTCCTCTCCGAACTCCGAACCCCCCGCGCCCCTGCCAGTCGAAGCCGATTGGGCGCCAATAATGGAGTTCACCACCGCGGACATCTTTCAGCACTCGCCTTTTGGCGACATCCTGAATTCTCTCAAGTCTCTCTCTTTATCAGGAGAGCCCTGGCCGGATTATGGTCAGCGAGGATGGGATACGGACAATGAAGAAATTCAAATCCCTCCCACCACCCACTTGGTAGCCACTGTCGACGAGTTAACCGACATGCTTGACTTTGGCTCCGAAGACTTCGATGGTATGGACGATGAGGTAGGAGATGAACAGGAACCAGCACCTGTAGGGCGCTGGATGGCCACCTCGTCATATGACATATATATGGTGGATACTCCAAAGGATGGAGATGGCGATGGAACAGCGGGGGATGACACCTCCAAGAAACAGCCAAAGCGCCGGCGTCAGCGGCGCCGCTCTAAATCCCGCCAAAGCAAAAACGGTGATTCCGGCACGGGAGATAATACTACCCCGGATAGCACCGAAGAACACCCAACCCAGCAAGATTCAGTGCAGGAAGATGGAGAAGCCAGCCCTCATGAGAGAGCGGCAGAACGAGAGATTGGGGATGATAACTATATGCCTCCCTCCGAAGACGAGGCAAGCCTCGATGACGACGAATTCGTCGTACCATCAGACCCCGCCGAATAAGAGCTTTTCAAACGCAGGCTTTTAGCCACGGCGAACAGCCTAAAGAAAAAGCAGCAACAGCTTAGAGCTGATCAAGATTTGCTAGCTGATAGATGGACTGAAGTCCTTGCGGCCGAAGAGTATGAACTCGAGTGCCCCTCCAAGAATTACCCAAAGCACAGGCCTCTACCCCGATCAGAGGAGGAAGCGCCTACATCACCAGCGCACGACATGGCAGACCGGCCACCTCGCGGCCGCGACAGAGAGGCCTGTCGGACCTCCAACCAAGCCATGCCCCGACGCCGCTTAACCAAGGCACGGGAAAATGCGCCAGACCTGCGAGATGTACTGGAGGATAAAGCAAGACAAACAAGATCGATCTACGGATCGCGCAGGCGCCCGACGACACGTGACGATGATCTTCACTCCGGACACAATAAATCTGGCCGGGCCGAACACAACAGACATAGCTCTTCCGAGTTGCGTCATGACAAAGCCCAGTACAGGGGCGCCGCACACCCACTATGCTTCACAGATGAAGTAATGGATCATAAAATCCCAGACGGTTTCAAACCCGTAAACATCGAATCATATGATGGCACGACAGATCCGACAATATGGATCAAGGATTATCTCCTTCACATCCACATGGCACGTGGCGATGATCTACACGCCATCAAATACCTCCCTCTCAAACTCAAAGGACCGGCCAGGCACTGGCTTAATAGCCTGCCAGCGGACTCAATCGGTTCTTGGGAGGACCTGGAGGCCGCATTCCTCGACAACTTCCAGGGCACTTATGTGCGACCATCGGATGCCGACGACCTAAGCCACATAATTCAGCAGCCAGAGGAATCGGCCAGGCAATTCTGGACACGGTTCCTAACAAAGAAAAACCAGATAGTCGACTGTCCGGACGCAGAGGCCCTAGCAGCCTTCAAGCATAACATCCGCGACGAGTGGCTTGCCCGGCACCTGGGACAGGAAAATCCGAAATCCATGGCAGCCCTCACGACACTCATGACCCGCTTTTGCGCGGGCAAAGATAGCTAGCTAGCTCGCAGCAACAACTTATCAAAGAACCCTGGTAATTCGGATACCAAGGACAAAAGTGGCAGGACACGTCGAAATAAGCAAAAGCGCCGCGTTAGCAGCGACAGCAATGAAGATACGGCAGTTAACGCCGGATTCAGAGGCTATAAATCCGGTCAGCGGAAAAAGCCATTTAAAAAGAATACTCAGGGCCCGTCCAGTTTGGACCGAACACTCGACCGCTTGTGCCAGATCCATGGCACCCCCGAAAGGCCAGCCAATCACACAACAGGGATTGTTGGGTGTTCAAGCAGGCAGGCAAGTTAAGAGCCGAAAACAAAGACAAGGGGCCGCATAGCGATGACGAGGAGGAGCCCAGGCCTCCGAACAACAATGGACAGAAGGGGTTTCCCCACAAGTGCGGACGGTGAACATGATATACGCAACCCACATTCCCAAGAAGGAGCGGAAGCGTGCGCTACGGGACGTATACGCGATGGAGCCAGTCGCCCCAAAGTTCAACCCATGGTCCTCTTGCCCGATCACTTTTGATCGAAGGGACCACCCCACTAGTATCCGTCATGGCGGCTTTGCCGCATTGGTTCTCGACCCAATCATCGACGGATTTCATCTCACAAGAGTCCTCATGGACGGCGGCAGTAGCCTGAACCTGCTTTATCAGGATACAGTGCGGAAAATGGGCATAGATCCATCAAGGATTAAGCCCACAAGGACGACCTTTAAAGGCGTTATACCAGGTGTAGAAGCCAACTGTACAGGCTCCGTAACACTTGATGTGGTCTTCGGATCTCCGGATAACTTCCGAATCGAAGAGTTAATCTTCGACATAGTCCCGTTCCGCAGTGGCTATCACGCCCTGCTCGGACGAATCGCATTTGCCAAATTCAATGCGGTGCCGCACTACGCATACCTCAAGCTCAAGATGCCAGGCCCTCGAGGAGTAATCACGGTCAACGGAAACACTGAACGCTCCCTCCGTACGGAGGAGCACACGGCGGCTCTCGCAGCGGAAGTACAAAGCAGCCTTTTTAGGCAACTCTCCAGTCCGGCCGTTAAAAAGCCAGACAATGCCAAGCACGCCCGGAGTAACCTACAACCCCAGGCAAAGACCGCCTGGCACGTTCTGAGCAGGCGTAGCAATGCGGCCCCAACCCCAGCCATCGCGACATAGCGGAGCTAGTACCTCGTGTACATAATTACGCCCTTGAAATACCATGGGCACAGGGGAAGGGGCACAGTAACGGCATGCCCACAATACGGCTTAAAACGTACTAGGGGCTGCCGGATTCTTTTTTACTTTCAGGACTTCACACTTTGGACGACCTGTTCGGCAATTCGACTGCCGCACAAACGATGCAAGATCCAGGGAAGCAGACAAAGCTACGCCACATTATGGAACTCTCAGGTGGTCTCTATTACGAGCGGTATATCTGTTTTGAACATAATTCCGCGGCCTGCCCCTGGTCAGGACATGTTAAATAGTCTAATATCTTTTCGCTTATCGCACTACTTGTATCGTTCGGCTTTGATAAATAGCCTCTTTATAAACAATGCATAGCTTTTTGCCTATTTTTTGCATTATTCTCTTTTAATATATATGTTTATTAAATAACATGATCGCACCCGTACACCATGGTACGGCAAACACGCCAGGGGCTTCATTACCCTTCGATCTGGTGTGAGAAGTCCGTACACTTTCACAAGTGCGGCACCCCGAACTTATAGCACTATATGCATTGGCTCCGAATCATGATTTGGGTCAATAGTTGGGTTTGCCCGGCTCCTATGTTTTGGTGCCTTACGTTCCGCTATATCAGCTAAGGTAGCACTAGGAGAACCACTGCGATTGTGCCCCGGTTCAGCTGGGTTAAGCACCTCAGTGGAGAAAGCTAAAACTGACTGTCATGATAAGGCGAGAGACCGTTTGCTGTTCGAGAGGTTTTTCGAGTCCCTAAAGACTTATGCCGCTTCGAGCGAGGAGCTGGCTTTGTCCGGCCAAAGGCGTGGATAGCGCCCCGAATTCGGTCTTCCGAACTAGGGGCTTCGCCGAAATTTAAAATTATAAAGTTCTATGGCTAAGTGAGAGTGTTCAAGCATTATAGTACGATTGCCTGGTTCGTTGTGCTGAGCGCCTCCCTCGAAGGACCCAACCATGGGAAAAAGAGCGCTCAGGTTTATCCCGAACACCCCAGCACTAGCGGCATGGGGGCAGAAGCCGACGACTGGCCATCTCTCAATTTTTGATAAACGGCCGCACAAAAAAATAATATTTTAAATTCCATAAGCATTGCTTAGCGCATATGAACAAGCTTTCAGCGCACAGGATAAACACGAGCGAGTTCATTCAAATATTACATCTCTAGTACATTCATCCGCAATAAGGCGGGCACTGGCAAGAACATCCTTGTAGTAGTTCTCGGGCTTACGATGCTCCTTCCCCTGCGGCGGCCCGTCCTTCACCAGCTTCTCTCCGTCAAGCTTACCCCAGTGCACCTTTGCACGGGCAAGGGCCCTCCGGGCACCTTCGTTGCAGGCGGAACGCTTGATGACCTCAAGCCGTGGACAGGCCTCCACCAGCCGCTGCACCAGCCCGAAGTAGCTCCCAGGCAGGGCCTCTCCGGGCCACAACCGAACTAGGAAGCCCTTCATGGCTTGTTCGATCGCCTTGTGAAGCTCGACCAGCTATTTCAGCTGATCGCTCAAAGGCAAAGGGTGTCCGGCCTCAGAATACTGAGACCAGAACACACTCTCCGTCGATCTGCCCTCTTCAGCTTGGTAGAATGCGGCGGCGTCGGATACACTGCGGGGAAGATCTGCGAATGCCCCTGGAGAACTCCGGATTCGGGTAAGTGACAAGTAGTTTACTGCTATATTCCTACTTTGCATTAAGAATGTCTTACCCGCTGCTATCTTTTTCATCTCCTCCAACTCTTGGAGGGCCTTTTGGGCTTCGGCCTTGGCACCCTTGGCAGTCTCAAGGGCCGACGCGAGCTCGGATGCTTGCGCCTTTGACTCAAGCTCCAAGCTCTCATGTTTTTCCATGAGAGCCTGCAGCTCTTGCTGCACCTCGCCAACCTGAGCCCCAAGTCTCTCTCGCTCGGTGCGCTCCTCAGTCGTTTTCTTTCCGGCCTTAGATAGCACCTGCTTGAGGGTCGCCACCTTAGTTGTGGCCCCTACAATAAGCAGTACGATCCTGTTATTCTTTGCAAGCACGCCTCTCTATAGGCACCCTTTTTCTTTGTAGGGTATTTCTTACCTTCTTTTTCCTCGAGCTGCCGTTTGGCAAGGCTGAGCTCTTGCTCGGTCCGCCCGAGTTCCTTTTTTAGGACTTCCACCTGCGCAGTCAGTGCGGCGGTGGATAGCAGCGAAGCCTGCATACGCATATTGACTCTTTATTGTTAGACTCCTGCAAAAATTAATAGATCCTCTATTCGGATTTTCTTTTCGAACGCCGAACAGAGCATCGGGGGCTACTGTCTATGCGGTCATATTTTGACATATTTCTACTTACCTCGAAGCCTGTCAGAAGGCTAGCACAAGCTTCAGTCAGTCCGCTCTTGGCGGACTGAACCCTTCGGATCACCGTACTCATAATAGTACGGTGTTCCTCGTCGATGGAGGCGCCGTCAAGCACCTCCAGCAGATTGTCCGGCACCTCCGGTTGGACGGAGGCCGCCGGCTCAGAAGGCTTGCTCCTCTTGGAAGGATTTCGCCTACCGCGAACCGGAACTGTTGAAGAGTCCGGCACGGCGTCCGGCACAAAGCCGGACTCGGAGCCCTGGGGGGTCTTCTCCCCTTTATTCCTGGGGTCCAGGAGGTCGCCTTTCGGCTCCTCCAGGAGCACCTCCTCCTGCCCCGGAGCTTGTTGCGACGCCACTTCGGCGTCATCTGTAGTGCGGGGGGAGACAGCGGGCGGAACTGAGTTCACGTCCGATGAATCCAGGGAGCCGCTCGACGAATCATCGAGTTCGGCCCGGGGCGGGCTGCATATTCACATTCGACATTAAGGAAAGCTGCGCAATAAAGGAATATCATGAGTCACTCTGGTATACGAATACTTACGATTTTGCTGGACGCTTGGCCCTGTCCGGCCACTCCTCTCCGCTCTCTTCGGCATCGTGGGAGCAGTCTGGCGGAGGGGTCTTCCTTTTCCTAGACCCCTCGGCCTCCCCCGATGGGGCGGCCTTCCTTTTATTTTCTCCCCCCCACTGGGGGGGAGAGCTTTCTTCTTCCTCCTCCTCGTTTTCACGAGAGGAGGGCGCCTCGGACTCGTCAGACGACGAGTCCGACACCACCAAGTTACGGGCACTCTTTCGAGTCCCGGTGGTCTTCTTCTTCTTGACCTTCTTCTCCGGCACCATGTAAGGTGCCGGAGTCAGCAGCTGCACTAGGAGAGCTGGGGCTGGGTCTTCGGGCAGGGGAGCCGGACAGTTAATTGGTCCAGATATCGCCTACCAGGCCTGTCAAAGGCAAGGCAGTTTAGATCCCGCATAGAGTTAATCTATGTAAAAGAGCTTAATAATCCTGTCAAAGGCATATATAGCTTACCTCGCTAGCATGACGCTGCGTGCTGTATCCGCGGTCCTCGGAAGCGGATGCAGGAACCCTGGCGCCTTTGATTAGCACCTTCCAGACATCTTCATACGACGTGTCGAAGAGCCTGTTGAGGGTTCGGTGCTGCGCCGGGTCGAACTCCCACAAATTGAAATCACGTTGTTGGCACGGGAGGATCAGACGAACGAGCATGACCTGGACTATATTGATGAGCTAGATTGGCTTGTCTACCAGGGACTGGATGCAGGTCTTCAGTCCGGTCACCTCTTCCTCGTTGCCCCACGACAGGCCTGTCTCTTTCCAGGACATAAGCCGCGTGGGGGGTCCGGATCTGAACTCGGGGGCGGCGACCCATTCCGGATCGCGTGGCTCGGTGATGTAAAACCACCTGGCTTGCCACCCCTTTAGGGTCTCCACAAAGGAGCCCTCGAACCAGAGGACGTTGGCTATCTTGCCAGCCATAGCACCTCCGCACTCCGCTTGGCTGCCGCGCACCACCTTGGGCTTGACGTTGAAGGTCTTGAGCCAAAGGCCAAAATGGGGGCGGATGCGGAGGAAGGCCTCACACACGACGATAAACACCGAGATGTTGAGGATGAAGTTCGGGGCCAGATCGTGGAAATCTAGGCCATAGTAGAACATGAGTCCCCGGACGAATGGGTGAAGTGGAAAACCCAGTCCGCAGAGGAAGTGGGGAAGGAAAACTACCCTCTCATGGGGCCTTGGGGTGGGGAGAAGCTGCCCCTTCTCAGGAAGCTGGTGCGGGATGTCCTTGGACAGGTATCCGGCTTTCCTTAGCTTTTTTACTTGAACCTCCGTAACGGAGGAGACCATCCACTTGCCTCCCGCTCCGGACATCGCTGGAGAAGGTTGAGGTGGGAAGAGCGGGCTTGGGCGCTGAAGCTTGAGTGCGCGAGAGATGGATTGGCAAAGGAGGAAGAAGGCGTAGGTGAAAAGGTGGATCCTTTTCCCCTTATATGGGCGGATGCGGTTATGCGTCCCCACCTACCTAATAAAACTCGCTTGCCTCCCAAGCGCCGTGGCAAATGGCGCGGTTGGGTTACCCACGTCCGTATTGATGAGAATCCCGTTAGAAGGGGCACACGATCTCTGCTTTGACAAGACGTGCCAAGAAAACCGCCTCGCTAAACGCGCCGAGGTGGAAAAGTAAAAACGATTTGTATAAGGAGCTTGGCCGCAGTATGATGACGCACCGCGGAATACGTCAGCAGATTTGATTTGTGTTAATATTATTCTCTCTATGGCACTATGTGGAAACTTATTTTGCAGAGTCAGACACTATTTTTGGTGTTTACAATCTTCTATGAAGGACTTGGAGGAGGAACCCGCCTTGCAATGCCGAAGACAATCTGCGCAACGGACTCGTCGTCATTGAAGCCTGGTTCAGGGGCTACTGAGGGAGTCCTGGATTAGGGGGTGTTCGGATAGCCGGACTATACCTTCGCCGGCCTCCAGGACCATGAAGATACAAGATTGAAGACTTCGTCCCGTGTCCGGAAGGAACTTTCCTTGGCGTGGAAGGCAAGCTAGGCGGTGCGGATACTCAAGATCTCCTACCATTGTAACCGACTCCGTGTAACCCTAACCCTATCCGGTGTCTATATAAACCGGAGGGCTGTAGTCCGTAGGACAACCATCATCATACACAATCATACCATAGGCTAGCTTCTAGGGTTTAGCCTCCTTGATCTCGTGGTAGATCTACTCTTGTACTACCCATATCATCAATATTAATCAAGCAGGAGTAGGGTTTTACCTCCATCGAGAGGGCCCGAACCTGGGTAAACATCGTGTCCCTTGTCTCCTGTTACCATCCGACCTTGACGCACAGTTCGGGACCCCCTACCCGAGATCCGCCGGTTTTGACACCGACACACATGTTCACACATGTAGTTGAAACAAATCAACATAGCCTTCACGATATTTATGTTCATGGTGGATTATATCCTACTCATGCTTGCATCCAATGTTTTTTAATTTTATGCATGTACATGGCTGTTGTCTCTCTCTAGTTGGTCGCTTCCCAGTCTTTTGTTAGCCTTCACTTGTACTAAGCGGGAATACTGCTTGTGCATTCAATCCCTTAAAACCCCAAAGTTATTCCATATGAGTCCACTATACCTTCCTATATGCGGTATCTACCTGCCGTTCCAAGTAAGTATGTGCCAAACTCTAAACCTTCAAATAAACATTATGTTTTGTATGCTCAAGTAGCTCATGTATCAACCAAGGCTGCCCTTATCTTCCATGTTAGGCGGGTTATTCTCAAGAGGAGTGGACTCCGCTCCTCACTCACGAGAAAATGGCTGGTCACCAGGATGCCCACTCCCATGCTTTATGCAAAATAAATCAAAATTAATTGCAAACAAAACTCCCCCTGGGACCTGATGTATGTTGGAGGCACTCGTTGTTTCGAGCAAGCCATGGATTGATGCTTAGGGGGTATAAAATTTACAATTCTGTTTGGGAACCGCCTATAATGTGTATGACATGGAAGATATTGACATCTCTTAGTTGTTATATTGACAATGAAAGTATACCGCTCAAAATCTAATTTATCTCTATTTCAAAACCGAGCTCTGGCACCTCTACAAATCCCTGCTTCCCTCTACGAAGGGCCTATCCATTTACTTTTATGTTGAGTCATCACCCTCTTATTAAAAAGCACTAGCTGGAGAGCACAGTTGTCATTTGCATTCATCACTATTAATCTATGTTGGGTGTGACTATGATTGGATCTGTTTTACCATGAATTACAATGTCCAGTCAGTCCTTGATTTTTAAAGGTGCTCTGCATTTATGTTTTGCGGTCTCACAAAGGGCTAGAGAGATACCATCTTGTTATATCATATTATGATTGTTTTGAGAAAGTGTTGTCATCCGAGATTTATTATTAAGGCTTGCTAGTTGATTAGGCTATTTATATGAGTAACTGTGAGACCTGAGAATTATTGCAAATGTGGTTAGTTATGATATATGATGAAAACTTGAATGCTGGCTTTACATAGTTACAACAACAAGAGAAAACAGAGTTTGTAAAAGTTTTTATTTTTCTCTTTCAGTTTGTCAATTGAATTGCTTGAGGACAAGCAAGGGTTTAAGCTTGGGGGAGTTTATACGTCTCCGTCGTATCTACTTTTCTGTTGACACCTGATTTTGGCAAGATACAGAGTGAAAGGGTTTTCAGCATGAGAAAGTTTCATATCGTCGAGTGGAACAACTTTGATGTTTAGGCTATCGCCATTCGACCTCATCTCAGTGGCCGAAGCTGTACTCCGAGTGCCAAAATTTAATGTTCTGAGTGCTTTTCAGCCGATTACGCCCTCAATATGACCTCATATGAAGGAGAACACTTAAGGAATTGTCTTCGTCTCGTCGAGGCAATCGATTTTGATATATAAATCATCTCAATCCGAGTTCATATGCAAAAGTTAGAGGCAATACACTGCAGACCGAACCTCAACGGAAATATGGCGCGAGGTGCCAGACACTTGTCTGATAGGTTGCGTGAGTAATTCAGCCATCAAGACGGCCTTGAATTGGAAAACCTTCAACAAGGAAAAGTTTCGCCTCGTCGAGCCGATCGATTTTCGTATATAATTCATCTCAATCCGAGGTCGTATGAGGCCTGGAGAGACAAAACAAGATCAAGTTATGTTTTCAGTCGGAAAATCCGAGTGAAAAGTTTACCGTCCGAGTGAAAGTTTACGGTCGAGTGAAAATTTACCGGTCGAGTGAAAATATAGTCATCCGAGTGGAAATATGGTCATCCGAGTGAAATTGTCCTCCAGGTGAAAATATTCCGAGTGAAAAGTTTACCGTCCGAGTGAAAGTTTACGGTCGAGTGAAAATTTACCGGTCGAGTGAAAATATAGTCATCCGAGTGGAATTATGGTCATCCGAGTGAAATTGTCCTCCAGGTGAAAATATTCCGAGTGAAAATTGTATTCCGAGTGAAAAACTCTAAACATCCGAGTGAAAAGTCCAGTCGGACGATCCAAGTGAATGACTCTAATCCGAGTGGATGAGCTCGGATCCGAGTGAAATTGAACATATGCCTGAAAGTTTATCAAGATGACCTCGGATGAAGAAGTGTTCAATACAGAAGTTGTGTGTATCATCAATATGGTAAACTTTGATTTTGGAGTCGTCATCATCAGAGATAGTATATAGCCTACAAATTCACTACGAGACTCGGATAATCCAGTCTACCGCAAGACCAAGTCCGACTGGAAGATAAACATGACCTCGAAAAGTATTCAAGATGGCCTTATTTGAAAAAGTGATCAACATGAGAGTTGTTCGTATCATCGAGCCGCACGAGTTTGATATTTGGGCCGTCTTGATCGGAGATCATATGCAAGCCCGGTGGCCCGCGCAAGAAGGAAGACAGAGTTTGGGCCAGATTCAGACTTAATCCGAGTTGGAATAGAATTAGGACTCTAGGACGTGAATTGATGTAATTTTTCTTGTAAGGAAAGCCTAGATGAATCCTTTACTTGTACGGTAAGTCCAGCCGCCTCTTATATATGTTGGGGGTGATGGCCGATTGAACAACACACAATCGAATAAATCAATATACTACTTTTTCATCTACGTTTTATCTCTCCACCGTTTTTCTCTCTCGTTCTTCGCTGTTCTTCGTGTTTGAGAGCTGCGAATCACGAGGCTCTAGGGGCAAGCGGATCGACCTAGGGCAGCCCATAGCCGCCGCACTCCCTGACGGGGTCCCTCCCGGGGGTGTGGGGTTTTCGGGTCTGCAAAAGCGCCCGTCGACTGTCTTGCGTATTGCGCTGTCGGTCGGGTCTCCTTCGACGTGAGCTGCGGTGCATCACCCCCGGCGTCGGGTACACGTGACGTTTTCGTGTGTCAACATTTTCCAAACACTTTTGCCATTGTTTTGGACTCTAACTTGTATGATTTGAATGGAACTAACCCGGACTGACGCTGTTTTCAGCAGAATTGCCATGATGTTGTTTTATGTACAGAAAACAAAATATCTCGGAATGACCTGAAACTCCACGGAATACCTTACAATAAATAATAAAAAATCCTCGCCCAAGATGAAGACCAGGGGGCCCACACCCTGACCACGAGGGTGGGGGCGCCCCCCCTCTAGGGCGCGCCCCCTACCTCGTGGGCCGCCTGGACACCCTCCGACGCCAACTCCAACTCTATATATTGACTTTCGGGGAGAAAAAAATAGGAAAGAAGAAATCATCGTGTTTTACGATACGGAGCCGCCGTGAAGCCCTAAAACATCTCAGGAGGGCTGATCTGGAGTCCGTTCGGGGCTCCAGAGAGGGGGATTCGTCGCCGCCGTCATCATCAACCATCCTCCATCACCAATTTCATGATGCTCACCGCCGTGCGTGAGTAATTCCATCATAGGCTTGCTAGACGGTGATGGGTTGGATGAGATTTATCATGTAATCGAGTTAGTTTTGTTAGGGTTTGATCCCTAGTATCCACTATGTTCTAAGATTGATGTTGCTATGACTTTGCTATGCTTAATGCTTGTCACTAGGGCCCGAGTGCCATGATTTCAGATCTGAACCTATTATGTTTTCATGAATATATGTGAGTTCTTAATCCTATCTTGCAAGTCTATAGTCACCTAGTATGTGTTATGATCCGGCAACCCCGAAGTGACAATAATCGGGACCACTCCTGGTGATGACCATAGTTTGAGGAGTTAATGTATTCACTATGTGCTAATGCTTTGTTCCGGTTCTCTGTTAAATGGAGGCCTTAATATCCCTTAGTTTCCAATAGGACCCCACTGCCACGGGAGGGTAGGACAAAAGATGGCATGCAAGTTCTTTTCCATAAGCACGTATGACTATATACGGAATACATGCCTACATTATATTGATGAATTGGAGCTAGTTCCGTGTCACCCTATGTTATGACTGTTACATGATGAACCGCATCCGGCATAATTATCCATCACTGATCCGGTGCCTATGAGCTTTCCATATACTGGTTCTCGCTTATTTACTTTTCTATTGCTACTGTTACAATCACTATAAAATACCAAAAACATTACTTTTGCTGTCTTTACTTTTGTTGCCGTTACCACCACTACATATTACTTTGCTACTAAACACTTTGCTGCAGATACTAAGTTTACAGGTGTGGTTGAATTGACAACTCAGCTGCTAATACTTGAGAATATTCTTTGGCTCCCCTTGTGTCAAATCTACAAATTTGGGTTGAATACTCTACCTTCAAAAGCTGTTGCGATCCCCTATACTTGTGGGTTATCAGGAGTCGGTTGTATGCTTCCTCCCAATTGCCATACAACATATTGAATGCAGCTTGCTTCGCCTTCCATGCCTTACCGTACTTCACCTTGTAATGAAAGATGGCTTTCACAAGGTCAATGACACTCTTGATGCTCATTATTGGAAGTGTGGATATTTGGTTGGTTAACCTATAAGCAATGAACTCGGACGTGAGTTATCTGTGTTGTTGGTACACAAGATCTCCATCCGCATTCTTGTGCCGGCACATGTGAGTCGGTAGACAACTCACTATGTGCCAATTGGGACCTCCTTTCCATGGCCTTGCATGCACAATCCATGGACATCTTGGCACTTCACATTTGACCATGTAACGCACATTGACGTCCGAGTTGGCCACTTTATGTGGACGATAATGTGTAACCGAGTAGTTGTCGAGCCACATCTTCAATTCCAAGAAGGATTGAAACTCACAACCGGGATATATCCCGTTCTTGCCGTCTTATAAATCACGGTGAGAACTTGGCCTAGCTCCAAGAGATATGCATTTGCCACCATCCACAACGGCTTCATCCACGAGACTAAGATCCTTGAACAATGGTGTCTTGTGATCCCGCCCGAATACCTTCTTGAATGCTTGGGCCCCTTCGGCGTGAAACCCTCCTCATCAACTTCTTCATCAGGACCATCGTCATCCGAGTCCGATGCATATGCACAGGAAAAAGGGAGGGATTGGTCCATTGTCTCTTGCATATGATATTGGTCGAGATCACCCACATTGTTGTCATGGAGATCAACTTCGTTGTCATCCTCCTCGTACTCATCATTCTCCTCTTCAAAAGCTTCATTTTGGTTGTTTGGAGTCGGGCTCAATGTTGGCCAATCTTGTTGCGTGAAATGAGGTTCACTCATTGGATCTTAGTTAATGGGTGGGGGAGTGCTACCTCTTGAGCAGTGCATTGGTTTTCCCCGAAGAGGAGAGGATGATGCAGCAAAGTAGCGTAAGTATTTCCCTCAGTTTTTAAGAACCAAGGTATCAATCCAGTAGGAGGCTACGCTCAAGTCCCTCGTACCTGCACAAAACGATAGCTACTCGCAACCAACGTGATTAGGGGTTGTCAATCCCTTCACGGTCACTTACGAGAGTGAGATCTGATAGAGATAATATTTTTGGTATTTTTGGTATAGAGATGCAAAGTGAAAATTAAAAGGCAAAGTAAAAAAGCAAAGCAAGATTAAAGTGATGGAGATTGATACGATGAGAATAGACCCGGGGGCCATAGGTTTCACTAGTGGCTTCTCTCAAGAGCATAGGTATTCTACGGTGGGTGAACAAATTACTGTTGAGCAATTGACAGAATTGAGCATAGTTATGAGAATATCTAGGTATGATCATGTATATAGGCATCACGTCCGAGACAAGTAGACTGACTCCTGCCTGCATCTACTACTATTACTCCACTCATCGACCGCTATCCAGCATGCATCTAGAGTATTAAGTTAAAAACAGAGTAACACCTTAAGCAAGATGACATGATGTAGAGGGATAGTTCCATGCAATATGATAAAAAACCCATCTTGTTATCCTCGATGGCAATGATGCAATACGTGCCTTGCTGCCCCTTCTATCACTGGGAAAGGACACCACAAGTTCGAACCCAAAGCTAAGCACTTCTCCCATGGCAAGAAAAACCAATCTAGTAGGCCAAACCAAACTGATAATTCGAAGAGACTCGCAAAGATAACCAATCATACATAAAAGAAGTCAGTGAAGATTCAAATATTATTCATAGATAGACTTGATCATAAACCCACAATTCATCGGTCTCAACAAACACACCGCAAAAAGAAGACTACATCGAATAGATCTCCACAAGAGAGGGGGAGAATATTGTATTGAGATCCAAAAAGAGAGAAGAAGCCATCTAGCTACTAACTATGGACCCGAAGGTCTGAGGTAAACTACTCACACTTAATCGGAGGGGCTAGGATGATGTAGACGCCCTCCGTGATGATGGCCCTCTCCGGCGGAGCTTCGAAACAGGCCCCAAGATGGGATCTTGTGGATACAGAAAGTTGCGGCGGTGGAATTAGGTTTTTGGCTCCGTATCTGATCGTTTGGGTGTACATAGGTATATATAGGAGGAAGGAGTATGTCGGTGGAGCAACAGGGGGGCCACGAGGCAGAGGGTGCACCCTAGGAGGGGGGCGCGCCCCCACCCTCGTGACTGCCTCTGTTACTTCTTAGAGTAGGGTCCAAGTCTCCTGGATCACGTTCGGTGGGAAAATCACGTTCCCGAAGATTTTATTCCGTTTGGACTTCGTTTGATATTTTGTTTCTCCGAAACACTGAAATAGGAAAAAAACAGCAATTCTGGGATGGGCCTCAGGTTAATAGGTTAGTCCCAAAAATAATATAAAGGTGGAAAATAAAGCCCAATATAGTCCAAAACAGTAGATAATATAGCATGGAGCAATCAAAAATTATAAATACGTTGGAGATCTATCAGGGAGTGCTAGCAACCAACGGGGAGGGGTTCCGGTTCAAGTCCAAATTCAAAGTAGACTAAACCTTCTTGGAGGCAAATAACTCAAGAGCCTTGTCTAGAGATTCGGCAACCAACTGCTTGTATGCAACCCAACGTTGCTCGGAGTTCACACGCATTGTCTTCCAATGGATGTGCATTCCAAAACCAACATTATGCCTTCCCTCGAACTCAACAACGTCACTTGGGTCCATCCAATTCAAATCCTTCCTCACTTGTTCCAAGATCTCCGCATAGCTAGGACTACTCTTGAACACCATGTCAAGCTCATCTGGGTCCGGCTCAACATTTCCTTTCAAAAAGGCCTCTTTATCCACATGATGAACATAAATCCATGTTCTCTGATACATCCCCGTCGTATCTACTTTTCCAAACACTTTTCCCCTTGTTTTGGACTCTAACTTGCATGATTTGAATGGAACTAACCCGGACT
Source organism: Aegilops umbellulata (assembly GCA_032464435.1). NCBI lineage: Eukaryota > Viridiplantae > Streptophyta > Magnoliopsida > Poales > Poaceae > Aegilops > Aegilops umbellulata. The sequence goes on from CP136056.1 coordinate 495,965,186, forward strand.
GATGTTGTTTTCAGCAGACTTTCCATGGTGTTATTTATGTGCAGAAACAAAAGTTCTCGGAATGACCTGAAACTTCACGGAACATCTATTTGGAATTAATAAAAAATCCTTGCAAAAGATGAAGACGAGGGGGCCCACACCCTATCCACGAGGGTGGGGGGCGCCCCCCTAGGGCGCGCCCCTACCTCGTGGGCCCCCTGGAGCTCCTCTGACCTCAACTCCAACTCTATATATTTGCTTTCGGAGAGAAAAAATAAGAGAGAAGAATTCATCGCGTTTTACGATACGGAGCCGCCGCCAAGCCCTAAAACCTCTCGGGAGGTCTGATCTGGAGTCCGTTGGGGGCTCCGGAGAGGGGAATTCATCGCCATCATCATCATCCACCATCCTCCATCACCAATTTCATGATGTTCACCGCCGTGCGTGAGTAATTCCATCATAGGTTAGCTGGACGGTGATGGGTTGGATGAGATCTATCATGTAGTAGAGTTAGTTTTGTTAGGGTTTGATCCCTAGTATCCACTATGTTCTGAGATTGATGTTGCTATGACTTTGCTATGCTTAATGCTTGTCACTAGGGCCCGAGTGCCATGATTTCCGATCTGAACCTATTATGTTATCATGAATGTATGTGAGTTCTTGATCCTATCTTGCAAGTCTATAATCACCTACTATGTGTTATGATCCGGCAACCCCGAAGTGACAATAATCGGGACCACTCCCGGTGATGACCTTAGTTTGAGGAGTTCATGTATTCACTATGTGTTAATGCTTTGGTCCGGTACTCTATTAAAAGGAGGCCTTAATATCCCTTAGTTTCCGTTAGGACCCCGCTGCCACGGGAGGGTAGGACAAAAGATGTCATGCAAGTTCTTTTCCATAAGCACGTATGACTATATTCGGAATACATGCCTGCATTACATTGATGAATTGGAGGTAGTTCTGTGTCACCCTTTGTTATGATTGTTACATGATGAACCGCAGCCGGCATAATTCTCCATCACCGATCCAATGCCTACGAGCTTTTCACATATTGTTCTTCGCTTATTTACTTTTCCATTACTACTATTACAATCACTACAAAACACCAAAAATATTACTTTTGCTACTGTTACTTTTGTTACCGTTACCACTAATATCATATTACTTTGCTACTAAATACTTTGCTGCAGATACTAAGTTATCCAGGTGTGGTTGAATTGACAACTCAGCTGCTAATACTTGAGAATATTCTTTGGCTCCCCTTGTGTCGAATCAATAAATTTGGGTTGAATACTCTACCCTCGAAAACTATTGCGATCCCCTATACTTGTGGGTTATCAAGACTATTTTGTGGCGCCGTTGCCGGGGAGCATAGCTCTATTCTTTTAGTCACTTGGGATTTATATCTGCTGGTCATTATGAAGAACTTGAAAGATGCTAAGACAACAATTTATCCCTCAACTACGAGGGGAGGTAAGGAACTGCCATCTAGCTCTGCACTTGATTCACCTTCTGTTTTGAGTAAGCTTGCGACACCTAAAACTGCTTCTGCTATTCGTTCTGATATGTCGCATGTTATTGATGATGCCACTTCTGCTATGCATGATAGTTATGATGAAACTACTTCTATGCTTGATACTACTGTGCTACTTGGTGAATTTCTTGATGAACAAATTGCTAGGGCTAGAGAGAAAGAAATTATTGAAACTGATTATATTGATGAAAGTGATGATGAAGACTTGCCTGTTATTCCTGAGGGTTATGTTTTTGATAAAGAAGCTTCTTTAGCTATTTTAGCTTGCAAAGATAGATATGAACTCAAGAGATTATTAGCTAAATGGAATCAGCAATCTCTTAATGGTAGAATGAAACTTGACCCTGCTTTTGCTACTTCACCTATCTGTGTTGCCGATAAGGATTATGAATTCTCTGTTGATTCTGATATAATTACTTTGGTTGAATCTGATCCTTTTCATGGCTATGAATTTGAAACTATTGTGGCACATCTTACTAAATTAAATGATATAGCCACCCTGTTTACTAATGATGAGAGATCTCACTACTTCTATATCCTTAAAATATTTCCGTTCTCATTAAAGGGTGATGCTAAGATATGGTTTAATTCTCTTGATCCTGGTTGTGTGCGTAGTCCCCAGGATATGATTTATTACTTCTCTGCCAAATATTTCCCCGCTCATAAGAAACAAGCTGCTTTAAGGGAAATATACAACTTTGTGCAAATTGAAGAAAACAGTCTCCCACAAGCTTGGGGGAGGCTTCTCAAGTTACTTAATGCTTTGCCTGATCATCCTCTTAAGAAAAATGAAATACTTGATATCTTTTATAATGGACTAACCGATGCTTCTAGAGATTACCTGGATAGCTATGCTAGTTCTGTTTTCAGGGAAAGAACACCGGATGAAGCTGAAATTCTATTGAACAATATGTTGACAAATGAAAATAATTGGACACTCCCTGAGCCAATTCCTGAGCCTATTCCTAAACCAACTTCGAAGAAGAGAGGTGTTCTATTTCTCAGTCCTGAAGATATGCAAGAGGCAAAGAAATCTATGAAAGAAATAGGTATTAAAGCTGAAGATGTTAAGAATTTACCTCCTATTGAAGAAATACATGGTCTTAATCTACCACCTGTTGAAGAAACATATGATCTTAATCCATTACCTATTGACGAAACTCATGGTCTTGATAACCCGACACAGTTAGTAAAGGTAAATTATCTCTATAGATATGATAAAGCTAAAATCCCTCTTACTAAGTTTGCTAGCCAATGCTTAGATGAGTTTGATAATTTTATGGTGAAGCAAGAAGATTTTAATGCTTATTTTGGTAGACAATTGAAATACAATTCAAATATGCTTGAACACTTTGGTAATTGAATGGCTAATGTTAAAGGTGAACTTAAACTTATTAGCAAACATGCTTCCATGGTCACCACTCAAGTAGAACAAGTACTTAAGGCTCAAAATGATTTGCTCAATGAAATGAATAGTAAGAAAAATGATTATGCTGTTAGAGTGGCTACTAGAACTGGTAGAATAACTCAGGAACCTTTGTATCCTGAAGGCCACCCTAAGAGAATTGAGAAAGATTCTCAGAGAAATAATATTGATGCACCTAGTCCTTCTAAAAATAAGAAAAAGAAAAATGATAGGACTTTGCATGCTTCTAGTGAACCTATTGCTGAACCACCAGAGAATCCAAATGATATCTCTATTTCTGATGTTGAAACACAATCTGGTAATGAACATGAACCTGATGAAAATATTAATGATGATGTTCATAATGATGCTCAACCTAGTAATAATAATGATGTAGAGATTGAACCTCCTGTTGATCTTGATAACCCACAATCAAAGAATCAACGTTATGATAAGAGAGACTTTGTTGCTAGGAAACATGGTAAGGAAAGAGAACCATGGGTTCAGAAACCCATGCCTTTTCCTCCGAAACCATCCAAGAAAAAGGATGATGAGGATTTTGAGCGCTTTGTTGAAATGATTAGACCTATCTTTTTGCGTATGTGATTAACTGATATGCTCAAAATGAATCCTTATGCTAAATATATGAAATATATTGTTACAAATAAGAGAAAGATATCGGAAGCTGAAATTTCCATCATGCTTGCTAATTATACTTTTAAAGGTGGAATACCAAAGAAACTTGGAGATCCAGGAGTACCAACTATACCATGATCCATTAAAAGAAACTATGTTAAAACTGCTTTATGTGATCTTGGAGCCGGTGTTAGTGTTATGCCTCTCTATTTAAATCATAGACTTGATTTGAATAAGTTGACACCTACTGAAATATGTTTGCAATGGCTGATAAATTAACTGCTATACCTATCGGTATTTGTGAGGATGTGCCTGTTGTGGTTGCAAACGTTACTATATTAACGGACTCTGTTATTCTTGATATTCCCGAGGACGATAGTATGTCTATTATTCTTGGAAGACCTTTTTTGAATACCGCAGGGGCTGTTATTGATTGCAACAAAGGAAATGTCACTTTTGATGTTAATGGTAATGAGCATACGGTACACTTTTCGAGGAAACAACCTCAAGTTCATAGTATCAACTCTATTGGAAAAATTCCATCGATTATCTTTGGAGGTTTTGAATTTCCTCTTCCTACTGTCAAAAATAAATATGATATTCTTATTATTGGGGATGTGCATATCCCCGTTGAGGTGACATAGTGTTATTCGAAATTTCTATGGTTCCATGTTATCCGGAAAGAGTTTGTTAACAAGACTTGATCAATCTTGTTAGTGGATTCCTTTTGATGAGCATGCGATGGATGAAACTAGAAGGCACAACCTTTTGTACCCTCTCTCAACTTTCTCTTCTTTAGTTGAAATAAAGTAAAATAGTATTTTTCTATCTGTTTCCTGATTTATCTGTGCAATATAAAAATACCCCGAAAATAGAAGTTCTCCAAATGCCCTGAAAATGGAATATGATTTTTTCTAGAATATTTGAGAATATATGGCACTGAGAACACAGCAGGAGGGGCAAGCACCTGGCCACGAGGGTGGAGGGCGCGCCCTACCCCCCAGGGCGTGCCCCCTGCCGCGTTGGCCCACAGTGGCCCCCCTCCACTTATTCTTGCACCCATACACTCCTTCTTCTTCCCACAAACACCAATATCTAGCTCACTTTGCTGTGATTTTCGATCTCCTTGCTCAAAGCACCTCTCACAAAACTGCTTGGGGAGATTGTTCCTTGGTATGTGACTCCTCCATTGGTCCAATTAGTTTTTGTTCTAGTGCTCTATTCATTGCAAATTTGTGCTGCCTAGGTGACCATGTTCTTGAGCTTGCATGTCAAATTTATATGGTGATAATCCCCAAGTGCAAGGAATCATCGCAACAATTTCCAAAGGTGGAAGTGATAAGTATGGAGTGTCGAACCCACAAGGAGCTAAAGGTAAGATCAATATTCTCTCAAGCCCTAACTGCCACTGATATGACTCTACGTGCACCGAACGTTTGCTTCCAACTAGCAACGAGAAATAAAACTACGTTGTGGGTATGAAGAGGATAACTTTGCATGGTATCGATGAGCTAAAGCATAAAAGTAGGTGCTATTATCATAAAGTTAGAATATATTTCTTAGTATTATAAATAGCGAGTGTGGAATAATGGTGGATCGGTGTGCAGAATTGTCCTAGGCAATTGTTAACAAGACCGGTAATCACTATTGTAGTTTCATATGAGGGAGAGGCATAAGCTAACATACTTTTTCTACTTGGATCATATGCACTTATGATTGGAACTCTAGCAAGCATCCGCAACTACTAAAGATCATTAAGGTAAAACCCAACCATAGCATTAAAGCATCAAGTCCTCTTTATTCCCATACGCAACAATCCCTCTTACTCGGGTTTAAGCTTCTGTCACTCTAGCAACCCACTATAAGCGAATCATGAACGTATTGCAACACCCTACAGTGGGAATCCCTCACGCTTGCGCGACACGGAGGGCACCATAGGACCGCACCAAAGTAAAACATACAACTCATACTGATCTAGATTATCAATCAACCCAAAGACAAAAGATATCTACTCAAAACATCATAGGATGGCAACACATCATTGGATCATAATATGTGGCATAAAGCACCATGTTCAAGTAGGGATTACAGCGGGGTGCGGGACAGTGGACCGCGTAAAAGAGATGAGGATGGTGATGATGATGGTGATGTTGATGAAGACGATCACCGTGGCAATGATTCCCCTCCCGATGGCACTCCGGCGCCACCGGAAGAGAGGAGGAGAGGTTCTCCCCCTTGGCTTCCTCCTCCATGGCCTCCACCCTCTGGTCCTTGGGCTTCATGGTGATGATGGCGCCTCTGGGATACTCCTCCATGGCCACCGGTGATGATGGCCCCCTCCGGCAGGGTGCTGGAGAGGGCCTAGATTGATTTCTCGTGGCTACAGAGGCTTGCGGCGGCGGAACTTCTGATCTAATCTCTGTTCTGGAAGTTTTAGGGTACGAGAGTATATATGGGTGCAGGAAGTACGTCGGTGGAGCTTCGGGGGCCCCACGAGGCAGGGGGCGCGCCCTAGGGGGGGCGCGCCCCCACCCTCGTGAGCACCTCCCTTATCTCCTGACGTAGGGTGCAAGTCCATCCGGTAGCTTTCCTTCCAAAAATAACTTCTCCAGTTGATTTCGTTCCGTTTCGACTCCGTTTGATATTCCTTTTCTTCTAAACACTCAAATAGGCAAAAAATAGCAATTCTTGGCTGGGCCTCCGGTTAATAGGTTAGTCCCAAAATTAATATTAAAGTGGATAATAAAGCCCAATATTGCCCGAAATAGTAGACAATATAGCATGGAGCAATCAAAAATTATAGATACGTTGGAGACGTATCAGGCATCCCCAAGCTTAATTCCTGCTCGTCCTCGAGTAGGTAAATGATAAAAAAGATAATTTTTGATGTGGAATGCTAGTAAGTGCTTAAGTTTGATCAATGATAATTCTAATCACTTTTTCTAGCATCATTACATATCATAACAATAGCTCATCTCATAAAACTTTTCATGATCAAGTAACAAGCAAGTCACAAGTTTAAAGTATGGATCATAAACGTTCTTGAAAACTAACAAACAATATTCTCAGTCATCAAACAATTGCAATTCATCCTATTTTCAGGAAGAGTCTATGTCAGAGCTTTGATTTAGCAAACTTCACATACTCAACTATCATTTAATCTTTCACAATTGCCAACACTCACGCAATACTTGTGGTTATGGAGTTTTAATCGGACACAGAGAAAGATAGGGGCTTATAGTTTCGCCTCCCAACCTTTTACCTCAAGGGTAATGTCAACAATAATAACTCATGCTCCCCTACATCCAATTATATATATATATATATATATATATATATATATATATATATATATATATATATATATATCAGGTTCTTTCCAACATGTTGGGCTTGCCAAAGGATAAAATGAAAAAGGAAAGGTGAAGATCACCGTGACTCTTGCATAAGGTAGAAGATAATAATAAAAGATAGGCCCTTCGCAGAGGGAAGCAGAGGTTGCCATGCGCTTTTATGGTTGGATGCACAAAATCTCAATGCGAAAGAACGTAACTTTATATTGCCCCTTGTGATATGAACCTTTATTATGCAGTCCGTCGCTTTTATTACTTCCACATCACAATATCATATAAAGCTTATTTCTCCCACACCAATCAATATACATATTTAGAGCAATTTTTATTGCTCTGCACCGATGACAACTTACTTGAAGGATCTTACTCAATCCATAGGTAGATATGGTGGACTCTTATGGCAAAACTGGTTTAAGGATTTTGGAAGCACAAGTAGTATCTCTACTTGGTGCTGAGAATTTTGCCTAGCATGAGGGGGAAAGGCAAGCTCAACATGTTAGAGGATCCATGGCAACATACTTTATCTCAGATATAAGAAAACATAACTCATTACGTTGTCTTCCTTGTCCAACATCAACTCTTTAGCATGTCATATTTCAATGAGTCTCCCAATCATAAAAGATGTCAATAATAGTATATCTATATGTGAAACCTCTCTTCCTTCAATATTCGTTCATGAATTGTTCAAGTGACCAATTCTGCGTTTGCTAACTTTCAATAAGTTTACTACCTATACTTATTATGTGTGAAGTCATTACTCTCCATGTTATAAGCATATGAAACATATATAAATTAAGGTTTATGACATTCAATTTATTCAACCATTTACTCATAGGATATACATGAAGCACATGAGCAATTGACAATCTACTCCAAAAGATATGAGTGAAGAACACCGAGTAGTCAAATAATTAACTAGCCATGGGAGGATTCTTTTCATTCAATATTTTAGATCCAATGATTTTATTCAAACAGCAAGTAAAATCGAAAACACGCTCCAAGCAAAACACATATCATGTGATGAATAAAAATATAGCTCCGAGTAAAGTATACTGATAGTTTTGAAGATGAAAGAGGGGATGCCTTCTGGGGCATCCCCAAGCTTAGGCGCTTGAGTCTTCCTTGAATATTGACGTGGGGTGCCTTGGGCATCCCCAAGCTTAGGGTCTTTCCACTCCTTATTCTCCTCATATCGATATCTCACCCAAAACTTGAAAACTTCAATCACACAAAACTTAACCAAACTTCGTGAGATAGATTAGTATGATAAAGATCAAACCATTCACTTGGGTACTGTCAGGGATATACCCCGCGGTGTAAACCGGCCGGAGGTTAACCCAGCCGGACTAGGCGGTTTACAAGCAGCCCGCTTGGTCGTTATGACTTACTGGTAACCCGGCGATCGGATTAGACGGATGACAAGGCCCAAGGCCCAGAAGGCCGGTTCAACTATGATGGGTCGGTTTAAGAGGAAAGGAATGTTTGCTTTACAAGGAGTTAAGGCCAGGACTTGTATCCGGTTTGTATTAGAAATAGACTAGTCCTAATCCTAATAGGACTCCACATGTAAACCGCCCCTTCAACATATATAAGGAGGGGCAGGGCTCCCCAAAGAGGGACAAGTTAGAAGCGACAAGCTACAGAGGACAATCAATAATCTCTAGGGCTAGACACAAAGAGCCGGTTTACGGCGTCTCCCTCGTGATGATAATGAGACCTAGCCTCAAACAGCATGTAGGGCTCTTACCGGGATGTTTCCCGGGGCCCGAAGCTGTCTAAATCCTTGTCTTGCGTGTTGATCCGCCCTGCGTCTCTCGTCCCACTCAACCCCTCTCAAGCTACCACATAGATGCGTTGGCCTCGCGACTAAGTCCTGACACTAAGGACATCTGCCGTGACAATTCCACGACAGTTGGCGCCCACCGTGGGGCCTGCGCACGGTGGTGTTGAGTTCTTGAAGGGATTTCTTTAATGGATTGAGAAGTTTGCAATTTTTTGGATGAAGAAGAGCCGGTTTGAAAGGATCTACAACAGTTTTCAAGTTCATCAGAGAAATTACGAAGGCGGATCCAATGGCTGTTACGTCAACATCAGCTATCATCAAAGATCAAGTCTCCATATTCGTGGATCGGTCAACACTTCGGATCAGAATCAAATCCATCAAGGCCATGACCCGCCGGACCCATGAGCCGCCATCGCTCACCTCAGCTTGAGCCGCTTTGCGCCATGAGCCGCTGGCCAGCCTCCGCTTCAACAAACAGCAGCGCCGAGTCACTTCAGACTGCGCCTGCGCCAACCCATTGCCAGCACGGCCGCGCCTCTCCAACCCATCGCCGGTTTGGCCGCGCCTCGCCTCCTCTAGGTCGCCATCAACGACCCGCGACCGCGCCTCTCCAACTCGTCGTCGGTTCAGCCACGCCACCAACCTGCTGATCTGCAAGTCACTACGTCCGCAGTCCTGTTAAACCGCCGTCTGGGTTCGCCTCTGGACCGACTGCCCGCAAGCAGTGTGACGGGTCGCCAGTCACAACGGTTAAAGCGACGTATACAAGATTTAAAGACCAAAGAAGAAAATTAGGGTCGTGTTTATGCACCAGCGCACATCACCAGATGATCCGTCGGGGCCGTGATTAATTTCCATTGTCGCTGAGGGTCGAAATCTTGCATCTGAAATCAATCGATACAACGTGCAACTCACCGAGACCGAAAGACTTTGACGTTTTTGTCGTCCGTGTCCAAACCTAACTCGGAGCATCACTATTTGCATGGCGTGGCACCTCAGGCTTGCTGCCAATTTTTTAAACGGGACAAGTGCGACTAGTACAAGTTGGATCTGAGAAACAATCATCCGGGCGCTCGCATCAAGTCCCAAGGCGTATCAGTGTACGCTGTTGCTGCTACTTCCACGAGCGTGGAGCAAAGATCAAAGGAAAAGTACTACTGCAAGTAGTAGTGCACATGAAGCAGATACATCCATGGCAATCAACGTACCCAGATTCGATTCGAGTTGTGAAACTGTTGCCTTGCTGCTATTACTGCGCACTGTGTCAAAACATTAAATCAGATCAGGATAGAGCACTAACAGGCACAGGAAGGATTTGGTACACCAATCAATAGGGACCGCGATCTGGGGGAGGACCCATTCGGTTCACACATCCACAACAGTTGACGACTTGGAGGAGGACTCTTACCGGGTTGGCATGCTATTGAATCAACCCCGGCCGGCTGCGCCCCGCGCTGCTACCTTGCATCGGTGCGGTCAGCCCCGCACCTCCACGGCCAAGTCGCCGCCGCCTCCAAGTTGTGGCTGGCTTTGAGCCGCGCCTCACGCCCTCGCATTGAATCAACACCTGCTGCCAGGAGTACATACATGTTCTTGGAGTAGTACAATACTACGACCGGTTCATGATCACATCAAGACAAGAGAAGACCACGTGGGGTTAGTGGAGTATATAAGATCATTTGAGCCAGAAGCGGGCTATTTTGTTCGTCTCGCTACGTCCAGCATTATCGAGCACCAATATACCCATTGATCCGACAAAAAATGCCAGGCAACCATTGCCCATGCGGTCTGGTTTGCATCAAACGCGCCGGTTGACTCGCCCGTCCGCCCTCGCCGCCGGTTCACATGTCCGCACCGGTTTACAACGCGGAGAACAACTGGCCTACCTGTGCCGGCTTACAAGGCCGCGGCTGACTCATCACTCTGAAGCCGTTTCTGATGCTGCGGTGGTTTACCTTCCGCCCAAACATCAGGTGGTATTCATCTAAAATTATGTATTACAACTTATTTCTTGTCAAAGAACAATTACTCTGTCCTGTAATATTTTTGCACAGGACAATTGTATGCCATTCACGGACACGAGTATTGCGGTCCGGTTTACGTCGACACGCCGGTTGACTCGCCCGTCCGCCCTCGCCGCCATTTCATGCATCCGCGCCGGTTTACAACACGAAGGGCAACTTGCTCGTCCGCGCCGGTTTACAACACCACGGCCGATTCATCTGTTTGCTCGCATGGACGACTCGTCCATGATTGATTTCAATTTCACTGTGGTGATCATCAACTCCGCGATGGATACCTTTTGGCTAAACATATCAGGTGAAAGCCATCCATTATATTTTCATATTACATATTGCTTTCTTTAAAAAGAGCAATTATTCTGGCTTGCAAGTTTTCCAATGCAGGACAAATTGTCTATTGCAAAAAGGGATTATTATATCGCTGAGTTATTGGATAACCCATGCCGGTTTATATCGCGGTCAAGTCCGCGTCAACTCGTCAGGACCATGCGAATTACCCAATAGCGCGTGCACAGGCTGTCATCCCCCGCAGTCCGGCCTACATCAATATACCGGTACGCACCTGTCTGCATGAGCTAGTTATTGAGTATGAGCAAGTCACAGCTTGGGTAGCCCGGTTTTCTTTCAAATTGGAGGCAAATTATCATATACTATCAACCGCCGCCTGCACTGGATGGATCAATGGGCAGGCGCACAAGTCGCCGCCGCTACAGTTTGGTTAACTTCAAATCACCAGTTGGAAGGAACCATTGGCCAAGTTGCTGACACGGTTCATACGAGATCATTTACAACCCGCCGCAGTCACCTCGACCTTCTATGGATTCACATCGTGCTATCAAACGCCAATGATATACAAAGTTATGCCGGTTTATATCACGGTCAATATGAAGAGTCTCAAGCCAACTCCTCGAGTCACCTTTGAGACTCGGGGGCTACAATGACATGATTCAGCAATTCTTGCCAGTTTTAGCCGATTTAAGAACCCCAGGAAGATGGAGGGAAAGAGAACCCGATCCCGGAGGCTACTGTTATATAGATGAAAATTTAAAGGCCATCAGAAAATTTCCGGCTTAGAAAGTATATGACAGTTACAAAATCCCGGTTCAATGAAGAAGATCCGGGTCATCAGAAAGGATTCCAGTTCAAAATCCGGCTCAAGGGAAGCCAGTCTCACTGAAGCTCTCAAATATCCGGTTTACAATCCGGTTCAAGGGAATTTGTTCTCCAACAAAGCTCTGAAGCTCTCAAATCCGGTTTAACAATGTCCGGTTCAAAAAGGAATTAACTTCTCGCAAGTTCGAGTTTAAAGGCCGTCAGAAAATCTCCGGCTGAAAATGAAGATTCCGGTTTAAAATCCGGTTCAAGGGAAAGATGTCTCCCACAAAGCTTTGAAGCTCTTAATATCCGGTTCAAGATCCCGGTTCAAGAAGAATTTATCTCTTGCAAAAAGGTTAAAAATTACTGAAGAGGACCTGCTGCCATGATGCGCGGTTCAAACATGGGGCTTCCTGTTCAAACATAGGTCGTATTCGAACCAAAGAGAACATAGCTATCCTTATAAGGTCATTTGGGGGCTCGGTCATGTTTGAACCGATGCAATACCTCTTGGCCGGCGAAAGCCACCAGAGTCATTTGGGGGCTCGGTCATGTTTGAACCGATGCAATACCTCTTGGCCGGCGAAAGCCATCAGAGTCATTTGGGGGCTCGGTCGTGTCCGAACCGATGCAATACCTCTTGGCCGGCGAAAGCCACCAGAATCATTTGGGGACACGGTCACGTCTGAACCGGTCACGCCTCTTGGTCGGCCTCCGGGCCTAGAGTCATTTGGGGGCTTGGTCGAACCCGAACCATAGCAATGCCACTTGGCCGGCGTAACGCCACGCCTCATTTTGGGGTCCTGGCTGACTGGCACCATCGCTACGCCTTCGGGGGGCTTGGTTGTGTCTGACCATGGTAATTCCATCTGACCAAGCTCAGTAGAGCTCTTCTTTTGCAAAAAGTCTTTGTCACAGCTTTTGCTTCATTATCTTTTCTTAAAGAGTTGCTATTTTATCTGTTTGCGTTTTTAAACCGACAATATTTTGCACCGGTTCAACATAGCCAATTTGGCGGAACACGGTCTTCTTTTCAAAACCTGAGGCTATCTGCCCGGTTTGATTTTTGTTACCATCCTATTATGGAGTAAACCGGTGTTTATCAACCCGGATCGGCTTTCAACTACAAGTTGTGAGTACATGGTCAAGTTATAATCCGGAGATTATCATCCTGGTCTGGTTTGACTACAAGTCACCAGTATTATATATGGTTAATCCGGTGTTCATCACAGCCCGGTACGGTTTTATCATAAACCGGCACAATATGGAAGGAGTTATCATTACTCAAGATTGGGGTTATCACTCTTACTACAAAAAGTTGGTAAACCAACGAGGTGATTCAATGTCACAGGTATGATATATTTCATATTTTTAAGTGCAGCCTTGGTTATAAAGCGATCTCAGCAATCAAGCGATCTCAGCAATTTCTTCACCACCTCATGATCGGTGATGTCACTGGCACCAAGTGCTTGAAGCTCATTTGAGATGTCAGGGAGGCGATCGAAGGTTTGCTACACATTTTCATTGTCGAGTCTTTTGAAGCGATTGAAGAGATTGCGAAGAACATCAACTCTAGAGTCACGCTGAGTTGAAACTCCTTCATTGACCTTGGATAGCCTATCCCAGATAAGCTTTGCAGTTTCCAAAGCACTCACTCTACCATACTGACCCTTACTCAGATGGCCACATATGATATTCTTCGCTTGGGAGTCAAGTTGCTTGAATCTCTTCACATCGGTAGCGTTCAGTGAGGGAGTGACGGAGGGAACACCGTTTTCCACAACGTACCAGAGATCGTTATCAATTGCCTCAAGAGGCATTCGCATCTTATTCTTCCAGTAGGGGTAGTCCGTCCCATCGAAGGTAGGACACCCAGCAGAGACCTTGATCATACCTGTGGTCGACATAACTAAAACTCTAGGCGGTTAAACCAAAATCACACAGAACAAGGGAGTACCTTGCTCTGATACCAATTGAAAGTGCGTTATATCGACTAGAGGGGGGTGAATAGGCATTTTTTATGAAATTCTTCAGTGAGGAATTTGCTAGTGAGGAAATTCCTTAGCGAAGAACTACTAGCAGCGGAATAAGTACTCAGATGAAAACATAACAGAATTTAAGCATAGTCATCATGATGAAATGAAGACAAACACAGAGTACAGAAAGCGTAAACACAGGATAACACAAGATGAAGACAAACAGACTGAAGAAATTGAGCTGAGGAAATTGAGAAAGTCTTCAGTCAAAGTCTTCAAACACAGATATGATAAACAAACAGCACATTACTGAGGAAATGAGAGAGTTGAGGAAATAGAACTAGTAAGCTTGGTGAAGACAATGATTTGGTAGACCAGTTCCAACTGCTGTCTCAGTTGTACATCTGGTTGGAGCGGCTGAGTATTTAAACTCGGGGACACCCAGTCCCAGACACACAGTCCTCACCGTATTCTCCTTGAGCTAAGAACACATAGTCCTCGCCCAATCACTCGTGGTAAGTCTTCAGGTGACTTCCAAACCTTCACAGACTTGGTCACTCGGTGATCCACAATTTCTCTTGGATGCTCTAGACCTTGACGCCTAACCGTCTGGAAGAAGCACAGTCTTCAAAGGTAATAAGCATCGGATCCACTCAGGATCAATCTCTTCAGTGATGCTCAATCACTTTGGGTTTGTAGGTGTTTTGGGTTTGGGGTTTGGATTTTCCTCACTTGATGATTTTCGCTCAAAGTCCTCAGAGGATGGGTTGCTCTCAAATGACAAGTGTCAAGTTCTCGCGGAGCAGCCAACCAGCTAGTGGTTGTAGGGGGCGGCTATTTATAGCCTAGGGAGGAGCCCGACATGATAAGACATAAATGCCCTTCAATGATATGACCGTTAGGTGGACAAGATATTTTAGGACAGCTGGCGCGCAGCACAGCAACGGTCAGAAATTTGAGGTACAAATTCCTCAGGGCTATCATGTTCCTCACTGTGTAGGCAATTCGCACTGGCGAATTCCTAACTCCTCAGTCAGAGCAAAGTCCTCAGTGACCAGAAGAACTGCGTCTCTGTCACTGAAGAATTTGACTGAACTATATGAGATTTCCAATGGCTTCACTCGAAGGGATTGGTAGGTGTAGGCTTTGAGTTGAGCATCACATGGAAATTTTCTCCTTAGTATTTCCTCGACCCCCTTTAACAGTACGGTGTTTCCTATGACTCAAGAAAGAGAAAATGAAACTACGAAAACAAAAGTCTTCACGCTTCATGTTCCTCGAATGAATACCAAGTCTTCAAGGTCACACCAATTTCTTCACTTTCAAAGTCTACAGAAAGTCCTCAGTATATCAAAGTCTTCAGTCGAAGAACTTCATTTTTAGGGGTCGACTTTCTCTGTAAATATCAAACTCCTCATAGACTTATAGACATGTGTACACTCATAAACACATTAGATACTTAACCTATAAGTCTTCAATACACCAAAATCACTAAGGGGCACTAGATGCACTTACAATCTCCCCCTTTTTGGTGATTGATGACAACATAGGTTAAGTTTTCAACGGGGATAAATATATGAAGTGTAAAAACTGATATTGAGGAATTTGATTGCAAGATATAGAAGAACTCCCCCTGAAGATGTGCATAGTGAGGAATTTGCTTTTGAAGCAATGCACACTTGAAGAGTTGAATCATGGAGATCTCCCCCTATATCTTGTAATTCATACACGCATTTGATATATAATATGAAGAATTTGAAATGCATGATGAAATATGGTGCCTGATGTAATTCAGCATGCGTGCAATAATATAAACGAGGAATAAGCATGCAGAATAGCGCATCAAAGTATCAAAGCAAAGTGCAACAAAAGTATCAGCGCACCATCGGACTTAAGATTACAACTCGATCCAATAAAAGTTTCGGAAGAACGAGAGTTGTAACTTAAAAAAAACGAATAAGCCCTTATTATAGACCCGCTTGAAGACTAACTCAGATTTCTCCCCCTTTGTCATCAAATGACCAAAAGGATCGAAACTGAGGACTAACGCCCCTGAAGATTTTCAAGTTGATGAAGGAGCGCCAGCGTTGTTGGGGTCGGTTGTTGAAGTAGGGCCTGCTGCAGTGTCGTCCAAGTCTTCATTTTCATCAGTCACACGCGATGAAGAATATGAACTGGCCACCAAAGAAGGAACCTTGACCTTCTTGTATTTCTTCGGAGGAGGTGCAAACCAGTCAAAATCTTCTTTGAGACCCATTTTCTCCAAGTCTTCAGCACTGTACACTTGAGATAGAACAGCCCAGGTGCGGTTGAGGGTTTCATGAAGGTAGTAGTGGTTTTTCTTCACTGCATTGTGTGTGGAAGTCATGTTGTGAAGAATTGAACCAAACTGACGCTTGACCCATTTGTGGTTGCGATCAACCTTTTGATGAAGACTGAGGAGTAACTCACGTTCAGTCATCACCCTGGGTGTTGTGGCTTGAGGATTTGGCTTGGCAGTGTTAGCAGCAGAGTCATGTGTGGCAGAGTCATCATTGGTGGAGTAAGATGCAGCTTTGCGAAATTGGCCATCCAATGGACGAATGCCTTCATCTATCACAGCAGTGGCCTTGCCTTTTTCTTCAGCTGAGGAAAATGTCCGTTTGAGGACTTCAATGGGAGGCAAGTAGCTGCAGTGGTTGAGCGTTTCAGCTTTGTAGTTGAGTGAAGACCTTATCCTGATGAATTTCATTATCCAAGGTGCATAAGGCTTCAGCTCAAATGGTGACATAGCAATGTTGGCCAGAGTCCTCATGAAGAAATCATGGAAGTTGACGGGAACGCCATGGATGATGTTGAAAAGCAGATTCTTCATGATGCCAACGACTTCTTCATCAGACGAGTCGTGGCCTTTGATGGGACTCATTGTCTTCGTCAGAATGCGATAGACAGTCCTTGGCACATACAGCAATTCCTTGACGAGGAAATTGGTTCTAGGAGCCTGCCCTGGCTTCAAAGGCTTCATCAGCGCTTGCATATAATGATTTGAAAGCTCAGGTTCGTTGTACACACAGCGAGCATCTTCAGTGGGTGGACTAAGAGGAAGGACCCGAAGCAATTCAGATGTAGGGGCCTTATGGTGGGTGTTGTCAGTCATCCAGTCCAAAACCCATGAATTGATATCTTCAGAGTTGCCGGTGATGTGCAACGTTGCATAGAATTGAAGAATAAGTTCTTCATTCCAATCGCATATATCTGTGCAGAAGTTGAGCGGCCCAGCGTCGTGAAGAACACTGAGCACTGGCGTGAAGCACGGCAAAGACTCCATATCCACGTGAGGAATATGAGCATGGTCGAAGACTTTTTCTTTGTTGTAAAGCACTGAGGAATAGAAATTTGCTTGGCTGGCAGTCCAGAAACGCCTCTTCCTTATGCGAGCAGAGTCATATGGATTGTATTCAGTGAAGAACACGTGCTCGCCATAGAAGTCTTCAGCCTTGAATTTCTGTTTGCGTGAGAATGGGTCCTTTGGCCTTGGCAGAGGAGTGTCAGTGAGTTGCATCATGACCTCAGGAATCACGATCTCAGGTTCTTCAGGCTGAGGAATTTCAGGATTTTCCTCAGGTGCAGTCACCTTGTCTGTATCAGCAGCAGTTTCTTCAGCGCTAGTGGCTGGATTTCTTCATTCACAGATGCAGTGGGATGAATTTCTTCAGAGCCCAATTGTAGTGTTGGTGAAGGGGAGTGAGGAATTTGCTGCAGGGGAGTGAAGAGTGGGGAATTGGGATGCTGACTTTCCCAAAAGTCGTCATTCATCACTGGAGTGGTGCTTCCAATATCCACATCTTCATCAAGTTCTTCAACACCAGCCTCTTCAGCATCAAACTGAGGCATTGGTGATGAGACCATTAGAGTTGAAGGGATTGCGTCCGCTTCAATTTCTTCATCAATCTGCTCTGACGAAGCAGCAGATTGAGTTTCTTCATCTGATCCACTAGGGATCTCATAATCTTCATCAAACGGAACAAGGTCCTTTGATGGCACGAAGGAGATAGGAACGGCATCAATGGGATTTGCAAACGAGCTTGTCATTGGCTTCATCTTCTTGGGAGCTGAAGATTCTGAAGCATTTGATGCCTTCCTTTTCTTCACAGCAGCTCGTTCTGCAGCCTTTGTTTTCTTCACATCTAATGCAGATGGAAGAATTGGAGTTGGCGTAGGCGCAGGTGGAGCTGAGGAATCTGGTTGATTTTCTTCAGGCGCAACTGATGCAGTTACCCTGGTTTCTTCAACTTCTTCAGGCGCACCACTAGTGGATGCCCTGGCAATTTCATCAACGGCTGGAGCAGAGTCATCAGCCTTGGAACTAGCATTTTCTTCAGCAGCCTGAACTTCATCAGCGGTGCTGGCATGTTCTTCAGTTTGCTGAACAGATGCTTCAGCTTGAGGAATTTGTGGCTTTGAGGCTGCACCCTTGGTGAAGGTATCAGTCAGCCTCACAAATCTGACCTTGGCTCCTTGCCAATCAGCATAGTACGAGTCAAAGCTGTCGCTGAGGGCTTTGATCTCAGCCTGCATCTTGACAAGTTCCTCAGGCTTCATTTTGAGAATATTTTTCTTCAGTAGCTTCTCTTTGCGGTACTGTGATTTCTTGATCTCTCTGGCCTTATCATATTTCCACTTCTCCTCTTGGATGAAGTGAGTCAACATGTGACTTTGACCAGGTGTCAGCTTGAAATCAGGCACAGGTGTGTGAGGATCCTTATGCCAGAGATCAATATAATCTA
The DNA here is from genome assembly GCA_032464435.1 of Aegilops umbellulata. Classification (NCBI taxonomy): domain Eukaryota; kingdom Viridiplantae; phylum Streptophyta; class Magnoliopsida; order Poales; family Poaceae; genus Aegilops; species Aegilops umbellulata. The sequence continues at coordinate 495,983,737 of CP136056.1, forward strand.
GGATCGCCTTTGGATCCAATAGCAGGGGCACAGGTGTGCCTTTGGCTTTAGCAGCCCGTTCTTGTCGGTCCCTGATGATTTCAGTAAGTTCTTCCTCATCAGCTTCATCATCATCAGATGGCACAGTGAAGACTACCTGCTTCTTCTGAGGACTTGTGCGAGTGACGCGTCCAGCAGTAGCCTTTTTCTTCAGCAGTGAGGGTCTTGCTGAGGAATTTGGTGCAGCTAAAGAACTAGCTGAGACACCAGAGGCAATAGAGATGCCAGTCGTCCTTTGGCATGAGGCCAGATGCACAGGTGCTGAGGACTTTGGTGGAGCAGGAGCAGCATGAGGAATTTGCTTTGAAGATTTTGAAGATTCTGGCCGTGAGGGCGCAGCTGAGGAACTTGGCCATGAGGGCATTGAAGATGAAGCACTTGGCTTGCGAGCGGGCTTCTTTAGCATTGCTTTCTTCGGCTTGACCGAGGCCTCAGTGGCAGTAGCATCAGCAGCAGAGTCTTCATTGAATTTCCTCACTGCTTCTCTGGCTTGCCTTGCCAGTTTAGCTTGGTGCTTGGCCCATTCTTTAGGAAATTCCTCACCACGCTTGATGCTGGTGGGATCAGCCACTTGGCCAGGTGCCAATGGAGGTCTTTGGCATGGAGGGTTTACAGCGAATTTCTTCATGTATTTTGGAGTAACATTCCTGCACCGGCGGCGGAACGGGCGTCGCCGAACCAGCTCATGGTGCCACGGCGTCCGAACATGCACCGCGCCCCTCTCAGGAGGCACGGGACCAGCAGCGTCTTGGCACTCACGGTACCATACGCTCGCTGGACCCAGATCAAGCTGGCGGATCCCAGGGTGCTCAAGGCCAGCATACACACCAACGTGCTGGCGCGAGCGTGGCGCGACTGCTTGGTCCGGGTGTTGCTCCTTCTAACGTAGTTAGAAGTTCGAGCACATCCCGCTCCACGCGCCGCTCGCCACCGCTGCCCGCCACTCCAGCAGAAGCTCTGGCGCGAGCTCAACTGCTCCTAGACTACCCTCCAACGGCGGACAAGCTCGACGACTGGAGGGCCATGATACAGAGCCTCATCGGTTTCGCTAACGGCGACACCCCGCGGCAGCACAGTGCGTCGCAGCCGCGGCAGGTCGGCCAGGCGAGAACCAATGGCGCCAAGACCGGTGGGGGCGCGACCACCGTGCACTCCCCGCCCCAAAGGCCAAGATCGCCGACTCGCCGGAACCATCACGACAACGACTCCACCGCGTCGTCAAATCCGCGAACTCGTCGTGATCAACGCCAAGTTCTTCACGAGCGAGAACAAGAGGACGCTCGTACTCGCATCGAGCGTCGGAGAGAAGCGCGGCGTCAATCAGACCAGCGCGCTGGGCCCTCTGTCGACATGCATGCACCGGGGGAACCAGGCGACCTGCCGTACGCGGTGGGCTGCCCTGCGTTCACCCGTGAGCTGCGGCAAGTCCAGTGGCCCAGCATGAAGAATTTCAAGCCAGATGTACCAGAGAAGTACGACGGCAAGTCGCATCCGTCGGAGTTCCTCAGCATCTACACCATTGCGGTGCAGGCTAGATCTTGTGTGCATCGCCTTGTGTGCATCGCCTCGATCCGCTCTTCGCGCGACCTCCGCCCCCTGCCGAACCAGAAAGGGGCTCGGTCCCCATAGGTGTTCGTGGAGGCACATTTCCCCCGACAACTTTGGCGCGCCAGGTAGGGGGCGTCGAAGTTGTGTGAACCTGATCCGGCGTCTGCACAGGCTAGATCTCCATCATCTTCATCGACATGCCACCGAAGAAGAAGGCTCCGGAGGTGGCTAGTCCGTCCGCGTCGAACCCACCGCCCCTGGAGCAAACGGGTGGTGGGGACGGCACCGGCGGCGGAACGGGCGTCGCCGAACCAGCTCATGGTGCCACGGCGTCCGAACATGCACCGCGCCCCTCTCAGGAGGCACGGGACCAGCAGCGTCTTGGCACTCACGGTACCATACGCTCGCTGGACCCAGATCGAGCTGGCGGATCCCAGGGTGCTCAAGGCCAGCATACACACCAACGTGCTGGCGCGAGTGTGGCGCGACTGCTTGGTCCGGGTGTTGCTCCTTCTAACGTAGTTAGAAGTTCGAGCACATCCCGCTCCACGCGCCGCTCGCCACCGCTGCCCGCCACTCCAGCAGAAGCTCTGGCGCGAGCTCAACTGCTCCTAGACTACCCTCCAACGGCGGACAAGCTCGACGACTGGAGGGCCACGATACAGAGCCTCATCGGTTTCGCTAACGGCGACACCCCGCGGCAGCACAGTGCGTCGCAGCCGCGGCAGGTCGGCCAGGCGAGAACTGATGGCGCCAAGACCGGTGGGGGCGCGACCACCGTGCACTCCCCGCCCCAAAGGCCAAGATCGCCGACTCGCCGGAACCATCACGACAACGACTCCACCGCGTCGTCGAATCTGCGAACTCGTCGCGATCAATGCCAAGTTCTTCACGAGCGAGAACAAGAGGACGCTCGTACTCGCATCGAGCGTCGGAGAGAAGCGCGGCGTCAATCTCGACATGCATGCACCGGGGGAACCAGGCGACCTGCCGTACGCGGTGGGCTGCCCTGCGTTCACCCGTGAGCTGCGGCAAGTCCAGTGGCCCAGCACGAAGAATTTCAAGCCAGATGTACCAGAGAAGTACGACGGCAAGTCGCATCCGTCAGAGTTCCTCAGCATCTACACCATTGCGGTGCAGGCTGCTGGAGGGCGAGACGACAAGATCCTTGCCAACTACTTCCCGCTGGTACTCAAGTCAAACGTCAGATCCTGGCCCATGCACTTGCCGGACAACTCCATAACCTCCTGGACAGACTTGTGCCATCAGTTTGTTGGCGCCTTTACGGGCGGCCACAAACCCCATGGCCAAGCGAGCGACCTTCATCTGCTCGTCCAGAAGGAAGGGGAACCCTTGCGCAAGTTCATCCAGAGATTCAGCCGTGTACACTACAACATCCTAGACGTCCACCCCGCCGCGGTCATCAGCGCGTTCCATCAGAACGTGCGTAACCGCAGGATGCGGGAGGAGATGGCGATGTGCAAGGTCAAGGACGTCAGCGAGCTATATGCCCTGGCCGACAAGTGTGCCCGTGCTGAGGAAGGGAGGAAACTCCCCGGAGAGAACACTGGAGCAGGAGAGTCTGACAGTGAGGATACCGCCCCGGCAAGGAAGAACCGGTGGCGGAGCAACATGAAGAAGAAGAGCCAAGAGGTACTGGTTGTTGAGCAGTCCGGCGATGAAGGCGCCGCCAAGAAGGCCCAGGCTGGTAGCTCCGGCAAGGAGGTTGCCGGATGCGCCAACTGCCAGGCTGTGGCGGTCGCCGACAAGCGGGACGGCACCAACAAACAGTACTGCAAGATCCACCGCACCAAGGGCCATGACCTCCAGAGCTGCAAGCAGGTCGAGCGGCTCATCGAGCTGCAAAAGGCCGAGTACGAGCGGCGCGACAAGGAGAGAGCCCGGGGAGGTGGCGGAGGATCAGGCACGAAGCGCCCCGGCCAGGGAGGACGCCGCGACAAGGACAAGCAGCGGCAAGCGGACAGACCTCCCCGCGGCCGCGACAAGAACGAAGACGATGACGAAGACGAAGACATGGATGATGTCGAGACCAGTGAGCAGGAGTTTCAGAAAGCCACAGAGGTCATGTGCGTAGACGGCGGTGCTTCTCTGCATACTTCTCACCGCCAGCTCAAGCAGTGGGCGCGAGAAGTCAATGCAGCGGAACCACCCGTCGAGTCGCGCAGGCCTCTGAAATGGTCCAGCACGCCTATCATCTTCGATATTGCGGACCACCCTGACCGCACAACTGCGATCGGGTGCTTGCCGATGTTGGTCTCACCAACAGTCCGCAACCTCAAGTTCACTAAGATGCTAGTCGACGGCGGGGCCGGCTTGAACCTGATCTCCTCCGCTGTACTCCAGAAACTCCAAGTCCCCGACAGCGAGCTCGAAGAGACCGGCACGTTCCAAGGGATCAACCCGGGAAGGAGCAAGCCAAAGGGGAAGATAACGTTGCCAGTGACATTTTGCAGCGAGCTAAACTTCAGGATAGAGAGGATCACCTTTGACGTTGCCGATTTTCCATTGCCCTACAATGGAATTCTCGGCCGTCCAGCGCTCGCCAAGTTCATGGCGGCCTCTCACTACGCATACAACATGCTCAAGATGCCAGGCCCAATAAGCGTCATCTCTATCCCCAGCGACAAGAAGGATGCCCTGATCTGTGCCGACAAGATCTACCGGGAAGCAGCAGCCGCAGCGGATCACAAGCCACTTGCCGCTGAAGCTCCCGAAGGGAAGAAGAAGACCAAGCCCGGCAAGTGCTCTGGTGCCCACTCCGGCAAGCGCACCTCTTCGGAGTGCTGCGCTACCGTCGAGGACGCGCCATCGAGCTCCACCGGCAAGAGTAAGAAGTCAATGGCAGCCTCGCCAACGACCAAGAAGGTGTCCGCCAAGGAGGACGGCACTGGTGGTACCTTCACCATCAGTGCCACTCTCGACCCCAAATAGGAAAGCGTGCTCGTTGCTTTCCTACGGGCGAATGTCGATGTGTTCGCCTGGCAACCATCTGAAATCCCCGGCGTTCCCAGGAAAGTGATTGAGCACCACCTCGCCGTCTCTCCCCATGCGCGGCCCGTCAAGCAGAGAGTCAGGAAGCAAGCGGTGGAGCGCCAAGAGTTCATCGCAGAAGAAATCAAGAAGTTGGAAGCGGCGGGCCTCGTCAGAGGTGTGCTCCATCCAACGTGGTTGGCCAATCCTGTTGTCGTGCGCAAAGCAAATGGTAAATGGAGGCTTTGCATCGACTTTACTAATGTTAACAAAGCTTGTCCAAAGATCCTTTTCCCTTGCCACGCATTGACCAGATTGTTGACTCCACGGCCGGATGTGACCTGCTTTCATTTCTTGACGCATACTCGAGATACCATCAGATCTTCATGGCTGAAGAAGATGAGGAGAAGACCGCATTCATCACTCCATGTGGCACGTACTGTTTCGTACGGATGCCTTTCGGTTTGAAGAATGCCGGTTCGACGTTTGTGAGGGTTGTCCATACCGCTTTTGAGCCACAGATCCACAGAAATGTGGAAGCCTACATGGATGACATAGTGATCAAAAGCAGGGACAGGGCAACCCTGATTCAAGATTTAGAAGAGACCTTCACGAACTTGCGCAGGATCAGCCTCAAGCTCAACCCCGAGAAGTGCGTGTTTGGAGTCCCTTCCAGCAAGCTTCTCGGGTTCTTCGTGTCTCAGCGAGGAATCGAAGCCAACCCAGACAAGATCAAGGCCATCGAGCAGATTGAAGCACCAACACGCGTCAAGGATGTACGAAGGCTTGCCGGCTGCGTCGCGGCTCTCAACAGGTTTATTTCCAAGTCTGCAGAATGCGCCCTGCCATTTTTCAAAGTTTTGAAAAGGCGGGTCCAGTGAAATGGACTCCGGAAGCGAAGGCTGCGCTGCAAGACTTGAAGAAATACCTATCCTCCGCTCCAATACTTGTCGCGCCTAAACCACAAGAGAAGTTGCTGCTGTACCTGGCGGCAACCAATCAAGTGGTTAGTGCTGCGTTAGTAGCGGAGAGGAAGGCAGATGATGAGCCAGCAACCGCGGCAAGCACGTCCAGCGACAAGCAGGGGGCTTCCCCGACAAGCTCTGGCCCCGACAAGGATGAATCTGTGCAGGAGCAAGTGGACGTGCAGAAGAAGAAAATGGTGCAGCGCCCAGTTTACTTTGTCAGCTCCCTTCTGCAGGGGGCTAGGTCAAGGTACTCTGGTGTGCAGAAATTGCTTTTCGGCCTTCTCATGGCCTCGAGAAAGCTGCGCCATTACTTCCAAGCACATGAGATTACAGTTGTCACCCACTTTCCGCTGAAGAGGATACTGCAGAATCCAGAAGCAACAGGCAGGATTGTCGAGTGGGCGCTGGAACTATCGAGCTTCAGTCTCAAGTTCGAGAGCACCTCGACTATCCAAAGCAGAGCCTTGGCGGAGTTCATAGCGGAGTGGACACCGACGCCAGACGAAGAAATCCCAGAGACGAGCATCCCCGCCAAAGAAGCAAGCAAAGAGTGGCTGATGTATTTTGATGGTGCCTTCTCGCTGCAAGGCGCCAGTGCTGGCGCGTTGCTTATCGCGCCCACCGAAGAGCACCTCAAGTATGTAGTCCAGACGCACTTCCCCAAGGAACAAGCAACCAACAATACTGTAGAGTATGAAGGTCTGCTCGCCGGTCTCAGGATCGCGGCAGAACTTGGGATCAAGAAGCTCATTGTCAGGGGTGACTCGCAGCTTGTCGTCCGCCAAGTGAACAAAGATTACCAGAGTCTGTTGATGGAAGCGTACGTTGATGAAGTGAGGAAGCTAGAAGAGCGCTTTGAAGGCCTACAAATGGAACACATTCCAAGAGCTGAGAACGACATCGCTGATGGCCTGTCAAAGTGCGCAGCATTTAAGTTACCTGTGGAACCAGGAACCTTTGTGCTCAAGCTGACTCAGCCATCCGTAACGCCATCAACCAGACAGAGCAAGAAGAGGAAGTTGGTCTCCGGCGACTATCTTCCGGCAGAGCTCCCCGGAGCCGCCGCCAAGAAGGTCCCCAAGATCGACGCCAAGAGCGCTGAGGAGCCGTCTGCTCCGGCAAACCCCAGGGTTTGTTCCGTAGAAGCAGGCGCTCCCGACAAGTTTTGCCCCGGCAAGCTTGTCGGGGAACGTCGAGCTCCGGCTGAGCCCCAGATCCTCGCCGTAGAAGCGGACGTTCCCGCAGCAGCAGATGTGCCTTCAGTCCTTGTTGTCGAGCCACAGGCTCCAGCATGGGCGCAGCAGACTGTCCATTTCCTCCAGAACGGAGAACTTCCCGAAGAACAAGAAGAAGTGGAAAGAGTAGCCCGGCGCTCGAGTATGTACCAGTTCGTCGACAACACGCTGTACAGAAGAGGGCGCAACGGTGTGAAATTGAAGTGTATTTCCCGGGAAGACGGACAAAAGCTGTTGGCAGAGATACACGGAGGCATATGTGGTCACCACATTGGCGCCAGAGCACTTGCCGGCAAAGCGTTCCGGCAAGGTTTCTTCTGGCCGACAGCCCTCCAGGATGCACCTGCACAAGTAACCAAGTGTGAAGCGTGCCAGTTCCATTCCAAGCAGATACACCAGCCAGCTCAAGCTCTCCAGACGATCCCTTTATCCTGGCCATTTTCGGTCTGGGGGCTCGACATCCTCGGCCCCTTCCCCCGAGCTGTCGGGGGCTTTGAGTACTTGTACGTCGCAATCGACAAGTTCACAAAGTGGCCGGAAGTGGAACCAGTGAGGAAGGTGACAGCACAGTCAGCAGTCAAGTTCTTCAGGTCGATTGTTTGCCGCTTCGGGATCCCCAACAGGATCATCACCGACAACGGTATGCAATTCAAAACCCGCGCCTTCATGGAATACGTCCAAGATCTCGGCGCTAAGGTCTGCTTCGCTTCTGTTGCTCATCCCCGGAGCAACAGTCAAGCGGAAAGGGCCAATGCCGAAGTGCTGCGCGGGCTCAAGACCAGAACTTTCGACAGGCTGCACAAGTGCGGAAGAAACTGGATCGAGGAGCTGCCGGTGGCTCTTTGATCGATCAGAACGACGCCAAATCGAGCCACTGGCCAGACACCATTTGCTCTAGTCTATGGAGCAGAAGAAGTCACCCCCACGGAACTCGTATACGGGTCACCTCGAGTGCTCGCTTATGATGAGCTTGAGCAAGAGCGGCTGCGTGAAGATGACGCGCTGCTCCTTGAGGAAGATCGTCTTCAGGCTGCTGTGCGAGCCTCTCGCTACCAGCAAGCTTTGCGTCGCTACCATAGCCGCAAAGTTAAAGCCAGAAGCTTCGAGGAGGGCGACCTTGTTCTTCGGCGCGCTCCGTCCGCCAAGAATCATAACAAGTTGACGCCGAAGTGCGAAGGCCCTTACCGGGTGAGACGAGTCACGAGGCCCGGCGCTGTCCGCCTCGAGACCGAAGATGGCACTCCGGTGAGCAACTCCTGGAATATTGAGCATCTTCGTAAGTTTTACCCGTAAGGCGCGGTTGTCGGGCCCCGTCCGTCAACCAACCTTTTGTACAAGTCTTGCCACTGTTGCATGTAATCCTTTGTACAAAGCCAGGCGCAGACCCTGAGCAGCAGTAAATGAAGCGCTGGCGCCCTAAGTTTTAGCATGCATGCTGAGTCGAGTCTCGTCCTTGGTTAGGGTTGATAGTGCCTAACAGCTGCTAACCCCTAGCTTAGAGGTCGAGTCTGCGTCCTTTTTCCTGTTTCTTCGTTTCCCTTGGTTCGCAGGGTTTTGCATATCCTGGCCAGACCGCTTAAGGACGAAGAAGAGAAGAAGGGCGGACCAGCATCTGGTCCCCGGCGAACCAGTGTTGCCGGGGGCTGCAAGCACAAAGATTCGCCCGCGACAAGCCAAAGTTGCCGGGGGCTGCAATCCCAGATAAGTCTTTCATCCCTTGTCATGCATTCTCTTATGGACTGAGGAATGCGAAAACCTTGTTCCTTCCTAAAAAGCTGCCGTGCTCCCTTAACTCTGGGCCCCGGAGCGCGTTCCTGGGGCCAGTTTCGGTAGTAGCCGCGGCGGCAAAGGAACGGAATGAGGAGCCCAAACCCGCCTCATCCCTGCCTCCGCCAAAGGCGTGAGGAAGGTCAAGTGGCGCGGGTAGACGGCAGAGCCTGTTGCCGGGCAAAGAAGTGTCTATCTTAACGATGTAAAGGATCCGCTCCTTGGCGTGGGTTTTACCCGCGAGACAAATGACCCGGCAAACATCCCCTTTTCATTAAAAACATTTCTCTCAGGTACAGTTCAGAGGGAATGAAAAACATGAAAGATGGGATTGCAAGTTTTAAACACAACTAAGGACCGAGGGCTTACAGATTGAAAAAAGATAAGATGCCCATAATCCCTTTCTTGTCTCTCTCCTCAGGAGGTTGGACAAGGAGGCGAAAAGGGCAAAAGGGGCTCCTAGGCGAGCTACGGGTGGCAGAAGACACCAACAGAACGCCCCAGGGGCCGGCTGAAAGCTGGACGGTGACGGCGGCGCCGGAAGCAGGGCTCAACGAGGCGGCAGGATGTCAGCACGCTGTCGAGGGCATTTAGCCCTCGTACTCCGAGTTGACGGCCTTGCCGCCAGCCCTCTTCCTCTTCCGCAGCCTCCCTACGCCAGCCGCCAAGGAGACGACCCCGGGAAGCTCAAGGAGCCGGCGACACGGATGATGGGGTCGCCGGTGCCACGCGGAGCCGCGACCGACGCCTAGTCGGACCCGTCATCCCGACGACCGCTACCCTCGTCGTCGCTGTCGCTCCCCTCCTCGTTACTCTCGCTCGAGGAGGAGCCTTCGCTGTCGGAGGAGCTATCCACGCAGCACCGGGCCCGGGTCCCGAAGTCCCCGAAGGCCTTGACGGAGAGGAGGTCGCCCTCCATCAACTTAAAATGGAGGGTGAACCCCTCCATCAAGCTCTGGATACGGGCAAACGTCTTCCACCCTCGACCAAGATACATCACGCCGGGGGCTGGGGACTCGACGTGGACCCGCGTGCCGCTGATCCCGCAGCCCCTCATGCGCAGTCTTAGCGTCTCGCGTTGTTCCATCTCCATCACGCTCGCGAAGGGATCCGGGAGACGGAGGCAATGACGAGGCGCCCGGCGCAGCCTGACGAAGAACTCGCAAGGGTCGTCCCCGATGTGGACCTCCGTGAGAAGGGGAGCCTCTGGCGGAGGCGAGGCTGGCGCGTCGCCCCGTCCGCCTCGTCCACGACCTCGTCCACGGCCTCGTCCACGACCTCGCCCCCTCCCCCTTCCCCTTACGGTTGGCTCCGCCACCGCGGGTGCAAGGGGAGGAGGGGCGCGTTGCCTAGCGGCGACCCTCGCCACCACCGATGAAGGACCAGGGTTCCCTTTCTCCATGGCAAATGGAGAGAGGGGATCAGAAGCCGAAGGGAAGGAAAGATGAAGGAGTGCAGATTTCCGTCGCCCCCTCTTGCTCTTTATAAAGAAGCAGGGCGGGGGCTCGGCCGCCCCGCTCAGCCAATCAAGACGCAGGGAGGGCAGGCGACTGGAACCGGCCTGCTGCCTCGACCCGCGACGGCCCCGTTTCCTGCCTCCACCGTCCGCAACTCCGGGTGCATGGGAGCCGCGTGGCTGGCATGCAGGACCGAGGCGACGGATGAGGCGACCTCCCTCCACCCCGTGATCGTGGGGAGCGGACGCCTCGGAAACCGTGCCTCGGCCCCGTCTAGCAAGCGAGCCACGCCTCCACGCCTCCCTCCACTTATGGAGATAGCGCAAACCGTCCCCCTTTATTGCGACATGACGCATGCCTGCGGGGCTCAGCCCCGCGCACGCCGCCCATGTCACGCACGCCTCTCCCCACGATGCCGCGTTCGACGCGTGCCGTTCGGGGAGGACGTGGTGGATGCAGAAGAAGATGCAGCGTGACCCAAGCCACGCGTGCTCGTGCACTGTTTTGGGCCTGGCCCAACAGCGCTCGGCACCGTGTATGGCCCAGGCCCGGGGGCTCCTGTCGGTGTACTAAAGTAGGGGTACCTTAGTCCCCCGAACTTGTGCACGGGCAGCCGTAGCACCCCGCGGCAAGGCTTGCCAGGCGACCGCCAAAACTCCCCATGGTCCCTTTCTGGGCCATCCAAGAACAAAGTATTTGAGCCGAGGCCCCGGCAGGAGGAGCTTGCCGGGAAGGCCACTCGAAGAGAGCAAGGCCCCGGCAAGAGGAGCTTGCCGGGACGACCGCTCGAAGCACAAGGCCCCGCCAAGAGGAGCTTGCTGGGAAGGCCGACCAAGGCACGACAAGAGACTTGCTACGACGCGCCATGCGTCCCGGCAAGGACCGGTGAGCAACAAGCTCCCGGGCGCGACAAGGCATCGACCGCGGCAAGGCGCTTGCCGCGGCAAGTCACCACCCCGCGCCTGCGTTCCAGCTCATCCACCCACGCGTCGCTCTAGGGCCGTTCCAGGCGTACGTGGCGAGAGGCTGCGCAGCCAGGGGCATGCGGTGGCAAAGCGACGCTGACAGGGTAGCCGTCGTGGCAAACGGTGGCGCCCCTGACGGCCCCTTTCCTGCACTGTTTGGGCGACCTAGACGGGCATTTAATGCCCTTGTCCCCTGCCGTCAGAGTTAGGTATGATAGCACTGTGCAAACAACTGTACCCAACACAGCGTTTTCCAGTTTTACCCCCGCCTACGTTGCCACCTGTGGGTAACCCCTTGCGCATATAAAAGGAGGCCCCTTGCGCAACATGAAGAGGAAGAGGAAGCAGACCACCCACGCTCGGTCTGATTAGTGGCCTGAGTGTACTGTAGCACTCAGCGCTCCCAAGAACACAATACAAACCACAAAGCAGCAGTAGGGTTTTACGCATCCGTGCGGCCCGAAGCTGGGTAAATCCCCTTGTGTGCATCGCCTCGATCCGCTCTTCGCGCGACCTCCGCCCCCGCCGAACCAGAAAGGGGCTCGGTCCCCATAGGTGTTCGTGGAGGCACATTTCCCCCGACAAACAGTGAAGTTCATCGATGCAGATCTTCCACGCCCTAACTTGGCGGAGGAAGACGTCTACGGCGGCGGCGGAGGTGAAGATTTCCGCGGTCGGCGCGAGTACAACGGCGATGAGGTCGAGGCAGTGAAGCTTTTCCTCACCGGCGACGATGGAGTAGCGACGACGCTAGGGTTTGGAGAGCTCGAGCGAGAGAGTGAGATCGAGCGGGGTAAAAGAAGTGAGGATGGCGAAGGGGGTATTTATAGCCGCGGTGAAAAACTGTTTGTCCGAAGATTTGGGACGAACGTGCCCCTGGCCGTTCTCCTTCTTGTGACATGTGTCACCCACGTACTGTGTGGTTGAGATCGTGTAAGATCGTGGGTGGATAAAATAATCCATCGTGGGATGCGGAACGGTTTGAGCGGCAAATCCGAAAGTTTGGATAGGATTAGTTTTAGCTTTCCGTTCGCAATTTCTTCAGCTGACAAGGACACAGTGAAGAATTTGAACGAGTTTCAAATAGAACGCACATGAAGAATTTGTGAATAGATTGGATTGAGTATAGCATAGAGGGGAAGGGTCCGATCACATTCACTTAGCAGAAAAGTTCCAACTTGAAGAAATAGCTATAAGTGAATGCTGTAGAGGACATAAACTCATATATATATATATATATATATATATATATATATATATATATATATATATATATATATATATATATATATATATATATATATATATATAGCCAATGAAGAAAAACGACGGCACAAGTGAAGACTTTGTAAAGTTTAAAGAATTTGAAAAACTGAAGAATTTCAAAAGTTGAGGAAAAACGCAAATTGAAGAATTTCAACTTTTGTGGTGGCGTGACCCACCGTGTAAGAATGATGATTTCAGACACCGCGTACAATTGTCGTAGGGTTCTGAGAATCAAATTCTTCATTAATTTCTTCACACTTAGAGTGTTATTCTTCATTGATTGAAGAAAAACGTTTCTTCATGTGTTGCACATCTAAGTCATTAATTTTGCATAAGTGTTAGGATGAGTGCCTTTTCAAAGTACATTCGAAGATTCTAAGATATTTAGCTCACACCGCAACTTGCAAAATCTCTTCTCATCCAAGGGCTTAGTGAAGATATCGGCTAGCTGTTCTTCAGTCTTCACATGCTCAATAGAAATGTCGCCCTTCAACACATGATCACGAAGAAAATGATGACGAATTTGAATGTGCTTTGTCTTCGAGTGCTGAACTGGGTTGTGAGCAATCTTGATGGCACTCTCATTGTCACAGAGGAGAGGCACATTCTTCACATTGATGCCATAGTCCTTGAGCGTTTGCTTCATCCATAGGAGTTGAGCACAGCAAGAACCAGCAGCAATGTACTCAGCTTCAGCAGTAGACAGTGATACGCAGTTCTGTTTCTTCGAGGACCAACAGACCAAGGATCGTCCGAGGAAATGACAAGTACCAGATGTTGACCTGCGATCCACACGGTCACCAGCATTGTCAGAATCTGAATATCCAATGAGATCAAAATCCGAGCCCTTGGGATACCATAATCCTAGTGTCGGTGTGTGAGCTAGATATCAAAGAATATGCTTCACAGCCTTATGGTGTGATTCCTTCGGTGCAGCTTGAAATCGTGCACACATGCAAACACGAAGCATTATATCTGGCCTAGATGCACATAAGTACAATAAAGAACCAATCATGGAGCGGTATACCTTATGGTCGAAGTCAGTACCATTTTCATCAGTGCATAGTTGACCATTTGTGGGCATAGGAATTTTGATGCCTTTGCAATCTTGCATGCCGAATTTCTTCAGGACATCCTTGAGGTATTTCTCCTGAGATATGAATATGCCATTGCGCTGTTGACGAATTTGAAGACCTAAGAAGAATTTCAACTCTCCCATCATAGACATTTGATATTCTTCTCTCATCATATAGGCAAATTCATCACTATAACGTTGGTCAGTACATCCAAAGATAATATCATCAACATATATTTGGCACACAAACAGTTCACCATCATAAGATTTAGTAAAGAGAGTAGGATCGACTGAACCGGGTGTGAAGCCTTTCTTCATGAAGAATTTCTTCAATGTATCATACCACGCCCGTGTGGCCTGCTTGAGGCCATAGAGGGCCTTGTTAAGTCTGAAGACTTTGTCAGGATGCTTTGGATCTTCAAAACCTGGTGGTTGAGCAACATATATTTCTTCCTCAAGCTTACCATTGAGGAATGCACTTTTCACATCCATTTGGTGTAAGATGATATCATGATGGTTAGCATAAGCAAGCAATATGCGAATAGCCTCAAGTCTAGCAACAGGTGCAAAAGTTTCATCGAAATCAATTCCTTCAACCTGTGTGTAGCCTTGAGCTACTAGTCGTGCCTTATTCCTCACCACAACACCATTTTCATCTTGCTTGTTGCGGTAGATCCACTTTGTGCCAATGATGTTATGCTTGCGAGGATCGGGACGATCGACTAGTTCCCATACGTTGTTGAGCTTGAACTGATGTAATTCTTCTTGCATGGCCTGAATCCATTCAGGCTCCAGAAATGCTTCATCTACCTTAGTGGGCTCTGTGATAGAGACAAAAGCAAAGTGCCCACAAAAGTTAGATAGATGTGAAGCTTTTGAGCGTGTGAGAGGACCTGGTGCTCTAATGTCATCGATGATCTTCTCCACTTGCACTTCTTTTGCAACGCGAGGGTGAGCTGGTTGTCGTTGAGGAATTTGATCAGCATTTTCTTCACCATCAATTTCCTCAGCATTTTCTTCAGGTGCATCAGCTCGACGTTCAACACGTTCCGGAATGAATTCTTCAGCAGATTCTTCAGTAGGAATGACATCTTCAGTAGCCTTGTGCTTGATTGAATCCTCGGGTGCAGGTTCATCTAACACAGAAGGTAGGTGCTCTCTTTGCGAGCCATTAATTTCATCGAACCGCACATCTACAGTTTCAACAATCTTTTGAAGAACATTGTTGAAGACTCTGTAGGTGTGCGAGTCCTTTCCGTAACCAAGCATAAAACCTTCATGTGCTTTCGGTGCAAATTTAGAGTTGTGATGAGGATCTCTAATCCAGCATTTAGCACCAAAGACTTTGAAATAACTCAGATTGGGTTTCTTGTCAGTGAGGAGTTCATATGCAATCTTCTTGAAGAATTTGTGAATATATACTCTATTGATGATATGGCACGCAGTATCAATCGCATCAACCCAGAAACGACGAGGGGTTTTGTACTCATCGAGCATAGTGCGAGCCATCTCAGCAAGAGTCCTGTTCTTGCGCTCCACGACGCCATTCTGTTGAGGAGTATAAGGAGCAGATAACTCATGAGTAATACCAAGTTCATCAAGGTAGTCATCGAGACCCGAATTCTTGAACTCAGTGTCGTTGTCACTTCTGATGTGCTTAATCTTCACACCAAAGTTGGTTGAAGCCCTCGAGGAAAATCGTTTGAAGACTTCCTGCACTTCAGTTTTGTAAGAGACAAGGTGTACCCATGTGTAACGAGAGTAATCATCAACAATAACAAAGCCATATTGAGATGCTTCATTCGAAACAGAGGAATAATGGTTAGGACCGAAGAGATCCATGTGAAGCAATTCAAATGGACGAGTAGTGGTCATGATAGTCTTCGCTGGATGCTTGGCCTTTGTCATCTTTCCAGCTTCACAGGCACCGCACAAGTGATCCTTGAGGAATTTGACATTCTCAATGCCAATGACATGCTTCTTCTTCGCAAGCGTGTTCAAATTCCTCATGCCTGCATGACCAAGTCATCGATGCCAAAGCCATCCTTCTGAAGCTTTTGCAAGTAGGCACACGACTGGTTGTGAATCTGCAGAGAAATCAACAATATACAAGTCTCCTCTCCTAAAGCCTTCGAAGACTTTGGAATTGTCAGCTTCCATAATCACAACACAACGATACTTGCCAAAGACAACAACCATATCAAGATCACAAAGCATTGAGACAGACATAAGATTATATCCTAAGGACTCAACAAGCATGACTTTGTCCATGTGTCGATCCTTTGTGATAGCAACCTTACCTAGACCCAATACCTGACTTTTGCTTTTATCAGCGAAGATGATATGCTTCATGTGTGACGCTGATAAGGGAGCATCCATTAACAGATTCTTGTCACCAGTCATGTGATTTGTACATCCACTATCAAGTACCCATTCAGTGGCTTTGGGTTGATCATCCTGCAGATGAATTAGTGCAACTTACGACCTCATATACTTCAGCAGTGAAGAATATGATATCACAATTCATCAGATCAATTTCATCAAGTAGTAGACAGATAAAACAGAGGGAGGACGTGCGAAATGAAAGTTCATTTCATCATGGTTAGCCTGCGTCCTTTCAAGCACTTTTTGTCAGGTCCCAAGCAAATTCTTCAGACGTTATTTCACGTCTGGAGACCTGACCCTGCAGAAGGGATTAGTTCCTTTTCTTCACCACCCACATCTGAAGGGGTGGCAAAGAGTTCATCACTCTGCGAGCTTCATATGAGAATGGTGGCAAAGCAGCCAAACCATTTCGTTTCACATAAGAGGGGTTAGGGTAAGCATATGCATAAGCAGAGAAATTCTTCGAGGACTTATGAACATAATAATTTGAAGAATAATGCTCATATTCATAGCCCTTGGCTCTTCCCTGCGAAACAGAGTTGTTAGCACGATGATGTTCATATGAGGACTTTGATCCATGTGAGGAATTTTATCCCCTTGAGGAATTTGGTCCGTATGAGGACTTGGATCCATATGAAGAATTTGGTCCATATGAAGAGTTTGATCTGAGGTTCCTTTTCTTCACAGGTGGTGTCATGAGGACATTGACCTGAAGACTTTCAAGGAGCCTTTTGGGAACCCAGATTTTCTTCACAGGAGAACCGTTCCTGCAGTTAGTGCCAACATATCTAGCAAATACTTCACCATTCTGATTTTTGAACAGTTTATAGTTGGAGTCAAAAGACTCATCAGAAGAATGAGAAGATTCACATGTATAGCCAGATAAATTAGATGGATCAACTGGAGGTCCCTTTGCAGCAACCCATGAGGTTTTGGGGTACTGCTCAGGCTTCCAATATGTACCATCAGCATTGAGTTTCCTCTCAAAGGCAATACCCTCTTTCCTAGGGTTCCTGTTGAGGATCTGCTTTTTAAGCACATCACATAGAGTCTGATGCCCTTTGAGGCTTTTGTACATGCCTGTTATGTACAATTCCTTCAGTCCTGCATCGTCAGTAATACTAGCAATGTCCTCAGATGAGGAATTAGTGATAGCAGAGGCGGGTGAAGAATTTGTAACATTTGAAGCATTTGAACATTCAGGTGAGGAATTAGCAGATTCTCGTTCAATGCATTTTAAACATGGAGGAATAAATTCTTCCTGAGCAGCGCTGATTTGTTGAGCAAGTAATGAATCGCGCTCCTTCTGAAGATCTTCATAACTCTCTCTTAGCTTCTCAAGATCTTGCTTCTTTTGAAGATATTCATAAGAAACCTTCTCATGGTCAGATAAGAGAGTGTTATGATGATTTTGAAGGTTGTCAAACCTGGTCTGAAGTCTCTGAAGATCTTCAGTTAAGGCCTTAGTGCGATCCAATTCTTCACCCAACATATCATCACTTTTGTCTAGCATGTTTTGAACCTTTTCAAAAGCCTTTTGTTGTTGCACAGCAATCTTAGCAAGTTTAGAGTAGTTAGGCTTAAGATTTTCATCAGATTCATCATCGCTAGATTCAGAGGAGGCGTATTTGAGTACCTTGGCACCCTTTGCCATGAAGCAATAGGTGGGAGCGTAGTCATCACTGCTTTCATCAGCCTTGTTGGTGAGTTCACTTTCTTCAGTGTTGAAGATGGATTTGCTAACGAATGCAGTAGCGAGGGCTAGGCTTGCCACACCAGACTCAGAATCTTCAGATTGTTCCTCTTCCTCATTTTCTTCAGATTCAGCCTCAGAGTCCATTTCCTTGCCAATGAATGCCCGAGCCTTCTTGGAGCTGCTCTTCTTGTGAGATGAAGACTTTGAGGATTTTGATGATGAAGATTTTGAGGACTTCTTCTTTTTCTTCGCATCATCAGAACTGTAATCCTTGTATTTCTTCTTCTTTGATTCCTTTTCCCACTGAGGACAGTCTTGGATGTAATGTCCTGGTTTCTTGCACTTGTGATAAAGCCTCTTCTTATAGTCACTGGATGAGGAATCATTGCTCCTTGAGGGTTTTCCAAAGCGACCACGTCTTGAGAACTTCTGGAATTTCTTCACAAGCAGTGCTAGATCACGACTCAGTTCTTCAGGATCACCAAGGCTGCTACCAGAGTCTTCATCTTCGGACTCAGATACTACCTTGGCCTTTAGTGCACGTGATCTGCTATAGCTTGTACCGTAGAGATCTCTCTTCTCAGCAAGCTGGAACTCATGAGTGTTTAGCCTCTCGAGAATGTCAGCGGGGTCAAGTGACTTGTAATCACCACGCTCTTGTATCATCAGCGCCAGAGTGTCAAATGAGGAATCAAGCGATCTCAGCAATTTCTTCACCACCTCATGATCGGTGATGTCACTGGCACCAAGTGCTTGAAGCTCATTTGAGATGTCAGGGAGGCGATCGAAGGTTTGCTACACATTTTCATTGTCGAGTCTTTTGAAGCGATTGAAGAGATTGCGAAGAACATCAACTCTAGAGTCACGCTGAGTTGAAACTCCTTCATTGACCTTGGATAGCCTATCCCAGATAAGCTTTGCAGTTTCCAAAGCACTCACTCTACCATACTGACCCTTACTCAGATGGCCACATATGATATTCTTCGCTTGGGAGTCAAGTTGCTTGAATCTCTTCACATCGGTAGCGTTCAGTGAGGGAGTGACGGAGGGAACACCGTTTTCCACAACGTACCAGAGATCGTTATCAATTGCCTCAAGAGGCATTCGCATCTTATTCTTCCAGTAGGGGTAGTCCGTCCCATCGAAGGTAGGACACCCAGCAGAGACCTTGATCATACCTGCGGTCGACATAACTAAAACTCCAGGCGGTTAAACCAAAATCACACAGAACAAGGGAGTACCTTGCTCTGATACCAATTGAAAGTGCGTTATATCGACTAGAGGGGGGTGAATAGGCATTTTTTATGAAATTCTTCAGTGAGGAATTTGCTAGTGAGGAAATTCCTTAGCGAAGAACTACTAGCAGCGGAATAAGTACTCAGATGAAAACATAACAGAATTTAAGCATAGTCATCATGATGAAATGAAGACAAACACAGAGTACAGAAAGCGTAAACACAGGATAACACAAGATGAAGACAAACAGACTGAAGAAATTGAGCTGAGGAAATTGAGAAAGTCTTCAGTCAAAGTCTTCAAACACAGATATGATAAACAAACAGCACACTACTGAGGAAATGAGAGAGTTGAGGAAATAGAACCAGTAAGCTTGGTGAAGACAATGATTTGGTAGACCAGTTCCAACTGCTGTCTCAGTTGTACATCTGGTTGGAGCGGCTGAGTATTTAAACTCGAGGACACCCAGTCCCGGACACACAGTCCTCACCGTATTCTCCTTGAGCTAAGAACACACAGTCCTCGCCCAATCACTCGTGATAAGTCTTCAGGTGACTTCCAAACCTTCACAGACTTGGTCACTCGGCGATCCACAATTCCTCTTGGATGCTCCAGACCTTGACGCCTAACCGTCTGGAAGAAGCACAGTCTTCAAAGGTAATAAGCATCGGATCCACGCAGGATCAATCTCTTCAGTGATGCTCAATCACTTTGGGTTTGTAGGTGTTTTGGGTTTGGGGTTTGGATTTTCCTCACTTGATGATTTTCGCTCAAAGTCCTCGGAGGATGGGTTGCTCTCAAATGACAAGTGTCAAGTTCCCGCGGAGCAGCCAACCAGCTAGTGGTTGTAGGGGGCGGCTATTTATAGCCTAGGGAGCAGCCCGACATGATAAGACATAAATGCCCTTCAATGATATGACCGTTAGGTGGACAAGATATTTTAGGACAGCTGGCGCGCAGCACAGCAACGGTCGGTAATTTGAGGTACAAATTCCTCAGGACTATCATGTTCCTCACTGTGTAGGCAATTCGCACTGGCGAATTCCTAACTCCTCAGTCAGAGCAAAGTCCTCAGTGACCATAAGAACTGCGTCTCTGTCACTGAAGAATTTGACTGAACTGTATGAGATTTCCAATGGCTTCACTCGAAGGGATTGGTAGGTGTAGGCTTTGAGTTGAGCATCACATGGAAATTTTCTCCTTAGTATTTCCTCGACCCCCTTTAACAGTACGGTGTTTCCTATGACTCAAGAAAGAGAAAATGAAACTACGAAAACAAAAGTCTTCACGCTTCATGTTCCTCGAATGAATACCAAGTCTTCAAGGTCACACCAATTTCTTCACTTTCAAAGTCTTCAGAATATCAAAGTCTTCAGAATATCAAAGTCTTCAGTCGAAGAACTTCATTTTTAGGGGTCGACTTTCTCTGTAAATATCAAACTCCTCATAGACTTATAGACCTGTGTACACTCATAAACACATTAGATACTTAACCTATAAGTCTTCAATACACAAAAATCACTAAGGGGCACTAGATGCACTTACAAGAAGACCATAATTAAATTGTTGAAGTGGCTCTTATAAGCATTATTGTTGATTTAACAAAGAGCTCATATTACCTTGTCTTCTCCTGTTTATTGAATGCTCGCAGATTCCAGCTTAGTCCAATGCACATACACTCTTATTATTATTCACTTCGTTCGGTCGTGCAAGTGAAAGGCAATTATGATGATATATGATGGACTGGCTGAGATAAGAAAAGCTGGTATGAACTCAACCTCTCTCGTTTTTGTAAATATGATGAGTTCATCTTTCCTGATTCAGCCTGTTATGAATAAATATGTTTGCAATGACAATTAGAGATTATAGTTGCTCGTGCCATGCTTGATTAGCTATGAGTTATAATGGTTTACCTTGCGTGCCAACATGCTATTAAAATGGTTATGATGTGGTATAGTGGGGTGGTATCCTCCTTTGAATGATTTAAGTGACTCGACTTGCCACATGTTCACGCATGTAGTTGAAACAAAATCAACATAGCCTTCACGATATTTATGATCATGGTGGATTATATCCTACTCATGCTTGCACTCAGTGTATATTTATTTTAATGCATGTTCATGACTATTGTCACTCTCTAGTTGGTCGCTTCCCAGTCTTTTGCTAGCCTTCACCTATACTAAGCGAGAATACTGCTTGTGCATCCAATCCCTTAAACCCCAAAGTTATTCCATATGAGTCCACTATACCTTCCTATATGCTGTATTTACCTGTCGTTCCAAGTAATTTTGTATGTGCCAAACTCTAAACCTTCAAATAAACATTCTGTTTTGTATGCTCGAATAGCTCATGTATCAACTAGGGATGTTCGTATCTTCCAGGTTAGGCGGGTTATTCTCAAGAGGAGTGGACTCTGCTCCTCATTCACGAGAAAATGGCTGGTCTCCGGGATGCCCAGTCCCATGCTTTATGCAAACTAAATCAAAATAATTGCAAATAAAACTCCCCCTGGGACTGTTGCTAGTTGGAGACACTCGTTGTTTCGAGCAAGTCATGGATTGATGCTTGTTGGTGGAGGCGGAGTATAAACTTTGCCATTCTTTTTGGGAACCGCCTATAATGTGTGTAGCATGGAAGATATCACCATCTCTTGGTTGTTATGTTGACAATGAAAGTATGCTGCTCAAAATATTATTTATCTCTATTTCAAAATCGAGCTCTGGCACCCCTACAAATCCCTGTTTCCCTCTGCGAAGGGCCTATCTATTTACTTTTATGTTGAGTCATCACCCTCTTATTAAAAAGCACTAGCTGGAGAGCGCAGCTGTCATTTGCATACATTACTATTAATTTATATTGGGTATGACTATGATTGGATCTCTTTTACCATGAATTACAATGTCTAGTCAGTCCTTGATCTTTAAAGGTGCTTTGCATTTATGTTTTGCGGTTTCAGAAAGGGCTAGCGAGATACCTGTTGGGGATCGTAGCAGAAATTAAAATTTTCCTACGCATCACCAAGATCTATCCATGGAGTATTCTAGCAACGAGGGGATAGGAGAGCATCTACATACCACTTGTAGATCGCAACGGAAGCGTTCAAGAAGAATGTGGATGATGGAGTCGTACTCGCCGTGATCCGAATCACCGATGACCTAGTGCCGAACGGAAAGCACCTCTGCGTTCAACACACGTACGGTCGGGATAACGTCTCCTCCTTCTTG
The DNA here is from genome assembly GCA_032464435.1 of Aegilops umbellulata. Classification (NCBI taxonomy): domain Eukaryota; kingdom Viridiplantae; phylum Streptophyta; class Magnoliopsida; order Poales; family Poaceae; genus Aegilops; species Aegilops umbellulata. The sequence goes on from CP136056.1 coordinate 496,005,589, forward strand.
ATCCAGCAAGGGGAAAGGAGAGGTTGATGAAGATCCAGCAGCGCGGCGGCGTGGTGGTGGATGCAGCAGAGTTCCAGCAGGGCTTCGCCAAGCAACTACGGAGAGAGGAAGAGGTGTAACGGGGAGAGGGAGGCGCCAAGGCTGCAGGGTGCGGCTGCCCTCCCTCCCCCCCTTTTATATAGGCCCCCTAGGGGGGGCAGCCTTGGAGATCCATCTCCTGGGGGGCGGCGGCCAGGGGGGGATGCTTGCCCCCCAAGCCATGTGGGGCGCCCCCTACCCTAGGGTTTCCAACCCTAGGCGCAGGGGGGAGGCCCATGGGGGGCGCACCAGCCCACTATGGGCTGGTTCCCTCCCCACTTCAGCCCACCGGGCCCTCCGGGATGGGTGGCCCCACCCGGTGGACCCCCGGGACCCATCTGGTGGTCCCGGTACAATACCAGCGACCCCCAGATCATTCCCGATGGCCGAAACGATACTTCCTATATATAATTCTTTACCTCCGGACCACTCCGGAACCTATCGTGACGTCCAGGATCTCATCCGGGACTCCGAACAACCTTCGGTTTGCTGCATACTAATATCTTTAACAACCCTAGCGTCACCGAACCTTAAGTGTGTAGACCCTACGGGTTCGGGAGACATGCAGACATGACCGAGACGATCTCCGGTCAATAACCAACAGCGGGATCTGGATACCCATGCTGGCTCCCACATGCTCCTCGATGATCTCATCGGATGAACCACGATGTCGAGGACTTAATCAATCCCGTACTCAATTCCCTTTGTCTATCGGTACGATACTTGCCCGAGATTCGATTGTCGGTATACCGATACCTTGTTCAATCTCGTTACCGGCAAGTCTCTTTACTCGTTTTCGTAACACATCATCCCATGAACAACACCTTGATCACATTGAGCTCACTATGATGATGTCTTACCGAGTGGGCCCAGAGATACCTCTCCGTCACACGGAGTGACAAATCCCAGTCTCGATTCATGCCAACCCAACAAACACTTTCGGAGATACCTGTAGTGCACCTTTATAGTCACCCAGTTACGTTGTGATGTTTGATACACCCAAAGCACTCCTACGGCATCCGGGAGTTGCATAATCTCATGGTCTAAGGAATGATACTTGACATTCAGAAAAGCTCTAGCAAACGAACTATACGATCTTTTGTGCTATGCTTAGGTTTGGGTCTTGTCCATCACATCATTCTCCTAATGATGTGATCCCGTTATCAATGACATCCCCATGTCCATAGTCAGGAAACCATGACTATCTATTGATCAACGAGCTAGTCAACTAGAGGCTTACTAGGGACACATTGTGGTCTATGTATTCACACATGTATTATGATTTCCGAACAATACAATTATAGCATGAACAATAGACAATTATCATGAACAAGGAAATATAATAATCCTTTTATTATTGCCTCTAGGGCATATTTCCAATGGTCTCCCACTTGCACTAGAGACAATAGTCTAGTTACATTGTGATGAATCGCACACCCATGGAATTTTGGTGTTGATCATGTTTTGCTCTAGGGAGAGGTTTAGTCAACGGATCTGCCACATTCAGGTCCGTATGTACTTTACAAATCTCTATGTCTCCATTTTGAACACTTTCACGAATGGAGTTGAAGCGACGCTTGATATGCCTGGTCTTCCTGTGAAACCTGGGCTCCTTCGCAAGGGCAATTGCTCCAGTGTTGTCACAGAAGAGAGTCATCGGGTCCGACGCATTGGGTATGACTCCTAGGTCGGTAATGAACTCCTTCACCCAGACTGCTTCTTGTGCTGCCTCCGAGGCTGCCATATACTCTGCTTCACATGTAGATCCCGCCACGACGCTTTGCTTGCAACTGCACCAGCTTACTACCCCTCCATTCAAAATATACACGTATCCGGTTTCTGACTTGGAGTCATCCAGATCTGTGTCGAAGCTAGCGTCGACGTAACCCTTTACGAAGAGCTCTTCGGCACCTCCATAAACGAGAAACATATCCTTAGTCCTTTTCAGGTACTTCAGGATGTTTTTGACCGCTGTCCAGTGTTCCTTGCCGGGATTACTTTGGTACCTACCTACCAAACTTACGGCAAGGTTTACATCGGGTCTGGTACACAGCATGGCATACATAATAGACCCTATGGCTGAGGCATAGGGGATGACACTGATCTCTTCTATATCTTTTGCCTTGGTCGGGCATTGAGCCGTGCTCAATCGCACACCTTGCAATACAGGCAAGAACCCCTTCTTGGACTGATCCATTTTGAACTTCTTCAAAATCTTGTCAAGGTACGTACTTTGTGAAAGACCGATGAGGCGTCTCGATCTATCTCTATAGATCTTGATGCCTAATATATAAGCAGCTTCTCCAAGGTCCTTCATTGAAAAACATTTGTTCAAATAGGCCTTTATGCTTTCCAAGAATTCTATATCATTTCCCATCAATAGTATGTCATCCACATATAATATGAGAAATGCTACGGAGCTCCCACTCACTTTCTTGTAAACGCAGGCTTCTCCATAAGTCTGCGTAAACCCAAACGCTTTGATCATCTCATCAAAGCGAATGTTCCAACTCCGAGATGCTTGCACAGCCCATAGATAGAGCGCTGGAGCTTGTATACTTTGTTAGCATTCTTAGGATCGACAAAATCTTCCGCTTGCATCATATACAATTCTTCCTTAAGAAAGCCGTTAAGGAATGCCGTTTTGACGTCCATTTGCCATATCTCATAATCATAGTATGCGGCAATTGCTAACATGATTCGGACGGACTTCAGCTTCGCTACGGGAGAGAAATTCTCATCGTAGTCAACCCCTTGAACTTGCCGATAACCCTTAGCGACAAGTCGAGCTTTATAGATGGTCACATTACCATCCGCGTCTGTCTTCTTCTTAAAGATCCATTTATTTTCTATGGCTCGCCGATCATCGGGCAAGTCATTCAAAGTCCATACTTTGTTTTCATACATGGATTCTATCTCGGATTTCATGGCTTCTAGCCATTTGTCGGAATCTGGGCCCGCCATTGCTTCTTCATAGTTCGAAGGTTCACTGTTGTCCAACAACATGATTTCCAGGACAGGGTTGCCGTACCACTCTGGTGCGGAACGCGTCCTTGTGGACCTACGAAGTTCAGTAGGAGCTTGATCAGAAGTATCTTGATCATCATCATTAACCTCCTCTCTAATCGGTGCAGGCACCACAGGAACATTTTCCTGAGCTACGCTACTCTGATTTTCAAGAGGTAGTACTTCATCAAGCTCTACTTTCCTCCCACTTACTTCTTTCGCGAGAAACTCTTTCTCTAGAAAGGACCCATTCTTGGCAACAAAGATCTTGCCTTCGGATCTGAGGTAGAAGGTATACCCAACTGTTTCCTTGGGATATCCTATGAAGACGCATTTTTCCGATTTGGGTTCGAGTTTTTCAGGTTGAAGTTTCTTGACATAAACATCGCAACCCCAAACTTTCAAAAACAACAGCTTAGGTTTCTTCCCAAACCATAATTCATACGGTGTCGTCTCAACGGACTTAGACGGTGCCCTATTTAAAGTGAATGCGGCTGTCTCTAGAGCGTATCCCCAAAATGATAGCGGTAGATCTGTAAGAGACATCATAGACCGCACCATATCCAATAGAGTGCGATTACGACGATCGGACATACCGTTACGCTGAGGTGTTCCAGGCGGCGTGAGTTGTGAAACGATTCCACATTTTTCTTAAGTGTGTGCCAAATTCGTGACTTAAATATTCTCCCCCACAATCTGATCGTAAGAACTTTATTTTTCTGTCACGTTGATTCTCAACCTCACTCTGAAACTCCTTGAACTTTTCAAAGGTCTCAGACTTGTGTTTCATCAAGTAGACATACCCATATCTACTCAAATCATCAGTGAGAGTGAGAACATAACGATAGCCTCCGCGAGCCTCAACACTCATTGGACCACATACATCTGTATGTATGATTTCCAACAAGTTGGTTGCTCGCTCCATTGTCCCTGAGAATGGAGTCTTGGTCATTTTGCCCATGAGGCATGGTTCGCACGTGTCAAATGATTCATAATCGAGAGACTCTAAAAGTCCATCAGCATGGAGCTTCTTCATGAGCTTGACACCAATGTGACCAAGGCGGCAGTGCCACAAGTATGTGGGACTATCGTTATCAACTTTACACCTTTTGGTATTCACATTATGAATATGTGTATTATCACGCACGAGATTCATTAAGAATAAACCATTGACCATCGGAGCATGACCATAAAACATATCACTCATATAAATAGAACAACCATTATTCCCGGATTTAAATGAGTAGCCATCTCGCATTAAACGAGATCCAGATACAATGTTCATGCTCAAACTTGGCACTAAATAACAATTATTGAGGTTCAAAACTAATCCCGTAGGTAAATGTAGAGGTAGCGTGCCGACGGCGATCACATCGACCCTGGAACCATTCCCGACGCGCATCATCACCTCGTCCTTCGCCAGTCTCCGTTTATTCCGCAGCTCCTGTTTTGAGTTACAAATATGAGCAACGGCACCGGTATCAAATACCCAGGAGCTACTACGAGCACCGGTAAGGTACACATCAATTACATGTATATCACATATACCTTCAGTGTTGCCGGCCTTCTTATCTGCTAAGTACTTGGGGCAATTCCGCTTCCAGTGACCATTTCCCTTGCAATAAAAGCACTCAGTTTCAGGTTTGGGTCCATTCTTTGACTTCTTCCTGGCAACTGATTTACCAGGCGCGGCAACCTCCTTGCCGTCCTTCTTGAAGTTCTTCTTACCCTTGCCTTTCTTGAACTTAGTGGTTATATTCACCATCAACACTTGATGTTCCTTTTTGATCTCTACCTCTGCAGATTTCAGCATTGAATATAACTCGGGAATGGTCTTTTCCATCCCCTGCATATTGTAGTTCATCACGAAGCTCTTGTAGCTAGGTGGGAGCGACTGAAGGATTCTGTCAATGACCGCCTCATCCGGGAGATTAACTTCCAGCTGAGTCAAGCGGTTGTGCAACCCAGACATCTTGAGTATGTGTTCACTGACAGAGCTATTTTCCTCCATCTTGCAGCTAAAGAACTTGTCAGAGACATCATATCTCTCGACCCGGGCATGAGCTTGGAAAATCAATTTCAGCTCCTCGAACATCTCATATGCTCCTTGTTGCTCAAAACGCTTTTGGAGCCCCGGTTCTAAGCTATAAAGCATGCCGCACTGAACGAGGGAGTAATCATCAGTACGTGACTGATGGGCGTTCATAACGTCCTGGTTTTCTGGGAATGGTGGTTCACCTAGCGGTGCTTCTAGGACATAATCTTTCTTGGCTGCTATGAGGATGATCCTCAGGTTCCGGACCCAGTCCGAATAGTTTCTTCCATCATCTTTCAGCTTGGTTTTCTCTAGGAACGCGTTGAAGTTGAGGGTGACATTACCGTGGGCCATTTGATCTACAAGACATATTGTAAAGATTTAGACTAAGTTCATGATAATTAAGTTCATCTAATCAAATTAATGAATGAACTCCCACTCAGATTTGACATCCCTCTAGTCATCTAAGTGATACATGATCCGAGTCAACTAGGTCGTATCCGATCATCACGTGAGACGGACTAGTCATCATCGGTGAACATCTCCATGTTGATCGTATCTTCTATACGACTCATGTTCGACCTTTCGGTCCTCCGTGTTCCGAGGCCATGTCTGTACATGCTAGGCTCGTCAATCCAACCTAAGTGTATTGCGTGTGTAAATCTGGCTTACACCCGTTGTATGCGAACGTAAGAACCTATCACACCCGATCATCACGTGGTGCTTCGGAACGACGAACCTTAGCAATGGTGCACAGTTAGGGAGAACACATTTTTGATATTTTAATGAGGGATCATCTTATTTATGCTACCGTCGTTCTAAGCAAATAAGATGTAAAAACATGATAAACATCACATGCAATCAAATAGTGACATGATATGGCCAACATCATTTCGCTCCTTTGATCTCCATCTTCGGGGCGCCATATTCATCGTCGTCACCGGCATGACACCATGATCTCCATCATCATGATCTCCATCATCGTGTCTTTGTGAAGTGGTCACGTCAACTATTACTTCTACTACTATGGCTAACGCTTTAGCAATAAAGTAAAGTAATTACATGACGATTTAAGTTGACACGCAGGTCATAAATAAATAAGGACAACTCCTATGGCTCCTGCCGGTTGTCATACTCATCGACATGCAAGTCGTGATTCCTATTACAATAACAAGATCATCTCATACATCACATACATGATTCATCACAACTTCTGGGCATATCACATCACAAAGCACTTGCTGCAAAAACAAGTTAGACGTCCTCTAATTGTTGTTGCAAGTTTTTACGTGGCTGTTATAGGTTGCTAGCAAGAACGTTTCTTACCTACGTTAAAACCACAACGTGAATTGTCAATCTCTATTTACCCTTCATAAGGACCCTGTTCATCGAATCCGATCCAACTAAAGTGGGAGAGACAGACACCCGCCAGCCACCTTATGCAACTACTGCATGTCAGTCGGTGGAACCGGTCTCACGTAAGCGTACGTGTAAGGTTGGTCCGGGCCGCTTCATCCCACAATACCGCTGAACCAAGATAGGACTAGTAACGGCAAGAAGAATTGACAATTCGACGCCCACAACTACTTTGTGTTCTACTCGTGCATAGAAACTACACATAGACCTAGCTCATGATGCCACTGTTGGGGATCGTAGCAGAAATTAAAATTTTCCTACGCATCACCAAGATCTATCCATGGAGTATTCTAGCAACGAGGGGATAGGAGAGCATCTACATACCACTTGTAGATCGCAACGGAAGCGCTCAAGAAGAACGTGGATGATGGAGTCGTACTCGCCGTGATCCGAATCACCGATGACCTAGTGCCGAACGGACAGCACCTCCGCGTTCAACACACGTACGGTCGGGATAACGTCTCCTCCTTCTTGATCCAGCAAGGGGAAAGGAGAGGTTGATGAAGATCCAGCAGCACGACGGCGTGGTGGTGGATGCAGCAGAGTTACAGCAGGGCTTCGCCAAGCAACTACGGAGAGATGGAGAGGTGTAACGGGGAGAGGGAGGCGCCAAGGCTGCAGGGTGCGGCTGCCCTCCCTCCCCCCTTTTATATAGGCCCCCTAGGGGGGGCGCCGGCCCTGGAGATCCATCTCCAGGGGGGCGGCGGCCAGGGGGAGGATGCTTGCCCCCCAAGCCATGTGGGGCGCCCCCTGCCCTAGGGTTTCCAACCCTAGGCGCAGGGGGGAGGCCCATGGGGTGCGCACCAGCCCACTATGGGCTGGTTCCCTCCCCACTTCAGCCCATGGGGCCCTCCGGGATGGGTGGCCCCACCCTGTGGACCCCCAGGACCCATCTGGTGGTCCCGGTGCAATACCGGCGACCCCCAGATCATTCCCGATGGCCGAAACGATACTTCCTATATATAATTCTTTACCTCCGGACCACTCCGAAACCTCTCATGACGTCCGGGATCTCATCCGGGACTCCGAACAACCTTCGGTTTGCTGCATACTAATATCTTTAACAACCCTAGCGTCACCGAACCTTAAGTGTGTAGACCCTACGGTTTCGGGAGACATGCAGACATGACCGAGACGATCTCCGGTCAATAACCAACAGCGGGATCTGGATACCCATGCTGGCTCCCACATGCTCCTCGATGATCTCATCGGATGAACCATGATGTCGAGGACTTAATCAATCCAGTACTCAATTCCCTTTGTCTATCGGTACGATACTTGCCCGAGATTCGATCGTCGGTATACCGATACCTTGTTCAATCTCGTTACCGGCAAGTCTCTTTACTCGTTTCCGTAACACATCATCCCGTGAACAACACCTTGATCACATTGAGCTCATTATGATGATGTCTTACCGAGTGGGCCCAGAGATACCTCTCCGTCACACGGAGTGACAAATCCCAGTCTCGATTCATGCCAACCCAACAAACACTTTCGGAGATACCTGTAGTGCACCTTTATAGTCACCCAGTTACGTTGTGACGTTTGATACACCCAAAGCACTCCTACGGCATCCGGGAGTTGCATAATCTCATGGTCTAAGGAATGATACTTGACATTCAGAAAAGCTCTAGCAAACGAACTATACGATCTTTTGTGCTATGCTTAGGTTTGGGTCTTGTCCATCACATCATTCTCCTAATGATGTGATCCCGTTATAAATGACATCCCCATGTCCATAGTCAGGAAACCATGACTATCTATTGATCAACGAGCTAGTCAACTAGAGGCTTACTAGGGACACATTGTGGTCGATGTATTCACACATGTATTATGATTTCCGAACAATACAATTATAGCATGAACAATAGACAATTATCATGAACAAGGAAATATAATAATCCTTTTATTATTGCCTCTAGGGCATATTTCCAACAATACCATCTTGTTATATCATATCATGATTGTTTTAAGAAAGTGTTTTCATCCGAGATTTATTATTATGGCTCGCTAGTTGATTATGCTATTGATATGAGTAAACATGAGACCTAAGAGTTATTGCAAGTGTGGTTAGTTATAATCTTTGCTGAAAACTTGAATGCTGGCTTTACATATTTACAACAACGAGAGAAAACAGAGTTTGTAAAAGTTTTTCTTTATCACTTTCATTTTATCAACTGAATTGCTTGAGGACAAGCAAAGGTTTAAGCTTGGGGGAGTTGATATGTCTCCGTCGTATCTACTTTTCCAAACACCTTTGTGTTGGAAATATGCCCTAGAGGCAATAATAAAAGCATTATTATTATATTTCCTTGTTCATGATAATTGTCTTTATTCGTGCTATAATTGTGTTATTCGGAAATCGTAATACATGTGTGAATAACAGACAACAACATGTCCCTAGTAAGCCTCTAGTTGACTAGCTCGTTGATCAATAGATAGTCATGGTTTCCTGACTATGGGCATTGGATGTCAATGATAACGAGATCACATCATTAGGAGAATGATGTGATGGACGAGACCCAATCCTAAACATAGCATAAGATCGCATAGTTCGTTTGCTAGGGTTTTCCAATGTCAAGTATCCTTTCCTTAGACCATGAGATCGTGTAACTCCCGGATACCGTAGGAGTGCTTTGGGTGTGCCAAACGTCACAACGTAACTGGGTGACTATAAAGGTATACTACGGGTATCTCTGAAAGTGTCTGTTGGGTTGACACGGATCAAGATTGGGATTTGTCACTCCGCTTGACGGAGAGGTATCACCGGGCCCTCTCGGTAATGCATCATCATAATGAGCTCAATGTGATCAAAGTGTTTGATCACGGGATCATGCATTACGGTACGAGAAAAGTGACTTGCCGGTAACGAGATTGAACGAGGTATTGGGATACCGACGATCGAATCTCGGGCAAGTAAAATACCGATTGACAAAGGGAATCGTATACGTGATTAATTGAATCCTCGACAAAGTGGTTCATCCGATGAGATCATCGTGGAGCATGCGGGAGCCAACATGGGTATCCAGATCCCGCTGTTGGTTATTGCCCGAGAGCCGTCTCGGTCATGTCTGCATGTCTCCCGAACCCGTACGGTCTACACACTTAAGGTTCGGTAACGCTAGGGTTGTGAAGATATGTATATGTAGTAACCCGAATGTTGTTCGGAGTCCCGGATGAGATCCCGGACGTCACGAGGAGTTTCGGAATGGTCCGGAGGTAAAGAATTATATATAGAAAGTGCTGTTTTGACCATCGGGACAAGTTTCGGGGTTATCGGTATTGTACCGGGACCACCGGAGGGTCCCGGGGGTCCACCGGGCAGGGCCACCTGCCTCGGGGGGGCACATGGGCTCTAGGGGGTGCGCCTTGGCCTACATGGGCCAAGGGGAACCAGCCCCTAGAGGCCCATGCGCCTAGAGGGGGGAAACCCTAAAGAGGGGGGCGCCCCCTTGCTTGGGGGGCAAGCCCCACCCTTGGCCGCCGCCCCCTAGGAGATTGCATCTCCTAGGGCCGGCGCCCCCCTAGGGGGCTATATAAAGGGGGGAGGGGAGGGGGGCAGCGCACCCTTGCTCCTGGCGCCTCCCTCTCCCTCTCCAACACCTCCTCCTCCTCCGTAGAGCTCGGCGAAGCCCTGCCGGAGTACTGCAGCTCCACCATCACCACGCCGTCGTGCTGCTACTGGAGCCATCTTCCCCGACCTCTCCTTTGCCTTGCTGGATCAATAAGAAGGAGATGTTACGCTGACCGTACGTGTGTTGAACGCGGAGGTGCCGTCCTTTCGGTGCTAGGATCTCCGGTGATTTGGATCACGTCGTGTACGACTACCTCATCCCCGTTCGTTGAACGCTTCCGCTCGCGATCTACAAAGTGGTATGTAGATGCAATCTCTCTCCCATGACTCGTTGCTTAGATGAACTCATAGATGGATCTTGGTGAAACCGTAGGAAAATTTTTTAATTTTCTGCAACGTTCCCCAACACTTTGCCCTTGTTTTGGACTCTAACTTGCATGATTTGAATGGAACTAACCCGGACTGACGCTGTTTTCAGCAGACTTTCCATGGTGTTATTTATGTGCAAAAACAAAAGTTCTCGGAATGACCTGAAACTTCACGAAACGTCTATTTGGAATTAATAAAAAATCCTTGCAAAAGATGAAGACCAGGGGAACCACACCCTGTCCACGAGGGTGGGGGGCGCCTCCCCCCCTAGGGCGCGCCCCTACCTCGCGGCCCCCCTGGAGCTCCTCCGACCTCAACTCCAACTCTATATATTTGCTTTCAGAGAGTAAAAATAAGAGAGAAGAATTCATCGCGTTTTACGATACGGAGCCGCCGCCAAGCCCTAAAACCTCTTGGGAGGGCTGATCTGGAGTCCGTTCGGGGCTCCGGAGAGGGGAATCCATCGCCATCGTCATCATCAACCATCCTCCATCGCCAATTTCATGATGCTCACCGCCGTGCGTGAGTAATTCCATCGTAGGTTTGCTGGACGGTGATGGGTTGGATGAGATCTATCATGTAATCGAGATAGTTTTGTTAGGGTTTGATCCCTAGTATCCACTATGTTCTAAGATTGATGTTGCTATGACTTTGCTATGCTTAATGCTTGTCACTAGGGCTCGAATGCCATGATTTCAGATCTGAACCTATTATGTTTTCATGAATATATGTGAGTTCTTGATCCTATCTTGCACGTCTATAGTCACCTACTATGTGTTATGATCCGGCAATCCCGAAGTGACAATAATCGGGACCACTCCCGGTGATGACCTTAGTTTGAGGAGTTCATGTATTCACTATGTGTTAATGCTTTGGTCCTGTACTCTATTAAAAGGAGGCCTTAATATCCCTTAGTTTCCGTAGGACCCCGCTGCCACGGGAGGGTAGGACAAAAGATGTCATGCAAGTTCTTTTCTAGAAGCACGTATGACTATATTCGGAATACATGCCTACATTACATTGATGTATTGGAGCTAGTTCTGTGTCACCCTATGTTATGATTGTTACATGATGAACCGCATCCGACATAATTCTCCATCACCGATCCAATGCCTACGAGCTTTTCACACATTGTTCTTCGCTTATTTACTTTTCCGTTGCTACTGTTACAATCACTACAAAACACCAAAAATATTACTTTTGCTACTGTTACTTTTGTTACCTTTATCACTACTATCATATTACTTTGCTACTAAATACTTTGTTGTAGATACTAAGTTATCCAGGTGTGGTTGAATTGACAACTCAACTGTTAATACTTGAGAATATTCTTTGGCTCCCCTTATGTCGAATCAATAAATTTGGGTTGAATACTCTACCCTCGAAAACTGTTGCGATCCCCTATTCTTGTGGGTTATCATTCTCCCGATCCCTATAATAATAAAAAACACACATATGTCAAGTAAGTACTTAACAAAAATATTTGCACAAAATACATATACCCTAACATATATATGAATTAATAACCATAACCCCCACATAACAATTACCACAACCCTAACCATAACATAACCCTAACACCAACATCAAACACACATAACCCTAACCCTAGCATACTATGAAAGCCTAACCATACCAAATTAGCAAAGAAACATAACATGATTCAACACAAATTTCCAAAACCAAGCCGAAACTAGGGTTTCCCCAAACTAGCTAGATTTGAGCAAATGTGACAATTCCTATGGATGAAAACGAGGGGATCGGAGAAGATTACCTTAAGGGAGGGGTTGGCTTCGAAATCCATGGTCAAATACTCCGGATTTGCAAGATTTGAAAGGATTTGAGAGGGGAAGAGGGAAAGAGAGGAGGGGCGCAAGGCTAAGGGTTTGGGTGGGGTGGGGGTGTGTGGGGTGGGGGTGGGAGGGGAGAGAGGGTGAGACTAGCCTAAGTGGCACACAGACTGTGCAACGCCTAAGAGACGGGCGCTGCACATTACAAGTGTGGCGCCTAGGCCTTAGGCGCTGCAGTGCTGTCTGTGGGGCCGCAACTGGACCAGGGCTGCCATGCTGGCAGGAGGTGCGACGCCTAAGGCCGAGGCGCTACATAGTAGTGTGCGGCGCCTAGCTGTCGGGCGCCACACGAAAGGGTCACCATTGTGAAAAAAATTCATGAGCAGGTCAGTTTGTGATTTGATTTCGCCCTCAGGTCAAATATGTGATTTTTGCCCAGAATACACACGGATGCGGAATCTTCTAGAGAGACCAGGATAGAACATGTGTCTTGGAGATTATGCAAAAAGAACCCCAAGAAAAAGAATACTACAATTGAGTTCTTAGGGTCCCCTGCTGATAACCAACACAAAAAATGCCATCGACCGCCGACGTCGCTGTGAGACTCGCCGAAAGAAGAGGCAGACTTCCACAATCCCACGATCCAGGTGAACGCCATAGCCATGAAGGCGTTGAGAGCCGATGATCGGGCCTGTAGAACAGGCGCTTGACGATGTGGCACGTCGGCCGGGGAATGCCTCTTTGTTTCTCTTTGAGAATAAACAAAACTAGAAATGCCGATCACAAAGGGATTTGCGTTTTTCCAACAATCCCAAGCCTGCTTGGACAAAAGAGCATGTAAAATAAATGGAGATCGCGAAAGCACATGCCTCCATGCCCCTGGTGTAATAGTTTTTTTGCATCAACCAATGCATTTTCCTTCTTTCCTTTACCTCACCTTTACTTAACCCCTCTAGAAGTCCCAACGTGAAATTTGAAACACCCATGGCATACATAGGCAATGCTTGGACAAGAGACTTAATCAAAATCTCCTTAGCCTTGTGGGGCATATATATAAAAAATTGTCAATACTCAAAGACTGGTCAATATTCACTTGAAATAACATCATATACAATCATTAGCAAATTAAAAGCAAATGTGACATCCCCGGTGCTTGCCTACCCATGCTAAACTCCTGGATCACTCTCCTATAAATGACATCGATCAAAAGAATAGAGAGTGTGCCAGCAACGAAATGAATAAGACAATGGGAGACGGCTTGTCGGAGGCCTTGGGTTGGGGAAAAGGACGCCATCGGTTGTCCATTGAAGCATATAGAATATGTAACAATAGGCGCATAAGTCATAATCCAACTAGTCCAAATAGATGAGAATCCCAAAGACAGCAGCATAACCGTCAAGAAAGTCTAGTCCACTCATTCATGGTATTTCGTCAAATCCATCATATAAGCACAAAATTTAGATCGACATCGTTCAATGCGCTCATGTAGTGCACACACTTGAACACAAATATGAGCATTATCTATGATCAAACGACTAGGAAAGAAAGCACCCGTGAGTAGGAGAAACCGTCTCGTCCAACAACGGCCTTCAGCGGTTCACCAGACACTTTGAGAGGATTTTATAGACCAAATAAAAAAGACTGATAGTACGAAAATCCTCTACATCCACTGGATTCGTTACCTTTTATAACTAACATAATAGTTATATCATCAACCCCTCAACTATATACATTGTAGCAAATAGCCCTATCAAAACATCAAAGTGGCTTATAAAGTATCAATGCCATTCCTTTCCTTTAACCGAGGGATTGAAATGCTTCACAACACAAATAATATCCTCGGCAACACAAAATATCAAAACTAATTTTTAGAATTTCTTTGGATCCAAATAGTCATCAACTTCCTAAATTTCGGATAGTTGACTCAGTTCACCAATCTTTAAGTGTGAAATTGGAGTTAAAAACTCATAGATCCATCAAACATGTTTTTTACAAAGGATCGGGTCCAAAAGGACCCAATGCTGCATTTTAATTAGAGTGGTGGAGTAGTAAACTTACACAGAAAGCCCTAATAACAAAGTAAAAGTTAAAGAAAAGTTCATGAAACATGCAAAGAAGACCGCCAATAAAGATGCAAAAGAGCAACTAGGTCCAAGATTGCTCCCGAGTAGAACCTATCTCGCCTGCATTAGGGACGAGACCACTTGGTTCAACGAGATCTCCAACGTGGCACATCGTGGACTCGACCTAGAAGCAACACTACCTGTGTTTTAGCATCGAAGCCGTGAGGAATAAACTTGGCCACCATTCGGCCCTAGAGTACGACAGCTTGTCGGTGGAGATAAACAGCTGATGGGAGCCAACCAAGGTAGGATACCCCACATATGTCCCTTCCGCCATCACGACGATGAGGGAACTGAAGGAAGCCCACATCAGCTCATCCTAGTACCAGGTTGAATTTTTTTGGGAGGGGGGGAGGTGGGAGATATCTGCTAGATCCGCCTCCTTCCCCTGTCCTCCACGGGTGGAGGCGGTGCAGTAAACAATGACATGGTGCCAGTCACGACACAAAAGGCCAAACACTACAAAGAAAATGACCCCAATAGTTCTATACACTTAAGCAACCCAAGCTCCCCTCTCATCCCCACTATGAGCGGCAACACTGGCGTAGAAGAGAGATGGGAGCCGGTGTCAGGCCTAGGCTTCGGTCGATATCAGTTGGTCTCTCTGCAGTTGACATGTCCATTTCCTTTAGATAACGATTCGTCGGATCCTATGACCGTGATCCATTCGGAGTCTGAGAAACTTCTTCAATGGCCCGGATCACCGTTAATTACCATCACTTACTTTACCGTGCAACCACCTATAAATCCCTGCCGGGTTGTGGCTAGGGTTCTTGTGCTTGATTTGAATCATTCCCGCCTATGGCAGTAGAACATACACACACATACACCGCTATACTCCCTCCGTTTCTTTTTAGTCTGCATATAAGATTTGGTCAAAGTCAAACTTTATAAAATTTGACCAACTTTGTGGAAAAAAATATCAGCATCTACAATACTAAAGCTATATGGTATGAAAATTAATTTCATGATGCATCTAACAATATTGATTTCATACTGTAAATATTGAAAAAAAAATTATAAACTTAATCAAAATTAATAAAGTTTGACTTTAACCAAATCTTATATGCAGACTAAAAAGAAACGAGGGAGTGCTAATATATGGCCCTCTTTGCTTGACCTTATACCTATATTTCTAGTAAATTCCGGTACAGATCTTCGAACTCCTATACTAATACATGGCCCTCTTTGCTTGGCCTTATACTTAGATTTCGAGTAAATTCCCGTACTGATTTTCGGTACAATTTGTTGATCCCCGTTGCGGATCTGGCCATCGGGAGACGAGGCATGCTCTCAATGCAAATACATCAACCGCGTTGAGAAGTGGTGGAAAAACACACAAAGAAGAAACAAGGCGCGTGTAGCCGTGAGCAGTCACTGACAAGCCGGACCCACAGAAGTTCATGTTTCCGGATCACGGCCGTTAGAACTGTGGCGGGAGGAGCAGGTGGGCGCGAACCAACCAAACCCTATCCCCTCCAGGCCCCGCCACGGTCCCCCTCCAAAACCCCAACGGAATCCGATCCCCCATGGCACACGCCCCGCCAGCCCTCCCATGGCGCCGCCGCTCGCCGCCCCGCGCTTCCACGCCTCCCTTCCCCGCGGCCTCCTCCTCCGCCCCCGGAAGCCCCTCCCCTCCTGGCGCCGCGCCGCTCGCCCGGACGACCAGGTCCATCCCACGCGCCCGTGCCCGCATTTGGTGGTCTGTTGCCCGGTTCGGGTTTGATCTGGTGTTTGCTGCAGGATCTGTACGTCGACGACGACATCGGAGACGGCTTCTCGTTCAGCGGGGGTGAGTTAGGGGTCTGTGTGTATGCTTGCGCAGGGTGCAAAAGTTTGGGTGGGTTCCTCTCTGCTCTGATGCTTGCTAACGTGGGGACTGGTGCAGGGAAGTATGCGGAAGCGGAAGGCCCGAGTAAGTCGGACGAGTGGTTCGCTCAGGGCAGAATGGTATGATGCGATCACTCATTCACTCTGTTACGATCTGTTGTTTTGCGCTGATGGACGCTCACAATCTTTTGTTTTGAGCAAATGTTTGGATGTTTGCATGCTTTTCCTGCTAATTCAGTGCCGTGTCATGAACTTTTGACTTATCAATTATTGGAACATTGTAATTTGAGCTAGCGATGCTAATGAGTGTGCACTTGTGCTGATAGGTAGTTTTCTTTATTTTGTTTGATCAAATGTTTGAATGTTCGAGTTCAATTCCTAGAATTGACAGGTGATGCACAGGGGTTTTCCCCCATTTATTGAGGATCAAGTTTGGTGTGTGGTGGAACCACTCATCAAAAAATATCTTGATACTCATTTAAAAAATTCTGAGGACCATGTTTATCTTGGTACTCATACTAAAATGGCCGTATGCATCCCTAGTTGGTGCAGAGGCTGGGGAAGTGAAATTCTCCCCCAATTTAGATCAATTGCACATTTGTGCCTATGAGCACACAAACCAAATTCCTCCTCGTTGACTCGCCCTCCCGAGTCGCCCCCGTGCGGCGGCTGGGAGGCCCCCAGATCCCGTCGCCCCCGACCTCCCCCCCTCTCGTCCTCCTCCTCCCTCACCGCCGCCCGAGGGCGCGGCCAGGCAAAGCCTTGCCGTCGCTGGCGGCGGCGGGGACTAGGTGCCCTCCCGCTCGTGAGGAGCTGGCAAGGGCCGGCGCCCCCAGGCCGGAGCGTGGCGTGCGGCCGGACGTCACGACGGGGGCTGGCGGCGCTCCGGCGATCCCATTCCCCATGGCAGGCGGCTTCAAGATCCGGGGTGCCACGGTCGCCAGGGACGACGACGGCGTGACCAGATCGGCGGTGGCGTGGCCGGATCTGGGCTCAGGAGTGAGCTTGGTCCCTGGGTCACGGTCGGCGTGATGGCGAGTGCGACACGTCGGCAGCTGGACGGATCTGTGATTCCATCTTTGTCTGGTTCTTGAGAACCCGGGCAACTCCGGGGGAAACCCTAGATCTCCATGGGATCGAGCGATGGCGGTGCTTTTGCGCCGTAGTCCCTCTTCAGGGCATCGTTTTGGAGTTTGCTACGGTCGAAGGAATGAGCGAGGCCAGCGGCGTACGCCCGGTGGCGCAACTGCCGATGAAAATCACGCCGACTATGGTCATGGCGGACGATGGCGGCGTCTTTGATGTCGTTTCCTTGTCGAGGCATCGTTGTTGCAGTTGGCGTCATCAGGCTCGGGATGCTCCGGGGGAAACCCTAGATCTGGGTCTCCTGGATCGGACGATGATGGCGTTATTAGTAGCACTTTCCCTCATGGAGGCATTGTTTTGGAGCAAGTGATGGCTGGAGGTGACAAGAGGAGGAGCGGTGCTTCATCACACACATTGATGTTGTCGGATCTCGATGGCATGGCGCTCTGGAGATTAGGCGTCTGATGTGCGATGATGGACTCGCGCAGGAGGTCGACGCTGTCTGGCTTCGGCGTGGCGTCGGCGGCAGCTAGACCGGGCAAGGTTCATGCAACAGTACAGCTCTGAAGATGGATTGGTGGCAGGTGGATGCGGCGGCCTCATACCCGGCAGGCGTCATGGTTGAGGAGCACGCCGGACTGGTGGCTGCCCATACCCGGCAGGCGTCCTGGTTGGGACCTCAGGTCCTAGATGTTAGGTTTGGCTGCGAGGTCTGTTTGGTACTTGGCCCAGACTATCAACATCCCTTCATCATTTGGATAGGAGTAGCGACACTTTTGTTGCCTAGACGGTGGCTTCAGTCTTACTGTTGTATGACTTTGTAAGGTCTTGTGTGAATAATTAATAAAGTGGCTGCATGCATCGTCCAGCTGCAGAGGCCAGGGGTCCTCCTCCATTTCTAAAAAAAATGTTTGAATGTTTGCGCCTTCATCTGCTAACTTTGTGCTGTGCCAATGTTGCCGTGAACTTTTGACTTATCAGTTGTCTGACCAAGCATGGCAATGAGTGTACACTTGTGCTGATAAGGGATTTTTTTGTGGTGTGGTGCCAATTAGCTGCATTATATGCTGGTTGGTTTTTCATGAACTATCCAAATTGTTCCAGGTAAAAGCTCATGCATTATATGGGAACAAAGAAAAGGCAAAGGATCCCTTTTTTGGGCTCACTATGGGTTCAGGATCACAATCTTCGGGTGATGTTTTTAAGTGAGTCGAATTGAACCATATATTGTCTGCTATAGGACAAGTATGTTAATATACTAGCAAAGACAATCATAGTTTTTCTGTGTATTTCTTTATTATGTTTCAGTTGGTTTTGTGTGGAAGCTGGGAGCTCTTCTAATCCTGCTGTCCTTCTAATTCATGGGTTTCCATCTCAGGTCAGTTTTTAGTTGGCTTCCAATTTTTTCGCATTACACTGACAATGACTGAGCTGAGGCATTTTTGGGTTACAGGCATACTCTTACCGAAATGTGCTACCTGTACTATCAGACAAGTATCGTCCCATTGCTTTTGACTGGCTTGGTGAGTTATGTATATCATTTGGTGCTTGATAAATGTAGAATAATCGAATAATTTGGCAGAGAAAAACTATATCATTCATATGTTGGCAAAACACATTCTGAAAAGTTACTGGTCATTAGTCTCAAAGAGTATACGGACCAATATAGAAAGTCATCACTGGTACAAGTTATCAGCCTCCGTTGTCAGAAATCAATAACAGGGAGACAGATTTGACTGGCTTACCAGTTACCACCCACAAAACATTTTCCCCTTCTGTAAAATCCCCTCAGCGGTTTACAGACTAGTAAATAACTGGTTGTGTTTCTGTTTAGTGTTGCTGCTCAGTCCCCAGAAGTAAGAACAGTTAGATATTTATCTGTAACTCTAGAACAAAGAACTCTGTATCTGCAGGTTTTGGATTCTCAGACAAGCCTCAACCTAAATATGGTTTTGACTATACTCTGGATGGTAATGTGATCTACATGTTATTCATTTTCTTTCAAACAATCGTGTTGAACTGCATAGTAATGTGAACTATACTATGTTCCAGAATATACTTCAGCCCTGGAATCGTTAATCGATGCTGTTGCTCCTGATAAGCTCTCCATTGTTGTTCAGGTGCTTCTCATCATATGGGTGTTGGTTAATGTATCATGGTGTGTTTTTTAATGCAAGAATGTCAAATCTTGCAGGGGTACTTCGCTCCAATTGTAGTCAAATATGCTAACGAACATCAGGACAAGTTGAACCACCTTATACTAGTTAATCCACCGGTAAGTTTTTATATCATGTATTTTGCACAGGCACTTTGGTGAGATAATTAAGTTTTCCCTCTAAAGCTTCATTATACATTAAGAGTTGCATGCTGCATCTAATTTATGAGTTAAAGGCTTCATTACGTTTCAAGAGTTATAGGCTGATCACGCGATATCTCATATTATAGATAACTGACAAACATGCAAAGCTTCCATCCACCCTTGCATGTTTCAGCAACTTCTTGTTGGGCGAAGTATTTTCCCAGGTTAGCAGCTATTGTGCCAACTTTGCTTAGACTTATATAACCATTTTGGTTAAAAACAACTGTCTGAAATCTTTCAGGATCCTCTTAGAGCTAGTGATAAGGCCTTGACTAGTAGTGGGCCATACATGATGAAGGAGGAAGATGCTACTGTATATAGAAGGCCATACCTCGTCTCAGGTGCATCTGGTTTTGCACTGAACGCAATAACAAGAGCTATGGGAAAGGATCTTAAGGTAGTACGCTCATCTATTGCCTGCCTTTTGTTTCAAAAAGAGGGTAACCCCTGCTCATTGATGCAGACAGCCAATCTATCACCTTGCTATTGCTTTGTTAATTTAAATGTTCTAAATTGGTTGTTTTAATACAGGCTTACATTGAGTCCATGAGGAGCATATTAGCGAGTGATTCATGGAATATGAAGACAACAATATGTTGGGGCTTGAGAGATCGTTGGCTCACTTATGATGGGGTGGAAGATTTTTGTGATGGCCTAAAACACAACGTTATGCAGCTGCCAATGGTTTGTTTCTGTACCCTTCTCCCGATGTTTTCAAAACATTATGTTTAAAGTACTTAAATGGAAATGAAATGAAATCAAAGTTAAGTTACTGCAGGTCTAGATTATTTTCATGGTTCCTCGTATTAGGAATAGTTGGCTGACACATCTTTTTCTTGCGCAACTAATTTGGATGTCTGGATCTTGTTTTCTTCACTTCACATTTTATTAATTTGGTTTCATGACATATCATGCAGGCAGGGCACCATGCTCAGGAGGATCGTGGTGAAGAGCTAGGGAATATAATAAAACGTATACTGAGGTAATGCTGTTGAAACTTTATTTACTTCCTTTCACAGTTGAATTTTTCGACATTGTCCGCCAGAAATGTCGTTTTTAACTGTTTACACCACTGCAAAACTGACTGGCTCAGAGAAGTCAGACTCAAAATCAAGCATTCATATAATACATTCTCTTGAGTAACAGAATAAGTAAGCCTTGTTGACACAAGGTGTGTTAAAAGTATTCCATAGCACTCAGATAACTCCCACTGGAGTTTTATGGGATGAGGAATGTAGTTATGAGATATGTCATAACATTTCTTGTCAGCGTTTATGTTTGGGCAGCTTCAGGGGAAAAATCTGTTTTCCTGATGTATCCAAGGCTCTGCGTCTACCTAATTAGCTCTAAGACTATATAAAGTCCTACTAGCAATGGCAGGGAGACAAGCATCCCAAAAATCACCCTGCAAAATTGAGCAACAAACTGGTGTAAGACTAAGAAATTGTTGTCTGCATAAGCGTTTGCCTTCATCTAATTGTAGTTTATAGTTAGTTCCAAAGACTTACGCAGTACTAAGGACGTCGGCATGCAGCCCGTATTCTTTTGCAAATATGAACGACGTGATTGATTGAGGTAGTGCAGCCTGCAGAATGTTCAAACAAGCTTAGTCAGGCTATAGGCACAGGCAAATCTCAACAGCAGTATAATGCATTACTTCCGTTGTTTTTAATAACACTCCAATTTATTTCAAGATTTAAATTTAGAAAGTTTTATAAGGAGGTACCAAATTTATTTATTTTGGAATTTGTTAACAATAATATGTAAAACCTCGTGTACGCTCATTTTAGTAACGTTGATCTGTAGAGAGGAACATCTTCTTGGTATATGAGATCGGACCTACATGGACCACAAATTCTAGGAGACCAGGATTGACCTAACACCTGTTCCAAGGACTGCTTCAAGATTAACATTCTCCCTGTTTGTTAAGTTGAAGCAGTCTTTACCTTACACAATCAGTAGCGCTTGTTTCACCAAAGCAAAACTGGCACCCCTTTGCATCTTTTATAATGTCATATATAGGGTTGGAAGTGCTAGCATGGGGCATTATGAAAGGATGACATGGGCATCAGTCAGGCATCAAAGATGACATACTATTCTTTAACCATGATGCACATCAAAATATTTATTGGTTCATATGAGGCTAATACGTTCATATGAGGCTAATACATCTCCAGTGAAACGCGCATTAGCTGACATGATGAGTAGGACTACCCTGGTGCATCGTCTAAGTGCTGACTCCACAATAGCAAGTAATGATTTAAAAAAAACCCTAGCATTCATTATGTTGCTGAACTTTCCATATTACTCTATGGATGCTAGTGTTTAACCAACAGTTTGGTCTGGTTCATGCCTATGCGGCTTTATGACAAGCATCAAATGAGTGGTTGCTAATGACTTGCTGTTTTGGACATGGCCTTTTTAAATCAGAGGATGACTACAGTCATACGGGGCCAGGCTCTAGAACATGCCAAAAACAGGTGCTGTGCACTTTCTCAGAACATCTTTTTTTCTTTAATTTAAGCAAACTTTCGGTTCCCGGCCGATTTCAATGATCTCCTCTCTCGTTCTCGGCAGGGGTCAAAATGTGGCACAGCAATAGCCAACAGGGACATGCACTCTTCTTGGTATGAGAAAAAGAAGCTGTGCCGCCCCATTGAAGGCCAATCCACCCCATGGATAAGACAGTGCCCTACTTTGAGTGTCTCCGGACAACAAAAGACAATTACCGGTCTGTGTTCTGTGTTCTTGGATATGGTTCATCAATCCACCCTATGTTTTTCAGTGTTTGAGCTTTGTTGTGCATGATTTATAATGTTCTTAAACGATATCGATCTAGATGGCCAAGATGACA
Organism: Aegilops umbellulata; assembly: GCA_032464435.1. Classification (NCBI taxonomy): domain Eukaryota; kingdom Viridiplantae; phylum Streptophyta; class Magnoliopsida; order Poales; family Poaceae; genus Aegilops; species Aegilops umbellulata. Next base: position 496,028,109 of record CP136056.1, read on the forward strand.
ATTCCTAATTCCGCTGACTGCAATTTACGCAACCACTGTTTGCAGTGCGTACGTGTCCTACCGCACAACGGTGTGATTAAATTATAATTAGTCTGTTATTGCTCCTTTGGTGCATGCTTAGCTTTTAAGCATTAGGCTCCATGTTTGTGGCTCTGCAGGCAGCGTTGGCCTTAAAAGCCCAAAGTGGCGAGGTTAGTGGTGCTGACAAACAAAGGCCTGAATCTCACGCTGAGACTGCATCTGTGTGTGTGGTCGTGAGACAATTGTAGCTAATCTAGCTATGCTTTTATTCCATGGACTAAACAAAACCTTTGGGTGGCTTCCTGTGACAATTTTTGCTCCTGGATGTGATCAAATGTCGGTGAAATGCAATTACGGTAGATAACTTTGTGGAATCTTTTGTTTAGAGTGCACAGTAGGGACCGAAAAGCTCTGCTTAAGCCGGGTCGTTTTCAGTTTTGGTCAAAAGTGAAGTCACGGGGCTTTGATGTAAAGTGGTGAAAATTCTACATTAGTTTTCCTGCATGCTTGCCTGGGAGGCAGATGCCTGGTGGATTGACATCAGCATAGCATCAACTCTGCGTAGCATTAACCAAGTGAAAATTATCAGGTGTTAGGAAACAGAGACCAGATGTTCAACAATATTGAGAAAAACTTTCTCAATATTGTTGAACATCTGGTCTCTGTTTCCTAACACCTGATAATATACGGTTTTGTAAACGCAGATATCTCAGTTGCTTAATAAGGAAATGAAGAAGCAGAACTGAACTTTTGAGATTAGTGAAATTTGGTTGGACCTTGGACGGCGTTTAGTAGGTTAGCTGTTTGTTGGCGGACGTAGTAGTCTTTTAGTATTGGCCACTCTGAGGTGAGCTTAACAAAAAGTTCATGACTACTGCTAGTACGTACTTCCTCCGTCTCAAAATAAGTGTCTCAACTTTGTACTAACTTTTGTGCAAAGTTGTACTAAGATTGAGACAATTATTTTAGAACGGAGGGAGTACGTATGAAGGAGGTGATTAGGGAGGGGTACGTGCCTGTATGATGGCGACTCGGAGGACGTCGCCGCGGAGGCCGACGGCGATGGAGCCGATGGCCATGGCGACCGGGCCGAGGCCGAACTTGAGGGCCAGGCCCAGGGCCGCATAACTCGGCCCGCACGCCAGGATCTTCTCCTGCTGCGCCATGAACAGCCCTGCACGCACAAAAAAGTTAGCTAGCTATAATACTACTCCGTACTACTTACATGAGTTACCGAACAACTCTAGAATAATCTTTTAAGTTTCTCTAGTAGGAGGAGTAATATATTTTTGCCTTTCACTGCTGTTTTTCAAGTTGCTGTCGACCACAGACAGCATGCATGCAACGTGAAAGCAGAACCTGTGCCTTTTGGTGGACGGATTCCTCTGTAAATATTCTATTGCTTTTGCTATATATATGATTCCTTGTATTTCTTTAGGTAATTATTATTACTAATAACAAATGGAATATGTATTACTATTAGATGGGGTATTAGATATGGATTGAAACAAGTAGCGATGCAAAGCTATGGAAGAGATAACTATGCGATGCCTCGTCGATTAAGATTAATCACTATGCGCCAGCAGTGCACGTACGTACGTAAATCTGGATAAAATGTGCGCATGTTTGCATCATATTCATATAAGTAATGGATTGATGACTCACCCATGCTGAACATGGCCATCCCCGTGCCTGACTTGGACATGATGAGCACCGAGTTCTCCAGGACACTTGGCAGCTCCATGTGTAACCTGCATATTGAAACTTGTTAACATGGGGTACAAAAGATGGGCAGTAAAATCGCTGGTCCCATTGCATATCTACCATGCATGCATTTGGGGAGCAGAAAAGAAATTCTAAACAAAATTATATGGCTGGCTCTAGTCTAGGGCTTGTGGAGATAGCATTAAAGCGGCATGCATTGCTGCATGGTGAGCGACACGTCGGAGTGCACGTAGCACCATACCTGTTGGCAACACAGGCCCAGGTGATGCCGACGAAGCTGGCGTAGGTGTTGGGGTTGCGCGCCAGCTTGTGCGCCACCGTCTTCACCAGCCTCCACACCGACGGCTTGCCGCCCACCTCCTCGGCGCCGCCGACCACCAGCACGGCCACGGCGCCGCCGCCGGCCGCAGCCTCGACGTCGGCCTTGACGGGCGACTCGGGCGCATCATGGACGACGTTCTTCCTGCCGACGTCGACGTACATGCCGATGGCGGCCTTCCGGACCTCGAGCACGAAGAGGAGGAGCGTGAGCCAGACGATGGCCTGGAACACGGAGAGCTGCACGACGAGCTGCTGCGCCCACTCGCCGTACATGGCGCGCGCCATGGGCACGCCGACGACGAGCGAGTTGGTGAGCGTGGAGAGGGAGAAGCCGGTGATGGACCACCCCGCGGCGCCCTTGCCGCCGCCGTTGCGGCCGAGGAGCCTGGCCCAGACGGCGATGACGGCGACGATGACGGCCTTGGAGATGACGTCGGCGGCGACGGCGCGGTAGTTGACCTGGAACGGGTCGGTGTGCAGCGTGAACTCGAAGGTGAAGAAGGGCAGCGCGAAGAAGGCGACGAGGCGGTTCACGGCGTCGCACTGCTCCCGCGTGAAGATGCGCCACCACCGCACCGAGCCGTAGCCCAGGAACAGCGCGAAGTAGAGCGGCGCCGTCGCCGCCACCACCTTGTACACGTCCCCCCACCCGATCATCCTCGACTAGTACGTGTGGCCCCTTCTTCCTCCTCGATCTCAGCCGGCACCGGTGACCCGCTTCTTCTTCTCCTTGCTGTCGAAACTAACTTGTGACCTTGTGATCTCGTGCAAGCTAGGGATCGATCGATCGATCGAGCAGGAGAGTGTGTGTGCCCGGTGGAGTGAGAGCTATAGTGTGTGGGAGGCTGGGTAAGCTAGGGTGGCGAGTTTTATAGGGAGCTGGGGGCGAGGTGGAAGAGACGAGCTGATGGCAGTGTGTGGCCAGGTGTTGGACATGTCACGGAGCTCTGGCTAGCTAGCTAGTGGCCGGATGAAGGGACGGTTAGGTTTAGGGGAGGGGGGATCTTGTTCGCGCGCTTTTGGCGTTTCGAATCTGTGCGCGCATGCATGGACGCGCTCGCGCATGCAGCGATGCGGGAGTGAACTTGGCTTCGCTTTGCTTTGCTTCGACGGGAGGAGACGAGAGGCGGCTGACATGGACATACACATACGTGCAGTGCGCGTGCGTTCAGGTGCGCGCGACGGTACGTGTGGGTGTGGCCGAAAGCAGAGTGCCCGAGTCGTCCATGCCATCGAGGAGGCTGACATGGACGCATGCACATCCCATGCTTTCGGTTCGATCGAGCCGGCCCGTCGGTGTACGTGCGTGCGTTTATGTTTCTTTTAGCACAATACGCTGCACCCATCCCTATGAACACACTCATAGACATCTTCATAGTCGACGAAAACATCCCCTTTCACTGAAGGCAAATCACCGGAAGGCCTGAAATAAATCCAGGAAAATGCAAGCATCAGTGTCAAGTTTAGGACTTGAACTCAAGTGGACTGGGAATACCACTGTCCTCCTAACCATTCAACCATAGGTTGTTATTTTTTTTATCTGACCATAGGTTGGTTCATGGTTAGTGTCCAGTTGTTCACATCGTCATCTGGTTTTAAATAATATTTTGAAAAGTTAAACTTTATAAACTTTGAGTTTTTTAGAAGAAAAAAAGCATAAACTTTGACCATCTCAAAATGAGAACACATTTTATCTCGAGTCTAGTGGTATTAATTCAATACCGTTAAAATGTTGATATTTTTTTTACAAAGTTTATCAAGTTGACTTCTGGAAATTACTCGTGAACTATAATTTGGTAAGGGGGGAGTACTTAACCCTACCACTTGCCATATGCGTACAAGTAAAATGGACATATATTTTGCCAAAAAAAATCCCTCCGTCTCATAATATAAGATGCTACAACAACCGATATGAGTAAAATGGATATATGCTCAACAGATCGGTGCAATAAAAGGCTGGGAATAACAGGCACTTGCGCAACTAGCAAGCTAGATGATGATACATAACTACATGTAAAGCGTTGAAAGAGAATGAAGCTATGGTGAAATGCTAGCATGATGTACTCATGCATGCTATGCTAGTGGTTTCAGCTCAGTATATTGCTTCAAAAGTGCGCTGCTAGCCACCTAGCATCTCCTGCCGGGGGCCTACGTACCTGAGGGGGACGAGAGGGAGACGTATCGTGTACGTGGTAAGTGGATCGATCAATCAAGCATATATGTCTCTGCATGAGGGAATACGGTGCGCAGTATAGTGATTTGTTCGAAATTCTAATCTGGCCCCATGCATGTTGCCCAAATTATTGTTATCGTTTACCGATGCTGGCTAGTAGTAGCTCCGTATGCAAATATATCTCTGGTCGATCTTGAAACAGCGAGATGTATGCACAAAGAACAAAGATACGCGCCGAATTTTTAGTTTGTTCGGAAAGATAATGCGGAGAGAATTGGTGCATGTCGTGCACAAATAAGTTGGAATGGAGAGTGACTGGGATATATACCTTGCATTAATGCCTTGCGTATCGATTTTGATTTTGGTTTTGAAGGGGTAATCCTCGTAGACATTGATTTGTTGTCGGCAAATGCATACGACAAAAGAAAACTAAAGTTCGGTCCCTTCCCTTGAAGAAGCGAGGTACGCAGTTTGTAGAGCCTCTTTGATTCAAACGATTTTATGCAAATTTTGAGGTATTGGAATTCTTAGGGTTTTTTTGAAGTTATGTTTCGGCGCTTGAAACCGTATGCAATGTTCATGATCTTCATCATTATCTACTGGACTCTTTATTCAAAGGACTTCTACAGCAATTTTGAAGGATTGAAATCATTAGGATTTTTTCTTATGATGGTCGTGTAATTCATAGGATCAAATCCGGTGGAGAAAAAACAAATCTAAGGATCCTTTTAGCATTCACTCAAACCTCTTGAAAATAACTCTTTTTTTATGATGTAATCAAACAAGCCAAAGTCCTCTAGGATTCAAATGGACACGGCATTGCAATCTTATGTTTTTGGAATCCTACAAATTAAAGAGGCCCTTAACCCATTGGGGGGCTTCTCACCGATTTGGGTTTTACCGTTGTTCTGTCTCCCTCCCAAAAAATTGGAGCTGTCCATTTCTTTACTCCACGGGATAAAAACCGAGTGGGGCAGCAGTAGAAACCCTAGTTAAAGTAGTTATGTAGGTAATTTGGTTGGCTGTCCTGGCCATGGGGGTGGCGAATCGCAGTTGCAGGGTCTCGCGGCAGCAATTTAGGTGTGAGGTGTGTTTGTCAACGTGCGGAAACCGAAGCGGTGGCTCTGTGTCATTTTTTTTTTCTGTGTCATTTTAGTTATGGTGTTGTGCTATTGATCGGGTGGGTGGCACTGAACCATGCATGGCATCATTGTTGTCAGCTCTTTGGTGACATTATTTGCGTCGCATGGGAGAATGTCCTTGTAGCATGTCATCGAGGGTGGGGTGGTGCTGCTTTAGGTGAAACTGTTGCCTGGCTTATGTTGGTGACGGCGATCCCGGCACTCCTATGTACCACTTCCTCTATGGGGCCATCGTCATGCCCCCCACCACCCTCCTCACTAACATTTGGGTCTTGTACTTCAAGTAAAAAACATAGATTGGATCGGATGGCGGCAACGTCCTTGACTTCGTTCTTTCCTTGGAGAGCAATATGGCATGTTTGAAGTTATTCATATATGCAACGCCTGGAAATTATACTTGGAGTAGGAGATTCAGTTAAGCGAGATTCCGAAGCTATAATCTCGCCTCTCCCTTTTTTTAATGAATTTTCGCCTCTCCCTGTTGAGGCAATTTTTCTTTTAGCTCAACTTCTTTCTCTTCTCATATCTTTATTTTTGATAATGCGTTCTGTTTCTTTAATAGTGGACCAGATTCCTACTGCAGGCCAAACAACCAAGAAGAGGTAATGTTCATTGCCTTGATCACATCCTTTAGGCCTCCCTTTTATTAGAAGCGACCATTTCCGCAGCTTCTATTTTCCTAATAAATAGCCAGAACCCTGACTAGTGCTCCGAAATTTATTTTGTGAACATTTGGATTGCGATTTCCTATCACTTGTGAATATTGTATAACATACATACAGAAATGAGTGATCAAGTAAAGCCCTATTTCGACAACCACACTAGTTTAATAATTTTTGTGAGGTACTTCTATTACTCTATTTACTTTATTACTATCATAACAGCAACATACCTAACATGGCACCTCAAAACAACAGTCCGTTATCTACATCCATTCAGAACAATATTACCTCCGTCCGAAAATACTGGTCTTAGATTTGTCTGGAAACACATGTATCTAGAGTTAGATATATCCGTGCCTAGACAAATCGAGGACAAGTAATTTGGGAATGAGGGAGTAGCATTCTCTACATGTACAGATGTGCTGTTACATGAGCATATACGAAAGGTAAGTGTCAAAAATAAAACCATCTACGAAAGGGTAACTGTCGGTGTCAAAACCGGCGGATCTCGGGTAGGGGGTCCTGAACTATGCGTCAAGGTCGGATGGTAACAAGAGACAAGGGACACTTTATTTTACCCAGGTTCGGGCCCTCTCGATGGAGGTAAAACCCTACTCCTGCTAGATTAATATTGATGATATGGGTAGTACAAGAGTGGATCTACCACGAGATCAAGGAGACTAAACCCTAGAAGCTAGCCTATGGTATGATTGTGTATGATGATGGTTGTCCTACGGACTACAACCCTCCGGTTTATATAGACACCGGATAGGGTTAGGGTTACACAGAGTCGGTTACAATGGTAGGAGATCTCGAATATCCGCACACCTAGCTTGCCTTCCACGCCAAGAAAAGATCCTTCCGGACACGGGACGAAATCTTCAACTTTGTATCTTCATAGTCCTGGAGTCCGGCTGAAGGTATAGTTCGGCTATCCGAACACCCCCTAATCCAGGACTCCCTCAGTAGCCCCTGAACCAGGCTTCAATGACGACGAGTCCGGCGCGCAGATTGTCTTCGGCATTGCAAGGCGGGTTCCTCCTCCAAGTTCTCCAACAAGATTATAAACACCACAGAATAGTGTCCGGCTCTGCAAAATAAGTTTCCACATATTGCCATACAGAGAATAATATTAACACAAATCAAATCTGCTGACGTATCCCACAGTGCGTCATAACACTGCGGCCAAGCCTTTTATATAAATTGTTTTCATTGTTCCACCTCAGCTCGTATAGCGAGGCGGTTTCCTTGGCACGTCTTGTCGAAGCAGAGATCGTGTGCCCCCCTTTAACGGGATTCTCATTAATACGGACGTGGGTAACCCAATCGTGCCTGTTAGCACGTCTTGCCTTAATCAAAGGCTAGTCCAAGACGGTTACGGGAGGGCGCTTGATATTCTGCCTCTTATAAAGAGACCAAGGCCCTGTTCCCCGCTTCTATTCTCAAAACAAGTTCGCCCGTCGCCTCGAGTTCCAGCACCCTAGGCTTCCAGATTCCGAGCGCACCGGATCTTCGACAATGTCCGGCTCCGACCTCCAAGGTCGATGGATGCCCTCCTCTGTTACAGAGGAGGACGTATCAAGATTGAGGGAAGCTAGATTCCTGACCAGGGAGATTCCCCACAGGCTACCTGTTCAAGGACAGGTGATCCCTAGCCCTCAGCCCGGCGAGAGTGTGGTATTTATATCCCACTTCCTTCGCGGATTAGGCTTCCCCGTGGATCCTTTTGTAAGGGGGCTGATGTTTTATTATGGGCTGGAATTCCACGACTTAGCTCCGGAGTCCATCCTCCATATCTCCTCGTTCATAGTTGTGTGCGAAGCGTTCCTCCGCGTTACCCCTCACTTCGGACTGTGGCTCAAGACCTTCAAAGTAGAACCGAAGATAATTGAAGGGCGCCATGCAGAGTGCGGAGGCGCTGTTATAAAAAGAAATGCCGACGCTCCATGGCCCGAGGGCGCTTTTCAAGAGGAGCTCGGCTTATGGCAACAGGAGTGGTTCTACATCACCGCTCCTCGGGGCACCGCATGGGTGGCGCCTCCGGCCTTTCGCTCGGGTCCCCCACCACGGTTAGCATCGTGGATTAACACGGGGTTAGATAGGGGCTTGCCCAAAGACGTTCCTCTGCTGCAGGGCCGCATTAAGGATCTCTTGAAGGGAGACTTCGACCTGGTCAAGGTGACACAAGTCATGCTGATTCGCCGGACACTGCCCGGCCAACGTCGCCCCCTTCACTTGTGGGAGTTCAATCCGGAGGGACCACGAGCTCTCCAGAATTTTATGGGCGTGACGCCTGTGGAGATGTATAAACTGTTCTTCGGATCACAAGAAGTGAGTCCGGATTTGACCGAGGATGCTGGTTTAAGACGCAATCGCCCGGATACTCAAGTAGGTGACCTTGCGGCCGGACCTTCTATCCGCATAATTAACTTGCTTTTAACAGTGTTTCTCCTTTTAAGCAGGAGTGGATAGCGGAGGCGAAGCTGATCAGGTGTCCGGCTCCCCTTCCCGAAACCAGGCTGGATCCCGTGCTAGTCAGGATGCTGGAGGAAGTGCCTTTGGAGGGAAATAAGGGGGAGGACGAGGAAACCGTGGCCTCCTCCAAAGAGGCCCTTCCGAAGGGGGGAATCGACAATTCCTCTCCTAAGGGAAAGAAAAGGGCCGCCTCTGATGACCCGGAGACCGTAGCCTCGAAGCGGGGGAAGGAATCCTTGTCAGAGAACCAAACGCCGGGGACTCCCTCGACCGAACTAAACCCAGAAAGGGACCAGCTCTCCAGCGAGCCGTAAGTAGAAGAAGAGTTTTTCTTTTAAGAGAAATCCTTGATTTATATCTGGGAAATTTTAACCGAAACCTTACTTTGTAGTTCGGACCTCAGCCCTTCTCAGCAGAACTCGTCCTCGGGGGATCTTCTTCTGGAGATGATGGAGAGCGGAACGCCTCCTCCTTCTGTATTGCCTAGCAAGGCGGGCGACGCTGAAGTGTCATCGCGGGGGATTTCTCCGGATCCGCTAAGGGCGGACGGTGCTGCCCCCTAAGGTTCTCCGTGTCCGGCCTTTGAGGAAGGCCATGGGACGAGTCCGGCACCATCTGGTGTTCGGTCAGCGGAGCTAAAGACTCTGCTGGGGCGAGCCTCTGTCTCAGAGGAGCACCGTGCGTTAATGAGCACGGTGATTGAAAAGATTTCATCCGCAGAAAGCGGACTGCACGAGGCCGTCAAGAGCTGTCGGATCACGGGTTTCGGCAGACCCTTAAGGTTCGAACTCTGGGGTGCGCGCAGAGATCGTGCCCTTCTACCTCTCCGCCTGCGCTTGCCCCTTTGCACCAAAGAGGAAAGGGAGGACGCCGCGCGGGCTGGCGCCCGCCTGGCACCTTTGATCGTCATGGCTTGCGTCATGGGCACCTCGTGAGGTACCCCACCTTGATCTCTCCGCCTCCTCGCGAGCCAGCCTAAGGAGGCCGTGCCGGGGGAAGTGTCGTGTCGTCCGCCTCGCGAGGCTTGGCCCCTCGCGAGGGTCTTGAGTCTCGCGTTGATGAAGACGGGCTACGTTGGGCCCCCACTCGAGCCACGCCGCGGGCCGCAGGCAGGCAAGTCTAGGGACCCCCGTTCCCAGAACGCCGACAGTAGCCCCCGGGCCCAAGGCGCGCATGGACTTGGCCGTGCCGAGAGGCGAAAGGGCAAGGGCGAAGCGCCGCGGGCCCTAACAGCCTGCGGCCTTGGGCGCCGCGTGGCGGTTTGATAGGACGTGGGCGTCTCCACTTCCCCACGACGCCTCGGCAACTGCGTGACTTGACTAGTCCCTGCATGCATAGATACGTGCCATTATTACCTGCGATCATGGTGCTTGACGGTTGGCCTTTTCCGGCTATAAGTGCGAGGCCGCACGAGCTCCGCCAGTCCATCCTTTCCTGCTTCTCTTCTTCCCCCTCTCCCTTGCCGCCGCCGCCCGCATGGCTCCGAAGAGGTTCTCAGCTGTGGAGAAGGGGAAGGCTAGTCGGGCGGGGCCCGACTCCCCTCCGGCCAAGCGCGGCCGGGGTCGTCCCCGCAAGCATCCCGCGGTCCCCGCTGAGGCTCCCCGCGGACACAGGGGCGGTTCTCCGCGCGGTGGTGAGCGCTCTGCCACCATGGAGAGGCGGGTTGTGGCTGCGCGGCCTCCCAGGCCGCGCTTTCGCTCGGCAGAAGTGCTGCCGGAGTTCGTCGTGTGGTCGGCGGACCCGGCCGGCACCTGGCTCCAGCTCCCTCGCTTCTTCATCAGCGAGCTGCCGGCCGGCGCCCGGTACGGCTTCTTGCTTCAGGCCGACGGCTGCTGCAGCAGGGCCTCTTGGGTCTTGCTCGAGGTCTCCCCTTCTGGGAATGGGGCTCTGACCCGCGGCTGGCAGACGTTTGCCCGCGCGCGCGCCTGGGCGAGCGGTGCACCCTGCACTTCGAGTTCGACGGCGACAGCACCCTCTACGTGAGGGTGTTTGGGGAAGACTGTCGCCGCGCGGGATGCTGCCCTGAGGGCGACGACGAAGGGGACAGCGCTCGCGCCGCTGGCGGCGCTTGAGGCTCCCCGAGCTTTGCCTACTCCCCTTCAGGTGGCTCCTCCAACGGTGGCCGCAGCCAGCCCCCTCGCCTCCGCGCCTGCTTGGGGGGTGGCTGTTCTGTCGCCCGTCATCGCGCTCCGGTGAAGCGCGAGAGGGAGACCGCCTGAGCTCCGGAGGCATCAGGTGTCGCCTCCGTAGACCGATGTGGGGCGGGCCGCGCCGGGCTCGCCCTTTTCCCTTTCCTTTTGCTTCCTGTGTAAGATAAGACAACTGCGTGGAGCCCCGTGGGGGCGTGTTTAAGAACTATTGCCGTTGGTAGTTGTTACCTTAATTTTGTTGTCGCGCCTCACAACTATTTGCCCTCGCGTAGGTAGTTCGCGGCCCCAGCCGGGGGGCGACCGACCCAGGCCCTGTGTGTACGTCGCGATGCCCGAGGGGCACGGACTAGAGGGGTGCTCCTGTAGAGAGCCCAGGTCGTGAAGCCTTTAAATGGCTAGAGAAAAACACTCGCGAGGGCGTTCGAGCCCCGCCCCTCGCGAGGCCTTCGTGAGAGAGAATCAAAACGAGGAGCGAAAATCAACAAACCACGAATCAACAACGGCGATAGCTTCGATAAGACCCCAAATGCAAGTAGAACACGCCAAATGTGGAAAGCAAATGAAAAAGCCGCGTCCGGCACCTAGTCTAGTCTTCGACGTCTTCTCACCAGCGCGGAGCTAAGTGCTGCCACTGGGCGTGGGAGGGAGCCCCAGGGCCTGAGGCCGGCGCTCCTGAGACTCCGGGGCGTGTACAGCCCCACTCATTATTACGTGAGAGTGTCACGGGGCGGCGAGCTTCACAGGCATTGGCCTACTTCACAGGCTCCGGGCCTTTCTCCTTAGAGGTGAGATCTTCACAGGCGTTCGCCTTCTTCACAGGCTCAGGGCCTTTTCCAAAAAGAGGAGGTCTTCACAGGCGTTCGCCTTCTTCACAGGCTCAGGGCCTTTTCCAAAAAGAGGAGGTCTTCACAGGCGTTCGCCTTCTTCACAGGCTCAGGGCCTTTTCCAAAAAGAGGAGGTCTTCACAGGCGTTCGCCTTCTTCACAGGCTCAGGGCCTTTTAGGGGTAAAACCTCCTGAGGTGCTGGATGTTCCACGCGTTCTGGATCGGCTCCCCCTCTTGAGTCTCCAAGCGCATGGAGCCTGGCCTGGAAACATGAACAACTTTGAACGGGCCCTCCCACATGGGAGAGAGCTTGTGCAGCCCTTCCCTGGAGAGGACCCGCCTGAGTACGAAGTCTCCTACCTCAAGGGTCCTGGGGCGGATGTTGCGGCAGTGATATCGTCGTAGCGCCTGTTGGTACCTTGCCGCTCGCAGCGCGGCCTCCCGGCGGCGTTCCTCCCCCAGCACGAGGTCCATCCCTCGCATGGCGTCCTACTGCGCCTCGTCGAACGCCAGGACCCGCGCGGAGCGACGCCTGACCTCGTGAGGAAGGACTGCTTCAGCTCCGTAGACCAGGAAGAACAGAGTCTCCCCGGTTGGCTTGGTCGCGGTCGTGCAGATGGACCACAGCACGGATTGGAGCTCATCGTACCAACCCCTGCCGCAGGCCTCCAGCTTCTTCTTGAACGTTCTGGTCTTGAGGCCTCTCAGGACCTCCGCGTTGGCTCGTTCGGCTTGCCCATTGCTTCGCGGGTGTGCCACCGAAGCGTAGCATATCTGCGTTCCATGGTTAGCACAGTATGTTTTGAAGAGGTTACTGGTGAACTGCGAACCGTTGTCTGTGATGATGCGGTTCGGCACCCCGAACCGGCTCACGATGCCCCTGATGAACTTGACCGTGGAGCCTGTGGGGATGGTTCGGACAGCCTCCACCTCCGCCCACTTGGTGAACTTGTCAATGGCGACGTAGAGGTAACGGTAGCCCCCTGGCGCCCGAGGGAACGGGCCCAGAATATCCAGCCCCCAAACTGCGAATGGCCATGAGAGGGGTATAGTCTGCAGGCTCCCCGCCAGCTGATGGATCTCCTTGGAATGGAACTGGCAGGCCTCACAAGCCTTCACCAACTCGATCGCGTCGTTGAGCGTGGTGGGACAATAGAACCCACTACGGAAGGCTTTGCCGACGAGGGTTCGTGATGACGAGTGGTGTCCGCAGTCTCCGCCGTGTATGTCCCCCAGTAGCTCCCTTCCTTGCTCCCTGGAGATGCAGCGCAGAGATACGTCGTTGGGTCGCTTCCGGTAGAGCTCTCCGTCTCTGATGCAGTATGCCGTGGCCTGCCGCGCCACACGTTCTGCTTCCTCCTCCTTCTCTGGCAGGGTCCCATGTATCAGGTAACTCCGGAGCTCAGTGATCCAGCGTTCCTCCTGAGGTTCCATCGTCAGGAGCAAACGTGCTCCTGAGGTCGGCCCGCAGGCCGGGGCTCCCGAGGCTGGCGGCTGAGAGAGCTCCTCACGAGGCTGAGCTGTGCTTGATAGCGTTAGCTGCGCTGAAGGCTTGAAGAGCCGCTCCTCGAAGACGCCGGGCTTCTGCGGCAGCCGCCTGGACGCACGTCCAGCTATGTCGTCAGCTTCCTGGTTGGTGCCACGGGGCACGTGCTTCAGCTCCAGCCCCCAGAACTGCTTTTCCATCCTGCGGACCTCTGCTAGGTAGGCCTCCATATGCTCGTCCTTCGGCTCGTACACCTTGTTGGAGAAGTTGACTAGGAGCTGCGAGTCGCCCTTGACGGTGAGGCGCTTCACTCCCAGGGCCGTCGCGGCCTTCAACCCTGCTATCAGTCCCTCATATTCTGCTATGTTGTTGGAGACATTTTCTCCTTGCTGGAAATAGAGTTGTACCGCGTAGCAAAGCTTATCCTGAGTGGGTGATATCAGTACAGCACCAGCCCCCGCGCCGTGCCTGGAGAATGCCCCATCGAAGTACATGACCCAGCCCTCTGGCGCCTCGCTCCCTGGGGAGAGGGAGCGATCCTCGTCATCCTTGAGGTTCGGCGCCTCTGTCCATTCCGCCACGAAATCCGCCAACGCGGCTCCTTTGATGACCCTAGTTGTGCTGAACTCGAGCTGAAACGCTTGCAACTCTATCTTCCACTCGGCGACCCTTCCGGCTGAGTTAGGGCTCCTGAGCACCCTCTCTAGGGGGTACGATGAGATGACCTTGATCGGATGAGCTTGGAAGTAGTGCCACAGCTTGCGCGAGGCCACCAGCAGCGTGAGGAGGAGCTTATGGGGCATGGGATATCGGTCCCTCGCGTCCCGCAGCACCGTGCTAACGAAGTAGACCGGGTGCTCAACTAGGCTATGAGCAGCTTGGGTCGCGGCGCCCTCGGGAGGTGAGGACACCTCGCGAGATGTTGCGTCCTCGGGAGGTGAACCATCCTGGCATGCTGCTTCTCCTGTCTCTTGTGCGTCCCTCGGCGGTTGGCTCTCTTCATCTGTAGCTTCGGCTTTCTCGAGCTTTCCCTGTTCCCGTCCCGTCTGACCTTGGGCTGCCACTGTGGTCTTGGACTGGCGCTCCTCCCTAACCGCCACTAGTGCTGCGCTGGCAGAGTAAGGAGTGGCGGCAAGGTAAAGCAGCAGAGGCTCCTGAGGGCACGGGGCCACCATGACTGGGGGACTGGTTAGGTACCTCTTGAGATCTTGAAACGCCTTATCCGCCTCTTCAGTCCATTCAAAGGGCCCCTTTTTCTTCATGAGCTGAAAGAAAGGCAGCGCTCGTTCTCCCAACTTGGAGATGAAGCGCCCTAGTGCGGTCACATGCCCAGTGAGCTTCTGCATTTCTCTGAGGGTCTTTGGTGGACTCATGTCCTCGACCGCCTTGACCTTCTCGGGGTTGGCCTCGATGCCACGTGAGACACGAGGAATCCCAAAAGCTTGCCCGAGGGAACGCCAAACACGCATTTCTCCGGGTTGAGCCGCAGGTTCACTGCGTCAAGGCTCGCGAAGGTCTCCTCCAGGTCTTGTATCAGGGTCCTGGCCTCTCGAGATTTCACCACAATGTCATCAACGTATGCTTCAACATTCTTCCCGAGTTGCGGGCCCAAGGTGATGTGCATCAGCCGCTGAAAGGTTGCCCCTGCGTTGCTTAGCCCGAACGGCATGCACGTATAGCAGTATACCCCGCACGGGGTCAAGAAGGCAGTCTTCTCAACGTCTTCTATCGCCATCCTGATCTGGTGATATCCTAAGAAGGCATCCAAAAAGCACAGCAGGTCGCATTCGACGGTGGAATCGACGATCTGGTCGATGCGAGGGAGCGGGAATGGATCTTGCGGGCATGCCTTGTTGAGGTTGGTGAAGTCTACGCACATGCGTTCCTTCCCCCCTTTCATGGGTACAACGACAGGGTTGGCCAACCAATCTGGGTACCGGACCTCGCGGATAACTCCAGCGGCCTCCAACTTGCGGGTCTCTTGGACGATGAAGGCCTGCTTCTCTGCGGACTGCTGCCTGGCCTTCTGCTTCACGGGGCGCACATTTGGGCATACGTTGAGGTGGTGCTCGATGACGTCCCTGGGGATCCCTGCCAACTGGTCGGGCTTCCAAGCAAACACTTTCTTGTTTGCACGCAGGAACTTGACCAGGGCCTCCTCCTGGTCAGGCCCCAGGTTGGCGCCAATGGTGCAAGTGGCGCTGGAGGACCCGTCCTCGTCCACGGGTATCTGCTTGGTTTCTGCCTTGTCCTGGGTGAACAACTGCTTCTTCTTGGTAGGCGCAGCCCCCTTGGGCTCAGGGGTCCCCGCGTCGGCAGGCTGCGCCGATGCCGCCGTCTTGAAGGCGAGCTTGAGTACTCGCAGGGCGTCCCCGGTGTCTCCGTGCACGGTGAGGGTACCGTGGCTCCCGGGCATCTTCATGAGGTTGTACGCTGGGTGCGTGGCGGCCATGAACTGAGCCAGTGCCGGGTAGCCGAGGATGGCGTTGTAAGGAAGGCCGATGGGGGCGATGTCGAAGTCGACCATCTCCGTGCGGAAGTTGTCGTAGGTGCCAAAGGTCACCGGGAGCCGGATCTGTCCCAAGGAGTCGGACGACCCGCCCCCGACGCCCGAGAAGGATCGGCTGGGCTGCAGCCGCTCCCGGTGTATGCGGAGGAGGTTGAAGGTCTCGACCGAAAGCACGCTGAGGCCCGCGCCGCCATCGACGAGGGTTCTGGTGACGGCCACCTGGCAGATGGTGGGGGTGCACAACAGGGGGAGCGCGCCCGAACCAGCCAAGTCAGCTGGGTGATCTTCCGAGCTGAAGGTCAGGCCGACCTCGTGCGCCGCCCGGTCCGTGGGAGCCCCCTGCCGTGCGGAAACGACGCCGATCTGGCGGGCAAACGGCTTGACGTGGCGGCTTGTTGGTGGCGCCTGCAAGCCGCCCAGGAGGGCCGCGACGACCGGGAGCGTCGACGTTGCTGTGCGGCAGCCCGGTCGCATAAGCAGGCGTCGGGGTGGCGCTTGTTGCTCGCCTCCCGCCAGGCCGGTGGCGGTGTTGACGGTGAGCGGCGGGGAACGGCGAGAACGTCCGCCAGCGAGGGTTGCTGGCGTGGCGCGGGCTCGACGTGCGCCGTACATGGATGCGGCGGTCGAAGGAGAGCGGAGCGGTGAAAAGCATATTACGGCGCACCCCTACCTGGCGCGCAAAATGTCGGATCACGGGTTCCGACAGACCCTTAAGGTTCGAACTCTGGGGTGCGCGCGGAGATCGTGCCCTTCTACCTCTCCGTCTCGCGAGGATCTAACTACCACAAGAACAACACAAGAAACACAGGGTTTATACTAGTTCGGGCCATCGTTGTGGTGTAATACCCTACTCTAGTTTGTGGCGGGTGGATTGCCTCTGGGGCTGATGAGGAAGAATAGTACAAAGGGGAACGACCTCGCGAGGGTTTGTTCTTGGCTAGGGGATGAACTGCTGGGGGGAGTTCGATCGCCCTTCTCTCTCTCTCTCTCTACTTGCTCTAGGTCTTCTCCTTTCTCTCTGGGAGCGGCTAGTCCCTATATATAGGCAAAGGCCCCGGGCCTCATCCCAAATATTGAGCGGTAAGAGCGCCAATAACTAGCCGATTTGAAGGGGAACATCGGGTACACTTATCCTGACTAAAGTTGGTCTTCGCCTGCCAAAGGTTCCTGTGATGACGCCGGCTCGGGCTCCACAGTGACTTCCTCCTTGTCGTGGAGTTGGTCTTGATCTCGTTGCACCGAAATGGGTGCTTTTGCTTGATCCTCTCGCCTGCGCTTGCCCCTTTGCACCAAAGAGGAAAGGGAGGACGCCGCGCGGGCTGGCGCCCGCCTGGCACCTTTGATCGTCATGGCTTGCATCATGGGCACCTCGTGAGGTACCCCACCTTGATCTCTCTGCCTCCTCACGAGCCAGCCTAAGGAGGCCGTGCCGGGGGAAGTGTCGTGTCGTCCGCCTCGCGAGGCTTGGCCCCTCGCGAGGGTCTTGAGTCTCGCGTTGATGAAGACGGGCTACGTTGGGCCCCCACTCGAGCCACGCCGCGGGCCGCGGGCAGGCAAGTATGGGGACCCTCGTTCCCAGAACGCCGACAAGAGCTTAGTGGCAGGCCTTGAGGTACGTTTTAAATAACGTATATTTGTATTAATTGCGCATAAATAAAGTGCGCCATGTATAGATAGTAGCCCCTGAGACTCTGTGCGTCGTAAAGGTGCACGGCGCGCAGAGGGTCTTAATCCCAGGTCCTTTAAGTGGCACCTTTATATGTAGGTGGCTGATTGTCCGGAGTCAAGCCGGACTTGTGAATATGCCGAACTAAAGCGACAACTGGATGAGGCAGAAGCCGACATCGTGCTTGTTAACAAGCGGCTTGATGGTGCTCAAGGTATTGAAATCATTAGGCGATTGTTAGTAAGACGAGCTGTATGTCAATATCTTACCGTGTGTGTGCTTGACGCAGATGGTGCGGCCGCCGTGGAAGGTCTTAGGGCCGAACTCGCCCGAGCGAAGGATCAAGCCAGAAAAAGCGATGCGGCTGCCGTAAAAGCCCTTGAAGAGATGAAAGCCGAACAGGCTACCCATTGCCGAAGCAAGGATGAAATGGCTGATATGGCCGTAAAGTGAAAGAGCGCTACTGGCCGTTGCAAGCTTCTTGAAGAAGAAGATCGAGCGAAGCAAACGAGCTTAGAGAAGGCTATTGCTGACGCCAAGGACGCCCGCTCTATAATGAGAGCGGCGAAGGAAGAGCTGCATCAAGCCGGACAGATTGCGGATGGAAAGCCCTTCTCGCTGCGGCGAAAATTTTGTGATCCGAAGTTTGCTCCGTTAAACCGGATGTGGAGTATAGAGGACACCTATCTGGATCTGGCGGCTAGTGCCACTGATGCGACCGAACACTTTCGAGATAAAAAGGATCATGAAGTGGAGAAGCTCTTTTGGTCGCAATTCATCAATCCAGAGCGTCTGCTGGCCGTGGACGATCGCCTGGCCCAATTGGCCGAGCTGAATAGATTGTCCGGACTCGCCATGAAGTACGTCATGGATCGTCTGTGTCCGGGGAGATCGAAGCCGAAGAGCTATTTCAGCTTGGTGCAGCAATTGCTAGACGTGGTGCCACATGTCGATGCTATGAAGAGGTCAGCGTGCGTAGAGGGCGCTCGGCTGGCTCTTGCACGTGTCAAGACATACTAGGCAGATATGGAGCCCACCACTGTTGCGTCCCGGGATTCGGACAAAAGCCGAACACCTGCCGAGCACTATTTTGAGGAAGTCCTCGAAGGCGCTCGCGTAATAGAGACGCAGTGCTCGAAGGATGCTATATTATGATAGCATATGTAATCATAAAACAGTATTTTGATAAATTGTAGTGGCATTTTTTTAGACTTGTGCCTTCAAGTACTAAGAACACCTCCTGTGCGGCCGTTTTAATATATAAATTCTGAAAGATTGCAGTTGTTGGCTTCAGCCCCCACGCACATAGTGCGGGGGTGCGTGCAGAAGACGCATTTTCACACTTAACCCAACGTCTTGGTCCTACAAAAGGAGGTGATAGCGCAGCGGGCTAGGCAACCGGACTATAATGCTTTAACACTTTCACTTAGCCATAGGAGCTTGACAGTGGGACTCTTTAGGTAGCCCTTTAGCGGCAAATGCGCTTTGCCCGAGTTCGGAGCGCGTACGTGCCTGACCGGGAAACGGCCCTTCGTCAAAGCGGAGGGATTCGAAAAATCCCTATGAGTCATCGAGTGGCGACCAGTCTCGCACTACATCATGACAGTCGGTTTTCGGGTTTCTCTACTGAGGTGCTCACCCGGCCGAACCGGGGCACAATCACAGTAGTTCTCCTGGTGCTACCTTAGCCGATAGAGCGGAACGTAAGGTGGCCGAACTCAGGAGCCGGGCAACCCAACATATGACCAAAATCATGATTCGGAGCTGATGCATATAGTGCCAAAACTCGCGACGCCGGACACTCCCTAAGGTGTTCGGTCTTTATCAGTGCGGGTGAGACAACACCCTAAAAAAAAGAGCCCCTAGTGTCCAGGTACGAGCAATAATTCTGGCATGGCCACATGCCAAAACGTCGGCCTCCTCCTTGGTTATGGCAGAACAAACCAGGGGATGTATAGCAGCAAGAGACAGTAAAAAAGGTTTACGCAGGGTCTTAATCTAAAAAGAAACCTTAAGACGAGTCCCTACTGCACGTCTGCGCCTGTGTCTCCGTTGTGCCGTGTCCTGGACGGGCGCCGCACGACGTTCATCTGTAAAAGAGAGGAACTGAATTGAAAATGGGTTGTGCGGAATAAAAAGATAATAAAAAATATAGAGTAAAAAATATATTAAGTTGAGCTTTATTGTCTCTGCGTATAGCCCCTCGTACGGGGGCATATGGCGTTTATGAGCCTGCATTGATGACGGACGTGTGCCGAACTTTGTTGAGTCCGGGTCCGTTGCCTTTGATGACTTATAAAAAAAAGTCTTTTGGCTGGCGAGGCCACTTTATTGTGTGGCTGTTTAAGCAGCCGCGCAGTCCTCCGTTTGAAGGAGGCGTATTTTAGTGCGCTCCCTTTAAAGAGATGATGCCTCGTGGACCGGGCATCTTAAGTGTGAGAGATGCGTAATGCGGTATGGCGTTAAAGCGAGCGAAAGCTCCGCGTCCCATTAGTGCTTGATAGCGACTTGAAAACGGGACTACATGGAAGGTCAGCTTTTCGCGACGGAAGTTTTTGGGAGAGCCAAATATGACCACAAGCCGGAGAAAACCCATATAGTGGGTGTCCGGGCCTGGTGCAACCCCTTGAAAGGAGGTTTTGCTGTGGCGGATTCTTGCTGGGTTTATGCCCATGCGGCGGATTGTATCCTGATATATCAGGTTTAGTCCACTGCCTCCGTCCATAAGGACATTGGTAAACTGGAATCCATCGATTATTGGATCCAGTATCAGGGCAGTCCGGCCTGCGTTTTTGATATTTCTAGAGTAATCTAGCTAATCAAAAATGATTGGCTTTAGTGACCAGTGGCGGGACTCCTGAGGGGATTGTTTGATTGTACGTACCTTTATGGGTGTCATACGTTTTGTGACGTGAAGTAAGTTCACTGTTTTGACTTCTTGTGGGAAGTTCTTTTGTTTCCTGGTACTTTGCCTTTGGGGTTCGTCCTCTTCTTCACTTGGTGTGTCGAGCCCCTTGTGTTCGGCGTTAAGCTGTCCGGATTGTTTAAAAACCCAACACTCTCTGTGGGTGTGATTGGCAGGCTTCCCAGGAGTACTGTGTATCTGACATATTCTGCCTAGGATTCTATTTAAGCTGGACGGATCATCCCTGTTATCCTGAGGGGATGGTTTTGTTTGATTTTGCCGTGAGCTTTTGAATCCGGCATTGACTGTCGCGCTCTTCGGACTTTTTCCTTTGATTCGGCGACGGTCCTTATTTCGTCGCGGTTTTCCGTTTCCATCCCTGATTTCGGATGTACTTGGGTCGCTGGGGTTGCGCCTTGCCAACCAGCTGTCCTCTCCTACGCAAAAGCGGGTCATGAGGCTTGTGAGTGCGGCCATTGTTCTTGGCTTTTCCTGGCCGAGGTGTCTGGTGAGCCATTCGTCTCGGACATTATGCCTGAAAGCTGCTAAGGCCTCGGCGTCCGGACAATCCACTATCTGATTCTTTTTAGTAAGGAATCTGTTCCAAAACTGTCGCGCTGATTCTCCGGGCTGTTGAGTTATGTGACTGAGATCGTCTGCGTCCGGAGGGCGGACGTAGGTCCCTTGAAAATTTGCTCGGAAAGCGTCCTCGAGCTCTTCCCAACTTCCAATTGTGTTTTCGGGAAGGCTTTTAATCCAGTGCCGAGCTGGCCCTTTAAGCTTAAGGGGTAGATAGTTAATGGCGTGGAGATCATCTCCTCTAGCCATATGTATATGGAGGATATAATCCTCGATCCAGACTCCGGGGTTTGTTGTTCCATCGTACGCCTCTATGTTGACGGGTTTGAATCCCTCTGGAAATTCGTATTCGAGGACCTCATCGGTGAAACATAGGGGGTGTGCGGCGCCCCTGTATTTGGGTGTGCCGGATTCTGATGATGGCTTTTTCGCATTGCTTGCGATAGCTTGCTTTCTTGGCCCGTAAATGGACCTGGCTGGGCCATGATGCGAGTCTTTAATTGGGTCGCATGTCGCATTGAATGCGGCGCCGTTTGCCGTTTTATGGTGGCCGTGTGGTCGCCTATCCGACCGTATGGCTTTTTTATTTTTCGAATGCGAGGGCTCTAGGGCCTCTTGATCGAATTCGGGCAGTAGTTTTCTCTTCGGATAGCTTTTAGTGCGGCGGCTGCCGCCGTATTTGTCTGCGGTCTTGATTACCTTGCTCCATCTTATTCTGAGTGCATCTTCCGTCGTCTTTAGCTTCCGCTTCTGCTTTTTCAGGCTGCGTGCTGTAGCAACGAGCCTTTCGTGGAGATTCTTCGGCTCCGTGGTTTTATCCGGTGTGAGATTGTCCGGAGTTCTGTTATGGCCGGGGGAGGGCTGTCTGTCCTCTCTATCCGAGTTGCCCTGTTCGAACGGTTTCTCTGAGGCGCGCTCGTCATCTACCGGCTCGTCCTGCTCTATGGCTGGGTCTTGATCGAGGCGGGGCTTGGCTCGGCGTTTTCGTCGCCGCTTTGATTGCTTTTCGGAGGGTTTGTCCCTTTTTTCGTCCCCTTTTTCCTCGTTGTCGTTTCCTTTAGGGGTATCCACCATGAGTACATCATTAGGTGGGGTGGTGGTCCAGCGCCTTATAGGTGCTGGTTCCTGTTCGTCTCCATCTTCGTCGTCCATACCGTCGAAGTCTTCGGATCCGAAGTCGAGCATGTCAGTTAAATCATCGACAGTGGCTATCAAGTGGGTGGTGGGTGGGTTTTGAATTTCTTCGTCGTCCGAATCCCAACCTCGCAGGCCATAGTCCGGCCTGGGCTCTCCTGATAAAGAGAGAGATTTGAGAGAATTCAGGATATCACCGAAAGGTGAGCACTGAAAGATGTCCGCGGCGGTGAACTCCATTACAGGCGCCCAATCAAATTCGATCGGCGGGGGCGCAGAAGGCTCGGAGTTCGGAGAAGAGTCCGGCTCCTTAGAGTCCTGGGCCGTGCGGGGTACGGGGCTGGCGTTCGGCTCGATCGCCTTTGAGATCGCAGCCCCCGAGGTGACGTCCAACCGTTCATCCTCAAAGAACGCAGCGGGCTCCGAGTCAAGGATCGGGGCCGGAGCGTGTGCGGCCTCCAGGGTGCTATTCGGAGGCAGAGCTATATCGTGCCCCTCGAAATAGCGCGGCGCGCTTGGCTGTGGCTCGAACCCGTCGAAGATCAAGTATCCGCGGATATCAGCCGTGTAGTTTAAGCTTCCAAACCTGACTTGATGGCCAGGGGCGTAGCTTTCGATCTGCTCCAGATGACCAAGCGAATTGGCCCGCAGAGCGAAGCCGCCGAAGACGAAGATCTGTCCGGGGAGGAAAGTCTCACCCTGGACCTCGTCGTTGTTGATGATCAAAGGAGCCATCGGGCCTAAAAGCGACGACACAGAGGAACTCTCAATGAAAGCACCAATGTCGGTGTCAAAACCGGCGGATCTCGGGTAGGGGGTCCCGAACTGTGCGTCAAGGTCGGATGGTAACAGGAGACAAGGAACACTTTATTTTACCCAGGTTCGGGCCCTCTCGATGGAGGTAAAACCCTACTCCTACTAGATTAATATTGATGATATGGGTAGTACAAGAGTGGATCTACCACGAGATCAAGGAGGCTAAACCCTAGAAGCTAGCCTATGATATGATTGTGTATGATGATGGTTGTCCTACGGACTACAACCCTCCGGTTTATATAGACAACGGATAGGGTTAGGGTTACACAGAGTCGCTTACAATGGTAGGAGATCTCAAATATCCGCACACCTAGCTTGCCTTCCACGCCAAGAAAAGATCCTTCCGGACACGGGACGAAGTCTTCAACTTTGTATCTTCATAGTCCTGGAGTCCGGCTGAAGGTATAGTTCGGCTATCCGAACACCCCCTAATCCAGGGCTCCCTCAGTAACCCTTTTCTCTAATCTGAACCCACAGTGCTAATCATCAAAGATGGCCAACTCATCTGACCTAATTCAGAAGCCATTTCCTTCAGAAACTAGAATACTATCTTACGAAAGCGACGAGCTAGTTAGCGATGTCCACGAACTCCCACTCCCCAGCCGATCAATTGTTCCAAGTTCCATCTCAGAGCCTTGTCTTTTCTTCTTTTGAGGGGATCTCATCAGAGGCTTGTCGATGAGGCGCTGTTTCATGGGCAGAGGTCGCTTCTCCCTTTGCTGACAGAAAACGAAATGTGCCCTGCCGTTTCATCGAGGGAACTTTGGCTCCGGACGTCACCTCCCTTTCAGGTGGCAGAGAGGATCTCCGCGTCAGGCCAACTGGTGCCGATTTAGATTAGAGGCTTGCTTGGAGTGAAGCCCGGCATATATCCTTGACGCCACGTGTCAGCAATCTAGCGTACTGTACTGAACAGAACGGAGGATGATGGCTCTCTTTCTTTTCTTTTGCTGAGGATGATGGCTCTCAACAGAACAGAGGAGGATGGCTCTCCTCTCCAATCCTCTCATTTGTTTTCACTTCTGAGAGCACGGTGATGGCACAAGGGAATGCTTCATTTCCGAATTCGCATCAATAAGCTTGCGATTTGCAGGCTTTTGGTTTGCCCGCATTTTCGATCTGACTCCGTATCATCGTCGATAATGATAATATCCTTACGGGCGTTTTCAGGATTCGTATTTTGCCAAAATGCTTGATGAGTGGCAACAAGTTGAGGTCGTATGCTGCAAATGGCCTCTTCTCAGAAAAGAACAAAACGCAGATGCTGCAAATGGCAAGGCCGAGTGGTCGGAGGCAGTTTTTGGCAGATCGCTCGGTCCTCAACTTGCACAGCGGCGTATGGCTACCAGACACGATGCCAACACGCACGGATGCACCTGAGCATTTCGTATATCAAACGATGGCGCGTACGCTAACGCTCTTTTGAAATGCACAAACGACGGCACGCATTTGGCCACATCCCAAACGTAGCAACCGAGCACATCATGATGGACAGCAACCACTGATTTATGCAGATACGGAAACAACCACTGGCTGAATCGTATGCTGTCTCAGATAGACAAGACAGCTACATTACATCCATTATCTGAAAGATGTGCCCCTCTACCAGTGAGCGATCTTCAGTTGGAGCTCCGCATTATTACCATCTAACACGGCAGATGACAAACGTTATTGGTCACAAAACTCAAGGGATCTGAACAACACAAACAGCACGCTGCATGCTTCAGTTCATGTTCAGTCCACACTCCACACGGCCAGCATAAGTTGTACACGAAACTAACAACACACACGCGGACGGACGACATCTCCCTATCGCTATAAGGAACGGCAACGACGAACCTGAACTGAAGAACTATGTAACGAGGCGAGTCCGAACCTCGTTATATCAAAGACAGACTCTCCACATGCATCGACGACGGGTAGGTAGGTACGCGGGAAGCCTGGAGCGCAGCAAGGTGGAGACGTGATGGCGGCGTTTCGTGCTCACATCTGCACCTCCCTACCATAGACCCAGCTAAAGGGCATCTTACCGGCTTGCTTGGCCCTCGACTGGGCCCTCTCGTCCAGCTTCCGGATCCTTCCAGCGAGGGTGCAGAGGTAGTCCTGGGCCTTGTGTCCCTCGCCGGAGAGGCCGGTCAGTTCGGGGACCTTCCACCTGCCAACGAGGAACTCGAGGATGTCGGCGTAGTCCCTGGCGGTGTAAACGCCGAGCCTCTGCGCCACCATGGAGAAATGGTCAAACAGCTTCTCGTCCTGCCCATCGAACATCAGGTGGGCGGGCATCGCGATCTTCTTCCTCATCATGTCGGCTAGAGCAAGCACGGTGCCATCAGGATCAATCTCAAACAGCTTCTCCACAATCTTGGTGTATGCAGTCTCGTGCCGCTTCTCATCCGAGGCGATGATGCCGCAGATCTGTGCGAGCTTCAGGTCACCGAAGTCCTTGGCATGGCGAGCAGTGTTTCCATGTGAGATGAAGGTTGCACGCTCTTGGAAGGAGGTGTAGATGAAGCCAAGATATGGGTTGTTCTCTGTCCTAGGGTCCTGAAAAGAGAACCACAAAGAAGTATATGTCAGTTTTACATACTTCACTGTGCAGTAGCAAACATCAACAAAAACAGTTCAAAGTGGTCCAAGGTTGAGAATTGATTGGAAGATATCCCAAATTTTCAAAGTATGATTTACTGTCTTACAGGTGCTCTCAAAAGAATTTCATGAAAGCAACATGTTTAGTACTACATGCCGACTAGCTAAAGATGAGTATGGTAGAAGCATGAACAAGCAAAAAAAAAAAAAGTGGTTCAAAAAGATAGGCAGTAATATGGTCAATAAAATGGTTGAAGAAAGCTGTTACCAACTTACCATTCCAGAGCCAATAAGATACTGGATTGTCTTCTCAATTTGCCTCATGTCCACTCTCCCAGTGAGGTACAGATACTTGTTTAGGAGGTCGCCATGCCTATTCTCCTCAGCAGTCCATGCCCTCGTCCAAACAGCCCAGGCAGTGGGGCTTGCACCTGTTTCATCTCGGACACCATCGAGGGTGTTAAGCATAGTCTGGTATGTAGGAAGAGCTTCCTCTGTAATCATGTCTCCGACCAAACAAACAAGATAATCATCAGGAATTTCCTTGGCACGCTCTCTGAGTTCCTTAACTTCATCGTGAAATCCATCAGATGCTGGATCAGGGAGGAAATCCTGTGGCTGCCAACACTTCTCAACTGGCTTCAGATGCAGCAACAGATTATCTCTAGCCCAACCATCAAGAGACTGGAATATTTCCATCTTCTGAGGTGGCATTGAATGTGTAACCTGGACATGGACCTCCTTTGGAGGAGCAAACGTCTTCTTGCTCTCAATCCTGGAATATAAAACAAAACTATGCTCAGCGATGCCCATGTATGTGATGACAACTCCATCACCTGCTTTAGGCATTTGGCACTTGTGGGAGAAGACATATGTTGATGTGGTTAACAAGACAAGTTATTTTATACTATTTTTACTCAGGTTGCTACTAGTCATGTACTCTAGAGATTTAAACTAGTTATTTACCTATATCATGCAAAACAAGCACATGCATTGCTACAGTATGCAATGAATGGTATAGCAAAAAAAAATGCAGAGACACCCATGTAATTCATGTGTCCCGAGCACGGAATCACTATTTAGCTGCCCTAGAAAATTAACAACCAAACTTTTGTCTTGTTCGATTTGCAATGAATAGCACAACATGGAAAAGCAGAATTGCTGGAGCATATGCAAGGGCAAAAACAAAAAGGTCATGACATCAAAACTGAAGCCCAGAAGCGATGGAGTTGCCACTCTTAACGCCTGTAGTAACATTTTTACAGTGTATATAGGAGTGTAACAAGGTCTATAATTGGAACATATGACTTCTAAGAAAAAGGTATTTAGTAAATTTATATGGGTTCAGAAAGGTAGTCATGACATCAAAACTGAAGCCCAGAAGCGATGGAGTTGCCACTCTTAACGCCTGTAGTAACATTTTTACAGTGTATATAGGAGTGTAACAAGATCTATACTTGGAACATATGACTACTAAGAAAAAGGTATTTAGTAAATTTATATGGGTTCAGAAAGATAGTCCACCAGGTCACCTTATCTTTCTTCAGCTTTTCAAATTAATTTAGTCATGCCTGCAATTTTTTATTTTGACATCGTAAGCAGAGTATGCATGACACCAGATTGGACACTAGATTTGATTAAATCTGAACCCATGCCACCAAAGATTACGTGAGATATGATATCACCACGCAGACCAAGAAACTAGGTATTATAAATACTGATATGTACTGTATGAGTTACATATACCAAGATACAAGGGGCTAGTGCAATTGTATCTGGTACTGTTTGGCGATGATGTTACATTCAGATATGATATGATGCATTGGAGATGCTACTAGTATACGTCCATAAATGCACACAGGTGGTTAGGTTAGTAGCTAATGTCATTGACCTACAGGCCCATGCTGTATCCCATACCAACCACGATGTGACTGTGACCCCCAAAATGAACTTATTAATGCAGGGATTGCATCAGCCTTAAGCTAGTAGTATTTCGTTGATATCTAAGTCCCAGGTTCTGCATATCACTGTCACTGAGGACGAATCCTGGATGGAAGAACTAAGATAGTCTGAGAAACAGAAAGACAACTACCACTAGCAAGCTGTCACACTCACTCTGCTACTCTAACCTCATTGGATCTAACTCGGAAATCTACTCTCGGGTGCAAACCAGGTTCTTTGTTACAGAATTAAGTAGTACAAAATCTACCTAGGTAAAGTTCAGATAGCAGAAACTGTGGTATCCATGTTCTGCGAGAAACCTCATCATTTTCAAACTTTCAGCATGAAAATCTCGACTCACATGCCAGTATGGAACCATGGATGTCAAAGCACCGATGGCATGACACAATCAGTTAGTCAATCGCACCCATGCTCCTTCAGATGTCGTCCTCCTAAACCCACCCTCCATCAGGTGTCATGCTCCTAAACCCATCCCCCTTCAGATGTCATCACGTATTTAATAACCCGTCAAGCGAGCAGATGAACAACACAGGGCCGTCATAAAAACAGCAGCAACAACCTAGGACAGCAAGCAACTGCGAAAATTAAACCCCGCCGGTACAGAGAGCATGGCATGGACCACAGCAGGGCTGCCGAATCAGGCCGACAGTGATAGTTCACCTCGGTCTCCGATGTACTAGTAACGAAGTGGAGTGCTTGATGGTGAATGAGTGAGCGATGATTGCAGGTCGTTGAGCTGAATGAAACCGACCTGAACCACCCGGCCAGTACCGAAACAGAAGGCAGTTAATGGAGACGACTGCGTGGGAGTGGTACCGCGTCCGGAGCCATTCTGGGATGCGACAGTGATCAAGGGGCAAACGCCCGCGGCACGCAACATGAAGGCCCCAGCGGAGTTTAATGGGGGAGGAAGTAAATGTGGAACGGACTGCCGCTTTGCAGTTCGCGATGCGGTGGAAGGCAAAACGAACCGTGGGAGCAGGCGGCCCGGGGCGCCAGGTCGATCTGCACAGGGGAACTGGTGGCCTGCGCTCGCAGAAAATTAAATGGAAACAGTTCTGCTGCTTCTACTGATGTAGTGTTTGCGCCTGATCTGAGGAGGAGGATGAGAGGGACGGCGGCGGCCATGTGCGGACGGCTGGCGGCGGCGCCGCCGGGACGGGGAAGTCGAATCCGGCGACCCGGAACGAAGGAAATGGCTGAATTGACGTAACGGGAAAGTTGTTCGTATCTGGACAGCGCGCATCGCCGCCAATCCGGAACAAACTGACGGCGCCTCGGGCTGACGATCCATCCATCCAATCTATCTATCTATCCACGGAGACAGGGAGACCAATCTCGCCGCGACGAACAGGAGCAGGGCTCGGCACGAACTGATGGGGAGAGAGGGGCGGCTTACTTAGCGGAGGCGGAGGAGGCGACGGCGAGGACCCTGACGCTGCCGCTCCTGCGGGCGGCGCCGCGGCCGGCTGCGGCGGCGGGCGGGGGCGTGACGCCGTGGGGGCGGAGCGCCATCCTGGAGGCCATGGCCGGGGGGGAGCCGAGCGCCGCCGTGGCCGTGGTACGCCGCCGGCGCCGAGGAGCGGGTGGATTGGGTTGCGAGTGGTGACGAGGAGAGATGCCGATGCGGTGCGGGGGTGTGGGCTGGCCTCGCCTCGCGCGATCTCAGCCTCAGGTTTTCTCGCCCCGCGGCGCGGCGGTGTCAGTGGGGGGGGGGGGGGGAGAGCTGGACCGCGGTCGACAGGAGCCACGGGTGCGTGCTGCTGGGCCGCCACCCGGCCGCGCCCTTATTTATTCCTCGCTCGCTCGCTGCTCCGGTCGTCACGTTTTTACCGATTTGGCCTCGCTTCGACTCAAAAATAAATAAATACTGATTTGGCCTCGCTCGTCTGCATTTTTCTCACACTTGGTCGGCACTGGGGCAGCTGGCTAGGCCAGATGGTTCTTTTTCTACACACACGCCGGGGTGGAGTCTAGATCTCCTTTTTTCTTAAAGTGGAGGACAAGTCATCTTCGCTTTTTCACTAAAGGCGATCTCACTCCTTTCCTTCCTCACTGTTTATTAGTCTATTTCTTTTATGTGGATTGCTATTTGTAGTATAGGTTAACTAAACAATGCTATTTACTTCTACGACTTCAATAGCCGACGAACGTTCGCCGGGTAGGATGGCATTTCCGAACGTTTTTCATGGCATTTTCAGTTGTAGGGGGTGACAATTTTCAGTTGTACAGGATGGCATCTGCAAGCGTGC
The DNA here is from genome assembly GCA_032464435.1 of Aegilops umbellulata. Lineage (NCBI taxonomy): Eukaryota > Viridiplantae > Streptophyta > Magnoliopsida > Poales > Poaceae > Aegilops > Aegilops umbellulata. The sequence goes on from CP136056.1 coordinate 496,057,498, forward strand.
ATCTAAGTAGATTGATCAGTGCGGCCAACTTTCAAATTTGACTTTGTTTGTCGATTAGTTGCCTTGAGAAGGAAATGGCGCTCCAGTTCATTTCCCTGGCGCCGTTGTTGTTGATTAGTCCGTTGCCACCACCTTAACCGTCATCCAACGCCACTTGCCACGACACCATTGTCGCGTCGGCTGACCACCCGTCCCATTTTGCCTTAGTCGTCTCGACCGCCAAGCCTCCGCCGCCACAACTATCCTCCAACACCTCCTCATTCGTGTCTGGCGCGCCCTCTCAAGTCAATCCTCGTGCGGAGAACTGCACTCCCTTTTCCTGTCTGCAAATCAAACCACAATCGCAGTAAAAACACTCTGCCTAAAAAGATATCCGAGCGAGAGAACATAAAAAAAAAGACAATAGAGGCGGGGATGGGACTGGAATAACACACAGGAAAAAAGGACCATGTGTGCAATTCAACATCCTTCATTACGTCGTCCCCTAAAAATAACCTGTCATTAAATCCAGAAGATCGCACGGTTGCGTGCTGACGGCGACATGCGGCCAGTGAGCGGTGGATAAGCACACTGGCATTGGTATACCACGGTCGATCTGACTGAAACCGTGGGTAACATTGTGCTGCGAGGACGAAGTGGGTGAGAATATCCAGCGTTGGAGACAACGTATGTTTTTCTATTCCTATAATAATTTGTTTACTACTGAATGGAGACTAGCTAGTTGTGTGGAAACTTGCATGGGCACAACCGGAATTCCACCCACCACCGGTCTCCCCGCCGCACGCACTCTTCCCTGTACAGTGCGAGCGGCGACGCCAAGTGCCGAGATTGCTCACGTGGCTACGTCGGTAGTATACGTACGTACGACGGAGGCTGCCGCCACACGTCCGGTGCGCCGCCGGGGGCCGGGCGACAAGTGTGCGGCCGTCGGGCGAGCGCGGCACAGGTGGTGGAAGCGGAGCCACTGGAAAGCATATGCTGGGGCGCGCCTCTGTCTCGGCGTGGAAATCACTGGCGTCTTCACGTGACCCCAAGGCCAGCCAGGGGGTCGTGCTCGTGGTGGTCGATGATACCGAGGCGCGGAGAAGGGACGGCGGGCGCGAGCGAGGACAGGACAGATACGATTCCGTCACGCACGCACGCACTCACCGCCACCGTCCCGGCCGGGCGGTTCGGTCTGGCACCAGCAGCCGCCGTGCACGAACGCACGTACGCGTGCTGCGCATGCGGGGCACGCACCGTGCCAAGTGTGGGTGGGTACGTGGTCGCGATCCCGCCGGCCCGTCCCGTGCGATCGGTCACGGTAGCAGGGCGCCGCACGGCTCGAGACCTCCTGCTCCTGTGGGCGGACGGGCCACGGGCGTGTACGGCGCCGCACGCACCGGTGCTCCGGAAATTAGTGGAGAGGCGCCGTGGCCGTGACTCGGTTCCCTGCATCTGCACGTACGGTGCAGCACCATGCGTGCGTGTGTGTGTCACGCACGGTTTAGTCGTGTGGTCCTTGTTGGGTCGGTGCCAAACTTGTGCGATGGAATGTACCACGGGCGTGTTTTGTGTTTCAGCACTCGATGCCGTGCGTGCGTGCGATTGTGGAGGATGGAGTACCGTGTGTATGTGTGTGTGTCACGGTTTTTTAGTCGTGCAGTACTTTTTTTGTTGTTGCGGGGAAGTCGTGCAGTACTGCTTGCCGGGTCGGAGCACGGGGCGCTGCTTAAGCTTAACTTGTGGGATGGAACGTACTCCGCGCGTGTTTCCTGCTGCATTTGCGTCTGAGCTATTGTGGTACACTAGATCGGTAACGCACCTTGGCGCGAGGGTGTCGGTCCCACCGACTTGGCCAAGCCAATAAAGATCAAACAGATATTGCGACAGTAATAAGGCAGGTTTAGCACAGGTTGCAATCATATATGGAGAACATCAATGGTATAATGAATTACCCTATAAAGTATTAGATCCTTGGTGCAACCCACTAAATCTAAAACAAACTAAGTACACATTTCGCCAAGAGCACATACTTGGTTTAGAATTCAAGTTTACATCACCTCAATCTCGAAATAAGAATCTTAATATTCAAGAGGCATCCCTTCAGTCACCATGCTGATCAAGGACCAGTTACAACAACATAATCAATATCACTTCAAATTACCAAAACTAAAACCTTAAGCCTGAGAATATGCATCTCCATACATAACACAACAAAAGAAAACAATTCTATAAATAAGTGGTTAAATTTACTATTGAACCACTATATTCCAGACAGGATCAACAAATTATTCTCAGTTCCCAGAGTGAATGCCTACATCATGGTCACACCCAATGGGCCTCCAATGACAACAACAATTGGCACAAGGATTTAATTCTTGTTCTAGGTGAATTGAAGGTCCATGTTTGCACCTAAAGCCAAGCAAGAGCTCAGACTTGAGCCCCCATACCAGGCACAAGCATGTCCCTTAACTTCTTGATCCGCAATCTGATCAAATGCAGCAAGCATGCCAGCATTTATCTATTTCATATGTGAAGAACATACTATTGAATTGTTGTTTTATTTGGAGCTGAAGGTTCTAGGGAGACTTACTTAGCAGAAGCTGCTAAACATGTCTTGAGCTTTTTCCTCCTTTGTTTGTTCTCGCTAAATACGCATGGTCGAATACCAGGATCACTACTGAATTCTGAAATGAGAAGTGCCAACTACAGACAACACCAAAATTACTTATAATCAGAGATAGTCTGTAATCAGAAATCAAAGGGATCAAAAACAGCATAGAAACCTGGATTATTTGTGAAAACAAGAAGATCTACATGATGTTTAATTAAGCAAAACATTATTAGTCACAACAGAAGGAGATAAAGAAAGTCAATAATAGTACACGACCAGTCAATAAAAGTGATCAAATCGTCTCTCTGAACTATATCATCATTGCCACTCAAATGCATATTCAGCATTGTCGACAAAAACAAAATACACAACCCTTGCTGACAGCTGACCGTGGATTTAATATTTTGCGTCCTAGACCCTCGTCCTATCAATGCACAAAATTAAAAAAATGTATATGCACCTTCATCACAACATACATGAACGTATATGGAGCATAATCAAACACAGGTTGAACTACAACTCTGCATAGATAACTAAAGTCTCAGGCATAATGTAGACCAATAGGAATGATGACACGACGCATCCAGAAGAAAGTGCATTATATGTACAGTAAGACGAAATCACCTTGATAGGCCTAGTAGTAGTTATGAATTAGAAGAGGTGGCAACTAATAGCGCGCCTTTTTTCTAGATGTCCTTCCTAGCGGCTGCTTGTGTCTTCCATCATGTCAGGAAGATCTCCTACAGAGCAGTCCATGGCAACCGCATTTCTAACGTGGACAGAAAAGTAATGCATATATCAAAGATGAATACTCAAAATGCTCGCGGCTGAAATACAAACTCAGAAATGGCAGATCCATGAAGGAATTCAAAATACTACAAACCTACAAAGATTGAATCAAGTGCGGAAAGGCATGTGGAATTAACTGACTGACCTGCAGAAGGGCAATCATGACCCGACAGCGACATAGGAGTGGATTCGCCCGCCTTGTCACATGAAGCCAACAGTCTGGGCAACGTCGACGGAGATCTGATCGGTGCACCTCTGCGGCTGGTGCTCCACCTTCTAAGTCCAAGGCACAACGACAGCGTACACCGGATCCGACACCACCATGAGCCGCTCGACGCCGAGGGAGAGAGGGCCGAGCAGCTGCAGGAGCGGCAACCTCAGTAAGAAGTGCACATCGAGCCTCTCTTTCTTTTGTCAAACAAACAACACCAGGATCATATTCAGTAAGAAGTGCACACAACAATCATGCCTCAATTGATAAATAATAAAGCATAGAAATGCATGAACTGCCTCTATAAAAATGAATAAGATCACATGAAAATAGCATAAGAATGCTTGAACTGACTCTGTTATAACATTCTAACAGGATATGCATCCTAGCCATATAAGGCCCGAGAAAAGACATGTTGAACTGATTAATAAGACCACCACATCTAGAATAAAAACAGTATAATCCCAAGGCCAAAGCACACCCAGAACACATGCTATGGTTGACTGGATTAAGTTCGCTTCAGAGTCTTCTTCCATTAATGATATTCCGGGAGCTTATATCAGTCTAAGCGAAAAAATATACCAGCCAACCATAGCCTGATGTAATAAGATTCAGGAAGAACTAATATTTCAAAGCAAACCAGATACTCACGTCCCCACAAGAAAGCACAAACAGTCCCTTGTTCTTTAAGTTGAATTTGAACTTTGCAAGCAAAATAATAGAGGAAATAAAAAACATAGGAAACACCCAAAGAGACTTCATTCCAAGCAGGGAACCCAAATTGTGATATCCATCAATCCACTCCCTGATCCACATTAGCAGGGGTGGCAAATAATTGCCAAGAAATTCATACTCGCATCTACTATGGGGTCCCAATGCAAAAACAGAAAACATAATTGTTTAACTAAAACAAAAAGCTACAGGCAAGCACATAGCAAGAGAAAAGGTTCAACATAATGTCCATCATTTGTATCAATCGGTCATATATACAATCATTTTACCGCTATAAACAACATTGTAATGGTGGAGTAATCACCCGAGAAAATTTAAATTACAAACAAAATATCTAAGACTAAGCTCTAATCGGCAGCGCACCTTGGCGCGAGGGTGCCGGTTCCAACGATGTGCCCAAGCAAATAATTTCTAGGGACTTAGCTAAGCACTGATGCTCATCGGCTATCCAATGATCATCCAGGACTCCGCCTTTACCACAAAAAGAAAGTCTAGAACCATATACATTTAACAGAAAAGTTGCTTGTCCAAATTTCTAGGGACTTAGTTAAGCACTGACGCTAATCCACTATCCAATGACCATCCAGGATTTTAGAACCTCCGTACAAATATAGACAAAATGGGAACCAGGAGGTTTACCATAATGTGGAAGTGGCCTAAATGTACTCAACAGCAAACCAAACTAACAATAGGACGATATCCCAAGCATGTATATTTACTCCAGATTGGTGCATGTGTATCGACTATTTGTGTAGCTGCTTCTTTATCAGCAATTAATATTGAAATTTTCCTTTTAAATATCAGGTCTCAGGTACAATAGTAGAAAAAATATACCTGGATAATAAACCGACTGAACCTCTTCTTATACTTAGTCTGTTCTGTGTAATCAAATAAGTCCAACAAGTTAAGCATAGACCTGATCAAATGTTTTATATCGTGTCCAATATAAATTGTATCTCGTCCTCTTTTGTCCTGGCTGCAAAAACTAAGAAAAAGCGATCTTATCAGCCTATGACATGGTTTCTGCGCGGATGAAGTTTGACAGACTCAAACATACAAAACAAATCAGAATATAGTCCTAATCTAATTTATATCGATCTATAAAGTGATTGAGATGCAAAGATTACTAAGAGCTGCAGTGATTTGTCATAAATAACTACTCCCTCTGTAAAGAAATATTGGTGATCTAAACGCTCTTATATTTGTTTACGGAGGGAGTATAAGATATCATAGCTATACATGATATTCTGAAATTCAGAACTGTGTTTAAATAGAAAACACACAGCTTCTACTTCCAAGTTTTGCCAATAAAGGCCCGCAAAGTGGCATAACATGCATGTAATAAAGGATTGGAGTTTAGCAAATTGATGGTTCTTATAAGCTATTACTCAAGTGAGAAAGCAGGGTTAATAAAAAGTGGCTGACATGCTATTTATCAACATAAACACAGTGACACCCGGCTTAATATTAGCAATCTTGTTTCAAGAACAACAATATGCAAAATTTACCTGCATTAAACTATTATAATATTATCACTTTTATACCTTTGCATAAAGATTAATTACCACATTCACAATTAGGGAATTATCGTCATAGCAGTTACTTAAATTGGCTGCATAGAACTCTACAAAAAAAATATTTCAAGGAGGGACTGATGCTAGTGGTACCTAGTCACATCCTGTTCTGCCTAATGGAAGGAAGCAACAAATTGCAATTACGTTTCAACAACCTTCCTGAATGAAACAAATAATGCATTCGAATAACCCGATAAAGCAAACAACCTACATAGTAATTATCAACTCCAACTACCTATATGGACTGATATTTAACCACAGTAATGTTCACTTAAAAGTCGTAACCTAGTTGACAGACAATGAATTTATGTTTTCTCCATTCTAGAAATTCTAGTTTCAGCAGCCGCCATTGACATGTTCGCGACGCGCTGCCACCGGCACTCACCCATTTTCTACACTACATAACACACAAAGTGCCCGAATAGCACGGCTCGATGTATACAGTACAGGAGAGGGCAGAGAGGAAGCAGCGGTTGGTTTACCTAGGACATAGTCGAAGAATAAGACGGAGAGGCAGGTGAGACAGTAGAAATCCTCTCATCTACCCTCTTCTCCTCTCATTCACACAGCAGCACCTGCACATGACCACATCCAGGCATCAGATCCAAAAAAACACATTTATCTCTCACCAGATCCACCTACTTATCCAACAACAACAACAATCTAAAGGGGCACACCAAAGCATCTCCAGCGGTACTCCTAACTATCGTATGACTACTCATCCGACAACATCAATCAAAAGGGGCCCACCAAAGCACCTCTAGGGTACTCCTAATTATCATATGACCTCAAGAATAAACCTCTCCTTGACAACAAAGGCATATTTCAGAAAAAGAAATGTTTCTAAATCTAATGCTCCCCTGGACAGCAAACTAACAAAATAAGATAGCTCCAAAGAGCCCCTTCCTTGGAACCTAGCTAGAGAAGTAAATGAATAAGAAACCACGACTTTACAAAAACCTAGCCTTCCTGCATGCAAAAAGGAACAAAACCAACAGGGCTCCAAAAAGTGCGTAAATAGATCCAATAAGACATCATAGCAGAGTACATCCAACAAAGACCAGAAATTAATTGGACCCAACAATCAAGGAATATCATAAATCCTTTTGGGAAGGAATAGCACAGGTTGCAAATAAAAAAATATTATTACTACCCATGTGCTTACATTTATTTTTTCCTGTGTCGTAGTAATGAAGATAAAAAGGAGCATAGAGAGGGAATTACTCAAAGTAAGCCCATGTGTAGAAGTACATCATTATAGAAAGGCTACCTATACCGTAGAACAAATGTAATTGAAAGTAGAGCACAAAGAGGCTCCTAATTTTCAGACGAGGTGACCATACCTTGTGAAGAATTGACACTACCTCCCTCGCAACCTCCTCCTCTCAGCTCTCATTGGCACACACCACAGTCAGCCGACAAGAGAAGGGGATAGGAAAAGAGCTCCAACCTCAAGTCAGCACACGAGCTGCTCCAGGTTAACATAAAGCATAATTTCTACCTCTGAGGGTACTCCATGCTGATTGCTTGCCAACACATGGGACACTAAGAGCTTCTCTGGCATCTACAACAAGAATAGGATTAGCACATCAGAAACTATATGATAAGGAGTCGCAACACAAAGAAGTGGTAAACCAAATCAACCAACAGTTAAGAAGAGTCAACTCTTCTGAATTACAAGCGGCACCCAATTGTGATCAAACTACTATATAGATAACATGGTGTTTCATCTGAAAGCTCAGAATCATTGGCAGAATCATTCAGCAGCCAAACATATAAACTACAACTCTTAAAAAATATATAATGTGGTTCTCAAATCAATTCGTTCATGTTTCAAATTTTACCATGAACAAACTAACAGCAGCAAAATGCATACTTGTATGACAGCAAAATCCTATATACCATGTAGTCATCAACATTGAGCCGCAGAACGGCAAGATCAAACTAAGACTCAGGCATGCATAACCATAGAAAGAAAAGGATCATCGACAAAGAGGAGAACCAACAAAGGGACTAATGGAACAAAAAACAATGTAAAGGGGAACCAACAAAGTAATCAAATAAAGAACAAATTATCACATCACTAAATGTGTGCTTGAAAAATGACAAAGCTCACAGATTTAGTTTAGATTTTACCTAAACTAAATGTGTGCTTGAAAACTTAAAGTAAATGACAAATATCACTAATAATACTACCGTATGACTTCTTGATCAAAATAAAAAGGAATGGACAAAATATAAGAAGATTCATGTACCAAACAGAACTGGGGGTCTCCTAGTCCCACGTCAAACATTCAGTCATAAAATGTATTATTTATCAGGTTTTCAATATCATAAGGGGTTAACAATCACACTGTCAAGGTAAGTTACTGCATGCCTTTCTTTTGCTTTATATGAACTGAATTTTTTTATGAAATACTCGCAGTTCATAACAATCTCAAACCTTAAAAGTGAAAGGTTTCAGTTCTCATTCAACCACTTGCTTAGTCATCCACCACATATAAGTTACATTTCTGAACAATCGAACACGAAACAGAGAACAGGGAGGAGGAGCGAGCTGTGGTGAGCTAGTTGTACCTGCTTGAGCTGGCCCCTCCTCTCGGAGAGGACGACGATCTGGTCATTGAGCATCTTCCATGGTGTTGTCCTTCAAGCGGACCTTGATGATGTTGATGGCTTACTTCCTGCTGCCAGCCAAGTGGCACCCCTTCAATGCTGAAAAAGTACATGGAAAAGCAATTACAAAAATATAGTAAGAATAAAAAGAACTTCTGAACTGTTATCTTCATAACCAGCAAGAGAACTGAAATGTTCCACTTTCATGAATCTGAGAAAATTTAAAAAGTACAGCAAAGGCATAAATGGAGCATGACCCTGAGCAAAATGTACAAAAATACAGAAAATCTATTAGGTGGCAACCATGTGGACCGAGGAAGTAACTAAGGGACTAATTGAACAAAAAACAATTTAAAGGGGAACCAACAAAGTAATCAAATAAAGAACAAATTATCACATCAAGATGCTAACAATACACCAGTTATTTTTTTTGTAGATTTGGGAATCCTACAATAGTATAGAGAACACTTAATATTTAGGGAACTAAGAGAGTGGAAGATCTGAGGAGGCAAGGAATCATGGGATCCTATCTTTCCCTCTATACTTTTGTAGAACCAAACTGTAGCAAGAGATAAGCATATCTTGGGATTACTTGGCAGAAAAAAGTACAGGAATGCACTGATTGTCACTATAAGTATGGTCATGTAAGGTTCATCATTATCTTCTTATTCTGGTAGTGATCCTAAAACAATCATTATATTAAGCATGGCTGATAATATGTTCCTATAACAGATAGCAACATAAATGACTCAGCATTCGGTACATGAGAGCTAAAGCAAACTTACAACTCCTGCATGATTTTAGCAGCCTCATCGATCTTTTGCTGCTCCTCTTTGATTTCAGCAACTTCCTATAAACTGGGAGTAGAAGAGAAAAAAATTATGGTGCATGACTAATCTTGCTCCCTGTTGACCGATTTCATATGTGTGGTATAAATAAACAAAGAAAATATTATAGTTGGCACTGAAACAATACATTAGAAACAAAGCATGATAATATGCACAAACCCTAAGGAGGGCTAAACATGGGAGGATATATATCTAGATGTTAATTGCTCATCGTAGCGCATTCTTGGACAAAGAGCTCTCGTTAACAATAACATAAATATTCCCGAAGAAATGCTACTACTCTTGCAAGGAGAAAAAACATGTGAAACAGTAGCGCAACCAAGTGTACCTTGAGAGGGGCTAGTGCTTCGGAATGATGCAACAGGGATGTCCATGTTTCATATTGTGCTCATCCACCTGCAATATAGATGAACCTGAATTACATAATGCAGAGAAACAAAATCGTAATTAGGCCACCCCTATATTTCTCAAAGACATGGTAGACTCGTGTAGTGGGTCTCAACCTGGAGAAATTATCAAGCACCCAACTAACTACAAGGCTAGCAGCAGCATTAGTTCCTGAAACAGATCGAAACATGTCAGAGAGAGAGAGAGAATAGGGGGCGGGGAAGGAGACCTTGATATGGTGCATCCATGGCGGCGGCGGTGTGGTACGAGGTTGACGGCCGCGTCCAGCTCGACGACGGCGCGGATCAAGAAGCCCCCACCGTGGCGGTAGCAGATCTGGCCGCCGCCTGGGGAGAGGCCGACGGTAGGGGGAGGGAGAGGGTGCGGTGGTTGGGGCAGGGACGGCGACGAGGGGCAGGAGGGAGCCGCGACCGCGCGGGAGGGAGAGACGGCTTGGTCTCCAGCACAAGCGGCCCGCTTCGCTCGGCCTCCTCCCGGCGATGGTGACCGGGGAGGGGAGGGGAGTGGCGGCTGGGAAGGGAGGGGAGGGGCGGCTGGGAAGGGAGGGGAGGAGCGAGCACGGGAAGGCACGGGGATGGGGCAGCTAGGGGCGGTGGGTGGCGGTGGCGGCGGCGGCGGCGATGCGCGTGGGAGGAGAGGAGGCGCGCGGGAGGAGAGGGAGGCGTGGGTGCGGGAGGAGGAGGCGCGTGGGAGGGGAGAGGAGGCCGCGGCTAGGGTTCAGCAGGGGAGCCGACCCTTTTATACCCCCACCACACGAAATTACTGAAATGCCCCGGTGGGGGCATAGTATTTACATTTTGCTGCCATTACTATTCATTCCAGCAGTGTTTGCCCCAGATCCAATGGCCCAGGCTTCTCCAGAGCTCGATCGGACGGACGAGAACGCATCAAGGGAACCGATCCAACGGTCCAGAAGCCCTGAGCTCTGAGGAGGCTTGTGCATCCATCCTGTTCTTATTTCTGGATACTGTCTCGTCCTTCTTTTTTCTTTTTCTTTTGGTTTTTTTGCGGGTGGTGGTATGTCCTGTCAACGTTGCAGTAGGAGTAAAATATTGCTCGAAAAGTTGGGATTCCACCCATAAAAGTTGTAGTGAATGAGGGGCGTCTGAATCCTGCGAGATACTTGCGTGCTCGTGTCTTTCTGATGCTGAATACTCCGCTGGTTCGGTTCGTCCCCTTGACTCTCAAAGAGAAGAAGAAGTATGTTGTTGAGTATGAGAAGCTCCCTGATTTTTGTGACTACTGTGTTTTGATTGGGCACATCGTGACTGAATGTGGCGATGGGATCCACAGGCCCGAAGAGTGTGAGTGGGGTGAATGGCTCCTAGTAAACTTTGATAACTCAGGCGATCGTGGAGGAACTGGTAGGGGTTTTGTCCGGGGTGGAGCTACTGCAGGAAGGGGAGGAGGCTTTGGAAGAGGTAGAGGTGCAGCAGGTGATCCGAGCCCGCAGGAAAACATGGATTAGGATTTAGAGGGTGCTTGGATACATTTTAGTCCTATGACTAAAAGTAGTGGGACTAAAATTTGCTAGCCTCACCCATGCTTGGATCCAAATACTAAAGAGACTAAAATCAAGTTATTGAGCATTTATTATCCTCCAAACCATCCAATCCGGAACTCGCATGTGTTAAAGTAGAGGAATTAAATGAGGAGAGAGAGGGCTAATACACATTTTAGTAGGTTTCCTATGAGGGTGCTTGAATACGTTTTAGTCCCATGACTAAAAGTAGTGGGACTAAAACTTGCTAGCCTCACCCATGCTTGGAACCAAATACTAAAGAGACTAAAATCAAGTTATTGAGCATTTATTATCCTCCAAACCATCCAATCCTGAACTTGCATGTGTTAAAGTAGAGGAATTAAATGAGGGGAGAGAGAGCTAATCCATATTTTAGTAGGGTTCCCTTGACTAAAACTTTTGAGCCTCAAGACTGTTGGGGAACGTAGTAATTTCAAAAAAAAATCCTACGCACACGCAAGATCATGGTGATGCATAGCAACGAGAGGGGAGAGTGTTGTCTACGTACCCTTGTAGACCGAAGCGGAAGCGTTGACGCAACGTAGTGGAAGTAGTCGTACGTCTTCCCGATCCGACCGATCCAAGCACCGTTACTCCGGCACCTCCGAGTTCTTAGCACACGTTCAGCTCGATGACGCTCCCCGGGCTCCGATCCAGCAAAGCTTCGGGGATGAGTTCTGTCAGCACGACAGCGTGATGACGATGATGATGTTCTACCGACGCAGGGCTTCGCCTAAGCACTGCAACGATATGACCAAGGTGGAATATGGTGGAGGGGGGCACCGCACACGGCTAAGGAACGATCACGAAGATCAACTTGTGTGTCCTAGGGTGCCCCCTGCCCCCGTATATAAAGGAGGGGAGGGGAGGGCGCGGCCGGCCCCCAAGGGGTGCGCCAGGAGGAGTCCTACTCCCACCGGGAGTAGGACTCCTCTCCCTTGCCTTGTAGGAGAAGGAAGGAGAGAGGGGGAAAGGAAAAAGGGGGGCGCCGCCCCCCCTTCCTTGTCCTATTCGGACTAAGGGGGGAGGGGGCGCGCGGCCTGCCCTGGCCGCCCCTCCTCTTTTCCCTTAAGGCCCATATGGGCCCATTAATCCCCGGGGGGGGGGGGTTCCGGTAACCCCCCGGTACTCCAGTAAAATGCCGATTTCACTCGGAACCATTCCGATGTCCAAATATAGGCTTCCAATATATCGATCTTTATGTCTCGGCCATTTCGAGACTCCTCGTCATGTCCGTGATCACATCCGGGACTCCGAACTAACTTCGGTACATCAAAATGCATAAACTCATAATAACTGTCATCGTAACTTTAAGCGTGCGAACCCTACGGTTCAAGAACAATGTAGACATGACCGAGACACGTCTCCGGTCAATAACCAATAGCGGGACCTGGATGCCCATATTGGCTCCTACATATTCTACGAATATCTTTATCGGTCAGACCGCATAACAATATACGTTGTTCCCTTTGTCATCGGTATGTTACTTGCCCGAGATTCGATCGTCGGTATCCAATACCTAGTTCAATCTCGTTGTCGGCAAGTCTCTTTACTCGTTCCGTAATACATCATCTCACAACTAACATATTAGTTGTAATGCTTGCAAGGCTTATGTGATGTGCATTACCGAGAGGGCCCAGAGATACCTCTCCGACTATCGGAGTGACAAATCCTAATCTCGAAATACGCCAACCCAACAAGTACCTTTGGAGACACCTGTAGAGCACCTTTATAATCACCCAGTTATGTTGTGACGTTTGGTAGCACACAAAGTGTTCCTCCGATAAACGGGAGTTGCATAATCTCATAGTCATAGGAACATGTATAAGTCATGAAGAAAGCAATAGCAACATACTAAATGATCGGGTGCTAAGCTAATGGAATGGGTCATGTCAATCAGATCATTCAACTAATGATGTGACCTCGTTAATCAAATAACAACTCTTTGTTCATGGTTAGGAAACATAACCATCTTTGATTAACTAGCTAGTCAAGTAGAGGCATACTAGTGACATTCTATTTGTTTATATATTCACACATGTATTATGTTTCCGGCTAATACAATTCTAGCATGAATAATAAACATTTATCATGATATATGAGGAAATAAATAATAACTTTATTATTGCCTCTAGGGCATATTTCCTTCAGTCTCCCACTTGCACTAGAGTCAATAATCTAGATTACACGGTAATGATTCTAACACCCATGGAGTTTTGGTGCTGATCATGTTTTGCTCGTGGAAGAGGCTTAGTCAACGGGTCTGCTACATTCAGATCCGTATGTATCTTGCAAATCTCTATGTCTTCCACCTGGACTAGATCCCGGATGGAATTGAAGCGTCTCTTGATGTGCTTGGTTCTCTTGTGAAATCTGGATTCCTTTGCCAAGGCAATTGCACCAGTATTGTCATAAAAGATTTTCATTGGACCCGATGCACTAGGTATGACACCTAGATCGGATATGAACTCCTTCATCCAAACTCCTTCATTTGCTGCTTCCGAAGCAGCTATGTACTCCGCTTCACATGTAGATCCCGCCACGACGCTTTGTTTAGAACTGCACCAACTGACAGCTCCACCGTTTAATGTAAACACGTATCCGGTTTGCGATTTAGAATCGTCCGGATCAGTGTCAAAGCTTGCATCAACGTAACCATTTACGATGAGCTCTTTGTCACCTCCATATATGAGAAACATATCCTTAGTTCTTTTCAGGTACTTCAGGATGTTCTTGACCGCTGTCCAGTGATCCACTCCTAGATTACTTTGGTACTTCCCTGCTAAACTTATAGCAAGACACACATCAGGTCTGGTACACAACATTGCATACATGATAGAGCCTATGGCTGAAGCATAGGGAACATCTTTCATTTTCTCTCTATCTTCTGCAGTGGTCGGGCATTGAGTCTTACTCAACTTCACACCTTGTAGTACAGGCAAGAATCCTTTCTTTGCTTGATCCATTTTGAACTTCTTCAAAACTTTGTCAAGGTATGTGCTTTGTGAAAGTCCAATTAAGCGTCTTGATCTATCTCTATAGATCTTGATGCCCAATATGTAAGCAGCTTCACCGAGGTCTTTCATTGAAAAATTCTTTTTCAGGTATCCCTTTATGCTAGCCAGAAATTCTATATCATTTCCGATTAGTAATATGTCATCGACATATAATATCAGAAATGCTACAGAGCTCCCACTCACTTTCTTGTAAATACAGGCTTCTCCAAAAGTCTATACAAACCCAAATGCTTTGATCACACTATCAAAGCGTTTATTCCAACTCCGACAGGCTTGCACCAGTCCATAAATGGATCGCTGGAGCTTGCACACTTTGTTAGCTCCCTTTGGATCGATAAAACCTTCTCGTTGCATCATATACAACTCTTCTTCCAGAAATCCATTCAGGAATGCAGTTTTTACATCCATCTGCCAAATTTCATAATCATAAAATGCGGCAATTGCTAACATGATTCGGACAGACTTAAGCATCGCTACGGGTGAGAAGGTCTCATCGTAGTCAATCCTTTGAACTTGTCGAAAACCTTTTGCGACAAGTCGAGCTTTGTAGACAGTAACATTACCGTCAGCGTCAGTCTTCTTCTTGAAGATCCATTTATTCTCAATTGCTTGCCGACCATCGGGCAAGTCAACCAAAGTCCACACTTTGTTCTCATACATGGATCCCATCTCAGATTTCATGGCTTCAAGCCATTTTGCGGAATCTGGGCTCACCATCACTTCTTCATAGTTCGTAGGTTCACCATGATCTAGTAGAATGATTTCCAGAACAGGATTGCCGTACCACTCTGGTGCGGATCTTACTCTGGTTGATCTACGAGGTTCTGTAGTAACTTGATCTGAAGTTGCATGATCATCATCGTTAACTTCCTCACCAATTGGTTTAGACGTCACAGAAACTGGTTCCTGTGATGTGCTATTTCCCAATAAGGGAGCAGGTATAGTTACCTCATCAAGTTCTACTTTCCTCCCACTCACTTCTTTCGAGAGAAACTCCTTCTCTAGAAAGGATCCATTTTCAGCAACGAATGTCTTGCCTTCGAATTTGTGATAGAAGGTGTACCCAACAGTTTCTTTTGGGTATCCTATGAAGAGACATTTCTCCGATTTGGGTTTGAGCTTATCAGGTTGAAGTTTTTTTCACATAAGCATCGCAGGCCCAAACTTTAAGAAACGACAACTTTGGTTTCTTGCCAAACCATAGTTCATAAGGCGTCGTCTCAACGGATTTTGATGGTGCTCTATTTAACGTGAATGCGGCCGTCTCTAAAGCATAACCCCAAAACGATAGCGGTAAATCTGTAAGAGACATCATAGATCGCACCATATCAAGTAAAGTACGATTACGACGTTCGGACACACCATTACATTGTGGTGTTCCGGGTGGCGTGAGTTGCGAAACTATTCCGCATTGTTTCAAATGTAGACCAAACTCGTAACTCAAATATTCTCCTCCACGATCAGATCGTAGAAACTTTATTTTCTTGTTACGATGATTTTCAACTTCACTCTGAAATTCTTTGAACTTTTCAAATGTTTCAGACTTGTGTTTCATTAAGTAGATATACCCATATCTGCTTAAATCATCTGTGAAGGTGAGAAAATAACGATATCCGCCACGAGCTTCAATATTCATCGGACCACATACATCTGTATGTATGATTTCCAATAAATCTGTTGCTCTCTCCATAGTACCGGAGAACGGTGTTTTAGTCATCTTGCCCATGAGGCACGGTTCGCAAGTACCAAGTGATTCATAATCAAGTGGTTCCAAAAGTCCATCAGTATGGAGTTTCTTCGTGCGCTTTACACCGATATGACCTAAACGGCAGTGCCACAAATAAGTTGCACTATCATTATCAACTATGCATCTTTTGGCTTCAACATTATGAATATGTGTATCACTACTATCGAGATTCATCAAAAATAGACCACTCTTCAAGGGTGCATGACCATAAAAGATATTACTCATATAAATAGAACAACCAATATTCTCTGATTTAAATGAATAACCGTCTCGCATCAAACAAGATCCAGATATAATGTTCATGCTCAACGCTGGCACCAAATAACAATTATTTAGGTCTAATACTAATCCCGAAGGTAGATGTAGAGGTAGCGTGCCGACCGCGATCACATCGACTTTGGAACCATTTCCCACGCGCATCGTCACCTCGTCCTTTGCCAGTGTTCGCTTAATCCGTAGTCCCTGTTTCGAGTTGCAAATATTAGCAACAGAACCAGTATCAAATATCCAGGTGCTACTGCGAGCTCTAGTAAGGTACACATCAATAACATGTATATCACATATACCTTTGTTCACCTTGCCATCCTTCTTATCCGCCAAATACTTGGGGCAGTTCCGCTTCCAGTGACCAGTCTGCTTGCAGTAGAAGCACTCAGTTTCAGGCTTAGGTCCAGACTTGGGTTTCTTCTCTTGAGCAGCAACTTGCTTGCTGTTCTTCTTGAAGCTCCCCTTCTTTTTCCCTTTGCCCTTTTTCTTGAAACTAGTGGTCTTGTTGACCATCAACACTTGATGCTCCTTCTTGATTTCTACCTCCGCAGCCTTTAGCATTGCGAAGAGCTCGGGAATCGTCTTATCCATCCCTTGCATATTATAGTTCACCACGAAGCCTTTGTAGCTTGGTGGAAGTGATTGGAGAATTCTATCAATGACGCAATCATCCGGAAGATTAACTCCCAGTTGAATCAAGTGATTACAATACCCGGACATTTTGAGTATATGCTCACTGACAGAACTATTCTCCTCCATCTTGCAGCTATAGAACTTATTGGAGACTTCATATCTCTCAATCCGGGCATTTTGTTGGAATATTAACTTCAACTCTTGGAACATCTCATATGCCCCATGACGTTCAAAACGTCGTTGAAGTCCCGATTCTAAGCCGTAAAGCATGGCACATTGAACTATCGAGTAGTCATCAGCTTTGCTCTGCCAAACGTTCTTAACGTCGTCAGTTGCATCAGCAGCAGGCCTGGCACCCAGCGGTGCTTCCAGGACGTAACTCTTCTATGCAGCAATGAGGATAATCCTCAAGTTACGGACCCAGTCCGTGTAATTGCTACCATCATCTTTCAACTTTACTTTCTCAAGGAACGCATTAAAATTCAACGGAACAACAGCACGGGCCATCTATCTACAATCAACATAAACATGCAAGATACTATCAGGGACTAAGTTCATGATAAATTTAAGTTCAATTAATCATATTACTTAAGAACTCCCACTTAGATAGACATCCCTCTAATCCTCTAAGTGATCACGTGATCGAAATCAACTAAACCATAACCGATCATCACGTGAAATGGATTAGTCTTCAATGGTGAACATCACTATGTTGATCATATCTACTATATGATTCACGCTCGACCTTTCGGTCTCCGTGTTTCGAGGCCATATCTGCATATGCTAGGCTCGTCAAGTATAACCCGAGTATTCTGCGTGTGCAAAACTGGCTTGCACCCGTTGTAGATGGACGTAGAGCTTATCACACCCGATCATCACGTGGTGTCTGGGCACAACGAACTTTGGCAACGGTGTATACTCAGGGAGAACACTTCTTGATAATTTAGTGAGAGATCATCTTATAATGCTACCGTCAATCAAAGCAAGATAAGATGCATAAAAAAGATAAACATCACATGCAATCAATATAAGTGATATGATATGGCCATCATCATCTTGTGCTTGTGATCTCCATCTCCGAAGCACCGTCATGATCACCATCGTCACCGGCACGACACCTTGATCTCCATCGTAGCATCGTTGTCGTCTCGCCTATCTTATGCTTCTACGACTATCGCTACCGCTTAGTGATAAAGTAAAGCATTACAGGGCGATTGCATTGCATACAATAAAGCGACAACCATATGGCTCCTGCCAGTTGCCGATAACTCGGTTACAAAACATGATCATCTCATACAATAAAATTTAGCATCATGTCTTGACCATATCACATCACAACATGCCCTGCAAAAACAAGTTAGACGTCCTCTACTTTGTTTATTGCAAGTTTTACGTGGCTGCTACGGGCTTAAGCAAGAACCAATCTTACCTACCATCAAAACCACAACGATAGTTTGTCAAATAGACTCCGTTTTAACCTTCGCAAGGACCGGGCGTAGCCATACTCGGTTCAACTAAAGTTGGAGAAAATGACACCCGCCAGCCACCTGTGTGCAAAGCACGTCGGTAGAACCAGTCTCGCGTAAGCGTACGCGTAATGCCGATCCGGGCCGCTTCATCCAACAATACCGCCGAACCAAAGTATGACATGCTGGTAGGCAGTATGACTTATATCGTCCACAACTCACTTGTGTTCTACTCGTGCATATAACATCAAACCATAAAAAACCAGGCTCTGATACCACTGTTGGGGAACGTAGTAATTTCAAAAAATTTCCTACACACACGCAAGATCATGGTGATGCATAGCAACGAGAGGGGAGAGTGTTGTCTACGTACCCTCGTAGACCGAAGCGGAAGCGTTGACGCAACATAGTGGAAGTAGTCGTACGTCTTCCCGATCCGACCGATCCAAGCACCGTTACTCCGGCACCTCCGAGTTCTTAGCACACGTTCAGCTCGATGACGCTCCCCGGGCTCCGATCCAGCAAAGCTTCGGGGATGAGTTCCGTCAGCACGACGGCGTGATGACGATGATGATGTTCTACCGACGCAGGGCTTCACCTAAGCACTTCAACGATATGACCGAGGTGGAATATGGTGGAGAGGGGCACCGCACACGGCTAAGGAACGATCACGAAGATCAACTTGTGTGTCCTAGGGTGCCCCCCTGCCCCCGTATATAAAGGAGGGGAGGGAAGGGCGCGGCCGGCCCCCAAGGGGTGCGCCAGGAGGAGTCCTACTCCCATCGGGAGTAGGACTCCTCTCCCTTGCCTTGTAGGAGAAGGAAGGAGAGAGGGGGAAAGGAAAAAGGGGGGCGCCGCCCCCCTTCCTTGTCCTATTCGGACTAAGGGGGGAGGGGGCGCGCGGCCTGCCCTGGCCGCCCCTCCTCTTTTCCCTTAAGGCCCATATGGGCCCATTAACCCCCGGGGGGGTTCCGGTAACCCCCCGGTACTCCAGTAAAATGTTGATTTCAATCGGAACCATTCCGATGTCCAAATATAGGCTTCCAATATATCGATCTTTATGTCTCGACCATTTAGAGACTCCTCGTCATGTCCGTGATCACATCCGGAACTCCAAACTAACTTCGGTACATCAAAATGCATAAACTCATAATAACTGTCATCGTAACTTTAAGCGTGCGGACCCTACGGTTCGAGAACAATGTAGACATGACCGAGACACGTCTCCGGTCAATATCCAATAGCAGGACCTGGATGCCCATATTGGATCCTACATATTCTACGAAGATCTTTATCGGTCGGACCGCATAACAATATACGTTGTTCCCTTTGTCATCGGTATGTTACTTGCCCGAGATTCGATCGTCGGTATCCAATACCTAGTTCAATCTCGTTGCCGGCAAGTCTCTTTACTCGTTCCGTAATACATCATCTCACAACTAACATATTAGTTGTAATGCTTGCAAGGCTTATGTGATGTGCATTATCGAGAGGGCCCAGAGATACCTCTCCGACTATCGGAGTGACAAATCCTAATCTCAAAATACGCCAACCCAACAAGTACCTTTGGAGACACTTGTAGAGCACCTTTATAATCACCCAGTTACGTTGTGACGTTTGGTAGCACACAAAGTGTTCCTCCGATAAACGGGAGTTGCATAATCTCATAGTCATAGGAACATGTATAAGTCATGAAGAAAGCAATAGCAACATACTAAACGATCGGGTGCTAAGCTAATGGAATGGGTCATGTCAATCAGATCATTCAACTAATGATGTGACCTCGTTAATCAAATAACAACTCTTTGTTCATGGTTAGGAAACATAACCATCTTTGATTAACGAGCTAGTCAAGTAGAGGCATACTAGTGACATTCTATTTGTTCATATATTCACACATGTATTATGTTTCCGGCTAATACAATTCTAGCATGAATAATAAACATTTATCATGATATATGAGGAAATAAATAATAACTTTATTATTGCCTCTAGGGCATATTTCCTTCAAAGACTAGTTCTAGTCTCCTTTTAGTCAGGGATGCTTGGAACTTTAGCCTCTAAAAAAGACTATTTTTAGTCAGACTAAAAATAGTCCCTTGGATCCAAGCACCCTCTTAGGGGAGATCCCTGAACGCCTTGCTGGTGCAATTGTTCCTATTGCTAGGAAACGACTTATTGGACAAGACGGTACAGTCAATGATGGGAGGGTGCTGGCCTCTGCGCTCCCTCCAGGTTTTGTATCTGATAAAGTGAGCTTATTAGAGAATATAGCCACGGAACCTATTGACAAGAATCTGATGAGCACCCCGCAGAAGATACATGATCAGAAAAGGCATAGATCAGAGCTAAGTGAAACAAACAATGAGCCATCGGCGACCTCCCGTGAGGAGGATCGCCGGACGCAATGAAAATCATATGCTGGAACTGCCGCGGTTTGGCCAGCACCGCGGCAGAGAGGGCGCTTCTGGACATCCAGAAGCAATGGGGGCCGGATGTGTTTTTCTTGTCCGAAACACATTTGAACACAGCAAGGGCAAAGAAATTGTTGAAGAAATTGAGGATGGACCATCTTGAGGTGGTTGAAAGTGTTGGCGCTAGTGGCGGCCTAATCTTGTTTTGGCGGAACCCAAATGCGATTGAAGTGGTGGCAAAAACCAAGAACTTTATTGATGTAATGGTGGGCTCGCTGCCAGAAGAGCGATGGCGTTTTACCGGGTTTTACGGAGAACCTAGATGGGAGGACAAGCATCTGTCGTGGACGTACCTCGCGGCCTGCATACTCACTATAATGCACCTTGGGTTGTCGCGGGATTTCAACGAAATTCTTTATTCGCATGAGAAGGAAGGAGGAGCCCCGCGGCCGATACGCATGATGCAGGACTTCCGTGATGCATTGGTTGACTGCGAGTTGGAGGATATGGGAGCGGTGGGTGATCAGTTTACATGGCGTCGGAGATGGCTGCGTCAACGACTTGACAGAGTGGTCTGCAATGGGAGCTTGCATGGTCTGTTCCCGAATGCATTTGTGTCCAACGCACCACATATTAAGTCTGACCATAGGCCTCTTGTGTTGAACCTAGAAGGAGAGGTGAATGTGGACAGTCAACAGCGTAATACCTCAAAGCAGTTTGAGGCAAGTTGGCTCAAAGAAGATGATGTCACGAATAAGGTAGCTGAGGCATGGGAAAAATCTACAGGTCTGCGATCATTAGCAGACCGTACCGCATCAGTGCATGCAGACTTACACATATGGGATAGGGAGGTTCTTAAATCCCCCCAGCGTCGGCTTAAGAAGCTAAAGGAGGAGCTGGATTCTTTGCGGTTAGGGCCACTCACTGATGAGTCGGCAGATCGGCAAAGGGAGTTGCTTATTGAAATTGAAGAAACAATTGGATACAGCGCAGTAGGGCGAACTGGTTGAAAAATGGTGACCGTAACACCAACTTCTTCAATAACTTTGCGACGGTGAGAAAGAAAAGAAACTTTATTCGTCGATTGATGGATGAAAATGGTGCACGGCGAGAAGATAACGAAGCAATGAGAGGTTTAATTGATGCATATTTTCAGAGCTTGTTCACATCTGAAGTGATAGAACCGGATGTTGAAGTCTTGAATAAAGTCAAAACGAAAGTTACTCCGTACATGAATGAGGCCCTGCTGGCACCATATACTGCTGAGGAAGTGAAGCGCGCATTGTTTAGCATTAGAGATATTAAAGCTCCAGGCCCACACGGGTTGCATGCTATTTTTTATAAAAAAATTTGGCATCTTGTCGGGGATGATCTTGTGAGGGAGGTGCTCCAAGCGGTTAATAGTGGGGTGATCCCCGAGGGATGGAACACCACCACTATCGTTCTAATCCCAAAAGTTGACACGCCTGAAACTGTTTCCCAATTCAGGCCCATAAGTCTATGTAATGTTGTCTACAAGGTCATTGCAAAGATGTTGGCAGCGCGCTTGAAAGTATTTGTTCCAGAGATAATTAGTAAAAACCAAAGTGCGTTTGTTCCTGGCCGCATCATAACTGATAATGTCATTGTTGCATATGAGTGTCTTCATAGCATGAAGAAGAAGAAAGGGAAGGTTGGTTCATGTGCAGTCAAACTTGACATGCACAAAGCATATGACCGTGTTGAGTGGGTTTTTCTGAAGGCTATCTTGATCAAGCTTGGATTCGATGTGAGATGGGTTCAACTTATTATGGCTTGTGTGTCTTCTGTTGAATATAAGGTGAGATTCAACTCAAATGAAACCAACCTGTTCAGTCCATGTAGAGGCCTTAGGCAAGGGGATCCTCTATCCCCTTACCTATTTTTGTTATGTGCTCAAGGCCTCTCTGCTCTAATCGCACATGAGGAGGAAGTGGGCAATCTCAATGGTCTCAAGGTTTGTCGTGATTCACCTACGATATCTCACTTATTATTTGCTGATGATTCACTTATCTTGATGAGGGCGGATGCAGCCAACGCCGCGTCACTGAAGAGTATTCTGGATGATTATTGCTCTGCTTCAGGACACATGGTTAGTGCTGCTAAATCATCTATTTTTTTCAGCCCCAATACTGATGTTGATGCTAAGGTGGAGGTGGGGGATGTATCTGGTGCACCGGGGCAATTGGTGCTACCGGTGCACCGGTCGTCCGTTGCATATTTAAAAATGTTTCAAAAATTTCGGAAAAAATTTAGTGCATTGAGACAACATCAATGTACATTGTCACAAAAATTCAAATCAAAATTCAAAACATTGCTTGAGATAAAAAAATGACAAATTTGACACTGAACAGTACATAACACAAGTTGGGCTTCAGTTTTGGCCCATTAGCACAATGACGTCAAATTTGTCATTTTTTTATCTTGAGCATTGTTCTGAATTTTGATTTGAATTTTTGTGACAACATGCATTGATGTTGTATTGGTGCACTAAATTTTCTTCGGATTGTTTCAAGCATTTTTGTATGTGCAACGGGGTTCGGTGCACCGGTAGCACCAATTGCTCCGGTGCACCAGATACGTTCCCGGTGGAGGTGTGCCAAATTTTGGATATTATGACGGAATCCCCCTCTGACAAATATTTGGGGCTGCCGTCAATGATCGGGGTTGATAGGGTGGATTGTTTTAAACATCTCATAGAGAGAATTCAGCAAATTGTTAACGGGTGGAAGGAAAGGACACTATCCTATGGCCGCAAAGAGGCTTTGATAAAGGCGGTGGCTCAAACTATCCCAATATATGCGATGAGCGTGTTCAAATTCCCAAAAAAAAATTGTAAGGGAATCACTGACGCAATTTCGCACTATTGGTGGGGTGACGGAGAAGATCAACGCAAAATGCATTGGTTCGCATGGTGGAAGATGTGTGTCCCAAAGAATAGAGGTGGCATGGGCTTTCGAGACATTCATTGCTTTAATCTTGCGATGCTCGCGAAACAGTGCTGGCGACTTATTGATCAGTTTGATTCTTTGTGTGCAAGAGTACTAAGATCAAAGTACTACCCAAGTGGTGACATTCTAAATTGTGAATTAAAGAAGGGATCTTCTTATTCTTGGCAAAGTATATGGGCGAGTATCCAGACCTTTAAGAAGGGATGCATTTGGAGGGTGGGAAGTGGTCACAAAATTAATATCTGGGAGGACAGTTGGATTCCTCCTAGCTGTTCAAGAAAGATCATAACTTTTCGTGGTAACTGTGTCCTGACTAGAGTCCATGAGTTAATTGACCCGGTGTCAGGTGCATGGGATGAAGCACTTGTGCGTGAAAATTTCTGGCCCGTTGATGCCGATCGCATACTCCAGATCCCCATATACCAGGACGACACTGAAGACTTCGTGGCGTGGCACCTCACCAAGTCAGGAATTTTCAATGTAAAATCAGCTTATTACCGACAGTGGGAAGATAATTACATTGATTCCAACTCTGGTCCAATGTACGGAGGAGGATCAGCTCAGCATCCAGTTTGGGCAAACCTGTGGAGTTTGAAAGTCCCAAGCAAAGTTAAAATATTTTTATGGAGATGCCTTCACAATGCTGTACCTTGTATGGGTGTTCTGGCTAACCGACATATTGCAACATCCGGCCAATGCCCGATCTGCAAGTTACACGCGGAAGATGTATCACATATGCTGTTCGGTTGTGGTAGAGAGAAGGAGATTTGGATGCAACTCGGGTTACTGGAAAGAATAAACGCCTCATGCACTGATGGAAAATCTGGTGCTGAAGTTCTGGATGCATTGTTATGCGACGAAGCTAACCAGGAACAATATATTGATGTGGTCCAAATTCCAGAGATGGTTGCCATGACAGGCTGGTACTTATGGTGGCAACGACGTCTGATTGTTAGGAATGAGGAAGTTCAGTCGCCATCACGAACTAGCAGGGCCATACAAGCAGTGGCCCTGAACTTTGTACGAGCTGCCGAAAAGCCAAGTGTGACGCCAAGATTAAACAGATGGAAAAGACCATTGTCTGGCCAGATTGCACTTAACGTTGATGCCTCATTTTCAGAAGATGACCACTCAGGAGCGTGTGGGGCAATTATCCGTGACAACAGTGGTCTGTTTGTATGCGCATCCATTGCAAGACTTGAACATGTCCCTGACATAGTTTCAGCAGAAGCTGCGACCCTCGTGGAAGGTCTTAAGCTCTCATTGAATATAGGCTGCAACTCTATTTTCATCCAAATGGACAATTTGGTGGTGGTGGACGCATTAAACCAGAACACTAAACACTCAATGGTCGCAACACCAATTTT
Source organism: Aegilops umbellulata (assembly GCA_032464435.1). Classification (NCBI taxonomy): domain Eukaryota; kingdom Viridiplantae; phylum Streptophyta; class Magnoliopsida; order Poales; family Poaceae; genus Aegilops; species Aegilops umbellulata. The sequence goes on from CP136056.1 coordinate 496,082,674, forward strand.
AGATGAATGTCCAAGTTTACTTCAGGAATTCGGAAAGGTCCTTATTGAACATTGTAATAGGGAGTCGAATATGGTAGCTCATATGCTAGCGCAACGGGGGCGTGTTGATCCACCATTTGTTTGGTCGGACGCACCACCCGACTTTATATCTACCTTTTTAGTTGATGATGTAACTTTTATTTGAGGAAATAAAGGCCTTCCCGTCAAAAAAAAAAACCGTTGCAGTAGGAGTAGGAGAAAGCTCGAAGCCGGGACAGCGGGTGGGCATGATTCAAGTCAGAATGCGCGTGCTATCAATTGCATCGTGTGACGAGGCTAGGGATGCATTCGCGCGCGTGTGCACGTACGTAGTGTGGTGGTGTGTGTGGTCGGTGGGAGAATATCTAGTCGATGCAACCACACGGTAGATCACATGCCCTGGAGCCAGTCGTGCGGCGAGGCATGGACGAACGACTTCACGCTTCTGAAACCCTTTTTTCCATTTTGTTTGGTTCTCTCTTTCACGTTTTTCTGTTTTCTTCTCTTTTAATTATCTTCTATGTTTCCTATTTTTCTTTTTTTATCCTTATTTTAAGTAACATATCATCTTTTTAAAAAAATATATGAAGATTTTTTAAATAAAGTTACTCCCTCCGATCCATATTAATTGTCGCAGCACCAGTACAACTTCGTACTAAGGTTGTACTAAAGCTACGGCAATTAATATGGATCGGATGGAGTAGTTTATTTCTAAAATAGTATATAGATTGTTTTTAAAATACACATTATTTTAAAAATTGCTCATGTAATTTAAAAAATTGTTGATATAACTAAAAAGGTGTTCACACAACTTTAAAAATATTATTATAATTTGTAAAAGTGTTCATACTTTTTCAAAAATATTAATTTCATTTGTTTTACAGAAGTCTTCACGAAATTTTAAAAAAAATAATGTAATATTGAAAAGTGTTATGTGTTTGAAAACTGGACACACAATTTTAAAAAGCATTCATGTTTTTTAAAAATGTTGATATATTTTCTAAAAAGTGTTCATTTACTTTTCAGAATGCTTGTGCAATAAACAATGTCACCTTTTTAGAAACTAGAGGATACCAGTGCCTTGCCGCAGGAATTCATTGCAATATATTTCAAGTGATTCAATTGTATGAAACATGAATTGTTGAATTAATAATATATGAACTAAAACTAAACATTCATATTATATATTGTATTTGAGTATTGTGTATTTGAAAATACTTATTGAATATAAGTAGTATATAACGGAAAGAAAATTCACATGCATGTTAAGTGAACCTTTGATGAGGTGTGAAATAAACTAATAATAAAAAATTCATTAGAAAATATATGAAGTGACATGTGTGAATGTTAAGATAACAGAAAAATGGGAACCAGCTACTAGTTTTATATATGATATTTTCAGAAAACGTGAAAAATACCTGGACATTTTATAGTATGTGAAGATTACAGTCATGAGACGTGGGCATTCTTTTACTTTACCCTTTTCCGCTGGATACACAAAATTAAAATAAATTAATGTTATAATTATGATAAATATTTTATCGTATATATTTAATTTGTTTTCTGTGCACGCACTGTGCTCGTCTTACAACTTTTAGTGCAAGCATGGTCTTTTCTACACATGTTCAGTAAGATCACATTCTGCATGGGTACTGAGAAACATCTAAGTACCTATGCATTAGGGGTGAGGCCTAACACCCTCAATAAGCGGTGTGTAATTCTGCGTGGTGTTCAGGGGCGGTCAATCCTATTTTGTGCATAGGCTGAGGGATATCGACTAGGCGTGTGGCCTGACCCCAAGCCCCATGACACTAGTGGGCTGGTCCATTATGGTTGCTCCGTTTTTTCTATTCTCACTATTTTGAATCTTTTTATGAGTTTACTTGATTTTTCGAATATTTTCTTTTATTTTTTTCAGTTTTTCCTGTTTATGTTTTTGTTCTTTTTCAAATGCATTTTCCGAATATTGGGTAGATTTTTAAATTTCAAATCATTTGTCAAAGTTCTATGTATTTCTTAATATTCTATAATACTTTGTAAAATCTATGGATATTTTTTTTGTTTTTGAAATTACTTTTTACTTTTACAAAATTGACAAATATTTTTCAAATACAGACATTTTAAAAAAATGGGAATATATATTTTTTCTAGTTTTGAAAAGGAAAACAATTGAAGCTCCATTAAGCCGCATCATGCAAACGATTATTGTACGACTCTGACCAAAGCATTAAATGACAAACGTAACTTTTTCGGGTCGAAACCAAGTAACAGGTCTATCGAAACCAAGCTCAACTCGCGGAATGATCAAAACCAACTAATGTGTTGAGTTTTTATTAGTAGAGTGCGTTGACCTGGGAGCGTCTGTGTCTTGCTGCGTCTGTGTCTTGCTGCAACAAGACGTACATACAACTCACTTCAAGCCGCCTCTGTAGTGGTCCTGATCCATTGAGGACTTATCTATACCCACGGAAGCAAACATTTTTGTTGAAAAACAAAGAGAGTGACTACTTGTTAAATACTTGAAAAAAATGCTTCAATCAGTCACATTCTCTCCTGACCATCCTATTAATATCCAACAACTTTGGATTCATTTTTCTCCTTAAGCCGCCTAGCCCTAATCATCTTCTTTCTCACGCACCCGCTGGCCTATTGAGCCTTAATTGCCTGTCCCCACCCCGACAGTCGATGGCTATCGCCGTCCCGCCCTCCCCCACCGCCGTGCTGGCTGCTGCCCCGGCCATCCCTCTAAGCAGCGCCTTGATGAACAGCTTCGGTGCAACCCCCCCGGCACCCACGTCCTTCCTACCGGTTAAGTTTCGGACTCACCCCTGCCGGCTCCCGCCCGTACATGGCTTGGCATCGCTGTGATGACATTCCTCACACCGTCATCATATTCAGCCTCGCGCTTCACAAAAAGTAACAGACAGTCAAAAAAATCCAGGCACCTGCCGGTTAGCAAATGCGAAAAACGAACTGTTCCAAGGATTCCAAATTATCAAAAGGAGGCCAAAGATATACTCTCTCCGTTCCATAATGTAATGCGTATAAATTTTCTGAAAGTAAAACCAAGCAAACTTTGACCGAGTTTACATATAAAAATACTTTTATATACAATTTGAAATGTATACAACATGAAAATATAATTGATGATGTATGTAATGATACACATGTGGTATTTTAAATGTACGTAATTTTGTCTATAAACATGGTGAAAGTTTGTAATGTTTTACTTAAAAAAAAGGGTACGCACTACATTACATTATGGAACGGAGGAAGATTTTTTTTGGGCAAATGGTTTCTTCTTGGGAGGTAGTGTTTTTCTTCTTCTTTTTACTTTTTTATTCTAGCAAATTCTTGTTTTTTTAGAGAAACTAGCAAATTCTTCTTCTTTTGACTGCTACGTAGCTCATTCGGCTTGAGTGGTTCAGTAGGCCGGTTGGCCCATGGCCCATAGCCAGTGTTGCATCTCACCCGCCAGTCCCGAGGTACCATCCCCAAATCTCCGTTGACATTTTTGCGGCGGCGGTTCCCCATGGCCTCCGAGCAGCCACCAAGTCCGCCGGCGGCGGAACCCGCCCCTACCACCACTCTAACCGGCCTCGGCGGCGACCTCCTCCGCGAGATATTCCTCCTCCTCCCGTCCCTGCCGAGCCTCGTGCGCGCGGCCTTCGCCTGCCGCACCTTCCTCGACGCCGTGCGCTCGTCCCCGGCCTTCCGGCGCCGCTTCAGCGAGCTGCACGCGCAGCCGCTCCTGGGCATCTACTTCGACCCCGACGGCCCCGCCATACCGGCCTTCGCGCCCCTCCGCCGCCGGGACGACCCGGACCGGCGGGCCGCCGTCCGGCGCGGGGACTTCTTCCTCACCGGCCTCCCCGACGACGACGACGACGCGCGCCCCGGCTGGGTCATCAGCGACTGCCACGACGGGTACCTGGTCCTGGAGCACATCTACACGCGGGAGGCGCTGGCCTACAACCCGCTCACGCTGGCCCTGGATCTCCTGCCGCCGCTGCCGGACGAGTTCTACGAGGGCTTCCAGGGCCACTACAACGGCCTCGACTACCACGTCCACGCCCCCGAGGAGCGCCGCAACCACGGGGCGTTCCGCGTGATCTACGCCTGCCACGACGACTCGCGGGCGCGCGCGGCGGTCTTCTCGTCGGACTCGGACACCAGGGCGTGGCAGGTCCTCCCCTACTCCGAAGCTCTGAGGACCATCCCGGAGTCCGGCGAGCGCGAGCACTGGCTCACCGCCGGCAGGATCGTGGACGGGTTCGTGTACTGGGTGTACTCGGACGAGGCCGCCATGCTCGTGCTCGACACCACCACGCTGCACTTCTCTCGGGTTGATCTCCCGGACTACTTGAAAGGACAGACCAGCATGTTCAGGGTTGGCAAGACCAGGGATGGGGTGCTCTGCGTCGTCGTCGCGATCGAATTCAACCTCTATGTTTGGCTCCGGAACGTTCGCGATGACGGTGTCGAGGTGTGGGTGAGAGGCCATCGGTTTCAGTTGGACGACATTGTTGAGGACACCGGGGGAACACTGGAGGAACACGGCCAGCTCAAGGTCGTGAGCGTTGTCGATGGAGTTGTCTACTTCTCTACCCATGAGACCTTCGAAGATGCCAATCTTCCTTGCTGGTTCCTATCCATAGACCTGGAGGAAAACGCCCTGGACATGCTCTTTCAGAGGAACTATGACAGCCATGTCCATCCCTACATTATGCCTTGGCCTCATTCTTTGGTACGCGACAAGGCGTGTCTTCAGGTTGAAGGCGCTTGATGAAATGTAGACAAGGTATATCATGCTGTTTTCCTTTTCTGGCCATCAGATGAACTTTTTAGTTTCGATATTCTGAAGATGAAAAAGAATGGACCATTTTTATTCTGCAATACGAGTAAACTGCACTTCCTACATTTTGTTGAGACAATATCACCTGGAAACCACATATTCAGTGGAATCCTGGAAACCTTAGCACAGACTGTTGGATGCTATTTGTATGGACCAGAATAGATTGACTCATAACTGCTCAGCCCTATTTGCAAAACAACGCCCGCAACCAGAGAGTACATTTTACATGGAACCCCTCAGGCCTACAAGTAAACACAGCTAGCCTCTTGCCACTTATTTCCAGTTTTTTGTCAGCAAGTAGGATCTGTAAGCCATGCGCTGTGCCTATGATTCACCACGCATGCCCGACATGTATACACTTCGATTTAAAATGGAAAACTAGCTGCAATGGATACCAGAACTGACATAAGCCGATTCTAAATAGTCTCCTAATAGCAGAGTACTAGCAAAATCGCATTTAGGAAACTAAAACAACTAACAAGAAATGCCACAGACCAGACAACAGAAAACTGAAGGAAGCTAATTTTAGTAGTCCAGAACTCACTTGCAGTACTGCATCACACATTATGCTAGGGAGTTTTGTTACAACATAGACACGTACAGTAGTTAACCGCATTATGCTAGGGTGTTTTGTTACAACATAGACACATCGCTAACTCATTAGCCATTAACAGTCATAGTAAATATTCATGTTTATACATCGGACATAACTCGAGTACAAGCTGAAGATCGTATCAGTGCGCCACTACGACTCCGAACATCCTGCAGTAGTCTTTGTTTATGAAACCTTCGCAAGTCTTTACTGCCACCAGCAAACCTGAAACATAAGAGTTGAACTTTTTATACTTATATTTTAAAACGAACTTAACAACAATCTATGAGAATAGATACATCAGTGCATGTTATCTTTATTAGCAAAAATCATTTTAGAATTATTCTCAACTAAGTCCAGAGAAATGTACCTTAATCATGTAGTTGCACTTTCTTAGGACAAGCGCGGCTATCATTCTTGTTCACATTCTTATCTTTCTTGCTTTGCTTTCCACCCTTGTCCCTGTATCCTTTTAAGTCTTTTTATCCTACCCCTTGATCGAATATCATTTGGAGGATGAATGTCAACCTCACTTGGAATCGAACAACACAAGTACTTACACAGAAAGGTGCACTATACATTTTTTGCGTTGTGGTAAATGCAATTTCGGCACTTGGTCTAGTGTGGACGGCAGATTCTGCATCAGACTGGGCGTCACAAATAGCCAAAGGTGGAGCCTTGCTCACCTCGCTCTGGCATTCCATAGTTACTGCAGAAAGAGAAGATATACCGTTTGTAAGTGGAAAGCACATTATCATAAGAGCCTGTCAATACGTGCCTTCCGGAATAGCATAGAATAAAATAAACTGGTAGAAAGAACATTCAAAGTGTCAGCAGTACCTAATCTCAGCTCACTTCACCAATCAATTGCAATATAAATTAAAACTGGCAGCTGAAATCATTTCTACAATTTATCTACGCTCAAATAGTTTCAACTCCTTTCTTATTCCCATCGTACTACACACAAGTCTGCAATAAGTAATGGTTTTCTTAATTTCTTATTCCGATTATGGTGTACAGTATTGTCAAATTAGCATGATAGGATCTCCCTGTTGCTGCATTAATATAAAACTAGCTTTCCAAATAAATTAGACTTTACCAACTTCTGGAAGACCAAAATCTGGACAGTAGACTTAGGGGCAATCAGCAGTTGCAGCCAAGATACTACTACCTCGTTCCCTCCCCTACTCTATCTGCTTTGATTTGCAAACCTAGCCCAACTAGAAGTGCTAATCTTTGAGGAGACAACCAGAATCCACGCCCATGTCATCTCTATTTGCTTTACAAACCTAGCCCAACTAGAAGAGATGGAACTACTAGATGAGCCACGAAAAGAAGACAATGGCAAAGTATAGAAGATGAACAATGTAATAGAAATCTTCATACCTTGAGACTTAGATCCAGTACCAATCCGATGGGGAATGCTCAGAGGATGATTGGCGTGTTGGCCCAGCAGCCAGAGAAGAGGGAAGGCCGGAGAAGAATTAGCCGCGCCGGTCGCCGGTCGCCGGGGCGTACTGCTGGGTTGTCGCGGTAGGCCAGCCGCCGGAGAGGAGAGAACGAATTAGCCACGGTCGCCGGCCGCCTGAGATGAGAGAAGGAATTAGACGCGGTGGCCGGCCGCCGTTCCTAACCCTAGTTAATGGGGAAAAATTGAATCGGGATAGCTCAAAAAAAAGGGAAAGGGACGGATGGCTCATCTTCCATCAAGGATTTGTACCGAGGTACAGGAAGATTATGGGGTCCTTTTTGCATTTTGTCCATCTTTTCATCTCACAACGCACAATCCTCATCCAACGGCACAGGATCAAGTTTCCGTGCTTCCACTGAATACATGGTTTCCATCAGATATGTTCTCCATTTTGTTAGCCTTCGTCAAATGTTTCCTTGTGTTTTATTTTACCTTTCATTTTTTCTTTGTTTCTTGTTTGGCATATTCATGCCTAAAGGACACCATTGATACTAACTCTAGCAGTAGTGCCGTCTATTTATTCCCTTCAATCGCAATGATGTTACAATATCGAGCATTGTCTTCAGATCTATATCACTCACTGCATTTCTGAACATGTTCAGTTATTACATTTCACAGCACTACTGCTAGAGTATAGACCGTATACTCATGTTGTTCTGTTTACATACACGGTTTACATAGTTAAGCACTTTTTAGATGCAAAAGTTACAATAATCTGAACATTAAGCAAGATTGTAGACCTTCAAATTGAGTGGTAGCACAAAGCTTGCTTGTCGTCATTCCTTCTCTCCCTTCTCTGTTTTCTCTGTTCTGAACATTCTGAAGTTTGAACACTTGCAGGTAGCTTTTGAACAGATTATTACACTTAACTTCCAATTTTTAAAACTGATTCCGCTTTTTGTTTGGTACAGTTGCCAGCTTGCCATTTTGATCATGTAGTAATTTTATTTCTGTTGGCAGTCAGACTAAGTTTTTGGAGTATTAATAGCTAAAAAATGCTTGTAAGAGTTTCTGCTGATTATTCATTTCTCCTAACCACTTATATACCAGTAATGTGTGTCTCAGCATGAATGAAGCCAATGAAACTAAGTCTAGATTCGTTTGTGTATTGCGTAGGGATTTACTGTTCGATGTGATTTCAGAAAAAACATGTGTTAACTGTCTCTACTATCACTGAAGTAAGTAACTTACTTTTTTTTTTACAAACTGGATCTCAGCTGAGTAGCACTGGTTTATAAGAGCTTATGCTGATTATTCTTTTTTTTTCTATCACATATATACACCAGTAATGTGGTTATCAGCAGGAATGAAGCCAAAGCAACTAATTCTAGATTCATTTGCATACTGCAAAGAAATTCACTGTTCGATGCAATTCCAGATCTGTACTAATGTGCTTATTCTTTGCACACTGGGATCTCATGCATGGCCTAATTAATCAACAGGATGCCCCCTTTGACCTTTGGGATGTCGTAGCAACTACAAGTCCTGAACACGATGGATGGATCATATGGGGAGGTCTGAAGTGTATCTGCATTTGCATCTCAGAGATGTCAAGGAGCATTGATATTAATTTTTTGGGTATCTTTATCTGGTTATGAACTCTTGGTGATGTTCAGGATGTATGAATGAAAATTAGTCAAGTCTGTGAAGTGTATGTGTGCTTTGTTATCAACTTTTGGTGATGTTTGGAATGTTCGAGAAAGCTACAATCCTTCTTAACATCATGGGGTTGATATGTGCTTTTTTATCATATAGTTATTCAAATGATTTAACCTTTAAACCGTGTCCTTTTCAGATGCTTACACCATCACAGCAGTCATTTTCTTTGTTGTGTACCAACAGGCTGCACGGTTTGGAGCCAAAATTCGAAAAAATTGGCAGCTGATTGGATGGGCTCTGAATTTTAGCAATTCTTCTGACCAAACACTAGCCAAAGTTGCCAAATGTTGGCAAGATTGAGCTTTGCCAAATGAGCAAGCAGCCTCTAAATCCCAGGCTTGGAATCTACATATATATACTGTGGTCCCTCAGTTTTGGAATCTGTATTCTCTAGTCATTCCCCATGCCTGCTTGAATGCAGAGGTACCTTGCAAAATTGCTGTCGAAGAGCATGGTTTCCTGTTGGACTTCAGGTTACGGTAGTGCTCTACAAATGTTCAGTTCCGATACAATACAAGAAGGAAGGAGTGCCATTGGATGTCGAATTCATCTGGCTCCAGGGAGCATTTGCTTTTGCGGGCCAAAAATGTTTTTGTATATGCCAAAGAAACTTAGAGAAAAATTACATGTTCATATCCAAATGTAATCTTCAAACGTGTAGGGAAAAAGCCAAATCATTTTTTGGCATTTCTAGCCCGCGGAGCTTTGTTTTTCTGTTGATGAAACACAATCATTCCATTGTCAAGCATCAACCAGGCTCGTGCGGAAAGAATTTGACCCGTTTGGTTGCCCGCATTCACTGTTGGGCTTGCATAGCACGAACTTTAAAGCACATCTGGGCCATTTGTGCCTCCATGACCAGACGTGAATCCGAACAGGAGGGGCGGTGTGCCCGCCGCGCGAGGCTTCACGCGTGGTCTCAAGTGGAGGCGTATGCTACAGCCCTCGCGGCGTAGGCGGCCACGACAGCTTGCGACGCGGAGGAGGCTTCGGTAGCCCCCGAGGCGGCGTCGGAGGAATCCGCCCGTGCCCGCATAATCGAGAAGCGGCGGAAGAGGACAATCAAGGCGATGGCAAAAGACCAAAGCCGAGTGGTCCGAGCCATGGTTGTCCCCCAAGGAGGAGAAAGACGAGGTCGGCGACGGATCGGACAGCTCCGATAGTGAGCAGATCCGCCTCGATCTGTTCTGCGTCTTCGACCGCTACTGCCGCAAGGACGACGAGAAGGGCAAAGGCAAGGGCAAGGCTGACCATGGATGAATGTCGTTGGTCATTGTTTCGTTCGAAATTAGTAGAGCATGTCAGTTTTTGGTAGTCTGATGACATGTGTTTAGCTACGTACGACGTTGCACGAACTAATATGGATTTGAGTATTTAGTTTAGATGCATCTCATTGAGGAGGAGCAAATTTGTGTGTTGTCCAGACACGGCCCGCGGACACGTCCGCAGGCGTTTGGGAAGTGGAACTTGGTACTTGTGATTGTAGGAGCAGGGCATTTTGAAGACTGAGCTTCATGGAGGTCTTTATTTTAAAAAACTCAAAATTCAAAGTTTTTAGTTTTTAAAAAAATCTTAAAATAAATACACATGTATGCAAGGATGTAATGTGTATGCGTGAAAAATTTCATCACCTTGAATTGCAAGCTGCACAAAAAGAACAAAATCATAGACTTTAAAGATGAACAGTAACATATGCTAAAAAGCCTCAGGTTTGTCTTTTTTTTGTGTAGCTCTCATTTTAACGTATTTCTACATGAAACTTTACACACATATTCGTTATATGTACCTAGGTATACGCCTATATTTTTGCCGAATTTTTTTAATATGAAAAGGTTTGAATTTTAAACTTTTCAAATTAAGGGCTCCATGGAGCCCGGTCACCGTTTGACATTTTTGTGATGGGCCGGGCTGGCTAGCAATAGAACAGCAGTACAGGTACGCGTGTCTAAAGAAAAAGGGTTTTTATCAGTTATGCCACCGGTTGTGTCCCACTACTCAGTTTTGCCACTAAGAATTTTAACTACTCAAAAATGCCATCGCTTCGTTAGACACATGCTCAAAAATGCCACTGGACACCATTATTCTGATCTAAAATCTCTTTTGCCATGCTATACTGACATAAATACCTATGAATTAATATGCCAGCTTTCCTCTATCTCACTGCAATAAAGTGTGGGGCCCACTTGATCCCAACAACGTTCTTATTTTCCTATAAAATTATTCGCTTGGTTACTCCTGACAAGTGGGGCCACACTTATCATTGTGAGATAGAGAGAACTGACACGTGGTTCTGGGCTTATTTTTGTCATATAACATGGTCAACGGGTTTGACATGAAAATAACAATGTCTAATGGCATTTTTGAGCAAACATCTAACATAATGATGGCATTTTTGAGATATCTAATGGCATTTTTGAGCAAGCCTCTCACGGGTCGATGGCATTTTTGAGCAGTTATAACTTCTAATGGCAAAACTGAGTAGTGTGACACAACCGGTGGCATAAATGATAAAAACCCAAAGAAAAAAGCTGTTATGTGGCCGAACCAAAACCGAGGATAGAAATACGGAACAGACTCAAAATGTTATTAGCCGATTCAAGGGAATCAGTCGAGAACGGAGCAGTAGCCCTATGGTTGGGGTCACAGGGGTGTGCCCCAACAACCAGAATTCGACTCTTGTGTGGACCAAATTTCTGAAATTCTCGCCAAGGATGCCTCCTAAACATGTCGGCACCTATATACCTATCTTTTGGCGACACTTTTTTTTGCCCTGTACTCCCTTGGAGAAGATCGATTTTTTCCGACGGGAGGAGTAATCAGGTCGTCACCCCCATCCTTTGCTCCTCACTCTACCTCCTTCTTTTTGCTACTCCATCAGGTCACAAGTGCAGGGCTCTTTGGAGGGTGCTCAAGATTGACCGGTTGGGGTCTACTGATAGTTACACGGACAATGAATGCCAAGAACTACTTTGGCGGCACCTATATACCTATCTTTCGGCGAAACTTTTTTTGCCCTGTACTCCCTTGGAGAAGATCGATTTTTTCCGACGGGAGGAGTAATCAGGTCGTCACCCCCATCCTTTGCTCCTCACTCTACCTCCTTCTTTTTGCTACTCCATCAGGTCACAAGTGCAGGGCTCTTTGGAGGGTGCTCAAGATTGACCGGTTGGGGTCTACTGATGGTTACACGGACAATGAATGCCAAGAACTACTTTGGCGGATTCACGAGGGAAATAGGTTGACTAATTGGTGGGCTGGAATTTGTCACAAATTGCTATTGAGTAGTTGGTATTTCCAGTCCACATGAACTGAGATTCATAGAGTATATCAATCAAATCATTTTAGCTGTTCAAATTATAACATTTACCACTTGTTTGCTTCTTCAGGTTTTGTCAAAGTTTCTTGGTCCTTACTAGTACATGGTTGTAATTACCAGGAGAAGAAAAGTTTGGCACAATCTATGGCCATGATATTTATTCAGTTGGCAAGAGTGAAATGATCGTAGTAGCTGTGGTTGAGGGCTTTTTCTTCAAAATCTGCATTTAAGTCTTCAGCTCTCATATTATTTTGTCGTTTGTTTATTTATGTACTCATAGAGAGGACCAGTTAGATTAGGCCATCGGAGTATCTGTCTGATGTGATGAATTTCAATTCTGGATCGGAGTATTTATCTATTGAGCTTTACCAATCTTTTTCTCAAGTTCTTTCAGTGGTCGGAATTTTGCTAGGACGACGATAACTGTCACATGTGTGGGTGTTAAGGGGTCTGCCCACACGTTTTGTGGGACCAGCCCACACGCCTACGTGTGGGCAAAACAACTAGCACCCACACGTCTCTTTTTTTCCTTACAGTATCTCTCACACGCCTACGTGTGGTCAAAATGCATAACGTCCGCACGACCTCTCTCAGTCACCTACCTCACGGTCCCGCATGCCCCGCGTGATAGTCACCACACGTCCCTGCAGTTGCCATGGTCCGAACCCTCTTCAATGTCTGTTTAACTGCAGTTGCCATGTCACTGAACTACAGTTGCCATGTCGGACAACTAGAGTTGCCATGGTTGCTGAACTGCAGTTGCCATCTCAGGTCAAGAGCCAGATGCCATTTTGGACAACTGCAGCTGTTGCCATGTATGGTCTGGTTTACTATAGTTGCCATGATTTGAAAACTTTAGAGGTTGCCACCTACTAACACTAAGCAGTTGCCATGTATGGTCTGGTTTACTACAATTGTCATGATTTGAAAACCTTAGGAGTTGCCACCTACTAACACTAGCCAGTTGCCATGTAGCGCTGCAAAGAGACATGGCAAAACAACATGTTCAGGTAAAAAAAGAGTTGCCATCTACTTACAAGCACACTAGGGCAGTTGTCGTGTACCCTACAAAACACATGGCAACTGACATGTTCGGGTAAAAAAAAAGAGTTGCCATCTGCTTACAAGCACACTAGGGAAGTTGCCATGTACACTGCAAAACACGTGGCAACTGACATCTTGGGTGTGGGAGAGGAGACGGGCGTGTGGGCAAGATAGCAAATGCCCACACACCAGCCCTTGTGCGTGAGTGAAAACTGACGTGTGGGCGAACTACTAAACGCCCACACACCGGCCCCTTCGTGTGGTGAAACGGACGTGTGGGCGACCGGATAAATGCCCACACACCAGCCCAGTCCTACATGGCACCACAAACATGCCAAGATTCGTGCACCCACAAACGGATGCGGATCCACGCGTGTGGGCGAGATGTAAACGCCCACACGTGTGAGCCCTAGTGTTTCCGATAGTTTAAACGACCATGACCTTCAAATCATCTCGGTGTGAGGGACAAGAGGCAATCTTGGAACAACATCCATCATCAGGAAGGCCTATCAAGACCATGAGATATGCCAAAACTTCACATATCGTGTGCCTGGGTAAAGCTCATGCACCCTTTCGATCCCCATAAATTCATCAGGAGCTTGTTGAGTCAGTTCATTATAAATTCTTACCGACAACAAGGAGATGTTGTAGATGTGGATGCCCTTTGGACGGAGATGCAGGGCGGACACATCAAGAATTTCATCAATAGAAAGAACAAGAAAAAGAGCTACTTTAGCATGCTGACCTAAACAGACGCGCACTTTGTTCATCTTTTTTCTGTTTGGATCGGCTAGGCGGATATGCGCATTCGCTTTTTAATGCGGGTCGACTGGTGCATCCAACAGAAGGCATACGCATTTTTGCCCACGTGGTCGAAATAAATTGTATAGTTAAACATAAATGTCCGGTGAACCCTCGGCCAAAGTCCACTTAAGCACTAACTAAACATTAAAAAAACAAGCGCCTGCACGTTGTCCTAGTCGCCCACCTTGTTCTTGCCCTTGCCATCGTCGTCGCCGCCAGTGAGGTTGATGAAGATTGGAGGCGGCCCAGCCCAGCCGAACGTGGCTTGATAGGCCGCCAGGATAGCCTCCTCCGGTGTCTGCTGCGTCGGCGACATTGCAGCGAGGCCGGCGCGCTCCTCCTCCTCCTCGCGCTCCCCTTGGATGCGCCGCTCGCCGTCGACACGCTCCTCCGTCAGTGCGTGCTGCCTCCAATGTTCAGGTACGCGCCCTCCTGCGCCGGCATTGCGGCGAGGCGGCCAGCGCGCTTCTCCTCCTCCTCGCACTCCCTCTGCCTGCGTCGCTCGTCGTCGATGCACTCCTCCGTCAGTGGCGCGCTGCCTCCAATGTTCGAGGTACGTGGCCTCCTGCACCGGCGTCGCACCGAGCCAAACGAGGGAGGGGGAGGGGGCTGACCCACTCGCGGAGCTGACCGGTTGCTACCTCTTGAGCATGCGTTGGTTTTCCCTTGAAGAGAAAATGGTGATGCAGCAAAGTAGTGTAAGTATTTTCCTCAGTTTTTGAGAACCAATGTATCAATCCAGTAGGAGGACATACGCAAGTCCCTCGTACCTACACAAACAAATAAGAACCTTGCAACCAACGTGATAAAGGGGTTGTCAATCCCATCACGGCCACTTGCAAAAGTGAGATCTGGTAGAAATGATAAGATAATATTTTTGATATTTTTATGATAAAGATTAAAAGTAAAGATTGCAAAATAAACGACGACAGAAATAACTAGTTGACGGAAGATTAATATGATAGAAAATAGACCCGGGGCCATAGGTTTCACTAGTGGCTTCTCTCAAGATAGCATAAGTATTACGATGGGTGAACAAATTACTGTTGAGCAATTGATAGAAAAGTGCATAATTATGAGAATATCGAGGCATGATCATGTATATAGGCATCACGTCTGCGACAAGTAGACCGAAACGATTCTGCATCTACTACTATTACTCCACACATCGACCGCTATCCAGCATACATCTAGAGTATTAAGTTCATAAGAACAGAGTAACGCATTAGGCAAGATGACATGATGTAGAGGGATAAACTCAAGCAATATGATATAAACCCCATCTTTTTATCCTCGATGGCAACAATACAATACGTGCCTTGCTGCCCCTGCTGTCACTGGGAAAGGACACCGCAAGATTGAACCCAAAGCTAAGCACTTCTCCCATTGCAAGAAAGATCAATCTAGTAGGCCAAACCAAACTGATAATTCGAAGAGACTTGCAAAGATAACAAATCATACATAAAAGAATTCAGAGGAGGTTCAAATATTGTTCATAGATAATCTTGATCATAAACCCACAATTCATTGGATCTCGACAAACACACCGCAAAAAGAGTTACATCGAATAGATCTCCAAGAAGATCAAGGAGAACTTTGTATTGAGATCCAAAGAGAGAGAAGAAGCCATCTAGCTAATAACTATGGACCCGAAGGTTTGAGGTAAACTACTCACACATCATCGGAGAGGCTGTGATGTTGATGTAGAAGCCCTCCGTGATTGATTCCCCCTCCGGCGGAGTGCCGGAAAAGGCCCCAAGATGGGATCTCATGGGTACAGAAGGTTGTGGCGGTGGAAATAGGGTTTCGTGGTGCTCCTAGATGGTTTCGAGGTATATGGGTATATATAGGAGGAAGAAATAGGTCGGCGGAGCTGCGAGGGGCCCAAGAGGGTGGGGGGCGCGCCCAAGGGGGTAGGCGTGCCTCCCTGCCTCGTGGCCTCCTCTCTTCTTTCTTGACGTCCACTCCAAGTCCTCTGGATCACGTTTCTTCCAAAAATCACTCTCCCGAAGGTTTCATTCCGTTTGGATTCCGTTTGATATTCCTTTTCTGTGAAAAACTGAAATAGGCAAAAAAAAACAACAATTTGCACTGGGCCTTGGGTTAGTAGTCTCAAAAAAATATAAAAGTGTATAATAAAGCCCATTAAACATCCAAAACAGATAATATAATAGCATGGAACAATAAAAAATTATAGATACGTTGGAGACATATCACCGGTCCAGATGTAGCAGTCGGTTGGCTCGGACTTAGGTGTCGGCGGAGGGGGGTGAGCCTTGGCGGTGACGGTGGCACCAGGCAGTCGCCGGCCAAAGGGAGGGTGAGGGCCTCCGCTAGCCTCGCCTGGTAGTTCGCCTCCGCCTTGCGCCGCTCCTCCTTGATGGAGGTCTGTATGGCTGCCGCCAACCCCGCCTGGTAGCCAGCCTCCTCCTCCTTATCCTCCTCCTCTGGTTTGACGACTGGGGGAGGCAAATGATTGGTGTGGTGGTGCAGCATGCTGCGGCGTTGTTGCTTCTCGTGCTCAAGGGCAAACTAGAACTACCAATGAGGATAGTCCGACGCTTACTCGAGCATCTGTTGCTGCTCCGGCGTGAGCAGCTCCCAGGGCCTGCGCATCTCCTCGGCGTGCGCCCGCGGCACCGGGATCCGCTGGGGATTCAGATGCCAGTCGTGCGGCAGTGTCACGTCCGGGTACAACATCGGCTGCCTAAACTCCCAGTGCCACCGCGCCTTGTGCACTGGAATGTGCAGCCACTTTCCTAGCAGGGCGGGCAGGCACCGACGTTGGTGGTGGAGGAAGCACGCGAGAGAAGGAAGCACCGGGGTTAAGCTTCTCCTTCTTGCTAGTCACCGAAGAAGCCCATGGGCCATGGCTAGGGTTTGCTTTGTCGCCGACGAGGGAGTACGCGGCTAGATGTGGATGGGCAGCTGAAGTGGAAGTGGATGAGGCCGACCCCCCGCACACATGGATTAAAAAAGGACGACCCCCGTAGCTTCAAATCGCTGACGCGTGGGCCCACGGTAGGTGGCCGCGTTAAATACGGCCACGTCGGTGGTTGGCGATATGTGGGGCCATGGTGGACACCGAATGGACGCGCGGTGCGCCCGCTTCGTGTCCGCGCCGACGCATTCCGGGTTTAAATTTGGGCCTGAAATGGGTCAACGCAGACACGAAGCCGACACATTTGGGGCTTGAGTCCGCGCGTTGAGCCGGTGTTTTTGTCCGCAGTGATCCAAACAGAAATGGACGGGCGAAATGGGTTGCCCGGTTGAAGTTGCTCTAAGTACCACTTTGTGTTGGAACTTGGAAGTCTTACCCACCATGGTGGAGTGGGATATAGGATACACCTGCCGGACATTAAGAATGGCAGCCGAATTGTCGTGTCCACTCAACAATTTGAAATTGCAAGCTTGTGTACTGGACATCCTTATCGAATATCGGAGGTCAAGAAATTCTTGGATGAGCACTCTGTCTGTGTGTTTTTCAAGGAGGTAAGCCTAAGAAGACATCAATTACTTTTAGGATGTGACTAGGGAGCGGCTGGCTGCTCCCCACCGTTCCCTGGCAGCCTCCCCAAAAAGGCAAGCTTCTGTTCCCCCCTCTCAAAAAAGGAAAGCCTCTGGTCCAGCTACGACCCCCCGATACCCACAGCCAACCAACCCCTGATACGAGAAAGTCCTGGCCCCCCACCCACGTGGTTCCTCCCCCAGCCAGCCCCCTCCCTTTCATGCCTTCTCCTCCCCCTCTCCCACCTAACCCCCTCCCCATCTTCTTCTCCCCAAGCCACAAAGGGACGGCCAAATCCTTTCCCCCTGATCCAGAAAGCTTAAAGTCTCTGCAATGGTGGCTTGATTAGGGTTGATTCAAGTAATGAGATTTTAAAAAAATGCACAAAACAGAGAAGGGGCGACCCAGGCAGTAGAAGAAATAGGCATAGAGGTCAGATTTCATCTGGATGCATAGATTTCATACCAACTTTTGGGCAAGCTGGTATGATGTGCAGGCAAGTCTGGAATGATTTCCAGGCAACTCGTGACAAGGAAAACCCTCTCTTGAAAGTACTATTCTAGTTTATGCTTGGAGTTTTTGCAATTATCCATAGAGTGTTGTAGATTGCACGAGGCTGCTTTTTTTGGTTGATCTTTAAGCTTGTCAAAGCTTTTGGGAAAGTTGTGTATATGTGTAGGCAATCAGGGAGAAAAAAATGCAGGCAACTCATTTTTCTTGTGTGGTAGAAAAATAAATTAAGGAAAAAAGAGGTCTTGAAAGTTACATGGTTTGGCTATTACTAGTGAATTTTTGGGGCAAATATCTCCTTGAACTACAGGTTGCACAATTGTAGCAGTAGCTGTTGTGTTTCGTTGTGAATTTTGCTAACAGATTTTGGGCAATGTATCTGTCTAGGGCTTTGTTGTAACTGTTAGGGCCGAGAGTATATCGACCAGAGGGGGGGGGGGTGAATGGGAGATTCAAAAACTCTTGCGAATTTTTTGAACCGAACCCAAACACAACAACGGAAATAAAAACGATAGAAAAGAACTTAATCAAACATGATATTGAGGTTCATTTCTATCGAGATAGCGAGCAACAATAGATCGAGCATAGGTTATCACAAGTTTGACAATGACAATGGTAATATAATAGGCAAACAAGTACAATAACATGTGGGAGCACAATGAGAGAAAAGAGGAAAACATGCGAGAGATAATGATGACGAGGAGAATGAGAAAGGCGCGGGTGTAGCTCACTTGATATGACAAGAGCAGATGTATATGAATTATACTAAACAGATTATACTGAATGATGGGAATGCAATATGATAAGCAACGAAAGATAACCGAAGGGAATGACAGAAATGACTGACACGAATGATATGCAACAAATATAACAGATCAGATAAACTATCATCACAGAGCACGAAAGTAAACTGCTGAAGGTAATGCAGTGAAGTAGATAGAACCAGTGGTCCTCGATGGCGACAGAGATTTGGTAGACCAGTTCGCCCTTCTGCCAAAGGACTACATCTGGTTGGAGGGGTTGTTACTTAACACGGAAGATAAACTCTCTTTGCACTATTCTCCTTCAACTCAAAGTTGATCAGACTCTAGTTGATTTCACTCGTGGTAGATACTCGTCGGTGATCTCCAAACCTTCGGTCGATCTTCGCAAACCACAATCACTCTTGGTTGCTGAAGATCTAGCTCGATGAAGACAACAACTCTCCAACACTCGAGCCGACACCTATCCGTCTAGAGAGTGCGCAGCTCTCAAGAGTAATAGGTACAAGAACTCTAACTCAGAACTACTGTGATGCACTACTACTATCTAAGTTTGGGCTCTTGATTTCTCTCTCGGTGGATCTTAAACTCAAATCACTCGAAGGGATGCTCAGTCAATCTTCTCAGAAATCTTAAGCAGAGCAGCCAACGGACAACGTTGGAGCGGGGTGGCTATTTATAGGCGCAACCTTCCCTGAAGGGAAATGACCAAATTGGACATGTGGAGCAGCCAATGGCTGAATGACACGAGTTCAACGGTCGGATTTTGAGCATAGCGGTAACATTACTTGCGGAGCAAGTAAAGCTAACTCCTTAGTTCGAGAGATATCTCCTGCAGCACGAAGAACAATGTCTACTGCTGCCAGGTAATCATTCGAAGAATAAAGAGATTTCTCTCGCATCTTGCATAGGTTGTGGGCTAAGCATCACAACAGATCTAAGCTTCGAGAATCTATACCCCTCTTAATAGTACGGAGGTCCTATGACTCAAATAAATGAAAGAAGAACAACGAAATGAATACTACGTCTTCACTCTGTCTTCGACTTTCATATGCTGCAGTCATTTTCGTTCGGATAGAATCTCCGAACCAATTGCTTTTCGGCTGCAATAATTTTCGAGGGGCTAACTCCTTCACATTAATCTTCTCGCCTACATGTCTTCACTAGATGTAGCTCATTCTTCTCTGCAACACAAATATTCTTCGGTGAAGTTCCTCGAACTTGACACCTGAGATAGCATTCTCTTCGGTTCTGCATGGACTATTTCTCTCTGTATGCACTAGCAAACAAATCAGTCTAGGCTTGTTTCTGTCAACAATCTTCAAAACACAAGAGGGCAAATATTGCACCAACAATAACTATAGTTGTTGTGTTGGTTGTACTTCTAGTTGTTCACATATCTAGGCAAGTTTCTATAATGTTTGGGAAAGTAGGGAATGATTTAGAGGCGACTCATGTTTATTTGGTTGTGTGAAAAAAGGAACATAACCCTCTTGAAGTTCTGGTTTTAGCTTTTGCTTTCGATTTTTTACATGTATCTCCTAGGGTTGATGTTGTGTATGCATGTGAAAAAAAGAGATTTCTTTATTGGCCACTCGTGCTCAAAACCACGAGAAGCAAAAAATGGATTTTTTATATGGATTTCTTCTAAGTAAAAACTTGCATATTTTGCTCGCGCAATATTTATCTAACCAGCCCACGTATTGAATTAGGGAATAGAGTGAGCTATTGGGGGCTGTGTGAAGTTTACCTTGAAGTATGTAGTGAAAATATTTCTTGGTTGCTAAAAATGAACTAGGGTGTAGAGGAGGAAAGAAAGAGAAGGTTTGATTTTTCCTCACCTTGTTCATCATGATTGCAATTCTTTTTCTAGTGTTTTCCCCTTGTTTCTTCTAACATGAGCAACTAGTATTGATTTGTACGGCACCTATTGCAAGAAAACAGTAAAAAGGAATTAGTGAGCAACTATAGCGGGCTTTTAAGCAAATCATGTATTGACAAAATGGTATTCCTGTCAGCACATGAGAACTGTTTGTTGGGTTGCTGTTTGTAGAGAAACAACTCGATACTTTTCTTAGGTTGCTATTTGTACTAGAAATGTGTTGAAAAAGGTAAAAAAGAGCAGCTAAGTTCTAGGGTTTGTTTAATTAAAATTAGTGTTAGCAGTAAGCAATTCTTTTGTGTTCGAGGCAACTCCTTTTTTTTTGTTGAAACAAAAAAATTGGATAGCTTTGTGAGAAGCTTACCTAGAAGTGGATCTTGAAGTTTCTTGCTTGGGCATGTGCACAAAACCTCGAAAATATTGCTTTGACACAAAAATCCATCTCTGCACCTGAGCTCATCTGCACCCACGCTGACGAAAAAAATCAACAAAAATACTAGAAAAATTCAAAAAATTCTAATTTTTTGTGCGGTAGACTATTTGATGCGTGAGGTCTGCTCCCATTTTCAAATCATTTGGACATATGAGAAGCTCTCAGCAAAAAAGACAAACTAAGGGGGTCTGTAAAAATGTTTACCGTTCATGTACTGTTTTGGCCCGTTTTGTCTTTTTGCTGAGAGCTGCTCAGATGTCCAAATGACTTGAAATTTGAAGCGGGCCTCACGCATCAAATTGTCTGTCACAAAAAAATTGGAATTTTTTCAATTACTTTGAAATTTTTATGAATTTTTTCTAACCTGGTGCAGACGAGTCTGGGCACCGAAATGCCCTACTCGCTTTGACATTCTTTTAGAATTTAGTGAGGCCTTGAAAACAAAACAAAAAATTTATTTAGGCAAGAATATATATGAAACCATATTTACAAAACTTAGGTGATTTAGGAAAGTACTATTTATATTTAGACAACTCATTCTATTGGAAATAACAATTTTGTGCAAACCAAATCACTTTTTTTTTCCTAAAAAAACATCTCTGGCAACTCGCGCAAGCCTTTCTAGCAACTAAATATTATCTGTGGGGCAAGTTTCAGGCGAAATAAAACCCATCGCTCTCATGGGCGGATCTTTTGAGAAACTCACACTGGCATCTCTAGCGACTAACTATTGTGCGTTGGGCAAGTTTTGGACACTCTCGGCTCGAGTCATCGATGGTTCCAGCTCCCGCATCTTGGGAGCGGATCTTTTGGGCAACTCATGCCAGCAGCTCTAGCAACTAACTATCATGCATTGGGCAAGTTTTGGATACTCTCGGCTTGTGTCATCGACGATTCCGGCCCCCGCATCTTGGGAGCGGATCTTTTGGGCAACTCACGCTAGCATCTCTAGCAACTAACTATCATGCGTTGGGCAGTTTTGGACACTCTCAGCTCGAGTCATCAACGATTCCCGCCCCCGCATCTCGGGGTGGAACTTTTGGGCAACTCACATCAGCATCTCTAGCAACTAACTATCATGTGTTGGGCAAGTTTTGGACACTCTCGGCTCGAGTCATCAACGATTTCCGCCCCCGCATCTTGGGAACGGATATTTTGGGCAACTCATGCCAGCATCTCTAGCAACTAACTATCATGCATTGGGCAAGTTTTGGACACTCTCAGCTCGTGTCATCGACGATTTGATCCCCCTGCATCTTGGGAGCGGATCTTTTGGGCAACTCACGCCAACATCTCTAGCAACTAACTATCATGCATTGGGCAAGTTTTGGACAATCTCGACTCGTGTCATCGACAATTCCGGTCCCCGCATTTCGGGAGCAGATCTTTTGGGAAACTCACGCCAGCATCTCTAGCAACTAACTATCATGCATTGGGCAAGTTTTGGACACTCTCGGCTTGAGTCATCAATGATTCCCGCCCCCGCATCTTGACATCGGATCTTTCGGGCAACTCAAGCCAACATCTCTAGCAACTAACTATCATGCGTCGGGCAAGTTTTGGACACTCTAGGCTCGAGTCATCGATGATTCCAGCCCCAGCATCTTGGAGCAGATCTTTTGGGCATTTCACACCAACATCTCTAGCAACTAACTATCATGCGTTGGGAAAGTTTTGGACACTCTCGGCTCAAGTCATCGACAATTCCAGCCCTTGCATCTCGGGAGCGGATCTTTTGGGCAACTCATGCCAACATCTCTAGCAACTAACTATCATGCGTTGGGCAAGTTTTGGACACTCGGCTCGAGTCATTGACGATTCCAGCCCCTGCATCCCCAAGTTGCAACCACCCCACGCTCAAAATTATCGATTTTCCCATAAACATGGTACCCTCCACACCCCTCTTCAACCTCCCCATTCCACCTCTATCACACAGAATTATATATGTGAGTAGAAAACACATGCTTAGGGGTGTCGATTTCGAGATACTTACCGGCGATTTGCAGCCCAGTCTTTCG
This sequence comes from Aegilops umbellulata, assembly GCA_032464435.1. Taxonomy (NCBI): domain Eukaryota; kingdom Viridiplantae; phylum Streptophyta; class Magnoliopsida; order Poales; family Poaceae; genus Aegilops; species Aegilops umbellulata. The sequence continues at coordinate 496,105,545 of CP136056.1, forward strand.
ACCACTCGAGACAAGGCTTTCCCGGATCTAGCTCCACCACTAGGTGGTCACGGCGTAACGAATAGCGCTGCCCCCTTGGTTCTTCCTCTTTCTTCGCTTGCTGGTCACCGATACTCCGACACCTCTCTCCTCCCTTCCGCTTGCTGGTTGTCACAAGTCATATGCCAAAAAAATATTGTAGCAACCTTCTCACATTATTAGACAATTTAGTGTAGAAATCATTGACTAGAAGAAAGCATGGTGTTTGGCTAGAACTCAATGTGCAAAAAAATTATAGATTGACTAGACAAAAACATGTTTTTTGGCTGCTGACTTCCTCGGTCTAACGTACACTCCACAACTTCTTACTTTTGCTTGCTTAGTGATGTACTAATGGCTAACAAAAGTGCCAACATGGGAACTAGGTTCAGCTCCAACTAAGGAAGGGGAGCTAGTGAGTTGATCAAACAGATGGAACTGTCAGTGCACACATCAAAACAAATAAACAATATCCAACTACATCTTGTGTGTGACATCAACTACCACTAAAAGACAGAGAATCTTTCATTCAGATGCAGTGTTGCTTTCCCCTAAGAGAGTTTACTTTAATGTGTACTAAAAATAGCATGACAATAATAATATGTGCTAATCCTTTGTAAAATCAATGTGATTCTGGCAGCATTATTCAACAAGCACTAATGTGCTTATACTTGTACACATATCTCGTAATATTAGAAGTTTATAACCGACGGAGTAGTAACTGTATAAACCATCCAAGTGGGCCTTTTTTATTATTGAACTAATGTGTTCATGTACAAGTTTCAGTCTAGCTGATATGGATACCATATTTAATAGAAATGTTTAACTAGGCAGACAGACATATCAGACAACCAACTAACAAAATCATTAGGCAAGCAAATCATTAAGCTGATATGGATACCATTCAACAGAAATGTTTAACCATCCAAGCAGACGGCATTTCAGTATGTTACTTGCTAGCTAGTTCAGATATATCAGGCAAACCAACTACCAAAATCAATGTAACTAGGCTAGTTCATATCTCCATGAGCACATTAGTGTGCACCAAAATTTATGGGTTCTGAGTAATCAAAATTCCCATCATGTTTTTGTAGCACCTCAATGAGATGGCAAGGATCTGGCAACTACGGCAACTACTCAGACTGCAATCTCTAGCAACACACATGTTTTGTGGGGAATTCTACAGTGAGGTACTGCACCGCATCTACCGCACCGTGCTTCTCGTCGCCGTCCACATGACCCCTGCAGTCATCATTGTGGACGAAGCGCCAAGGCGGGCGGCAGAGGAGCACACGGGAACCACTTCTCTTCTCAAGCTCCAATAGCATGTGGAAGAGAATGCCTTATAAAGAGGTCCAACTCTTTCTCCACTAGCGGGGTGGGACTAAACTTCCCACTACCCCTTGTCATGACACCTACATGGTTCCTTAGAGATTTTTCTAAAATTGGTAGGGCCTAAAATCCACCCCATATTTCAACACATACGGCATGAGTCATGAGAACCTAATTTTCTTAAGGCAATATGAGCTAGCCTGCCACAGAACAGGTTACATGAACTGGACCGGATTCAGTAAATTTCAGTATCCAATGGTATGACTTTTACTTACAGCTTGTGACCGCCGCGATAGACAAAATTTAGAGACGATGGCATAAAAATTTACATACCTTCCTCATGATTGAAGAGCATGAGCTCAGTTTAAAAAACATACAGAACTCCATAGTCTCCATTAATCATGCAGAGTACATGCAATATGACTAGTACTGTATGTAATATGGCTGCTATGGCTAGTATGTATCCATAATCATACAGAACTCCATTAAAAAAACATACATAACCAATAGTTCGACTTACAGACTTTATTAGACCATACACAATACTCCGCTAAGTTGCAATATGATAACAGAAGTACGACAGCAACACGCCAACGCACAGGTTCAATCCTAAGATAATATGAGTTAGCCTGCCACAGAACAGGTCACATGAACTGGAAAGAATTAGGTAAAAATTCAGTATCCAATGGTACGAAGTGTACTTTACAGCTTGTGACCGTCCCCATACAGAAAAAAATTAGAGACGATGGCATGCAAATTTACACACCGTCCTCTAGATTGAAGGGCATGAGCTCAGTTTACTTGGCACTGACCGTCTCGAGCTTCAAAACAGGCTTGTTTGACCTTGAGTGCTTATCAAGTTGCTGCTGCAAGTCTTCCTGGAGTTCCATGTCACATGAACCATTGACAGAGACCTCCTTGAGGTAATAGAGATGCTCTAGCCCAGATATCCGCGACGACATCCCACCACCGCACCGAATCTTCAGCAGCTCAAGATGCGGCATTGCCAACAGTTTGAACCTGACATGTAAACTGGAGTTGCAAGCAATCTCCAGGACATGGAGCGAGACAAAAACACTAGAATCAGCTTTCTCTGGCTTGGGACAGAAACGGAGCTGGCCATCTTGAATCGGCTTGATAAGAAGACGCGGAATAACTAGATTTGGTAGATCTCCAAGGATCTCTGTATCTTCTCGCCCTAATATCATCATCTCCAAATTCAACTTTGTGAGATTGTGAAGCTGCTTGATCCATACTGGCAACTTGTTGGTAAGCCCGTACAGCTTAAGGCTCTGTAGGTTCTCCGGATGTGGGAAGATGTCATCCAAACATCCATGGTTATGCTTCTCGAGCCAAACCGCCAGGGATTCCAAATGGCCATGACCTGACACGGCAGCACAGAATTCCTGATTGTTTTTCCAGCTGATGCTGGATACTCCGAGCTTGCGCAACTGGGTAAGTTTCTTCAGCTCTTTTAGAATGGCCTTCCCTCCTGCAACTCTGACGTTAACAACACCCAACGTGTGCAAGTTGGTCAATTTACCAATCCTCATAGGTGCCACAACGCCGCAAACAAGTGGGCGTCTGCAGAGCTCAGACAACCAGGATACCATAACACAAGGTGTTGATGGCTTGTCTGCTGTGCCATCACTAATTGGTATTGTGCTGCCGGCACGGATGTATTGCAGCTTCTGTAATTTGATGATGGCGGGTGGCAGCCTGACTATTGAGGTGTGTCTGACATCTAGAGTCTGGAGCTGCCTCAGGCCACCCAATGAACTCGGCAAATGGCTAACCTCTCTGCATCCTCGTAAGGAAAGGAACTTGAGGCGAGGTAGTACCTTCCCAATCTTCTCGAGGTCATTATCTGTCAGATCTGACGTGTCCTCCAGATCAAGCACCCGAAGCAGCCTCATATTGGCAGAGATGAAGAATGATTCCCACCTTCCAAACACTGTCAAAGACCGTAGCCGTGAGAAGTCGATGCTCTCAAACACATTGATGTCCCTGTCCCAGCTGCTCCTTATTGCAAGATGCCGCCCAGTGCGTTGCGAGTTCACACTGCAACGCCCCTCCAATACAAAGACAAGGTTCTCTTCCATAGGACGTGAGACGATGTACTCACGAACAAAACCATTAACTTGGCACAAGGCAATTCTCATTCCCTTCGATCTGTATATTTCAGTGGCTGCCTGTGATGGATCCTGGATAATGCTTAGGTCAACAAGCTTGGAGAAAAATACCTCCCCATCCTCCTCTGCGGTATTGATGTCAGTGTCCCTGGAATAGCCTTCTGTGATCCACCTTCTCACCAAACGCCTCCTCCGAATACACTGGCCTCGAGGAAAAATTGACAGATAGAATATACATGGCTTGAGGGAATCCGGGCAAGTACGAAAATACGAATGCATCCAGGTTAATAGACCCCGTAGACTATCAAACCCTGGGTTGGTTTCCAACTGGTGCATAAAGCTATCATTCAGATTCAACCACATATCCATGTTTGTTTTGGTGGCCAAGTAGCCACCAACAGCAACTATTACTTCCGGTAGCCCGCCACACTTGTTCAAGATGGGCTGTGCTTGCTCCATCATCTCGGGATCCATATCAAAGCTTTCAGTCTCTGCATATACCTATTGACAATTAAGATTAAAATTTAGTTAGCATAGTAAGCTTGCCCAAGCTAGTTACCATCCGATTCAGATGTTTCAGTTGCAAAAGAAAAGCACAGAAAAAAGAACACATGGATTAAAAGGATGTCAACTAAAGAGAGCAATGAAGAAGCAACTGAATCATTTCCTTGTATATGTCTTGGAAATATCTATAAAGAGAATGTTTGGTGAGATGGTTGGGACCACCTCAGTGGATGTTTCAGTCCATTTGGGGCGTAAGCCTAGCCTAATATCAATCTGGACCAAGTTCCAGAGAATCCTAGGACCGTGATATGCATTTTCCAGGCCTAGCCTAATTCTGAACCATTCTTGTATTCTGAAACATTAGTATTACATGCATATATGTTAAATTGACACAGAGGCCCAAAATAAAGCAAATTAGCTACTTGTTCGACAAAAGTGAATTAGCTACTTAGTACTAGTAGATTGTATGAATTACAGCAGAGGAGCATTTCATTTGAGTAAAAACCTTTTTGAATAGTTCAAGGGCTTCATCAGCTTCTAGACCTTTGACGTTGAACACTGCATCGTCTGGCACTGCACAATGTGTGGCGACCCTTGCTTCATCAGTAACAACAATAACACAACTTTTACTTGCTCCATTTGGTAAGGCAGATTTTATTAAGTCCCACTCATCCGTGGACTGCAGACCATCAATAACAACAAGACATTTATCTTCGTGCAGAAGCTTATAACACTCTTGAATCGGATCTTTGATTCCCATCATACCAAAATCTGAAGTCCCCTTGCCTTGAAGAGCTTCTGGGTCCAAATCCGAAAGTAAGCTTCGAGAGAAATCTCTTAAATTGAACGGATGGGACACATTGACCCAGCCATACTTGTTAAAGCGGTTATAATTCTGTATATCTTCATAGTACACCATTCTGACGAGAGCAGATTTCCCAACGGCAGCAATCCCCCACACTGAAATCACTTCTTTGCGGCCTTTTGCTGGCTGAAATAACATGAAAGAAAGATCTCTCTGTTGGAAATATGCCCTAGAGGCAATAATAAATTGATTATTATTATATTTCCTTGTTCATGATAATCGTTTATTATGTATGCTAGAATTATATTGATAGGAAACTTAGATACATGTGTGGATACATAGACAACACCATGTCCCTAGTAAGCCTCTAGTTGACTAGCTCGTTGATCAATAGATGGTTACGGTTTCCTGACCATGGACATTGGATGTCGTTGATAACGGGATCACATCATTAGAAGAATAATGTGATGGACAAGACCCAATCCTAAGCCTAGCACAAGATCATGTAGTTCGTATGCTAAAGCTTTTCTAATGTCAAGTATCATTTCCTTAGAACATGAGATTGTGCAACTCCCGCATACCGTAGGAATACTTTGGGTGTGCCAAACGTCACAACGTAAATGGGTGGCTATAAAGGTACACTACAGGTATCTCCGAAAGTGTCTGTTGGGTTGGCACGAATCGAGACTGGGATTTGTCACTCCGTGTGACGGAGAGGTATCTCTGGGCCCACTCGGTAGGACATCATCATAATGTGCACAATGTGATCAAGGAGTTAATCACGGGATGATGTGTTGCGGAACGAGTAAAAGATACTTCCCGGTAACGAGATTGAAACGATCGAATCTCGGGCAAGTATCGTACCGATAGACAAAGGGAATTGTATACGGGATTGATTAAGTCCTTGACATCGTGGTTCATCTGATGAGATCATCGTGGAACATGTGGGAGCCAACATGGGTATCCAGATCCCGCTGTTGGTTATTGACCGGAGAACGTCTCGGTCATGTCTGCATGTCTCCCGAACCCGTAGGGTCTACACACTTAAGGTTCGATGACGCTAGGGTTACAAAGGAAGCTTATATGTGGTTACCGAATGTTGTTCGGAGTCCCGGATGAGATCCCGGACGTCATGAGGAGTTCCGGAATGGTCCGGAGGTAAAGATTTATATATAGGAAGTATGGTTTTGGCCACCGGAAGTGTTCTGGGCATCACCGGTAGTGTACCGGGACCACCGGAGGTGTCCGGGGGTCCACCAAGTGGGGCCACCATCCCCGGAGGGCTACTTGAGCTAAGTGTGGGAGGGGACCAGCCCCAGGTGGGCTGGTGCGCCCCCCCACAAGGGCCAAGGCGCAGCAAAGGAGGAGAAAGGGGAAACCCTAGGCTTAGATGGGCCTAAGGCCCACCCTAGGGGGCGCCCCCTCTCTCCCCTCTTGGCCGCCTCCCCCTTCCCCATCTAGGGCTGCCGCCCCCCTAGGGGTGGGAACCCTAGAGGGGGCGCACCCTCCTCCCTCTCCCCTATATATAGTGAGGCCTAGGGCTGCCCATAACACACGTGATTCGATCTCTCTCTCTCGTTGGTGCAGCCCTGCGTCTCTTCTTCCTCCTCTCTTGCGGTGCTTGGCGAAGCCCTGCTGGATTGCCACGCTCCTCCATCATCACCACGCCGTTGTGCTACTGCTGGATGGAGTCTTCCTCAACCTCTCCCTCTCTCCTTGCTGGATCAAGGCATGGGAGACGTCACCGGGCTGTACGTGTGTTGAACGCGGAGGTGCCGTCCGTTCGGCACTTGGTCATCGATGATTTGAATCACGACGAGTACGACTCCATCAACCCCGTTCACTTGAACGCTTCCGCTTAGCGATCTACAAGGGTATGTAGATGCACTCTCTTTCCCTTCGTTGCTGGTTTCTCCTTAGATAGATCTTGGTGACACGTAGGAAAATTTTGAATTTCTGCTACGTTCCCCAACAGTGGCATCATGAGCTAGGTCTATTGCATAGAATCCATGCACGAGTAGCACACAAAGTAGTTGTGGGCGTTGATTTTGTTCAATATGCTTACCGTTACTAGTCAATCTTGATTCGGCGGCATTGTGGGATGAAGCGGCCCGGACCAACCTTACACGTACTCTTACGTGAGACCGGTTCCACCGACTGACATGCACTAGATGCATAAGGTGGCTGGTGGGTGTCTGTCTCTCCTACTTTAGTCGGATCGGATTCGATGAAAAGGGTCCTTATGAAGGGTAAATAGCAATTGGCATATCACGTTGTGGTTTTGCGTAGGTAAGAAACGTTCTTGCTAGAAACCCATAGCAGCCACGTAAAACATGCAAACAACAATTAGAGGACGTCTAACTTGTTTTTGCAGGGTATGCTATGTGATGTGATATGGCCAAAAGGATGTGATGAATGATATATGTGATGTATGAGATGACCATGTTCTTGTAATAGGAATCACGACTTGCATGTCGATGAGTATGACAACCGGCAGGAGCCATATGAGTTGTCTTAATTTATTTATGACCTGCGTGTCAACATAAACGTCATGTAATTACTTTACTTTATTGCTAACCGTTAGCTGTAGTAGTAGAAGTAATAGTTGACGTGACAACTTCATGAAGACACGATGATGGAGATCATGATGATGGAGATCATGATGATGGAGATCATGGTGTCATGCCGGTGACGACGATGATCATGGAGCCCCGAAGATGGAGATCAAAAGGAGCAAAGTGATGATGGCCATATCATGTCACTATTTGATTGCATGTGATGTTTATCATGTTATTGCATCTTATTTGCTTAGAACAACGGTAGTAAATAAGATGATCCCTCATTAAAATTTCAAGAAAGTGTTCCCCCTAACTGTGCACCATTGCGAAAGTTCGTCGTTTCGAAGCACCACGTGATGATCGGGTGTGATAGATTCCTACGTTCACATACAACGGGTGTTGACGAGCCTAGCATGTACAGACATGGCCTCGGAACACATGCAAACACTTAGGTTGACTTGACGAGCCTAGCATGTACAGACATGGCCTCGGAACACAGAAGACCGAAAGGTCGAGCATGAGTCGTATGGTAGATACGATCAACATGAAGATGTTCACCGACGTTGACTAGTCCGTCTCACGTGATGATCGGACATGGCCTAGTTGACTCGGATCATGTAATCACTTGGATGACTAGAGGGATGTCTATCTGAGTGGGAGTTCATAAGATGAACTTAATTATCCTGAACATAGTCAAAAGATCTTTGCAAATTATGTCGTAAGCTCGCGCTTTAGTTCTACTGTTTTAGATATGTTCCTAGAGAAAATATAGTTGAAAGTTGATAGTAGCAATTATGCGGACAGTACAAGGCTTATGTCCTTAATGCACTGCTCGGTGTGCTGGACCTCGAACGTGGTCTGTGGATGTTGCGAACATCTGACATACACGTTTTGATGACTACATGATAGTTCGGTAATGATAAATGGTTTAGAATTGAGGCACCGAAGACATTTTTGAAATGTCGCGGAACATATGAGATGTTTCGAGGGCTGAAATTGGGATTTCAGGCTTGTGCCCACGTCAAGAGGTATAAGACCTCCGACGATTTTCTTGGCCTGCAAACTAAGGGAGAAAAGCTCAATCGTTGAGCTTGTGCTCAGATTGTCTGAGTACAACAATCACTTGAATCAAGTGGGAGTTGATCTTCTAGATAAGATAGTGATATTTCACCAAAGTCATTGCCACCAAGCTGCTAGAGCTTCGTGATGAACTATAACGTATCAGGGATAGATATGATGATCCTTGAAATATTCGCGATGTTTGACACCGCGAAGGTAGAAATCAAGAAGGAGCATCAATTGTTGATGGTTGGTGAAACCACTAGTTTCAAGAAGGGCAAGGGCAAGAAGGGACACTTCATGAAAACGGCAAATCAGCTGCTGCTCTAGTGGAGAAACCCAAGGTTGAACCCAAACCCGAGACTGAGTGCTTCTGTAATAAGGGGGACAACCACTGGAGCAGAATTACCCTAGATACTTGGTAGATGAGAAGGCTGTTGATAGAAGTATATTGGATATACATTATGTGAATGTGTACTTTACTAGTACTCCTAGTAGCATCAGGGTATTAGATACCGGTTCGGTTGCTAAGTGTTAGTAACTCGAAATAAAAGCTACGGAATAAACGGAGACTAGCTAAAGGTGAGCTGACGGGATGTGTTGGAAGTGTTTCCAAGGTTGATGTGATCAAGCATCACACGCTCCCTCTACCATCGAGATTGGTGTTAAACCTAAATAATTGTTATTTGGTGTTTGCGTTGAGCATAGACATGATTGGATTATGTCTATCGCAATACGGTTATTCATTTAAGGAGAATAATGGTTACTCTATTTTGAATAATACCTTCAATGGTCTTGCACCTAAAATGAATGGTTTATTGAATCTCGATCATAGTGATACACATGTTCATGCCAAAAGATATAAGATAGTAATGATAGTACCACCTACTTGTGGCACTGCCATGTAAGTCATATTGGTATAAAACGCATGAAGAAGCTCCATGTTGATGGATCTTTGGACTCACTCATTTTTGAAAAGATTGAGACATGTGAACCATGTCTATTGGTATATACGCATGAAGAAACTCCATGCAGATGGACCGTTTGGACTCACTTGATTTTGAATCACTTGAGACATGCAGATCATACCACATGGGCAAGATGACTGAAAGCTTCGGTTTCAGTAAAATGGAACAAGAAAGCAACTTGTTGGAAGTAACACATTTTGATGTGTGCAGTCCAATGAGTGCTGAGGCACGCAGTGGATATCGTTATGCTCTTACTTCACAGATGATTTGAGTAGATACTGAGCATATTTACTTGATGAAACACAAGTCTGAATTATTGAATGGTTCAAGTAATTTCAGAGTGAAGTTGAATATCGTCGTGACAAGAGGATAAAATATCTATGATATAATAATAGAGATAATATCTGAGTTGCGAGTTTGGTACACAATTGAGACATTGTGGAAATTGTTTCACGACTAGTACCGCCTGGAACACCATGGTGTGATGGTGTGTCCGAACATCATAACTGCACCCTATTGGATATGATGCATACCATGATGTCTCTTATCGAATTACCACTATTGTTCATGGGTTAGGCATTAGAGACAACCACACTCACTTTAAATAGGACACCACGCAAATCCGTCGAGACAACACCGTATGAACTATGGTTTAGAGAAACCTAAGCTGTTGTTTCTTAAAAGTTTGGGGTCACGACGCTTATGTGAAAAGTTTCAGGCTGATAAGCTCGAACCCAAAGCGGATAAATGCATCTTCATAGGACACCCAAAACAGTTGGGTATACCTCCTGTCTCAGATCCGAAAGCAATAGGGATTGTTTCTAGAATCGAGTCCTTTCTCGAGGAAAAGTTTCTCTCGAAAGAATTGAGTGGGAGGATGGTGGAGACTTGATGAGGTTATTGAACCGTCACTTCAACTAGTGTACAGCAGGGCACAAAGAGTTGTTCCTGTGGCACCTACACCAATTGAAGTGGAAGCTTATGATAGTGATCATGAGACTTCGGATCAAGTCACTCCCAAACCTCGTAGGATGACAAGGATGCGTACTGCTTCAGAGTGGTACGTAATCCTGTCTTGGAAGTCATGTTGCTAGACAACAATGAACCTACGAGCTATGGAGAAGCGATGGTGGGCCCGGATTCCGATGAATGGCTCGAGGCCATAAAATCTGAGAGAGGATCCATGTATGAAAACAAAGTGTAGACTTTGGCAGAACGACTCGATGGTCGTGAGGCTGTTGAGTACAGATGGATTTTAAAAGGAAGACGGACAATGATGGTAAATGTCACCATTAAGAAAGCTCGACTTGTCATTAAGATGTTTCCTGACAAGTTCAAGGAGTTGACTACGATGAGACTTTCTCACCCGTAGCGATGCTAAAAGTCTGTTGGAATTATGTTAGCGATTACTGCATTATTTATGAAATCGTGCAGATAAGATGTCAAAACATTGTTTCCTCGATGATTTTCTTGAGGAAAGGTTGTATGTGATGCAACCGGAAGGTTTTGTCAATCCTGAAAGATGCTAATAAGTATGCAAAGCTCCAGCAATCCTTCTGAGGACTGGAGTAAGCATCTCGGAGTTGGAATGTACACTTTGATGAGTTGATCAAAGATTTTAGGTTTATACAAAGTTTATGAGAAACTTGTATTTCCAAAGAAGTGAGTGGGAGCACTATAGAATTTCTGATGAGTATATGTTGTGAACATATGGTTGATCAGAAATGATGTAGAATTTCTAGAAAGCATATAGGGTTATTTGAAAAGTGTTTTTCAATGGAAAACCTGGATTAAGCTACTTGAACATTGAGCATCAAGATCTATAAGGATAGATCAAAATCACTTAATAGTACTTTCAAACGAACACATACCATGACAAGATTTTGAAGGAGTTCAAAATAGATCAGCAAAGAAGGAGTTCTTGGCTGTATTACATGTGTGAGTATTGAGTAAGACTCAAGACCTGACCACGGCAGAAGAGAGAGAAAGGACGAAGGTCGTCCCCTATGCTTAGACATAGGCTCTACAGTATGCTATGCTGTGTACCGCATCTGAAGTGTGCCTTGCCATGAGTCAGTCAAGGGGTACAAGAGTGATCCAGGAATGGATCACAGGACATCGGTCAAGGTTATCCTTGGTAACTGGTGGACTGAGGAATTTTCTCGATTATGGAGGTGGTAAAAGAGTTCGTCGTAAAGGGTTACGCCGATGCAAACTTTGACACTAATCCAGATTATTCTGAGTAGTAAACTGGATTCGTATAGTAGAACAGTCATTTGGAATAGTTCCAAATAGAGCGTGGTAACTTCATCTAGGAGATGACATAGAGATTTGTAAAGCACACACGGATCTGAAAGGTTCAGACCCGTTGACTATAACCTCTCTCGCAAGCATAACATGTACAAACCCAGAACTCCTGGGTGTTAGTCACATAGGGATGTGACCTTGAGTGTTAATCACATATCGATGTGAACTATATTATTGACTCTAGTGCAAGTGGGAGACTGTTGGAAATATGCCCTAGAGGCAATAATAAATTGATTATTATTATATTTCCTTGTTCATGATAATCGTTTATTATCTATGCTAGAATTGTATTGATAGGAAACTCAGATACATGTGTGGATACATAGACAACACCATGTCCCTAGTAAGCCTCTAGTTGACTAGCTCGTTGATCAATAGATGGTTACGGTTTCCTGACCATGGACATTGGATGTCGTTGATAACGGGATCACATCATTAGAAGAATGATGTGATGGACAAGACCCAATCCTAAGCCTAGCACAAGATCATGTAGTTCGTATGCTAAAGCTTTTCTAATGTCAAGTATCATTTCCTTAGACCATGAGATTGTGCAACTCCCGCATACCGTAGGAATACTTTGGGTGTGCCAAACGTCACAACGTAAATGGGTGGCTATAAAGGTACACTACAGGTATCTCCGAAAGTGTCTGTTGGGTTGGCACGAATCGAGACTGGGATTTGTCACTCCGTGTGACGGAGAGGTATCTCTGGGCCCACTCGGTAGGACATCATCATAATGTGCACAATGTGATCAAGGAGTTGATCACGGGATGATGTGTTGCGGAACGAGTAAAAGATACTTCCCGGTAACGAGATTGAAACGATCGAATCTCGGGCAAGTATCGTACCGATAGACAAAGGGAATTGTATACGGGATTGATTAAGTCCTTGACATCGTGGTTCATCCGATGAGATCATCGTGGAACATGTGGGAGCCAACATGGGTATCCAGATCCCGCTGTTGGTTATTGACCGGAGAACGTCTCGGTCATGTCTGCATGTCTCCCGAACCCGTAGGGTCTACACACTTAAGGTTCGATGACGCTAGGGTTACAAAGGAAGCTTATATGTGGTTACCGAATGTTGTTCGGAGTCCCGGATGAGATCCCGGACGTCATGAGGAGTTCCGGAATGGTCCGGAGGTAAAGATTTATATATAGGAAGTATGGTTTTGGCCACCGGAAGTGTTCTGGGCATCACCGGTAGTGTACCGGGACCACCGGAGGTGTCCGGGGGTCCACCAAGTGGGGCCACCATCCCCGGAGGGCTACTTGAGCTAAGTGTGGGAGGGGACCAGCCCCAGGTGGGCTGGTGCGCCCCCCCACAAGGGCCAAGGCGCAGCAAAGGAGGAGAAAGGGGAAACCCTAGGCTTAGATGGGCCTAAGGCCCACCCTAGGGGCGCCCCCTCTCTCCCCTCTTGGCCGCCTCCCCCTTCCCCATCTAGGGCTGCTGCCCCCCTAGGGGCGGGAACCCTAGAGGGGGCGCACCCTCCTCCCTCTCCCCTATATATAGTGAGGCCTAGGGCTGCCCATAACACACGTGATTCGATCTCTCTCTCGTTGGTGCAGCCCTGCGTCTCTTCTTCCTCCTCTCTTGCGGTGCTTGGCGAAGCCCTACTGGATTGCCACGCTCCTCCATCATCACCACGCCGTTGTGCTACTGCTGGATGGAGTCTTCCTCAACCTCTCCCTCTCTCCTTGCTGGATCAAGGCATGGGAGACATCACCGGGCTGTACGTGTGTTGAACGCGGAGGTGCCGTCCGTTCGGCACTTGGTCATCGGTGATTTGAATCACGACGAGTACGACTCCATCAACCCCGTTCACTTGAACGCTTCCGCTTAGCGATCTACAAGGGTATGTAGATGCACTCTCTTTCCCTTCGTTGCTGGTTTCTCCTTAGATAGATCTTGGTGACACGTAGGAAAATTTTGAATTTCTGCTACGTTCCCCAACACTCTCTTTTCCATCTTGCGCCCAACAGGCTGAAACTTTTTCTTCCAGATATCGGCCTCTACCCTTTTTGAGTTGAGATTTTTCTTGAATGGAAGATCCCCTGTGTGGTTTAATTCATCCTCTGCTGGCATTTCATTTGTAGGCATCACCAAACTGATCTCCTCGCCTTCATATCCATAGTGTTCAGAACCCTGAAAATAAGAAAAAATTAGACATTGGGAAACAAAGAGAGCCTACTGGAAGATGCAACCCCAACAGCTTACTTCATAGCTGCTCATCGCCCTATATGTTTCCCCGTCTTCGTCTCCAAGGCTTGGAGAACCCTGAACATAGACACAGAAAATTAAGTACACTCCCTTCAGTTTCATTGTAATATGGTGTTGTTGATTTTAACAATGTCAATGTCCGAGAGATAACTTCTAATCATTGACTTGTTACAATATGAGGGTGAAGAATAATATACTCCTATAGTTTAAGGAAAATTGTATCCATTACACATCTATTAATATGGTGATGTTCTCATGTTACCAACTCTAGAGAACTTCTGAAACATTGAAGTATGGTTGTGAACCAAACATCCCCTTGAGTCACCATTCATGGTGAATTCGATTAATTCAATTGAAGAACACAACTCAAGTTCATATTGTGCTGGCACCTCAACATGCTCATAAAGTACATCAAAAGATCAGCATTACTTTGCAGGCCCGGACTCGAATATACTCCTTTCTGGTAACACTTGTGGGCCTCCTGCCATACGATCTGTTGCTTAGGCGGGTTATTTTCTTATCTCCTTTTATTTCAAAACTTATACAATTAACTACAAAGTGTGGATAAAATGCAGAGCAAAGATACAAAGATATGTGACATCTACTCACTGTAATGATTTTCAGTACAATATCATGCAGAAGAAATCAAGAGTGAAAATGTGGGCTGTGAAGCCTGTGAGCATCAAATCTTTTTGTGTAGCCCACTCACATATAGTAGAATATAGACAAAAACACTTCTAATGCAGGATTTTTTTTTCATAGATTAAATCTGACATATGCATGCTTACGTATCAATGGTCAAAAAGTTAGGGGCACAATGAATACTCCAGTATTGACGCTACACACTCTGGAAAATATTGAGCATGGAACAAATTATGTGAACTGACTTGAGTCCTGTTTTCTTCCTAAAAGTAATTGATGATGTCTTATAGGCTTACCTCCTTGAAGAAGACACAGACAGAGTGCTCATCTGAGAATTTCTTGAGCTCTGATACTCGATAAGGATGTCCAGTACACAAGCTTGCAATTTCAAATTGATGAGTGGACACGACAATTCGGCTGCCATTCTTAATGTCCGGCAGGTATATTCTGATGATATCCCACTCTACCATGGTGGGCAGGTCTTCCAACACAATGAGGTACTTATTCTTATTCACTCTATTGATGAAATTCTTGATGTGTCCAAAGGGCATCCACATCTACAACATCTCCTTGTTGTCGGTGAGAATTTGTGATGAACTGACTCAACAAGCTCCAGATGAATTTATGGGGATCGAAAGGGTGCATGAGCTTTACCCAGCCATGATATGTGAAATCTGGCATATCTCAGGGTCTTCATATGCCTTCCTGATGATGGATGTTGTTCCAAGATTGCCTCTTGTCCCCCACACCGAGATGATTTGGAGGTCCTCGTCATTTCTGGTAATCAACTCAGCGAGATCCCATAAGCCACACTGGTTCCTTGCGTTGTCCCTTGCCTCGAGAAGCATGTCAAATGCTGCTGCGCCGCTGACGGCGGATGGCTGCTGCTGTGTGATGGCTGGCTTGTTGCCGGGGTCACTGATGAGGTTGTAGCGCATGTTCCTTTGGCTCACATCCTCGACCCTGGCCTTGAGTTGCTTCACATCAGAGACAGCCTCGTCGAGGGGCGGCACCGCTACCATGCAAGACGGAAGCAGGCGGCGCCACCAGGTCGACGACTTGTTGTCCACGTGTATGACGAACTCGATGCAGTCCTCCACATCATAGGCCATGTCACGCAGCTGCCTCACCCAGGTCCTCACCACATTGTTCTGCACTTGCTCCATGTCGACGGCGTTAAGGAAGGACTGCATCATCTCAAACTCGCCAGTGATGGACACCAGGTCGTGCTGCACCCTCACCTTCAGCCCCGCCTCCTCCTCGATCGCCGACTTGACCTTGCTCAACGTCCCCTCCACCACCGACTTGGTTAGCCCAAGCACAATGTCTGCCATTGCTCTCTCAAGCTCACAGGTCTGTCTGGTGTGGTGGTATCGAAGCTCGCAAGTGGTGTGGTGATTGAATGAATGCTCCGAGTTGTGCATCGAGTGGGCATCTGGAGATGGGATTAAAAAGGGGAGGCCAGCAAGTTTCACCAATACTGGGGCCAGATCTACAAGATGCGATGAGATGGAGTGGAGTGGACACAAACTAATCTCCAGCCATTGACTTGAGTCGCTTAAATTAAGCATACGGGGAAGAGCTCTCGCGTGCCTCAGATCAACTGGACCAATTTCTAACCGAACTGGACTGGAGGCATTGTGGGCGAATCTACCACATGGGGTCACCGACGGGCTCGCCGGGTCGCAGGCCGGCCGTACCTCGGGTGGATGGCCATGCGACGACTATCCTTGGCATCTGCCCACGCCGTGACCCCCGCTCGCCCAGCCCGAGGTCGTGGCTCTGATCCAACGCTTCACGCCGGCGAAAGGAGCCCCAACAACTCTTGCCTCGAATCAGGGCAGGATGCCCCCCCATTTGACCGCAAAAGCCAGCGGCATCCCCCAAATGTCCGCCCCCTATTCCAGTCATTTCGTCAAAGAGGTTGCGTGCGCAGAGCAGGCGACCACGGAGAGCACGCGCCAGAGCTGCCGCGGCCACCGAGGAACAGCACGCACGCGCGGGAACGGCACCGGACACCGCGCCGATGTACACTCGCATAGCACGCACAAGAGCATAGCAGGCACGCATGACCGTGCTCCGCGAGGGCGCCGCGCGCACGAGCTCTTGGACGACATGGCTCCTCGGGGCGGCCATGGAAGGGAACCGCGGAGCTTCGAGCTTGGCAGCGAGCGGACCCGACGCCAGCGGCCCGGAGGCCGGAGCAAGGCAGCCGCACACGCACGCCGCTGCCACGTCCAGTGCAGACCGCGCGAGGGATACGTGCGGAGGGCGGGCGAGGCAAGGCTACACGCGGAAGCCGCATATGGCATATGACCCGCAGCAGTCCCAAAACTCAGAATTAGAACTAGCGTGATTAGTGATCTGTTAACCGATCGAGTCATATCTTGGCTGATTGATTTGGTTAGGATTCTTTCCTATACGGCTGTGTAGATTGATTCTTAGGATCTCCTGTAATCTCATGTGATCTGTTGTAAACTTGGCAATCAAGGTTGCCCATGTATAAATACAAGGTAAAGTCCGTGGGGATGATCATGGAAAACCAACCTCTCTGACTTGGTATCAGAGCGAAAAGATCCAATCTTCCTCTACCACCATGACCGGCACCTCCGCTCCTTCCCTTTACGGCACCGCCGGCACTCTCGTTTTTGTCAACGCTGGCACCCTCGCCGTCAGCTCCAGCTCCTCCGCCCCGGTCTCCGTCAACTCGCTCGGCAGCCTCATCACGCTGCGCCTCACACGGGAAAATTTCCTGCTGTGGAAGACTCAGGCTGTCCCCGCGCTCGCCGCGAACGGTCTGTTCGGCTACGTCGCCGGCACCGAGCAAGCGCCGCCGCACACCATCACAGAGGGCACCGGCGATGCAGCCGTCGAGGTGGCCAACCCGGAGTTCCTTCGCTGGTACCAGCAGGATCAGCTTGTCATGATCGCTCTCCTCGGATCCATGACCAAGGACATCCTCGGTCAGATGACGCAACTGACCACCTCCGCCGCTGTTTGGACTGCACTCCACGACATGTTTGCGTCGCAAAACCGTGCCCGCATCATGCAGCTAAGGTACCAGCTCTCGAATCTGAAGAAGAAGGACCTATCTGCCTCGGACTACTATCGCAAGATGAAGGGGTTCGCCGATGCGATGGCGTCCATCGGCAAGCCCCTTTCCGACGACGAAGTGCTCGGCTACATGTTGGCTGGGCTGGGCTCCGAGTTCGAGCCACTGGTCGCGTCGATCACGACACGCGACGACCCTATAAGTCTCAGCAGTTTTTATGCATTCCTCCTTAGCGCTGAGCTCCGCCTCGAGCAGCAAGCCTCGCATGGCGAGATACATCCTTCTGCCAACACTGCTGCATGTGGTCCTGATGGTCACCGTGGTGGACATGGTGGACGTGCTGGCCAAGGAGGACAAGGTAGCCAAGGCCGTGGCCGCGGCGGGCGTGGCCGCGGCAACGGCAGTAACGGCCGCTCCAACCTGAAGTGTCAGGTCTGCTCCAAGTACGGCCACGACGCGCTTCACTGCCGCAACCGCTTCAATCACGCGTACCAACCTGAGGACCAGCGTGAGCGCTCAGGCAACGTCGTCAACACCAGCTCTGGCGGATACATCGTCGACACGGACTGGTACGCTGACACGGGTGCTACGGATCACCTGACCAGTGACCTCGACCGCCTCGCCGTCCATGAGCGCTATGGCGGCAAGGACAAGGTGCATGACGCAAACGGGGCAGGTATGTCTATTTCCCATATTGGTCATTCCACGATTTCTGGTTCATCATCCAAGCCACTTTATCTTCGTAATATTTTGCACGTTCCACATGTCAACAAGCATCTTCTTTCAGTGCACAAACTTGTTTCTGACAATGACGCTTTCGCTGTTTCATCCTCATTTTTTCTCTCTTAAGGACCGAGCAACGAAGGCGGTTCTTCTTCGCGGTAGATGTCGCAATGGTCTCTACCCGGTGCCAAGCTTCAATAAATCATCAGTCGTCTATCCCGGTCCTCGAGTCCTCTCCACTGTCAAGCTCTCTCCAGAACTATGGCATCGAAGATTAGGCCACCCCTCGAAAGTTGTCGTTGAGTCAGTCCTTAGATCAAATAAATTCGCTTGTGCACCCTCTCTTGAGTCTAGTATTTGTGATGCTTGTCAACATGCAAAAGTTCATCAATTACCGTTTCGTGATTCCACTCATGTTACACATGAACCACTTGAACTTATTCATTCAGATGTATGGGGTCCTGCCATTACTTCAGTTGGTGGTTTCAAATATTATGTGAGTTTTTTGGATGATTTTAGTCGTTTTACGTGGATATATCTCCTCAAACGTAAGTCAGATGTTGAACAAGCATTCTATACCTTCCAAAAACATGTTGAGCGCATGTTGAATGCAAAAAATTAAAACTGTTCAAACAGACTGGGGTGGTGAGTACCGTCGCCTCAATCGGTATTTCGAAAAGGAGGGCATTACTCATCGAGTCTCCTGCCCCCACACGAGCCAGCAAAACGGCATTGCCGAGCGAAAGCATCGCCATATTGTCGAAACGGGCATAGCACTCCTTGCTCATTCCTCGCTTCCGGTTCGCTTTTGGGATGAGGCATTTCTTACCGCATGTTATCTCATTAATCGCATGCCCACACGAGTGCTTCAAAACTCCACACCCGTCTCTTGCCTTCGCAATGAAAAGCCAGATTACACTTTCCTTCGTGCGTTCGGTTGTGCGTGCTGGCCCAACCTCCGACCGTACAATAATTGGAAACTTGAGTTCCGCTCGCGCCAATGCGTTTTCTTGGGCTATAGCTCCATGCACAAGGGATACAAGTGCTTAGATCGGTCTACAGGACGTATTTACATCTCACGGGATGTTGTTTTTGATGAGCTAGTATTCCCATTCGAGCAAACTTGTACGTCAGCCACCACACCCTCGTTACTACCCACGCCTGCTTCCATTTTTCCTATTTTCGAACCAGCCCTCGTGGATGACAATATGCGGACGTATGACATTACTTTGCTCACTAATCCTTGTTCTAGCTCGTCTCCGTGCCATGCAGGAACACAGCAATCGACGACGGCCGAGTGCACGTCCCCATGCACGCCACTTCGCGGCCATGCAGCTGGCTCGCCGCGTGATCACGCTACGTCGCCTGGGCCTGGGTCGCGCAGCCTGACCACCCCTGTGCGGCGTCTTGATCTGTCGCCCGCGGCGTCCGGTGCTGATCAGGACTCGCCCGTTGCCAGCCCTTCTTCGTCCGACGGACCATCTCCAACAGCATCGTCTCCTGCTGCTTCATCCACGAACGTGCCGACGCCTCCTCTCGTCGCTCCGACCAGTGCGCCGGCGACTTCTCTGGACGCTACGACCGGCACGCTGCATCCAATGACCACGCGGCTTCAGAACAATATCGTCAAGACATTGGTGCCGAGTGACGGCACCATCCGCTATGATCCCCGCCGATGTGCTTTCCATGCCGAGCCGCGCTCTTACCGCAACGCCTTGGCTGATGAGCAGTGGCGCCCGGCAATGGAGGCCGAGTTCCTCGCCCTACAGCAGAATGAGACTTGGTCGCTCGTGCCTCGACCTCCCGGCAAGAATATCATCAGCTGTAAATGGGTTTTCAAGGTGAAGCACAAGGCAGATGGCTCCCTCGACAAGTTCAAGGCACGTCTTGTAGCCCGTGGTTTCACTCAGCAGTATGGGCTTGATTACTCAGACACTTTTTCCCCGGTGGTTAAACCTGCTACCGTGCGTCTGGTGCTATCTCTTGGTGTCTCTCGTGGTTGGCATTTCCGTCAGGTGGACATCAGCAATGCATTTCTGCACGGAATACTCACTGATGAAGCCTATATGCAGCAGCCTCCTGGCTTCCAGGATCCATCTCGGCCGGATTATGTCTGCAAGTTACACAAGGCGTTGTATGGACTGAAGCAGTCGCCCCGTGCCTGGTATGCTCGTCTCAGTGAGCGCCTTCAACAGCTCGGTTTCTCTCCTTCTGCGGCCGACACTTCACTGTTCATTCTTGTTGATGCCGGCGTCACCATCTACATGCTTGTTTATGTGGATGACATCGTTATTGTCAGCTCCTCTCAATCAGCTATGACAAACCTGCTTCAGCGACTTTCTGCCACGTTTCCTGTCAAGGACCTTGGATCACTTAATTATTTTCTTGGTATTGAAGTGCTTCCCAATTCCGGGGGAATAACTCTTACGCAGAAAAAGTACGCTATGGATTTGTTGCAGCGTACTGACATGGCGAATTGCGAAGCAGTTTCAACACCAATGTGTACACATGAGAAGCTTACTCGTGACTCCGGACGTGGACTGAATGAAGCTGAAGCCTTCCGGTACAGAAGCACAGTGGGAGCCCTTCAGTACCTAACCTTGACACGGCCAGATCTTTCGTTTGCCGTAAAAAAAGGTCTGTCAATACTTATCATGTCCCACTGATGTTCATTGGGAAGCCGTCAAGCGCATTCTCAGGTTTGTCAAAGGAACGGTATCCACTGGGCTGACCATCCGTCGATCGCCATCAACTCTGCTAAGCGTATTTATAGATGCCGACTGGGCGGGCTGCAGCGACGACAGGCGATCAACAGCGGGTTCGCTGTATTTTTTGGACCTAACCTCATCTCTTGGAGCGCACGGAAGAAGCCTACAGTCTCGAGATCATCGACTGAGGCGGAGTATAAGGCGTTGGCAAACGGTACAGCCGAAGCAACATGGGTGCAGTCATTGCTAAAGGAGCTGCAAGTTCCTCAACCTCGAGCACCTGTTCTATGGTGTGATAACCTCGGCGCAACGTACCTCACAGCCAACCCAGTATTCCATGCACGCACCAAGCACATTGAGGTGGATTTCCATTTCGTGAGAGAGAAGGTTGCCATGGGAGCTCTCGAGGTTCGTTTTGTTTCATCAGCTGATCAAGTCGCTGATGCATTTACTAAATCTCTCACGAAGATCATGTTGACTCGATTGCGGTCCAGCCTCAACCTTTGCATAGTCTGAGTTTGCGGGGGAATGTTAAACGATCGACTCATATCTTAGCTGATTGATTTGATTAGGATTCTTTCCTATACGGCTGTGTAGATTGATCCTTAGGATCTCCTGTAATCTCATGTGATCTGTTGTAAACTTGGCAATCAAGGTTGCCCATGTATAAATACAAGGTAAAGCCCGTGGGGATGATCACGGCAAACCAATCTCTCTGACTTGAACCAACATGTGGTTGGATGATTAGTGAGATAGTGGTATCCTTGGCCCATTAAGGTTTAAGTCATGATGCTCGCATTATTTTTGGATTTCTGACAGTGCGCTTTCAGTGGGACGAGACGTTCCCGTCGACGACGAGGCGCCTACGGTGACTTCGCAGGAGTAGAGTGAGTGTATGTGCATATATACGAGCGTTTGCGTCTGTATTGATGTTAAGAAAAACTAGCGTGATTATAAAAGTGACAAGGATTATTGCAATTTTGGTCTCCTGGGCGGACGCGGACGACGCGGACACGTCCACCTGCATCATAGGCAGGGCTGCTGTCCGTGCGTCGTTGGAATAAGAGAAAAAAACACTGGTGGGCATTTAAATGGTCTTGGTGTCTCACTTTTGTCCTCGTGTTAGAAATACCCGCAAATACGGTCATTTCACTTGCATTAGTGAGTCACTACAATCATTACTACAAAATTTTATACGTATTTGGTCAGAGGTGACACGTGGGTGTCAGTTGTTCGAGACGTGGCCATAAAGGGTGGTGCATTTTTTTTGCATAAAATCCCCTGTTGAAAACTCGATCTAGCCATTCAACCCTTTCCCCTCTTCTTCTCCGTTTTGCTTGAGGCACTGCGCGAGGCGATCGCCGCAGCTTGTCGTCGTTGGGCCTGTGGAGCGGCGGCATAGTTAAAAAAACCGGACCGGACCGGCGGTCGAACCGGAACCGGCAGCCTCATCGGGTTTTTAAGCTAATAAGACCGATATGCAATCAAACCGGAAAAAAACCAATCAAACCGGCCGGTTTTCTGGAAAACCGGTGAAAAAACCGGGTAATTGAACCGGGAAAAACCAGGAAAAAAGTTTTAATAGAAATTGGGAAAGTGGGATTCGATCCAAGGGCATGTGAGCAGTAGGCGGGGCCTGCCCATGGCCCAATAACCAACTTGGTTGTGCTACTTTGTTGTCCACTACATGGTTATAATTTTATTTGACCATTGTTTCACTCTATATTAGCACATATATTAATCAATATATATTATTTTATTTCTTAAAAAACCAACAATCGAACCGGTGAACCGGCGGTCCGACCGGTAAAAACCTGAACCGACAACCTTTCCGGTTCGATTTCCGGTTCGGTTTTTTAAACTATGAGCGGCGGCGACATGAGTTCATTGTCAGAGGAAGGCCCGCTCTCATCTGCGTGACGTACCACTTGCCCCCCCCCCCCAGGACGGCTGGATGGAGCTTCACCGCCCCTCTTTTCTATCCATTCCCCATCGATTAACCGCGCGAGAACAACAGAGGGAGTGCAGCATTGGTCGGGATGATGATGGGGCCGCCTTGCGCTGACCATTTGCACAATATAGGCATGCAATTGGAGGTTTAGTAGGGTTTTAGGACTGATTGATTCTAGAAATTGCCGCGGATCATTTGCACGAGATTTATTGTCTGGAATCCATGTGTTTGTTGCGCTGCTATTGTGTGATCATATGATGCTCGGGTTAGGTCAGAAAATAGGGTCGCTTCAGAGATGATTGACTAAAGTTGCACGCTTTAGTTAGAACATGATGTCGTTTGTGTTGGATATGCACATGTTGGTAGTGAAGTTGCATGCTTTAGATCCTCTAGTTGTCCTATTTGAAAATCGTGTTTGTATACATGTTGTTGTTTGTGTCGAATGTTGCATGGTAAAATTGCTTGTTTTGTAGACATGATGTTTCTGTATACATGATGAATAAAGTTGGATATGCACAAATGTGTATTAAAGTTGCATGCTTTAGATCATCTTGATATGCACCAACGTTTAGTTTGAAACTTGTTTGTATTTTGCTGCTTACTCTGAAATTTGTCTGAAATTTGCTACTAAGTCTGAAACTTGTCATGCTTTGCATAGCAAGAAACTTATGTATTTCATATTGTCTTAGTAAGGGTTCGTGTCTCAAGATTCGGTCGTTGACTTTGGCGGTGAGATGCAAACTATGGACGACGACTTGCCGCGGAAAAATGATTGTGCAGCGGAGGCGGTCGCACATGACATGTAGTTGTTGGGATCCGAAGAAGTGATGGCGACAACACTTGAGTGATTTCGATGGTGGCAATACTCGAGCACCTGGTCTCGAGCTCTGGAGTGAAAGTCTAGGTCTTACCTGAGCTATTTATACTTGGCAATGGGGATGTTTTTTACGTTGTTACTTTGTTCAACATTATAAAAAAATACTTCCGTGATGATACATATCTGTCACAGTAAGTCACGTTTTCTGTCATTGCCTGTACATCCATGACAATTTTATGACAGAATCAAGATAGCCATACATGTGTTGTCGTAAAAGTGTCACATGACAATACTCAAATTATCATCACGGAATTGTCCACGTTCATGACGATAAATTGCGCGTCATGGAAGTATTTTCGTCAAGGGTAACCGACACGTGGCATCCACTGTAACGGGATGTCGTTAAGCTATTGGGTCCGGTTTTGGATCCGATAACCCGTTAACAGCAATGACCAATGGCGATTTTCCACGTGTAAAATTCTTATTGGCCGAAAGAACCACGTGTCAACTCCACGTTGGGACAGATGTCATCCAGCGAATGGATGGGATATGTGATACGTCTCCAACGTATCTATAATTTTTTATTGTTCCATGTTATTATATTATCTGTTTTGGATGTTTTATATGCATTAACATGTTATTTTATATTATTTTGGGGACTAACCTATTAACCTAGAGCTCAGTGCCAGTTTCTGTGTTTTCATGTTTTTGAGTCTACAGAAAAGGAATATCAAACGGAGTTCAAACGAAATGAAATGTTACGATGATTTTTTTTGGACTAGAAGACACCTACGAGACTTGGAGATGAAGTCAGAAGACCCACGAGGCGACGACAAGTCGTAGGGGCGCGCCCCCTGGCTTGTGGCCCCTCGGAGGTCTCCTAACCATAATCTTGGGCCTATATATTCCCAAACCACCAGAGGCATCCACGAAAATACTTTTCCGCCGCCGCAAGCCTCTATTCCCGTGAGATCCCATCTTGGGGCATTTTCCAGCAATCTCTCGCAGGGGGAATCGATCACGCAGGCATCTACATCAACTCTATCGCCCGTCCAATGAAGCGTGAGTAGTTTACCTCAGACCTACGAGTTCATAGCTAGTAGCTAGATGGCTTCTTCTCTCTCTTTGATCTTCAATACAATGTTCTCCTCGATGTTCTTGGAGATCTATCCGATGTAATCTTCTTTTGTGGTGTGTTTGTCGAGATCCGATGAATTATGGATTTATGATCAGCTTATCTATGAATATTATTTGAATCTTCTCTGAATTCTTATATGTATGATTTGATATCTTTGTATTTCTCTTTGAATTATCGGTCTGGTTTGACCAACTAGATTGGTTTTTCTTGCAATGGGATAGGTGCTCAGTTTTGGGTTCGATCTTGCGTGATTTCACCCAGTGACAAAGTAGGGTAGCGAGACATGTATTGCATTGTTGCCACCAAGGATAACAAGATGGGGTTTTCGTCATATTGCTTGAGTTTATTCCTCTACATTATGTCATCTTACTTAAGGTGTTACTCCGTTCTTTATGAACTTAATACTCTAGATGCATGCTGAATAGCGGTCGATGTGTGGAGTAATAGTAGTAGACGCAGAATCATTTCGGTCTACTTGACACAGACGTGATGCCTATATGCATAATCATTGCCTTGGATATCGCCATAACTTTGCGCTTTTCTATCAATTACTCGACAGTAATTTGTTCACCCACCGTATTATTTTCCTTCAAGAGAGAAGCCTCTAGTGAAACCTATGCCCCCCGGGTCTATTTTTCATCATATATTTTCAGATCTATAAACCAAAAAACCCAAAAATACCTTGCTGCAATTTATTTACTTTTATTTTATTTTACGTTTTAGTAATCTTTTATATCTATCTCTATCAGATCTCATCATTGCAATTGACCGTGAAGAGATTAACAACCCCTTTATCGCGTTGGGTGCAAGTGCTTGATTGTTTGTGTAGGTGCATAGATTGGGGACTTGCTTGTGCCTCCTACTGGATTGATACCTTGATTCTCTAACTGAGGGAAATACTTGCTGCATCATCCTTTCCTCTTCAAGAAAAAAACCAACGCAAGCTCAATAAGTAGCAGGAAGAATTTCTGGCGCCGTTGCCGGGGAGGTTCTACATCAAGCCTACCTAGTATCCATCATAAACTCTCATCTCTTGCATCACATTATTTGCCATCTGCCTCTCATTTTCCTCTCCTCCACTTCTAAAACCTTTTCAGAAAAACACAAAAATATTTGCCTTCTTTTCGTTTGCCCTTGATGTCTTACTTTGTTTGTTTACTTGCTTGCTTTGCATAATTGTGTATTTATTGAAATTCGGAACCAAAAAGTTTATGGATCCTCATCCACTTGCTAATCTTTTTAAGAGATCCAATTATGATGAGCCAATTGCTAGTGAGTTGAGTGCACTAGATTATATTTATGGAGTTTTGTTTGAAATTCATGAATCTAAAAATTGCGATGAAGTTCTAAAAAAAGAAATTTATGAAGTGATTCACGATAGCTCTTTGAATGAAAAGCATGATTGCAATGATGTTATTATAAATTCTATTAATGTCAATTGTGCTAATAATATGCAAAATCCCAAGCTTGGGGATGCTAGTTTTGCTATGTCCGCTACTTATTACAATGATCATGATTGGGGTGATAATGCTTCTTATGATCTTGAAATTTTATTTAAGCTTCATGATGAATATGTTTGCTATAATATTAAAAGTGGGTTTGGAAGAGTGTCAACTTTAGATCCCCACATATTAGGAGTATAAGCTACTCCCTCCTTTTCAAAATAGATGACTCAACTTTGTATTAACGGAGTGAGTAGCTACAAACAGCATGGGATCAACTCTTTAACATGACGTACAGTTGCTCAGTGGCCAAGCGATCAACTTGATCGATTCTAGTCGGCGGCAGCTCACCTACACACGCGACAGAGGAAACGAATGGATCGCCACAACTTAGTCCGAGACGGGATTGGCCAACAACCACATCAACAAAAAATGCGTAAGAGGCCACAATTTTAATGATGATGTCACCTAGATGTGAATGTCACATCTAGATGAGTCTTACACACACCCTTTACGAAAACTCTACGAATCTTCTATCTAACTATCTCTCTCTCCATCCACCAGTTCGCCATCATAAGTGCCTACCATCTTCCCGGCTTGCCCACAGTTCTTGCCGAGCTTCATAAGTTGGCCATCATCGTCTGCAAAAGCATGGAGAAGAGCTAGAGCATCATCGTCGTCCCGTCGAAGGAGAGCGACGCCGGCAAGACCGCCCTCTGGCCCGGCCTCGGCGACGCCATGCCCTAGTTTCTTAGTACTCGAGTTGTTAATGTGGAGAACACAGAGCTTGTTAATGTGGAGAATGTTATCTATCGATCTGCATATATAAAGTAATAACTAGGAAAGATGAGCAGCACCTGCTGAATTCCACAAGCATGGAAGGATTGGTGTGCTCCGGCACCACTTGAGGCAGACGTCCTTCCGATTGAGCAGCTGACGTCGACACGAAATTGTCAACTTTCTCGAGCATGTGCTTGGACGTGCAGACGCGTCGACAGATGACGACCTTGTGGGAGCTCTTCTCGCGCGGTCGTGGTATGGCAAGCCACGATCGTTGCGGCCACCACAAATCCACCTTCCTGGCCGTGAACCTGAATTGGTGTCAGCACATCCACCATCTACCAAAGAAGCAACGACCTTTGAATAAAAACAATTGATAGAACTAATTAAAAACCTAAATGCTAACAAAATGAAGTCTGATTTAGGGATTACAAGCGGTCGCCATAAGGCACGTTGGAACCTGCGCACGGATCCTAAAGCATTCGCTCAGGATGGCAATACGAGCAAACACATTTGGGGATGACAATTTCTATTTTAGAGCATGACAATTCTCACATTTCCCCATTAATGTAGCGCCGCAATTACCTTTAGCAAGCATGATTATTTTCACCATTTTAATAGGCCGGTAATTATCCATGCTGCAATCATGGCAAAACCCTAAAAACGCATGGCAATTACTCTGCTGAAGCATGACAATTTTTTAACAATCTCTTTTATACGACATGACAACTTTTACTTTAGGACTTATATGTAACATCATGGCAAATTTATCTGTTTTCGCATGATAATTTTGAAGCATATGCCAGGAGTGGTTTTTTTAGCAAATGGAAACGTTCGTTCATTCCTACCTGACCGGGGAACCATGGTTCGCTCGCGAAACTGCCCTGAGGGAACTTCAGTGCGTTATTCGGGTCCATGAAAAAAGAACATTTCATATGATAAGATTATCTTAGCTGGCTGATATATATGAACTGCTAAGGCACCTAGATGCATTGCCATGGGGATAAAAAGTATCACACACACTTCCGTTGACACCAATCTTCTTGTATTATCACTGAAAAAATAAATGGTAAACTTAGATCAATTCATAGTAAAAGATAGAACTACAAACTGAATCTTCTAAAATACTTCAAAAAAGAAGTATGCACGCAAGAATGTTCCTCTTTTACAAGCATATTCAGAAGGTAGTGGTATGCATTGTATTGAAATCAAATCCGAAGTCACAATCAAACCATGAATCTTCCCAGCACCACCACCGTAGGCAAATATCTATTTAAGATAGAATCATCAATTAGTAAACCAATTGGAAAACCTAGTGAGGCCATCTACCTTTCATTGCAGATCTATCATAGCATGCCAAAAAACTCTCATATATGAAAAATATTGATCACCTGAGACACAGCAGTAGGGGGTGAGTGTCAGGACTCAGGACTTAGGGGACTGCTGACCGAATCCCCAAAAACAGCTGACTTGCTAACTGATAGACATAAAGTAAAGAAACTGAAATGCAATAGAGGATCAAAGACAGCTGACTTGCAAACTGATATACAGATAGAGTTTACAGGGCAAGTAAAAAAAACTATAAAATTGTTTTTCCCGATAAATAGCCGCCCATCCACCCTCTGCGTTGCCCTTTATATCGAAGAGGCAGCGCCCATATTTTTTTTACAGTTATTAAACATGTTTACATAGTTAAGCACTTTTTAGAAGCAAAAATTACAATAATCTGAACATTGAGTAAGAAAGACTATAGACCTTCAAATTGAGTGGTAGCACAAATCTTGCATCATGTCGTTCCTTCTCTCCCTTCTATGTTTTGCTCTGTTCTGAACATTCTTAATTTTAAACACTTGCGGGTATCTTTTGAACTGAACTTACGCTAAAAAACAGATTATTGCATTTCACCTCCAATTTTTTAACAGATTTCTCTTTTTGTTTGGTATAGTTGCCAGCTTGCCATTTTGATTATGTAGCATTTTTATTTCTGTTGCCAATCAGACTAAGTTTTTGGAGTATTAATAGCTAAATGCTTGTAAGAGCTTCTGGTGATTATTCATTTCTCCTAATCACTTATATTTAGATACCAATAATGTGTGTATCAGCATGAAAGAAACCAGATTCATTTGTGTATTGTCAATCTCAAGGAGCTGGACAACTGAGATAAGGGGTGAGAGTACACCCAAGGGAAACCCTAAACCTTTCCCCTATACCTCTCCTCTTCTTCTGCCCTGCTGCTCGCGGCTGATCAAGCACTCAAGCTTCAGCTCCAACAGGCAGGTCACATTCCTCACTGATAACCTGATGCTCGCCAAGGCTGCAGCCAGCAGGGATCTCGGCACTGAAGGGACCTCCTGGGGCAAGTCAGACACCCTCAACAATTTCTACAGAAAAATCATCACAGCTTATCCATTCTGTCTATGATATTCCTAGAGATATTAATGGGGTGGCTCAGAATTGTGCTCATCAGGTTCTTGGTATATCTTCAGAACCTGCTTTTAGATGCGTCCAATTATTATGCAATTGCTTCACAATGTACTGTATGAGGGCTTTGTAATTCATGTTGTACTTTGTACATTAGCTGAAATTTGATCAAGGATGAGGTGATGTCATCCCCATGTTAAAAAAGAAAAACAAGGCATAGAGAAAATCTGATCAAGGATGAGGTGATGTCATAACAGATTTTTTTTAGCCAAAACCATGCAATGTAATGTAACACCATTGTCACAATAAACATCTTTTAGTAAAAACCGTGCAATGTAACACCACTGTCACCAGATCACGGCCTAGCTAATGAAATTACATGAAACACAGACACGGTGGTCTGTAATTGCCAGCAAGTAGAACAATGGTTGCGACAGAATGGTAGTCGTGAATGTGCATCAACAATTATACTGCTAACTTCGGCACTGAAGCTAATCAGGCTAAACACGGACAAGAGGCGGGGCGAATCTTCGGACACTGTAAACACATCTCTAACGGTTGTCTACCCTTGGTGCACACACTGCAGCAACAGAACACTAACAGCTTCCAGAGCAAACTTACTCCTCATGATGATAGCCGAGGCGATGCAACTCAATGGGACAGTAATTGGCAAAAGGGTCGCCGAGGGAGAAATTAGATGCTCTCTCGATGCTCCGAACGAAGCCTTCAGGAACAGACTGGCTTGCCCACAGTACGGATGCTTCACTGGCCCGCTCAATGTGCCTCAGGGACACCACCTTGCGACACATACGATCCGTCGGATCATCGGGCAACAGAATCACCACCTCCTCCAGCACCAACGCAGTCTGAAAGAAGAATTTGAGGAAGGCCATCTCGCTTCGACCCCCTTTGAAATCCCGGACAACCAGCAGCTTGATGCGCGACCGTATGCATTCGATGGTACCTGACTTGTGCCAGAACCTCAGGTTGAGCTTGCCAGTGGATTGATCATCTTTTCCAGACTGAAATTCGATAAAGAAGAGCATATGCAGTTCATCAGCTATTGATAGCAATTAGCAACATGATGCTAGCGCACGATGGTGCAAATGTAAGCCAAAAGAAGAGTCAGGGGCCTCACCATGATATGGAGCGTCTCAACATTCGGAAAGCATCTGAGGACATTGGGGATCATCTTGACATCATTGCGGACTGCGAAACGCACCTCCAAAGCCAGGATTTTCACACCTTGTAGCATGGTGCTTGGGCTCATCCCTATCCCAGCCTGCAATTGCAATCACAAATTCACAATGCACCCAATTAAGAGAAGAAAGATGTGAAATTTACATAGCTCGTGTAGTGTAGGATTGAACCAATTAATGGATATATGAGGCACCTTGATGATGGTGTTGCCCACATCTAGGACATGCTTTCTTGGGTCCAAAGCCAAGTATCCCAACAAGTGCAGCTTGGGGGCATGGCCGATCTTGACCGTGGTGGTGCAGTTGCCAACAGGGTGCCAAACGTCTGAATAGATGAACCGCTCAAGATTTGGGGCGTCCAACACGAAGATCTCTTCGATGAAGCACCCGATGATCTGCACGCACCGGAGGCTCTGGCTGACGAGCCGGATGCGAAGCTTGAGCACATTGCCCTGGACGCAGAGCGTCTCCAGCACGGGGCTCCTGTCGAGGATGAAGTCCAGATCCCTTCTCTCCACCAGGACGTTGTAGAGGCCGAGGTCACGGAGGTTGCGGAAGCAGGTGGCGCGCGGGAGGCCGGCCGTGTCGGGGAACCTCCACATCCCGAGGTAGAGGCGGGTGAGGGTGGTCAGGCCCAGGAGGCTGGCGGGGAGGACGTAGTCGAGTGGCCAGCGGGCGTTGACGAGGACGAGCTCCTGGATGCCCTTGGCGGCGAGGAGCCGGAGCCAGCGCGCGAGCAGGCCACGGAAGCCCTCCGCGAGGGTGCTGGTGAGGTAGACGCAGCGGAAGGGCCCCGGGTGCGCGTCGAGGACGCGGGACACGGTGGAGGTGTCGGGGAGGAGGTCGACGTCGTGGAGGACGAGCGGCGTGGAGCGCCAGACCCCGCGCCAGCGGTGGGAGAGCGCGGCGGTGCGCGCGGCGTCCTTGACGGGGAGGCGGGAGACGACGTCGCGGAGGAGCGCGTCGGGGAGGCGGCTGACGCGGTCGACGTCGTCGTCGGGTGGAAGGGCGAAGAGGCTGGCGGCGGCGGAGACGGGCGGGCGGACGGGGATGGCGTAGGCGGCGGGGTCGTACAGGCGGCGGACTTGCTCTTCATACTCGTTCTCGTTGTGCGGAGTCTGCTCGCGCAGGAACTCGTTCGTCACAGCGGTGATGGGACCGAGCGACCCTAGGCACTCGAACTCCGCCATGGCCGCCTCCATGGCCGCCGCCGCCGCCGGAAGCGCTGCGGTGGGGATGAGGGCTTGGGCTTTCTTTTTGGGCGTGGTGTGCTGTGTGTGAAGCGGAACAAGCACGGCCCAAGGAAAGGAAATGGGTAAAAATGTTTGTTTCTCGAGAGAATTTCAATTTAGCCCCTGAACTTTTCCTAGGGTTTAGGATTCAAACAGCCCTATAATTTGTGATACCCTAAAACTGGTTTAGGTGTGGACAGAAAAATGTGTTTGGACACCAGAAAAATTTCTCCTTTTTTATCAACCCTAAAATTGGTACCCCAAAAAAATTGAGAACCACACGAAACATGACGATCCAACGGCGGGGAAGTCGTGAGGCGAATCCGACGGTACGGAGGAGCTCAGCAAGGACATCGACACTGATGGCGGAAGCCGACTGCGGCTGGAGCTCGGGGATGGCGGCGGGAGCTCAGGGACAGCCGTGTGGTGCTCGGGGCGGCGACGGGGGTGGATCCAATGGTGTGGAGCGCAGTGGAACGACTGCCGTTGGCAAACGATGCAACTGCGGCATTAGTTTCGGGGAAGATGAGGAAGAAGGATTGTCTCCGTTGGACCACCGCGGGGCCGGAGAAGATGATGCCGCTTATGTGCTCATAAGTGAAGAAGCTCCTTTGGATGGAGAGCTCGAGGGGCAGAGGGGTGATAACCCACAAGTATAGGGGATCGCAACAGTTTTCGTGGGTAGAGTATTCAACCCAAATTTATTGATTCGACACAAGGGGAGCCAAAGAATATTCTCAAGTGTTAGCAGTTGAGTTGAAATTCAACCACACTTGGATAACTTAATATCTGCAACAAAGTATTTAGTAGCAAAGTAATATGATAGTAGTGGTAACGGTAACAAAAGTAATATTTTTGGTGTTTTGTAGTGATTGTAACAGTAGCAATGGAAAAGTAAATAAGCGAAGAACAATATGTGAAAAGCTCGTAGGCATTGGATCGGTGATGGAGAATTATGCCGGATGCGGTTCATCGTGTAACAATCATAACATAGGGTGACATAGAACTAGCTCTAATTCATCAATGTAATGTAGGCATGTATTCCGAATATAGTCATACGTGCTTATGGAAAAGAACTTGCATGACATCTTTTGTCCTACCCTCCCGTGGCAGCGGGGTCCTAATGGAAACTAAGGGATATTAAGGCCTCCTTTTAATAGAGTACCGGAACAAATCATTAGCACATAGTGAATACATGAACTCCTCAAACTATGGTCATCACCGGGAGTGGTCCCGATTATTGTCACTTCGGGGTTGCCGGATCATAACACATAGTAGGTGATTATAGACTTGCAAGATAGGATCAAGTCCTCACATATATTCATGAAAACATAATAGGTTCAGATCTGAAATCATGGCACTCGGGCCCTAGTGACAAGCATTAAGCATTAAGCATAGCAAAGTCATCGCAACATCAATCTCAGAACATAGTGGATACTAGGGATCAAACCCTAACAAAACTAACTCGATTACATGATAGATCTCATCCAACCCATCACCGTCCAGCAAGCCTATGATTGAATTACTCACACACGGCGGTGAGCATCATGAAATTGGTGATGGAGGATGGTTGATGATGACGACAACGACGAATCCCCCTCTTCGGAGCCCCGAACGGACTCCAGATCAGCCTTCCCGAGAGGTTTTAGGGCTTGGTGATGACCCACAAGTATAGGGTATCTATCGTAGTCCTTTCGATAAGTAAGAGTGTCGAACCCAACGAGGAGCAGAAGGAAATGATAAGAGGTTTTCAGCAAGGTATTCTCTGCAAGTACTGAAATACGTGGTAACAGATAGTTTTGTGACAAGATAAATTGTAACGAGCAACAAGTAACAAAAGTAAATAAAGTGCAGCAAGGTGGCCCAATCCTTTTTGTAGCAAAGGACAAGCCGGAACAAACTCTTATATAAGGAAAAGCGCTCCCAAGGACACATGGGAATATCGTCAAGCTAGTTTTCATCACGTTCATATGATTCGCGTTCGGTACTTTGATAATTTGATATGTGGGTGGACCGGTGCTTGGGTGCTGTTCTTACTTGAACAAGCACCCCACTTATGATTAACCTCTATTGCAAGCATCTGCAACTACAACAAAAGTATTAAGGTAAACCTAACCATAGCATGAAACATATGGATCGAAATCAGCCCCTTACGAAGCAACGCATAAACTAGGGTTTAAGCTTCTGTCACTCTAGCAACCCATCATCTAATTATTACTTCCCAATGCCTTCCTCTAGGCCCAAATAATGGTGAAGTGTTATGTAGTCGACGTTCGTATAACACCACTAAAGGCTAGACAACATACATCTCATGAAAATATCGGACGAATACCAAATTCACATGACTACTAATAGCAAGGCTTCTCCCTTGCCCTCAGGAACAAACGTAACTACTCACAAAGCATATTCATGTTCATAATCAGAGGGATAATAATATGCATATAGGATCTGAACATATGATCTTCCACCAAATAAACCAACTAGCATCAACTACAAGGAGTAATCAACACTACTAGCAACCTACTAGCACCAATCCCAGACTTGGAGACAAGAATTGGATACAAGAGATGAACTAGGTTTGGAGATGAGATGGTGCTGGTGAAGATGTTGATGGACATTGCCCTCTCCCGATGAGAGGAGCGTTGGTGATGACGATGGCGATGATTTCCCCCTCCCGGAGGGAAGTATCCCCAGCAGAATAGCTCTGCCGGAGCCCTAGATTGGTTCCGCCAAGGTTCCGCCTCGTGGCGGCGGAGTCTCGTCCCGAAAGGTTGCTTCTGGGTTTTTTCTTTGCGAAAGACTTCATATAGGAGAAGATGGGCGTCGGAGAGCCACCAGGGGGCCCACGAGGTAGGGGGGCGCCCCCACCCTCGTGAGCAGGGTGTGGGCCCCCTGGCCTTCATCTTTGGCGAGAATTTTTCTTTATTTATTTTAAGATATTCCGTGGAGTTTCAGGACTTTTGGAGTTGCGCAGAATAGGTCTCTAATATTTGCTCCTTTTCTAGCCCAGAATTCCAGCTGCCGGCATTCTCCCTCTTCATGTAAACCTTGTAAAATATGAGAGAATAGCCATAAGTATTGTGACATAACGTGAAATAACAGCCCATAATGCAATAAATATCGATATAAAAGCATGATGCAAAATGGACGTATCACTTGGCGGCGGCTCCGTATCGTAAAACGCGATGAATCCTTCTCTCTTATTTTTTTCTCCCCGAAAGCAAATATATAGAGTTGGATTTGAGGTCGGAGGAGCTCCAGGGGGCCCATGAGGTAGGGGGCGCCCTAGGGGGGGGGGCGCCCCCACCCTCATGGCTATGGTGTGGGCCCCCTGGTCTTCATCTTTTGCAAGGATTTTTTATTATTTCCAAATAGACGTTCGGTGGAGTTTCAGGTCATTCCGAGAACTTTTGTTTCTGCACATAAATAACACCATGGAAAGTCTGCTGAAAACAACGTTAGTCCGGGTTAGTTCCATTCAAATCATGCAAGTTAGAGTCCAAAACAAGGGCAGAAGTGTTTGGAAAAGTAGATATGACGGAGACGTATCAAGGGGTGTGGAGGAATGGTAGCACGCGTTTTGACGATGAGCTGAAGGAGGGTAAATAAGGCGAGGCAATCGACGGGAGGTGGCCCAATTTCTCCTCGCTCGCACAAGCATGGCGATATGTTCCCCTCCCTACACACAGGGACCTGGCTTCTTGAGCACCAGATTGAGCACTGCTTCAAGGATCCCGCGGGATTGGTTCACCAAGCGGTCTAGGCAACTAATCTTCTTGTATATCTCAGTCCTGGGACTTAGAGGCTGCTTGGTTTGGCATGCCGATTTTTTTGGCAAGCACAAGCTAAAATTTCAGAAAGGTCAAAACTCGCCAACATTTGGCATCTTTGGCTAGTGTTTGGTCAGAAGAATTGCTAAAAATTAGAGCCTAATCAATCAGCTAACAATTTTTCATAGTTTCCAGTTTTTTGGCAAGCACAAGCTAAAATTTTGGAAAGCTCAAAACTCGCCAACATTTGGCAACTTTGGCCAGTGCTTGGTCAGAATAATTGCTAAAAATTGGAGCCTAATCAATCAACTGGCAATTCTTTAGAGTTGCCAATTTTTTGGCAAGCACAAGCTAAAATTTCGGAAAGCTCAAAACTCGCCAACATTTGGCAACTTTGGCTAGTGTTTGGTCAGGAGAATTGCTAAAAATTGGAGCCTAATCAATCAGCTAACAATTTTTTAGAGTTGCCAGTTTTTTGGCAAGCACAAGCTAAAATTTCGGAAAGCTCAAAACTCACCAACATTTGGCAACTTTGGCTAGTGCTTGGTCAGAAGAATTGCTAAAAATTGGAGCGCAATCAATCAACTGGCAATTTTTTAGAGTTGCGAGTCTTTTGGCAAGCACAAGCTAAAATTTTGGAAAGCTCAAAACTCACCAACATTTGGCAACTTTGACTAGTGTTTGGGCAGAAAAATTGCTAAAAATTGGAGCCTAATCAATCAGCTGACAATTTTTTAGAGTTGCTAGTTTTTTGACAAGCACAAGCTAAAATTTCGGAAATCTCAAAACTCGCCAACATTTGGCAACTTTGGCTAGTGTTTGGTCAGAAGAATTGCTAAAAATTGGAGCCTTATCAATGAGCTGACAATTTTTTAGAGTTGCCAGTTTTTTGGCAAGCACAAGCTAAAATTTTGGAAAACTCAGAACTCGCCAACATTTGGCAACTTTGGCTAGTGTTTGGTCAGAAGAATTGCTAAAAATTGGAGCCTAACCAATCAACTGACATTTTTTTGGAGTTGTTGAAATTTGGCTTCAAACCAAGCAGGCATTTTATTTGGTACACAACAAATAAAATGACTGCTATGACTAAAATATGGTGTAAGCATATGAAAAGGCCACAGTTTAAAGGTTAAATCATTTTGAAAACTATGATAAAAAAGAACACAAATCAACCCCATGATTGATGTTAACAAGGTTTGTACCCTCCAACATTCCAAACATCACCTTGCACTTCACATGCTTGGTTAATTTCATTCATACATACCTTCCTAACATCACCAAGAGTCCATAACCAGATATGGATGCCCAAAATAAGAATATCAATGCTCCTTGACATCTCTAAGATGCAAATACAAATGCACTTCAGGCCTCCCCATATGATACATCCATTGTGTTCAGGATTAGTAGTTTCTATGACATCCCAAAGGAGGCAGGCTGTTCATTAACAAGGCCATGCGTGAGATCCCAGTTTGCCAAAAAAAGCATTGCTGGTATATACGTGATTAGTAAAACACTTTTCTAAAGAGAAAGTAAAACACTTTTCTAAAGTGGTACAATTTTGAAATCGCATTGAACAGTGAATTCCTCTGCAATATGCAAATGAATCTAGACTTAGTTTCTTTGGCTTCATTCATGCTGAGAACCATGATACGTCTCCAACGTATCTATAATTTTTGATTGCTCCATGCTATATTATCTACTATTTTGGACCATATTGGGCTTTATTTTCCACTTTTATATTACTTTTGCGACTAAGCTATTAACCAGAGGCCCAGCCCAGAATTGCTGTTTTTTTTGCCTATTTTAGTGTTTCGAAGAAACGGAATATCAAACGAAGTCCAAACGGAATGAAACCTTCGGGAACGTGATTTTCTCACCGAATATGATCCAGGAGACTTGGACCCTATGTCAAGAAAGCCACGAGGTGGGCACGAGGTAGGAGGGTGCGCCCACCCCCCTAGGGCGCGCCCCCACCCTCGTGGGCCCCCACGAAGCTCTACTGACGTACTCCTTCCTCCTATATATACCTACGTACCCCCAAACGATCAGATACGGAGCCAAAAACCTAATTCCACCGCCGCAACTTTATGTATCCATGAGATCCCATCTTGGGGCCTGTTCCGGAGTTCCGCCTGAAGGGAAATCCACCACGGAGGGCTTCTACATCATCATCATAGCCCCTCCGATGAAGTGTGAGTAGTTTACCTCAGACCTTCGGGTCCATAGTTAGTAGCTAGATGGCTTCTTCTCTCTTTTTCGATCTCAATACAATGTTCTCCCCCTCTCTCGTGGAGATGTATTCGATGTAATCTTGTTTTTGCAGTGTGTTTGTTGAGACCGATGAATTGTGGGTTTATGATCAAGATTATCTATGAACTATATTTGAATCTCCTCTGAATTCTTTTATGTATGATTGGTTATCTTTGCAAGTCTCTTCGAATTATCAGTTTGGTTTGGCCTACTAGATTGGTTTTTCTTACAATGTGAGAAGTGCTTAGCTTTGGGTTCAATCTTGCGGTGTCCTTTCCTAGTGACAGTAGGGGAAGCAAGGCACGTACTGTATTGTTGCCATCGAGGATAACAAGATGGGGTTTTTATCATATTGCATGAATTTATCCCTCTACATCATGTCATCTTGCTTAAGGCGTTACTGTGTTTTCTTGAACTTAATACTCTAGATGCATGATGGATAGCGGTCGATGAGTGGAGTAATAGTAGAAGATGCAGGCAGGAGTCGGTCTACTTGTCTTGGACGTGATGCCTATATACATGATCATACCTAGATATTCTCATAACTATGCTCAATTTCGTCAATTGCTCAACAGTAATTTGTTCACCCACCGTAGAATACTTATGCTCTTGAGAGAAGCCACTAGTGAAATCTATGGCCCTCGGGTCTATCTTCATCATATTAATCTTCCATCACTTTATTATTGCTTTGCTTTTTTTACTTTGCCTTTTATTTTACTTTGCATCTTTATACCAAAAATACCAAAAATATTATCTATCATATCTATCAGATCTCACTCTCATAAGTGACCGTGAAGGGATTGACAACCCCTATTCGCGTTGGTTGCGAGGAGTTATTTGCTTTGTGTAGGTACGAGGGACTCGCACATAGCCTCCTACTGGATTGATACCTTAGTTCTCAAAAACTGAGGGAAATACTTACGCTACTTTGCTGCATCATCCTTTCCTCTTCGGGGAAATCCAACGCAGTGCTCAAGAGGTAGCAAGAAGAATTTCTGGCGCCGTTGCCGGGGAGTCTACGCAAAAGTCAACATACCAAGTACCCATCACAATCCCTTATCTCTCGCATTACATTATTTGCCATTTGCCTCTCGTTTTCCTCTCCCCCACTTCACCCTTGCCGTTTTATTCGCTCTCTCTTTTCCGTTTGCCGTTTTCTCGCTTGCCTTTTGTTTTGCTCGTGTGTTGGATTGCTTGCTTGTCACGATGGCTCAAGATAATACCAAATTGTGTGACTTTACCAATACCAACAATAATTATTTCCTTAGCACTCCAATTGCTCCTCTTACCAACGCTGAATCTTGTGAAATCAATACTGCTTTGTTGAATGTTGTTATGAAAGATCAATTCCCGGCCTTCCTAGTGAAGATGCCGCTACTCATCTAAATAGCTTCGTGGATTTGTGTGATATGAAAAAGAAGAAAGATGTTGATAATGATATTGTTAAATTGAAGCTATTTCCTTTTTCGCTTAGAGATCGTGCTAAAGCTTGATTTTCGTCTTTGCCTAAAAATAGTATTGATTCTTGGAACAAGTGCAAAGATGCTTTTATCTCTAAGTATTTTCCTCCCTCTAAGATCATCTCTCTTAGAAATGATATTATGAATTTTAAGCAACTTGATCATGAACATGTTGCGCAAGCTTGGGAGAGAATGAAATTAATGATACGTAATTGCCCTACTCATGGTTTGAACTTGTGGATGATTATACAAAATTTTTATGCCGGATTGAACTTTGCTTCTAGAAATCTTTTGGATTCGGCCGCGGGAGGCACTTTTATGGAAATCACTTTAGGAGATGCTACTAAACTCCTAGATAACATTATGGTTATTTATTCTCAATGGCACACTGAAAGATCTACTAATAAAAAAGAGCATGCGATAGAAGAAATTAATGTTTTGAGTGGGAAGATGGATGGACTTATGAAATTATTTGCTACTAAGAGTGTTTCTTCTGATCCTAATGATATGGCTTTGTCTACTTTGATTGAGAATAATAATGAGTCTATGGATGTGAATTTTGTTGGTAGGAATAATTTTGGTAACAACGCGTATAGAGGGAACTTTAATCCTAGGCCTTATCCTAGTAATCCTTCTAATAATTATGAAAATTCCTACAACAACTCTTATGGAAATTTTAATAAGATGCCCTCTAAATTTGAGACTAGTGTTAAAGAGTTTATGAATTCACAAAAGAACTTTAATGTGTTGCTTGAAGAGAAATTGCTTAAAGTTGATGAATTGGCTAGGAACGTTGATAAAATTTCTCTTGATGTTGATTCTTTAAAGCTTAGATCTATTCCTACTAAGCATGATATCAATGAGTCTCTCAAAGCCATCAGAATTTCCATTTATGAGTGCAAGGAAAGAACCGCTAGGATGCGTGCTATGAAAGATGCCTTTATTAAAGCGTGTTCTTGCAATCCCTATGAAAATAAAGATGAAGATCTAAAAGTTATTGATGTGTCCCCTGTTAAATCTTTGTTTTGCAATATGAATCTTGATAATGATGGGACTGAATATGATCCACCTTTTCCTAGAAGGCGTTCCAAGACTTCGGAGTATTTAGATCTTGATGATGAAATTGATAAAAGTGGGATTAAAGAAAGCAAAACCCTAGATGTTGCCAAACCCACTATCTTGGACTTCAAGGAATTTAATTATGAAAGTTGCTCTTTAATTGATTGTATTTCCTTGTTGCAATCCGTGCTAAATTCTCCTCATGCTTATAGTCAAAATAAAGCGTTTACTGAACATATCGTTGATGCCTTGATGCAATCTTATGAAGAAAAACTTGAGTTGGAAGTTTCTATCCCTAGAAAACTTTATGATGAGTGGGAACCAACTATTAAAATTAAGATAAAGATCATGAATTTTATGCTTTATGTGATTTGGGTGCTAGTGTTTCCACTATTCCCAAAACTTTGTGTGATTTGCTAGATTTCCGTGATTTTGATGATTGCTCTCTAAACTTGCACCTTGCGGATTCCACAATTAAGAAACCTATGGGAAGAATGATGTTCTTATTTTTGCAAATAGGAATTATGTGCCCGTAGATTTTATCGTTCTTGATATAGATTGCAATCCTTCTTGTCCTATTATTCTTGGTAAACCTTTCATTAGAACGATTGGTGCAATTATTGATATGAAGGAAGGGAATATTAGATTCCAATTTCCATTAAAGAAAGGCATGGAACACTTCCCTAAGAAGAAAATAAAATTACCATATGAATCTATCATGAGATCCACTTATGGATTGCCCACCAAAGATGGCAATACCTAGATCTATCCTTGCTTTTATGCCTAGCTAGAGGCGTTAAACGATAGCGCTTGTTGGGAGGCAGCCCAATTTTATTTTTAGTTTTTTTTGCTTTTGCTTCTGTTTAGGAATAAATAATCCATATACCTTATGTTTTGATGTGGTTTTATGTTTTAATTAGTGTTTGTGCCAAGTTAAACCTATAGGATCTTCTTGGATGATAGTTATTTGATCTTGCTGTAATTTCCAGAAACTTGCTGTTCACGAAAACAATTGTTAAAAATCACCAGAACTTTGATAAAATAGTGATTCCAATTGCTGCTTATCAATAAACAAATTTCCTAGGTCTTCCTATTTTGGCTGAATTTTTGGAGTTCCAGAAGTTTGCGTTAGTTACAGATTACTACAGACTGTTTTGTTTTTGACAGATTCTGTTTTTCGTGTGTTGTTTGCTTATTTTGATGAATCTATGGCTAGTAAAATAGTTTATAAACCATAGAGAGGTTGGAATACAGTAGGTTTAACACCAATATAAATAAATAATGAGTTCATTACAGTACCTTGAAGTGGTCTTTTGTTTTCTTTCGCTAACGGAGCTCACGAGATTTTTGTTGAGTTTTGTGTTGTGAAGTTTTCAAGTTTTGGGTGAAATCTTTTGATGGGTTATGGAACAAGGAGTGGCAAGAGCCTAAGCTTGGGGATGCCCATGTCACCCCCAATATAATCTAAGGACACCAAAAAGTCAAAGCTTGGGGATGCCCCGAGAGGCATCCCCTCTTTCGTCTACTTCCATCGGTAACTTTACTTGGAGCTATATTTTTATTCACCACATGATATGTGTTTTGCTTGGAGCGTCTTGTATTATTTGAGTCTTTGCCTTTTAGTTTACCACAATCATCCTTGCTGTACACACCTTTTGAGAGAGCCATACATGATTTGGAATTTGTTAGAATACTCTATGTGCTTCACTTATATCTTTTGAGCTTTATAGTTTTGCTCTAGTGCTTCACTTATATCTTTTAGAGAATGGTGGTGGATTTGTTTTATAGAAACTATTGATCTCTCATGCTTCACTTAAATTATTTTGAGAGTCTTAAATAGCATGGTAATTTGCTTAATAATAATAATATGCTTGGTATTCAAGATTTGTAAAACTTTCTTTTGAGTGCGTTGAATACTAAGAAAAGTTTGATGCTTGATAATTGTTCTGAGATATGAAGATGGCGATATTAGAGTTATGCTAGTTGAGTAGTTGTGAATTTGAGAATACTTGTGTTAAAGTTTGTGATTCGCGTAACATGCACGTATGGTGAACCGTTATGTGATGAAGTCGGAGCATGATTTATTTATTGATTGTCTTTTCCTACCAATCTATCCCCCTAGGAGCATGCGTGTAATACTTTGCTTTGATAACTTGTAGATTTTTGCAATAAGTATATGAGTTCTTCATGACTAATGTTGAGTCCATGGATTATACACACTTTTCTTCCTTCCACCATTGCTAGCCTCTCTAATACCGCGCACTTTTCGCCGGTATCATACACCCACCAAATACCTTCCTCAAAATAGCCACCATACCTACCTATCATGGCATTTCCATAGCCATTCCGAGATATATTGCCATGCAACTTTCCACCGTTCCGTTTATTATGACACACTCCATCATTGTCATATTGCTTAGCATGATCATGTAGTTGACATCGTATTTGTGGCAAAGCCACCATTCATAATTCTTCCATACATGTCACTCTTGATTCATTGCATATCCCGGTACACCGCCAGAGGCATTCATATAGAGTCATATTTTGTTCTAAGTATTGAGTTGTAATTATTGAGTTGTAAGAAAATAAAAGTGTGATGATCATCATTTTTAGAGCATTGTCCCAAGTGAGGAAAGGATGATGGAGGCTATGATTCCCCCACAAGTCGGAATGAGACTCCGAACGAAAAATGAAAAAAAGAGGCCATAAAAAGAAGAAGAGAAAAGGCCCAAATAAAAAAAATGAGAGAAAAAGAGAGAAGGGACAATGTTACTATCCTTTTACCACACTTGTGCTTCAAAGTAGCACCAAGATCTTCATGATAGAGAGTCTCTCATTTTGTCACTTTCATATACTAGTGGGAATTTTTCATTATAGAACTTGGCTTGTATATTCCAATGATGGGCTTCCTCAAAATGCCCTAGGTCTTCGTGAGCAAGCAAGTTGGATGCACACCCACTTAGTTTCTTTTGTTGAGCTTTCATATACTTATAGCTCTAGTGCATCCGTTGCATGGCAATCCCTACTCACTCACAGTGATATCTATTGATGGGCATCTCCATAGCCCGTTGATACGCCTAGTTGATGTGAGACTATCTTCCCCTCCTTTTGTCTTCTCCATAGCCACCATTCTATTCCACATATAGTGCTATATCCATGGCTCACGCTCATGTATTGCGTGAAGATTGAAAAAGTTTTGAGAATGTCAAAAGTATGAAACAATTGCTTGGATTGTCATGGGGGTTGTGTATGATTTAAATACTTTGTGTGGTGAAGATAGAGCATAGCCAGACTATATGATTTTGTAGGGATAACTTTCTTTGGCCATGTTATTTTGAGAAGACATGATTGCTTTGTTAGTATGCTTGAAGTATTATTATTTTTATGTCAATATGAACTTTTGTCTTGAATCTTTCGGATCTGAATATTCATACCACAATTAAGAAGAGTTAGATTGAAATTATGCCAAGTAGCACTCCGCATCAAAAATTCTTTCTTTTATCGTTTACCTACTCGAGGACGAGCATGAATTAAGCTTGGGGATGCCTGATACGTCTCCAGCGTATCTATTATTTTTGATTGCTCCATGCTATATTATCTACTGTTTTGGACCATATTGGGATTTATTTTCCACTTTTATATTACTTTTGGGACTAACCTATTAACCGGAGGCCCAGCCCAGAATTGCTGTTTTTTTTGCCTATTTCAGTGTTTCGAAGAAACGGAATATCAAATGGAGTCCAAACGGAATGAAACCTTCGGGAACGTGATTTTCTCACCGAATATGATCCAGGAGACTTGGACCCTACGTCAAGAAAGCCACGAGGTAGGGGGCGCGCCCACCCCCCTAGGGCGCGCCCCCACCCTTGTGGGCCCCATAAAGCTCCACCGGCGTACTCCTTCCTCCTATATATACCTACGTACCCCCAAACGATCAGATACGGAGCCAAAAACCTAATTCCACCGCCACAACTTTCTGTATCCACGAGCTCCCATCTTGGGGCCTGTTCCGGAGTTCCGCCGGAAGGGGAATCCACCATGGAGGGCTTCTACATCATCATCATAGCCCCTCCGATGAAGTGTGAGTAGTTTACCTCAGACCTTCGGGTCCATAGTTAGTAGCTAGATGGCTTCTTCTCTCTTTTTGGATCTCAATACAATGTTCTCCCCCTCTCTCGTGGAGATCTATTCGAT
Organism: Aegilops umbellulata; assembly: GCA_032464435.1. Lineage (NCBI taxonomy): Eukaryota > Viridiplantae > Streptophyta > Magnoliopsida > Poales > Poaceae > Aegilops > Aegilops umbellulata. Next base: position 496,150,286 of record CP136056.1, read on the forward strand.
GTAATCTTCTTTTTGTGGTGTGTTTATTGAGACCGATGAATTGTGGGTTTATGATCCAGATTATCTATGAACAATATTTGAATCTCCTCTGAATTCTTTTATGTATGATTGATTATCTTTGCAAGTCTCTTCGAATTATCAGTTTGGTTTGGCCTACTAGATTAGTTTTTCTTGCAATGGGAGAAGTGCTTAGCTTTGGGTTCAATCTTGCGGTGTCGTTTCCCAGTGACAGTAGGGGCAGCAAGGCACGTATTGTATTGTTGCCATCGAGGATAACAAGATGGTTTTTTTATCATATTGCATGAATTTATCCCTCTACATCATGTCATCTTGCTTAAGGCGTTACTGTGTTTTCTTGAACTTAATACTCTAGATGCATCCTGGATAGCGGTCGATGAGTGGAGTAATAGTAGTAGATGCAGGCAGGAGTCGGTCTACTTGTCTCGGATGTGATGCCTATATACATGATCATACCTAGATATTCTCATAACTATGCTCAATTTTGTCAATTGCTCAACAGTAATTTGTTCACCCACCGTAGAATACTTATGCTCTTGAGAGAAGCCACTAGTGAAATCTATGGCCCCTGGGTCTATCTTCATCATATTAATCTTCCATCACTTTATTATTGCTTTGCTTTTTTACTTTGCCTTTTATTTACTTTGCATCTTTATACCAAAAATACCAAAAATATTATCTATCATATCTATCAGATCTCACTCTCATAAGTGGCCGTGAAGGGATTGACAACCCCTATTCGCGTTGGTTGCGAGGAATTATTTGCTTTGTGTAGGTACGAGAGACTCGCGCGTAGCCTCCTACTGGATTGATACCTTGGTTCTCAAAAACTGAGGGAAATACTTACGCTACTTTGCTGCATCATCCTTTCCTCTTCGGGGAAATCCAACACAGTGCTCAAGAGGTAGCAAACCACATTACTAGTGTATACGTGATTAGAGAAAAATGAATAATCAGAAGAAGCTCTTATAAACCAGTGCTACTCAGCTGAGATCCCAGCTTGTACAAATAGGAAGTTACTTCAGTGGTGGCAGAGACAGCAAACCTTTTCTTCTGAAATCACATTGGATAGTAAATCCCTTCACAATACACAAATGAATCTTAGACTTAGTTTTGTCTTCCTTCATGCCGATACGCACATTACTGGCATAGAAGTGATTAGGAGAATACAAGCATTTTTTTAGGTATTAACACTCCAAAAACTTAGTCTGACTGACAAAAGAAATAAAAGTACTACATAATCAAAATCACAAGCTTGCATGAACAGAGACTTCCCGCACTCAACCCGAGGACGTTCCGGCTCCGGTACATGATGCATCTCATCTTCATGCTCATAGCCTGAGTCATATGGCTGACTCATCAGTTCTCCGTTGTCATAGGCGGTATTGATGTACCGGAGAGGGTCATCCTCCTCCTTGTCTTCATCCATATCTTCTTCCATGGGGGCGATGTGACCAGCCACTGGAACGGTTGGACCCCCTTCCTCGTCGTTCGCTCTCACCAAGCACGACAGACGGTGGTAATTGCCTAGGTGGGGTGGTGGTCATACCTTGCATTGGTGTTGCCATTGGTGTGCTCCCGACCGCCTCCGCATGAATAAGATTCTTTGGTCACAGCAGCATCCAATTATTGCATTGGCCAAGCTGCGTCGGGGTCTCGTCGTCCTCTCCCCCGGTTCGTAGGGGAGGAGCCAAACCCTCGTAGCCCGCTTTCACACTCGCCACGGAAACCCTGAAGGCTTCTAATGACGCAGGCTTGGTCATGGGGTCGTGGCTACAGCTTCGCCGCCTGGCGGGCGATTACTGTAGCCACTCCCCGTCTCATCTGGTTAATGACGCATGGGTCCCGCGGGAGGGGCAGGCCGACTCCTCGGGGCCGACTCCCAACGGGTCCGACTGGTGGCGCTCTCGCCGTCTTCTAGACTCTCGCTGACTGGTGGGACCTGTCGTCCCTAGGTCTTACAGACAGGCCGTCGTGGGTGCAGGACTCTGCCCACTGGTGCTGATGTCAGGGATGGCATGGCAACAGTGTCGTGCCGGACGGAGATCTCCGTGGGTACAGCGCACTGTGGCCACGCCAGCCCCTGGAAAGGGGAGGGACTGGGCTTCACTGTAGCCACTCCCCATCCCGTCCCCCTTGATGAGGGCATGGATGTTGTTGGTGCCGTGGGCCGACTCCTCGGGGCCGGCTTCTCTGGAAGTCGCCAGGTAGGAGTCGGCTTGTCTTGACCTCGCCTCCAGGACTCGGCCGCGAGTGGGCAGTCGGCTGTTCCACCAGCCGGCTTCCAGAAGGCGGCTCTTCATCATGGAGTCTTGAGGGGTGCAGTCAGCCCCGATGTCTTGAAAGGTTCTGGGCTTCGGGTTATCCTACCTGTGGCTTATTACTCTGACAATGCCATCTTGTCTAGCCAGGCATCATATATGTGAATTTTGCAATGCCACCCTGGTTAGCCAGTCATCTTATATGTGAATTATATAATGCCATCATTTTTTATTACGTGTTAAATTTGTCAACAATTTTAGTACATTCAATTACTCTTCCTGTGCATCAGCCATTCGGCACGGTCATGGAAAAATCTGGAGTGGAAACAAGGTCTTCAGAGCAGACAATGCTACCTGAAGAAGCGCATGTCTTGCTGGTTACCGATGGCTCCTTAGAGGAGGATTCAGAGACAGATGACCAGTCATATCCCCCCCCCCGAGCTGCATGCCCTAACTTGGCAGCGTTATGTTGCTCATATCGTGTGTATGGTATCTTGCATTGCTATGTCATTTGCTTAGTTTAGACATGCTTTGTGTGAATGCCACCTGTTTAGTGTCTACTTACCATATATGTGAATTATGCAATGCCATCTTGTTGCAAGACATTATATATGTGAATTATGCAATGTTATCTTGTTGCAAGGCGTTATGTATGTGAATTATGCAATGTCATGCTGTTTAGGCAGGCGTCATATATGTGAATTATATCATGCCTTCCTTTTTTTTGTATTTCTCATTGCTTTTGTCGACAATGTTTGTATATTCAACTGCTCTTCCTGTGCATCAACCATTTGAATTGGTGATGGAGAAATCTGGAGTGAAAACAAGGTCTTCAGAGCAGACAATGCTACCTGCTGAAGCAGATATCACTACAAAAAAAATACACTTCCGTGATGATACGTGTTTGTCACGGTAGGTCGCGTTTTTTGTCATGCATGTACATCCATGACAAATTTATGACAGAATCAAGATAGTCATACCTGTGCTGTCGTAGAAGTGTTCCATGACATTACCAAAATTATCATCACGGAAGTGTCCACTTCCATGACGATAAATCGCGCGTCACAGAAGTGCTTTCGTCAAGGGTGACCGACATGTGGCATCCACCGTAACGGAACGCCGTTAAGCTATCGGGTCGGGTTTTGGACCCGATAACCCGTTAACAACCCCGACTAATGGGAAATTTCCATGTGTAAAATTCTTATTGGCCGGACGAAACACGTGTCAGCTCGTCAGTGGGCCAGATAGGCGCCTATGATATGTCGACACGTGCCACGGCCCACCACTGGCCCATTTGGCTTACAAAGCCGACCCGTTTGACTTGGTCAAAAGTTAACGGGCTGGCCCATGAAAAGCCTGTTAACGGTCTCTTCGCAAATAGCCCGTTATACGGCCCGTTAACTCACGGCCCGTTAGGCCCTAAAGGAAATAGGCCCAACAACGTCATGTGGGTCGTCGAATATAACACCAGCCCATTTCACTTTCGGCCCATGTATGGCCCACGACGTCTTTCGGCCCATATGAGGCCTTCGTATCTTTCGGCCCTTTACAGGCCCACGGTGACCTAGCCCATAATGAACATCAATTTTCTTTATACCCGTTAACGGCCCATGATTTACATGGGCCGTTTCCAGCCCGTGTTAGCTTTCGGCCTATTGACGGCCCATACGTTCTTGGGCTCCTTTTCGGCCCTCGATTACTTCTGGCCCGTTACTGGCCTGTTCCCCTAATGGGCCAAATTCGGCCCATGGCAAGAGTCGGCCCGTTATTGGCCTATTCCCCTAATGGGCCAAATTCAGCCCATGGCAAGAGTCGGCCCGTTACTGACCAGTTACCCTAATGGGCCAAATTCGGCCCATGGAAAGAGTCGGCCCCTTTCTGGCCTGTTAACCCGTTGCACCGTTTCCAGCCCGTCCTATATTCTGGCCCATTAATGACCCGTTATGCCTGTGACAGAATTAAGCCTTTGTTGTCCTACGGCCTGTTAACGGCCTATTACCGTGCTGGGGTCAATTACGCCCGATTTGGGGTCGTGGCCCATTAATGGGTCTACATGGGCCGTAATTTTGACCTTCCTATGATAGGTCCGGTTTGTGAACTTTTCTATCATGTCGCAGGCACCCGCATTAGTCACTTGGGGTCAGATGTTCGGATGAAATTGAAAGCTGCCTACACATTAATCGAACAACTGTATACTGGAGCGCAGCGGATCATCTCGACTGCATCACATAACAATCCGGCACCCACGTTAATCCAAGATACTCTTAAGAGATTATCAATGCTTCCCGCCCGGATTGAAGAGCTGAAGAAATCTGCTGGTCGAACCGGTGCCATCAACGCCTTAATCCGAGCAAAGGCATGGGTGCCAGACTTCGATCCTGTTGAAGCAGCTCAGGGCTATCCCAGTTTGAAGGAAGACGGTTCAGAGTTCAATGAAGATGATCTGAGAGCAATAAACCGGGCGGTGCGCCCTCTGGCTTGTAAATTGGTAGAAGAAGAAGATTTAACGCATCATCAAGCTCAATATAACAATCAGAACAAACGAGTGGCTGCACCAGTTCCCGAAGCGGAAAATCTGATCCCGCCAATCCGTAAACATACTTATGCTCCTGATATTGAACCGTCTTCACTGATCCATGATGAAGCTGTTTTTCAAGCCTTAATGGGAATCGACTGGACCACTGTTGACTTCCAGCCGCTGGGTAGGGCAGAAGAAGCTGAAGCGGCGCAGGACGACGCACGACCATCAGACCAAGGCGGTGACCAAGCGTGAACCGGAGATCGGTTTAAATGGCTGCCTTGTTATATTCTGCTAGAAAAAACAATGATCTTATTTGGGCACCATGTTGCCTTGTAATAGGATAGCCAACACTTTTACTTCTGAGATGCCTTCGTGCATCGGTGTTGATACTTCCGTTTGAAAGATCGAAACTGCCAACCTATATCTCCTGCAATCATAAAATCTTAAACGACCAGGGCGGTTGTACCGCCAGTCGGTTTATGAATTTCATATATATATGCAAGGAGATTGACATATATGATCAAACTTTGTGATACAAAATACCTGCCATCATTGGGCATGAAGTAGGCTTTAGCCAATCTTAAAACGGAGGCTTGATAAACCTATACCATTTATGGGAGAAAACAGCTCCTGTGTGTATAATGCCGGTTTACTATGTAAACCGTGCCTGGTCATAATAAACATTTTGTTACTCCAAAATAGGACGTTAACAGAAAAAATCAAACCGGGTAAATAATCTCTGGTTTTAAAAATGGACCGTGTTCCGCCAAATTGGCAGCTTAAACCGGTGTAAAACGTTGTCGGTTTAAGAACGCAACCAAAATAAAACAACAGTTATTAAGAAAAATATTGAAGCAAAGGCAATGATAAAACCGTTTGCAAAAAAGAGGCTTTACTGAGCCGATCAGATGGCGTTACCATGGCCGGACACGACCAAGCTCCCCATAGGTGTAGCTATGGTTCAAGTCAGCCAGGTCCCCAAATGAAACCGTGGCATTATGCCGATCAAATGGCATGTCAATGGTTCGGGTTCGACCAAGCCCCCAAGTGATTCTATGGCCTTTAGGCCAATCAAGAGGCGTGACTGGTTCAGACTTGACCATGTCCCCAAGTGATCTGGTGGCTTTCGCCTATCAAAAGGTGTTGCATCAGTTCGGACACGACCGAGCCCCCTAGTGATATTTATAATTTTTGCAAGGGGTAAACCGGAGGCCGCTTTTAAGACAGAACAACTCCATGTAACCACGCATGATGTAAAAGAACAGATACCCCGCTTTAGCTGAGGATCCGGTTTATTGTATTAATAATATATACACTATCATAGTATGTACATAAGTAGAGCCAATGGCTCAAGTATAGTAAGGCCGAAGATGAGCTATGTTCCACGGCCTGTTGGTCTCCTCTTCTGATTTGCGTGAGTCTTTTCGCTCTCGAATATCGATCAGATAGTATGACCCGTTGTGCAGATTCTTGCTGACCATGAAAGGTCCCTCCCAAGGTGGGGATAACTTATGCATATCAGTTTGATCTTGAATGATCCGAAGCACCAAATCTCCTTCTTGAAAGGTTCTGGTTTTGACTCGACGGCTGTGATAGCGACGAAGATCCTGTTGGTAAATCGCCGAGCGGGCAGCTGCTATGTCTCGCTCTTCATCCAACCGGTCCAAAGCGTCTTGTCGAGCTGTCTTGTTGTCCGCTTCAACATAAGCCGCCACACGAGGTGAATCGTGACGGATATCACTAGGGAGAACCGCCTCCGCTCCATAGACCATGAAGAACGGCGTGTATCCTGTTGATCTTTTGGGTGTGGTATTAATGCTCCATAACACGGATGGCAACTCTTCTACCCATCAACCCGACGTCCTTTGCAAAGGAACCATGAGTCGTGGCTTGATGCCTCTCAAGATCTCTTGATTAGCTCGTTCTGCTTGACCATTGGACTGTGGGTGCGCCACTGATGAAACATCAAGGCGAATGTGCTCCCGTTCGTAGAACTCCTTCATGACACCCTTGGACAAATTGGTACCATTGTGTGAGATGATACTGTGTGGAAAGCCAAACCGAAAAATCACTTTTTTGATGAACTGAACCGCCGTGGCTGCATCACACTTGCTAACAGGTTCTGCCTCCACCCACTTTGTAAATTTATCAACCGCCACCAGGAGGTGGGTCTTCTTATCCTTGGACCTTTTGAAAGGCCCAACCATATCTAGCCCCCAAGTTGCAAACGGCCAAGTGATTGGAATCATCCTCAATTCTTGAGCCGGTACATGAGCACGTCTTGAGAACTTTTGGCAACCATCACATCGTCTGACCAGATCCTCCACATCAGCATGGGCAGTTAACCAATAGAAACCATGGAGGAATGCTTTAGCCACCAAAGATTTTGAACCGGCGTGGTGACCACAATCCCCTTCGTGGATCTCACGCAAAATTTCACAGCCTTCCTCAGGAGATACACAACGTTGAAACGCTCCTGATATACTGCAATGATGCAACTCGCCATTGACGATCGTCATGGACTTGGACCGCCGTACTATTTGTCTGGACAGAGTCTCATCCTCTGGTAACTCGCCCCGGTTCATGTACGCCAGGTAAGGAAGTGTCCAATCCGGAATGACGTGAAGAGCTGCCACCAATTGAGCCTCCGGGTCAGGAACAGCCAAATCCGCTTCACCTGGGAGCTTGACGACGGGTTGTGCAACACATCAAGAAAAACATTAGGCGGGACTGGTTTACGCTGGGAGCCCAACCGGCTCAGGGCGTCCGCCGCCTCATTCTTCCGACGGTCCACGTGGTCCACCTGATAGCCCTTGAAGTGACCCGCCACCATATCCACCTCACGACGATATGCAGCCATGAGTGGGTCTTTAGAATCCCAAGTGCCAGACACCTGTTGAGCCACTAGATCCGAGTCACCGAAGCACTTAACCCGGCTTAAGTTCATCTCTTTAGCCATCCGGAGACCATGGAGCAAGGCTTCATACTCAGCTGCATTGTTAGTACAAGGGAACATTAAGCGGAGAACATAACCGAACTTGTCACCTCGTGGGGAAGTTAATACGACTCCAGCCCCCGAACCCTCCAATTGCCGTGATCCGTCAAAATGGATGGTCCAATATGTGTGATCCGGCTTCTCTTCAGGGGCCTGCAGCTCCGTCCAATCATTGATGAAATCGACAAGTGCTTGGGACTTCACTGCCGTCTGAGGCACGTATTTCAAACCGTGTGGCCCAAGCTCTATAGCCCACTTGGCAATCCGGCCCGTCGCTTCCCGGTTCTGGATGATATCACCCAAGGGGGCAGAACTGACCACTGTGATGGGATGCCCTTGGAAATACTGCTTTAGCTTCCGGCTTGCCATAAAAACTCCATACACCAGCTTCTGCCAATGTGGATACCTTTGTCTGGATTCAATAAGCACCTCGCTGACATAATAAACCGGACGTTGAACCGGATACTCCTTGTCTACCTCCTTCCGCTCCACCACAATAGCCACACTGACCGCACGAGCATTAGCAGCAACATACAGCAGCAATGGCTCCTTGTCAATGGGAGCGGCGAGCACGGGCGTGTTGGACAATTGCCGCTTTAAGTCCTCAAACGCCTGATCCGCGGCAGAACTCCAGACGAATTGATCCGTCTTCTTCAACATCTGATACCAGGGGATTGCTTTCTCACCAAGGCGGCTGATAAACCGGCTCAACGCGGCAATCCGGCTAGCCAGACGTTGAACATCATTGATACACTTCGATTTAGCCAAGGAGGTGATGGCCGTAATCTTCTCCGGATTAGCCTCAATTCCCCTGTTGGACACTAGAAAACCCAATAACTTGCCTGCCGGTACACCGAAGACACACTTGGTCGGATTGAGCATCATCTTATATGTCCTCAGGTTATCAAAGGTTTCCTTCAAATCGTCAACCAAAGTCTCCTTCTTCCTTGACTTAACCACAATATCATCCACATAAGCAAGTACATTACGGCCAATCTGTTTGTGGAGACAATTTTGCACACATCGTTGATAGGTTGCCCGGGCACTCTTGAGCCCAAAAGGCATAGAAACATAGCAGAAGGCTCCAAAGGGAGTTATGAACGCTGTCTTCTCCTGGTCCTTAACTGCCATTTTGATCTGATGATAGCCGGAATATGCATCCAGAAAACTTAAACGCTTGCAACCCGCCGTAGCATCAATAATTTGATCAATACGGGGGAGGGCAAAGGGATCTGCTGGACAAGCTTTATTAAGATCAGTGTAATCCACACACATGCGCCAGGTGCCGTTTTTCTTAAGGACCAGCACCATATTAGCAAGCCACTCAGGGTGGAAAACATCAATGATGAAGCCCGCTGCTAGGAGCCTGGCCACTTCTTCTCCAATAGCCTTGCATCTTTCTTCGTTGAACCGGCGGAGGAACTGTTTCACCGGTTTGTATTTAGGATCCACATTAAGAGTGTGCTCAGCGAGTCGCCTCGGTACACCTGGCATGTCAGAAGGCTTCCATGCAAAGATGTCCCGATTCTCACGGATGAACTCGATGAGCGCGCCTTCCTATTTCGGATCCAAATTGGCACTGATGCTGAACTGCTTGGATGAATCGCCGGGTACGAAGTCAACAAGCTTAGTCTCAGCTGCCGATGTGAATTTCAGGGCCGGATCATGCTCCGTGGTAGGCTTCTTCAAAGGAGTCATATTTGCCGGATCAACATTGTCCTTATAATACTTCAGCTCCTCGGTGGCACAAACCGACTCTGCATAAGCCGCATCTCCTTCTTCGCATTCCAAAGCGACCTTATGGCTTCCGTGAACCGTTATAGTCCCCTTATGACCCGGCATCTTGAGCTGCAAGTACACATAACAGGGCCGTGCCATGAACTTGGCATAGGCCAGTCGCCCAAACAGGGCGTGATACGGGCTTTGGATTTTTACCACCTCAAACGTCAGCGTCTCTGATCTGGAATCATGATCATCTCCAAAGGCCACTTCCAATGCTATCTTACCAATGGGGTACGCTGACTTGCCAGGTACCACACCATGGAAAACCGTGTTCGACGGTCTGAGATCTTTATCTGTTAGCCCCATACGACGGAAGGTCTCATAGTATAGGATGTTAATACTGCTACCCCCATTTCATGAGTACCTTGGTGAACTTATAGCCTCCCACCTGAGGTGCCACCACCAAAGCCAGTTGACCCGGATTGTCAACCTGGGGAGGGTGATCCTCTCTACTCCATATAATTGGCTGCTCTGACCAGCGTAGATATCGGGGCACGGCCGGTTCAACAGAATTAACTGCCCACTTCTGGACCTTCCGGTCTCGCTTGTCCAAGCTAGTGGTGAACACGTGATATTCCCACTATTCAATTGCTTTGGGTTGCTCTGGTAACCCGACTGCTGCTGTTGCTGATTGTAACCACCCTGGTTATTCTAATTATTCTGATTGTTATGTCCGCCTGGATTACCATTAAATCCTGAACCGGAATTTCCTCCACCGTAACCCGGCCCGGATCTAGAGCCACCGCCGGAGCTGGGATCATACCGAAAAGCATTAGAACTCTTGAACTCCTGCATAATGTAGCAATCCTTCCAAAGGTGGTTTGCTGGCACCTCCTTTGTCCCATGCTTCGGACAGGGCTGGTTCAATAGATAATTCAGGCGGTCCGGATTAGGACTAGGCGCTCCACTGCGATTCTGCGATTTACCCTTACGCCGCTGGCCCTTGTCCTGCGCATTAGTATTAGCCACAAAGTCCATGTTGCCATCCGCTTTACGCTTGCCTCCGCCACCATTACCTGCTGAGTGATGTTGCTGACCTTTGGAGTTGCTGTTCCTCTTTCCCTTCCCTGTCTTTTCATCATCAGACTCGGGATCCTTGGTACTATCAGAATCAGCATACTTTACCAAAGCGGCCATGAGAGTCCCCATGTCAGTGCAGTGGCGCTTCATCCGTCCTAACTTCAACTTTAGGGGTCCAAACCGGCAATTGCCTTCCAAGGTTATAACTGCAGTGTCAGCGTTGATGCGGTCTGATGAATGCAGGACTTGTGAGACCCGGCGCACCCAATGAGTAGTTGATTCTCCTTCCTCCTGGACACAGGCAGCTAAATCCACTATCGACATAGGCTGCTTACACGTGTCTTTGAAGTTATTGATGAACCGGGCTCGTAACTTGGCCCATGAACTGATAGAATTGGCCGGTAAGCTCTTTAACCAGGTACGGGCCGTCCCTTCAAGCATCATGGTGAAATACTTTGCACACGCGGCATCATCCACATCAAGCATCTCCATGGCCATCTCGTAGCTCTCCACCCATGTCTCTGGAGGTTGATCCGCCGTGTAGTTTGGTACCTTGCGCGGGCCCTTGAAATCCTTAGGCAGGCGTACATTGCGTAAAGCGGGGACAAGGCAAGGCACCCCAATGCGCTAGAAGTAAGCCCAGGCTCAACCGAGGTGGTCGGACGAACCGGCGTAAGCTGACGGGCTTGATGCTGTGCCGCTAACTCGGCCTCCCTGCGCGCTCGGGCCCGGTCCACCACCTCCTGAGCATTATCGACACCACCGGCCGTATTGTTGCCACGGGGCGCTCCACGCCGTGCATTACTTGACACAGCTGGTTCTTCCATATGCCTGCTATAACTCCGGCTTGGACGTGGGGTAGAATGAATCCGGTCGCGGCTGTATGAATACGCTTCCTGTTGGACCAAAGCCGTCCTAAGGAGCTCCTTGACCCGACGCGTCTCTATCGCCTGCAATGAATCACCTTCAACTGGAATGGCCTCCAACCGCACCGCAGCTGCAACAAGGTTATCCAGCGGATTGGAGTAATGACCCAGAGGTGTGGGCACAGCCTGCGGTACACCAGTATTATGACGGGGCAGATCTATTAAACAGGGCTGGACCGGCGCACATGTCCCAGGTGCCTCCGCCCGGTTTACCACCAGCGGATCACTGGTTCCCGCTCCAGCGGTGTTAAAAAGGTCCCTTGCTTCGAAAACTGAAGGCAAACGAGATCGGTACTTCCTCCTCATGACTTCCTGTGATGCGTTATGGTCCAGCATGAGCTTGTAAGCTTGCGCGTCCAAAGTGGCCCGCTCCGCAGTCATCCTGACCTCTTCAGCTGCTAAATCTGCTTTGGCCTGAGTGATCTGCTCCCTCACCTTTGCAATCTCTGTGTTGTGAGTGTCCTGATCCGCCGGACTAGCCTCTGCCATGAGCGCAACCAACGCATCAAGCAGATCTGATAAAACTTGAGCCGGCGGGCGCACCGAGCCTCCTGCCCCGGCAGCCGTTGCCGCTGCTGAACCGGAAACCATCGCCGCGGCAGTCGATGAATGAAGCTCTGCTTGTGTACCGGCCATGAATATTCCAACCCGGTTGGGCAGGTCAGAGGGGTCCGGAATACTGTCGCCATTGGAACAACCCCCAATCCGGCCATCTTGTAGCTGATACAAAGACTCAGTTTCTCCGGTTGACGACTCGTCGCCAGAGTAAACGATGGTTTCGCCGCCAGATCCCGATCCATCCTCATAACTTCCTCCATGGATGACTCCCACAAAGGCGCGTTTTACGGCTGGCTTAACCCGGGCAGGTCGCACACGCTGAGCTGTCTCGAGGAGGTTGGTGCAGGTGTCCAGCTCAGGGCCCGGTTCACCGATCTTGCCGATGAAAACGTGTATGCCACCAAAGGGGACCCAGTACCTGTACTCAATCGAGCCCGCCTCGGGGCCCCAGCCTGCATCGTCGATGTAGATCTTGCCGCGACGACTCTTGGTCATCCGGCCCACAGCGTATCCCTCGAGTCCTTCGAAGCGGCCCTCCAAGAACTTGAAACCATCGTGCGATAGCCCCACGGTGGGCGCCAACTGTCGTGGTTTTGTCACGGTAGATGTCCTAGCGAAAGGACTTAGTCGTGGAGCCATCACAACGGGTTAACTTGAAGGGGTTAAAGCGGACACATAGAGTTTATACTAGTTCGGCCCCTTCGATGAAGGTAAAAGCCTATGTCTAGTTGTGATGGAATTGATGGGGTTTCGATGACTAGGGAGCAAACAAGCTTCGCCTAAGTCTCGAGTTGTGGTTGTCTGTCCCTGAACCGCTGTCGGGTCGTCCCCTTATATACACGGGTGACGCCCGTCGGTTCACAGAGTCCAAATCACCGGTTCATACTCGTATCCGGGTTGGTCTCTCTTTATTCCTAACTTACAATACAAGTTTACATACAAAGCCGATTTACTGCTACAAGTGCTGAACCGACTATGGCCTTAGGCCCTCATCTATCTTCTTGGGCTTTAACGCTCTTGGACTACTGATGAAGTTAACATGGCCCAGGTAGGCCGGTTTACGCCCAGTAGTAATATCCCCAACAGGCCGGCTTCTTGGAGTCGGCCCTCTCGTGGCCGGCTTCTTGGAGCCGGCCCTCTTGTGGTTTCCTTTGGGAGGTTTTAGAGCCGGGCCGCCTTCGTGCAGCCGGCTTGAGAAGTAGCCGACTGGAGGAAGGTGTCCCCACGCCTTGGATATTGAAGGCTTGAATGGCCTATAATTTTTCTGAAGAGCCAGGGGGAGCCGGCTGGGCTACCCGTGGTCATTTACTCCGACAGTAGTCCCCGAAGCTGGTTGGGCTTCGAGGCTGAAAAAAGTCGAGAAGATCAATCAGCTTCCTATCTTGAGGTGTTGGAAATATGCCCTAGAGGCAATAATAAAAGCATTATTATTATATTTCCTTGTTCATGATAATTGTCTTTATTCATGCTATAATTGTGTTGTCTGGAAATCGTAATACATGTGTGAATAATAGACACCAACATGTCCCTAGTAAGCCTCTAGTTGACTAGCTCGTTGATCAACAGATAGTCATGGTTTTCTCACTATGGACATTGGATGTCATTGATAACGAGATCACATCATTAGGAGAATGATTTGATGGACAAGACCCAATCCTAAACATAGCACAAGATCTTATAGTTCGTTTGCTAGAGTTTTCCAATGTCAAGTATCCTTTCCTTAGACCATGAGATCGTGTAACTCCCGGATACCGTAGGAGTGCTTTGGGTGTGCCAAACGTCACAACGTAACTGGGTGACTATAAAGGTATACTACGGTATCTCCAAAAGTGTCTGTTGGGTTGACACGGATCGAGACTGGGATTTGTCACTCCGTATGACGGAGAGGTATCACTGGGCCCACTCGGTAATGCATCATCATTATGAGCTCAATGTGACCAAGTGTTTGGTCACTGGATCATGCATTACGGTACGAGTAAAGTGACTTGCCGGTAACGAGATTGAATGAGGTATTGGGATACCAACGATCGAATCTCGGGCAAGTAACATATCGATTGACAAAGGGAATTGCATACAGGGTTGATTGAATCCTCGACATCATGGTTCATCCGATGAGATCATCGTGGAGCATGTGGGAGCCAACATGGGTATCCAGATCCCGCTGTTGGTTATTGCCCGAGAGCCGTCTCGGTCATGTCTGCATGTCTCCCGAACCCGTAGGGTCTACACACTTAAGGTTCGGTGACGCTAGGGTTGTGAAGATATGTATATGCAGTAACCCGAATGTTGTTCGGAGTCCCGGATGAGAACCCGGACGTCACGAGGAGTTCCGGATTGGTCCGGAGGTGAAGAATTATATATAGGAAGTGCAGTTTCGGCCATCGGGAATGATCTGGGGGTCACCGGTATTGTATCGGGACCACCAGATGGGTCCCGGGGGTCCACCGGGTGGGGCCACCCATCCCGGAGGGCCCCATAGGCTGAAGTGGGAGGGGGGCCAGCCCTTAGTGGGCTGGTGCGCCCCCCAAGTCCCACCCCCTGCGCCTAGGGTTGGAACCCTAGGGTGGGGGGGGGGCGCCCACTTGCCTTGGGGGGCACTCCACCCCCTTTGGCCGCCGCCCCCCTTGGGAGATTCAATCTCCCAGGGCCGGCACCCCCCAAGGGGCCTATATAATGGGGGGAGGGGAGGGGGCAGCCGCACCCCTTGCCTTGGCGCCTCCCTCTCCCTCTCCAACACCTCCTCCTCCTCCATAGAGCTCGGCGAAGCCCTGCCGGAGTACTGCAGCTCCATCACCACCATGCCGTCGTGCTGCTGCTGGAGCCATCTTTCTCAACCTCTTCTCTCCCCTTGTTGGATCAAGAAGGAGGAGAAGTTACGCTGACCGTACGTATGTTGAACGCAGAGGTGCCGTCCGTTCGGTGCTAGGATCTTCGGTGATTTGGATCACGTCGTGTACGACTACTTCATCCCCGTTCTTTCGAACGCTTCCGCTCGCGATCTACAAAGGTATATAGATGAATCTGAATACTCGTTGCTAGATGAACTCATAGATGGATCTTGGTGAAACCGTAGGAAATTTTTTTGTTTTCTGCAACGTTCCCCAACAGTGGCATCATGAGCTAGGTCTATGCGTACTTCTTCTTGCGCGAGTAGAACACAATTTGTTGTGGGCGTAGATGTTGTCAACTTTTCTTGCCGCTACTAGTCTTATCTTACTTCAGCGGTATTGTGGGATGAAGCGGCCCGGACCAACCTTACACGTACGCTTACGTGAGACCGGTTCTACCGACTAACATGCACTAGTTGCATAAGGTGGCTGGCGGGTGTCTGTCTCTCCTACTTTAGTTGGAGCGGATTCGATGAAAAGGGTCCTTATGAAGGGTAAATAGAAGTTGACAAATCACGTTGTGGCTTTCACGTAGGTAAGAAAACGTTCTTGCTAGAACCCTAATTCAGCCACGTAAAACTTGTAACAACAATTAGAGGACGTCTAACTTGTTTTTGCAGCAAGTGCTTTGTGATATGATATGGCCAAAGTTGTGATGAATGATGAATGATCTATATGTGATGTATGAGATGTTCATGCTATTGTAATAGGAATCACGACTTGCATGTCGATGAGTATGACAACCGGCAGGAGCCATAGGAGTTGTCTTTATTTTTGTATGACCTGCGTGTCATTGAGAAACGCCATGTAAATTACTTTACTTTATTGCTAAACGCGTTAGCCATAGTAGTAGAAGTAATAGTTGGCGAGCAACTTCATGGAGACACGATGATGGAGATCATGATGATGGATATCATGGTGTCAAGCCGGTGACAAGATGATCATGGAGCCCCAAGATGGAGATCAAAGGAGCTATGTGATATTGGCCATATCATGTCACGTTTATTATTTGATTGCATGTGATGTTTATCATGTTTTGCATCTTGTTTACTTAGAACGACGGTAGTAAATAAGATGATCCCTCATAATAATTTCAAGAAGTGTTCCCCCTAACTGTGCACCGTTGCGACAGTTCGTTGTTTTGAAGCACCACGTGATGATCGGGTGTGATAGATTCTAACATTCACATACAACGGGTGTAAGACAGATTTACACATGCAAACACTTAGGTTGACTTGACGAGCCTAGCATGTACAGACATGGCCTCGGAACACAGAAGACCGAAAGGTCAAGCATGAGTCGTATAGAAGATACGATCAACATGAAGATGTTCACCGATGTTGACTAGTCCGTCTCACGTGATGATCGGACACGGCCTAGTTGACTCGGATCATGTTATACTTAGATGACTAGAAGAGGGATGTCTATCTAAGTGGGAGTTCATTAAATAATTTGATTAGATGAACTTTATTATCATGAACTTAGTCTAAAATATTTACAATATGTCTTGTAGATAAAATGGCCAACGTAGTCCTCAACTTCAACACGTTCCTAGAGAAAACCAAGCTGAAAGACGATGGCAGCAACTATACGGACTGGGTCCGGAACCTGAGGATCATCCTCATAGCTGCCAAGAAAGATTATGTCCTACGAGCACCGCTGGGTGACGCACCTGTTCTCCCTGCAGAACAAGACGTTATGAACGCTTGGCAGTCACGTTCCGATGATTACTCCCTCGTTCAGTGCGGCATGCTTTACAGCTTAGAGCCGGGGCTCCAAAAGCGTTTTGAGAGACATGGAGCATATGAGATGTTCGAAGAGCTGAAAATGGTTTTCCAAGCTCATGCCCGGGTCGAGAGATATGAAGTTTCCGACAAATTCTTTAGCTGTAAGATGGAGGAAAATAGCTCTGTCAGTGAACACATACTCAAGATGTCTGGGTTGCACAACCGCTTGACTCAACTGGAAGTTAATCTCCTGGATGAAGCGGTCATTGACAGAATCCTCCAGTCGCTTCCACCTAGCTACAAGAGCTTTGTGATGAACTACAACATGCAGGGGATGGTAAAGACCATTCCTGAGGTATATGCTATGCTGAAATCAGCAGAGGTAGAAATCAAGAAGGAACATCAAGTGTTGATGGTGAATAAAACCACTAAGTTCAAGAAGGGCAAGGGTAAAAAGAACTTCAAGAAGGATGGCAAGGAAGTTGCCGCGCCCGGTAAGCAAGTTGCCGGGAAGAAGCCAAAGAATGGACCCAAGCCCGAGACTGAGTGTTTTTATTGCAAGGGAAGTGGTCACTGGAAGCGGAACTGCCCCAAATACTTAGCGGACAAGAAGGCCGGCAAAACAAAAGGTATATGTGATATACATGTAATTGATGTGTACCTTACCAGTACTCGTAGTAGCTCTTGGGTATTTGATACCGGTGCAGTTGCTCACATTTGTAACTCAAAACAGGAGCTGCAGAATAAACGGAGACTGGCGAAGGACGAGGTGACGATGCGCGTCGGGAATGGTTCCAAGGTCGATGTGATCGCCGTCGGCACGCTACCTCTACATTTGCCTACGGGATTAGTTTTAAACCTCAATAATTGTTATTTAGTGCCAAGGTTGAGCATGAACATTGTGTCTGGATCTCGTTTAATTCGAGATGGCTACTCATTTAAATCCGAGAATAATGGTTGTTCTATTTATATGAGCGATATGTTTTATGGTCATGCTCCGATGGTTAATGGTTTATTCTTAATGAATCTCGTACGTGATGATACACATATTCATAGTGTGAATACCAAAAGAGTTAAAGTTGATAACAATAGTCCCACATATTTGTGGCACTGCCGCCTTGGTCACATAGGTGTCAAACGCATGAAGAAGCTCCATGCAGATGGACTTTTAGAGTCTCTTGATTATGAATCATTTGACACGTGCGAACCATGCCTCATGGGTAAAATGACCAAGACTCCGTTCTCAGGAACAATAGAGCGAGCAACCAACTTATTGGAAATCATACATACTGATGTGTGCGGACCAATGAGTGTTGAGGCTCGCGGTGGCTATCATTATGTTCTCACCCTCACTGATGACTTGAGTAGATATGGGTATATCTACTTAATGAAACACAAGTCTGAGACCTTTGAAAAGTTCAAGGAATTTTAGAGTGAGGTTGAAAATCAACGTGACAGAAAAATCAAGTTTCTACGATCAGATCGTGGAGGAGAATACTTGAGTCACGAATTTGGCACACACTTAAGAAAATGTGGAATAGTTTTACAACTCACGCCGCCTGGAACACCTCAGCGTAATGGTGTGTCCGAACGTCGTAATCGCACTCTATTAGATATGGTGCGATCTATGATGTCTCTTACCGATTTACCGCTATCTTTTTGGGGCTATGCTTTAGAGACTGCCGCATTCACTTTAAATAGGGCTCCATCGAAATCCGTTGAGACGACACCGTATGAATTATGGTTTGGGAAGAAACCTAAGCTGTCGTTTCTAAAAGTTTGGGGATGCGATGCTTATGTCAAGAAACTTCAACCTGAAAAGCTCGAACCCAAGTCGGAAAAATGCGTCTTCATAGGATAACCTAAAGAAACTATTGGGTATACCTTCTACCTCAGATCCAAAGGCAAGATCTTTGTTGCCAAGAATGGATCCTTTCTAGCGAAGGAGTTTCTCTCGAAAGAAGTAAGTGGGAGGAAAGTAGAACTTGATGAAGTGTTACCTCTTGAACCGGAAAATGGCGTAACTCAAGAAAACGTTCCTGAGGTGCCTGCACCGACTAGAGAGGAAATTAATGATGATGATCGAGATGCTTCTGATCAAGCTCCTACTGAAATTCGTAGGTCCACAAGGACACGTTCCGCACCAGAGTGGTACGGCAATCCTGTCTTGGAAATCATGTTGTTAGACAACGGTGAACCTTCGAACTATGAAGAAGCGATGGCGGGTCCGGATTCTGACAAATGGCTAGAAGCCATGAAATCCGAGATAGGATCCATGTATGAAAACGAAGTATGGACTTTGACTGACTTGCCCGTTGAACGGCGAGCCATAGAAAATAAATGGATCTTTAAGAAGATAGACGCGGATGGAAATGTGACCATCTATAAAGCTCGGCTTGTCGCTAAGGGTTATCGACAAGTTCAAGGGGTTGACTACGATGAGACTTTCTCACCGGTAGCGAAGCTGAAGTCCGTCCGAATCATGTTAGCAATTGCCGCATTCTACGATTATGAAATATGGCAAATGGACGTCAAAACGGCATTCCTTAATGGTTTCCTTAAGGAAGAATTGTATATGATGCAGACGGAAGGTTTTGTCGATCCTAAGAATGCTGACAGAGTGTGCAAGCTCCAACGCTCGATTTATGGGCTGGTGCAAGCATCTCGGAGTTGGACATTCGCTTTGATGAGATGATCAAAGCGTTTGGGTTTACGCAGACTTATGGAGAAGCCTGCGTTTACAAGAAAGTGAGTGGGAGCTCTGTAGCATTTCTCATATTATATGTAGACGACATACTTTTGATGGGAAATGATATAGAACTCTTGGACAACATTAAGGCCTACTTGAATAAGAGTTTTTCAATGAAGGACCTTGGAGAAGCTGCTTATATATTAGGCATCAAGATCTATAGAGATAGATCGAGACGCCTCATAGGTCTTTCACAAAGCACATACCTTGATAAGATATTGAAGAAGTTCAATATGGATCAATCTAAGAAGGGGTTCTTACCTGTGTTACAAGGTGTGAAATTGAGCTCAGCTCAATGTCCGACCACGGCAGAAGATATAGAAGAGATGAGTGTCATCCCCTATGCCTCAGCCATAGGTTCTATTATGTATGCCATGCTGTGTACCAGACCTGATGTAAACCTTGCCGTAAGTTTGGTAGGAAGGTACCAAAGTAATCCCGGCAAGGAACACTGGACAGCGGTCAAGAATATCCTGAAGTACCTGAAAAGGACTAAGGAAATGTTTCTCGTTTATGGAGGTGACGAAGAGCTCGTCGTAAAGGGTTACGTTGACGCTAGCTTCGACACAGATCTGGATGACTCTAAGTCACAAACCGGATACGTGTATATTTTGAATGGTGGGGCAGTAAGCTGGTGCAGTTGCAAGCAGAGCGTCGTGGCGGGATCTACATGTGAAGCGGAGTACATGGCAGCCTCGGAGGCAGCACATGAAGCAATTTGGGTGAAGGAGTTCATCACCGACCTCGGAGTCATACCCAATGCGTCGGGGCCAATCAAACTCTTCTGTGACAACACTGGAGCTATTGCACTTGCCAAGGAGCCCAGGTTTCACAAGAAGACCAGGCACATCAAGCATCGCTTCAACTCCATTCGTGAAAATGTTCAAGATGGAGACATAGAAATTTGTAAAGTGCACACGGGTCTGAATGTCGCAGATCCGTTGACTAAACCTCTCCCTAAGGCAAAACATGATCAGCACCAGAACTCTATGGGTGTTCGATTCATCACAATGTAACTAGATTATTGACTCTAGTGCAAGTGGGAGACTGTTGGAAATATGCCCTAGAGGCAATAATAAAAGCATTATTATTATATTTCCTTGTTCATGATAATTGTCTTTATTCATGCTATAATTGTGTTGTCTGGAAATCATAATACATGTGTGAATAATAGACACCAACATGTCCCTAGTAAGCCTCTAGTTGACTAGCTCGTTGATCAACAGATAGTCATGGTTTCCTGACTATGGACATTGGATGTCATTGATAACGAGATCACATCATTAGGAGAATGATGTGATGGACAAGACCCAATCCTAAACATAGCACAAGATCGTATAGTTCGTTTGCTAGAGTTTTCCAATGTCAAGTATCCTTTCCTTAGACCATGAGATCGTGTAACTCCCGGATACCGTAGGAGTGCTTTGGGTGTGCCAAACGTCACAACGTATCTGGGTGACTATAAAGGTATACTACGGGTATCTCCGAAAGTGTCTGTTGGGTTGACACGGATCGAGACTGGGATTTGTCACTCCGTATGACGGAGAGGTATCACTGGGCCCACTCGGTAATGCATCATCATTATGAGCTCAATGTGACCAAGTATTTGGTCACTAGATCATGCATTACGGTACGAGTAAAGTGACTTGCCGGTAACGAGATTGAACGAGGTATTGGGATACCAACGATCGAATCTCGGGCAAGTAACATATCGATTGACAAAGGGAATTGCATACAGGGTTGATTGAACCCTCGACATCGTGGTTCATCCGATGAGATCATCGTGGAGCATGTGGGAGCCAACATGGGTATCCAGATCCCGCTGTTGGTTATTGCCCGAGAGCCGTCTCGGTCATGTCTGCATGTCTCCCGAACCCGTAGGGTCTACACACTTAAGGTTCGGTGACACTAGGGTTGTGAAGATATGTATATGCAGTAACCCGAATGTTGTTCAGAGTCCCGGATGAGAACCCGGACGTCACGAGGAGTTCCGGATTGGTCCGGAGGTGAAGAATTATATATAGGAAGTGCAGTTTCGGCCATCGGGAATGATCTGGGGGTCATCGGTATTGTACCGGGACCACCAGATGGGTCCCGGGGGTCCACCAGGTGGGGCCACCATCCCGGAGGGCCCCATGGGCTGAAGTGGGAGGGGGGGCCAGCCCTTAGTGGGTTGGTGCGCCCCCAAGGCCCACCCCCTGCGCCTAGGGTTGGAACCCTAGGGTGGGGGGGCGCCCACTTGCCTTGGGGGGCACTCCACCCCCTTTGGCCGCCGCCCCCCTTGGGAGATTAAATCTCCTAGGGCGGCGCCCCCCAGGGGCCTATATAAAGGGGGGAGGGGAGGGGGGCAGCCGCACCCCTTGCCTTGGCGCCTCCCTCTCCCTCTCCAACACCTCCTCCTCCTCCTCCATAGAGCTCGGCGAAGCCCTGCCAGAGTACTGCAGATCCATCACCACCACGCCGTCGTGCTGCTGCTGGAGCCATCTTCCTCAACCTCTCCTTTCCCCTTGCTGGATCAAGAAGGAGGAGACGTTACGCTGACCGTACGTATGTTGAACGCGGAGGTGCCGTCCGTTCGGTGCTAGGATCTCCAGTGATTTGGATCACGTCGTGTACGACTACTTCATCCCCGTTCTTTCGAACGCTTCCGCTCGCGATCTACAAAGGTATGTAGATGAATCTGAATACTCGTTGCTAGATGAACTCATAGATGGATCTTGGTGAAACCGTAGGAAATTTTTTTGTTTTCTGCAACGTTCCCCAACATGAGGAGCCGGCAGTTGGGAGCCGGCTTTGATTTGGTGCGCCGTCTTCTGGTGGTTTCGAAGTTTGAAGGCGGGAACCAGGCATTTGCGTTGGGCTAGGTTGCAAGCTGACCGCTCGTCGCCTACGCGCCACATGGCACCCTATGGCTGGAAGGGCCTGCCGGCCCACGCGCGCGACGGGACATCGCCGCAGTCCAGGGCCCGCCCCCACCGGGCCTCGGCCCACTCGCGGATCCTCTGTGGCCCGGATGGACCGCACGCCTCCCAGCGACGGTTATCGCATGCCGTTAAGGCACAATAATCACGGGACGTGGGGGAGTGGGCGCAGTTAATCCCACGCTCCCCCACGCCTTGCCTCCTCGGCTTCGCCGCACGAGGCTATAAGTAGGGGGGAGGAGGGGGAGCGCCAGACGCTCGCACGCTCGCCCTCGCTCCGCCCCTTACTTCTTCTTCTTCCTCTCCGTCGCCGCAGCCTACTGCAGCCGCCCGGCTCTCCCGCCAATCTTCTTGGCTCGCCGTTGCTCTGCCGTAGCAGGGTCACACGCCTCTCCGCCGCCGCACCTTGCTCACCGCCGCGCCGTCCCCATGGCGTTGTCGAGTTCTTGGGATGGCTCCAACGTCCATGATGACCACGTCGACTTCCTCCGCCGGACGCGGCGGCTGCCAGGCGCGAACTACGTGCGGGTCTGTCTCGCGCCGGCGAGGGAGATCTCGCCGGCACCGGAGGAGGACGAGCGGGCAATCTTTCGCTTTCACTACCTGCGCGGCTTCGGCCTGCCGGCGAGCGGGTTCTTCCGATCCTTCCTTGAGTTTTACCACCTCCAGCCTCATCACCTCACTCCAAACGAGGTGATGCTGCTGCCGGCCTTCGTCGTCCTGTGTGAGGGCTTTCTTGGCGTTCTCCCCACTCTCGAGCTCTGGGGAGAGTTCTTCCAGTGCAATCTTGGCACTGTCGTCGAGGGCGTGCCCGCCCCATGCGGAGCCTTCATCGCCATGCGGCGAACGAGCGAGAACAATCCGTTCCCTTCCATCCCGCTGATCCAGTCGGTGAATCTCTGGCAAAAGTCTTACTTCTACGTGAAGAATGTCGCTCCGCAAGGCGATTTCGTCAACCTGCCAGCTTACGTAGTCGGCCCGCCGGCTGGGAGGCAGCCCTCATGGTCCTACCGGGCTAGGTCGCTATCTCAAGGTGGGGCCGCCACCGTTGCACGGCTCCGGGTGATGATCCAGTCGGAGGGCCTGACCGGGGCCGACCTGGTGGCCGCCTTCGTGGAGCGCCGGGTGCTCCCGCTTCACGGCCGACCTCACATGATCTGTCAAATGAGCGGCCGCTTCGACCCATGCCGGCTAAGCACCAAGGAGATGCCTCATGTCGAGGTGTCTTATATGGTGAACTATATTTCCAACTGCAAGCTCGCCGAGGAGTGGCGGTACGGCAAGGAGCCGTATTCTCGCGCCAATCCTCCGCTTGTGGTAAGTTTCTTTTCTCTTCTTCTTTTCTTGTCGTCGGGTTCACGATGGCCGACTCCTGATCAGTCGGCTTGTCTTCAGCAGAACCCCCTTCTTCCGCCGGCAACCGGGGCTGCAGGGGTGGAGCGCCAGCTCCTCCCTGACCGCACAGTGGACGATGTTGACGACCCAGACCTGGGGGCGGCCGCCATGGAAGACGACGTCGCAGGGGAAGGCGGCGAGGCAGGCGGCCCTGGCCTCGGGGCCGCCCTCGAGGACTGGGCAGATGATGACGAGGCCGAAGTCGCTCAGCGCCGCCAATCGGCGCTCGATCATCAAGGCGCGGGCCCATCTGCCGCGTCGGCTGCTTGTGGTGGCGCGCAGAAGCGCCAGGCCGTGTCGACCCACTTTGGCAGCCGGCCAAAGAAGCTGAAGGGTACCGCGGCGGTGACCAAGCGAGACGAAGCGGCCGCGAAGGCGGCCTGCTTCCACAAGGTGGTGAAGCAGCCGCAGGCGGTTTCGGCGTAAGTGTTGCTTTTCTCACGCCTTTCTTTTTCCACTTTGGTTGAAATTCTTCTAAGCCCTCCTCTTGACTTATCGAACAGGGCCTCGCTTTCTCTCGAGCGGGTCTCTGCTGCCTCCATAGTCGGAACCGCGGGAGGGTCTACGAGCTCCCGCCATGTAGATCCCCGCGCCGACCTCCTAGAGGCGAGGGAGCGGAACTTGCGGGAGGAGCGGGAGGCGAAGGAGCAGAGGGCGGTTCGGGAGGTGAGGGAGAAGTCGGCAGAGGCGCGAGCCGACGCGGCCTCCAAGGCCCAAGCGGAGGCCACGGCCGAGGAGACGGAGGCGGAGGCCCTGCGGAACCAGCCTCCACAGCTCGTCATCCCCCTTCGCGCGCGTCTCCCGACATTCCCGTGCCTCCGTCGGAGGTGGCCGGCCGCGGCCAGCCGGTGATGGAGAGGGAGGCGGTGCTATCACCGCCGACCAGAACAGCTCAAGGGAGCCAGCCTGAGGCGCCGCCCGTGCAGCCGGCTGGGGGCGAGTTGACTGTGGGGGCGGATCTTGTGGTTTCGTCGCGGTCTCGTCGGCGCGCGGAGAGGGCGACTTCAGCGCCGGGGCCACAAAAGACTGCGGGCGCCAGCACGTCGGCCCAGGACCCAGACGCGGCCAGTGATAGCTCGTCTGGGTGGACGCCAGGTGGTGGGACGACCGTGCTGAACGTGGCGGCGCAGGACGTCCGGAACCGGCTTCAGGCCCAGGCCACCGCGCTGAAGCAGTACACCCAAGAATTTCTCAAGACGCGAACGGCTATTCGGGTGAGTCCTCCTGCTCATCGTTGATTGCTTCTGATTTCTTCCGTGGGGGCGCGTCAGTGCACCCACTGGGTGTAGTCCCCGAGTTCCGAGTTGGTTGCTGAGTAGGCGGCTTGGAACTTCTTGGTAGACTTCGATTGCCGCCTTGTTCTTACTCGCAACTCCTATCTTATCTGCAGGAGTATCACAACTCCCGCGCACCTGCTTTCAACTCCCAGGCCCAGGAGTTGAATCAGAAGGCCATTGATCTGACTGAGAGCCGGAGTAAGTGCTTCATCTTTTATTCTCAAGTGGGGGCGCGTCGGCGCACCCACTGGGTGTAGTCCCCGAGATTCAGGCCAACTGCTGAGCAGTCGGGTCGGATCTTTTCCTGACGACTTCTTTCTTATTAATTTTTGCTTCTTCTTCATATCTGCAGGGGCCAACGCCAACTTGAGGGAGCAACTAGGTGGGGCCTAGACCGCCCTTCACGCCAAGGAAAACGATTGCAACGTCCTGGTTCAGGAGCGCGATCGCCTGGCCAAGGAATTGGCCGACCAGGCGGAGAACCACAAGGCGGCCCTGAAGGCGGTGCAGGATAGCAAGGCCGCCCTCAAAGCTGAATATGAGACCGAGGCGGCGAGCTAGGCCGAGGCGAGGCATGCGCTGAGTCAAGGCTACAACCGGGTTGAAGATTTAATTGATGGTAGGCCGCCTCCTTCTTCGCTTCTTTGCCTGCCTCCTGCCATCTGGTTTATCTTTTGATTTTGAGCTACTGCTTTCTTCTTCGCGCAAATTACTTTCCCGGTTACTCCGTCGCTGCTACCCAAGCAATCGAGGCCTACCGCGACGCGCAATGGCAGGAAGGAGTTGAGATCGCGGCGGGTGCAGGCCAATCACTTGAGGAGCAGCTTCTGGCGATTGAAGCCCGCCTGCAGCCGGCTCACCGCATGCTCCGTCGTCTTCAGCACACCGGGGCGCAAGTGCTGGCCGCCCTCTGGCCCGGCGAGGCAGTTCCCCGCACCCCAAGTCTGACTACTGACTGGCTAGAGGTTGCAGTCGGCCGCTTCGAGGCTTGGAAGGCATCAGCGGCCCGGTCCGGCGCTGGGCGGGCGCTGGAGTTCGTCCGAGCTTGGTATCCTGGGCTAAACTTGGACCAGCTGAGCACCTGGCGGCAAGAAGCCGACGAGGAGATGGAGGCGGCGCGGCCGGCTATCACCCAGCGCGCCTCGGCGATCGCCGAGTACACCGACACCAGTGCCTTTGCCCCTGAGGTGAACGATGACGGCGTTGCTCAGCCGGAGGAGTGGTTCGGGCTGAACCCGGCAGAAGGTGAGGACTCGGCGAAGGAGATTGCTTCCAGCGACGAGGGCGAACGGGGAGAGGGAGAAGATGGGAAAGACGTCGTGCCAGGCAGCGAAGCGACCAGCCAGCCTTAGCCTGATCGCGCCTCCAGCAACGAGGCGCGCGCAAGCGCGCCATCTGCGAGAGGTGATGATCATGCCGAGATGCGCCAGCCGGCCACTCCTCCAACCGGCACTGGCGTCTCCACCAACCTGCCCGACTCGCCTGTCGTTCCCTTGGCCTGATCCGCTGTCCTTGCTTTTCCTGCTCGTTCCTCTTTTGAACAACTTTATTAAATTTGCGCAATTCCACCCACTAGGGGTGTATTCAAACTATGTTGAATGCTGGCCTTTCAAAGGTCTTTTGTGTAAATATAATCA
This sequence comes from Aegilops umbellulata, assembly GCA_032464435.1. Lineage (NCBI taxonomy): Eukaryota > Viridiplantae > Streptophyta > Magnoliopsida > Poales > Poaceae > Aegilops > Aegilops umbellulata. The sequence goes on from CP136056.1 coordinate 496,176,961, forward strand.
TGCATGTGTTTGGCTTTCGTTCATGTTTGCCTTTCATCTTTTGGGCTTTTTCCTTTGCCGCCTTCCCCTGGTCGCCGCCTTCCTAGCCAGACAGCTGCTCTGCAGTCTGTGGCTGGAGAAGGACTTGACCGTTTTTCTTTTGGGAAGGCAATTACTGGAGCTTTCTTAGATTGTAGCAAGGTGAACGGGAAGCCGGCCAGCCGGCTTCTCTGGTAGCCGGCTGGCGGGATGGGAGGCCGGCTTGTGTTATATGAGTTTGTTAGTCCTTAGCCATTTTTCGTGTGGGCATCCTTTCCTGCCTTTAGTTCTTTCCAGTCAGATAGACGATTCTTTGAGCTGTGACTTTTGGCAAGAGGGGGCTTGGGTGCCGGCGCACTACTTGTCTGACCGCAGGCAGAACTTAGATATAACTTAAGGCGGCGAGTCCCCGGGCCGACTGGTCGAACCCGGTGCCGGACGAAAAAACAAGTGTAGTAACATAATCATAGGCATGATACTTATCATTCATAGAAAAAAGAGGGTAGTCCCCGAGTGCTACTCGGGGAGCCCTTTGTCTCATACTTAGTACAAAAGGTAACGTGGTACATACTGCTTCTTAACTGTAAAATCTTCGGAGGAGATTGACGTTCCATGGTCGTTCCGACTCCTTGCCGGAATCATGTCTCTTTCGTGCCTTCGGCTTCTGCGCGTCGATTAGGTAGTAGGAGTCGTTGCCAAAGCTCTGCTGATGACGAAGGGGCCCTCCCAAGGGGCCGAGAGCTTGTGCTGGCCGGCTGTTCGCTGGATCAGCCGGAGCACAAGATCGCCCTCTTGGAAAGATCTTGGCTTGACCTTCCAGTTGTGGTAGCGGCGAAGACCCTGCTGGTAGATGGCGGACTGGCTGAGGGCTAATAGCCGGCCTTCTTCCAGCAGGTCAACGCCGTCTTCTCGCGCTTCCTTGGCCTCCGCCTCCGTGTACATGGTAACCCGAGGTGAGTCGAACTTGATGTCAGTTGGGATGACTGCCTCGGCACCATATACAAGGAAGAAGGGGGTGAAGCCGGTTGACTTGTTTGGGGTAGTGCGCAAACTCCAGAGGACGGCCGGCAGCTCGTCGAGCCAACAGCCGGCCGAACGCTCCAGTGGCACGACCAGTCGGGGCTTGATGCCGGAGAGGATGAGACCGTTTGCTCGCTCGACCTGGCCGTTTGACTGCGGGTGGGCAACGAACGCTAGGTCCAGCCGGATGCCTTGTGTTGCGCAGAAACGTGCCAATGCTCCCTTGGCAAAATTTGTGCCATTGTCGGTGATGATGCTGTGCGGTACGCTGTACCGGGTCATGATATCTGCGATGAACGTCACGGCAGTCGGCCCATTCAGCTTCTTGATCGGCTTTGCTTCAATCCACTTGGTAAATTTGTCCACAGCGACGAGTAGATGTGTCATGCCGCCGCGCGCTGTTTTGAATGGGCCCACCATGTCCAGCCCGTAGACGGCGAAAGGCCAGGTGAGGGGGATGGTCTTGAGTGCAGAAGCTGGCAGGTGTTGCTTGGAACTGAAACGTTGGCACCCTTTGCAGTGTTTGACTAGTTCTTTGGCGTCATCCAAAGCAGTCGGCCAGAAGAATCCATGGCGGAAAGCTTTAGCGACGAGTGACCTTGAGGCCCATGGTGGCCGCATTCACCTTGGTGGATGGCCTTGAGGATTGCTATGCCCTTCTCTGGCTCGACGCAGCGCTGGAAGACTCCAGTGATGCTGCGCCTAACGAGCTCTCGGTTTACTATTGTGTATGCTCCAGCTCGGCGTTGAACTTGTCTTGCCGAGATCTCGTCAGTCGGCAACTCTGTGTTTACCAAGAAATTGAGGATGGGCCGGGCCCATGAGGGAGTTGTGACTTCTTCTATTGTCAAAACTGCTGTTGTGACCAGGGTGGGTGGGCTGGGTGGTGAAGAATTGGAGTCGGCTACCCCCTGCTGTGTCAATGCAGTCCCCGGGCCGACTGCAGTAGTCCCCGGGACGAGTTCCGAAGTTCCCAGGCCGGGTTCGACTATGGCAGTCCCCGGGCCACCTGTCGAAGTCCCCGAGCCGCCTGCTTGGTTCCCCAAGTCGGATCCGACTGCGTCGGGGTCAGGCGGCACGAAGATGGAATCAGATTCTGGAGACGGCCTGATGAACGGCTTGAGGAGGCGGCGGAGGGAGACGTCGGCTGGTATATCTTGCTGGGTAGAGCCTGTCCGTGCCAGGGCATCTGCTTGCTCGTTATCGGCCCATGGCACATGGAGGAACTCGCATCCTTCAAAATATCCACTAATTTGTTGCACGAGGAAGTGGTAGCTCGCCATGTTTGCGTCCTTGGCGTCCCAGTCACAAGATGACTTTTGGACCACCAAATCCGAGTCGCCATAGCACAGGATCCGGCGGATGCCGAGTTCTTTGGCTAGCCGGAGCCCGTGTATGAGCGCATCGTACTCGGCCACATTGTTGGAGGCGGCAAAATGAATTTGCAATGTGTACTTGAGCTTGTCGCCCTTGGGAGAGGTGAGGACTATGCCGGCTCCCAAGCCGGTGCGCATCTTGGACCCGTCGAAGTGCATCCGCCAATGAGTGGAATCAGGGGCCGGTGGCAGGTACTGGGTTTCGGCCCAGTCGACGAGGAAGTTGGCGAGTTCTTGGGATTTAATGGAGGTGCGAGGCTGGTAGAAGATCGTGTAGGGAGCCAGCTCAATGGCCCATTTCGCCACCCGGCCGGATGCATCCCGGCTGCCTATGATCTCGGCAAGCGGGGCAGTACATACGACCGTGATGGGGTGCTCTTGAAAGTAGGGCTTGAGCTTCTTGGCGGCGAAGTACACACCATAGCACATCTTCTGGTAGTGTGGGTAGTTCTGTTTTGAGGCGAACAGTACTTCACTTAAATAGTATACCGGCCTCTGGACTAGCTGAACTCGGCCTTCTTCTGGGCGCTGGACCACGATAACCGTGCTGACCACCCGACTAGTGGCGGCAATGTAAAGGAGCATGGGCTCTTTCTCAGTTGGCGCCGCCAGGACAGGCGGCGTGGTCAGCATCTTTTTTAGCTCGTGGAAAGCTTGGTCTGCTTGGTCGTTCCACTCTAAGTGAGTGGACTTCTTCATGAGACGGTAGAGGGGAGAGCTTTCTCTCCGAGCCGGCTGATGAAGCGGTTCAGGGAAGCCAGGCATCCGGTGAACTTCTGGACATCTCGTAACTTGGTGGGAATCTCCATTCTCTCTATGGCCTTGATCTTCACTGGGTTGCATTAGATGCCGCGTTCGGAGACCAGGAAGCCTAGAAGCTGGCCGGCTGGTACACCAAACACGCATTTCTCGGGGTTGAGCTTGATCTGAAACCGGCACAAGTTTTTAAATGTCTCTCTAAGGTCTTCCAGCAAAGTGCCGGGCTTCTCCGTCTTCACCACAATATCGTCTACATAGACGTGGGCATTTCTGCCGAGCTGCTTGAGGAGGCATTTCTGCATGCAACGCTAAAAAGTGGCACCGACATTTCTCAAGCCGAAGGTCATAGTCAGGTAGCAGAAAGCTCCGAATGGTGTGATGAAGGCGGTCTTCAGGCGGTCAGCTGGATCCAACTTTATCTGGCGGTAGCCTGAGTAAGCATCCAAGAAGCACAACAGCTCACATCCGGCCGTGGAGTCTATCACTTGGTCAATCCTTGGCAGGGCAAAGGGATCTTTGGGGCAGGCGTTGTTGAGGCTGGTGTAGTCAATACACATGCGCCACTTGTTATTCTTCTTCAGCACGAGGACCGGGTTGGCCAGCCATTCTGGAAAGAAAACGTCCATAATGAAGCCGGGCTATCTCCTCTCCTACGATCCTTCTCTTTTCTTCCGACAGTCGGCGGAGGGGCTGTTTGACTGGTTTTGCACCTTCACGGACGTGTAGCTTGTGCTCGGCGAAATCCGTTGGAACGCCTTACATGTCCTTGGGGGACCATGCGAAGATGTCCCAATTCTCATGGAGGAAATCGACGAGCTCGCCTTCCTATTTGCTGTCCAGGTTTGCCCCAATGGAGGCAAACCTTTCTGGGTGCTCCGGGTCCAGAGGTACCTTCTTCGTTTCTTTGGCTGGCTGGAAAGAACCTTGTGCATCACACTCCTTTGGGTCGGGGGACAAGGCCGGCTGCTTGCCGACCATGGCCACGACTCGATCCAACATCTTCTTCTCTTCGGCAATGACGAGGGACTCGGCTAGCCGGCTGCTAGCTGCCGCACACTCAGCTGATTTCTTGTAATCTCCGATTATGGCGATGATGCCCTTGGAACTTGGTATCTTCATCTTGAGGTAGGCATAGTGGGGTACAGATATGAACTTGGCCAGGGCAGGTCGGCCAAGCAATGCGTGGTAAGGGCTCCCCAGATCCACTACTTCTAACCACATTGCTTCTCGGCGGAAATGATCCTTGTCCCCAAAGAGGACATCTATCTTGATCTTGCCGATCGGGGAACAGGACAGGCTAGGCACGATGCCATGGAACACGGTCCGACTGGGCATGAGCTGCCTCGTCTTGATGCTTAGCTTCTCCATGGTGTCACGGTACAGTATGTTGATGCTGCTTCCGCCATCTATCAGCACGCGGGAGAATCGGGCAGCTCGCCTTTCTGTTGCGAGGGTGGCGTCTAAGACCAATGCATAAGAGTCGGGAGACGGCATCACCTCTGGGTGATCGGCCCGGCTCCAGCTGATCGGCCTTTCTGACCAGTGCATGAACTCGGGGTTGTTGGAGGCAACCGCGTTGACTTCTTGGTGCTGTCGGCGCCGGCTACGTCGGTCTTCCGGTTGGCTTGTAAAGACGACGTAGGCGGCATGTTCGTCGGGGAACTCGTCTTGAACGGCCCCGACTGCTGGTCGAGCGGCCGGCTGTTGAGGGGCCGGGGGCGGCTGACCAGCAGGCGGAGGCGGCACTATCCCCTCGCCTTTGGAGATTCGCGTGAGCCAGTGGCATTTCCGGGTTGTGTGGTTTGAGGGCTTCGCGCCGCTGTGGAACTTGCAGGGGGCGTCAAGTGCTTTCTCGTAGGAGAAAGCCGGCTGCCAAGCTGGCCTGCCGCCCTTCGGCTTCTTGGGCGCGGGCCGCCCTTCGGGTGGTTCGTCTTCGACTGTGGCCACCTGCCGACTGGTGGAAGGTGGCGCAGGAGCCTTGCGCTTGTGGTCGCTCTGGTACGGTCGTCGGCTGGAGTCTCCAGCCGGCGTCTTGGGACCCGAGGCGAGCACCTTCCCAGAGGCGTCTACTCGGAGCTCGGTCTTCATTGAGGAATCGGCTACGGCATATTTATCTGCTATTACCAGCAGCTCGTCCAGGGTAGTCGGCTCGTCGCAGAGGAGTCGGTGCTTGAGGAGGGTGCCTTCTCGACACCCGGTGGTGAAGTACTCTATAGCTTGAACCTCGTGCACCCCTTCGCGGGAATTGCGGAGCTCGGCCCAACGCGTGAGGTAGTCGCGAATCGACTCATTGGGCCCTTGGACACACAAGGAGAGCTGTCGGGGCTTGGGAGCCCGCTTGTAGGTGCTGGTGAAGTTGCGGACGAAGGCTTCTGTGAAGTCCAGCCAGCTGTTGATGCTGTAAGGCTCGAGGCTGTTGAGCCAGGTGCGCGCCGTGCTTTGGAGCATGAGGGGGACATATTTCACGGCAACACGCCTGTTGCCGTTTGCTATGCGGACCACAGTGGAGTAGTCAATCAACCAATCTTCCGGCTTCACGGAGCCGTTATACTTGGGCGTGTATCTTGGGAGCGAGAACCCTTTGGGGAAGGGCTCATCGCGGATTGGGGGGCCGAAGGAAGGCGGGCCGACATCATCTTCTTCTTCCAGGGCCAGGTCGCGCCAGGCGGTCGATCCGGTGGTGGGCGTCATTCTCGCCGACTCCTTCTTGGCGGCCCAGTCGGCCGCCGAGAGTCGGATGCGTGACAGGCAGTGGGGTGGGATATCTCTCCCCATGAGTCGGGAGAGGAGGCGGGTCGCCTCGCCGCTCCACAGCTCGAGGGCGGCCTTCTGTGTCACGCTCGATGGAGATTCGAGTCCGGCTGCGACGGGCAGCCGGCTCCTTTTCTTTCCTTGCATGGGTGTTGCCTGCCGTCGGTGTTCGTGACATCACACCATGCTCTCGGCGCGGGGGAGGACTTTTAGCACGGAAACCGTCTTCATGCCGCTCTGCGGCCGCGTCGATAAGCTGCTGGATGTGTCTGGTCACGTAGGGGAGCTCGTCGGACCCCAGTCTATCCAGCTCGTCTACGGCCGCTTGGGCGGCGCGTAGGTTCTCGAGGGTTGTGGCATAGACCGGGCGGTCCGCTCCCAGCATGTCCGCGATAGCCGCGCCGCGTTTCTTGATGACGCCAACGCGGCTCGGCCCGTCGGGAGGCGGTGTGCCGAAGGCGGCGCGGTCGACTTCGCGCTGGTGAGCCTCGGTGAGGCGTCTCATGGAAGCTAGCTTCTGGCCCTCCGCAACGAGGGCGAGGCGGCGTGCCTCCAGTGTTTCGGCGTCGGCGTCGGCCGGGATGGGGGCGGACAAGTCATGGAGCGCCGTCTGCAGGGCGTCGTGGGCGTTTTCGCCAGAGGCGGCGCCGTGGCTGATGACCAGTACCTCGGTGATGGCGCTGCCGCTGCTGTCGGCTTGAGGAAGAGGGTCGTTGATGATGACTACGTTGGTGGGGAAGGCGTCAAGCATCGGGTCGGTGGAGCCAACCGACTCCAAGTCCGCAGCAAGCTCGCTGGAGACGTGGAGTTGGTCGAGGAGGCTGACGAGGTGGCTCTCGGGGCAGCCTGTGCCCGCATCGGATGCGGGCTCGTCGAAGATGCGAGCCTCGCCAAGAATATCGGCGAGGCAGCTCGCCGCGCAGGCGTCAGCATCGCCTTGCAGCGCGTCGGGGCAAGCACCATTGGGCGAGCCGGGCTGGCTACGCTCGCTGGGAAGGAAGAGGGTTCCCGTCCAGAGCAGGTCTCCGGACGACGGTGCATCTGGCCCCACGGTGGGCGCCAAATGTTGGGTGGTTGGAGCGACATATGCCAACGGGTGGCTTATCATTGTGGGAGCCAATAAAACGTCGCCGGTGCCTGGAAACGGGATAAGGCAAAGACATGCATGCCGGTGAATCTTACCCAGCTTCGGGGCTCTCCGTGCAGATAACACCCCTACTGCTGCTCTGCGGGGTCTCCGCATGGTCACTAGATCGACAAGTAGCTACAAGAGGCTCCTTGAGCTGTTCGGTGAGAGGAAGAAGAAGGGCAAGGCTAGCTTTCTTCTCCCCTCGATGTGTTGTCTAAAACTCCTAAAAAGATCTCCCTTTGCATGGGCGCCCTAGGGGGTTTATATAGGCCTACCCCCCAGGGGTACAATGGTAATCCAGCTGGACATGGGCCCTAGCTGTCTGTGTCTACGCTCGCCGGCTTCTCCGCCGGCCGATGAGGCCCGCCGACTGGTGGACCCGCCAGCTGCCGGCCTTCTGGTCGACAGGCCGGTCCCACCACTTGGGGGTCTTGTCGGGGGCTGGTTACTATTGCCCTACCTCCTGTGACATGGGCTTCGTCGTGGTAAGCTTGGCTATGGTGCCACCGCCGGGCGGCATATCACTGTAGCCTTACCCCGTCTTGTCTTCTTAATGAGGCGCCTCCCTCGAGGGAAGGGGCTAGCCGGCTACCGGGAGTCGGATACACCATAGGCCGACTGTGGGAGGCTTGGCCGCCTTCGGGTGGCTTCTTGACTGTTGGGGCCCGCCGCCCTCGGGCCGTACTGATAGCTCGCCGTGGGTGACGTCATGGTCAACATGGCAATAGTGCTGCGCTGGAGGGGTGATGGCCACCCCGTATGGCGCACTGTGGCCATGCGCGTCCCGGGATTTGGGGGTGGCAGGCTTCACTATAGCAACGCCCCGTCTCATCGCCGTTATGTGGGTGCAGATTTTGAGGGCACGATCTTGGCGGCCTGTTGGGGGCTGGCTTCTTGGAGTCGGCCCTCTCGTTGTTGGGGAACGTAGTAATTTCAAAAAATTTCCTACGCACACACAAGATCATGGTGATGCATAGCAATGAGAGGGGAGAGTGTTGTCTACGTACCCTCGTAGACCGAAGCGGATGCGTTGACGCAACGTAGAGGAAGTAGTCGTACGTCTTCCCGGTCCGACCGATCCAAGCACCGTTACTCCGACACCTCCGAGTTCTTAGCACACGTCCAGCTCGATGACGCTCCCCGGGCTCCGATCCAGCAAAGCTTCGGGGATGAGTTCCGTCAGCACGACGGCGTGATGACGATGACGATGTTCTACCGACGCAGTGATTCGCCTAAGCACCGCAACGATATGACCGAGGTGGAATATGGTGGAGGGGGGCACCGCACACGGCTAAGGAACGATCACGAAGATCAACTTGTGTGTCTATGGGGTGCCCCCTTGCCCCCGTATATAAAGGATGGAGGAGGAGGAGGCCGGCCAAGGCAATTGGTGCGGCCAGGATGTGGAGTCCTACTAGGACTCCAAGTCCTAGTAGGAGTCCACCAAGAGGGGAGGAAGGGAGAAGGAAGTAGAGGAGAATGAAAGGTGGCCGACCCCCTTTTCCCTTGTCCAATTCGGACCAGAGGGGAGGGGGGGGGGCGCAGCAGCCCCTTGACCCTTTCTCCTCTTCCCACTAAAGCCCATCAAGGCCCATTGCTTCTCCCGTAACTACCCGGTACTCCGAAAAATACCCGAATCACTCGGAACCTTTCCGAAGTCCGAATATAGTCGTCCAATATATCGATCTTTACGTCTCGACCATTTCGAGACACCTCGTCATGTCCCGAATCTCATCCGGGACTCCGAACTCCTTCGGTACATCAAAATGCATAAACTCATAATAACTGTCATCGTAACGTTAAGCGTGCGGACCCTACGGTTCGAGAACAATGTAGACATGACCGAGACACGTCTCCGGTCAATAAACAATAGCGGGACCTGGATGCCCATATTGGCTCCTACATATTCTACGAAGATCTTTATCGGTCAGACCGCATAACAACATACGTTGTTCCCTTTGTCATCGGTATGTTACTTGCCCGAGATTCGATCATCGGTATCCAATACCCAGTTCAATCTCGTCACCGGCAAGTCTCTTTATTCGTTCTGTAATACATCATCTCACAACTAACACATTAGTTGCAATGCTTGCAAGGCTTATGTGATGTGCATTACCGAGAGGGCCCAGAGATACCTCTCCGACAATCGGAGTGACAAATCCTAATCTCGAAATACGCCAACCCAACATGTACCTTTGGAGACACCTGTAGAGCTCCTTTATAATCACCCAGTTACGTTGTGACGTTTGGTAGCACACAAAGTGTTCCTCCTGTAAACGGGAGTTGCATAATCTCATAGTCATAGGAACATGTATAAGTCATGAAGAAAGCAATAGCAACATACTAAACGATCAAGTGCTAAGCTAACAGAATGGGTCAAGTCAATCAGATCATTCATCTAATGATGTGATCCCATTAATCAAATAACAACTCTTTGTCTATGGTTAGGAAACATAACCATCTTTGATTAGTGAGCTAGTCAAGTAGAGGCATACTAGTGACACTCTGTTTATCTATGTATTCACACATGTATTATGTTTCCGGTTAATACAATTCTAGCATGAATAATAAACATTTATCATGAAATAAGGAAATAAATAATAACTTTATTATTGCCTCTAGGGCATATTTCCTTTAGTCTCCCACTTGCACTAGAGTCAATAATCTAGTTCACATCGCCATATGATTTAACAGCAATAGTTCACATCACCATGTGATTAACACCCATAGTTCACATCATCATGTGACCAACACTCAAAGGGTTTACTAGAGTCAGTAATCTAGTTCACATCTCTATGTGATTAACACCCAAAGAGTACTAAGGTGTGATCATGTTTTGCTTGTGAGATAATTTTAGTCAACGGGTCTGTCACATTCAGATCCGTAAGTATTTTGCAAGTTCTATGTCTACAATGCTCTTCACGGAGCTACTCTAGCTAATTTCTCCCACTTTCAATATGTATCTAGATTGAGACTTAGAGTCATCAAGATTAGTGTCAAAACTTGCATCGACGTAACCTTTTACGACGAACCTTTTGTCACCTCCATAATCGAGAAACATATCCTTATTCCACTAAGGATAATTTTGACCGCTGTCCAGTGATCTACTCCTAGATCACTATTGTATTCCCTTGCCAAAATCAGTGTAGGGTATACAATAGATCTGGTACACAGCATGGCATACTTTATAGAACCTATGGCCAAGGCATAGGGAATGACTTTCATTCTCTTTCTATCTTCTGCCGTGGTCGGGTTTTGAGTCTTACTCAACTTCACACCTTGTAACACAAGCAAGAACTCTTTCTTTGACTGTTCCATTTTGAACTACTTCAAAATCTTGTCAAGGTATGTACTTATTGAAAAAACTTATCAAGTGTCTTAATCTATCTCTATAGATCTTGATGCTCAATATGTAAGCAGCTTCACCGAGGTCTTTCTTTGAAAAACTCCTTTCAAACACTCCTTTATGCTTTGCAGAATAATTCTACATTATTTCCGATCAACAATATGTCATTCACATATACTTATCAGAAATGTTGTAGTGCTCCCACTCACTTTCTTGTAAATACAGGCTTCACCGCAAGTCTGTATAAAACTATATGCTTTGATCAACTTATCAAAGCGTATATTCCAACTCCGAGATGATTGCACCAGTACATAGATGGATCGCTGGAGCTTGCATATTTTGTTAACACCTTTAGGATTGACAAAACCTTCTGGTTGCATCATATACAACTCTTCTTTAAGAAATCCATTAAGGATTGCAGTTTTGTTTTCCATTTTCCAGATTTCATCGGCAATTGCTAACATGATTCGGACAGACTTAAGCATAGATACGAGTGAGAAACTCTCATCGTAGTCAACACCTTGAACTTTGTCAAAAACCTTTTTCGACAAGTCTAGCTTTGTAGATAGTAACACTACTATCAGCGTCCGTCTTCCTCTTGAAGATCCATTTATTTTCTATGGCTTCCCGATCATCGGGCAAGTCAACCAAAGTCCATACTTTGTTCTCATACATGGATCCTATCTCAGATTTCATGGCCTCAAACCATTTCGCAGAATCTGGGCTCACCATTGCTTCTTCATCATTCGTAGGTTCATCATGATCTAGTAGCATGACCTCCAGAACAGGATTACCGTACCACTCTGGTGCGGATCTTACTCTGGTTTACCTATGAGGTTTGGTAGTAACTTGATCTGAAGTTACATGATCATCATCATTAGCTTCATCACTAATTGGTGTAGTAATCACAAGAACAGATTTCTGCGATGAACTACTTTCCAATAAGGGAGAAGGTACAATTACCTTATCAAGTTTTCTACTTTCCTCCCACTCACTTCTTTCGAGAGAAACTCCTTCTCTAGAAAGGATCCATTCTTAGCAACGAATATCTTGCCTTCGGATCTGTGATAGAAGGTGTACCCAACAGTTTCCTTTGGGTATTCTATGAAGACGCATTTCTCCGATTTGGGTTTGAGCTTATCAGGATGAAACTTTTTCACATAAGCATCACAACCCCAAACTTTAAGAAACAACAACTTTGGTTTCTTGCTAAACCACATTTCAGATTGTGTCATCTCAACAGATTTAGATGGTGCCCTTTTTAACGTGAATGCAGCTGTCTTTAATGCATAACCCCAAAAACGATAGTGGTAAATCGGTAAGAGACATCATAGATTGCACCATATCTAATAAAGTACAGTTACGATGTTCGGACACACCATTACACTATGGTGTTCCAGGTGGCGTGAGTAGTGAAACTATTTCACATTGTTTTAACTAAAGACCAAACTCGTAACTCAAATACTCGTCTCCGCGATCTGATCGTAGAAACTTTATTTTCTTGTCATGATGATTTTCCACTTCACTATGAAATTCTTTGAACTTTGCAAATGTTTCAGACTTATGTTTCATCAAGTAGATATACCCATATCTGCTCAAATCATCTGTGAAGGTCAGAAAATAATGATACCTGCTGCAAGCCTTAATATTCATCGGACCAGATACATCAGTATGTATGATTTCCAACAAATCTGTGGCTTGCTCCATTGTTCCGGAGAACGGCGTTTTAGTCATCTTGCCCAAGAGACATGGTTCGCAAGCATCAAGTGATTCATAATCAAGTGATTCCAAAAATCCATCAGCAGGGAGTTTCTTCATGCGCTTTACACCAATATGACCTAAACGGCAGTGCCACAAACAAGTTGCACTATCATTATTAACTTTGCATCTTTTGGTTTTCAATATTATGAATATGTGTATTACTACGATCGATATCCAATGAACCATTTTCATTGGGTGTGTAACCATATAAGGTTTTATTCATGTAAACAGAACAACAATTTATTCTCTTACTTAAATGAATAACCGTATTGCAAAAAACATGATCAAATCATATTCGTGCTCAACGCAAACACCAAATAACACTTACTCCCTCCGTCCTTTAAAGAGTGTACTTCCAAATTTGTTGGAAAGTCAAACTGTTTTATGTTTGACCGTATTTATACAATAGTACACCAACATTTATGCCATCAAATGAGTAGATTTAGATTCGTGATAAAATATATTTTCATCATATACCCATTTGGTTTAAAAAACATTGATATATTTTTGCATAAACTCGGTCAAAGTTTGGGATAGTTTGACCCTCCAACAAAGTTGGAAGTACACTCTTTAAAGGACGGAGGGAGTATTTAGGTTCAACACTAATCCCTAAAGTATAGGGAGTGTGCAATGATGATCATATCAATCTTGGAACCACTTCCAACACACATCATCACTTCACCCTTAACTAGTCTCTGTTTATTCTACAACTCCCGTTTCGAGTTACTAATCTTAGCAACTGAACTAGTACCAAATACTGAGGGGTTTCTATAAACACTAGTAAAGTACACATCAATAACATATATATCAAATATACTTATGTTCACTTTGCCATCCTTCTTATCCGCCAATCACTTGGGGTAGTTCTGCTTCCAGTGACCAGTCCCTTAGCAGTAGAAGTACTTAGTCTCAGGCTTAGGACCAGACTTGGGCTTCTTCACTTGAGCAGCAACTTGCTTGCTGTTCTTTTTGAAGTTCCCCTTTTTCCCTTTGCCCTTTTCTTGAAACTAGTGATCTTGTCAACCATCAACACTTGATGTTTTTCTCGATTTCTACCTTCGCCAATTTTAGCATTACGAAGAGCTTGGGAATCGTTTCCGTTATCCCTTGCATATCATAGTTCATCACGAAGTTCTACTAACTTGGTGATGGTGACTAGAGAATTCTGTCAATCACTATCTTATCTGGAAGATTAACTCCCACTTGATTCAAGCGATTGTAGTACCCAGACAATCTGAGCACATGCTCACTAGTTGAGCGATTCTCCTCTATCTTTTAGCTATAGAACTTGTTGGAGACTTCATATCTCTCAACTCGGGTATTTGCTTGAAATATTAACTTCAACTACTGGAACATCTCATATGGTCCATGACGTTCAAAACGTCTTTGAAGTCCCGATTCTAAGCCATTAAGCATGGTGCACTAAACTATTAAGTAGTCATCATATTGAGCTAGCCAAACGTTCATAACGTCTGCATCTGCTCCTGCAATAGGTCCGTCACCTAGCGGTGCATCAAGGACATAATTCTTCTGTGCAGCAATGAGGATAAACCTCAGATCACGGATCTAATCCACATCATTGCTACTAACATCTTTCAACACAATTTTCTCTAGGAACATATCAAAATAAACACAGGGAAGCAACAACGCGAGCTATTGATCTACAACATAGATATGCTAATACTACCAGGGCTAAGTTCATGATAAATTTAAGTTCAATTAATCATATTACTTAAGAACTCCCACTTAGATAGACATCCCTCTAATCCTCTAAGTGATCACGTGATCCAAATCAACTAAACCATAACCGATCATCACGTGAAATGGAGTAGTTTTCAATGGTGAACATCACTATGTTGATCATATCTACTATATGATTCGCGCTCGACCTTTCGGTCTCCAGTGTTCCGAGGCCATATCTGTATATGCTAGGCTCGTCAAGTTTAACCTGAGTTTTCTGTGTGTGCAAAACTGGCTTGCACCCGTTGTAGATGGACGTAGAGCTTATCACACCCGATCATCACATGGTGTCTGGGCACGACGAACTTTGGCAACGGTGCATACTCAGGGAGAACACTTCTTGATAATTTAGTGAGAGATCATCTTATAATGCTACCGTCAATCAAAGCAAGATAAGATGCATAAAAAGATAAACATCACACGCAATCAATATAAGTGATATGATATGGCCATCATCATCTTGTGCTTGTGATCTCCATCTCCGAAGCACCGTCATGATCACCATCGTCACCGGCGCGACACCTTGATCTCGATCATAGCATCGTTGTCGTCTCGCCAATCTTATGCTTCTACGACTATCGCTACCGCTTAGTGAAAAAGTAAAGCATTACAGGGCGATTGCATTGCATACAATAAAGCGACAACCATATGGCTCCTGCCAGTTGCCGATAACTCAGTTACAAAACATGATCATATCATACAATAAAATTTAGCATCATGCCTTGACCATATCACATCACAACATGCCCTGCAAAAACAAGTTAGACGTCCTCTACTTTGTTTGCTGCAAGTTTTACGTGGCTGCTACGGGCTTAAGCAAGAACCAATCTCACCTACGCATGAAAACCACAACGATAGTTTGTCAAGTTGATGCCGTTTTAACCTTCGCAAGGACCGGGCGTAGCCACACTCGGTTCAACTAAAGTTGGAGAAACTGACACCCGCCAGCCACCTGTGTGCAAAGCACGGCGGTAGAACCAGTCTCGCGTAAGCGTACGCGTAATGTCGGTCCGGGCCGCTTCATCCAACAATACCGCCGAACCAAAGTATGACATGCTCGTAGGCAGTATGACTTATATCGCCCACAACTCACTTGTGTTCTACTCATGCATATAACATCAAACCATAAAAACCTAGGCTCGGATGCCACTGTTGGGGAACGTAGTAATTTCAAAAAAATTTCTACGCACACACAGGATCATGGTGATGCATAGCAACGAGAGGGGAGAGTGTTGTCTACGTACCCTCGTAGACCGAAGCGGAAGCGTTGACGCAACGTAGAGGAAGTAGTCGTACGTCTTCCCGGTCCGACCGATCCAAGCACCGTTACTCCGGCACCTCCGAGTTCTTAGCACACGTCCAGCTCGATGACGCTCCCCGGGCTCCGATCCAGCAAAGCTTCGGGGATGAGTTCCGTCAGCACGACGGCGTGATGACGATGATGATGTTCTACCGGTGCATGGCTTCGCCTAAGCACCGCAACGATATGACCGAGGTGGAATATGGTGGAGGGGGGCACCGCACACGGCTAAGGAACGATCACGAAGATCAACTTGTGTGTCTATGGGGTGCCCCCTTGCCCCCGTATATAAAGGATGGAGGAGGAGGAGGCCGGCCAAGGCAATTGGTGCGGCCAGGATGTGGAGTCCTACTAGGACTCCATGTCCTAGTAGGAGTCCACCAAGAGGGGAGGAAGGGAGAAGGAAGTAGAGGAGAAGGAAAGGTGGCCGACCCCCTTTTCCCTAGTCCAATTTGGACCAGAGGGGAGGGGGGGCGTAGCAGCCCCTTGGCCCTTTCTCCTCTTTCCACTAAAGCCCATCAAGGCCCATTGCTTCTCCCGTAACTACCCAGTACTCCGAAAAATACCCGAATCACTCGGAACCTTTCCGAAGTCCGAATATAGTCGTCCAATATATCGATCTTTACGTCTCGACCATTTCGAGACTCCTCGTCATGTCCCCAATCTCATCCGGCACTCCGAACTCCTTCGGTACATCAAAATGCATAAACTCATAATAACTGTCATCGTAACGTTAAGCGTGCGGACCCTACGGTTCGAGAACAATGTAGACATGACCGAGACACGTCTTCGGTCAATAACCAATAGCAGGACCTGGATGCCCATATTGGCTCCTAGATATTCTACGAAGATCTTTATTGGTTAGACCGCATAACAACATACGTTGTTCCCTTTGTCATCGGTATGTTACTTGTCCGAGATTCGATCGTCGGTATCCAATACCTAGTTCAATCTCATCACCAGCAAGTCTCTTTACTCGTTCCGTAATACATCATCTCACAACTAACACATTGGTTGCAATGCTTGCAAGGCTTATGTGATGTGCATTACCGAGAGGGCCCAAAGATACCTCTCCGACAATCGGAGTGACAAATCCTAATCTCGAAATACACCAACCCAACATGTACCTTTGGAGACACCTGTAGAGCTCCTTTATAATCACCCAGTTACGTTGTGACGTTTGGTAGCACACAAAGTGTTCCTCCGGTAAACGGGAGTTGCATAATCTCATAGTCATAGGAACATGTATAAGTCATGAAGAAAGCAATAGCAACATACTAAACGATCAAGTGCTAAGCTAATAGAATGGGTCAAGTCAATCAGATCATTCATCTAATGATGTGATCCCATTAATCAAATAACAACTCTTTTTCTATGGTTAGGAAACATAACCATCTTTGTTTAATGAGCTAGTCAAGTAGAGGCATACTAGTGACACTCAGTTTGTCTATGTATTCACACATGTATTATGTTTCCGGTTAATACAATTCTAGCATGAATAATAAACATTTATCATGAAATAAGGAAATAAATAATAACTTTATTATTGCCTCTAGGGCATATTTCCTTCACTCGTGGCCGGCTTCTTGGAGCCGGCCCTCTTGTGGTTTCCTTTGGGAGGTTTTAGGGCCGGGCCGCCTTCGTGCAGCCGGCCTGAGAGGTAGCCGGCTGGAGGAAGGCGGTCCCACGCCTTGGATCTTGAAGGCTTGAATGGCCTATAATTTTTCTGAAGAGCCAGGGGGAGCCGGCTGGGCTACCCGTGGTCATTTACTCCTGCACTACGAGATCCTGTCGTCTGTTGTCATTTCACTTTCATACGGTTGGCCTTGTTCTTTGAACAGTTCACCTACAATAAGATAGATTTGTGTGGCACATACTTCGGATCGGACCAGTGTTTAACGAGGCCTCTCCAGTCTTCATCAGGTATATTTTCCACTGGAGATGTTTGGGCAAGTTCACTGTTAGCCTTGCCTTCAAAGTGAGTTTTCCTCAAGTTACACCGATACTGTCGCAGAGCTGACTTGAAAACATGGGTGCAAGCTTGTCTAGTTGCATCATCTTGGCTATCCAACTTGAACCTCATCTGTTGAAAATTATGGGAGTCTCATTATCAGCAACCTAGAAAGTATTGGACAGAGAAGACATTATTACTTGTTTCCATACATAACCATACTTACAAATAAATGGTCGAGGAAGGTGTTGAACTGGGTTTCGTCTTTGTCATTCCTGTACTGAATCCATGTTGGGAGGATACGTACATGACACCTAACAGCAACCGCTGCCTCTGATACTAACTTGGCTGACTCTGTAGCATCACGTGGCCTTTTTAAACCTGCCTCAAAACGGATCTCCATTCTTCATCCTCTAGATTTAGTTAACCTATCGAGCATTATCCCTGATGTTTGTTTCCTCTTGCGCCTAGGTGCTATTTCAACAACAAACATAGGAAGTGTTAGTGTACATCAAACTGTGAGACTACATACAAAGAAGCATGCAACTGTAACTTGACTCCAGCAACTACCTTCTTGCTGTTGAAGCTCACAAGGTTTGTCTGATATTGCCAACTCATCTTGTGTCAAGAATCCTTGGGAAGTAGTGTCAGGTGGCAAGGGAGCTTGGGAACGTGCTGCTAGCTCAGTTGACGCACGAGTAAGTCGTGCAGCTGGTAGTACTGTGGTAGGTGTTGCAAGAACTAGGGCTATCTCTGCTTGTTTGGTGGCAGCTATTTGTTTCTGTTTGGCTTTTTTTGCAACTCGTGTAGCATGGGATGCCGTGTTTGTAGAATTATCCACTGGACTTTGACCTTCTATTGCACCATCAGTACCAGCAGAATCTGCAGGATTCATCCGCTTCTCATTCCCTGCCATTCTGTGTTTCTTCCTCTTTCTCTGTGCCATGTTAAGTCAAGCCAACAAGAAAAACGAATAACAATTTAGTTCTTCAGAACAAATTGGTGCGTGATGCAGACGAACTGAACTTTGATGTTAGACAACCACATGATAGGAGGATGTAATATGTATGAAAAAACAGGACAGAAGAGATAACCAGAACTATGATGTGTAAACTAATAAGAAGACATTTCACCAAATTAGAAGCAATGCAATGGAAGGTAGACACCATATGAAAGATGCTACGAATATCGCTCTGCCAAGTTAACCGTGTCTCATCATAAATGGCGTTTAAACAAATGTGAAGCAGTACAAGAAATAAATCATATGCAAGATGCAAACAACATCACACTACCAAGTTAGAGGTTGCTCGTCATTAGTGCCATTGCATATTCACAGCATTCCATATTCACAGCTTATGATGTGTAAACTAAGGAGAAGGCATTTCAACAAATTAGAAGCAATGAAAGCTAGACACCATATGCAAGATGCTATGAATATCACTCTACCAAGTTAAAACTGTCTCATCATAAGTGGCATTTCAACAAATTAGTAGTACAAGCTAGAAAAGAATGTGAGATGTAACCTATATCACACTCCGAAGTCAAACGTGTCTTATGATAAGTGATTGTTGCAGGTTACACAACAGTAGTAATTTGATGTAAGAACATGGTGTGATAGACAGATATTGTATGTTCTAGAAACAGGAACACATGTCTTATTCAAGTATAATGTGTAAAGTAAGCAGATGGAATTCAACAAAATTATAATCAATACAAGCTAGACATCACACATAACATGCAACCACATATAACAGTGCCAAGTTAGAGGGAGCACCGTTGATACTGCACAAGGGGAGACGTGCTCATCATAAACACAGATTTGTTGAGTGTCTGTGCATGTGTTGTCTTGGAAATCATCTTGGGGTGTGGAGGAGTAGAAACTGTAGA
Organism: Aegilops umbellulata; assembly: GCA_032464435.1. Taxonomy (NCBI): domain Eukaryota; kingdom Viridiplantae; phylum Streptophyta; class Magnoliopsida; order Poales; family Poaceae; genus Aegilops; species Aegilops umbellulata. Next base: position 496,195,999 of record CP136056.1, read on the forward strand.
GGCCCTCCGTTCGGAAGGAGCACCTTTATCCGCTGCCTTGCTAACTTCCTTCCGCTTTATTGATTTTGAATTGTCAAGTAAAACCGACAAGAAAAAGTAATAAAATTCTCTATTCAGAACTCATTCATGGATGATACTGACAATCACTACTTTGATGTAAGGCAAACACATGATACCGGGATGGAATATGTACAAAAAACAGGACGGCATGACATGTTCACAACTGTTTGTGTAAACAAAGCAGAAACCATTCCAGCAAATAAGAAGCAATGCAAGCTAGACACCACATGAAAGATGCAACCAATATGACTCTGCCAAGTTAAAAGCGTCCCATCATAAATGGAATTTCAACAAATTAGAAGCAGCGCATGCTGTAAATCATATGAAAGATGCAACTAATATCGCACTGCATATACTAAAGGTGTCTCATCATGTTGATTGATGCGGGATACAAAAAAACAATAGTTTTATGTAAGGACATGCTTAATAGACAGATGTACTATGTACTAAATACATGAAGGCATGTCACATTAACAGGTATAATGTATAAGCTAAGCAGACTAGCACATGCAGTTTAACCAGATTGGAAGAATTACATCTAGACACCATATGCAACATGCAACCACATATCACGCTGCCAAGTTAGAGCAAGCACCTGCGATGCTAGTGTAGGGGAAATGCTGTAATCAACTACAGAGCTACGTTCACTATCTTCATCTAGCATTTCTGTTTCTTGAGAATCATGTCGGGAGGCTGACGCTGCATTCTTTAAATGAGTAGTCCCCTTGCCTGCCTGCCTCGTCATAAGTGATTGATGAGGGATACACAAGAACATTAGTTTGATGTAAGAACATGGTTAATACACAGATGTACTAGTATGTACCAAAAACAGAAAGGCATGTCATATTCAAAGGTATAATGTGTAAGCTAAGCAGATGCAATTTAACCGAATTGGAAGCAATACAAGCTAGACATCCGGCTGGAGTGGTGAGCATGATCATCTAGGACCTGAGAGCCTGGTGGGAGGTAGGCTGCTTCGCCACCATCGCAGCTTTTTAGTTGGCTTCCAGGTGATGCCTATCTTTGCTGGGCTTGTCACTGGCTCGGCTAGTGCCCTGACTAGCTATTTGTCTTCTGGTGCTCACGGGATGGTGGTTCATGTAAAAAAAATATCTTTCCTTATCTTACCGACTTCGGCCTTTCAAATACAAGCTAGACACCATATGGAACATGCAACCACATATGACACCGCGAAGTTAAAGCAAGCACCTGGGATGGTGGTTCATTGCGAGCGAGGTCATCAACTCCAGAGCTACATTCCCCGTCTCCATCAGTTGACACTACACCCTTTAAAGCCTTGAAACCTGTCTGGCCTAGCCGCATACCACGCTGGAGCGACTTCTCTCTTCTCTTTTCTGCTTCTATCAAGGCAGGGTCTGAAATACCCTTGCATAAAAACACAACAGTGAGAGTATGGGTGAAGTGTGTGCAGAACTAGTGCATTGTAAAAGTAGCAGATAGCAGGTGGCTGAAAAATAAATGACAGGAGACATATGATAGCTCTACACCATTGCATGGCAAACAAAATTAGATTCTACTCTGTATGATTTTGTAATATATGAGCACAAGAAATGCAGGTGCTCCTCCAGCACACCACCACATGTGGTCATATCTAAGATAACAGTCGACTGAAAATAAATAGGTCAGTCGATTTTTTTAATGAACCGTCCGATCTATAAGGAACGGGCAGATGGCCTTCGTCTACCTCCCGCCAGTCACTGTTGACGATCTTTCTCGAACTGCCAGCGATCACCGACCGAGACCCCTGCCTCCGCCGCCCCGCCCTCCCATCGACCTCACACCACTGCCATGCTTGGCAGCGCCCCCAGGCCATCCCTTTAATCCCGGCCGACCTCCAGATCGGGCGCCAGTAGCTCTAGGCTGCACATGCCCCTAAGATAAACACCAAGGCGCTGCTTCCCCGGCGTAATAGGCGTACTAGCGCCTGTTATGCCGGGGAATGCTTCCGTTAATTGGGAATAAACTGGCCAGAAATTGAAATTCAGGGGGGCGACGGACCTCTAGCTAAGGTGAAATAGTATATGAGGAGAAACGTTGTGCATCGCGAGTTACTAGGAACATCTAGTATCAAGAAGAAGCGGTCAACTAGTGTCTTCTGTGGGATGAATACCGTGCAAGCAGAGACGTAAGATTTGCACGAATAAGGGAGGAGGAGCACCTTTTTCGGTTGCCGGTGTGGTCACCTCCACATGTCGCGCCGATTTTCTTCTTTTTACCGGGGAAACCGATGTTCTCTCCACATGGCGGACCGATTTTCTTCTTTTTATCAGGGAAACCGATGTTCTGGAGGGTGCAGGCTTGGACGAACCCATGGCCAAATTGTTGACTGTGTTGCCGTGGCCGTATGTCGACGGAGGGGAAGCAGATCCGAGGCGGCGAAGGATGGCGTAGCAGGAATAGCTCCGGTGCGGTGGAGGGTGGCGAAGTTGGAGCGGCAACGGTGAGGCACAGGACGTCGTGGTTGAACTGGCTCGGGTACGGACGGCTCGGCCTCGGCTTCAAATACTAGCCGTGGAGGGCGTTGCGGTTGAGGTTGCGGTGGACGACGACGTCAAGGTATCGGTTCCGGCGTGATGGAGGAGGGCGGCGGTTGATGGGTTGGATGGGGTGGCGGACGGAGGACACCGTGGTTTCGCGGCTGGTGGAGAGGTAGTTTTGGCGACCACGGAGTACGAATGGGGAATCGGACGGGTGGGGAGGGGGAACCATGTTTCGGTCTGGGATGCGCTTGTTTTTGGCTTTTTTGAATATAAGATGGGACGCGCTTGTTTGAAATTTGGGGAAAGTACAAACTTTTCCCCCCTCTTAAATTTCGGACCTACTGCGGGTCGGGGGTAGGATGGTAATCCCAGGTGTCCCAAATAGTGGGCGGGAGCGATTTTGGCCGTGCGCATGTGTTCTTAGGCGGCCATTGTGTATGAATGTTTTTCGGATGCGGTTGCGTGGCATCTAGATGAAGCTACAAACCTACCCCGGTTTAGACCTTTGGACGTCGGGCCGGTAGGTTTCACAGGTCGGAGTTATTAGAAAGGTAATTTCCTTGTACTACCGAACATTGGTCTCACGCGGTTTCGGGCGAGTAGAGGCTCTTTTGGCGCTTCGTTCGAAATTTTGAAACACAAGCATTCACGTTTAGAGTACTCTTGAACTATGAGGATTGACCTAAATAGACAACGTTATATTTGACCTTGTATGTTTGAAAACCTCATTAAATTATCCACTTCTTTTTGAAATTTTGACACTTGAAAATCCTTTAACTACGATTATTTTGGAATGGAGGAGCTAAATTTGAATCTATTTTGTACACGACTACATATGCTATTATGTACAAAATCAGAGCAATGATTGGTGCCCCCATAATTTAGGTATGGTTTACAAATGCCATGATATCAAATAATTGAATGGACTTCATGTTGAATTCGATTTTCTAAACCACCTTAAGTTGAATTCAAGTGTATGCTAGTTCATAGGTAGCTATTTATAATGTCCATTGTGTAACTTTCGTATGTATAATGTGTTTTACACACACAACATGAACTATACTCACGTTTATATTCGATTGCTAAAGCGATGCATTGTTTGTAGTTCAAAATACTAACTATGTGGATCAATTGTGTCGAATAATAACATAGACATGCTCAAATTCGATAGAATCTAGATGTCTGATGGATCAATGACCGCTCCTTACGCGAATTGCAAATATCATGATCCCATCCTAATATTTGGATACAATTAATATCTTTAATCAATGTGTAGAGGAGCCTTTTAGGTGTAGTTTCACTCTCCATCGGTGGTCTCTCACACATGCTCACACACTCTCTCCCGAGGTGTCTTTCTCGCACATATGCTCTAGATATAACCCTCCCTCCTTCTCGTAATCATTTACAACTGTTTTCACTAACCTTTATCATAAGCACTCTTCCTCTCGCAAACATACACACGCACAATCCTCATCGACCCTTTCTATATACATGGACCTGCCTACGTGTCTCATGTACGCACATTATCTTTACGCCCGTCTCTCACGCATTGTCTCACACCTCTCTACCTAATCGACGAGTATGATTCTAGCAGAGCATTCTGTAGGATGCCCCTTAAAGTTAGGTTGGATGAATAGTAATATCAGAGATAAAGGGGTTACCTTAGTCCGAGAACCTAGGGTTACAAATCCTAGCCGGCCTTGTCAGTGGACATAGAGTCCTTTACAATTCTGCTATCTTTGTCTTGTACGACTAGTCAATCCATGGGTCTTCCTAAATGTTTCACGGGCCGACCAGTGTGGCGCAGGACGGAACCGAACGAAGGGCCTCACCTCGACCCACCGGACCTCACGCGGTGACACACCCTCTGCCCCCACGTCTCATTATCTTCTCACACCCACACATACCAACACAAACACCACACACACAGAAAATTTCTCCTGGTGCCTCTATTCCCTCCCCCCTTGCATATACACACTCAAGGGAATGGAATCTCTTGTCATGACGTCATATTCGTCTCTCTCTCTCTAGACCACTCTCATTTCTCGTGCTATCTCTCCCACGCCCCCCGTCGGCCCCTCTATCCATGCCTCTCTCGAATACGTAATACACACACATACCTCTCTAGGCCCCGCCAAATGCATGAACTACACATTCACACATGTTACATCACGTACCCCATTGATCTAAAAGCCCTCTCTTCACGTTTATTTCGCATACAACATTCCTTTTGAATAAAGTGGCCAAACAATTATTTTAGAGTTTGTACATATATACAACATTACAAAGTTATATGGAGGAGTACGAACGCTAATTTGCGTTGCATGGTGCCCACAATGATATTTATTCCGCAGAGTGAATTTGTATATTTTTATACTATATACAAAGTTAGTTATAATAAAGAGAAACGAAGAGCATCTCTCTCTCCATCGCATACCCCCCTCCCCGTACGCCCCTTTCACGTATGCACACAAAACTATCTCCAGGTCCTCTAAAAGTAAGCCCCCAGAAAATTCACGCATGTTTCATCTTTCTCTCGCGATATATGCAATGACGATCATTGTATTTGAAGCGAAAGCATGATACGTACATTGGACTTCAGAATCCACTCATTACGGTCACCATTTACGTGTAGTGGTTATTATACAGTTACGGGCTCACCGTACAACTCTGTATTTGCTCATGACATGACTAGTTGACCAGTTAAACGCTCCACGTGGCACCTCTAGTGTTGCATCACATTATCTCACTACCATCATGCCCACCTGTAGACTTGTATCTACTCTACATCTACACTCTTATAAAATACATAAAATACACTCTTATAAAAAACAGAGTTGGTGATGACGGTGTGCCTGCCATCCTGCAATATAGGCCGTCCGATTTATATCTGACGGATAGGAAAGAAACTATGGCAATTTTGCAAAAAGGTACCCACACACCTCTCCGCATTTGCAAATAAGGCCTTCCCTCGTTCATCCTTTTCTCTCACAAGATAAACAAGTCATACGAATGCATCTTGATGTTACGTGCAACGCATGGGCATCTTGCTAGTAAGAATGAAAACAAACGACAAAAAAAAAATTGGACAGTAGTTCAAAGTCATGACCGCGGGCACAGCGGACATGGTGGCCTTGTATTGGTATGCTGAGCCGTCTGTTTTAACACATAGGAGCTGGTGTGGTGATTATACACACACACACGCATGCACACGAACTGCATCCACACAACACTCACACAAACACATGCACCCACGACGCACGCAACACTCACACGTACACACGCAGCCACGCACGCACGCAACACTCACACGCACGCACGCAACGCTCACACGCACACACACACGCATGCATGCACACACCAGTACACCACACGACCAACACACACTCTCACGCTCAAGTGCTCAACCTACACGTGCATGCGCACACATCAGGCCCTGACAGACACATACACAACCAGGTGATTCCCGCGCACGGGTTGGAACCTTGTCGCGCCTGCGTAAATTGTGTTTATCTGACCTTTTGCCTATGCGAACTAATAGGTGGGACCCATAAGGAATGTGGTCAATTTAACTAGTCAACATGGCGCCACATAGACTATTTGGCCGGTCAACAGAGTGCAATCCGATGCTGAACTGTGAGCAAGTGACCGTATAATCACCGCAAAACGTATATAGTGACCGTAATCAGCTTATTCTGAAGTTCGGTGACCGTATTACGCTTTTCTCTCTGTAGGCCCTCCAAAACTACATCTCTACACGTTCTCGCATGTTACATCTAACAACTATGCAATACAACACTACTACTACACTCTAACACAATAAATCATATGTGTTTTTAGTTTTACAAGATATCATATTGTTACTTATAATTATTCAGTTTGCATACATTAAAATTGCCTTTGAAATGTATGGCCAGTATCATCTACCGCGCGGGAAAAATCCCGCCCTTTCTTGTTTAATCGGGTTTGTATCGATGGATTGTGCGAAACAGCAAAACTATAGTACTATACAGTACAAGTGACAGTTCACTGGGCCGTTGTGTCGTCTACTCCTCCGTCGTAAGAGTGGAGCGCTCGCTTTCATAAATACTCTAGTCCCTTTCACCGACATGTGGGACATCAAACTACCGGGTCCACGTGCCATATCGGAATACAGTGCAGAGCAGCCGGGGTGAAGCACCCCAGTCATGGCGCCAGCGTAGTAATGAGCAATGAGGCGTCAAATCACAAAGCTGCACCTTTCCCGCAGTTAAGTTGGAGGGACGAAGCAACCATCATTTCACTCATTGCTGAATTCGCTTCTCCCTCATCTTCTTCAACTTAACCACGTGTTGCTTCTGCCGTTGTTCTGCCTCATGTGGGACGTGGATCGGCTTGGTAAAGCACTGACACGTGGGACAGCATGTTAGCAAACCGCCAGGACAACATCCTCCGAAAATAAGAAGCCTAATCCTAGACTTACAAAGGGCTACGTAGCTGCTACGTATACTTTCCATCTAATCTATATATGCCCCCCTGATTTTCAGGTGGGGTGGGCCTAATCCTCTCCTTTAATCCAACAAATAGTCCCACATCACATCAGTTCATAACTTTACGTAAACCATTACGTGGATGTAGCATTGCTCAAATAAGAAACCTCCCCCACCATCCGCGCGGCAAAATCACCTCCTTTTTACTAATCTCGATTCTATAATTTTTTAGATCAATATAATTGAGATTTGTATAGATAGCACACAGGAGAAAAACCAAGTGGTACGGTTAAGGGCATCCACAATGTGTAGCCAAATGTGAAAATAGCTTTTGGCATCGTGGGAACCATTGTGGACGGTGTTGCCAAAGCCAAAAAGATGGAACCAGAGCTCCCTGATTGATTGACTGAAGGAATAGAAAAATGCAACGTCTCTCCTCTTTCTCCCATGATTGGACGCATGTAGTACAGTATAGAGCATAGAGTCTACTCCCCTGTCCCTTCTATCACAAATCACAAAGTAGTGAGGCGTCAAATCACAAAAGCACGGACGAAGCAACCATCATTTCACTCTTCGCTGACTCCGCTTCTCCATCGTCTTCTTCGAGAAGCCATCTCACCGCACTAGTACTCCTAGTAGTACTAGTAAAGGACTTCCTAGATGCAAATAAGGTGGTTGTCTTAGCTTGCAGGCGGCACTTGTGAACGACTTACCGTGGTCTCCATCAATGGTGTTCTCTGTCGAACGCACTTCGCCAAACCACCGAAAAAAGATATCATCGACGTCACCACAATGGGGAAGGAAGTCAAATATAGTTACTACTATTGTGGTTCTAAGTCTGACAGCGATGTAGGGGGGTAAGTATGGAGAGGTTAGATCTTAGCTATGTAGAAGCTGTAAGCACACAAAGATGTACGAGTTCAGGCCCTTCTCAGAGGAAGTAAAAGCCCTACGTCTCGGTGCCCGGAGGCGGTCGACTGGATTATATGTGTGAGAATGACAGGGGTGCGAACCCTTGATACTGAGGACGGGGGTGGCTTATATAGAGTTCGCCAGCCCTCTCCTGTCCTCAGTAATGCAAGGTTTAAGGTACATTAAGGTTGGGCGTTACTGGTAACGCCCCTAATAAAGTGCTATGATGACCATAAAGGCTACTTAATGACCGACCGTTTGCCTGCGGAGTGACTTTAGGTCTCCTGGCAGTCGAGTGGTTGGCTTCGTGGTCGAGTGATAGTTTCTGGGTCGAGTGTCTTGACGCCGTCGAGTGGGTACCTTCAGGTCGATTGAAAGGTGACTTCTTCTAAGGATGTCCTTGGGTAGGGCTCTTAGGACAGGTCCGTGCCCCTACCCTAGGTACATAGCTTCATCATTAGCCCCCGAATGGATCGAGGTTAGAGTGGGGAAAGGGTTGGAGATCTTTCCGACTGGTTCTTTGTGCTACATGAGTGCCTTGTTTTGGATCAATCGTCACGGGTGACATCATCAACCTTTTTCAGTCGCCTTGATCCATTCCAGGCCTTTCGTCGACTGAATTTCCTTGCCCGTGACGTTCCGAATGATGGTGTGAATGGGATCTTCTGCCTGACGAATTGTTCTGCAACCCACGGATTTCGCGGGATTTGAATTTCGGGAAGCGTGCGGGATGGGAGTGGCCGTAGTAATCGGATGTGATAAGGCGGTAGCTCCTTGATTTCCGCGCTACCTTTTTCGCCACGTACCGCGCGTGCGTCTTCTGCGGGATTTGACGGGATAGCCTGGGCCTGCCGGTCAGCCACTCGGAAGTGGTCTCTTATAAGCCGCCGGCTCGGGGGCCGTGAACAGCGCGCCCTCTCTTTTCCTTCTCCCTTCACAAGGTCTTCCGCCACCTCCGCTTCCACCCTAGCGCTGTAGGCCCATTCGAGCCTCGCCGACGACGATGGTGAAGGACAAGACGTCCGCTCTGGAGCGCGCGAAGAAGGCGGCGGCACAGGGGAAAGGGAAGAAGTCCGCTCGGGGCGGATCTTCCTCAAGGACTGCTCTGCCCAGGGGCTGGATCCAGGGCGATTGGATGCCGTCGGTGCTCCGGCAGGAGGATCTTGACGATATGGTCGAGGGGGGAGTCATTCCTCACGAAGCTGCGCGTCTCCGGGGGGGGGGGGGGAAGTCGAGCCCCAACCTCTTGATGGTGAGTGTGTCCTCCTCGCCACCCATATCGATCGCGGGTTTTCTCTACCGCCTCATCCTTTTTTCTGGAGCTTTCTGAACTTCTTCGGAGCGCAGCTCCACCACTTAACTCCCAATTCTATCGTGTATCTTGCTGCTTTCATTTCATTGTGTGAGGGTTTCTTGGGTTGCCACCCCCATTGGGGACTCTTTAAGCATATCTTCACTTGCCGTTTCCAATCGATCAAGAAGGCCAAGTCGAGTGACGAAAGAACGTAGGTGATCCAGCTGTGCGGAGGCCTGGCGATCCAGACGAGGGGAAAACGTTCTTTTCCATCTATCACTTTCCCCGAGTCGGTCCGTGGTTGGCAGGCGACCTGGTTTTACTGTAAAGACCAGGCGACCCCAGGGCAGTCGACTGGGCTTCGCCCTTTCTCTCTAGACAGAGCTCAGAAACCTGCTTCTCCGAAAGTGGCGCCGGAAGAAAAGGCGCAAGTCAAAGTGTTGGTTGGTCGAGTGGTTCAGCTTGTCCGCGAGGGCGTGACCGGCATGGACTTGCTGGAGGTTTTCATTCGGAGGCGCATCCAACCGCTTCAGGCTCGTGACCACCCGATGTGGCTGTATTCGGGTCTTGAAGACACCACTCGGATCCACCCAGAGGAGGTCACTGATGAGATGTTGGTAGGGTGGCTGTCGAGCATCACAGGAAACAAAGACAACCCCCGAGGAGCCAGGAGGGTTCCTCCAGTCGACAACACATACGAAGTGGACCAGGTCTGCCCTTATGTTCTTGATTGGGATCTTGCTTTCTTCATTGGTCTTCTTTGAGTTGGTCGATTGACTTTTGTTTTGTCTGTTGTTCTCCAGGCAACTACTGAGATGTACTCGACACCCAACGGGGCACAGGAGCCGACTGAGGAAGGGGAGGCGAGCGGAGGTGAGAGCGGAGACGAACACGGCGAGTGGGAATCCGATGGCGAAGGAGAGGGAGACGACGACGTGGACTCCAGCGAAGAGGAGGAGGAGCAAGTTGAACCCCCCCCGCTCGGAGAGGCGATCCAAGCTTACACACGATCCAGTGCGGGAACGTGGTAAGGCGACTGCTCCTGTTGGGCAGTCGTCGAAACGCCCTCGGACCTCTTCTCCTACGCCGACTGAAAAGGCTCCCAAGCACCCACGCGCGACGCCGTCCAAGCCGCCCAAGGCTCTGCCCAAGATGAAGATGATTGTCCCCACCATTTCCGGGTAATAATAGAACTTGTTTTCCTTTGTCGACCGTAGACGGATCCTTCGTCGATTCATTGAGCTAACTGACCGACTTTCGAAATTTGCAGTGCTGCTACTTCTGAGATCTCCGCCAAGGGCGATGATCAGGAGATGGAGGATGCTGTTACTTCCAACCCTGGTACGATTACTCATGCTCTGCCTTTAGTCGACTGGATATTTCTTGTAACTCTGCTCGATTGACTTTTGCTTGTAGCTCCTCCTAATGTTATTAACCTCCCGGATGACGACGACGACGTGCCGCTGAGAGTGAGGAGGAACAAGAAGGTGTTGGCTGGCAAGACCCCCCAGTCTGCTTTGGCGTCTGAGGCCGTGGCTCGGGATGGTGGCGATACCACTCGGGCTTCCCTGACTTTCGCTGCCCCTCTAACAAGTGTGCGGCCTTCGGCGTCGACTGCAAATCCGCCTTCACTTTTTGCCACATACCCTGTCCCTGAGGACCAAGCGGGTGCCACAAAAGAGGCTATACGCCAGGCAGGAATCATGATGGAGCAAGTGAAAGTGGCTCGGGAAGCCAGCCAAGCAGCTTACGACGCGAGTTCAGCTCTTTAGAGCAACGTCCAGGTTTGTCGACTCAACACTTGGTCTGTTATGATACGCTGTTTGAAGGATCTCTTTTCCGAAGATCTTTATATATGTACACCCACTGGGTGTGTCTGGCAATTCTTGGACGAGTGGGGGCATGCTAAGTGCACCCACTGGGTGTAGTCCCCAAGACTACGGTGGACTGCTGGCAGTCGACTGTAGTCTTTATATTGTGTTGCTGTAGTTGTACTTCTTCACTCGGTCTGGTCAGGCCATGTCGAATGGAACTCTATCCGGTCGACTGCAGGCAGTCGACTTTTTTTTTGGTCGAACCAGTGGGGGCACGCTGAGTGCAACCACTGGGTGTAGTCCCCGAGACTACTGTCAAATGTATTTGATTCGGCTGTAGTCTTAGAAACGCCATCATTGTCTCTTAGTTACTCGAAAGCAGCTTATCTTGGACGTCTGTCGACTGATTTTTCACAGAAATCCTGCGAACTTGTATCTCGCTATGCCGAGTTTGAGAATAAGCAGATCCAGCTTAACCTTGACTTGAAGCTTGCTCAAGAGAACTTGCAGAAGGCGCGAGAAGAAGCGAAAGGTATGGCTGGTGAGGTTCTCCATTCTTTGACGAGTGACTTTTCTTTCTTGCCCATTCTTAATTTTGATCTCACTCGACGTGCCGCAGATAAGCTGGAAGAAGCTCTGAAGAAGAAGGACCATGATCTTGCCGAAGCGCATAAGGAGGCTTTGAACAAAATGAAGCTTGCTGAAGAGAAGCTGGCTTCAGTCGGTACTCTTGAACAGGAGAACTCCAGACTGAAAGCTGCTCTTGACGCAGCTGATCAGTAGGTCAGCCGTTTGAAGAACGACAAGATTGCTCTGAATGACAAGGCAAGTGAGTTGGTGGGGAAGAATAACGATCTTGAGGCTTATCTCGGGGGACTCGCCAAAAAGTTGTTCGTCATGCTTGAAGGTAACAATCTTCATCCGACTGGCTTGCAGTAACCAAACTCATGTAAAGCCACTGTCTTATTTTTGAATCGTGTTTACAGAATTCTGCCAGAACTTTGAGGAGGAGACCAGTCGAGTGGAGCCAGGCTTGGACCCCGCCAATTCGCTCATGAAGGACAAGACTGCTATGAACGTGCTCCGTCTGGAGTCCCGTATTGCCAGCGTGGTTGATTATCTGGCCCGACTGAAGGTTGCGGTGTCGCGGATCGACACGTCTCTCTGGCCCAGGGCGATGCTTTCGAATGATCTCGAGTCTTTGATGACTCGACTGAATGACGTCCCTGGTCGAGTGACGGAATGGAAAAAATCCTCCGCAAGGTGTGGTGCTGATGTTGCTCTGTCCCTGGTTCGCGTCCACTGCAAAGAGGTGCGAGAGGAGAAGTTGGCTGCCATCCAAGTTGCCAATACCAGGAAGCTCAGGTTTCAAGACTTCATGGAGACTTTCATTGCTGCTGCCACCCGTATCGCAGACGGGATCGATTTGGACGAGTTCGTCGCCCCTTCCAGTCCTCCGCCTGAGGAATGAAAAACTTTAATGCTTTACTTTAAATTTGCCTCGGAATGCCGAGTGGATTCTGTAACCGTTAAACTCTGTCGAGCCGAGGGCTCGAGTACTTTGATCTGAGGTCTGGGACCTTTGGGTCTTATCCGAACTTGATCTGTCGTTGGATATCTTCGTGAATTATCTGTCGAGTGGAACTTGATCTTCACTCGAAATAACTTCGTATTTGTGGTGCAGCGCCGAAGGAAAAGGTAACAGTCGATTCGCATCTTGCCGTCCTTGCGGATTGGGACGTGTTCCGTACTTAGGCGAGCACTGGGCTGTAGCTAAGCCCCCGAGTGTGAGGTTTGCTCTCCACTCGGTAGGATTTTTATACACTTAGGCGAGCACTGGGCTGCAGCTAAGCCCCCGAGTGAGAGGTTTGGTCTACACTCCGTAGGATTTTTATACACTTAGGCGAGCACTGGGCTGCAGCTAAGCCTCCGAATGGGAGGTTTGCTCTCCACTCGATAGGGTTTTTATACACTTAGGTGAGCATTGGGCTGCAGCTAAGCCCCCGAGTGAGAGGTTTGCTCTACACTCGGTAGGATTTTTATACACTTAGGCGAGCACTGGGCTGCAGCTAAGCCTCCGAGTGGGAGGTATGCTCTCCACTCGATAGGATTTTTATACACTTAGGCGAGCATTGGGCTGCAGCTAAGCCCCCGAGTGGGAGGTTTGCTCTCCACTCGGTAGGATTTTTATACACTTAGGCGAGCATTGGGCTGCAGCTAAGCCCCCGAGTGGGAGGTTTGCTGTCCCTTTATGACTGTGAAGGCTTTGGATCGACGGACGATCTGTCGAGCCTCTTCCTCGTCTTTTGGGAGTTCTTTCCTCAAGATATACGCAATGTACGGTACTGTCCAGTCGGGAGTGATTGCCAAGACTTCCATGATTAGGTCGACCACAACAGGAATTTCGACTTCAGTCGGATCTGTGGCACTTTTCGGCTGCGGGGGTTCCTCTGTAAAAGGATCCTCCTGGACTGATGGCGAGTGGATGTGCTCCAAAAACACATTGCTGGGAATGGCTTCTCTCTTGGAGCCTATCTTTGCCAAATCATCAGCTGCTTGATTTTCCAGTCGGGGGATGTGATGAAGCTCTAACCCCTCGAATTTCTTTTCCAGCTTTCTTACTGCATTGCAGTAGCCAGTCATAGCTGGGCTTCTTACGTCCCACTCCTTCATCACCTGATTAACCACCAAATCTGAGTCGCCGTATACCATGAGGCGACGGACGCCGAGTGAAATGGCCATGCGCAACCCATACAAGAGTGCTTCATATTCTGCTTCATTATTGGATGAATCGAAGTGAATCTAGAGAACGTATCTGAGCTTATCTCCTCAGGGGGAAACCAAAACTACCCCAGCACCGGAACCATTCAGCATCTTAGATCCATCGAAGAACATGGTCCAGTGCTCCGAGTGAACCTGAGTCGGAAGTTGTTGTTCAATCCACTCGGCGACGAAATCTGCGATAGCTTGGGACTTGATAGCCTTCTTTGCTTCGAACTTGATATCTAAGGGAAGGAGTTCAATCGCCCACTTCGCCACTCTACCAGTTGCATCTCTGTTGTGCAAAATCTCTGACAGTGGAGCGTCGCTGACGATTGTAATGGAATGATCAGAGAAGTAGTGTGCAACCTTCTTCGTGGTCATGTAAATCCCATAAACAAGCTTCTGGTAATGAGGATATCTTTGCTTTGAAGGGGTCAAAACTTCAGACACATAATATACTGGGCGTTGAACTCTGAAGGTCTTTCCTTCTTCTTCCCGCTCGACCGTAAGTACTGTACTGACAACTTGTGCCGTGGTTGCAATGTAAAGCAGCAGAGGCTCTTTACTGATTGGGGCAGCAAGCACCGGCTGGGTGGAGAGCAGAGCTTTGAGGTCTGCAAACGCTGCATCAGCTTCTGGAGTCCACTTGAACTTGTCAGACTTCTTCATCAGTCGGTAAAGAGGCAACGCCTTTTCACCGAGACGGGAAATGAATCGACTTAGAGCGGCCAAGCAACCTGTAAGCTTCTGGACATCGTGCACACGCACGGGACGCTTCATCCGGAGTATGGTGCCAACTTTTTCGGGATTGGCGTCGATTCCCCGTTCGGAAACGAGAAAACCGAGTAACTTTCCACCTGGGACTCCAAATGTGCACTTTCATGGATTGAGCTTGATATCATACCTCCTGAGGTTGGCAAAGGTTTCGGCAAGGTCAGTCAGTAGGTCGGAACCTTTCCGTGACTTGACCACAATATCATCCATGTATGCTTCCATGTTCCGACTGATCTGAGTGAGTAAACACTTCTGAATCATCCTCATGAACGTGGCTTCAGCATCCTTTGTCCGACTCTTTTTCCTTGTCCTTGGACTGTTTACCCTGAAACTGCTGGATCAGGAGCCGACACTGTCAAGTGGTATGTTTTGGGTAAATGAGTTTACCCTCCTCATCTTTCTTGGTGTGAATGTGACACGGCAGATCCAAAACATCATTTCCATCTTGATCTTTAACTTTCTTGGGGTTCCAGGGCCCCTTTGGTTTTCCCTTGAATTTTCCCTGGGTTATGTCCAGGGCCTCCCCAGGAGCGGCTGGCTCGGCCTTCCGCTTCTGTTTCCGACTGGAATTGCCTCTCGTTTCCTGGGCGACTGCTTTCTGCTTGCCACTCCGGAGTCGATCTTCATCTTCACCATTAGCGTATTTGGTGGCAATTTCCATCATCCGATTCAGAGACATTTCTCCGGTCCGACCAAACTTCAGATTCAGCTCTCTGTTCTTGACGCCTTCTTTAAAGGCACAAACTGCTTGGTGATCTGGTACATTCTCAACTGTGTGATGCAAAGTGATCCACCTCTGGATGTAATCCCTCAGAGTTTCACTCGGTTTCTGCACGCAAGACCGCAATTCTATAAGGCCTGCTGGCTACGCCGAGCATACTTGGACTCTGCGGAGCTGGGACTTTCCCGCCGATGGCTGGAAAACATATGGACATAGGCACGCATCGGATGGAGACTCCCACCTCCCACCTCTCCCTTAAACCCTAGCCCACCCACCGCCGGCGATCTCCATCTCCCCCCGTGGGTTTTGGTTTTGGATCCGGCCATCACATCCGGCGTTGTCTCCTCTCACCCCTGGTTGGCATCTCCATGGCTGTCCACGCGGCCATCTCCCTGGGGTTGGATTTTTCCCCTGGGATTGACATGGCAAAAGAGATCTGGCACTCTCTCCATCGCACAGTGCATCCCTCGGATAGATCTGGCCACTTCATCATGGTGGTGTCTTTTGCACGCCACAACTTTCGGCTAGATGAGGAGAACGTGGCTTTGGCTCTAGAATCTGTGATTGGAGGATATTGTTCTTCCCTCAAGGTATCTTATCTGCGTGATCTGGTTTTTGCCTTTAATGTTTATTGCAAAGAAGTGGGGTTCTTCATCTTGCACCAAAGATCTTTTGTTTGCCCACAATTCAAGTGTTATTTTCATCTTTGGGGCCATGGTGGTCCAGATTGGGAGAAAGAGTTTCGTCTTTGGCAAGTTGAATGCAACGAGGAATGGACCCTAGTTAGTCCCTCCAAGCGTCGAGCACGTCTTGGACTGGAGGCCATGCAACATGCACCAGCCAAATCCTCTTTGCGTTCCTCTAACCATGTGGTTAAGAAATCTCTACGTTTTGCCACCTTTCTGAATAATGATGCTTGCAAAGGTTATCATTATCCGGCCACGGCCGAGGAAATTAAGATTGTTACTCTAGATGCTGGTTATTCTGTTGATCCTCAGGAGTATGTTGATCTCCCCCGGATTGATTCCATAACAACTCCGGCGTCACCCCCGGCCACCTCTCCGGTGAGGGTTTTGCTATCTCTGCATGTCACGTTTGTATCAATATCTCCCCGTGATCTTCTCCCAGAGTTTTCGTGATCAGATGCGTCAAATGGTTTGATCTTCTCCCATGCACGTCATGCTGGGCCTATGCCATGCCTGCAGCCCAGCCTGTTAGGAACGGCCCAACACCCATTGGAGCTTTCGGATGATGATTCAGACCAAGAACAACACTCTTTGACCCGAAGGCATGAGTTGGTAATGTCTGATGACTCACCGCCTAAATCACCAGTCGAGATTGTGCGTGATTTACAAGGACTTGATCTTGTTGTGGAAGAGATGGCTGCTAGTTTCTGGGATTGTTCAAACTGCCTTGCCATGGGACATGTTTTGGACCATTGCACCAATTTGGTTCGATGCCGTAAGTGTTTCCGGTCCGGTCACATTAAAAAGGACTGCACCCGGTCTCCTCCAAATATTAAACTTTGGGTTCCCAAAACCAGAGCGCCTACCATCGAGCCTCGCACCTTCAACAGGAATCTTGACGTTTCGAGCTCCCCCGTCTCCTCTGCCAACTCTGACAGAGCCCCACCAAAAACGCCAGCCTCCTCCGCTTCCCCAACAAAACCACCATCTCCATCGCCGCAGCGTAGCCCAACACCAAATCCGCCATCGATCCTACCTCCAGCGCCACCTCCATCCATGGCAGTCTATGAGCTTGACCCCCGACGCTTCCTTCCGGCGGGTCACGACATCGTCGACGGTGGGCCTTTTCAAGTACCGGGGACGTTCTACACGCCGGCTCAAGCTCCTCCCCGGCGCCATGAGTCCTTCATGGTCGGCATTGTTGACCCACCGCCGCCACCTGAGGATGTCGCTATTCGTCGGCAACAAGTCCATGCCTTCACCACCAACCAGCTTGAGCTCCCGGTACGATCTGCGCAAACTTGGTTTCAGGGTGTAGGACTATATGAGATGCAGGATCCTGTCATCTGCGCTGCTTTGATTTCACACCCCCCTTGGCCACTTGGATTAGATCAGCATGGCAATGAGTTGTTTATCAGATTTATTAGACATGATCATGGAGAGGGTTTCCGTGCTTTGCAAGGGCATAGAACGGGCTGGCTTATGTTTGTCGGAGTGCCTTTGGATTACCGTAATGCAGTCAACCTAGCTGAGGTAGTAGGCACGTTTGGTCAGCTTCATTATTGGAATCATCAAGATGATAGACTTGTCAGATCTCTCGTTTATGCCTCTTTCCCCGATAACCAGTTGGTTCCACGAGATGTGGTCTTTCGTCAGTTTGCAAATATCGGTGGAGCAGTGGTCTCATGGACTGCATCGGTCTCTATCCTCACTGCTGATTTCGCTGAGCAATTGCCTCCTGATGAGGATGTTATGCCAATCGATGGAAATCCCCACCCAATGCCAGGAGAATTGCACCCACCTGAACATTTTTGGGTTTTGCCACCGTACCCTGCTCTAGGGTGGAATGATGTCCCTCAGCCAGAACCAAAAGAGCCACCACAGCCCAATCCGCAGGATCTGCATGGCTGGGGGCAGGACAACAATGAGGTGGAAGTTGATCAAGTCCAGCCACAGGTCCAGGAGGCAAATTCTATGGTTTTAAACCCTTCAATGGGTTCAAATGTGTCAGGTGAGGCTTTGGGCCCATTGGAGCCTGTTCCCCTAGTGGATGGGCCAAATAATGCAGTGGTTAATGGCCCCATACTGGTTCAGGATAATGCTATGGAAGGAATCCAACAGGAGCAGGTGCCTCACGGACCCCTCGATCAACCAGAGCAGCAGCACATACATGTCCAGCCAGAGCAGCAGCATTTCCTGGAAGACCCTGACAATGTTGTTGTGCCTGAAGATGTGCAGGATCCGGGCCAGAACAATCTTGCAATAGTCCCATATAACCCAATTGTGGTTCAGGCACCCCCTCTGCATGTTGGGCTTGTGAGAATTGTCATGGGGCCGGCTCTACCGCCCGATTTTATCTGGAGAAGGTCTTTCGAGTCACTCATGCCTACTTTCCTGACTGCCAAGATCCCTAGGACCATGCCTACACCTGGTTTGTCACAGCAAAAGAGATCTTGGACAGTGGCTTTTGATCCTACACTGGCTCTCTGCTTTCCACCAGCTGACCAACATCTGTTACCTCAATGCACGGCTAGGAGGCTTTTCTTGGAGAACGCATGCACAAAGGCTGTTGCACAAGCGTCAGAGGACAGTGTGCCCTTCTCCGAACCACCTACTCAGGAAAGTCAAGCTTCAGACAGTTTGACCTGCGCCTTTTCTTCTACAGTGCAACCAACCAGAAAAGCTCGTGCCAGAAAGAATCGACCTTCAGTTGTTCGGGCTGCTTCAGACTTTTCTGACAGAAGGGTGACCAGGAGTGCTGCCAAGTCTCAGGGTTTTAAGCCCATATCTCCTCTGTCTCCCAAGCCCAAGCCTCTCCGGAGACCCAGAGCCAAGAAGTTAAAGGTTGACTCCACTCCAACCTCGCAGGACAAGCCAGAAGACAATGCAGCTCAAGATCAGGTTCCCCCTCCAACCCCAATTGCCACACTGCAGATGATTGGAGCAGCCCTTGGAGTCCTTGCTGAGAAGATGACTACGGAGAAGCTTATGGCTTCTTCCGACACTGCCCCCGCGCCTGCAGTTTCCCATGACGATTAAGTCTCTTATTTGTTATACAGGGAGGCATGTCCCTTGTCATGCCAGTTGTCTGAACCCTATTTCCCTCTTGTCTGTCATCTGCACTTTGGTCTATGTGGATGGTGTTATCTATGGCCTTTTGTTTCACTGTTATGCAGTGAGCTATTATCTCTTCCTCTTTTTATTGTCTACTCATGAATGCACACCAAACTAGAGATTGGAAGGTTCTCTGTTGGAATGTGCGAGGCTTAAACTCTGAAGATAGGCAGAGAAGTGTTAGGGCGAAAATTGAAGAAAGCCAGTGCTCTATCATCTGTCTTCAGGAAACTAAATGTAACTTCTTTGATCAACGTGCGATTAGAAAGTTTTGCCCGAGAAGATTTGGTAATTTTGTTCATTCACCTTCTTCTGGTGCCTCTGGTGGAATACTTGTGCTGTGGTGTTCTAATATGTTCACTGGCACACTAGTGGATATTAAGCCGTTTGGTATCATAGTCTCATTCATCTCTGCCCATAATGCAATTCGATGGACCTTGGTCAATGTTTATGGGCCTTATCAAGGACAGCCTAGAGATAATTTTGTTCAATGGTTGTATGATCTGGATATTCCAACTGATGATAAATGGCTACTTGTGGGAGATTTTAATTTCATTAGATCTCCTGACAATAGAAACTTGCCAGGGGGAGACATAAATGATATCTTTCTTTTCAATGAAGTCATTGGACACCTTGGTCTCTTTGAGTTACCTCTAAAAGGAAGATCATACACATGGTCTAATATGCAAGAAAACCCATTGTTGGAGCAGTTGGACTGGTTTTTTACTTCCTCCACTTGGATAAATGATTATCCTAATACAATGGTCCTCCCTTTAGCAAGAACAGCCTCGGATCATGTACCTTGTGTTGTCTCCATTGCAACATCTATTCCCAAGGCCAAAATCTTTCGGTTTGAAAATTATTGGGTGGATCTGCCAGGTTTCTTTGACTGTGTGGAACAATCCTGGAGTGCCCCAACAAAGAAAACAAATTCTGCAGCTCATTTGACAGAAAAGTTCAAAAGGCATCGCAATGCTCTTAAGCGCTGGTACATCAGCCTCTCCAAACTCAAGAGAGACATTACAGCTTGTAACAAGGTGGTCATCGTTTTTGATAATATTGAGGAGTTAAGGCCTTTAACGAGACCTGAATTTAACTTCAGGAAAATAGTAAAACTTCATATTGAGGAATTACTCCCTCTGCAGTTTTTATACTGGAAACAGAGGTGTACCATTCGGTGGGTAAAAGTTGGGGAAGAGAACTCTAAGTTCTTCCAAGCAATGGCAACTGAACGTTTTAGGAGGAATTCCATTTCCTCTCTGCAGAATGAAAATGGTGATGTTGTCTCTGACCATCATCAGATGGCTGGCATGTTATGGGGCACTTTCAAGGACAGAATGGGTGTTTCTGAGGGGATTGATATGAAGTTTGACTTAGCCTCGTTGATTGATAAAGTGGATGATCTGGACAACTTATCTGCTCCTTTTTCTGAAGAGGAAATAAATGAGGTGCTAAAGTCTCTGCCTACTGACAGGGCACCTGGCCCTGATGGTTTTACTGGTTTGTTTGTCAAACGATGCTGGCACATCATTAAGGATGATTTCTTGCAGTTATTTCAGGATTTTTATGATGGCAAGATCACTATTAGCAGCATCAATGGGTCTTTAATCACCCTAATTCCAAAAAAACTTTCACCTGAAAGTCCTAATGATTTCAGACCTATTTCGCTAACTAATACTTGTCTGAAGTTCTTGACGAAACTGTTGGCCAATAGATTGCAGGGGGTGATCCTAAAGTGCATTCACAAGAATCAGTATGGATTCCTTAAGTGTAGATCCATACAAGATTGTATTGCTTGGGCTTTAGAATATATCCATCAGTGCCACAATTCCAAGAAGCCCATTTTAATTCTCAAATTGGATTTTGCCAAAGCCTTTGATACTGTTGAGCATGACCTCATTTTCAGACTTCTGCATCACAAAGGTTTTGATAGCAAGTGGATTGGTTGGATAAGAGAGCTATTATCCTCTGGTACTTCTTCTGTCATTTTAAATGGTGTGCCTGGAAAGCAATTTATCTGTAAAAGGGGAGTACGGCAAGGTGACCCACTGTCACCCCTTTTGTTTGTTCTTGCAGCTGATCTGCTACAAACCTTGGTCAACAATATGCTCAGATCTGGAGTTCTTTCATTACCTATTGCATCTCATGATCCTGACTTCCCTATAGTGCAATATGCTGATGACACCCTTCTCATTGTACCTGCTGTGGATTCACAACTTTTAGCCCTTAAGGAAATGCTTCAAGACTTCCATGCCTCCACAGGTCTTCGAGTAAATTTCCATAAATCATGCATATTGCCTATTAATGTGGATGACGCAGAAACTGCCAGGCTGGCTGCTGTTTTCGGCTGCCAAGCTGGGACACTCCCCTTTACTTATCTGGGGCTTCCTGTGGGAACAACGAAACCTACAATCCAAGACCTGTTTCCTGTGGTTGACAGGGTTGAAAGAAGGTTATCTGCCAGCTCAAGTCTCCTCAATCACGGTGCTCGGTTACAACTCCTTCAGTCATTTTTGTCCTCCTTGCCTATTTACTTTCTCTGCAGTTTAAGTTTGCCAGCTGGCATTATAAAACAGCTTGAAAGGATTATGAGGCAGTGCTTATGGAGAGGAAATTCTGATACTCCTAGGCAATCACTTGCAGCTTGGCCACTTGTGTGCAGACCCAAAGATAAAGGTGGCATGGTGATAGTCAATCTCAGCATCCAAAACAGAGCTCTTTTGTCCAAGCATCTATCCAAGTTTTACAACAAAGCAGATATTCCATGGGTTACTCTCATCTGGAAAACTTATATGATGGCGTTGTTCCTCATGGCACAGTTTTATGTGGTTCATATTGGTGGAAAGATATCCTAAAGCTCAGTGAAGTTTTCAGACTCCACTCAGAGGTAACTGTCAACATGGGGGACTCTGTTCTTTTTTGGTTTGATGCTTGGGTGTTCCTAGGCTCATCTACTCCCCTCAGAGAGAGATTTCCATGATTGTTCTCTTTTGTAATTGATCACAAGTTGTCTGTACGCGAGGTTCTCAACACAACTAATATGGCTGACCTTTTTCATCTACCCTTGTTGCTAGAGGCAATGGAAGAACTGAACTTTGTCCAGTCTGGTCTTCTTGACCTTCATGCTGATGTACAGATTCCATATTTTTGGTCATGGACACCTGGTAAAGGTGTTTTCTCTGCAAAGAGTTATTACATTGTCATGCATTCTCATATGGCCACAGATACTCCAACCAAGTGGATTTGGGAAAGTAAGGCAACAATGAAGATAAAAGTTTTTGCATGGTTGATGCTAAATGATCGACTCAATACTAGGGACATGCTAGTGAGAAGGCACTGGAGATCCCCTCAGGATGATAACACCTGTCCGTTATGTTTTGCCCATGCCCATGAAGATAGAGACCATCTCTTCTTCACATGCCAATTCAGCACAAGGGTATGGAACTACTTGAGCATCCAATGGATAGCTGGTTTAACACCAGCTCAATGCCTATTTCCCGCCAGGAAAAGCTTTGGCAAACCTTTCTTCAGGGAGATTGTTTATCTAGCAGCTTGGAATATTTGGCTCCTCAGAAATGGCAGAATATTCAGGCATGAAAGGCCATCTTTTGCTGCTTGGAAGAGGAATTTTATTCATGATGCTACTCTGCACTCTCACAGATTCAAATCTAGTCTTAGCCCTCTGCTGTTAGCTTGGGTTAATTCTTTGCCCTAATTGGCTGTATATATCCATGTATATATTTTTGTATATGTTGTAAATAGCTCAATAGGTAAGTAGGCCCCTACTTCTATAGTTAGACTTTTCTCTAGAACCTCTTTGTTTATTTGGTGGTTGGATTTTAATAAATTGCTGTGGGGCTGTCGCCTCACAGTTTCCAGTCAAAAAAATTTCTGTAAGGCCTGCCGGTCGCTTGCATGTTCCTTCAAAGGTCGTGACAAACACTCGGGAGAGGTCCTCCCAAGTGTAGATGCTGCTGGGCGCTAACTGATTCAGCCACGCTCTGGCTGTGCCCTCTAACAGGAGAGGCAAATGCTTCATAGCCACCTCATCATTGCCGCCGCCAATCTGGACAGCCACTCGGCCATCTTCGAGCCAAGTGTCAGGCTTAGACTCGCCGGTGAACTTGCTGACTCCAGTCGCCAACCTGAAGTTGGGAGGAATCACTGCGGCCCTGATGGCTCGACTAAAACACTCTGGCCCTGAAACATGTACTCTGCTGCTGGTAGGCGCATCTCTGTCATGTCCTCCTCGGTGAGCCCTGTTCCTGTCGACCAAACCTTCAACGAGGATGGATCTCGCGTCAAAGCCTGGTTCCCTGGGGTCGACCGGAATCCTCCGCCCAACACTATGAGGGCGTCTGTCATCCTGCTGTCGAGGCGCATATGACCCACTCCTTGGGGGAGGGGTTGGCACTCGACGTCGATCATCATGATCGAATCGGTGATCATACTGCTCGTTTCTTCTATACTGATCGGGTCGGTCTCCACGTCCCTCACGCCTCGGGGGCGATCTTGGGCTGTGAGCCGACTGCACTGTATCCGCTGCAATAGACCGACTGTGGATCCTATTCCGCGACTGAGAAACAGTGGAATTCTGGTTTCCTGCTGCTCGGAGCAAAGCTCTAATCTGCAACAAGCCCCTACCAGCCTCTGACTGGGAGGGCTGAATTGATTCTGCTATTCTAGCCGCGGCTGCCAAATTCTGAACTGGAGTTCGATATACCTGCGTAGGCGGGAAGAGCTGACGTCGACTGGACTCGGGAGCCTGCTGACGCGCCTTCTCGTCGAGTGCTCGCTGGAGATTCTCCAGTCGAGTGCGTTCGGCCAGGTTAGCCAAGCGCGCGTCCTCCAAGGCCCGGGCCTCGGGGGTTTCTCCAACGATAGGAGTGTGAAGTGCATCCATGTTCCGATGGCGAAGCTCTTCTCGCTGCAACGACGTGAGAGGCTCGGGGAGATACTCTTCGTGGGGATGCGACGGGTCGCCCCCGCCCGCACCTCCGTCGGTACGAGCAAAACCTGGAGGGCTGCGTGTCCCATCAATTGCCAAAATCTCCGCCGCAGGGTCACTGCTGTCGCACTCGGATGCGGTCTCTGCGGAGCCAGTCGACAGATCGAACAGGCCGTAGGGAGATTCGTCGGGCTCGATTGCCGCGACTTGTGGGGTAGCCGACTGGCGGGCCACCGCATGCCTCACCCACCTCTGAAGTCTCGATCGACCAGAGCGCTTGCGTCGGCGAGAGATGAGGTGTGGTGATGACGCGGGAGCCGACCGATACTGGGTCGACGGCTGCCGCAGGAGGATGCCCCGAACAGACGCGCGAAAGTGCGTCGCCCCGCGGACGGGGAGCGCGTCGATGTCGAGTGGAGCCTCCTGAAG
Organism: Aegilops umbellulata; assembly: GCA_032464435.1. NCBI lineage: Eukaryota > Viridiplantae > Streptophyta > Magnoliopsida > Poales > Poaceae > Aegilops > Aegilops umbellulata. The sequence continues at coordinate 496,220,484 of CP136056.1, forward strand.
CCAAGCGGAGTCGTCGGCGATGAACGTGAGCGCGTCGAGACGGATCTCGCGGCCCTCCACCAAAACTCCGCACGAAACCATGATCAAGGAGATCGGAAAAATCGCAACTCCTACAATCAAGCGCTAAGATTCCTACCCCACGGTGGGCGCCAACTGTCGTGGTTCTAAGTCTGACAGCGATGTAGGGGGGTAAGTATGGAGAGGCTAGATCTTAGCTATGTAGAAGCTGTAAGCACACAAAGATGTACGAGTTCAGGCCCTTCTTAGAGGAAGTAAAAGCCCTACGTCTCGGTGCCCGGAGGCGGTCGACTGGATTATATGTGTGAGAATGACAGGGGTGCGAACCCTTGATACTGAGGAGGGGGGTGGCTTATATAGAGTTCGCCAGCCCTCTCCTGTCCTCAGTAATGCAAGGTTTAAGGTACATTAAGGTTGGGCGTTACTGGTAACGCCCCTAATAAAGTGCTATGATGACCATAAAGGCTACTTAATGACCGACCATTTGCCTGCGGAGTGACTTTAGGTCTCCTGGCAGTCGAGTGGTTGGCTTCGTGGTCGAGTGATAGTTTCTGGGTCGAGTGTCTTGACGCCGTCGAGTGGGTACCTTCAGGTCGATTGAAAGGTGACTTCTTCTAAGGATGTCCTTGGGTAGGGCTCTTAGGACAAGTCCGTGCCCCTACCCTAGGTACATGGCTTCATCAACTACCTCCATTTTTTTTGTACACAAGGCCAGTATATCAAAATTACAATTTGCAAAGGGCCACTAACACTAATCGAGGCAAAATTGATGGGGTTAGCAACCAAGGACATTAATATCCCCTGCATGCATGCGGAAGAGAGAAGGTTGGTTTGCATGGCGCTGCATTAATCAAGCGATGAGGAGTGAGATGGTTAGCTCTTTGGTCTTTGGAGAAAAAATACGCATTAATTGACACGTGAAACGAGGATTTGTATCGATTAAATCCCACGAAGGAAAACCCCGCCTTTCTTTTTTAACACTAGTACTCCTAGTATGTACGTACTTATCCTGTTTGGGTCTAGGCCTTGCATTGCCAAACTTCGCCACACATTTTTGCCAAGCTTGCCTAAAGTTTTCAAAATGAGAATGAGGTACACTTGCGCACGGCTGTCGCGGTCACACCGCACCCTCACACGGTCTCTCCTGCACGCCGCGGTCGCACCGCACCCTCACACAGTCACTCCTGCACGCCGCAAACCCAACCAAGGGAACACACCCTCACTGACACATGCTGTCGCATGTGAACAAACCAAACTCAGCCATCCTATCGCTGACACATAATTTTCGTTCATAGAGTATGTTTATCCAACCGCATGTTGGGGAGTATCCGTACGGCCCGTGCGGTGGTCTGTTGGGGAAGAAGAAGAGGTGAGGAAGATGGAAAGAAGGGTTAGGAGACATAGGATATTCATCCATCCACCTGAAATGGTAGACTGACCCAAGTCAGGCGACTTGCATAACAGATATATGTTTTTACACAGCAAAAGATCCATGAAATCAATAACACAAAGAAAAATTATCACTGCTCACGGAAAGAGACGGCCTCGTCGTCTTTGGCTGCCGGCGCGAACCAGTCGTCGCTGCCGACGTTTGTCTCCGCACCGTGGTTGTCCTCGGCCTCCAGCTACTTGTTCAAGCGGAGCGTGCGGGCGCTCTGCACGGACTAGAGCACAGTCAGGTTCAAGTAGAGGACGTCCGTTTCCGCCTGCAGGAGGGCCTCGATGGCAGCGGCATCCGCGCGCTCCGCGTCGAGTCGAGCCTCTGCCGCCCGGTTCAAGTCCAGGACGTCCGGTTCCGCCTCAGGAGGGCGTCGATGAGAGCGGCATCCGCGCGCTCTGCGTCGAATCGAGCCTCTGCCGCCCGGTTCAAGTCCAGGACGTCCGGTTCCGCCTGCAGCAGGGCCTTGATGGCAGCGGCATCCGCGCGCTCCACCTCAAGTTGAGCCTCCGCCACCCGGTTCACATCCACGACATCCGGTTCCGCCTGCAGGAGAGCCTCGATGGCAGCAGCTGTTGGGGAACGTAGCAGAAATTCAAAATTTTCCTACGTATCAACAAGATCTATCTATGGAGAGACCAGCAACGAGGGGAAGGAGAGTGCATCTACATACCCTTGTAGATCGCTAAGCGGAAGCGTTCAAGTGAACGGGGTTGATGGAGTCGTACTCGCCGTGATCCAAATCACCGATGACCAAGTGCCGAATGGACGGCACCTCCGCGTTCAACACATGTACAGCCCGGTGACGTCTCCCATGCCTTGATCCAGCAAGGGGAGAGGGAGAGGTTGAGGAAGACTCCATCCAGCAGCAGCACAACGGCGTGGTGATGATGGAGGAGCGTGGTACTCCAGCAGGGCTTCGCCAAGCACGTGACGGAGGAGGAGAGGTGTTGGGGAGGGGAGGGGCTGCGCCTTGAGTTGTCTTCTGTAGCCCTCCCCTCACCCCTCTATTTATAGGGGAAGGGGTAAGGGGGCCGGCCCCTCTAGATGGGATCTAGAGGGGGGGCGGCGGCCAGGGAGGGGGGACTTGCCCCCCAAGCAAGGGGGGCGCCCCCTTTAGGGTTTCCCCCAACCCTAGGCGCATGGGCCCTTGGGGGGGAAGGTGCACCAGCCCACTTTGGGCTGGTTCCCTTCCTCATACAGCCCATAAGGCCCTCCGGGACCGGTGGTCCCACTTGGTGGACCCCCAGGACCCTCCTGGTGGTCCCGGTACGTTACCGATAAAACCCAAAACCCTTTCGGTGACCAAAACAGGACTTCCCATATATAAATCTTTACCTCCGGACCATTCCGGAACTCCTCATGACGTCCGGGATCTCATCCGGGACTCCGAACAACATTCGGTAACCACATACGAACTTCCTTAATAACCCTAGCGTCATCGAACCTTAAGTGTGTAGACCCTACGGGTTCGGGAGACATGCAGACATGACCGAGACGTTCTTCGGTCAATAACCAACAGCGGGATCTGGATACCCATGTTGGCTCCCACATGTTCCACGATGATCTCATCGGATGAACCACGATGTCAAGGACTTAATCAATCCCGTATACAATTCCCTTTGTCTCACGGTATTGTACTTGCCCGAGATTCGATCGTCGGTATACCGGTACCTTGTTCAATCTCGTTACCGGCAAGTCTCTTTTACTCGTTCCGCAACACATCATCCCGTGATCAACTCCTTGATCACATTGTGCACATTATGATGATGTCCTACCGAGTGGGCCCAGAGATACCTCTCCGTCACACGGAGTGACAAATCCCAGTCTCCATTCGTGCCAACCCAACAGACACTTTCGGAGATACCTGTAGTGTACCTTTATAGCCACCCAGTTACGTTGTGACGTTTGGTACACCCAAAGCATTCCTACGGTATCCGGGAGTTGCACAATCTCATGGTCTAAGGAAATGATACTTGACACTAGAAAAGCTTTAGCATACGACTACATGATCTTGTGCTAGGCTTAGGATTGGGTCTTGTCCATCACATCATTCTCCTAATGATGTGATCCCGTTATCAACGACATCCAATGTCCATGGTTAGGAAACCGTAACCATCTATTGATCAACGAGCTAGTAAACCAGAGGCTTACTAGGGACATGGTGTTGTCTATGTATCCACACATGTATCTGAGTTTCCTATCAATACAATTCTAGCATGGATAATAAACGATTATCATGAACAAGGAAATATAATAATAATCAATTTATTATTGCCTCTAGGGCATATTTCCAACAGCAGCATGCGCGCGCTCTGCGTCGAGTTGAGCCTCTGCCTCCCGGTCCTCCTTTAGTATCACCATGTTGAACCGCTGGTCCGCCTGCACCATGGGGGACTCGAACGCCGACACGAAGTCGACGTCCATCGTCTCATTCCCATTGGGGGCCTTTTGCGCCGCGACCTCTGCCATGAACATTGGATCGGCTTCCTCCTCCTCATAGCTTGGCTCCAGAGAACTCGGGGATTGGCCCGCCGCAAAGCGAGCTTGGGAACGGAGGTCTGTGGCGCCGACAGCCGCCGCGATTTCTGCGCGGCGCTCCGGCGTCAGCATCTTGTAGTAAGTGATCTTGCGGCGCACCATGGCTTTCCGGCGAACTAGGGGATGCTTGATGCGGGCTAGGGGATCGAGAGGTGGGGGAATGGGCTGGAGATTTGGCGTGGTTTTAGGGCAGTGGCTGGCGTAGGCCGAGCAGCGAAGGTTCTGGTGTGAATAGTGGTTCCGGTGACGACCGGTCAATCGGTTTTGACTGTACATCGCTCTTGTCGCGTTCGCGTTGCAGCCCGGCACGCTGGACCCTCCATGTCGCTCAACGAATGGAACGCGCTTCGTCTTGCGTTTTCGCTCGCTTGTGGGACCGCAGTTGAGAGCAAACCGAGGTCCCTCCCCCTCCCCCGCACATGTCATTTATTATACTACCACTCCCTCCGTTTTACGCGGAGTAAATAAAAACAGAGGGAGTATACTACGGATGAGGATCCCTTGACGTGGCTGAACCCATTGAGTAACTGACATGCGGGGCCTAGCAAGCATGGGGTCCGCTAGTAAGTGACTGAAAGGGAGGGTAAGGCAGGGATACCTACGTCAGAGGATCCACTTCCACTATACTACTTTGACCAAATGTTAGAGTAATAATATATGACATGCAACTTACACAAATGTTAGAGTAATAATATATGACATGCAACTTACACAAAGCATACATGGTCTAATGCGTTTTTTGAGGCTAACTTTGACCAAATGTTAGAGTAATAATATATGACATGCAACTTATACAAAGCATACGGTCAAATTCGTATGTGAAAGGAGTTTCCAATGATATGATTTTCACATTATACATCTCATGTACTATTAATCTTGTCAATAGTCAAATTGGAAACCATCTCGAGTACAAATCTAGGAGTACGTACGAATTTAACAATATTGATTGGGCGTTGTTGAATGTTGATACCTTTTTGTTCAAAGTAGAGATACTTTGACTACACATAAAACTTATACGTAAACTAGAAAGGATAGGAGGGAGTATATTGTACGTTCAAAAACGAAACGAACATTGAATACCCTTTATATATGATTTGCGGATGCTATGATCACCGGTTCAAAATTTTGAATCCGCCTTAGGTATCACGTGCCCCCACTCGTTCCCTCTCGATTTCATCTCGGGGTCCGGAGATCTATTGAAAGAGGACTAGGGTGGGTACATGCGAATGATACTCGGCGGAATGTTCAAATGAGGCGTGCGGGAGGATGGACTCGACTGGAGGGCGACATGATCGATGGAGAAGAGGGTTGGAGAGGAATGAGAAATAAGCAAACGCTACATGATTATACTTGAACGGCTCAAATAAATAATAAGTTGTCTCGCTTGGCCTACATAGTGAAAGGCCTAATGCGCAACGCGGAGCACTGACGCTCGAATATGACCGGGAAAACAGGGAAACCGACATGTGGGGCACACCCGTCGGGACGACGTAGCGCAGACTAGTCCAATGGACAAGCTGGCCCACGACCTCCTCGCCACCGACAACTGTTCATGTGGGTCGTTGGGGCCAACAACGGGGCGCAGCTCCAGCACCGCCTCTGGACACGGCGACCGCGGTGAGCGACACGCTCATATCGTCGCTAGACACGGTCGGTTTCAGTGTGCCAAGGGTGGCGTTAGTGCTGTGGCACGACCAACGGTATGTTTGGTTTGTGCCCAAGGTTGCCCCATCAAAGCATTGGGTAGCCAAAATTTTGGTTGAGGTATTGGTTGCCCATGATTTGGCCGACATTGGCAAGAAAAATGAACTAGAGTTGGCTAGAGTTCATTGGCATGCCAAAGAAATGGCAACCATCCAAACAAAGACCAATCTTTGGGTCATGACCAAAATTTTGGTTGAGGTATTGGTTGCCCATGATTTGGCCGACATTGGCAAGAAAAATGAACTAGAGTTGGCTAGAGTTCATTGGCATGCCAAAAAAATGGCAACCATCCAAACAAAGACCAATCTTTGGGTCATGACCAAAATTTTGGTAAGGTGCACTTTGGCCACAATCCAAACACACCCCAACACCCAGCTCGTTGAGGATGCACGGGGCGCTGCGACGCGTCCGCGGAGTGGTGTAGCGCAGCCAACTGCATCCTCTGGACCTAAGACCATGCCGGGTCGTCTTGCTTTTTCAATGACATGCGTCGATCGCGTGTGAGTAAAGGGCATATCCAACGTTGCCACGACCGCAGCTGACTACCCTGGCACACCAAAAACCCTCATCCGTCGCGCCGTCGCGCGGTGCGTTCCCAGCCGGCACCAGCTGCCCGCATTCATGTCGTCCGTCCGTATGCCGTCGTTAAGAGGCTCGGTGCCCGAGGAACCAACTCCGGCGACATAATGACGCACCAGGACGCTTGGCCTCATCGGAATGCGCTACTTAAAGCGGCAACGCCCAGCTAACCTCCACACCATAGTGCATCATCCTCCTACCTGGAACCACATCCGCCATGACAGCAAGCGCAAACGCTCTGCAGGAGAGCTTGTCTTCGGGGATGGAGCTTGAGGTCGCCACCCTCGCTCAAGTCGCCGCACAAGCGGTGGCCACGCTAGCGGCCGACGATGGGAGCACCGTCAGCCACGCGTCCTACATGCCGCCGTCCAACGTCCGACACCACCGAGGTCGGGGACTCCTCGAGGATGAGTAGGGCATGGGAGGCGGCAGGGCATGGTGTGCCAACTGGCCGGTCCGTCTCCCGTGTTCTACTTTTCCCCGCCAGAGACCGCACCTTCACTTCACGGGTCTTGAACCCCACCCCCGTACATGGAGATCACAGATGGAGGGAGTTCTGGATTAGGGGTGTCCGGATAGCCGGACTATACCTTCAGCCGGACTCCTGGACTATGAACATACAAGATTGAAGAGTTCGTCCCGTGTCCGGATGGGATTTTCCTTGGCGTGGAAGGAAAGCTTGGTGATGCGGATATTTAGATCTCCTACCATTGTAAACGACTTTGTGTAACCCTAGCCCTCTCCGGTGTCTATATAAACCGGAGGGTTTTAGTCCATAGGACAACGCAACATACAACAATCATACCATAGGCTAGCTTCTAGGGTTTAGCCTCCTTGATCTCGTGGTAGATCTACTCTTGTACTACCCATATCATCAATATTAATCAAGCAGGACGTAGGGTTTTACCTCCATCAGGAGGGCCCGAACCTGGGTAAAACAGTGTGTCCATTGTCTCCTGTTACCATTCGCCTAGACGCACAGTTCGGGACCCCCTACCCGATATCCGCCGGTTTTGACACCGACATTGGTGCTTTCATTGAGAGTTCCTCTGTGTCATTGCTTTTAGGCCCGATGGCTCCTTCGATCATCAACAACGATGCAGTCCAGGGTGAGACTTTCCTCCCCGGACAGGTCTTCGTCTTCAGCGGCTTCGCACTGTGGGCCAATTCGCTTGGCCATCTGGAACAGATCGAAAGCTACGCCCCTGGCCATCAGGTCAGGTTTGGAAGATTAAACTACATGGCTGATATCCGCGGAGATTTGATCTTCGACGGATTCGAGCCATAGCCGGGCGCCTCGCACTGTCACGACGAGCATGATCTAGCTCTGCCGCTGAACAGTGTCCTGGAGGCCGCACCCGTGTCAGCTTCGACCCTTAATTCGGAGCCAACCGCGCCAATCGAGGACGGATGGTTGGACACCGCCTCGGGGGCTGCAATCCCTGCGGTGATGGAGCCGAACATTAGACTTGTCCCCAACGAAGCCCGCGACTCCAAAGCGCCGGATTCCATCCCGGACTCCGAGCCCTCCACGCCCCCGCCGATCGAATCCGATTGGGCGCTAATCATGGAGTTCACCGCCGCGGACATCTTTCAACACTCGCCCTTCGGCGATATTCTGAAGTCACTAAAGTCTCTCTCTTTATCAGGAGAGCCATGGCCGGACTACGGTCAGCAAGGTTGGGATACGGACGATGAAGAAATTCAAAGCCCACCCACCACCCATTTGGTAGCCACCGTCGATAATTTAAATGACGTGCTCAATTTCGACTCCGAAGACATCGACGGTATGGACGACGATGCAGGAGACGCATATGAACCAACACCTATAGGGCATTGGACAGCCACCTCATCTCATGATGTGTGCATGGTGGATACACCTAAAGGAAGCGATAACGAGGAACACGGGGAGGCAACGAGGGATCGATCTCTTGAAAAACAATCAAAGCGGCGGTGTAAACGCCGCTCCAAGCCCCGCCTCGATACAAACCCAGCCATAGAGCAGGATGAGCCGGCAGACGACGAGCATGCCTTAGAGCAACCTTCCAAACAGGGCAACTCGGATAAAGAAACCGAACAACCCGTCCCCGGCGAAAACGGCATTCTGGACGACCTTACTACGGATAAGCCCACGGAGCGGAAGAACCTCCACAAAAGGCTCGTTGCAACCGCACGCAGCCTAGAAAAGCAGAAGCGGAAGATGCACTCAGAATCAGGTGGAGTAAAGTAATCAATACCGTAGATAAATACGGCGGCAGTCGCCACACTAAAAGCTATCCGAAGCGAAAGCTACTGCCCGAATTCGACGAAGAGGCCTTAGAGCCCTCGCATTCAAAAAGTAAGAAAGCCACCCGGTCGGATAGACGATCCCATGGTCAGCATAAAGCGGCAAGCAGCGCCACACTCAAGCCGGCATGCGACCCACTCAAGGATTCGCATCAAAAAGATGGCCCAGCCAGGTCCATTTATGGGCCAAGAAAGCAAGCTCTCGTTAGCAATGCAACAAAACCAGTATCCGAACATCACGGCACACCCAAATACAGGGGCGCCACACACCCCCTATGTTTCACCGATGAGGTCCTGGATTATGAATTTCCAGCGGGATTCAAACCCGTAAACATAGAGGCATACAACGGAACAACAGACCCTGGAGTATGGATCGAGGATTATATCCGCCACATACATATGGCTAGAGGAGATGACCTCCACGCCATAAAATACTTACCCCTCAAGCTTAAAGGGCCAGCTCGGCATTGGCTTAAAAGCCTTCCTGAAAACACAATTGGAAGTTGGGAAGAGCTCGAGGATGCTTTCCGAGCAAATTTTCAAGGGACCTATGTCCGCCCTCCGGATGCAGACGATCTCAGTCACATAACTCAACAGCCGGGAGAGTCAGCTCGGCTATTCTGGAACAGATTTCTTACTAAAAAGAATCAGATAGTCGACTGTCCGGACGCCGAAGCCTTAGCAGCTTTTAGGCACAACGTTTGAGATGAATGGCTCACCAGACACCTCGGCCAAGAAAAGCCAAGAACAATGGCCGCATTAACAAGCCTCATGACCCGCTTTTGCGCAGGAGAGGAAAGCTGGTTGGCAAGATGTAGCACCAGCGACCCAAGTACATCCGAAACTAGGGATGGAAACGGAAAACCGTGACGCAACAAGGATCGTCGCCGGACTAAGGAAAACAGTCCGAAGAGTACGACAGTCCACGCTGGATTCGAAAGCTCATGGCAGAATCAGAAAAGGCGCCCCTCCAGGATAACAGAGATGAGCTATCCAACCTAAACAAAATCTTGGACAGGATATGTCAAATACACAGTACTCCCGGGAAGCCTGCTAACCATACCCACAGAGATTGTTGGGTCTTCAAACAATCCGGCAGACTCAACGCCGAACACAAGGGGCTCGACACACCAAGCGAAGACGATGACGAACCCCAAAAGCAGAGCACCAGGAAACAAAAGAATTTTCCTCAAGAAGTAAAAACAGTAAACTTAGTTCACATAACAAAATGTGCGGCACCCATAAAGGTACGCGCCATACGGCCTACCCCAAAGGAGTCTCGCCACTGGTCATCAAAACCAATCATCTTCGATCATCTGGATTATTCTAGAAGTATCAGGAACGCAGGTTGGACTGCCTTGGTACTCGATCCAATAATTGGCGGACTCCAGTTTACAAATGTCTTGATGGACGGCGACAACTGTCTAAACCTGATATATTAGGACACAGTCCGCCACATGGGGTTAGACCCAACAAGAATTCGCCACAGCAAAACCTCCTTTCAAGGGGTAACACCAGGTCCGGATACCCATTGCATGGGTTTTCTCCGGCTTAAAGTTATATTCGGCTTCACCGATAACTTCCGTCGCGAAAAGCTAACTTTCCACATTGTCCCATTCTCAAGTCGCTATCAAGCACTGCTGGGACGCGAAGCTTTCGCCCGCTTTAACGCAATACCGCATTACGCATCTCTTATGCTTAAGATGCCTGGTCCACGAGGCATCATCTCTTTAAAGGGGAAGCATTGAGTGCATCCCCCCCCCCACGGAGGATTGTGCGACCGCCTTTACAGCCCCACAATAAAATGGCTTCACCAGCCAAAACATCTAAACAGGTCATTAAGACCGCGGACACGGCTAGACGAGTCCGGCACAAAAATATCATTGATAAAGGCTTAATAGCCGTATACCCCTGCTCTAGGGGCTCCGCACATATAAAATAAGAGACAATCAAGCTCAGTTTTACCCCTTTCAATTTAAAATTTGTTTATTTAAGTATAACTTCTATTCAGCATGACCTTTCTTCAACTTAGTTCCTCTCTTTTACAGATGAATATCGTGCTGCGCCTGTCTAGGATACGGCACAACTGAGATACAGGCGCAGACGTGCAGCAGGGACCCGTTCCAAGGATTCTTTTCAGATTAAGACCCTGCATCAATGTTTTTTACTGTCTCTTGTTGATACACATCCCCTGGTTTTCTCTAGTATAACCAAGGAGGAGGCTGGCGTCTTGGCATGTGGCCACGTCAAAATTTCTGCGCGTACCTGGACACTAGGGGCTTATACCTAAGGGCGTTGTCTTGCCCGCCCTCATAAAGACCGAATACCTTAGGGAGTGTTCGGCGTCGCGAGTTTGGCCTTATATGCATCAGCTCCGAATCATGTCTTTGGTCAAATGTTGGGTTGCCCGGCTCCTGTGTTCGGCTGCCTTACATTCCGCTCTATCGGCTAAGGCGGCACTAGGAGAACTACTGCGATTGTGCCCCGGTTCGGCCAAGCGAGCACCTTAGTATAGAAAGCCGAAAACTGACTGTCATGATATAGCGTGAGACTGGTCAACCACTCGATGACTCACCGGAATCTATAGGATTCCTCCGCATTAACGAAGGGCCATTTCCCGGCCAGGCACGTACGCACCCCGAATTCGGGCGAGCGCAGTCGCCACCAGGGGCTATCTAAGTAGCCTCACTATCAAGCTCCTATGGCTAAGTGAAAGTGTTAAAGCATTATAGTACGATTGCCTAGTTCGCTGCGCTATCACCTCCTTTGTAGGACCAAGACGTTGGATTAAGTGTGAAAACGCGCCTTCTGCGAACACCCCCACATTATTTGCGTGGGGGCTGAAGCCGACGACTGCCATCTTTCAAATTTTATATATTAAACGGCCGCACAGGAGGTGTTACAATACTTGCAGGCACAAGTATAAAAAGTTCCTACAATTTATCAAAATATCGTTTTACAATCGCATATGCTATTCGAACATAGCATCCTTCAAGCACTGCGTCTCTATTACACGAGCGCCTTGCAGAACTTCCTGAAAATAGTGCTCGGCAGGTACTCGGCTTCTGTCCGAATCTCGGGATGCAACAGCGGTGGTCTCCATTTCCGCCCAGTATGTCTTGACACGGGCAGGAGCCATCCGCGCACCCTCTATGCATGTTGACCTCTTAATTGCATTAATACGCGGCACCTCACCAAGGAATTGTTGCACCAAGCTGAAATAACTCTTCGGCTCCGATCTCTCCGGCCACAGGTGACTCATGACGCACTTCATGGCGAGTCTGGACAACCTGTTCAGTTCGGCCCATTCAGCCAGACGATCGACCACTGACAGTGGACGCTCTGGATTATGGGTCTGCGACCAGAAAAGCCTTTCCACTTCGCGATCTTCTTGATCTCGAAAGTGTTCGGTCGCATCAGCAGCACTCGCTGCCAAATCCAGATAGGTGTCCGCCGTACTCCACAGCCGGTCTAACGGAGCATGCTTAGGATCACAAAACTTCCTCCGCAGCATAAAGGGCTTTCCAGCTGTGATCTCTACAGCCTGACATAGCTCCTCCTTCGCAGGTCTCATCGCAGAGCACGTATCCTTGGCATCGGCAACAACCTTCTCCAAGTCCGTCCGTTCCGCTCGCTCTTCTTTTTCAAGAAGCTTGCAACGGTCATCAGCGCTCTTTAGCCTCGCGGTCATCTCTTTCTTGCTTTGGCAGTGAGTAGCCTGTTCGGCTCTCAACTCTTCGAGGGCCTTCTCGGCAGCGACATCACTTTTTCTGGCTTGTTCCTTGGCCCGGGCAAGTTCCGCCCGAAGACTCTCCACGACGGCCGCACCATCTGCATCAAGCGCACACATCGTAAGATACTGGCATAAAGCTCCTCTTACCAGGTGCCGCTGAGGAGTTACATACCTTGCGCCTCGTCAAGCCGCTTGTTGACAAGCGCGATGTCGGCATCTGCCACGTCAAGTTGTTGCTTTAGTTCGGAAAATTCATCAGTCCGGCTGGATTCCGGACACTTCGCCACCTATATATAAAGGCGACATTTTAGACCTGGGATTATGATCCTCTGCGCGCCGTCACTTTTGACAACGCATAGAGTCTCAGGGGCTACTATCTACACATGGCGCATCTTATTTATGCGCAACTGTCAAAAAGTGTACATTATTTCACGTACCTCAAAACCTGTCAGTAAACTTCTGACGGCCTCGTGCAATCCGCTTTCCACGGACGAAATCCTTTCAATCACCGTGCCCATCAATGCACGGTGCTCCTCTGAGATAGAAGCCCGCCCTAGCAGATTCTTCAGCTCCTCCGACCGAGCACCGGACGGTGCCGGACTCGTCCTATGGACTCTTTTGAAGGCCGGATGCAGAGAACCTTCGGGGGCCATATGGCTACCTTCCGCCCCTGCCGGATTTGGAGAAACCCACCGCGATGACACCTCAGGGTCGCCCGCCTCGCTAGGCGGTACGGCAGGGGGAGGCGTTCCACTCTCCGTCATCTCTGGAAGAAGATCCCCCGAAGACGAGCTCTGCTGAGAAGGGTTGAGGTCCGAGCTACAAGGTAAAATTTCGGTTACTCTTCTCAGATATAAAGCAAGGATTTCTCTCATCTTTCAAAAAGAAAATCTTTCTCTACTTATGGCTCGCTGAAGGGCTGATCCCCTTGAGGGCATAGTTCGACCGAGGTACCCCCACGGCGTAGGACCCTCTGACGAGGATCTTTTCCCCCGCTTTGAGGCCATGGCCTCCGGGTCTTTAGAGGCGGTCCTTTTCTTCCCCTGAGGAGAGGAATTTTTGGTTCCTTCCTTCCGAACAGCCTCCTTCGAGGAGGCCGTAGGTTCCTTGTCCCCTCCCTCGCTTTCTCCCAAAGGCACAATCTTCAACATCCTGACTAGCACGAGATCCGGCCTGGTCTCGGGGAGGGGTGCCGGACACCTGATCAGCTTTGCTTTCACTATCCACTCCTGTTTAAAAAGACAGCTCTTTTAGGGGCAAGTTTGTGACAAATATATGGATAACGAGTCCGGGCACAAGGCTAGTTACTTGAGTATCCAGGCGATTGCAGCTCAGACCTGCGTCCTCGGTCAAATCCGGACACATTGCTTGTGATCCGAAGAACAGTTTATACATCTCCGCGGGCGTTGCGCCCATAAAATGCTGGAGAGCTCGTGGTCCCTCCGGATTAAACTCCCACAGTCGAAGGGAGCGACGTTTGTCGGGCAGTGTTCGGCGGATCAGCATGACTTGCGTCACTTTGACCAGGCTGAGACCTCTTTCTAAGAGATCCCTGATGCGGCCCTGCAACAAAGGCACGTCCCGGGGTGGCCCCCAATCTAGGCCTTTATTTACCCACGCCCCTAGCTGCTTTGGGGGACCCGAGTGAAAGGCAGGCGACGCCACCCACTTGGTGCCCCTGGGAGCGGTGATATAGAACCACTCTCATTGCCATAAGCCGAGCTCCTCCTGAAAAAGGCCCTCGGGCCATGGAGCGTCAGCATTCTTGCTTATAACAGCACCTCCACACTCTGTGTGCCGTCCCTCGATCATCTTCGGCTCTACCTTGAAGGTCTTGAGCCATAATCCAAAGTGAGGAGTAACACGGAGGAATGCTTCACACACGACGATTAATGAGGAAACATGGAGGATGGACTCCGGAGCTAAGTCGTGAAATTCCAGCCCATAATAAAACATCAGCCCCCTCACAAAGGGATCCATTGGGAAGCCTAACCCCCGAAGGAAGTGAGATACGAACACCACGCTCTCACCAGGCTGGGGACTGGAATAGCCTGCCCTTGAGCGGGCAGCCTATGCGAAATTTTGCCGGTCAAGAACTTGGCCTCTCTCAACTTTAGCACGTCCTCCTCCGTATCCATTGGCCTTGAAGGTCGGAACCGGACATTATTGAAGGTCCGAAGCGCCTGAAATCTAGAGCCTAGGGTGTTGGAACTCGAGGCGACGGGCGAACTCATTTGAGATTGAAAAGGAGTAAGGCATCGGTCTCTTTATAAGAGGTTGAATACCAAGGGCCCTCCCCGTAACCGTTTGAGACTCGCCTTTAATCGAGAAAACATGCTAACGGGCACGATTGGGTTACCCATGTCCGTATTGATGAGAATCCCATAAATAAAGGGGACACGATCCCTGCTTTGACAAGACGTGCCAAGGAAACCGCCTCGCAAAATGCGCTGAGGTGGGGAAGTAAAAACGATTCGAATAAAGGCTTGGCCATGGTGTGATGTCACGCTATGGGATACGTCAGCAGATTATATTTGTGTTAATATTATTCTCTCTATGGCAATATGTGGAAACTTATTTTGCAGAGCCGGACACTATCCTTAGTGTTTACAATTTTCTATGAAGTACTTGGAGGAGGAACCCGCCTTGCAATGCCGAAGACAATCTGCGCGCCGGACTCATCGTCATTGAAGCCTGGTTCAGGGGCTACTGAGGGAGTCCTGGATTAGGGGGTGTCCGGATAGCCGGACTCCTGGACTATGAAGATACAAGATTGAAGACTTCGTCCCGTGTCCGGATGGGACTTTCCTTGGCATGGAAGGCAAGCTTGGCGATGCGGATATTTAGATCTCCTACCATTGTAACCTACTTTGTGTAACCCTAGCCCTATCCGGTGTCTATATAAACCAGAGGGTTTTAGTCCATAGGACAACACAACATACAACAATCATACCATAGGCTAGCTTCTAGGGTTTAGCCTCCTTGATCTCATGGTAGATCTACTCTTGTACTACCCATATCATCAATATTAATCAAGCAGGACGTAGGGTTTTACCTCATCAAGAGGACCCGAACCTGGGTAAAACATTGTGTCCCTTGTCTCCTATTACCATCCGCCTAGACGCACAGTTCGGGACCCCCTACCCGAGATCCGCCGGTTTTGACACCGACAGTCGCCGCCGTAGAATAGGTTTAGGGTCAGGTTTCTTTTATTTTTTTGTCCTATAAAAGTTCAAAATGTAATAAAAATCGGTCGTGTTTGCATTAATCTCGGCCGGTGTATATGAACTTTCACAATAATATACATATTGTAGGAGTACTAGCAAGATGCCCGTGCGTTGCACAGAAGATCAAGATCTTGTGGGAGAAAAGGATGAACAAGGGAAAGCCTTATCTGCAAATGTGGAGAGGAGTGCGGGTAAATTGTCATAGTTTCCTTCCTATCCGTTTGATATAGATCGGACGGCCTATATTGCTGGATGGCAGGCACACCATCATCACCAACTCTGCTTTTTATTGAACCGAGACAAATCTAACATGCGAAGTAAAATAAACACATAGGGTCGATACATACACAAATTATCTTAGGCACTCCAATAGTACGTCCACTACACATTCACGCATTTCACATATTTCTACATCTACGGGAACCTACGAAAGGGTTAACGTAAATTGCCTCTCTCTCTCCTCCCCTGATTTTCATGGTGGTGGGCTCCTCCCTCCCCCCAATCTACAATCAACAGCTCACATCTTTCACATTATATTAATTACGTAACAAGGATTACGTAGGTGTAGCGTTACTCGTCCTAAAAAAACCAACTAAGCCAACCTCCCAGCATATCGTGCGGGAAAAGACCTGGCCGCGCCGGTTTAGTCGGGATTACCGGATTACTAGTAGTAGTATTGATGGATCGCGCGAAGCAACACATTTTTTAGGGGGAGAAGCACCTAGTTTAAAAGGAAAAAAGGCGGTACACTCACAACACTCCTGTCGCGGTCGCATTGCACCCCACACACGTTCAGTCTTGCACATGGCTCACGCAAACGAAACGCGCTTCGGCTTGCCCCTTCACTGACACGTGGGACTACACTTGGAGAAACCGACCATGAGTCAAACTCCCCCCGCCCACTGCACGAAAATCACTCCCCCCCACCCCCACACCCAAAAATTCCCCCCAAATCTGATTAAACCGCCCTTCGGCCAACTAGCCAATAATATTCCCCAAACCCCCCTCCCCCTCCCCCTGTCCCCCTCCACTCCATTCGCTCCGCCAAAGCCGCCCTCCCCGCCGCGCCGATACGTCGGCGCCGCGGTTCGGCGATCCTCTCGCTCCCACAGTACGCTTTCGTAGACTGCCGTCGTCTAGCCGCGCCGCCACCTCTGGCTACGTTCTTGTGGAGGCGCACGGCGGTCAGCGCCGCCACCGCTGGCGACGTTCGTGTGGAGACGCACGATGGTCAGCTTCTCCCACGGTACGCGCATTCTAGACTGAGGCCCCGTTCATGTCGGTGTAGCGCTGAATGTAAGCTGATAGACGCTGTTAATCTCACTGTTTGCCGAAGTAGTTTACTGTCAATATGCTCTGCTTAAGAAGCTTCCTTGCCCTGTTCTGCACTCAATCTGCTTAGCTGAGATGGCATGCCAAGGCCGATTAGTTGCTAAAATATCCTGCCATATATTTATTGTGACGTAGATTGCCATGGTCTAGTAGCCAATCTGTTAGGTGAAATAGCTCTACACCGTTTTATACTCGATCTTTGTTGCTGCGATGGCCTTCGATAGTTTGATGGCTGTGTGCTCGGCCTCATTGACTGCTGAAACAGCCTGCCATAATTTGGCACTCAAATCTGTTTGCTGAATTAGCTTTACATATATTTCGTTACTTAGATCTGCTCGTCCAAATATCTTGCCATAGCTTTAGACATCGACCTAGGTATTTTTTTCTGGACTTCATAAAAAAACATATATGTTTTTCCTATAATATCTAGTAGAAGAACTAATTTGTATGTCTAACAGATGGACATGACTTGGATAACTTCTGCTCGAAGATTCTTCGCTGCATATGTCGAGGGGGTTGAAAACTTCATGAACTTTATCAGAGCTGAGTACGGTGGTCCGAAATCAGATGTGCTCTGCCCGTGTAGCAGTTGTATCAATTTAGTTACAAGACCCCAGTCAACTGTGCAAAATCATCTACACTTGTATGGGATGTCGGTCACATATACTTGGTGGGTTCATCATGGTGAACCTGTGAACGTCAATGTTATTGACTACGTGGAAGTAGCAAATCACCATCTTGATCTGCCTGATGCTCAGGTGGAAGAGGAGGAGGAGGTGGTGGTGGCGGAGCCAGTGAGTTTGACCAACATTGAAACAATGCTACGAAATGCTCATGCATTCCATGAACTTTCACCTGCAGAAGAAAAACGATGGGCCCGCATGTTGGAACAATGCAACGTTGCTGTCACTCCAGAAAATAAGTTGTCAGTATTCTTAGCTATGGTCACCTTTCTTCAGGTGAAGACATCTGAGCGGATGACCAACAAATCATTCGATGCGATGTTGGTTGCTTTCCGCGAATCTTTCCCAGATGCGTCTGAGCTGCCACAAACCTACAGTAAAACGAAGAATTTCCTTCGTGCAGTTGGAATTGGATATGATATGATCCGTGTTTGTAAGAGTAATTGTGTTCTGTTCTGGAAGGATTATGCCAACTTAAGTGAATGCCCGAAATGCAAATCATCAAGATGGAAAGATGGCAATGCTGTGAAGAGGATTCCTCATAATGTTCTGAGACATTTTCCAATTACACCAAGATTGCAGAGGTTGTTTCATGATGCTGAAACAAGAGAGGATGTATTGTGGCATTCTAGGAACCAGGAGTACAGAGATCAGAATGTAATGATCCATCCATCTCATGGTAGTGAGTGGAAAAGCTTCAATGATAAACACAAAGAGTTTGCTGCTGACCTGAGAAACATTAGACCTGGCTTAGCTTCAGATAGATTTAACCCATTTGGCCACCAGAGCGCTACATATAGCATGAGGCCAGTGCTTGCTATCCCTTACAACATGCCTCCAAATGTCTGCACCAAAGAATCAAACTACATGATGGCCTTGCCCATCCCAGGTCCAAAAAGTCCTGGAAAGGATTTTGATTTGTTCACGGAGCCTCTTGTGGAGGAACTTCAACAGCTATGGAAGGGTGTTCTCACTCGAGACCTATATAGCAGCCCACCAGCTGATTTCTCTCTGCGTGCTGTTATAATTTGGTGTATCCATGATTATCCGGCTTTGGGCACTATGTCAGGGCGAACGACACATGGTTACAATGCATGTGTTCGCCGTGACAGGAATCCGCTGTCATACGCAATACTTAGCAAGATCTGTTACATTGGACACCGCCGTTTCCTTGCCAAGGACAAGCCGCATCCTAGAAAATACCGAAGACATATGTTCAATGCAAAGCATGAAAACCGTGATGCGCCAAAGAGGCTCACCGCCGATGAGTTGCAAGTGGAATTAGAGAAGGTCAGGCATATTACACCAGGAAACCATCCTGGTAATGGTAGCGGGAAAAGGAAGCGTGGCAGGGTAGAAGAGAGATTATTGTTTACCTGTAGGTCCACTTTGTGGGACTTGGAGTATTGGAAAGATTTGGATCTGTGGCATAATCTTGATGTGATGCACATCGAGAAAAATATATGTGACAGCATTATCGGCACACTTCTTAATATTGAAGGCAAGACGAAAGATACCTTAAAATCTAGGATTGATTTGACACACCTGGGTATCAAGAAGGGTTTGCGGGTGCAAGATGAAGGTAAACCACGGGATATGGCACCAGCTGTGTACGTCTTGGACAAGGTAAAAAGAAAAGAATTCTGCGAGGTCTTGTCATGTGTGAGATTCCCACATGGATTTGCTTCCAACCCTGAAAGGAGAGTCAGTGCAGATGGAAACAAGGTACAAGGGTTGAAAACTTATGACTTCCACGTCCTACTTCAAAGGGTTTTACCTGTTATCCTTAGAGGATTCGGCCGCCCTGAATTATACAGAGCAGTTGCAGAGTTGGGACGATTCTTCATGGAACTTTGCAGTAGGAATATCAGGATAAATGCTTTGGAGCGTCTTAGAGACAAGATACCAACTATCCTATGCGACTTTGAGAAGATATATCCTCCAGCTTTTTTGATGTGATGGTGCATTTGGCTGTTCATCTACCTGATGAGGCACTACTTAGAGGTCCAGTACAATATGGCTGGCTGTACCCTATTGAAAGGCGGCTAGGCACTTTCAAGGGCTATGTTAGGAACAGAGCTAGACCCGAGGGTTCCATTGTAGAGGCCTACATTGCTACGGAAGCATTGACATTCTGCTCAAAATACATTGAAACAGCTGATCAGCTTAGCAAAGAGGTGGGTGAACACAATCCTGGGCTCAATGTTTTCGATTATTCTGTTCGATTTACAGGGAAGAGTCGACAAGAGGACAAACCTAAAGATTTGGACAAAATGGTTTGGTATGTGTTGAATAACTGTCCTAGGATACTACCTTATATCAAGTAAGTGCAGTACTGCAGCTTATACATCATAATCTACTAAACTTGCAGCACATTCTTATATATTTAGATGTTTGACGCGATCACTATGTTGTGCAGCATCTACAAAGAGGAGTTACTACCGCAAAATCGAAGAAACACTGACAAACTAGTTATGACAGGATTTGCGAAATGGTTCAAGAACCATGTAAGCTTTTGAAGTGCATTGTTAGTTTTTTTAATATATTGAGTACATAAGATGATCAGCTTGTCTATTTTCTAACCATAGGTTAAGAAGATGCGGGCGGATGCGCAGGCAGTTGATGATGCCCTTTACTCACTAGCAATGGGTCCTGATACTCGGGTAAGAAATTATGAATCTTGCGTTGTTGGAGATGTGCGCTACAACACCCTTGCACGAGACGAAGGCAGGAAGACACAAAACAGTGCCATCATGAGCTTGGATACGCATGACAAAGAGACAACTGAAATGTATGCTAACATAACAGACATTGTTTAGTTGCAGTATATCTCCAGTTTCGAGGATCATCGGTGTGTGGTTCTATTGTGCTGTCGTTGGTATAACCTGTTTTCCAGGATCGCAAAACCCAGAGCTGATGATTATTTCAAATCCATCAATGTCAAGGCAGCGTACCAGACCAACGAGCCTTTTATTTTGGCAAATCAAGCAACACAGATATTTTTCTTGGAAGACACATTTGCACGTAGCGATGACTGGAGAGAATTGCAAAGGTTTGAGCAGAGGAATTCGTTTAATGAAGTTGCACAACAAGATGATACTTACACTGCTCCTGATGTACAAGATAACATAGATGTTCCTAATATCTTTGAGAACCATGACGTCAATGACCCCGGCGAAAAGATTGTCTGTCGTGTTGTGGACATACAAGAGTTGATCAAGAAGAAGCCAACGTTCGAGGACGAAGAAGAAGATGACACCGTGGGGAATTACGATTCAGACTGATACACATGGCGAAGATGTTGACCCTGCTACTGCGGATGATGATTACATTGCTTTTGTCGTATTTGCCTGTCAGAAGACGTTTTTTATCTACTATGTGAAATTGTGTTTGCTATGACAACTGAAACCTGATGAACATGTTGTTTAGTATTTTGCTGTGAGAACATCACTTGTTATGTATGCTGATTTGTGTTTGGTGATTGTATGACAACTAAAACATGATGACATTGTTGTTTAGTTGTACTCATATTTGGCTATGAAACTTGAATTTGATGACATAGTTTGCTGTTGGACTGCAATTTGCTCGACGTCTTTGAATGAGAACAAAGCTGACCCGACAGGGCCTCTGCTATTTATTTATTTATATGAGAAAAAGGGGATATCCCCTGATTTCCGTTAATAGAAATCATTAGATGTTCACAACACTATGCCCAGCCTGCTACACAGGTTTCATTCATTACTAGTTTCAGCAAAGTGCTCATGTTGTAGCCACTGAATACATCACGAGTGCTACATACACTGCAAATAAAGAGATAATCATCCTATAGAGCACATCGATTTTCCTCATTATCTTCACAAGCTCTTTCATCTCCTCATTGCTGTCAAGGCCGTTCAGCAGCTGTTGCTTGGCCATGATCAGAGGAACTGCATCTTTAACCTTCTGCTCTGTATCTTCCTGTTCTGCGGTTCCTTCAGTTACTTATCCAACACCCCAACCTGCTGGTATTGGGATTCCTCAGCTAACCAAATAATCAACGTAGTTGCATTCCCCCCCATCAGCAACTTCCCAGAAATAAAAATCACACGAATCTTCCCTTTTCTGCACGAATCAAACTGGAAGATCATCAATCAAACTATTTAAAAAATCAGCAACTGAAAGTAGCAGAACAACACTTAAACATATTATTACCCCATGATTCGGGCATTTGTAGAAGACTCGGCCAGGGTTGCAGATTATGGTTGAGATGCGACGGATGACTCTGCGTGATTTGCAGCAGTGGTACCACACCAACGGCAGCGGGTTGCGATGAGCAATCGGCTGCGGTGCGCATGCCGGCGGGGGTGTGATGAAACCCATAGGCGATGGTACGGGTGGCGACTTGGCGCATATCTGGTTGTTGCCTGCTGAAGAGCAGGTGGACGAGCAACCAGCGGACATAGTTGTTGCGGCCAGAGCTTCTGACGCTAGGCAGAGTAAGTAGAGAAGAGGACAAGCGAACGTTGGATATGTTAGTTTCATTACTTGCAGAGTAGCATAGCACCAGATGTAGTCATAGTCTAGCTTTGGATTCAAACCAGCTACAGGAGCACGTCTTTCTTTTTTCTAAAACTCGGCAACGTCTCTTTACTAGTACACTAGTGTAACACCCCGGATGTAACTTGCCATATTTGTACTCCAACTCTTGCCACTTTCGGCACTAAGTTATGATATTTCCTCATGGTTGGGTTCTTCTTCGTTATGCATTTTGTCCATGTCATGCATTTCATATCATGTCATCATGTGCATCGCATTTGCATACGTGTTCATCTCATACATTCGAGCATCTTCCCCGTTGTCCATTTTGCAATCCGGCGGTCCTACGTCCTCCGGCGCCCCCTTTTACCTATTTTCGTGTGCGAGTGTTAAATGGTCTTGAAATGGAACAAGGTTTGACATGTGGCCTTGGTATACCACCGGTAGACCGCCTGTCAAGTTTCGTGCCATTTGGACTTCGCTTGATACTCCAACGGTTAACCGAGGGACCGAGTAGGCCTCGTGTGTGTTGCAGGCCAACACCTCTCCAAAGTGGCCCAAAAACCCACCTAAACCTGTCCCATCACCTAGGCCATTCGATCACGATCGCGTGGCCGAAAACCGTGCTCAATTTGGAGCCTCCTAGCCTCTCCTACCTATAAATATAGCCTACCCCCGAAAATCCCGGTTCAATTCCACCCCTAACCCTAGCCCCGCTCCTCTCCGCGCGGGCGGACACGTCCGCCGCCGCCGCCCGCAGCCAGTGGCGTGCTGCCACGTGGCGCACCCGCGCCCACTTCGCTGCCGACCGCGCGGGCCCGTGAGCCCCTCCGCGGCCCTCCCAACCCGGGTCGCCGCCGCCCGCTCCGCCCGGCGCCTCCCGCGACCCCGCCGCCCGGGTCGCCTCCTCCGCCGCCCGACCCCGTCGCTGGCCGCCTCCGCCCAACCGCCGACGCCCCGCCGCCCTGCCGTCGCCGGTCGCCGTCCCGCCACCGCCGCCCGCCGTCCTCGCCGCGCCCGTGCCCGGATCCGGCGAGATCCGGCCGGGGCTGACCTCCCCAGCCTCTCCTTCCACCACTCCGGCCATATCCTCCCCGAGCCCGGCGAACCTCGATCCTTGAGCTCGAGGAACCCTAGATCTGAGAATTTCGGAGGTTGATTTTTCCCTAAGTCCCGAAGTTTTTCAATATTCTATTTCACTGTTCATCGCATCATAACTCTGCAGACGTGGCTCCGTTTTGGGCGTGTAGCATATCAAAATGTTCGTATCGACGAGTACATAATTTTATCTCACTGCATCATTTCCATTGGAGCTCATCTGGATGCCCGAAATGCTGTTGAAAGAGGGCTATGTGATGTTAGTTTTAGATCTGTTTCAGCAAATACACTTTTGTCATTTTTGCCATGATTAATGTGTGCATGCTATGACCCTGAGCTCTACATGTGTTTTTATTTATGCCATGCCATCTTTACAGAGGTGTATGCCATGTATTTTTGTGGTCTATGTGGTGACTAGCACGAGCATGCAAACTAGGCATCGTGATGTTGCTGATTTCAGGGACTTAGAATTTCACAAACGTTTTCCCTGCTGTTATTTTTATGCCATGTATTCATGTTGCTACAGAGAGATTCATGCCTATTTTGAGCATGTTCAGTAAGGGTGTTTTGTTCTTATGGTTATGCTCTATCCAACCATGGTCCTTTTGGCAATTATGGAGTGCCATAGCATGACTCAGTGTTGCTCTACGTTTGCTATAAAGTGCTCCTGGCAGATTGTTTACATGTTATTCAATATTTCCAAGGTTGTTGTAGTTGATCCATGCATTCTATGTTGTTGTTCTTGCCATGTTTAGCTTCTATGCAATTCCTACTTGTTGGGTTTATGCTTAGTTTGTCATGAAATGACTCGTGGTGAGGGCATTGAGATCGTTTACATGTCTACTTGATATCTGATTTTGCCATGTCCAGTTTTCTGTAAGTCTGAAATCTGTAACGAAACTTGCTATGTTTACATGGGTGCCATCATATCTTGTGATCCCTTTTGGCCCATGGTCAGTAAGGGACTTTTGTTCTATGCTTGGTGTAGATTCATGCCGTGCCTTGTTTTGCTATATTATGTTCCTGTAGCATGTTGTTTGCTTGCTCTAAACATGTCATCCTGATGTTAATTTCTGGCATGTTGTTATTTTCACCAAGTCTGTGAACCTGTTATCTTTTGCACTTTTGCCATGCTTGTTTGAACCTGCTCTGGTGTGTTATAGACATAGCTCATTGTTCATCTTCTGTCAAGCATCTTGAGTAGATCACTGCTATATGCTTTGTTATTATGTTTGAGTGCAGTAGCTTAGTTTCTTGTTGCATGCTAAGTGGCAACCTGCTGTTAATCACAGATTTGTGCCATACTTGTTTTGCTTGTCATTTGCAAACCGTGCATCCGATTCCGGTGATCTTTATAGCGATTTCATCCGAAATCATCTCACCTTTCCAGCGGCGTACTTGGTTTGCCAAGGATATGCCCTGTTCATCTTTTTCTTTCCGGAGCACGCATATGCATTGCATACCACATCTCGCATATCATGCCATGTTTTGCATCATGTTGCTTGCGCATTGCATCGTGGTTGATAGTTGTTCCTTTGCTTGTGTTCTGTTTTGGGTAGAGCCGGGAGATGAGTACGTGAACGAGGAACCGATTTAGAACACTTACGAGGATCAAGCTTTCGACAACTCTGAGAACCTTGCAGGCAAGATGACCATACCCTCGGAATCACTTCTATCTTTGCTTGCTAGTTGCTCGCTCTTTGCTATGCCGCGATACCTACCACTTGCTATATCATGCCTCCTATGTTGCCATATCAAGCCTCTAACCACCCTTTCCTAGCAAACCGTTGTTTGGCTATGTTACAGCTTTTGCTCAGCCCCTCTTATAGCGTTGCTAGTTGCAGGTGAAGTTGAAGTTTATTCCATGTTGGATCATGGATATGTTGGGATATCACAATATCTCTTATTTAATTAATGCATCTATATACTTGGTAAAGGGTGGAAGGCTCGGCCTTATGCCTGGTGTTTTGTTCCACTCTTGCCGCCCTAGTTTCCGTCATACCGGGGTTATGTTCCTTAATTTTGCATTCCTTACACGCTTGGGTGATTTATGGGACCCCCTTGACAGTTCGCTTTGAATAAGACTCCTCCAGCAAGGCCCAACCTTGGTTTTACCATTTGCCACCTAAGCCTTTTTCCCTTGGGTTTTCGCGAGCCCGAGGGTCATCTTTATTTTAACCCCTGGACCAGTGCTCCTTCGAGTGCTGGCCCAACCTGCGCGATGTCCGGCGCCCTTTGGGCAATCCAGGGTCTATGCCAACCCGACGTCTTGCCCATCCGGTGTGACCTGAGAACGAGATATGTGCAGCTCCTATCGGGATTTGTCAGCACATTCGGGTGGCTTTGCTGGTCTTGTCTTACCATTGCCGAAATGTCTTGTAGCCGGGATTCCGAGACTGATCGGGTCTTCTCGGTAGAAGGAATATCCTTTGTTGACCGTGAGATCTTATAATTGGCTAAGTTGGGACACCCCTGCAGGGTATTATCTTTCGAAAGCCTTGCCCGCGTTTATGGGCAGATGGGAACTTGTTAATGTGCGGTTGTAGAGAACTTGACACTTGACTTAATTAAAACACATCAACCGCGTGTGTAACTGTGATGGTCTCTTTTCGGCGGAGTCCGGGAAGTGAACACGGTTTGAGTTATGCATGAACGTAAGTAGTTTCAGGATCACTTCTTGATCACTTCTAGCTTCACGATCATGCTTCGCCTCTCTTCTCGCTCTCATTTGCGTATGTTAGCCACCATATATACTTAGTGCTTGCTGCAGCTCCACCTCATTACTTCATTCCTCCTATAAGCTTAAATAGTCTTGATCTCGCGGGTGTGAGATTGCTGAGTCCTCGTGACTCACAGATTCTACCAAAACAGTTGCAGGTGCCGACGATGCCAGTGCAGATGACGCAACCGAGCTCAAGTGGGAGTTCGACGAGGAACGTGGCCGTTACTATGTTTCCTTTCCTGATGATCAGTAGTGGAGCCCAGTTGGGACGATCGGGGATCTAGCATTTGGGGTTGTCTTCTTTATTTTGGTTCCGTAGTCGGACCTTGATTGTACTCTATATGATGATTGTTTAAGTTATGTATTGTGTGAAGTGGCGATTGTCAGCCAACTCTTTATGCCATTCTTGTTCATTACATGGGATTATGTGAAGATGACCCTTCTTGCGACAAAACCACCATGCGGTTATGCCTCTAAGTCGTGCCCCGACACATGGGAGATATAGCTGCATCATGGGTGTTACAAGTTGGTAATCAGAGCCATCCCCAACTTAGGAGCCCCCTGCTTGATCGAATTGCTGGCGTTGTTGAGTCTAAAAAAAATATTTTGAGTCTTAGGATTATATATATCGGAGAGTAGGATTCATTTTACTCCTCATTCCCTTCGTCGCTCTGGTGAGGCCTCCTGACGTAGAAGTTTTGACTCTACTCTCCTCAAATTTCACTAATTTTTTTAGGATCACGCGGGTATCTTGGAATTGCAGTTCTGGAATACCTGAGTTTCGCCGACATAAAAAATCTCTTTTATGCAGTTGTTGGTGAGATCACCTCGACGCCACCCAGTACTGGGGCGGGAGTTCGGGAGTATTGCCATAACTCGTATAACGGATGCTTTTCGAAGATTGACGTAAACGATTTTCGAAGGTTTCTTGGTTATGTGTTGAAGGATGGATACAGCTGGATCTAGGTATTGTTAGTTTGGGTGATATATTTTGTATCCCCTGTATCCCCAACACCTGATTGCATTACCAGAAAGTTTCGGGAGTTTATAAGTGGGAATTCTAATAGCTTATAGGATATCTTTCCGACAGATGTATGATTTGAGATTGGGGCCTAACGTGCTAGTGGTTCGCTTGTCATGGTCGATTTACAGTGGTCACGAGGCGTCTTAAAGAATCCTTGGCTATGCCGATTCAGGGACGTCTTGTTTTTCATTCGTGACGTCCGCTATACGTCGTGCCCGTGGGGCCTCATCACGAACACTTTGGGCGAAATCTCTATCATGTGTTTGTTCCGGCTTATTCTGCAAGCCAATCCTTTGTTTTGTTTTCAGTTGTGATATTCGAGTTGTTTCGAAGTCAGATGTTGATTCCATACCTTTTTCTAAGTGGCTTCTCAACTTATGGAAGTGTGATGATTTATTTTGGAATTTATTCGTTCATTCTTGTTCGAATGTTAAGGATATATGTTGCAATTTCGATCCTTTGATTCAGCTTGAATATATGTCTTTCAAGATGCTAATGGATGTCACCCTCTTTAGGATGGCTCCGCCAACGCGTCAGAATCCGGAACGCAATGATGGGAGTCAGGCGAACCCTCCGCCACCACCTCCGCCTCCGGAGGCTTGGCAAGCCTTGATGACTGCCACAAATGCCAACGCTCAGATACTGATTCAGCTCATGCAAGAACGCAACCAAGAGCAAGGCAATCAAGGGAATCAAGGCCAAGGCAACAATCAACCTCACTTCGCTACTCTCAATCAATTTCGGGCAAATCAGCCGAAGTCTTTCAGCTACTGTGCCGAGGCCACTGATGCCAATGATTGGCTCATCGACATAAACAAGCATTTTGAGTGTAGCAATGTCAGACCTGAGGATTTTGTCAAGTTTGCCTCTTTTCAACTCAAGCACCAAGCTGCCGAGTGGTATCAGTAATACAAAGATTCCAGAGGAGGTCGTGTGATAACCTGGGATGATTTCTGCCGAGACTTCAAAGCTCACCACATTCCACAAAGTGTTGTTGAGAGCAAGCGTGAGGAATTCCGCAATCTCAAGCAAGGCAGCATGTCTGTGTATCAATACAACATCCAGTTTCAGAAACTTGCTCGCTTCGCTAAACAAGACGTTCCTAATGAAGTGAGTATGATCTATCAATTCAGAGGTGGACTGAGAGAAGATCTGCAGTTGGCTCTCGTTCTTGTTGAGCAGACTAAGTTTGATCAATTCTACAACATGGCGATGAAACAAGAGGCTGCCCAGCTCAAGTGTGAGGCCTCTAAGAAGAGAGTCAGGGACGCAGTTCAGTCCTCTTCTTCCTCACTAGTGGCGGCCAAGCAACAGAAGTACTGGTTGCCTCCTCCTCCTCCGTTCCGCCAGCCTTACAAGCAGAAGAACAAAGGTGGCCATGGATCTTCCCACCCACCCAACCCTGGATATCAAAACAAGTCTCAGAATCAAGCTCCAAGGTCTAATGCTCCTTATCATCGTCCGCTCTCAGAGGTGACTTGCAACAAGTGTCAGCAAAAGGGTCACTATGCGAACAAGTGCTTCAACCAAAGGCGCCTTCCGCCTCCTCCTCCGGTGAGATCTTCCAGCAATGCAGTGGTCAAGCATATTGCCAAGTCTGCCAAGGTGAACATGATGAACGCAGCTCAGGCAGAGGATTCTTCAGAAGTGATCATGGGTAACCTTCCTGTTAATGATATTCCTGCAAAAGTCTTATTCGATACGGGTGCATCCATTTCTTTCATATCAAGACCTTTTGCATCCATGAACAATTTGCATACTGTCGATCTGCCTAAGCCAATAGCGGTTTCCTCTCCGGGTTTGTTCATGAACACCAAAATGATGGCTCCGGATGTTTCTATCAAGATGGGCGACTATAGATTTCTGTCTTCTCCAATGGTCCTTGGTGACTCGGATATTGATCTAATTCTCGGGATGGACTGGCTTTCTAAGCACAAGGCTCAGCTTGATTGTGCTGCCAGGGAAATTCAATTGACACACTCTTCTGAGGATGTGATCATCTATGCCGCTCGTGATGAAACCATAAGGTTATTTTCTCTCAATGAGAAGGGCGAGCTAGACGCAATCTCTCAGATTCCAGTCGTTTGTGAGTACCAAGACGTCTTTCCAGAAGAGCTTCCGGGTATGCCTCCTCACCAGCCAGTTGAATTCGTTATCGATCTTGAGCCTGGCACGAAAACCGTTTGCAAGCATCCATACAAGCTTGGACCAAAAGAGTTGAAGGAATTGAAGAAACAACTCGATGAACAAGAGCGTCTGGGTCTGATCAGACCGAGTTCATCTCCTTGGGGTTATGGTGTTCTTTTTGTCCAGAAGAAGGATGGCACGGACCGACTTTGCGTCGATTACCGTCCATTGAACAAGAAGACTATCAAGAACAAGTATCCACTTCCCAACATCAATGAGCTATTCGAGCAGCTTAAAGTTGCTAAAGTGTTCTCCAAGCTTGACCTTCGTATGGGTTATCATCAGATTCGAATTCGTGAAGAAGATATTCCCAAGACAGCATTCAGAACAAGCTTTGGTTCTTATGAATATACTGTCATGTCCTTCGGCCTTGTCAATGCTCCTCCAACATTCTCTCGAATGATGAACTTCATCTTCAACCCATACACTAATGAATTCGTCTTGGTCTATCTCGATGATATATTGGTCTTCTCCAAGAATAAGAAGGATCATGCCAAACATTTGCGATTGGTGCTGGACAAGCTCAGAGAGTATTAATTCTATGCGAAGTTCTCCAAATGCGAATTTTGTCTTGATGAAGTTCTTTACCTTGGGCATATCATCTCTGCCAAGGGCATTGCTGTTAATCCTGAGAAGGTGTCTGCAGTTCTAAATTGGGAACCTCCTCAGAATGTTAAGTAGCTTCGCAGTTTTCTTGGACTTGCAAGCTATTGCCGAAGGTTCGTTGAGAACTTCTCAAAGATCGCAAAGCCTCTTTCCAACCTCCTCCACAAGCATGTGAAGTATGTCTGGACCCCTGAGTGTGACGTTGCTTTCAACACTCTCAAGGAGAAACTCGTCACTTCTCCTGTCTTGACTCCTCCAGACGAATCCAAGCCATACGAAGTTTTCTGTGATGCTTCTCTTCAAGGTCTCGGTGCTGTGCTAATGCAAGAGAAGAAAGTTGTGGCCTATACCTCTCGTCAGTTGAAGCCCAACGAAAAGAACTACCCCACTCACGACCTTGAGTTGGCGGCAGTTGTCCACGCACTAATAACATGGAGACATCTCATGTTGGGAATGAAAGTGGACATATTCACCGATCACAAGAGTCTCAAGTACATCTTCACTCAGCCCAACCTCAACCTCAGGCAAACTCGATGGATCGAGATGATTCAAGAGTATAATCCGAGTATTGAATATACTCCAGGCAAGGCCAATGTGATTGCAGATGCTTTGAGCAGGAAGGCTTACTGCAACAGCTTAGTCCTCAAGCCCTTTCAACCGGGTCTTTGTGAAGCTTTCCGCAAACTGAATCTCCAAGTTGTTCCTCAAGGATTTCTTGCCAACCTCACAGTCTCTCCTACTTTGGAAGATCAAATTCGTGAGGCACAACTCCTGGATACCATGGTGAAGAAGGTGAAACATGGTATTGACAAGGGCATCTCCAAATACAAGTGCTATCGCATTGATGACAGAGACACCTTATTCTTCGAGGATCGAATTGTGGTTCCTAAGGGTGATCTTCATAAAGTCATTATGAACGAGGCTCACAATTCACTCCTATCCATTCATCCTGGAAGTACGAAGATGTACCATGACCTCAAGCAGTCGTATTGGTGGACTCGAATGAAGCGAGAAATTGCTCAATTCGTGAATGAATGTGATGTTTGTAGAAGGGTGAAAGCAGAACACCAACGATCAGCTGGTCTCCTCCGACCTCTTGCCATTCCAGAATGGAAGTTTGATCATATCGAAATGGACTTCGTGACTGGATTTCCTAAGTCCAAGCGTGGAAATGATGCTATCTTCGTTGTCATTGACAAGCTCACTAAAGTGGCTCATTTTCTGCCTATCAAAGAATCCATCACAGTAGTTCAGCTGGCAGAGCTATACACCTCCAGAATTGTCTCTTTGCACGGCATTCCACAATCAATTTCTTCAGATCGTGGAAGCATCTTCACCTCTAAATTCTGGGACTCCTTCCAGAAGGCCATGGGCACCAACATTCGCTTCAGCACGCTTTCCATCCTCAAACTAGTGGCCAAGTCGAGCGAGTTAACCAAATTCTCGAAGATATGCTTAGGGTTTGTGTCATCTCTTTCGGCATGAAGTGGGAGGATTGTCTTCCATATGCTGAGTTCTCTTACAACAACAGCTTTCAAGCGAGTTCAGGCAAGGCCCCATTCGAGATTCTCTATGGAAGAAAGTGTCGTACTCCTCTCAATTGGTCAGAGACGGGTGAACGCCAACTTCTTGGCAACGACTTGATCACAGAGGCTGAAGATATGTGTAAAGTCATTTATGAGAATCTCAAAGCCGCGCAATCGCGCCTGAAGAGCTACTATGATAGCAAGCACCGTGATTTGGTTTTCGAGATCGGATACCATGTCTACCTCCGCGTCTCTCCAATGAAAGGCACTCGTCACTTCGGTATCAAAGGGAAGCTTGCCCCTAGATACGTGGGTCCTTTCAAGATCATTGGTAAAGGAGGCGATCTCGCCTATCAACTTGAGCTTCCCTCCAATTTCGCAAACGTGCACAATGTGTTTCACGTGTCACAGCTTCGCAAGTGCTTCAAGATGCCTGAGCACACCATCAACTTCGAAGAGATTGATCTCCAAGAAGATTTGACTTATCCTGAGCATCCCGTTGCTATTCTTGAAGAAACTGAGCGCAAGACTCGCAACAAGTCCATCAAATTCCTGAAAGTGAAGTGGTCACACCATTCAGACCGAGAGGCCACCTGGGAGCGCGAGGACCACCTCCGCTCCGAATATCCGGAGTTCTTTCAGTCCTAGATCTCGGGACGAGATCCTCTCGTAGTGGTGGAGTGTTGTAACGCCCCGGATGTAACTTGCCATATTTGTACTCCAACTCTTGCCACTTTCGACACTAAGTTATGATATTTCCTCATGTTTGAGTTCTTCTTCGTTTTGCATTTTGTCCATGTCATGCATTTCATATCATGTCATCATGTGCATCGCATTTGCATACGTGTTCATCTCATACATCCGAGCATCTTCCCCGTTGTCCGTTTTGCAGTCCAGCGCTCCTACGTCCTCTGGCGCCCCCTTTTACCTATTTTCGTGTGCGGGTGTTAAACGGTCTCGAAATGGAACGAGGATTGACATGTGGCCTTGGTATACCACCGGTAGACCGCCTGTCAAGTTTCGTGCCATTTGGACTTCGCTTGATACTCCAACGGTTAACCGAGGGACCGAGTAGGCCTCGTGTGTGTTGCAGCCCAACACCTCTCCAAAGTGGCCCAAAAACCCACCTAAACCTGTCCCATCACCTAGGCCGTTCGATCACGATCGCGTGGCCGAAAACCGTGCTCAATTTGGAGCCTCCTAGCCTCTCCTACCTATAAATATAGACTCCCCCCGAAAATCCCGGTTCAATTCCACCCCTAACCCTAGCCCCGCTCCTCTCCGCGCGGGCGGACACGTCCGCCGCCACCAGACGAAGTCACGCCGCTGCCCGCAGCCAGTGGCGTGCTGCCACGTGGCGCACCCGCGCCCACTTCGCCGCCGACCGCGCGGGCCCGCGAGCCCGTCCGCGGCCCTCCCGGCTCGAGTCGCCGCCCCCTGCTCCGCCCGGCGCCTCCCGCGACCCCGTCGCCGGCCGCCTCCGCCGAACCACCGACGCCCCGCCGCCCTGCCGTCGCCGGTCTCCGTCGCCAGTCGCCGCCATCGCCGCCCGCCGTCCTCGCCGCGCCCGCGCCCGGATTCGGCGAGATCCGGCCGGGGCTGACCTCCCCACCCTCTCCTTCCACCACTCCGGCCATCTCCTCCCCGAGCCCGGCGAACCTCGATCCGCGAGCTCAAGGAACCCTAGATCTGAGAATTTCGGAGGTTGATTTTTCCCAAAGTCCTGAGGTTTTTCAATATTCTATTTCACTGTTCATAGCATCATAACTCCGCAGCCGTGGCTCCGTTTTGGGCGTGTAGCATATCAAAATGTTCGTATCGACGTGTACATAATTTCATCGTATTGCATAATTTTCATTGGAGCTCATCTGGATGCCCGAAATGCTGTTGGAAGAGGGCTATGTGATGTTAGTTTCAGATCTGTTTTAGCAAATGCACTTTTGTCATTTTTGCCATGATTAATGTGTGCATGCTATGACCCTGAGCTCTACATGTGTTTTTATTTATGCCATGCCATCTTTACAGAGGTGTATTCCATGTATTTTTGTGGTCTATGTGGTGACTAGCACCAGCATGCAAACTAGGCATCATGACGTTGCTGATTTCAGGGACTTAGAATTTCACAAACTTTTTCCCTGCTGTTATTTTTATGCCATGTATTCATGTTGCTACAGAGAGATCCATGTCTCTTTTGAGCATGTTCAGTAAGGGTGTTTTGTTCTTATGGTTATGCTCTATCTAACCATGGTCCTTTTGGCAATTATGGAGTGCCATAGCATGACTCAGTGTTGCTCTACGTTTGCTATA
Source organism: Aegilops umbellulata (assembly GCA_032464435.1). Lineage (NCBI taxonomy): Eukaryota > Viridiplantae > Streptophyta > Magnoliopsida > Poales > Poaceae > Aegilops > Aegilops umbellulata. The sequence continues at coordinate 496,254,010 of CP136056.1, forward strand.
AAATGTTCCTGGTAGATTGTTTACATGTTATTCAATATTGCCAATGTTGTTGTAGTTGATCCATGCATTCTATGTTGTTGTTCTTGCCATGTTTAGATTCTATGCAATTCCTACTTGCTGGGTTTATGCTTAGTTTGTCATGAAATGACTCGTGGTGAGGGCATTGAGATCGTTTACATGTCTACTTGATATCTGATTTTGCCATGTCCAGTTTTCTGCTAAGTCTGAAATCTGTAGCGAAACTTGCTACGTTTACATGGGTTCCATCATATCTTGTGATCCCTGTTGGCCCATGGTCAGTAAGGGACTTTTGTTCGATGCTTGGTTTAGATTCATGCCGTGCCTTGTTTTGCTATATTATGTTCCTGTAGCATGTTGTTTGCTTGCTCTAAACATGTCATCCTGATGTTAATTTCTGGCATGTTATTTTCACCAAGTCTGTGAACCTGTTATCTTTTGCACTTTTGCCATGCTTGTTTGAACCTGCTCTGGTGTGTTTTAGCCGTAGCTCAGTGTTCATCTTCTGTCAAGCATCTTGAGTAGATCACTGCTATATGCTTTGTTATTATGTTTGAGTGCAGTAGCTTAGTTTCTTGTTGCATGCTAAGTGGCAACCTGCTGTTAATCACAGATTTGTGCCATACTTGTTTTGCTTGTCATTTGCAAACCGTGCATCCGATTCCGGTGATCTTTATAGCGATTTCATCCGAAATCATCTCACCTTTCCAGCGGCATACTTGGTTTGCCAAGGATATGCCTTGTTCATCTTTTTATTTCCGGAGCACGCATATGCATTGCATACCACATCTCGCATATCATGCCATGTGGCCAAATTCACTGTTTTGACCCTTTTTCGTTAGTTTAGCACGATCTGACCCTATATGCAAAAGTTTTTCGGATCTGACCCTTTTCCTACCGCCATCTTCTATGGCGGTAGGGTAACACACCCTACCGCCAAGGACATTGGCGGTAGGATTTACCTGCATCGTTATCTTCATTTTTTTATAAAAAAGACCCTACCGCCACAGTCTATGGCAGTAGGATGTGTTAGCCTACCGCCATAGGCTATGGTGGTAGGGTCCTTTTTGTAAAATATGAATCTTTTATTGCATGTGTGCCCTTATTATAATTACATGCATGCCCCTACCGCCAAAGACCATGGCGGTAGGGTCCTTTTCACACCAAACGGACGTGACGGTGTAAGTAAGTCCTACCGCCAAAGGCCTTGGCGGTAGGGTGTGCTACCCTACCGCCAAAGACAATGGCGGTAGAAAAAGGGTCAGATCCGAAAAAAAATTCACACATAGGGTCAGATCATGCTTAAGTTAAGGAAAAGGGTCAAAACAGTGAATTTTGCCTGCCATGTTTTGCATCATGTTGCTTGCGCATTGCATCGTGGTTGATAGTTGTTCCTTTGCTTGTGTTCTGTTTTGGGTAGAGCCGGGAGATGAGTACGTGAACGAGGAACCGATTGAGAACACTTACGAGGATCAAGCTTTCACAACTCTGAGAACCTTGCAGGCAAGATGACCATACCCTCGAAATCACTTCTATCTTTGCTTGCTAGTTGCTCGCTCTTTTGCTATGCCGCGATACCTACCACTTGCTATATCATGCCTCCTATGTTGCCATGTCAAGCCTCTAACCACCCTTTCCTAGCAAATCGTTGTTTGGCTATGTTACTGATTTTGCTCAGCCCCTCTTATAGCGTTGCTCGTTGCAGGTGAAGTTGAAGTTTGTTCCATGTTGGATCATGGATATGTTGGGATATCACAATATATCTTATTTAATTAATGCATCTATATACTTGGTAAAGGGTGGAAGGCTCGGCCTTATGCCTGGTGTTTTGTTCCACTCTTGCCGCCCTAGTTTCCGTCATACCGGGGTTATGCTTCTTGATTTTGCGTTCCTTACACGGTTGGGTGATTTATGGGACCCCCTTGATAGTTCGCTTTGAATAAGACTCCTCCAGCAAGGCCCAACCTTGGTTTTACCATTTGCCACCTAAGCCTTTTTCCCTTGGGTTTTCGCGAGCCCGAGGGTCATCTTTATTTTAACCCCGAACCAGTGCTCCTTCGAGTGTTGGCCCAACCTGGGCGATGTCCGGCACCCCCTGGGCAATCCAGGGTCTATGCCAACCTGACGTCTTTCCCATCCGGTGTGCCCTGAGAACGAGATATGTGCAGCTCCTATCGGGATTTGTCGGCACATTCGGGTGGCTTTGTTGGTCTTGTCTTACCATTGCCAAAATGTCTTGTAGCCGGGATTCCGAGACTGATCGGGTCTTCCCGGTAGAAGGAATATCCTTCATTGGCCGTGAGATCTTATAATAGGCTAAGTTGGGACACCCCTGTAGGGTATTATCTTTCGAAAGCCGTGCCCGCGGTTATGGGCAGATGGGAACTTGTTAATGTGCGGTTGTAGAGAACTTGACACTTGACTTAATTAAAACACATCAACCGCGTGTGTAACCGTGATGGTCTCTTTTCGGCGGAGTCCGGGAAGTGAACACGGTTTGAGTTATGCATGAACGTAAGTAGTTTCAGGATCACTTCTTTATCACTTCTAGCTTCACAATCATGCTTCGCCTCTCTTGTCGCTCTCATTTGCGTATGTTAGCCACCCTATATGCTTAGTGCTTGCTGCAGCTCCACCTCATTACTTCATCCCTCCTATAAGCTTAAATAGTCTTGATCTCGCGGGTGTGAGATTGTTGAGTCCTTGTGACTCACAGATTCTACCAAAACAGTTGCAGGTGCCGACGATGCCAGTGCAGATGACGCAACCGAGCTCAAGTGGGAGTTCGACGAGGAACGTGGCCGTTACTATGTTTCCTTTCCTGATGATTAGTAGTGGAGCCTAGTTGGGACGATCGGGGATCTAGCATTTGGGGTTGTCTTCTTTATTTTGGTTCTGTAGTCGGACCTTGATTGTACTCTGTATGATGATTGTTTAAGTTATGTATTGTGTGAAGTGGCGATTGTCAGCCAACTCTTTATCCTATTCTTGTTCATTACATGGGATTGTGTGAAGATGACCCTTCTTGCGACAAAACCACCATGCGGTTATGCCTCTAAGTCGTGCTCCGACACGTGGGAGATATAGCTGCATCCTGGGTTTTACAAGTTGGTAATCAGAGCCATCCCCAACTTAGGAGCCCCCTGCTTGATCGAATCGCTGGCGTTGTTGAGTCTAGAAAATATATATATTGAGTCTTAGGATTATATATATCGGAGAGTAGGATTCTTTTTACTCCTCAGTCCCTTCGTCGCTCTGGTGAGGCCTCCTGACGTAGAAGTTTTGACTCTACTCTCCTCAAACTTCACTAAATTTTTATTAGGATCACGCGGGTATCTTGGAATCGTTCCGATGGTTTTGTGACGAGAACATTGTTCTTGGTGCCTCCTGACATTTAGGGGTTGTGGCAGTGTCCCGGGGAGTTGAGCTCCGAGGTGTTGTCGTCACAATTTTATCGTTGCAGTTCTGGAATACATGAGTTTCGCCGACATAAAAAATCTATTTTATGCAGTTGTTGGTGAGATCACCTCGACGCCACCCAGTACTGGGGCGGGAGTTTGGGAGTATTGCCATAACTCGTATAACGGATGCTTTTCGAAGGTTGACGTAAACGATTTCCGAAGGTTTCTTGGTTATGTGTTGAAGGATGGATACAGCTGGATCTAGGTATTGTTAGTTTGGGTGATATATTTTGTGTCCCCTGTATCCCCAACACCTGATTGCATTACCAGAAAGTTTCGGGAGTTTATAAGTGGGAATTCTAATAGCTTATAGGATATCTTTCCGACAGATGTATGATTTGAGATTGGGGCCTAACGTGCTAGTGGTTCGCTTGTCATGGTCGATTTACAGTGGTCACGAGGCATCTTAAAGAATCCTTGGCTATGCCGATTCGGGGACGTCTTGTTTGTCATTCGTGACGTCCGCTATACGTCGTGCCCGTGGGGCCTCATCACGAACACTTTGGGCGAAATCTCTATCATGTGTTTGTTCCGGCTTATTCTGCAAGCCAATCCTTTGTTTTGTTTTCAGTTGTGATATTCGAGTTGTTTTGAAGTCAGATGTTGATTCCATACCTTTTTCTAAGTGGCTTCTCAACTTATGGAAGTGTGATGATTTATTTTGGAATTTATTCGTTCATTCTTGTTCGAATGTTAAGGATATATGTTGCAATTTCGATCCTTTGATTCAGCTTGAATATATGTCTTTCAAGATGCTAATGGATGTCACCCTCTTTAGGATGGCTCCGCCAACGCGTCAGAATCCGGAACGCAATGATGGGAGTCAGGCGAACCCTCCGCCACCACCTCCGCCTCCGGAGGCTTGGCAAGCCTTGATGACTGCCACAAATGCCAACGCTCAGATACTGATTCAGCTCATGCAAGAACGCAACCAAGGGCAAGGCAATCAAGGGAATCAAGGCCAAGGCAACAATCAACCTCACTTCGCTACTCTCAATCAATTTCTGGCAAATCAGCCGAAGTCTTTCAGCTACTGTGCCGAGGCCACTGATGCCGATGATTGGCTCATCGACATCAACAAGCATTTTGAATGTAGCAATGTCAGACCTGAGGATTTTGTCAAGTTTGCCTCTTTTCAACTCAAGGACCAAGCTGCCGAGTGGTATCAGCAATACAAAGATTCCAGAGGAGGTCGTGTGATTACCTGGGATGATTTCTGCCGAAACTTCAAAGCTCACCACATTCCACAAAGTGTTGTTGAGAGCAAGTGTGAGGAATTCCGCAATCTCAAGCAAGGCAGCATGTCTGTGTATCAATACAACATCCAGTTTCAGAAACTTGCTCGCTTCGCTAAACAAGACGTTCCTAATGAAGTGAGTATGATCTATCAATTCAGAGGTGGACTGAGAGAAGATCTGCAGTTGGCTCTCGTTCTTGTTGAGCCGACTAAGTTTGATCAATTCTACAACATGGCGCTGAAACAAGAGGCTGCCCAGCTCAAGTGTGAGGCTTCTAAGAAGAGAGTCAGGGACGCAGTTCAGTCCTCTTCTTCCTCACTAGTGGCGGCCAAGCGACAGAAGTTCTGGTTGCCTCCTCCTCCTCCGTTCCGTCAGCCTTACCAGCAGAAGAACAAAGGTGGCCATGGACCTTCCCACCCACCCAACCCTGGATATCAGAACAAGTCTCAGAATCAAGCTCCAAGGTCTAATGCTCCTTATCATTGTCCGCTCTCAGAGGTGACTCGCAACAAGTGTCAGCAAAAGGGTCACTATGCGAACAAGTGTTTCAACCAAAGGAGCCTTCTGCCTCCTCCTCCGGTGAGATCTTCCAGCAATGCAGTGGTCAAGCATATTGCCAAGTCTGCCAAGGTGAACATGATGAACACAGCTCAGGCGGAGGATTCTTCAGAAGTGATCATGGGTAACCTTCCTGTTAATGATATTCCTGCAAAAGTCTTATTCGATACGGGTGCATCCATTTCTTTCATATCAAGACCTTTTGCATCCATGAACAATTTGCATACTGTCGATCTGCCTAAGCCAATAGCGGTTTCCTCTCCGGGTTTGTTCATGAACACCAAAATGATGGCTCCGGATGTTTCTATCAAGATGGGCGACTATAGATTTCTGTCTTCTCCAATGGTCCTTGGTGACTCGGATATTGATCTAATTCTCGGGATGGACTGGCTTTCTAAGCACAAGGCTCAGCTTGATTGTGCTGCCAGAGAAATTCAATTGACACACTCTTCTGAGGATGTGATCATTTATGTCGCTCGTGTTGAAACCATAAGGTTATTTTCTCTCAATGAGAAGGGCGAGCTAGACGCAATCTCTCAGATTCCAGTCGTTTGTGAGTACCAAGATGTCTTTCCAGAAGAGCTTCCAGGTATGCCTCCTCACTGGCCAGTTGAATTCGTTATCGATCTTGAGCCTGGCACGGAAACCGTTTGCAAGCGTCCATACAAGCTTGGACCAAAAGAGTTGAAGGAATTGACGAAACAACTCGATGAACAAGATTGTCTGGGTCTGATCAGACCGAGTTCATCTCCTTGGGGTTGTGGTGTTCTTTTTGTCCAGAAGAAGGATGGCATGGACCGACTTTGCGTAGATTACCGTCCATTGAACAAGAAGACTATCAAGAACAAGTATCCACTTCCCAACATCAATGAGCTATTCGAGCAGCTTAAAGGTGCTAAAGTGTTCTCCAAGCTTGACCTTCGTATGGGTTATCATCAGATTCGAATTCGTGAAGAAGATATTCCCAAGACAGCATTCAGAACAAGCTTTGGTTCTTATGAATATACTGTCATGTCCTTCGGCCTTGTCAATGCTCCTCCAACATTCTCTCGAATGATGAACTTCATCTTCAACCCATACACCAATGAATTCGTCTTGGTCTATCTCGATGATATAGTGGTCTTCTCCAAGAATAAGAAGGATCATGCCAAACATTTGCGATTGGTGTTGGACAAGCTCAGAGAGTATCAATTCTATGCGAAGTTCTCCAAATGCGAATTTTGTCTTGATGAAGTTCTTTACCTTGGGCATATCATCTCTGCCAAGGGCATTGCTGTTAATCCTGAGAAGGTGTCTGCAGTTCTGAATTGGGAACCTCCTCAGAATGTTGAGCAGCTTCGCAGTTTTCTTTGACTTGCAAGCTATTGCCGAAGGTTCGTTGAGAACTTCTCAAAGATCGCAAAGCCTCTTTCCAACCTCCTCCACAAGCATGTGAAGTACGTCTGGACCACTGAGTGTGACGTTGCTTTCAACACTCTCAAAGAGAAACTCGTCACTGCTCTTGTCTTGACTCCTCCTGACGAATCCAAGCCATACGAAGTTTTCTGTGATGCTTCTCTTCAAGGTCTCGGTGCTGTGCTAACGCAAGAGAAGAAAGTTGTGGCCTATACCTCTCATCAGTTGAAGCCCAACGAAAAGAACTACCCCACTCACGACCTTGAGTTGGCGGCAGTTGTCCACGCACTAATAACATGGAGACATCTCCTGTTGGGAAGGAAAGTGGACATATTCACTGATCACAAGAGTCTCAAGTACATCTTCACTCAGCCCAACCTCAACCTCAGGCAAACTCGATGGGTCGAGATGATTCAAGAGTATAATCCGAGTATTGAATATACTCCAGGCAAGGCCAATGTGATTGCAGATGCTTTGAGAAGGAAGGCTTACTGCAACAGCTTAGTCCTCAAGCCCTTTCAACCAGATCTTTGTGAAGCTTTCCGCAAACTGAATCTCCAAGTTGTTCCTCAAGGATTTCTTGCCAACCTCATAGTATCTCCTACTTTGGAAGATCAAATTCGTGAGGCACAACTCCTGGATACCATGGTGAAGAAGGTGAAACATGGTATTGACAAGGGCATCTCCAAATACAAGTGCTATCACATTGATGACAGAGACACCTTATTCTTCGAGGATCGAATTGTGGTTCCTAAGGGTGATGTTCATAAAGTCATTATGAACGAGGCTCACAATTCACTCCTATCCATTCATCCTGGAAGTACGAAGATGTACCATGACCTCAAGCAGTCGTATTGGTGGACTCGAATGAAGCGAGAAATTGCCCAAATCGTGAATGAATGTGATGTCTGCAGAAGGGTGAAAGCAGAACACCAACGACCAGCTGGTCTCCTCCGACCTCTTGCCATTCCAGAATGGAAGTTTGATCATATTGAAATGGACTTCGTGACTGGATTCCCTATGTCCAAGCGTGGAAATGATGCTATCTTCGTTGTCATTGACAAGCTCACTAAAGTGGCTCATTTTCTGCCTATCAAAGAATCCATCACAACAGTTCAGCTGGCAGAGCTATACACCTCCAGAATTGTCTCTTTGCACGGCATTCCACAATTGATTTCTTCAGATCGTGGAATCATCTTCACCTCTAAATTCTGGGACTCCTTCCAGAAGGCCATGGGCACCAACATTCGCTTCAGCACGCTTTCCATCCTCAAACTAGTGGCCAAGTCGAGCGAGTTAACCAAATTCTCGAAGATATGCTTAGGGTTTGTGTCATCTCTTTCGGCATGAAGTGGGAGGATTGTCTTCCATATGTTGAGTTCTCTTGCAACAACAGCTTTCAAGCGAGTTCGGGCAAGGCCCCATTCGGGATTCTCTATGGAAGAAAGTGCCGTACTCCTCTCAATTGGTCAGAGACGGGTGAACGCCAACTTCTTGGCAACGACTTGATCTCAGAGGCTGAAGATATGTGTAAAGTCATTCGTGAGAATCTCAAAGCCGCGCAATCATGCCAGAAGAGCTACTATGATAGCAAGCACCGTGATTTGGTTTTCGAGATCGGATACCATGTCTACCTCCGCGTCTCTCCAATGAAAGGCACTCGTCACTTCGGTATCAAAGGGAAGCTTGCCCCTAGATAGGTGGGTCCTTTCAAGATCATTGGCAAAAGAGGCGATCTCGCCTATCAACTTGAGCTTCCCTCCAATTTCGCAAACATGCACAATGTGCTTCACGTGTCACAGCTTCGCAAGTGCTTCAAGATGCCTGAGCGCACCATCAACTTCGAAGAGATTGATCTCCAAGAATATTTGACTTACCCTGAGCATCCCGTTGCTATTCTTGAAGAAACTAAGCGCAAGACTCGCAACAAGTCCATCAAATTCCTAAAAGTGAAGTGGCCACACCATTCAGACCGAGAAGCCACCTGGGAGCGCGAGGACCACCTCCGCTCCGAATATCCGGAGTTCCTTCAGTCCTAGATCTCGGGACGAGATCCTCTCGTAGTGGTGGAGTGTTGTAACACCCCGGATGTAACTTGCCATATTTGTACTCCAACTCTTGCCACTTTCAGCACTAAGTTATGATATTTCCTCATGGTTGGGTTCTTCTTTGTTTTGCATTTTGTCCATGTCATGCATTTCATATCATGTCATCATGTCCATCGCGTTTGCATACGTGTTCATTTCATACATCCGAGCATCTTCCCCGTTGTCCGTTTTGCAATCCGGCGTTCCTACGTCCTCCGGCGCCCCCTTTTACCTATTTTCTTATGCGGGTGTTAAACAGTCTCGAAATGGAACGAGGATTGACATGTGGCCTTGGTATACCACCGGTAGACCGCCTGTCAAGTTTCGTGCCATTTGGACTTCGCTTGATACTCCAACGGTTAACCGAGGGACCGAGTAGGCCTCGTGTGTGTTGCAGCCCAACACCTCTACAAAGTGGCCCAAAAACCCACCTAAACATGTCCCATCACCTAGGCCGTTCGATCACGATCGCGTGGTCGAAAACCATGCTCAATTTGGAGCCTCCTAGCCTCTCCTACTTATAAATATAGCCTCCCCCCGAAAATCCCGGTTCAATTCCACCCCTAACCCTAGCCCCGCTCCTCTCCGCGCGGGCGGACACGTCCGCCGCCGCCGGACGAAGTCGCGACGCCGCCCACAGCCAGTGGCGTGCTGCCACATGGCGCACCCGCGCCCACTTCGCCGCCGACCGCGGGCCTGTGAGCCCGTCCACGGCCCTCCCGGCCCGGGTCGCCGCCGCCCGCTCCGCCCGGCGCCTCCCGACCCTGTTGCCGGCCGCCTCCGCCCAACCGCCGACGCCCCGCCACCCTGCCATCGCCGGTCGCCGTCGCCGGTCGCCGCCACCGCCGTCCGGCGTCCTCGCCGCGCCCGCGCCCGGATCCGGCGAGATCCGGCCGGGGCTGACCTCCCCAGCCTCTCCTTCCACCACTCCGGCCATCTCCTACCCGACCCCGGCGAACCTCGATCCGCGAGCTCGAGGAACCCTAGATCTGAGAATTTCGGAGGTTGATTTTTCCCCAAGTCCCGAAGTTTTTCAATATTCTATTGCACTGTTCATCACATCATAACTCTGCACCCGTGGTCCCGTTTTGCGCGTGTAGCATATCAAAATGTTCGTATCGACGAGTACATAATTTCATCTCATTGCATCATGTTCATTTGAGCTCATATTGACGCCCGAAATGCTGTTGGAAGAGGGCTATGTGATGTTAGTTTCAGATCTGTTTCAGCGAATGCACTTTTGTCATTTTTGCCATGATTAATGTGTGCATGCTATGACCCTGAGCTCTACATGTGTTTTGATTTATGCCATGCAATACTTACAGAGGTTTATGCCATGTATTTTTGTGATCTATGTGGTGACTAGCACGAGCATGCAAACTAGGCATCGTGATGTTGCTGATTTCAAGTTTTTCCCTGCTGTTATTTTTATGCCATGTATTCATGTTGCTACAGAGAGATTCATGCCTCTTTTGAGCATATTCAGTAATATTGTTTTGTTATTATGGTTATGCTCTATCCAACCATGGTCCTTTTGGCAATTATGGAGTGCCATAGCATGACTAAATTTTGCTCTACGTTTGCTATAAAATGTTCCTGGCAGATTGTTTACATGTTATTCAATATTGCCAAGGTTGTTGTAGTTGATCCATGCATTCTATTTTGTTGTTCTTGCCATGTTTAGCTTCTATGCAATTCCTACTTGCTGGGTGTATGCTTAGTTTGTCATGAAATGACTCGTGGTGAGGGCATTGAGATCGTTTACATGTCTACTTGATATCTGATTTTGCCATGTCCAGTTTTCTGTAAGTCTGAAATCTGTAACGAAACTTGCTATGTTTACATGGGTGCCATCATATCTTGTGATACTTTTTGGCCCATGGTCAGTAAGGGACTTTTGTTCTATGCTTGGTGTAGATTCATGTCGTGCCTTGTTTTGCTATATTATGTTCCTGTAGCATGTTATTTGCTTGCTCTAAACATGTCATCCTGATGTTAATTTCTGGCATGTTATTTTCACCAAGTCTGTGAACCTGTTATCTTTTGCACTTTTGCCATGCTTGTTTGAACCTGCTCTGGTGTGTTTTAGCCGTAGCTCAGTGTTCATCTTCTGTCAAGAATCTTGAGTAGATCACTGCTATATGCTTTGTTGTTATGTTTGAGTGCAGTAGCTTAGTTTCTTATTGCATGCTAAGTGGCAACCTGCTGTTAATCACAGATTTGTGCCATACTTGTTTTGCTTGTCATTTGCAAACAGTGCATCCGATTCCGGTGATCTTTATAGCGATTTCATCCAAAATCATCTCACCTTTCCAGCGGCATACTTGGTTTGCCAAGGATATGCCTTGTTCATCTTTTTCTTTCCGGAGCACGCATATGCATTGCATACCACATCTCGCATATCATGCCATGTTTTGCATCATGTTGCTTGCACATTGCATCGTGGTTGATAGTTGTTCCTTTGCTTGTGTTCTGTTTTGGGTAGAGCCGGGAGACAACTACGTGAACGAGGAACCGATTGAGAACACTTACGAGGATCAAGCTTTCGACAACTCTGAGAACCTTGCAGGCAAGATGACCATACCCTCGAAATCACTTCTATCTTTGCTTGCTAGTTGCTTGCTCTTTTGCTATGCCGCGATACCTACCACTTGCTATATCATGCCTCCTATGTTGCCATGTCAAGCCTCTAACCACCCTTTTCTAGCAAACCGTTGTTTGGCTATGTTACCGCTTTTGCTCAGCCCCTCTTATAGCGTTGCTAGTTGCAGGTGAAGTTGAAGTTTGTTCCATGTTGGATCATGGATATGTTGGGATATCACAATGTCTCTGATTTAATTAATGCATCTATATACTTGGTAAAGGGTGGAACGTGTTGGAAATATGCCCTAGAGGCAATAATAAATTGGTTATTATTATATTTCCTTGTTCATGATAATCGTTTATTATCCATGCTATAATTGTATTGATAGGAAACCCAGATACATGCGTGGATACATAGACAACACCATGTCCCTAGTAAGCCTCTAGTTGACTAGCTCGTTGATCAATAGATGGTTACGGTTTCCTCACCATGGACATTGGATGTCGTTGATAATGGGATCACATCATTAGGAGAATGATGTGATGGACAAGACCCAATCCTAAGCCTAGCACAAAGATCGTGTAGTTCGTATGCTAAAGCTTTTCTAATGTCAAGTATCATTCCCTAGACCATGAGATTGTGCAACTCCCGGATACTGTAGGAATGCTTTGGGTGTACCAAACGTCACAATGTAACTGGGTGGCTATAAAGGTACACTACGGGTATCTCCAACACTGTCTGTTGGGTTGGCACGAATCGAGACTGGGATTTGTCACTCCGTGTAATGGAGAGGTATCTCCGGGCCCACTCGGTAGGACATCATCATATGCGCAATGTGACCAAGGAGTTGATCACGGGATGTTGTGTTATGGAATGAGTAAAGAGACTTGTTGGTAACGAGATTGAACAAGGTATCGAGACACCGATGATCGAATCTCGGGCAAGTGCAATACCGCTAGACAAAGGGAATTGAATACGGGATTGATTGAATCCTCGACATCGTGGTTCATCCGATGAGATCATCGTGGAACATGTGGGATCCAACATGGGTATCCAGATCCCGCTGTTGGTTATTGGCCGGAGAGTTGTCTCGGTCATGTCTGCATGGTTCCCGAACCCGTAGGGTCTACACACTTAAGGTTCGGTGAAGCTAGAGTTGTTATGGGAAATAGTATGTGGCTACCAAAGGTTGTTCCGAGTCCCGGATGAGATCCCAGACATGAGGAGGAGCTCCGGATTGGTCCGGAGGTGAAGATCGGTATATTGGATGAAGGGTATTGGAGTCCGGAATTGTTCTGGGGGTACCAGGTGATGACCAGCGTGTCCGAAAGGGGTTTCGCAGGTCCCGGCAAGCGTTGGGGGGCCTTATGGGCCAAGGGGAGAGGGCACATCAGCCCACTAAGGGGCTGAGCGCCCCTCCCAACCCCATCTCACGTAACTAGAGAGGTGGGGGCGCCACCCCTAGGGCAGCCGCCCCTCCCGGCTTGGGGGGCAAGTTTCCTAGGGGGAGGGGGCGCCCAAACCCATCTAGGGTTTCCCCTGTGGCCGCCGCCCCTCCCCTAGGGAACCCTAGGGCGCCTCCCCCTCCTCCCTTACCCCTATATATAGTGAGGAAGAGAGAGGGCAGCCGCACCCTTCCCCTGGCGCAGCCCTCTCCCTCCTCCAACACCTCGTCTTCCTCCGTAGTGCTTGGCGAAGCCCTGCCGGAGAACCACGAGCTCCATCACCACCATGCTGTCGTGCTGTCGGAGTTTTCCCTCAACTTCTCCTCTCCCCTTGCTGGATCAAGAAGGAGGAGACGTCCCCGGGCTGTACGTGTGTTGAACGCGGAGGTGCCGTCCGTTCAGCACTAGGATCATCGGTGATTTGGATCACGACGAGTACGACTCCATCAACCCCGTTCACTTAAACGCTTCCGCTTAGCGATCTACAAGGGTATGTATATGCACTCTCCTTCCCTCGTTGCTAGATTACTCCATAGATTGATCTTGGTGTTGCGTACAAAATTTTAAATTTATGCTACGATCCCCAACAGTGGCATCATGAGCTAGGTTTATGCGTAGTTTCTATGCACGAGTAGAACACAAAGTAGTTGTGGGTGTCGATTTTGTAAATTTACTTGCCGTTACTAGTCTTATCTTGATTCGGCGGCATCGTGGGATGAAGCGGCCCGGACCGACCTTACACGTACTCTTATGTGAGACAGGTTCCACCGACTGACATGCACTAGTTGCATAAGGTGGCTAGCGGGTGTCTGTCTCTCCCACTTTAGTCGGATCGGATTGGATGAAAAGGGTCCTTATGAAGGGTAAATAGAAATTGGCATATCACGTTGTGGTTTTGCGTAGGTAAGAAATGTTCTTGCTAGAAACCCATAGCAGCCACGTAAAAACATGCAACAACAATTAGAGGACGTCTAACTTGTTTTTGCAGGGTATGCTATGTGATGTGATGTGACCAAAAAGAATGTGATGAATGATATGTGGTGTATGAGATTGATCATGTTCTTGTAATAGGAGTCACGACTTGCATGTCGATGAGTATGACAACCGGCAGGAGCCATAGGATTTGTCTTAATTTATTAATGACCTGTGTGTCAACATAAACGTCATGTAATTACTTTACTTTATTGCTAACCGTTAGCTGCAGTTGTAGAAGTAATAGTTGGCGAGACAATTTCATGAAGACACGATGATGAAGATCATGGTGTCATGCCGGTGACGATGATGATCATGGAGCCCCGAAGATGGAGATCAAAAGGAGCAAAGTGATGATCGCCATATCATGTCACTATTTGATTGCATGTGATGCTTATCATGTTTTTACATCTTATTTGCTTAGAACGACGGTAGCTTAAATAAGATGATCCCTCACTAAAATTTCAAGAAAAGTGTTCTCCCTAACTGTGCACCGTTGCGAAGGTTCGCTGTTTCGAAGCACCACGTGATGATCGGGTGTGATAGATTCTTACGTTCGAATACAACGAATGTTGACGAGCCTAGCATGTACAGACATGGCCTCGGCACACATGCGAAACACTTAGGTTAACTTGACGAGCCTAGCATGTACAGACATGGCCTCGGAACACGGAGGACCGAAAGGTCGAACATGAGTCGTATAGAAGATGCGATCAACATGAGATGTTCACCGATGATGACTAGTCCGTCTCACGTGATGATCGGACACAGCCTAGTTGATCCGGATCATGTATCACTTAGATGACTAGAGGGATGTCTATCTGAGTGGGAGTTCATGAAATAATCAGATGAACTCAATTATCATGAACATAGTCAAAAGGACTTTGCAAATTATGTCGTAGCTTACGCTTTAGTTCTACTATTTTAGATACGTTCCTAGAGAAAATTTAGTTGAAAGTTGATAGTACAAATTATGCGGACTGGGTCCGTAAACTGAGGATTGTCCTCATTGCTGCACAGAAGGTTTATGTCCTTAATGCACCGCTCAGTGAGCTGAACCTCAAGTGTCAGTTGTAGATGTTGCGAACATCTGTCATACACGTTTTGATGACTACATGAAAGTTCAGTGTGTAATGCTAAAAGGTTTAGAATTGAGGCACCAAAGACGTTTTTGAAACATCGCAGAACATATGAGATGTTCCAAGGACTGAAATTGTGATTTCAGGCTAGTGCCCATGTGAGGTATGAGACCTCTGACAAGTTACCTAAGCCTGTAAACTAAGGAGAAAAGTTCAATCGTTGAGCATGTGCTCAGATTGTATGAGTACTACAATCGCTTGAATCGAGTGGGAGTTAATCTTCCAGATAAGATAGTGATGGTTCTCCAAAGTCACTGTCACCAAGCTACTAGAGCTTCGTGATGAACTATAACATATCAGGGATAGATATGATCCTTGAGCTATTCGCGACACCGCAAAAGTAGAAATCAAATAGGAGCATCAATTGTTGATGGTTAGTAAAACCACTAGTTTCAAGAAGGGCAAGGGCAAGTTGAACCCAAGCCCGAGACTAAGTGCTTCTGTAATAAGGGGAACAGTCACTGAAGCAGAACCACCCTAGATACTTGGTAGATGAGAAGGCTGGCAAGGTTGACAGAAGTATGTATTGGGCATACATTATATTAAATGTGTACTCTACTAGTACTCCTAGTAGCGGCAGGGTATTAGATACCAGTTCGGTTGCTAAGTGGTAGTAACTCGAAATAAAAGGCTACAGAACAAACGGAGTCTAGCCAAAGGTGAGATGACGATATGTGTTGGAAGTATTTCCAAGGTTGATGTGATCAAACATCGAACGCTCCGTCTACCATCGGGATTGGTATTAAACCTAGATAATGAATGGTTTATTGAATCCCGATCATAGTGATACACATGTTCATGCCAAAAGATATAAGATAGTAATGATATTACCACATACTTGTGGCACTGCAATTTGAGTCATATTGGTATAAAACGCATGAAGAAGCTCCATGTTGATGGATCTTTGGACTCACTTGATTTTAAATACTTGAGACATGCAAACCATGCCTATTCGTATATATGCATGAAAGAAACTCCATACAGATGGATAGTTTGGGCTCACTTGTTTTTGAATCACTGGAGACATGCAAATCATACCGCATGGGCAAGATGACTGAAAGGCCTCGTTTTTCAGTAAGATGGAACAAGAAAGCAACTTGTTGGAAGTAATACATCTTGATGTGTACAGTCCAATAAGTGCTGAGGCATGTAGTGGATATCATTGTGTTCTTACTTCATAGATGATTTGAGTAAATGCTGAGTATATTTACTTGATGAATCACGAGTCTGAATTATTGAAAGGTTCAAGTAATTTCAGGGTGAAGTTGAAAGATCGTCGTGACAAGAGGATAAAATATCTATGATATGATCATAGAGATGAATATCTGAATTACGAGTTTGGCATAGAATTAAGACATTCTGGAAATGGTTTCACAGATGATACAGCCTGGAACACCATAGTATGATGGTGTGTCCGAACATCATAACTGCACCCTATTGGATATGATGCATACCATGATGTCTCTTATCGAATTACCACTATAGTTTATGGGTTAGGCATTAGAGACAACCGCATTCACTTTAAATAGGGAACCACGCAATTCCGTTTGAGTCGACACCGTATGAACTATGGTTTAGAGAAACCTAAGCTGTCGTTTCTTAAAAAGTTTGGGGCTGCGACGCTTATGTGAAAAAGTTTCAGGCTGATAAGCTCGAACCCAAAGCGGATAAATGCATCTTCATAGGACTCCCAAAACAGTTGGGTATACCTCCTGTCTCAGATCCGAAAGCAATAGGGATTGTTTCTCGAATCGGGTCCTTTCTCGAGGAAAAGTTTCTCTCGAAAGAATTGAGTGGGAGGATGGTGGAGACTTGATGAGGTTGTTGAACCGTCACTTCAACTAGTGTATAGCAGGGCACAAGGAGTTGTTCCTGTGGCACCTACACCAATTGAAGTGGAAGCTTATGATAGTGATCATGAAACTTCGGATCAAGTCACTACCAAAACCTTGTAGGACGACCAGGATGCGTACTACTTCAGAGTGGTACATAATCCTGTCTTGGAAGTCATGTGGCTAGACAACAATGAACCTACGAGCTATGGAGAAGCGATGGTGGGCCCGGATTCCAAGAATGGCTCGAGGCCATAAAATCCGAGAGAGGATCCATATATGAAAACAAAGTGTAGACTTTGGAAGAACTACTTGATGGTCGTAAGGCTGTTAGGTACATATGGATTTTAAAAGGAAGACAGACAATGATGGTAAGTATCACCATTAGGAAAGATCGATTTGTCATTAAAGATGTTTTCCGACAAGTTCAAGGAGTTGACTACGATGAGACTTTCTCACTCATAGCGATGCTAAGAGTCTGTTGGAATTATATTAGCAGGTACTGCATTATTTATGAAATCTTGCAGATAGGATGTCAAAATATTGTTTCCTTGATGATTTTCTTGAGGAAAGGTTGTATGTGATACAACCAGAAGATTTTGTCAATCCTGAAAGATGCTAACAAGTATGCAAAGCTCCTGCAATCCTTCTAAGGACTGGAGTAAGCATCTCGGAGTTGGAATGTATGCTTTGATGAGATGATCAAAGATTTTGGGTTTATACAAGGTTTATGAGAAACTTGTATTTCCAAAGAAGTGAGTGGGAGCACTATATAATTTTTGATGAGTATATGTTGTGAACATATTGTTAATAAGAAATGATGTAGAATTTCTGGAAAGCATATAGGGTTATTTGAAAGGTGTTTTTCATTGGAAAACCTAGATCAAGCTACTTAAACATTGAGCATCAAGATCTATAAGGATAGATCAAAAACCGCTTAATGGTACTTTCAAATGAGCACATACCTTGACATGATCTTGAAGGTGTTCAAGACGGATCAGTCAAAGAAGGAGTTCTTGCCTGAGTTGTAAGGTATGAAGTTAAGACTTAAAGCTCGACCACGGCAGAAGAAAGAGGAAGGACGAAGGTCGTCCCCTATGCTTTTGTCATAGGCTCTATACGGTATGCCATGCTGAGTACCGCACCTGATGTGTGCCTTGCCACATGTCTGGCAAGAGGGTACAAAGATGATCTAGGAGTAGATCACCAGATATCGGTCAAAATTATCCTTAGAGGAATAAGGATATGTTTCTCGGTTATGGAGGTGATATAGAGTTCGACGTTAAGAGTTACATCGATGCAAGCTTAACACCTATCCGGATAGCTCTGAGTAGAGATACCGGATTCGTATAGTAGAACAATTATTTGAAATGGCTCCAAATATAGCGTAGTAGCTGCATCCACAAGATGACATACATACGGATCTGAATGTTGCAGACCCGTAGACTACAACCTCTCTCACAAGCATAACATGATCAAACATAGAATTCATTGAGTGTTAATCACATAGTGATGTGAACTAGATTATTGACTCTAGTAAACTCTTTGGATGTTGGTCACATGGCGATGTGACCTGTGAGTGTTAATCACATGGCGATGTGAACTAGATTATTGACTCTAGTGCAAGTGGGAGACTGTTGGAAATATGCCCTAGAGGCAATAATAAATTGGTTATTATTATATTTACTTGTTCATGATAATCGTTTATTATCCATGCTATAATTGTATTGATAGGAAACTCAGATACATGTGTGGATACATAGACAACACCATGTCCCTAGTAAGCCTCTAGTTGACTAGCTCGTTGATCAATAGATGGTTACGGTTTCCTCACCATGGACATTGGATGTCATTGATAACGAGATCACATCATTAGGAGAATGATGTGATGGACAAGACCCAATCCTAAGCCTAGCACAAAGATCGTGTAGTTCGTATGCTAAAGCTTTTCTAATGTCAAGTATCATTTCCCTAGAACATGAGATTGTACAAATCCCGGATACCGTAGGAATGCTTTGGGTGTACCAAACGTCACAAAGTAACTGGGTGGCTATAAAGGTACACTACGGGTATCTCCGAAACTGTCTGTTGGGTTGGCACGAATCGAGACTGGGATTTGTCACTCCGTGTAACGGAGAGGTATCTCCGGGCCCACTCGGTAGGACATCATCATATGTGCAATGTGACAAAGGAGTTGATCACGGGATGATGAGTTACGGAACGAGTAAAGAGACTTGTCGGTAATGAGATTGAACAAGGTATCGAGATACCGATGATCGAATCTCGGGCAAGTCCAATACCGCTAGACAAAGGGAATTGAATACAGGATTGATTGAATCCTCGACATCGTGGTTCATCCGATGAGATCATCGTAGAACATGTGGGAGCCAACATGGGTATCCAGATCCCGCTGATGGTTATTGGCCGGAGAGTTGTCTCGGTCATGTCTGCATGGTTCCCGAACCCGTAGGGTCTACACACTTAAGGTTCGGTGACGCTAGAGTTGTTATGGGAAATAGTATGTGGCTACCAAAGGTTGTTCGGAGTCCCGGATGAGATCCCGGACATGAGGAGGAGCTCCGGAATGGTCCGGAGGTGAAGATCGGTATATTGGATGAAGGGTATTGGAGTCCGGAATTGTTTTGGGGGTACCAGGTGATGACCAGCGTGTCCGAAAGGGGTTTCGGAGGTCCCGGCAAGCGTTGGGGGGCCCTATGGGCCAAGGGGAGAGGGCACATCAGCCCACTAAGGGGCTGAGCGCCCCTCCCAACCCCATCTCACATAACCAGAGAGGTGGGGGCGCCACCCCTAGGGCAGCCGCCCCTCCCGGCTTGGGGAGCAAGTTTCCTAGGGGGAGGGGGCGCCCAAACCCATCTAGGGTTTCCCTTGTGGCCTCCGCCCCTCCCCTAGGGAACCCTAGGGCGCCTCCCCCTCCTCCCTTACCCCTATATATAGTGAGGAAGAGATAGGGCAGCCGCACCCTTCCCCTGGCGCAGCCCTCTCCCTCCTCCAACACCTCGTGTTCCTCCGTAGTGCTTGGCGAAGCCCTGCCGGAGAACCACGAGCTCCATCACCACCATGCCGTCGTGGTGTCGGAGTTTTCCCTCAAATTCTCCTCTCCCCTTGCTGGATCAAGAAGGAGGAGACGTCGTCGGGTTGTACGTGTGTTGAACGCGGAGGTGCCGTCCGTTCGGCACTAGGATCATCGGTGATTTGGATCACGACGAGTACGACTCCATCAACCCCGTTCACTTCAACGCTTCCGCTTAGCGATCTACAAGGGTATGTATATGCACTCTCCTTCCCTCGTTGCTAGATTACTTCATAGATTGATCTTGGTGTTGCGTAGAAAATTTTAAATTTATGCTACGATCCCCAACAGAAGGCTCGGCCTTATGCCTGGTGTTTTGTTCCACTCTTGCCACCCTAGTTTCCGTCATACCGGGGTTATGTTCCTTGATTTTGCGTTCCTTACACGGTTGGGTGATTTATGGGACCCCCTTGACAGTTCGCTTTGAATAAGACTCCTCTAGCAAGGCCCAACCTTGGTTTTACCATTTAACACCAAAGCCTTTTTCCCTTGGGTTTTCGCGAGCCCGAGGGTCATCTTTATTTTAACCCCCGGACCAGTGCTCCTTCAAGTGCTGGCCCAACCTGGGCGATGTCCGGCGCCCCCTGGGCAATCCAGGGTCTATGCCAACCCGACGTCTTGCCCATACGGTATGCCCTAAGAACGAGATATGTGCAGCTACTGTCGTGATTTGTCGGCACATTCGGGTGGCTTTGCTGGTCTTGTCTTACCATTGCCGAAATGTCTTATAGCCGGGATTCCGAGACTGATCGGGTCTTCCCGGTAGAAGGAATATCCTTCGTTGACCGTGAGAGCTTATAATGGGCTAAGTTGGGACACCCCTGCAGGGTATTATCTTTCGAAAGCCGTGCCCGCGGTTATGGGCAGATGGGAATTTGTTGATGTCCGGTTGTAGAGAACTTGACACTTGACTTAATTAAAACACATCAACCGCGTGTGTAACCGTGATGGTCTCTTTTCGGCGGAGTCCGGGAAGTGAACACGGTTTGAGTTATGCATGAACGTAAGTAGTTTGAGGATCACTTCTTGATCACTTCTAGCTTCACAATCGTGCTTCGCCTCTCTTCTCGCTCCCATTTGCGTATGTTAGCCACCATATATGCTTAGTGCTTGCTGCAGCTCCACCTCATTACTTCATCCCTCCTATAAGCTTAAATAGTCTTGATCTCGCGGGTGTGAGATTGTTGAGTCCTCGTGACTCACAGATTCTACCAAAACAGTTGCAGGTGCCGACGATGCTAGTGCAGATGACGCAACCGAGCTCAAGTGGGAGTTCGACGAGGAACGAGGCCGTTACTATGTTTCCTTTCCTGATGATCACTAGTGGAGCCCAGTTGGGACGATCGGGGATCTAGCATTTGGGGTTGTCTTCTTTATTTTGGTTTCGTAGTCGGACCTTGATTGTACTATGTATGATGATTGTTTAAGTTATGTATTGTGTGAAGTGGCGATTGTAAGCCAACTCTTTATCCCATTCGTGTTCATTACATGGGATTGTGTGAAGATGACCCTTCTTGCGACAAAACCACCATGCGGTTATGCCTCTAAGTCGTGCTCCGACACGTGGGAGATATAGCCGCATCGTGCGTGTTACAACTAGCTTGTTCAGTACGCCTTCCCAAGTCTTTGATTTTCTTTCCCTTTTTTTGTGAGGAAGGTAGGAGGACAAAATTGAGAGTTCCTAGGACTCAAACCCAAGACCTCTCGGTTGAAAACCAAGGGGCTAGTCACTTATGTGGCGAACGTTCCCTATGAGGGGACGACAGACGAACGCATTTTCCTCGCAGTTTTCTTCCTATATACAAAAAAGTATGCTACTTGGTGTCCGCTTAGTCAACAAATGATTGTGCCAACCTTGACCGTTGGATTGACATTCAACGTCTGTCGCGTTTCTTCAGTCTCTTCTTCCTCGAGCCGCCAAAGCCAAACCAGCGTCGGCGGGACCGCCTGCTCCCGCCTCCCACGGATGGCTGTGATCTTCCCCGGCTCCTGTTCGTTCCCGTCCGAGGCCTCACCATCGTCCTACGCCTTGGTTCGCTCGCTGCGGTGCCGCCCTCCGGTGTTATCAACATGGTCAACAACCAAGAGGAATAAGGAGATGACTGTACATGGTGAGGATGACAGTAGGGACCCAGCAGCGCGCGCAGTAATTTTGTTTTTTCGGGACGGAGAAGGGTATCAACAGGGTTGTGCGGGACCCGTGGCCCATCTAGCCCAGGCTTTTATTTCATATGTTTAGCACATGACCAGCCCAGTTTGTTTTTTTTCCTTTCTGAAAATGGCTAGCCAGCTATTTTGTTTTTTGCAGAATAACCAACGTAGGCCTACTTGCTTTTCTACGCCCTACTGGGCCAGAAATCTTTCAAGACGAGGAGGGATGCATTTTGCCCAGAAAATGGGCTATAAGTAATAAGAAATGTGCTATAAGTAATAATAAATGGGATGTATAATGAAAAAATACAGCAAACAGGCAATTAGTTCCAAAATACTGTTTTCTTTCGGATTTTGATATTTTAAATTTCATTGTTTTTGTGCGGGTAAAATTTCATTGAATTTAAATTAAGGTATATTTAGATTTAAAATTAATTTGAATCTGGCTAGAAATTTCGGGCTTTATGCTGTTTGGGACAGATTTGGAGGCTGACTTGTGGGTCTACTGGGTTGACGTGTACTTTGGCTTTGTCAACTTAGTCCACAAACGATTCTAGCAGCAGTGATCGTTGGATGTTAATCCAATGGCCGTGCTGCTTCTTCAATACCTGATCTTCTAGCTCTAGCCGCCCAAACCAGCTCTGGTGGGACTGCCTTCTCCAGCCTCCTGTGGCCGGCTGTGCTGCCGCACAGGCCGCACCGCCCCACCCTACTTCGTTGCTGGCCAGGCCATTCCTCTACTCACCCACACCTCCTCTTATTTTCCGGCGACGGCAGCCGGACCAGTAAACCCTCGTACTCCCCACCGCGTGGGCAACCATTGCCGAGTCTTCCCTGGCTCCGTGTCATTCCCTTCCTAGGCGTCGCCGTCGTCCACCGCCATGGTGCTCTCGGCGCGGCCTGGTCAACTTGGTCAATGAACGACATCCATCGGTCGTGGACTGTACGCGCAAAATAATGATTCCTCCACCTGACAGCTGGGACCTATCGGAAGGGCCTCTATATTTCGCGAAAAAAACGTTCCCCCCACTGACATGTCGGACCCACCAGCTATATCTTCGCACGCAAGGAAGTGCCTCCTTATTACGCACAAAAAAATGAATACCCCCCTGCTAGCTGGGACCCACCATAGTGGAGCATGACTTGTGGGCCAACTAAGTTGACGGGGACGGAGGGCTTTGTCAACTTAGTCAATATGAACGGTTCTAGCTCCAGTGACCGTACGATGTCCATCCAACGGCCGTAGTGCTTCTTCAACCTCTGGTCTTCTTGCTCCAGCCGCCCAAAGCAGCACCGGTCGTGCTGCCTGCTCCTGCCTCCCGTGGCCGGCTGTGCAGCTGCGGAGGCCTCACCGCCCCCTACTATTCCCATCGCTGGCCAGGCCCTGCGGCGACGGCAGCCTCACACCGCAACCGAACCAGTGAACCCTCGTACTCCTCTCCGCGCGGGCTTCCACTGCCGCGTCTTCCCCAGCTCCGCGTCGTCCCCTTCCTAGGCCTCGCCGTCGTCCACCGCTGTGGTGCTCTCCGCGCGGCGTGGTCAACATGGTCAAGGAACGACTTCCATAGGAAGAGTACTGTACGTGGAGAGACTGACAGCTGGGTCCACGGCCACATCCCAGTTTTTTTATGATTTGCCAAGTAAGTCGCTTTGTCAGGCCTATTGGGCTGCAAATCTTTCAAGACGAGGAGAGCTTTCATTCGGCTGGCCGAGAAAATGGCCCATCAGTAATGAGAAATGGGCTGTACATTTTTAAAACAAATCAAACCGGCAATTAGTTTCAATTTTTTTTTCATTTCAAGATTTTAAATTACATTAATTTTTATGCGTGGAGAATTTTTGGATTTTATATTGATATACATTTATTTTTAAAATCAGTTTGAATGTGAGTCGAAATTTCGGGATTAAAAACAGTTCGGACCGCACCGAAATATGCAAAATTTCTTATAATTTTTTAACCGTGGCCACAATATGGGATGTAATGCTAACAAAAAGAATATGGGCTCCAAAAAAACCTTAAGAATTAGCAAATAGGCTGAAAATTATTAGAAATAATGGCAGATGGGTTGTATGTTGTTTTCCACAGATTTGAGGCTTTCCTAAAAAAAGGTTGACGCAGAAGCACTGGTGGGTCCAACAGCCGTCGTGCTTCTTCAATCTCTGCTGTTCCTGCTCCAGCCGCTCAAACAAGCGCCGGCGGGACTGCCTGCTCCCTCCTCCCGCGGCCGGCTGTGATGCCGCGCAGGCCTCACCGCCCCACCGTACTCCCATCGCTGGCCTAGCCATCCCTCTACTCACCCACACCTTCTGTTATTCTCCGCCGATGGCAGACGAACCAGTAAACCCTCGTACTGTCGTACTCCCCTCCGCATGGGAAACAACTGCCGAGTCTTCCCTGCCTCCGTATCGTCCCCTTCCTAGGCCTCACCGTCGTCCACCGCCGTGGTGCTCTCGGCGTGGCGTGGTCAATGTGGTCAATGACCAACTTCCATCGGAAGAGTACCGTGCGTGGAGACCCTGACAGCTGGGTCCATGGCCGCAGCAAGGAAGTGCCTCCTTATTACGAGCAAAATAATTATTCCTCCACCTGACAGCGGGGACCCACCGGACGGGCCGCCGTATTTTGCGAAAAAAAAACGTTTCCCCCTGACTGCTGGGACCCACCAGCTACACCTTCGCACGCAAGGAAATGCCTCCTTATTACGCACAAAAAAATGAATACTCCCCCTGTTAGCTGGGACCCAGTATAGTGGCAGGCTGACTTGTGGGCCTACTAAGTTGACGGGGACGGAGGGCTTTGTCAACTTAGTCAATATGCACAATTCTAGATCCAGTGACCGTACGATGTCCATCCAACGGCCGTAGTGCTTCTTCAACCTCTGGTCTTCTTGCTCCAGCCGCCGAAACCAGCGCCGGTCGTGCCTCGTGCTCCTGCCTCTCGTGGCCGGTTGCGATGCGGCGGAGGCCTCACCGCCCCCTACTACTCCCACCGCTCGCCAGGCGATCCCTCTACTCACCCACACCCCATGTTATTCCGCGGCGACGGCAGCCTCACATCGCAGCGAACCAGTGAACCCTCATACTCATCTACGTGTGGGCATCCACTGCCGCGTCTTCCCCGGCTCCGCGTCGTCCCCTTCCTAGGCCTCGCCGTCGTCCACCGCCCTGGTGCTCTCGGCGCGGCGTGGTCAACGTGGTCAAGGAACAGCTTCCATCGGACGTGGACTGTACGTGGAGAGGCTGACAGCTGGGTCCACGGCCGCAGCAAGGAAGTGCCTCCTTATTACGTGCAAAATAATTATTCCTCCACCTGACAGCAGGGACCCACCGGACGGGCCACCCTATTTCACGAAAAAAACGTTTGCCCCTGACTGCTGGGACCCACCAGCTACATCTTCGCATGCAAGGAAGTGCGTCCGGAAAAAAAAACGATTCGCCCCCTGACTGCTGGGACCCACCAGCTACATCTTCGCAGGCTAGGAAGTGCCTCACAGTCGGGACCCACCTGGTCGAAGCGTACGTAGCGTTGGCATTCTGGTCGCGAAGGTGTACGTACATATATACTGGAGGATGTAGAGGCGTGCACGTGTCGTAGTAGAGGCGCGCACGTAGCATGTACACGTACGTAAAGCGGCCAGGGTGCAAGAAAGAAATTACGGCCATGTATGTGTACATACGGGCGGGGTCTCGAACGCCTACTCGTGCATACGTACGGCGAGGGCTCGTGTACATGGCTGGGTCGGAACGGAGAAACAGCATCGTCGTCATGTTCATGGGGAGGCAACGGAATGCGTCGTGTGCATGGGGAGGCAACGGAATGCGTCGTGTTCATCGGGAGGCAACGGAGCGCGTGGGAGCCAACCGGTTGGGTCGGAACGGAATGCGTGGTCGTGTTCATCGGGAGGGCTTGGATGGAACAGGCGATGGAAACGAATCCTGGCATACCACACAACGGAGGAAACGACATTGTGTTCGACCGGCCACGTTCGTAACAGGATCCTGTTCATCGGGAGGGGTCTGGCGTACCACAAAACGGATGAAACGGACCTCCTACGGTCGAAATGGGGGTCCTGTTGATCGGGAGGGGTGTGGCGTACCGCAAAACGGAGGAAACGGACTTGTGTTGGAGCGCTACGGTCGAAATGGGGGTCCTGTTCATCGGGAGGGGTGTGGCGTACCGCAAAACGGGACTCCATGGGATACTGTTCATCTCCACCGTCGACCTCCTCCAGCCTCCATGTGCTCCTGTTCATCCAGCCTCCACCGCGCGCTACTCCACCGGCTACTGTTCAACCACCCCACCACCGTCTACCGTTCATCCAGCCCTCCACACCACGGGGTCCTGTTCAACCACCCCTCCATGGGCACCCTTCCACCGTCTACTATTCATCCAGCCCTCCACACCACGGGGTCCTGTTCATCCACCCCTCCACGGGCACCCCTCCACCGTCTACTGTTCATCCAGCCCTCCACCACACCACAGGGTCCTGTTCATCCAGAGGCAACGCCACCTCTCACTGTTCATCCAACCCCCCCCCCCCACGCAACGCTCACTGTTCATCCAATTGATCGGCTTCAGTTAGCAGCAGTAGCGAAGGAATCGCTCGATCGGGTTCAGTTAACAGCCATCGATCGATCGCTCGGGTTCAGTAACGCGTAGCCTACATTGCAATCGCTTGGGTTCAGTTAGAGCCCAATGCCTTGCTCGGGTTCAGTTAGCGCCAACGCCTCGCACACACGCGCATACATGTACGAGAGAAACGCGCATCGCTCGGTCCCCGACCTCCCACCGTAACCGGGAACTCCCCGAAATTTTCCTCGCCCTCGCTTCTACCACGGTTTTTTCCGTCATGGACGGCCCAAAGAATGTCATGCAGCTGCGTCTCCGGCCCGCCTAGGACGAAAAGCCCATTTTCTGTCATGATTTTTTGTCATAGAAGTAGGAGCCCACCACATCTACGATGATACCGGGTTTTGTCACAATTATCGTCATAGAAGTGTCATATGTATGACAGAAAAAAAATCGTTCGGCCCAAAATGTCACGGTTGTGTCTTTTTTTTGTAGTGTATCTTGCTGGTTACAGATAGCTCTTCAGAGGAGGATTCAGAGGCAGATGACTAGTCGTATTATCCCCCTGAGGTGTTTGCTCAAACTTGGCAGGGTTATATTACTCATATAATGCATACGTTGTATGGCAATGCTCAGTTTTTACATCATATACACAATATTGAATGCCATCTCCTTAGTTGACACATCATATATGCGATAGCCCTCTGCTCACTTCCTTAGTATATAAATCATATATCTGAATTATGTCATGCCATGATGTTTACATAGACAGCATGTATCTGAATTATGGCATGCCAACCCTTTTTCTAAAGACATAATATAGTTATATCATCTCATCATGTTTACATAGTCATCATATTTTAAATTATGTCATTCTATCCGTGAATTATATCATGCAATCATGTTTCCATCGACAGCATGTTTGTGATTTATGGCATGCCAACCACTTTAATAGACACATCGTATACTTATATCATGTCATCTTGTTTACATAGTCATCATATTTTGAAGTATGTCATTCTATCATGTTTAGTTAGCCATCATACATGTGAAATTGTGTCATGCTATCCTGTTTAATTAGCCATCATATATGTGAAATTATGTCCTGCTATTCTGTTTGCTTAGACAACATAAATGTGAATTATCTCATGCCCTGTTTTCTTCACTACTATCCATTGCACCTGTCTATCTTACAATGTCTGTACATTCAATTACTTTTCTTGTTTATCAGCCATTTCAATTGGAGGGAGTGATGGCAGTATCTGTGGGAGTAAAAACACGGTCTTCAGAAAAGATCATGCTACCTGTCGATGCAGATAGAACCACGGTTGTACTTGCCCAAGAACTAGCCCCACCACACATAACCCACACTCATGCAGATTGTACCCCTACCCAGTTGGACAGAGAACCAGCTACACCCCTTCTAACCCCAACCCCAGTAGATAGACACCCAGTTCCCGTTGACACAGCACTGTCTCCACCACAGAGCACCCAAACACGAGCAGTTAGTAAGGCAACTGAAGTGCCCAAATCACGAGGACCACCACTCCGAACCTGAAGTCAATGCTTAAAGCAGAAGAAGAATTGTTCTCAGTTCAGGTTTCGTAGCTATGGTTCATACTACTTTGCTCTTGCATCACTGTATTTACTGATACCAACTAATTTCAAATTTGAAGGATGCAATTGAAACTCCAATGGTGCAACAGGTATGTTTTAAACCTGTTTCTTCAACGTGTTTGGCTGTTTGCTGTTGTAACTTGCTCTATGTTGATTACAGTTTCAATTGAATAAACAGTTATGTTCTCATGCCATGCACATTACAAGTGTTGTTATTGCTGTGTAGTTTCCCACACTTATATTCTGTCTATGCTGCTTTTTCTTAAATAGATATGATTCGAACTGCATCTATCTTGATTTGGCAACATAAACTAGAAATATATAGACCATACAGTGACCATACTACATAGATATATGTTTGTTTCATGCTGTTATCCTGTCCACCTTACTACTGAACTGGTTTACCGAAATGAGTTTCATATACTACATTGTAAACCTAAGATGTGTTTGTTTGTTTTTTCTTTTAGAACGCGGATAAAATATTGGAGAAGAGTACCCTGTTATGCAATGGTAAAGGAAGTAATGCAGATAAGGTTCAAGATAGTGAGACATCCCTGTTGGTCTCCAAGAAAGCTGATAAAAACTATATTGAAGACACTGAGACAACCCCAAAGTCTTGTCTTGATGTAGTGTTCGAGTTATTGGCTACCACTGCTGGCACGAGCTCTTCGAACTCGTTGCCTGAATCAGTTCGGCTTCTTGAGTCTCAACTTCAAGTTGAAAGACATCGATCAGATGTTATGTGATAGGAAGCCGAAGGATTGAGGAAGTCCCTGCAGAATTCAGATGCATACTTTCTAGTGCAACAACAAGCGCTGGAGGACTTAAGCGCCAAAAAAGAGAAAGTTAATAAGGTTGCTAAGCATCTTGCCAGCATTATGGGTACCCAGGATATTGTTTCTTGAGCTCTTCTGAAGTAGTTTCGGTTCTGGACTTGTTTTGCTGCGGCGTTTATATGCTGCTGTGTTCCCTATATTTGCACTGGTGGCGAATTTTGATGCCCAGTGGATGTTATATGTGTAATAGCCGTGATAGCATAGTGTAAGTTGCTTGCTTATTTATTTCCTTGTTGTCTTGTTTATTTGTTTGCTTGTAGTCAGTGCAGCTCTTTTTCTGCGGTTTGCTAGTGGCTGCAATAACCTATTTTTTAAAACTAGGCCACAATAACCATGGGCTAATATTTACTATAGTGACACTGGGCCTCCTACGGGCCATAGAAACAGTGGGCCTTCTACGGGCCATATAAACAGTGGGCCTTCTACGGGCCATAGAAACAGTGGGCCTTCTACGGGCCGTAGAAACAATGGGCCTTCTACGGGCCGTAGAAACAATGGGCCTTCTACGGGTCGTATCATCAATGGGCCTTATATGGGCCGTATGATCGATTGGCCAAACATGGGCCAAACAGACCGCATTCTGGCCATAAACGGGCTAGAGTTGGAATCGTCCGTTCATGGGCCGACCATAACGGGCCACCGTTAATAGGCCATATTTGATGACGGTATGAAAATGGCCCAACGTATTAACGGACCACAAACGGGCCGATTGTAACCACGGGCTGAATTTGGCCCACAAGCAGAAAATGACAGTAACGGGCCGTAAGTAAACGAATGCTGGAAAATAGCCCAAGAATGAATGGGCTCTGAGAAGGCCGAATGATAACATGGGCTGGAAACGGCCCAACGGAATAACGGGCCGTTAATGGGTATAAAGTGATACACTGTTCTTTACGGGCCAATTTCACCACGGGTCGTTAATGGGTGTAAAGTGATACACTGTTCATTATGGGCCAGTTTCACCACGGGCCGTTAATAGGCCAAGAATTACATAGGGCCTCATATGGGCCGAAAGACGTCATGGGGCATACATGGGCCAGAAGTGAAAACGGGTTGGAATCATATTGGATGGCCCAGATGACACTACTGGGCCTAATTCGAATAGGGCGTAACGGGCCTTGGTTTAGCGGGCTGTAAATGGGATATATGCAAACAGGCCGTTAACAGGCTTTCCATGGGCCGGCCCGCCACCTTTTGACCAAGTCAAACGGGCTGGCCTTTTCACAGGAATGGGCCTCTGTTGGGCCGTGCCACGTGTCGACGTATCATAGGTGCCTTCTGTCCAATGAGTTGATGACATCTGTCCCAGCGATGAGCCGACACGTGTTTCCTCCAGCCAATGATGATTTTACACGTGGAAAATCCCCATTGGTCGGGGCTGTTAACGGGTTATCTGATCCAAAACCCGACCCGATAGCTTAACGGCGTTCCGTTATGGTGGATGCCACGTGTCGGTCACCCTTGACGAAAGCACTTCTGTGACGCACGATTTATCGTCATGGAAGTGCACACTTCCGTGATGATAATTTTGGTAATGTCATGGAACACTTCTACGATAGCACAGGTATGACTATCTTGATTCTGTCATAAAATCGTCATGGATGTACATGCATAACAAAAAAAGGTGACCTACTGTGACAAACACGTATCATCACGGAAGTGTATTTTTTTGTAGTGCTCATCAAGTTCTACTTTCCTCCCACTCACTTCTTTCGAGAGAAACTCCTTCTCTAGAAAGGATCCAAATTTAGCAACAACAGTCTTGCCTTCGGATCTGTGATAGAAGGTGTACCCAATAGTCTCTTTTGGGTATCCTATCACTACAAAAAAGACACAACCGTGACATTTTGGGCCGAACGAAAAAAAATTATGTCATACATATGACACTTCTATGACGATATTGTGACAAAACGCAGTATCATCATAGATGTGGTGGGATCCTACTTCTATGACAAAAAATCATGACAGAAAATGGGCTTTTCGTCCTGGGCGGGCCGGAGACGCAGCTGCATGACATTCTTTGGACCGTCCTGTTGGGGAACGTAGTAATTTCAAAAAAAAAAATCCTACGCACACACAAGATCATGGTGATGTATAGCAACGAGAGGGGAGAGTGTTGTCAACGTACCCTTGTAGACCGAAGTGGAAGCGTTGACGCAACGTAAAGGAAGTAGTCGTACGTCTTCCCGGTCCAACCGATCCAAGCACCATTACTCTGGCACCTCCGAGTTCTTAGCACACGTCCAGCTCGATGACGCTCCCCGGGCTCCGATCTAGCAAAGCTTCGGGGATGAGTTCCGTCAGCACGGCGGCGTGATGACGATGATGATGTTCTACCGACGCAAGGCTTCGCCTAAGCACCGCAATGATATGACCGAGGTGGAATATGGTGGAGGGGGGCACCGCACGCTGCTAAGGAACGATCACGAAGATCAACTTGTGTGTTCTAGGGTGCCCCCTGCCCCCGTATATAAAGGAGGGAGGGGGAGGTGCGGCCGGCCCCAAGGGGTGCGCCTGGAGGAGTCCTACTGCCACTGGGAGTAGGACTGCCCCCTCTCTTGCCTTGTTGGAGAAGGAAAGGGGGAAGGAGAAGAGGAAAGGGGGGCGCCGCCCCCCTTCCTTGTCCTATTCGGACTAGGGGGGAGGAGGCGCGCGGCCTGCCCTGGCCGGCCCCTCTCTTCTCCCTTATGGCCCATGAAGGCCCATTAACCCCCGGGGGGTTCCGGTAACCCCTCGGTACTCCGGTAAAATGCCGATTTCACCCGGAACGATTCCGATGTCCAAATATAGGCTTCCAATATATCGATCTTTATGTCTTGACCATTTCGAGACTCCTCGTCATGTCTGTGATCACATCCGGGACTCCGAACTACCTTCGGTACATCAAAATGTATAAACTCATAATAAATGTCATCGTAACGTTAAGCGTGCGGACCCTACGGTTCGAGAACAATGCAGACATGACCGAGACACGTCTCCGGTCAATAACCAATAGCGGGACCTGGATGCCCATATTGGCTCCTACATATTCTACGAAGATCTTTATCGGTCAGACCGCATAACAACATACATTGTTCCCTTTGTCATCGGTATGTTACTTGCCCGAGATTCGATCGTCGGTATCCAATACCTAGTTCAATCTCGTTGCCGGCAAGTCTCTTTACTCGTTCCGTAATACATCATCTCACAACTAACATATTAGTTGCAATGCTTGCAAGGCTTATGTGATGTGCATTACCGAGAGGGCCCAGAGATACCTCTCCGACTATCGGAGTGACAAATCCTAATCTCGAAATACGCCAACCCAACAAGTACCTTTGGAGACACCTGTAGAGCACCTTTATAATCACCCAGTTACGTTGTGACATTTGGTAGCACATAAAGTGTTCCTCCGGTAAACGGGAGTTGCATAATCTCATAGTCATAGGAACATGTATAAGTCATGAAGAAAGCAATAGCAACATATTAAACGATCGGGTGCTAAGCTAATGGAATGGGTCATGTCAATCAGATCATTCAACTAATGATGTGACCTCGTTAATAAAATAACAACTCTTTGTTCATGGTTAGGAAACATAACCATCTTTGATTAACGAGCTAGTCAAGTAGAGGCATACTAGTGACACTCTGTTTGTTTATATATTCACACATGTATTATGTTTTCGACTAATACAATTCTAGCATGAATAATAAACATTTATCATGATATACGAGGAAATAAATAATAACTTTATTATTGCCTCTAGGGCATATTTCCTTCAGTCTCCCACTTGCACCAGAGTCAATAATCTAGATTACACAGTAATGATTCTAACACCCATGGAGCTTTGGTGCTGATCATGTTTTGCTTGTGGAAGAGGCTTAGTCAACGGGTCTGCTACATTCAGATCCGTATGTATCTTGCAAATCTCTATGTGTCCCACTTGGTCTAGATCCCGGATGGAATTGAAGCGTCTCTTGATGTGCTTGGTTCTCTTGTGAAATCTGGATTCCTTTGCCAAGGCAATTGCACCAGTATTGTCAAAAAAGATTTTCATTGGACCCGATGCACTAGGTATGACACCTAGATCGGATATGAACTCCTTCATCCAGACTCCTTCATTTGCTGCTTCCGAAGCAGCTATGTACTCCGCTTCACATGTAGATCCCGCCACGACGCTTTGTTTAGAACTGCACCAACTGACAGCTCCACCGTTTAATGTAAGCACGTATCCGGTTTGTGATTTAGAATCGTCCGGATCAGTGTCAAAGATTGCATCAACGTAACCGTTTACGATGAGCTCTTTGTCACCTCCATATACGAGAAACATATCCTTAGTCCTTTTCAGGTACTTCAGGATGTTCTTGACCGCTGTCCAGTGATCCACTCCTGGATTACTTTGGTACCTCCCCGCTAAACTTATAGCAAGGCACACATCAGGTCTGGTACACAGCATTGCATACATGATAGAGCCTATGGCTGAAGCATAGGGAACATCTTTCATTTTCTCTCTATCTTCTACGGTGGTCGGGCATTGAGTCTTACTCAACTTCACACCTTGTAGTACAGGCAAGAATCCTTTCTTTGCTTGATCCATTTTGAACTTCTTCAAAACTTTTTCAAGGTATGTGCTTTGTGAAAGTCCAATTAAGCGTCTTGATCTATCTCTATAGATCTTGATGCCCAATATGTAAGCAGCTTCACTGAGGTCTTTCATTGAAAAATTCTTATTCAAGTATCCCTTTATGATATCCAGAAATTCTATATCATTTCCGATTAGTAATATGTCATTCACATATAATATCAGAAATGCTACAGAGCTCCCACTCACTTTCTTGTAAATACAGGCTTCTCCAAAAGTCTGTACAAACCCAAATGCTTTGATCACACTATCAAAGCGTTTATTCCAACTCCGAGAGGCTTGCACCAGTCCATAAATGGATCGCTGGAGCTTGCACACTTTGTTAGCTCCCTTTGGATAGATAAAACCTTCTGGTTGCATCATATACAACTCTTCTTCCAGAAATCCATTCAGGAATGCAGTTTTTACATCCATCTGCCAAATTTCATAATCATAAAATGCGGAAATTGCTAACATGATTCAGACAGACTTAAGCATCGCTACGGGTGAGAAGGTCTCATCGTAGTCAATCCCTTGAACTTGTCGAAAACCTTTTGCGACAAGTCGAGCTTTGTAGACAGTAACATTACCGTCAGCGTCAGTCTTCTTCTTGAAGATCCATTTATTCTCAATTGCTTGCCGACCATCGGGCAACTCAACCAAAGTCCACACTTTGTTCTCATACATGGATCCCATCTCAGATTTCATGGCTTCAAGCCATTTCACGGAATCTGGGTTCACCATCGCTTCTTCATAGTTCGTAGGTTCATCACGATCTAGTAGCATGACTTCCAGAACAGGATTGCCGTACCACTCTGGTGCGGATCTTACTCTGGTTGATCTACGAGGTTCTGAAGTAACTTGATATGAAGTTGCATGATCATCATCATTAACTTCCTCACTAATTGGTTTAGACGTCACAGAAACTGGTTCCTGTGATGTGCTATTTCCCAATAAGGGAGCAGGTATAACTACCTCATCAAGTTCTACTTTCCTCCCACTCACTTCTTTCGAGAGAAACTCCTTCTCTAGAAAGGATCCATTTTTAGCAACGAATGTCTTGCCTTCGGATCTGTGATAGAAGGTGTACCCAACAGTTTCCTTTGGGTATCCTATGAAGACACATTTCTCCGATTTGGGTTCGAGCTTATCAGGTTGAAGCTTTTTCACATAAGCATCGCAGCCCAAAACTTTAAGAAACGACAACTTTGTTTTCTTGCCAAACCATAGTTCATAAGGCGTCGTCTCAACAGATTTTGATGGTGCTCTATTTAACGTGAATGCGGCCGTCTCTAAAGCATAACCCCAAAATGATAGCGGTAAATCTGTAAGAGACATCATAGATCGCACCATATCAAGTAAAGTATGATTACGACGTTCGGACACACCATTATGTTGTGGTGTTCCGGGTGGCGTGAGTTGCAAAACTATTCCGCATTGTTTCAAATGTAGACCAAACTCGTAACTCAAATATTCTCCTCCACGATCAGATCGTAGAAAATTTATTTTCTTGTTACGATGATTTTCAACTTCACTCTGAAATTCTTTGAACTTTTCAAATGTTTCAGACTTATGTTTCATTAAGTAGATATACCCATATCTGCTTAAATCATTTGTGAAGGTGAGAAAATAACGATATCCGCCACGAGCTTCAATATTCATTGGACCACATACATCTGTATGTATGATTTCCAACAAATCTGTTGCTCTCTCCATAGTACCGGAGAACGGTGTTTTAGTCATCTTGCCCATGAGACACGGTTCGCAAGTACCAAGTGATTCATAATCAAGTGGTTGCAAAAGTCCATCAGTATGGAGTTTCTTCATGCGCTTTACATCGATATGACCTAAACGGCAGTGCCACAAATAAGTTGCACTATCATAATCAACTCTGCATCTTTTGGCTTCAACATTATGAATATGTGTATCACTACTATCGAGATTCATCAAAAATAGACCACTCTTCAAGGGTGCATGACCATAAAAGATATTACTCATATAAATAGAACAACCATTATTCTCTGATTTAAATGAATAACCGTCTCGCATCAAACAAGATCCAGATATAATGTTCATGCTCAACGCTGGCACCAAATAACAATAATTTAGGTCTAATACTAATCCCGAAGGTAGATGTAGAGGTAGCGTGCCGACCGCGATCACATCGACTTTGGAACCATTTCCCACGCGCATCATCACCTCGTCCTTTGCCAGTGTTCGCTTAATCCGTAGTCCCTGTTTTGAGTTGCAAATATTAGCAACAGAACCAGTATCAAATACCCAGGTGCTACTGCGAGCTCTAGTAAGGTACACATCAATAACATGTATATCACATATACCTTTGTTCACCTTTCCATCCTTCTTATCCGCCAAATACTTGGGGCAGTTCCGCTTCCAGTGACCAGTCTGCTTGCAGTAGAAGCACTCAGTTTCAGGCTTAGGTCCAGACTTGGGTTTCTTCTCTTGAGCAGCAACTTGCTTGCTGTTCTTCTTGAAGTTCCCCTTCTTTTTCCCTTTGCCCTTTTTCTTGAAACTAGTGGTCTTGTTGACCATCAACACTTGATGCTCCTTCTTGATTTCTACCTCCGCAGCCTTTAGCATTGCGAAGAGCTCGGGAATCGTCTTTTCCATCCCTTGCATATTATAGTTCATCACGAAGCCTTTGTAGCTTGGTGGAAGTGATTGGAGAATTCTGTCAATAACGCAATCATCCGGAAGATTAACTCCCAGTTGAATCAAGTGATTACAATACCCAGACATTTTGAGTATATGCTCACTGGCAGAACTATTCTCCTCCATCTTGCAGCTATAGAACTTATTGGAGACTTCATATCTCTCAATCCGGGCATTCTGTTGGAATATTAACTTCAACTCCTGGAACATCTCATATGCTCCATGACATTCAAAATGTCGTTGAAGTCCCGGTTCTAAGCCGTAAAGCATGGCACACTGAACTATTGAGTAGTCATCAGCTTTGCTCTGCCAGACGTTCATAACATCTGGTGTTGCTCCTGCAGTAGGCCTGGCACCCAGCGGTGCTTCTAGGACGTAACTCTTCTGTGCAGCAATGAGGATAATCCTCAAGTTACAGACCCAGTCCGTGTAATTGCTACCATCATCTTTCAACTTTGCTTTCTCAAGGAACGCATTAAAATTCAACGGAACAACAACACGGGCCATCTATCTACAATCAACATAAACAAGCAAGATACTATCAGGGACTAAGTTCATGATAAATTTAAGTTCAATTAATCATATTACTTAAGAACTCCCACTTATATAGATATCCCTCTAATCTTCTAAGTGATCATGTGATCCAAATCAACTAAACCATAACCGATCATCACGTGAAATGGATTAGTCTTCAATGGTGAACATCATTATGTTGATCATATCTACTATATGATTCACGCTCGACCTTTCGGTCTCCATGTTCCGAGGCCATATCTGCATATGCTAGGCTCGTCAAGTATACCCGAGTATTCTGCGTGTGCAAAACTGGCTTGCACCCATTGTAGATGGACGTAGAGCTTATCACACCCGATCATCACGTGGTGTCTGGGCACGACGAACTTTGGCAAAGGTGCATACTTAGGGAGAACACTTCTTGATAATTTAGTGAGAGATCATCTTATAATGCTACCGTCAATCAAAGAAAGATAAGATGCATAAAAAGATAAACATCACATGCAATCAATATAAGTGATATGATATGGCCATCATCATCTTGTGCTTGTGATCTCCATCTCCGAAGCACTGTCATGATCAACATCGTCACCGGCGCGACATCTTGATCTCCATCGTAGCATCATTGTCGTCTCGCCAATCTTATGCTTCTACGACTATCGCTACCGCTTAGTGATAAAGTAAAGCATTACAGGGCGATTGCATTGCATACAATAAAGTGACAACCATATGGCTCCTGCCAGTTGCCGATAACTCAGTTACAAAACATGATCGTCTCATACAATAAAATTTAGCATCATGCCTTGACCATATCACATCACAACATGCCCTGCAAAAACAAGTTAGACGTCCTCTACTTTGTTTGTTGCAAGTTTTACGTGGCTGCTACGGGCATAAGCAAGAACCAATCTCACCTATGCATCAAAACCACAACGATAGTTTGTCAAGTTGATGTCGTTTTAACCTTCGCAAGGACCGGGCGTAG
This sequence comes from Aegilops umbellulata, assembly GCA_032464435.1. Lineage (NCBI taxonomy): Eukaryota > Viridiplantae > Streptophyta > Magnoliopsida > Poales > Poaceae > Aegilops > Aegilops umbellulata. The sequence continues at coordinate 496,291,776 of CP136056.1, forward strand.
CCACACTCAGTTCAACTAAAGTTGGAGAAACTGACACCCGCCAGCCACCTGTGTGCAAAGCACGGCGGTAGAACCAGTCTCGCGTAAGCGTACGCGTAATGTCGGTCCGGGCCGCTTCATCCAACAATAACGCCGAACCAAAGTATGACATGCTGGTAGGCAGTATGACTTATATCGCCCACAACTCACTTGTGTTCTACTCGTGCAAATAACATCAAACCATAAAAACCTAGGCTCGGATGCCACTGTTGGGGAACGTAGTAATTTCAAAAAAAAATCCTACGCACACGCAAGATCATGGTGATGTATAGAAACGAGAGGGGAGAGTGTTGTCTACGTACCCTCCTAGACTGAAGCGGAAGCGTTGACGCAACGTAGAGGAAGTAGTCGTACGTCTTCCCGCTCCAACCGATCCAAGCACCGTTACTCCGGCACCTCCGAGTTCTTAGCACACGTCCAGCTCGATGACGCTCCCCGGGCTCCAATCCAGCAAAGCTTCGGGGATGAGTTCCGTCAGCACGACGGTGTGATGACGATGATGATGTTCTACCGACGCAGGGGTTCGCCTAAGCACCGCAACGATATGACCGAGGTGGAATATGGTGGAGGGGGCACCGCACACGGCTAAGGAACGATCACAAAGATCAACTTGTGTGTTCTAGGGTGCCCCCCTTCCCCCGTATATAAAGGAGGGAGGGGGAGGTGCGGCCGGCCCCAAGGGGTGCGCCTGGAGGAGTCCTACTCCCACCGGGAGTAGGACTCCCCCCTCTCTTGCCTTGTTGGAGAAGGAAAGGGGGAAGGAGAAGAGGAAAGGGGGGCGCCGCCCCCCTTCCTTGTCCTATTCGGACTAGGGGGAGGCGGTGCGCGGCCTGCCCTGGCCGGCCCCTCTCTTCTCCCTTATGGCCCATGAAGGCCCATTAACCCCCGGGGGGTTCCGGTAACCCCTCGGTACTCCGGTAAAATGCCGACTTCACCCGGAACGATTCCGATGTCCAAATATAGGCTTCCAATATATCGATCTTTATGTCTCGACCATTTCGAGACTCCTCGTCATGGCCGTGATCACATCCAGGACTGCGAACTACCTTCGGTACATCAAAATGTATAAACTCATAATAACTGTCATCGTAACGTTAAGCGTGCGGACCCTACGGTTCGAGAACAATGCAGACATGACCGAGACACGTCTCCGGTCAATAACAAATAGCGGGACCTGGATGCCCATATTGGCTCCTACATATTCTACGAAGATCTTTATCGGTCAGACCGCATAACAACATACGTTGTTCCCTTTGTCATCGGTATGTTACTTGCCCGAGATTCGATCGTCGGTATCCAATACCTAGTTCAATCTCGTTTCCGGCTAGTCTCTTTACTCGTTCCGTAATACATCATCTAACAACTAACATATTAGTTGCGATGCTTGCAAGGCTTATGTGATGTGCATTACCGAGAGGGCCCAGAGATACCTCTCCGACTATCGGAGTGACAAATCCTAATCTTGAAATACGCCAACCCAACAAGTACCTTTGGAGACATCTGTAGAGCACCTTTATAATCACCCAGTTACATTGTGACGTTTGGTAGCACACAAAGTGTTCCTTCGGTAAACGGGAGTTGCATAATCTCATAGTCATAGGAACATGTATAAGTCATGAAGAAAGCAATAGCAACATACTAAACGATCGGGTGCTAAGCTAATGGAATGGGTCATGTCAATCAGATCATTCAACTAATGATGTGACCTCGTTAATCAAATAACAACTCTTTGTTCATGGTTAGGAAACATAACCATCTTTGATTAACGAGCTAATCAAGTAGAGGCATACTAGTGACACTCTGTTTGTTTATATATTCACACATGTATTATGTTTCCGACTAATACAATTCTAGCATGAATAATAAACATTTATCATGATATATGAGGAAATAAGTAATAACTTTATTATTGCCTCTAGGGCATATTTCCTTCACGTCCATGACGGAAAAAACTGTGGTAGAAGCGAGGGGGAGGAAAATTTCGCAGAGTTCGCGGTTACGGTGGGAGGTCGAGGGCCGAGCGATGCGCGTTTCTCTCGTACACGTACGCGCGTGTGTGCGAAGCGTTGGCTCTAACTGAACCCGAGCGAGGCGTTGGGCTCTAACTGAACCCGAGCGATTGCACTGCAGGCTACGCGTTACTGAACCCGAGCGATCGATCGATGGCTGTTAACTGAATCCGATCGAGCGATTCCTGCACTACTGCTGCTAATTGAAGGGGTGCCCGTGGAGGGGTGGATGAACAGGACCCCATGGTGTGGAGGGCAGGATGAACAGTAGACAGTTGAGGGGAACCCGTGGAGGGGTGGTTGAACAGGATCCCGTGGTGTGGAGGGCTGGATGAACAGTAGACGGTGGAGGGGTGGTTGAACAGTAGCCGGTGGAGTAGCGCGCGGTGGATGCTGGATGAACAGGAGCCCATGGAGGCTGGAGGGATGGATGAACAGTAGACGGTGGAGGGTGGTTGAACAGTAGCCAGTGGAGTAGCGCGCGGTGGAGGCTGGATGAACAGGAGCCCGTGGAGGCTGGAGGAGGTCGACGATGGATGAACAGTAGCTCGTGGTGGCTGGAGAGGGTCGACGGTGGAGATGAACAGTATCCCGTGTAGTCCCATTTTGCGGTACGCCACACCCCTCCCGATGAACAGGACCCCTGTTTCGACCGTAGCGCTCCAACACAAGTCCGTTTCCTCTCTTTTGCGGTAAGCCACACCCCTCCCGATCAACAGGACCCCCGTTTCGATTGTAGGAGGTCTGTTTCCTCCGTTTTGCGGTACGCCACGCCCCTCCCGATCAACAGGACCCCCGCTTCGACCGTAGGACGTCCGCTTCCTCCGTTGTACGGTACGCCACACCCCTCCCGATCAACATGACCCCCATTTCGACCGTAGGAGGCCCGTTTCCTCCGTTGTGCGGCACGCCAGGCCTCGTTTCCATCGCCTCTTCCGTCCAAGCCCCCCCGATGAACACAACCACGTATTCCGTTCCGACCCATGAACACGACGACGTTGTTTCTCTGTTCCGACCCGGCCATGTACACGAGCCCTGGCCGTACGTATGCGTGAGTAGGCGTTCGAGACCCCGCCCGTATGTACACATACGTGCCCGTATTTTCTTTCTTTCACTCTGGCTGCTGTACGTACGTGTACATGCTACGTGCGCGCCTCTACTACGACACGTCCGCGCCTCTACATCGACCATTATGTACGTACACGTTCGCGACCAGAATGACAACGCTACGTACGCTTCGACCAGGTGGGTCCCGACTGTCAGGCACTTCCTTGCGCGCGAAGATGTAGCTGGTGGGTCCCAGCAGTCAGGGGGCGAATCGTTTTTTTTTGCCCGGACGCACTTCCTTGCGTGCGAAGGTGTAGCTGGTGGGTCCCAGCAGTCAGTGGGGAAATGTTTTTTTGCGAAATACGGTGGCCCGTCCGGTGGGTCCCTGCTGTCAGGTGGAGGAATCATTATTTTCCGCGTAATAAGGAGGCACTTCCTTGCTGCCGCCATGGACTCAGCTGTCAGCCTCTCCACCTATAGTCCACGTCTGATGGAAGTCGTTCCTTGACCACGTTGACCACGCCGTGCCAAGAGCACCAGGGTGGTGGACGACGGCGAGGCCTAGGAACGGGACGACGCAGAGCCGGTGAAGACGCGGCAGTGGATGCCCACGCGGAGAGGAGTATGAGGGTTCACTCATTCGGTTGCGGTGTGAGGCTGCCGTCGCCGCAGGGCCTAGCCAGCGGTGGGAGTAGTAGGGGCCGGTGAGGCCTCCGCCGCATCGCGGCCGGCCACGGGAGGCAGGAGCAGGCGGCACGACCGGCGCTGGTTTGGGCGACTAGAGCAAGAAGACCAGAGGTTGAAGAAGCACTACGACCATTGGATGGACATCCATGGTCACTGGATCTAGAATCGTGCATATTGACTAAGTTGACAAAGGCCTCCGTCCCCATCAACTTAGTAGGCCCACAAGTCAGCCTCCCACCAAGGTGGGTCCCAGCTAGCAGGGGGTATTCTTTTTTTGTGCGTAATAAGGAGGCACTTCCGGTGGGTCCGAGCTGACAGTAGGGGGAACGTTTTTTTCGCGAAATACGGTGGCCCGTCGGGTGGGTTCCAGCAGTCAGTGGCAAACGTTTTTTTCGCGATATACTGGTGGGCGTCCGGTGGGTCCCTGCTGTCAGGTGGAGGAATAATTATTTTCCGCATAATGAGGAGGCACTTCCTTGCGGCTGCCGTGGACCCAGCTGTCAGCCTCTCCACGTACAGTACTCTTCCGATGGAAGTCCGTCGTTGACCACTTTGACCACGCGGTGCCGAGAGCACCACGGCGGTGGACGACGGTGAGGCATAAGAACGGGATGACGCGGAGCCTTGGAAGACGCGACAGTGGATGCCCATGCGGAGAGGAGTATGAGCGTTCACCGGTTCAGCTTTGGTGTGAGGCTGCCGTCGCTGCAGAATAACAGGGGGTGTGGGTGAGTAGAGGGATGCCCTGGCCAGCGGTGGGAGTAGTAGGGGGCGCTGAGGCCTGCGGGGCAGCACAGCCGACCACGGGAGGCGGGAGTAGGCGGTCCCGCTGGCGCTGCTTTTGCGGCTGGAGCAAGAAGATCATTGGTTGAAGAAACACGACGGCCGTTGGATTGACATCCAACGATTACGTCTGCTAGAATAGTTTGTTGACGTATATAATAACTAAAAAAATATTGCATATGTGTCAACTAAATAGGCCCACAAGTCATACCACTCCCTCTTTTTTTAATAATTTATATATAGCTCATGGCAACTTCTTATGCAATTTATTGTAGTCGTTTTTTTTGGTTGGCCAGGGCCAATTTCGCATATTTCTGTGGGTTCCAAACTATTTTTAATACCGAAATGTCCAGCCAGATTTAAAGTACTTTGAAGATATATTTAAATTAGGTTAATGCCCAGTGAAATAGGAATCTGAAAATGTGATAAAATTCAGAAATTATAAAGTAATTGCCAATTTGCCATCTGTTTTTATATTTACAACACATTTCATATTACTTTCAAGATTTACAGGCGTCTTGAAAGAGTTGCAGCCCATCAGGGCATAGAAAAATAAGTAGGCCTGGATTGGGTATTCTTCAGAAAAAATAAACTGGGCTCATTTTCACAAAGAAAAAATAGCTGGGCTGGTCACATGGTGAACATAAAATATAAGCCTAGGCTAGACGGGCCACAGCCCAGTTCAAACCCTGCTCCGTCTCAACAATACCAAACAAAAAAAATACTGCTCAAGTAGCTACGTCCCAGGTGTCAGCCGATCTTGTGCTTTTCTCTTGTCTATTGACTATATACGCTCACAATGTCGTGGGTCCCAGATGTCAGGAAAACACTAGGAGGAAGCATTTTATTTTTCCATATGCTGACGTGGTGGGCCCCTACTGTCATCCTCTCCACGTACTTCTGTCGATTCCTGTTGTTTGTTGACCATGTTGACAACGCGAGAGGGCGGCGCCACGGCGAGCGCACCAAAGCGCGCGGAGGACGTTGGCGTTAACGATTTAGGAGATGGTGGGGCGGCGATGCGTGCGTTGAGGCACAGCCAGCCGTGGGAGGCGGAAGCAGGCGGGCCCGCCAGCGCTGGTTTGGTTTTGGCGGCTGGATGAAGACAGGACTGAAGAAACACGACAGACTGTAAAAGCAGCAGGAGTACTTAACAACCTTAACTGAAACCAGCAGGGGCACTTAACAACCAAAGCTGAAAGTAGTATGAGTACTTATACAGGTTTAACCGTACAAAGCACGCCTCAAATAGTGCTACTTTGCCTACAGTTAACCAAGGGTGAGGCCGCCAAGCCCCAGGACAAGGCCCAGGCGCCACCCCGCGCATCCACAACCTTCTGAAAGCGGCTTCATCTCGCAATGTGGTCAATAAACAGGATATTCGCTTTAGAGCCATGGAAAAGCATGAACATAATCTTCTGTCCTATTCTCCAAGATGGACGGGCCTTCATTATTTGAGACCACCCATGAATAAGTATCTTTTCACCTCCAAGGGGAATTGAGTAGGTCGACATAAACATCATGTTGTGACCAAGCGCAAGTCTGACCCGACCATGGTCAGGCATCTGTATAGGAACAATAGAACTCAGCAGTTCCTGTTTCAAGAAGATCACAGCTGTAAAACTGTGTATAATCAATAGTTTATGAACAACATATATAACAGAAAACAGCTCGTACCATAAGTTTCTCAACACAGTTGGACCTGTCCAACGAGTGCAGCAGTGGCACACATATCCCACGTGGCCTTCCACCATTGAAACGCCCCACAAGGACCTCAAGACGATCAATAAAGTGTAGGAACTTGTGGATGTCGATCCAGTCAACTTCAGTGCCATTAGTAATAGCCGAGTTATTACAGAGTAACGAACGACCAGACTGCTTAACTCTGAAAAAACCTACACGTGCCACTAATTATAAGAAAATATTAGTTATAAGTAGCATCTTCGTGAGAGATTTGTTGCTACTTTTAAAGTTAAATTGTGATTAGTTAGACAGAATAGGTGGATTAATAAGTAATCAAGGCAACAAGCAAGAACCAGATACAAAACTAACATGGATGAACAATTGGAACGACGTCGGGGTGGAAGATCACAGTGAAGATGAGACCAGGTTCTGCTATTTCCATCAACATTCATGCGCCAACATTCAGTCTGTAACACTTGAGAAAGTTTATCCAAGTTCGGCCATAAAAAAAGCAGTGATCTTCTTGGTTCATGAACCCAACTCGGAACTTATATCCATGGCTTGTCTTCATTGTGACCATTAAACTAGTGTATTCAGTTATGGCAAGGCCGAGCATCTTGAGTACATGTGTTCTGGCAGAGCAAATAATACACTGCAGGAAAAATAATATAAGAACACAGCATGTTCAAAAAAAACCCACCCTCCCGGATAGAAAAGAGGATTCTAGGAACATACTGTGCGCGTTTCAAAATGTTGTGTTAGGATGAGAAGGAACAAGTGTGGCGTCTCGCCGAGGGCGCAGAAACCTGTAGGGTACTCGCACTTTGGGCACTGCAAATGAAACACACTAGATTCGGTAGGAAGAAAAATGCATCAACGGCGGCGGCTGCCATCCTAGGATTACCTGCAACCAAGGGACTTGGGTTTATCATGGATGGATGAAGAATTCGTACCTGGTTCTCCATGAGAAAACCCTATGCAATCACCGAGAGGGGGTTTTCTCTGAATAAGCAGACGAGGGAGAAGGGGATTCAGGCCCAGTGAAATATTGTTGCTTCATCTGTCCAGCTTACTACTAAAGCTGGAAAGGGGGGGTTGTGATTTGACGGCTCATTGAGCATTACTGCGGCGCTACGACCGGGGTGTGTCTACCATGAAGTTGTGCACTCTAATTTGTGCATATGGCACGTGGACCCCGTTCCCGGTTGCCCCACATATCAGCGAAAGGAAGTAGAAAGACTGGAGTAACTAGTTACACATAAATATATTTTTTGACAGAGAGATACTCCCTCTATAAAGAAATATACAAATCTTTTATATCACAGGCTCACCTTGCCGAGAAATATACTCCCTCTGCAACGCACGGGCATTATGGGGGTTCAGCTTTTTTATGGGGGTTCAGCTGAGAATATAATACTCAGATAGGCTCACGGTTCTGGACTTTGGGCCGCAGGCCGACCCTGCATGTTTGGGGGCCCATGTGTTCTACCTCAGCGCTTTTCATATTGCAAGCGATCCGTACGGCGCTGGTTTTAGATGCTATCGCAAGGCGAATACACAAAATTGAATAAAGCACGGCAGCTGTTGGAATGAAATCGAACGACAGTTCCTAACCAGCAATCAGAGTTGCAATTCTATCAACGATATACCATGTGACAAATAATATTGTCGTACTACTTATACAAACAGGACACTTGTTTCAGCATGCCAGATTATTACATCAAAATCTCTCGGAGGATAGATCAGTTCGGCAGTTGCGTGCTGCTAATTTCAAAGTTGATTTGGACCCCCTCTCCTTGCCGAGAAAGTTCGATTTTGACATCATCCCCTACCGCAAGATATGATTTAGATTTGAACCTTGACCATCCTTTAGCATCAATCATCATGCGACCATCCTTTGTAAATACGGTATATTAAGCAGGTTCATTCACGCCAAGGCTGCGCATGGTAAGAGAAACTTGGCTGCGGTCACCCGGATTGTTGAACGACTCCCTCGTTGCTCTAGGAATTCTCTGTTTGCAAACAAGAAGACATACCCAAACAGTTAGATCAACACAGTGAATCATGTGAAACAACATGGAAACAAAAAAGAACGAAGAACTTGGGCGGCCAATGCTTACCAAGAAGGTGGACATGTCAATTTTTGTAAGGACTTTGGTATATGAAGTGCGAACTGCAGCCCACTGTTGCTGGTGCAACTGCGCGGGCCAGAGCAGATGCAAGTGCAAGTGTTGGTGCATGTGCCGAAGCCGATGCTGCTGTCGGAGATGGTGCTCCTTGTAGAGCTGGTGCCAGTGTCGATGCCCGATCCTCCGGTAGATCAGACTGATCCGCTGACGCGGTCGGTGCCCAATCCTCAGCTGGATCAGACTGAGCTGCTGCCGCTGTCAGTGCTAGAGCAAATGCCGGTGCTCGATCTATGCAAGACAGCGGCGATCGTGTCTGGTCTGCTATGATCAGCTTTCTAACTTGACTAGGATCCGTGACCGTGATCCAGTTTTTTCTTCATTTCTTTTAAACGTGAGAAGGACTAATTGTGGCGTTTTTGTTAAACCAAACTGCAGTTCATCATAGGGATTCAGCTTGTACTCAGACAACAGACTGATCCAATTTTTTCCAGTAATATAAGTGATGGACAGTGCCTTCATTACTGACACGACATAAGAAGTGAAACCTGCAAAAATAGCCATCGTAGAGCAAACCAAACGGTTTATTCTGTGATGAATGTCACATGGCAAAACCTGCATCGTAAAATTGCAGGAAAAGAAAGAAAACATGACATTAAATCAATAAGATTTAGATAGTAAATCAATAAGATTTACTTGATGTGACATGAGTGAATCCTTACCAGGAAATCACTATGTTGAAGTACTAAACAGAAGATTGATCGTCCAACTACGCGTGGCATGCAGGGGCCCTGCCTACTCCCACAAGCAGGACAGTTCAAAGGTCGTGACAAATCATATGGACCGAACATCCATGGGACTGGAAATCCTGGTGGGTGCGATAAACCCTGCAATGCATACAGATATTTGAGTGTAGCCATAATTGATAAACCGTCCTCACAAAAAATATGATCTGGATACTTCAAAATATACAAACTGAATTGAGTGGACAGACATTAACATAGACCGTTCTTAGGACTGACCACACCAAAAGCGGCAGTACTAATAAACAATACATGGTTCACAAACACAAATCAAGTACTGAACAATAGTACTTACTACAGACAAGCAAAGTTGCACTAACTAAACTCTGCTGACTATTTCTTGCCACCGACCTACGGGATGAACCCCGCATAACTGACTAGGCCATGGACTTCGTGTGAGATGTCTACACGCACCATCACCATCTTGTCAACCTTGGAGAACCTAACAGAGTGGTCTTTCCACTCATAAACATGATGATGAAGATAGGACGCATCAGATTTGTTGGGAAGCTTTACAAGAACCACACCCTTCGTAATCGAAGCCATAGCCAGGAAATTGTTGTGGTCAAGTACAGCCTCGAGAACACGCCTGACAACAATGCTACAGGAAAACACTAGTTCAAGACACGTGGCGACAAGGACACATCAGCTGGATAGTTCAGCAGTAGAACTCATTATCAGGTCTTCCAGTTCACACGACATGACTTTGAGAACTTCATCTCCTCCGCGGACCTGGTTCTAATTCAAATAGAAACCATATTTGATTACTACCTCCGTTCAGAAATATAAGATGATTTTTGATATTATACTCCATATATGACTACATATACGCACAGAAATGAGTGAACAAAGACACTAGAACATGTCTTCAAAGGCATGAGAGCAGAGGGATTACATGCAAAATCCATAACACAAGTTACTGAGGCAAATATACCCTCTTAAAAGGTAGCATCGATGTTCATAAAGTACTCCCTCCGTCCCAAAATTCTTGTCTTAGATTTGTCTAGATACAGATGTATCAAGTCACATTTTAGTATTAGATACATCCGTATCTAGACAAATCTAAGACAAGAAATTTGGGACAGAGGGAGTAGTTGAAAGTAATCTATAAGAAATCAGTGTCAACCTCTCGCATGTTTTGGTCAAAAGAGGAATTTAGAACCGTCATTTGGCACACAAAAATCACATGCAAGATCACCTAGAAAGTTGTACTACTAGTACTAGTACTGCGTGTTAGATGAAAAAACACGATCAAGATCGAGAAAAAGATCTCACGAAGAGATATTACCTAGACTTGCTTAATGAGGGATCCCGAAGAGGGGGGCTTGGACAGGGCGATGGCTTTGAGCTTGTCTGCGGTAGTCTCGGCGGGGTGCTTGCGCTTCTTCGTACCATGAGCCTCGATGGTTTTGGCCGGAGCCATAGACATCACTTCGGCCGGTGCTCCAGCGTCCATCAAGAAACTGTCAAATAGAAATAAAAGAAAAGAAACCATAATCACAAACCCAAAAAAAGAAAAGAGAGGGAGTTATAGGATCAGTCTCGGGGTTGCAAGACCGGGCCTTGGCCAGAATCAACACCATTGATGCGCTCACCTTTCCTTCTTTGGGAGAGAAGAAAAATGGCAGAAGCAGGTCGGGGTTTTCTTGAAGAAATGAGGAACAAGATGAGGCAGAAGCGAGGGTTGGGTAGAGAGGAAGCTGAGAGAGAAGAGTGAAATGGTGGTTGCTTCGTCCGTCCAACTTACTGCTGGAAAGGAGGGGGTTTTGTGATTTGACGACTCATTGGGCATTACTGCGGCGCTTCGATCGGGGTAGTCTACCATCACTCTACTACGGAGTAATTTAGTGCATGGCTGGTGGACCCCGATGCTAGCTGTCCCACACGTCGGCGAAAGTGAGTAATTTAGTGCATGGCTCAAGGAGGATCCGCACGGTAGAGCGTGTCCACTATTTTTCAGAAGAAAAAAATGATTACAGCAAGCGTTTCCACTCTTACGACGGAGCAGTGCGAAACACGGCAGCCACTTGAACATACACAGTGCTCCTACTACTAGGCATGTGCAGTGGTTCATACGTCAGTACTACACAATCTTGTTGCTAGTGTAGTATGATATGACGATAACAAATGATGCTGTGCGCATGTCAACTACTCCTATATGTAACATAGTACCGCTTTTTCGACTGTCCGGTCGAGAATGAACGGTGAGATCAATGTTAACAGGAATAGGTCCACAGCGCACGGAGAGTATGGTGCTACACTACTCCACGAAACATGAACCATATGAAGCACGAATAGTGTGAGGCAGGGTGTATGAAGGCTGAATGGGATGGGAGCAAAAGTTCCCTTCTCGACCCACTTTTGGGTGTTTGGCAGAGTGCATGAAGGGTGCATGAGTCCACACACTAGTAGGTTGACAAAAATACACGAAGAGGAAACAACTATATTGAGATGAGAATGCAACCAAACACACCCACACGCTTTGTGCTACAGTGACTGATCTGCATCGTCTGAGTTTGATCCAACGTTCATGTTGCACCGAGAGATGGACATGCCCATGCAGAGGGCGCCTAAACACCACCGAAGTCCCTCTGCTTCTCGAGGCGCACGACGTTGGTGATGCAGGGTGCAACCGCCCGCAGAGCCCGCTCTCGGTCGACGGGAGCCAGCTCGTCAAAGACGGCGTCCAATGGCACGAATGGATTCCGGTGATGGAGCCCTGAAAGGATTCGCCCGGCAACAGTGACGGCAGCCCACAACCCCTCCTTGTCCAGCTCAGCCCCCACCATCGTGCGGAGACGGCTCAGCTCCTCGGAGATATAGGTGAAGAAGGAGACCAGGTCAGGAAGCCACAGCTCATTGAAGTCGACCGGGTGGTCGAATGGGTTTAGCCCGACGGCCGGCATCGTCGCGCTGGCACGATGGTAGGCATCGCGCAGCCACAACACGTGCATGGCAACTTGGTTCACCAAGTGGCTAAGGCGATCCTGGACCTCGTCACGATCGGCCCGCTCGCGCTGCAGCCGGCTCCCCTGACGGCCTATCGTATCTCCCGCTTTCTGCAGCAACACCGCCGACGCCTCGAGCATCTTTGTGGTGGACGCCTGCCACTTTTGAGGCTCCGTGAAGTCCCGCACATAACGGAGGATCATAGCACTCCTCTCCTCCTTGAGCTCACAGAGCTCCACGTCCTTGGCCCTGAGCTCCGCATCCTTGGCATGGAGCTCCTGTGTCAGGAGCCTCACCACGGACTCCGTGATCTGCTGCGCCGCCATGGCACCAGGTAGAAGCAATGGGGAGAGGAAGCAAATGGGGCGAAACGGCTGAAAGGCAATGCAATCTATGGGAAGGCGGAGGGAGCGGGGAATCTTTTGGTTTTCACCACGGTAAAACACCAGTCGACGACTTCTCACATCAGTGAGCGGTGAGTTTTTACAGGCGGAGTCATCGTGACTAATTACTGTCGCGCCTGCTCCCGTCAATCAAAAAATTAAAAATCCTGCCGCGCCTGCTCCCGTCAATCAAAAAAATAAAAATCCTGCCGCACCCAAACACCAGAGCAACGCCGCGGTGGATATTTAAATTTACCTGCCGGCAAGTAGATAAAAAAGGGGTGAAAAGACAAATGTGGCGGCGGCCTAGCTAATCGGTCGAACTAGCCCAACTAGCTAACCACCGTGCTTCACTGATGTACTCGGCGGGAAAGGTGGTATTTCGTGATTTGATGACTCATTTACTTGCTTCGGCGCTACGACTAAGGAGGACCCAGAAAACGCGCGGTAGGGCGTCCCACGTCAGGAAGAATATATGCGTGCACCACCCGGGAGGACCCCGAAACCGCGCGGTAGGGTGTGCCACGTCTCGACACGGAGGAAAAATGTGCGTGTACACCCCACTAGACGTAGTACCTATGGTTTGACCTCGGGACCCAGCCAGTCAGTCGAAAACACCCCACTAGCCACACAGCTTCATCATGCAAACGTGGCACGGAGGATAGATGTGGTTAGCTCCGTCTCAACCAGCCACAACATCTCTTGTTCTAGGCGATTCTTCTATTTTCCAAGCTTTTTTTAGTTGTAATAACACCATGGCAAGCTAGCACCGCTCTTCGTGTGTGCCCGTGCAAAGGTTAGACGATGGAGAGAAGAGAGATTGAGATCGTAGACCTGGGACCCACTAGTAAGTGAGACAACGGTCATGCACGTGTTGACGAGGCACTCCCTCTACTCTACTCAACGAAAGTACTGTATAAATAAAATCAAGTTATGGGACAAAGCCAACAACCGTTCGTTTTTTCAGGCTATCGACTTACGCTTTGTAGTCCAGGCTGCCAGTTCGAATCTCGTCTTTCAGATTTGTTAGTTTTAGGTCCAAATTTGATTAATGACAAGTGGGACCCCCGTGTGTTGTTTCGATATTTCAGTGTAGGATGGTTTTTTTGAACAAACACTTTGCGCGGTTAGACAAGTAACAGCACGAGTTACATGTATTCTGCAAGTTTACGAACAAAAATGACAGCGGCATAGAATATCACATCCACCCCGCAGCTTAGATACTATGGTGATACGAGTTTTTACAATGTTGGAAGTGAGATCCGACGGCTTGGGAGTAGTCTTTTTAATTATGCGCAATTTCAAAACTCTCCAAAGGTTTTTTTTCAAATAAAACATTCAGGCCTCGTGTGTGCCGCTGCATCTTCGATCCAACGGCTCCCCGGTGCTCATATTAGGTGCTCCCCGTAGCTTAATTACCCGCTACGGTGATATGAGCATCTAGGTCATATGATCAGTGATCAGATGGCACCTGCGTAGTACTTGTACTTTCTGCGCATTTCCCAAATTCTATCAGCCGTATATTGCAAAAACATTCAAACCTCCTATTGTGGGCCGTTAGATCTCAGTGAACTAGTATCACCATAGAATCTATGGTGCGGGAGCACCTCATACTCTCCCGTGCGAGAAAACATAAGGTGCTATCGCAGCTTGGATGCTACGGTGATACGAGCTTGGAGGTCGTTTGATCTGAGATCCAATGGCATCTGAGCAGTCTTTGTGCTTGTAAGCAGTGGCCTAACTCTTTTGGGGCTTTTCTGAAAAAACCATTCGAACCACCAAGGAGGTGTTGGGTCACAAATCCAACGCCTCCGAAGAGCTTCTATCACCAAAGCATCTAAGGTGTGGTAGCACATGATATTCTTACATACAGGAGAATATGATGTCCTCCTTCATCTTAGATGCTATGGTGATACGAGCTTCGAGGTCGTTGGATATGGGATCAAAGGGCATCTAAGTAGTTTTTGTACAAATTGTGTGCAATTCTCAAACTCATCAAGGTTTCCTGCAGAAATATTAAGACAGATCATGTGAGCAGCTATATCTCAGATCTACAAGCTCCAAGCAACTCGTATCGGCATATAGCATCTAAGGTATGGGGGCACATGATATTCTCCCGGGGAGGACGGTGGGGGTGCACAACCATGTTGGGGAACGTAGTAATTTCAAAAAAATTCCTACGCACACGCAAGATCATGGTGATGCATAGCAACGAGAGGGGAGAGTGTTGTCTACGTACCCTCGTAGACCGAAAGCGGAAGCGTTATATCAACGCGATTGATGTAGTCGTACGTCTTCACGATCCGACCGATCCAAGCACCGTTACTCCGGCACCTCCGAGTTCTTGGCACACGTTCAGCTCGATGACGATCCCCGGGCTCCGATCCAGCAAAGCATCGGGGAGGAGTTCCGTCAGCGCAACGGCGTGGTGACGATCTTGATGTTCTACCGTCGCAGGGCTTCGCCTAAGCACTGTAACGATATGATCGAGGTGGAATATGGTGGAGGGGGGCACCGCACACGGCTAAGGAACGATCACAAAGATCAACTTGTGTGTTCATGGGGTGCCCCCTGCCTCAGTATATAAAGGATGGAGGAGGAGGAGGCCGGCCAAGGCTATTGGTGCGGCCAGGATGGGAGTCCTACTAGGACTCCAAGTCCTAGTAGGAGTCCATCAAGAGGGGAGGAAGGGAGAAGGAAGTGGAGGAGTAGGAAAGGTGGCCGGCCCCCTTTTCCCTAGTCCAATTCGGACTAGAGGGGAGGGGGGGCGCAGCAGCCTTTTTCCTCTTCCCACTAAAGCCCATCAAGGCCCATTACTTCTCCCGTAATCCCGTAACTCCCCGATACTCCCGAAAATATCCGAATCACTCAGAACCTTTCCGATGTCCGAATATAGTCGTCCAATATATCGATCTTTACGGCTCGACCATTTCGAGACTCCTCGTCATGTCCCCGATCTCATCCGGGACTCCGAACTCCTTCGGTACATCAAAACTCATAAACTCATAATATAACTGTCATCGAAACCTTAAGCGTGCGGACCCTACGGTTCGAGAACAATGTAGACATGACCGAGACACGTCTCCGGTCAATAACCAATAGCGGGACCTGGATGCCCATATTGGCTCCTACATATTCAACGAAGATCTTTATCGGTCAGACCGCATAACAACATACGTTGTTCCCTTTGTCATCGGTATGTTACTCGCCCGAGATTCGATCATTGGTATCCAATACCTAGTTCAATCTCGTTACCGGCAAGTCTCTTTACTCGTTCCGTAATACATCATCTCGCAACTAACTCATTGGTTGCAATGCTTGCAAGGCTTATGTGATGTGCATTACCGAGAAGGCCCTGAGATACCTCTCCGACATTCGGAGTGACAAATCCTAATCTCGAAATATGCCAACCCAACAAATACTTTCGGAGACACCTGTAGAGCACCTTTATAATCACTCAGTTACGTTGTGACGTTTGGTAGCACACAAAGTGTTCCTACGGTAAACGGGAGTTGCATAATCTCATAGTTAAAGGAACATGTATAAGTCATGGATAAAAGCAATAGCAACATACTAAACGATCTGGTGCTATGCTAATGGAATGGGTCATGTCAATCAGATCATTCAACTAATGATGTGATCTCGTTAATCAAATAACAACTCTTTGTTCATGGTTAGGAAACATAACCATCTTTGATTAATGAGCTAGTCAAGTAGAGGCATACTAGTGACACTCTGTTTGTCTATGTATTCACACATGTATTATGTTTCCGGTTAATACAATTCTAGCATGAATAATAAACTTTTATCATGATATGTAAGGAAATAAATAATCACTTTATTATTGCCTCTAGGGCATATTTCCTTCAGTCTCCCACTTGCACTAGAGTCAATAATCTAGTTCACATCGCCATGTGATTTATCAGCAATAGTTTACATCGATATGTGACCAACACCCAAAGGGTTTACTAGATTCAGTAATCTAGTTCACATCGCTATGTGATTAACACCCAAAGAGTACTACGGTGTGATCATGTTTTGCTTGTGAGAGAAGTTTAGTCAACGGGTCTGCCACATTCAGATCCGTTATGTATTTTGCAATTTTCTATGTCTACAATGCTCTGCACGGAGCTACTTTAGCTAATTGCTCCCACTTTCAATATGTATCTAGATTGAGACTTAGAGTGATCTAGATTAGTGTCAAAACTTGCATCGACGTAACTTTTTACGACGAACCTTTTGTCACATCCATAATCGAGAAACATATCCTTATTCCACTAAGGATAATTTTGACCGCTTGTCCAGTGATCTATTCCTAGATCACTATTGTACTCCCTTGCCAAACTCAGTGGTAGGGTATGCAATAGATCTGGTACACAGTATGGCATACTTTATAGAACCTATGGCTGAGGCATAGGGAATGACTGTCATTCTCTTTCTATCTTCTGCCGTGGTCGGGCTTTGAGTCTTACTCAATTTCACACCTTGTAATGCAGGCAAGAACTCTTTCTTTGACTGTTCCATTTTGAACTACTTCAAAATCTTTTCAAGGTATGTACTTATTGAAAAACTTATCAAGCGTCTTGATCTATCTCTATAGATCTTGATGCTCAATATGTAAGCAGCTTCACCGAGGTCCTTCTTCGAAAAACTCCTTTCAAATACTCCTTTATGCTTTACAGAATAATTCTACATTATTTCCGATCAATAATATGTCATTTACATATACTTATCAGAAATGCTGTAGTGCTCCCACTCACTTTCTTGTAAATACAGGCTTCACCGCAAGTCTGTATAAAACTATATGCTTTGATCAACTTATCAAAGCGTATATTCCAACTCCGAGATGCTTGCACCAGTCCATAGATGGATCGCTGGAGCTTGCATATTTTGTTAACACCTTCAGGATCGACAAAACCTTCTAGTTGCATCGTATACAACTCTTCTTTAATAAATCCATTAAGGAATGTAGTTTTGTTTATCCATTTGCCGGATTTCATAAAATGCGGCAATTGCTAACATGATTCGGACAGACTTGAGCATAGATACGAGTGAGAAACTCTCATCGTAGTCAACACCTTGAACTTGTCGAAAACCTTTTGCGACAATTCTAGCTTTGTATATAGTAACACTACTATCAGTGTCCGTCTTCCTCTTCAAGATCCATTTATTTTCTTTGGCTTGCCGATCATCGGGCAAATCCATCAAAGTCCATACTTTGTTCTCATACATGGATCATATCTCAGATTTCATGGCCTCTAACCATTTCGCGGAATCTGGGCTCATCATCGCTTCCTCATAGTTCGCAAGTTCGTCATGGTCTAGTAACATGACTTCCAGAACAGGATTACCGTACCACTCTGGTGCAGATCTCACTCTGGTTTACTTACGAGATTCGGTAGTAACTTGATCTTGAAGTTACATGATCATCATCATTAGCTTCCTTACTAATTGGTGTAGTAGTCACAAGAACAGATTTCTGTGATGAACTACTTTCTAATAAGGGAGAAGGTACAATTCCCTTATCAAGTTTTCTACTTTCCTCCCACTCACTTCTTTCAAAAGAAACTCTTTCTCTAGAAAGTTTCCGAACTTAGCAACAAAAGTCTTGCCTTCGGATCTGTGATAGAAGGTGTATCCAACAGTTTCCTTTGGATATCCTATGAAGACACATTTCTCCGATTTGGGTTCGAGCTTATCAGGTTGAAGCTTTTTCACATAAGCATCGCAGCCCCAAACTTTAAGAAACGACAGCTTAGGTTTATTGCTAAACCATAGTTCATACGGTGTCGTCTCAACGGATTTAGATGGTGCCTCTTTTAACGTGAATGCAGCTGTCTCTAATGCATGAACCCAAAACGATATTGGTAAATCGGTAAGAAACATCATAGATTGTACTATATCCAATAAAGTACGGTTATGACGTTCGGACACACCATTATGCTGTGGTGTTCCAGGTGGCATGAATTTGTGAAACTATTCCACATTGTCTTAATTGAAGACCAAACTCGTAACTCAAATATTTGTCTCCGCGATCAGATCGTAGAAACCTTATTTTCTTGTCACGATGATTTTCACTTCACTCTAAAATTCTTTGAACTTTTCAAACATTTCAGACTTATGTTTCATCAAGTAGATATACCCATATCTGCTCAAATCATCTGTGAAGGTTAGAAAATAATGATACTTGTCGCGAGCCTTAATATTCATTGGATCATATACATCAGTATGTATGATTTCCAACAAATCTGTTGCTTGCTCCATTGTTCCGGAGAACGGCGTTTTAGTCATCTTGCCCAAGAGGCATGGTTCGCAAGCATCAAGTGATTCATAATCAAGTGATTCCAAAATCCCATCAGCATGGAGTTTCTTCATGCGCTTTACACCAATATGACCTAAACGGCAGTGCCACAAATAGGTTGCACTATCATTATTAACTTCGCATCTTTTGGTTTCAATATTATGAATATGTGTATCACTACGATCGAGATCCAATGAACTATTTCATTGGTGTGTATGACCATAGAAGGTTTTATTCATGTAAACAGAACAACAATTGTTCTCTAACTTAAATGAATAACTGTATTGCAATTAACATGATCAAATCATATTCATGCTCAACGCAAACACCAAATAACACTTATTTAGTTTCAACACTAATCCCGAAAGTATAGGGAGTGTGTGATGATGATCATATCAATCTTGGAACCACTTCCAACACACATCGTCACCTTGCCCTTTAACTAGTCTTTGTTCATTCTGCAACTCCCGTTTCGAGTTACTAAATTTTAGCAACTGAACTAGTACCAAATACTAAGGGGTTGCTATGAACACTAGTAAAGTACACATCAATAACATGTATATCAAATATACTTATGTTCACTTTGCCATCCTTTCTTATCCGCTAATCACTTGGGGTAGTTCCGCTTCCAGTGACCAGTCCCTTTGCAGTAGAAGCACTTAGTCTCAGGCTTAGGACCATACTTGGGCTTTTTCACTTGAGCAGCAACTTGCTTGCCGTTCTTCTTGAAGTTCCCCTTCTTTCCTTTTTCCCTTTTCTTGAAACTAGTGATCTTGTCAACCATCAACACTTGATGTTTTTCTTTGATTTCTACCTTCGCTGATTTTAGCATCGCGAAGAGCTTGGGAATATTTTCCGTTATCCCTTGCATATTATTGTTCATCACGAAGTTCTACTAACTTGGTGATGGTGACTAGAGAATTCTGTCAATCACTATCTTATCTAGAAGATTAACTCCCACTTGATTCAAGCGATTGTAGTACCCAGACAATCTGAGCACATGCTCACTAGTTGAGCGATTCTCCTCCATCTTTTAGCTATAGAACTTGTTGGAGACTTCATATCTCTCAACTCGGGTATTTGCTTGAAATATTAACTTCAACTCCTGGAACATCTCGTATGGTCCATGACGTTCAAAACGTCTTTGAAGTCCCGATTCTAAGCCATTAAGCATGATGCACTAAACTATTAAGTAGTCATCATATTGAGCTAGCAAAACGTTCATAACGTCTGCATCTGCTCCTGCAATAGGTCCGTCACCCAGCGGTGCATCAAGGACATAATTCTTCTGTGCAGCAATGAGGATAAACCTCAGATCACGGATCCAATCCGCATCATTGCTACTAACATCTTTCAACACAATTTTCTCTAGGAACACATCAAAATAAACACAGGGAAGCAACAAATGCGAGCTACTGATCTACAACATAGATATGCTAATACTACCAGGACTAAGTTCATGATAAATTAAAGTTCAATTAATCATATTACTTAATAACTCTCACTTAGATAGACATCCCTCTAATCCTCTAAGTGATCACGTGATCCAAATCAACTAAACCATGTCCGATCATCACGTGAGATGGAGTAGTTTCAATGGTGAACATCACTATGTTGATCATATCTACTATATGATTCATGCTCGACCTTTCGGTCTCCGTGTTCCGAGGCCATATCTGTTATATGCTAGGCTCGTCAAGTATAACCTGAGTATTCCGCGTGTGCAACTGTTTTAGACCCGTTGTATTTGAACGTAGAGCCTATCACACCCGATCATCACGTGGTGTCTCAGCACGAAGAACTTTCGCAACGGTGCATACTCAGGGAGAACACTTCTTGATAATTAGTGAGAGATCATCTTATAATGCTACCGTCAATCAAAGCAAGATAAGATGCATAAAAGATAAACATCACATGCAATCAATATAAGTGATATGATATGGCCATCATCATCTCGTGCTTGTGATCTCCATCTTCGAAGCACCGTCATGATCACCATCGTCACCGGCGCGACACCTTGATCTTCATCGTAGCATCATTGTCGTCTCGCCAATCTTATGCTTCCACGACTATCACTACCGCTTAGTAATAAATTAAAGCATTACATCGCGATTGCATTGCATACAATAAAGTGACAACCATATGGCTCCTGCCAGTTGCCGATAACTCGGTTACAAAACATGATCATCTCATACAATAAAATTTAGCATCATGTCTTGACCATATCACATCACAACATGCCCTGCAAAAACAAGTTAGACGTCCTCTACTTTGTTGTTGCAAGTTTTACGTGGCTGCTACGGGCTTAAGCAAGAACCAATCTCACCTGCGCATCAAAACCACAACGATAGTTTGTCAAATAGACTCCGTTTTAACCTTCTCAAGGACCGGGCGTAGCCATACTCGGTTCAACTAAAGTTGGTGAGACAGTCTCCCGCAAGCCATCTGTGTGCAAAGCACGTCGAGGGAACCGGTCTCGCGTAAGCGTACGCGTAAGGTTGGTCCGGGTCGTCTCATCCAACTATACCGCTGACCCAAAGTATGACATGCTGGTAGGCAGTATGACTTGTATCATTCACAACTCACTTGTGTTCTACTCGTGCAAATAACATCAAACCATAAAAACCTGGCTCGGATGCCACTGTTGGGGAACGTAGTAATTTCAAAAAATTTCCTACGCACACGCAAGATCATGGTGATGCATAGCAACGAGAGGGGAGAGTGTTGTCTACGTACCCTCGTAGACCGAAAGCGGAAGCGTTATATCAACGCGATTGATGTAGTCGTACGTCTTCACGATCCGACCGATCCAAGCACCGTTACTCCGACACCTCTGAGTTCTTGGCACACGTTCAGCTCGATGACGATCCCCGGGCTCCGATCCAGCAAAGCATCGGGGAGGAGTTCCGTCAGCGCAACGGCGTGGTGACGATCTTGATGTTCTACCGTCGCAGGGCTTCGCCTAAGCACTGTAACGATATGATCGAGGTGGAATATGGTGGAGGGGGGCACCGCACACGGCTAAGGAACGATCACGAAGATCAACTTGTGCGTTCATGGGGTGCCCCCTGCCTCAGTATATAAAGGATGGAGGAGGAGGAGGCCGGCCAAGGCTATTGGTGCGGCCAGGATGGGAGTCCTACTAGGACTCCAAGTCCTAGTAGGAGTCCATCAAGAGGGGAGGAAGGGAGAAGGAAGTGGAGGAGTAGGAAAGGTGGCCGGCCCCCTTTTCCCTAGTCCAATTCGGACTAGAGGGGAGGGGGGGCGCAGCAGCCTTTTTCCTCTTCCCACTAAAGCCCATCAAGGCCCATTACTTCTCCCGTAATCCCGTAACTCCCCGATACTCCCGAAAATACCCGAATCACTCAGAACCTTTCCGATGTCCGAATATAGTCGTCCAATATATCGATCTTTACGGCTCGACCATTTCGAGACTCCTCGTCATGTCACCGATCTCATCCGGGACTCCAAACTCCTTCGGTACATCAAAACTCATAAACTCATAATATAACTGTCATCGAAACCTTAAGCGTGCGGACCCTACGGTTCGAGAACAATGTAGACATGACCGAGACACGTCTCCGGTCAATAACCAATAGCGGGACCTGAATGCCCATATTGGCTCCTACATATTCAACGAAGATCTTTATCGGTCAGACCGCATAACAACATACGTTGTTCCCTTTGTCATCGGTATGTTACTCGCCCGAGATTCGATTGTCGGTATCCAATACCTAGTTCAATCTCGTTACCGGCAAGTCTCTTTACTCGTTCCGTAATACATCATCTCGCAACTAACTCATTGGTTGCAATGCTTGCAAGGCTTATGTGATGTGCATTACCGAGA
Source organism: Aegilops umbellulata (assembly GCA_032464435.1). Lineage (NCBI taxonomy): Eukaryota > Viridiplantae > Streptophyta > Magnoliopsida > Poales > Poaceae > Aegilops > Aegilops umbellulata. Next base: position 496,314,433 of record CP136056.1, read on the forward strand.
AGGCCCTGAGATACCTCTCCGACATTCGGAGTGACAAATCCTAATCTCGAAATATGCCAACCCAACAAATACTTTCGGAGACACCTGTAGAGCACCTTTATAATCACTCAGTTACGTTGTGACGTTTCGTAGCACACAAAGTGTTCCTACGGTAAACGGGAGTTGCATAATCTCATAGTTAAAGGAACATGTATAAGTTATGGATAAAAGCAATAGCAACATACTAAACGATCGGGTGCTATGCTAATGGAATGGGTCATGTCAATCAGATCATTCAACTAATGATGTGATCTCGTTAATCAAATAACAACTCTTTGTTCATGGTTAGGAAACATAACCATCTTTGATTAATGAGCTAGTCAAGTAGAGGCATACTAGTGACACTCTGTTTGTCTATGTATTCACACATGTATTATGTTTCCGGTTAATACAATTCTAGCATGAATAATAAACTTTTATCATGATATGTAAGGAAATAAATAATCACTTTATTATTGCCTCTAGGGCATATTTCCTTCAAACCAATCGGTGGCTGGGAGGGTGGGGACAAATATAATCTAAACAACCCTAAACAGAGCTCCACAATTTTATCTAAGGTCGAGGGGTTGACCCCCGACAATCATAGCTCCGCCTAAACAGAACATTTTCATGTATTGTAGTAATAGACTTAATATTCATGTTTCAGTTTCATGTTCACTTTAAATAATTAACTGAGGACCATGGATGCCTTACATTTTACTCCCTTCGTTCCCAAATATTAGTCTTTTTAGAGGCTTCAAATGGACTGGCACATACGGATGTATATAGACATATTTTAGAGTCTAGATTCACTCATTTTGCTCTGTATGTAGTCACTTGTTGAACTCTCTAAAAGACTAATATTTAGGAATAGAAGGAGTATTTTTGAATTCGTGTCATACATGCATGGTTTGGAAAAATAGATGCACTATACTTATTGGATTGTTGTTGTGTTCGTGCGTGTGTCTTTCTCTCTCTCTCTCTCTCTCTGTGTGTGTGTGTGGTCATATGCTTGATACATACAAAGTTTTCTCACCTCCATATTGTTCATCTTTTAAATTTGAATTTGCATTGGAAAACTTACTAGGGATACCATGAAATGTGAAATCCACGTTGAGATCACTATATCACAAACTCACTCTAATTCAACAACTCGTCATAAATAAATTACCACGTTGAGATTAGTATTTGCAAGGAAAATACGGGTATTGTGATACACATAGATTCGTTTGGCAATTTAAAAGGTTCCTTTCATATTCTCGAATGGTAGGACCCAACGGCATACCAGCCAGACCTTGGCTCGTGTTGATCCTAAAAAAACGGGCTCGTGTACTTCGGTGGCGTGTGTGGTATGCACATTGGGCAACCCCATTACCCCAACCAGTCGAGCCTCAGCGTTTCAAGTCGAAATATCTGGCGGCCAGAATTCTAGCCCTAGGAAATTCCCCTCATGTCCCCGGTCCATAATGACTACCGATGAACAACGGAGGGATGCTTTAGTAACTAGACAACGTTACCTACCGTGCCGAGCACGGTTCAATTCCCTCGGTCGCCGCTCGTCAAGGTCACCCGTCAACTGCATTGCCTAGTACTACTACTACTACACCAGGATGAGCACAGAATTGAGCCCGTTTGTTCGTGCCTAGTACTTGAGTTAATATATCAGGCAATGCACTGGTACGGAGGGATTATCCTTTTACTCTTCATATATAACTTGTCTGAAGTCTAACTAAGCAAAATGTTTGACCAAATCCTTTCTTAAGAAATACAACAGGACAGATGTATGGCTTGAAAATTTATTGCATGATGCAGGTTATGATATTGTTTCGAATCCTGGATCTTAAATTTCCGAAAATCCAAAAGTGAGCATAATTTCTTGAAACTAAGCATGGTCACGTGATATGTCACAAATATTACTTCGTAAGTTTTTTCTTCAATTTGAGACAAGCTGCTTATGACAAGTTGCACAAATGAAGAGCCAAGGTATTTTGAAAGAAAGACCTGTCACGTTAAGGCGAAAGCTTTCACTATTGAAACCATGGGCGTTTACGTGCCGCCACGGGTCCCCGCTTCTCATCTGCAATCGGCAGGTGCCGTCCGAGCAAGCGTGTGAGTCGACGGGAGGCGTGCGAGCAGACCGCTATGCAGGCTCACCGGGAAGCGAGCCCTTTGACCAGGCTCCGCCGCCCACCGTCGTCCCAACTGCTTCCACTTTTAATGTCGCCGGCACTGCAGTTTAAAATCAACCCCGCACTACCCGGTACTCCCTCCTTTCCGGTTTATAGGGCTTATCTCAAAATATTATTTTTTCCATTTTATAAGGCTCAATTTTGTTGTTTCCCATCACATGTTCAGATTCCAAGGTAAATTAAATCATTGCATGCAAGTATTAAGAGAAAATTGACCAATGCATGTAATTTATGCATGCATGCATTGCAATTAATGCATTGGTAAACATATTTTTTTGAGAAAAACAAGAGCATTAATTGGGTGCTTTTGCAAACAACAAAACGTATTCCACCACTCACATCTACCTTGGTTGGTGAGATTTTTGATTTGAGCCTTATAAATCAGAAAGGAGGGAGTATCGCTGCAATCCTCTCTCTTCCTCTCCGATTCTCCTGTCGTCTACCTCCAACTAGCCTGACCTAAACGTACGCCATGCCGCATCACGATGGTCTGCCCTTAGTGTTCCAGTTTCCTGAGGAAGACACCCAGCCGGAGTCTCAAGAACGTAAGGCGCTTTGGGACGAGCTTGAACTGGCCTTGCGGGAAGACGCCACGCCTGTCCCCGCTCCCGTTTCGGCTCCCGTCGCCCCGACTGCGCCAGCGCCCATCCCCGTGGCGTTGATGGGCTGGGAGCCGCACATTGTCGCCGAGCTTGATCCCACGGGGTTTCACGAGGTGCCCGCCGACTTTCACGTGCCCGTGCACCTGCCAGCGCATGCGCCTGCGCATGCCCTGACGCGCCCGTGCACCTGCCAGTGCATGCGCCTGCGCGTGCACTGACGTGCGCGCCCGTGCCGGTGCCCGTGCACACGAATGTCTCCGTCGCGCCATTGATAGCGCCTGTCCCCGCGCGGGTGCCAGTGCCCCCCTTAGCGGCATGGATGGCCGCCAGTCGACTCGCTCCGAAGTCCAGAACATTTTGGCCTTCCTTGAAGCTTGGCCAACGTCCAGGAGTACACCAACAACAGCGCAAGACGCCGCCGTCGCCGTCGGTCAATGGCCCGATGACACACAGAGCATGGTAGAGGAGCCACTTCCCACCGCGAGACGCCCCCGCCGCCGCCGCGTAATCTAAATTTGCCATGAAAAACGTTCAGATTGCCATGCTTAAAATCCAAACGTTTATCATTTCCGTTTATTTTATATCGATCGTCGTATAATTTAAAGTCGGAGTCAGACTGAACGAAATGTATGTTTGATCGACTGAATGTTCTACTAGAGCCGTATCAAATTAAATATAAAACGTCATCAAGCCACATGTATTCCTTGTCATCCAACGACCTAGACTGCTTCAATGTCGAGCGCTCAACATGTTTAGCGTGCAGTTAATTTCATGCCAAAAATAGTGCTAATCACATGACAACACACAAATAATATCCTAGTAGTTAATATCCGCATGCACTTAATATACATCCAAATTAACGTGCATTGCACGTACACACTGACTAGTGCTGCTAGTACGTGAAACTGGTGCTGTGTCTTGTGAACGCGTCCAGATATGGTCAACGGCAACATCGCCCGCGAGTTCTTCCTGTTTGCCCGTGCGTCTAAACACAGAAGGGGAGGAGAGAGAGAGCACACATGGAACCCACCAGTAAGTGAAGGCGAATAGTACTAAAAATAATATTACATGTTATCCATTAATTAGGCTATGGTAATATAAAAACATTATGTGAACAAAGGGGGTACAACAAACATTGCTATTCTACGTATGTTGCCTACTCTTGACGTGCGGCTTGAAGGCCCGGTCGCATGTTCGATCCTCGTCCTTTATTTTTTAATTTGTATATGGGTCCAAATTTGTTTCATGACATGTGGGCCCCTCGGTGTGTAGTTTGTACCACTTTAATTTGTGGGTCGAAATTTGTTCCATTCCAAGTGGACTATCGGTGTGTAGTTTTGTAGCTTATTTATAATAATTAAAGAGAACAACATAGTTTTTTCAATAATACCATGGTGCGACGTTGAAGGCGAGAAAGGACGTGCGAGAGAGCGATGACCGAGCCAGAGGGAAATCAACTAGGGTAGTTGCGTGGGTTGCAACGGTGTTTGGAGTAGTTGTGGGCCGAATGCTACGAAAATATAATCTAAACCGACCGGAATAAATGCCTACACAAATTAATCCAAGGTTGGAGCGCCCCTCGCAATGTAAATAGATCCGACTTTGCGAGGGATGGAGAGGTAGTAGCTTCAACTCGTGGAAGATACGGTGTGAGAAAGCGAGGTCAATCTAGAGACATATAGATAGAGAGACAAAGTGAGCGTGGTCCGACATTCATTGAACAAATATATATGCTCTGGAGAGATATTGTCCAATTGAGCTTTTTGGCAAGGGTGAGGGCTGTAAGATAGAGCTTGAGAGATTATCCGGTCACAGACGGGTAGATATATTTTGTGCGTGGGAGGAAGCAAGGTCAACCGATCACATAGGGTCATCGTGCGATCGAAAGAGTGAGACGGGTTGGAGAGAGTGACCTAGATAGACGATGTGCGTGAGAGAGTATACAATGTGAATAGGTCGAACTGGGCTCAAACATGGTGATATATCATCTTTGTCCGAGAAAGAGTGAGGTCAATCGAGACATACGGAGAGAGAGAGAGAGAGAGAGAGAGAGAGAGAGAGAGAGAGAGAGAGATTGAGCGTGGCCCACCATGAGGTCGAAAGAGTGGTGGCGGCTTGGATGGACTGACCTAGATAGACAATCTACGTGAGAGAGTATAGAGTGTGTCGATCGAGGCCCGAACAGGGAGATATATCATTTGTGTGTGAAAGAAAACGAGGTTAAACGAGACTCGGATAAGGAGAGCGAGATTGAGCGAGTGTGGCCCGCCATGCGGAAGAAAGAGTGAGACAGTCTCGAGGGAGTGACCTAGATATACAACGTGCGTGCGTGCGCATGCACGAGAGGTTGGGGGGCTAGATAGGCAATGCATGCATTTAGCGCGAGAGGGTGAGAGGGAGAGGGGGGAGAGAGAGAGAGCTCGGCATGGGGTGCAATGGCAGGTGTGTGAGGTAAATACATTTGGTAACAGAGTGGAAAAATGGGTTGTGTAGTTTAGAGACTTAGAGATCGAAACACAGAGAGAAAGAATGAACGTGTGTTGGAAACCGATAGCTTCCTAAGGTGGTTAGGAGAGGAAGATTGACCGATACAGGAAGTATGTAGCATTTGTGCGGGGGGGGGGGGGCTAAAAACAACATTTGAATTTACATAGTACGAGACTTAATATCGATGTTTCAATTAGGTGTACATTGTAAGATTTGAACCGAGGACTAGGCATACGGGTAATTATTTCGAACTCGTTCCATACTAAGTTTCGAAAAGTTGACATTGACTCAGTTTGTTGTGCTATTTTGTAGGTCATATGTTTGAATCCATCCGAAAGTTTTCTCACTACCATGGTGTTCATCATATACATATGAATTTGTATTAAAAAAAGTAGTGCGGATACAGTGAAATGCAAAATCCACGTTAGAATTGGAGATCGCTACGTGACACACACTCTAATTCAAATAACTAACTACGTGACATACACTCTAATTCAACTAACTAATTATGTGAGACACACTCTAATCCACGTTAGCGTGGGTACCGTTTTGATTTTTTTTCAAATAACTCCTCATTAATTAATTTATAGTACTCCCTCTGTTCACTTTTATTAGACCTTGAAGACATTTCAGACAATGTGCAAAACAGTTCATTTTAAGTTGTTTGAAACGACTTACAAAAGTGAACGGATGGAGTATCTCCTTTCGAATGACTAATTATTGCAAGGAAAACACGGACATGGTAATACATACAGATTCGTTTGCAAATGAAAGAAGATTCATTTGCATTCTCAAATGTAGGCGCACCAGGCAAACCAGGGTCGTGTCGGGGTGGACGCTGCTTTGGTGCCTTAAAGGCAACTGCCTTTGGGTCACTGGCATGTGGGCCAGCCACCTGTTGGGCCCATATGTCATGGATAGAAAGGCAGGTGCCTTAAGGCACCGAAGCATAGTCCGGTCGGGCTGGTCGTGTGTGTCGGACGGACGCGTAGCACCCAGCCACCCACCCCCCTCCCCCCCAAAAAAAAAGGACGACGACAATATAAGTTCGCGCCTCCATGTTTTGGATTGAAATATCTGGCGGCCCCAATTCCAGACCTGCAAAATCTCTCTTCTCCACCGTCCCCTTCCGCGCCCAGATTGCTCAAATCCCTAATTCGCCGCCAACCCTCGAATCGCCCCTCGTCTCGTCTCTTTCCCCACCGTTCCCCACCTCTGTGCCGGACGACGATGACGAAGACGACGGTCGCGCTTCACCACCGCACCGGAGTTACCTCATCTACGCCCTCGTCCACCGCACCGGGTGGTCCACCGACAACGTCGGCCGCCACAACCGACGTGCCTCACACACACCGAGTTCCACCGCATCAGGTGCGCTTCACCGACGCCGTCTCCCAGCTCATCGGGGCTACTTCACCGAGCACATCGTCGCACCTCCGCCCCCCGAGGCCGTTGGGGCTTCACCAACGGTCTCGTCCACCGCATCGTAGCGCTCCGCTGCCACTCAAGATCTGCATCCGTGCGCGGCCAGCCAACGCCAGCGCATCACCCTCAACGGCTCTGAAGTGACCCGCACTCTAGCTAGGCGAGCATGCCCAAACGCCGGCTCGAACTAGGTATCCACACATCACTCCCTTGTGCACTGTTCCGATGATGCTTGGATATCCTTTCAGTGCTCTCTTAGCTTACACGCCTATGCAACTCTGACCTTAACTCTTATTTCTTCTGGAGATATCATCTGAAACAAGCAAATCCATATTTTAGCGAAGCATGACGGTGCTACGGGATCTGGTACACATCCTGCACACCCGTATAACCTTGTAAGGATCTATCCTCTGGTACAACATCAAGGTCGATTCCTCTTATTTGATCAACCATTCGCCGTGTCAAAAATGCAGAGGGGGATGCAAGGAGCACAAGGCCTGCACATCCAAGCAAGTGGTAACATGGACTTGTACATGGAACATCCCAAGCGCAAGCAGAGCTGCAGTGAGCCTGTACAACGAGCTAGCGTAAGTCCCTGCATTTCATTTAATTCGTACTGGCATTCATGTATGATTTGTGTGCAGTGGCTGATCCACGAATTCAAGTTACCAGGAGCGAACATTTAACTTAAAAAATACGAAGGCACTTGCACTCCGGAAATCAACATAACTTGAGAAATGTGAAGCTACATGCACTTTGAAAACCAGCAAATGATCCAAGTAGTTCAGATTATAAACACTAAATGATGCAAGCACCAAAAAACACAAAATGCAACATGGTGTACAAGGACTACAAACATGGTCTGTACCTACTTGAATTATTCGTTCTCTGGCTGAAAATATCGAAGTGTAATTGCACGTATAACCAGTGTGCAAACTGCATATCAATATATCTATCCTGCACAAGTATGCCAATAGTTTCAAACAACATATTAGAAAAGGATTTATGCTATTTTGTCATGATACGGGGACTTTCTGGTAGATGGCCTCGACGTTTCCTCAAGCTATGAAAATGCACTATAATTTGCTTGTCATCAATGCCTGCAAATCTCTATCTCTGTCAACATAGTAGATCATCATTAGACACTAAATCCTTCAATGACCTTGCAAAATGCTTGCATTAGATCCCTCATTAGACACTATATGTTCATCACCAGGAGCATGTAAAATGTTTGCATCAAATCCTTCATTAGCAGTCTGTTCATTAGACACTTCAGGCTCAAGAACAACATGAGCTTGTATGTTTGCACCGGAAACTTGATTAGATACATCAGATTTAGTCAGTTCAGTATTGATTGGGGGAGTTATAAAATAATTAGAAATTGGTTTCATTTTCTCATAGATTCCCTACATACCAGCAGTTTTACAACACCGTCAGGTTTAACTATTGGCCAGAAATTGAAGAGTTGAATTAGATATAATCAGGGATGTGATGTACCTGCTCGTTGCGCATGCTACTCTTGCAATTAGCGACTGTCCGTTTACGGAAGCTCGATGCCATGCTCGTGCTGCCGCCGCTGCCTCCCACGCAGGCTACACCCAGGGTTGGATCTTCATCTTGTTGTCCTTCCTTTCGCTTGAAGCCCGGTGACCGCCCTCCAACGAGGGCGCGAGGAAGTGCTGTGTCAGTCTGTCCAGCGGCTGCTCGGTTAGGAGCGAACCAGACTGGAGGCTGGAGCGAATGAATTGGGATTTTTCCTGCTGTCGATCGATATGGGAGGCGCTCGTTTGGGCCGCGAGCCTGCTATAGGGCCTGCCTTGCACTTATGTTATTGGCCCATCCAAATTGAAACATTTTTCTTCATTTTTTACATTGCCTGCTCGTGCGTTGGGACGAACAAAACTAGCATGGGCCAACCTGGACGACTCAAACTAGGTGCACACTTTCCAGCCACCTGAGGCGTCGCCCCTTTTTGCGTGTATGATTGGATAGTGAAAAATATTCCAGTGGCGTTGAGGGAGTCCTGGATTAGGGGGTGTCCAGATGGCCGGACTATACCTTCAGCCGGACTCCTAGACTATGAAGATACAAGATTGAAGACTTCGTCCCGTGTCCGGAAGGGACTTTCCTTGGCGTGGAAGGCAAGCTGGGCGATGCGGATATTTAGATCTCCTACCATTGTAACCGACTCTGTGTAACCCTAACCCTCTCCGGTGTCTATATAAACCGGAGGGCTTTAGTCCGTAGGACAACATATAACAATCATACCATAGGCTAGCTTCTAGGGTTTAGCCTCCTTGATCTCGTGGTAGATCTACTCTTGTACTACTCATATCATCAATATTAATCAAGAAGGACGTAGGGTTTTACCTCCATCAAGAGGGCCCGAACCTGGGTAAAACATTGTGTCCCTTGTCTCCTGTTACCATCCACCTAGACGCACAGTTCGGGAGCCCCTACCCAAGATCCGCCGGTTTTGACACTGACATTGGTGCTTTCATTGAGAGTTCCTCTGTGTCGTCGCTTTTAGGCCCGATGGCTCCTCCGATCATCAATAACGATGCAGTCCAGGGTGAGACTTTTCTCCCCGGACAGATCTTCGTCTTCGGCGGCTTCGCACTCCGGGCCAATTCGCTTGGCCATCTGGAGCATATCGAAAGCTACGCCCCTGGCCATCAGGTTAGATTGGGAAGTTTAAACTACACGGCTGACGTCCGCGGGGACTTGATCTTCGACAGATTCGAGCCACAGCCGAGCGCGCCGCACTGTCACGATGGTCATGATCTAGCTCTGCCACGGAACAGTGCCCTGGAGGCTGCACACGCATCGGTTCCGACTCTCGATTCGGAACCAACTGCGCCGATCGAGGATGAGTGGTTGGACGTCGCCTCGGGGGCTGCGATCCCAACGGCGATCGAGCCGAACACCAGCCCCGCACTATGCAAGGCCCGTGACTCCAAGGGGCCGGACTCCTCTCCAGACTCCGAGCCTTCCACGCCCCTGTCGATCGAATCCGATTGGGCGCCGATCATGGAGTTTACCGCCGCGGACATCTTTCAGCACTCGCCCTTTGGCGATATTCTGAAGTCATTAAAGTCTCTCTCTTTATCAGGAGAGCCCTGGCCGGACTGCGGTCAGCAAGGTTGGGATACGGACGATGAAGAAATTCTAAGCCCACCCACCACCCATTTGGTAGCCACTTTCGATAATTTAAATGACGTGCTCAATTTCGACTCCGAAGACATCAACGGTATGGACGACGATGCAGGAGACGCACATGAACCAATGCCTATAGGGCATTGGACAGCCACCTCATCTCATAATGTGTACATGGTGGATACACCTAAAGGAAGCGACGACGAGGAACACAGGGATGCAACGAGGGATCGTTGTCTCGAAAAGCAATCAAAGCGGCGGTGTAAACGCCGCTCCAAGCCCCGCCTCGATAAAGACATCAGCCATACAGACACAGCCATAGAGCAGGATGAGCCGGCGGACGACGAGCATGCCTTAGAGCAACCGTCCGAACAGGGCAACTCGGATAAACAAACCCAACAACCCGTCCCTGGCATAAACGGCATTCCGGACGACCTTACACCGGATAAGATCATGGAGCAGAAGAACCTCCACAAAAGGCTCGTTGCTACTGCACGTAGCCTGAAAAAGCAGAAGCGGAAGCGCAAAACTGCGGAAGACGCACTCAGAATCAAATGGAGCAAAGTACTCAATACCGCAGACAAATACGGCGGCAGTCGCCACACAAAAAGCTATCCGAAGCGAAAGCTACTGCCAGAATTCGACGAGGAGGCCTTTGAGCCCCCGCAGTCAAAAAGTAAGAAAGCCACCCGGTCGGATAGACGACCCCATGGCCAGCACGGAGCGGCAAGCGGCTCCGCACACAAGCCGGCACGCGATCCACTCAAGGATTCGCATCAAAAAGATGGCCCAGCCAGATCTATTTATGGGCCAAGAAAGCAAGCTCTCGTAAGCAATGCAACAAAACCAGTATCCGAACATCACGACACACCCAAATACAGGGGTGCCGCACACCCCCTATGTTTCACCAACGAGGTCCTGGATTATGAATTTCCAGCGGGACTCAAGCCCGTAAACATAGAGGCGTACGACGGAACAACAGACCCTGGAGTCTGGATCGAGGATTATATCCTCCTCATACATATGGCCAGAGGAGATGACCTCCACGCCATAAAATACTTACCCCTCAAGCTTAAAGGGCCAGCCCGGCATTGGCTCAAAAGCCTTCCCGAAAACACAATTGGAAGTTGGGAAGAGCTCGAGGACGCTTTCCGAGCAAATTTTCAAGGGACCTATGTCCGCCCTCCGGATCCAGGCGATCTCAGTCACATAACTCAACAGCCCGGAGAGTCAGCTCGGCAATTCTGGAATAGATTTCTTACTAAAAAGAATCAAATAGTCGACTGTCCGGACGCCGAAGCCCTAGCAGCTTTTAAGCATAGCGTCCGAGACGAATGGCTCGCCAGACACCTCGGCCAAGAAAAGCCAAGAACAATGGCCACATTAACAAGCCTCATGACCCGCTTTTACGCAGGAGAGGACAGCTGGTTGGCAAGATGTAGCACCAGCGACCCAAGTACATCCGAAACTAGGGATGGAAACGGAAAACCGCGACGCAACAAGGACCGGTGCCGGACTAAGGAAAACAGTCCGAAGAGCACGGCAGTCAATGCTGGATTCAAAAGCTCGCGGCAGAATCAGAAAAAGCTGCCCCTCAAAGATAAGAGGGATGAGCTATCCAACTTAAACAAAATCTTGGATAAGATATGTCAGATACACAGTACTCCCGGGAAGCCTGCAAACCATACCCACAGAGATTGCTGGGTTTTTAAGCAATCCGACAGACTCAACGCCGAACAAAAGGGGCTCGACACACCAAGCAAAGACGATGACGAACCCCAAAAGCAGAGCACCAGGAAACAAAAGAATTTTCCACAAGAAGTAAAAACAGTAAACTTACTTCACATAACAAAACGAGCGGCGCCCATAAAGGTACGCGCCATACGGCCTATCCCAAAGGAGTCTCGCCACTGGTTGTCAAAACCAATCATCTTCGATCATCTGGATTACTCTAGAAGTATTAGGAACGCAGGCTGGACTGCCTTGCTACTCGATCCAATAATAGGCGGACTCCAGTTTACAAATGTCCTGATGGACGGCGGCAACGGTCTAAACCTGATATATCAGGACACAATCCGCCACATGGGGATAGACCCAACAAAAATTCGCCACAGCAAAACCTCCTTTCAAGGGGTAACGCCAGGTCCGGATACCCATTGCATGGGTTTTCTCCAGCTTGAAGTTATGTTCGGCTCCCCCGATACCTTCCGTCGCGAAAAGATATCTTTTCACATCGTCCCATTCTCAAGTAGCTATCAAGCACTGCTGGGACGCAAAGCTTTCGCCCGCTTTAACGCAATACCGCATTACGCATCTCTTACGCTTAACATGCCCGGTCCACGAGGCATCATATCACTAAAGGGAAACATGGAACGCGCCCCCCACACGGAAGATCGTGCGGCTGCCTTAACAGCCCCACAATAAAACGGCTTCACTAGCCAAAACATCCAAACAGGTCGTTAAGACCACGGACACGGCTAGACGAGTCCGGCGTAAACATATAATTAATAAAGGCTTAATAGCAGTATACCCCTGCGCTAGGGGCTCCGCGCATATAAAATACGAGACAATCAAGCTCAATTTTACCCATTTCAATTTATACTTTGTTTATTTAGTATAACTCTTGTTCGGCACGACCTTTTTTCAACTAAGTTCCTCTCTTTTATAGATGAACATCGTGCTGCGCCCGTCCAGGATACGGCACAACAGAGACACATGCGCAGACGTGCAGCAGGGACCCGTTCCAAGGATTCTTTTCAGATTAAGACCCTGCGTAAACCTTTTTTACTGTCTCTTGTTGATACACATCCTCCGGTTTTTCGGTATAATCAAGGAGGAGGCTGGCGTCTTGGCATGTGGCCACGTCAGAATTTTGCACGTACCTGGACACTACGGGCTTATAACTAAGGGCATTGTCCCGCCCGCACTCATAAAGACCGAATACCTTAGGGAGTGTTCGGCGTCGCGAGTTTGGCCTTATATGCATCAGCTCTGAATCATGTCTTTGGTCAAATGTTGGGTTGCCCGGCTCCTGTGTTTTGCTGCCTTACGTTCCGCTCTATCGGCTAAGGCGGCACCAGGAGAACTACTGCGATTATGCCCCGGTTTGGCCAGGCGAGCACCTCAGTAGAGAAAGCCGAAAACTGACTGTCATGATATAGCGTGAGACTGGTCAACCACTCGATGACTCACCGGAATCTATAGGATTCCTCCGCATTAACGAAGGGCCGTTTCCCGGCCAGGCACATATGCGCCCCGAATTCGGGCGAGCGCAGGCGCCACCAGGGGCTATCTAAGTAGCCTCACTGTCAAGCTCCTATGGCTAAGTGAAAGTGATAAAGCATTATAGTCCGATTGCCTAGCTCGCTGCGCTATCACCTCCTTTGTAGGACCAAGACGTTGGATCAAGCATGAAAATGCGCCTTCTGTGAGCACCCCCGCACTATTTGCGTGGGGGCTGAAGCCGACGACTGCCATCTTTCAGATTATATATATATCTTAAAATGGCCGCACAGGAGGTGTTACAAATACTTGAAGGCACAAGTATAAAAAGCTTCTATAATTTATCAAAATATTGTTTTACAATAAAATATGCTATTCGAACATATCATCCTTCGAGCACTGCGTCTCTATTACACGAGCGCCTTGAAGGACTTCCTGAAAATAGTGCTCGGCAGGTACTCGACTTTTGTCCGAATCTCAGGTTCCAACAATGGTGGTCTCCATCTCCGCCCAGTATGTCTTGACACGGGCAAGAGCCATCCGTGCACCCTCTATGCATGTTGACCTCTTCATTGCATTAATACGCGGCACCGCACCAAGGAACTGCTGCACCAAGCTGAAATAACTCTTCGGCTCCCATCTCTCCGGCCACAGATGACTCATGACGCACTTCATGGCGAGTCCGGACAACCTATTCAGCTCGGCCCATTCGGCCAGACGATCGGCCACTGACAGTGGACGCTCTGGATTGTGGAACTGCGACCAGAAGAGTTTCTCCACTTCGCGATCTTCTTGATCTCGAAAGTGTTCGGTCGCATCAGTAGCACTTGCCGCCAAATCCAGATAGGTGTCCGCCATACTCCACAACCGGTCCAACGGAGCATGCTTAGGATCACAAAACTTCCTCCCAGCATAAAGGGCTTTCCAGCCGCGATCTCTCCGGCCTGACGCAGCTCCTCCTTCGCAGCTCTCATCGCAGAGCGAGCGTCCTTGGCATCGGCAACGGCCTTCTCCATGTCCGTCTGCTCCGCCCGGTCTTCTTTTTCCAGAAGCCTGCAACGGTCAGTAGCGCTCTTTAGCTTGACGGCCATCTCGGCCATCTCTTTCTTGCTTTGGCAGTGAGCAGCCTGTTCGGCTCTCAGCTCTTCAAGGGCATTCTCGGAAGCCGCATCACTTTTTCTGGCTTGCTCCTTGGCTCGGGCAAGTTCCGCCTGAAGACTCTCCATGGCAGCCGCACCATCTGCATCAAACACACACATAGTAAGATACTGGCATAAGTTCCTCTTACCAGGTGCCACCGGAGGGGTTACATACCTTGCGCCTCGTCAAGCCGCTTGTTAACAAGCACGATGTCTGTCGGATTTCGGGTTCCGGCAGACCCTTGAACACTAGGGTGCGCGCGGAGATCTCGCCTTCTACCTACCAGCACCCCGCCGCCTCGCTCAGATCTAAACTATCGAAAGAACAGCACAAGAGACACATGGTTTACACTAGTTCGGGCCACCGTTGTGGTGTAATACCCTACTCTAGTTTGTGGCGTGGTGGATTGCCTCTTGGGCTAATGATGATGAGAGATACAAGGAAGAACAGCCTCGCGAGGGTCTATTCTTAGCTGGGGCGATGAACTGCTAGGAGGAGTTCGGTCACCCTTCTCTCTCTCACTCTGTTCGATCCTGTTTCTCTGGATCCTCGTTGATTCCAGTTGCCTCTACCCTAGGGGTGGCTAGTCCTATTTATAGGCAAAGGCCCTGGTCCTCTTCCCAAATATTGAGCGGGAAGGGCGCCAACAATTGGCCATTTCGAAGGGGAACATCTGGTACACTTATCCTTACTAAAGTTGGTCCTCGCCTGCCAAAGGCTCTGGTGGTGATGCTGGCTTGGGCTCCACAATGATTTCTTCCCTGCCGTTGGACTGGTCTTGGTCTTGTTGCACCGAAACGGGTACCTTTGCTTGATGCTCTCGCCTGCGCTTGCTCCCTTTGCAGCAAAGAGGAAAGGAGGACACTGCGCGGCCTGGTGCCCGCCTGGCGCACTTGGTCGTCATGGTTTGCGTCACGGGCACCTCGTGAGGTCCTTGATCTCTCCGCCTCCTCGCGAGCCAGCCTGATGAAGCCGTGCCTGAGGACGCTGTCAGGACCCCGATTCTAAGCCACATCGATCCAGCGTGTAACACATCATATCACTTTGCGGCCTCACGCACGGTACTCCCACGGGTGCCACCTTACCTGGCCCGGGACCGTTTGCGCCTTTTGGCTCACGTATATGATAGTGTCGCTAGCATCCATATGACAGAGAACCCGGGCCGACATGGCTAGTCGTGAACCCAAAGCGGCGCTAGCCTATGAGGACAGGCATACATGAATCACATCGAGCATGTCGATCATCAACGTATTTATTCGGGCTGTAGCATTGGGCTAACAGGACTACGGTAATCCGGGCTGTAGCAGGCTAGGCAGGACTCCGAATAACAGCGCGTGACATTTCCCCGAAGGGACAGACACAGGAACGACGTGAAACACATGCCGGCCAGTCAAGTGTCCAAGCAGTAGTGCTGGGCTAGCAGGACTCCGGTGAACCGGGCTGTAGCGGACTACTATCGCTCAGAAGCACTAGACTACATTTCCCCATATGAAAGGTTGCCAAGGATAAACAACTAGATAGTCGGATCCCACTCATACCAAGCATTTCAATCATACACACAATATGCCCGATATGAGTAAATACAACATGGCATCACAACAGTACTCTATGACTCAAGTACTTTATTTAGAAGGCTCCAAAGAGCCATACATATCATCCATACAGATAGGGGTCATAGGACCCAACACTCAAGTCATACAAACATACAAGCACATGCGGAAGCAAAGTAGTCTGAGTACAGACACTAGAAAGAAAGAAGGCTTGACGAAGCCTGTCTATCTACAACGACCCTTCACAAGTCTTGGATCACCACCTGGGTGATAAGTCACTCGTCAACGTCGAGGTCTACATAGAACCCATCAGAGGGGTTGGTGCAGTCGTCTGAAAAACATGATTAAAGCAACATGAGTACGAAGGTACTCAGCAAGTCTTACAACAGGAACCTACTATACATGCACATTCTCAAGAAGGTAGTGGGGTTGTTGCAGCAAGCCAGCTTTGACTCTTGGCTAAGCTATCCTACGATAGACACCACTTGTAAATCATCTGTCGCACACGAGTCCACTATCACCAACACAATACACCACCGTGGATCCTCTCTCGCCATCCTACGAGAGGGCCATCCGCGGTACTCACACTTATCTTGAGATTTTTAGCAGAATCCATTTACTTGTCTATGAACTGTTATAGGCAACCCAGAAGTCCATTACCGCGGACACGGCTATTCGAATAGATCATTTATAACCCTGCAGGGGTTTACTTCTTCACACATGTTTCCACCACTTAGCGTCTGCACACGACATGTGCTCGGCAGACTTCAAGCGAAAGCCGACGTGGGTGTAGACCACGACCTACCTAAACACTCAAGTCTCTAGTCCAGGTTTATCGCCTATTCGGGTTCCATCCGCAGGGAGTCCGACCGAGGTTTCCACTAACGGCCCCGAACGATGTGAACAGGGTTCCCGAGACACCAAACGGGCGAGTCGGTACACCGTGCCACGTGCCTACCGCAACACAGCCCACCCCGATGGTCAGCGCCGCGTGCGGCCCCCAGCATACTACAAACACCAGAAACTACTTGCAACTCCTGGACAGAGGACAAGGGTGGTTAAGAAGTCGAGCGGGGTCATATTTCAGGGCCCAATGTGTGGTAGTAACTGTATCATGGATCACAAACACAGATCTCAGTTCTTAAGGACGGCCTCAATGAAACAACCCACCATGTACTCCTACATGGCCTCTCATCGATTCCTTTACCAAATCGTGTTCAACACTTCACTCTTGTCACCGACACAACCTTTCACTCCAGTTCATCATCCCGATGAGCCAGACCTGACACAACTCTAAGCATAGCAAGCATAGCATGGTAGGAACACACACACATGTATTGGCTCAATCAACTCCTACACATGCTAGTGGGTTTCATCTAGTTACTGTGGCAATGACAGGTCATGCAAAGGAAGTGGGTTCAACTACCGCAACACACAGCAGTTTGAAACGCGTTGTCTTAATGCAGTAAACAAGGGCAGAAGCGAGAACATGGGTTTGTATCGGAATGATCAATGGGTTGCTTGCCTGATGGAGTGGTAGTGGGATACTGCCCTTCAGTTGGATACTCGGAGATATCCTCGGAGGCAGAACCTACCACAAAGAACACATCGGAACACAATCAACTCATGACGATATGCAACAATATGATGCATGCTATGACATGGCATTATGGATGTGTCCTGACCTAATGTAAGTTAAACCAGAAGGGAATGAACCCATTTGAACCAAAGATTCAAATGGTAGCTCATTTATGAAGATCATAATAGTCTATCAACTTGTAATGCTTAAACAGTGGGTTTAACTTGTTCTGACATGCATGAAACCAGTTCCATTGGATAGATTGAAATCCAGTAATTAATTTATTGCGTCAGCATGAGGTCAGCATGGCGTCAGGGGTCAACGGGGTCGTCCAGGTCAAACTGACCAGTGGGACCCGCATGTCAGTTGTTAGTTTAGTGGATAATTAAACTAGTTTAATTAGTTTAACTAATCTGGTAATTAACAGAAGGGGGCCCCACCTGTCATTGACTCAACAGAGTCAACCAGGGCCCACCAGTCAACGGTCAAGGTCAACTCGCCGGCGTCTAGCCGCCGGCGAGGCCAGACACGGCGGAGCAAAGTGGATTTGGCCGTTTCGGCCAACAAATGGGGCGCGGAAGGCATCTACGCGCTCCTGGGAACGAGCCGCGGCTATTGGTGGAGTTAGTTGGGGTCGGGGTGGCCGGAGTTGGCGCCGGCGACGAGTTTGGCGGCGGCCGGAGCTCGTGTGAGCTCGGACTTGTCGCTAGGGGGCACGGTGAGGCGCGTGGGATAGCGCGTTGAGCTCCTGAAGGTGCGGTAGGGCTAGTGAACAAGGTGGTGCGGCCGTTGGGTGGCCGGAGCCTCGTCGGCGACGAGCTCCGCGGCGGCGCGTGCGGGTGAGCTACATGTAATCGCTACGGGGCTCGAGAGAGAGAACGGGGAGGATGGGAAGGTGGCCAGGCTCACGGTGGTTGCAGCGAGCGTCGAGGCGGGCTCGGGGAAGGTCGGAGCTGAGCGGGGCGATGATGGCGATCTCGGCGGCCGGAGTTGGGGAAGACGGGGTCGGGGGCGACTCCAGAGCGGGCGAGCGCTCGGGGCTCGTCTTGCTCAAAGAAGAGGAGGGTGGCGGAGCTCGTGGACACGGTCGGGTGGCGCGGGGACGACGGTGGCTACGGCTACGACGGCAGAGTGGCGACGGTGGCGTCGGCCATGGCGAAGGGGAGCGAGGGAGGCGAGGCAGTGCGAACGGCGTGTCCAGGGGCTCGGGGCGGCGACGTGGATCGCGTCCAGGGCAGCGGGGCGGCGAGGAGGTGAAGCAGGGCGGCGGGGAGCTGCGTGGCGCGCGCTGGTGCCGGCGTCGAGCACCTGCGCGCCTGCCTGGCCAAGCCAAGCAGCTCGCTGGCGCGGCAGCTGGGCTGGGCCGGCAGGTGGGCCGGTTAGGCGCCAGTTAAGTTTTCCTCTGCTTTTCCTTTTTCTATTTTTCTGTAACTTTGTGGTCTTATTAAAAATACCAAAACACTTCTAAAAATCACCAAACTTCATCTGGACCTTAGTTGGAATATTTCCAGCAAGGAACATTTCAGTTTGGAAATATTTGAGCATTTGAAATATTTTATAAATTTTAAATGCCCAAATTCAAATAGTAATGCATTAATTCAATGACCTTCTGTTGACCTAGAAAAATATGCACCATTTTTGCTAGAGGTTTCAACCCAAGACAAAGAGGGTGAACATTTTAGAAGGGCATTTCAGGTTCATTGAAAATATTTTTAGTAAACCCTAGTTGATTTCAGGAGGGGTGCTGGGGGTTCTGCCTTCCCCATTTAAATTTTCTGTCAAAAGTAAACATGAAGCACACTCTAATGCATGAGCTAGCTAGGATGTGACAGAAGCTCCGTGTCGTCCCCCCCCCCCTTGCGAGGCTTGGCCCCTCGCGAGGGTCATGGGTCTTGTTGATGAAGATGGGCCGTGCTGGGCCCCCTTTTGAGCCACGCCGCAGGCCGCAGGCAGGAAAGTCTGGGGACCCCCGTTCCCAGAACGCCGACAGTAGCCCCCGGGCCCAAGGCGCGCCCGGACTTGGCCGTGCTGGGAGGCGAAAGGACATGGGCGAAGAGTCGCGGGCCCTAACAGCCTGCGGCCTTGGGCGCCGCGTGGCGGTTGGTTGGTCATGGGCGTCTCCACTTCCCCATGACGTCTCGGTAACTACGCGGATTGGACAAGTCCTCGCATGCAAAGCGAGTCATGATTACCCGCGATCGTGGAGGCCGACGGTTGGCCCTCGCCGGCTATAAGTACGGAGCGACGCGCGCCCTTCCAGTTCATCCCCCCTTGCTTCTCCTTCTTCTTCATGGCTCCATCGAGGAGGTTCTCGGCCGCAGAGAAGGGGAAGGCTCGCCAGGTTGAGCCTGCCTCTCCCCCGCCCAAGCGCGGCCGGGGGCGCCCTCGCAAACATCCTGTGGCCACCATGGCAGCTCCCCGCGGCCGTGGAGATAATTCCCACCACGGTGACGGGCGGACTGCTGCGGCCGGGGGGCGTGCTTCGGTCGCGCGTTCCCCTAGGCCGCGCTTTCGCGCTGTAGAGGTGCCTGCCGGAGTTCGTTGTGTGGTTGGCGGAGCCGACTAGCACCCGGCTCCAACTTCCTCGCTTCCTCCTTGGCGAGCTCCCGGCCGGCGCCCCGGGTGGCCTCTGGCTTCAGGTAGACGGCTGCTGCAGCCGGGCCTCATGGGCTTCGCTGGAGGTCTTCGCAGTCGGGAGCCTGGCCTTGACCCGCGGTTGGCAGGCGTTCGCCCGTGCACGTGGCCTGCGGTGTCGGTGCACCCTGCACTTCAAATTTGACGGCGATGCCACCCTCTACGTGAGGGTGTTTGGGGAAGATGGTCGCCGCGCAGGGTGTTGCCCTGAGGACGACGACCGCGGCCGGGAACCCAGCCCCGGCGATGATGGAGAGGACAGGGCTCGCATGATTGGCGGCGCCCAGGGTTCCCCAAGCTTCACCGGCTCTTCTTCGGGCGGCGACTCTTCTAGCGGTGGCCGCGGTCAGCCTCCACGCCGTCATACCTGCTTGGGAGGTGGTAGCGTGTCTGCCCGCCGTCGCGCCCTGGTGAAGCGCGAGAGGGAGTCTGGCTGAACCCCGGAGGCAGCTCGAGTCTTCCCTGCAGGCCGGTGTGAGGCGAGCTGCGCCTGATTTGTTCCTTCTTTCCCTTTTTCCTGCGTAAAAAGACAGTAGCGTGGAGCCTCGTCGGGGCGTGTTTGGGTTATTGCTGTTAAATACCGTTTTGTTTCTGTTATCGCGCCTTCTGGCTATGTGCCCGCGTGTGGGTAGTTCCCGGCCCCAGCCGTGGGGGCGACCGACCCATGCCCTGTGTTCGTGTCGCGGTTCCCATGGGGCACGGACTGGAGGGGTGCTCCTGTAATGGACCCAGGTCGCGAAACCTTTGAACGACTAGGACAGAAACACTCGCGAGGGCGCTTGGCTACCCCCCTCGTGAGGCCTTGCATAAAAGGAATCGAGGCAGGAGAGTGAAAAGTCGAAGAACCACAAGTCAAAGATGGCAACAACTTCGATAAAACTTCGAATGAGAACGAATAAGTCAACTGCGGAAAGCAAATGAAAAAGCCGCGTCCGGCACCTAATCTAGTCTTCGACGTCTTCTCACCAGCGCGGAGCTAAGTGCTGCCACTGGGCGTGGGAGGGAGCCCCAGGGGCTGAGGCCGGCGCTCCTGAGACTCCGGGGCATGTACAGCCCCAACTCATTATTACGTGAGAGTGTCACGGGCGGCGAGCTTCACAGGCGTTGGCCTTCTTCACAGGCTCCGGGCCTTTCTTGGGGGAAGCAGGTTTCACGGGCATTTGCCCTCTTCACTGGCTCTGGGCCTTTTCCAAAAAGCGGCAGCTTCACAGGCATTCGCCTTCTTCACAGGCGCAGGGCCTTTTCCCAAAAGGGTAATCTTCACAGGCGTTCGCCTTCTTCACAGGCTCTGGGCCTTTTCCAAAAAGGATGGTCTTCACATGCATTCGCCTTCTTCACAGGCTCCGGGCCTTTCCCAAAAAGGACGGTCTTCACAGGCATTCGCCTTCTTCACAGGCTCTGGGCCTTTTCCAAAAAGGACGGTCTTCACAGGCATTCGCCTTCTTCACAGGCTCTGGGCCTTTTCCAAAAAGGACGGTCTTCACAGGCATTCGCCTTCTTCACAGGCTCTGGGCCTTTTCCAAAAAGGACGGTCTTCATAGGCATTCTCCTTCTTCACAGGCCCTGGGCCTTTTCCAAAAATGACGATCTTCACAGGCATTCGCCTTCTTCACAGGCTCTGGGCCTTTTTAGGGGTAGAACCTCCGGAGGTGCTGGATATTCCATGCGTTCTGGACCGGCACCCCTTCCTGAGTCTCCAAGCACGCAGAAACAGGCCTGGAAACATGAACAACCTTGAACGGGCCCTCCCACATGGGAGAGAGCTTGTGCAGTCCCTCCCTGGAGAGGACCCGCCTGAGCACGAGGTCTCCTACCTCGAGAGTTCTGGGGCGGATGTTGCGGCAGTGATATCGTCGCAGTGCTTGTTGGTACCTCGCCGCTCGCAACGCGGCATCTCTGCGACGTTCCTCCCCCAGAACGAGGTCCATCCCCCGCATGGCGTCCTGCTGCGCCTCGTCGAATGCCAGGACCCGCGCGGAGCGACTTCTGACCTCGTGAGGGAGGACTGCTTCGGCTCCGTAGACCAGGAAGAACGGGGTCTCTCCAGTCGGCTTGGTCGCGGTTGTGCAGATGGACCACAACACGGACTGAAGCTCGTCGTACCAACCTCTGGCGCAGGCCTCGAGCTTCTTCTTGAACGTCCTCGTCTTGAGGCCCCTCAGGACCTCTGCATTGGCTCGCTCGGCCTGGCCGTTGCTCCGGGGGTGCGCCACCAAAGCGTAGCATATCTGCGTTCCAAGGTCAGCACAGTATGTTTTGAAGAGGTTACTGGTGAACTGCGAACCGTTGTCTGTGATGATGCGGTTCGGCACCCCGAACCGGCTCACGATGCCCCTGATGAACTTGACCGCGGAACTCGCGGGGATGGTGCGGACGGCCTGTACTTCAGCCCACTTGGTGAACTTATCCACGACCACGTAGAGGTAGCGGTAGCCCCCTGGCGCCCGAGGGAACGGGCCCAGGATATCCAGCCCCCAGACTGCGAATGGCCATAAAAGGGGTATAGTCTGCAGGCCTCCTGCTGGCTGATGGATCTCCTTGGCGTGGAACTGGCAGGCCTCACAAGCCTTCACCAGTTCGACATCGTCATTGAGCGCGGTGGGCCAATAAAACCCACTGCGGAATGCCTTGCCGACGAGGGCCCGCGATGATGAATGATGTCCGTAGTCTCCGCCGTGTATATCTTCCAGCAGTTCCTTTCCTTGCTCCCTGGAGATGCAGCGCAGGGATACATCATTCGGTCGCTTCCGATAGAGCTCTCCATCCCTGATGCAGTATACCGTGGCCTGCCGCGCCACACGCTCCGCTTCCTCCTCCTTCTCCGGCAAGATCCCTTGTGTTAAGTAACTCCGGAGCTCTGTGATCCAACACCCCTCCTGAGGTTCCATCGTTAGGAGCAGGCGTGCCCCTGAGGCCGGGCCGCAGACCGGGGCTCCTGAGGCAGGTGGCTGGGGGAGCTCCTCCCGAGGCTGAGCCGTGTTTGATAATGACGGCAGGGCTGAGGGCTTGAAGAGCCGCTCCTCGAAGATGCCAGGCTCCTGGGGTAATCGCCAGGACGCCCGTCCGGCGATGTCGTCGGCCTCTTGATTGGTGCCACGGGGCATGCTATGTCTCGAGCTAGCGTTGGTTTTCCCCGAAGTGGAGGGGGTGATGCAGCACAGTAGCGTAAGTATTTCCCTCAGTTTTTGAGAACCAAGGTATCAATCCAGTAGGAGGTCATGTGCAAGTCCCTCGTACCTGCACAAAATGGTAGCAACTCGCAACCAACGCTTAGGGGTTGTCAATCCCTTCACGATCACTTACGAGAGTGAGATCTGATAGAGATAATATTTTTGGTATTTTTGGTATAAAGATGCAAAGTGAAAAGTAAAAGCAAAACAAGTAAAATAAAGTAATGGAGATTGATATGATGAGAATAGACCCGGGGGCCATAGGTTTCACTAGTGGCTTCTCTCAAGAGCATAGATATTCTACGGTGGGTGAACAAATTACTGTTGAGCAATTGATAGAATTGAGCATAGTTATGAGGTTATCTAGGTATGATCATGTATATAGGCATCATGTCCGTGACAAGTAGACCGACTCCTGCCTGCATCTACTACTATTACTCCACTCATCGACCGCTATCGAGCATGCATCTAGAGTATTAAGTTAAAAACAGAGTAATGCCTTAAGCAAGATGACATGATGTAGAGGAATAAATTCATGCAATATGATAAATACCCCATCTTGTTATCCTCGATGGCAACAATACAATACGTGCCTTGCAACTCTTTCTGTCACTGAGTAAGGACACCGCAAGATTGAACCCAAAGCTAAGCACTTCTCCCATTGCAAGAACTACCAATCTAGTTGGCCAAACCAAACGGATAATTCGAAGAGACTTGCAAAGATAACTCAATCATACATAAAAGAATTCAGAGAAGATTCAAATATTATTCATAGATAAGTTGGATCATAAACCCACAATTCATCGATCTCAACAATCACACCGCAAAAAGAAGATTACATCGAATAGATCTCCACGAGAGAGGGGGAGAACATTGTATTGAGATCCAAAAAGAGAGAAGAAGCCATCTAGCTACTAGCTATGGACCCGAAGGTCTGAAGTAAACTACTCACACTTTATCGGAAGGGCTATGGTGTTAATGTAGAAGCCCTCCGTGATGGATGCCCTCTCCGGCGGAGCTCCGGAACAGGCCCCAAGATGGGATCTCGTGGATACAGGAAGTTGCGGTGGTGGAATTAGGTTTTTGGCTCCGTCTCTGGTCTAATGGGGGTACGTAGGTATATATAGGAGGAAGGAGCACGTCGGTGGAGCTCCGAGGGGCCCACGAGGCAGGGGGGCGTGCCCTCCACCCTCGTGACCTCCTCGGAAACTTCTTGGAGTAGGATCCAAGTCTCCTGGATCACGTTCGGTGAGAAGATCACGTTCCCGAAGGTTTCATTCCGTTTGGACTCCGTTTGATATTCTGTTTCCTCGAAATACTGAAATAGGCAAAAAACAGCAATTCTGGGCTGGGCCTCCCGTTAATAGGTTAGTCCCAAAAATAATATAAAAGTGGAAAATAAAGCCCAATATAGTCCAAAACAGTAGATAAAGTAGCATGGAGCAATCAAAAATTATAGATACGTTGGAGACGTATCAGGCATCCCCAAGCTTAATTCCTGCTCGTCCTTGAGTAGGCAAATGATAAAAAGAGAATTTTTTATGCGGAGTGATACTTTGGCATAATTTCAATGTAAATCTTCTTAATCATGGTATGAATATTCAGATCTGAAAGGTTCAAGACAAAAGTTCATATTAACATAAAAAATGATAATACTTCAAGCATACTAATCAAACAATTATGTCATCTCAAAATAACATGGCCAAAGGAAGTTCATCCCTACAAAATCATATAGTTAGGCTATGCTTCATTTTCGTCACACAAAGATGTTCCCAACTTCTATACCCCCGATGACAAGCGAAGCAATTGTTTCATACTCAAATAATCTCAAACTTTTTCAAGCTTCACGCAATACATGAGCGCGAGCCATGGACATAGCACTATGGGTGGTATAGAATATGATGATGGGGATTATGTGGAGAAGACAAAAAAGGAGAAAGTCTCACATCAACGAGGCTAATCAATGAGATTAGGGTAAGAGAAACAGGCGATGGCGACCGAGCGGCGAGGGAGCGGGGGAAGCGAACCCCCACCTACCAACATTAATGGCGTCACAGCCGCCATTAATGCCACCGTGAGCTTATCTACCCCCAATCCCCAGCCCTCTCCTCCGCATTCCAGATCGTGCGACCCCATCCCGCAATCTCCCACGGCCAAATCCGATGAGCGTGATGGTGGGGGGAGCGTGGCGCGGAGCGAGGGCACGGAGGCTAGGGCCTGCGCATCAGGTGGCAGCGCAGTCCCAGCCGCCGCCGCCCCCACCGGTGATGATGCTGCCGGAGATCGACGCGTCGTCGCCGGAGGCATCTGCGGAGATGCAGCGGGTGGTAAGGGAGAGGTTCCCGAACCGCTCCAGCTGGCCCGATATCCTCCTGGAGGTCCTTCGATTTGCGACGTTTGAGGAGCGTGCACGCTTTGTGGGCGACGATGGAGGGATGGACTTCGAGTTCATCTTCTGGGCGATCCAGGAGGCGGAGTCGCCGGATCCAAGGTAGGCGGCGCGGTGGGCGCGCTTCAAGACGAGGAATCCGTCAAGGCTCAACATACGGCCCCCACCGGTGCTGCAGATCGCCAACATCCCACCGGAAGAGCTGCCGCCGGGGACCATCCTCCCCAGAACTCCCTGAAGCTTCAACACCCCGGCGCATGGCCCATGCAGGGCAGCTCTGTTCTGCTTGCAGGGTGCAGAAGGATCAGGGGCTCCACCCTTGAACCTCCGCCATGGCCAGGCGACCGAGGGGAGAAGCCTCGCAACAAGGTAAAAATCGCGCAACCCAAATCTGGCTCAAATGTCCTACAAATTGTTCGATCTGAAACTTGTTTTGGCGGGGATTCCCACACCGATTTGGGGAAGGGGAACGATAGAACAAATGTGTCTGGTGTATTTGTAAGGGTTGTCCCTTCGATTAATCCTCATACTGCCCCATCCTCGTCTGGATTGCAGCATGTTTCGTGTGATAATCTGAATCCAGCGAGCTGTAGTGTCTCTAACGAACTCGTTTCTGCGAGGAGGGCGGGGCTGATTTCAAACCAGTCGCCTGCAGTGAGTGGACCGACCCCTACCCCATCCCCGTTGATCACTGGATGTGTGGTTAAGAAGAAAGCGGGGGGCCAAAAGATGTCTCCTACTTTGGCAAGCGGAACTGGGGAGGAGGTGGGGGACTTTTTTGGTCAGTTGTGGGTTGTCCCTTCCCCGACCCGCATCCGCCGCCTACATAAACCTAGGCTGGAACCCCCAAAACCTAGTTTCGCCATCCCCAATCTCTTTTGGATTAGGAAGGATTTGTTCTTATCAAGAAAATTCTCGGTCCAAGATTGTTACCCGATCTCATCTGTAGGACCTTTTGATCATGTTCCTACTTCTTTCAAGATCTCTGTTGAGGGGCTTGGTTTTCCTAGATCGTTCACTGAAGCAGTTAAGGGAGGGATGGAAAATCGTGGGCAGATGGCGCAAAGGAATCGCCGGCCACCACCAGGGAAGAAGCCCACCCTGCAGGAGGGGAAATCTTCCTCTTCGTTGGTTACTGGAAAACCAGGGCAATAAGGGGCGCCCAAATCGACCCAGGGAATTTCTGCACAAGCTGCTCCGGCGGCTGCAGCCCCACCACCACCTCCTCCCCCTCCAGCGGTACAAATCCTCGACCCAAAATACAAAGATATGATCTGCTTCAATTGTAGTTGGCCTGGTCACTACGTGGGTAGCTGTGTGGAGCCAAAGAAATGCTTTATTTGTGCTGGTAATCGTAACGTCAACAACTGCACGGCTTGGGCTAAACCTCAACCAGCTGCTACTTACTTTGGAAGTGCAGCCTCCGGTCTGGGTTTCTATCATATTGAGGTCCCTATAGCGGCTGAATCTAGCTGGTTGAATTACAAAAATTGTGCTGTCCTCAAGGTGGTTAAGGGCGAGGTTTCTGCCTCAGATCTGCTCACCCAGCTCAACGGGATCTTTTGTAAGAACAAAGAGTGGCCATGGCAGATCAGGGAACTGGAGAACAAGAAGTTTCTGCTAAGATTTCCACCTTGGAAAAATGTAGATGATCTAATTGAGTTCCCACCAGTTGAGCTACCCATTGCTGGGGTGTCTGTCAAAATCTGTGAATGGGAAGGAATGTTGGATGAGTTTGGAGCACTTACTGAAGCATGGGTGCAGATCGAGGGGATTCCCCCTAAATGGTGTGCTTGGAAAGTCTATGCTCAAATCACAGCATGTTTTGGGATTCTGGTAGATGTTGACTGGAATGGAATTTTCAAAAGTTTTTATGAAACTATCCGAGTCAAGGTTGCTTGCAGAGATCCTAGGAAGATTCCTTATGAAAGATTGGTGGAAATGAAAAGGAAACTCTACTGCTGTTTTTTACAGTGGAAGGGTTTGAGCAGAATGGTGAGGACTCTGATGGAGGTGATGACGATACAAGTATGGATAATCTGGAGGAGAATGAGGAAAATAACAATAAAGATACTGAGGATAAGAAAGACATGGAAGATGGTGAAGATGAGGCTATTGACGAACTAGACAAGGCCAACTTCCCTAACAGAACAGTCCCCTCCACTAGCTCGAACAAAACCATGGCTCTAGTGACTACTTCTGTAGTGGAAGTCCATTCATATGATGTGATAAATGCAAGGCAAGAAAAAAAGCTGATGACCTCATGGACAAGACACCAGTGAAATCTGATGGGGATGAAACAGCAACAACTCCGAGTTTTGCAAGATCTGATGCGATGTCAGTCCATCTGGACTACTGTTCTGAGCAGCTTAGCAAGTTTGAGATGGTGGAATCTGATGTGGAAGAAGAAAACACCAATATGGAAATGGAATGCTTACCTGAGGATTTAACCTTGGCAATGAACTCAGTAAAAAGGTCGTTACTGGACTCACTTGAAAAAGCTGACACAGTTATCAAGAAGAAACCGAGTGTCAAAAACTCACCTACATGGGGCCCAGTTCTGACTAATAAACCTATGACCAGAATTCAAGGAAACACTAAGATCATGGATAAGGCAGCTGCATACATGATGAAGAAGAACTTGGAAATACCAGCTACATTTAAAGGTAAATCATTTGCTACCCTTGACCCTAATGAACTTGCTTCTTATACTACTAAAGTGGATCTTTGTATTGGTAATAGTAAGAAAGAGCAAAAAGAAATTATTCTTGACCTGATTAATAAGAAAAAAAATTAGATGCCTAAAATTTGCTAATGAAAACCCAGAGATTGTTCTCCCTGACAATTTAGATTTGATGGAAATGAGTGCTACTACCTCTGTTCCTAGGAAGGAGGATTTACCATGCACTGGATCAGTTGGCACTGCTGGTTTAGTTATGGAATCCCCAATCTTGAATAATAAGAAAAATCCTTGTGGCTTATCCCACCCTTTTAAAGTTAAATGATAGGAGCTTTTTGGAATATCCGCGGTCTAGGTCAACCTGGAAAAATTCAGTGCCTAGGAGATTTCATTTGTAATAACCATGTGGATTTCTTGTGTTTCTCTGAAACCAAGAGAGAGAACATTGATAATCATATCCTTAACAGCATAGCTGGCAGGATAAGCTTTGATTGGCATTATCTGCATGCGATTAACACGGCTGGTGGGATCCTTGTGGGTCTTAGAAATGATTTGTTTGAAGTTATTGGCTTTATTAATAAGAAATCTTGCATTGTTGCAACTCTGAAAAATAAGATAGATGGTTTTATTTGGCATCTTATTGCTGTATATGGTACTTCTTACAATGAACTTAAACTAGAATTCATTGCTGAATTGCATGAGGTTATGGAGGGGCTCACTTACCCAGTTTTACTTGGGGGTGATTTTAATTTGGTTAGGTCCACGATTGACAAGAATAATGGTGTTATTAATAATCAATTTTCGTACCTTTTCAATGATTGGATTAACAAATGGTCTCTTAGGGAGATCAATGTGGCAAATAGGAAGTATACCTGGAGTAATAACCAAGACAAAACTATTTTTGCCACTATAGATAGATTTTTTGCTTCTCTTTCTTGCGATGCTCACTTTCCTTTGTCGGTGGTTTATGCACTTCCTTGTGTGGGAAGTGACCATGCACCTTTACTGTTGGACACAGGGGCGCGGAGGGTTACCTCCCCCATGATTTTTTGTTTTGAGAAATGGTGGCTTGACCATCCTGATTTTAAAAAAATGGTGATTGACACCTGGAACACCCTGGTTCCTGGAGAAACAGCTATAGATATTTGGATGAATAAGAGTAAGCTATTTAGAAAGAAAGAACGGGGTTGGAGTATTAACATTGAAGCAGCTAGTAAAAAGAGGAAGAGGGAGCTTTTGCTCGAGTTCGACATTCTTGACGTGTTCTCTGAGAGAAACCAGATTGATGATGGAGATAGGATCAGGATGGAGGAAATTAAAAAAGAACTTGCTCAAATTTGGAGCAAAGAGGAAACTACCTTATGGCAGCGATCCAGAGAGCGTCGAATTATTGATGGAGACAAGAATAATGCCTATTTCCACGCATTGGCCAACCATAGACATAGGAAAAATCATCTCTCTGAGTTAATTGGGGATAATGGTCCATGAGGGAGTCCTGGATTAGGGGGTGTTCGGATAGCCGAACTATATCTTCAACCGGACTCCAGGACTATGAAGATACAAGATTGAAGACTTCGTCCCGTGTCCGGAAGGTTCTTTCCTTGGCGTGGAAGGCAAGCTAGGCGTGCGGATATTCAAGATCTCCTACCAATGTAACCGACTCTGTGTAACCCTAACCCTATCCGGTGCCTATATAAACCGGAGGGTTGTAGTCCGTAGGACGAACACATCATAACCATCATCATACCCATAGGCTAGCTTCTAGGGTTTAGCCTCCTTGATCTCGTGGTAGATCTACTCTTGTACTACCCATATCATCAATATTAATCTAGCAGGAGTAGGGTTTTACCTCCATCGAGAGGGCCCGAACCTGGGTAAAATAAAGTGTCCCTTGTCTCCCGTTACCATCCGACCTTGACGCATAGATCGGGACCCCCTACCCGAGATCCGCCGGTTTTGACACCGACATTGGTGCTTTCATTGAGAGTTCCTCTGTGCCGTCGCGATCAGGAAGGATGCCTTTTCCCGTCTTCAAAGACGGCGCCGTCACTGAGGGAGCTTTGGCTATCGGCCAACCCCTCCGGCTAGGTGGTTTTCTCATGACCGCCCGTTCGGCCATTACGCCGACGGTGACCTCTCGGGTCATCGAAAACAATCTCCGTGTCAGCTCGGAATTGGCCGAGCAGCTAGATCCGGTGGAGCTCTCCTCCATAAACGAGTTCCTGGATCGCATCGCCGCCTTGGGGGTCGCTACAAACTACGACCAGGTTGGGCCTAAACCCGATCTAAGGGAAATCAACTCTCCCCAAGCCACCCATCATGTTGCTGTGGTGGAAACACAATGCGGTGACCCTTCATCAATCTTAAGGACCAGTTACGTCCGAATTCCGGAACCATCCTTGCCGGATATCCACGGAGGGGAGGATACAACCAAAGACCTGGGCTTGGAACCAGGCAAACCGAAAAACATACAGGACTCCGGATCTCGGAATCCGGAGGTCGTTCGGCCTCCGAAAAGCAAACCGGGCGAAGTATCAGATCTAATGAATTCCGCCCGTCTGATCTTAAGCGATCTCTCCCAAATCAAGCAGATGCCCGAAGAAACAGTACATCATTACTAGGCCAGATTCCTCCTGCTTATGAACAGGATAAAGGACTGCCACGAGGGAGACGCGATTTCAATCTTCTGCAGTAACTGCACGGACAAGGGGATACTCAACGCCATAAGTCATTGTAATATTACGCGCTTTGCTGACTTGGCGTCCATAGTACAAAAATACTGTGGGATGGAAAGTGCTCGGAAAACCGAAATTAAATTTTGGGATAATCCGGCCTTGAATAGCAATCCCGTCCGAATCAAAAGGGCGCACTACAGCAAAGCGCCCGGATTAAATAAAAAACCAAAACCCTCTAGGGGCACAGAACCGTGCTAGAAAGGTGGCTCGATGGACCCTGCAAGATTCATAGTACAAAGGATGCCACCCCAACTCACAGCCTCAGGGCATGTTGGATACACCGGCAGGTGGCCAAAATTGGCGAGGACCTCCTAAATCCAGAGGTCGAAGGAAACCAGCCTGAGAATTTCAGTACCGTTCTCACAATCTCCAAGACTTTCGCATCAAATAACATGCGAAAAAGAACACTTCGCAGCCTCGCCGAAGTCTACCAAGTAGCGACCATAAATCCATGGAGCAATACTACCATCACCTTCAATGCGAGTGACGAACCTAAATTCCGAACAGCCAGAGCACCAGCCGCATTGGTTCTCAGTCCCATAGTGGACGGCTGTCGCCTCGCAAAGGTACTTATGGACGGAGGCAGCGGATTGAACCTCATCTACGAGGAAACCCTCCAAAAGATGGAAATAGACTGGAACCGCATTGAGCGAAGCAGCACAACCTTTAGAGGAATAATCCCCAGTCAGGAAGCACGCTGCACCGGAAAGATCACACTAGATGTGGTATTCGGCACGCCGGATAATTACAGGTCCGAACAAATCATGTTCAAGGTGGCCCCGTTCAGAAGCGGATATCACGCTATATTAGGACGAGAGGCATTCACAGTTTTCCAAGCCATACCCCATTACGGGTACATGAAGCTTAAGATGCCTGGGCCAAATGGAATTATCACTCTCGCTAGTGATCCGGACATAGCACTCCGCGCCGAAAACAAGACAGCCGCATTGGCCCTCGAGGCACTATCTGAAGCCTTAGCGGCCGAAGAGCTGACGGCGCTGCGATCCACGGTTAGCAGGGATGATGTGATACTCGATAAGAGATCCAAATCCACATCCTTCAACCAGTGGACGAAATAGTCAAATTCTAGGTCCACCCAACGGACCCGAATAAAACAGCCTCCATCGGGGCACAATTGAGCCCTGATGTAAACGCCGCACTGCGCGAGTTCCTACGAGAGAACTAGGATATTTTCGCTTGGCACCCCTCAGATATGCCAGGAATCCCACGCAGGCTGGCCGAGCACAGCTTAAATATCCAGAAAGGATTCAAACCTGTCAAACAAACCCTTCGGCGTTTCTCCGAACCAAAGAGACAGGCCATGGGAGAGGAGCTAGCCAAATTATTGGAGGCCGGATTAATTAGAGATATCAAACACCCGGACTGGCTAGCAAACCTGGTAATGGTACCAAAGAAGGACAAATCCTGGCGCCTGTGTGTCGACTTCAAAGACCTTAATAAGGCCTGCCCAAAGGATCCCTTTCCCCTCCCTCGAATTGATCAAATCATTGATGCCACCGCAGGACACGATTCCCTGTGTTTCCTCGACGCATACTCCGGTTACCATCAAATAAAGATGGCAGAATCCGACCAAGCTGCAACAGCATTCATCACGCCATACGGCCCATTCTGCTTCAACACAATGCCCTTTGGGCTCAAAAACGCCGGCGCGACATATCAGCGCATGATTCAAACATGTTTGGCAAACCAGATCGGCAAAACAGTGGAGGCGTACGTAGATGATGTGGTCGGTAAATCAAGACACGTCGAATCTCTAGTAGACGACTTGAGACTTACATTCGACAACCTGCGAAAATACGACATCAAGCTCAATCCGGAAAAATGTGTTTTCGGTGTCCCAGCCGGAAAGCTCCTGGGCTTCATTGTATCCGGCAGAGGAATTGAAGCAAATCCAGCTAAAATCCGAGCTCTGTCACAATTGGATGTCCCAAAAGATCTCAAGCAAATTCAGAAACTCACCGGATGCGTGGCGGCCTTAAGCCGCTTCATCTCCCGCTTGGGAGAAAAGGCACTACCCCTTTACCGCCTCCTTAGGCGCACCGAACACTTCGAGTGGACAGACGCTGCCACGGCCGGACTCGAGGAAATAAAGGCCATCTTGGCAACAAACCCCGTCCTGGCCGCGCCGAATACAGGCAAACCCATGCTATTGTACATTGCCACAACCCATCAAGTTGTTAGCGCAGTACTCGTCGTCGAACGGATAACGGACGGACATAAATTACCCCTTCAAAGGCCGGTTTACTACGTGTCCACTGTCCTCACACCATGCAAATCACGGTACCCGCATTATCAAAAAATCGCATACGCGGTATTCATGGCATCCCGGAAGCTACGACACTACTTTCAAGAGTGTTCTATTACAGTAGCCTCGGAAATACCACTCAACGATATGATCAACAACCGCGATGCAACAGGCCGGATAGCAAAATGGGCCATAGAGCTCCTCCCATTCGATATAACCTACAAGCCACGGCGAGCAATTAAATCACAAGTCCTAGCCGACTTCGTCGCCGAATGGACAGAGGCCGAACTCCCTAAAGAGTACGACACGTACTCAAACTGGATCATGCATTTCGACGGCTCCAAATTGCTGGCCGG
Organism: Aegilops umbellulata; assembly: GCA_032464435.1. NCBI lineage: Eukaryota > Viridiplantae > Streptophyta > Magnoliopsida > Poales > Poaceae > Aegilops > Aegilops umbellulata. Next base: position 496,348,031 of record CP136056.1, read on the forward strand.
ACTGGGGGCTGGCGTCGTTTTGACGTCGCCTACAGGAGATACAGTCCAATATGTACTCCAAATTATGTACACAGACTCCAACAATGCAGCCGAATACGAGGCCCTTCTACATGGCCTCCGGATGGCGGTATCCATGGGCATTCAACGCCTGGAAGTACACGGGGACTCAAACCTCGCGATATCCCAAATAAATGGCGACTTCGACGCCAAAGACCCAAAAATGGCAGCTTATCGCAATGTAGTACTAAAAATGTCAGCTCGGTTCGAGGGACTGGAGTTCCATCACATAGCCCGAGAAAATAATCAGGCAGCGGACGTCCTGGCACGCATTGGAGCAAGACGAGATGCAGTCCCCTCCAACATCTCCTTAGAAAGATTATTCAAACCATCCGTAACATGGGAGGGGGAACCCTCGGATAATAGCCCGGGCATAACCGCACAACCCAATGCCGAACAATCAGACATAATTGGCGGCCCCGCCACCGAAATTACACCCTCAGCCCACGCAATAATGGCGGTCATCGCCTCGTGGACGGAACCATTCCTAGCCTACCTTACTAGGCAGGAACTCCCCGAGGACCAAAACGAGGCACGCTGCATAGTGCGGCGATCTAAAGCCTATAAAGTCCATGAGGGAGAGCTATATAAGAAAAGCACTACAGAAGTCCTTCAAAGGGTATCTTCGAAGAGGAAGGGCGGAGTCTGTTGGCTGAAATTCATGCCGGACTCGGTGGCCATAACGCCGCGGCTCGGTCCCTTGTAAGCAAGGCTTTCCGTACTGGCTTCTATTGGCCGACGGCTAGAGCAGACGCTCAGGACCTAGTCAAACGGTGTGTCGGTTGCCAGCTCTTTGCCAACCAAAGCCATATGCCACCCAACGCCCTCCGAACTATCCCCATCACTTGGCCTTTCGCGGTCTAGGGGCTCGATATGGTGGGACCCCTTAAAGGCGGAACCCACAAGAAAAATTACTTATTGGTCGTGGTGGATAAATTCACCAAATGGATAGAAGCCAAGCCTGTCAAGATGGTTGAATCCGGACCTGTGATAGACTTCATATCCGGGGTCGTACACCGTTATGGTGTCCCCCACAGCATTTCACCGATAACGGCACAAACTTCACTTCTGATGAAGTAAAGCTGTGGTGCAAAAACATGGGCATTAAGCTCGACTACGCTTCTGTCTATCACCCACAAACTAATGGTCAGGTCGAACATGCAAATGGTCTCATCATGAGCGGCATCAAACCCAGACTAGTGCGGTCCCTCAAGGAATCTGATATGCACTGGGTAGAGGAGCTCGACTCCGTACTCTGGGGGCTGCGAACCACGCCAAATCGTACCACCGGATTCACGCCATTATTTATGGTGTACGACGCTGAGGCGATTCTGCCCTGCGACATAATTCACGACTCACCTCGAGTCCGCATGTACGAAGAAAGAGAAGCCGAGCTTGATCGGCAGGACAACCTGGACGCCTTAGAGGAAGAGCGTGACGTGGCTAAGGCCCATTCCGCATTCTATCAACAGCAAGCTCGAAGATATCAAAGCAGAGAAGTACGGGCCAAAAATTACAACGTTGGTGAACTAGTTCTGCGCCTACCGGATAAGCAAAAGAACAAACTCAAGCCCAAATGGGAAGGTCCATTCATAATCGACCAAGTCCTAACTGGTGGAGCATACCGCCTGCGAGATGCGTCGGACAACCGACTCGAGCCGAACCCATGGAACGCCACACGTCTCCGAAGATTCTATGCCTAGCGTCGGACTCTGTGTTTGTCTCCTTCCTCTGTCCATTATTTACATTTATACCTTTTTTTACTTTGTCTACTATTCTTTTCTTTTCTAGCTCGTAAAAGGCTCATTATATGACGCGCTATCCATGCTCCTTAAACCTGGGGGCTTCTTTAACAGAAGCTTATCTATATGGGTTTCACACCCAACGCATGCGTCAGACTTCCGCATGCACCTTTTCTTCGCCATTATATGCATCGATATGACTTAAGTTTTGGCCAAGCTGGGTTGCCTGGCTCCAGTGCTTACCCCTACGTTCCCGATTGTTCGGCTAGGCGGTAAAGGGAGCACCTCTGCAATTGTTACTGCCGGATAAGCCGGATGTGTACCTCAGACTGGGTGAAGCCGAAAGCTAGCGTTCTTAAGGGAATATTCGGTCGGTGAACTAAAGATGAACCTTTTTATTTTATACATGCCCCCAGATGATTTTCTGCATTTGCAGTCCGGACGTGCACTTTAGGGCACCCCACCCCAGCAAAAGGAACCCTTAACGGAACTATTCTCTCTGGAAGATGTTTCTTACTAACCATGTAATATAACATAACTAGTTGGGCACTTGTCTGATAAAGCACTAATGACCCCTACGCCTGGTCTCCATGCATGCCCCGGCTTTTATATAGCCGTTATGGTATTCGGACACACTCCGGACCGTCAGGTCCCGAGGTCGAAGCGAAAAGTTCGGCAACGACAAACGATATACAATCCGGCTAGAAGGCATTACACATGTCAATTATAAATTACATAGTCATCTTGACCGATCGTATTCCTCCTCTATACCATCTAACAGGCTGTCTAATTTACAGTCCTGCTGGGAATACTTTGCGGCCAGATCTGGCCATACACCAAGCTCACAGGGATCTCCTTCCCGTCAGGCCCCACTGGTCCGACCTCGGCCATGTGATTGGGGTCAGACTTCGTAAAGCGGGTCTTCACCATGGCCCAGGCCTCCCTCGCGCCTTGTCGGCAGGCTGATATCTTCCACAACCGGATGCGCCGCCGAGCTCCCGTCAGCTTCTCTGCAAGCTCCCAAGGCCCTCGGGCGTGGAGTGGGCAGGCCATAAGGCCCGTGCAACCCCTTGCATTGCCTGGCGAATTCGTTCGTGCAGTTGCAGGAGTTCGGGGAGAAGCTCACCCGTAGAACCCGGCATCTCCTCTGCAGGACGACCTGTGAGCGTATCTACAGACATAATTCTGTTATCTGTCTTCCTCGCCGAACTCCTTTTTTTCAAAGGGTTTGCTCAAGCACTTACTAAATATGCCGCGTCGAAGACGCTGATTCTCCTTCGTGGAGTCAGATAGCTGGCCACGAACGTCTTTCAGTTCAACATCCAGCTTGGTGTTGGCATCCTGAAGATCATTCTTCTCTCGCCTCACCCTTGTCAACGTACTCTCGCCAGCCTTTAACTGGCGTAAGAGTTGTTGCCTCTCCGGATCTAGTCCGGCACCATCTGTAACACTAATTGTCAGATTCGCACATAAGCCGCACAATACTAATCTCTCAAAGTATATCATACCTGAGGGGGTCCCTTTGGGCTCCCCTGTTGCGGCTAGTGCGGCCTCTAGTTGGGCCTCGCACTTTTCCAGCTCCTGGGACAGCACAGTGTTCTTCTCAGTAAGAACCTACATATTATATGATCCTTAAATCAGTTAGTTTAACTGTTTCAAGTCTCGGGGGCTACTAGTATATATATATTTAAATTTTCTTACCCGTATGTCTTTCACATACTGCTCCGTGGCTCTGGCTAAACCATCTTGAGCAGCACGAAGGTACGCATCTCCCGAATTGAAGGCGTCTAAGGCCTCTCGGGAGAAACAAGCGTTGCTTAGAATTGTCCGGCGACGCCTATGGTTCATGGCGCTCTCCACTTCTGAATTTGTGGCAGATAGCCGGTCCGCGTCCTCTGTTGGAGGAGCGTCCGGCGCAAGCCTGGTGTTTGTCCCCGCCTCCGGATCAGACGTTGGGGCCTGGCTGGTAGAGGCGCGGTTGGCGGCCCCTCCGGATATAGTCCGACGAGGCCTCTTCATCCTGGAAACAGTACGGATGCTAACATGCCCTGACAGAATAACGCCAGGAAGACAGAGGGCGTGTTATACCTTTGTGCCGAACTCTCAGTCCGGACTTCATCCCTTTTTACCCCTCGGGGCCCGGCGGCTCCTCGTTGGCTAGCCGCCGCAGGTTCGGCCTCCCTCCTCGGAAATCTCCCCTGTAAAATACGGTTGTCGTCTGAAACACCGGAATATGTAAGGACGGAATCTCTCTTGCGGGAATAAACACTCCGGTTTCTGTCACCTGGGAGGCCGGGATTATCCCGGGATAATCAGCCGTAATGGCCACCAAGGTATTATCCTTGCTTAACTGGTGGAACACCCCGTCGATGAGCTCCATCGATATGTCCGGATCCTCTTCGGAGTCTGGATCGAGGGACTGTTCTGGGTCCTCAGGCTGTGGAGGGCAGCTGTTGATATCCTTTACCTCCGGTCAAAGCTCCTGCATTGAAATCACCAGATTACGTATCTAGTCGTGGGAGCATTAAATAAGCGGGCAAGTGCAATTGTTCACTTACCCAACTTGGAGGTTCATACATAGTGAATTCGGCCCGCAGGTTGGCATGGAGGAAGTCCTCCTTTTCTCCCTTGTACAAAGATGTTAGAATCTTTACTAGAGTGGCAGCTGTGTCTGGCCCCTTGCGGCCGTAACGAGTGGCGTCATCCTCCCCGTTGAAATCCCACATGGGGTGACTCCTATATTGAAGCGGCTGCACCCCCCACATAATACATGCGGCCATGACTCCAATCATGGTTAGTCCGAAATGAGCCAACAGTCTTATCCAGCCCATCAGGTAAAGAACGTCTCTGTTGCTTTCTCTCTGAGAGCTCCGCGGACGCCAACTTAAGCGTTTCTTTAAAGGAGCCATGCTGAACTCAGGGAGGCCGACCTGGACAGGGTCCGGCAGCGGGACGTCGTCTATCTAGAACCATTCTGAAGGCCAGTCCTCGGACGCCTTCTTTGGGGTTCCGGATAGGTATCCGGTCCCGGTGATGCGCCATATTTCGGCTCCGCCCACTTGGTATATAGACCCCTTCTGAGAACGGGGCACCAAGCAGAACAACCTCTTCCACAGCGCAAAATGAGCCTCGACGCCTAAAAATAGCTCGCAAAGGGCGACGAAGCCTGCAATATGTAGTACGGAGCCAGGCGTGAGGTTGTGCAGCTGGAGGCCGTAGAACTCCAGAAGCCCGCGGAGGAATGGATGAATAGGAAATCCCAAACCCCTTAATAAATAAGGGATGAGGCACACCCGCTCTCCTTTAGAAGGATTGGGGGTGCTCTCCGCTTGCTTGCCGCCGTTGTAGGTGGCGAGTCCGGCTCGGACCGGGACCATATATGCTTGGGGAAGGAATCCTTTGGCCTGCAGTGACGCTAGCTCGCTGTGTGGGATGGTGCAACTCTCCCAGTCTCCGGATTTGGGGCTGGAGGGGCGAGGGGAGGAGCTACGACGGCTGGCCATGTTGGAATGGACCTTTGCTGGAGACGCTCCGATGATAAATCGCGGGGATAAGAAGATGTGGTTTGGATCTAGATCCCCATCCCGTTAAATAGGCGGCTCGTTTATATGACCAAGGGTGTGAATATAAAAACACCCCCGGGCTTTTCGCATTCGTTCAACACGTGGAAGACGGCAATTATTGGGCACCGAGACTGAGGAGCGGTGCGGACATGATTCATACAGGTACACAAGATTCGGAGGGGGAACCCGCCTTGCAATGCCGAAGACAAATTTGCACGCTGGACTCGACGTCATTGAAGCCTGGTTCGGGGGCTACTGAGGAAGTCCTGGATTAGGGGGTGTTCGGATAGCCGAACTATATCTTCAGCCGGACTCCAGGACTATGAAGATACAAGATTGAAGACTTCGTCCCGTGTCCGGAAGGTTCTTTCCTTGGCGTGGAAGGCAAGCTAGGCGCGCGGATATTCAAGATCTCCTACCAATGTAACCGACTCTGTGTAACCCTAACCCTATCAGGTGCCTATATAAACCGGAGGGTTGTAGTCCGTAGGACGAACACATCATAACCATCATCATACCCATAGGCTAGCTTCTAGGGTTTAGCCTCCTTGATCTCGTGGTAGATCTACTCTTGTACTACCCATATCATCAATATTAATCTAGCAGGAGTAGGGTTTTACCTCCATTGAGAGGGCCCGAACCTGGGTAAAATAAAGTGTCCCTTGTCTCCTATTACCATCCGACCATGACGCACAGATCAGGACCCCCTACCCGAGATCCGCCGGTTTTGACACCGACAGTCCAGTTTACACCACTCATGAAATGTTGGGGGTAGCTACCACCTATTATAAAAACTTGTTCTGCTTTGAAAATAAACACAATATATGCCTCGGTCCTTCCTTCTGGGAAGAAAATGAATTGGTTACTCAAGAGGAGAAGGACTATTTACAAAAAAACTTTTCTGAGGAAGAAATTAAAGAGGCAATCTTTGGGTCTTATGCCCATGGCGCTCCAGGCCCTTATGGACTATCCTTTTTGTTTTATCAAACCTTTTGGGAGGTTACTAAAACTGACTTCATGGCCCTGGTCAGAGACTTTGAAGAGGGCAAGCTAGATTTACAACGTTTGAATTTTGCCTTGATTGTTCTCATTCCAAAAGAACCTGATGCCAGAGAGATGAAGAAATTTCACCCTATAAGTCTGAGAAATTGTGGGATTAAATTTTTTTCTAAAGCCATGACCAATAGGGTATCCCCCGTTGGACGTAGATTGATTTCTTCTAATCAAACTGCGTTCATTAAGGGGAGATACATCCTAGAGAGTGTGGTTATCGCACATGAGGTGATCCATGAAATTAAAAAATCAGGCTCACAGGGTTTAGTTCTTAAATTGGATTACGAGAAAGCATATGATAGAGTTAGTTGGGAGTTCCTATTTGATATGCTTCAATCAAGAGGTTTTGGTACAAAATGGATTTCTTGGATCAAAAGTACTCTCATCAATAGCACGTTCAGTGTGAGAATTAATGACACTACTGGTCCCTACTTTGTAGGAGGTAAAGGTCTCAAACAAGGGGACCCACACTCTCCTTTGTTGTTTAACTTGGTTGCTGATGTTTTTACTAAAATGCTCAAAAAAGCTGCTTCTCAAAATTTAATATCTGGGCTTCTACCTCATGTGATTCCTGGAGGTGTGGTCAGTCTGCAATATGCGGACGACACTATACTTTTCTTGGAGAACTCTACTCAGAAAGCAAGGAATTTTAAATGGCTTTTGTCATGTTTTGAAAACCTGTCTGGGATGAAAATTAATTTCCACAAGAGTGATCTCATAACTATCAATGTAGATGATGCAATTGCTAATGAATTCGCTCAGATATTTTTTTTGTAAAAAAGGATCTTTCCCTATTAAATATCTGGGGGTGCCTTTGCACTATGATAAGTTAAAAAAGGAGGATTTACAGCCTATCATTGATAGAATCATTAAGGGCATATCTGGCTGGTTGGGGAGATACCTCACATATAAAGGGAAAATTAATTTACTATGTGCTTGTGTGATTAGTATTCCTGCTTATTTGATGTCTGTGATCAAGTTTCCTAAGTGGGCAATTAATGTTGTTAACTCCCAAATGGCTGTAACATCCCAATTTTCCTAAAATAGGATGTTAATAGATCATTCACATGCATATCATATTTTTATTGCATTATTTGCTTTTTCAGAATATTCAAATCATTATGCAACAAAAGGCAATTTATTTGGAGTGGAGATAACATGACTTCTCCCCTATTTTGAAAATGTTCATAATGTGCAAAATATTATTTCCAGTTCATCTGATATGTTCTGGTAATTTTTGTGATCTTCAAAATATTTTATTTGATTGTTTTATTGCTGTTTCAGTGGCCTATTGCATCAAAATTATTTTACAAAATTGCATTAGAGTTGGAACTAGTGTTCCTGTAGTTTATAGCTGTTGTAACGCCCCGGACACACCCGCCGGTGGTTGTTACTCCTGGCGGGATCTAGACTGGCCCCACAGATCAATACTAGTCTTTTCTGCGCACTTTGTCCTCACTCGTGCGCACCCGGGAGCAACTTCCCGGTCGGTCACCCATCCTGACACTACTCCAAGCTGAGCACGCTTAACTTTGGAGTTCTGTCGGAATGGGCTCCCGGAAAAGAAGGAATTCCTTATTGATATGAGTAGTCTATCATCCCTAATAAGCCAGGCTATCACATACACCCCCACTCAGAGGAACCGACGTCCTCGTCGGGCCACAGGAACGTTCCCTCTTGGCACAAACGTCTGTGCTTCCAGTCCGGTACATGTGCCATGCCGGGTGCCACGACGGGTCACAAACGTCATGAACAACATGACCACGCACCTGTCCGCAACCATCCGTGTAACCGCGAGGGTCGGCTCTGATACCAACTTGTAACGCCTCGGACACACCCGTCGGTGGTCGTTACTCATGGCGGGATCTAGACTGGCCCCACAGATCAATACTAGTCTTTTCTGCGCCCTTTGTCCTCACTCGTGCGCACCCGGGAGCAACTTCCCGGTCGGTCACCCATCCTGACACTACTCCAAGCTGAGCACGCTTAACTTTGGAGTTCTGTCCGAATGGGCTCCCGGAAAAGAAGGAATTCCTTATTGATATGAGTAGTCTATCATCCCTAATAAGCCAGGCTATCACAGCTGTAGAGCCATTTTTACTGTGTGTCTAGGTATTTTTATTTAGAATTTATACTGTGTATTTTATTTTATTTATTTTTTGTTTTACTGTTGTTGTTTCTGTTTAAAAAAAGAAGCAGCGAAACTTAGCGCCGCAGCGCCGCCCAGCATCGCGGCCCATCAACCGCGCGCAGCCGAGGCCCACCTAGCTCTTGCACAGCCCCACACCGCTGCAGCCCACAGCCACCGCAACCCACGCGAATCGGTACGCACCCGATCCGACCCGCACCAGCGCCCGACCCGCTGTCTCTCTCGCTGAAGGGTGGACCCCGCGTCGCTTCTCCCACCTCGAGCCGGACGCTGCCTCCCCTGTGCGCATGCCGAGGCCGAGCTCGAATCGAGCCCCGCGCCCCTGGTCGACCCCGTACACCTCAGGGACACCGCGCGTGAGCCCAACCCCTAGGGAAACCCTACCGCTCGCCTTTTCCCACCCCTCGTCGACCGCACGCCTCCGTAGAGCGTTTTGGATCTCGCCGGAGTAGCTCGTGGCCGCCGTCGTTCACCGCCTCCTTCCGCCACCGTAAGGACGCCCCTGCCGCTCCACTTCTCACCCTAGAACCTGCTCTAAACGCCGCGCCTTGTTGACATCTTCTCGTGACCGGAATCATAGCAAGAAGGGAGGAATGACCGCGCCCGCCGTCGCCGGAGCATACCGCATTCACGGCGTCACCGCCGCCCGCAGAGGACGCCCCGCCGTCGTTGAGCACCACCAGCGCCTCCGCCACTCCATGCCGCCTCCGCCCGTCGCTTCATCTTCGCCGGAGACCCACCGGAGGAGCGCCGCCGCCGACGCCCGAGACCGCCGCCGCCGTCCTCTGCTTTTGGTGAGCACGCACGCACAGGAGGTCATCCAGCCAATCACATTCTGCCACATGTCACGGCTATAGTGCACGCGCATGATTTGCTACAGTTCAGGAGTTTTCTGCTGCTTTTTGTTTCTTTTCTAGATTTTCATCCAATTTTCAAGTTGCTATAACTCTTAGTATATTTATCCAATTTAGGTAATTCTTTTTCCTGTGCACTCACAAATACCAGTAGTTTATCACAGTACCAAAATCTCACATGCTTGCACTGTTCAAATTTGAATTCATTTGAATTAGAAATAAATCTTCCGGAGGCCGTAACTTTCAAACCATTTATCGGAATCGAGTGATTCTTTTTGCGTTGCGACCGTAGTGCAATTTAGGTGCTGTTATGCTGCTGTTGTTGAGTTTCAAAAATGGTTTTCTTGCTGTTGGTTTTATTTTGGTTCTTTTCGTGTTCCGGTGATTGATTTGTTGAATTGTGTGAAACGTGTAGATTGTCCGGAGTGCGACGCGAGCTATTGTCAGGAGTGTGACTTTCTGAACCAGAACCAAGGCAAGTTACATGTTGATCATCCTTTACCTATTGTTTTCTATGCATGTAGTTATATCACACTATGAAAACATGCATGTATAGGAATACTATATTATTTTGCTATGCTGTTGAGGTATCTTCCCCTTTTTGCAAATCGTGGTTGTTGTAGTTTGCTATGCTTTGTAGACGGGGGTGGTTTGTATTCATTGAGTTTATGTGAGGATTATATATATAACTGAATTGAGTAGTAATTAAGGATTTAACTCACCTCTGGGCTGAAGTGGTATTGCTCGGTGTTGAGGGAAGGCATCATGGGGTCTTGCACCTTTTCTAAGGCCATGCGCTCATGAGAGTGCACCCTAAGTGGAATGCCGCCCAGGTTCAAAAAGATCAGACAGACTTAGTGACTAGTAGCTTCCATGTGCGGCCACTGGATATATGGGCTCTTGCTTAGTTGATCAGTTGTTCGAACCCTTGCCCAGACTGTGTCGACAGATGTAGCATATGTAGGTGGGATGTGGCCGTCAGGTCACTAGTGCAGAACCGGGCAATAGCACCGGTTCGTAAGGCCCTTTAGTGTCGGTTCAATAACCGGCACTAAAGTTTGGGCACTAAAGGCCCCCCCTTTAGTACCGGTCTAGCACAAACCGGTGCTAAAGGGCAACCACGTGGCACGAGCCAGCTCCGGGGGCCGGGAGCCCTTTAGTACCGGTTGGTAACACCATCCGGTACTAAAATGTTTGGGAGGTTTTTGGTTTTATGATTTCTTTTTCATTTAATTTTGTGTTTTCCATTTTAATTCTTTTTCGTTTGCTGGTATTTTATGATACTACACATTGTACACGTTATGCATATATATGGTAGCTAGTAGAACCAATCATATATATATATATATATATATATATATATATATATATATATATATATATATATATATATATATATATATATATATATATCATCAATGTCTCACAAACCACCATATTAATTCACACATACACACATGTATAGCTATATATACAATTTCTCGTACATATGCATGTTGCCTTTGGAGCCAGTTTGCATTAGCCTAATTGGTGCCTTCGGAGCACGATGACAAATTGGAAGTGGTTCATGACCTGGTCGATGGGGGCGGTAGCGGGTAATAGTATTCTCCCTTCTGATTTATGACCTGGTCGAGCAAAAATCCCGCTATTTCCTCTTGAAGTGCTTGTACGCGCTCCGTATCTAGGAGCTTGTCCCGCACCTTTGTGAACTGTTAAGAAGGAGATCAATATGCATGTGTATTAGTTGTGTGACTAGATATCGATAATGGTGCACAAATTGTGAATAGTGTTCTGACAAGCGTACCCATTCCTATCATTGAGATCTGCTCCTTTCGGACGCCATCATGCGAATGTTCTCGCAAACGCAGTATGCACATAGATCAGTCCCCTGCGCCTGCTTTATGGCCTTTACAAGAATGGAATTTAATTTGATCAGATAATAATTAATCAAGCATGATAATATTAAAAAGATGGCAGCTAGCTACCACACTACTTAATTACTTACCCTGGGTCGAAGCCATCTCAGCTGTCGTTTCCATTCGCCTTCCGTTTTGCTGATGAACCTTGCCCAAGCCCTGCCCGTCGACAAAGAAAATGAATAAAGGGGTTATTAAATAGTTCATATCATGAAATGACGAACTAAATAGACCAAGATATATAGTTAATAATGATTGAAATTACCTGTTGACTATCCCAAACAAGATGTTATAGTCACTATTTTCTGAGAGTAGTGAGTCCAGTATTTCAACTGTTCCTTCGTCAACTTTAATGATACACAAGATCCAGTGAAATCTGCATGCACACACGTTTGCATGTCTTAATTAAGCGGACATATATATGTAAGCAAAAACATGTAGCTAGCTAGCTAGTAGGCAAAAACAGAGAATTTTTAGTACAAGAAAGTGTGACTCACTTGAAGTTGTAAGGAAGTAGTATATCTTCATTGTATTTGAGGCGCTTCAAGAACTCGAACATGCTGTCCTTTACCTGCTTTTTATAATAGTCGGTTATATTCCATGTGTATTCATTAACGGTGTTTGGGTTAATGAACCCAATGCCATAGCGTCCACCTTTTTTCATTTCATACATCTTCATCCTGCATAATACCACAGAAAAGAATATAGTGAGGATAATTACAGGTAATGATTGATCAAAAGGATCAATACAGCTAGCTTGAGACTTAAATTACAGAAAGAAATCACTTACAGACAATAGCAGCTGGCGATAGATTTGTCGAGTGCGTCTTGATTGTATAACTGAAATAGTTCAGAATACTCAACGGTCCCAGGTTTCTCATGGTAGTAATGATCCTTGTTGACTTGCACCATGAGGGACTGTCGATCGGATCTCTTGGTAATGTCCATGTACCATTGATGCAATTCATACATTCTCGTTGGGAGCTTCTTGACATCTTCTGGCTTGACCAAAGGTTGGCCCCGGACATATTTCCGTTTTATTTCCCCCTCTGTAAGCACAGGCATGTCCTCGATCTCGAGGAGTTGTCCAACAGTGATCTTGAGTTCTTCAGCCTGCGTTATATGCTCCTGGGTTATTACCACATCGCCCACCTGGGGAACGTAAACTGTTTGCCCACAATAATATTGGCCGCGCGTACTGTCACGTGTTGTTGGCGGCACAACAAGCGGGGGGGTCGGTTGCGCCCACTGTTCTCCCAGCTGGGCAACAGTTCTCCCGCATTTTTTGACAGCTGCTTGTTGTTTGCTTGAGCTCGAGCTCGCCTCCTTCTGTAGACGTTGTCGATGTAACTTCCTGATGTGGCGCTCATAGTCTGTGTCAACAGGCTTAGGAGCTGGTGGTTCAGCCATACGAACGAAGTGGTCAAGAACTTCCACAGGCACTTTCTCCCTTGGCGACGGTGGCGGTTTCGGTCCAAAATGGGCGTCGACTTCTGCCCGCACTATGGCATTGGTTTGCTCCTTGGTCCTGTCGTAAGCCCTCTGAGGAAGAGGAGTACTGAGGTTTGGACCATATTTATATCGCTTGCCTCCGCGTGTACTTCCTGTACTATGACCTCGACTGGTACCGCTACGCACCATAGCTGCAGGGTGTCTCTTCTGCGATTGCTGAGGCGGCGGAGACGGCTGACGGGGCTGAGTTGGACGAGGAGGAGTGGCCTGAAGCTATGCCGGACTTGGAGGAGGAGTGGCCTGACACTTTGCCGGACTTGGAGGAGGAGTGGATGTCTGACACTATGTCGGACTTGGAGGAGGAGTGGCCTGACACTTTGCCGGACTTGGAGGAGGAGGAGTGGCCTCTCGCGTTGGTGGACTTGGAGCGGGAGTCTGCTGACTCGGTGGCGGACTTCGACGAGGAGTCGGGTGACGCGGTGTCGGTGGCGTTCGAAAGATGATGCAATCCTTTCTCCATAGGATGATACGATGTTTGGCATCTCCGAGTGTGTGCTCCTCGTCACCTCCAGGAATGTCAAGCTCTAGCCCCGAATATTGGTCCACCACCTCATCAGCCACGACACGAGCATAGCCTACTGGAATCGGGTTGCAATGGAAGGTTGCATCAGGGGAATTTGTAAAAGCAACGCCGTCCGCCACTTTCATGGATATGTTTTTCATTTTGAAGTGTAGCTCGCAGTTAGTGTTCTCCGTGATGTCATCCACGGGGTATCTATCCAGCACTGCGTCGCCCGGGGCGGAACCCACGCTACTTCTCGGCATGGATGGGGTGGTGGTATCCAATGTTGGATCATCCGCTAGCTGCTGCAGCTGCTGAGACCCCCTTTGCTGGCTAAGTGAGTCGATCTGCTCCTGCTGCCGCTGGAATTTAACTACCAATTCTGCTTGACTTGCTTCTAGGCCTTGGAGGCGTTCATAGTCCCGCTTCCTCTGCTCCTCCTCCATCTTCCTCTTCTTCTCCTCCGCAATCTTCTTTGTCGCACGGGTTCTGTAGTCGGCGTTCCAGTACGAAAACCCCTCATACCACGGAATAGCGCCCTTGCCTCGTGTTCTTCCCAGGTGTTCAGGATTTCCCAGGGCACGCGTAAGCTCGTCGTTCTCTCTGTTGGGCTGGAACACCCCCGATCGAGCCTCTTCTATTGCAACAAGTATCGCATCGTCGGCTCCGCTCAGACATGCCTTCGTCGAAACATTGCCTGTCTTCGGGTCCAACTCCCCCCCATGCGCATAGAACCAATTCCTGCACCTGTGGGCCCAGCTCTTAGTAACCGGAGTGACACCTGCATCCTCCATCTCTTTCTCAGACTTATCCCACTTAGGCATTGCCACCGCGTAGCCACCTGGCCCCAGCTTATGGAACTTATCCTTTTTTCGGCATTCTGCTTGTTTATTCTCGACCGTTCCTTAGCTAATTCTGAATCCTTGAATTTCACGAAATCGTCCCAATGAGCACTTTGATTCTCTAGTATCCCCTCGAATACTGGAGTCTTCCTTCCTCCCTTGACGTACTTCTCCCACGTCGTTCTCTTGTGGTTCTTGAATGCAACCGCCATCTTCCTAAAAGCAGCGTCCTTGACTTTCTGCACATCTGCTTCTGTGAAATGATCTGGTAGGGTGAAATGTTCCATGAGAGTATCCCAAAGCAGTTTTTCTTATTCTCGTCGACAAAAGTAACATCTGGACGTGGCTTTGCTAGCTTTCTCCATTCTTGAAGGGAGATCGGGAGTTGGTCCTTCACAAGAACTCCACACTAACGAACGAACTTGCCCGCAATCTTCTTAGGCGCTAATGGTTCGCCATTAGGTCTGAATGCCTCGATATTGTACTTTACGCCCTCCATCAACTTTTTGTTCTGGCCTCGTTTCGTCCTTTTGCCTGAAGATTTGCTCGATCCGGATGGCTGAAAGAAGAAAGATCGATTCGTTAATATATCTTCAACTCATTTAAAACATGCGATGATCACCAGATTCCTGCTTATATAAATATATATACCTCGCCGGTGTTTGTTGTTTTAGGATCAACATGTTCTTCGTCATCGTCATAATCATAGTTCATGACTTCATCAATTCGGGCGTCGCGATCGAATATCATATCACCCTCTCCGGTCTTGTTTAGAAATTCGGAGCCGTCAAAATCTTCTTCATTCTGATCATCATCTGGCCCGCGTATCATATCGGACATGGTCTGTTCTCTCTCTCTGTCGGCATTGTCCGCCATAGCTTTTATTTAGCTATGCTAAAAGAAATATAAAACAATTTAGTATAATCTCGAATAATAGATATAATCTCGAATACATCGTCTCGAATAATAGATTTAATCTCGAATACATCGTCTCGAATAATATATAATATTGAATAGTACATCACTGGCTAGGTAGCTAATTAAAGATCGAATACTATAGAAGAATCTAGGACACTCGCGGTTCTTGCGGCGCGGGCGGTGGACACCCAAAGAGAAGGAGCCCTCACAGGATCATAGCTGAATTGAGATCCCTGAAGAAACTGCCAGGTATTGGAGAA
Source organism: Aegilops umbellulata (assembly GCA_032464435.1). NCBI lineage: Eukaryota > Viridiplantae > Streptophyta > Magnoliopsida > Poales > Poaceae > Aegilops > Aegilops umbellulata. Next base: position 496,363,399 of record CP136056.1, read on the forward strand.
CCTGCCGCCCTCTAACGCAACCATGTAGCGATGGACGTGCTCGTCCTCCTCTCTGACACGACGACGTACCACCTCCGGCGGGGCTGGCTCCCTCCGCACCGAAACTGGCCCACGCGAACGCCACCAAACGAGATCAGGGTCGACGACGGGACCCGGGGCCGGGTTCCTCATCAAGCGGCGCGCCCCTCCAGGCAGCACCTCCCAGTGCGAGCCCGGCGGAGCCCAGTCCCGGACATGGGTCAGCTGGACGTCGTCACGGACGTGTCGACGGCGAGGATGCGGGCCGGGCATCGTCGACAACAAATACTAGCTATATGCCCGCAAAAAGTAACATTTTTTTAATGATTGGATTTTGATAACTAAAATTTCTAACATTTCTATAACATTTCTAACAATGCTATATATAACTAACATTTCCATAACATTTTTAATATTTCTATAACTAAAAAAAGAAAAATTTCTAACTTTTTTATAACTATTTCTATAACTAAAAAACAGAAAATTTCTAACAATTCTAACTTTTTTATAACTATTTCTATAACTAAAAAACAGAAAAAATTTCTAACAATTCTAACTTTTTTATAACTATTTCTATAACTAAAAAACAGAAAAATTTCTAACAATTCTAACTTTTTTATAACTATTTCTATAACTAAAAAACAGAAACATTTTTAACAATTCTAACATTTCTAACTATTCTAACAATTCTAACATTTCTAAACATTTCTAAAAAACAGAAAAATGTCTAACAATTCTAACAAAATGTATGTGTGTGTGTGCGCGCTCACCGGCCGGTGAGGCGAGAGGCGACGGGTGGCGGCGACGGGGACGGCGACGGGGACGGCGACGGGGACGGCGACGGGCGCGGCGACGACGGGGCGGCAACGACGGGGAAGGGGATGTACGGGCCGGGGCGGCGACGACGACCGGGACGGTAACGACACGCGCGGGATGGGCCGGGACGGGGCGGTGGTGACGACGCGCGGGACGACGGCGACGGGACGATGGGGCGGCGACGACGGGGACGGGGCGGCGACGACCCATGTGTAACTTGCCAATACATTCCAAGTATTGACCTATATGGCTGCAACGTCTCATGTTGCAGGATATTCAGACGAAGAGTAAGGTACCGTTAGGGTCGCGAGTCTGCACTCAGCATCGCCAGTGGGCTATGATGGGACTCATCGTTATTTTCTGCTACTTTCCGCTGTTTGATTGAATAAAGCTAGCCAAGTGCTATGCAGATTGTTTTATTTTATATATTCTGGATCATACATTGTTATAAATGATGCACTTGCTATTCTGGTATTCATCTATACTATGTGTGCTAGCGAGTTCGATCCAGGGACTAGCACGGTAAGCACAGAGACTCAAATCCTTCGAGGTTTGGTCGTTACAGATGGCATCAGAGCAGTGTGTTGACTGTAGGACGTGACCCTAGAAAATGGATTAGAAAAGCCATAGGAGTGAAAATTATTTTATAAAACTAGCTATACTTCTTGCTGTTGATTAGTTAACCCCCTCAAGTATCTTGAACAGTTAAGTATGAACTAGTGCTGAGACCACCATTCATGATTGTTTTATATTGCAACATTATCGTGTTAGCGTATCTGATTATGCCCACTTTCATGGTATGAAGATACTAGATTGTTTTCTTGATTGACAGTTGTTTGTTAAATTATATCTTGTCGAATTTATTCGAGTATATATATAATATTATCATATTGTTTGTTGTTTGTTGTTTGTTTGTTTGTTGGTGTTATTCGTTGTTGTGTTTTGTTGGCTTGATCATATTATGCATATGGGTAGAATATATTTATATATACATAGTCTTTGGCCCTATTATATCTATAACTCTTCTATGCTTGCCCACCAGATGCCGCCGAGGCATGACACTAGACGCACTGCTGCGGGAGGAGACAACAATGGCAATGATGTACCGCCATACATGCAGCAGTTGCTTCAGGGACAGGCTCAGTTGATCCAGTTGCTTATCCAGAACCAGAACAACAACATTAACAAACAATCCACCGCCACCTCCACCAGTGGATATGCTTACCAGGTTCTTGAGGTTGAATCCTCAGAGGTTCTCCAGTTCCCCTGAACCTATTGTGGCTGATGATTGGCTCCGTGCAGTCAATAGGAACCTGGAGACGGTTGGATGCACTAATGCAGAGAGGGTGAGGTTTGCCTCACATTTGTTGGAGGGTCCTGCTGCAGCTTGGTGGGACAATTACTTGGTCACCTATCCCATTGCTACTATCACATGGCCTCAGTTTCAGGATGCTTTCCGTGCTGCACATGTGTCTGCTGGTGCTATGAGTCTGAAAAAGAAGGAGTTTTGCAGTTTGCGCCAGGGAGGGCGCACAGTTAATGCTTATGTGGAGGAATTTAATAATCTTGCACGTTATGCTCCTAATGATGTTAACACTAATGCAGCTAGGCAGGAGAAATTCTTGGAGGGCCTAAATGATGACTTGAGCCTTCAGTTGACAGTGGCCACTTTTAGGAATTGCCAGGATCTGATTGATAAGGCAATTGTGTTGGAGGGAAAGCAACAGGCCATAGAGAATCGCAAGAGGAAGTACAACAACAATAACAGGTATAATTCAGGACCACAGCAGAAGCCACGCACTTCATATCATGGTAATGGAGGTAATGGGCATAATCATCATGGAGGTAATGGACATAATCATCATGGAGGTAGTGATCATAATCATCATGGAGGGAATGGCCACAACCATAATGACCACCATCATCATAATGGACACAAGAGTAACAATGGCAATGGCAGAGGTAATGGTAATGGTAATGGTAATGGAGGGAACAATAACCAGAACCACCAGGTTACACGTACGCCAAGGGATTTGAGTCAGGTGCAGTGCTTCAGGTGTAAGGCTATCGGGCACTATGCCACATAATGCCCCGGGGCAAAGAATTCAGGAGTCAACAAGCCAAACCCCTTCCAAAAGGGTCATGTAAATCATGTTAATGTGGAGGAGGTTTACAATGAACCTGATGTAGCTATTGGTAAGTTCTTGATTAATTCAGTACCTGCACTTGTTCTTTTTGATACTGGTGCATCGCATTCATTTATTTCGAGGGTATTTGTTGATAAACATGGATTGCCAACCAAAACACTTAGTATGCCTATTAGAGTGAGTTCCCCAGGAGCTGAGATGATAGCAGGTGTTGGTTGTCATCAGTTGACTTTGTCTATTGGGAAGCATGAGTTTCCTACGGATTCGATTATATTGAAGTCACAAGGTCTGGATATTATTTTGGGTATGGATTGGTTGTAGTTACATAAAGGTCGTATTGATTGTGCCAGTCGATCTATCACTCTCAGTGCACCAGGAGGGAAGAGGATCAAATATGTGTGTAAGTATAAGCGTAATCAGGTGCAGGTGAACTCTCTTAAGGGGGTTAGCCTGGAAGAGGTGCCAGTTGTGAGGGATTATCCAGATGTGTTTCCAGAGGAGTTGCCAGGTATGCCACCAGATAGAGATATTGAGTTTCTTATTGATTTAATACCATGCACTGGACCTATTGCAAAGAGACCGTATAGAATGCCTCCTCAAGAGTTGGAGGAATTGAAGAAGCAGATAAGAGAATTGCAGGCACAAGGATTTATTCGCCCAAGTTCATCACCTTGGGGAGCTCCAGTTTTGTTTGTGGAGAAGAAGGATGGGACCTTGAGGATGTGTGTTGATTATCGTTCTCTAAATGAGGTAACCATTAAGAATAAGTATCCTTTGCCTATGATAAATGATCTGTTTGACCAGTTGGAGGGAGCTACTGTGTTTTCTAAGATCGATCTTCGTTCTGGTTATCATCAATTAAAGATTCGTGCGCAAGATATTCCAAAGACTGCTTTTACTACGAGGTATGGGTTGTATGAATATACTGTTATGTCATTTGGATTGACTAATGCCCCTGCATACTTCATGAATATGATGAACAAGGTGTTTATGGAGTTCTTTGATAAATTTGTGGTTGTTTTCATTGATGATATATTGGTGTTCTCCAAGAATAAGCAAGAGCATAAGGTGCATTTGCGTTTGGTATTGGAGAAATTGAGGGAACATCAGTTGTATGCCAAGTTCAGCAAATGTGAGTTTTGGCTGGATGAGGTAGCATTCCTTGGACATGTGGTGTCAGGTAATGGAATTGCAGTTGATCCATCTAAGGTTGCTGCAGTTACAGAGTGGGAGACACCCACGATAGTTGGAGAGATTCGCAGCTTTTTGGGCCTTGCAGGTTATTACAGGAGGTTTATTGAGAACTTCTCCAAGATTGCAAAGCCTATGACTGAATTGTTGAAGAAGGAGAAGAAGTTTGTTTGGACTGATGAATGTGAAGCCAGCTTTCAGGAATTGAAGCAGCGTTTGGTTACAGCACCAGTCTTAACTCTGCCAGATATACATAAGGACTTCCAGGTATATTGTGATGCTTCTAGTCAAGGACTTGGGAGTGTTTTGATGCAGGAAGGTAAAGTTGTTTCATATGCTTCACGTCAGCTTAAGAATCATGAGCATAATTATCCTACACATGATTTGGAGTTAGACTCAGTTGTGCATGCATTGAAAACTTGGAGGCCATATCTTATTGGTAATCATTGTGATATATTTACTGATCATAAGAGCTTGAAGTATATTTTTACTCAGAAGGATTTGAACCTCAGGCAGAGGAGATGGTTGGAGCTTATTAAGGATTATGATTTGAATGTGCAGTATCACCCTGGTAAGGCTAATGTTGTTGTTGATGCATTGAGTCGTAGGAGCCATGCAAATGCAATTAATATTGATAATATGCCACCCGAGTTATGTGAACAGTTCAGGAATCTCAGGTTGGAGATAGTTCCTAAGGGATATTTAGCAACACTTGAGGTAAAGCCTACTTTGCTTGACAGGATCAGAAAAGCTCAAAAGAATGATAAGGAGATTGTTGAGATAAAAGAGAATATGGTTAAAGGTAAGGCAGAAGGTTTCCGTGAGGATGAACATGGAGCCATATGGTTTGAGAAGTGTATTTATGTACCTCAAGATGCAGATATCAGGAAGTTGATTCTTCAGGAGGCGCATGATTCACCTTATTCTATTCACCCAGGTAATACTAAGATGTATTTGGATTTGAGGGAAAGATTTTGGTGGCCTAGCCTGAAGAGGGACATTGCTGGATATATTGCAACATGTGATGTGTGCCAGAGAGTTAAAGCAGAACATCAGCGACCAGCAGGTTTGTTACAACCATAGCCTATACCTGATTGGAAGTGGGATGAGATTGGTATGGACTTCATTATAGGTTTACCCAGGACTCGGTCAGGTTATGATTCTATTTGGGTAGTTGTTGATCGTTTGACTAAAGTTGCTCACTTCATCCCGGTAAAGACTACTTATACTAGTGCTCAACTAGCAAAAATTTATATGTCTAAAATTGTTTGTCTGCATGGAGTTCCAAGGAAGGTAGTGTCTGATAGAGGTACTCAGTTCACATCTAAATTTTGGCGTTAGTTGCACGAATCCTTGGGCACCAGGCTGGAGTTCAGTACAGCTTTCCATCCACACACGGATGGGCAGACAGAGAGGGCAAATCAGATTTTGGAGGATATGTTGAGAGCTTGTGCTTTGGACTATGGGTCCAGTTGGGATGATAATTTACCTTATGCAGAGTTCTCATATAATAACAGTTACCAGGCTAGTCTGAAGATGGCACTAAGGGAGTCCTGGATTAGGGGGTGTTCGGATGGCCGAACTATACCTTCAGCCGGACTCCTGGACTATGAAGATACAAGATTGAAGACTTCGTCCCGTGTTCGGAAGGATCTTTTCTTGGCGTGGAAGGCAAGCTAGGCGTGTGGATATTCAAGATCTCCTACCAATGTAACCGACTCTATGTAACCCTAACCCTATCCGGTGTCTATATAAACCGGAGGGTTGTAGTCCGTAGGACAACATAACACAACCATCATCATACACAATCATACCATAGGCTAGCTTCTAGGGTTTAGCCTCCTTGATCTCGTGGTAGATCTACTCTTGTACTACTCATATCATCAATATTAATCTAGCAGGACTAGGGTTTTACCTCCATCGAGAGGGCCCGAACCAGGGTAAAATAAAGTGTCCCTTGTCTCCTGTTACCATCCAACCTTGACGCACAGTTCGGGACCCCCTACCCGAGATCCACCGGTTTTGACACCGACATTGGTGATTTCATTGAGAGTTCCTCTGTGTCGTCGCTTTTAGGCCCGATGGCTCCTTTGATCATCAACAACGATGAGGTCCAGGGTGAGACTTTCCTCCCCGGACAGATCTTCGTCTTCGGCGGCTTCGCTCTGCGGGCCAATTCGCTTGGTCATCTCGAGCAGATCGAAAGCTACGCCCCTGGCCATCAAGTCAGGTTTGGAAGCTTAAACTACACGGCGGATATCCGCGGAGACTTGATCTTCGACGGATTCGAGCCACAGCCAAGCGAGCCGCACTGTTTCGAGGGGCATGATATAGCTCTGCCTCCGAACAACACCCTGGAGGCCGCACACGCTCCAGCCCCGATCCTCGACTCGGAGCCTGCTGCGTACTTTGAGGATGAATGGTTGAACGTCACCTCGGGGGCTGCGATCTCAATGGCGATCGAGCCGAACGCCAGCCTCGTACTCCGCACGGCCCAGGACTCCAAGGAGCCGGACTCTTCTCCGAACTCTGAGCCGTTCGCGCCCCTGCCGATCGAATCTGATTGGGCGCCTGTAATGGAGTTCACCGCCGCGGACATCTTTCAGTGCTCACCTCTCTGTGATATCCTGAATTCTCTCAAGTCTCTCTCTTTATTAGGAGAGCCCAGGGCGGACTATGGCCTGTGAGGTTGGGATTCAGACGACGAAGAAATTCAAAGCCCACCCACCACCCACATAGTAGCCACTGTCGATGATTTAACCGACATGCTTGACTTCGGATCCGAAGACTTCGACGGTATAGACGACAAAGGCGGAGACGAATTGGAACCAGCACCTATAGGGCACTGGGCCTCCACCCCACCTAACGATGTATTCATGGTGGATACCCCTAAAGGAAACGACAACGAGGAAAAAGGGGGCGAAAAAAGAGGTAAAACCTCCGAAAAGCAGTCAAAACGGCGACGTAAACGCCGAGCCAAGCCCCGCCTCGATCAAAACCCAGCCCTAGAGCAAGATGAGCCGGTAGACGATGAGTTGGCCTCAGAACAGCCGTCCGAACAGGGCAACTCGGATAGAGCGGACGGACAGCCCTCTCCCGGCCATAACAGAACTCCGGACGATCTCACGCCGGACAAAACCATGGAGCAGAAGAATCTCCACGAAAGGCTCGTTGCCACGGCACGTAGCCTGAAAAAGCAGAAGCGGAAGCTGAAGACGGCGGAAGATGCACTCAAAACAAGATGGAGCAAAGTAATCAAGACCGCAGACAAATACGGCGACAGCCGCCGCACCAAAAGCTATCCGACAAGAAAACTATTGCCCGAGTTCGACCAGGAGGCCACACGGTCGGATAGACGACCCCACGGCCACTATAAAAAGGCAAGCGGCGCGGCACTTAATGCGGCATGCGACCCAATCAAAGACTCGCACCATGGCCCAGCCAGGTCCATTTACGGGCGAAGAAAGCAAACTTTCACAAGCAATGCAAAAAATCCACCATCAGAATCCGGCACACCCAAATACAGGGGCGCCTCACACCCCCTATGTTTCACCGATGAAGTCCTGGAATATGAATTTCCAGAGGGATTTAAACCCGTCAACATAGAGGCGTACGATGGAACAACAGACCCTGGATCGAGGATTATATCCTCCACATACATATGGCCAGAGGAGACGATCTCCACGCCATAAAATATTTACCCCTTAAGCTTAAAGGGCCAGCCAGGCACTGGCTTAAAAGCCTTCCCGAAAACACAATTGGAAGCTGGGAAGAGCTCGAGGATGCTTTCCGAGCAAACTTTCAAGGGACCTATGTCCGTCCCCCGGATGTAGACGATCTCAGTCACATAACTCAGCAGCCCCGAGAATCATCTCGACGGTTCTGGAACAGATTCCTCACTAAAAAGAATCAAATAGTGGATTGTCCGGACGCCGAAGCCCTAGCGGCTTTCAGGCATAATGTCCGAGACGAATGGCTTGCCAGACACCTTGGCCAGGAAAAGCCAAGAACAATGGCCGCACTCATAAGCCTCATGACCCGCTTTTGCGCAGGAGAGGACAGCTGGTTGGCACGATGCAGCCCCAGCGACCCAAGTACATCAGAAATCAGAGATGGAAATGGAAAACCGTGGTGAAACAAGGACCACCGCCGAATTAAAGGCAAAAGTCCGAAGAGCACGGTAGTCAACGCCGGATTCAAAAGCTCATGGCAAAATCATACAAAACCATCCCTTCAAGATAATAGGGATGATCCGTCCAGCTTAAACAAAATCATGGACAGGATATGTCAGATACACAGTACTCCTGGGAAGCCTGCCAATCATACCCACAGAGACTGTTGGGTTTTTAACAATCCAGACAACTTAACGCCGAACACAAGGGGCTCGATACACCAAGTGAAGAAGAGGACAAACCCCAAAGGCAGAACACCAGGAAACAAAAGAACTTCCCTCAAGAAGTCAAAACAGTGAACTCACTTCACGTAACAAAACGTGTCGCACCCATAAAGGTACGCACAATCAAACCTACCCCTCAGGTGTCCCGCCACTGGTCACTAAAGCCAATCATTTTTGATCAGCTAGATTATTCTAGAAATATCAAACACGCAGGCCGGACTGCCCTGATACTGGATCCAATAATCGATGGATTCCAGTTTACCAATGTCCTTATGGACGGCGGCAGTGGACTAAACCTGATATATCATGATACAATCCACCGCATGGGCATAAACCCCGCAAGAATCCGCCACAGCAAAACCTCCTTTCAAGGGGTAGCACCAGGCCCGGACACCCATTGCATGGGCTTCCTCCGGCTTACAGTCACCTTTGGCTCTGCCAATAACTTTCGTCGCGAAAAGCTGACCTTCCATATAGTCCCATTTTCAAGTCGCTATCAAGCACTAATGGGACGCGGAGCTTTCGCTCGCTTTAACGCAATACCGCATTATGCATCCCTCACGCTAAAGATGCCCGGTCCTCGAGGCATCATCTCTTTAAAGGGAACGCACTAAAATACGCCTCCGCCAAACGGAGGATTGCGCGGCCGCTTAAACAGCCGCACAATAAAGTGGCCTTGCCAGCCAAAGGACCTTTTTCTAATTCATTACAGTCCACGGACCCGGACTCAACGAGTTCGGCACAAGTTGATCATTGACGCGGGCTTAGTACGCCATACACCCCCATACCAGGGGCTGTACGCAGAGACAATAAAACTCTACCTTATATATCCTTTACTTTGTATTTTGTTTATTATTCTTTTGTTCCGCACGACCCATTCTTCAATTTAGTTCCTCTCCTTTTACAGATGAACGTCGTGCGACGCCCGTCCAGGACACGGCACAGCGGAGACACAGGCGCAGACGTGCAGTAGGGACCCGTCCTAAAGGATTCTTTTTAGATTAAGACCCTGCGTAAACCTTTTTTATTGTCTTTTGCTGCTATACATCCCCTGGTTTTTTCTTTTCTGCTATAACCAAGGAGGAGGCTGGAGTTTTGGCATGTGGCCACGCCAGAAATCTTGCTCGTACCTGGACACCAAGGGCTCTTTTATTTTGTTTAAGGGTGTTGTTTCACACGCACTCACAAAGACCGAACACCTTAGGGAGTGTTCGGCGTCGCGAGTTTTGGCACTATATGCATCAGCTCCGAATCATGATTTTGGTCACATGTTGGGTTGCCCGGCTCCTAAGTTTGGCTACCTTACGTTCCGCTCTATCGGCTAAGGTAGCACCAGGAGAACTACTGCGATTGTGCCCCGGTTCGGCCGGGTGAGCACCTCAGTAGAGAAAGCCGAAAACCGAGTGTCATGACGCAACGAGAGATTGGTCGCCACTCGATGACTCATAGGGATTTATCGAATCCCTCCGCTTTGACGAAGGGTCGTTTGCCGGTCAGGCACGTACGCACTTCAAACTCGGGCAAAGCGCAGTCGCCACTAAAGGGCTACCTAAAGAGTCCCACTGTCAAGCTCCCTATGGCTAAGTGAAAGTGTTAAAGCATTATAGTCCGGTTGCCTAGCCCGCTGCGCTATCACCTCCTTTGTAGGACCAAGACGTTGGGTTAAGTGTGAAAATGCGTCTTCTGCGCGCACCCCCGCACTATGTGCATGGGGGCTGAAACCAACGACTGCAATCTTTCAGAATTTATATGTTAAAACGGCCGCACAGGAGGTGTTCTTAATACTTGAAGGCACAAGTCTAAAAAAAGCCACTAAAATTTATCAAAATACTGCTTTATGATTACATATGCTATCATAATATAGCATCCTTCGAGCACTGCGTCTCTATTACGCGAGCGCCTTCGAGGACTTCCTCAAAATAATGCTCGGCATTTATTCGGCTTTTATCCGAATCCCGGGACGCAACAATGGCGGGCTCCATATCTGCCCAGTATGTCTTGACACGGGCAAGAGCCAGCCGAGCACCCTCAACGCACGCTGACCTCTTCATAGCATCGACACGTGGCACCACGTCTAGCAATTGCTGCACCAAGCTGAAATAACTCTTCGGCTTCGTTCTCCCCGGACACAGACGATCCATGATGTACTTCATGGCGAGTCCGGACAACCTATTCAGCTCGGCCCATTGGGCCAGGCGATCGTCCACTGCCAGTGGACGCTCTGGATTGACAAATTGCGACCAAAAGAGCTTTTCCACTTCATGATCCTTTTTATCTCGAAAGTGTTCGGTCGCATCAGTGGCACTAGCCGCCAAATCCAGATAGGTGTCCTCTATACTCCACATCTGGTTTAACGGGGCAAACTTCGGATCACAAAATTTTCTCCGCAGCGAGAAGGGCTTTCCATCCGCAATCTGTCTAGCCTGACGCAGCTCTTCCTTCGCCGCTCTCATTATAGAGCGGGCATCCTTGGCGTCAGCAACAGCCTTCTCCAAGATCGTTTGCTTCGCTCGATCTTCTTCTTCAAGAAGCTTACAACGGTCAGTAGTGCTCTTCAACTTTACGGCCATATCAGCCATCTCATCCTTGCTTCGGCAATGGGCAGCCTGTTCGGCTTTCAGCTCTTCAAGGGCCTTTATGGCAGCCGCATCACTTTTTCTGGCTTGTTCCTTCGCTTGGGCGAGTTCGGCCCTAAGACCTTCCACGGCGGCCGCACCATCTGCATCAAGCATACACACGGTAAGATATTGACATAAAGCTCCTCTTACTACCAATCGCCCAATTATTTTAAATACCTTGACCATCATCAAGCCGCTTGTTAACAAGCACGATGTCGGCTTCTGCCTCATCAAGTTGTCGCTTCAGTTCGGCAAATTCTCGAGTCCGGCTTGACTCCGGACAATCAGCCACCTACACATAAAGGTGCCACTTAAAGGACCTGGGATTAAGATCCTCTGCGCGCCGTACATCTTTACGACCCACAGAGTCTCAAGGGCTATTATCTGCACAGGGCGCATTTTATTTATGCGCAATTAATTCAAATATATGTTATTTAAAACGTACCTCAAGGCCTGCCACTAAACTCTTAACGGCCTCGTGTAGCCCGCTTTCTGTGGATGAAATCTTTTCAATCACCGTGCTCATCAACGCACAGTGCTCCTCTGAGACAGAGGCTCGCCCCAGCAGAGTGTTTAGCTCCTCCGACCGAACACCAGATGGTGCCTGACTCGTCTCATGGCCTTCCTCAAAGGCCGGACAAGGAGAACCTTGGGGGGCAGCACCATCCGCCCTTTGCGGATCCAGAGAAATCCCCCGCGATGACACTTCGGCGTCGCCCGCCTTGCTAGGCGATACAGCTCTCCATCATCTCTGAAAGAAGATCCCCCGAGGATGAGTTCTGCTGAGAAGGGCTGAAGTCCGAACTGCAAAATAAGGCTTCGGTTAAAACTTCTCAGATATAAATCGAGGATTTCTCTTAAAAGAAAAACTCTTCCTCTACTCACGGCTCGCTGGAGAGCTGGTCCTTTTTAGGGTTTAGTTCGGCCGAGGGGCTCCCCGGCGTTCGGTCTTTTGACAAGGATTCTTTCCCCCGCTTCGAGACTACGGTCTCCGGGTCATCAGAGGCGGCCCTTTTCTTTCCCTTAGGAGAGGAATTATCGATTCCCCCCTTCGAGAGGGCCTCTTTCGAAGAGGCCACAGTTTCCTTGTCCTCCCCCTTATTTCCCTCCAAAGGTACTTCCTCCAGCATCCTGACTAGCACGGGATCCAGTATGGTTTCGGGAAGGGGAGCCGGACACCTGATCGGCTTCGCCTTCGCTATCCACTCCTGCATAAAAAAAACAAGCACTGTTAAAAGCAAGTTAATTATGCGGATAGAAGGTTCGGTCGCAAGGTCACCTACTTGAGTATCCGGGCGATTGCGGCTTAAACCAGCATCCTCGGTCAAATCCGGACTCACATCTTGTGATCCGAAGAATAGTTTATACATCTCCATAGGCGTCACGCCCATAAAACTCTGGAGAGCTCGTGGTCCCTCCGGATTGAATTCCCACAAGCGAAGGGGGCGACGTTGGCCGGGCAGTGTCCGGCGAATCAGCATGACTTGTGTCACCTTGACCAGATCGAAATCTCCCTTCAAGAGATCCTTGATGCGGCCCTGCAGCAGAGGAACGTCTTTGGGCAAGCCCCGATCTAACCCCGTGTTAATCCACAATGCTAACCGTGGTGGGGGACCCGAGCGAAAGGCTGGAGGCGCCACCCACGTGGTGCCCCGAGGGGCGGTGATGTAGAACCACTCCCGTTGCCATAAGCTGAGCTCCTCTTGAAAAGCGCCCTCGGGCCATGGAGCGTCGGCATTTCTTTTTATAAACAGCGCCACCGCACTCCGCGTGGCGCCCCTTGATTATCTTCGGTTCTACTTTGAAGGTCTTGAGCCACAATCCGAAGTGAGGGGTAACACGGAGGAACGCTTCGCACACAACTATGAACGAGGAGATATGGAGGATGGACTCCAGAGCTAGGTCGTGGAATTCCAGCCCGTATTAAAACATCGGCCCCCTCACAAAGGGATCTATTGGGAAGCCTAATCCCCGAAGGAAGTGAGATATGAACACGACGCTCTCACCAGACTGAGGGCTGGGGATCACCTGTCCTTGAACAGGCAACCTGTGCGGAATATCGTTGGTCAGGAACCTAGCTTCCCTCAACCTCGACATGTCCTTCTCTGTAACGGAGGAAGGCATCCATCGACCTTGGAGGTCGGAGCCGGACATTGTTGAAGATCCGGTGCGCTCGGAATCTGGAAGCTTAGGGTGTTGGAACTCGAGGCGACGGGCGAACTCGTTTTGAGAGTAAAAGAGGGGGAAACAGGGTCTTGGTCTCTTTATAAGAGGCAGAATATCAAGCGCCCTCCCCGTAACCGTCTTGGACTAGCCTTTAATTAAGGCAAGACATGCTAACAGGCACGGTTGGGTTACCACGTCCGTATTAATGAGAATCCCGCTAAAGAGGGGCACATGATCTCTGCTTCGACAAGACGTGCCAAGGGAACCGCCTCGCTAAACGGGCTGAGGTGGAACAATGAAAATAATTTATGTAGAAGGCTTGGCCGCAGTGTTATGACGCACTGCGGAATACGTCAGCAGATTTGATTTGTGTTAATATTATTCTCTATATGGCAATATGTGGAAGCTTATTTTGCAGAGCCGGACACTATTTTGTGGTGTTTACGATCTTTTTGAAGAACTTGGAGGAGGAACCCGCCTTGCAATGCCGAAGACAATTTGCGCGCCGGACTCGTCGTCATTGAAGCCTGGTTCAGGGGCTACTGAGGGAGTCCTGGATTAGGGGGTGTTCGATGGCCGAAGTATACCTTCAGCCGGACTCCTGGACTATGAAGATACAAGATTGAAGACTTCGTCCCGTGTCCGTAAGGATCTTTTCTTGGCGTGGAAGGCAAGCTAGGCGTGCGGATAATCAACATCTCCTACCAATGTAACCGACTCTGTGTAACCCTAACCCTATCCGGTGTCTATATAAACCGGAGGGTTGTAGTCCGTAGGACAACATAACACAACCATCATCATACACAATCATACCATAGGCAAGCTTCTAGGGTTTAGCCTCCTTGATCTCGTGGTAGATCTACTCTTATACTACTCATATCATCAATATTAATCTACCAGGAGTAGGGTTTTACCTCCATCGAGAGGGCCCGAACCTGGGTAAAATAAAGTGTCCCTTGTCTCCTGTTACCATCCGACCTTGACACACAGTTCGGGACCCCCTACCCGAGATCCGCCGGTTTTGACACCGACAGGCACCATTTGAGGTATTGTATGGTAAGAAGTGCAGGACACCGTTGATGTGGGATGAGGTTGGAGAGCGTCAGTTCTTTGGGCCATACTTGATCAGAGATGCTGAGGAGAAGGTCAAGTTGATCCATGACAGGCTGAAGATAGCACAGTCCAGGCAGAAGAGTTATGCAGATGCAAAACGTAAGGAGGTGACATATGAGGTAGGAGACCGTGCATACCTTCGAGTTTCACCACTTCGTGGAATTAAGAGGTCTGGAATCAAGGGTAAGTTAGCACCACGTCTTGTGGGACCTTACAAGATCTTGGAGCGTAGAGGAGAGGTAGCTTATCAGCTGGAGTTGCCAGAATCCTTTTTCAGGAGTTCATGATGTGTTTCATGTATCTCAGTTGAAGAAGTGCCATGCAGAGATGATGGATGTTCCATTGAGGGACACGGTGCCACTTGAGGCAATTCAGTTGGAGAGTGATTTGACATATGAGGAGAAACCTATTAAGATTCTGGAGACAGCAGAGAGAGTTACTCGCACCAAGACAATCAAGTTATGCAAGGTTCAGTGCGATCATCACACCGAGGAGGAAGCTACCTGGGAACGAGAGGAAGATCTCAAGCAGGATCACCCACACCTATTTGCTAGCCAGCCCGAATCTCGAGGGCGAGATTCATCTTAAGGGGGGTAGGTTTGTAACATCCCAATTTTCCTAAATTAGGATGTTAATAGATCATTCATATGCATATCATATTTTTATTGCATTATTTGCTTTTTTAGAATATTCAAATCATTATGCAACAAAAGGCAATTTATTTGGAGTGGAGATAACATGACTTCTCCCCTATTTTAAAAATGTTCATAATGTGCAGAATATTATTTCCAGTTCATCTGATATGTTCTGGTAATTTTTGTGATCTTCAAAATATTTTATTTGATTGTTTTATTGCTGTTTGAGTGGCCTATTGCATCAAAATTATTTTACAAAATTGCATTAGAGTTGGAACTTGTGTTACTGTAGTTTATAGCTGTAGAGCTATTTTTACTGTGTGTCTAGGTATTTTTATTTAAAATTTATACTGTGTATTTTATTTTATTTATTTATTGTTTTACAGCTGTTGTTTCTATTTAAAAAAAAGAAGCAGCGAAGCTTAGCGCCGCAGCGCGGCCCAGCATCGCGGCCCATCAACCGCGCGCAGCCGAGGCCCACCTAGCTCTCGCACAGCCCCACACCGCTGCAGCCCACAGCCACCGCAACCCACGCGAATCGGTACGCACCCGATCCGACCCGCCCCAGTGCCCGACACGCTGTCTCTCTCGCTGACGGGTGGACCCCGTACACCTCAGGGAAACCGCGCGTGAGCCGAGGCCGAGCTCGAGTCGGACGCTGCCGCCACCGCGCGCACGCCGAGGCCGAGCTCAAGTCGAGCCCCGCGCCCCTGGTCGAGCCCGTACACCTCAGGGACACCGCGCGTGAGCCCAACCCCTAGGGAAACCCTACCGCTCGCCTTTTCCCACCCCTCGTCGACCGCACGCCTCTGTAGAGCGTTTTGGATCTCGCCGTAGTAGCTCGTGGCCGCCGTCGTTCACCGCCTCCTTCCGCCACCGTAAGGACGCCCCTGCCGCTCCACTTCTCACCCTAGAACCTGCTCTAAACGCCGCGCCTTGTTGACATCTTCTCGTGGCCGGAATCACAGCAAGCAGGGAGGAACGACCCCGTCCGCCGCCGCCGGAGCATTCTGCGTTCACGGCGTCACCGCCGCCCGCAGAGGACGCCCCGCCGCCGTTGAGGACCACCAGCGCCTCCGCCACTCCACGCTGCCTCCGCCCGTCGCTTCGTCTTCATCGGAGACCCACCGGAGGAGCGCCGTCGCCGACGCCCGAGACCGCCGCCGCCGTCCTCTGCTTTTGGTGAGCACGCACGCACAGGAGGTCATCCAGCCAATCACGTTCTGCCACGTGCCATGGCTACAGTGCACGCACATGATTTGCTACAGTTCAGGAGTTTTCTGCTGCTTTTTGTTTCTTTTCCAGATTTTCATCCAATTTTCAAGTTGCTATAACTCTTAGTATATTTATTCAATTGAGGTAATTCTTTTTCCTGTGCACTCACAAATACCAGTAGTTTATCACAGTACCAAAATCTCACATGCTTGCACTGTTCAACTTTGAATTCGTTTGAATTTGAAATAAATCTTTCGGAGGCCGTAACTTTCAAACCATTTATCGGAATCGAGTGACTCTTTTTGCGTTGCGACCGTAGTGCAATTTAGGTGCTGTTTTGCTGCTCTTGTTGAGTTTCAAAAATGGTTTTCTTGCTGTTGGTTTTATTTTGGTTCTTTTCGTGTTCCGGTGATTGATTTGTTGAATTGTGTGAAACGTGTAGATTGTCCGGAGTGCGACGCGAGCTATTGTCAGGAGTGTGACTTTCTGAACCAGAACCAAGGCAAGTTACATGTTGATCATCCTTTACCTATTGTTTTCTATGCATGTAGTTATATCACACTATGAAAACATGCATGTATAGGAATACTATATTATTTTGCTATGCTGTTGAGCTATCTTCCCCTTTTTGCAAATCGTGGTTGTTGTAGTTTGATATGCTTTGTAGACTGGGGTGGTTCATGTATTCATTGAGTTTATGTGAGGATTATATATATAACTGAATTGAGTAGTAATTAAGGATTTAACTCACCCCTTGGCGGAAGTGGTATTGCTCAGTGTTGAGGGAAGGCATCATGGGGTGTTGCACCTTTTCTAAGGCCATGCGCTCATGAGAGTGCACCCTAAGTGGAATGCCGCCCAGGTTCAAAAAGATTAGACAGACTTAGTGACTAGTAGCTTCCATGTGCGGCCACTGGCAATATGGGCTCTGGCTTAGTTGATCAGTTGTTGGAACCCTTGCCCGGACTGTGTCGACAGATGTAGCATATGTAGGTGGGATGTGGCCGTCAGGTGGTTAAGGGAACCTCTTCTGAAAGACTTTGTCTCAATCTTCGGATTGGGTCCAGTGGGTAAAGCATACAAAACTCTGCAGAGTATTAAAACTAATCATGATTAGTCGTGCCCCCGGTTATAGGTAACTTTGAGCCACTATGCCATTACAGTTGTTGGATGATCTTGACAGATTGTGACACTTAATAATATTTGTGGGCAACTTAATAAAGGGTAGGTTGGAGTTGATTTTGCCAACTCAACCTTGTGTATTTAATTGTAGTAATAAAAGAACTAAATAAAAATATGACTATTAGGTAGTTATTAGGATAAAATCAGCTTTCTACAAAAATAAACCCTCAAGCCTTCCTTTGTTATACTATGCATATACATGTATGTCTGCTATATTTTTACCCATGTGTAACTTGCCAATACATTCCAAGTATTGACCTATACGGCTGCAACGTCTCATGTTGCAGGATATTCAGACGAAGAGTAAGGTACCGTTAGGGTCGCGAGTCTGCACTCAGCATCGCCAGTGGGCTATAATGGGACTCATCGTTATTTTCTGCTACTTTCCGCTGTTTGATTGAATAAAGCTAGCCAAGTGCTATGCAGATTGTTTTATTTTATATATTCTGGATCATACGTTGTAATAAATGATGCACTTGCTATTCTGGTATTCATCTATACTGTGTGTGCTAGCGAGTTCGATCCAGGGACTAGCACGGTAAGCACAGAGACTCAAATCCTTCGAGGTTTGGTCGTTACAATGGCTCACTTCTTTTGGGGAAATATAGGAGACCAACACAAGTACCACCTGGCTAATTGGGGCTTAATTACTAGGAAGAAGGAATTTGGAGGCTTGGGGGTACCTAACATTAGAGAGTATAATATGGCTCTACTAGCTTCTTGGGGTAAAAGATTTTTTAATAATCCTGACTCAGATTGGGTGAAACTACTCTTGTACAAGTACAGAGTTAATTCTCCTAATCTGCTCTGGGCTAAGAGTTAAGGGGGCTCTACCTTTTGGAAGAGCATAACTTGGGCCCTGGCTGCTGCAAAAACCTTTTATAGATGGAAATTGGGCGATGGAAAACTCATTAGTTTTTGGCATGATGTATGGGTGGGGGATTGTTCCCTTAAGGTACAATTTTGGGATCTGTTTAGTATATGTAACCAAACTGATAGTACAATAGCTCAAGTGTGGGATGGTAATGATTTAAAATTAACATTTAGAAGATGTGTTGATCTTAGTGGTATGAACCGCTGGGAACAACTTGTTTATGTGATCAAGCAAAAACCTCCTTTGGATGAAGTGGATACCCCGATTTGGGGCTTAGAATCCAATGGGACTTTCTCGGTTAATTCCTTTTATAAAAAAATCAATTTTAGTGGAATAGTCCCTGCTATTAGTGATAAAATGTGGAAAATTCTATGTCCGCAGAACATCCATATTTTCCTGTGGCTTTGTGTTCACAATAAGATACTTACCAGAGATAATCTTGCGAAAAGGAGGGGAATTGAAGACCCTTCCTGTTTATTTTGCTCTGACTTTGAAACTATTCAACACCTGTTGTTTGACTGTGCGGTGGCCCAGCAAATTTGGGAATTTGTTGCAGAAGCTTTCGATATCGACAGAATTTCTTGTTTTGGAAATATTGTGTCCTTCTGGCATATGCATAAAGAAAATGTTGTCTTAAATATGGTGACAACTGCTGCCTTGTGGAGCTTGTGGAGACTAAGAAATGAGTTTTGCTTTCAGGGGCGCAAATGGAGGAGTGTGAAGTGCATTCTTGCAAAACTAAGCTACTTTTTACACCAATGGAAGGTTCTTTGCGACGATGGTCAGGCGACTCTGCTACTGCGATGCATCCTCCTGCTGGACAAACGGCGTGGGGAACTCCTCCGAATCGCATGGAGATGATGCTGGGAGAGACCAACTGAAAAACTGGGCGATGGAGATGATGGTTCAGAGGATCATCTTGTCGTTCTCCTTCGTTTCTCATTTCTGTTGGTGCTCTGTAATAAGTAAAAGACTTCGCTATGCTTCTAGCCCTAAACTGTTATATTGGCTTTAGGCTTTTATCGTTGATTTAGGTACTATGTAGTAGTCGGATGATGCTCTGTAAAACTGGTGTCTGTTGCTGTCTGTTTCATTCTATAAAAATGGGGCAGGGGGGCAACCCTCTTTCTTTCAAAAAAATATGATGATGGGGATTGTATGGAGAAGACAAAAAAGGAGAAAGTCTCACATCAACGAGGCTAACCAATGAGCTATGGAGATGCCCATCAATTGATGTTAATGCAAGGAGTAGGGATTTCCATGCAATGGATGCACTAGAGCTAAGATTCCTCAACAAAAGAAAACTAGTGGGTGTGCATCCAACTTGCTTGCTCATGAAGACCTAGGGCATTTTGAGGAAGCCCATCGTTGGAATATACAAGCCAAGTTCTATAATGAAAAATTCCCACTAGTATGAACAAGACAACTTATGAGACTCACTATATGAAATCATGGTGCTACTTTGAAGCACAATATATGAGACTCACTACATGAAGAACAAGGTGCTACTTTGAAGCACAAGTGTGGAAAAAGAGATAGTAGCATTGCCCTTTTTATTTTCTCCTTCCTTTTTTGGGCCTTTCTTTTTTTCTTTTTGGCCTTTCTCTCTCTCTTTTTTTTGTTGGGCAATGCTCTAATAATGATGATCATCACACTTCTATTGATTACAACATAATGATTACAACTCGATAGTAGAACAAGATATGACTCTATATGAATGCCTCCGGCGGTGTACCGGGATGGTGCAATGAATCAAGAGTGACATGTATGAAAAATAATGCATGGTGGCTTTGCCACAAATACGATGTCAACTACAAGATCATGCAATGGCAATATGACAAAAGTAAAGCATGTCATGATGATGATGATGATGATGATGATGGAAGTTGCATGGCAATATATCTCGGAATGGCTATGGAAATGCCATGATAGGTAGGTATGGTGGCTGTTTTGAGGAAGATATAGGGAGGTTTATGTGTGAAAGAGTGTATCATATCACGGGGTTTGGATGCACCGGCGAAGTTTGCACCAACTCTCAATGTGAGAAAGGGCAATGCACGGTACCGAAGAGGCTAGCAAATGGCGGAAAGGTAAAAGTGCGTATAATCCATGGACTCAACATTAGTCAAAAGAACTCATATACTTATTGCAAAAATTTAGAAGTCATCAAAAATCAAGTACTACGCGCATGCTCCTAGGGGGATAGATTGGTAGGAAAAGACCATCGCTCGTCCCCGACTGCCACTCATAAGGATGCACAAGCCAGGTACACTTCATGCTTCAAATTTGTTACACAACTTTAACCATACGTGCATGCTACGGGACTTGCTAACTTCAACACAAGTATTTCTCAAATTCACAACTAATCAACTAGCACGACTATGATATTATCACCTCCATATCTCAAAACAATTATCAATTATCAAACTTATCTTAGTATTCAACCCACGAAAAAGAAAGTTTCACAATCTTGAATACCAAGTATATTAACATTAAGCAAATTACCATGCTATTAACGACTCTCAAAATAATCTAAGTGAAGCATGAGAGATCAAGTTTCTTTAAAACAAACCACCACCGTGCTCTAAAAGATCTAAGTGAAGCACTAGAGCAAAAATTATCACGCTCAAAAAGATATAAGTGAAGCACATAGAGTAAACTATCAAGCTCAAAAGATATAAGTGAAGCACATAGAGTATTCTAACAAATTTCAATTCATACATGGATCTCTCAAAAGGTGTGTACAGCAAGGATGATTGTGGTAGACTAACAAGCAAAGATACAAATAATATAAGACGCTCCAAGCAAAACACATATCATGTGGTGAATAAAAATATAGCTCCAAGTAAATTACTGATGGAAGTGGACGGAAGAGGGGATGCCTTCCGGGGCATCCCCAAGCTTTGACTTTTTGGTGTCCTTGGATTATCTTGGGGGTGCCATGGGCATCCCCAAGCTTAGGCTCTTGCCACTCCTTGTTCCATAATCCATCAAAAGAATTCACCCAAAACTTGAAAACTTCACAAGACAAAACTCATTAGAAATCTCGTGAGCTCCGTTAGAGAAAGAAAACAAAAGACTACTTTAAGGTACTGTAGTGAACTTGTTCTTTATTTGTATTCCAACTTCTCTATGGTTTATAAACTATTTTACTAGCCATAGATTCATCAAAATAAGCAAACAACACACGCAAAACAGAATCTGTCAAAAACAGAATAGTAATTAGACGACCTGGGCAATTTGTTTGTTGATCAGCAGCAATTGGAATCACTATTTTAGCACGTTCTGGTGATTTTTGATAATTCGGGCACTGAGCGCAAATATTCTGGAAATTACAGCAAGATCAAATAACTATCTTCCAAGAAGATCTAATAGGTTTAACTTGGCACAAACACTAATTAAAAGATAAAACTACATCTAAGCAGAATCTAGATGGATTACTTATTCCTAAACAGAACTAAAAACAAAAAACACAAAATAAAATTGGGTTGCCTCCCAACAAGCGCTATCGTTTAAAGCCCCTTGCTAGGCATAAAAGCAAGGATAGATCTAGGTATTGCCATCCTTGGTAGGCAATCCATAAGTGGCTCTCATGATAGATTCATATGGTAATTTTATTTTCTTTCTAGGAAAGTGTTCCATGCCCTTCTTTAAGGGAAATTGCAATTTAATATTCCCTTCCTTCATATTGATAATTGCACCAATCGTTCTAAGGAAAGGTCTACCAAGAATAATAAGACATGAAGGATTGCAATCTATATCAAGAACGATAAAATCTACGGGCACATAATTCCTATTTGCAACAATAAGAACATCATTAATTCTTCCCATAGGCTTTTTAATAGTGGAATCCGCAAGATGCAAGTTTAGAGAGCAATCATCAAAGTCACGGAAATCTAACAAATCACACAAAGCTTTGGGGATAGTAGTGATACTAGCACCCAAATCACACAAAGCATGAAACTCATAATTTTTAATTTTAATCTTAATTGTAGGTTCCCACTCATCATGGAGATTTCTAGGGATAGAAACTTTCAACTCAAGCTTTTCTTCATAAGATTGCATTAAGGCTTCAACAATGTGTTCGGTAAAGGCCTTATTTCGACTATAAGCATGAGGAGAATTTAACACGGATTGCAACAAGGAAATACAAAATAGTTAAATTCCTTGAGATCCAAAATAGTGGGTTTAGCAATATCTAGATTTTTATTTCTTTCAATCCCTTTTTTATCAATTTCATCATCAGGATCTAAAAACTCAGAATTCTTAGAACGCCTTCTAGATAAGGGAAGATCATAATCAGATTCATCAAGATTCATATTGCAAAACAAAGATTTAATAGGGGACACATCAATAACTTTCAGATCTTCATCTTGATTTTCATAGGAATTAGAAGAACACGCTTTAATAAAGGCATCTTTGTAAGCACGCATCCTAGCGGTTCTTTCTTTGCACTCATTAATGGAAATTCTCATGGCTTTGAGAGAGTCATTGATATCATGCTTAGGAGGAATAGATCTAAGCTTTAAAGAATCAACCTCAAGAGAAATTCTATCAACGTTCCTAGCCAAATCATCAACTTCAAGCAATTTCTCTTCAAGGAAAGCATTGAAATTCTTTTGCGAATTCATAAATTCTTTAACACTACTCTCAAATTCAGAAGGCATCTTACTAAAATTTCCATAAGAGTTGTTGTAGGAATTTCCATAATTATTAGAAGGATTACTAGGATAAGGCCTAGAATTAAAATTCCCTCTATACGCGTTGTTACCAAAACTATTCCTACCAACAAAATTCACATCCATAGATTCATTATTATTCTCAAGCAAAGTAGATAAAGGCATATTATTGGGATCAGAAGAAACACTCTTAACAAATAAATTCCTAAGTTCATCCATCTTTTCACTCAAAACATTGATTTCTTCTATAGCATGCACCTTTTTATTAGTAGATCTTTCAGTATGCCATTGAGAATAATTGACCATAATATTATCTAGGAGTTTAGTAGCATCTACTAAAGTGATTTCAATAAAAGTGCCTCCCGCGGCCGAATCTAAAAGATTTCTAGAAGCAAAATTCAATCCAGCATAAAAAATTTGTATAATCATCCATAAGTTCAAACCATGAGTAGGACAATTACGTAGCATTAATTTCATTCTCTCCCAAGCTTGTGCAACATGTTCATGATCAAGTTGCTTAAAATTCATAATATCTTTCCTAAGGGAGATAATCTTAGCGGGAGGAAAATACTTAGAGATAAAAGCATCTTTGCACTTGTTCCAAGAATCAATATTATTTTTAGGCAAAGATGAAAACTGTCAGGGGAAATCTGCCTCCACGAACACCTATGGGGACCGAGCCCCTTTCTGGTTCGGCGGGGGGCGGAGGTCGCGCGAAGAGCGGATCGAGGCGATGCACACAAGGGGTTTACCCAGCTTCGGGCCGCACGGATGGGTAAAACCCTACTGCTGCTTTGTGGTTTGTATTGTGTTCTTGTTCAGGAGCGCTGAGTGCTACCGTACACTCAGGCAACTGATCAGACCGAGCGTGAGTGGCCTTCTTTCCCCTCCTCCTCCTCCCCCCCCCCCCACGCTGCGCATGGGGCCTCCTTTTATATGCGCAAGGGGTTACCCACAGGTGGCAACGTAGGCGGGGGTAAAACTGGAAAACGCTGTGTTGGGTACAGCTGTTTGGACAGTGCTATCATACCTAACTCTGACGGCAAGGGACAAGGGCATTAAATGCCCGTCTAGGTCACCCAAACAGTGCAGAAAAGGGACCGTCAGGGGCGCCACCGTTTGCCACGACGGCTATCCTATCAGCGTTGCTTCGCCATCGCATGCCCCTGTCTGTGCAGCGTCTCGCCACGTACGCCTGGAATAGCCCCAGAGCGACACGTGGGTGGATGAGCTGGAACGCAGGCGCGGGGTGGTGACTTGCCGCGGCAAGCGCCTTGCCGCGGCTGATGCCTTGTCATGCCCGGGAGCTTGTCGCCCACCGGTCCTTGCCGGGATGCGTGGCGCGTCACGGCAAGTCTCTTGTCGTGCCCTAGTCGGCCTTCCCGGCAAGCTCCTCTTGCCAGGGCCTTGTGCTCCGAGCGGCCGTCCCGGCAAGCTCCTCTTGTCGGGGCCTCGCTCTCTTCGGGTGGCCTTCCCAGCAAGCTCCTCCTGCCGGGGTCTTGGCTCAAATACTTTGTTCTTGGATGGCCCAAGAAGGGACCATGGAGAGTTTTGGCGATCACCTGGCAAGCCTTGCCACGGGGTGCTAGGACTGTCCGTGCACAAGTTCGGGGTACTAAGGTACCCCTACTTTAGTACACCGACAGGAGCCCCCGAGCCTGGGCCATACACGGTGTCGAGCGCTGTTGGGCCAGGCCCAAAACAGTGCACGGGCACGCGCGGCCATACCGACAACGTGTCCGCCACCGGAGAGGCGGACGGTGCTGAAGATCTGGCCGGCGAAGAGGCCGCCAAGACTGCCGCAGCGGGCGCCGGCGAGGGGGCCGGCGATTGTACAGACGGCCTTGGGCCCGCAAGGGCGCCAGGCGCTGCGCCGACCGCCGATCCTTCTTCCGCCGAAGCGGCGGGCCCGAGGAGCCCCAGCCAGGCGTCTACCTGAAGGCCGGTGATGATATCTTCATCAAGCTCCCCTGGGAGTCGACTTCCAGGGCACCAGTCGAGGGGGAGACCTTGGATGTAGAGGTGCTCGCCTCCGTCGGGCTGACGCTGGTTGATGCGCCAAGCAGCAGCGGCGGCGAGCCTGAGGAGGAGCGGCTGCTCCGGGAGCTGGTGTCACTCTACCGCGCCCGACAAGCCAAGGTGGAACGCCGGGAAGTGCTTGTCGCGAAGGCGGGAGTGGACATGGAGAAGCGCGCCGAGGAGCTCCGGGAGCTCAACCAGGAGGCCCTCCGATCCTTGGCGGAGGAGCGGAGGCAACTCGACGAGGCGCGGACGGCCTTCATCCTCGAGAAGGCCGAATCCGAAGAGCAGCAGAGGCTTGCCGCCGAGGGGCTGTCCACGCGGGAGGGCGAGCTGGTGCAGCAGAAAGCCAGCCTCGCCAGCCACGAGGAGGAGGTCGCCGCGCATGAGCAAGCGCTTGGCGGAGCCCTCAAGGAAGCGCAAGATGCTGCCGCGGCCGCCGAGGCCGCCAAGAAGGAGCTGGAGACGAGGGTGGTGCAGCTCGACACTGATCTTAAGGCGAGCAGCGAGGAGCTCGCCGCGCTCAAACAAGTGCGCGAGAAGGGTGCTTACACCCTCGGCGAGCTGCAAAGACGCTTCGCCGATAAGATCAGGGAGCTTGACGCTGCCAAGGGCTCCAATGCTGATCTCGAGATGAAGTTGGCCACCTTGTCCAAGACGCTGGACAGCGCCAAGGAGCGAGAGACGGCCTTGCGGAAGGAGATCACGGACAACGAGGAGCTGCTGGAGAGCGCCGCAGTTACCCAGAACAACTTCAGGGCGACGGTGGAGCAGTGGACGAAGGGTCTGGTGGACATCGCCGCCTCCATCGACAAGGAGTTGTCGCTGCTGGGGATGGAGGGTCACGAGTATCCCTCCGGCGCAAACCTCCCACCCAGCACCAAGCTCACTTCGTTCTTCAAAGGCGTGGCGACGGCCCTTCAGGAACTCCGGGATGCAATCCCAGAGCAGCTGGCCGACGAGACGCGCGATGCCTGTGCTGGAGCCCTTGAGAAGGTGTTGGTGAAGATCGTCTTCCACAACCCAGGCCTCAACCTCACCAACGTCCTCAGATCCCTGCCGTCAGATGCTGACCTGGAGGAGATCAGGGCCCTCGTCGCGCCCATTGTGGAAAGGGTGGCCGGGATCAAGAGGATCGAGGGCGACCGTGTGGATTAGGCCGCCCGCCCTTTTCTTTTCTTCTCGCCGCTGGCCGAGTTATGAAAACAATTCATTAGGGCTGCGACAAGCTATCTTGTAATATAACTTCGTCTTAGGTAGTGAATGCACTGTTACTTCCTCTATTTGATTCCCTCCTTTGTATGTTATTGCCCTACGCTTTTAGGGAACTTGCCGGCGTAGGCACACTTGCTGAGTGCGGGACGTCAGCAGCCCGCTGGCAGTGCCGTTGCCGGCAAGAAACCTTGTCGTGACTAGCCGCGGTTCACTTAAGCTGTTGAGCAGGCTCGAAGCAAAATAAGGGCGCAACTGCAGTTGCAGCACACTCAAGTCGCAGAGCAAGCTCGAAACAAAGTATGGGCGCGAGTCTGGTCGCAGCATACTTAAATCATTGAGCGGACTCGAAACGAAGTAAGGGCGCGACTAGCCACGAGCTGGTTCGTCCGCGCACAGGTTTTCCATACAAAGTACGATCGTTCGAGGAAGATAACCTTAAAATTTAAAAACTTTATTGCTCAAACTTTGGCAACTTAGCTTTTCCGTGGCTCGCTGCCCGGCAAGGTCGCTTTCTGGCAAGGCGAAACTTCATCGAACGTCACCTGGTCGTCACCATTATCTTCCCCCTTCCCTCCCTGGCAAACTTGTGGGCGAGGGAACCTTCCTTTTCTTGAGAAGAAAAGGAAGAAGAGGAAATAAAGGTTAGGAGCCTCATGGCCCGTCATCGCTTACCGGGGCTCAGTGCTGCACAGAGTGTCAGATAATGCATGCAAAGAATAAAGAGCATGAGATCGACAAGATGCGCGGAACACATGAGCTTAATCTGTGCACAGGTTCTGCGCCTGGCTCTGTACAAAGGATCACATGCAACAGCGGCAAGACTTTGTACAAAAGGGTGGTTGCCGGACGGGGTCCGACAACCGCGCCTTACGGGCGAAACTTACGAAGATGCCCAACGTTCCAGGAGTTGCTCACCGGAGTGGTATCTTCGGTATCAAGGCGGACAGCGCCAGGCCTAGCAACTTGTTTCACCCGGTAAGGGCCTTCCCACTTCCTCGAAACTTCTGGCACTAACTTTGCGGCTATAAAAGCAGCGCAAAGCTTGCTGGTAGCGAGCAGCTCGCACAGCGGCCTGAAGACGGTCCCCCTCGAGGAGCAGCGTGTCATCTCGTCGCAGCTGCTCTTGCTCGAGCTCAGCATGAGCGAGCACTCAAGGTGGCCCGTATGCGAGATCCGTGGGGCTAACTGTCCCCGCTCCATGGAATAGAGCGAAAGGTTGCCTGGTCATACTAGGGCTTACCTGCGCCGAGAGGTGTCGGCGTGTGTTCGGACTCCATGGCACCATGAGCTCGGTGCATGTTCGGACGCCGTGGCACCATGAGCTGGCTCGGCGACTCCCGTTCCGCCGCCGGTGCCGTCCCCACCACCTGTTTGCTCCAGGGGCGGTGGGTTCGACGCGGACGGACCAGCCACCTCTGGAGCCTTCTTCTTCGGTG
This sequence comes from Aegilops umbellulata, assembly GCA_032464435.1. Classification (NCBI taxonomy): domain Eukaryota; kingdom Viridiplantae; phylum Streptophyta; class Magnoliopsida; order Poales; family Poaceae; genus Aegilops; species Aegilops umbellulata. The sequence goes on from CP136056.1 coordinate 496,391,119, forward strand.
GCATGTCGATGAAGATGATGGAGATCTAGCCTGTGCAGACGCCAGATCAGGTTCACACAACCTCGACTTCCCCTACCTGGCGCGCCAAAGATGTCGGGGGAAATCTGCCTCCACGAACACCTATGGGGACCGAGCCCCTTTCTGGTTCGGCGGGGGGCGGAGGTCGCGCGAAGAGCGGATCGAGGCGATGCACACAAGGGGTTTACCCAGCTTCGGGCCGCACGGATGCGTAAAACCCTACTGCTGCTTTGTGGTTTGTATTGTGTTCTTTTTCGGGAGCGCTGAGTGCTACCGTACACTCAGGCAACTAATCAGACCGAGCGTGAGTGGCCTTCTTTCCCCTCCTCCTCCTCCCCCCCCCCACGCTGCGCATGGGGCCTCCTTTTATATGCGCAAGGGGTTACCCACAGGTGGCAACGTAGGCGGGGGTAAAACTGGAAAACGTTGTGTTGGGTACAGCTGTTTGCACAGTGCTATCATACCTAACTCTAACGGCAGGGGACAAGGGCATTAAATGCCCGTCTAGGTCACCCAAACAGTGCAGAAAAGGGACCGTCAGGGGCGCCACCGTTTGCCACGACGGCTATCCTGTCAGCGTTGCTTCGCCACCGCATGCCCCTGTCTGCGCAGCCTCTCGCCACGTACGCCTGGAATAGCCCCAGAGCGACACGTGGGTGGATGAGCTGGAACGCAGGCGCGGGGTGGTGACTTGTCGCGGCAAGCGCCTTGCCGAGGCTGATGCCTTGTCGCGCCCGGGAGCATGTCGCCCACCGGTCCTTGCCGGGACGCGTGGCGCGTCGCAGCAAGTCTCTTGTTGTGCCCTGGTCGGCCTTCCCGGCAAGCTCCTCTTGCCGGGGCCTTGTGCTCCGAGCGGCCGTCCCGGCAAGCTCCTCTTGCCGGGGCCTCGCATTGTTCGGGTGGCCTTCCTGACAAGCTCCTCCTGCCGGGGTCTTGGCTCAAATACTTTGTTCTTGGATGGCCCAAGAAGGGACCATGGAGAGTTTTGGCGATCACCTGGCAAGCCTTGCCGCGGGGTGCTACGACTGTCCGTGCACAAGTTCGGGGTACTAAGGTACCCCTACTTTAGTACACCGACAAAAACCACGCTTTAGCATGATCTCTAAGCGAAAAAGGAAATAGCTTCAATTTAACGACATCATTATCGACATCCTTTTTCTTTTGCATATCACATAAATCAACAAAGCCATTTAGATGAGTAGCGGCATCTTCATTAGGAAAGCCGGCGAATTGATCTTTCATAACAAGATTCAACAAAGTAGTATTGATTTCACAAGATTCAGTATTGGCAAGAGGAGCAATCGGAGTGCTAAGTAAATCATTGTTATTGGTATTGGTGAACTCACACAATTTGGTAGCATCTTGGGCCATCACGACAAGCAAGCAAACTAACACACGAGCAAGCAAAAGGCAAAGGGAAATAGAGGGCGAATAAAATGGCAAGGGTGAAGTGGGGGAGAGGAAAACGAGAGGCAAATGGCAAATAATGTAATGCGAGAGATAGAGATTGTGATGGGTACTCGGTATGTTGACTTTTGCGTAGGCTTCCCCGGCAACGGCGCCAGAAATGGCTCATTGACAGGAGAGTAAATCTTAACTTGACTTGGCGTAGGCCTCCCCAGCAACGGGGCCAGAAATCCTTCTTGCCACGTCTCGAGCTAGCGTTGGTTTTCCCCGAAGAGGAGGGGGTGATGCAGCACAGTAGCGTAAGTATTTCCCTCAGTTTTTGAGAACCAATGTATCAATCCAGTAGGAGGTCACGCACAAGTCCCTCGTACCTGCACAGAACGGTAGCAACTCGCAACCAACGCTTAGGGGTTGTCAATCCCTTCACGGTCACTTACGAGAGTGAGATCTGGTAGCGATAATATTTTTCGTATTTTTGGTATAAAGATGCAAAGTGAAAAGTAAAAGCAAAACAAGTAAAATAAAGTAATGGAGATTGATATGATGAGAATAGACCCGGGGGCCATAGGTTTCACTAGTGGCTACTCTCAAGAGCATAGATATTCTACGGTGGGTGAACAAATTACTGTTGAGCAATTGATAGAATTGAGCATAGTTATGAGGTTATCTAGGTATGATCATGTATATAGGCATCACGTCCGTGACAAGTAGACCGACTCATGCCTGCATCTACTACTATTACTCCACTCATCGACCGCTATCCAGCATGCATCTAGAGTATTAAGTTAAAAACAGAGTAACGCCTTAAGCAAGATGACATGATGTAGAGGAATAAATTCATGCAATATGATAAATACCCCATCTTGTTATCCTCGATGGCAACAATACAATACGTGCCTTGCAACTCTTTCTGTCACTGAGTAAGGACACTGCAAGATTGAACCCAAAGCTAAGCACTTCTCCCATTGCAAGAACTACCAATCTAGTTGGCCAAACCAAACGGATAATTCGAAGAGACTTGCAAAGATAACTCAATCATACATAAAAGAATTCAGAGAAGATTCAAATATTATTCATAGATAAGTTGGATCATAAACCCACAATTCATCGGTCTCAACAAACACACCGCAAAAAGAAGATTACATCGAATAGATCTCCACAAGAGAGGGGGAGAACATTGTATTGAGATCCAAAAAGAGAGAAGAAGCCATCTAGCTACTAGCTATGGACCCGAAGGTCTGAAGTAAACTACTCACACTTCATCGGAAGGGCTATGGTGTTGATGTACAAGCCCTCCGTGATGGATGCCCTCTCCGGTGGAGCTCCGGAACAGGCCCCAAGATGGGATCTCGTGGATACAGGAAGTTGCGGCAGTGGAATTAGGTTTTTGGCTCCGTCTCTGGTCTAATGGGGGTACGTAGGTATATATAGGAGGAAGGAGCACGTCGGTGGAGCCTCAAGGGGCCCACGAGGCAGGGGGCGCGCCCAGGGGGGCGCGCCCTCCACCCTCGTGACCTCCCCGGAAACTTCTTGGAGTAGGGTCCAAGTCTCCTGGATCACGTTCGATGAGAAGATCACGGTCCCGAAGGTTTCATTCCGTTTGGACTTCGTTTGATATTCTGTTTCCTCGAAATACTGAAATAGGAAAAAACAGCAATTCTGGGTTGGGCCTCCGGTTAATAGGTTAGTCCCAAAAATAATATAAAAGTGGAAAATAAAGCCCAATATAGTCCAAAACAGTAGATAAAGTAGCATGGAGCAATCAAAAATTATAGATACGTTGGAGACGTATCAGGGCACATGCTGCAACTCCATCCCCCAGAATTGCTTCTCCATCCTGCGGACCTCCGCAAGGTAGGCTTCCATGTGCTCATCTTTCGGCTCGTACACCTTGTTGGAGAAATTGACGAGGAGCTGCGAATCACCCTTGATGGTGAGGCGTTTCACCCCCAGGGCAGTTGCGGCCTTGAAGCCCGCTATTAGACCTTCATACTCCGCTATGTTGTTGGAGACCTTTTCACCTTGCTGGAAACAGAGCTGCACCACGTAGTAGAGCTTGTCCTGAGTGGGTGATATAAGCACCACCCCAGCCCCAGCGCCGTGCCTGGAGAACGCCCCATCGAAGTACATGACCCAGCCTTCTGGCGCCTCGCTTCCCGGGGAGAGGGATCAATCCTCGTCGGCCTTGAGGCCTGGTGCCTCCATCCATTCTGCCACAAAGTCCGCTAATGCTGCTCCCTTGATGACTCTGGTCATGCTGAATTCGAGATGAAACGCTTGCAGTTCTATGTTCCACTCAGCGACCCTTCCGGCCGAGTTAGGGCTCCTGAGCACTCTCTCCAAGGGGTATGACGAGACGACCTTGATGGGGTGACCCTGAAAATAGTGTCGCAGCTTGCGCGAGGCCACCAGTAGCGCGAGGAGGAGCTTCTGAGGCATGGGGTATAGTGCCCTCGCGTCCCGCAACACCGTGCCGAAGAAGTACACTGGGTGCTCCATGAGGTTGGGTGCGTCGGTGCTGGTGGCACCCTCCGGAGACCATGGCGCCTCCTGAGGCGATGAGGCCTCCGGAGGCTGGCCGTCTGGGGAAGGGGCCTCTTCCGCCTCCAGCGCACTCCTCTGCGGCGGCTGATCCTCCTCAGCCGTGATGGTGGTTTCTGTGGGCCTTCATTGTTCCTGCTTTGCCTTGCCCCGGGCTGCTGCTGTGGTTTTGATTGGATGCTCCTCCCTAACCGCCACCAGGGCTGCGCTGGCAGAGTAGGGAGTGGCGGCGAGGTAAAGCACCAGGGGCTCTTGAGGGCGCGGGGCCACCATGACCGGAGGGCTGGTCAGGTACGTATCTCTTGAGATCTTGGAACGCCTTGTCGGCCTCTTCTGTCCATTCAAAGGGCCCCTTTCTCTTCATTAGCTGGAAGAAAGGCAGCGCTCGCTCCCCCAACTTGGAAATGAAGCGCCCTAGCGCGGTCACGCGCCCAGTGAGCTTCTGCATTTCTCCGAGGGTCTTCGGCAGGCTCATGTCCTCGACCGCCTTGACCTTTTTCGGGTTAGCCTCGATGCCTCGATGGGACACGAGGAAACCCAAGAGCTTGCCTGAGGGGAATCCGAACACACACTTCTCTGGGTTGAGCCGCAGGTTCACTGCGTCAAGGCTTGTGAAGGTTTCCTCCAGGTCTTGTATCAGGGTCTTGGCCTCCCGAGACTTCACCACAATGTCATCGACATAAGCCTCAACATTCTTTCCGAGCTGCGGGCCCAAGGTGATGTGCATCAGCCGCTGAAAGGTCGCCCCTGCGTTACGCAGCCCAAATGGCATGCATGTGTAGCAGTACACCCCCACACGGGGTTAGGAAGGCTGTCTTCTCGACATCTTCTACCGCCATCTTGATCTGGTGATACCCAGAGAAGGCATCCAGGAAGCATAGCAGGTCGCATTCTGCGGTGGAATCGACGATCTGATCGATGTGGGGGAGCGGGAACGGATCTTGCGGGCATGCCTTGTTGACGTTGGTGAAGTCGACACACATGCGCTCCTTCCCTCCCTTCTTTGGCACAACGACAGGGTTGGCCAACCAATCCGGGTATCGGACCTCGCGAATGACCCCAGCGGCTTCTAGTTTGCGGGTCTCTTGGACGATGAAGGCCTGCTTTTCTGTGGACTGTCGCCTTGCCTTCTGCTTCACGGGGCGCATGTTGGGGCACACGTTGAGGTGATGCTCGATTACGCTCCTAGGGATCCCCGCCAACTGGTCAGGCTCCCAAGCGAATACCTTCTTGTTTGCGCGCAGGAACCTGACCAGGGCCTCCTCCTGCTCGGGTTTGAGGTTGGCGCCTATGGTGAAAGTGGCATTGGTGGACCCGTCCTCATCGACGGGTACCTGCTTGCTTTCTGCCTTGTCTTGGGTGAACAACTGCTTCTTCTTGACGGGTGCAGCCCCCTTGGGCTCGGGGGTCTCCGAGTCGGCGGGCTGTGCTGACGCCGCCGTCTTGAAGGCGAGCTTGAGCACGCACAGCGCGTCTTCAGTGTCCCCATGCACGGTGAGGACACCGCTGCTCCCGGGCATCTTCATAAGGTTGTACGCCGGGTGTGTCGTGGCCATGAACTAGGCCAGCGCTGGGTAGCCGAGGATGGCGTTGTAGGGGAGGCCGATGGGGGCGATGTTGAAGTCGACCATCTCCGTGCGGAAGTTGTCGTAGGTGCCGAAGGTTACTGGGAGCCGGATCTGTCCCAAGGAGCTGGATGATCCGCTCCCAACGCCTGAGAAGGGCCGGCTGGGTTGCAGTCATTCCAGGGGTATGCAGAGGAGGTTGAAGGCCTCTACCTAGAGCACGCTGAGGCCCGCACCGCCATCGATGAGAGTTCTCGTGACAGCCACCTGGCAGATGGTGGGGGTGCACAGCATGGGGAGCGCGCCCGAGCAGGCCGAGTTGGAGGGGTGGTCCTCCGAGCAGAAGGTCAGGCCGGCCTTGGGCGCCGCCCGGTCCGCAAGAGCCCCCTGTCGCGCGGAAGTTGCGCTGACCCGGCGGACGAACGGCTTGACGTGGTGGCTTGTAGGCGGCGCCTGCGAGCCGCCCAGGAGGGCCGCGATGACCTAGGGTGTTGGTGTAGCGGTGCGGCCGTCTCGCCGCACGGACGGATGCTGATGCGACGCTTGCTGCTCATTCCCCGCCGGGCCGGTGGCGGCGTTGACGGCAGGTGTCAGGGAACGACGAGGACGCCTGCCGACAAGAGCTGTCTAGGCGACGCGGGAAGTGAGGGCGGCTCGGCGCTCGGCACGGGCCCGACGAGCATCAGACATGGACGCGATAGTCGGAGGAGAACGGAGCGGCGGAAGACGAATTCCGGCGCACCCCTGCCTGGCGCGCCGAATGTTGGATTTCGGGTTCCGGCAGACCCTTGAGGTTCGAACACTGGGGTGCGCGTGGAGATCTCGCCTTCTACCTACCAGCACCCCGCCGCCTCGCTCAGATCTAAACTATCGAAAGAACAACACAAGAGACACAGGGTTTATACTAGTTCAGGCCACCATTGTGGTGTAATACCCTACTCTAGTTTGTGGCATGGTAGATTGCCTCTTGGGCTGATGATGATGAGCAATACAAGGAAGAACAGCCTCGCGAGGGTCTTTTCTTAGCTGGGGCGATGAACTGCTAGGAGGAGTTCGGTCACCCTTCTCTCTCTTTGTTCGATCCTGTTTCTCTGGATCCTCGTTGATTCCAGTTGCCTCTACCCTGGGGGTGGCTAGTCCTATTTATTGGCAAAGGCCCTGGGCCTCTTCCCAAATATTGAGCGGGAAGGGCGCCAACAATTGGCCATTTCGAAGGGAAACATCTGGTACACTTATCCTGACTAAAGTTGGTCCTCGCCTGCCAAAGGCTCTAGTGGTGACGCTGGCTTGGGCTCCACAATGACTTCTTCCCTGCCGTTGGACTGGTCTTGGTCTTGTTGCACCAAAACGGGTACCTTTGCTTGATGCTCTCGCCTGCGCTTGCTCCCTTTGCACCAAAGAGAAAAGGAAGACACTGCGCGGCCTGTCGCCCGCCTATCGCCCTTGGTCGTCATGGCTTGCGTCACGGGCACCTCGTGAGGTACCCTGCCTTGATCTCTCCGCCTCCTCACGAGCCAGCCTGATGAAGCCGTTCCTGAGGAAGCTCCATGTCCCCCCCCCCCACCGAGAGGCTTGGTCCCTCGCGAGGGTCATGGGTCTTGTTGATGAAGATGGGCCGTGCTGGGCCCCCTTTTGAGCCACGCCGCAGGCCGCAGGCAGGCAAGTCTGGGGACCCCCGTTCCCAGAACACCGACAATGTCAGCCTCTGCCGCGTCAAGTTGCCGCTTTAGCTCGGCAAACCCATCAGTCCTACTGGACGCCGGACAATTCGTCACCTACATACGAAGACAACATTTTAGACCTGGGGTTATGATCCTCTGCGCGCCGTTCGCGTACCTCAAAATCCGTCAGTAAACTTCTGACGGCCTCGTGCAATCCTCTTTGCGCGGACGAAACCCTTTCAGTCACCGTGCCCATCAATGCACGATGCTCCTCTGAGATAGATGCTTGCCCTAGCAGATCCTTCAGCTCCTCCGACCGGGCACCGGACGGTGCCGGACTCGTCCTATGGCCTTTTTCGAAGGACGGACACGGAGAACCTTGGGGGGGCATATGGCTGCCTTCCGGCCCTTCCGGATTCGGAGAAACCCTCCACGACGATACCTCAGGGTCGCCCGCCTCTCTAGGCGGTTCGGCAGGGGGAGGCGTTCCGCTCTCCATCATCTCCGGAAGAAGATCCCCCGAGGACGAGCTCTGCTGAGAAGGGCTGAGGTCCGAACTACAAGGTAAATTTTCGGTTACTCTTCTTAGATATAAAACATGGATTCTTCTCAAAGAAAAAACCTCTCTCTACTTACGGCTCGGTGGAGGGCTGGCCCCCTTGAGGGCATAGTTTGGCCGAGGTCTCCCCTGGCGCAGGACCCACTGTTGAAGATTTCTTCCCCCGTTTTGAGGCCACAGTCTCCGGGTCTTCAGAGGCGGTCCTCTTCTTTCCCTGAGGAAAGGAATTTTCTATTCCTTCCCTCCGAACAGCCTCCTTCGAGGAGGCCATAGTTTCCTTATCTCCCCCCTCACTTTCCTTCAAAGGCACAATCTTCAACATCCTGACCAGCACGGGATCCGGCGTGGTCTCGGGGAGTGGAGCCGGACACCTGATAAGCTTTGCTTTCGCTATCCACTCATGTTTAAAGAACAGCTCTTTAGAGGCAAGTTTTATGACAAATATACGAATAGTGAGTCCTGGCACAAGGCTACTTACTTTAGTATCCGGGCGATTGCAGCTCAGACCTGCGTCCTCGGTCAAGTTCGGACACGTTGCTTGTGGTCCGAAGAACAATTTATACATCTTCGCGGGCGTTGCGCCCATGAAATGCTGGAGAGCTCGCGGTCCCTCCGGATTAAACTCCCACAGGCGAAGGGAGCGACGTTTGCCGGGCAGGGTTCGCCGAATCAGCATGACCTGCGTCACTTTGACCAGGATGAGGTCTCTTTCTAAGAGATCCCTGATGCGGCCCTGCAACAAGGGCACGTCCTTGGATGACCCTCGGTTAAGTCCTCTATTGACCCATGACGCTAGCTGTGGGGGGGACCCGAGCGAAAGGCAGGTGGCGCCACCCACTTGGTGCCCCTGGGAGCGGTGATATAGAACCACTCTCGTTGCCATAAGCTGAACTCCTCTTGAAAAGAGCCCTCGAGCCATGGAGCATCAGCATCCTTGCTTATAACAGCGCCTCCGCACTCTATGTGCCGCCGCTCGATCATCTTCGGCACTACTTTAAAGGTCTTGAGCCACAGTCCGAAGTGGGGATTAACACGGAGGAAGGCTTCGCACACGACGATGAAAGAGGAAATATGGAGGATGGACTCCGGAGTTAAGTCGTGAAATTCCAACCCGTAATAAAACATGAGCCCCCTCACGAAGGGATCCATTGGGAAGCCTAGCCCCCGAAGGAAGTGAGACATGAACACCACGCTCTTACCAGGCCTGGGAGTGGGAATGACCTGCCCTTGAGCAGGCAACCTATGCGAGATTTTGCCGGTCAAGAACCTGCCCTCTCTCAGCTTTAGCACGTCCTCCTCTGTAACCGAAGAGGGCGCCCATCAGCCTCGAAGGTCGGAACCAGACATTGTCAAAGATCCGAAGCGCCCGAAATTTGGAGCCTTGGGTGTTGGAACTCGAGGTGAAGGGCAAAATCATTTGAGATTGAAAGAAAGGAGTAAGGCCTTGGACTCTTTATAAGAGGTTGAATACCAAGGGCCCTTCCCGTAACCGCTTCGAACTCGCCTTTAATCGAGAGGACATGCCAATGGGCACGATTGGGTTACCCACGTCCGTATTGATGAGAATCCCGTAAATAAAGGGGCCATGATCTCTACTTTGACAAGACGCGCCAAGGAAGCCGCCTCGCAAATCGCGCTGAGGTGGGGGAGTAAAAACGATTCGAATAAAGACTTGGTCGTGGTGTGATGTCATGCTACGGAATACGTCAGCAGATTAGATTTCTGTAAATATTATTCTCTCTACGACAATATGTGGAAACTTATTTTGCAGAGCCGGACACTATCCTTAGTGTTTAAAATCTTCTATGAAGCGTTTGGAGGAGGAACCCGCCTTGCAATGCCGAAGACAATCTACGCGCCAGACTCGTCGTCATTGAAGACTGGTTCAGGGGCTACTGAGGGAGTCCTGGATTAGGGGGTGTCCGGATGGCTGGACTATACCTTCAGTCGGACTCCTGGACTATGAAGACACAAGATTGAAGACTTCGTCCCGTGTCCGGAAGGGACTTTCCTTGGCGTGGAAGGCAAGCTTGGCGATACGGATATGTAGATCTCCTACCATTGTAACCGACTTTGTGTAACCCTAACCCTCTCTGGTGTCTATATAAACCGGAGGGCTTTAGTCCGTAGGACAACATATAACAATCATACCATAGGCTAGCTTCTAGGGTTTAGCCTCCTTGATCTTGTCGTAGATCTACTCTTGTACTACCCATATCATCAATATTAATCAAGCAGGATGTAGGGTTTTACCTCCATCAAGAGGGCCCGAACCTGGGTAAAACATTGTGTCCCTTGTCTCCTATTACCATCCGCCTAGACGCATAGTTCGGGACCCCCTACCCGAGATCCGCCGGTTTTGACACCGACATTGCTCTTGATTTACCAACAGAATGGTTGAATTGCTTGTTTCTATGAACTGAGTTCGCCAATAATGTGAAGGATGCCAGTCTTTTCATCCTATTGTATATTGCTTAGATCTCGATATGCCAAAAGTAATCGCATGAAATATACAGTAAAAGCCAGTGTGATGTGTTTGGCTACAACTAGTCTGACTACACGTCCTCATATAACATATCAAGGACGCACCATCTTACCAGATTAACCATTCGACTTACCCATGCAGTGTGGGAAGAAAGAAGTATTGGGACTGCGTATCCAAGCAATTGATGCCATGGACTCCTTCGTACAACCTTGTAAGCGAAAAAGAAGTTGCAGTGTGCCTGTACAAAGAACTAGCGTAAGTTCAGTTACCTGCTTCTCGGAATTTTAGTTAGCCACTTATTGCAAAATTGTTCAATTACGTTGCTTGGCCTAATTTAGTTTGCTACTGATTACATAATGGCACGGCCTGTTAATCATATTGTAGACTGCGCCTATCTATGTGTTTGATACTTACTGTTAAGAATTACCTGTTTGCCTTAACTTAAATATCTACTTGTTTGTTTAACTGCTTTGCTGCTGCAACAGTGGGTTACAATGATGTTAATAACTACTTTTCAGCATCCAATTGAAACTCTTTAATTCCTTGTTTGTTTAACTGGTTTGCTGTTATAACTCCCAGTTGAGATGTTTTGCTAACTTCAACTTTTCTGAATCCAATCGAAACTTTAATGGCAAAACAGGTTAGCCCAAGATCAAAGAGCAAGGTCCCCATGGACGTTGCATCATCCCACAGATGTGGCACCGGCCCAATCATGCATTATGAATTGCCAACTGCTGATGCTCTAGAGGCTAAACTAGTGGTAGAAAGAGATTCTGCTTCTGCACTTAGAGATGAAGTTGACATGTTGAGGAAGCAAACAGCACAATCACAAGCAGTACTCAAGACAACCATTAAATATTTGGTGGATTTCAAAATGAAGCAAGCTGAGACTGACCAAATTGTTAAGGTCCTAAAGGAAAAAAGGAAATTGAATTCCTACTTGGTAAATCATAGGTGAAATGTTCTTTCCAGAGTTGAATAACCTTTGTGTTGTCTGTTCATGTAATCAATCAAACCATTTGTTTTAGAGATCATGTAATAATTGTTTTTTTTGTTTGTAATTTTATTTGAGCACAAGTCTGTATTAATTGATAAGACTCGGAGACATTTCATTTGGATTGCTGTGCCAGACCTACAAATATGCCAATCGGGCTGAATGTGCATTCAACAATAGTAGTATAGATGGACCATAAGTGGCACGCATCGGAAAGGGCCAAGATGCTGGCTAAAAAAAGGATGCTGTTGTAGCCAAAAAAAAGTACAGCGGCCTGGCTTATGTATGTTAGTTAATATTATTGATCCATATACTCTATAAGTGTTTATATGTCTGTTAGTTCCGTACATTCTTGGTTGATTGACTTGGTATTTGAATCTTGATACATCGCTTGTGTACATATCTAAATGGGAGTACACATTATGCTGCATGTGACATTTGAATTGGACATGAAGTGTTCCAAATATTCGAATTCACCTTAAACTGGATTCTAGTTTTTGAATTTGAGTATCGACATTTGTAAACCATATTCATATATGACAGTGGAATACATCTTTGTCGTCCTTTTGAAGATATATAAAAACACATAGAATTATTTATAAAGATTCATATAGGCATACAAAATGGATTCGAATTTAGTTGCCAGGGTAAACGTGGATGCTTATTGTCCCAAAATTCGAAAGAAACAGCAAAATGTCCACTCCCACATCGGCTGCCCGAAGCCAAGTGTTTGGGAGATGGAAATTACTGTCTACCCATTACACGGACTGTCGGGACCCCGATCCTAAGCCACATCGATCCAGCATGTAACACATCATATCACCTTGCGGCCTCACGCATGGTACTCCCACGGGTGCCACCTTACATGGCCCGGGACCGTTTGTGTCTTTTGGCTCACGTATATGATAATGTCGCTAGCATCCATATGACAGAGAACCCGGGCCGACATGGCTAGTCGTGAACCCAAGGCGGCACTAACCCATGAGGACAGGCATACATGAATCACATCGAGCATGTCGGTCATCAACGTATAAATCCGGGCTGTAGCACTGGGCTAACAGGACTCCGGTGACCCGGGCTGTAGCAGGCTAGGCAGGACTCCGGATAACACCGCGTGACATTTCCCGAAAGGGACAGACACAGGAACGAAGTGAATCACATGCCGGCCAGTCAAGTGTCCCGAAAGGTACAAGCTACTTGTCAAAGTCCAAGCGGAACTACTAGTGAGACAGATGTCTCATCTGCAAAACATAAATAAAGCAAACGTGAGTACAAAGGTACTCAGCAAGACTTACATCAGATCCTATCATACATGCATTGGTATCAAGAGGTAATGTGGGGTTTTAGTTGCAGCAAGCCAGCTTTGACTCTGTGGCTATCCTGTTCTACGACTGCTGGTAACTCTTTTGAAATGGCGCACACGAGTCCACTAATCACCACATCAATACACTACCATGGATTCATTCCTGTCTCACCACGAGAAGGCCATCCATAGCACTCACACTTATCTTGAGCATTTTAGAGTATCCACTTCAAGTTGTCTACGAACCACGTAAGCATCCAAGAAGTCCATAACCGAGGACACGGCTATTCGAATAGATCATGATAACCCTGCAGGGGTGTACTTCTTCACACACGCTCTCACCACTTATCACCATGTACACGTCATGTATCTCGGCAACCTTCAAGCGGAAGCCTGGCGAGGGTGTCGGCCACGACCTGACTAACCACACAAGACTCTAGTCCAGGTTTATTGCCTATTCGGGTTCCATCCGCAAGGAGATCTGGCCGGGGTGTCACTCACGGCCCCAAACGATGTGTGCAGGGTTCCCAAGCCCACCTCGCTGGATGGATCTACGCTTGGTACACCGTGCCACTTGTGCCTAGTCTGTCCCAAGCCCACCTGGCCGGGTGTCACTTGGTAGACTACTAACACTACATACAAACACCAGAAACTAGTTGCGACTCCTGGACAGAGATCAAGTCGGTTAATAAGTCGAGAGGGGTCGAGTTACCGGAACCCAATGTGTGGTAGTATCGAGTCATTGGACAACATACATAGAACTCAGTGCTTAGGGACAGTACCAGTGAGACAACCCACCATGTACTCCTACATGGCCTCTCACCGCTACCTTTACCAAATCGTGTTCACACGTTCACTCTCAACATCAGAACATATCATATCACTCCAATCCATTCCCAATGAATCAGACCTGACACAACTCTAAGCAATAGCAGGCATGGCATGGTAGAAGCACAACATGGCTCAATCAACTCCTACACATGCTAGTGGGTTTCAACTATTTACTGTGGCAATGACAGGTCATGCAGAGGAATGGCTTCAACTACCACAGCATAAAGTAGCAGTTGTCTCGTTGTTGTCCTAATGCAATAAAAGAGAGCAGGAGCGAGAGTGGGATCATATCGGAATGAATAAGGGGGGTTTGCTTGCCTGGCAGATCAATAAGGGAGGCACTGCTTCACAGACAGGTACTCTGGAACGGTCTCCGGAGCAGGACCTATCGAGAAGGAACGGTGCCAACAATCAATACACAAGCATATGCAACAATATGATGCATGAACATGGCATGAAGATGTGATGCTGTTTGAGCTAATGCAGCTAGAGTTCATTTGGTTGAAGTCCATTTGAACCAAACACTCAAATGCATTTCCAAAGTAAGTCCTTATATATGCCATTTATATGTTTTCATCTATACAGCAGGTTTAAGTTGTTTTGTCATGCGTGAAACTGGTACAGATGGATAGATTGATTTTTTCTGATAATTTTTCATATATAAATTATTTCAATCCGAGCTACGATTGAATTGATATGAATTTTTGAAGTTTTGAATAACTTCTGGAATTTCCTATTTGAAAATAATTCCAGGAAAAGATTAACAGCGTCAACATGATGTCATGCCTGCGTCAGCAGTCAACGGTGCTGACCCGGTCAAACCTGACGTGTGGGGGCCACACGTCAGTGTTATAGTTAGTTAATAGAGAGTTAATTAGATTTAAACTAATCCTAATCTAAAATTAGTCAGGGCCGGGGCCCACATGTCATTGACCCTGGGTAGTCAAACCCCAGGTCAACTGGGGGTTAGTGCGGGTTGACCCGGTCAATCCCGCCGGCGTTTAGCCGCCGGCGAGGCGAACGCGGCGGAGGGGCTCGGGAACGCGTCTCCGGCGACCATTTGGACGGCGGAGGCCACTGGAGCGAAGCCCGCGCTCGTCCGCACCGATTGGAGCAAGTGGGAGAGGCGGGGGCGGCCGGAGCTCGCCAGAGCGGAGCTCGCGGCGGTGGCCGGAGCATGGCTTCGAGCGGGCGCGAGCTACGGGGCACGGCGGGGGCCGCGGAGGGCATCTACGGCCTCCTGGCGTCACCAGGAGCACGGTGACGCGCGCGGGAGCGGCTGGCTTGGGCTCTGGCTACGGAGGCACCATGGCCGGCGGCGATAAGGTCTCGGGCGCGGCAGCTGAGCTAGCTAGGTTGGGCAAAGTAGCACGGGGAGTAGGGGAAATGGAGTAGAGCTCACGAGGAGAACGTAGACGTCGTCAGCGAGCTCGGGGAGGGTCGAACGCGACCGGAACGGCGACGGCGATCTTGGGTGGCCGGAGACGAAGACGATGGCGATGGCGGCTCCATGGGGCACTCCGGCTTGCGTGGCTCGGCGAGGAGGTAGCTAGCAATGAGGCGGAGCTCCTGGGCGCAGCGACAGGGCGAGGGGTGGCCGGTGGCCGCGGTGTTGGCGAACGGCGGCGACGGCAACGCTCGGGGTTCGCGGGAGAGAGCGAGGGAGAGGGAGAGAGGTCAGGGGCGAGAGCGAAAGCGGCGCGGGGCATCGTGGCGACGTCCGGGGCGTCCAGGGCGACGAGGGGGAGAAGCAGGAGGTGGCGGGGACGTGGCCCCGGCCGGACGCGTGGCCGCGCGCCGGCGCGTGCCCCTGCCTTCTGTCGTCGCCAGGAGGACGACGGTTGGCGGTTGGGCCGGCCTGTTGGCCACTGGGCCAGGCCAGGCCTCAGGTGAGCACAGGTAAGTTTATCCCTTTCTTTTTCTTTCCTATTTTCTGACATTTGTTTTGGTTTAATAAAAATACTAAACCATTTTATTTTATTATGCCAATTTTTGTAGGGGCTAATTGTATTATTCCAGAGCTCCTCAACAAATGGCACAATTTTGGACATATAATATATATATATATAACATTTATATATCCAATGCAAATAATTATTGCATTAATTCCAAATGCCCAAAATAAAATACTTATGAGGTCCTGGAAATATTGGTTTGATTTTTATCTCTGTCCAATATTTTCAGAGAGCAACATGAGCATTTCTTTGGACCCTTTTGGAGCAATTTTTATCTGGGTCATTTCCAGAAATGATTTCTGAGGGTTTTACAATCCCCATTTCAAATTTAAATGAAATTTAAACATGATGCACACATGACTAGCTAGCCTTGAGCATACCAGAACTAGGGATGTGACACGGACAATCCATCGGCCCGATTTCCACTGCTCTAAATAGGTGTAGGTTAGTAACTTCAATTAGACGTGACACGACCGCCTCTGAGCCCATTCCGACACGGTGGGCGTCAAACATGGGCAGTGAAACTCATTTGATTCAAGCCCGTCCGAAAGACCTCTGTTTCTCCCTCCATTCCCCATTCATACACGGTGGGCGGCAAAACAAACTCTCCTCGTCCGAAATAGATGTAGGCTAATATTTTAAATAGGGGCAGATGTGTAACTTCCATCAGACGTGACACAGCCGCCCTACCTGTCAGCCCCGTTCATACACCGCGGGCGCCAAACGTGGGCGGCAAAACACCCTCTCCTCGCCCGAAATAGTTATCGGCAAATATTTGGGAGATGCAAGATTATCGTCCTATCCCCAACCGACGAGACGTCCAAATTTGAAACGGTGGATAAGTTTGTAACTTTCCCATATTTCAGATAGGCGTGTCCCAAAAACATGGTTCCCCGTACCTCTCCCTCCATTTTCCCATTCATACACCGTCCGCGCTAGAACACCCTAATCCCACACCAGCCTCCGTCCGCCACCCCATCCATCGCCGCCGTCCTCCACCACATCCATCCCCACCGTCCTCCACCATGCCGGAGCACCTACCAAGACCGCGTCGTCCACTGCTAGAGATGGACGTTGCTCATCCACGGCGACGGACCAATAGCCTTGCATCACGTCCTCTCGCTTCATCGGCGTCGTCGTCCTCTTTGTCGAGGCCGCTCACACGACCTTCTCTTCCACCGCAACGGGACTTATCCCCCGATGCACCCGTCTACCGTCACAGATCTGCTTCAATGCCATCGACAGCCATCGCACCCCCGATGCCTACACGGCGCCGCAAGAGAGGTGGTACTTCATATCTCCTCAACTTTTTGATCTCAACCAGAAAATAGATCTTAACTTGGTTACTCTACTTTCTTTTCAGCTCTTAGAATTTAGTTCTTAGTTCGAAGCAAACAATGGATGCTAAATATCAATTCTCCGGTTTGCAGCTTCAAATCTGCCATGGCACAGCCATAATACGGTTTAATTGATCATGCTTAGGGTTTAATTGATCATGTTGGTTCCGTGGTGGTTTCTTTAACAGAAATCAGAGGGGAAACCCTCTTTTTCTAAAAAAAAATATGCTTAGAGTTTCCCCCTTTATGATCACTATATGATCAGAATGCGTGCTTCGTGTCATAATAACACTGCTCCACCCATCAAGGTAAACAAGCTTAGTTGTTCAAATACGAATCTGATATTATTAAAACAGAGTTGTTTAATTGGTCAGCTAAATGTTCCTAAATTAGTTTCGAAAATGCATGTTCGCCGCCCGGGTGTGTATCTCTGTGTGTGGTCTGGTCAGCACGGTTGGGGAGGTGAACTTTGCATATGCAAGGGTTTATAGGGCGACACTCTCCGAGTTGAAACCGCAATGCATTCCATAGATAATCTGACTACTTTTTATGTTTTCATGAATCTCAAATTCTGAACAGCATCATAATGATTATGAGCTTGCGCGCATGAAAAGAATAAAGCAGAACAATGCCATGGCTATCAAACTTGGCATTAAGGGACTGAAATCAAATCTGGATGCAATGCAATGCAAACACTCTCCACCTACAGATTCATGCTCAGAATATGATCCTAACAGTGATTCTGAGCTAGAGGGAGACCTAAGTCAATGTAGCTCCCTAGTGGAGGAGTCAAAGGAAGATGTCCTATCTTATTAAACCATCAAGGTACTTGCTCTAACTTTCCAAGGTTACATTGCTCGCACATATCTTGCAACTGATGCTTTGCATTGCTTCTACTTTGTTGAACTGCCATTAGCTCAGTTTACACATCGTGTATGTGAATACGCCCTGCCTATCCATTTTCAGTACATATTCCATCTGTCATCATACCATATTTATCCATTCAAATGTTGTTCTTGTGTATCAGATGTTCAAAAGGAAGAGGGCGATTGCTGATCGTGGAGGAGCACAAGCAAAGTATTTGGAAAAGGTAGTGGCACCTGATAAATCAAATAGCCCATTAGGTGTAGTTGCAATATCACCTGACCCACAAAATAACCCAACTCTAGCAGACTCTAGCCCTACTACACTGGTCATTTCTGATGCCCCAACTCAGCAGACCCCAACTGCAGCAAATAGTATGATTATGCCAGTTGACATAGCACCAGTTGTACGACGCAAAACCCCCATTCCAGCAAAGAGTACACCAAATCCAGTTGCCAAATCCCTTTTCGAACCAGAGAGAGCCCCAATTGCAGCAAATAGGACCCCTGTTCCATTTCTTCCCAGTTTAGAAGACGAAGCTTATGTTGTTGTCAGGAACTTTGTGTGCATCTTTCCTTCATGGAAAGATTATACCGCAGACACAGAACAATTTCCAGTCTTCCTCCGCAACTTACGCGTAAGTAATGTACTAATGTTATTCATGGTCATTACTGCATATGTTTCTGCTGACAGGAGACACAAGATTTCATTCTTTTAAATAGGCGAGGTGCAAACTGGATTGTGATTACGAGCAAGGGTTGGTTGCGCTTTTCAAGCACTCGTTGATGAAGTATCGTTCCTACCTGAGGCAAGCGCACTTCGATGGCAAGGCTCTGAATGAAATTTCTGTAAAGTCTCCGGTGCTACATTTATCCGACGGTGACTGGAATAATCTTGTTACACATTGGTCTCGGCTGCAGCGTAAGGTACTGTCTATGATATCACATCACAATTTGAACTACATTTCTGCATTTGCCTTAATGTCTCACTTGTACGAAAACTGTTAGCAGAAGAACATTTGTTCTCAAGGGACCACAGAATCTCGCAACTATACTGCACACTGCATTGCTCTTGTGAGTACCTCTTGCCCTGTATGACCATACTTACTTCCATAGTTGTTTGATTATGTAGCATCACTGCACATGTTATCCTCGTAATCGTCCATTTGGTGGACATTATAAGATCCGTATGGACTCTTACATAAATTTAGAATCAACCCAATGCTTTTGAAGAGGTTTAGCTCTGCAGTCCTCTTGTAAGGACTGAACGTGGTCTATCACTGTACTTACATTAACAGCTACTCCCTCCGTCCCATAATATAAGAACGTTTTGTACAGTACACCAGTGTTCAAAACACTCTTGTATAATGGGAAGAGGGATTGGTTCATTTTGTAGCATTCTGCATCTTATCTCCCTCGCCCACCATTTACTAAAAAAAATCAGATCTATATTTAATCTTACCAACAAGTAGAATACACAGACAATGACAGTGCAGAAGTGTAGCCCATTGCTCTTGTCAGTACATTTTGTCCTGTAACGCTTGTACTTCCAGGGATTGGTAGTTGATTATGTAGCATCAATCTGCATCTTATCTTCATTATCCTCTATCCCTTCTAGTATTATCATATCTATAATTACTCTCTACAAAATGTAGAGTACAGGCAATGCTTATGAAGAAGATTCTGTGCTGAAATTCTTGAGTTATCCTTCCCTTTACATGGAGAAGGGCATTATAAAGCCTGTGTTAACTGTTAATGTAAGTCAATTCTTCTAAAGCCTTTATCCTCAACTGTTGTTTAATTTGCTCATACTCCCTATCGTTTACTGCTGCTTAGTTTGCTGTTTCTACCAAAATGCATGTTCGTAAGAACCGTAAGTTCTAAGTTTTACTTGTAAAACCAAATTCCTTATTCATACCATGCACATTACTTAATACTCCCTATATGTATGCTTGTTCTTGTGGATCTATAATCTAGTGTGTGGTGAAGCAGCCCACGTTTGCACCTTGTCATCTCATGTTTTATCTTACTCATGTGGCTGATGATATGAACAACATGCCATGCACATTATCCAAAATAGATACAATGATTTTATTTGCCCTTCATCTATGCTTGTTATGTTGACATGGTAATCCAGTAGTGTGGTGAAGCTCCCCGCATTATGAACAATGCCGAATTATGCTATTGATATTTTGAACATACTCTTTATTTTCTAATTTAAAATTGGATAGAATAGAACATTTATCATCTTTGTTTATACACGTGGAAAACCTGTCATCTCTCTGCTTTGTTTCAGGGTGATATGCCTGATGGCATGCACAAGTCTGCTGAAGGCTGTGAGACAAACCCAACATATATTGCAGCAAAGAAGGCAAAACATCTTGAAGATAGCGAGACAACCCCAAAGTCTTGTCTTGATGCAGTGTTCAAGTTACTTGAGACTAACAGTCAGACAAGCTCACAGAAATCGTTGTCTGAATCAGTTCGACTTCTTCAGTCCCAAGTTCTAGCAGAAAGGCATTCTGCAACTCAACTTTGACTTGAAGTCCTATCTCTAAGAAAGATTGCGGAGAACACCAATGAGAACCTCATCGCTAAACAGCTACACCTGGAAGCTATGAACGACATGCTAGGTCGGTCTCACAGCGTTGCTCAGCAGCTTGCGCAGCAGTTCCCTCGCAAGGCTAACCTTTCTTGAACTGTCTTGGAAGTGGTCTCGGTTCAGTATTATTTTGTTACGCTGCAATGGTGCCCAGTTTTTGTAAGCTGCTTCTTCGTGGCGCTTTATGATCACTGGTGGCGAACTTCGATGCCCAGTGGATGTAATATACCTTAAACCCTTTATTGTATAGTGTAGGTTTATTCTAAGTTACTATGCCGTAATTTCTTTATTGTATAGAGTAGGTTTGGTCTTAATTCATACTAGTTACGCACCATCCCGAAATGAACCCCGGCCCATGATTGTGCGAATCAAATCACGGGCTTTTAACAGGCCAAAATTGTCTCGGTCCTTGTTTGGCCCAATCAGATATCGGCTGCGAGTAGGCCGGATGCAAACAGGGTTGTAGTTAGGCCCAACCATATGATGGGCTTTTAACAGGCCGAAAATAATATAGGGCCGAAATGTTAAACGGGCCCTTAACAGGCCAAAACTAATATCAGGCCGAATTACTAAGTGGGCTTTTAGCAAGTGGGCCCAAAAGCATAGTGTCCAGTTGATGGGCCGAATCTGATATGGGCCATAATTGAGCCCAGAGCCTCTTAAAGGGCCGAACCTGATCTGGGCCGTAATTTGGCCCAGAACGTGGTAGGCTTTTAACGGGTCGGATCTCATATGGGCCAATATTAGGCCCGGAGCGTGGTAGGCCATTAATGGACCGGATCAAATATGGGCCGGCATTTCTCCCAAAACATGGCAGCCAGTTAATGGGCCGACCTACTAGGGTCCTCAAAATCTTGTGGGCTTATAGCTAGGTCGGCCCATTAATGTCGACGAAATCTCGTGGGACTTTAGCTGGGCCGGCCCATTATGACCCGCAAGAATCTTGTGGGCGTTACCTGAGCCGGCCCATTATGGCACAAAAAATCTTGTGGGCCTTTAACTGGGCCGGCCCATTATGGCCCGCAAAATCTTGTGGGCTTTACATGGGCCGGCCCATTATGGCACAAAAAAATCTTGTGGGCCTTTACCTGGGCCGGCCCATTATGGCCTGCAAAATCTTGTGGGCCTTTAGCTGGGCCAGCCCATTATGGTCCGCAAAATCTCATGGGCCTTTAGCTGGGCCGGCCCATTATGGTCCGCAAAATCTTGTGGGCCTTCAGTTGGGCCGGCCCATTTAAACTTGATGGGTCGGTCCACGTGTCAACATATCATAGGCGCATCTCGCCCATTGGATGAGTTGACACATGTCTCCTCCAGCCAATGATGATTTTACACGTGGAAAATCCCCATTGGACGGGGCTGTTAACGGGTTATCGGAACCAAAACCCGACCCGATAGCTTAACGGCGTTCCGTTACGGTGGATGCCACGTGTCGGTCACCCTTGATGAAAGCACTTCTGTGATGCGTGATTTATCGTCATGGATGTGGACACTTCCGTGATGATAATTTTGGTAATGTCATGGAACACTTCTACGACAACACAGGTATGACTATCTTGATTCTGTCATAAATTTGTCATGGATGTACATGCATGACAAAAAAAGCGACCTACTGTGACAAACACGTATCATCACGGAAGTGTATCTTTTTTTGTAGTGTATGAAGACACATTTCTCCGATTTGGGTTCGAGCTTATCAGGTTGAAGCTTTTTCACATAAGCATCGCAACCCCAAACTTTAAGAAACGACAACTTTGGTTTCTTGCCAAACCATAGTTCATAAGGTGTCGTCTCAACGGATTTAGATGGTGCCCTATTTAACGTGAATGCATCCATCTCTAAAGCATAACTCCAAAATGATAGCGGTAAATCAGTAAGAGACATCATAGATAGCACCATATCTAGTAAAGTATGATTACGACGTTCAGACACACCATTACGCTGTGGTATTCCGGGTGGCGTGAGTTGCGAAACTATTTCGCATTGTTTCAAATGAAGACCAAACTCGTAACTCAAATATTCTCCTCCACGATCAGATCATAGAAACTTTATTTTCTTGTTAGGATGATTTTCAACTTCACTCTAAAATTGTTTGAACTTTTCAAATGTTTTAGACTTATGTTTCATTAAGTAGATATACCCATATCTGCTCAAATCATGTGTGAAGGTGAGAAATTAACGATACCAGCCGCGAGCCTCAACATTCATCGGACCACATACATCCGTATGTATGATTTCCAACAAATCTGTTGATCGCTCCATAGTTCCGGAGAACGAAGTTTCAGTCATCTTCCCCATGAGGCATGGTTCGCAAGTACCAAGTGATTCATAATCAAGCGATTCCAAAAGTCCATCGGAATGGAGTTTCTTCATGCATTTTACACCAGTATGACCTAAACAACAGTGCCACAAATAAGTTGCACTATCATTATCAACTCTGCATCTTTTGGGTTCAATATTATAAATATGTGTATTACTACTATCGAGATTTAATATAAATAGACCACTCTTCAAGGGTGCATGACCATAAAAGATATTACTCATATAAATAGAACAACCATTATTCTCTGATTTAAATGAATAACCGCCTCGCATCAAACAAGATCCGGATATAATGTTCATGCTCAACGCTGGCACCAAATAACAATTATTCAGGTCTAAAACTAATCCCGAAGGTAGATGTAAAGGTAGCGCGCCGACCGTGATCACATCGACTTTGGAACCATTTCCCACGCGCATCGTCACCTCATCCTTAGCCAATCTTTGCTTAATCTGTATTCCCTGTTTCGAGTTGCAAATATTAGCAACAGAACCAGTATCAAATACCCATGTGCTACTGCGAGCATTATTAAGGATACATCAATAACATGTATATCAGATATACCTTTGTTCACCTTGACATCCTTCTTATCCGCCAAATACTTGGGGCACTTCCGCTTCCAGTGACCATTCTGCTTGCAGTTAGGGCTGCAAACGAGTCGAGCTCGAGCGAGTTGGAGTTGGCTCAGCTCAACTCATATAAAAATTCGAGCGAGCTCAAACTGAGTGAAGCTCATGATCGAGTTGTAGAACATGACTCGTGCTCATCTTGTAACGATCTCGAGTCGATCTCGAGCTAGTTTCGAGCTAAATGAGATGGTAAAAAATATGAATCTATGGATGAAAAACTAAACAATTAAGGTGAATATGCTAGGAACTTTGTCAAAAATATAGGTTATTTAAGACATAGTCGACCACGTGCCATAATGAGGCCTAAATCTTCTCTGCACTTAGTTAAGTTTCCATTTTCGTTGGTAAATAAAATGGAGAAAAATTATGGACAACATAGATGGTAATAAATTATCGTATTTTCATTTAATATAAGACATGATTATTTAACATAATGATATTCTATCGATCTATCGAGCTAAAATCGAGCGAGCCAACATTGGCTCAAGATCGACTCGTTTCTCAGTCGAGCTACATAAAGTGTTCAAACTCAGCTCGTTTCTTTTCGAGTCGATCTTGAGTCAAGTCAAAAAATGAGTCGATCTCGAGCGGCTCACGAGCCTCGAGCTTTTCTTACAGCCCTACATGCAGTAGAAGCACTCAGTCTCGAGCTTAGGTCCAGACTTGGGTTTCTTCTCCTGAGTAGCGACTTGTTTGCCGTTTTTCTTGAAGTTCCCCTTCTTCTTCCCTTTGCCCTTTTTTTTGAAACTGGTGGTCTTTTTAACCATCAACACTTGATGCCCCTTCTTGATTTCTACCTCCGCAGCCTTTAGCATTGCGAAGAGCTCGGGAATCGTCTTATCCATCCCTTGGATGTTATAGTTCATCACGAAGCTCTTGTAGCTTGGTGGCAGTGACTGAAGAATTCTGTCAATAACACTATCATCCGGAAGATTAACTCCCAATTGAATCAAGTGATTGTTATACCCAGACATTCTGAGTATATGCTCACTGACAGAACTATTCTCCTCCGTCTTGCAGCTGTAGAACTTATTGGAGACCTCATATCTCTCAATCCGAGCATTTTCTTGAAATATTAACTTCAACTCCAGGAACATCTCATATGCTCCATGATGTTCAAAATGTCGTTGAAGTCCCGGTTCTAAGCCGTAAAGCATGGCACACTGAACTATCGAGTAGTCATCAGCTTTGCTTTGCCAGACATTCATAACATCTGGTTCAGCTCCTGCAGTAGGTCTGCCACCTAGCGGTGCTTCCAGGACGTAATTCTTCTGTGCAGCAACAAGGATAATCCTCAAGTTACGGATCCAGTCCGTCTAATTGCTACCGTCATCTTTCAACTTTGCTTTCTCAAGGAACGCATTAAAATTCAACGGAACAACAGCACGGCCCATCTATCTACAACAACATACACAAGCAAAATACTATCAGGTACAAAGTTCATGATAAATTTAAGTTCAATTAATCATATTACTTAAGAACTCCCACTTAGACAGACATCCCTCTAATCATCTAAGTGATCACGTGATCCAAAACCACTAAACCATGTCCGATCATCACGTGAGATGGAGTAGTTTTCAATGGTGAACATCACTATGTTGATCATATCTACTATATGATTCACGCTCGACCTTTCGGTCACAGTGTTCCGAGGCCATATCTGCATATGCTAGGCTCGTCCAGTTTAACCTGAGTATTCCGCGTGTGCAAAACTGTCTTGCACCCGTTTTATTTGAACATAGAGCTTATCACACCCGATCATCACGTGGTGTCTCGGCACGAAGAACTTTCACAACGGTGCATACTCAGGGAGAACACTTTGCTACCTCTTGAGCACTGCGTTGGTTTTCCCTTGAAGAGGAAAGGTTGTTGCAGTAAAGTAGCATAAGTATTTCCCTCAGTTTTTGAGAACCAAGGTATCAATCCAGTAGGAGGCCACGCACGAGTCCCTCGTACCTACACAAACAAATAAATCCTCGCAACCAACGCAATAAAGGGGTTCTCAATCCCTTCAAGATCACTTACGAGAGTGAGATCTGATAGATATGATAAGATAATATTTTTGGTATTTTTATGGTAAAGATGCAAAGTAAAATAAAAGGCAAGGAAAATAGCTAAGTGTTGGAAGATTAATATGATGGAAAATAGACCCGGGGGCCATAGGTTTCACTAGTGTCTTCTCTCAAGAGCATAAGTATTACGGTGGGTGAAAAAATTACTATTGAGCAATTGACAGAATTGAGCATAGTTATGAGAATATCTACGTATGATCATGTATATAGGCATCACGTCTGAGACAAGTAGACCGACTCCTGCCTGCATCTACTACTATTACTCCACACATCGACCGCTATCCAGCATGCATCTAGAGTATTAAGTTCATAAGAACAGAGTAACGCTTTAAGCAAGATGACATGATGTAGAGGGATAAATTCATGCAATATGATATAACCCCCATCTTGTTATCCTCGATGGCAACAATACAATACATGCCTTGCTGCCCCTACTGTCACTGGGAAAGGACACCGCAAGATTGAACCCAAAGCTAAACACTTCTCCCGTTGCAAGAAAGATCAATCTAGTAGGCCAAACCAAACTGATAATTCGAAGAGACTTGCAAAGATAACCAATCATACATAAAAGAATTCAGAGAAGATTCAAATATTGTTAATAGATAAACTTGATCATAAACCCACAATTCATCGGTCTCAAAAAACACACCGCAAAAGAAGATTACATCGAATAGATCTCCACAAGAGAGGGGGAGAACATTGTATTGAGATCCAAAAAAGACAAGAAGCCATCTAGCTAATAACTATGGCCCCGAAGGTCTGAGGTAAACTACTCACACATCATCGGAGAGGCTATGGTGTTGATGTATAAGCCCTCCATGATCGATGCCCTCTCCGACGGAGCTGCGGAAAAGGCCCCAAGATGGGATCTCACAGGTACAGAAGGCTGCGGCGGTGGAATTAGGTTTTTGGCTCCGTATCTGGTAGTTTGGGGTACCTAGGTATATATAGGAGGAAGAAGTACGTCGGTGGAGCAACATGGGGCCCACGAGGGTGGAGGGCGCACCCGGGGAGTAGGCGCGCCCTCCTACCTCGTGCCCTCCTGGTTGATGTCTTGACGTAGGGTCCAAGTCCTCTGGATCACGTTTGTTTCGAAAATCACGTTCCTGAAGGTTTCATTCCGTTTGGACTCCGTTTGATATTCTTTTTCCTGCGAAACTCTGAAATAGGCAAAAAACAGCAATTCTGGGTTGGGCCTCCGGTTAATAGGTTAGTCCCAAAAATAATATAGAAGTGTATAGTAAAGCCCATTAATGTCCAAAATAGAATATAATATAGCATGGAACAATCAAAAATTATAGATACGTTGGAGAAGTATCAAGCATCCCCAAGCTTAATTCCTGCTCGTCCTCGAGTAGGTAAATGATAAAAACAGAATTTTTGATGTGGAATGCTACTTGGCATAATTTCAGTGTAATTCTCTTATTTGTGGTATGAATATTCAGAGCCAAAAGATTCAAGATAAAAGTTTAATATTGACATAAAAGTAATAATACTTCAAGCATACTAACTAAGCAATTATGTCCTCTCAAAATAACATGGTCAAAGAAAGTTCATCCCTAGAAATCATATAGTTTAGTCATGCTCCATTTTCGTCACACAAGAATGCTCTCATCATGCACAACCCCGATGACAAGCCAAGCAATTGTTTCATACTTTAGTAATCTCAAACCCTTTCAACTTTCACGCAATACATGAGTGTGAGCCATGGATATAGCACTATGGGTGGAATAGAATATAATGATGGGGGGTTACATGGAGAAGACAAAAAGGAGAAAGTCTCACATCAACACGGCTATTCAATGAGCTATGGAGACCATCGATTGATGTTAATGCAAGGAGTAGGGATTGCCATGCAACGGATGCACTAGAGCTATAAATGAATGAAAGCTCAACAAAAGAAACTAAGTGGGTGTGCATCCAACTTGCTTGCTCATGAAGACCTAGGGCATTTGAGGAAGCCCATTGTTGGAATATACAAGCCAAGTTCTATAATGAAAAATTCCTAGTAGTATATGAAAGTGACATAACAAGACTCTCTATCATGAAGATCATGGTACTACTTTGAAGCACAAGTGTGGAAAAGGATAGTAGCATTGTCCCCTCTTTTTTGGGGGCCTTCTTTTTTTATTTGGCCTTTATCTCCTTTTTTTATTTTTTATTTGGGACAATGCTCTATGAATGATGATCATCACACTTCTATCTATCTACAACTCAATGATTACAACTCAATACTAGAACAAAGTATGACTCTATATGAATGCCTCCGGCGGTATACCGGGATAGCAATGAATTAAGAGTGACATGTATGAAAAATTATGAACGGTGGCTTTGCCACAAATACGATCTCAACTACATGATCATGCAAAGCAATATGACAATGATGAACGTGTCATGATAAACGGAACGGTGGAAAGTTGCATGGCAATATATCTCAGAATGGCTATGGAAATGCCATAATAGGTAGTTATGGTGGCTGTTTTGAGGAGGATATAAGGAGGTTTATGTGTGAAAGAGCGTATCATATCACGGGATTTGGATGCACATGCGAAGTTTGCACCAACTCTCAATGTGAGAAAGGGCAATGCACGGTACCGAAGAGGCTAGCAATGATGGAAGGATAAGAGTGCGTATAATCCATGGACTCAACATTAGTCATAAAGAACTCACATACTTATTGCAAAAATCTACAAGTCATAAAAAAACAAGCACTACGTGCATGCTCCTAGGGGGATAGATTGGTAGGAAAAGACCATCGCTCGTCCCCGACCGCCACTCATAAGGAAGACAATCAAAGAACACCTCATGTTTCAAATTTGTTACATAACGTTTACCATACGTGCATGCTACGGGACTTGCAAACTTTAACACAAGTATTTCTCAAATTCACAACTACTCAACTAGCACAACTTTAATATCACTACCTCCATATCTCAAAACAATCATCAAGCATCAAACTTCTCTTAGCATTCAGCCCACTCATAAGAAAGTTTTTACTAATATTGAATACCTAACATATTAGGATCAATTTCCTAATTTAAGCAAATTACCATGCTGTTAAGACTCTCAAAATAATATAAGTGAAGCATGAGAGAATAATAGTTTCTATAAAACAAAACCACCGCCGTGCTCTAAAAGATATAAGCGAAGTACTAGAGCAAAAACTATATAGCTCAAAAGATATAAGCGAAGCACATAGAGTATTCTAATAAATTCCGAATCATGTGTGTCTCTCTCAAAAGGTGTGTACAGCAAAGATGACTGTTGTAAACTAACAAACAAAGACTCAAATAATACAAGACGCTCCAAGAAAAACACATATCATGTGGTGAAGAAAAATATAGCTCCAAGTAAAGTTACCGAGGGAAGTAGACGAAAGAGGGGATGCCTTCCGGGGCATCCCCAAGCTTTGCCTTTAGGTGTCCTTAGATTATCTTGGGGTGCCATGGGAATCCCCAAGCTTAGGCTCTTGCCACTCCTTGTTCCATAATCCATCTAATATTTTACCCAAAACTTGAAAACTTCACAACACAAAACTTAAGAGAAAATCTCGTGAGCTCCGTTAGTGAAAGAAAACAAAACACCACTTCAAGGTACTGTAATGAACTCATTCTTTATTTTTATTTGTGTTAAACCTACTGTATTCTAGCTTCTCTATGGTTTATAAACTATTTTACTAGCCATAGATTCATCAAAATAAGCAAACACCACATGAAAAACAGAATCTGTCAAAAACAGAACAGTCTATAGTAATCTGTAACTAACGCAAACTTCTAGAACTCCAAAAATTCAGCCAAAATAGGAGACCTATTTAAAAAATTTATTGATCAGTAGAAATTGGAATCAATATTTTATCACTTCTGGTGATTTTTAACAATTATTTTCGTGAACAGAAAGTTTCTGGAATTTTCAGCAAGATCAAATAACTATCATCCAAGAAGATCCTATAGGTTAAACTTGGCACAAACACTAATTAAAACATAAAAACACATCTCACCAGAGGCTAGATCAAATATTTATTCCTAAACAGAAGCAAAAGGCAAAAAAAAACTAAAAATAAAATTGGGTTGCCTCCCAACAAGCGCTATCGTTTAACGCCCCTAGCTAGGCATAAAAGCAAGGATAGATCTAGGTATTGCCATCTTTGGTAGGAAATCCATAAGTGGCTCTCATAATAGATTCATAAGGTAATTTTATTTTCTTTCGAGGGAAGTGTTCCATGCCTTTCCTTAATGTAAATTGGAATCTAATATTCCCTTCCTTCATATCAATGATTGCACCAATCATTCTAAGGAAAGGTCTACCAAGAATAATAGGACATGAAGGATTGCAATCTATATCATGAAAAATAAAATCTACGGGCACATAATTCCTATTTGCAACAATAAGAAAATCATTAATTATTCCCATAGGTTTCTTAATGGTGGAATCCGCAAGGTGCAAGTTTAAAGAGCAATCATCAAATTCATGGAATCCTAGCAAATCACACAAAGTTTTTGGAATCATGGAAACACTAGCACCCAAATCACACAAAGCATAGCATTCATGATCTTTAATTTTAATTTTAATAGTAGGTTCCCACTCATCATAAAGTTTTCTAGGGATGGAAACTTCCAACTCAAGCTTTTCTTCATAAGATTGCATCAAAGCATCAACGATATGTTTGGTGAAGGCTTTATTTTGACTATAAGCATGAGGAGAATTTAGCACGGATTGCAACAAGGAAATACAATTTATCAAAGAGCAATTATCATAATTGAATTCCTTAAAATCCAAAATAGTGGGTTCATTGATATCTAAAGTTTTAACTTCTTCAATCTCACTTTTATCAATTTTAGCATCAAGATATAAAAACTCCGAATTTTTGGAACGCCTTCTAGGTAAAGGTGGATCATATTATGTCCCATCATTATTAAGATTCATATTTCAAAACAAAGATTTAATAGGAGACACATCAATAACTTTTAGATCTTCATCTTTATTCTCATAGAAACTAGAAGAACACGCTTTCACAAAGCAATCTTTCTTAGCACGCATCCTAGCGGTCCTTTCTTTGCACTCATCAATGGAAATTCTCATGGCTTTGAGAGACTCATTGATATCATGCTTAGGTGGAATAGATCTAAGTTTTAAGGAATCAACATCAAGAGAAATTCTATCAACGTTCATAGCCAATTCATCAACTTTAAGCAATTTTTCTTCAAGCAAAGCATTGAAATTCTTTTGCGAATTCATAAACTCCTTAACACTAGTCTCAAATTCAGAAGGCATCTTATTAAAATTTCCATAAGAATTGTTGTAGGAATTACCATAATTACTAGAGGAATTACTAGGATACGGCCTAGGATGAAAGTTTCCTCTATACATGTTGTTACCAAAATTATTACTACCAACAAAATTCACATCCATAGATTAATTATTATTCTAAATCAAGGTAGATGATGAAGCTATGTACCTAGGGTAGGGGCATGGACCTGTCTTAAGTGCCCTACCCAAGGACATCCCTAGAAGAAGTCACCTTTCAATCGACGGAGTCAAGACACTCGACCATGGAGTTATCACTCGACCATGGAGCTATCACTCGACCACGAAGCCAAGCACTCGACTGCTAGGAGTTCTAAAGTCACTCCAACGCAAACGGTCGGTCATTAAGTAGCTTTTATGGTCATCATGGCACTTTATTAGGGGCGTTACCAGTAACGCCCAGCGTTAATGTACTTTAAACCCTGCATTACTAAGGGCTGGAGGGGCCTGGCGAACTCTATATAAGCCACCCCCCTCCTCAGTATCAAGGGTTCGCACCCCTATTATTCACACACCTATAATCCAATCGACCGCCTCCGGGCACCGAGACGTAGGGCTGTTACTTCCTCCGAGAAGGGCCTAAACTCGTAAATCCTCATGTGCTTACAACTCCTCGATAGCTAAGATCTAGCCTCTTCATACATACCCCCCTACATCACTGTCAGAGTTAGAACCACGACAGTTGGCGCCCACCGTGGAGCCAGGAGTCTTAGTGCCTAGTTGGAGAAGTTGTGATTTTTCCGGTCCCTTTGATCATGGTTTCGTGCGGAGTTTTGGTGGAGGGCCGCGAGATCCGTCTCGGCGCGCTCACGTTCATCGCCGACGACTCCGCTTGGCTTCAAGAGGCTCCACTCGACATCGACGCGCTCCCTGTCCGCGGTGCGACGCACTTTCGCGCATGTGTCCTTGGCGTCCTCCTGCGGCAGCCGTCGACCCAGTATCGGTCGGCTCCCGTGTCATCTCCCCGCCTTGTCTCTCGCCGGCGCAAGCGCTCTGGTGGATCGAGGCTTCCGAGGTGGGTGAGGCATGCGGTGGCCCGCCAGTCGACCACCCCACAAGTTGCGGCAATCGAGCCCGACGAATCCCTCTACGGCATGTTCGACCTGTCGACTGGCTCCGCAGAGACCGCGTTCGAATGCGACAGCAGTGACCCAGCGGCGGAGGTCCTGGTGAT
Source organism: Aegilops umbellulata (assembly GCA_032464435.1). NCBI lineage: Eukaryota > Viridiplantae > Streptophyta > Magnoliopsida > Poales > Poaceae > Aegilops > Aegilops umbellulata. The sequence continues at coordinate 496,422,739 of CP136056.1, forward strand.
CGATGGGCCACGCAATCCTCCCGGTTTTCCCTGCACCGACGGAGGCGCGGGCGGGGGCGACCCGTTGCATCCCCACGAGGAGTAGCTCCCCGAGCCTCTCACGTCAGTGCAACGAGAGGAGCTTCGCCGCCGGAACATGGGTGCACTTCACACTCCTGTCGTTGGAGAAACCCCCGAGGCCCGGGCCTTGGAGGACGCGCGCTTGGCTAACTTGGCCGAGCGCACTCGACTGGAGAATCTCCAGCGAGTACTCAACGAGCGAGCGTGTCAACGGGCTCCCGAATCCAGTCGACGTCAGCTCTTCCCGCCTACGCAGGTATATCGAACTCCGGTTCAGAATTTGGCGGCCGCGCCCCGTATAGAAGAGTCGATTCAGCCCTCCAGTCAAAGGCTGGTAGGGGCTTGTTGCAAATCAGAGCGTTGCTCCGGGCAGCGGGAAACCAAAATTCCGCTGTTTGTCAGTCACGGAATAGGATCCATAGTCGATCTATTGCAGCAGATATAGTCCAGTCGGCTCACAGCCCAAGATCGCCCCCGAGGCGTGAGGGACGTGGAGACCGGCATGATCAGTACGGAAGGAATGAGCAGTATGATCACCGATCCGATCGTGATGATCGACGTCGAGTGCCAACCCCTCCCCCGAGGAGCGGATCATATGCGCCTCGACAGCAGGATGACAGGCGTCCTCACGGTGTTGGGCGGAGAATTCCAGTCGACCCCAGAGAACCAGGCTTTGATGCGAGATCCATTCTCGTTCAAGGTTTGGTCGACATAAACAGAGCTCACCGAGAAGGCCACGACAGAGATGTGCCTACCAGTAGCAGAGTACATGTTTCAGGACTAGAGTGTTTCAGTCGAGCCATCAGAGCCGCTGTGATTCCTCCCAACTTCAGGTTGGCGACTGGAGTTAGTAAGTTCATCGGTGAGTCTAAGCCTGACACTTGGCTCGAAGATTACCGAGTGGCTCTCCAGATTGGTGGTGGCAATGATGAGGTAGCTATGAAGCATTTGCCTCTCATGTTAGAAGGCTCAGCCAGAGCGTGGCTAAATCAATTAGCACCCAGCAGCATCTACACTTGGGAGGACCTCTCCCGATTGTTTGTCACAACTTTTGAAGGAACATGCAAGCAACCTGCAGGACTTACAGAATTGCGGTCTTGCGTGCAGAAACCGAATGAAACTCTGAGGGATTACATCCAGAGGTGGATCATGTTGCATCACACAGTTGAAAATGTACCTGATCATCAAGCAATTTGTGCCTTTAAAGAAGGCGTTAAGTACAGAGAGTTGAATCTGAAGTTCGTTCGAACCGGAGAGATGTCACTGAATTGGATGATGGAGATTGCCACCAAATATGCTAATGGTGAAGATGAAGATTGACTCCGGAGTGGCAAGCACAAGGCAGTCGCCCAGGAAACCGGAGGAAATTCCAGTCGGAAACTAAAGAGGAAGGCCGAGCAGCCGCTCCTGGGGAGGCCCTGGCCGTAACCCAGGGAAAATTGAAGGGAAAACCCAAGGGGCCTTGGAACCCCAAGAAAGTTAAGGACCAAGATGGAAATGATGTTTTGGATCTGCCATGTCACATCCACACCAAGAAAGACGAAGAGGGTAAACTCATTTACCCAAAGCATACCACTCGACAGTGTCGGCTCCTGATCCAGCAGTTTCAGGGCAAGCAGTCCAAAGATAAGGAAAAGGAGTCGGGCAAAGTTGAGGAAAAGTAAGATAGTGACGACGGATACCCCCAGGTCAATTCCACCTTGATGATTTTTGCTGATGTTGAGAGCAAAAGTCGACTGAAAGTCATTAACCGTGAGGTGAATATGGTTGCCCCGGCAACACCTAGTTATCTGAAGTGGTGTCAGACTGCCATCACATTCGACCAGTCTGATCACCCTATGCACATTGCCACCCCTGGGAGGCAAGCTTTGGTGGTCAACCCAGTTGTCGAAGGCACTCGACTGACTAAAGTCCTGATGGATGCTGGCAGTGGTTTGAACATACTGTATGCAGAAACATTGAAAGGGATGGGCAGTCCGAGGTCCAGGCTCAGTACCAGTAACATGAGTTTCCATGGAGTCATTCCTGGGAAGAAAGCCGAGTCACTCGGCCAAATTGCTCTTGATGTGGTTTTTGGTGATTCCAAGAATTACCGAAAGGAAAAGTTGACATTCGAGGTTGTGGACTTCCAAAGTGCTTATCATGCTATTTTGGGCAGGCCGGCTTATGCACGTTTCATGGCTCGACCATGTTATGTGTATCTCAAATTTAAGATGCCTGGTCCCAAAGGAGTGATCACTGTTACAGGCAATCGGAAGAAAGCAAAAGAGTGTTTTCAGAAGGGCTCAAAAATTGCCGACGCCTAGATGGCAGTGGTCGAGATGCAAGAGTATCAGAAGACTGCAGATCGGAGTGAGTTGCTACGAGGTAAGAAGCCTGCTTCAGAGTCAGCTTTTCAGTCGTCCGGTGAAACAAAGACAGTTTACATTCACCCGACCGACCCAAATGCTGCTCCGACTCACATCTCAACAACGCTCGACTCCAAATAGGAAGAAGCGCTCATCCAGTTCCTCCGTGAGAACTGGGACATCTTCGCATGGAAACCTTCTGACATGCCTGGAGTTCCCAGGGGGCTGGCTGAGCACCGTCTATGAGTCGACCCAAAATTTAAGCATGTGAAAGAACATCTTCGACGGTCCGCCGTTCAGAAGAGAAACGCCATTGGTGAGGAGGTGGCTCGGCTCTTAGCAGCAGAGTTCATCCGAGAAATTTACCACTCCGAGTGGCTCGCCAATGTTGTCATGGTCCCCAAGAAGGACAAGTCACTTCGCATGTGCATTAACTTTAAGCATATCAATCGGGCCTGCCCGAAAGATCATTTTCCTCTCCCTCGCATCGACCAAATAGTCGACTCGACCGCGGGGTGTGAGCGATTGTCTTTTCTAGACGCCTACTCCGGGTACCATCAGATCCGTCTGTATGGACCCGGCGAGATCAAAACAGCTTTCATCACTCCATTCGGGTGCTTCTGTTATGTCACCATGCCCTTCGGCCTCAAGAATGCCGGGGCCACGTTCATGAGGATGATTCAGAAGTGTTTGCTCACTCAGATCAGTCGGAATGTGGAGGCATACATGGATGACATTGTGGTTAAGTCACGGAAGGGTTCCGACCTGCTGACTGACCTTGCTGAAACCTTTGCCAACCTCAGGAGGTATGATATCTAGCTCAATCCATCAAAGTGCACATTCAGAGTTCCAGGTGGGAAGTTACTCGGTTTTCTCGTTTCCGAACGAGGAATCGACGCCAACCCTGAAAAAATTGGTACTATTCTCCGTATGAAACGTCCTATGCGTGTGCACGACGTCCAGAAGCTTACAGGATGCTTGGCCGCTTTAAGTCGATTCATCTCTCGCCTTGGTGAAAAGGCATTGCCTCTTTACCGACTGATGAAGAAGTCCGACAAGTTCGAGTGGACTCCAGAAGCTGATGCAGCGTTTGCAGAGCTCAAAGCTCTGCTCTCCACCCAGCCGGTGCTTGCTGCCCCAATCAGCAAGGAGCCTTTGCTGCTTTACATTCCATCTATAGGACAAGTTGTCAGTACAGTACTTACGGTCGAGCGGGAGGAAGAAGGAAAGGCCTTCAAAGTTCAGCGCCCAGTATATTATGTTTCTGAAGTTTTGACTCCTTCAAAGCAAAGATATCCACATTACCAGAAGCTCGTATATGGGATTTATATGACCACGAAGAAGGTTGCACATTACTTCTCTGATCATTCCATTACAGTCGTCAGCGACGCTCCACTATAAGAGATTTTGCACAACAGAGATGCAACTGGTCGAGTGGCCAAATGGGCGATTGAACTTCTTCCCTTGGATATCAAGTTTGAGGCAAAGAAAGCTATCAAGTCCCAAGCAATTGCAGATTTCGTCGACGAGTGGATCGAACAGCAACTTCCGACTCAAGTTCACTCGGAGCATTGGACTATGTTCTTCGATGGATCTAAGATGCTGAATGGTTCCGGTGCTAGGGTAGTATTGAAGCAAAACAAGCCCGGCAACACGCAGTCGACCTCCTAGAAGAAGAAAGGGAAATGGCTATGATCAGATCGACCATTTATCAGCAAGACTTGCGTCGGTTCCATGCCAGAAATGTGAAGAGTCGAGCCTTCCAAGAAGGAGATTTGGTCCTCCGAGTGGATCAACAGAGACCACACAAGCTCGCTCCTACTTGGGAAGGCCCCTTCATCGTCACTAGAGTCCTCCACAATGGAGCGTATCACCTTTACAATGTCGATCACCAGATCAACGAGCCACGAGCTTGGAATGCGGAACTGCTCCGCCCCTTTTACACTTGAATTCTCACTCGGATGAGATGTAATAAGAAAAACTTCTGTAGTTTATTTATCAAAGACAAGAGTGTTTCAATTTCTCCTATAGTTGCTATCACTTTTGTTTACGTATGAAATCCCCCAGTGGGTGACTTAGCTGTGAATCCGTTCCGCCTAAGTTTGTAAAAAAAAATCCTACCGAGTGGTGAGCCAGACTCCCACTCGGGGGCTTAGCTGCAGCCTAGTGCTCGCCTAAGTGTTTAAAAATCCTACCGAGTGGAGAGCCAGGCTCCCACTCGGGGGCTTAGCTGCAGCCCAGTGCTCGCCTAAGTGTGAAAAAAATCCTACCGAGTGGTGAGCCAGATTCCCACTCGGGGGCTTAGCTGCAGTCCAGTACTCGCCTAAGTTTGAAAAAAATCCTACCGAGTGGAGAGCAAACCTCCCACTCGAGGGCTTAGCTGCAGCCCAGTGCTCGCCTAAGTGTTTAAAAATCCTACCGAGTGGAGAGCAAACCTCCCACTCAGGGGCTTAGCTGCAGTCCAGTACTCGCCTAAGTTTGAAAAAAAATCCTACCGAGTGGAGAGCAAACCTCCCACTCGGGGGCTTAGCTGCAGCCCAGTGCTCGCCTAAGTGTTTAAAAATCCTACCGAGTGGAGAGCAAACCTCCCACTCGGGGGCTTAGCTACAGTCCAGTACTCGCCTAAGTTTGAAAAAAAATCCTACCGAGTGGAGAGCAAACCTCCCACTCGGGGGCTTAGCTGCAGTCTAGTACTCGCCTAAGTTTGAAAAATCCTACCGAGTGGAGAGCAAACCTCCCACTCGGGGGCTTAGCTGCAGTCCAGTACTCGCCTAAGTTTGAAAAATCCTACCGAGTGGAGAGCAAACCTCCCACTCGGGGGCTAGCTGCAGTCCAGTACTCGCCTAAGTTTGAAAAATCCTACCGAATGGAGAGCAAACCTCCCACTCGGAGGCTTAGCTGCAGTCCAGTACTCGCCTAAGTTTGAAAAATCCTACCGAGTGGAGAGCAAACCTCCCACTCGGAGGCTCAGTTGCAGTCCAGTACTCGCCTAAGTTTGGAAAAATCCTACCGAGTGAGAGCAAACCTCCCACTCGGGAGGCTTAGCTGCAGCCCAGCACTCGCCTAAGTACGGAACACATCCCAATCCGCAAGGACGATGAGGTGCGGATCGACTGCTACCTTCTCCTTCGGAGCTGCACCACAAATTCGAAGTTATTTCGAGTGAAGAACAAGTCCCACTCGACGGATAATCCATGAAGATATCCAACAATAAATCAAGTTCGGATAAGATCTAAAGGTCCCGAACTGCAGATCAAAGTACTCGAGCATCCAGCTCGACAGAGTTTAACGGTTACAAAATCCACTCGGCATTCCGAGGAAAATTTAAGGTGAAGCATAGTAGTTTTTATTCCTCAGGTGGAGGACTGGAAGGGGCGATGAACTCATCCAGATCGATCCCGTCGGCAATACGAGTGGCAGCAGCAATGAAAGTCTCCATGAAGTCTTGAAAGCTGTGCTTCCTGGTATTGGCAACTTGGATGGTGGCCAACTTTTCTTCTCGTGCCTCCTTGCAATGGACGCGGACCAAGGACAGAGCGACATCAGCACCACACCTTGCTGACGATTTCTTCCATTTCGTCACTCGACCAGGAACGTCATGCAGTCGAGTCATCAGAGACTCGAGGTCATTCGGAAGCTTCGTCCTGGGCCAGAGCAACGTGTCGATCCGCGACACCGCAACCTTCAGTCGGGCCAGATAATCAACCACACTTGCAACACGAGACTCCAGTCGGAGCACATTCATAGCAGCCTCGTCCTTCACGAGAGAATTGGCGGGGTCCAAGCCTGGCTCCACTTGACTGGTCTCCTCTTCGAAGTTCTGGCAGAATTCTGTAAACACGATTCAAGAATAAGACAGTGGCTCTACACAAGTTTGGTAACTGCAAGACAGTCGAGTCAGAGTAATTACCCTCGAGCATGACGAAGAGTTTCTTGGCGAGCCCACCGAGATAAGACTCCAGATCGTTCCTCTTCCTCGCCAGTTCACTCGCCTTGTCATTCAGAGCTATCTTGTCGTTCTTCAGGCGGCTGACCTCTTGATTAGCTGCGTCGAGAGCGGTTTTCAGTCTGGAGTTCTCCTTTTCAAGAGTACCAACTGAAGCCAGTTTTTCTTCAGCAAGCTTCATTTTGTTCAAGGCCTCCTTCTGCGCTTTGGCAAGATCTTGATCCTTGTTCTTCAGAGCTTCTTCCAGTTTATCTACGGAACGTCGAGTGAGATCAACATCAAGGACAAGAAAGAAAAGTCACTCGTCAAGAATGGAGAACCTCACCAGCCATACCTTTTGCTTCTTCTCGCGCCTTCTGCAAGTTCTCTTGAGCAAGCTTCAAGTCAAGGTTGAGCTGGATCTGCTTATTCTCCAACTCAGTGTAGCGAGCCACAAGTTCACAGGATTTCTGCAAAAAATCAGTCGACAGACGTCCAAGATAAGTTGCTTCCGAGCAACCAAGAGACAATGATGGCGTTTCTAAGACTACAGCCAAATCAAAAAACATTCGACAGTAGTCTCGGGGACAACACCCAGTGGGTGCACTCAGCGTGCCCCCACTGGTTTTCTAAAAAAAAGTCGACTGCCCGCAGTCGACCGGATATAGTTCCATTCGACATGGCCTGACCAGACCGAGTGAAGAAGTACAACTACAGAAAGACAGTGTAAAGACTACAGTCGACTGCCAGCAGTCCACCGTAGTCTCGGGGACTACACCCGCTGGGTGCACTTAGCGTGCCCCCACTCGTCCAAAATATTAGCAGTCGCACCCAGTGGGTGTACAGAAATAAAGATCTTCAGAAAAGAGATTCTTCGGACAGCATACCCTAACAGAACAAGTGTTGAGTCGACTGGCCTGGACGTTGCTCTGAAGAGTTGAACTCGCGTCATAAGCTGCTTGGCTGGCTTCCCGAACCACCTTCACTTGCTCCATCATGATTCCCGCCTGGCGTATAGCCTCTTTAGCGGCACCCACTTGGTCCTCAGGGACGGGGTATGTGGCAAAAAGTGAAGGCGGATTTGCAGTCAACGTCGAAGGCCGCACGCTCGTCAGAGGAACATCAAAAGTCACGGAAGCCCGAGTGGTATCACCACCATCCCGAACTACGACCTCAGGCGTCGGGGTAGTTTGCAGGGTCTTGCCAGCCGACGCCCTCCTGTTCCTTCTCACTCTCAGCGGCACTTCGTCGTCGTCATCAGGGAGGTCAATAACATGAGGAGGAGCTACAAGAAAAATTCAATCGACCAGAGTTATAACAAATTGTCAGTCGACTCCAGGCAGAGCATCAGTAATCATACCAGGGTTGGAGGTAACAGCGCCTTCCATCTCTTGATCATCATCCTTGGCGGAGATCTCCGAGGTGGAAGCTCTGCAAATTTTGAAAGTCAGCCAGCCTGCTCAATGAGTCGACCAAGAGTTAGTCGCGTTCAGCAAAGGAAAACAAATTCTACTATTACCCAGAAATGGTAGGGACAATCATCTTCATCTTGGGCAGAGCCTTAGGCGGCTTGGACGGCGTCGCGCGTGGATGCTTGGGAGCTTTTTCAGTCGGCGCTGGAGAAGAGGTCCGAGGGCGATTCGACGACTGCCCAACAGGGGCAGTCGCCTTGCCACGTTCTCGCGCAGGGTCGTGTGTAAGCTTGGATCGCCTTTCCGTGCGGGGGGGTTCAACTTCCTCCTCCTCCTCTTCGCTGGAGTCGACGTCGTCGTCTCCCTCTCCTTCGCCGTCAGACTCCCACTCTCCTTGTTCGTCTCCACATTCGCCTCCGCTCGCCTCCCCTTCCTCGGCCTGCTCCTGTGCTCCATTGGGTGTCGAGTACATCTCAGTAGTTGCCTGGAGAACAGCAGACAAGACAAAAGTCAATCGACCAATTCAAAGAGAACAAATAAAGAAAGCAAGATCTCAGTCGGAAACACAAGGTCAGACCTGGTCCACTTCGTATGTGTTGTCAAGTGGAGGAATCCTCCTGGCTCCTCGAGGGTTGTCTTTGTTCCCTGTGATGCTTGACAACCACCCTTCCAGCATCTCGTCAGTGACCTCCTCTGGGTGAATCCGAGTGGTGTCTTCAAGACCCGAGTACAGCCACATTGGGTGGTCACGAGCCTGAAGCGGTTGGATACGCCTCCGAAGGAAGACCTCCAGCAAGTCCATGCCGGTCACGCCCTCGCGGACAAGTTGAACCACTCAACCAACCAGCACCTTGACTTGCGCCCTTTCCTCCGGCGCCACTTTCAGAGAGGCAGGTTTTTGCGCTCGGTTCAGAGAGAAAGGGGGAAGCCCAGTTGATTGTCCTGGGGTCGCCTGATCTTTACAGTAAAACCAGGTCGACTTCCATCCACGGACCAACTCGGGAAAAGTGATAGACGGAAAAGAACTTTTTCCCCTCATCTGGATCGCCAGGCCCCCGCACAGCTGGATCACTTGAGTCCGCTCGTCACTCGATTTGGCCTTCTTTACCGATTGGGAGCGACAAGTGAAGATGTGCTTTAAGAGTCTCCAATGGGGGCGGCAACCCAAGAAGTTTTCACACAAGGAAACGGAAGCAGCAAGATACACGATGGAATTGGGAGTGTAGTGATGGAGCTGCGCTCCAAAGAAGTTCAAAAATCTCCGGAAAAAAGGATGAGGAGGCAGAGAAAGTCCGCGATCGATATGAGTGGTGAGGAGGACGCACTCACCGTCAAGAGGTTGGGGTTCGACTTCTTTCCCCGGGAGACGCGCAGCTTCGTGGGGAATGAATCCCCCCTCGACCATATCATCAAGATCGTCCTGCCGAATCACTGATGGCATCCAGTCGCCCTGCATCCAATCCTTGGGCAGAGCAGTCCTCGAGGAAGATCCGCCCCGAGCGGACTTCTTCCCCTTCCCCTGCACCACCGCCTTCTTCGTGCACTCCAGAGCTGACGCCTTCTCCTTCACCATCATCGCCGGCGAAGCTTGAACAGGCTTACGGCGCCAAGGTGAGGGCGGAGGTGGCGGAGGAACTGGCAAAGGGAGAAGGAAAAGTGAGGGCGCACTATTCGGAGGTCCTGAGCCGGCAGCTTATAAGAGGTCGCTTCCGAGTGGCTGACTGGTAGGCCCGGGCAATCCCGTCAAATCCCACAACAGGCGCGCGCGTGGTATGTGGCGAAAAAGGTGGTGCGGGGATCGAGGAGCTTCCGTCTTATCCCATCCGATTACTGCGGCCACCCCCATCCCGCGCGCTTCCCGATATTCAAATCCCGCGAAATCCGCGGGTTGCAGAACAATTCGTCAGACAGAAGATCCCTTTCACACCATCACCCGGAACTTTACAAGTACAGGAATTCACTCGACAAGAGGCCAAGAATGGATCAAGGCGACTGAAAGAAGTTGACGACGTCATCCGTGACAATCGATCCGAACCAAGGTGCTCGTATCGCACAGAAAACCAGTCGGAAGGATCCACAACTCCTTCCCCACTCAAACATCGGTCCATTCGGGGGCGAATGATGAAGCTATGTACCTAGGGTAGGGGCATGGACCTGTCTTAAGTGCCCTACCCAAGGACATCCCTAGAAGAAGTCACCTTTCAATCGACGGAGTCAAGACACTCGACCATGGAGTTATCACTCGACCATGGAGCTATCACTCGACCACGAAGCCAAGCACTCGACTGCTAGGAGTTCTAAAGTCACTCTGCACGCAAACGGTCGGTCATTAAGTAGCTTTTATGGTCATCATAGCACTTTATTAGGGGCGTTACCAGTAACGCCCAGCCTTAATGTACTTTAAACCCTGCATTACTGAGGGCTGTAGGGGCCTGGCGAACTCTATATAAGCCACCCCCCTCCTCAGTATCAAGGGTTCGCACCCCTGTTATTCACACACCTATAATCTAATCGACCGCCTCCGGGCACCAAGACGTAGGGCTGTTACTTCCTCCGAGAAGGGCCTGAACTCGTAAATCCTCGTGTGCTTACAACTCCTCCATAGCTAAGATCTAGCCTCTCCATACATACCCCCCTACATCACTGTCAGAGTTAGAACCACGACAGTAGACAAAGGCATATCATTGGGATAAGAAGAAACACTTTTATTAGCAAATAATTTCATAAGTTCATCCATCTTTCCACTCAAAACATTAACCTCTTCTATCGCATGCACCTTTTCATTGGTAGATCTTTCAGTGTGCCATTGAGAATAATTAACCATAATATTATCTAGGAATTTAGTAGCTTCTCCTAAAGTGATTTCCATAAAAGTGCCTCCCGCGGCCGAATCTAAAAGATTTCTAGAAGCAAAATTCAATCCAGCATAAAAAATTTGTATAATCATCCACAAATTCAAACCATGTGTAGGGAAATTACATATCATTAATTTCATCCTCTCCCAAGCTTGTGCAATATGTTCATGATCAAGTTTCTTAATTCATAATATCGTTTCTAAGAGAGAAGATCTTAGCGGGAGGAAAATACTTAGAGATAAAAGCATCTTTGCACTTATTCCAAGAATAAATACTATTTTTAGGCAAAGACGAAAACCAAGCTTTAGCACAGTCTCTAAGTGAAAAAGGAAATAGCTTCAATTTAACAATATCATTATCCACATCTTTCTTCTTTTGCATATCACACAAATCAACGAAGCTATTTAGATGGGTAGCGGCATCTTCACTAGGAAGGCTGGCGAATTGATCTTTCATGACAAGATTCAACAAAGCAGTATTAATTTCACAAGATTCATTATCAGTAAGAGGAGCAATTGGAGTCTAAGAAAATCATTGTTGTTGGTATTGGTAAAGTCACACAATTTGGTATTATCTTGAGCCATAGTGACAAGCAAGCAAAAAAGAGGCGAACGGAAAATAGAAGGCGAATAAAACGGCAAGGGTGAAGTGGGTGAGAGGAAAACGAGAGGCAAATGGCAAATAATGTAATGCGGGAGATAAGGATTTGTGATGGGTACTTGGGGTGTTGACTTTTGCATAGACACCCCGGCAACGGCGCCAGAAATCCTTCTTGCTACCTCTTGAGCATTGCGTTGGTTTTCCCTTGAAGATGAAAGGTTGATGCAGTAAAGTAGCGTAAATATTTTCCTCAGTTTTCGAGAACCAAGGTATCAATCCAGTAGGAGGCCACGCACGAGTCCCTCATACCTACACAACCAAATAAATCCTCGCAACCAACGCAATAAAGGGGTTGTCAATCCCTTCATGGTCACTAACGAGAGTGAGATCTGATAGATATGATAAGATAATATTTTTGGTATTTTTATGGTAAAGATGCAAAGTAAAATAAAGGGAATGAAAATAGCTAAGTGTTGGAAGATTAATATGATGGAAAATAGACCCGGGGGCCATAGGTTTCACTACTGGCTTCTCTCATGAGCATAAGTATTACTGTGGGTGAACAAATTACTATTGAGCAATTGACAGAATTGAGCGTAGTTATGAGAATATCTACATATGATCATGTATATAGGCATCACGTCTGAGACAAGTAGACCGACTCCTACCTGCATCTACTACTATTACTCCCCACATCGACCGCTATCCAGGATGCATCTAGAGTATTAAGTTCATAAGAACAGAGAAACGCTTTAAGCAAGATGACATGATGTAGAGGGATAAATTCATGCATTACGATATAAACCCCATCTTGTTATCCTCGATGGCAACAATACAATACGTGCCTTGCTGCCCCTACTGTCACTGGGAAAGGACGCCGCAAGATTTAACCCAAAGCTAAGCACTTCTCCCATTGCAAGAAAGGTCAATCTAGTAGGCCAAACCAAACTGATAATTCCAAGAGACTTGCAAAGATAACCAATCATACATAAAAGAATTCAGAGAAGATCCAAATATTGTTCATAGATAAACTTGATCATAAACCCACAATTCATCGGTCTCAACAAACACACCACAGAAGAAGATTACATCGAATAGATCTCCACAAGAGAGGGGGAGAACATTGTATTGAGATCCAAAAAGAGAGAAGAAGCCATCTAGCTAATAACTATGGACCCGAAGGTCTGAGGTAAACTACTCACACATCATCGGAGAGGCTATGGTGTTGATATAGAAGCCTTCCATGGTCGATGCCCTCTCCGGCGGAGCTCCGGAAAAGGCCCCAAGATGGGATCTCACAGGTACAGAAGGTTGCGGCAGTGGAATTAGGTTTTTGGCTTCGTATCTGGTAGTTTGGGGGTACGTAGGTATATATAGGAGGAAGAAGTACGTCGGTGGAGCAACATGGGGCCCACAAGGGTGGAGGTCGTGCCTAGGGGGTAGGCGCGCCCCCCTACCTCGTGCCCTCCTGGTTGATGTTTTGACGTAGGGTCCAAGTCCTCTGGATCACGTTTGTTCCGAAAATCACGTTCCCGAAGGTTTCATTCCGTTTGGACTCCGTTTGATATTCTTTTTCTGCGGAACTCTGAAATAGGCAAAAAACAGCAATTCTGTGTTGGGCCTCCGGTTAATAGGTTAGTCCCAAAAATAATATAAAAGTGTATAATAAAGCCCATTAATGTCCAAAACAGAATATAATATAGCATTGAATAATAAAAAATTATAGATACGTTGGAGACGTATCACACTTATACCTTGAAATTTAGTGAGAGATCGTCTTATAATGCTACCGTCGATCTAAGCAAGATAAGATCCATAAAAGATAAACATCACATGCAATAAATTTAAGTGATATGATATGGCCATCATCAACTTGTGCTTGTGATCTCCATCTCCGAAGCACCGTCATGATCACCATCGTCACCGGCGCGACACCTTGATCTCCATCGTAGCATCGTTGTCGTGTTGCCAACTATTGCTTCCACGACTATCGCTACCGCTTAGTGATAAAGAAAAGCAATTACAGGGCGATTGCATTGCATACAATAAAGCGACAACCATATGGTTCCTGCCAGTTGCTGATAACTCGGTTACAAAACATGATCATCTCATACAATAAAATATAGCATCATGTCTTGACCATATCACATCACAACATGCCCTGCAAAAACAAGTTAGACGTCCTCTACTTTGTTGTTGCAAGTTTTACGTGGCTGCTACTGGGCTTAGCAAGAACTGTTCTAACCTACGCATCAAAACCACAACGATAGTTTGTCAAGTTGGTGTTGTTTTAACCTTCACAAGGACCGGGCGTAGCCACACTCGATTCAACTAAAGTTGGAGAAACTGATACCCGCTAGTCACCTGTGTTCAAAGCACGGCGGTAAAACCAGTCTCGCGTAAGCGTACGTGTAATGTCGGTCCGGGCCGCTTCATCCAACAATACCGCCGAACCAAAGTATGACATGCTGGTAAGAAGTATGACTTGTATCGCCCACAACTCACTTGTGTTCTACTCGTGCATATAACATCTACGCATAAAACCTAGCTCAGATGCCACTGTAGGGGAACGTAGTAATTTAAAAAAAATCCTACGCACACATAGGATCATGGTGATGCATAGCAATGAGAGGGGAGAGTGTGTCCACGTACCCTCGTAGACCATAAGCGGAAGCGTTAGCACAACGCGGTTGATGTAGTCGTACGTCTTCATGATCCGACCGATCCAAGTACCGAACGTACGGCACCTCCAAGTTCAGCACACGTTCAACTCGATGACGTCCCGCGAGCTCCGATCTAGCAAAGCTTCACAGAGAGTTTCATCAGCACGACGGCGTGATGACGGTGATGATGTTGCTATCGAGCAGGGCTTCGCCTAAGCACCGCTAAGATATGATCGAGGTCGATTATGGTGGAGGGGGCACTGCACACGATTCGGAGAGATTAACTGATCAACTTGTGTCTAGAGGTGCCGCCCACCCCCGTATATAAAGGAGCTAGGGGGGAGGCAGCCGACCAGGAGGAGGGCGCACCAAGGGAGGAGACCTACTCCCACCGGGAGTAGGACTCCCTCTTTTCCTAGTTGGAGTAGGAGGGGAGAAGGAAGAGAGAGGAGGAGAAGGAAAGGGGGGCGCCGCCCCCCCCTCCTCCTTGTCCAATTCGGACTAGAGGGGGAGGGGGCGCGCGGCTGCTCTTGGCCGCCCCTCCTCTTCTCCCACTAAGGCCCATGTGGTCCAATTAACTCCCCGGGGGGTTCTAGTAACCCCCCGGTACTCCGATATATGCCCGAAACCTTCCGGAACCCTTCCGGTGTCCAAACATAGTTGTCCAATATATCGATCTTTATGTCTCGACCATTTCGAGACTCCTCGTCATGTCCGTAATGATATCCGGGACTCCGAACTTCCTTCGGTGCACAAAAACTCATAATACCGATCGTCACCGAACTTTAAGCGTGCGGACCCTACGGGTTCAAGAACTATGTAGACATGACCGAGACACGTTTCCGGTCAATAACCAATAGCGGAACCTGGATGCTCCCATTGGCTCCCACATATTCTACGAAGATCTTTATCGGTCAAACCGCATAGCAACATACGTTGTTCCCTTTGTCATCGGTATGTTACTTGTCCGAGATTCGATCGTCGGTATCTCAATACCTAGTTCAATCTCGTTACCGGCAAGTCTCTTTACTCGTTTCGTAACACATCATCACGCAACTAACTCATTAGTTACAATGCTTGCAAGGCTTATAGTGATGCGCTTTACCGAGTGGCCCAGAGATACCTCACCGACAATCGGAGTGACAAATCCTAATCTCAAAATACGCCAACTCAACAAGTACCTTCGGAGACACCTGTAGAGAACCTTTATAATCACCCAATTACGTTGTGACGTTTGGTAGCACACAAAGTGTTCCTCCGGTAAAGGGGAGTTGCATAATATCATAGTCATAGGAACATGTATAAGTAATGAAGAAAGCAATAGCAACATACTAAACGATCAAGTGCTAAGCTAACGGAATGGGTCAAGTCAATCACATCATTCTCCTAATGATGTGATCCCGTTAATCAAATGACAACCCATGTCTATGGCTAGGAAACATAACTATCTTTGATCAATGAGCTAGTCAAGTAGAGGCATAATAGTGACACTCTGTTTGTCTATGTATTCACACATGTATCATGTTTCCGGTTAATACAATTCTAGCATGAATAATAACCATTTATCATGATATAAGGAAATAAATAATAACTTTATTATTGCCTCTAGGGCATATTTCCTTCAGTAACCCACTTGCACTAGATTCAATAATCTAGATTACACAGTAATTATTCTAACACCCATGGAGCCTTGGTGATGATCATGTTTTGCTCGTGGAAGAGGCTTAGTCAACGGGTCTGCAACATTCAGATCCGTATGTATCTTGCAAATCTCTATGTCTCCCACCTGGACTTGATCCCAGATGGAGTTGAAGTGTCTCTTGATGTGCTTGGTCCTCTTGTGAAATCTGGATTCCTTTGCCAAGGCAATTGCACCAGTATTGTCACAAAAGATTTTCATTGGACCCGATGCACTAGGTATGACACCTAGATTGGATATGAACTCCTTCATCCAGACTCCTTCATTTGCTGCTTCCGAAGCAGCTATGTACTCCGCTTCACATGTAGATCCCGCCACGACGCTTTGTTTTGAACTGCTCCAACTAACAGCTCCACCGTTCAATATAAACACGTATCCGGTTTGCGATTTAGAATCGTCCGGATCAGTGTCAAAGCTTGCATCAACGTAACCATTTACGATGAGCTCTTTGTCACCTCCATAAACGAGAAACATATCCTTAGTCCTTTTCAGGTATTTCAGGATGGTATTGACCGTTGTCCAGTGATCCACTCCTGGATTACTTTGGTACCTCCCTGCTAAACTAATAGCAAGGCACACATCAGGTCTGGTAACAGCATTGCATACATGATAGAGCCTATGGCTGAAGCATAGGGAACATCTTTCATTTTCTCTCTATCTTCTGCAGTGGTCGGGCATTGAGTCTTACTCAACTTCACACCTGGTAACACAGGTAAGAACCCTTTCTTTGCCTGATCCATTTTGAACTTCTTCAAAACTTTGTCAAGGTATGTGCTTTGTGAAAGTCCAATTAAGTGTCTTGATATATCTCTATAGATCTTGATGCCCAATATATAAGCAGCTTCACCGAGGTCTTTCATTGAAAAACTCTTGTTGAAATATCCCTTGTTGCCATCCAGAAATTCTATATCATTTCCAACCAACAATATGTCATCCACATATAATATCAGAAATGCTACAGAGCTCCCACTCACTTTCTTGTAAATACAGGCTTCTCCAAAAGTCTGTATAAACCCATATGCTTTGATCACACTATCAAAACGTTTATTCCAACTCCGAGATGCTTGCACCAGTACATAAATGGATCGCTGGAGCTTGCACACTTTGTTAGTACCCTTTGGATCGATAAAACCTTCAGGTTGCATCATATACAACTCTTCTTCCAGAAATCCATTCAGGAATGCAGTCTTTACATCCATTTGCCAAATTTCATTATCATAAAATGCGGCAATTGCTAACATGATTCGGACGGACTTAAGCATCGCTACGGGTGAGAAGGTCTCATCGTAGTCAACTCCATGAACTTGTCGAAAACCTTTTGCAACAAGTCGAGCTTTGTAGACAGTAACATTACCGACAGTGTCTGTCTTCTTCTTGAAGATCCATTTATTCTCGATGGCTTGCCGATCATTGGGCAAGTCAACCAAAGTCCATACTTTGTTCTCATACATGGATCCCATCTCAGATTTCATGGCCTCAAGCCAATTTGCAGAATCTGGGCTCATCATCGCTTCCTCATAGTTCGTAGGTTCGTCATGGTCAAGTAACATGACCTCCAGAACAGGATTACTGTACCACTCTGGTGCGGATCTTAATTTGGTTGACCTACGAGGTTCATTAGCAACTTGATCTGAAGTTTCATGATCATCATCATTAGCTTCCTCACTAATTGGTATAGACCTCACAGGAACTGGTTTCTATGATGAACTACTTTCCAATAAGGGAGCAGGTACAGTTACCTCATCAAGTTCTACTTTCCTCCCACTCACTTCTTTCAAGAGAAACTCCTTCTCTAGAAAGGATCCAAATTTAGCAACAAAAGTCTTGCCTTCGGATCTGTGATAGAAGGTGTACCCAACAGTCTCTTTTGGGTATCCTATGAAGACACATTTCTCCGATTTGGGTTCGAGCTTATCAGGTTGAAGCTTTTTCACATAAGCATCGCAGCCCCAAACTTTAAGAAATGACAAATTTGGTTTCTTGCCAAACCATAGTTCATAAGGTGTCGTCTCAATGGATTTAGATGGTTCCCTATTTAACGTGAACGCAGCCGTCTCTAAAGCATAACTCCAAAATGATAGCGGTAAATCAGTAAGAGACATCATAGATCGCACCATATCTAGTAAAGTATGATTACGACGTTCGGACACACCATTACGTTGTGGTGTTCCGGGTGGCGTGAGTTGCGAAACTATTCTGCATTGTTTCAAATGAAGACCAAACTCGTAACTCAAATATTCTCCTCCACGATCAGATCGTAGAAACTTTATTTTCTTGTTACGATGATTTTCAACTTCACTCTAAAATTGTTTGAACTTTTCAAATGTTTCAGACTTATGTTTCATTAAGTAGATATACCCATATCTTCTCAAATCATCTGTGAAGGTAAGAAAATAATGATACCCGCCGCGAGCCTCAACATTCATCGGACCACATACATCCGTATGTATGATTTCCAACAAATCTGTTGCTCGCTCCATAGTTCCGGAGAACGGCGTTTTAGTCATCTTGCCCATGAGGCAAGGTTCACAAGTACCAAGTGATTCATAACAAGTGATTCCAAAAGTCCATCAGAATGGAGTTTCTTCATGCGTTTTACACCAATATGACCTAAACGACAGTGCCACAAATAAGTTACACTATCATTATCAACTCTGCATCTTTTGGCTTCAATATTATGAATATGTGTATTACTACTATCGAGATTTAATATAAATAGACCACTCTTCAACGGTGCATGACTATAAAAGATATTACTCATATAAATAGAACAACCATTATTCTCTGATTTAAATGAATAACCGCCTCGCATCAAACAAGATCCAAATATAATGTTCATGCTCAACGATGGCACCAAATAACAATTATTCACGTCTAAAACTAATCCCGAAGGTAGATGTAGAGGTAGCGTGCCGACTGCGATCACATCGACTTTGGAACCATTTCCCACGCGCATCGTCACCTCGTCCTTAGCCAATCTTCGCTTAATCCGTAGTCCCTGTTTCGAGTTGCAAATATTAGCAACAGAACCAGTATCAAATACCCAGGTGCTACAGCGAGCATTATTAAGGTATACATCAATAACATGTATATCACATATACCTTTGTTCACCTTGCCATCCTTCTTATCCACCAAATACTTGGGGCAGTTCCGCTTCTAGTGACCAGTCTGCTTGCAGTAGAAGCACTCAGTCTCAGGCTTAGGTCTAGACTTGGGTTTCTTCTCCTGAGGAGCAACTTGTTTGCCATTCTTCTTGAAGTTCCCCTTCTTCTTCCCTTTGCCCTTTTTCTTCAAATTGTGGTCTTGTTAACCATCAACACTTGATGCTCCTTATTTATTTCTACCTCCGCAGCCTTTAGCATTGCGAAGAGCTCGGGAATCATCTTATCCATCCCTTGCATGTTATAGTTCATCACGAAGCTCTTGTAGCTTGGTGGCAGTGACTGAAGAATTCTGTCAATAACACTATCAACCGGAAGATTAACTCCCAGTTGAATCAAGTGATTGTTATACCCAGACATTCTGAGTATATGCTCACTGACAAAACTTATTCTCCTCCATCTTGCAGCTGTAGAACTTATTGGAGACTTCATATCTCTCAATCCGGGCATTTGCTTGAAATATTAACTTCAACTCCTGGAAGATCTCATATGCTCCATGACGTTCAAAACGTCATTGAAGTCCTGGTTCTAAGCCATAAAGCATGGCACACTGAACTATCGAGTAGTCATCAGCTTTGCTTTGCCAGACGTTCATAACATCTGGTTCAGCTCCTGCAGCAGATCTGGCACCTAGCGGTGCTTCCAAGACGTACTTCTTCTATGCAGTAATGAGGATAATCCTCAAGTTACGGACCCAGTCTGTGTAATTGCTACCATCATCTTTCAACTTTGCTTTCTCAAGGAACGCATTAAAATTCAACGGAACAACAGCACGGGCCATCTATCTACAACAGCATAGGCAAGCAAAATACTATCAGGTACTAAGTTCATGATAAATTTTAAGTTCAATTAATCATATTACTTAAGAACTCCCACTTAGACAGACATCCATCTAATCATCTAAGTGATCACGTGACAAAAACAACTAAACCATGTCCGATCATCACGTGAGATGGAGTAGTTTTCAATGGTGAACATCACTATGTTGATCATATCTAGTATATGATTCACGCTCGACCTTTCGGTCACAGTGTTCCGAGGCCATATCTGCATATGCTAGGCTCGTCAAGTTTAACCTGAGTATTCTGCGTGCGCAAAACTGGCTTGCACACATTGTATTTGAACGTAGAGCTTATCACACCCGATCATCACGTGGTGTCTCGGCACGAAGAACTTTCGCAACGGTGCATACTCAGGGAGAACACTTTGCTATCTCTTGAGCACTGCGTTGGTTTTCCCTTGAAGAGGAAAGGGTGATGCAGTAAAGTAGCATAAGTATTTCCCTCGGTTTTTGAGAACCAAGGTATCAATCCAGTAGGAGGCCACGCACGAGTCCCTCGTACCTACACAAACAAATAAATCCTCGCAACCAACTCAATAAAGGGGTTGTCAATCCCTTTACGGTCACTTATGAGAGTGAGATCTGATAGATATGATAAGATAATATTTTTGGTATTTTTATGGTAAAGATGCAAAGTAAAATAAAAGGCAATGAAAATAGCTAAGTGTTGGAAGATTAATATGATGGAAAATAGACCCGGGGGCCATAGGTTTCACTAGTGGCTTCTCTCAAGAGCATAAGTATTACGGTGGGTGAAAAATTATTATTGAGAAATTGACAGAATTGAGCATAGTTATGAGAATATCTACGTACGATCATGTATATAGGCATCACGTCCGAGACAAGTAGACCGACTCCTGCCTGCATCTACTACTATTACTCCACACATCGACCGCTATTCAGCATGCATCTAGAGTATTAAGTTCATAAGAACAGAGTAACGCTTTAAGAAAGATGACATGATGAAGAGGGATAAATTCATGCAATATGATATAAACCCCATCTTGTTATCCTCGATGGCAACAATACAATACGTGCCTTGCTGCCCCTACTGTCACTGGGAAAGACCGCAAGATTGAACCCAAAGCTAAGCACTTCTCCAATTGCAAGAAAGATCAATCTAGTAGGCCAAACCAAACTGATAATTCCAAGAGACACTCAAAGATAACCAATCATACATAAAAGAATTCAGAGAAGATTCAAATATTGTTCATAGATAAACTTGATCATAAACCCACAACTCATCGGTCTCAACAAACACACTACAAAAGAAGATTACATCGAATAGATCTCCACAAGAGAGGGGGAGAACATTGTATTGAGATCCAAAAAGAGAGAAGAAGCCATCTAGCTAATAACTATGGACCCGAAGTGAAGGAAATATGCCCTAGAGGCAATAATAAAGTTATTATTTATTTCCTTATATCATGATAAATGTTTATTACTCATGCTATAATTGTATTAACCGGAAACATAATACATGTGTGAATACATAAACAAACAGAGTGTCACTAGTATGCCTCGACTTGACTAGCTCATTAATCAAAGATGGTTATGTTTCCTAACCATAGACATGAGTTGTCATTTGATTAAATGGGATCACATCATTAGGAGAATCATGTGATTGACTTGACCCATTCCGTTAGCTTAGCACATGATCGTTTAGTATGTTGTTATTGCTTTCTTCATGACTTATACATGTTCCTATGACTATGAGATTATGCAACTCCCGTTTACCGGAGGAACACTTTGTGTGCTAGCAAACGTCAAAATGTAACTGGGTGATTATAAAGGTGCTCTACAGGTGTCTCTAAAGGTACATGTTGGGTTGGCGTATTTCGAGATTAGGATTTGTCACTCCGATTGTCGGAGAGGTATCTCTGGGCCATCTCGATAATGCACATCACTTAAGCCTTGCAAGTATTGCAACTAATGAGTTAGTTGTGAGATGATGTATTGCGGAACGAGTAAAGAGACTTGCCGGTAATGAGATTGAACTAGGTATTGAGATACCGACGATCGAATCTCGGGCAAGTAACATACCGATGACAAAGGGAACAACATATGTTGTTATGCGGTCTGACCGGTAAAGATCTTTGTAGAATATGTAGGAGCCAATATGAGCATCCAGGTTCCGCTATTGGTTATTGACCGAAGACGTGTCTCGGTCATGTCTACATAGTTCTCGAACCCGTAGGGTCCGCGTGCTTAACGTTACAATGACAGTTTCATTATGAGTTTATATTTTTTGATGTACCGAAGGTTGTTCGGTGTCCCGGATGTGATCACAGACATGACGAGGAGTCTCAAAATGGTCGAGACATGAAGATTGATATATTGGAAGCCTATGTTTGGACATCGGAAGTGTTCCGGGTGAAATCGGCATTTTACCGGAGTACTGGGAGGTTACTCGAACCCCCCGGTAACTTAATGGGCCTTAATGGGCCTAGTGGAGGAAGAGGAGAGGAGGCCAAGGGGCAGCCACGCGCCCCTCCCCCCCCCCAAGTCCAAATTGCACAAGGAGGGGGGCGCCGCCCCCCTTTCCTTTCCCCTCTCTCTCTCTCTTTCCCCCCAAGTCCTAGTCCAACATGGAAAAGGGGGGAGTCCTACTCCCGGTAGGAGTAGGACTCCTCCTGGCGCGCCCCAAGTCTGGCCGCACCTCCTCCCCCTTGCTCCTTTATATACGGGGGCAGGGGGCACCCCATAGACAACAATTGATCATTGATCTCTTAGCCATGTGCGGTGCCCCCCTCCACCATAATCCTCGATAATATTGTAGCGGTGCTTAGGCGAAACCCTGCAACGGTAGAACATCAAGATCGTCACCACGCCATCGTGCTGACGGAACTCTTCCCCGACATTCTGCTGGATCGGAGTCCGGGGATCGTCATCGAGCTGAACGTGTGCTAGAACTCGGAGGTGTCGTACTTTCGGTGCTTGATCGGTCGGGCCGTGAAGACTTACGACTACATCAACCGCATTGTTATAACGCTTCCTCTTTCAGTCTACGAGGGTACGTGGACAACACTCTCCCCTCTCGTTGCTATGCATCACCATGATTTTGCGTGTGCGTAGGAATTTTTTTGAAATTACTACGTTCCCCATCAGTGGCATCCGAGCCTGGTTTTATGCATTGATGTTATATGCACGAGTAGAACACAAGTGAGTTGTGGGCGATATAAGTCATACTGCTTACCAGCATGTCATACTTTGGTTCGTCGGTATTGTTGGATCAAGCGGCCCGGACCGACATTACGCGTACGCTTACACGAGACTGGTTCGACCGACGTGCTTTGCACACAAGTGGCTGGCGGGTGTCAGTTTCTCCAACTTTAGTTGAACCGAGTGTGGCTATGCCCGGTCCTGGCGAAGGTTAAAATAGCACCAACTTGACAAACTATCATTGTGGTTTTTGATGCGTAGGTAAGAACGGTTCTTGCTAAGCCCGTAGCAGCCATGTAAAACTTGCAACAACAAAGTAGAGGACGTCTAACTTGTTTTTGCAGGGCATGTTGTGATGTGATATGGTCAACACATGATGCTAAATTTTATTGTATGAGATGATCATGTTTTGTAACTGAGTTATCGGCTACTGGCAGGAGCCATATGGTTGTCGCTTTATTGTATGCAATGCAATCGCCCTGTAATGCTTTACTTTATCACTAAGCGGTAGCGATAGTCATAGAAGCATAAGATTGGCGAGACGAAAACGATGCTACGATGGAGATCAAGGTGTTGCGCCGGTGACGATGGTGATCATGAAGGTGCTTCGGAGATGGAGATCACAAGCACAAGATGATGATGGCCATATCATATCACTTATATTGATTGCATGTGATGTTTATCTTTTATGCATCTTATCCTGCTTTGATAGACGGTAGCATTATAAGATGATCTCTCACTAAATTTCAAGATAAAAGTGTTCTCCCTGAGTATGCACCGTTGCCAAAGTTCGTCGTGCCCAGACACCACGTGATGATCGGGTGTGATAAGCTCTACATCCATCTACAATGGGCGCAAGCCAGTTTTGCACACGCAGAATACTCAGGTTAAACTTGACGAGCCTAGCATATGCAGATATGGCCACGGAACACTGAGACCGAAAGGTCGAGTGTGAATCATATAGTAGATATGGTCAACATAGTGATGTTCACCATTGAAAACTACTCCATTTCACGTGATGATCGGTTATGGTTTAGTTGATTTGGATCACGTGATCACTTAGAGGATTAGAGGGATGTCTTTCTAAGTGGGAGTTCTTAAGTAATATGATTAATTGAACTTAAATTTATCATGAACTTAGTACCTGATAGTATCTTGCTTGTTTATGTTTGATTGTAGATAGATGGCCCGTGTTGTTGTTCCGTTGAATTTTAATGCATTCCTTGAGAAAGCAAAGTTGAAAGATGATGGTAGCAATTACACGGACTGGGTCCGTAACTTGAGGATTATCCTCATTGCTGCACAGAAGAATTACATCTTGGAAGCACCACTGGGTGCCAGGCCTGCTGCTGGAGCAACACCAGATGTTATAAACATCTGGCAGAGCAAAGCTGATGACTACTCAATAGTTCAGTGTGTCATGCTTTACGGCTTAGAACCGGGTCTTCAACGATGTTTTGAACGTTATGGAGCATATGAGATGTTCCAGGAGTTGAATTTAATATTTCAAGCAAATGCCCGGATTGAGAGATATGAAGTCTCCAATAAGATCTATAGCTGCAAGATGGAGGAGAACGGTTTTGTCAGTGAGCATATACTCAAGATGTCTGGGTATAATAATCCCTTGATTCAACTGGGAGCTAATCTTCCGGATGATAGCGTCATTGACAGAATTCTCCAATCACTATCACCAAGCTACAAGAGCTTCGTGATGAACTATAATATGCAAGGGATGGATAAAACGATTCCCGAGCTCTTCGCAATGCTTAAAGCTGCGGAGGTAGAAATCAAGAAGGAGCATCAAGTGTTGATGGTCAACAAGACCACTAGTTTCAAGAAAAAAGGCAAAGGGAAGAAGAAGGGGAACTTCAAAAAGAACGGCAAGCAAGTTGTTGCTCAAGAGAAGAAGCCCAAGTCTGGACCTAAGCCTGAAACTGAGTGCTTCTACTGCAAGCAGACTGGTCACTGGAAGCGGAACTGCCCCAAGTATTTGGCGGATAAGAAGGACGGCAAGGTGAACAAAGGTATATGTGATATACATGTTATTGATGTGTACCTTACTAGAGCTCGCAGTAGCACCTGGGTATTTGATACTGGTTCTGTTGCTAATATTTGCAACTCGAAACAGGGACTACAGATTAAGCGAACACTGGCGAAGGACGAGGTGACGATGCGCGTGGGAAATGGTTCCAAAGTCGATGTGATCGCGGTCGGTACGCTACCTCTACATCTACCTTCGGGATTAGTATTGGACCTAAATAATTGTTATTTGGTGCCAGCGTTGAGCATGAACATTATATCTGGATCTTGTTTGACGTGAGACGGTTATTCATTTAAATCAGAGAATAATGGTTGTTCTATTTATATGAGTAATATCTTTTATGGTCATGCACCCTTGAAGAGTGGTCTATTTTTGATGAATCTCGATAGTAGTGATACACATATTCATAATGTTGAAGCCAAAAGATGCAGAGTTGATAATGATAGTGCAACTTATTTGTGGCACTGCCGTTTAGGTCATATCGGTGTAAAGCGCATGAAGAAACTCCATACTGATGGACTTTTGGAACCACTTGATTATGAATCACTTGGTACTTGTGAACCGTGCCTCATGGGCAAGATGACCAAAACACCGTTCTCCGGTACTATGGAGAGAGCAACAGATTTATTGGAAATCATACATACAGATGTATGTGGTCCAATGAATGTTGATGCTCGTGGCAGATATCATTATTTTCTCACCTTCACAGATGATTTAAGAAGATATGGGTATAACTACTTAATGAACCATAAGTCTGAAACATTTGAAAAGTTCAAAGAATTTCAGAGTGAAGTTGAAAATCATCGTAACAAGAAAATAAAGTTTCTACGATCTGATCATGGAGGAGAATATTTGAGTTACGAGTTTGGTCTACATTTGAAACAATGTGGAATAGTTACGCAACTCACGCCACCCTGAACACCACAGCGTAATGGTGTGTCTGAACGTCGTAATCGTACTTTACTTGATATGGTGCGATCTATGATGTCTCTTACAGATTTACCGCTATCGTTTTGGGGTTATGCTTTAGAGACGGCCGCATTCACGTTAAATAGGGCACCATCGAAATCCATTGAGACGACGCCTTATGAACTATGGTTTGGCAAGAAACCAAAGTTCTCGTTTCTCAAAGTTTGGGGCTGTGATGCTTATGTGAAAAAACTTCAACCTGATAAGCTCGAACCCAAATCGGAGAAATGTGTCTTCATAGGATACCCAAAGGAGACAGTTGGGTACACCTTCTATCACAGATCCGAAGGCAAAACATTTGTTGCTAAAAATGGATCCTTTCTAGAGAAGGAGTTTCTCTTGAGAGAAGTTAGTGGGAGGAAAGTAGAACTTGACGAGGTAACTGTACCTGTGTTGGAAATATGCCCTAGAGGCAATAATAAAAGCATTATTATTATATTTCCTTGTTCATGATAATTGTCTTTATTCGTGCTATAATTGTGTTATCCGGAAATCGTAATACATGTGTGAATAACATACAACAATATGTCCCTAGTGAGCCTCTAGTTGACTAGCTCGGTGATCGACAGATAGTCATGGTTTCCTGACTATGGACATTGGATGTCATTGATAACGAGATCACATCATTAGGAGAATGATGTGATGGACGAGACCCAATCCTAAACATAGCATAAGATCGCATAGTTCGTTTGCTAGAGTTTTCCAGTGTCAAGTATCCTTTCCTTAGACCATGAGATCGTGTAACTCCCGGATACCGTAGGAGTGCTTTGGGTGTGCCAAACGTCACAATGTAACTGGGTGACTATAAAGGTATACTACGGGTATCTCCGAAAGTGTCTGTTGGGTTGACACGGATCGAGACTGGGATTTGTCACTCCGCTTGATGGAGAGGTATCACTGGGCCCTCTCGGTAATGAATCATCATAATGAGCTCAATGTTATCAAAGTGCTTGATCATGGGATCATGCATTACGGTACGAGAAAAGTGACTTGCCGGTAACGAGATTGAACGAGGTATTGGAATACCAACGATCGAATCTCGGGCAAGTAAAATACCGATTGACAAAGGGAATCTTATACGGGATTAATTGAATCCTCGACATCGTGGTTCATCCGATGAGATCATCGTGGAGCATGTGGGAGCTAACATGGGTATCCAGATCCCGCTATTGGTTATTGCCCGAGAGCCGTCTCGGTCATGTCTGCATGTCTCCCGAACCCGTAGGGTCTACACACTTAAGGTTCGGTGACGCTAGGGTTGTGAAGATATGTATATGCAGTAACCCGAATGTTGTTCGGAGTCCCGGATGAGATCCCGGACGTCACGAGGAGTTTCGGTATAGTCCGTAGGTAAAGATTTATATATGGGAAGTCGTCATACGGACACCGGGAAGTTTCGGGGGCATATCGGTATTGTACCGGGGCCACCGGAGGAGTTCTGGGGGTCCACCGGGAGGGGCCACCTCTCCCGGAGGGCCTCATGGGCTGTATGAGGAAGGGAACCAGCCCAAAGTGGTCTGGTGCGCCTCCCCCCCCTAGGGCCCATGCGCCTAGGGTTGGGGGAACCCTAAAGGGGGCGCCCCCCTTGCTTGGGGGGCAAGTCCCCCCTCCCTGCCGCCGCCCCCCTCTAGATCCCATCTAGAGGGGCCGGCCCCCCTTGCCCCTTCCCCTATAAATAGAGGGGTTAGGGGAGGGCAGCGCACCCTTGCTCCTGGCGCCTCCCTCTCCCTCCCCAACACCTCCTCCTCCTCCGTTGAGCACGGCGAAGCCCTGCTGGAGTACTGTAGTTCCACCATCACCACGCCGTCGTGCTGCTGCTGGAGCCATCTTCCCCAACCTCTCCTTTGCCTTGCTGGATCAAGAAGAAGGAGACGTTACGCTGACCGTACGTGTGTTGAACGCGGAGGTGCCGTCCTTTCGGTGCTAGGATCTCCGGTGATTTGTATCACGTCGTGTACGACTACCTCATCCCCGTTTCTTGAACGCTTCCGCTTGCGATCTACAAAGTGGTATGTAGATGCAATCTCTCTCCCTTGACTCGTTGCTTAGATGAACTCATAGATGGATCTTGGTGAAACCATAGGAAAATTTTTAATTTTCTGCTACGTTCCCCAACAGTGGCATCATGAGCTAGGTCTATGCGTAGTTCTCTATTGCACGAGTAGAACACAATTTGTTGTGGGCATAGATGTTGTCAACTTTCTTGCCTCTACTAGTCTTATCTTGCTTCAGCGGTATTGTGGGATGAAGCGGCCCGGACCAACCTTACACGTACTCTTACGTGAGACCGGTTCCACCGACTAACATGCACTAGTTGCATAAGGTGGCTGGCGGGTGTCTGTCTCTCCCACTTTAGTTGGAGCGGATTCGATGAAAAGGGTCCTTATGAAGGGTAAATAGAAGTTGACAAATCACGTTGTGGCTTTCACGTAGGTAAGAAAACGTTCTTGCTAGAACCCTAATTCAGCCACGTAAAACTTGCAACAACAATTAGAGGACGTCTAACTTGTTTTTGCAGCAAGTGCTTTGTGATATGATATGGCCAAAGTTGTGATGAATGATGAATGATCTATATGTGATGTATGAGATGTTCATGCTATTGTAATAGGAATCACGACTTGCATGTCGATGAGTATGACAACCGGCAGGAGCCATAGGAGTTGTCTTTATTTTTTTTGTCTGACCTGCGTGTCATTGAGAAACGCCATGTAAATTACTTTACTTTATTGCTAAACGCGTTAGCCATAGTAGTAGAAGTAATAGTTGGCGAGCAACTTCATGGAGACACGATGATGGAGATCATGGTGTCAAGCCGGCGACAAGATGATCATGGAGCCCCAAGATGGAGATCAAAGGAGCTATGTGATATTGGCCATATCATGTCACGTTTATTATTTGATTGCATATGATGTTTATCATGTTTTTCATCTTGTTTACTTAGAACGGCGGTAGTAAATAAGATGATCCCTCGTAATAATTTCAAGAAGTGTTCCCCCTAACTGTGCACCGTTGCGACAGTTCGTTGTTTCGAAGCACCACGTGATGATCGGGTGTGATAGATTCTAACGTTCACATACAACGGGTGTAAGACAGATTTACACATGCAAACACTTAGGTTGACTTGACGAGCCTAGCATGTACAGACATGGCCTCGGAACACAGAAGACCGAAAGGTCGAGCATGAGTCGTATAGAAGATACGATCAACATGAAGATGTTCACCGATGTTGACTAGTCCGTCTCACGTGATGATCGGACACGGCCTAGTTGACTCGGATCATGTAATACTTAGATGACTAGAAGAGGGATGTCTATCTAAGTGGGAGTTCATTAAATAATTTGATTAGATGAACTTTATTATCATGAACTTAGTCTAAAATATTTACAATATGTCTTGTAGATCAAATGGCCAACGTAGTCCTCAACTTCAACGCGTTCCTAGAGAAAACCAAGCTGAAAGACGATGGCAGCAACTATACGGACTGGGTCCGGAACCTGAGGATCATCCTCATAGCTGCCAAGAAAGATTATGTCCTACGAGCACCACTGGGTGACGCACCTATTCTCCCTGCAGAACAAGATGTTATGAACGCTTGGCAGTCACGCTCCGATGATTACTCCCTCGTTCAGTGGGGCATGCTTTACAGCTTAGAGCCGGGGCTCCAAAAGAGTTTTGAGAGACATGGAGCATATGAGATGTTCGAAGAGCTGAAAATGGTTTTCCAAGCTCATGCCCGGGTCGAGAGATATGAAGTCTCCGACAAATTCTTTAGCTGTAAGATGGAGGAAAATAGCTCTGTCAGTGAACACATACTCAAAATGTCTGGGTTGCACAACCGCTTGACTCAACTGGAAGTTAATCTCCCGGATGAAGCGGTCGTTGACAGAATCCTCCAGTTGCTTCCACCTAGCTACAAGAGCTTTGTGATGAACTACAATATGCAGGGGATGGTAAAGACCATTCCTGAGGTATATGCTATGCTAAAATCAGCAGAGGTAGAAATCAAGAAGGAGCATCAAGTGTTGATGGTGAATAAAACCACTAAGTTCAAGAAGGGCAAGGGTAAAAAGAACTTCAAGAAGGACGGCAAGGAAGTTGTCGCGCCCGGTAAGCAAGTTGCCGGGAAGAAGCCAAAGAATGGACCCAAGCCCGAGACTGAGTGTTTTTATTGCAAGGGAAGTGGTCACTGGAAGCGGAACTGCCCCAAATACTTAGCGGACAAGAAGGCCGGCAAAACAAAAGGTATATGTGATATACATGTAATTGATGTGTACCTTACCAGTACTCGTAGTAGCTCTTGGGTATTTGATACCGGTGCAGTTGCTCACATTTGTAACTCAAAACAGGAGCTGCGGAATAAACGGAGACTGGCGAAGGACGAGGTCACGATGCGCGTCGGGAATGGTTCCAAGGTCGATGTGATCGCTGTCGGCACGCTACCTCTACGTTTACCTACGGGATTAGTTTTAAACCTCAATAATTGTTATTTAGTGCCAAGTTTGAGCATGAACATTGTGTCTGGATCTCGTTTAATTCGAGATGGCTACTCATTTAAATCTGAGAATAATGGTTGTTCTATTTATATGAGAGATATGTTTTATGGTCATGCTCCGATGGTTAATGGTTTATTCTTAATGAATCTCGTACGTGATGATACACATATTCATAGTGTGAATACCAAAAGAGTTAAAGTTGATAACAATAGTCCCACATATTTGTGGCACTGCCGCCTTGGTCACATAGGTGTCAAACGCATGAAGAAGCTCCATGCAGATGGACTTTTAGAGTCTCTTGATTATGAATCATTTGACACGTGCGAACCATGCCTCATGGGTAAAATGACCAAGACTCCGTTCTCAGGAACAATGGAGCGAGCAACCAACTTATTGGAAATCATACATACCGATGTGTGCGGTCCAATGAGTGTTGAGGCTCGCGGTGGCTATCGTTATGTTCTCACCCTCACCGATGACTTGAGTAGATATGGGTATATCTACTTAATGAAACACAAGTCTGAGACCTTTGAAAAGTTCAAGGAATTTCAGAGTGAGGTTGAAAATCAACGTGATAGAAAGATCAAGTTTCTACTATCAGATCGTGGAGGAGAATACTTGAGTCACGAATTTGGCACACACTTAAGAAAATGTGGAATAGTTTCACAACTCACGCCGCTTGGAACACCTCAGCGTAATGGTGTGTCCGAACGTCGTAATCGCACTCTATTAGATATGGTGCGATCTATGATGTCTCTTACCGATTTACCGCTATCTTTTTGGGGCTATGCTTTAGAGACTGCCGCATTCACTTTAAATAGGGCTCCGTCAAAATCCGTTGAGACGACACCGTATGAATTATGGTTTGGGAAGAAACCTAAGCTATCGTTTCTAAAAGTTTGGGGATGCGATGCTTATGTGAAGAAACTTCAACCTGAAAAGCTCGAACCCAAGTCGGAAAAATGCATCTTCATAGGATACCCTAAAGAAACTATTGGGTATACCTTCTACCTCAGATCCAAAGGCAAGATCTTTGTTGCCAAGAATGGATCCTTTCTAGAGAAAGAGTTTCTCTCGAAAGAAGTAAGTGGGAGGAAAGTAGAACTTGACGAAGTGTTACCTCTTGAACCGGAAAATAGCGAAACTCATGAAAACGTTCCTGAGGTGCCTGCACCGACTAGAGAGGAAATTAATGATAATGATCAAGATACTTCTAATCAAGCTCCTACTGAAATTCGAAGGTCCACAAGGACACGTTCCGCACCAGAGTGGTACGGCAACCATGTCTTGGAAATCATGTTGTTAGACAACGGTGAACCTTTGAACTATGAGGAAGCAATGGCGGGCCCGGATTCCGACAAATGGCTAGAAGCCATGAAATCCGAGATAGGATCCATGTATGAAAACGAAGTATGGACTTTGACTGACTTGCCCGTTGAACGGCGAGCCATAGAAAATAAATGGATCTTTAAGAAGAAGACAGACGCGGATGGTAATGTGACCATCTATAAAGCTCGGCTTGTCGCTAAGGGTTATCGGCAAGTTCAAGGAATTGACTACGATGAGACTTTCTCACCGGTAGCGAAGCTAAAGTCCGTCCGAATCATGTTAGCAATTGCCGCATTCTATGATTATGAAATATGGCAAATGGATGTCAAAACGGCATTCCTTAATGGTTTCCTTAAGGAAGAATTGTATATGATGCATCCGGAAGGTTTTGTCGATCCTAAGAATGCTGACAAGGTGTGCAAGCTCCAACGCTCGATTTATGGGCTGGTGCAAGCATCTCGGTGTTGGAACATTCACTTTGATGATATGATCAAAGCGTTTGGGTTTACGCAGACTTATGGAGAAGCCTGCGTTTACAAGAAAGTGAGTGGGAGCTCTGTAGCATTTCTCATATTATATGTAGACGACATACTTTTGATGGGAAATGATATAGAACTCTTGGACAGCATTAAGGCCTACTTGAATAAAAGTTTTTCAATGAAGGACCTTGGAGAAGCTGCTTATATATTAGGCATCAAGATCTATAGGGATAGATCGAGACGCCTCATAGGTCTTTCACAAAGCACATACCTTGATAAGATATTGAAGAAGTTCAATATGGATCAATCTAAGAAGGGGTTCTTACCTGTGTTACAAGGTGTGAAACTGAGCTCAGCTCAATGTCCGACCACGGCAGAAGATATAGAAGAGATGAGTGTCATCCCCTATGCCTCAGCCATAGGTTCTATTATGTATGCCAAGCTGTGTACCAGACCTGATGTGAACCTTGCCGTAAGTTTGGTAGGAAGGTACCAAAGTAATCCCGGCAAGGAACACTGGACAGCGGTCAAGAATTTCCTGAAGTACCTGAAAAGGACTAAGGAAATGTTTCTCGTTTATGGAGGTGACGAAGAGCTTGTCGTAAAGGGTTACGTTGACGCTAGCTTCGACACAGATCTAGATGACTCTAAGTCACAAACCGGATACGTGTATATTTTGAATGGTGGGGCAGTAAGTTGGTGCAGTTGCAAGCAGAGCGTTGTGGCGGGATCTACATGTGAAGCGGAGTACATGGCAGCCTCGGAGGCAGCACCTGAAGCAATTTGGGTGAAGGAGTTCATCACCGACCTCGGAGTCATACCCAATGCGTCGGGGCCAATCAAACCCTTCTGTGACAACACTGGAGCTATTGCACTTGCCAAGGAGCCCAGGTTTCACAAGAAGACCAGGCACATCAAGCGTCGCTTCAACTCCATTCGTGAAAATGTTCAAGATGGAGGCATAGAAATTTGTAAGGTGCACACGGATCTGAATGTTGCAGATCCGTTGACTAAACCTCTCCCTCAGGCAAAACATGATCAGCACCAGAACTCTATGGGTGTTCGATTCATCACAATGTAACTAGATTATTGACTCTAGTGCAAGTGGGAGACTGTTGGAAATATTCCCTAGAGGAAATAATAAAAGCATTATTATTATATTTCCTTGTTCATGATAATTGTCTTTATTCGTGCTATAATTGTGTTATCCGGAAATCGTAATACATGTGTGAATAACAGACAACAATATGTCCCTAGTGAGCCTCTAGTTGACTAGCTCGATGATCGACAGAT
The DNA here is from genome assembly GCA_032464435.1 of Aegilops umbellulata. NCBI lineage: Eukaryota > Viridiplantae > Streptophyta > Magnoliopsida > Poales > Poaceae > Aegilops > Aegilops umbellulata. Next base: position 496,456,070 of record CP136056.1, read on the forward strand.
AGTCATGGTTTCCTGACTATGGACATTGGATGTCATTGATAACGAGATCACATCATTAGGAGAATGATGTGATGGACGAGACCCAATCCTAAACATAGCATAAGATCGCATAGTTCGTTTGCTAGAGTTTTCCAATGTCAAGTATCCTTTCCTTAGACCATGAGATCGTGTAACTCCCGGATACCGTAGGCGTGCTTTGGGTGTGCCAAACGTCACAACGTAACTGGGTGACTATAAAGGTATACTACGGGTATCTCCGAAAGTGTCTGTTGGGTTGACACGGATCGAGACTGGGATTTGTCACTCTGCTTGACGGAGAGGTATCATCGGGCCCTCTCGGTAATGCATCATCATAATGAGCTCAATGTGATCAAAGTGCTTGATCACGGGATCATGCATTACGGTATGAGAAAAGTGACTTGCCGGTAACGAGATTGAACGAGGTATTGGAATACCGACGATCGAATCTCGGGCAAGTAAAATACCGATTGACAAAGGGAACCGTATACGGGATTAATTGAATCCTCGACATCATGGTTCATCCGATGAGATCATCGTGGAGCATGTGGGAGCTAACATGGGTATCTAGATCCCGCTGTTGGTTATTGCCCGAGAGCCGTCTCGGTCATGTCTGCATGTCTCCCGAACCCGTAGGGTCTACACACTTAAGGTTCGGTGACGCTAGGGTTATGAAGATATGTATATGCAGTAACCCGAATGTTGTTCGGAGTCCCGGATGAGATACCGGACGTCACGAGGAGTTTCAGAATAGTCCGGAGGTAAAGATTTATATATGGGAAGTCGTCATACGGACACTGGGAAGTTTCGGGGGCATATCGGTATTGTACCGGGGCCACCGGAGGAGTTCTGGGGGTCCACCGGGAGGGGCCACCTCTCCCGAAGGGCCTCATGGGCTGTATGAGGAAGGGAACCAGCCCAAAGTGGGCTGGTGCGCCTCCCCCCCCCCAAGGGCCCATGCGCCTAGGGTTGGGGGAACCCTAAAGGGGGCGCCCCCCTTGCTTGGGGGGCAAGTCCCCCCTCCCTGGCCGCCGCCCCCCCTCTAGATCCCATCTAGAGGGGTCGGCCCCCCTTGCCCCTTCCCCTATAGATAGAGGGGTTAGGGGAGGGCAGCGCACCCTTGCTCCTGGCGCCTCCCTCTCCCTCCCCAACACCTCCTCCTCCTCCGTTGAGCACGGCGAAGCCCTGCCGGAGTACTGTAGTTCCACCATTACCACGCCGTCGTGCTGCTGCTGGAGCCATCTTCCCCAACCTCTCCTTTGCCTTGCTGGATCAAGAAGAAGGAGACGTTACGCTGACCGTACGTGTGTTGAACGCGGAGGTGCCGTCCTTTCGGTGCTAGGATCTCCGGTGATTTGGATCACGTCGTGTACGACTACCTCATCCCCGTTCGTTGAACGCTTCCGCTCGCGATCTACAAAGTGGTATGTAGATGCAATCTCTCTCCCTTGACTCGTTGCTTAGATGAACTCATAGATGGATCTTGGTGAAACCGTAGGAAAAATTTTAATTTTCTGCAACGTTCCCCAACAACCTGCTCCCTTATTGGAAAGTAGTACATCACAGAAACCGGTTTCTGTGACACCTACACCAATTAGTGAAGAAGCTAATGATGATGATCATGAAACTTTAGATCAACTTACTACTGAACCTTGTAGATCAACCAGAGTATCCGAACCAGTGTGGTACGGTAATCCTATTCTGGAAGTCATGCTACTAGATCATGATGAACCTACAAACTACGAAGAAGCGATGGTGAGCCCAGATTCCGCAAAATGGCTTGAAGCCATGAAATCTGAGATGGGATCCATGTATGAGAACAAAGTGTAGACTTTGGTTGACTTGCCCGATGATCGTCAAGCAATTGAGAATAAATGGATCTTCAAGAAGAAGACTGACGCTGACGGTAATGTTACTGTCTAAAAAGCTCGACTTGTTGCAAAAGGTTTTCGACAAGTTCAAGGGATTGACTACGATGAGACCTTCTCACCCGTAGCGATGCTTAAGTCTTTCTGAATCATGTTAACAATTGCCGCATTTTATGATTAGGAAATTTGGCAGATGGATGTCAAAACTGCATTCCTGAATGGATTTCTGGAAGAAGAGTTGTATATGATGCAACCGGAAGGTTTTGTCGATCCAAAGGGAGCTAACAAAGTGTGCAAGCTCCAGTGATCCATTTATGGACTGGTGCAAGCCTCTCGGAGTTGGAATAAACGCTTTGATAGTGTGATCAAAGCATTTGGTTTTGTACAGACTTTTGGAGAAGCCTGTATTTACAAGAAAGTGAGTGGGAGCTCTGTAGCATTTCTGATATTATATGTAGATGACATATTACTGATTGGAAATAATATAGAATTTCTGGATAGCATAGAAGGATACTTGAATAAGAGTTTTTCAATGAAAGACCTCGGTGAAGCTGCTTACATATTGGGCATTAAGATCTATAGAGATAGATCAAAACGCTTAATTGGACTTTCATAAAGCACATACCTTGACAAAGTTTTGAAGAAGTTCAAAATGGATCAAGCAAAGAAAGGGTTCTTGCCTGTGTTACAAGGTGTGAAGTTGAGTAAGACTCAATGCCCGACCACTGCAGAAGATAGAAAGAAAATGAAAGATGTTCCCTATGCTTCAGCCATAGGCTCTATCATGTATGCAATGCTGTGTACCAGACCTGATGTGTGCCTTGCTATAAGTCTAGCAGGGAGGTACCAAAGTAATCCAGGAGTGGATCACTGGACAGCGGTCAAGAACATCCTGAAGTACCTGAAAAGGACTAAGGATATGTTTCTCGTATATGGAGGTGACAAAGAGCTCATCGTAAATGGTTACGTTGATGCAAGCTTTAACACTGATCCGGACGATTCTAAATCTCAAACTGGATACGTGTTTACATTGAACGGTGGAGCCGTGAGTTGGTGTAGTTCTAAACAAAGCATCGTGGCGGGATCTACATGTGAAGCAGAGTACAAAGCTGCTTCGGAAGCAGCAAATGAAGGAGTCTGTATGAAAGAGTTCATATCCGATCTAGGTGTCATACCTAGTGCATCGGGTCCAATGAAAATCTTTTGTGACAATACTGGTGCAATTGCCTTGGCGAAGGAATCCAGATTTCACAAGAGAACCAAGCACATCAAGAGACGCTTCAATTCCATTCGGGATTTAGTCCAAGTGGGAGACATAGAAATTTGCAAGATACATACGGATCTGAATGTTGCAGACCCGCTGACTAAGCCTCTTCCACGAGCAAAACATGATCAGCACCAAGGCTCCATGGGTGTTAGAATCATTACTGTGTAATCTAGATTATTGACTCTAGTGCAAGTGGGAGACTGAAGGAAATATGCCCTAGAGGCAATAATAAAGTTATTATTTATTTCCTTATATCATGATAAATGTTTATTATTCATGCTAGAATTGTATTAACCAGAAACATAATACATGTGTGAATACATAGACAAACAGAGTGTCACTAGTATGCCTCTACTTGACTAGCTCGTTAATCAAAGATGGTTATGTTTCCTAACCATAGACATGAGTTGTCTTTTGATTAAACGGGATCACATCATTAGGAGACTGATGTGATTGACTTGACCCATTCCGTTAGCTTAGCACATGATTGTTTAGTATGTTGCTATTGCTTTCTTCATGACTTATACATGTTCCTATGACTATGAGATTATGCAACTCCCGTTTACCGGAGGAACACTTTGTGTGCTACCAAACGTCACAACGTAACTGGGTGATTATAAAGGTGCTCTACAGGTGTCTCCAAAGGTACATGTTCGGTTGGCGTATTTCGAGATTAGGATTTGTCACTCCTATTGTCGGAGAGGTATCTCTAGGCCATCTCGGTAATGCACATCACTTAAGCCTTGCAAGCATTGCAACTAATGAGTTAGTTGTGAGATGATGTATTACGGAACAAGTAAAGAGATTGTCGGTAACGAGATTGAACTAGGTATTGAGATACCCACGATCAAATCTCGGGCAAGTAACATACCGATGACAAAGGGAACAACGTATGTTGTTATGCAGTTTGACCGATAAAGATCTTCGTAGAATATGTAGGAGCCAATATGAGCATCCAGGTTCCGCTATCGGTTATTGACCGGAGATGTGTCTCGGTCATGTCTACATAGTTCTCGAACCCGTAGGGTCCGCACGCTTAACGTTACGATGACAGTTTCATTATGAGTTTATATGTTTTGATGTACCGAAGGTTGTTCGGAGTCCCGGATGTGATCACGGACATGACGAGGAGTCTCGAAATAGTTGACACATGAAGATCGATATATTGGAAGCCTATGTTTGGACATCGGAAGTGTTCCGGGTGAAATCGGCATTTTACCGGAGTACCAGGAGGTTACCCGAACCCCCCGGTAACTTAATGGGCCTTAATGGGCCTAGTGGAGGAAGAGGAGAGGAGGCCAAGGGGCAGCCGCACGCCCCTCCCCCCCCAGTCCGAATTAGATAAGGAGGGGGCGGCACCCCCCTTTCCTTTCCCCTATCTCTCTCTTTCCCCCCAAGTCCTAGTCCAACATGGAAAAGGGGGGGAGTCCTACTCCTGGTAGGAGTAGGACTCCTCCTGGCGCGCCCCAAGCCTGGCCGCACCTCCTCCCCCTTGCTCCTTTATATACAGGGGCAGGGGGCACCCCATAGACAACAATTGATCATTGATCTCTTAGCCGTGTGCGGTGCCCCCCTCCACCATAATCCTCGATAATATTGTAGCGGTGCTTAGACGAAGCCCTGCGACGGTAGAACATCAAGATCGTCACCACACCATCGTGCTGACAGAACTCTTCCCCGACATTTTGCTGGATCGGAGTCCGGGGATCGTCATCGAGTTGAACGTGTGCTAGAACTCGGAGGTGCCGTAGTTTCGGTGCTTGATTGGTCGGGCCGTGAAGACGTACGTGTTGGGGAACGTAGTAATTTCAAAAAAATTCCTACGCACACGCAAGATCATCGTGATGCATAGCAACGAGAGGGGAGAGTGTTGTCTACGTACCCTCGTAGACCGAAGCGGAAGCGTTGACGCAACATAGAGGAAGTAGTCGTACGTCTTCCCGGTCCAACCGATCCAAGCACCGTTACTCCGGCACCTCCGAGTTCTTGGCACACGTTCAGCTCGATGACGCTCCCCGGGCTCCGATCCAGCAAAGCTTCGGGGAGGAGTTCCGTCAGCACGACGGCGTGGTGACGATCTTGATGTTCAACTGTCGCAGGGCTTCACCTAAGCACCGCTACAATATGACCGAGGTGGAATATGGTGGAGGGGGGCACCGCACACGGCTAAGAAACGATCACGAAGATCAACTTCTGTGTCTATGGGGTGCCCCCTGCCCCCGTATATAAAGGAGTGGAGGAGGGGAGGGCCGGCCCTCTCTATGGCGCGCCCTAGGGGAGTCCTACTCCCACCGGAAGTAGGATTCCCCCTTTCCTAGTCCAACTAGGAGTCCTTCCATGTAGTAGGAGTAGGAGACAAGGAAGGGGAAGGGAGAAGGGAAGGAAGGAGGGGGCGCAGACCCTCCCCCTAGTCCTATTCGGACTAGGCCTTGGGGGGCGCGCGGCCTGCCCTAGGCAGCCCCTCTCTCTTTCCCGTATGGCCCAATAAGGCCCAATACTTCTCCAGGCGAATTCCCGTAACTCTCTGGTACTCAGAAAAATATCCGAATCACTCGGAACCTTTCCGAAGTCCGAATATAGTCGTCCAATATATCGATCTTTACGTCTCGACCATTTCGAGACTCCTCGTCATGTCCCCGATCTCATCCGGGACTCCGAACTCCTTCGGTACATCAAAACTCATAAACTCATAATATAACTGTCATCGAAACCTTAAGTGTGCGGACCCTACGGTTCGATAACAATGTAGACATGACCGAGGCACGTCTCCGGTCAATAACCAATAGAGGAACCTGGATGCTCATATTGGTTCCTACATATTCTACGAAGATCTTTATCGGTCAGGCCGCATAACAACATACGTTGTTCCTTTTGTCATCGGTATGTTACTTGCCCGAGATTGGATCGTCGGTATCCAATACCTAGTTCAATCTCGTCACCGGCAAGTCTCTTTACTCGTTCCGTAATACATCATCCCGCAACTAACTCATTAGTTGCAATGCTTGCAAGGCTTAAGTGATGTGCATTACCGAGAGGGCCCAGAGATACCTCTCCAACATTCGGAGTGACAAATCCTAATCTCAAAATACACCAACCCAACAAGTACCTTTGGAGACACCTGTAGAGCACCTTTATAATCACCCAGTTACGTTGTGACGTTTGGTAGCACACAAAGTGTTCCTGTGGTAAACGGGAGTTGCAGAATCTCATAGTCATAGGAACATGTATAAGTCATGAAGAAAGCAATAGCAACAAACTAAACGATTAAGTGCTAAGCTAACGGAATGGGTCAAGTCAATCAGATCATTCATCTAATGATGTGATCCCATTAATCAAATAACAACTCTTTGTCTATGGTTAGGAAACATAACCATCTTTGATTAATGAGCTAGTCAAGTAGAGGCATACTAGTGACACTCTGTTTGTCTATGTATTCACATGTATTATGTTTCTGGTTAATACAATTCTAGCATGGATAATAAACATTTATCATGAAATAAGGAAATAAATAATAACTTTATTATTGCCTCTAGGGCATATTTCCTTCAGTCTCCCACTTGCACTAGAGTCAATAATCTAGTTCACATCACCATGTGATTTAACACCAATAGTTCACATCTTTATGTGATTGGTTCACATCTCCATGTGACTAACACCCAAAGGTTTTACTAGATTCAATAATCTAGTTCACATCGCTATGTGATTAACACCCAAAGAGTGATCATGTTTTTCTTGTGAGATAAATTTAGCCAACGGGTCTGCCAAATTCAGATCCGCATGTATTTTGCAATATTTCTATGTCTACAATGCTCTGCACGGAGCTACTCTAGCTAATTGCTCCCACTTTCAATATGTATCCAGATTGAGACTTAGAATCATCTGGATTGGTGTCAAAAACTTGCATCGACGTAACCCTTTATGACGAACCTTTTTGTCACCTCCATAATCGAGAAACATATCCTTTATTCCACTAAGGATAATTTTGACCGCTGTCCAATGATCTACTCCTAGATCACTATTGTACTCCCTTGCCAAACTCAGTGGTAGGGTATACAACAGATCTGGTACACAGCATGGCATACTTTATAGAACCTATGGCTGAGGCATAGGGAATGACTTTCATTCTCTTTCTATCTTCTGCCGTGGTTGGGCTTTGAGTCTTTACTCAATTTCACACCTTGTAACACAGGCAAGAACTCTTTCTTTGACTGTTCCATTTTGAACTACTTCAAAATTTTGTCAAGGTATGTACTCATTGAAAAAACTTATCAGGCGTCTTGATCTATCTCTATAGATCTTGATGCTCAATATGTAAGCAGCTTCACCGAGGTCTTTCTTTGAAAAACTCCTTTCAATCACTCCTTTATGCTTTGCAGAATAATTCTACATTATTTCCGATCAACAATATTGCATTCACATATACTTATCAGAAATGTTGTAGTGCCCCCATTCACTTTCTTGTAAATACAGGCTTCACCGCAAGTCTGTATAAAACTATATGCTTTGATCAACTCATTAAAGCGTATATTCCAACTCTGAGATGCTTGCACCAGTCCATAGATGGATCGCTGGAGCTTGCACATTTTGTTAACACCTTTAGGATTGACAAAACCTTTTGGTTGCATCATATACAACTCTTCTTTAAGAAATCCATTAAGGATTGCAGTTTTGTTATCCATTTGCCAGATTTCATAAAATGCGGCAATTGCTAACATGATTCGGATAGACTTTAAGCATCGATACGAGTGAGAAAATCTCATCGTAGTCAACACCTTGAACTTTGTCAAAAACCTTTTTTGACAAGTCTAGCTTTGTAGATAGTAACACTACTATCAGCGTCCGTCTTCCTCTTGAAGATCCATTCAAACTCAATGGCTTGCCGAACATCGGGCAAGTCAACCAAAGTCCATACTTTGTTCTCATACATGGATCCTATCTCAGATTTCATGGCCTCAAGCCATTTTGCGGAATCTGGGCTCATCATCGCTTCCTCATAGTTCGTAGGTTCGTCATGGTCAACTAGCATGACCTCCAAAACAAGATTACCGTACCACTTTGGTGTGGATCTCACTCTGGTTAACCTACGAGATTCGGTAGTAACTTGATCTGAAGTTACATGATCATCATCATTAGCTTCCTCACTAATTGGTGTAGTAGTCACAGGAACAGATTTCTGTGATGAACTAATTTCCAATAAGGGAGAAGGTACAATAAACTTATCAAGTTTCTACTTTCCTCCCACTCACTTCTTTCGAGAGAAACTCCTTCTCTAGAAGGGATCCATTCTCAGCAACGAATATCTTGCCTTCGGATCTGTGATAGAAGGTGTACCCAACTGTCTCCTTTGGGTATCCTATGAAGACACATTTCTCCGATTTGGGTTTGAGCTTATCAGGATGAAACTTTTTCATATAAGCATCGCAACCCCAAACTTTAAGAAACGACAACTTTGGTTTCTTGCCAAACCACAATTCATAAGGCGTCGTCTCAACGGATTTTGATGGTGCCCTATTTAACGTGAGTGTAGCTGTCTCTAATGCATGACCCCAAAACTATAGTGGTAAATCGGTAAGAAACATCATAGATTGCACTATATCCAATAAAGTACGGTTATGACGTTCGGACACACCATTATGTTGTGGTGTTCCAGGTGGCATGAATTTGTGAAACTATTCCACATTGTTTTAATCGAAGACCAAACTCGTAACTCAAATACTCGTCTCCGTGATCAGATCGTAGAAACTTTATTTTCTTGTCACGATTATTTCTCACTTCACTCGGAAATTCTTTTCAAACGTTTCAGACTTATGTTTCATCAAGTAGATATACTCATATCTGCTTAAATCATCTGTGAAGGTTAGAAAATAATGATACTTGTCGCGAGCTTTAATATTCATTGGACCACATACATCAGTATGTATGATTTCCAACAAATCTGTTACTCACTCCATTGTTCCGGAGAACGGAGTTTTAGTCATCTTGACCATGAGGCATGGTTCGCAAGCATCAAGTGATTCATAATCAAGTGATTCCAAAAGCCCATCAGTATGGAGTATCTTCATGCGCTTTACACCACTATGACCTAAACGGCAGTGCCACAAATAAGTTGCACTATCATTATTAACTTTGCATCTTTTGGTTTCAATATTATGAATATGTGTATCACTACTATCGAGATCCAACAAATCATTTTCATTGGTGTGTAACCATATAAGGTTTTATTCATGTAAACAGAACAACAATTTATTATCTTACTTAAATGAATAACCGTATTGCAATAAACATGATCAAATCATATTCATGCTCAACACCAAATAGCACTTATTTAGGTTCCACACTATTCCCGAAAGTATAGGGAGTGTGCGATGATGATCATATCAATCTTGGAACTATTTCCAACTCTCATCGTCACTTCACCCTTAACTAGTCTTTGTTCATTCTGCAACTCCCGTTTCGAGTTACTAATCTTAGCAACTGAACTAGTACCAAATACTGAGGGGTTGCTATGAACACTAGTAAAGTACACATCAATAACATGTATATCAAATATACCTTTGTTTACTTTGCCATCCTTTCTTATCCACCAAATACTTGGGGTAGTTCCGCTTCCAGTGACCAATCCCTTTGCAGTAGAAGCACTTAGTCTCAGGCTTAGGACCAGACTTAGGTTTCTTCACTTGAGCAGCAACTTGCTTGTCGTTCTTCTTGAAGTTCCCCTTCTTCCTTTTGCCCTTTTCTTGAAACTAGTGGTCTTGTCAACCATCAACACTTGATGTTTTTCTTGATTTCTACCTTCGTCGATTTCAGCATCACGAAGAGCTTGGGGATTACTTTCGTCATCCCTTGCATATTATAGTTCATCACGAATTTCTACTAACTTGGTGATGGTGACTAGAGAATTCTGTCAATCACTACCTTATCTGGAAGATTAACTCCCACTTGATTCAAGCGATTGTAGTACCCAGACAATCTGAGCACATGCTCACTAGTTGAGCGATTCTCCTCCATCTTTTAGCTATAGAACTTGTTGGAGACTTCATATCTCTCAACTCGGGTATTTGCTTGAAATATTAACTTCAACTCCTGGAACATCTCATATGGTCCATGACGTTCAAAACGTCTTTGAAGTCCCGATTCTAAGCCGTTAAGCATGGTGCACTAAACTATCAAGTAGTCATCACATTGAGCTAGCCAAACGTTCATAACGTCTGCATCTGCTCCTGCAATAGGTCTATCACCTAGCGGTGCATTAAGGACATAATTCTTCTGTGCAGCAATGAGGACAAACCTCAGATCACGGATACAATCCGCATCATTACTACTAACATCTTTCAACACAATTTTCTCTAGGAACATATCAAAATAAACATATGAAAGCAACAACGCGAGCTATTGATCTACAACATAGATATGCTAATACTACCAGGACTAAGTTCATGATAAATTAAAGTTCAATTAATCATATTACTTAAGAACTCCCACTTAGATAGACATCCCTCTAATCCTCTAAGTGATCACGTGATCCATATCAACTAAACCATGTCCAATCATCACGTGAGATGGAGTAGTTTCAATGGTGAACATCACTATGTTGATCATATCTACTATATGATTCACGCTCGACCTTTCGGTCTCCGTGTTCCGAGGCCATATCTGTTATATGCTAGGCTCATCAAGTTTAACCTGAGTATTCCGCGTGTGCAACTGTTTTGCACCCGTTGTATTTGAACGTAGAGCCTATCACACCCGATCATCACGTGGTGTCTCAGCACGAAGAACTTTCGCAACGGTGCATACTCAGGGAGAACACTTATACCTTGATAATTTAGTGAGGGATCATCTTATAAAGCTACCGCCGAACTAAGCAAAATAAGATGTATAAAAGATAAACATCACATGCAATCAAAATATGTGACATGATATGGCCATCATCATCTTGTGCCTTTGATCTCCATCTCCAAAGCATCGTCATGATCTCCATCGTCACCGGCATGACACCATGATCTCCATCATCTTGATCTATATCAATGTGTCGTCACATGGTCGTCTCGCCAACTATTGCTCTTGCAACCATTGCTATCGCTTAGCGATAAAGTAAAGCAATTATTTGACGCTTGCATCTTATGCAATAAAGAGACAAGCATAAAACTTTTGCCAGTTGCCGATAACTTCAACAAAACATGATCATCTTATACAACCACTTATATCTCATCACGTCTTGACCATATCACATCACAACATGCCCTGCAAAAACAAGTTAGACGTCCTCTACTTTGTTGTTGCAAGTTTTACGTGGCTGCTACTGGGCTTAGCAAGAACCGTTCTAACCTACGCATCAAAACCACAACGATAGTTTGTCAAGTTGGTGTTGTTTTAACCTTCGCAAGGACCGGGCGTAGCCACACTCGGTTCAACTAAAGTTGGAGAAACTGACACCCGCCAGCCACCTGTGTGCAAAGCACGTCGGTAGAACCAGTCTCGCGTAAGCGTACGCGTAATGTTGGTCTGGGCCGCTTCATCCAACAATACCGCCGAACCAAAGTATGACATGCTGGTAAGCAGTATGACTTATATCGCCCACAACTCACTTGTGTTCTACTCGTGCATATAACATCAACACATAAAACCTGGGCTCGGATGCCACTGTTGGGGAACGTAGTAATTTCAAAAAAAATCCTACGCACAGTCAAGATCATGGTGATGCATAGCAACGAGAGGGGAGAGTGTTGTCTACGTACCCTCGTAGACCGAAGCGGAAGCATTGACGCAACATAGAGGAAGTAGTCGTACGACTTCCCGGTCCAACCGATCCAAGCAACGTTACTCCGGCGCCTCCGAGTTCTTGGCACACGTTCAGCTCGATGACGCTCCCCGGGCTCCGATCCAGCAAAGCTTCGGGGAGGAGTTGTTGGGGAACGTTGCAGAAAATTAAAATTTTTCCTACGGTTTCACCAAGATCCATCTATGAGTTCATCTAAGCAACGAGTCATGGGAGAGAGATTGCATCTACATACCACTTTGTAGATCGCGAGCGGAAGCGTTCAACGAACGGGGATGAGGTAGTCGTACACGACGTGATCCAAATCACCGGAGATCCTAGCACCGAAAGGACGGCACCTCCGCGTTCAACACACGTACGGTCAGCGTAACGTCTCCTTCTTGTTGATCCAGCAAGGCAAAGGAGAAGTTGAGGAAGATGGCTCCAGTAGCAGCACGACGGCGTGGTGATGGTGGAGCTGCAGTACTCCAGCAGGGCTTCGCCGAGCTCTACGGAGGAGTAGGAGATGTTGGAGAGGGAGAGGGAGGCGCCAGGGCAAAGGGGTGCAGCTGCCCCCCTCCCCTCCCCCTTTATATAGTCCCCTAGGGTGGGCGCCGGCCCTAGGAGATGCAATCTCCTAGGGGGGCGGCGGCCAAGGGGGGCGGACTTGCCCCCCAAGCAAGGGGGCGCCCCCCCTTTAGGGTTTCCCCACCCTAGGCGCATGGGCCTCTTGGGGCTGGTTCCCCTTGGCCCATGTAGGCCAAGGCGCACCCCCTAGAGCCCATGTGGCCCCCCGAGGCAGGTGGCCCCACCCGGTGGACCCCCCGGGACCCTCCGGTGGTCCCGATACAATACCGATAACCTCGAAACTTATCCCGATGGCCAAAACAGCACTTCCTATATATAATTCTTTACCTCCGGACCATTCCGAAACTCCTCGTGACGTCCGGGATCTCATCCGAGGCTCCGAACAACATTCGGGTTACTGCATATACATATCTTCACAACCCTAGCGTCACCAAACCTTAAGTGTGTAGACCCTACGGGTTCGGGAGACATGCAGACATGACCGAGACTGCTCTCGGGCAATAACCAACAGCGGGATCTGGATACCCATGTTGGCTCCCACATGCTCCACGATGATCTCATCGGATGAACCACGATGTCGAGGATTCAATTAATCCCGTATACGATTCCCTTTGTCAATCGGTATTTTACTTGCCCGAGATCCGATCGTCGGTATCCCAATACCTCGTTCAATCTCGTTACCGGCAAGTCAGTTTTCTCGTACCGTAATGCATGATCCCGTGATCAAACACTTTGATCACATTGAGCTCATTATGATGATGCATTACTGAGAGGGCCCGGTGATACCTCTCCGTCAAGCGGAGTGACAAATCCCAGTCTCGATCCGTGTCAACCCAACAGACACTTTCGGAGATACCCGTAGCATACCTTTATAGTCACCCAGTTACGTTGTGACGTTTGGTACACCCAAAGCACTCCTACGGTGTCCGGGAGTTACACGATCTCATGGTCTAAGGAAAGGATATTTGACATTGGAAAACTCTAGCAAACGAACTATGCGATCTTATGCTATGTTTAGGATTGGGTCTCGTCCATCACATCATTCTCCTAATGATGTGATCTCGTTATCAATGACATCCAATGTCCATAGTCAGGAAACCATGACTATCTATCGATCAACGAGCTAGTCAACTAGAGGCTTACTAGGGACATGTTGTTGTCTGTTATTCACACATGTATTACGATTTCCGGATAACACAATTATAGCACGAATAAAGACAATTATCATGAACAAGGAAATATAATAATAATGCTTTTATTATTGCCTCTAGGGCATATTTCCAACAGTCTCCCACTTGCACTAGAGTCAATAATCTAGTTACATTGTGATGAATCGAACACCCATAGAGTTCTGGTGCTGATCATGTTTTGCCTTAGGGAGAGGTTTAGTCAACGGATCTGCAACATTCAGATCCGTGTGCACTTTACAAATTTCTATGTCTCCATCTTGAACATTTTCACGAATGGAGTTGAAGCGACGCTTGATGTGCCTGGTCTTCTTGTGAAACCTGGGCTCCTTGGCAAGTGCAATAGCTCCAGTGTAGTCACAGAAGAGTTTGATTGGCCCCGACGCATTGGGTATGACTCCGAGGTCGGTGATGAACTCCTTCACCCAAATTGCTTCATGTGCTGCCTCCGAGGCTGCCATGTACTCCGCTTCACATGTAGATCCCGCCACAACGCTCTGTTTGCAACTGCACCAGCTTACTGCCCCACCATTCAAAATATACACGTATCCGGTTTGTGACTTAGAGTCATCCAGATCTGTGTCGAAGCTAGCGTCGACGTAACCCTTTACGACGAGCTCTTCGTCACCTCCATAAACGAGAAACATTTCCTTAGTCCTTTTCAGGTACTTCAGGATATTCTTGACCGCTGTCCAGTGTTCCTTGCCGGGATTACTTTGGTACCTTCCTACCAAACTTATGGCAAGGTTTACATCAGGTCTGGTACACAGCATGGCATACGTAATAGAACCTATGGCTGAGGCATAGGGGATGACACTCATCTCTTCTATATCTTCTGCCGTGGTCGGACATTGAGCTGAGCTCAATTTCACACCTTGTAACACAGGTAAGAACCCTTTCTTAGATTGATCCATATTGAACTTCTTCAATATCTTATCAAGGTATGTGCTTTGTGAAAGACCTATGAGGCGTCTTGATCTATCTCTATAGATCTTGATGCCTAATATATAAGCAGCTTCTCCAAGGTCCTTCATTGAAAAACTCTTATTCAAGTAGGCCTTAATGCTGTCCAAGAGTTCTATATCATTTCCCATCAAAAGTATGTTGTCTACATATAATATGAGAAATGCTACAGAGCTCCCACTCACTTTCTTGTAAACGCAGGCTTCTCCATAAGTCTGCGTAAACCCAAACGCTTTGATCATATCATCAAAGCGAATGTTCCAACACCGAGATGCTTGCACCAGCCCATAAATCGAGCGTTGGAGCTTGCACACCTTGTCAGCATTCTTAGGATCGACAAAACCTTCCGGCTGCATCATATACAATTCTTCCTTAAGGAAACCATTAAGGAATGCCGTTTTGACGTCCATTTGCCATATTTCATAATCGTAGAATGCGGCAATTGCTAACATGATTCGGACGGACTTTAGCTTCGCTACCGGTGAGAAAGTCTCATCGTAGTCAATTCCTTGAACTTGCCGATAACCCTTAGCGACAAGCCGAGCTTTATAGATGGTCACATTACCATCCGCGTCTGTCTTCTTCTTAAAGATCCATTTATTTTCTATGGCTCGCCGCTCTACGGGCAAGTCAGTCAAAGTCCATACTTCGTTTTCATACATGGATCCTATCTCGGATTTCATGGCTTCTAGCCATTTGTCGGAATCCGGGCCCGCCATTGCTTCCTCATAGTTCGAAGGTTCACCGTTGTCTAACAACATGATTTCCAAGACAGGGTTGCCGTACCACTCTGGTGCGGAACGTGTCCTTGTGGACCTTCGAATTTCAGTAGGAGCTTGATTAGAAGTATCTTGATCATCATCATTAATTTCCTCTCTAGTCGGCGCAGGCACCTCAGGAACGTTTTCTTGAGTTTCGCCATTTTCCGGTTCAAGAGGTAACACTTCATCAAGTTCTACTTTCCTCCCACTTACTTCTTTCGAGAGAAACTCCTTCTCTAGAAAGGATCCATTCTTGGCAACAAAGATCTTGCCTTCGGATCTGAGGTAGAAGGTATACCCAATAGTTTCTTTAGAGTATCCTATGAAGACGCATTTTTCCGACTTGGGTTCGAGCTTTTCAGGTTGAAGTTTCTTGACATAAGCATCGCATCCCCAAAAATTTAGAAACGACAGCTTAGGTTTCTTCCCAAACCATAATTCATACGGTGTCGTCTCAACGGATTTAGACAGAGCCCTATTTAAAGTGAATGCGGCAGTCTCTAAAGCATAGCCCCAAAAAGATAGCGGTAAATCGGTAAGAGACATCATAGATCGCACCATATCTAATAGAGTGCGATTACGACGTTCGGACACACCATTACGCTGAGGTGTTCCAGGCGGCGTGAGTTGTGAAACTATTCCACATTTTCTTAAGTGTGTGCCAAATTCGTGACTCAAGTATTCTCCTCCACGATCTGATCGTAGAAACTTGATCTTTCTATCACGTTGATTTTCAACCTCACTCTGAAATTCCTTGAACTTTTCAAAGGTCTCAGACTTGTCTTTCGTTAAGTAGATATACCCATATCTACTCAAGTCATCAGTGAGGGTGAGAACATAACGATAGCCACCGCGAGCCTCAACACTCATTGGACCGCACACATCGGTATGTATGATTTCCAATAAGTTGGTTGCTCGCTCCATTGTTCCTGAGAACGGAGTCTTGGTCATTTTACCCATGAGGCATGGTTCGCACGTGTCAAATGATTCATAATCAAGAGACTCTAAAAGTCCATCTGCATGGAGCTTCTTCATGCGTTTGACACCTATGTGACCAAGGCGGCAGTGCCACAAATATGTGGGACTATTGTTATCAACTTTAACTCCTTTGGTATTCACACTATGAATATGTGTATCATCACGTACGAGATTCATTAAGAATAAACCATTAACCATCGGAGCATGACCATAAAACATATCTCTCATATAAATAGAAAAACCATTATTCTCGGATTTAAATGAGTAGCCATCTCGAATTAAACGAGATCCAGACACAATGTTCATGCTCAAACTTGGCACTAAATAACAATTATTGAGGCTTAAAACTAATCACGTAGGTAAATGTAGAGGTAGCGTGCCGACGGCGATCACATCGACCTTGGAACCATTCCCGACGCGCATCGTCACCTTGTCCTTCGCCAGTCTTCATTTATTCCGCACATCCTGCTTTGAGTTGCAAATGTGAGCAACTGCACCGGTATCAAATACCCAAGAGCTACTACGAGTACTGGTAAGGTACACATCAATTACATGTATATCACATATACCTTTGGTTTTGCCGGCCTTCTTGTCCGCTAAGTATTTGGGGCAGTTCCGCTTCCAGTGACCACTTCCCTTGCAATAAAAACACTCAGTCTCGGGCTTGGGTCCATTCTTTGGCTTCTTCCCGGCAACTTGCTTACCGGGCGCGGCAACTTCCTTGCCGTCCTTCTTGAAGTTCTTCTTACCCTTGCCCTTCTTGAACTTAGTGGTTTTATTCACCATCAACACTTGATGCTCCTTCTTGATTTCTACCTCTGCTGATTTCAGCATAGCATATACCTCAGGAATGGTCTTTACCATCCCCTGCATGTTGTAGTTCATCACAAAGCTCTTGTAGCTAGGTGGAAGCGACTGGAGGAATCTGTCAATGACCGCTTCATCCGGGAGATTAACTTCCAGTTGAGTCAAGCGGTTGTGCAACCCAGACATTTTGAGTATGTGTTCACTGACAGAGCTATTTTCCTCCATCTTACAGCTAAAGAATTTGTCGGAGACTTCATATCTCTCGACCCGGGCATGAGCTTGGAAAACCATTTTCAGCTCTTCGAACATCTCATATGCTCCATGTCTCTCAAAACGCTTTTGGAGCCCTGGCTCTAAGCTGTAAAGCATGCCGCACTGAACGAGGGAGTAATCATCGGAACGTGACTGCCAAGCGTTCATAACGTCTTGTTCTGCAGGGAGGACAGGTGCGTCACCCAGCGGTGCTCGTAGGACATAATCTTTCTTGGCAGCTATGAGGATGATCCTCAGGTTCCGGACCCAGTCCGTATAGTTGCTGCCATCGTCTTTCAGCTTGGTTTTCTCTAGGAACGCGTTGAAGTTGAGGACTACGTTGGCCATTTGATCTACAAGACATATTGTAAATATTTTAGACTAAGTTCATGATAATAAAGTTCATTTAATCAAATTATTTAATGAACTCCCACTTAGATAGACATCCCTCTTCTAGTCATCTAAGTATTACATGATCCAAGTCAACTAGGCCGTGTCCGATCATCACGTGAGACGGACTAGTCAACATTGGTGAACATCTTCATGTTGATCGTATCTTCTATACGACTCATGCTCGACCTTTCGGTCTTATGTGTTCCGAGGCCATGTCTGTACATGCTAGGCTCGTCAAGTCAACCTAAGTGTTTGCATGTGTAAATCTGTCTTACACCCGTTGTATGTGAATGTTAGAATCTATCACACCCGATCATCACGTGGTGCTTCGAAACAACGAACTGTCGCAACGGTGCACAGTTAGGGGGAACACTTCTTGAAATTATTATGAGGGATCATCTTATTTACTACCGTCGTTCTAAGTAAACAAGATGAAAAACATGATAAACATCACATGCAATCAAATAATAAACGTGACATGATATGGCCAATATCACATAGCTCCTTTGATCTCCATCTTGGGGCTCCATGATCATCTTGTCACCGGCTTGACACCATGATCTCCATCATCATGATCTCCATCATCGTGTCTCCATGAAGTTGCTCGCCAACTATTACTTCTACTACTATGGCTAACGCGTTTAGAAATAAATTAAAGTAATTTACATGGCGTTTCTCAATGACACGCAGGTCATACAAAAATAAAGACAACTCCTATGGCTCCTGCCGGTTGTCATACTCATCGACATGCAAGTCGTGATTCCTATTACAATAGCATGAACATCTCATACATCACATATAGATCATTCATCATTCATCACAACTTTGGCCATATCATATCACAAAGCACTTGCTACAAAAACAAGTTAGACGTCCTCTAATTTTTGTTGCAAGTTTTACGTGGCTGAATTAGGGTTCTAGCAAGAACATTTTCTTACCTACGTGAAAGCCACAACGTGATTTGTCAACTTCTATTTACCCTTCATAAGGACCCTTTTCATCGAATCCGCTCCAACTAAAGTGGGAGAGACAGACACCCGCCAGCCACCTTATGCAACTAGTGCATGTTAGTCGGTGGAACCGGTCTCACGTAAGTGTACGTGTAAGGTTGGTCCGGGCCGCTTCATCCCAAAATACCGCTGAAGCAAGATAAGACTAGTAGCGGCAAGAAAAATTGACAACATCTACGCCCACAACAAATTGTGTTCTACTCGTGCAATAGAGAACTACGCATAGACCTAGCTCATGATGCCACTGTTGGGGAACGTAGCAGAAAATTAAAATTTTTCCTACGGTTTCACCAAGATCCATCTATGAGTTCATCTAAGCAACGAGTCATGGGAGAGAGATCGCGTCTACATACCACTTTGTAGATCGCGAGCGGAAGCGTTCAACGAACGGGGATGAGGTAGTCGTACACGACGTGATCCAAATCACCGGAGATCCTAGCACCGAAAGGACGGCACCTCCATGTTCAACACACGTACGGTCAGCGTAACGTCTCCTTCTTCTTGATCCAGCAAGGCAAAGGAGAAGTTGAGGAAGATGGCTCCAGCAGCAGCACGACGGCGTGGTGATGGTGGAGCTGCAGTACTCCGGCAGGGCTTCGCCGAGCTCTACGGAGGAGGAGGAGATGTTGGAGAGGGAGAGGGAGGCGCCAGGGCAAAGGGGTGCAGCTGCCCCCCTCCCCTCCCCCTTTATATAGTCCCCTAGGGGGGGCGCCGGCCCTAGGAGATGCAATCTCCTAGGGGGGCGGCGGCCAAGGGGTGGGGACTTGCCCCCCAAGCAAGGGGCGCCCCCCCTTTAGGGTTTCCCCACCCTAGGCGCATGGGCCTCTTGGGGCTGGTTCCCCTTGGCCCATGTAGGCCAAGGCGCACCCCCTAGAGCCCATATGGCCCCCCGAGGCAGGTGGCCCCACCCGGTGGACCCCCCGGGACCCTCCGGTGGTCCCGGTACAATACTGATAACCCCGAAACTTGTCCCGATGGCCAAAACAGCACTTCCTATATATAATTCTTTACCTCCGGACCATTCCGAAACTCCTCGTGACGTCCGGGACTTCATCCGGGACTCCGAACAACATTCGGGTTACTGCATATACATATCTTCACAACCCTAACGTCACCGAACCTTAAGTGTGTAGACCCTACGGGTTCGGGAGACATGCAGACATGACCGAGACGGCTCTCGGGCAATAACCAACAGCGGGATCTGGATACCCATGTTGGCTCCCACATGCTCCATGATGATCTCATCGGATGAACCACGATGTCGAGGATTCAATTAATCCCGTATATGATTCCCTTTGTCAATCGGTATTTTACTTGCCCGAGATTCGATCGTCGGTATCCCAATACCTTGTTCAATCTCGTTACCGGCAAGTCATTTTTCTCGTACCGTAATGCATGATCCCGTGATCAAACACTTTGATCACATTGAGCTCATTATGATGATGCATTACTGAGAGGGCCCGGTGATACCTCTCCGTCAAGCGGAGTGACAAATCCCAGTCTCGATCCGTGTCAACCCAACAGACACTTTCGGAGATACCCGTAGTATACCTTTATAGTCACCCAGTTACGTTGTGACGTTTGGTACACCCAAAGCACTCCTACGGTGTCCGGGAGTTACACGATCTCATGGTCTAAGGAAAGGATACTTGACATTGGAAAACTCTAGCAAACGAACTATGCGATCTTATGCTATGTTTAGGATTAGGTCTCGTCCATCACATCATTCTCCTAATGATGTGATCTCGTTATCAATGACAACCAATGTCCATAGTCAGTAAACCATGACTATCTATCAATTAACGAGCTAGTCAACTAGATGCTTACTAGAGACATGTTGTTGTATGTTATTCACACATGTATTACGATTTCCGGATAACACAATTATAGCACGAATAAAGACAATTATCATGAACAAGGAAATATAATAATAATGCTTTTATTATTGCCTCTAGGGCATATTTCCAACAGGAGTTCCGTCAACACGACGGCGTGGTGACGATCTTGATGTTCAACTGTTGCAGGGCTTCGCCTAAGCACCGCTACAATATGACCGAGGTGGAATTTGATGGAGGGGGGCACCGCACACGGCTAAGGAACGATAACGAAGATCAACTTCTGTGTCTATGGGGTGCCCCCTGCCCCCGTATATAAAGGAGTGGAGGAGGGGAGGGCCGGCCCTCTCTATGGCGCGCCCTAGGGGAGTCCTACTCCCACCGGGAGTAGGATTCCCCCTTTCCTAGTCCAACTAGGAGTCCTTCCATGTAGTAGGAGTAGGAGACAAGGAAGGGGAAGGGAGAAGGGAGGGAAGGAGGGGGCGCAGACCCTCCCCCTAGTCCAATTCGGACTAGGCCTTGGGGGGGTGCGCGGCCTGCCCTAGGCAGCCCCTCCCTCTTTCCTATATGGCCCAATAAGGCCCAATACTTCTCCCGGCGAATTCCCGTAACTCTGCGGTACTCCGAAAAATACCCGAATCACTCGGAACCTTTCCGAAGTCCGAATATAGTCGTCCAATATATCGATCTTTACGTCTCGACCATTTTGAGACTCCTCGTCATGTCCCCGATCTCATCCGGGACTCCGAACTCCTTCGGTACATCAAAACTCATAAACTCATAATATAACTGTCATCGAAACCTTAAGCGTGCGGACCCTACGGTTCGATAACAATGTAGACATGACCGAGGCACGTCTTCGGTCAATAACCAATAGCGGAACCTGGATGCTCATAGTGGTTACTACATATTCTACGAAGATCTTTATCGCTCAGACCGCATAACAACATACGTTGTTCCTTTTGTCATCGGTATGTTACTTGCCCGAGATTCGATCGTCAGTATCCAATACTGTAACACCCTCGATGCGGCTATATCTCCCACGTGTCGAGGCACGACTTAGAGGCATAACCGCATTGAAAGCAATGTCGCAAGTGAGGTAATCTTCACACAACCCATGTAATACATAAGGGAAAGAGATACATAGTTGGCTTACAGTCGCCACTTCACACAATACATAAATAAACATTCATCATCCAGATTACACTCAAGGTCCGACTACGGAACCAAAATGAAAGAAGACTACCCCAAGTGCTACACAGATCTCCGAATCACCCCAACTGGGCACCACTACTGATCATCAGGAAAAGACACATAGTAACGACCACGTTCCTCGTCGAACTCCCACTTGAGCTCGGTTGAATCATCTGCACTGGCATCGTCGGCACCTGCAACTGTTTTGGTAGAATCTGTGAGTCACGGGGACTCAGCAATCTCACACCCCCGAGATCAAGACTATTTAAGCTTAAAGGTAGGATAGGGTTGTGAGGTGGAGCTGCAGCAAGCGACTAGCATATATGGTGGCTAACAACGCAAAAGAGAGCGAGAAGAGAAGCAAAGCACGGTCGTGAAGCTAGAAGTGATCAAGAAGTGATCCTAGAACAACCTACGTCAAACATAACTCCAACACCGTGTTCACTTCCTGGAACCCGCCGAGAAGAGACCATCACGGTTACACACGCGGTTGATGTGTTTTAATTAAGGTCAACTTCGGGTTTTCTACAACCGGACATTAACAAATTCCCATCTGCCTCATAACCGCGGGCACGGCTTTCGAAAGTTCAAACCCTGCAGGGGTGTCCCAACTTAGCCCATTATAAGCTCTCGCGA
Organism: Aegilops umbellulata; assembly: GCA_032464435.1. NCBI lineage: Eukaryota > Viridiplantae > Streptophyta > Magnoliopsida > Poales > Poaceae > Aegilops > Aegilops umbellulata. Next base: position 496,478,585 of record CP136056.1, read on the forward strand.
TCAACGAAGGATATTCCTTCTCCCCGGGAAGACCCGATCAGTCTTGGAATCCCGGCTACAAGACATTTCGACAGTAATAAAACAAGTCCAGCAAAGCCGCCCGATTGTGCCGACAAATCCTGATAGGAGCTACACATATCTCGGTCTCAGGGCACATCCGGATGAGACAGGCTACGAGTAAAACCAGGCATCGAGTTTCCCCGAGGTGGCCCCGCAGGCGGCTCGGTTCGAACCAGCACTTAGAGAAGCACTGGCCCGGGGGGGCTAAATAAAGATGACCCTCGGGCTCGCGAAAACCCAAGGGAAAGGTGGTAGGTGGTAGGCAAATGGTAAAACCAATGTTGGCCTTGCTGGAAGAGTCTTATTCAAAGCGAACTGTCAAGGGGGTCCCATAAATTACCCAACCGTGTAAGGAACGCAAAATCCGGGAACATAACACCGGTATGACGGAAACTAGGGCGGCAAGAGTGGAACAAAACACCAGGCATAAGGCCGAGCCTTCCACCCTTTACCAAGTGTATAGATGCATTAATTAAATAAGATATATTGTGATATCCCAACAAGAGAAACATGTTCCAGCAAGGAACAACATCTCCATGTTCCAACAAGGAACAAACTTCATCTTCACCTGCAACTAACAACGCTATAAGAGGGGCTGAGCAAAGCGGTAACATAGCCAATCAACGGTTCGCTAGGACATGGATGGTTAGAGGTTTGACATGGCAATATGGGTGGCATGATATAGCAAGTGGTAGGTATTGCAGCATAGGCATAGCAAAAGAGCGAGCATCTAGCAAGCAAAGATAGAAGTGATTTCGAGGGTATGGTCATCTTGCCTGAGATCCCGCAAGGAAGAAGAACGAGTCCATGAAGAAGACAAACGGACGTAGTCGAACGAATCCTCACAACTCCGGAACGAAACCGAAGCTAACGAGAGAAGCAACCCGGAAACAAACAAACAACATAGTAAACAACCATCACATAAACATGACAGGATGCACAATCAAGTATGATGCATGTCCGGTTTAATGAGCATGGCATGGCAAAACGCAACAGACAATTCTACAAATTAAGTGGAGTTCAATATGCAAGGAGTTGCATGTTAACGGAACACCACATTCAAGTTATTTAGTTCGCTCTCGGTTAGGTACTCAACAATATTAAATGTTGGTTAACATGGCAGTAGGTGAAGCATATGAAAACTACCTAACTAGGCAAGTTTAAATGGGGCCGGAACAACAAACAACAAGTCCGGAAAAATCCTCATATCCATATTTTAGATTTGGTACTGATCTGACCTAAAGCATATTTTAATGTTGTAAAACAGGAAAATAAAGTGCATCATGTTAAACTAGGCATTTTTCTAGCCCATTTACATATAAAGTTTATTAAATTCCGAGTTACGGTTAATTAGTTAAGAAATAAATCATTTTAACATGGCATTTATGCAAATTAATGCAAACAATATTTTAAATATTTTTAACATGGATGAAAGTGGCATAATATGAAACTAGACAAAATTCTAAGCACTTTTCATATATAAACCATTTTAATATGATGCACGGTTCATGAGTTATTATATGCATGAAGATGAGGGTGCAATCTGTAAACATGCAGTTTTTCTGGAAATTAGCTAAATCGCAGATCTGAAAAAAACAAGAAACGGGCCGAATCTCCGGCGGACTGGGCCTCACCAGAGGGGCTCAGCCCACGCGGTGGAGAGGAAGGCCGGAAGGGGCGGCTGGGCCTTAGAGCCGCGGCAGCCCACGCGGTCGAGCAGGCGGTCAACGCGCGGCGGGGAGCTCGTCTTCGAAACAGAGGAAGCAGGGGCACGACGGCACGGCTGGACAGCGGCGAGGCAGCATCGGAGGGCGGCGTCTGGCTCGGTGCCACGCGCGAAGGAGGGCACCGGATCCGAGGCCAGGGAGATGATGAAGCTCCATTCAGAGATAGCTCACAGCAGATCGGGCGGAGACGAGGCGGGGTCCTGGTTCAGAGAGAGAGAGAGGTGAGGTCAGGAGAAAGAAGGAAGAGAAGGAGGGACCGAGGGAGAGGGCGCGGGGTCGGCCTGGGGCTGCTGCTGTGGCCGGCTCGAGGAGAGCTGCTGGTCTCAGGCGCGTGAGGAGGGAGGAGCTCGAGCGCGAGGTTCCTCCGGCGACGGGGAGCTGCTGCTCCGGCTGCTTGCAGGTGAGGAGGCCCGCGGGGGTGCGAGGCAGGGGCTCCTGCTCATGGCCGGAAAAACACAGGAGGAGGTCGAGAGGAATTTTGGATTCGGGGCTCGGGCTTCTGGAACGAGCGAGGAGGAGGGAGAGCGCTGGCTGTGGTTGGTGGATCGGGAGGGGATGAATCCCGAGGTGGATGCGTGAGAGAGTGGCGGCGGCGGCTAGGAGGATCCCTAGAAATTAGGGATTTGGTCTAGGTTTAGACTAGTATATATAGTGGGTAGGTTAGGCTAGGGGCTATCACGACCCTACGATCGGAATCGGACGGCTGAGAAAAAATAGGTTAGGAAGTCCAATCAAGAAAACGGAGATGTTTTATAGATGTTAGGAGATGATCCGGATCCATCGGTAACGATAGTTCGCTTCGGGTTCGGGGAAGTTTCAGACGCGCTCGAGAGGGGAAATTTGTGCACTGTGCGGTGAGGCTAGGCGATCAGACAAGAGGGGCTCGAAAAATCCGGTTGGTCTCGGAACGATAAACGAAGGCAAGGGGGGACGCGGCAACTATGAACGAATGCAAACTTTAAAACATGACGGCAACGGAGTGCCGATGCGATGCAAATGATGACATGAGGAATGCAACAAACAAATAAATAACAGAGCTGACACGCAAAACATGGAAGGAATCTGGAGCGTCGGTCTCGGGGCGTCACAACACTCCACCACTACGAGAGGATCTCGTCCCGAGATCTAGGATGGCATCGGAGGGAAAAACGGAAGAGAAAGAGAAGAGGTAACACTAAGTTGCTTCTTTGACAAACGAGTGAAACCAAAGAACCTTGAGAGGTTGAGCAAAATGAAAGAAAAGAATACCATGGAGATGAACGAAATGAAATACTCCGTTGGACAAGGAACAAGGAATACGGCGAGAAAGAAGAGCTTAAGTGACAAGATAGACATTGAAACCACTCCGGTTGAAACAAGATGTACAAGGAACGATAAAGGACAATTACAACAGCACTCTGCTTGGAAATGGAAGGAATAGAATATGAACTTGGCAAATGAAAGCACTTAGATGAGACTTCGGTTAAAAGAGGAATGATAGGCACAACACTCCGGTTAAATGGATAAACAAGAAAAGAACATGATCCTCATAATTTGAGATGATGAGTGAAGAGAGCAACATCACAATGCCTCCGGAAGAAGAAATAGAAGTTAGATCATTGGAATAAAGGAATGGAGAAGAAAATGACAACTTCTACCACAAATGAGTTTGGAAAGCACTCTTAAAAGAAGTATAGAACGGAGTTGCTGGAAAAACTAGAAACGAAAAAGAATAAGTTTGTAGTGGGCTTATAGAAACATCTCAAAATTATGAGGTGAGCTTCTGCCACCAACGGAAACAAATGATTGGATTGATATCAACAAGGAGACGAGAAACTTATTTCACCAGGAGAACAAACGAAGAACTTGGGTCATTTATAAGCACCATAAAAAGAAACAATCCTTAGGGAAAGCTTTAGGTGAAATATAACCCAAGATAACTCCAATGAAGAGATTGATGGATTTAAATACCTCATTCTTGACAACATGTGAATCATGAAGCACGAGAAGAAATTGCCAAGGATGACATAACACCATCTCAAAAGATAAGGTAGAAAGAATTGCACTTCGGAATGCAAAATGAAGAAATGCTTGAACTCCTCCAAACAAAACATGTGTTGACACCATGTTTATTTTTAGAGTAACGCTTGGCTGATCTTAACTTCAAGAGAAAAATCTTGATGAACAGTTGACGAATGAAAAGAATCCTTGACGAAGCACCATGTAGAGCCTCCATGAAGAACTCCGGTAAGAAAAGGATGATATAAAGAAAGAGAAGTTGACAACACAAGGTGAAGCCTTGCAGTGATTTAGATGGAGCTCCACGACGAGATAATGCAGAATGTTTGGAACTCCGGAAAGAAAGATGAACAAATAAAATCAAGAATTTTGATGAACCTCCGGAATAAGGAATAGAATTTACTCGATGAAACAAGAATAAGAATTACATTATGCTTATCCTTCACCAATTTAAATTGATGACAAGCAATGGATTTGGCATACTACTTATTCCCGTAGAGAGGATCAAGATAGATATGGCGCAAATTTGGGAAGGTCTTCAACGAACCACCGGTAGGATTGGAAAGAACGAATGAATCTATATGATAACGAAGGAAGAGAACTCTAGAACGAACCATCGTAAGAATTGAAAACGAACGAAGTAAGGGGATGAATCACCGGTAAGAATTAGAAAATGAACGAAGATACTTGAGAGAATTTAGATACAAGAGAACAAAGAGATCATGAGCTGACTAGAGTATACTTGAACAAAGCACCGGTAAGATTTTGAGAATGAGAGCTGAAAGCTGGGATGAATAATTCTAAGATGATGGGCTTTGGAGAATCAAACAGAAAAGACTCCTGAAATGCTCCGGATGGGTGAAAAGAATTCTCACAATCGAAAACAATTATGAGAGGATGGCAACAAGCTAGGACCATGAATCTTGACGAGAATGGAGCAAGATTTAAGATAAACTCTTCTTCGGTCTTCAAAATCCAAGAATGATGATGAGAAGCACCACCATGAATTGTTGAGGCACTCCGGAATGAAAATTAGAAAGGTTGAACCAATAATGAAAAGAATTTGAAAGATCTTGGAGAAAGACATTTGACTGATGGTAACCCATTCTTACGTCAATCTTCGAAAAGAATTTGAGAATAACTTCGGGATAATTAGAAGAGTCGGGTAAGATCCTGGGGAAAGACCTGTGGGTTAGGGCCCACTCAAAAGAACCACTGTTGAATGATTGCTTGAAAAGAGAGATTGCACCAGTTGAATTAAATGGCTTGAATGAGATTGCATCCTCAAAAGAACTTGAGTGAATTGAGAATGGCAACTTGAATCTTCTGAGATGTCTTCATCACTCCGGAACAAATGAATAGCGAGAGGTGAATGATTAAGAGGTGCACCGGTACGAGAAAACATTTGAAACGAGGAAAAAAAAGGTATGATCGACACCGAAAGCTTGAATTGAATCCACCGGAGAAGAAAAAGAACGAAGAATAATAAACTTGAAGCTCCGTTAGAACCTTCGTAAGAATCACCGGATAAGAAACATTGACGGAAAAAAATAGAGACTTCACAAGAATAAAATGGATACTTGATTAAGAAATCTGAGTCCTTGAAGAAAAAGGGTGGGAGGGCGGGAAAACAAAGACAAATTGGAACGGATGAAGCAAACACCGATGAGAATACTTAGAGTTGATCTGGCGGATGTTGAAAATGATCGGATTTACTTGGAGAAAAGCACACCGGTTGGAAAAGAATTAACATGACAACCTCGGAGATCAAGAAGGATTAGAATTCACATAGAAATATGATAACACCGCTTAGGAAAGGTATGGAATCAACACTTGACTTCGAAGCAACTCGAATACCACAAACCAAAACAAAAACAAAGGATTGGCTCAGGAAATAAGCCGGAAACAAACTTCTGATAGATCCCATATCGTATCATGTGTCTGTTGGAAAGATATCCTACGAGGTACTTGAATTCCCACTTATAAACTCCCGAAACTTTCTGGTTATGCAATCAGGTGTTGGGGATACAGGGGACACAAAATATATCACCCAAACTAACAATACCTAGATCCAGCTGTATCCATCCTTCAACACATAACCAAGAAACCTTCGGAAATCGTCTACCTCAACCTTCGAAAAAGCATCCGTTATACGAGTTATGGCAATACTCCCGCACTCGCCTCAGTACTGGGCTATCAGGGTTATCTCACCAACAACTGTACAAAAGAGATTTTCGATGTCGGCGTACTAAACTCAGGTATTCCAGAACTGTAACGATAAAATTGTGACGACAACACCTCGGAGCTCAATTCCCCGGGACACCTCCACTAAACCCCTGCTGACAGGAGGCACCAAGACAATGTTGTCATCACAAAACCGTCGGAACGATTCTAAGATACCCGCGTGATCCTAAAAAAATTTTAGTGAAATTTGAGAAGAGAAGAGTCAAAACTCTACGTCAGGATACCTCACCAGAGCGATGAAGGGACTGGGAAGTAAAAAGAATTCCTAAACTCTCCGATACATAATTCCTAAATGACTCAAAACATTTTTCTAGACACAACTCGGCCGCTAAAAACGATCAATCAGTGGGGGCTCCTAAGGTCGGGGATGGCTCTGATTACCAACTTGTAACGCCCTCGATGCGGCTATATCTCCCACGTGTCGAGGCACGACTTAGAGGCATAACTGCATTGAAAGCAATGTCGCAAGTGAGGTAATCTTCACACAACCCATGTAATACATAAGGGAAAGAGATACATAGTTGGCTTACAGTCGCCACTTCACACAATACATAAATAAACATTCATCATCCAGATTACACTCAAGGTCCGACTACGGAACCAAAATGAAAGAAGACTACCCCAAGTGCTACACAGATCCCCGAATCACCCCAACTGGGCACCACTACTGATCATCAGGAAAAGACACATAGTAACGACCACGTTCCTCGTCGAACTCCCACTTGAGCTCGGTTGAATCATCTGCACTGGCATCGTCGGCACCTGCAACTGTTTTGGTAGAATCTGTGAGTCACGGGGACTCAGCAATCTCACACCCGCGAGATCAAGACTATTTAAGCTTAAAGGTAGGATAGGGTTGTGAGGTGGAGCTGCAGCAAGCGACTAGCATATATGGTGGCTAACAACGCAAAAGAGAGCGAGAAGAGAAGCAAAGCACGGTCGTGAATCTAGAAGTGATCAAGAAGTGATCCTAGAACAACCTACGTCAAACATAACTCCAACACCGTGTTCACTTCCCGGAACCCGCCGAGAAGAGACCATCACGGTTACACACGCGGTTGATGTGTTTTAATTAAGGTCAACTTCGGGTTTTCTACAACCGGACATTAACAAATTCCCATCTGCCTCATAACCGCGGGCACAGCTTTCGAAAGTTCAAACCCTGCAGGGGTGTCCCAACTTAGCCCATTATAAGCTCTCGCGATCAACGAAGGATATTCCTTCTCCCCAGGAAGACCCGATCAGTCTCGGAATCCCGGCTACAAGACATTTCGACAGTAATAAAACAAGTCCAACAAAGCCGCTCGATTGTGCCGACAAATCCTGATAGGAGCTGCACATATCTCGGTCTCAGGGCACATCCGGATGAGACAGGCTACGAGTAAAACCAGGCAACGAGTTTCCCCGAGGTGGCCCCGCAGGCAGCTCGGTTCGAACCAGCACTTAGAGAAGCACTGGCCCGGGGGGCTTAATAAAGATGACCCTCGGGCTCGCGAAAACCCAAGGGAAAGGTGGTAGGCAAATGGTAAAACCAATGTTGGCCTTGCTGGAAGAGTCTTATTCAAAGCGAACTGTCAAGGGGGTCCCATAAATTACCCAACCGTGTAAGGAACGCAAAATCCGGGAACATAACACCGGTATGACGGAAACTAGGGCGGCAAGAGTGGAACAAAACACCAGGCATAAGGCCGAGCCTTCCACCCTTTACCAAGTGTATAGATGCATTAATTAAATAAGATATATTGTGATATCCCAACAAGAGAAACATGTTCCAGCAAGGAACAACATCTCCATGTTCCAACAAGGAACAAACTTCATCTTCACCTGCAACTAACAACGCTATAAGAGGGGCTGAGCAAAGCGGTAACATAGCCAATCAACGGTTCGCTAGGACATGGATGGTTAGAGGTTTGACATGGCAATATGGGTGGCATGATATAGCAAGTGGTAGGTATTGCAGCATAGGCATAGCAAAAGAGCGAGCATCTAGCAAGCAAAGATAGAAGTGATTTCGAGGGTATGGTCATCTTGCCTGAGATCCCGCAAGGAAGAAGAACGAGTCCATGAAGAAGACAAACGGACGTAGTCGAACGAATCCTCACAACTCCGGAACGAAACCGAAGCTAACGAGAGAAGCAACCCGGAAACAAACAAACAACATAGTAAACAACCATCACATAAACATGACAGGATGCACAATCAAGTATGATGCATGTCCGGTTTAATGAGCATGGCATGGCAAAACGCAACAGACAATTCTACAAATTAAGTGGAGTTCAATATGCAAGGAGTTGCATGTTAACGGAACACCACATTCAAGTTATTTAGTTCGCTCTCGGTTAGGTACTCAACAATATTAAATGTTGGTTAACATGGCAGTAGGTGAAGCATATGAAAACTACCTAACTAGGCAAGTTTAAATGGGGCCGGAACAACAAACAACAAGTCCGGAAAAATCCTCATATCCATATTTTAGATTTGGTACTGATCTGACCTAAAGCATATTTTAATGTTGTAAAACAGGAAAATAAAGTGCATCATGTTAAACTAGGCATTTTTCTAGCCCATTTACATATAAAGTTTATTAAATTCCGAGTTACGGTTAATTAGTTAAGAAATAAATCATTTTAACATGGCATTTATGCAAATTAATGCAAACAATATTTTAAATATTTTTAACATGGATGAAAGTGGCATAATATGAAACTAGACAAAATTCTAAGCACTTTTCATATATAAATCATTTTAATATGATGCACGGTTCATGAGTTATTATATGCATGAAGATGAGGGTGCAATCTGTAAACATGCAGTTTTTCTGGAAATTAGCTAAATCGCAGATCTGGAAAAAAACAAGACACGGGCCGAATCTCCGGCGGACTGGGCCTCACCAGAGGGGCTCAGCCCATGCGGTGGAGAGGAAGGCCGGAAGGGGCGGCTGGGCCTTAGAGCCGCGGCAGCCCACGCGGTCGAGCAAGCGGTCAGCGCGCGGCGGGGAGCTCGTCTTTGAAACAAAGGAAGCAGGGGCATGACGGCACGGCTGGACAGCGGCGAGGCAGCATAGGAGGGCGGTGTCTGGCTCGGTGCCACGCGCGAAGGAGGGCGCCGGATTCGAGGCCAGGGAGATGATGAAGCTCCATTCAGAGATAGCTCGCAGCAGATCGGGCGGAGACGAGGCGGGGTCCTGGTTCAGAGAGAGAGAGAGAGGTGAGGTCAGGAGAAAGAAGGAAGAGAAGGAGGGACCGAGGGAGAGGGCGCGGGGTCGGCCTGGGGCTGCTGCTGTGGCCGGCTCAAGGAGAGCTGCTGGTCTCAGGCGCATGAGGAGGGAGGAGCTCGAGCGCGAGGTTCCTCCGGCGACGGGGAGCTGCTGCTTCGGCTGCTTGCAGGTGAGGAGGCCCGCGGGGGTGCGAGGCAGGGGCTCCTGCTCATGGCCGGAAAAACACGGGAGGAGGTCGAGAGGAATTTTGGATTGGGGGCTCGGGCTTCTGGGACGAACGAGGAGGAGGGAGAGCGCTGGCTGTGGTTGGTGGATCGGGAGGGGATGAATCCCGAGGTGGATGCGTGAGAGAGTGGCGGCGGCGGCTAGGAGGATCCCTAGAAATTAGGGATTTGGTCTAGGTTTAGACTAGTATATATAGTGGGTAGGTTAGGCTAGGTGCTATCACGACCCTACGATCGGAATCGGACGGCTGAGAAAAAATAGGTTAGGAAGTCCAATCAAGAAAACGGAGATGTTTTATAGATGTTAGGAGATGATCCGGATCCATCGGTAACGATAGTTCGCTTCGGGTTCGGGGAAGTTTCAGACGCGCTCGAGAGGGGAAATTTGTGCACTGTGCGGTGAGGCTAGGCGGTCAGACAAGAGGGGCTCGAAAAACCCGGTTGGTCTCGGAACGATAAACGAAGGCAAGGGGGGACGCGGCAACTATGAACGAATGCAAACTTTAAAACATGACGGCAACGGAGTGCCGATGCGATGCAAATGATGACATGAGGAATGCAACAAACAAATAAATAACAGAGCTGACACGCAAAACATGGAAGGAATCTGGAGCGTCGGTCTCGGGGCGTCACAACACTCCACCACTACGAGAGGATCTCGTCCCGAGATCTAGGATGGCATCGGAGGGAAAAACGGAAGAGAAAGAGAAGAGGTAACACTAAGTTGCTTCTTTGACAAACGAGTGAAACCAAAGAACCTTGAGAGGTTGAGCAAAATGAAAGAAAAGAATACCATGGAGATGAACGAAATGAAATACTCCGTTGGACAAGGGACAAGGAATACGGCGAGAAAGAAGAGCTTAAGTGACAAGATAGACGTTGAAACCACTCCGGTTGAAACAAGATGTACAAGGAACGATAAAGGACAATTACAACAGCACTCTGGTTGGAAATGGAAGGAATAGAATATGAACTTGGCAAATGAAAGCACTTAGATGAGACTCCGGTTAAAAGAGGAATGATAGGCACAACACTCCGGTTAAATGGATAAACAAGAAAAGAACATGATCCTCACAATTCGAGATGATGAGTGAAGAGAGCAACATCACAATGCCTCCGGAAGAAGGAATAGAAGTTAGATCATTGGAATAAAGGAATGGAGAAGAAAATGACAACTTCTACCACAAATGAGTTTGGAAAGCACTCTTAAAAGAAGTATAGAACGGAGTTACTGGAAAAACTAGCAACGAAAAAGAATAAGTTTGTAGTGGGCTTATAGAAACATCTCAAAATTATGAGGTGAGCTTCTGCCACCAACGGAAACAAATGATTGGATTGATATCAACAAGGAGACGAGAAACTTATTTCACCAGGAGAACAAACAAAGAACTTGGGTCATTTATAAGCACCATAAAAAGAAACAATCCTTAGGGAAAGCTTTAGGTGAAATATAACCCAAGATAACTCCAATGAAGAGATTGATGGATTTAAATACCTCATTCTTGACAACATGTGAATCATGAAGCACGAGAAGAAATTGCCAAGGATGACATAACACCATCTCAAAAGATAAGGTAGAAAGAATTGCACTTCGGAATGCAAAATGAAGAAATGCTTGAACTCCTCCAAACAAAACATGTGTTGACACCATGTTTATTTTTAGAGTAACGCTTGGCTGATCTTAACTTCAAGAGAAAAATCTTGATGAACAGTTGACGAATGAAAAGAGTCCTTGACGAAGCACCATGTAGAGCCTCCATGAAGAACTCCGGTAAGAAAAGGATGATATAAAGAAAGAGAAGTTGACAACACAAGGTGAAGCCTTGCAGTGCTTTAGATGGAGCTCCACGACGAGATAATGCAGAAAGTTTGGAACTCCGGAAAGAAAGATGAACAAATAAAATCAAGAATTTTGATGAACCTCCGGAATAAGGAATAGAATTTACTCGATGAAACAAGAATAAGAATTACATTATGCTTATCCTTCACCAATTTAAATTGATGACAAGCAATGGATTTGGCATACTACTTATTCCCGTTGAGAGGATCAAGATAGATATGGCGCAAATTTGGGAAGGTCTTCAACGAACCACCGGTAGGATTGGAAAGAACGAATGAATCTATATGATAACGAAGGAAGAGAACTCTTGAACGAACCACCGTAAGAATTGAAAACGAACGAAGTAAGGGGATGAATCACCGGTAAGAATTAGAAAATGAACGAAGATACTTGAGAGAATTTAGATACAAGAGAACAAAGAGATCATGAGCTGACTAGAGTATACTTGAACAAAGCACCGGTAAGATTTTGAGAATGAGAGCTGAAAGCTGGGATGAATAATTCTGAGATGATGGACTTTGGAGAATCAAACTGAAAAGACTCCTGAAATGCTCCAGATGGGTGAAAAGAATTCTCACAATCGAAAACAATTATGAGAGGATGGCAACAAGCTAGGACCATGAATCTTGACGAGAATGGAGCAAGATTTAAGATAAACTCTTCTTCGGTCTTCAAAATCCAAGAATGATGATGAGAAGCACCACCATGAATTGTTGAGGCACTCCGGAATGAAAATTAGAAAGGTTGAACCAATAATGAAAAGAATTTGAAAGATCTTGGAGAAAGACATTTGACTGATGGTAACCCATTCTTACGTCAATCTTCGAAAAGAATTTGAGAATAACTTCGGGATAATTAGAAGAGTCGGGTAAGATCCTGGGGAAAGACCTGTGGGTTAGGGCACACTCAAAAGAACCACTGTTGAATGATTGCTTGAAAAGAGAGATTGCACCAGTTGAATTAAATGGCTTGAATGAGATTGCATCCTCAAAAGAACTTGAGTGAATTGAGAATGGCAACTTGAATCTTCTGAGATGTCTTCATCACTCCGGAACAAATGAATAGCGAGAGGTGAATGATTAAGAGGTGCACCGGTACGAGAAAACATTTGAAACAAGGAAAAAAAGGTATGATCGACACCGAAAGCTTGAATTGAATCCACCGGAGAAGAAAAAGAACGAAGAATAATAAACTTGAAGCTCCGTTAGAACCTTCGTAAGAATCACCGGATAAGAAACATTGACGGAAAAAAATAGAGACTTCACAAGAATAAAATGGATACTTGATTAAGAAATCTGAGTCCTTGAAGAAAAAGGGTGGGAGGGCGGGAAAACAAAGACAACTTGGAACGGATGAAGCAAACACCGATGAGAATACTTAGAGTTGATCTGGCGGATGTTGAAAATGATCGGATTTACTTGGAGAAAAGCACACCGGTTGGAAAAGAATTAACATGACAACCTTGGAGATCAAGAAGGATTAGAATTCACATAGAAATATGATAACACCGCTTAGGAAAGGTATGGAATCAACACTTGACTTCGAAGCAACTCGAATACCACAAACCAAAACAAAAACAAAGGATTGGCTCAGGAAATAAGCCGGAAACAAACATATGATAGATCCCATATCGTATCATGTGTCTGTTGGAAAGATATCCTACGAGGTATTTGAATTCCCACTTATAAACTCCCGAAACTTTCTGGTTATGCAATCAGGTGTTGGGGATACAGGGGACACAAAATATATCACCCAAACTAACAATACCTAGATCCAGCTGTATCCATCCTTCAACACATAACCAAGAAACCTTCGGAAATCGTCTACCTCAACCTTCGAAAAAGCATCCGTTATACGAGTTATGGCAATACTCCCGCACTCGCCTCAGTACTGGGCTATCAGGGTTATCTCACCAACAACTGTACAAAAGAGATTTTTGATGTCGGCGTACTAAACTCAGGTATTCCAGAACTGTAACGATAAAATTGTGACGACAACACCTCGGAGCTCAATTCCCCGGGACACCTCCACTAAACCCCTGCTGACAGGAGGCACCAAGACAATGTTGTCATCACAAAACCGTCGGAACGATTCTAAGATACCCGCGTGATCCTAAAAAAAATTTAGTGAAATTTGAGAAGAGAAGAGTCAAAACTCTACGTCAGGATACCTCACCAGAGCGATGAAGGGACTGGGAAGTAAAAAGAATTAATAAACTCTCCGATACATAATTCCTAAATGACTCAAAACATTTTTCTAGACACAACTCGGCCGCTAAAAACGATCAATCAGTGGGGGCTCCTAAGGTCGGGGATGGCTCTGATTACCAACTTGTAACGCCCTCGATGCGGCTATATCTCCCACGTGTCGAGGCACGACTTAGAGGCATAACTGCATTGAAAGCAATGTCGCAAGTGAGGTAATCTTCACACAACCCATGTAATACATAAGGAAAGAGATACATAGTTGGCTTACAGTCGCCACTTCACACAATACATAAATAAACATTCATCATCCAGATTACACTCAAGGTTCGACTACGGAACCAAAATGAAAGAAGACTACCCCAAGTGCTACACAGATCCCCGAATCACCCCAACTGGGCACCACTACTGATCATCAGGAAAAGACACATAGTAACGACCACGTTCCTCGTCGAACTCCCACTTGAGCTCGGTTGAATCATCTGCACTGGCATCGTCGGCACCTGCAACTGTTTTGGTAGAATCTGTGAGTCACGGGGACTCAGCAATCTCACACCCGCGAGATCAAGACTATTTAAGCTTAAAGGTAGGATAGGGTTGTGAGGTGGAGCTGCAGCAAGCGACTAGCATATATGGTGGCTAACAACGCAAAAGAGAGCAAGAAGAGAAGCAAAGCACGATCGTGAAGCTAGAAGTGATCAAGAAGTGATCCTAGAACAACCTACGTCAAACATAACTCCAACACCGTGTTCACTTCCCGGAACCCGCCGAGAAGAGACCATCACGGTTACACACGCGGTTGATGTGTTCTAATTAAGGTCAACTTCGGGTTTTCTACAACCGGACATTAACAAATTCCCATCTGCCTCATAACCGCGGGCACGGCTTTCGAAAGTTCAAACCCTGCAGGGGTGTCCCAACTTAGCCCATTATAAGCTCTCGCGATCAATGAAGGATATTCCTTCTCCCCGGGAAGACCCGATCAGTCTCGGAATCCCGGCTACAAGACATTTCGACAGTAATAAAACAAGTCCAGCAAAGCCGCCCGATTGTGCCGACAAATCCTGATAGGAGCTGCACATATCTCGGTCTCAGGGCACATCCGGATGAGACAGGCTACGAGTAAAACCAGCCATCGAGTTTCCCCGAGGTGGCCCCGCAGGCGGCTCGGTTCGAACCAGCACTTAGAGAAGCACTGGCCCAGGGGGGCTTAATAAAGATGACCCTCGGGCTCGCGAAAACCCAAGGGAGAGGTGGTAGGTGGTAGGCAAATGGTAAAACCAATGTTGGGCCTTGCTGGAAGAGTCTTATTCAAAGCGAACTGTCAAGGGGGTCCCATAAATCACCCAACCGTGTAAGGAACGCAAAATCCGGGAACATAACACCGGTATGACGGAAACTAGGGCGGCAAGAGTGGAACAAAACACCAGGCATAAGGCCGAGCCTTCCACCCTTTACCAAGTGTATAGATGCATTAATTAAATAAGATATATTGTGATATCCCAACAAGAAAAACATGTTCCAACAAGGAACAACATCTCCATGTTCCAACAAGGAACAAACTTCATCTTCACCTGCAACTAACAACGCTATAAGAGGGGCTGAGCAAAGTGGTAACATAGCCAATCAACGGTTCGCTAGGACATGGATGGTTAGAGGTTTAACATGGCAATATGGGTGGCATGATATAACAAGTGGTAGGTATTGCAGCATACACATAGCAAAAGAGCAAGCATCTAGCAAGCAAAGATAGAAGTGATTTCGAGGGTATGGTCATCTTGCCTGAGATCCCGCAAGGAAGAAGAACGAGTCCATGAAGAAGACAAACGGACGTAGTCGAACGAATCCTCACAACTCCGGAACGAAACCGAAGCTAACGAGAGAAGCAACCCGGAAACAAACAAACAACATAGTAAAGAACCATCACATAAACATGGCATGATGCACAATCAAGTATGATGCATGTCCAGTTTAATGAGCATGGCATGGCAAAACGCAACAGACAATTCTACAAATTAAGTGGAGTTCAATATGCAACGAGTTGCATGTTAACGAAACACCACATTCAAGTTATTTAGTTCGCTCTCGTTAGGTACTCAACAATATTAAATGTTGGTTAACATGGCAATAGGTGAAGCATATGAAAACTACCTACCTAGGCAAGTTTAAATGGGGCCGGAACAACAAACAACAAGTCCGGAAAAATCCTCATATCCATATTTTAGATTTGGTACTGATCTGACCTAAAGCATATTTTAATGTTGTAAAACAGGAAAATAAAGTGCATCATGTTAAACTAGGCATTTTTCTACCCCATTTACATAAAAGTTTATTAAATTCCGAGTTACGGTTAATTAGTTAAGAAATAAATCATTTTAACATGGCATTTATGCAAATTAATGCAAACAATATTTTAAATATTTTTAACATGTATGAAAGTGGCATAATATGAAACTAGACAAAATTCTAAGCACTTTTCATATATAAATCATTTTAATATGATGCACGGTTCATGAGTTATTATATTCATGAAGATGAGGGTGCAATCTGTAAACATGCGGTTTTTCTGGAAATTGGCTAAATCGCAGATCTGAAAAAAAACAAGACACGGGCCGAATCTCTAGCGGACTGGGCCTCACCAGAGGGGCTCAGCCCACGCGGTGGAGAGGAAGGCCGGAAGGGGCGGCTGGGCCTTAGAGCCGCGGCAGCCCACGCGGTCGAGCAGGCGGTCAACGCGCGGCGGGGAGCTCGTCTTCGAAACAGAGGAAGCAGGGGCGCGGCGGCACGGCTGGACAGCGGCGAGGCAGCATCGGAGGGCGGCGTCTGACCCGGTGCCACGCGCGAAGGAGGGCGCCGGATCCGAGGCCAGGGAGATGATGAAGCTCCATTCAGAGATAGCTCGCAGCAGATCGGGCGGAGATGAGGCGGGGTCCTGGTTCAGAGAGAGAGAGAGAGAGAGGTGAGGTCAGGAGAAAGAAGGAAGAGAAGGAGGGACCAAGGGAGAGGGCGCGGGGTCGGCCTAGGGCTGCTGCTGCGGCCGGCTCGCGGAGAACTGCTGGTCTCAGGCGCGTGAGGAGGGAGGAGCTCGAGCGCGAGGTTCCTCCGGCGACGGGGAGCTGCTGCTCCGGCTGCTTGCAGGTGAGGAGGCCCGCGGGGGTGCGAGGCAGGGGCTCCTGCTCATGGCCGGAAAAACACGGGAGGAGGTCGAGAGGAATTTTGGATTGGGGGCTCGGGCTTCAGGAACGAACGAGGAGGAGGGAGAGCGCTGGCTGTGGTTGGTGGATCGGGAGGGGATGGATCCCGAGGTGGATGCGTGAGAGAGTGGCGGCGGTGGCTAGGAGGATCCCTAGAAATTAGGGATTTGGTCTAGGTTTAGACTAGTATATATAGTGGGTAGGTTAGGCTAGGGGCTATCACGACCCTACGATCGGAATCGGACGGCTGAGAAAAAATAGGTTAGGAAGTCCAATCAAGAAAACGGAGATGTTTTATAGATGTTAGGAGATGATCCGGATCCATCGGTAATGATAGTTCGGTTCGGGTTCGGGGAAGTTTCAGACGCGCTCGAGAGGGGAAATTTGTGCACTGTGCGGTGAGGCTAGGCGGTCAGACAAGAGGGGCTCGAAAAACCCGGTTGGTCTCGGAACGATAAATGAAGGCAAGGGGGGATGCGGCAACTATGAACGAATGCAAACTTTAAAACATGACGGCAACGGAGTGCCGATGCGATGCAAATGATGACATGAAGAATGCAACAAACAAATAAATAATAGAGCTGAGACGCAAAACATGGAAGGAATCTGGAGCATCGGTCTCGGGGCGTCACAAATACCTAGTTCAATCTCGTCACCGGCAAGTCTCTTTACTCGTTCCGTAATACATCATCCCGCAACTAACTCATTAGTTGCAATGCTTGCAAGGCTTAAGTGATGTGCATTACCGAGAGGGTCCAGAGATACCTCTCCGACATTCGGAGTGACAAATCCTAATCTCGAAATACGCCAACCCAACAAGTACCTCTGGAGACACCTGTAGAGCACCTTTATAATCACCCAGTTACGTTGTGACGTTTGGTAGCACACAAAGTGTTCCTCCGGTAAACGGGAGTTGCATAATCTCATAGTCATAGGAACATGTATAAGTCATGAAGGAAGCAACATCAACAAACTAAACGATCAAGTGCTAAGCTAACGGAATGGGTCAAGTCAATCAGATCATTCATCTAATGATGTGATCCCATTAATCAAATAACAACTCTTTGTCTATGGTTAGGAAACATAACCATCTTTGATTAATGAGCTAGTCAAGTAGAGGCATACTAGTGACACTCTGTTTGTCTATGTATTCACACATGTATTATGTTTCCAGTTAATACAATTCTAGCATGAATAATAAACATTTATCATGAAATAAGGAAATAAATAATAACTTTATTATTGCCTCTAGGGCATATTTCCTTCAGTACGACTACATCAACCGCGTTGTTATAACGCTTCCGCTTTTGGTCTACGAGGGTACGTGCACAACACTCTCCCCTCTCGTTGCTATGCATCACCATGATCTTGCGTGTGCGTAGGAATTTTTTTGAAATTACTATGTTCCCCATCATGAAGGTCTAAGGTAAACTACTCATACATCATCGGAGAGGCTATGGTGTTGATGTAGAAGCCCTCTGTCATCGATGCCCTCTCCGGCGGAGCTCCAGAAAAGGCCCCAAGATGGGATCTCACGGGTACAAAAGGTTGCGGCGGTGGAATTAGGTTTTTGGCTCCGTATCTGGTAATTTGGGGGTACGTAGGTATATATAGGAGGAAGAAGTACGTCGGTGGAGCAACATGGGGCCCACGAGGGTGGAGGGCGCGCCTAGGGGGGTAGGCGCGCCCCCCTACCTCGTGCCCTCCTGGTTGATGTCTTGACGTAGGGTCCAAGTCTTCTGGATCACGTTTGTTCCGAAAATCACGTTCTCGAAGGTTTCATTCCGTTTGGACTCCGTTTGATATTCTTTTTCTGCGAAACTCTGAAATAGGCAAAAAACAACAATTCTGTGTTGGGCCTCCGGTTAATAGGTTAGTCCCAAAAATAATATAAAAGTGTATAATAATGCCCATTAATGTCCAAAACAGAATATAATATAGCATGGAACAATAAAAAATTATAGATACGTTGGATATGTATCACACTTATACCTTGAAATTTAGTGAGAGATCATCTTATAGTGCCACCGTCGATCTAAGCAAGATAAGATGCATAAAAGATAAACATCAAATGCAATCAATATAAGTGATATGATATGGCCATCATCATCTTGTGCTTGTGATCTCCATCTCCGAAGCACCGTCATGATCACCATCGTCACCGGCGCGACACCTTTATCTCCACCGTAGCATCGTTGTCGTCTCGCCAACTATTGCTTCCACGACTATCGCTACTGCTTATTGATAAAGTAAAGCAATTACAGGGCGATTGCATTGCATACAATAAATCGACAACCAAGGTTGTTAGAATCGCAATTCCGTTATATGATTTTACGATCCAAATTAACCTCTATGATTCTACGATTTTAATTCATAGAATCTACGTTTCGACCATCCTGATAGTGAAGATTCTACGATTTGCGATTCTACCGTCGGAGCTCCGATCCGATTCAAAATCGCGATTCTGACAACCTTGGCGACAACCAAATGGCTCTTGCCAGTTGCTGATAACTCGGTTACAAAACATGATCATCTCATACAATAAAATATAGCATCATGTCTTGACCATATCACATCACAACATGCCCTGCAAAAACAAGTTAGACGTCCTCTACTTTGTTGTTGCAAGTTTTACGTGGCTGCTACGGGCTGAGCAAGAACCGTCCTTACCTACGCATCAAAACCACAACGATAGTTCGTCAAGTTGGTGTTGTTTTAACCTTCAGAAGGACCGGGCGTAGCCACACTCGGTTCAACTAAAGTTAGAGAAACTGATACCTGCTAGTCACCTGTGTTCAAAGCACGGCGGTAAAACCAGTCTCGCGTAAGCGTACGCGTAATGTCGGTCCGGGCCGCTTCATCCAACAATACCGCCGAACCAAAGTATGACATGCTGGTAAACAGTATGACTTGTATCGCCCACAACTCACTTGTGTTCTACTCGTGCATATAACATCTACGCATAAAACCTGGCTCGGATGCCACTGTAGGGGAACGTAGTAATTTTAAAAAAAAATCCTACGCACACACAGGATCATGGTGATGCATAGCAATGAGAGGGGAGAGTGTGCCACGTACCCTCGTAGACCGAAAGCGGAAGCGTTAGCACAACGTGGTTGATGTAGTCGTACGTCTTCACGATCCGACCGATCCAAGCACCGAACGTACGGCACCTCCGAGTTCAACACACGTTCAACTCGATGATGTCTCGCGAGCTCCGATCCAGCAAAGCTTCACAGGAGAGTTTCGTCAGCACGACGGCGTGATGACGGTGATGATGTTGCTACCGACGCAGGGCTTCACCTAAGCACCGTTAAGATATGATCGAGGTGGATTATGGTGGAGGGGGCACCGCACACGGTTGGGAGAGATTAACTGATCAACTTGAATCTATAGGTGCCCCCCCGCCCCCGTATATAAAGGAGCTAGGGGGAAGCGGCCGGCCAGGAGGAGGGCGCGCCAAGGGAGGAGTCCTACTCCCACCGGGAGTAGGACTCCCTCTTTTCCTAGTTGGAGTAGGAGGGGAGAAGGAAGGGAGAGAGGAGGAGAAGGAAAGGGGGGCGTCGCCCCCCTCCTTGTCCAATTCGGACTAGAGGGGGAGGGGGCGCGCGGCTGCTCTTGGCCGCCCCTCCTCTTCTCCCACTAAGGCCCATGTGGCCCAATTAACTCCCCGGGGGGTTCCGGTAACCCCCCGGTACTCCGGTATATGCCCGAAACCTTCTGGAACCCTTCCGGTGTCCAAACATAGTCGTCAAATATAGCGATCTTTACGTCTCGACCATTTCGAGACTCTTCGTCATGTCCATGATCATATCCGGGACTCCGAAGTACCTTCGGTGCACAGAAAATCATAATACCGATCGTCACCAAACTTTAAGCGTGCGGACCCTACGGGTTCGAGAACTATGTAGACATGACCGAGACATGTCTCTGGTCAATAACCAATAGCGGAACCTGGATGCTCCTATTGGCTCCCACATATTATACGAAGATCTTTATCGGTCAAACCGCATAACAACATACGTTGTTCCCTTTGTAATCGGTATGTTACTTGCCCGAGATTCGATCATCGGTATCTCAATACCTAGTTCAATCTCGTTACCGGCAAGTCTCTTTACTCGTTCCGTAACACATCATCCCGCAACTAACTCATTAGTTACAATGCTTGCAAGGCTTATAGTTATGTGCATTACCAAGTGGGCCCAGAGATACCTCTCCGACAATCGGAGTGACAAATCCTAATCTCGAAATACGCCAACTCAACAAGTACCTTCGGAGACACCTGTAGAGCACCTTTATAATCACCCAGTTACGTTGTGACGTTTGGTAGCACACAAAGTGTTCCTCCGATAAACGGGAGTTGCATAATCTCATAGTCATAGGAACATGTATAAGTCATGAAGAAAGCAATAGCAACATACTAAACGATCAAGTGCTAAGCTAACGGAATGGGTCAAGTCAATCACATCATTCTCCTAATGATGTGATCCCATTAATCAAATGACAACCCATGTCTATGGCTAGGAAGCATAACCATCTTTGATCAACGAGCTAGTCAAGTAGAGGCATACTAGTGACACTCTGTTTGTCTATGTATTCATACATGTATCATGTTTCCGGTTAATACAATTCTGGCATGAATAATAAACATTTATCATGATATAAGGAAATAAATAATAACTTTATTATTGGCTCTAGGGCATATTTCCTTCAAAGACATCACCAAATCTTTGCTAGAATAGCAAGACCAAAGAAAACAAGAACCACAAGTATGCATTTTAGAAGATTTCCAACTTCCATAACTTCTCCCACTAGTTGGACCAATATCTTCTCCATGCACTCATTGTTGATCCGCGGATTCTTGATCTTGCATTCTTCATTCCTCGTCTTTGGTTCGAAAGAAGTAGACGTTGTTTCCCCTCTAGTTGCACATGCAGCCGCATCATTGCCTTCTATTCTACTAAGGAGTGCACCAACATCTATTAAGTTTCCTTCTATCAATAAATCAATGTATTGGCCTTCCCAAAACCAAAATGAGCATCCATCTTCCTACACAAAAGAATGACCATGTTCGAAATGAGGATCCGCAATTGAACCAAAGAATGAGCTATCAAAATGAGCTACCGCAAGTGCACGTACCCCGTCGTTTTCGCATTTGAAGAAGACCCATTCGGGGTGCTTCTGCATGCCCGAAGTAAGCCGCAACACTGTCCGCGTGCAGTCGTCACACTGTATGAGCGGCAACGGCGAGCCACAGAGCCGTTGCGCGAGCGCCGAGCCCGGTGGACGGACGGACAAATCCATGCCCGCAAATCGTCAGCGGCGCCGGGAGGACGAACCCGTACCTGCATGCGGCGATGCGCCCTTGCCGGGGATGCGGGAGATGCTCCTTGACCACTCCATCGCTTGGCGCAGCCACCGCCGGCCGGAAAAGCCAAATCTGGCGGCTCGCGAAGAAGTGCCGCACATCCACAAATTCGGCGGCCCGCCGACGCAGGGGGAAGAGAGGGGAGGCCTAGTGCGTGTGGCGGCCTTTCGGCGTGTTCCTGACGGCTGCTTTCGCCGGAATCTTGGGCGGCGGCCCGGCGGCGGTGCGAGTGGGGAGAGGAGAGGTGGTTGGTGGGGAAAGCGCGGGCTGAAATGTCCCTCCCACCAACCGCTTCCGCTTATATGCAGGGCACCGCAGCCGCGAGGGGGAAACCCGCGTATTCCCGGGTTGGGTTCGGGATTTTGCCGCGCCCCTCAAAATTTTTTGCGGGCCGGGACGGGATGCGGGGTTTGATCAGGCATGTTTTTCGCCCCGACCCGCATTTTGACGGTTATTTTCCGGGTCGAGGACGGATGCGGGGTCTGCTAGAGTTGCTCTAAACATGTCGGCTCCTATATTCCTATCTGTCTGCGACATTTTTTGTCCCGTACTCCCTTGGAAAAGATCGATTTTTTTCGATGGGAGGAGTAATCAGGTCGTCACCCCCATCCTTTACTCCTCACTCTACCTCCCTCTTTTTGCTACTCCATCAGGTCACAAGTGCAGGGCTCTTTGGAGGGTGCTGAAGATTGACCGGTTGGTGTCTACTAATAGTTACATGGGGAATGAATGTCAAGAACTACTTTGGCGGATTATTCAGGAGGGAAATAGTTGACTGCCTGGTGGGCTGAAATTTGTCACAAATTGCTATTGAGTAGTTGGTATTTCCACATGAACTGAGATTCATAGAGTATATCAATCAAATCGTTTTAGCTGTGCAAATTACAACATTTACCACTTGTTTCTTTGTTTCATATAGAACCGGCGGGTAAAATAAGGCCCCGTTCGGTGTACATCCGCTCCGCTGCTCCGCTTCAGGAGCGGACGGAGCTGCAGTGAAGAGTCTTGGAGTGGGCGAAACGATGCTCCGCAGATCCGCGGATTTCAAGAAGCCGGCGCATTGCCAAACCGGGCCTAAGTTGCCTGTGCAGTATGATCTTTCCTGGTAGAAAATGCACATGTGGATCATGAAAATCTTGTGACGAGCGCAAAAATCAGTACATACTTAGGCATTGGGAAGATTATTGTTGGGAAGCAACAATAGCAGGCAAGATTGTGCTCTTTTGTAACCTGAATGTTGACTATCTATATCCACCAAGTGATGTGCTTGAGGTAAGAATAGTGAGGTCATAGGCAATACGTCTGTAAGGGAAAGAACAACACTTCGCCATTACTGGCAGAGCTTGACATGGCTGGCTTGGGGGGCTAAAATATAAATATTAACTTTTTTGGGGGGCAACAAAACACACCATTTTTTTCCTAATCTAATCTCTCTCAGAAAAAAAACTTCACGGATGTGCCAAACCTAGGGGGCCTTGCCCACCAAAGCACCCACCTATTCTGGAGCCGCCTGGGCCTGGCCTACCTCCTCCGCTGCGCCACGGCTGTGCCAGCCACCTTGCGGGTGCCTCGGCTTCTGCAACATTGCAGGACATGTGCGACCTACCGCGAAAAGGAATAGAACATGCGCTCAAGGCCTGGATCCATCGCGAAAGGGGCTCTTACCCATCACTAGTGTTAAGCATCCACCTATAAGGTATTTTGTAGCAGTGGATCGATCTGGTCCAAAATCGAGCGCGCTTCCTAGGCGTGCGCGTTAGCCACGCCCCTGTCATGCATGATATATATATATATGATGTCATTTTCCTTATTTGTTTACTAGCTGTTATACATGAAAATATTTTTGAGATGTGGTAGTTTATACTATTAATTTTTCTGTCATTTTTTCATTTTCCTTGTAGTGGGCTGCAAGGCCTGGTAAAGCTGGGCTGGGTCGTAGGGTCGTACTGGGGTCGCTCTGGCTTTCCTCCTGGCGAAACAATCGCTGGAGCTCCGCGAGCCCCCGTCCTAATCGCTATCTGCAACCGCCGCCCGCCTCCCCGCACCCCGTGGTAATCGCGATCTGCCACCGCCTCCCCGCCTCCCGTGGTAATCGCGATCTGCCACCGCCTCCCCGCCTCCCGTGGTAATCGCGATCTGCCACCGCCTCCCCGCCTCCCGTGGTAATCGCGATCTGCCACCGCCTCCCGTCATAATGGCTGGGGAGAAAGCTGGTACCGGCGCCTCCTCCTCCTCTCGTCCTCGGAGGAGTTCGGTAAGCATCTCTCGTCGCTGATCTGCAGACCTTCGAGTCCTATCGTTTGTTGTATGCAGACGCAGAGCGTGATCTCATCATTTGTGAACGTTTCAGAGAAACGCCGCCGACGGGAAGCAGATTGCTCCCCGAGTCGCCGCCAACGGGAAGCAGACTGCTCTCCGAGTCGCCGGCGACGGGAAGCAGAGTCCTCTCCGAGTCGCCGCCGCCTCCGACGGGAAGCAGATGGTTATGGGAGTCTCTGTCGACGCCGCTTCCACCACTTTGCACCCTATTGATCTACGATCCGACGTCGCCCCTGCTGAGGGGCGTACTGAAGTGGTACTCTCCCTTGAACGTCAAATACATTAGGGATTAGGGTTTAACGCCATGGTCACATGTTGGATTCGTTACAGTTTTCATTAGGGTTATGCAATTCGTGTCCTCTTTCCTGATACTTTTAAGTTTATCTTTCAGGCCAAGTTTGTTCAAAACTTCTACTGCGCCCTAAACTTTAATCTGTTAGAAGTGTATCGTTTCTATGCTGACGATGCTGAGTTTGTCTGGAATTTCAATGGCCGTCGACTTAATCTGAAAACGGCAAAGGTTACTGCCTTAACAAAATGTAGTGTAATATCCTGACTGGTAATTTTTTGTGTGGTAACATCGTTATTATTTTTGAACAGGAAATTAAGAGTTATCTGTATAGGGCATCAACCAAAATGAAATTCCATGCATCGCATTTTGATATATTATCGATTCCTGGGCAAAGTTCTGTAATGCTGACCGTTTATGGAACAATCAAATCGGCTGATAACAAGCCTAGGAGCTTTGTGGAAACTTTTGTGCTTGATATTCCTGGATGTCTTATATTGAGGGATTCCTTGGTTGTGCAAGAAAATGGTAACATTCTTTTTCTGTTTAATATAAAACCCCACTCCTTCTCATGGTTTGATCCGTGATGCTTTTGTTCAACAGCTCCAGAAGTACCAGAAGTCAGTAGTCCCAAGAAGCTCCAAGACCATACTGCAGGTATCATGTCTACTAATGATGTAAGTGGTTATGTAATTGCATGTTTATCTTAATAAATTGTTCTGTATGTTCTATTAAGTTGTTTGTTACAATATAGTCCCTTACATTGGTAAATTTGTGTCTGCTGCTATTGCAGTCACAGAATCACTGTGGAATTTGCAATAAGAAATGGTATCCCCTAGAGAAAGATTGGGTAAGCCTAGAATCTGCTATAGTGATGTTATAGATTTATTATGCTGTTGCTTATTATTGGCATTGCCATAATGCTTTTCTTGTTAGGTCTGCTGTGACCGTTGTCAAATGTGGCTCCATGTTGAGTGTGATCCTAATTGCAGTCGTGACATGGAGGTTCTTTTGCTCTTCTTAATATCATAATATATATGTGTGCAGTGCTCCTAATTGGACATGTTCGCTAACTGTAGATTGTTTTGTAGAAGGTAGAAAAGTCAGAGTATTTCTGCCCTGGCTGTATGTCTGAATGCAAAGATGTATTGACACTTAGGTGAGTTACTGATTTCTTCCCATCTGAATGTTCATTGATTCTTATATTATAAATGCCAGCTTCTAACATTCCTAATAATATATTTGCCAGCACTTTGAAGCAAAAATCACCTGAACCCATAATTGTGTCATGTGCTGGAAAGGAAGGAGTCTATAAACCAGAAGAAAAAAATGTAAGTATTTGGCTTATTGTGTACCGAATCTTCAGATTACATGTTTCTTTATATTTGCTCAATTATGAATACTCTATCTGAATTTAATATTTTTTATTTTGATTAACCAAAAAATTGTATGTGCAATTGGTTCTTTAATCTTCACTTGGTTCATAAGCAAGTTACTTTTAGGTCGGTTCTTAGTTGGTACTGTAGCAACCACCCATTAAGGATCAGTTACCTTTTGTGATCGGATATTCTTACGATGCTTACAAACCACACACCAGAAGCAATAAGGACCATTGCACCATTTTTGCTGGCAGGATCGAATGTCGATGCAAAATTTGCTTGAAAAATCTAACTCCAGTCGTGATGTCTACGAATGTATGGGAGAAACATACTGGTTGCCGCCAAAAGAATTGGAAGAAGAGTATTAAGCTCAAGGGCACTGAGAAGCCTCTCTTTAAACTTGTAAGCCATCAGCATCTTTATCATCTTGGATGTTTGTGTGCACTAATTTGCAGATATTCAAAACTGACTACATCTTTATTTTGTCGTTTCTGTAGCTTGAAGAGATACCTGAAGGAACTGGCATATCTTCTATTGCAAGTGAAATTCAGCAGGTTTCTTCTGTAGATACATCTGACCAGCCAGCTGCTGAAACATCTGACCAGCCAGCTGCTGAAACATCTGACCAGCCAGCTGCTGAAACATCCTACCAGCAAGCTGCTGAAACATCTAAGCTAGCTGCTGTTACATCTGATCAGACATCTGCAAGCCTCTCTTATGCGATGTCGGGAAACAAGGTATTATCAAGCATCATTGTTTACTGCATCACACCTCCTTACACACATATATATCCAGAGCCATCCCTATGTAAACAGGTTGTAAAGGACAAAACTAGTGAGACATTGATAGCAGGTGACACAGTCACTGTTCAGCTTTCACCAGAACAATGAAGTTATCGAATAAAATGTTCTGTATGTCAAGCAGAAGACTACAAATATCAGATGTAATTGTTAAGTATAAACAGGCATCATTCAGATTGTCTATAATAATTTCTTGGTCCGCAACCCAGAACTTCCTCACTATATGGTATATGCAGATCTACCACTCATATTGCAAGTATGGAAGTCCTTGTAGGTGTGGATCAGCAAATCCTGACAATTTAGGTTTGTGTGTATTCACATGATTTTGATAAAATGTACTGCTGACCTTATGAAATATTGGAAAACAAGTTTTTTTTTTCAAGAATCATTGTTTCTTACCACACCCCCCTACACACATGTCGGATAGTCACTTGATTTGAGAAAATATACTGCTGATTGTGTACATTCATGTCGTATAGTCACTTGATTTGAGAAAATATAGTGCTGATTGTGCCCATTCACAAATCTCTTAGCAATTATACACCATCCTCCTTTGAGAACTTTGACACATTTTTGCTTTTTTTTCACAGCAGTCGCAAAAATCAAAAGTCTGCATCTTACATGATTATGATAGGATGAAGTCCCATCAGGATAAGGACACTGATCATAAATATGATAAGGCATCTAGGATTTCTGAAATAATGAATACATTGAATCAAGATGGTGTTCTTGACAGGTGAGTTGTGCCTAGTAAGGAATATGTCTAATGCTAGTACAATTGTTCAAGTACTAATAACAATTACTGTAACCATAATCTGGTGTTTTTGCAGAACTGAGAGGGAACCGTTTGATAGTGCTGATCGTG
Organism: Aegilops umbellulata; assembly: GCA_032464435.1. Taxonomy (NCBI): domain Eukaryota; kingdom Viridiplantae; phylum Streptophyta; class Magnoliopsida; order Poales; family Poaceae; genus Aegilops; species Aegilops umbellulata. The sequence continues at coordinate 496,506,313 of CP136056.1, forward strand.
AGATAATTCTGGCTATCCATGATCCTGAGCAGTTGGATTATGTTGATGATTTGCCATTGACAGATGAGGAGCAGGACGCAAAATTTTCTAAAGTTGCTGGAGTTAGTTTATTCTCTTCTGAAGGAACTACCGAAGCTATTTACAGTGCAGCTGGGGCCGTGATAAGGGTAATGATAAAACTACACCTTCATCAATCTTGTCAAATTTACTTGTCAACTTACATTGATTTTATTGTTTAGGGTTCTGACCTTGTGGTTGAAGAGTATTATGAGACTGCTTTTGCAATAATCAGACCTCCAGGGCATCATGCTCATAAGATTTCTGAAGGTTTCTGCTTTTTGAACAACGTTGGTATAGCTATTCAACATGTTGTTGACCACCATGTGAGATATTACATTGTGCTCTTTATTTTTCAGAATTATTATTGCATTTTCATATCACTGCCTTTTTTTTAAACGTAAGCTCAAGATACATGCTACTATTTTTTATCTGTACCTACCTCTACTGCATCTACAATGGCACATACCCTGGAATCCGGCAAGTAAACTACAAAAATCACCATCAGTATATATAGAAATGTCCTGTTCTAGTTCAGGAACAGTACTCAACAAGTTATCTACTAAGCTTAACATATCTTATGTAGATTTCTATAGTTCCTCTAATTTATCACCGCACATTATTTGCAGCACATGAAAAGAGTTTTGGCGGTTGATTTCGATGTGCATCATGGCAATGGCACGCAGGAACTCTTTTATGGAAGCAAAGAAGTTCTTTTCTTTTCCACACATAGGTATGCTATTAATGTTTTCTAGTGTTATTCTTCTGTTTTGCATATTGTAGCTGTTTGTATTGTTTTACAGAGGGAGTAACTGTTAATTATTGTGTGCAGGAGGGATCTCTCCTATCCTGCATCAAAAAATAGCGCAAACGATATTGGTGAGGGGGTGGGCTTGGGTTATAACATAAATGTTCCTCTCAAGAAAGGTTTTAATGATGTCGACATGCTTTACGTATGCGATCAACTTCTCAGCCCTGTGGCCACTGCGTTTAAGCCAGAAATAGTGTTCGTCTCTGCTGGTTATGATGCTGGTAAGAAATCTAATTCTAGTTTGTGGTTTTGTGTTTGCTATCTACATGTTTATTCGGTAAGGTATTACTTTTTGTAGGGGAAGGTGAAGAAATAGGAGGTTGCAATGTTTCTGCAAAGGGTTTTGGCACGCTTGTCCATAAGGTGCTAATAGTTTTAACCCTTTATTTTAAATGCAGCTCTGGAGTTTTAGATCTTCCTTTATAATTTTCTGTAACTAATTTTGTTTTTGTCCAGTTATTGCCTTTCTCAGGAGGAAAAATGGTATTAGCTCTTGAAGGAGGGTATAACCTGGTTCATCTTCCTATATGTGTTTCGCACATGATTCGAGCAATTTTGGGAGATGAAGATGCGTTCCTTCAGGATTCTGATTACAGAGATAAACGTCCACTCAAAAGCACCATTCGCACAGTCAATACCGTGAAGCATAACTTGAGATTCCGTTGGGATGTTTTTAAGGAAAAACCTTCAGGTTATTCTCAATAATTCTGCTGTACCAATTTTTGTTAATGTATTCTTTTTGGTAAGTTTATACCTTAACTGTTTCTGTAGTTGTATGCAGTGAAGAGAGGTCAAACTATTCATCTTAGTGGTGTTCCTAACAGGGGTTCACAGGGTTTAGTTATTGCGATGCTAAGCATAGGTTACAACAAAAACACACCATCGTTGTGAGATACTAGTATATTCCTAGTCTTTAAAGTTTAGTTTATCAGTGCTGTATTTGTGGGCTGCAGTACAGATTGTTTTCTGCCAAAGCTAGGACTGTTAACTGTTCCTTGTCTTCGATGACCCCTTAGATATTATACTACGAGTACATGCAATCTTTATCACCCTATTAATGCCACACACTAGCTTTTTGCTTGACATCTTATTTGTGTGATTTCTACCATCTGCCGTAATGCTGTTGTGCCATGTGGCTTATACTCTAGTTTCATTTTGCAGGGCCAAGTCCCGAGGCCCAAGCTCCTCTTCCTCCTGGTGGTTTAGGTGGTGGTGCTGGCAGTGGTGCTCCAGCTACGCCATGAGCACTTGAGAGTGAACTTCCATGACTGCGTGGTTTGGTACTCATGTGTTTTTTTTTCTTTTGCGGGGTAAACTCTTGTGAGACCATTTCTGGATGAGTTCTCTTATTTTGTTCACTCCACTACTTCAAGATTTCTGTCAAGTGAATATATGTCGCACACCATTTTAGTTCTTTTGTCAATTTTCTTGTAAACTGGACATGTGTTATGGTCCCCAAATTTGAAGTGGCAATGGCAACTCCAGCCATGCACAGTGGTTATAGCAATTTCATTGCTTGACCATGCCGACTCTGTATTCTTGTAGTGGTGGTGTTTGGGGTCGATCTCGATCAGCATGTGGTTTCAGTTGTATCTTATGCAGGGGTGGATCTCCGACGATGGGTGCTCATGGCACACATTAAGAAGCTACATTCTTGTAAGTTTGTTGTTAGATAAGTTAAGAAGGGAAAATATCTAGTGCTACGGTCCATGAGATGATACCATGCTCCAAGACCATCTGGTGCGTCAGATCTGCATGGAATGGACAGGATAATTTCACTAGTCTATTTACATATGCCCCTCATCTCTCCTCCAGACCCCCTAGTGAATGCCACATTTCATTAGTTCATACCAACAAAATTCACAGGAATAGAACCACTTCAAAACATTTATGTGAAGCTGTATCAAGCTATGAATAATTTCTTTAATATAGTTGACAAATGTTGTGGCAGTGATGTATACACCACTTCGCAAAATTAATTAGTATAAAGAAGTACATTTTGAAATATGTTGTTTCCACTCAGTTTGTGACTACTTATCATCCTTGCTGATCCATATAAAATTTTTGATACTGAAACCAGCTCGGTTTACAATAAGTGCTTTGGCATCAGTATCACGAGTTTCTGCGAACAGTGTGAAACAATTTAGAATTCTAAAAATAGAAGTACATGAAACCCGAGGATGTTATGTGGATACTGGATACTCAGTTAATCTGTTTACATGAGAAGTTTGCAATCTGCAATCATACTCCACAATAGTTACCTATTATAGGCAGATTGTATTCTGCCAAGAATTCAGACTTGAAAACAGAGATGTTAATAATTAGAGTGGTATCACAAAGACGTATAAATTGGAACTCATCGAGCATGAGGATGGATGTGTAGCTTAGAGCACATTTCAGTGGCAAGTTGGATGAACTCAAAGATCGTTGTGATAGCATGTACGGAGCAATATCCAACCAGGCACGCATTAGCTGTTGCAAACATTGACTAAACTTCGTGTTGGTGCAAACCATTGATCCAAGAAATCTTGAGAAGTAGAGCGTTGTGAACTACTCCCTCCGTCTCATAATATAAGAACGTTTTTCACCTACACTAGTGTCACAAACGTTCTTATATTATGGGACAGAGGGAGTAATAGCAGTCTTAGCAGTAGCCTGACATCAAAATTACAAATTTTGTGGTTTTTTTTTGAAGTTCTACGGTATTTCATTTATATTAATAAAAATATATTTACATACAAGTACAGAAAGTAGACTTAACCAATACCCGCTCTAGGAAACATGAAAACTATTTATAAGTTCAGTTCTATCCAACTATCAATCTGTGTTGCTTTGTGATTCTTTGCTCTGAGTCTGATTGTCTGTAATCATTCTTTGAGATAGTATTTCCAAGATATAACATGTGGTGGAGCAAATCTGATAATTTTATCATTTCTTACCATCCAAGTACTCCAGCATCCCATAATTATGATCTCCATTGCAATGTCTTTGGGTAACTTGATCGTGGTCAGAACTATTTCATCAAATGCAGAAATCCCTCTTTGCTTGGTGGGTATCAGACTTGTCCAACAACTAAGTGAGAAAGGGCAATTCCAAAAAAGGTGAATGAGAGTTTCATCTGTTGCATCCGCGCACAGAGCACAACTATAATCAGGCAGAAACATATTTCTGCGTTGTAGTAGGTTCCTTGTGCTAACTATATCATTTAGTAATAACCAGAAGAAGATCTTGTGTCTGAGTCTGTAGGAAGTTTTCCATAGCTGCTTAAAAATGGTGTGTGCTTCAGCCTGTCCACGGATGTTCTTGTACATTTTCATGGATGAGTATTGGGGGCTAGTCCATGTGTAGCTCCATTTATCCTTCTCATCAGATTGTGGGATGTTTTGTATGTGAGTATGGAGAGAATTGAATTGGTTGAAGGCTTGTAGAGAAAGGGGTCTATGCAAAAGCTGACTGAATTCCTGTTGCTCTTGGCCTTGTTTCAGTGTGATACGTTTGTTGATGACAAAAGAGAAAAGTTCAGGCAGTTTAAACTGCAGTGGTTCACCCATCCACTTGTCATACCAAAAAAGAGAAGTATCCCCTTGCCTGGTTTGCATATGGCATGTTGCTTGAATGTGGGCAGAGTTTTCATAATACCTTTCCACCAAAAGGAGCCTACCAGCCTGTCCCCAGGTAGGCAGTCTTGGTAATATGCTTCCCAAATGTTTTTTACCCATGGAATGTTCTCTTTGTTGAAGAACTTGTGGAGGAATTTCATGAGTAGGGCTTGATTGTGCAAATGAACATCTAAGACCCCCAGACCACCTTGTGCTTTAGGTTTGCACACTTTGTCCCATGAAATCAAAACTGATCCTTTCTCTTGTGTGCCAAACTTTCGCCAGAAACAATTCATGAGATAAGCGTTAATTTGCTTGATTGCTATCGTGGGAATCCACAGAGTGCACATGAAGAAAATAGGCATACTTGAGAAAGCTGACTTGATGAGGGTGAGCTTGTCTCCTGTGGATAAGAGGGTGGAGCATCAAAGTAGCCTATTTTCAATTCTCTTCAGCATTGGCATATAATCTTCAACTCTTGGTTTGGTGTGGCAGAGTGGTAGACCCAAATATTTGTGAGGAAGTGTGCCTATTTTGCAGCCCAAAAGTTGAGACAGATCAGTCATCTTGTCCATAGGAGTGTTGATGGCAATGAGGGTTGATTTGGAGTAGTTCGCTTTAAGCCCTGTGTATGCAGCATAGTGTTACTTCAGATCTTTGTCCATTGAGGAATCAAATGAAAGGGATGTACTCAAGAACCATATAGCAATGCTTCACTATGCTGCCTACACAGGGCTTAAAAGCCAACTACTCCAAATCAACCCTCGTTGCCATCAACACTTCTATGGACAAGATGACTGATCTGTCTCAACTTTTGGGCTGCAAAATAGGCACACTTCCTCATAAATATTTGGGTCTACCACTCTGCCACACCAAATCAAGAGTTGAAGATTATATGCCAATGTCGAAGAGAATTGAAAATAGGCTACTTTGATGCTCCACCCTCTTATCCACAGGAGACAAGCTCACCCTCATCAAGTCATTTTTCTCAAGTATGCCTATTTTCTTCATGTGCACTCTGTGGATTCCCATGATAGTAATCAAGCAAATTAACACTTACTTCATGAATTGTTTCTAGAGAAAGTTTGGCACACAAGAGAGAGGATCAGTTTTGATTTCATGGGACAAAGTGTGTAAACCTAAAGCACAAGGTGGTCTGGGGGTCTTAGATGTTCATTTGCACAATCAAGCCCTACTCATGAAATTCCTTCACAAGTTCTTCAACAAAGAGAACATTCCATGGGTAAAAAACATTTGGGAAGCATATTACCAAGACTGCCTACCTGAGGACAGGCCGGTAGGTTCCTTTTGGTGGGAAGATATTATGAAAACTCTGCCCACATTCAATGTGACGCCCCCGATTCAATCATACACTAATCATACACGCAAACGTGTACGATCAAGATCAGGGACTCACGGGAAGATATCACAACACAACTCTAAAATAAAATAAGTCATACAAGCATCATGATACAAGCCAGGGGCCTCGAGGGCTCGAATACAAGTGCTCGATCATAGACGAGTCAACGGAAGCAATAATATCTAAGTACAGACATAAGTTAAACAAGGTGCCATAAGATGGCTAGCACAAACTAGGATACAGATCGAAAGAGGCGCAGGCCTCCTGCCTGGGATCCTCCTAAACTACTCCTGGTCATCGTCGGCAGCCTGCACGTAGTAGTAGGCACCTTCGGTGTAGTAGGAGTTGTCGTCGACGGTGGCGTCTAGCTCCTGGGCTCCATCATCTGGTTGCGACAACCAAGAAGAAAGGAAAAGGAGGAAAAGAGGGAGAAAGCAACCATGAGTACTCATCCAAAGTACTCGCAAGCAAGGATCTACACTACATATGCATGGGTATCTCTGTAAAGGTCCAATATCGGTGGACTGAACTGCAGAATGCCAGAATAATAGGGGGATAGCTAATCCTATCGAAGACTACACTTCTGGCAGCCTCCATCTTACAGCATGTAGAGGAGAGTAGATAGTAAGTTCACCAAGTAGCATCGTATAGCATAATCCTACCCAGCGATCCTCTCCTCGTTGCCCTGTTAGAGAGCGATCACCTGGTTGTATCTGGCACTTGGAAGGGTGTGTTTTATTAAGTATCCGGTTCTAGTTGTCATAAGGTCAAGGTACAACTCCGGGTCGTCCTGTTACCGAGGATCACGGCTATTCGAATAGATAAAGTTCCCTGCAGGGGTGCACCACATTACCCAACATGCTAAATCCCATTTGGCCGGACACACTTTCCTGGGTCATGCCCGGCCTCGAAAGATCAACACGTCGCAGCCCCACCTAGGCACAACAGAGAGGTCAGCACGCCGGTCTAAATCCTATGCACGCAGGGGTCTGGGCCCATCGCCCATTGCACACCTGCACGTTGCGTATGCGGCCGGAAGCAGACCTAGCCCCCTTAATACAAGCGCGAGCTTACGATCCAATGCGGTGCCCGCCGCTCAGTCGCCAACGTCAAAAAGAGCTTCGGCTGATACCACGATGCCGGTTGCCCATATCTTGCCCCACGTGGCGGTTAGTGCGTATAAGGTCAACGACCCAACTCAGATCAAATACCAAGATCTCGTTAAGCGTGTTATTATCAAGTAACCACGGACGCCGACCAGGGCCAGGCCCACCTCTCTCCTAGGCAGTCTCAACCTGCCATGTCGCTTCGCCACAAAGTAACAGTCGGGGGCCGTCGGGAACCCAGGCCCACCTCTACCAGGATGGAGCCACCTGCCCCTTCAGCTCCCCATCTCCGAACAGTATCATAAGAAATGTAACAGTATAAAGTATATAGCATATGCCCGTGATCACCTCCCGAAGATCACGACCCAGTAGTATAGCATGGCAGACGGACAAGAGTGTAGGGCCACTGATGGAACACTAGCATCCTGTACTAAGCATTAGGATAGCATGTAAAGGTATCAATAATTGTAGCAACAATGACAGGCTATGCCGCAGAATAGGATTAACCGAAAGTAGTAACATGCTACAATACTCTAATGCAAGCAGTAGAGAGAAGGAATAGGCGATATCTGGTGATCAAAGGGGGGGCTTGCCTGGTTGCTCTGGCAAGAAGGAGGGTCATCAACAGCGTAGTCGATCGGGGCACCAGCAGCGGCGTCGGTCTCGTAGTCTACCCGAGAAAAGAGGGGGAAGAAACAATGAATACAATGCAAACAAATGCATAACATTGCATGACAAAGCAAACAACGGTGTTAGGTGTGCCCTAACGCGGTAAGTGAAGATACCGGCGAAGGGGGAAAACATCCGGGAAAGTATCCCCGGTGTTTCGCGTTTTCGGACAGATGAACCGGAGGGAGAAAGTTGCGTATTTGCTATGCTAGGGATGTGTGGCGGACGAACGGGCTGCGTGTTCGGCTTCGTCTCGTCGTGCTGAGCAACTTTCATGTACAAAGTTTTTTCAACCGAGCTACGGATTATTTTATATTAATTTTTAAAGTTTTAAATCATTTTTAGAATTTATTTAATTAGTTTAATTCAACGTTATCTAGAATAGTGTTTGCTGACGTCATCATGACGTCAGCAGCCAACAGAGGTGTTGACTGGGTCGCTGACGGGTGGATCCCGCATGTCATAGGTACAATAATCTAATTAACCTATTAACTAGTTTAATTAGCTAAATAGGTAACTAATGTTTAATTAGTCTAATTAAACAGGATTAATTAAGTTAAGTAATTTAGTTAATTAATTAGTTAATATATATATTTATTTATTTTATTATTATTATTTTTAATTCTCTTTTATTTTTATAAAAACGTTCTGGACGTGGGCCCCCCGTGTCATAGGCCCCAGGGGGCCAAATGGGCGCGTGGGCAGACGGGTGTGGGTGCTGGGCGCCGGTTAATGGGCGGAGCCCGACTGGGCGCCCGAGCGGCGCTGCGGCCAGCGAGCAGAGGGGGCGGGCGCACGACCCGACGCCGACGGTCATGGTTGCGGCCAGAGCAGGGCGGCGGGGCGAGGTGCGACGTGCGGGGCCAGAGGCGGGAGGCGCGGTGGACGCAGCCGGCGAGCAGCGCGCGGGCGGCAGAGGCCATCGGCGGCCAGAGGGAGTGGCGGGCGCCAGCGGCCTCACAGGCGGAGCGTGGCGATGCGGAGCGGTGGCGAGGCAGAGGCGAAGGTGTGCAGCAGCAGCAGGTCGCGGGCGACTGCGGGTGCACGCGGTGGGGGTTGCTGAGAGGATCGAGAAGAGGTGTCTAGAGGGGGGTGATTAGACACTAAGTGCCAAAAGTTGTAGTTTTTACAATTCTTAAGTTTAGGTGGAGTTTAGGCACAAGTTTAACAAGCACAATACATATCAAGCAAGCATGCAAAGAGTATATGAGCAGCGGAAAGTAAAGCATGCAACTTGCAAGAATGTAAAGGGGAAGGGTTTGGAATATTCAAACGCAATTTGAGACACGGATGTTTTTGGCGTGGTTCCGATAGGTGGTGCTATCGTACATCCACGTTGATGGAGACTTCAACCCACGGAGGGTAACGGTCGCGCGAGTCCACGGAGGGCTCCACCCACGAAGGGTCCACGAAGAAGCAACCTTGTCTATTCCATCATGGCCGTCGCCCACGAAGGACTTGCCTCACTAGCGGTAGATCTTCACGAAGTAGGCGATCTCCTTGCCCTTACAAACTCCTTGGTTCAACTCCACAATCTTGTCGGAGGCTCCCAAGTGACACCTAGCCAATCTAGGAGACACCACTCTCCAAGAAGTAACAAATGGTGTGTTGACGATGAACTCCTTGCTCTTGTGCTTCAAATGATAGTCTCCCCAACACTCAACTCTCTCTCACAGGATTTGGATTTGGTGGAAAGAAGATTTGAGTGGAAAGCAACTTGGGGAAGGCTAGAGATCAAGATTCATATGGTAGGAATGGAATATCTTGAGCTCAACACAAGTGTACGTGGTTCTCTCTCAGAAAATGTGTATTGGAAGTGAAGATCTGTTCTGATGGCTCTCTCCACGAATGAAGAGTGGGTGGAGGGGTATATATAGCCTCCACACAAAATCTAACCGTTACACACAATCTGCCAAACTCGATGGGACCGAATCGTTAAACTCGGTCGGACCGATTCAACAAACCTAGTGACCGTTAGGATTTTCGGTGGGACTGAGATGCAACTCGGTAGGACCGATATGGTTAGGGTTAGGGCATAACGTAATCTCGGTGTGACCGATTACACAAACTCGGTGGGACCGATTTTGGTAATAAGCTAACCAGAGAGTTGGTCAGGCAAACTCGGTGAGACCGATTACACAAACTCGGTGGGACCGATTTGCTAATAAGCTAACCAGAGGATTTGCATTGTAATCTCGGTAGTACCGATTGCTCAAACTCGGTGAGACCGATTTTGGCAATGGTCATACACAGTGAGATTGCAATCCCATCTCGGTGAGACCGAGATCCCTATCGGTGAAACCGATTTGCTAGGGTTTGTGGCAGTGGCTAAGACATGTGAAACTCGGTGGCTCCGGATAGAAAGAATCGGTGGGGCCGAGTTTGACTTTAGGTTTGGGGTCATATGTGGATATGGAAAGGTAGTTGAGGATTTTGGAGCATATCAATAAGCACATGAAGCAAGAAGCTCATTAAGCAACACCTCATCCCTCCTTGATAGTATTGGCTTTTCCTATAGACTCAATGTGATCTTGGATCACTAAAATAGAAAATGTAGAGTCTTGATCTTGAAGCTTGAGCCAATCCTTTGTCATTAGCATCTTGAAGGGGTTCCACATCCTTTAGTCCATGCCACTCCATTGTTGAACTTATCTGAAACATACTAGGTAAAAGTGTTAGTCCAACAAGAGATATGTTGACATTAATTACCAAAATCACCCAGGGAGAACTTGTGCTTTCAATCTCCCCCTTTTTGGTAATTGATGACAACATACATCAAAGCTTTAGATAAAGATATAGAGAATGACAAGTAAAGCTTTGGACAGACATGTAACATGCATAGGCTCCCCTTACATGTATGCAATCATGTGAATATGGAATATAGGAGCATGTGAATGCATAAACATGACAGAGTAAGCAACGTGTTACATGTATCTTGGCTATATGCATCAGAGCAAATGATGTGAATATGAGAAATGTACCTTCATGCTCATGAGTCCTTCTTGCAAATAGTATGTACATCAGCAAGAACTTCTCATTCACATGACTGTGAAGCATATAATTACCTTGTGGTCTTGAGTTGGCTTAGGATGGGATGAACCTGCGCAAACAAGGTTAGATAACACAGATACACCTACTTACCAGAGCAAACAAGAGGACCACAATAGAACCAAGACTGGGATGACATGTAGTGTGAATACTAAGTACTACATAGGATATAGACATGTCCCCAAAGGTAAAGATATGCAATAAAATCAGAGATTTCCTTTCCTTAGATGTCTTGCTCCCCCTGAATCTAATCATGAGATATTGGGAGAAGATAGGGAACAGAAAATCAGAGCAATAGAAAATAAACAACAGAGCTTGAGCTAAAGCAAGCAACCAAACATGTCTTTCCCTTCTTAAAGACATGTGACATCTCTCCTCTTGAACACCAAGCATCTGGGGTCATTGATGATATTACTTTCTCTCCCCCTAAATATTCTCTTTTTCTCCCCCTATAGGAAAGATTAAGCTTTGATGTGATCTCTCTCTCCCCCTTTGACATCAATTTCCAAGAAGGGTCTTCTGGACATGTGATACAAATGGGTTGGTCCTTGAGTCACAGAGCAAAGCAGCATGTGTAACATGATGCTGGTAGAGGACAAGAATCATTGAGTGGAGCTGGAGCAAAACAGAAATCAGGAATGAGTGGCAAGTTGGTTTTCCTGTGATGAAATCGGTGACTCTGAGTTGTGTGTTTTGGTTGCACCGAAAGATTTCGGCTAGACCGAAGAGAACAAACCGGTGTGACCGAGTTCATCAAAGTGAAACCGCTTGTCACCTCAGCTCACTAGAAAAGTAGTATCTCACAAAGATTTGCAAGGAATTAACTGAAGGATTTGCAATGAATTGGATGCAGAATATGCAGGACAAAAAGGAAAGAGAAGAAAATGAAAGATCTAGATGAAGTTTTTTTGTTGAAGCAAATATGCATGGAACAAATGCAATAACACAGAAAAGAACACACGAGAGAACTTCATCTAGAGTTGGGCGGTGACAAAGTCACCTATGTTAGAGTATATTGACTTAGGAGTCAAGTGAGAGCACTTGATCATAGATCATACTCATCGTTTAAGCTCAAAATGGGGTTACCATTTTTCGCTTAAGAATCTTTATGTATTCACATCTTGTTGAGTTGCTTTGACTCATATCTTGGAGTAAAGCTTCTCTAAGATGGAATAACATACCTTGGTTGGTGGTGTGGGTCTTGCGCATGTAGTTGAACTTGTGTGGGTTGCTCAAGGTTGATGTAGTTCATCAATAGTTGGGAGCACCACTTGGAGTTTGAGTTCATCTACCTACATGGGTTAGTCTTGCAAGGAAGAGCACTTGTGTATCCAAAATGACAATTATAGGATTTAACATAGAATTTGTCAAAGGATATATTTGAATGGCTTCGTGCTTTTTTGTCTTCAACCACCATTGTGTAGAGACTTGGTGATGTAGAGATTGCTCAAGATGTGAGTGAGTTGCAATCTCATAGAATTGGATTCAACCAAGTACCTACACGGGTTAGATAACATGCAAGGTACAAATATATCCAAGACATATGAATAGCATCATAAGAGAAATATCAAGGATTAGTCATAAGCTCATGCCCCGCATGTATCAAATGGAGTTCCTACTCCAAGTTTGAAGCATCAATGATGTTCAATTCACCTCTTAACCTGCAAAACACTTTCTCATCAAGTGGTTTAGTGAATATATCCGCCAATTGCTTATCGGTGCGAACATGCTTAAGGTTAATGTCCCCTTTGGCAACATGATCTCGAATGAAATGATGACGGACTTCAATATGCTTAGTTCGAGAATGTTGCACGGGATTGTGAGCAATCTTAATAGCACTTTCATTGTCACATAGCAATGGAACATGTTTCACATATATCCCATAATCTTTAAGAGTTTGGGTCATCCAAAGTAGTTGAGCACAACATGAACCAGCGGCAATGTATTCCGCTTCGATGGTGGATAAGGATATCGAGTTTTGTTTCTTGGAAGACCAAGACACAAGAGATCTACCAAGGAATTGACAAGTACCCGAAGTGGACTTTCTATCAACCTTGTCTCCGGCATAGTCCGAGTCAGAATAGCCAACAAGATCAAAAGAGGACCTCTTAGGATACCAAATGCCAAAATTTGGTGTATGGATTAAGTATCTCACTATCCTTTTCACAGCCTTAAGATGACATTCTTTAGGAGCAGCTTGATATCGTGCACACATGCACACACTTAGCATAATATCGGGACGTGAGGCACATAGATATAACAATGAACCTATCATAGAGCGATAAACTTTTTGATCAACCGGTTCACCATCTTTGGTCAAATCAAGATGTCCACTAGTAGGCATGGGTGTAGGCATACCTTTGCATTATTGCATATTGAACTTCTTGAATAAGTCTTTGGTGTACTTCGTTTGAGAGACAAATGTACCTTCCTTAGTTTGCTTGATTTGCAAACCGAGAAAGAATTTGAGTTCACTCATCATAGACATCTCAAACTTCTCCGACATTAGCTTTCCAAACTTTTCACTAAAATGAGGGTTAGTAGAACCAAATATGATATCATCAACATAAATTTGGCACACAAATAGTTCTCCATTAACCCTTTTAGTAAAAAGAGTAGAATCAATTTTACCAATTTCAAAGCCTTTTTCAGTAAGGAACTTGGTCAAGCATTTATACCATGCTCTAGGAGCTTGTTTAAGACCATAAAGGGCTTTGTGAAGTTTGTAAACATGATTAGGTTTCTTAGGATTAACAAAGCCGGGAGGTTGCTTAACATAAACTTCCTCCTCAATTTTGCCATTTAGAAAAGCACTTTTAATGTCCATTTGGTATAAGGTGATATCATGGTGATTAGCATAGGCAAGTAAGATGCGAATGGACTCAAGTCTAGCAACGGGAGCATATGTCCCACCATAGTCCATACCTTCAACTTGTGTATAGCCTTGGGCGACGAGACGTGCTTTGTTGCGAACCACTTGTCCATCTTCATCTTGCTTGTTGCGAAACACCCATTTGGTACCAATGATGTTGTGGTTGTTGTCGGGCTTCTCGACTAATGTCCACACATGATTTCTCTCAAAGTTGTGTAGCTCTTCATGCATAGCATTTATCCAATCCGGATCCTTCAATGCTTCTTCAACCTTCATAGGTTCAATTTTTGAAATGAATGAGTAATGTTCACAAAAGTTAGCTAAATGAGTTTTAGAGTGAGTGATTCTCCCGGTTTGGATATCTTTGTAGATTTTCTCGACGGGATGATCTTTGGCAATTCTCGCTCGAACTCGTGTAAGCTTTTGCTTGGGTCGGGGTGGAACATCCTCTTCATCTTGTTCTTCTTCTTCTTGGCCTTCTTCATTGTTGACGTTGTTGTTCTCTTGTCGTGGTGGAGAAGGAGGTTGTTGATGTTCATCTTGGTGTACTTCCTCGTTTTCTTCATCTTGACGTGTCCCACTTGTGGATGCTTCCGGATCAACTCTTGGTTCACCTTGACGTGATGTAGAAGCTTCCACTTGGACGGACGAGGTACTCTCCTTCATTTCCGCTGGACGAATCTTGCCAATGGACAAGTCTTGAATTTCTTCCGAAGGGTCTTTGTCTCCTACATCAATTGGCAATTGCTCTACTTGCGAGCCGTTAGATTCGTCAAACTTCACATCCACCGTCTCTTCAACCTTTCGGGTGAAATTGTTGTAGACACGGTAAGTGTGAGAGTTTGAGCCATAACCAAGTAGAAAACCTTCATGAGACTTAGGAGCAAATTTAGAACGACGATGCTTATCAAGAATGTAGCACTTTGAGCCGAATACTCGAAAGTATCCAACTTGGGGTTTGTTACCGGTGAGGAGCTCGTATGCCGTCTTGCCGAGTAGCTTGTGAAGATACAAGCGATTTGTTGCATGACAAGCTGTCTCAACTGCTTCCGCCCAAAAGTGCTTTGGCGTTTTGTACTCATCAAGCATCGTTCTTGCCATCTCGATAAGAGTCCGGTTCTTCCTCTCAACAACTCCATTTTGTTGAGGTGTGTACGTAGCCGAGAACTCGTGTGAAATCCCTTCTTCGTCAAGAAAGGTGTCCACATTTGCGTTTTTGAACTCCGTTCCGTTGTCACTCCGAACCTTCTTGATCTTCACGTCAAACTGATTTTGGGCCTTCCTAGCGAAGTTTTTGAAGATCTTTTGGACCTGCGACTTGTCATCAAGAAAGAACACCCACGTGAATATTTAAAAATCATCAACTATGACTAGACCAAATGAGTTACCACCGAGACTCTTGTATGCATTTGGACCAAAGAGATCCATGTGAAGTAGCTCGAGTGGTCTTCTTGTGGTCATGATGTTCTTTGCGCGGTGACTTCCTCCAACTTGTTTCCCTGCTTGACAAGCACTACAAAGTCTATCCTTGTCAAATACGACATCTTTTATTCCAAGGATATGATCACCTTTAATAAGCTTATCAAGATTTCGCATTCCAACATGACCTAGTCTTCTATGCCACAACCAACCTTTAGAAGATTTAGCGATTAAGCAAGTTTTAGGTTGAGCCTTTTTAGTGAAATCAACAATGTAAAGATCTCCTCTACGTATACCGGTAAAGACTATTTTATGATTGTCTCTACGAAACACTTGGCAATCTACTTCAGTGAATAAGACATTGAAACCGAAATCTGCAAGTCTAGAAACTGAAAGTAAATTGTATCCAAGGGATTCAACGAGCATGACATTTTGTATGGAGCTATCGTGTGAGATGGCCACCTTACCAAGGCCAACTACCTTACCCTTTGAATTATCACCAAAGGTGACATATTTTCGAGGGCCGTCATTTTCAGCAAGCTCACGGAACATCTCTTCATCTCCGGTCATATGATCAGTACATCCACTATCAAGGACCCATTCCTTTCCTCCAGCCATGTAGCCGCGAAGATTTGCCATAAGACCAAAATGTCTCATTGCATCATCAAGATCATAGTCACTATCATCATCTTCATCATAATATCCATGTTCAACATCATCTTGTGATTGATCAAATCCTAGAGAGGGCAATTCATTAGGTACATGATCATCAAAGTGGTTACCTTTATGAATTCTTATAGCTTCGGATATGATATCACTAATGATTCCAACATTTCCTTTAGCATGCATGAGATTTGTAAGCTCAAATAGACAATCACCAAAACTAGGATCACTAGAGTTCATCTT
The DNA here is from genome assembly GCA_032464435.1 of Aegilops umbellulata. Taxonomy (NCBI): domain Eukaryota; kingdom Viridiplantae; phylum Streptophyta; class Magnoliopsida; order Poales; family Poaceae; genus Aegilops; species Aegilops umbellulata. Next base: position 496,522,160 of record CP136056.1, read on the forward strand.
ACTCAAGGCAATAGATTTACGGAGAATTTCGTCTAAATTTTTCAAGGAATAATCGGGAAATCGTTCCTCAAGAAATTACCATATAGTATAGGCACACTTAAGAGTAGGAAAACTAGCAATTAGATTTTTGGGCAATCCTCTAATGATGAGCTCAACAGTTCTAAGATTGCGAATCATGTCAATATCTTCATCTAGGGCAGGGTGTAAAGGATCAATATGAAGTGCACAAGGACTAGCAATGTACTTGTTCAAATGATATTCATTGAAAATCTCAAGCATTTCATTTTTCCACTCATGAAAATCCTCTCCATCAAGAATGGGCACTCTATGTCTAAGACTCCCTAAAGTAGACACATCCATCTTCCTCCAAAGGTGTTTAAACCAAGGCAATGGAGACCAGTGCTCTGATACCAATTGAGAGGATCAAGAAGAGGTGTCTAGAGGGGGGTGATTAGACACTAAGTTCCAAAAGTTGCAGTTTTTAAAATTCTTAAGTTTAGGTGGAGTTTAGGCACAAGTTTAACAAGCACAATACATATCAAGCAAGCATGCAAAGAGTATATGAGCAGCAGAAAGTAAAGCATGCAACTTGCAAGAATGTAAAGGGGAAGGGTTTGGAATATTCAAATGCAATTTGAGACACGGATGTTTTTGGCGTGGTTCCGATAGGTGGTGCTATCGTACATCCACGTTGATGGAGACTTCTACCCACGGAGGGTAACAGTTGCGCGAGTCCAGGGAGGGCTCCACCCACGAAGGTTCCACGAAGAAGCAACCTTGTCTATTCCATCATGGCTGTCGCCCACGAAGGACTTGCCTCACTATAGATCTTCATGAAGTAGGCGATCTCATTGCCCTTACAAACTCCTTGGTTCAACTCCACAATCTTGTCGGAGGCTCCCAAGTGACACCTAGCCAATCTAGGAGACACCACTCTCCAAGAAGTAACAAATGGTGTGTTGATGATGAACTCCTTGCTCTTGTACTTCAAATGATAGTCTCCCCAACACTCAACTCTCTCTCACAGGATTTGGATTTGGTGGAAAGAAGATTTGAGTGGAAAGCAACTTGGGGAAGGCTAGAGATCAAGATTCATATGGTAGGAATGGAATATCTTGAGCTCAACACAAGTGTAGGTGGTTCTCTCTTAGAAAATGTGTATTGGAAGTGAAGATCTGTTCTGATAGCTCTCTCCACGAATGAAGAGTGGGCGGAGGGGTATATATAGCCTCCACACAAAATCTAACCGTTACACACATTCTGCCAAACTCGGTGGGACCGAATCGTTAAACTCGGTCGGACCGATTCAGCAAACCTAGTGATCGTTAGGATTTTCGCTGGGACTAAGATGCAACTCGGTAGGACCAATATGGTTAGGGTTAGGGCATAACGTAATCTCAGTGTGACCGATTACACAAACTCGGTGGGACCTATTTTGGTAATAAGCTAACCAGAGAGTTGGTCAGGCAAACTTGGTGAGACCGATTACACAAACTCGGTGGGACCGATTTGGTAATAAGCTAACCAGAGGATTTGCATTGTAATCTCGGTAGTACCGATTGCTCAAACTCGGTGAGACCGATTTTGGCAATGGTCATACACAGTGAGATTGCAATCCCATCTCGGTGAGACCGAGATCCCTATCGGTGAAACCGATTTGCTAGGGTTTGTGGCAGTGGCTAAGACATGTGAAACACGGTGGCTCCGGATAGAAAGAATCGGTGGGGCCGAGTTTGAGTTTAGGTTTGGGTCATATGTGGATATGGAAAGGTAGTTGAGGATTTTGGAGCATATCACTAAGCACATGAAGCAAGAAGCTCATTAAGCAACACCTCATCCCTCCTTGATAGTATTGGCTTTTCCTATAGACTCAATGTGATCTTGGATCACTAAAATAGAAAATGTAGAGTCTTGATCTTGAAGCTTGAGCCAATTCTTTGTCATTAGCATCTTGAAGGGGTTCCACATCCTTTAGTCCATGCCACTCCATTGTTGAACTTATCTGAAACATACTAGGTAAAAGTGTTAGTCCAATAAGAGATATGTTGACATTAATTACCAAAATCACCCAGGGAGCACTTGTGCTTTCAGTTGCGGGTGTGGTGGTCGAGGCCACGAGCGAGCGGGCACGCGCGAGATGGCGGTGAGCGAGGCCACGGTGGGCGAGCAGCAAGCTGTGAGCGAGCAGGGCGCGGCCGTAGCGGGGCTGCGGGAGTGAGCACGACGAGGGGGCAAGGCGGGGCTTGACCAACGTGGGCGATGGCCGCGGCGGGGTGCTGGAGCAGAGATGGGGTCGGACGGCGCATGGTGAGCACGCGGGGCGAGGGAGAAAGGAGGCCGGGGCCTCACCGCGGGGATGCAGGGCACGGGGCAGTGGGGATTGGGGTGGAAGACGGGGACGACGACGGAGAGAACGCAGGCCGGTGGGGAGGCGCTCCCGGCGGCGACGAACAAGGGCGAGGCGGCGGCGCACGGCGGCGTCGTGCCCCGATCCGATCTGGATCGGGGGAGGGGGAGGGGAGAGCGACGTGGGGGAAGTGGGGAGTGGATAGGGTTTCGGGTGGGGTGTGAGAGGGGATAAGGGAGTGGGGGTGTGGCCGGTTGGGCCGGCCTGGTGGGTCGTGGGCCAGTTGGGCCGGAGCCCAGTGGGGGGGGTGATTGCTTTTCTTTTCCTCTTTTTTTTGTTAGTTTTGTTTTTCCCTTTTCTTTTATTTATTTCCCTTTTCTGTTTTAATTCAATTTAAAATATTTATGCATTTTCTAAGCATGTGTTTTCTTCACCAAATTAACTATGTAATATTGGGCACAAACCGAACATTTTTGTTTTAATGTTTGAAAAATTCTATCGTTTGACTTAATTTCAAATTTGAATTTGAATCGGTTTTGAACTAACGAGAGATTAGCAACAGTAACAAAGGTGACGTGACATCATTAGCAGAGTTTTACTGTAGCCTAATTATCCGGGCGTCACATTCAAGCAACATGCCATATGCAAACCAGGCAAGGGGGATACTGCTCTTTTTTGGTATGACAAGTGGACGAGTGAACCACTGCAGTTTAAACTACCTAAACTTTTCTCTTTTGTCATCAACAAACGTATCACACTGAAACAAGGCCAAGAGCAACAGGAATTCAGTCAGCTTTTGCATAGACCCCTTTCTCTACAAGCCTTCAACCAATTCAATTCTCTCCATACTCACATACAAAACATCCCACAATCTGATGAGAAGGATAAATGGAGCTACACATGGACTAGCCCCCAATACTCATCCATGAAAATGTACAAGAACATCCGTGGACAGGCTGAAGCACACACCATTTTTAAGCAGCTATGGAAAACTTCCTACAGACTCAGACACAAGATCTTCTTCTGGTTATTACTAAATGATATAGTTAGCACAAGGAACCTACTACAACGCAGAAATATGTTTCTGCCTGATTATAGTTGTGCTCTGTGCGCGGATGCAACAGATGAAACTCTCATTCACCTTTTTTGGAATTGCCCTTTCTCACTTAGTTGTTGGACAAGTCTGATACCCACCAAGCAAAGAGGGATTTCTGCATTTGATGAAATAGTTCTGACCACGATCAAGTTACCCAAAGACATTGCAATGGAGATCATAATTATGGGATGCTGGAGTACTTGGATGGTAAGAAATGATAAAATTATCAGATTTGCTCCACCACATGTTATATCTTGGAAATACTATCTCAAAGAATGATTACAGACAATCAGACTCAGAGCAAAGAATCACAAAGCAACACAGATTGATAGTTGGATAGAACTGAACTTATAAATAGTTTTCATGTTTCCTAGAGCGGGTATTGGTTAAGTCTACTGTCTGCACTTGTATGTAAAATATTTTTTATTAATATAAATGAAATACCGCAGAGCTTCGAAAAAACCCACAAAACTTGCAATTTTGATGTCAGGCTACTGCTAAGACTGTTAGTTAGTTCACAATGCTCTACTTCTCAAGATTTCTTGGATCAATGGTTTGCACCAACACGAAGTTCAGTCAATGTTTGCAACAGCTAATGCGTGCCTGGTTGGATATTGCTCCGTACGTGCTATCACAACGATCTTTGAGTTCATCCAACTTGCCACTGAAATGTGCTCTAAGCTACACATCCATCCTCACGCTCGATGAGTTCCAATTTATACGTCTTTGTGATACCACTCTAATTATTAACATCTCTGTTTTCAAGTCTGAATTCTTGGCAGAATACAATCTGCCTATAATAGGTAACTTGTTGGGGAACGTAGTAATTTCAAAAAATTTCCTAGGGACACGCAAGATCATGGTGATGCATAGCAACGAGAGGGGAGAGTGTTGTCTACGTACCCTCGTAGACCGAAGCGGAAGCATTGACGCAACGTAGAGGAAGTAGTCGTACGTCTTCCCGGTCCAACCGATCCAAGCACCGTTACTCCGGCACCTCCGAGTTCTTAGCACACGTTCAGCTCGATGACGCTCCCCGGGCTCCGATCCAGCAAAGCTTCGGGGAGGAGTTCTGTCAGCACGACGGCGTGGTGACAGTCTTGATGTTCAACCGTCGCAGGGCTTCGCCTAAGCACCGCTACAATATGACCAAGGTGGAATATGGTGGAGGGGGGCACCGCACACGGCTAAGGAACGATCACGATGATCAACTTGTGTGTTCTAGGGTGCCCCCTGCCCCCGTATATAAAGGAGCAAGGGGGAGGCCGGCCGGCCCTATGGGGCGCGCCAAAGGGAAGGGGGAGTCCTCCTCCTAGTGGGAGTAGGACTCCCCTTTCCTAGTCCAACTAGGAAGAGAGAGGGGGAAGGAAAGAGAGGGAGAGGGAGAGGGAAAGGGGGGCCGCGTGTTGGAAATATGCCCTAGAGGCAATAATAAAAGCATTATTATTATATTATATTTCCTTGTTCATGATAATTGTCTTTATTCGTGCTATAATTGTGTTATCCGGAAATCGTAATACATGTGTGAATAACAGACACCAACATATCCCTAGTAAGCCTCTAGCTGACTAGCTCGTTGATCAACAGATAGTCATGGTTTCCTGACTATGGACATTGGATGTCATTGATAACGAGATCACATCATTAGGAGAATGATGTGATGGACAAGACCCAATCCTAAACATAGCACAAGATCGTATAGTTCGTTTGCTAGAGTTTTCCAATGTCAAGTATCCTTTCCTTAGACCATGAGATCGTGTAACTCCCGGATACCGTAGGAGTGCTTTGGGTGTGCCAAACGTCACAACGTAACTGGGTGACTATAAAGGTATACTACGGGTATCTCCGAAAGTGTCTGTTGGGTTGACACGGATCGAGACTGGGATTTGTCACTCCGCTTGACGGAGAGGTATCACTGGGCCCACTCGGTAATGCATCATCATTATGAGCTCAATGTGACCAAGTGTTTGGTCACTGGATCATGCATTATGGTACGAGTTAAGTGACTTGCCGGTAACGAGATTGAACGAGGTATTGGGATACCAACGATCGAATCTCGGGCAAGTAACATATCGGTTGACAAAGGGAATTGCATACGGGGTTGCTTGAATCCTCGACATCGTGGTTCATCCGATGAGATCATCGTGGAGCATGTGGGAGCCAACATGGGTATCCAGATCCCGCTGTTGGTTATTGCCCGAGAGCCGTCTCGGTCATGTCTGCATGTCTCCCGAACCCGTAGGGTCTACACACTTAAGGTTCGGTGACGCTAGGGTTGTAGGGATATGTATATGCAGTAATCCGAATGTTGTTCGGAGTCCCGGATGAGATCCCGGACGTCACGAGGAGTTTTGGAATGGTCTGGAGGTAAAGAATTATATATGGGAAGTGCTGTTTTGGCCATCGGGACAAGTTTCGGGGTCACCGGTATTGTACCGGGACCACCAGAAGGGTCCCGGGGGTCCACCGGGTGGGGCCACCTGCCTTGGGGGGCCACATGGGCTGTAGGGGGTGCGCCTTGGCCTACATGGGCCAAGGGGAACCAGCCCCAAGAGGCCCATGCGCCTAGGGTTCCAAAGGGGAAGAGTCCCACAAGTGGAAGGCACCTCCTAGGTGCCTTGGGGGGAGGAAATCCTCCCTGGCCGCCGCCCCTTTGGGAGATCAGATCTCCCAGGGCCGGCGCCCCCCCAAGAGGCCTATATAAAGGGGGAGGGGAGGGGGGCAGCCGCACCCTTTGCCTTGGCGCCTCCCTCTCCCTCTCCAACACCTCCTCCTCCTCCATAGAGCTTGGCGAAGCCCTGCCGGAGTACTGCAGCTCCATCACCACCACGCCGTCGTGCTGCTGCTGGAGCCATCTTCCTCAACCTCTCCTCTCCCCTTGCTGGATCAATAAGGAGGAGACGTTACGCTGACCGTACGTGTGTTGAACGCGGAGGTGCCGTCCGTTCGGTGCTAGGATCTCCGGTGATTTGGATCACGTCGTGTACGACTACTTCATCCCCGTTCTTTTGAACGCTTCCGCTCGCGATCTACAAAGGTATGTAGATGCATCCGATCACTTGTTGCTAGATGAACTCATAGATGGATCTTGGTGAAACCGTAGGAAAATTTTTGTTTTCTGCAACGTTCCCCAACAGTGGCATCAGAGCTAGGTCTATGTGTAGTTCTCTATTGCACGAGTAGAACACAATTTGTTGTGGGCGTAGATGTTGTCAACTTTCTTGCCGCTACTAGTCTTATCTTGCTTCAGCGGTATTGTGGGATGAAGCGGCCCGGACCAACCTTACACGTACACTTATGTGCGACCGGTTCCACCGACTAACATGCACTAGTTGCATAAGGTGGCTGGCGGGTGTCTGTCTCTCCTACTTTAGTTGGAGCGGATTCGATGAAAAGGGTCCTTATGAAGGGTAAATAGAAGTTGACAAATCACATTGTGGCTTTCACGTAGGTAAGAAAACGTTCTTGCTAGAACCCTAATTCAGCCACGTAAAACTTGCAACAACAATTAGAGGACGTCTAACTTGTTTTTGCAGCAAGTGCTTTGTGATATGATATGGCCAAAGTTGTGATGAATGATGAATGATCTATATGTGATGTATGAGATGTTCATGCTATTGTAATAGGAATCACAACTTGCATGTCGATGAGTATGACAACCGGCAGGAGCCATAGGAGTTGTCTTTATTTTTTGTATGACCTGCGTGTCATTGAGAAACGCCATGTAAATTACTTTACTTTATTGCTAAACGCGTTAGCCATAGTAGTAGAAGTAATAGTTGGCGAGCAACTTCATGGAGACACGATGGTGGAGATCATGATGATGGAGATCATGGTGTCAAGCCGGTGACAAGATGATCATGGAGCCCCAAGATGGAGATCAAAGGAGCTATGTGATATTGGCCATATCATGTCACGTTTATTATTTGATTGCATGTGATGTTTATCATGTTTTGCATCTTGTTTACTTAGAACGACGGTAGTAAATAAGATGATCCCTCATAATAATTTCAAGAAGTGTCCCCCCTAACTGTGCACCGTTGCGACAGTTCGTTGTTTCGAAGCACCACGTGATGATCGGGTGTGATAGATTCTAATGTTCACATACAACGGGTGTAAGACAGATTTACACATGCAAACACTTAGGTTGACTTGACGAGCCTAGCATGTACAGACATGGCCTCGGAACACAGAAGACCGAAATGTCGAGCATGAGTCGTATAGAAGATACGATCAACATGAAGATGTTCACCGGTGTTGACTAGTCCATCTCACGTGATGATCGGACACGGCCTAGTTGACTCGGATCATGTTATACTTAGATGACTAGAAGAGGGATGTCTATCTAAGTGGGAGTTCATTAAATAATTTGATTAGATGAACTTTATTATCATGAACTTAGTCTAAAATATTTACAATATGTCTTGTAGATCAAATGGCCAACGTAGTCCTCAACTTCAACGCGTTCCTAGAGAAAACCAAGCTGAAAGACGATGGCAGCAACTATACAGACTGGGTCCGGAACCTGAGGATCATCCTCATAGCTGCCAAGAAAGATTATGTCCTACGAGCACCGCTGGGTGACGCACCTGTTCTCCCTACAGAACAAGACGTTATGAACGCTTGGCAGTCACGTTCCGATGATTACTCCCTCGTTCAGTGCGGCATGCTTTACAGCTGAGAGCCGGGGCTCCAAAAGCGTTTTGAGAGACATGGAGCATATGAGATGTTCGAAGAGCTGAAAATGGTTTTCCAAGCTCATGCCCGGGTCGAGAGATATGAAGTCTCCGACAAATTCTTTAGCTGTAAGATGGAGGAAAATAGCTCTGTCAGTGAACACATACTCAAGATGTCTGGGTTGCACAACCGCTTGACTCAACTGGAAGTTAATCTCCCGGATGAAGCGGTCACTGACAGAATCCTCCAGTCGCTTCCACCTAGCTACAAGAGCTTTGTGATGAACTACAACATGCAGGGGATGGTAAAGACCATTCCTGAGGTATATGCTATGCTGAAATCAGCAGAGGTAGAAATCAAGAAGGAACATCAAGTGTTGATGGTGAATAAAACCACTAAGTTCAAGAAGGGCAAGGGTAAAAAGAACTTCAAGAAGGACGGCAAGGAAGTTGCCGCGCCCGGTAAGCAAGTTGCCGGGAAGAAGCCAAAGAATGGACCCAAGCCCGAGACTGAGTGTTTTTATTGCAAGGGAAGTGGTCACTGGAAGCGGAACTGCCCCAAATACTTAGCGGACAAGAAGGACGGCAAAACAAAAGGTATATGTGATATACATGTAATTGATGTGTACCTTACCAGTACTCGTAGTATCTCTTGGGTATTTGATACCGGTGCAGTTGCTCACATTTGTAACTCAAAGCAGGAGCTGCGGAATAAACGGAGACTGGTGAAGGACGAGGTGACGATGCGCGTCGGGAATGGTTCCAAGGTCGATGTGATCGCCGTCGGCACGCTACCTCTACATTTACCTACGGGATTAGTTTTAAACCTCAATAATTGTTATTTAGTGCCAAGTTTGAGCATGAACATTGTGTCTGGATCTCGTTTAATTCTAGATGGCTACTCATTTAAATCCGAGAATAATGGTTGTTCTATTTATATGAGAGATATGTTTTATGGTCATGCTCCGATGGTTAATGGTTTATTCTTAATGAATCTCGTACGTGATGATACACATATTCATAGTGTGAATACCAAAAGAGTTAAAGTTGATAACAATAGTCCCACATATTTGTGGCACTGCCGCCTTGGTCACATAGGTGTCAAACGCATGAAGAAGCTCCATGCAGATGGACTTTTAGAGTCTCTTGATTATGAATCATTTGACACGTGCGAACCATGCCTCATTGGTAAAATGACCAAGACTCCGTTCTCAGGAACAATGGAGCGAGCAACCAACTTATTGGAAATCATACATACCGATGTGTGCGGTCCAATGAGTGTTGAGGCTCGCGGTGGCTATCGTTATGTTCTCACCCTCACTGACGACCTGAGTAGATATGGGTATATCTACTTAATGAAACACAAGTCTGAGACCTTTGAAAAGTTCAAGGAATTTCAGAGTGAGGTTGAAAATCAACGTGACAGAAAAATCAAGTTTCTACGATCAGATCGTGGAGGAGAATACTTGAGTCACGAATTTGGCACACACTTAAGAAAATGTGGAATAGTTTCACAACTCATGCCGCCTGAAACACCTCAGCGTAATGGTGTGTCCGAACGTCGTAATCGCACTCTATTAGATATGGTGCGATCTATGATGTCTCTTACCGATTTACCGCTATCATTTTGGGGCTATGCTTTAGAGACTGTCGCATTCACTTTAAATAGGGCTCCGTCGAAATCCGTTGAGACGACACCGTATGAATTATGGTTTGGGAAGAAACCTAAGCTATCGTTTCTAAAAGTTTGGGGATGCGATGCTTATGTCAAGAAACTTCAACCTGAAAAGCTCGAACCCAAGTCAGAAAAATGCGTCTACATAGGATACCCTAAAGAAACTATTGGGTATACCTTCTACCTCAGATCCGAAGGCAATATCTTTGTTGCCAAGAATGGATCCTTTCCAGAGAAGGAGTTTCTCTCGAAAGAAGTAAGTGGGAGGAAAGTAGAACTTGATGAAGTGTTACCTCTTGAACCGGAAAATGGCGCAACTCAAGAAAACGTTCATGAGGTGCCTGCACCGGCTAGAGAGGAAATTAATGATGATGATCAAGATGCTTCTGATCAAGCTCCTACTAAAATTCGTAGGTCCATAAGGACACGTTCCGCACCAGAGTGGTACGGTCATGTTGTTAGAAAACGGTGAACCTTCGAACTATGAAGAAGCGATGGCGGGCCCGGATTCCGACAAATGGCTGGAAGCCATGAAATCCGAGATAGGATCCATGTATGAAAACGAAGTATGGACTTTGACTGACTTGCCCGTCAAAACGGCGAGCCATAGAAAATAAAGGGATCTTTAAGAAGAAGACAGACGCGGATGGTAATGTGACCATCTATAAAGCTCGTCTTGTCGCTAAGGGTTATCGACAAGTTCAAGGGGTTGACTACGATGAGACTTTCTCACCGGTAGCGAAGCTGAAGTCCGTCCGAATCATGTTAGCAATTGCCGCATTCTACGATTATGAAATATGGCAAATGGACGTCAAAACGGCATTCCTTAATGGTTTCCTTAAGGAAGAATTGTATATGATGCAGCCGGAAGGTTTTGTCGATCCTAAGAATGCTGACAAGGTGTGCAAGCTCCAACGCCCGATTTATGGGCTGGTGCAAGCATCTCGGAGTTGGAACATTCGCTTTGATGAGATGATCAAAGCGTTTGGATTTACGCAGACTTATGGAGAAGCCTGCGTTTACAAGAAAGTGAGTGGGAGCTCTGTAGCATTTCTCATACTATATGTAGATGACATACTTTTGATGGGAAATGATATAGAACTCTTGGACAGCACTAAGGCCTACTTGAATAAAAGTTTTTCAATGAAGGACCTTGGAGAAGCTGCTTATATATTAGGCATCAAGATCTATAGAGATAGATCAAGACGCCCCATAGGTCTTTCACAAAGCACATACCTTGATAAGATATTGAAGAAGTTCAATATGGATCAATCTAAGAAGGGGTTCTTACCTGTGTTACAAGGTGTGAAATTGAGCTCAGCTCAATGTCCGACCACGGCAGAAGATATAGAAGAGATGAGTGTCATCCCCTATGCCTCGACCATAGGTTCTATTATGTATGCCATGCTGTGTACCAGACCTGATGTAAACCTTGCCGTAAGTTTGGTAGGAAGGTACCAAAGTAATCCCGGCAAGGAACACTGGACAACGGTCAAGAATATCCTGAAGTACCTGAAAAGGACTAAGGAAATGTTTCTCGTTTATGGAGGTGACGAAGAGCTCGTCGTAAAGGGTTACGTCGACGCTAGCTTCGACACAGATCTGGATGACTCTAAGTCACAAACCGGATACGTGTATATTTTGAATGGTGGGGCAGTAAGCTGGTGCAGTTGCAAGCAGAGCGTCGTGGCAGGATCTACATGTGAAGCGGAGTACATGGCAGCCTCGGAGGCAGCACATGAAGCAATTTGGGTGAAGGAGTTCATCACCGACCTCGGAGTCATACCCAATGCGTCGGGGCCAATCAAACTCTTCTGTGACAACACTGGAGCTATTGCACTTGCCAAGGAGCCCAGGTTTCACAAGAAGACCAGGCACATCAAGCGTCGCTTCAACTCCATTCGTGAAGATGTTCAAGATGGAGACATAGAAATTTGTAAAGTGCACACGGATCTGAATGTCGCAGATCCGTTGACTAAACCTCTCCCTAAGGCAAAACATGATCAGCACCAGAACTTTATGGGTGTTCGATTCATCACAATGTAACTAGATTATTGACTCTAGTGCAAGTGGGAGACTGTTGGAAATATGCCCTAGAGGCAATAATAAAAGCATTATTATTATATTATATTTCCTTGTTCATGATAATTGTCTTTATTCGTGCTATAATTGTGTTATCCGGAAATTGTAATACATGTGTGAATAACAGACACCAACATGTCCCTAGTAAGCCTCTAGTTGACTAGCTCGTTGATCAACAGATAGTCATGGTTTCCTGACTATGGACACTGGATGTCATTGATAACGAGATCACATCATTAGGAGAATGATGTGATGGACAAGACCCAATCCTAAACATAGCACAAGATCGTATAGTTCGTTTGCTAGAGTTTTCCAATGTCAAGTATCCTTTCCTTAGACCATGAGATCGTGTAACTCCCGGATACCGTAGGAGTGCTTTGGGTGTGCCAAACGTCACAACGTAACTAGGTGACTATAAAGGTATACTACGGGTATCTCCGAAAGTGTCTGTTGGGTTGACACGGATCGAGACTGGGATTTGTCACTCCTCTTGACGGAGAGGTATCACTAGGCCCACTCGGTAATGCATCATCATTATGAGCTCAATGTGACCAAGTGTTTGGTCACTAGATCATGCATTACGGTACGAGTAAAGTGACTTGCCGGTAACGAGATTGAACGAGGTATTGGGATACCAATGATCGAATCTCGGGCAAGTAACATATCGGTTGACAAAGGGAATTGCATACGGGGTTGCTTGAATCCTCGACATCGTGGTTCATCCGATGAGATCATCGTGGAGCATGTGGGAGCCAACATGAGTATCCAGATCCCGCTGTTGGTTATTGCCCGAGAGCCGTCTCGGTCATGTCTGCATGTCTCCCGAACCCGTAGGGTCTACACACTTAAGGTTCGGTGACGCTAGGGTTGTAGGGATATGTATATGCAGTAATCCGAATGTTGTTCGGAGTCCCGGATGAGATCCCGGACGTCACGAGGAGTTTCGGAATGGTCCGGAGGTAAAGAATTATATATGGGAAGTGCTGTTTTGGCCATCGGGACAAGTTTCGGGGTCACCGGTATTGTACCGGGACCACCAGAAGGGTCCCGGGGGTCCACCGGGTGGGGCCACCTGCCTCGGGGGGGCCACATGGGCTATAGGGGGTGCGCCTTGGCCTACATGGCCCAAGGGGAACCAGCCCCAAGAGGCCCATGCGCCTAGGGTTCCAAAGGGGAAGAGTCCCACAAGTGGAAGGCACCTCCTAGGTGCCTTGGGGGGGGGAGGAAATCCTCCCTGGCCGCCGCCCCCTTGGGAGATCAGATCTCCCAGGGCCGGCGCCCCCCAAGAGGCCTATATAAAGGGGGGAGGGGAGGGGGGCAGCCGCACCCTTTGCCTCGGCGCCTCCCTCTCCCTCTCCAACACCTCCTCCTCCATAGAGCTTGGCGAAGCCCTGCCGGAGTACTGCAGCTCCATCACCACCACGCCGTCGTGCTGCTGCTGGAGCCATCTTCTTCAACCTCTCCTCTCCCCTTGCTGGATCAAGAAGGAGGAGACGTTACGCTGACTGTACGTGTGTTGAACGCGGAGGTGCCGTCCGTTCGGTGCTAGGATCTCCGGTGATTTGGATCACGTCGTGTACGACTACTTCATCCCCGTTCTTTTGAACGCTTCCGCTCGTGATCTACAAAGGTATGTAGATGCATCCGATCACTCGTTGCTAGATGAACTCATAGATGGATCTTGGTGAAACCGTAGGAAAATTTTAGTTTTCTGCAACGTTCCCCAACACCGCGCCCCCCCTCCTAGTCCTATTCGGACTCCCCATGAGGGGGGCGCCACCTCCTGGGCTGCTGCCCTCTCTCTCCCCTCAGGCCCACTAAGGCCCATTACTTCTCCGGGGGGTTCCGGTAACCCCTCCGGCACTCCGGTTTTATCCGAAATCACCCAGAACAATTCTGGTGTCCGAATAGAGTCGTCCAATATATTGATCTTTATGTCTCGATCATTTCAAGACTCCTCGTCATGTCCATGATCACATCCGGGACTCCGAACAACCTTCGGTACATCAAAATACATAAACTCATAATAACTGTCATCGTAACGTTAAGCGTGCGGACCCTACGGTTTGAGAACAATGTAGACATGACCGAGACACGTCTCCGGTCAATAACCAATAGCGGGACCTGGATGCCCATATTGGCTCCTACATATTCTACGAAGATCTTTATCGGTCAGACCGCATAACAACATACGTTGTTCCCTTTGTCATCGGTATGTTACTTGCCCGAGATTCGATCGTCGGTATCCAATACCTAGTTCAATCTCGTTATCGGCAAGTCTCTTTACTCGTTCCGTAATACATCATCTCACAACTAACACATTAGTTGCAATGCTTGCAAGGCTTATGTGATGTGCATTACCGAGAGGGCCCAGAGATACCTCTCCGACATTCGGAGTGACAAATCCTAATCTCGAAATACGCCAACCCAACAAGTACCTTCGGAGACACCTGTAGAGCACCTTTATAATCACCCAGTTACGTTGTGACGTTTGGTAGCACACAAAGTGTTCCTCCGGTAAACGGGAGTTGCATATATAATCTCATAGTCATAGGAACATGTATAAGTCATGAAGAAAGCAATAGCAACATACTAAACGATCAGGTGCTAAGCTAATGGAATGGGTCATGTCAATCAGATCATTCAACTAATGATGTGACCTCGTTAATCAAATAACAACTCTTTTTCCATGGTTAGGAAACATAACCATCTTTGATTAACGAGCTAGTCAAGTAGAGGCATACTAGTGACACTCTGTTTGTTTATATATTCACACATGTATTATGTTTCCGGTTAATACAATTCTAGCATGAATAATAAACATTTATCATGATATATGAGGAAATAAATAATAACTTTATTATTGCCTCTAGGGCATATTTCCTTCAGTCTCCCACTTGCACTAGAGTCAATAATCTAGATTACACAGTAATGATTCTAACACCCATGGAATCTTGGTACTGATCATGTTTTGCTCGTGGAAGAGGCTTAGTCAACGGGTCTGCTACATTCAGATCCGTATGTATCTTGCAAATCTCTATGTCTCCCACCTGGACTAGATCCCAGATGGAATTGAAGCGTCTCTTGATGTGCTTGGTTCTCTTGTGAAATCTGGATTCCTTTGCCAAGGCAATTGCACCAGTATTGTCACAAAAGATTTTCATTGGACCCGATGCACTAGGTATGACACCTAGATCGGATATGAACTCCTTCATCCAGACTCCTTCGTTTGCTTCTTCCGAAGCAGCTATGTACTCCGCTTCACATGTAGATCCCGCCACGACACTTTGTTTAGAACTGCACCAACTGACAGCTCCACCGTTTAATGTAAACACGTATCCGGTTTGCGATTTAGAATCGTCCGGATCAGTGTCAAAGCTTGCATCAACGTAACCGTTTACGATGAGCTCTTTGTCACCTCCATATACGAGAAACATATCCTTAGTCCTTTTCAGGTACTTCAGGATGTTCTTAACCGCTGTCCAGTGATCCACTCCTGGATTACTTTGGTACCTCCCTGCTAAACTTATAGCAAGGCACACATCAGGTCTGGTAGACAGCATTGCATACATGATAGAGCCTATGGCTGAAGTATAGGGAACATCTTTCATTTTCTCTCTATCTTCTGCAGTGGTCGGGCATTGAGTCTTACTCAACTTCACACCTTGTAACACAGGCAAGAACCCTTTCTTTGATTGATCCATTTTGAATTTCTTCAAAACTTTGTCAAGGTATGTGCTATGTGAAAGTCCAATTAAGCGTCTTGATCTATCTCTATAGATCTTAATGCCCAATATGTAAGCAGCTTCACCGAGGTCTTTCATTGAAAAACTCTTATTCAAGTATCCCTTTATGCTATCCAAAAATTCTATATCATTTCTGATTAGTAATATGTCATCCACATATAATATCAGAAATGCTACAGAGCTCCCACTCACTTTCTTGTAAATACAGGCTTCTCCAAAAGTCTGTACAAACCCAAATGCTTTGATCACACTATCAAAGCGTTTATTCCAACTCCGAGAGGCTTGCACCAGTCCATAAATGGATCGCTGGAGCTTGCACACTTTGTTAGCTCCCTTTGGATCGATAAAACCTTCTGGTTGCATCATATACAACTCTTCTTCCAGAAATCCATTCAGGAATGCAGTTTTTACATCCATCTGCCAAATTTCATAATCATAAAATGCGGCAATTGCTAACATGATTCGGACAGACTTAAGCATCGCTACGGGTGAGAAGGTCTCATCGTAGTCAATCCCTTGAACTTGTCGAAAACCTTTTGTGACAAGTCGAGCTTTGTAGACAGTAACATTATCGTCAGCGTCAATCTTCTTCTTGAAGATCCATTTATTCTCAATTGCTTGCTGACCATCGGGCAAGTCAACCAAAGTCCACACTTTGTTCTCATACATGGATCCCATCTCAGATTTCATGGCTTCAAACCATTTTGCGGAATCTGGGCTCACCATCGCTTCTTCATAGTTCGTAGGTTCATCATGATCTAGTAGCATGACTTCCAGAACAGGATTGCCGTACCACTCTGGTGTGGATCTTACTCTGGTTGATCTACGAGGTTCTGTAGTAACTTGATCTGAAGTTCCATGATCATCATCATTAACTTCCTCACTAATTGGTTTAGACGTCACAGAAACCGGTTCCTGTGATGTGCTACTTTCCAATAAGGGAGCGGGTACAGTTACCTCATCAAGTTCTACTTTCCTCCCACTCACTTCTTTCGAGAGAAACTCCTTCTCTAGAAAGGATCCATTTTTAGCAACAAATGTCTTGCCTTCGGATCTGTGATAGAAGGTGTACCCAACAGTTTCCTTTGGGTATCCTATGAAGACACATTTCTCCGATTTGGGTTCGAGCTTATCAGGTTGAAGCTTTTTCACATAAGCATCGCAGCCCCAAACTTTAAGAAACGACAACTTTGGTTTCTTGCCAAACCATAGTTCATAAGGCGTCGTCTCAACGGATTTTGATGGTGTCCTATTTAACGTGAATGCGGCCGTCTCTAAAGCATAACCCCAAAACGATAGCGGTAAATCTGTAAGAGACATCATAGATCGCACCATATCAAGTAAAGTACGATTACGACGTTCGGACACACCATTACGTTGTGGTGTTCCGGGTGGCGTGAGCTGCGAAACTATTCCGCATTGTTTTAAATGTACACCAAACTCATAACTCAAATATTCTCCTCCACGATCAGATCGTAGAAACTTTATTTTCTTGTTACGATGATTTTCAACTTCACTCTGAAATTCTTTGAACTTTTCAAATGTTTCAGAGTTATGTTTCATTAAGTAGATATACCCATATCTGCTTAAATCATCTGTGAAGGTGAGAAAATAACGATATCCGCCACGAGCTTTAATATTCATCGGACCACATACATCTGTATGTATGATTTCCAATAAATCTGTTGCTCTCTCCATAGTACCGGAGAACGGCGTTTTAGTCATCTTGCCCATGAGGCACGGTTTGCAAGTACCAAGTGATTCATAATCAAGTGGTTCCAAAAGTCCATCAGTATGGAGTTTCTTCATGCGCTTTACACCGATATGACCTAAACGGCAGTGCCACAAATAAGTTGCACTATCATTATCAACTCTGCATCTTTTGGCTTCAACATTATGAATATGTGTATCACTACTATCGAGATTCATCAAAAATAGACCACTCCTCAAGGGTGCATGACCATAAAAGATATTACTCATATAAATAGAACAACCATTATTCTCTGATTTAAATGAATAACCGTCTCGCATCAAACAAGATCCAGATATAATGTTCATGCTCAACGCTGGCACCAAATAACAATTATTTAGGTCTAATACTAACCCCGAAGGTAGATGTAGAGGTAGCGTGCCGACCGCGATCACATCGACTTTGGAACCATTTCCCACGCGCATCGTCACCTCGTCCTTTGCTAGTGTTCGCTTAATCCGTAGTCCCTATTTTGAGTTGCAGATATTAGCAACAGAACCAGTATCAAATACCCAGGTGCTACTGCGAGCTCTAGTAAGGTACACATCAATAACATGTATATCACATATACCTTTGTTCACCTTGCCATCCTTCTTATCCGCCAAGTACTTGGGGCAGTTCCGCTTCCAGTGACCAGTCTGCTTGCAGTAGAAGCACTCAGTTTCAGGCTTAGGTCCAGACTTGGGTTTCTTCTCCTGAGCAACAACTTGCTTGTTGTTCTTCTTGAAGTTCCCCTTCTTTTTCCCTTTGCCCTTTTTCTTGAAACTAGTGGTCTTGTTGACCATCAACACTTGATGCTCCTTCTTGATTTCTACCTCCGCAGCCTTTAGCATTGCGAAGAGCTCGGGAATTGTCTTATCCATCCCTTGCATATTATAGTTCATCACGAAGCCCTTGTAGCTTGGTGGAAGTGATTGGAGAATTCTGTCAATGACGCAATCATCCGGAAGATTAACTCCCAGTTGAATCAAGTGATTACAATACCCAGACATCTTGAGTATATGCTCACTGACAGAACTATTCTCCTCCATCTTGCAGCTATAGAACTTATTGGAGACTTCATATCTCTCAATCCGGGCATTCTGTAGGAATATTAACTTCAACTCCTGGAACATCTCATATGCCCCATGACGTTCAAAACGTCGTTGAAGTCCCGGTTCTAAGCCGTAAAGCATGGCACACCGAACTATCGAGTAGTCATCAGCTTTGCTCTGCCAGACATTCATAACATCTGGTGTTGCTCCTACAGCAGGCCTGGCACCCAGCGGTGCTTCCAGGACGTAATTCTTCTATGCAGCAATGAGGATAATCCTCAAATTACGGACCCAGTCCGTGTAATTGCTACCATCATCTTTCAACTTTGCTTTCTCAAGGAACGCATTAAAATTCAATGGAACAACAGCACGGGCCATCTATCTACAATCAACATAAACAAGCAAGATACTATCAGGGACTAAGTTCATGATAAATTTAAGTTCAATTAATCATATTACTTAAGAACTCCCACTTAGATAGACATCCCTCTAATCTTCTAAGTGATCACGTGATCCAAATCAACTAAACCATAACCGATCATCACGTGAAATGGATTAGTCTTCAATGGTGAACATCATTATGTTGATCATATCTACTATATGATTCACGCTCGACCTTTCGGTCTCCGTGTTCCGAGGCCATATCTGCATATGCTAGGCTCGTCAAGTTTAACCCGAGTATTCTGCGTGTGCAAAACTGGCTTGCACTCGTTGAAGATGGACGTAGAGCTTATCACACCCGATCATCATGTGGTGTCTGGGCACGACGAACTTTGGCAACAGTGCGTACTTAGGGAGAACACTTCTTGATAATTAGTGAGAGATCATCTTATAATGCTACCGTCAATCAAAGCAAGATAAGATGCATAAAAAGATAAACATCACATGCAATCAATATAAGTGATATGATATGGCCATCATCATCTTGTGCTTGTGATCTCCATCTCCGAAGCACCGTCATGATCACCATCGTCACCGGCGCGACACCTTGATCTCCATCGTAGCATCGTTGTCGTCTCGCCAATCTTATGCTTCTACGACTATGGCTACCGCTTAGTGATAAAGTAAAGAATTACAGGGCGATTGCATTGCATACAATAAAGCGACAACCATATGGCTCCTGCCAGTTGCCGATAACTCAGTTACAAAACATGATCATCTCATACAATAAAATTTAGCATCATGTCTTGACCATATCACATCACAACATGCCCTGCAAAAACAAGTTAGACGTCCTCGACTTTGTTTGTTGCAAGTTTTACGTGGCTGCTACGGGCTTAAGCAAGAACCAATCTCACCTACGCATCAAAACCACAACGATAATTTGTCAAGTTGATGCCGTTTTAACCTTCGCAAGGACCGGGCGTAGCGACACTCGGTTCAACTAAAGTTGGAGAAACTGACACCCGCCAGCCACCTGTGTGCAAAGCACGGCGGTAGAACCAGTCTCGCGTAAGCGTACGCATAATGTCGGTCCGGGCCGCTTCATCCAACAATACCGCCGAACCAAAGTATGACATGCTGGTAGGCAGTATGACTTATATCGCCCACAACTCACTTGTGTTCTACTCGTGCATATAACATCAAACCATAAAAACCTAGGCTCGGATGCCACTGTTGGGGAACGTAGTAATTTCAAAAAAATTCCTACGCACACGCAAGATCATGGTGATGCATAGCAACGAGAGGGGAGAGTGTTGTATATGTACCCTCGTAGACCGAAGCGGAAGCATTGACGCAACGTAGAGGAAGTAGTCATACGTCTTCCAGGTCCAACCGATCCAAGCACCGTTACTCCGGCTCCTCCGATTTCTTAGCACACGTTCAGCTCGATGACGCTACCCGGGCTCCGACCCAGCAAAGCTTCGGGGAGGAGTTCTGTCAGCACGACGGCGTGGTGACGATCTTGATGTTCAACCGTCGCAGGGCTTCGCCTAAGCACCGCTACAATATGACCGAGGTGGAATATAGTGGAGGGGGGCACCGCACACGGCTAAGGAACGATCACGATGATCAACTTGTGTGTTCTAGGGTGCCCCCTGCCCCCGTATATAAAGGAGCAAGGGGGAGGCCGGCCGGCCCTATGGGGCGCGCCAAAGGGAGGGGGGAGTCCTCCTCCTAGTGGGAGTAGGACTCCCCTTTCCTAGTCCAACTAGGAAGAGAGAGGGGGAGGAAAGAGAGGGAGAGGGAGAGGGAAAGGGGGGCCGCGCCCCCCCTCCTAGTCCTATTCGGACTCCCCATGAGGGGGCGCGCCACCTCCTGGGCTGCTGCCCTCTCTCTCCCCTCAGGCCCACTAAGGCCCATTACTTCCTCGGGGAGTTCCGGTAACCCCTCCGGCACTCCGGTTTTATCCGAAATCACACGGAACAATTCCGGTGTCCGAATATAGTCGTCCAATATATCGATCTTTATGTCTCGACCATTTCGAGACTCCTCGTCATGTCCATGATCACATCCGGGACTCCGAACAACCTTCGGTACATCAAAATACATAAACTCATAATAATTGTCATCGTAACGTTAAGCGTGCGGACCCTACGGTTCGAGAACAATGTAGACATGACCGAGACACGTCTCCGGTCAATAACCAATAGCGGGACCTGGATGCCCATATTGGCTCCTACATATTCTACGAAGATCTTTATCGGTCAGACCGCATAACAACATACGTTGTTCCCTTTGTCATCGGTATGTTACTTGCCCGAGATTCGATCGTCGGTATCCAATACCTAGTTCAATCTCGTTATCGGCAAGTCTCTTTACTCGTTCCGTAATACATCATCTCACAACTAACACATTAGTTGCAATGCTTGCAAGGCTTATGTGATGTGCATTACCGAGAGGGCCCAGAGATACCTCTCCGACATTCGGAGTGACAAATCCTAATCTCGAAATACGCCAACCCAACAAGTACCTTCGGAGACACCTGTAGAGCACCTTTATAATCACCCAGTTACGTTGTGACGTTTGGTAGCACACAAAGTGTTCCTCCGGTAAACGGGAGTTGCATATATAATCTCATAGTCATAGGAACATGTATAAGTCATGAAGAAAGCAATAGCAACATACTAAACGATCGGGTGCTAAGCTAATGGAATGGGTCATGTCAATCATATCATTCAACTAATGATGTGACCTCGTTAATCAAATAACAACTCTTTGTCCATGGTTAGGAAACATAACCATCTTTGATTAACGAGCTAGTCAAGTAGAGGCATACTAGTGACACTCTGTTTGTTTATATATTCGCACATGTATTATGTTTCTGGTTAATACAATTCTAGCATGAATAATAAACATTTATCATGATATATGAGGAAATAAATAATAACTTTATTATTGCCTCTAGGGCATATTTCCTTCATAACTATTGTGGAGTATGATGGCAGATTGCAAACTTCTCATGTAAACAGATTAACTGTGTATCCAGTATCCACATAACATCCTCGAGTTTCATGTACTTCTATTTTTAGAATTCTAAATTGTTTCACACTGTTCGCAGAAACTCGTGATACTGATGCCAAAGCACTTACTGTAAACCGAACTGGTTTCAGTATCAAAATTTTTATATGGATCAGCAAGGACGATAAGTAGTCACAAGCTGAGTGGAAACAACATATTTCAAAATGTACTTCTTTATACTAATTAATTTTGCGAAGTGGTGTATACATCACTGCCACAACATTTGTCAACTATAGTAAAGAAATTATTCATAGCTTGATACAGCTTCACATAAATGTTTTGAAGTGGTTCTATTCCTGTGAATTTTGTTGGTATGAATTAATGAAATGTGGCATGTCTTCCCAGTTTATTTTTGAAGTATTTGTCGTGTGGGAAACTGAGAACTACTAGGGGGTCTGGAGGAGAGATGTGGAAACCTGTTGTGATTTTGCAAAGACACAACACTTTCAGGGGGCAAAACACAAACGTTATAAGAGGGCATATGTAAATAGACTAGTGAAATGATCCTGTCCATTCCATGCAGATCTGACGCACCACATGGTCTTGGAGCATGGTATCATCTCATGAACCGTAGCACTGGATATTTTACCCAAAGGTAGGTCACGTAACTAAATGTACAAATTCAATACAACGATCAGGCCTACATGAGCTTTAGGCTTATTAAAAAAAAGTACAACGATTTGTGGAGGAAAGCACTCTCTCCTCGAGTGTACGGTTTCAAGATGTACATAGGCACTTATTGATGAAGAACTTTGGTCGATCAAGTGCCAAGTGCCAAGTGCCAAGTGTTGGTTGTTCGTTTTGATGGAGAAACTCCCACATGATAAGTTTGTGCTAATGGCGGTAACGCTTTGGTCGATCTGGACCTCACGGCGCAAAGCAATCCACGAGGCGGTTTTTCAAAGCTCCACATGCAATCAAAGAGTTCATCACCCTGTTCATCAGGGATCTAGATGCTGTGAAGGAGAAAAATGCTGCAGATCCTATTCCCATGGCGACTATTGCAGCAGTAGGAACTGTTCGATAGCCCAAAGCACCACCAGAAACTTCGCAAAAATACACGTAGACGCGGGGTCAGAGCACAAAGAAGAAGTTCAGCGGATGCGATCTGTCGTGACAACCAAGGTACTTTCCTGGGAAGTTCTGCTCTAATAATCGATGGGGTACATGATCCCGCAACTAGCCTGTCGAGTGTCGAGAGACTATCCCACTGGCGCAAGATCTTCAGGTCCAAAACTTTGTCATATCGTCACATTCAAAGCAAGTTGTCAATAATATACTGAGGGGCAGTCAGGGTGTGTGTATGGAGCCATCATCAACGAAATCATGGCTAGATCAGCTCCTTTTTCCTGTAATTTTATTTTTGAAAGTCATGTAGTTAACTTTGAAGCTCATTGATTAGCTAAATTTGCTCTTGCTTTAGCTAAGGTCGTCATGTGTGGCTTGGCAAGATAAACCCTAGTTTGCATCCCACATTCTGTGGAATTCAATCAATAAAATGGCTTCTACCCCCCAAAAAACATTACTAAATAGTATAACTCAGTGACCTATGAGCCTCCACAGCGATTTGGAGCTTCCCATCGTTGGATCATTGTCACAAACGTCTAAGATTTCAGCTCTGTCACCCTACAGGTTTCTTACGCTAATTGACCTTGAGTAGCCGTTTTGCGGGCCGCTGCTCCGCGGAACGAGCTGCGCTTTGTGTGGGCAATCGGGCCGTGTAGGTTAAAGGCCCAGGAGGTCCAGTGGAACGTGCAAAGCCTTCCCCCCTTCATTCCTTCGTTTCTCATCAGCCCTATCCCGAGTTGTTCCTCTGTTCCTCGATGGTGTGCCGCCGCCATCGTGCGTCCCCGCGGCGAGATTATACTGCACCTCTCGGAGTCGGTGCATTCTAATGTTCCTCCGCATCCCCTCCCCCACACCCCCACCCCCACTCATGCTGGATCCCTTCTTTCCCATGTCATGACCTGCTCCATGGCGTCTCCAGCAGGAGCACACGCCGTCGGCGTCCATTCCCTGGTGTCCTCCGCTGGGGTTCGCCTCCATGGCCTTTGGTGCTGTTTGTTCATTGATAGTTTGCTCTCAACAAAGTAGCTAGCGTTCTCGGTTGCCCCACGAGACCAATGACCAAAAACAACAAAGATCAAGAGCTCCAAGATTATGAGACAATCTCCATCTTCTCTACTAGATTCTGGTTGCCGATGTTTCTATCATGCATGATAAGGCAAGATTTGCTTACCAGTTCTGATGCACGTTTTATGTACATGTTTTGCTGTTTATTATAAGGGAAATCACAACTTCACCTTAATCCAAAAGAACCGACGATCTATTTCGTGCTCTACAGGGAATATTTTGGTTGTGATTAGTCCACTATTTCAAGGTTGCATCACTCAGACGTAAAATCTCCATATGCAGAAACAATCGTGCAAATATTCCTCTACTCTGCTTCCAGATGAAGGATGTGTTTCTTTTGGTCCTTAAGCTTTGCCAACTGTGGTAATTACTCGTTTTTACTCATGAGAGCTTATTAGTTATTACCAGCCTTATAAGGGTGTGTTTTTCATTGCCGATTAATTCAGCAACCTTGAAACTTGAAAGGTTCTTTTCTTAGTAACGTGCTCTAACTTTTGTTTAAAACAGCCATGGGAGGAATGCCAATAGAGGCTTCCTAGCTTCATGCTTAGCATTATGATTTAAATATAACTGAGTTCCTGTAAGTTATCTCTCTACCAACTTTTTCTTATCTTCACATCTGGAGGCTATATGAAAATTTCTGTTTTGCTGTATAGATTTCATACTAATTGCAATATGCAGGAACCAACATGAACAGATGATAATGAGGAGCTTTTGGTTTCATAGAGAGTCTGAGGAGGTACAACTCTTTGAGCAAATAACAAAGTCATGGCAAGTGATCTGAAGTCACATGTGCATGTACAAGCTGGAGCCGTTTAATCCATAACACATTGCAAACTGAGAAAATTCTTGAAGCCTGGGGTGTCTACCATCTTATTATTTTTAATTTTTCATTCATACAAACTCGCTATAGAAACTTATCTCACATAAGTCCGGAGAGATGGTAGATCCGCTCGTGGTGTCACATTATGCTCAGTTTTGAACAGAAACATTTTAAACACCACAATAATATGTATGTATCATTAGTGTGACCCATTTGAACCGACAGCTTTGTAAAATCAGAATATTGTCTAGCTTGTACAAAGCATATTTTTTTCCTTTATCTACATCTGACCCAAGCAATTTCAGAAGAGATTTTCTGAAATCTAATGTCCACGTATTTTCAGGTAATTGTATTATTCAAATCTTCTATTTTTCTTTCATTCTACCTTATAATGGACGGGCGCGGCAACGCGCGCTTTTTATGTTCTAGTATCCCCTCAAACAAGAACATAGTCCATAATTCTTGTCAGTTCAAATCTGAACTAAAACCACAACAAGAATTATGGGGCATATGGAGTTTCTATATTAGAAAATGACATGGAATTGAAATGGAAAAGTAAATTGTAGACAGTATGCAATCGAGTGAACTAAATGTTTACATCTTAGATTAGATAGCAGCCCAAGTGGAAAATCTGAAATTGCACAAGCACCTTGTTTCATAAATAAATAAAAAGGAGTAGCAGCATAGATTATTATTATCTCCCATCGAATTTGTGCTACAGGTACAGAATTTTTAGCACAGCAAAGAGTTGATTCAGCTTCAGCTCTAGCAAGATACAATCACTCAAATGCTAGCAATAATGGGACAATGTCCATATTGCATAGCCATTCATGCTAAATTATCAAAGGAAATGGGGCTAGACTACTCATCATCGACCGTATTGGACAAAGATAGACAGTCAACCAGAGTATTCGGCCGCTGCAACAAGCCAGATGGTCGTTCGATGTGTCCATCCAGGAGATGATATGCTCCAACTTCTAACCGGCTTCTCTCAGTAAAGTCAAAGCTCGGGTAGATGGTGTCAGCGCTAATGGAGCCAGAGGGAAAAACCTCTAGAGGCACCGAGAAAGAGCAATGCATGCCCCAGAACATCGCTCGCCCTGCGCTACCACCCAAGCTCTTGACTGGTAATAGTGTTCCGGTATCCAGATTCACTCGATACATGTCATACTGATAACACGATTTATCCGGCGACGTCAATGGAACAATCTGACGGTGGATCAGCATCAAGTCACCACAACTGTTGACGAGGTGCAACCCTTCCGAAATTGGTGAGACATGCATATTCAGCTTGGCAGCCACCTCCAGCCGTGGTGGCTGGTTTGGACAGATTTGCAGCGCCATGACACCATCAACCTTAACATAGTAGAAGCGCCCTGCAAACATTAAGGGTGTGTCTGTGAACCCATCATGGTTGTACTTCAGCAAAATCCAGTGGTCATCACCGGGCTTTGCCATGCCAAGAATGCGGAACCTATTGAAGCAGAGCACCACTGTTGAATCATCACTAGCAATGCCAGAGCCTGTCGCTAAGAAGTCGTCTATGTTGAAATAGGAAAGCATGACATGGTCTTTAGAAGGAAGCAGCGTGGTGAGCGGTGGTAGCTCTGTGACGTGACGCGTGAGCGGGTTGAGCAGGCGGACGTGGTTGTGGTCGTGGAGCAGGACAAGGATGCCCTCCGGGGTGACAGCAAGAAGCTCATGGTCAAGGAGCTCCGGGAGGTCCACTTGGATGAACTCGCCGGTGAAGGAGTTCAGGAAGCAACGGCGGTTTGGAGCAGCTAGTGGTTCGCGGAGCAGTACCCACCGCCAGGGATGGAACCGGCGGTCAAGCCCACCATGGGTGTGTGGTTCTGTGGAACAGTGTCGCCATGGACGGCACACGGCACGGAAGCGGAGATAGCCTGCGACGTCAAATGCGAGAACGCGCTCAGCGATCAGACCTGCCGGCCCATCGCCTAGGTTGGACCAGTCCCTCCTGCGCGCAAAGAAGAATGGGAGTCATAATCATCATATCTCGGGGGTCGACAAGAAATGCTTTTGACGTACCAGTTGTTGTTGTTCGTCCGCGAGCGTTTTGCCCCCCAACAATAATTTGGGGGCGGCTGGATCGAGAGACAAGGGCGCAGCATATGTTTCTGCCCTGGTATCTTCGAATCGTCGGGCTGGCTGGAGCAAGGTCGCAGAAGATGATGAGGTCGCCCTCTTCCTCGCTTCGAGGTACCGCCACGCCGAGATGGTCTTCTCCTTCTATCGGATCCTCCTCCTTCGACCTCGTGGCGAGAGGTGGTGCTTGGCTGCTTCGCCCGACGGAAGGGACGAGGGACAGGTGGGGCATGGGATTGGTCGGCGGCTTTCATTCCCACGACCGCGCGCCGGCGCCGCCGCCGCCGAAAGGAGATGACGAGGGTTTCCGCCCCGAAATGGTAGGGTTAAATTGGTGGGACGGGGGTGTCTTTGCGGACTGTCTTTGCTGGGTTGCTGGGCCTCTCTGATGTCCAGCCCTGGTATATAAGCCTGGAATATGGACTTTTCTCTTCGGGGGTGCCGCCCTTGGTGGTCGGTGTGGGACTATCCTACGTTCGCCTCGATCCGACTTCGAGAAGGGGTCTTTTTTTCGTGGTGGCAGAATCTAAAAATTCAAACGAGAGATTGACGTGCCATCAAAGATTCTATTTATTCTCAGAAAAAAACAAGTTAGGTTTTTTTATAAGAAAAAAGAAAGGAAAAAAAATTCAAGGATGAACCCGCCTCACGTGATGGGCCGTGAGAGACCGTTACCAGGAGCTCTCTGCGCCGTGAAGCCAACTGAAGCTCCGGCTCACGAAACGCGAGTGCAACTTACGGGACCTCCTATAGGGCGCCTTCAGCGCCGCGCAAGGGATCTGG
The DNA here is from genome assembly GCA_032464435.1 of Aegilops umbellulata. Taxonomy (NCBI): domain Eukaryota; kingdom Viridiplantae; phylum Streptophyta; class Magnoliopsida; order Poales; family Poaceae; genus Aegilops; species Aegilops umbellulata. The sequence goes on from CP136056.1 coordinate 496,549,873, forward strand.
CGCCCGCAGCAGCGGTTGGATGGGCCGGCCCACGATCATGCAACAAAGCAACGAGAAAAATGACAGCCAAAAAATACCTCCCGACCAGGATTCGACCTCCCGCCCTCCCGCTTCAACAGTTTGAGGCTAGCCACCGCACCAGCTAACTGCTAGCTGATATTCCCACCGCGAAAGTTTAAATAAACAGAAAATATACGCGCTATTTATTGCACCATACACTGTGGCATTTATACATTTCAATTATTGAAAATATGTTCAAATATTATGGATGGAGTTCTTGAGCATGCAAAAAAAGCCTGCGTATTCAAAAATAGTTCTGAATACACATTGAACATTTTCTTAGTATAGGGTGAACATTATTCAAAGAACACTGAACATTTTGTTAAAATACGCTGAACTTTTTTGAATACATGCTGAACAAAATTTCTCTACACGATGAACATTTTTAATACACACTGAACATTTTGTTAAAATACGCTGAACTTTTTTTGAATACATGCTGAACAAAATTTCTCTACACGATGAACATTTTTTATACACACTGAACTTTTTTTCAATGTATGGTGAACAAATATTCAAATACACGCAGAACATTTTTTTTTTAAATACGATGAACTCCTTTTGAATGCATGCTGAACAAAATTTCTATATATGATGAACATTTTTTTTATACGCACTGAGCATTTTTCAAAGTTCATCAAATTTGACAATAGTTCATCAATTTTGAAAAATGTTCATCAATTTTGAAAGAAAGTTCGTCGATATGAAATAAAGTTACAAAATTGAAAAACAAATCTCGCACTTAGCAGAAAAGAAGAAAGAAAAAAAAAACTCTTTCCACGAAAAAAGGAAATAGAAAAAGGTTAAAAGCCTGTCAGTTAATATGAAATGGTCGCCTATAGTCGTGAGATCCCTGGTTCGAAACACGGTTGTCGCTAGAAAAGTTTTTTGCGTTTTCAAAACAGAAAAAGAAGTGGGCCGGCCCAGTGCGGCGGGAGAGTGTGCGCCGGTTGCATCTATGCCTAAAACGGGCGCTTAAGGCGCCGTTTAGGATTTGCGGTAACTTACAACGCGAAGAAAGCGGCTTTGTCCAGGGTTCGAACTCACGCCATTGGACTCTCTTAAGCCAATAGAGCTACTCAATTGCGGTGACTCAAAGCAGCGCCAACATTGTAAGAACAAGTGTGGACGCGCTATTTATAATGTCTTTTTTGCGGGGGAGATGCAATATTTGTAATGTATCACTTAGATTTTAATTATTTAAAAAACATGAATTTGAGAAATTTTCATATATTTGAAAAAAATCATCATTTTTGAGCAAAACATACATCATTTTGGAAAAATAAATCTTCAATTTTCAAGAAAAGTTCACAAAAAAATGAAAAAGTTAAATCAATTTTGAAAAAGTTCGTTCAATTTTGGAAAAAGTTCACCAATTTTGAAAAAAAATCATAGATTTAAAAAAAGTTCATTCAATTTCGAAAAAAAATTAATTCAACTTAGCAAAACAAAAAACCTAAAAAGAAAAAGGAACAAGAAAAAAGAAAAAGAAAAAAAGAAAAAAGGAGAAAGGAAGAAAAGAAGGAAAAAGATGTAACTAAACACATCGGGTGTGGGTGGTGGGGTGGTTAGCGCACCTTACATAGGGTCAGGAGATTGCAAGTTTGAAACACACTGGACGCACAGTTCTTTGACGTTAAAACAAGAAAAAAAAGGGAAGATGTGCCGCCCAGCGTAGAATGGAGGGTGTGCACCTGTTTGCAAAAGTCCATATTTCAACCCGACCTAACCACTCGGTTTGATCTATAACTCTGAACTACGGTCCAAATATACCCTCAACTAACTATGAAGTTAATTGCAGGGAACTACCACACTTCGGTACGTCGTAACGAATCAGTATCATTAGTCATTTTTTTTGCCATGCAGTACCAACTCTAAGCCTAATTGTTGCAGAACTCACCCCTATGAACGCACAAACGCACACCCTACCCCTATGAGCACCTCCGAGAGACTGAGCCGGCATATCATCTTGAGATTTACGAAGTCACCTGGTGAACGCACAAACGCACACCCTACCCCTATGAGCACCTCCGAGAGACTGAGCCGGCATATCATCTTGAGATTTACGAAGTCACCGTAGGTGCCTCGTCGTCGACGGGAACGTCTCCTCCCACTAAAAGCGCATCGCCGGAAATCCTGAAATAAATCCAGGAATAATGCGAGCACCAGGATTTGAACCCTGGCGGGTTAGGGATACCACTGTCCACCTAACCAACTCAACCACAGGTTGATTCGCTGTTGCAAAACGATCTGACAGCCGTATAAGCGTGTATTGACCACGTATCTGACCGCTGGGACCCGTGTGTCAGAGGCTGACGTGACATGCTCTTTTACAAAAACAACCCTTACTTTTTATTTAATCACACATATATCCTCTATTTTTTTTAAAAGGTCTTGCCACAAGAACCCTTTTTTCAAAAATAGCCCCACGCTCGCGCGTCCCGCTTAGATTCGAACCCGCAACCTGCCGTTAGAAGAGAACGCTGCTCCTTTTGGTCTAAACTGCACACGTAAGTCTAGTTATACTTTGCGCCATTCGTTTTGTTTACAAAGTAGAAAATCGCGCTACCGCCGAATTGATACCGCCGAGTCGTTCGCCGTGCGCGCTTGCTGCCTCTGCCCAGCGGCAGCGCCAGGATGGTAGTGCTGTGGGGTCATTAGCAAGCTGTGGGGTCATTGGTCTATGAATCCAGGGACTATCACAAGATTTTTTACTAATCAAAGGAGGTTTTCAAAAAACCAGTGGGATCAGTTGACCCCACAGATTTATACGTAGCTTCGCCGCTGCCTCTGCCACACGCCATCCTATGCGTCAACTAGTGGCTGCCTCAACTAGTACATGTATACTATGCAAAAAAAAAACTAGTACGTGTATACGTCTTTAAACTCCAAGCTTTTCCTGTTTTTATGCGATACTAAAAAGTATTGTATGTCCATCGCGTCGTACAATTAAAAAAATGTTCGCCGCATCGTTTAATATGTATACTGAACATCTTTTAATATACAATGATCTTATTTAAATATATGATATCATATTGTAAAAACTTAATCGTGTATATATTGAACATTTTATAATATACGATGTCTATATATATGTGTGTGTATGAATTTTATCAATATATACACACTACATTCGGTCTGAAGAATAAACCTGCTAGTCTCTGCATTGTTTTTGGGTTGAGTTCAAAAATTTTAAAATTACTCTTAAAGGTAAATAAAGTGTTTGTGCATTTAAAATAATGTTTAGAACATTTTTGGGAAAAGTTGAATGCGTATTTAAAAATTATAGTATTTTATAAAATGTTCAGCCTGCATTATAAAATTTATTACGATTACACAATAATTTTTAGTACATGTTATCAAATTTTTGAGTAACTGTGCATTAAAAAAATACATGTTATCACATATTTTTTGAAATGTGTAGGCCTCACTAGGCCACGGTTGGGCCAAGCTGCAGCCCATGCAACGCTTGCTCGTTTAGCTCGAGTGGATCGGGGATTCAGGGACGAGGGACGCGGGCGACGGCGTTTGAATCCAGCGACGGTTCCGGCCACCGCGCCGCCGCACCGCCCGACCGCGCCGCCGCGCCTCCGCACCGCCGCACCACCCGACCGCGCCGCCGCGCCGCCCTTAGCCCTCGTCGCCTAACACAAGCCGCTGCTCCCGCGAGCCAGCCGCTTCTCTGCTGCTCCGGCGAGCCAGCGTCTGGGCACCGGCGAGCCAGCGACGGGGCTCCGGCGAGGGGAGGCCGGCGAGGTCGAGGCGTCGGGGCTTTGAGCGATTAAATTTACAACAAAGGTGTTTTCTGCAAAAAAACATGCCAGGTTTGGCTCTTGACACACGGGCCCCAGCGGTCAGATACACCGTCAATACGCGTTTATACGTGGGTTAGACCATTTTGCAACGCTTAGGCTTAGAGTTGGTACTGCATGGCAAGAAAATGACTAATGGTACAGATTCGTTACGACGTGCCGAAGTGTGGTAGTTCCCTGCAATTAACTCCTAACTATGAGTATCAAACCACAACCCTGGTCTTGGTTTTTCTTCAGTCAAGCGGTTTTGACTATCTTGACTGCTGACCGGGTACCGCCACATCAGCTTTAACTCCTTATAAGAAACTAAAAAAGAAAAAAAATCCCTCCTCTTCTTCTCTGCCGACCACCTCCTTCTCATCCTCGTCGTCTTTGGCCCGCCCATCTCATTGTCGGAGAGGCTACAAGCAGTACTGACGCTCACGGCAACAACGGAGATCACGCCCGAGGCGACAAATGGTGGCCCCCGATACTTTTGCTTCCTTAGAGCATCTACACTCGTTCGGCCCCCTAGCACACCCGACGATTGCGTTTTGGCGTATGCGCCGATGGTTCTTTCGCCCTGGGGGGCGATCCAGTTCCCAGCTGCGCCCCCAAGTTTCGGCCCCCAGACGCCCATAAATTCAAGCTTGTCTTTCCCGCTGCCAAAAAAACGCCACACGTTCGGCGATTATCATGCCACAGTTCGGCGATCAAATATACACGAAAGTTCGGCGATCAAAAGGAAGGACGCGTAGACAAGGGAAAGCATCAAACGGCGGGCTCCTCTGGCATGGGACTGGCCAGTGACGGCGTGCTCGGCGTCAGCGTGGCTTCTGTGCTCGGGCTGGTTGCCGGTGGTGTGGCTTCATCGCTCGGCCTGGGCATGGGCGTTGGTGTTGGCGTGGGCGTAGGGGCGGTGGTCGAAGCCGGCCCAGGCATCTGGTTCAGGATGAGGCCGCGCTCCGCCAGGTACCACGCCTTGACCTGCTCGTCCATCCTCGACATGTCTGCCGCCATCAAGAACGCCAGGTCGGTGTTCCTCTTCTTCGTGGTAACGTTGGTCCTGAGAAGGTCGAGCTTCACATCATGCGTACCCCCATTGCGGCGAGGGCGGAGAGAGGTTGGTCGGCGCCGCGACGCTGGTCTGGCTGCCCCACGCGGCTTGTGGGCAGTGGCCGGGCGGCAGGTTCATCATCCCCGTGCGAGACGCCTCTGCCTGCTCCGTCGCCGCCGCATCCCTGGCCCTCTTGATGATGAGCCTGTTCCGTCGGTCGGCGGTGACTGCCTCCCGAACATCCGCCCTGCACTCGGCGTTCGGCACGCCCGTTGGTCTTGCCATCGGCGCCCTGGGCTTCCTCTGCTTCGGCTGTGTGGAGTCGGTGGCGGCGCGAGGAGCAACATATTTCTTCGGCGGCATGGCACCCGGTCTGATGAGGAGAATGGCGGGAACGTTGGGGGAGAAGGGGAAAGCAATGGGGGAAATGGAGGGAAAAGGTCGGCAAAACGGCGGGAATATGCATGGTGTCGCCGACAGCGCGGCCCCACGCGACTTTTTCCTTCAACCGGCGCCCCTAGGCGGTCCCCGGTCCGTTGGGTTCGGCTCGGGTTCGCCGGTTGTTATTTTGGCCCAAACCGGCGATAATCGAGAAGCTGGGGGCACGACTGGGATGATTTTTTGGCGCCGGCGCTAAAAATGCGCCCTGAGGGGCCTGTTGGGGGCGCGAGTGGATATGCTCTTACATGATGTGCGGCACAGCCACGGTAGAGGAGTGCACCAAATCAATTTCACTGGTGGACGCCCTCCAATCTCCCTGCCCGGAGTGGCGAGGGCAAGGCCCCATACTCCTCTCCTCGACAACCACACTACACGGAATAGCGGGGGCGACGGCCAGACGCGATGGTGAGGTGCAGCACCGTCCTTCGTCTGTCCCAGAAGTGAAAGATTAGGAGGTCCTCGAGGACGGTGGCATTTGTGGGGTGGGCCCATGGGGGGCCATGTCCTAGGTGGCAGAGATGCTGCGGCTGGTGCGACGGTGGTGAGGTGTAGCTCCGCCCTTCATCCGTCTCCGGCGGCGAAATATGTGGAGCTCCTTGGGGGCGGTGGCTCTACTGGGGTGGGGAATTTGGGTGACCATATCCTAGGCAGCGAAGGTGCAGCGAATGGGAAAGCTGGCTTAGCTAGGGTGGGGCAGCAGCTCTGCTGGGATGGGCCGGCTAGGCCCTGTGTCCCAGGTGGCGGTGATGCTGCGATTGGATGCGCAGGAGGTGGGGAAGGATGGGAGAGAGTTAGTATTTTTCCATTAAAGGGGTCAAAGATGACATGGCGGTTCCCAGTCAACACTTAACATAGTCAAAACTGCTTGACCGAAGCAAAACCAAGACCAGAGTTGAGTTTTGAACCTCATGGTTAGTTGGGGTGTATTTCGACCAGCTTCGTAGTTCAGGGTTGTAAATCAAACAGAATGGTTAGTTCGGGGTTGAAATGTGGACTTTTCTCTTTGCAAAAAAAGGAGCGGACACTTATGGTGTCGTTTAGGATTTGACATAGTTATCGTCACTAGGGTTGTTAGGCTAACTCCAATGCGCCAACCCAAACAGACGTGAATTTGGTTTGCTTTTTGTCCTTTTGGGTTGGTTGGAGGAGCGCCGTCCGCCAACGTCTAGCTAGTGCGCCCAACCGGCCGACACATTTTGTTCGTTCGGCCAATTTTTTTGCAACAAACATATATTTTTCATGACTAAAGTCAGGGCGAGCAGTTATACATACCAGCGGCCAGCATACATGCTAGACTACAAAAAAATTGCCAGAGTTCATGTCGACACACCTGCTAGCGCCCGCATACTTGCGAGCACACACAAAAAAACAGCCACAGTTCATGCATCTCGGCGCGTAGTTCATGCTGGCACACATGCCAACACACAAAATGATCGTGCTCTCGGCCATAGTTCATCCATCTAGCTCAAGCATCTCCTTTTGCCTCTTGTTGAACCAAACCATTTTTTCTTGGGGACACCTTGCTCAAGTCGATTGACATGATCTCCACTTCCTTCATCATAGTTCAAAGATTAGGGTTGGAGGACTCCCGAGGGGCCCACAAGCCCTCAGGGAGCGCACCCCTGGGGCATGCCTACGAGGCTTGTGGCCTCCTCAGGAAGCTTCTGTCCCCCTCTCCAAGTCCTACGGGTGTCTTCTGCTCCAAGAAAAATCATCGCGGAAGTTTTATTCCGTTTGGACTCCGTTTGGTATTCCTTTTCTGTAAAACTCAAAAACAAGGAAAAATGCAGAAATTGGCACTGGGCACTAGGTTAATAGGTTAGTCCTGAAAATAACATAAAATAACATATTAATGCATATAAAACATCCAAAATAGACAATATAATAGCATGGAACAATAAAAAATTATAGATACCTTGGAGACGTATCACCTTGATAATCCCCAAGTGCAGGGAATCATCGTAGCAATTCCCAAAGGTGGAAGTGATAAGTATGGGGTGTCGAACCCACAAGGAGCTAAAGGTAAGATCAATATTTTCTCAAGCCCTATCTGCCACTGATACGACTCTACGTGCACCGAACGTTTGCTTCCAACTAGAAACAAGAAATAAAACTACGTTGTGGGTATGAAGAGGATAACTTTGTATGATATTGGAGAGCTAAAATATAAAAGTAGGTGTTGTTATCATAAAGTTAGAATATATTACTAAATAATATAAATAGCGAGTGTGGAATAATGATGGATCGGTGTGCGGAATTGTGCTAGACAATTGTTAACAAGACCGATAGTCGTCATTGCAATTTCATATGAGGGAGAGGCATAAGCTAACATACTTTCTCTACTTGGATCATATGCACTTATGATTGGAACTCTAGCAAGCATCCGCAACTACTAAAGATCATTAAGATAAAACCCAACCATAGCATTGAAGCACAAAGTCCTCTTTATTCCCATAAGCAACAACCCCCTTACTCGGGTTTGTGTTTCAGTCACTCACCAACCCACTATAAGAGAATCATGAATGTATTGCAACACCCTACAACGGGAATCCCTCACGCTTGCACGACACGGAGGGCACCATAGGACAGTACCAAAATAAAACATACAACTCGTACCAATCTAGATCATCAATCAACCCAAAGACAAAGGATACCTACTCAAAACATCATAGGATGGCAACACATCATTGGATCATAATATGTGGCATAAAGCACCATGTTCAAGTAGGGATTACAGCGGGGTGCGGGAGAGTGGACCGCGAGGATGGTGATGATGATGGTGATGTTGATGAAGACGATCACCGCCGTGATGATTTCCCTCTCGATGGCACTCCGGTGCCACCAAGAGAGAGGAGGAGAGGTTCTCCCCCTTGTGTTTCCTCCTCCATGGCCTCCCCCCTAGATGGGTAAAGGTTCTCCTCTGATCCTTGGCCTTCATGGCGATGATGGCCTCTCCAGGATACTCCTCCATGGCCACCGGTGATGATGGAACTTCCGATCTAGGTTTCTTTCTGGAAGTTTGGGTATATATGAGAGGTGTTGGCGTTGATTTCACGTCAGGGGGGTCTCCGGTCTGTCCACGAGGCAGGGGGCGCGCCCCCTACCTCGTGGACAGCCCGGGACTCTTCTGGCCCAACTCCGATGCTCCGTGGTCTTCTTTTGGTCCAAAAACAAGCTCCTTCAAGTTTCAGGTCAATTGGACTTCATTTGGTTTTCCTTTTCTGCGATACTCTAAAACAAGGACAAAACAGAAACTAGCACTGGGCTCTAGGTTAATAGGTTAGTTCCAAAAATCATATAAAACAACATATAAAAGCCCATTAAACATCCAAGATAGATAATATAACAGCATGAATAGTTCATAAATTATAGATACGTTGGAGATGTATTAGCATCCCCAAGCTTAATTCCTGCTCGTCCTCGAGTAGGTAAATGATAAAAGAAATAATTTATGAAGTGTGAATGCTAGCAAGTGCATAAGTTTGATCAATGATAATTCCAATCACTTTTTCTAGCATCATTATATGTCATAACAGTAGCTCATCTCATAAGACGTTTAATGATCAAGTAACAAGCTATTCACATGTTAAAGTATTGATCATAAACTTTCTTGAAAACTAACAAACTATATTCTCAGTCATCAAACAATTGCAATTCATCTTATTTTCAGGAAGGGTCTATGTCAGAGCTTTGATTCAGCAAACTCCACACACTCAACTATCATTTAATCTTTCACAATTGCTAACACTCACGTGATATTTATGGGTTCAAAGTTTTAATCGGACACAGAGAAAGATAGGGGCTTATAGTTTTGCCTCCCAACCTTTTACCTCAAGGGTAATGTCAACAATAATAGTTCATGATAACTTACATCCAATTGGATACATATATCGGGATCTTTCCAACACAATGTGCTTGCCAAAGGATAAAATGTAAAAAGGAAAGGTGACGATCACCATGACTCTTGCATAAGGTAGAAGAATAAAAGTAAAAGATAGGTCCTTCACAGAGGGAAGCAAAGGTTGTCATGCGCTTTTATGGTTGGATGCACAAAATCTTAATGCAAAAGAACATCACTTTATATTGCCTCTTGTGATAGAGACCTTTATTATGCAGTCCGTCGCTTTCATTTCTTCCCTATCACAAGTTCGTATAAAACTTATTTTCTTCGCACTAATAGATCATACATATTTAGAGAGCAATTTTTATTGCATGCACCGATGGCAACTTACTTGAAGGATCTTACTCAATCCATAGGTAGGTATGGTGGACTCTTATGGCAAGACTAGTTTAAGGGATATTCGGAAGCACAAGTAGTATGTCTACTTGGTGCAAAGAATTTGGCTAGCATGAGGGGGAAAGGCAAGCTCAACATGTTGGATGATCCAAGACAATATACTTTATTTCGGATATAAGAAGACATAACCCAATACGTTGTCTTGCTTGTCCAACATCAACCTTTTATCATGTCATATTTTAATGAGTGCTCACAATTAAAAAATATGTCCAAGATAGTATATTTATATGTGAAATCCCTCTTCCTTCAATATTCTTTCATGAATTGTTCAAGTGACCAATTCTACGTTTGCTAACTTTCAATAAGTTTACTACCTATACTTATTATGTGTGAAGTCATTACTCCCCATGTTATAATCATATTAAACATATATAAATTAAGATTTATGACATTCAATTCATTCAACCATTTACTCATAGTATATATGTGAAGCACATGAGTAAATGACAAACTACTCCAAAAGATATGAGTGAAGAACGCCGAGTAGTCAAATAATTAACTAGCCATGGGAGGATTCTTTTTCATTCAATATTTCAGATCCAATGATTTTATTCAAACAGCAAGTAAAATTGAATATACGCTCCAAGCAAAACACATATCATGTGACGAATAAAAATATAGCTCCGAGTAAGGTATACCAATAGTTTTGAAGACGAAAGAGGGGATGCCTTCCGGGGCATCCCCAAGCTTAGGCGCTTGAGTCTTCCTTGAATATTACCTTGGGGTTCCTTGGGCATCCCCAAGGTTAGGGTCTTTCCACTCCTTGTTCTCCTCATATCGATATCTCACTCACAGCTTGAAAACTTCAATCACACAAAACTTAACAAAACTTCGTGAGATAGGTTAGTATGATAAAGAGTAAACCATCCACTTTGGTACTGTCAAAGACAAGGTTCATAATTGTTCTCACACAATGCCTACTGTACCATATCATTTCTACAATTTATATTGAGAAATATAAGCCATAGAAACTAGAAAACAAGCTAACTATGCAATGAAAACAGAATCTGTCAGAAACAGAACAGTCTGTAATGATCTGAACAGCAACCATACTTCTGCTACTCCAAAAATTATGAAATAAATTGGTGGACGTGAGGAATTTTTCTATTAATCTTCTGCAAAAAGAATCAACTCAAAATCACTCTTCTGTAAAAAAAATGACAGCTAATCTCGTGAGCGCAAAGTTTCTGTTTTTTACACCAAGATCACATTAACTTTCACCCAAGTCTTCCCAAAGGTCTTACTTGGCACTTTATTGAAACAAAAGCTATAAAACATGATTACTACAGTAGCTTAATCATGTAAACACACAAAAATAGTAAGGGTAAATATTAGGTTGTCTCCCAACAAGCGCTTTTCTTTAGTGCCTTTTAGCTAGGCATGATGATTTTAATGATGCTCACATAAAAGAAAAGAATTGAAACATAAAGAGAGCACCATGAAGAATATGACTAGCACATTTAAACATAACCCTATGCCTAGGGATTTTGTGAGCACGCCATTTATAAGAACAACAATCAACTAGCATAGGAAGGCAGAACAAGTATAACTTCAAAACTTTAAGCACTTAGAGAGGAAACTTGATATTATTGCAACTCCTATAAGCATGTATTCCTCCCTCATAATAATTTTCAGTAGCATCATGGATAGCAACCTTGTTCTCATACTCAATTGGAACCTCTTCCGAAATAGTGGAATCATTACTAGCTAAAGTTGACACTCTTCCAAATCCACTTTCATAAATATCACACTAAGATTCAACACCCTCCAAAATAGTGGGATCACCAATTCCTAAAGTTGACACTCTTCCAAACCCACTTTAAATGATAGTATTATTCATACTCCAAAAAATATAAGTGAAGTTCATGGAGCATTCTACAATTAATATAGACTAACCAATATCCAAGCTCAAAATATATAAGTGAAGCACACGAAGCATTCTATAAAACCATACTCAAAAGACTTGAGTGAAGCACAAAGAGCAATTCTATAAGATCATACTTAAAAGATATACGTGAAGCACATGAAGTATTCTATAAATTTATGAAGGGACATCTCATACTAGCATGGTCCTTAAAGAAAAAACAAAAACACAAAGGATACAAATCATGTGAACCAAACAAAAACCGAGGTATATCGATATTTGTTGAAGAAGAAAGATGGGATGCCAACCGGGGCATCCCCAAGCTTAGATGTTTGAGTATCCTTTGAAATATTTACTTGGAGTTCCTTGGGCATCCCCAATCTTGAACTCTTGCCTCTCTTTATTCTTCTAATGTTGATAGCTCCTCGACCTTCGGACACTTCATCCACACAAAACTTTAACAAAAACTTGTGAGATCCGTTAGTGTAATAAAGAAAATCACTACCTTTAGGTACTGTAATGAACTCATTCTTTATTTATATTGGTGTTAAACCTACTGTATTCCAACTTCTCTATGGTTCATACCCCCCGATACTAGCCATAGATTCATCAAAATAAGCAAACAACACACGAAAAACAGAATCTGTTAAAAACAGAACAGTCTGTAGTAATCTGGAAGTTTGGTAAACTTATGTAACTCCTAAAATTATGAAATAAAATTTAAAATTTGAAAAATTTGTACAGAAGTAATTTTAAAAAAGTTTCAGATCCATTTGACTTTCCAGAAAGAAATGTAAAATTACGCGCTACAGCCAAAGTTTCTGTTTTTGTTCTGCACATTGTAAACAAGCAATCTCATCATCCTAAAACCAAAGCTTGGCACATTATTTTTATAATACAATGAATATATACAAGGGGATAATTATTTACATAGAAACTTCCATGAAAAATTCTACATTGTTTCCGTGAGCATGAACACAAGTGCTCAAGGTCGACCCTCACTTCTTCAATGCATAACTTTCCAATCACTTCTCTTTTTGCAAAACTTTTTAGGTATGAGAGGCAAGTAATTTTTTTTGTATTTTAATTATTTTAATTTTTTTTGTATGTTTCACCCACAACTAAACAGAAACAAAAAGGGAAAACAAAATCTACTTAGTGAAGAAAGCAAACAAGCACACACGAGAATATTAACCCCAAACTATTGCTCCGCGACAACGGCGTCAGAAAAGAGCTTGATAATCCCCAAGTGCAGGGGATCATCGTAGCAATTCCCAAAGGTGGAAGTGATAAGCATGGAGTGTCGAACCCACAAGGAGCTAAAGGTAAGATCAATATTCTCTCAATCCCTATTTGCCACTGATACGACTCTACGTGCACCGAACGTTTGCTTCCAACTAGAAACGAGAAATAAAACTACGTTGTTGGTATGAAGAGGATAACTTTGTATGATATCGTAGAGATAAAATATAAAAGTAGGTGCTTTTATCATAAAGTTAGAATATATTACTAAATAATATAAATAGCGAGTGTGGAATAATGATGGATCGGTGTGCGGAATTGTCCTAGGCAATTGTTAACAAGACCGATAGTCGTCATTGCAATTTCATACGAGGGAGAGGCATAAGCTAACATACTTTCTCTACTTGGACATATGCACTTATGATTGGAACTCTAGCAAGCATCCACAACTACTAAATATCATTAAGGTAAAACCCAACCATAGCATTAAAGCATCGAGTCTTCTTTATTCCCATACCCAACAACCCCCTTACTCGGGTTTGTGTTTCAGTCACTCACCAACCCACTATAAGTGAATCATGAACGTATTGCAACACCCTACAGCGGGAATCCCTCACGCTTGCGCGACACGGAGGGCACCATAGGACAGCACCAAAATAAAACATACAACTCGTACCAATCTAGATCATCAATCAACCCAAAGACAAAGGATATCTACTCAAAACATCATAAAATATGATATGTGTTTTGTTTGGAGCGTATTTTAATTTTACTTGTTGTTTGCATAAAATCATTGGATCTAAAATCTTTAATGAGAAAGAGTCCTCCCATGGCTATTTAATTATTTGACTACTCATTGTTCTTCACTTATATCTTTTTGGAGTAGTTTGTCATTTACTCATGTGCTTCACTTATATCCTATGAGTAAATGGTTGAATGAATTGAATATTATAGATCTGAAATTATATATGCTTCACATGCTTATCCCATGGGGAGTAATGACTTCACTTATAAGAAGTATAGGTGGTAAAATTATTGAAAGTTAGCAAACTCAACATTAGTCACTTGAACAATTCATGAAAGAATATTGAAGGAAGAGAGATTTCACATATAAATATACTATCTTGGACATCTTCTCTGATTGTGAGCCCCATTAATTATTTTCAAACTTGAGAAAATGAGTTGAAGTTGGACAAGGAAGACAACGTAATGAGTTATGTTTGGGTATATTTGCATAGAAGTTATATTGTTATGGATCCTCTAACATGTGGTGCTTGCTTAGGATCTTTTGCTAGCCAAAAAAATTGTACTAAGTAGAGATACTACTTGTCCATCCAAAACCCTTAAACCCAGTTTCATGCCATGAGTGTCCATCATATCTACCTATGGATTGAATAAGATCCTTCAGGTAAGTTGTCGTCGGTGCAAAGATCAATAGAAATTGCTCCTAAATATGTATGATCTTTTATTATAAGGGAAAATAAGGGTTTTACGAACTTGTGGTGGTAAAGTAATAAAAGCGACGGACTGCATAATAAAGGTTGCTATCACAAAGGGCAATACAACGTGACGTTCCTTTGCATTAAGGGTTTGCACATCCAACATTTAAAAGCGCATGACAACCTCTGCTTCCCTCTGCGAAGGGCCTATCTTTTACTTTCATGTATTTACTTTTATGCAAGAGTGAATAATATCTCTTCCTATTTCAACTCAATTATTCTTTAGTTGGCAAGCATCATGTGGCGGGGAAAGATCCAAGCATATATGGCCATTCAAATATATTTGATCATGAATTATTATTGTTGACAATTATCTATATGATAAATAAGTTGGGAGGCGAAACATTAAGCCCCTATCTTTCTCTGTGTTTGACGGATGATATTTGTTCTAAAAATATGCTTTGAGTGTTAGCAATCATGGAAGACTATATGATAGTTGAGTATGTGGGATTTGCTAAATCAAACCTCTTACATAGCCCTTCCTAAAAATAAGATGAATTGAAATTGTTTGATGACTGAGAACATAGTTTGTTAGTTTTCAAGAAAGTTTATGGTCTATGCTTTAACATGTGAATATCTTGTTACTTGACCATGAGAAGCTTTATGAGATGAGCTATTGTTTATGATATATAATGATGCTAGAAAAAGTGTTTGGAACTATCATTGCTCAAACTTATGCACTATGATAGCATTCACACTTCATAAATTATTTCTTTTATCATTTACCTACTCGAGGACGAGCAGGAATTCAGCTTGGGGATACTGATACGTATCCAAATTATCTATAATTTATGAAGTATTCATGCCATGTTTTCAACAATTATACATCATTTTGGTATGATTTGATTAGAACTAACCCGGACTGACACTGTTTTCAGCAGAACTACCGTGGTGTTGTTTTCGTGCAGAAATAAAAGTTCTCGGAATGGGCTGAAAATTTATGGAGAATATTTCTGGAAAATATAAAAAGTACTAGAGCAAAAAGATACCAGAGAGGAGTCCCGAGGCAACCACAAGGGTGGGGGCGCCCCCCAGGGCGCGCCCCTGCCTTGTCATCACCTCGCGGGCCCCCTTGACTTGTCCCCGATGCCGACACCTCCTATAAATCCAAAAAACCTCAGAAATAAACCTAGATTAGGAGTTCCGCCGCCGTAAGCCTCTGTAGCCACGAAAAACAAATCTAGGCCCTCTCTGGCACCCTGCCGGAGGGGGCCATCATCATCGGAGGCCATGGAGGAGGATCTCGGAGGAGGCCATCATCACTATGGAGGCCAAGGACCAAAGGGAGAACCTCTCCCCATCTAGGGGGGAGACCATGGAGGAGTAAGCACAAGGGGGAGACTCTCTCCCCCTCTCTCTCGGTGGTGCTGGAGTGCCACCGGGGGAAACATCGATGCGGTGATCGTCTTCATCAACATCACCATCTTCATCATGTTGCTCATCTCTTTTCGGCGGTCCACTCTCCCGCACCCCGCTGTAATCCCCTACTTTAACATGGTGCTTTATGCCACATATTATGATCCAATGATGTGTTGCCATCCTATGATGATTTGAGTAGATTTCTTTTGTCCTTTGGGTTGATTGATGATCTAGATTGGTTTGAGTTGTATGTTTTTTTGGTGTTGTCCTATGGTGCCTTCCGTGCTGCACACACGTGAAGGATTCCCGCTGTAGGGTGTTGCAATACGTTCATGATTCACTTATAGTGGGTTGCTAGAGTGACAGAAGTTTAAACCCGAGTAAGGGGGTTGTTGCATATGGGATAAAGGGGACTTGTTGCTTTAATGCTGTGGTTGGGTTTAACCTTAATGATCTTTAGTAGTTGTGGATGCTTGCTAGAGTTCCAATCATGAGTGCATATGATCCAAGGAGAGAAAGTATGTTAGCTTATGCCTCTCCCTCATATAAAATTGCAATAACGACTACCGATCTTGTTAACAATTGCCTAGGACAATTCCGCACACCGATCCATCATTATTGCACACTCGCTATTTATAATATATAGTAATATATTCTAACTTTATGTTAACAACACCTACTTTTATATTTTAGTTCTCCGATATCATGCAAAGATATCCTCTTCATACCCACAATGTAGTTTTATTTCTCGTTTCTAGATGGAAGCAAATGTTCGGTGTACGTAGAGTCGTATCAGTGGCAGATAGGACTTGAGAGAATATTGATCTTACCTTTAGCTCCTTATGGGTTCAATACTCCATACTTATGACTTGCACCTTTGGAAATTGTTACGATGATTCCTTGCACTTAGGGTTATCAGAGACCAACGCCAAAAATTCCTATAAATACCTAAACCCGCCAGAAAGAAACCTAGATCGGGAGTTCGGCTGCCGGAAGCCTCTATAGCCACGAAAAATCAATCTAGGCCCTCTCTGACACCCTACCGGAGGGGGCCATCATCACCGGAGGCCATGGAGGAGGATCCTGGAGGGGGCCATCATCACCATGGAGGCTAAGGACCAGAGGGAGAACCTCTCCCCATCTATGGGGGGAGGCCATGGAGGAGGAAGCACAAGGGGGAGACTCTTGCCCCCTCTCTCTCGATGGCACCGGAGTGCCGCCGGGGGAACCATCGCCGTGGTGATCGTCATCATCAACATCACCATCTTCATCACCTTCCTCATCTCTTTTACGCGGTCCACTCTCCCGCACCCCGCTGTAATCCCCGACTTGAACATGGTACTTTATGTTGGGGAACGTAGTAATTTCAAAAAATTTCCTACGCACACGCAAGATCATGGTGATGTATAGCAACGAGAGGGGAGAGTATTGTCTACGTACCCTCGTAGACCGAAAGCGGAAGTGTTATATCAACGCGGTTGATGTAGTCGTACGTCTTCACGATCCAACCGATCCAAGCACCGTTACTCCGGCACCTCCGAGTTCTTGGCACACGTTCAGCTCGATGACGATCCCCGGGCTCCGATCCAGCAAAGCGTCGGGGAGGAGTTCCGTCAGCACGACGGCGTGGTGACGATCTTGATGTTCTACTGTCGCAGGGCTTCGCCTAAGCACCGCGACAATATGACCGAGGTGGAATTTGGTGGCAGGGGGCACCGCACACGGCTAAGGAAAGATCTCAATGATCAATTGTGTGTCTAGAGGTGCCCCCTGCCCCCGTATATAAAGGAGCAAGGGAGGGAGGAGGCCGGCCCTAGGTTTGGGCGTGCCAGGGGAGTCCTACTCCCACCGGGAGTAGGATTCCACCTTTCCTAGTCCAACTAGGTCAAGGGGGGAAAGAGGGGAAGAGGGGAAGGAAGGGAGAGAGGGGCCGCGCCCCAAACCCCTTGTCCAATTCGGACTGGGCTTGGGAGGGGCGCGCGCCACCTCCTGGTCCTTCCCACTAAGGCCCATCAAGGCCCATTGCTTCTTCCTCGTATTCCCGTAACTCCCCGATACCTCGGAAAATACCCGAACCACTCAGAACCCTTCCGATGTCCGAATATAGTCGCCCAATATATCGATCTTTACGTCTCGACCAATTCGAGACTCATCGTCATGTCCCCGATCTCATCCGGGACTCCGAACTCCTTCGGTACATCAAAACTCATAAACTCATAATATAACTGTCATCGAAACCTTAAGCGTGCGGACCCTACGGTTCGAGAATAATGTAGACATGACCGAGACACATCTCCGGTCAATAACCAATAGCGGGACCTGGATGCCCATATTGGCTCCTACATATTCTACGAAGATCTTTATCGGTCAGACCGCATAACAATATACGTTGTTCCCTTTGTCATCGGTATGTTACCTGCCCGAGATTCGATCGTCATTATCCAATACTTAGTTCAATCTCGTTACCGGCAAGTCTCTTTACTCGTTCCGTAATACATCATCCCGCAACTAACTCATTAGTTGCAATGCTTGCAAGGCTTAAGTGATGTGCATTACCGAGAGGGCCCAGAGATACCTCTCCCACAATTGGAGTGACAAATCCTAATCTCGAAATACGCCAACCCAACATCTACCTTTGGTGACACCTGTAGTACTTCTTTATAATCACCCAGTTACGTTGTGACGTTTGGTAGCACCCAAAGTGTTCCTCCGGCAAACGGGAGTTGCATAATCTCATAGTCAAAGGAACATATATAAGTCATGGATAAAAGCAACAGCAACATGCTAAACGATCGGGTGCTATGCTAATGGAATGGGTCATGTCAATCAGATCATTCAACTAATGATGTGACCTTGTTAATCAAATGACAACTCCTTTTGTCTATGGTTAGGAAACTTAACCATCTTTGATTAACAAGCTAGTCAAGTAGAGGCATACTAGTGACACTCTGTTCGTCTATGTATCCACACATGTATTATGTTTCCGGTTAATACAATTCTAGCATGAATAATAAACATTTATCATGATATATAAGGAAATAAATAATAACTTTATTATTGCCTCTAGGGCATATTTCCTTCAGTCTCCCACTTGCACTAGAGTCAATAATCTAGTTCACATCGCCATGTGATTTACCAGCAATAGTTCACATTACCATGTGATTAACACCCATAGTTCACATCGATATGTGACCAACACCCAAAGGGTTTACCAGAGTCAGTAATCTAGTTCACATCGCTATGTGATTAACACCCAAAGAGTACTAAGGTGTGATCATGTTTTGCTTGTGAGATAATTTTAGTCCGCGGGTCTGTCACATTCAGATCCGTAAGTATTTTGCAAATTTCTATGTCAACAATACTCTGCGCGGAGATACTCTAGCTAATTGCTCCCACTTTCAATATGTATCCAGATTGAGACTTAGAGTCATCTAGATCAGAGTCAAAATTTGCATCGACGTAACCCTTTACGACGAACCTTTCTGTCACGTCCATAATCGAGAAACATATCCTTATTCCACTAAGGATAATTTTTGACCGCTGTCCAGTGATCTACTCCTAGATCACTATTGTACTCCTTTGCCAAACTCAGTGGTAGGGTATGTAATAGATCTGGTACACAGCATGGCATATTTTATAGAACCTATGGCTGAGGCATAGGGAATGACTTTCACTCTCTTTCTATCTTCTGCCGTGGTCGGGTTTGGAGTCTTACTCAATTTCACACCTTGTTAAACAGGCAAGAACTCTTTCTTTGACTGTTCCATTTTGAACTACTTCAAAATCTTGTCAAGGTATGTACTCATTGAAAAAACATATCAAGCGTCTTGATCTATCTCTATAGATCTTAATGCTCAATATGTCAGCAGCTTCACCGAGGTCTTTCTTTGAAAAACTCCTTTCAAACACTCCTTTATGCTTTGCAGAATAATTCTACATTATTTCCGATCAACAATATGTCATTCACATATACTTATCAGAAATGCTGTAGTGCTCCCACTCACTTTCTTGTAAATACAGGCTTCACCGCAAGTCTGTATAAAACTATATGCTTTGATCAACTTATCAAAGTGTATATTCCAACTCCGAGATGCTTGCACCAGTCCATAGATGGATCGCTGGAGCTTGCATATTTTGTTAGCACCTTTAGGATTGACAAAACCTTCTGGTTGCATCATATACAACTCTTCTTTAATAAATCTATTAAGGAATGCAGTTTTGTTTATCCATTTGCCAGATTTCATAAAATGCGGCAATTGCTAATATGATTCGGACAGACTTAAGCATAGATACGAGTGAGAAACTCTCATCGTAGTCAACACTTTGAACTTTGTCGAAAACCTTTTGCGACAATTCTAGCTTTGTAGATAGTAACACTACTATCAGCGTCCGTCTTCCTCTTGAAGATCCATTTATATTCTATGGCTTGCCGATCACCGGGCAAATCCATCAAACTCCATACTTTTGTTCTCATACATGGATCATATCTCAGATTTCATGGTCTCAAACCATTTCGCGGAATCTGGGCTCATCATCGCTTCTTCATAGTTCGCAAGTTCATCATGGTCTAGTAACATGACTTCCAGAACAGGATTACCGTACCACTCTGGTGTGGATCTCACTCTGGTTTACTTACGAGATTCAGTAGTAACTTGATCTTGAAGTTACATGATCATTATCATTAGCTTCCTTACTAATTGGTGTAGTAGTCACAAGAATAGATTTCTGTGATGAACTACTTTCCAATAAGGGAGAAGGTACAATTACCTCATCAAGTTTTCTACTTTACTCCCACTCACTTCTTTCGAGAGAAACTCCTTCTCTGGAAAGGATCCATTCTCAGCAACGAATATCTTGCCTTCGGATCTGTGATAGAAGGTGTACCCAACTGTCTTCTTTGGGTATTCTATGAAGACATATTTCTCCGATTTGGGTTTGAGCTTATCAGGATGAAACTTTTTCACATAAGCATCACAACCCCAAACTTTAAGAAACGACAACTTTGGTTTCTTGCTAAACCACAGTTCATATAGTGTCGTCTCAACGGATTTAGATGGTGCCCTATTTAACGTGAATGCAGCTGTCTCTAATGCATAACCCCAAAACGATAGTGGTAAATCGGTAAGAAACATCATAGATTGCACTATATCCAATAAAGTACGGTTATGACGTTTAGACACACCATTATGTTGTGGTGTTCCAGGTGGCATGAGTTTGTGAAACTATTCCACATTGTTTTAATTGAAAACCAAACTCGTAACTCAAATATTCTCCTCCACGATCATATCGTAGAAACTTTTATTTTCTTGTTACGATGATTCTCCACTTCACTCTGAAATTCTTTGAACTTTTCAAACGTTTCAGACTTATGTTTCATCAAGTAGATATACCCATATCTGCTCAAATCATCTGTGAAGGTTAGAAAATAATGATACTTGTCGCAAGCCTTAATATTCATCGGACCATATACATCAGTATGTATGATTTCCAACAAATCTGTTGCTTGCTCCATTGTTCTGGAGAATGGCGTTTTAGTCATCTTGCCCAAGAGGCATGGTTCGCAAGCATCAAGTGATTCATAATCAAGTGATTCCAAAATCCCATCAGCATGGAGTTTCTTCATGCGCTTTACACCAATATGACCTAAACGGCAGTGCCACAAATAGGTTGCACTATCATTATTAACTTCGCATCTTTTGGTTTCAATATTATGAATATGTGTATCACTACGATCGAGATCCCATGAACTATTTTCATTGGGTGTGTATGACCATAAAAGGTTCTATTCATGTAAACAGAACAACAATTGTTCTCTAACTTAAATGAATAATCGTATTGCAATAAACATGATCAAATCATATTTATGCTCAACGCAAACACCAAATAACACTTATTTAGGTTCATCACTAATCCCGAAAGTATAGGGAGTGTACGATGATGATCATATCAATCTTGGAACCATTTCCAACACACATCGTCACTTCATCCTTAACTAATCTTTGTTCATTCGGCAACTCCCGTTTCGAGTTACTACTCTTAGCAACTGAACCAGTATCAAATACCGAGGGGTTGCTAGGAACACTAGTAAAATACACATCAATAATCTGTATATCAAATATACCTTTGTTCACTTTGCCATCCTTCTTATCCGCCAAATACTTGGGGCAGTTCCGCTTCCAGTGACCAGTCCTTTTGCAGTAAACGCACTCAGTCTTAGGCTTAGGTCCAGACTTGGGCTTCTTCATTTGAGCAACAACTTGCTTGCCGTTCTTCTTGAAGTTCCCCTTCTTCCCTTTGCCCTTTTCTTGAAACTAGTGGTCTTGTTAACCATCAACACTTGATGTTTTTCTTGATTTCTACCTTCGTTGATTTCAGCATCACGAAGAGCTTGGGAATTACTTTCGTCATCCCTTGCATATTATAGTTCATCACGAAGTTCTACTAACTTGGTGATGGTGACTAGAGAATTCTGTCAATCACTATCTTATCTGGAAGATTAACTCCCACTTGATTCAAGCGATTGTAGTACCCAGACAATCTGAGCACATGCTCACTAGTTGAGCGATTCTCCTCCATCTTTTAGCTATAGAACTTGTTGGAGACTTCATCTCTCTCAACTCGGGTATTTGCTTGAAATATTAACTTCAACTCCTGGAACATCTCATATGGTCCATGACGTTCAAAACGTCTTTGAAGTCCCGATTCTAAGCCGTTAAGCATGGTGCACTAAACTATTAAGTAGTCATCATATTGAGCTAGCCAAACGTTCATAACGTCTGCATCTGCTCCTGCATTAGGTCTGTCACCTAGCGGTGCATCAAGGACATAATTCTTCTGTGCAGCAATAAGGATAAACCTCAGATCACGGATCCAATCCGCATCATTGCTACTAACATCTTTCAACACAATTTTCTCTAGGAACATATCAAAATAAACACAGGGAAGCAACAACGCGAGCTATTGATCTACAACATAGATATGCTAATACTACCAGGACTAAGTTCATGATAAATTTAAGTTCAATTAATCATATTACTTAAGAACTCCCACTTAGATAGACATCTCTCTAATCCTCTAAGTGATCACGTGATCCAAATCAACTAAACCATGTCCGATCATCACGTGAGATGGAGTAGTTTCAATGGTGAACATCATTATGTTGATCATATCTACTATATGATTCACGCTCGACCTTTCGGTCTCCGTGTTCCGAGGTCATATCTTACATGCATAGCTCGTCAAGTATAACCTGAGTATTCCGCGTGTGCAACTGTTTTGCACCCGTTGTATTTGAACGTAGAACCTATCACACCCGATCATCACGTGGTGTCTCAGCACGAAGAACTTTCGCAACGGTGCATACTCAGGGAGAACACTTCTTGATAATTAGTGAGAGATCATCTTATAATGCTACCGTCAATCAAAGCAAGATAAGATGCATAAAAGATAAACATCACATGCAATCAATATAAGTGATATGATATGGTCATCATCATCTTGTGCTTCGTGATCTCCATCTCTGCAGCACCATCATGATCACCATCGTCACCGGCGCGACACCTTGATCTCCATCGTAGCATCGTTGTCGTCTCGCCAATCTTATGCTTCCACGACTATCACTACCGCTTAGTAATAAAGTAAAGCATTACATCGCGATTGCATTGCATACAATAAAGCGACAACCATATGGCTCCTGCCAGTTGCCGATAACTCGGTTACAAAACATGATCATCTCATACAATAAAATTTAGCATAATGTCTTGACCATATCACATCACAACATGCCCTGCAAAAACAAGTTAGACGTACTCTACTTTGTTGTTGCAAGTTTTACGTGGCTGCTACGGGCTTAAGCAAGAACTCATCTTACCTACGCATCAAAACCACAACGATAGTTTGTCAAATAGACCCCGTTTTAACCTTCTCAAGGACCGGGCGTAGCCACACTCGGTTCAACTAAAGTTGGAGAGACAGTCTTCCGCAAGCCATCTATGTGCAAAGCACGTCGAGGGAACCGGTCTCGCGTAAGAGTACGCGTA
Source organism: Aegilops umbellulata (assembly GCA_032464435.1). NCBI lineage: Eukaryota > Viridiplantae > Streptophyta > Magnoliopsida > Poales > Poaceae > Aegilops > Aegilops umbellulata. Next base: position 496,573,522 of record CP136056.1, read on the forward strand.
AGGTTGGTCCGGATCGTCTCGTCCAACAATACCGCCGAACCAAGGTATGACATGCTAGTAGGCAGTATGACTTATATCGCCCACAACTCACTTGTGTTCTACTCGTGCAAATAACATCAAACCATAAAACCAGGCTTGGATGCCACTGTTGGGGAACGTAGTAATTTCAAAAAAAATTCCTACGCACACGCAAGATCATGGTGATGTATAGCAACGAGAGGGGAGAGTATTGTCTACGTACCCTCGTAGACCGAAAGCGGAAGCGTTATATCAACGCGGTTGATGTAGTCGTACGTCTTCACGATCCAACCGATCCAAGCACCGTTACTCCGGCACCTCCTAGTTCTTGGCACATGTTCAGCTCGATGACGATCCCCGGGCTCCGATCCAGCAAAGCGTCGGGGAGGAGTTCCGTCAGCACGACGACGTGGTGACGATCTTGATGTTCTACTGTCGCAGGGCTTCGCCTAAGCATCGCGACAATATGACCGAGGTGGAATTTGGTGGCAGGGGGCACCGCACACGGCTAAGGAAAGATCTCAATGATCAATTGTGTGTCTAGAGGTGCCCCCTGCCCCCGTATATAAAGGAGCAAGGGAGGGAGGAGGCCGGGCCTAGGTTTGGGCGCGCCAGGGGAGTCCTACTCCCACCGGGAGTAGGATTCCACCTTTCCTAGTCCAACTAGGTCAAGGGGGGAAAGAGGGGAAGAGGGGAAGGAAGGGAGAGAGGGGCCGCGCCCCAAACCCCTTGTCCAATTCGGACTAGGCTTGGGAGGGGCACGCGCCACCTCCTGGCCCTTCCCACTAAGGCCCATCAAGGCCCATTGCTTCTTCCTCGTATTCCCGTAACTCCCCGATACCTCCGAAAATACCCGAACCACTCAGAACCCTTCCGATGTCCGAATATAGTCGTCCAATATATCGATCTTTACGTCTCGACCATTTCGAGACTCCTCGTCATGTCCCCGATCTCATCCGGGACTCCGAACTCCTTCGGTACATCAAAACTCATAAACTCATAATATAACTGTCATCGAAACCTTAAGCGTGCGGACCCTACGGTTCGAGAATAATGTAGACATGACCGAGACACATCTCCGGTCAATAACCAATAGCGGGACCTGGATGCCCATATTGGCTCCTACATATTCTACGAAGATCTTTATCGGTCAGACCGCATAACAATATACGTTGTTCCCTTTGTCATCGGTATGTTACTTGCCCGAGATTCGATCGTCAGTATCCAATACTTAGTTCAATCTCGTTACCGGCAAGTCTCTTTACTCGTTCCTTAATACATCATCCCGCAACTAACTCATTAGTTGCAATGCTTGCAAGGCTTAAGTGATGTGCATTACCGAGAGGGCCCAGAGATACCTCTCCCACAATTGGAGTGACAAATCCTAATCTCGAAATACGCCAACCCAACATCTACCTTTGGTGACACCTGTAGTACTCCTTTATAATCACCCAGTTACGTTGTGACATTTGGTAGCACCCAAAGTGTTCCTCCGGCAAACGGGAGTTGCATAATCTCATAGTCAAAGGAACATATATAAGTCATGGATAAAAGCAACATCAACATGCTAAACGATCGGGTGCTATGCTAATGGAATGGGTCATGTCAATCAGATCATTCAACTAATGATGTGACCTTGTTAATCAAATGACAACTCCTTTTGTCTATGGTTAGGAAACTTAACCATCTTTGGTTAACAAGCTAGTCAAGTAGAGGCATACTAGTGACACTCTGTTCGTCTATGTATCCACACATGTATTATGTTTCCGGTTAATACAATTCTAGCATGAATAATAAACATTTATCATGATATATAAGGAAATAAATAATAACTTTATTATTGCCTCTAGGGCATATTTCCTTCACTTTATCCCACATATTATGATCCAATGATGTGTTGCCATCCTATGATGTTTTGAGTAGATTTCTTTTGTCTTTGGGTTGATTGATGATCTAGATTGGTTTGAGTTGTATGTTTTATATTGGTGATGTCCTATGGTGCCTTCCATGCCACGCACACGTGAAGGATTCCCGCTATATGGTGTTGCAATATGTTCATGATTCGCTTATAGTGGGTTGCTTGATTGACCGAAGCATAAACCTAAGTAAGGGGTTGTTGCGTATGGGATAAAGGGGACTTGATACTTTAATGTTATGGTTGGGTTTTACCTTAATGATCCTTAGTAGTTGCGGATGCTTGCTAGAGTGCCAATCATAAGTGCATATGATCCAAGGAGAAAAAGTATGTTAGCTTATTCCTCTCCCTCATATAAAATTGCAATAACGACTACCGATCTTGTTAACAATTGCCTAGGACAATTCCGCACACCGATTCATCATTATTCCACACTCGCTATTCGTAATATATAGTAATATATTCTAACTTTATATTAACAACACCTATTTTTATATTTTAGTTCTTCCATATCATGAAAAGTTATCCTCTTCATACCCGCAACATAGTTTTATTCTCGTTTCTAGATGGAAGCAAACGTTCAGTGTACGTAGAGTCGTATCAGTGGCAGATAGGACTTGAGAGAATATTGATCTTACCTTTAGCTCCTTGTGGGTTTGACACTCCATACTTATCACTTCCACCTTTGGAAATTGCTATGATGATTCCTTGCACTTGGGGATTATCAATCGACATGTTGAATCAAAGTTCAATATCCGGGGGACTAGCTTCATACTAATATCCAACAATGGTCCAACTTAACACCGAAAATTAATATATCAAAGTGATATGGCAAGAATCATGTGCGGTTGGAGTAAACTTGTTAAGTCATTCGGGTTCATGGGCTTATGTACCAGACACATTGGTTCACAGTGCTGAAGGTCCAATTGAAACTCACATAGCATCTAAAGTCCTTCATGATCGAGCGCTTAAGCACTAGTCATGTTGAATGAAAGTCCTTTGTGTTCGAGCGCATAGGTTATGTTGAATCAAAGTCCTTCATGATCGAGCTCTTAAGCACCTGGCAAATTGAATCAAAGTTATTTATACGGGGATCTAGCTTCATACTAATGTCCTAGAAATGTCAATTGAAACACGAGTAGCATCTAAAGTCCTTTGTGATTGAGCACTTAAGGACCAGGCATGTTGAATCGAAGTTCTATATCCGAAGGACTAGCTTCGTACTAATATCCTACAAAGGTCCAATTGAAACACCAAGAACTAATATATAAAAGTGATTTGGCAAGAATCATGTGCGGTTGGAGTAAACTTGTTAAGTCCTTCGTGTTTGTGGGCTTATGTACCAGACACATTGTTTCAAAGTGCTAAAAAGGTCCAATTGAAACGCATATAGCATCTAAAGTCCTTCATGATCGAGCGCTTAAGCACCGGTTGTTGGAAATATGCCCTAGAGGCAATAATATATTAGTTATTATTATATTTCCTTGTTCATGATAATAGTTTATTATCCATGCTAGAATTGTATTGATAGGAAACTCAGATACATGTGTGGATACATAGACAACACCATGTCCCTAGTAAGCCTCTAGTTGACTAGCTCGTTGATCAATACATGGTTACGGTTTCCTGACCATGGACATTGGATGTCGTTGATAACGGGATCACATCATTAGGAGAATGATGTGATGGACAAGACCCAATCCTAAGCCTAGCACAAGATCATGTAGTTCGTATGCTAAAGCTTTTCTAATGTCAAGTATCATTTCCTTAGACCATGAGATTGTGCAACTCCCGGATACCGTAGGAGTGCTTTGGGTGTGCCAAACGTCACAACATAACTGGGTGGCTATAAAGGTACACTACAGGTATCTCCGAAAGTGTCTGTTGGGTTGGCACGAATCGAGACTGGGATTTGTCACTCCGTGTGACGGAGAGGTATCTCTTGGCCCACTCAGTAGGACATCATCATAATGTGCACAATGTGATCAAGGAGTTGATCACGGGATAATGTGTTGCGGAACGAGTAAAAGAGACTTGCCGGTAACGAGATTGAACAAGGTATCGGGATACCGACGATCGAATCTCGGGCAAGTATCGTACCGATAGACAAAGGGAATTGTATACGGGATTGATTAAGTCCTTGACATCGTGGTTCATCCGATGAGATCATCGTGGAACATGTGGGAGCCAACATGGGTATCCAGATCCCGCTGTTGGTTATTGACCGGAGAACGTCTCAGTCATGTCTGCATGTCTCCCGAACCCGTAGGGTCTACACACTTAAGGTTCGATGACGCTAGGGTTATTAAGGAAGTTCGTATGTGGTTACCGAATGTTGTTCGGAGTCCCGGATGCGATCCCGGACATCACGAGGAGTTCCGGAATGGTCCGGAGGTAAAGATTTATATATGGGAAGTCCTGTTTTGGTCACCGAAAGGGTTTCGGGTTTTATCGGTAACGTACCGGGACCACCAGGAGGGTCCCGGGGGTCCACCAAGTGGGACCACCGGTCCAAGAGGGCCTTATGGGCTGTATGAGGAAGGGAACCAGCCCAAAGTGGGCTGGTGCACCTTCCCCCCCAAGGGCCCATGCGCCTAGGGTTGGGGGAAACCCTAAAGGGGGTGCCCCCCCTTGCTTGGGGGGCAAGTCCCCCCTCCCTGGCCGCCGCCCCCCCTCTAGATCCCATCTAGAGGGGCCGGCCCCCCTTGACCCTTCCCCTATAAATAGAGGGGTGAGGGGAGGGCTGCAGAACACAACTCAAGGCGCAGTCCCTCCCCTCCCCAACACCTCTCCTCCTCCGTCACGTGCTTGGCGAAGCCCTGCTGGAGTACCACGCTCCTCCATCATCACCACGCCGTTGTGCTGCTGCTGGATGGAGTCTTCCTCAACCTCTCCCTCTCCCCTTGCTGGATCAAGGCATGGGAGACGTCACCGGGCTGTACGTGTGTTGAACGCGGAGGTGCGGTCCGTTCGGCACTAGGATCATCGGTGATTTGGATCACGGCGAGTACGACTCCATCAACCCCGTTCACTTGAATGCTTCCGCTTAGCTATCTACAAGGGTATGTAGATGCACTCTTCTTCCCCTCGTTGCTGGTTTCTCCATAGATAGATCTTGGTGACACGTAGGAAAATTTTGAATTTCTGCTACGTTCCCCAACAGTGGCATCATGAGCTAGGTCTATTGCGTAGATTCTTTGCATGAGTAGAACACAAAGTAGTTGTGGGCGTTGATTTTGTTCAATATGCTTACCGTTACTAGTCAATCTTGATTCGGAGTCATTGTGGGATGAAGCGGCCCGGACCGACCTTACACGTACACTTACGTGAGACAGGTTCCACCGACTGACATGCACTAGTTGCATAAGGTGGCTAGCGGGTGCCAGTCTCTCCCATTTTAGTCGGATCGGATTCGATGAAAAGGGTCCTTATGAAGGGTAAATAGCAATTGACATATCACGTTGTGGTTTTGCGTAGGTAAGAAACGTTCTTGCTAGAAACCCATAGCAGCCACGTAAAACATGCAAACAACAATTAGAGGACGTCTAACTTGTTTTTGCAGGGTATGCCATGTGATGTGATATGGCCAAAAGGATGTGATGAATGATATATGTGATGTATGAGATTGATCATGTTCTTGTAATAGGAATCACGACTTGCATGTCGATGAGTATGACAACCGGCAGGAGCCATAGGAGTTGTCTTTAATTTATTTATGACCTGTGTGTCAACATAAACGTCATGTAATTAATTTACTTTATTGCTAAAGCGTTAGCCATAGTAGTAGAAGTAATAGTTGATGTGACAACTTCATGAAGACACGATGATGGAGATCATGGTGTCATGCCGGTGACGACGATGATCATGGAGCCCCGAAGATGGAGATCAAAAGCACCAAAGTGATGATGGCCATATCATGTCACTATTTGATTGCATGTGATGTTTATCATGTTTATACATCTTATTTGCTTAGAACGACGGTAGTAAATAAGATGATCCCTCATTAAAATTTCAAGAAAGTGTTTGCCCTAACTGTGCACCATTGCGAAAGTTCGTCGTTTCGAAGCACCACGTGATGATCGGGTGTGATAGATTCTTATGTTCACATACAACGGGTGTAAGCCAGATTTACACACACGAAACACTTAGGTTGACTTGACGAGCCTAGCATGTACAGACATGGCCTCGGAACACAAGAGTCCGAAAGGTCGAGCATGAGTCGTATGGTAGATACGATCAACATGAAGATGTTCACCGATAATGACTAGTCCGTCTCACGTGATGATCGGACACGGCCTAGTTGACTCGGATCATGTAATCATTTAGATGACTAGAGGGATGTCTATCTGAGTGGGAGTTCATAAGATGAACTTTATTATCCTGAACATAGTCAAAAGAGCTTTGCAAATTATGTCGTAAGCTCGCGCTTTAGCTCTACTGTTTTAGATATGTTCCTAGAGAAAATATAGTTGAAAGTTGATAGTAGCAATTATGCGGACAGTACAAGGCTTATGTCCTTAATGCACTACTCGGTGTGCTGGACCTCGAACGTGGTCTGTGGATGTTGCGAACATCTGACATACACGTTTTGATGACTACATGATAGTTCGGTAATGATAAATGGTTTAGAATTGAGGTACCGAAGACATTTTGAAATGTTGCGGAACATATGAGATGTTTCGAGGGCTGAAATTGGGATTTCAGGCTCGTGCCCACGTCAAGAGGTATAAGACCTCCGACGATTTTCTTGGTCTGCAAACTAAGGGACAAAAGCTCAATCGTTGAGCTTGTGCTCAGATTGTCTGAGTACAACAATCACTTGAATTGAGTGGAGTTGATCTTCCAGATAAGATAGTGATGTTTCACCAAAGTCATTGCCACCAAGCTGCTAGAGCTTCGTAATGAACTATAACATATCAGGGATAGATATGATGATCCTTGAATATTCGCGATGTTTGACACCGCGAAAGTAGAAATCAAGAAGGATCATCAATTGTTGATGGTTAGTGAAACCACTAGTTTCAAGAAGGGCAAGGGCAAGAAGGGATACTTCATGAAATGGCAAATCAGCTGCTGCTCTAGTGGAGAAACCCAAGGTTGAACCCAAACCCGAGACTGAGTGCTTCTGTAATAAGGGGAACAGCCACTAGAGCAGAATCACCCTAGGTACTTGGTAGATGAGAAGGCTGTCGATAGAAGTATATTGGATATACATTATGTGAATGTGTACTTCACTAGTACTCCTAGTAGCATCAGGGTATTAGATACCGGTTCGGTTGCTAAGTGTTAGTAACTCGAAATAAAAGCTACGGAATAAACGGAGACTAGCTAAAGGTGAGCTGACGAGATGTGTTGGAAGTGTTTCCAAGGTTGATGTGATCAAGCATCGCACGCTCCCTCTACCATCGAGATTGGTGTTAAACCTAAATAATTGTTATTTGGTGTTTGCGTTGAGCATAGACATGATTGGATTATGTCTATCGCAATACGGTTATTCATTTAAGGAGAATAATGGTTACTCTATTTATTTGACTAATACCTTCAATGGTCTTGCACCTAAAATGAATGGTTTATTGAATCTCGATCATAGTGATACACATGTTCATGCCAAAAGATATAAGATAGTAATGATAGTACCACCTACTTGTGGCACTGCCATGTAAGTCATATTGGTATAAAACGCATGAAGAAGCTCCATGTTGATGGATCTTTGGACTCACTCGTTTTTGAAAGGATTGAGTGATGTGAACCATGTCTATTGGTATATACGCATGAAGAAACTCCATGCAGATGGACTGTTTGGACTCACTTGATTTTGAATCACTTGAGATATGCAAATCATACCACATGGGCAAGATGACTGAAAGCTTCGGTTTCAGTAAAATGGAACAAGAAAGCAACTTGTTGGAAGTAACACATTTTGATGTATGCAGTCCAATGAGTGCTGAGGCACGCAGTGGATATCGTTATGCTCTTACTTCACAGATGATTTGAGTAGATACTGAGTATATTTACTTGATGAAACACAAGTCTGAATTATTGAATGGTTCAAGTAATTTCAGAATGAAGTTGAAGATCTTCGTGATAAGAGGATAAAATGTCTATGATATGATCATAGAAATGAATATCTGAGTTACGAGTTTGGCACTGTGGAAATTGTTTCACAACTAATACCGCCTGGAACACCATAGTGTGATGGTGTGTCCGAACATCATAACTGCACCCTATTGGATATGATGCATACCATGATGTCTCTTATCGAATTACCACTATCGTTCATGGGTTAGGCATTAGAGACAACTGCACTCACTTTAAATAGGGCACCACGTAATTCCGATAAGATGGCACCGTATGAACCATGGTTTAGAGAAACCTAAGCTGTCATTTCTTAAAAGTTTGGGGCTGCGACGCTTATATGAAAAAGTTTCATGCTGATAAGCTCGAACCCAAAGCGGATAACTGCATCTTCATAGGACACCCAAAACAGCTGGGTATACCTCCTGTCTCAGATCCGAAAGCAATAGGGATTGTTTCTCAAATCGGGTCCTTTCTCGAGGAAAAGTTTCTCTCGAAAGAATTGAGTGGGAGGATGGTGGAGACTTGATGAGGTTGTTGAACCGTCACTTCAACTAGAATGTAGCAGGGCACAGGAAGTTGTTCCTGTGGCACCTACATCAATTGAAGTAGAAGCTTATGATAGTGATCATGAAACTTCGGATCAAGTCACTACCAAACCTCGTAGGATGACAAGGATGCGTACTACTTCAGAGTGGTACGTAATCTTGTCTTGGAAGTCATGTTGCTAGACAACAATGAACCTACGAGCTATGGAGAAGCGATGGTGGGCCCGGATTCCGATGAATGGCTCGAGGCCATAAAATCCGAGAGAGGATCCATGTATGAAAAACAAAGTGTAGACTTTGGCAGAACGGCTCGATGGTCGTGAAGCTGTTGAGTACAGATGGATTTTAAAAGGAAGACGGACAATGATGGTAAATGTCACCATTAAGAAAGCTCGACTTGTCATTAAGGTGTTTTCCGACAAGTTCAAGGAGTTGACTGCGATGAGACTTTCTCACTCGTAGCGATGCTAAGAGTCTGTTGGAATTATGTTAGCGATTACTGCATTATTTATGAAATTGTGCAGATAGGATGTCAAAACATTGTTTCCTCGATGATTTTCTTGAGGAAAGGTTGTATGTGATACAACCAGAAGATTTTTTTTCAATCCTGAAAGATGCTAACTAGTATGCAAAGCTCCAGCAATCCTTCTAAGGACTGGAGTAAGCATCTCGGAGTTGGAATGTACGCTTTGATGAGATGATCAAAGATTTGGGTTTATACAAAGTTTATGAGAAACTTGTATTTCCAAAGAAGTGAGTGGGAGCACTATAGAATTTTTTATGAGTATATGTTGTGAACATATGGTTGATCAGAAATGATGTAGAATTTCTGGAAAGCATATAGGGTTATTTGAAAAGTGTTTTTCAATGGAAAACCTGGATTAAGCTACTTAGCATCAAGATCTATAAGGATAGATCAAAGTCGCTTAATAGTACTTTCAAACGAACACATACCATGACAAGATTTTGAAGGAGTTCAAAATAGATCAGCAAAGAAGGAGTTCTTGGCTGTGTTATAAGGTATGAGTGTTGAGTAAAGACTCAAGACATGACCACGGCAGAATAGAGAGAAAGGACGAAGGTCGTCCCCTATGATTTAGTCGTAGGGCTCTAAAGTATGCTATGTTGTGTACCGCACCTGAAGTGTGCCAAACCATGAGTCAGTCAAGGGGTACAAGTGTGATCTAGAAATGGATCACAGGGCAACGATCAAGGTTATCCTTAGTAACTAGTGGATTAAGGAATTTTCTCGATTATGGAGGTGGTAAAAGAGTTCGTCGTAAAGGGTTACGCCGATGCAAACTTTGACACTAATCCAGATTATTCTAAGTAGTAAACTGGATTCGTATAGTAGAACAGTTATTTGGAATAGCTCCAAATAGAGCGTGGTAACTGCATCTAGGAGATGACATAGAGATTTGTAAAGCACACACGGATCTGAATGGTTCAGACCCGTTGACTATAACATCTCTCAAGAGCATAACATGATAAAACCCAGAACTCATTGAGTGTTAATCACATGGTAATGTGAACTAGATTATTGACTCTAGTAAACTCTTGGGTGTTAGTCACATGGGGATGTGACCTTGAGTGTTAACCACATAGCGATGTGAACTGGATTATTAACTCTAGTGCAAGTGGGAGACTGTTGGAAATATGCCCTAGAGGCAATAATAAATTAGTTATTATTATATTTCCTTGTTCATGATAATAGTTTATTATCCATGCTAGAATTGTATTGATAGGAAACTCAGATACATGTGTGGATACATAGACAACACCATGTCCCTAGTAAGCCTCTAGTTGACTAGCTCGTTGATCAATAGATGGTTACGGTTTCCTGAACATGGACATTGGATGTCGTTGATAACGGGATCACATCATTAGGAGAATGATGTGATGGACAAGACCCAATCCTAAGCCTAGCACAAGATCATGTAGTTCGTATGCTAAAGCTTTTCTAATGTCAAGTATCGTTTCCTTAGACCATGAGATTGTGCAACTCCCGGATACCGTAGGAGTGCTTTGGGTGTGCCAAACGTCACAACGTAACTGGGTGGCTATAAAGGTACACTATAGGTATCTCCGAAAGTGTCTGTTGGGTTGGCACGAATCGAGACTGGGATTTGTCACTCCGTGTGACGGAGAGGTATCTCTGGGCCCACTCGGTAGGACATCATCATAATGTGCACAATGTGATCAAGGAGTTGATCACGGGATGATGTGTTGCGGAACGAGTAAAAGAGACTTGCCGGTAACGAGATTGAACAAGGTATCGGGATACCGACGATCGAATCTCGGGCAAGTATCGTACCGATAGACAAAGGGAATTGTATACGGGATTGATCAAGTCCTTGACATCGTGGTTCATCCGATGAGATCATCGTGGAACATGTGGGAGCCAACATGGGTATCCAGATCCCGTTGTTGGTTATTGACCGGAGAACGTCTCGGTCATGTCTGCATGTCTCCCGAACCCGTAGGGTCTACACACTTAAGGTTCGATGACGCTAGGGTTATTAAGGAAGTTCGTATGTGGTTACCGAATGTTGTTCGGAGTCCCGGATGAGATCCCGGACGTCACGAGGAGTTCCGAAATGGTCCGGAGGTAAAGATTTATATATGGGAAGTCCTGTTTTGGTCACCGAAAGGGTTTCAGGTTTTATCGGTAACGTACCGGGACCACCAGGAGGGTCCCGGGGGTCCACCAAGTGGGACCACCGGTCCAGGAGGGCCTTATGGGCTGTATGAGGAAGGGAACCAGCCCAAAGTGTGCTGGTGCGCCTTCCCCCCCAAGGGCCCATGCACCTAGGGTTTGGGGAAACCCTAAAGGGGGCGCCCCCCTTGCTTGGGGGGCAAGTCCCCCCTCCCTGGCCGCCGCCCCCCCTCTAGATCCCATCTAGAGGGGCCGGCCCCCCTTGCCCCTTCCCCTATAAATAGAGGGGTGAGGGGAGGGCTGCAGAACACAACTCAAGGCGCAGTCCCTCCCCTCCCCAACACCTCTCCTCCTCCGTCACGTGCTTGGCGAAGCCCTGCTGGAGTACCACGCTCCTCCATCATCACCACGCCGTTGTGCTGCTGCTGGATGGAGTCTTCCTCAACCTCTCCCTCTCCCCTTGCTGGATCAAGGCATGGGAGACGTCACCGGGCTGTACGTGTGTTGAACACGGAGGTGCTGTCCGTTCGGCACTAGGATCATCGGTGATTTGGATCCCGGCGAGTACGACTCCATCAACCCCGTTCACTTGAACGCTTCCGCTTAGCGATCTACAAGGGTATGTAGATGCACTCTTCTTCCCCTCGTTGCTGGTTTCTCCATAGATAGATCTTGGTGACACGTAGGAAAATTTTGAATTTCTGCTACGTTCCCCAACACCGGTCTTGTTGAATCAAAGTCCTTCGTGATCGAGCGCTTAAGCACCAGTCATGATGAATCAAAGTCCTTCATGATCGAGCGCTTAAGCACCGGGCATGTTGAATCAAAGTTCTTTATCCTAGGGTCTAGCTTCATATTAATGTCCTACAAAGGTCCAATTGAAACATAAGGAGCATCTAAAGTCCTTCATGATTGAGCACGTAAGCACCGAACATGTTGAATCAAAGTTCTATATCCAGGGGACTAGCTTCGTACTAGTATCCTACAAAGGTCCAATTGAAACATTGAAAACTAATATATCAAAGTGATATGGCAAGAATCATGTGCGCTTGGAGTAAACCATCTTTTGAAAATGCTCTATGTGAGACACAACCAAAGTTTGAAAACCATACCTATAAAGCGCTCTAGTGATCCTATGGGTTCCTTATTTCGAAAAGTCCACAAGACGGTATATGCATGACACAAGCATACTCAATCCATGTTAGGCTGATTATAAAATTATAAGCATTTACTGAAAACGTTCTATGTGAGACATGAGCAAAGTTCTGAACCCATGCTTACAACGTGCTATATCGATCCAAAGGAGAAATTTGTTTTAAAACATTTTATATATGATAGAACGGAAATGCGAATACTTACATATGAAGGCCGTCTACTATCATGTCATGGTTTTCAAGAGAGAAAAACAACAATGAATTGATAACCTTCTCTATATGACAACACTGAACGGATATCCTCAATGCAACACAAAGACGAGCACTAATTAAAAATGGTATGTGCATGACACAATGAAACTCAATCCATACTTGAGCGCTCCTAACAATTAAAACCATCTTTTGAAAATGTTATGTGTGACACACAACCAAAGTTCGTAAACCATACCTATAAAGTGCTCTAGCAATCCTATGAAGTCCTTATTTCGAAACGTTAAAATTGTCTATGCAGGACACGAGCACACTCAATCCATGTCAACCTGATCGTAAAAGCATATTTTCAAAATGTTCTATGTTAGACATGACCAAAGTCCTTAACCCGTTCTAACAAAGTGCTATAATTCTGAAAGTGCGTAGCAATGAGAAACGGAGTAGTTCATCTCAGTCCAATTTTTTTATCACTCTGTTACTTGACAAATGGACAAAGTAGCTGTCATATTGTTCACAATATAATCTACAAAAGTGTGGTGCGTCCAGCCAAAAAGTTGTATACATGATCCACTAGGCAGAAGCATCGCGAGGAGAATTATCCCAAAGTCTGCTCGGTAATTAGACCGTCTTGAGCCCCTTCACAAAGTTCAGTCAATGTACATTACACAGAAAATCCAAATATTTGAGGAGAGAAACATGGGATCTAGTATCTGAGGAGATGAGCAAGCCAGCACACACACCACATCCCAATTCATACACCATCAGTGCTGACAACACCAGAAGAAGAAAAAGGCTCACCCCCAAATCCAAAAAAGCAGCACATGATAGCAACGAGATATAGCTCTTGATCAAGAACTCTCTCATAGTCTCATTCACAGTTTGTATCAAAGTTTGGACAAAGTTGAGTCACTTAATTTGGGACGGAGGGAGTAGAAAATAAATACTCTAGTACACATGCATCTCTACTTTTCACTCCAACCTTTTCAGCTTTTGACACCGGACCACACTTTTTCTCTCCAAGCACCCGCTTCCTGGAGAGGATCCTGCTTCCCTATCCGAACCTACTTTATCTGATATCTGATCTTACATGGCATGCGAGGCATGGGGCTATGCATTGTACATGCCCTTATAACATTTGTTGCACATGCGCTTACTAGTCAGTACAAAATGTTGAGATTATGCATTAAGCACATTGTTGACTTGGATATTGGGGTAGAGGGGATGAAGGGGAGAAAGTAACATTTTTTTTGTGCAAGCCACGAAATTTTTCGTCCCATGACATGTGACTCCATCAAAAACCAAAAATCTAATGAGCCATGAATGAAAGTACTTGGAGAAATCAGAAGAGACTCGAGAAAAAAGATTGATCAATAACTCACTCAAGATGTACAATAAAGTAGTAAGATTCGGTAAGATCTTCTATAATAGTAGGATATGTGTTGAGTCACTGTTTATGTTGGTCACTTCTGCATATATATAAAGATAGCAGCATAATTTCAGTTGTTCTAAACTCTTACATTGGCATAACTGTTGTGTAGTATAGGTCTAGAAAAAAATGACTGAGATGGTGCTGCAAATCATGTGTAGTGTAGGTCGATACAAAACTCCAGCATTGGCACGCGTGTAGTGTAGGCCGATACAAAACTACAAACAGCCAAATACTTGCATTAGAATCGTGAGGTGTCGGGAAAGAATCAGGTGTTAGTGAGGGCATCGCTTCTACCAAGTTAATTCTGATGGTTTCATGGTCTTGCAAATTCGTCCAAACTAGCCACCACAGCTGGTGGTGGCTACCAAATTGAATATGCATGTCTCAACAATTTCGTAAAGTACACAACTCAACAACAATTGTTGTGAGTTGATGGTGGTGCACCGTCGTATTGTACCACTGATGTTGCGGAATAAATCGACTATGGGTACAACATTTATCAAGTGAACTTGGATACCGGGACACTATTCAGCTTGAGCAGTTGCGGGACCTCACGAGCGAAGTCCGTGGACATGTATTGCTCTTCCTTGGTGTCTCGAGGTTTTTTTCCTCTGGTTCCATTAGCGCTAGTACCATCTACCCGATTTTTGATTTTGCCGAGAGAAGGCTGTTAAAAGTTGGAACTTGTCATCTGGTGGATGGATGCACCGGTCGACCATCTAGCTTATCATTGTCCAATACTGCCGATCTATAGTTTACCCCATTTCCCATGATTTTATTCAGCCATGGAAATTTTGATGAAGAAGTAATTTCACCTTTTCAATATACCCTTAGGAAGATTACGAGGGAGTCCTTTGATGACTGCAAAAGTTAGGAGTGTAGTATCCAAGTTTAGAGAGGGACATATCAAGTTTACTATGAACTAAAACATGACAGTTTTGACAAACAACACACGTCAAGCTCTTGTTTAATTTGAGTAAAGATGCACAGCTGCCTTTTCTTGCGCTGTGCTCAGAGCATAGAATTTCATTTTGTTAATTTATTCATTATGACAGGACTAAAACTTTCTCTACAGGAAACTAATAATTGTTTGTACTGCATTTCAAAGTTAGAATAAAAAGAGACATGAGTTGTGACAGTGTAGGACAACTACACTATTTGAAGGTCTATTTTGTGCACAGTCTGAATTTATTATTGTTTGAACAATATGGGATGTTTAAATTCTACTCCCTCCGTCCCATAATTCAGACTTTTTTTATACCAGTGTAGTGTCAAAAAGCGTCGTATATTATGAGACGGTGGGAGTAACTTCTATTTTGTGCACGGTTTGAATTTATTGTTGTGTGAACAATATGGGATGTTTAAATTCTATTTTCTTGTTATTGTAGAAAAGGGATCACAACGTCCAGCCGGAGCACCAGGTCAAGCCTGGCGGGATCATCGTCGTCCTCATTGGGGGTGTCGACCATGTAGATGTTGTATGTGGAAGTGGCGGTCCACTTTCCCGTGCTGGGAGTGGTTGGGGAGATTGCTGTATAGGTCATGATGTCGACATCCTCGTCCATGTCGTCGGCCTCCTCGGAGACGTAGTCCAACATATCGGTTAGATCTTCGATATTGGCTACTAAGTGGGTGGTGGGTGCGACGTAAAATTCCCCGTGGACCGCCTCAAGTCCGATCCGATCATAGACCAAGGACGGGCCATTTCTAATGTTCATTATTCGGATTCGATCTAACGTCTCGTTTAATAGCGAGAGGTCGACTGGATTCATCTTTTAGCATCTTTCGGAGTTAACCTATGGTATGCCAACATAGGGGGCGCATTCGGCCAAGACTGACCCTTGGTCCTCGAACGCTCAAATCGGATCCGAGCTCAAAGCCAGATTCGAGATAGAGGCCGACCCGGAGATGGGGTTGGGAAGAAGGTCCGTAGTTGAAGCTTCGGGATTTTCGGGCTCCTTAGGTAAGGTTGAGAATCCAGTAAAGATCAGATCACCCCGGGCGTCGGCGACGTACTCTAGGTTGCCGAACCTGATTTTCTGCTCAGGAGCGAAGCTGTCGATCTGTCAAGGTGACCGGTTGAGTTGGCGTGTAGAACTATGCCGCCAAATGCGAAGAGCTAGCTGGGCACGAAGACATCCTTGGTGCGGATGCCATCGCCGTTGACTAAGCGAGCCATTGATCTTTGATGATCCCACAGCGGAACTCTCAATGAAAGCACCAATGTCAGTGTCAAAACCAGCAGATCTCGGGTAGGGGGTCCCGAGCTGTGGATCTTGGATCGATGGGTAACAAGGGGCGTGGAGACAGTATTTACCCAAGTTCGGGCCCTCTTGAAGAGGTAAAACCCTACGTCTTGTTTGATTGTATTGATGTGTTTGTATGACAATTACAGAGTTGATCTACCATGAGATCGGATGAACTAAACCCTAGGCAGGTATGATGATGGTTCTCCTCCTCTACGGACTAAACCCTCTTGTTTATATAGACACGAGGGGTACCTAGGGTTACATGTGGTCGGGTACCATCAGGGGATAAACATGCCGACTTCATTATCTTGACTTGGAAGATACACCTAGGCTTCAGAGGTTTCGTTCCTGAACACAGAGTTGTTTATAGCTTGGGCTTCCAATGATGGATCAAGAGTGGCCCACCTGTCCGGCCCATGAGAGATAGACCGACAGCTCGGGGACCCCATAGTCCAGGACTCCCTCAGCGGTCCCGTTGTACTTGGGGATGTCGCGAGGCAATGTGGAGCTTCGAGGGGAAAGGCTCGACGTGGATACGCGGCCCGGAGCAAGCCAGACCAACCGAGTTTTCTTCCTCCACCACGAGGGAGTAGGCCAGCTGCTCAATGCGGTGGCGAGCATTATGCTCGTCCTGAGGTTCATGGGGCCCGAGCCAATCGACGATCATAGGGTGGCCGGATGGCCTGACAGAAGCCAGTCGTCCCCAACGCATGCGCAGGGTTGGAGGAGATGGCTGCCAGTGGGCAGGGCCGGCTCGCAGCGCGGCTGCGAGCCGGCTAGTGAAAGCGGGCGCATCACAGTGGCGCCGGCCTCCCCGGTAACCACGGGGCCGACTCCGGTGGCTGGGAGCAAGTAGAGCGGAAGCTTGTATCATGTGTCTAGGGACCTCGGCCGGCTGCAGCTTGTCAGCCGGTCATGAGAGCTCCGAGCTAGTAGCGGCCGACTAGTACTATTGTTGCAGCTGGTTGGCGGTGGTGATGACACTACTACAGGATGGTTCTAATGTGACAGTACAATCAGAGACCCTTTGATGAAACTGTGTGCGATGCATTAATTGCAAATGGTGGTATAAGAAAACCGTCAAAATGATACAGACTGTTTGCGACGGCGGAGACATCAAGCACGATTCAGATTAGAGTTGCGTGTGCGATACGTGGCATACAGTTCACTCAAATGAACTATTTGTGATGAGCATAACAACAGAAACGGTCATGTAGATAAAGGTGTGTGCGATATACGGCATACAGTTCACTCGGATGAACTATTTGCGATGAGCCAAGACAACAAAAATGGTTCAACTTAGAAAGATGTGTGTGATACACGGAAAACATGTCCGTAATCAGAAATGTGTGCGAAGACCAATAATAACACAGATGATTACTGCTAATAAGTCGTGTGTGTTGTGGGCAAACGCTTGCTGGTATACAATTGTCAGCGATTGATGAAATCATCACCCACTGGTTTTCTAGTTGACTCCGTGTGCGATGTGATTTGCTCTATCTATAGAAGAACAACATATATAACCAAAATAAACATCCACTTAGATAAGTGACTATACAAAATATTCGCACAAACCTCAATAAACAATTACATGCATTCTAAACTAGGATAAACGATCATCTAACCATCTACTTCTTGTGACACTACCACCACTGCTCTGTGGCTCGATCCCTCATCTGGGGCAGGACGAAGGCACTTCCTCATGTCAATGATCCACCTATACATCTTGTAACTTGTGTACGCGTCCTTGACCGCGTACTTGACGTGTTCTTCATCTAGTCTCTGCTCCCAGGCACTGTGTTAGGCGATCTTGTCCTTCTTTCTCTCATCCTTCATCTTCATGTAGTAGGGGTTGATGATGGCCGAGGCGAGGTCAACCAGGGAGTCCTGATTGTTCTTCGTGCTGCCCCAGACCCTGTAGTGGTCATAGATGTCGACAAGATTCCGACTGGCCAGGCACGAAACCTCGAGCACTTTTAGATCGTTGTTGGTGTCCACCATAATGAAACTGTAGTCGAGGCCATTGATAAAGCTGGCTAAATGCTCGCAAGGCTTTGTGGCCAGGTGGTAGTGGTAGACGAGGACGTCATGACGCATGCACAACTGGGCGACGACAACCTTCTCATCATGCCCGACACGACCGCCGGTAAACTTGAGGTCGAGGCAGACCACTTGGTACTTGTCCTCAGCAAGCAACTACTCCATAGTGTGGATGGAGCTCTCCACGAGACCGGCTCGTTCGTGTACACCACTCAGAGGTCCTTTCCCCTCACGTGGGTGTCCACTACGTGATGAGTGGTGAACAGCCACCCGTTGTCGTTGTCAGCCACTTGGAGCGCCATTGGAGCCGCTGGATATCCTGTTTGTATGTGTCATCGTGGGTGTGCTTATTGTGATGCCCCCGATTCAATCATACACTAATCATACACGCAAATGTGTACGATCAAGCTCAGGGACTCACAGGAAGATATCACAACACAACTCTAGACAAAAATTAAAGTCTTACAAGCTTTATATTACAAGCCAGGGGCCTCGGGGGCTCGAATACATCAGCTCGAATACAAACGAGTCAGCGGAAGCAACAATATATGAGTACAAACATAAGTTAAACAAGTTATTGTAAGAAGGTGTGATACGTCTCTAACGTATCTATAATTTATATGTTGTTTTATATGATTCTTGGAACTAACTTATTAACCTAGAGCCCAGTGCCAGTTTCTGTTTTCTCCTTGTTTTAGAGTATCGCAGAAAAGGAAAACCAAACGGAGTCCAATTGACCTGAAACTTGACGGAGCTTGTTTTTGGACCAGAAGAAGACCACGGAGCATTGGAGTTGGGCCAGAAGAGTCCCGGGCTGCCCACGAGGGTGGGGGGCGCGCCCCCTGCCTCATGGACAGCCCGGAGACCCCCCTGACATGAAATCAATGCCAACACCTCTCATATATACCCAAACTTCCATCACACAAAACTTAATGGAACTTCGTGAGATGGGTTAGTATGATAAAGAGTAAATCATTCACTTTGGTACTGTCAAAGACAAGATTCATAATTGTTCTCACACAATGCCTACTGTACTATATCATTTCTACAATTTATATTGAGCAATATAAGCCAAAGAAACTAGAAAACAAGCAAACTATGCATTGAAAACAGAATCTGCCAGAAATAGAACAATCTGTAATGATCTGAACAATAACCATACGTCTGCTACTCCAAAAATTCTTAAAAATTAGGACAACCTAGGCAATCTGTATATAAATCTTGTGTAAAAAATTCAGATCAAAAGCACGCTTCTATGATTTTTTTAAATTCTAGCAATGAGCGCAAAAGTTTATGTTTTTCAGCTAGATCAAATCAACTATCGCCGTAAGCCATCCCAAAGGTCTTACTTGGCACTTTATTGGAACAAAAACTATAAGACATGATTACTTCAGTAGCTTAATCATGTGAACACACAAAAATAGTAAGGATAAATATTGGGTTGTATCCCAATAAGTGTTTTTCTTTAATGCCTTTTTAGTTAGGCATGATATTATAATGATACTCTTCCAAACCCAATTCCGATGATAGTCTTATTCATACTCCAAAAGATATAAGTGAAGTTCATGGAGAATTCTACAATTAATATAGATTTACCAACATGCAATCTCAAAATATATAAGTGAAGGACATGAAGCATTCTATAAAGTCGTCCTCAAAAGATTTAAGTGAAGCACAAAGAGCATTCTATAAAGACATACTCAAAAGATTTAAGTGAAGCACAAAGAGCATTCTACAAATCAGTGAAGGGGCTATCTCACACTAGCATGGAGCATATAGGAAAAGAAAAGAGAAATAAACACAAAAGACGCATATCATGTGAACAAAACAAAAACCGAGGTATACCGATAGTTGTTGAAGAAGAAAGATGGGATGCCAACCGGGGCATCCGCTAGCTTAGATGCTTGAGTATCCTTGAAATATTTACTTGGGGTGCCTTGGGCATCCCCAAGCTTGAACTCTTTATTGGAAATATGCCCTAGAGGCAATAATAAATTGGTTATTATCATATTTCCTTGTTCATGATAATTATTTATTATCCATGCTAGAATTGTATTGATCGGAAACTCAGATACATGTGTGGATACATAGACAACAACATGTCCCTAGTAAGCCTCTACCGGACTAGATCGTTGATCAAAGATGGCTATGGTTTCCTAGCCATGGACATGAGTTGTCATTTGATAACGGGATCACATCATTAGGAGAATGATGTGATGGACAAGACCCAAACTATAAACGTAGCATATGATCGTGTCAAGTTTATTGCTATCATTTTCTACATGTCAAGTATATTTTCCTATGACCATGAGATCATGCAACTCACTGACACCGGAGGAGTACCCTGTGTGTACCAAACATCGCAGACATAACTGGATGACTATAAAGATGCTCTACGGGTATCTCCGAGGGTGTCTGTTGAGTTGGCATGGATCAAGACTGGGATTTGTCACTCCGTATGACGGAGAGGTATCTCAGGGCTCACTCGGTAGTACAACATCACAAGAAGCTTGCAAGCAATGTGACTAATGGTTTAGCCATGGGATCTTGTATTACAGAACGAGTAAAGAGACTTGCCGGTAACGAGATTGAACTAGGTATGGAGATACTGACGATCGAATCTCGGGCAAGTAACATACCGATAGACAAAGGGAACTGCATACGGTATTAGTTGAATCCTTGACATCGAGGTTCGACTGATAAGATCTTCGTGGAAAATGTAGAAACCAATATGAGCATCCAGGTCCCGCTATTAGTTATTGATCATAGAGGTGTCTTGGTCATGTCTGCATAGTTCTCGAACATGCAGGGTCTACACACTTAACGTTTGGTGACAATATGAGTATAATTGAGTCATTATGGTGGTTACTGAAGGTTGTTTGGAGTCCCGGATGAGATTCCGAACGTGACGAGGAACTCCGGAATGGTCCGGAGGTGAAGATTAATATATTGGATGAAGGGTATTGGAGTCCGAAAGTGTTTCGAGGGTACCGAGTGATGACCAGCGTCACCGAAAGGGGGTTCGGGGGGCCCCGACAAGTGTTGAGGGGGCCATGGGCCAAGGGGAGGGGGCAAACCAGCCAACTAAGGGGCTGAGCGCCCCTCTCACCCCATCTCACATAACCAGGAGTGTTGGGGCGCCCCCTAGGGCTTCCCACCTCCCGGCTTGGGGGCAAGTCACCCTAGGGGAGATCCCATCCGCCCTGGACGCCGCCCCCTAGGGGAAACCCTAGGGGCGCCACCCCTCCTCCCTTCCCCTATATGTAGAGAGGTAGAGAGAGGGCAGCCGCACCCGTTGAGCACATCTCCATGCCACGACACTGCCTCTCCTCCCCCTCGTAGTCCTCTTCCTCTCTGTAGCGCTTAGCGAAGCTCTGCTGAGATTCCACCGCCACCACGCTGATAACCCACAAGTATAGGGGATCGCAACATTTTTCGAGGGAAGAGTATTCAACCCAAATTTATAGATTCGACACAAGGGGAGCCAAAGAATATTTGGAGGTATTAGCAGCTGAGTTCTCAATTCAACCACACCCAGAGATTAATTATCTGCAGCAAAGTGATCAGTAGCAAAGTAGTTTGACAGTAGTGATAGTAGAAATGGTAACAGTAACCGTGATAGCAGTATTTTGTAGCAAGTGTAACAGTGATGATAGCAGTAGTAACTTAGCAGAAACAATATAAGATAAATTCGTAGGCATTGGATCGGTGACTTGTTGGATGATATGCATCATGTGCCAGTTATAACCTAGGGCGATACGACACTAGCTCGAGTGCATCGATATAATGTAGGCATGTATTCCGTAAATAGTCATACATGCTTTATTAAAAGAACTTGCATGACATCTTTTGTCCTACCCTCCCGTGGCAGCGGGGTCCATATTGAAAACTAAGGGATATTAAGGCCTCCTTTTAATAGAAAACCGAAAAAAGCATCACTACTGCAAGTTGCTGCTAACGCGACACTACGATTAGAGACCCTTCGGCGAAACTGTGTGCGATGCCATAATCCCAAACGATGGTGTAAAATAACTGTCAAAAAAGTTGCAAAACGTTTGCGATGGAGGATGCATCAAACACGGTTTAGATTTTAGTTGTGTGTGCGATGCAGGGCATACGATTCAGCTCAATTAACTGTTTGCGATGAGGAGGAACAAAAGAAACGGGCAGCCAGATGAAGGTGTGTGCAATATACATCATACAGTTCACTCGGATGAACTGTTTGTGATTAGGCAACACAAAAGAAACGGGTAGCCAGATGAAGGTGTGTGCGATATACGGCATGCGGTTCACTCGGATGAACTATTTGCGTTGAGACAAGAGAACAAAAATGGTTCAATATAACAAGATGTGTGTGATACGCGACAAACATGTCTGTAATCAGAAATGTGTGTGAAGACCGATAATAACACAGACGATTACTTCTAATAAGACGTATGTGATATGCTCTGTCTACACAACATCTATTGGCCATTGGGGGACAGGCGGTCATCCACATACGCCATAAGGATGCAAAGAGGCATTCTATCAGCAAGGACTAGCTGTTCCACCAGTAGCTCATGTAAGAGAACTCTCAAGTTAAGTGTGCTCAGGCTGGAGCAGCCATCAGATGGGTGACTGGATGGGAAGTTGTGTTGATGTTAAATTAACTGATAGGATGGGTCATATCAGTTAAATTAAATGACTGATACGACCCATCCCATGAGTTAATTTAACCTCGAGGTACTTGTTTTTTATTTTTTTATTTTTTAACACATGTTAAAGAAGGTCTACCGCATTACTTTTTGACAATGTGCGATACGTGGCACACAGTTGATCCATCCGACCTGTTTGTGATGGATTAGGCCGTGTGTGTTGTGGGCAAACACTTGCTAGTATTCAACCATTTGCGATTGATGAATTCATCACCGACGGGTTCCCTAGTGTGGTCCGTGTTCATCTGATCATCATCTACTTCTTGTGCTAGCTTGATGTTCCTTCTATGCTAAGTTTCCATTAATTGACGGCGTTTTATGAACACGCCACCGTTTCCCGCCATTTCCTCACCTGTTTCCTGCCACCCAACAATATTGCGCATAGGCGGCGCGCGAAACACGAAGCCGACAAAGCGCAGCCTGTAGAACATCCACCTTTTCCAAGCATGCCAACCCACCAAAGCGCCGCCTCTGACATCAATCTCATCGATGAGGAAAACGAGCAGGCGCCACGACCTGTCGAGGCCGAGGCGCTCCCCGGCAACGTGATGGATGACTCCGTGATGTACGTCATCGCCAGGGTTGAGCAGACCTTTGGCGCATGGCGCTTGAGCGCCACGAATCAAGATAGGCATGTCAGCACCGACAGGCTGCAGCTCGCCGCACAACATGATCGATGGCGCGCCGCAGAGCAAGCTAGGCGCGTCCGCGCCGATAGGCTGCGGCTCGCCGCACGGTGAGACCATTGGAGCACCACAGAGCAAGAAGCGCGGCGCACCGCACATCAAGAGCGGATCCATCAGTGTTTGCTTGCTGTCGACACGACGTCGCAACTGGGTACACGTGCAGTCAGTACCACCATTTCTTGCCAGGAGTGGGTAGAGGCCCTCAGCGTCGTACTTGCACCAGAGGCCGGCCGCGCCGTACTTGCACCGGGCACCGTACTTCGTATGGGTGCCGCCGTTCGCCTTGTCCACGGCCCGCTGGATGACAACGCGCTGGTCCGTAGGCTTGACCGCCTCCTTGGCCCAGGTGTCCACCTGGGCGCAGTAGAGGAACATGACCGTCGCATCCTCGAGCTGGTGACCTCCGATGAAATAGCCAACTTGGAGCTCGAAATCACGCTCCAGATGTACCGCGAGCGTGTCGACCGCTTTGACGAACGCCTGCAAGAGTTCAGGCAAAGCTAAGAGATACCGTAGGCAAGGGCTACTGGTCATGGTCTCATGGATGCGTTTTATTTTGTTGAGTCGTTTCGACGTGGATAGCTATGTATTCACAACAATCATAGTATTGCTCTGTTTCAATGTGTGTACTCTGTTTTCCATTCTTATATGTTCTGTTTCAATGTGTGTGTTTGTATACGCTTTCCATTCTATATATGTGGATGATAACAGCTAGATTCAAATTAGTATACAAAAACAGATAGAAAATGGAATTCAAAAAAATATATTAATTGTTTATTAGTTCATCACAGAATATATATATATATATATATATATATATATATATATATATATATATATATATATATATATATAATATCATCACTGATGTCTACTACGCAACCTTCTTCTTGTAGACGTTGTTGGGCCACCAAGTGCAGAGGTTTGTAGGACAGTAGCAAATTTCCCTCAAGTGGATGACCTAAGGTTTATGAATCCGTGGGAGGCGTAGGATGAAGATGGTCTCTCTCAAACAACCCTACAACCAAATAACAAAGAGTCTCTTGTGTCCCAACACACCCAATACAATGGTAAATTGTATAGGTGCACTAGTTTGGCGAAGATATGGTGATACAAGTGCGGTATGGATGATAGATATAGATTTTTTGTAATCTGAAATTATAAAAAAAGCAAGGTAACTAATGATAAAAGTGAGCGGAAACGGTATTGCAATGCTAGGAAACAAGGCCTAGGGATCAAACTTTCACTAGTGCAAGTTCTCTCAACAATAATAACATAATTGGATCATATAACTATCCCTCAACATGCAACAAAGAGTCACTCCAAAGTCACTAATAGCGGAGAACAAACGAAGAGATTATTGTAGGGTACGAAACCACCTCAAAGTTATTCTTTCGAATCGATCTATTCAAGAGTTCGTACTAGAATAACACCTTAAGACACATATCAACCAAAACCCTAATGTCACCTAGATACTCCAATGTCACCTCAAGTGATACTCCAATGTCACCTCAAGTATCCGTGGGTATGATTATATGATATGCATCACACAATCTCAGATTCATCTATTCAACCAACACAAAGAACTTCAAAGAGTGCCCCAAAGTTTCTACCGGAGAGTCAAGACGAAAACGTGTGCCAACCCCTATGCACAGGTTCATGGGCGGAACCCGCAAGTTGATCACCAAAACATACATCAAGTGGATCACGTGATATCCCATTGTCACCACAGATAAGCACAACAAGACATACATCAAGTGTTCTCAAATCCTTAAAGACTCAATCCGATAAGATAACTTCAAAGGGAAAACTCAATCCATTACAAGAAAGTAGAGGGGGAGAAACATCATAAGATCCAACTATAATAGCAAAGCTCGCGATACATCAAGATCGTATCACCTCAAGAACATGAGAGAGAGAGAGAGAGAGAGATCAAACACATAGCTACTGGTACATACCCTCAGCCCCGAGGGTGAACTACTCCCTCCTCGTCATGGAGAGCGCCGGGATGATGAATATGGCCACCGGTGAGGGATCCCCCCCTCCGGCAGGGTGCCGGAATAGGGTCCCGATTGGTTTTTGGTGGCTACAGAGGCTTGCGGTGGCGGAACTCCCGATCTATTTTGTTCCCCGATGGTTTTAGGGTATATGGATATATATAGGCGAAAGAAGTCGGTAATGGAGCCACAGGGGCCCACGAGGGTGGAGGGCACGCCCGGGGGGGTGGGCGCCTGTCTCGTGCCTTCCTCGTTGCTTACCTTACGTACACTCCAAGTCTTCTGGATTGCTTCCGTTCCAAAAATAACTTTCCCGAAGGTTTCATTCTGTTTGGACTCCGTTTGATATTCCTTTTTTGCGAAACACTGAAACAAGGGAAAAACAGAAACTGGATCTGGGCTCTGGGTTAATAGGTTAGTTCCAAAAATAATATAAAAGTGTTTAATAAAGCCCACAAACATCCAAAACAGATAATATAATAGCATGGAACAATAAAAAATTATAGATAAGTTGGAGACGTATCAGCATCCCCAAGCTTAATTGCTGCTCGTCCTCGAGTAGGTAAATGATAAAAACAGAATTTTTGATGTGGAATGCTATCTAACATATTTATCAATGATATCTTCTTTATTGTGGCAAGAATATTCAGATCCATAAGATTCAAAACAAAAGTTTAATATTGACATGAAAACAATAATACTTCAAGCATACTAACAAAGCAATCATGTCTTCTCAAAATAACATGGCCAAAGCAAGCTATCCCTACAAAATCATATAGTCTGGCTATGCTCTATCTTCATCACACAAAATATTTAAATCATGCACAACCCCGATGACAAGCCAGGCAATTGTTTCATACTTTTGATGTTCTCAAACTTTTTCAATCTTCACGAAATACATGAGCGTGAGCCATGGACATAGCACTATAGGTGGAATAGAATGGTGGTTGTGGAGAAGACAAAAAGGAGAAGATAGTCTCACATCAACTAGGCGTATCAACGGGCTATGGAGATGCCCATCAATAGATATCAATGTGAGTGAGTAGGGATTGCCATGCAACAGATGCACTAGAGCTATAAGTGTATGAAAGCCCAAAAAGAAACTAAGTGGGTGTGCATCCAACTCGCTTGCTCACGAAGACCTAGGGCATTTTGAGGAAGCCCATCATTGGAATATACAAGCCAAGTTCTATAATGAAAGATTCCCACTAGTATATGAAAGTGACAACATAGGAGACTCTCTATCATGAAGATCAAGGTGCTACTTTGAAGCACAAGTGTGGTAAAAGGATAGTAGCATTGTCCCTTCTCTCTTTTTCTCTAATTTTTTATTGGGCCTTCCTTTTTTATGGCCTTTCTTTTTTTTCTTTTTCCCTTTTTTTATTTTTCGTCCGGAGTCTCATCCCGACTTGTGGGGGAATCATAGTCTCCATCATCCTTTCCTCACTGTGACAATGCTCTAATAAAGATGATCATCACACTTTTATTTACTTACAACTCATGAATTACAACTCGATACTTAGAACAAAATATGACTCTATATGAATGCCTCCGACGGTGTACCGGGATGTGCAATGAATCAAGAGTGACATGTATGAAAGAGTTATGAACGGTGGCTTTGCCACAAATACGATGTCAACTACATGATCATGCAAAGCAATATGACAATGATGAAGCATGTCATAATAAACGGAACGGTGGTAAGTTGCATGACAATATATCTCAGAATGGCTATGGAAATGCCATAATAGGTAGGTATGGTGGCTGTTTTGAGGAAGGTATATGGTGGGTGTATGATACCGGCAAAAGGTGCGCGGTATTAGAGAAGCTAGCAATGGTGGAAGGATGAGAGTGCGTATAATCCATGGACTCAACATTAGTCATAAAGAACTCATATACTAATTGCAAATATCTATTAGTTATCGAAACGAAGTACTACACGCATGATCCTAGGGGGATAGATTGGTAGGAAAAGACCATTGCTCGTCCCCGACCGCCACTCATAAGGAAGACAATAAATAAATAAATCATGCTCTGACTTCATCACATAACGGTTCACCATACGTGCATGCTACGGGAATCACAAACTTTAACACAAGTATCTCTCAAATTCACAACTACTCAACTAGCATGACTCTAATATCACCATCTTCATATCTCAAAACAATCATAAAGAATCAAACTTCTCATAGTATTCAATGCACTTTATATGAAAGTTTTTATTATATCCATCTTGGATGCCCATCATATTAGGACTAAATTCATAAGCAAAGCAAATTACCATGCTGTTATAAAGAATCTCAAAATAATACAAGTGAAGCATGAGAGTTCATCTATTTCTTCAAAATAAAACCACCGTTGTGCTCTAAAAGGATATAAATGAAGCACTATAGCAAATCACAAACTACTCCGAAAGATATAAGTGAAGATCAATGAGTAGTCAAATAATTATGTAACTATGTGAAGACTCTATAACATTTAAGAATTTCAGATCTTGGTATTTTATTCAAACAGCAAGCAAAGCTAAAGAAAACAAAATGACGCTCCAAGCAAAACACATATCATGTTGTGAATAAAAATATAGCTCCAAGTAAAGTTATCGATGAACGAAGACGAAAGAGGGGATGCCATCCGGGGCATCCCCAAGCTTAGGCTCTTGGTTGTCCTTGAATATTACCTTGGGGTGCCTTGGGAATCACCAAGCTTAGGCTCTTGCCACTCCTTATTCCATAGTCCATCGAATCTTTACCCAAAACTTGAAAACTTCACAACACAAAACTTAACAGAAAACTCATGAGATTCGTTAGCGAAAGAAAAACAAAACACCACTTCAAGGTACTGTAATGAACTCATTCTTTATTTTTATTGGTTTTAAAACTACTGTATTCCAACTTCTCTATGGTTTATAAACTATTTTATTAGCCATAGATTCATCGAAATAAGCAAACAACACACGAAAAACAGAATCTGTCAAAAAGAGAACAGTCTGTAGTAATCTGTAACTAACGCAAACTTCTGGAACTAAAAAACTTCTACCAAAATAGGAAGACCTAGATAATTTTATTATTGATCTGCTGCAATTGGAATCAGTATTTTATCACGTTCTGGTGATTTTTAACAATTGTTTTTGTGAACAGAAAGTTTTTGGAATTTTCAGCAAGATCAAATAACTATCAACCAAGAAGATCATATAGGTTTAACTTGGCACAAACACTAATTAAAACATAAAACCATATCTAACCAGAGGCTAGATCAAATATTTATTACTAAACAGAACCAAAAAGCAAGAAACAAAAATAAAATTGGGTTGGCTCCCAACAAGCGCTAATGTTTAACGCCCCTAGCTAGGCATGATGATTTCAATGATGCTCACCTAAAAGATAATAATTGAAACATAAAGAGAGCATCATGAAGAATATGACTAGCACATTTAAGTCTAACCCACTTCCTATGCATAGGGATTTTGCGAGGAAACAACTTATGGGAACAATAATCAACTAGCGTAGGAAGGTAAAACAAGCATAACTTCAAAAATTTCAACACATAGAGATGAAACTTGATATTATTGCAATATGTAGAAGCATATGATCCTCTCTCATAATAATTTTCAGTAGCATCATGAATGAATTCAACAATATAACTATCACATAAAGCACTTTTTTCATGATGCATAAGCATAGAATTTTTATTACTCTCCACATAAGCAAAATTCTTCTCATGAATAGTACTGGGAGCAAACTCAACAAAATAACTATCATGTGAAGCATAATCCAATTGAAAATTAAAATCATGATGACAAGTTTCATGGTTATCTTTATTCTTTATAGCATACGTGTCATCACAATAATCATCATAAATAGGAGGCATGCTTTCATCATAATAAATTTGCTCATCAAAACTTGGGGGACTAAAAATATCATCTTAATCAAACATAGCATCCCCAAGCTTGTGGCTTTGCATATCATTAGCATCATGGGTATTCAAAGAATTCATACTAACAACATTGCAATCATGCTCATCATTCACATATTTTATGCCAAGCATTCTAATGCATTCTTCTTCTAACACTTTGGCACAATTTTCCTTTGCATCATACTCACGAAAGATATTAAAAAGATGAAGCGTATGAGACAAACTCAATTCCATTTTTTTGTAGTTTTCTTTTATAAACTAAACTAGTGCTAAAACAAGAAACGAAAAGATTCGATTGCAAGATCTAAAGATATACCTTCATGCACTCACCTCCCCGGCAACGGCGCCATAAAAGAGCTTGATGTCTACTACGCAAACTTCTTCTTGTAGACGTTGTTGGGCCTCCAAGTGCAGAGGTTTGTAGGACAGTAGCAAATTCCCCTCAAGTGGATGACCTAAGGTTTATCAATCTGTGGGAGGCATAAGATGAAGATGGTCTCTCTCAAACAACCCTGCAACCAAATAACAAAGAGTCTCTTGTGTCCCCAACACACCCAATACAATGGTAAATTGTATAGGTGCACTAGTTTGACGAAGGGATGGTGATACAAGTGCGGTATGGAAGATAGATATAGGTTTTTGTAATCTGAAATTATAAAAACAGCAAGGTAACTAATGATAAAAGTGAGCGTGGCCTAGGGATCATACTTTCACTAGTGCAAGTTCTCTCAACAATAATAACATAATTGGATCATATAACTATCCCTCAACATGCAACAAAGAGTCACTCCAAAGTCACTAATAGTGGAGAACAAACGAAGAGATTATTGTAGGGTACGAAACCACCTCAAAGTTATTCTTTCGGATCGATCTATTCAAGAGTTCGTACTAGAATAACACCTTAAGACACATATCAACCAAAACCCTAATGTCACCTAGATACTCCAATGTCACCTCAAGTATCCGTGGGTATGATTATACGATATGCATCACACAACCTCAGATTCATCTATTCAACCAACACAAAGAACTTCAAAGAGTGCCCCAAAGTTTCTACCGGAGAGTCAAGACGAAAACGTGTGCCAACCCCTATGCATAGGTTCATGGGCGGAACCCGCAAGTTGATCACCAAAACATACATCAAGTGGATCACGTGATATCCCATTGTCACCACAGATAAGCACGGCAAGACATACATAAAGTGTTCTCAAATCCTTAAAGACTCAATCCGATAAGATAACTTCAAAGGGAAAACTCAATCCATTACAAGAAAGTAGAGGGGGAGAAACATCATAAGATCCAGCTATAATAGCAAAGCTCGTGATACATCAAGATCGTATCACCTCAAGAACACGAGAGAGAGAGAGAGAGAGAGAGAGAGAGAGAGAGAGATCAAACACATAGCTACTGGTACATACCCTCAGCCCCGAGGGTGAACTACTCCCTCCTCGTCATGGAGAGCGCCGGGATGATGAAGATGGCCACCGGTGAGGGATCCCCACCTTCGGCAGGGTGCCAGAACAGGGTCCCGATTGATTTTCGGTGGCTACAAAGGCTTGCGGCAGCGGAACTCCCGATCTATTCTGTTCCCTGATGGTTTTAGGGTATATGGATATATATAGGCGAAAAAAGTCGGTAAGGGGAGCCATGAGGGGCCCACGAGGGTGGAGGGCACGCCCCCCTGTCTCATGTCTTCCTCATTGCTTCCCTTACGTACACTCCAAGTCATCTGGATTGCTTCCGTTCCAAAAATAACTTTCCCGAAGGTTTCATTCTGTTTGGACTCCGTTTGATATTCCTTTTCTGTGAAACACTGAAACAAGGGAAAAACAGAAACTAGCACTGGGCTCTGGGTTAATAGGTTAGTTCCAAAAATAAAATAAAAGTGTTTAATAAGGCCATAAACATCCAAAACAGATAATATAATAGCATAAAACAATAAAAAATTATAGATACGTGGAGACGTATCAATCACATATACATGATGATACTTAACTACTAAAAGGTACAATGCACAAAATTGAAAACGAACAATACTAAAACTAATAATCCCTCCTGGGGCCAGTATTTCGGCAGCCCATCTATCGGATCACGGGTTCCGGCAAAACCTCAAGGTTCGAACACTGGGGTGCGCACAGAGATTTCCTCCCTGCCGATCTACGCCCTAGCTTGCTAAGATCTCACGGACGAACTCGACGAACTCACAACACAAAGGACACAAGATTTATACTGGTTCGGGCCACCGTTGTGGTGTAATACCCTACTCCAGTGTGGTGGTGGTGGATTGCCTCTTGGGCTGATGATGAACAGTACAAGGGGAAGAACAACCTCCTAAGGTTGAGGTGTTCTTGTGCTTGGCGAACTTGTGTGGGTGTGATTCCTCTCAATGAGTTATCAGATGCCCTCTACTGTGGTGGCTAGTTCTACTTATATAGGCCCTGGTCCTCTCCCCAAATATTGAGTAGGAAGGGAGCCAACAACGGCCAATTTGAAAGGGGACAACTAGTACAGCTTATCCTGACAAAAGCGGTCTTCGCCTGCGAAAGGCTCTGGTGGTGACGCCGTCTTGGGCTCCATGGTGACCTCCGCCCTGCCATCCTATTGGTCTTGGTCTCATTGCACTGATATGGAAACCTTTGCTTGATGCCTCGGTACTCCGCGCCTGCGCTTGCCTCCTTAGCACCAAAGAGGAAACAAGGACGCTGGCGCGCTGGCGCCCGCCTGATCTTGATCCCCATGGCTCACATCACGAGAGCCTCGCGAGGTTTGCCCTGCCTTGATTTCTCCGCTCCTCGCGAGGCAGCCTGGTGAGGCCGCTCCTGGGGAGGCCTTGTGTCGTCCGCCCCGCGAGGCTTGGCCCCTCACGAGGGTCTCGAATGTCTCGTTGATGAAGATGGGTCGTACATGCCTGCTAGCATAGCCATGCTGTGGGCCGCAGGCAGGCAAGTCTGGCGATCCCCGTTCCCAGAACGCCGACAGTAGCCTCCGGGCCCAAGGCGCGCTCGGGCTTGGCTTCGAGGCGAAGCCAAAGGTCAAGCGCGGAGCACCGCGGGCCCCAAAAGCCTGCGGCCTTGGTCGACGCGTGGCGGTTGATTGGACGTGGGCGTCTCCGCTTCCCCATGCTGCCTCGGTAACTGCTCGACTTGGCAAAAGGCTGGCGCGGACAACGCTTGCCTTCACTGTTTCCTTTCGCCTTGCCTTAGATCCCCTTTCTCGCTCCTCGCTGCCGATACCTCCAGATCTGCTCCAATCGTGCTCCGCATCTGCGACCAATGGCGCCGCGCAAGGTCAAGTCCTCCTCGGCACCGACTTGGTACGAGCCAGCTCTTGAAGCGCCCAACGTCACGGAGAAGAGCCTAGCAGCTACGCGCTTGCTGACGGCGGGGAGAGCAACGAGGGGGGGAAGATGGAGCTCCGGCTTGCCTCCGACATGCCGGAGCCTGAGGGAAGCACCTTCTTCCCCTTCTTTACGAGCGGCATCGCCACCAGGATGGTTCCCCCTTCTCTGAATTCTTCTATGTGGTCCTCGGCCACTACGGGCTACAGGTGCTGCACCTTCATCCCAACTCCATCCTCCTCCTATCCATCTTCGCCTACTATTGCGAGGCGTATCTGGGTGTGATGCCGTCCGTGGCTCTTCTGTGCCACTTCTTCTTCCTCCGCATCAGGGACGGTCATGTTTCCGGGTGCGCCAATTTCATCGCATCCGGCAAGGCCAACTCGATCATGAACACCGGGAAGAGAGCCGACAACATCCAGGCCAAATGGGTCATGATGGACGCCAAGTGCGTCCACCCGCGGTTGGCATTGCCGACAGAGGCGCCCCAGTCTAACAAGGAGTGGCCTTGTGCAGAGCTCGCTGACGAGTGGGCGTCATCGGTGTTGGAGCAGATGAAGATCGACTTATAGCCGGGCAACGCGAAGCCGGCCAAAGTGACTGGGGCCATGCTCCTGAGGGAGTTCTTGACGCTGCATGTTGCTCCACTTCAGGCGCGCGCGCGCCCTTGGTGGAGGCTTGGAGATGAAGAAGATAAGGCTCGCTTGAGGCCGGGGGACCTGCCTGACAATGAGCTGACTGCTGTCCTACACCTCCTGGTTGGGGATAACTGGGAGTACCCGCCGAGCGCCTTCATTCCCTTGTTCCGCCGCAAGGACTGAGAGCCGACCGTGGCTTCCAGGCCAACCTTTGATGCGCGCGGGTTGGTGCCGCCGACGCTCACCGGGGCTTCTGCCACGCTGAAGCCGGTGGAGCTGTCTTCTGACGAGTCCCGCGGGAGGGAGGAAGAAGAGGGGGACTCGGAGGCGACCCCCGAGGAAATGGGGGAGACCTCTCCCTTGAGCAAGGCCGACATCCTCCACGCCCTGCCAGACGACGCCGAGCTCGACGCCCGCCAGGAGGAGGGGGAGCTGCCCCTTATCCCGACAAGGGGCAGGTCGTCGCTGGTCTCTCGAGATGCCGTCGCCGCCTTGATGCCTCCTGGAGCTGCCTCCAGCCCTTCTGCTGCGCCATCTTCTGCCTCCGGAGCCCGTGTGCCCACTTCCCCTCCGAAGCTTTCGGGTTTCAGACTTCCCAAGCGGAAGGTGGACTATGTCGCGGTGGATCAGTAAGTGCTTCGAGTTTCGTCTGGTTCCTGCTTGTACTTGCTATTTTCTGATGTTCGCCTTTGGTTGATCAGGCCAGTGCCTTCAGCGAACAAAAGGAAGGAGGATGCAGCGGCCGTGCCCCCCCCTCTGCGGAGAAAGGAGATGGCAGCACTCGCACCTCCCCAGCCTAGTTGTCCTCGTGAGGCCAAGAGGAACATCGTCGGGAGGAGTCAGCCCCCGTGGCACCGTTGGCTCTGGAAACGCCAATGCCTGGTTCGGCCGATGAGGCCCCGAAGGCTCAGGAGCCCTTGGTTTCCCAGGCTCTGGTGATGACATCGATTCCTCCTTCTGCCGCGCCACTATTCCCAGGCTCTTCTGCTTCCTCCACCGCCCTGAAGCACGTTCTATCAGAGATGGCTCAGCTGCGGGAAGATCTCCTGGGCGCGGACCCGCGCCTGGTAGCCGGGCGCCTGGAACTGGCCTCCGGCTGGCTTCACTCTGACTCAGCGGTTCGTGCGACGCTGAGCCGGGCCGCAGCGTCCTCCGAGAAGGAGAAGCAGAGAGCCGTCAAAGTTGTGGCTGATCGCAACGTGACACGGCACGGAAGGACGCCAAGGCCGCCCGCCGCCGCTGCCGAGAGCTAGAGGACGAGCTGAAGCGTCTACACGACCAACACGCGGAAGAAGCACGCAGCCGCCAGGTGAAGGAGGAGGAGATGAGGGCCCGGGAGGACGTCATCAAGAACCGTGACGCCGAGCTGGAGGAGTTGGAGAAGATGCAGGATGCTGAGCACAGCCGGCTGGAGGAGCTGGAGTGGGAGGCGAAGGCGAAGGAGGCTGATCTTGACGCCAAGGCGAAGGTCCTGGCCGAGGACCGCGTGGCCTTTGCTGATCTCGAGGAGAGGTCTCGCGCGGCACTGAAGACGCTCTACGAGAACGGCTTGGAGAGGCCGCTGGCCATCGATGAGGACGGCCCTACCCAGCTGCTTCCCTTCTTGGTGAAGGCGCTCGAGGAAGTTGTGGAGGGCATCGGTCCTATGGAAGAGGCTCATGTTCTTTCTTCAGCTACGTTGACTCGCGTCTTCAGCCACCTGCACCTTCGTGACCCCAATGCTTGTCTTGACGAGCTGCTGGAGCCTGTGGCTGATGAACACTGCATAGCTGTTGCCGCAGCCGTGCAAGGTCAGGTGGAGGCCCTACTGAAGAAGTTCTGCGGCTTTGCTTCTACGCCCTTGACCGAGGGCGACACCACTGCTGCAGCTCCGGCCGGTGACCAAGGTGAAGGCGACACCACCAAGGGAGGAGTGCCGCCCACGGGCATCGATGGTGTTTAGGGGTGACCTGCGGCTCCTTTCCTGTTTATTCCTGCAGCATGCGTCAGGCCTCGTGGAGGCGTTAAACTTGCATTTGATTGTGATAACAATATGTCTTGTAATATTTGCTTCGGGATTTTGCAATTTTCCTATTTGCTTTATGTTCTGCGTCGGCAGAGCCCGGCCCCGCGCATACCTCAACCACCGTTGGGCCGACCGGAGACCAGGACGGGCCAAGGACTGAGGGGCTACGTGACCAGTTAGGTTCTTGAGTCGCGATGCTCAGGAGTCCCCCTTGACGCGCAAACAACTTATAGGAAGAACACACAAGGATAGGTTAATGTTCTATGTCGGCAGAGCCCGGACCTGTGCATACCTCAACCGCCGTTGGGCCGACCGGAGACCAGGACGGACCAAGGAGTGAGGGGCTATGTGACCAGTTAGGCTCATGAGCCGCGATGCTTAGGAGCCCCCCTTGACGTGCAAACAATCTCTGTACCTTTGCCCTCGCCGAGGCTCGGCTTGGGAGGGGCGCGCGACGACCAGGTCCGGGAGACCTGTTTGGGCGGCGTACACTTGGGCGTGACCCGAGCGTAGCCCCCGTGCCTAGCCCCCTCGCGCGGCTCTCCCGAGGGGAGGCGTTGCAGTGAGGCCGGACGCTGAGCTCTGGGGCTCCCTGAGGTTGGTACGGCTGTGAGGCCGCCCTCAGTTGTTTATCACCAGCGCGGAGCATAGTGCTTCTGCCTGTGCACGGGCAGAGCCACTCCTCGGCAGTGTCGACGGCCAGCACGGAGCATGGTGCTTCCACTTGGGCGTGGGAGGGGGTCTCCCTCTGGGGAGAGCCCCCGAGGCGTGTACAGCCCTGCCCTGACACGTGGCTTGCATGGAAGGGCTAGACAAGGTGTATTTGGGCACTCATGAGCCAGCACAGGACTCACGAGGCCCTACCTCAAGGCGGGGTGCGCCTGGTCTTGGTTCTTGTTTGCTATGCTGGTCCTGTGAGGTGGTCAGACAACCTGCGCCGAACGAATCTCCCGAGGTTATCGCGTGAGAGGGCCGAGCACCAACGGCCCCGGGAGGTGACGTGAACGGGGCCAGCCTGCCAGACAGGGCTCAACCGTTGGATTTATCAACGCTGCACGGACGGGCCCGAGCACAGACGCCGTGCCTAGCCTACTCACACGAAGGATCCTGAAGAAAGACGGCCGACGCGCGGCTCCCATGATGGGTGACGATTGAGCAGGTAACAGTCATAGATAAGCTAAGCATGGGAAGCGAACAAGCTCAGGTAAATGCAGGGAAGATACATGCCACTGGGTCAGGCCCGAGCGGCTTGGGGATGATGCAGCCCGAGGGGCGCCCCCAACAAAGTAGCTAACGACATGAATAAAGAGAGATACGTGCCACAGGGACGGACCCACGCAGCCTGGGAATAATGCAGCCCGAGGGGCGTTTCCAGCTGAACAAACTTGGAAAATGTCACCTGGTTCTGTTAATGAAGAGATGTCGGGGTAGCTGAAGGTACGCGGCGAAGGGATTGCTCCTCACGAGCCGCCGGGGCCCTGAACCTCGGGAGGCTCTGGGGACTCAGGTGGTCCCCTGAGGACCTTCTCCATCTCCGTCAGCACTGCGTGGTGCCTGGCCTTCTGAGCCGCTAGGATGCGCCGCAAGTTGCGCTGATAGGCTGACGACACGCTCAGCAAGCCGAAAGGCATGCAAACGTAGTTCTGTGGCGGACTCTCGCAACGGCCCACGCGCAAAGGCCAGAAAAGCTCCTGAGAAGCGGCCCTGTTGAGCCCTGGGACGTCGATGCAAACGCGCAGTCCGGCATCCTCACGTGGATGGGGAGCTGCGCCTCGCGAGTGGCCGTTTCCGCGCATGGCCCTTGCATCTTGCAGTTCCTGAGTGGTCTTGTGATGAACTCCTGAGTGGCAGGCGCTCCTCGCCCTGTGTCCTCCTGAGGGAAACATGAAGTGAAGCACGCCTCCAAGTGGTGCCCGAGCGCCTCCCTCGTGATGTTGGCAAGGTTTGAGGCCCTCCAGAAGAGAGCCCCCGAGCCCTGCCCTAGGAGGGTGCTGGGCGCGCCTTCCTATGCGATGGAGGGAGGCGCCCTTGGATCGGGCGCTGATCCTGATGAGGTCCCAGCTGCGATGCCACCCTCCTGAGGTCCGGCACGACGCAACTGCTTCTTCTTCTTGGAGATGGCCTCTAGAGGGCCCTCTCCCTTGCTGTCGGGTCGTCGATTGCTGCAGCTTGAAAGGCACGCTCGAGGGAGCACACCGCGTCTCTTTCTTCACATGGGACCGTGATGATTCCGCCGCTTCCTGGCATCTTGAGGACATTGTAGCTATGGCAAGGATGGCGTTGTATGGCAGACGGAGGTGCGGGACGTCGAAGTCGATGAGCTCGGTGCGGTAGTTCTTGCATTCTCCGAAGGTGACAGGGAGGCGGACCTGCCGTATCGGTGTGGTGGAGCCGTCGGTCACTCCTGAGAAAGGCTTGGTAGGCTGAAGCTGATCATACGACACTTGGAGGTTGTCGAACGTGTCGACGGACAGGACGTTGAGCCCTGCACCGCCGTCGATGAGGGTCTTGGTAACTTGCACGTTGCTGATGACTGGTGAACAAAGCATCGGGAGGGCGCCAGCGGTGGCTGCGCACTTGAGCTGATCTACCGAGCTGAAGGTGATGGCGCACTGGGACCACCTGAGCGGGCGCATGGCCTCAAGCTAGGGGAGGACTGCATTCACTTCACGAGGAAACTGTTTGAAGATACGCTACAAGGCTAGGGCCTGGGCTCCGCCCAAGATGCAGGCGATAGCACGCGGCTCCTAGAATCCCCCAGCCCCCTCGTCTTGATGGTGGTCGTCATTCCTTCTTGGCGGTGGCGGCAGCGGGGGAAGACCGGCGTTGCCCTGAGGACGATCCTCACGAGGCTGGTCCCTCCAGGCGCCCTCGCGAGGATGATGCTGCCAGCAGTCCTCACGAGTCCGGTCGCGCCACTCCTGGCGCGGGCCATGGCCGTCCCAGCGCCCGCTGCCACATCCTCCTCCTCGGCCGTAGCCCCGGTCGCCGCGCTCGGGGCATCGACCGAAGCGTCCTTCACGAATGGCTCTGAGCTCTGGACAGTCGCTGGTGTTGTGGGTATTCATGTTGTGGAAGGCGCAGAACGGTCGGCTGCTCTTGGATGACTCGGGCTGGTCTCTGCTTCGCTTGGTGTCTGGCTCCGCTGCGGGCACGGCTGCTCCCTTGCGCTTGACATCCTTGGCCTTGGCTTTCTTCTCCTCCGGGTCCGCAGCCGGCAGTTCGAGGAGGGAGAGGCGCCCTTCCTCCGCTCTTGCGCACTTGGTCGCCAGGTTGAACAGCTCCTGAGATGTGCACAGCTCCTCGTGGATAGCGAGCTCTTCCTTCATCTTGACGCTGCGGACGCCATCAGAGAACGCGGAGATGATGACCTCGTCCGTCACCTTGGGGATCTTGAGACGAATGTTGTTGAAGCGTCGGATGTACTTCTGGAGGGTCTCTCCTGGTTGTTGCTTGATGCGATGCAGGTCACCCGCGGCTGGTGGGCGGTCGCGAGTGCCCTGGAAGTTAGTGATGAAGCGGTCGCGCATCTCGTCCCAGGAGGAGATCGAGCCTGGAGGCAGGTTCAGGAGCCACGAATGGGCGCCGTCTTTGAGTGCCATAGGGAACCAATTCGCCATGACTTTCTCGTCGCCGTTGGCCGCCTCGATGCTCAGCTCGTAGAGTTGCAGGAACTCCGCGGAGTCGGGGGTGCCGTCGTAGTGAGGAGGCTGATCTGGCTTGAATTTGCCCCGCCAGGCGACGCTACGTAGCTCGGGGGTGAAGGCGCGGCAGCCGGCCGTGGTCGCCGGGGCCTGTCTTGGACGTGGAGCTTGGTCCTGACGCCCACGTGTCGCCACAACGAGCGGCGCGGGGCCCTGTCGCGGCAGACGATCCTGGCGCGGTGGTGCGAGGAGTGGCGGAGCGTTCTCTTGCGGTCGAGGGACTTCTTGGCAGTTTCTTTCTTCACGCGTGGGCGCCGGACGTGGCGGGTCGCATCATGGAGCCACCCGCCTTGGCGCCGTCTTGGGGCAGAGGTGGTGGAGGCACTCCGTGAGCTACGTCGCCTGTAGCTGGCGGAGGGAGAGGCGGAGAGAGGGACGACGCAGGGGAGCCCCCCGCGGCGCGGACAAGTTCGGCGATGCGGTCGAGCCAGTCCTTGTAGAGGTTGTCGTCTGGGTGGTAGCGCAGGAGCTCGTGCGCCATGAGGAGCATGGCCCGTGCGTCCATGGGAGTGCGACGAGCGTGGGACGAGGAACTGGCTGGGGTCAGCGATGGAGTGTCGGTGCGACCGTCCCGCCGCACCGAGGGGTGCAGCGAGGATGCTTGCTGCTCGTTCCCCACCGGGCTGGTGGCTGCGTTGGCGGCAGGAGACGGAGAACGATGAGGTGGCCCACCGACGGGAGCCGTCTGTGCAACGCGGGTGGCTAGGGCAGCCCGGCGCTCAGCACGAGCACGATGAGCGTCCGCCATGGAGACGACGGAGCAACTGGACGCGAAACGACGGAAAGGAAGCTCCGGTGCACCCCTACCTGGCGCGCCCAATGTCGGATCATGGGTTCCGGCAAAACCCTCAAGGTTCGAACACTGGGGTGCGCGTGGAGATTTCCTCCCTACCGATCTACGCCCTAGCTTGCTAAGATCTCGTGGACGAACTCGATGAACTCACAGCACAAAGGACACAAGATTTATACTGGTTCGGGGCACTGTTGTGGTGTAATAACCTACTCCAGTGTGGTGGTGGTGGATTGCCTCTTGGGCTGATGATGAACAGTACAAGGGGAAGAACAACCTCCTGAGGTTGAGGTGTTCTTGTGCTTGGCGAACTTGTGTGGGTGTGATGCCTCTCAATGAGTTATCAGATGCCCTCTACTATGGTGGCTAGTTCTACTTATATAGGCCCTGGTCCTCTCCCCAAATATTGAGCGAGAAGGGATCCAACAACGGCCAATTTGAAAGGGGACAACTAGTACAGCTTATCCTGACAAAAGCGGTCTTCGCCTGCGAAAGGCTCTGGTGGTGACGCCGTCTTGGGCTCCATGGTGACCTCCGTCCTGCCGTCCTGCGGTTGCCTCCTTAGCACCAAAGAGGAAATAAGGACTATCGGAGTAATGGGCCACGGGTAGGCTAACCCGAGACCCAGAACCTTTCAGGATATCGGGGCAGGCTGCCCCCCTCAAGGCACCAAGACGGAGTGCCGCCTTCTGGTGGCCGGCTGCCCGTAAACGGCGAGTTCCAAAGGCCGGCATCAAGACAAGCCGACTCCTAGTGGGCAGCTTCCAGAGAAGCCGGCCCCTAGCAGTCGGCCCGAGGCGTCAACGATGCCAGCGCCCCCATCAAGGAAGACAAGACAGGGAGTGGCTATAGAGCAGCCCATCTCTCCCAAATCCCGGGATGGGCGTGGCCAGAGTGCACCGTACCGGCGGAGATCTCCGCTCGGCGCGGCACTGTTGCCACCCCACCCCTGGCGTCACCACAAGCAGGCGGAGCCCTGCTCCCACGACGGCCTGTCGGTATGGCCCATGGCCGACGGGCCCTACCAATCAGCGAGAGCCCGGAAGACGGCTAGAGCCCCACCAGTCGGACCCGAAGGAGGTCGGCCTCCAGTAGTCGACCCGCCCCTTCCTCGAGCCCCATGCGCCATTAACCAGACAAGACACAGAGTGGCTACAGTAATCGCTCGCCAGGCGTCGGAGCTGTAGCCACGCTCCCCTTACCGTGCCTGCGTCATCAGCATCACGACAACAATGATCAGCAGCCGACAAGACCCGTGAGCGGCGAGGGCAACATGTCGGCCCCGTACCAGACCCGTCGGCGAGGGCCACCAGGTGGTGGGCCCCACCAGACGGCAGAGGAGCTGGCAACCAGAGAGACTGATAGCCGGGTCCTACACCCGGCTGGATTACCATTGTACCCTTGGGGGGTAGGCCTATATAAACCCCCCAGGGCACCCATGCAAAGGGTTCCAAACCTGTTAGAACTAGACCAACCCATAGAGAAAGGAGAGAGCTAGCCTTGCCTTCTCCTACCTCTAGCATACAACTCGAGGAGCACCATTGTATTCACTTGTTCCTTAGTGATCATGCGGAGACCCCGCAGAGCAGGACTAGGGGCGTTATCTCCTAGGAGAGCCCCGAACCTGGGTAAAGTGCGCCGACGTTCGTGTCTACGCCTTATCCCGCTTCCAGGCACCGGCGACATTCTACTCGCTCCCACCATGATAAGCCATCCATTGGCATATGTCGCACCCAACCCCCGACATTTGACGCCCATCATGGGGCGAGGTGCACCGTCGTCTGGAGACCTGTTCTAGACGGGAACCCTTTTCCTCCCTGGCGAGCGCAGCCAGCCCGACACGCCAAACGGAGTCTGCGCCGATGCGGTGCACGGTGCAGAGGTCGCCTGCGCGGCGAGCTGCCTCGCCGACCTTGTTGGCGAGGTTCGCCTCTCCGACGAGCCAGCGTCTGATGCGGGCAATGATGACCACGAGAGCCGCCTTGTCAGCATCCTCGATCAGCTCCACGTCGCCAACGAGCCCGCTGTAGACTTGGAGTCTGTTGGCTCCACTGACCTGATGCTTGTCGATTCTGACACTGCATCGCTCGATGCGTTCCCCACCAACGTGGTGGTCTATGACGAGCCGCTTCCTCGCGCGGAGAGCGGCAAAAGCGCCGTCACGGAGGTGCTAGTCATTGGCCACAGCGAGCACTCTGGCGGAGTCGCCCATGACCCACTCGATGCGGCACTTCAAGACCTGACGGCGCCCATCCCAAAAGACGCCGACGCCGAGATGCTGGAAGCACGCCGCATCT
The DNA here is from genome assembly GCA_032464435.1 of Aegilops umbellulata. Classification (NCBI taxonomy): domain Eukaryota; kingdom Viridiplantae; phylum Streptophyta; class Magnoliopsida; order Poales; family Poaceae; genus Aegilops; species Aegilops umbellulata. Next base: position 496,615,876 of record CP136056.1, read on the forward strand.
AGCTCGTCAAGGGCGCCAAGAAGCTGGCCAGCATGAGACGCCTATCGGAGGCCTACCATCGCGAGATGGACCGCGCTGTGGGTGGCACGCCGGCTCCCGACGGGCCCAGCCACCTTGGCACGGTCCGGCAGCGCGGCGTGGCCATCGCCAACCTGTTCGGGGCAGATCGCCCCGTCTATGCCACGCCTGTGGAAAATATCCGAGCTGCCCAGGTGGCAGCAGAAGAGCTGGACAAGTTTGAGGGCGAAGAGCGTCGCCAGATGGCCGAGCGCGTCCAGCGACTCCTCGACGCGGCTGCTGAGCAGCATGAGGCCAGTTGCCGCACTGAGGCACCTCACCGGCAAAATGACGATCTGCCTCCCTGCCGAGATCAAGGCGCGACATCTTGGACACCGACTGGTGGCGTCCGTGAAAGAAGAGATAAGGAGCCGGCTAGAAGCCGCAGCCGGACTCGCATCACCATTGAGCGCGACCAAGACGGTCGCCCGAGAGCAGTGGAACGACGGGATGACTGTCCGCCTCCTCCCCCTCGCAGGGAAAGGTGCGTCTCCCCGCCGCCTGTTGAACACCCGACACTCGGCGACCGCCTTGGCCGCCGAGAGGGAGTCGGAGAGAACGATGCCCGCCACCGGATCGACCGTCTCCACCGATCCCTGGCGCTAGAACAAGAAGATGAGCTGGGTCCGCCTTGTTTTGGCCCCCGTATTCGAGACGAGCCCTTCCCCAAAGGGTTCACACTCCCAAGAGATACGCCCAAGTACACCGGCTCCGTGAAGCCGGAGGACTGGCTAGCCGACTACTCCACAGCCGTCAGCATCGCGAACAGCAACAAGCGCGTTGTTGTGAAGTACGTTCTGCTCATGCTCCAGGGCACGACCCGGACATGGCTGAACAGCCTGAAGCCCCGCAGCATCAACAGCTAGGTCGACTTCACCGAAGCCTTCATCCGCAACTTCACCAGCATGTACAAGCGGCCGCCCAAACCTCGCCAGCTCTCCTTGTGCATACAAGGCCCCAACGAGTCGACTCGCGACTACCTCATGCGCTGGGCCGAGCTCCGCAACTCTTGCGAAGGCATGCACGAGGTGCAGGCCATCGAGTACTTCACCACTGGGTGCCGAGAGGGCACCCTCCTCAAGCACCGACTTCTTTGCGACGAGCCGATGACCCTCGACGAACTGCTGATCATAGTAGATAAATATGCCACGGCCGACTCCTCCATGAAGGCAGAAATCCCAGTTGATGCATCTGGCAAAGTGGCCCCTTAGGCTCCTCGGACCCCGGCTGGCGATGCTAGTCGGCGCCAACAACCAAGCGACAACAAGCACAAGGCCATGCAGCCGGCTTCCACAAGCCGGCAGGTGGCGACAGTCGAAGACCAGCAGCCAGAAGGGCAGCCTCCATCCAAGCGCCAGAAGGGTGGCAAGCCCAATTGGCTGCCTGCTTTCTCGTATGAGCAGACTCTTGATGCACCTTGCAAGTTCCACAGTGGTGCGAAGCCGTCCAACCACACCACTCAAAAATGCCATTGGCTCACCAGGATCACCAAGGGAGACGGCCTTCTGCCTCCTCCTCCTGCTGGGCAGCCACCTCCTCCTCCCCCCAGCAGCCAGCGGTTCGACCAGTCGGAGCCATACAAGACGAGTATCCTGAAGAGCACGGAGCTTATGTCGTGTTCACCAGCGTGGCCGACGACAAGCACAACATACGGCAACGACAACAAGAAGTGAATGCGGTGGTATCAGAGACCCCCGAGTTCATGCACTGGTCCGAGAAGCCCATCGGCTAGAGCAGAGCCGACCACCCGGAAGTAATTCCCAATCCCGGTTCCTACGCCCTAGTTCTGGATGCCACTTTTGCCACGGATAGGCGAGCTGCTCATTTTTCCCGAGTTCTGATAGATGGCGACAGCAGCATCAACATCCTGTACAAGGATACCATGGAGAAGTTAGGAATCAAGCAAAGGCAACTTCAGTTCAGCTGGACCGTATTCCATGGCATAGTTCCTGGCCTTTCCTACTCACCAATCAGCAAGATCCAGATAGACATCCTCTTCGGAGACAAGGATCATTTCCGCCGAGAGCCAGCCTGGTTTGAGGTGGTGGACCTTGAAAGCCCATACCATGCACTACTTGGCCGGCCTGCTCTGGCCAATTTCATGGCGGTCCCCCACTATTCTTACCTCAAGATGAAGATGTCGAGTTCCAAGGGAATTCTAACCATAGCAGGGGATTACAAGAAGTCGTCCGCTTGCGCAGTAGATAGCAGCCGACTGGCCGAGTCCCTTGTGATCGCGGCTGAAAAGCGGCTCCTTGACCAAGTTGTGGCGATGGCAGGCAAGCAGCCAGAGATGTCACCCAACCCCAAGGAGTAAGAATCGAGGGCTCGTTCAAGCCGGCCAAAGAAACAAAGAAGATACCCTTGGACCCGGAGCACCCGGAGAGGTATGTTGTCATAGGTGCAAACCTTGACAGCAAATAGGAAGGCGAGCTCGTTGATTTCCTCCGTGAGAATCGGGACATCTTTGCATGGTCACCTAAGGACATGCCGGGTGTTCCGACGGATTTCGCCGAGCACAAGTTACATGTCCGGTCTGATGCCAAGCCATTCAGGCAGCCCTTGCGCCGCCTGTCAGAAGAAGAAGAGAAGAGAAGAGTCATTGGAGAACAAATAGCCCGGCTGCTGGCAGCCGGCTTCATCATGGAAGTGTTCTTTACAGAATGGCTGGCCAACCCAGTCCTTGTGCTGAAGAAGAACAAGCAGTGGCGCATGTGTATTGATTACACCGGCCTCAACAAAGCCTGCCCCAAAGACCCGTTTGCTCTACCGAGAATTGACCAAGTGATAGACTCCACAGCCGAATGCGAGCTGTTGAGTTTCTTGGATGCATACTCAGGGTATCACCAGATCAAGCTGAACCTGGCCGACAGACTGAAGACCGCCTTCATCACACCATTTGGAGCCTTCTGCTACTTGACCATGACGTTCGGCTTGAGGGATGTCGGCGCCACGTTTCAATGTTGCATGCAGAAGTGCCTCCTCAAACAACTCAGCAGAAACACCCACGTTTATGTGGATGATATTGTGGTGAAGACGGAGAAGCGTGGAACGCTGCTAGAAGACCTCAAGGAGACCTTTGAGAACTTGCGCCAATTTCAAATCAAGCTCAACCCGAAGAGATGCGTATTCGGAGTACTAGCCGGCCAACTACTTGGATTCCTGGTCTCAGAGCGCGGCATAGAATGCAACCTTGTGAAGATCAAGGCCATTGAGAGGATGGAAGTGCCCACCCGACTGCTGGATGTGCAGAAGTTCACCGGCTGTTTGGCGTCCGTCAGCCGTTTCATCAGTCGGCTGGGAGAGAAGGATCTTCCCCTGTATCAGCTCATGAAGAAGACCGCTTTTTTCGAGTGGAACAACAAGACCGATGAAGCTTTTCTCCAGATCAAAAAGATGTTGACTACTCCACCTGTCCTGGAGGCTCCGACTCCTAAGGAGCCCATGCTCCTCTACATCGCCGCCACCAGCCGAGCGGTTAGCACAGTCATAGTGGTAGAACGCAAGGAGGAAGGAAAGGCACTACCAGTCCAGAGACCGGTGTATTACCTGAGTGAAGTGTTGTCAGCTTCCAAGAAAAACTACCTCCACTACCAGAAGATGTGCTACGGCGTGCACTTTGCCGCTAAGAAATTCAAGCCGTATTTTCAAGAGCACCCAATCACTATGGTCTGCATAGCTCCGCTGGCCGAGATCATTGGAAGCCGAGATGCTTCAGGCCAAGTGGACAAATGGGCCATCGATTTGCCCCCTACACCATCTACTACCAACTTCGCACTGCCATCAAGTCACAAGCGCTGGCCGACTTCCTCGTCGACTGGGCCGAGACCCAGTACCTGCCGCCAGCGCCCGACTCCACCCATTGGTCCCAAAGACGACAAGCTCAGATAAGTGCTGCAAATCCATTTTGCCGCCTCCAACAACGTCGCTGAATACAAGGCACTCATTCACGGGCTCCGGCTTGCCAAAGAGCTCGGCATTCGCCGGATCCTGTGCTCTGGTGACTCTGACTTGGTGGTCCAGCAGTCGTCAGGCGACTGGGACGCCAAAGATGCAAACATGGCGAGCTACCGCTTCCTCGTACAACAACTGTTGGAAATATGCCCTAGAGGCAATAATAAATAGGTTATTATTATATTTCCTTGTTCATGATAATCGTTTATTATCCATGCTAGAATTGTATTGATAGGAAACTCAGATACATGTGTGGGTACATAGACAACACCATGTCCCTAGTAAGCCTCTAGTTGACTAGCTCGTTGATCAATAGATGGTTACGGTTTCCTGACCATGGACATTAGATGTCATTGATAACGGGATCACATCATTAGGAGAATGATGTGATGGACAAGACCCAATCCTAAGCCTAGCACAAGATCGTGTAGTTCGTATGCTAAAGCTTTTCTAATGTCAAGTATCATTTCCTTAGACCATGAGATTGTGCAACTCCCGGATACCGTAGGAATACTTTGGGTGTGCCAAACATCACAACGTAACTGGGTGGCTATAAAGGTACACTACAGGTATCTCCGAAAGTGTCTGTTGGGTTGACACGAATCGAGACTGGGATTTGTCACTCCATATGACGGAGAGGTATCTCTGGGCCCACTCGGTAGGACATCATCATAATGTGCACAATGTGATCAAGGAGTTGATCACGGGATGATGTGTTGTGGAACGAGTAAAAGAGACTTGCCGGTAACGAGATTGAACAAGGTATCGTGATACCGACGATCGAATCTCGGCAAGTATCGTGCGGATAGACAAAGGGAATTGTATACGGGATTGATTAAGTCCTTGACATCGTGGTTCATCTGATGAGATCATCGTGGAACATGTGGGAGCCAACATGGGAATCCAGATCCCGCTGTTGGTTATTGACCGGAGAACGTCTCGGTCATGTCTGCATGTCTCCCGAACCCGTAGGGTCTACACACTTAAGGTTCGATTACGCTAGGGTTATAAAGGAAGTTTGTATGTGGTTACCGAATGTTGTTCGGAGTCCCGGATGAGATCCCGGACATCACGAGGAGTTCCGGAATGGTCCGGAGGTAGAGATTTATATATAGGAAGTATGGTTTTGGCCACCGGAAGTGTTCTGGGCATCACCGGTAGTGTACCGGGATCACCGGAGGTGTCCGGGGGTCCACCAAGTGGGGCCACCGGCCCCGGAGGGTTGCATGGGCCAAGTGTGGAGGGGGACCAGACCCAGGTGGGCTGGTGCGCCCCTCCACCAAGGCCCAAGGCACCTCCTAGTGCGGAAGGGGGCAAACCCTAGGGCAGATGGGCCCTAAGGCCCACCCCTGGTGCGCCTCCCCCTCCCCTCCACCTAGCCGCCACCCAGATGGGATCTGGGGGCTGCCGCACCCCTTGGGTGGGAACCCTAGAAGGGGCACAGCCCCCTCCCTCTCCCCTATATATAGTTCAGGTATTTGGGGCTGCCAACAGATGAGTTTTCACCTCTCGATGGCGCAGCCCTGTATCTCTCCTTCCTCCTCTCCCGCGGTGCTTGGCGAAGCCCTGCAGGATTGCCACGCTCCTCCACCACCACCACGCCGTTGTGCTGCTGCTGGATGGAGTCTTCCTCATCCTCTCCCTCTCTCCTTGCTGGATCAAGGCATGGGAGACGTCACCGGGCTGTACGTGTGTTGAACGCGGAGGTGCCGTCCGTTTGGCACTTGGTCATCGGTGATTTGAATCACGACGAGTACGCCTCCATCAACCCCGTTCACTTGAACGCTTCCGCTTAGCGATCTACAAGGGTATGTAGATGCACTCTTCTTCCCCTCGTTGCTAGTTTCTCCAAAGATAGATCTTGGTGACACGTAGGAAAATTTTGAATTTCTGGTACGTTCCCCAACAGTGGCATCATGAGCTAGGTCTATTGCGTAGATTCCATGCACGAGTAGAACACAAAGTAGTTGTGGTCGTTGATTTTGTTCAATATGCTTACCGTTACTAGTCAATCTTGATTCGGCGGCATTGTGGGATTAAGCGGCCCGGACCGACCTGACACGTACACTTACGTGAGACAGGTTCCACCGACTGACATGCACTAGTTGCATAAGGTGGCTAGCGGGTGCCAGTCTCTCCCACTTTAGTCGGATCGGATTCGATGAAAAGGGTCCTTATGAAGGGTAAATAGCAATTGACATATCACGTTGTGGTTTTGCGTAGATAAGAAACATTCTTGCTAGAAACCCATAGCAGCCACGTAAAACATGCAAACAAAAATTAGAGGACGTCTAACTTGTTTTTGCAGGGTATGCCATGTGATGTGATATGGCCAAAAGGATGTGATGAATGATATATGTGATGTATGAGATTGATCATGTTCTTGTAATAGGTGAAGGAAATATGTCCTAGAGGCAATAATAAAGTTATTATTTATTTCCTTATATCATGATAAATGTTTATTATTCATGCTAGAATTGTATTAACCGGAAACATAATACATGTGTGAATAAACATACAGAGTGTCACTAGTATGCCTCTACTTGACTAGCTCGTTAATCAAAGATGGTTATGTTTCCTAACCATGAACAAAGAGTTGTTATTTGATTGACGGGGTCACATCATTAGTTGAATGATCTGATTGACATGACCCATTTCATTAGCATAGCACCTGATCGTTTAGTTTGTTGCTGTTGCTATTCTTCATAACTTATACAGGTTCCTATGACTATGAGATTATGCAACTCCCATTTGCCAGAGGAACACTTTGGGTGCTACCAAACGTCACAACGTAACTGGGTGATTATAAAGGAGCATTACAGGTGTCTCCGAAGGTACATGTTGGGTTGGTGTCACATCCCTAGCTAGGCCATGCATTAGAGTGTGCATCATGTTTAAATTCTATTAATTCTGAAATGGGAAATGCCAGAACCCCCAACACACACTTCCCCCCCCCCCCTGGAAATAACTAGGGTTTACTAAAATCTTTTTCAATGAACCTGAAATGCCCTTCTAAAATGTTCACCCTCTTTGTCTTGGATTAAACCCCCTGGCAAAAATAGTGCACATTTTTCTAGGTCAACAGAAGGTTATTGAATTAACACATAAGTATTTGAATTTGGGCTTTTAAAATTTATAAAAATATTTTAATCGTTCAAATATTCTCAAACAGAAATGTTTCATGTTGTCTATATTTTAAATAGCAAGCATGTGCAGTTTGGTGATTTTTGGAGTAGTCTAGGTATTTTAAATAACTCCACAAAGTTGCAGAAGAAATAGAAAAGGAAAGACAAAAACAAAAAAATACAACTAACTTACCTGGCGGCCCACCTGGCCGGCCCAGCCCACCAGCCGCGCCAGCGAGCTGCTTCGCCTCGCCAGCCAGGCAGGCAGGTGCTCGACGCCGGAGCAGGAGCTCGCCACGCAGCGCCCTGCCCCCCTGCTTCACCTCCCTCGCCGCCCGACGCGCTGGACGAGCTCCACGTCGTGCCCCCGACGCCCTGGACACGTCCATTCTCCCCCTGCCTCTCTCCCTCGCACCTCCACGCCATGGCCGACGCCACCGCAGCTGCACCGTCGCCGTAGTCGCGCTCTCCGTCGCCCCCGTGCCGTTCCGACCTGTCCAGAAGCTCCGCCGCCCTCCTCTTCTTCGAGCTAGCCGAGCCCCGAGCGCTCGCTCGCTCTACAACACTGCCCCGAGCCCTTCTTCAACCTCCGGCCGCCGGAGATCCCCTTCGACCTCACCGCCGCACCAGCTCGTCCCCGACCGCGACGTTCGCTTCCCCGAGACCGCTGTGAGCTCAGCTACCTCCCCATCCTCTCCTTTCTCTTCCTCGTGCACCACAGCGACTGCACGTAGTTCAACCGCACGCGCCGCCGCGGAGCTCGTCGCCGACGAGGCTCCGGCCACCCAACGGCCGCGCCACCCTGTCCACTAGCCTCACCGCACTCCCAGGGCCCCGACGCATCACCCCACGCGCCTCGCCGTGCCCCACAGCCCCGGTTCCACCTTCGCCCGAGCCCCGGCGCCGCCAAACTCGTCGCCGGCGCCAACTCCGGCCACCCCGACCCCAACCAACTCCACCAAGAGTTGCGGGTCAGCTCCCGCATCACGTAGACGTGCTCCGCCGTCGATTTGGTCGCCGGAGCACGAATCTGCACTTCCTCCGCCGCGTCTGGACGTCGCCGGCGGCTCAACGCCGGCGGAGTTGACCCGTTGACCCCCTGGGTCTATGACATGTGGGCCCCGCCCGCTAACTAATCCAGAATTAGGATTAATCTAATCTGTTTAATCTAATAACCCTGACACGCGGGACCCACGCGTCAGGTTTGACCTGGACCGGGTCTGTTGACCTGCTGAGGTCAGCATGACCTCATGCTGACGCAGTAATTTATTTTGCTGGAATTATTTTTAAACAGAAAATCCAGAAAATAGTTCAAACTTCAAAAATTCATAGAAAATTATCTGTAACTCCAAATACAAAGTTCTATATATGGAAAATGATCAGAAAAATCCAATCTATCCAATGGAACTGGTTTCATGCATGTTAAAACAAGTTAAACCCACTGTTTAGGCATTATGAGATATTGCACTAATATCATCTTATAAATGCACTACCATTTGAATCTTTGGTTCAAATGGGGTCATTTCCTTCTGGTTTAACTTGCACAAGACCAGGACACATTCATATTGCCATGTCATTGCATGCATCATATTGTTGCATATCGTCATGTATTGATTGTGTTGCAATGTGTCATTCGTGGTAGGTTCTGCCTCCGAGGATATCTCCGAGTATCCAACTGAAGGGCAGTATCCCACGACCACTCCATCAGGCAAGCAACTCGTTGATCATTCCGATACAAACCCATGTTCTCGCTTCTGCCCTTGTTTACTGCATTAAGACAACGCGTTTCAAACTGCTGTGTGTTGCGGTAGTTGAACCCACTTCCTTTGCATGACCTGTCATTGCCACAGTAACTAGATGAAACCCACTAGCATGTGTAGGAGTTGATTGAGCCAATACATGTGTATGTGTGTTCCTACCATGCTATGCTTGCTATGCTTAGAGTTGTGTCAGGTCTGGCTCATCGGGATGATGATCCGGAGTGAAAGGTTGTATCGTTGTCAATGGTGTGGAAGTGTTGAACACGATTTGGTAAAGGAATCGATGAAAGGCCATGTAGGAGTACATGGTGGGTTGTTTCATTGAGGCCGTTCATAAGAACTGAGATCTGTGTGTGTGATTTAAGACTCAGCTACTACCACGCATTGGGCCCGAAACCAATGGACCCTCTCGGCTTCTTGATCACGCTTGTCCTCTGTCCAGGAGTTGCAAGTAGTTTCTGGTGTTTGTAGCATGCTGGGGGCCGCACGCGGCGCTGACCATCGGGGTGGGCTGTGTTGCGGTAGGCACGTGGCACGGTGTACCGACTCGCCCGTTTGGTGTCTCGGGAACCCTGTTCACATCGTTCGGGGCCGTTAGTGGAAACCTCGGCCGGACTCCCTGCAGATGGAACCCGAATAGGCGATAAACCTGGACTAGAGACTTGAGTGTTTAGGTAGGCCGTGGCCGACACCCTCGCTGGGCTTCCGCTTGAAGGTTGCCGAGTACATGTCGTGTAAACGGCGATAAGTGGTGAGAGCGTGTGTGAAGAAGTACACCCCTGCAGGGTATAAATCTATTCGAATAGCCGCGTCCGCGGTAAAGGACTACTTGGTCACCTATACAGTTCATAGATAAGTTAAATGGATACTACTAAAAATCTCAAGATAAGTGTGAGTACCGCGGATGGCCCTCTCGCAGGATGGCGAGAGAGGATCCACGGTGGAGTATTGTGTTGGTGTTAGTGGACTCGTGTGCGACAAATGTTTTACAAGTGGTGTCTATCGTAGGGTAGCTTAGCCAAGAGTCAAAGCTGGCTTGCTGCAATAACCCCACTACCTTCTTGAGAATGTGCATGTATAGTAGGTTCCTGTTGTAAGACTTGCTGAGTACCTCCGTACTCATGTTGCTTTAATCATGTTTTTCAGACGACTGCACCAACCCCTCTGATGGGTTCTATATAAACCTCGACGTTGACGAGTGACTTATCACCCAGGTGGTGATCCAAGACTTGTGAAGGGTCGTTGTAGATAGACAGGCTTCGTCAAGCCTTCTTTCTTTCTAGTGTCTGTACTCAGACTACTTTGCTTCCGCATGTGCTTGTATGTTTGTATGACTTGAGTGTTGGGTCATGTGACCCCTATCTGTATGGATGATATGTATGGCTCCTCGGAGCCTTCTAAATAAAGTACTTGAGTCGTAGAGTACTGTTGTGATGCCATGTTGTATTTACTCATATCGGGCATATTGTGTGTATGATTGAAATGCTTGGTATGAGTGGGATCCGACTATCTAGTTGTTTATCCTTGGCAGCCTTTCATATGGGGAAATGTACGTCTTGTGCTTCTGAGCGATAGTAGTCCGCTACAGCCCGGATCACCGGAGTCCTGCTAGCCCAGCACTACTGCTTGGACACTTGACTGGCCGGCATGTGTTTCACGTCGTTCCTATGTCTGTCCCTTCGGGGAAATGTCACGCGCTGATATTCGGAGTCCTGCCTAGCCTGCTACAGCCCGGGTTACCGGAGTCCTGTTAGCCCAGTGCTACAGCCCGAATAGATACGTTGATGACCGACATGTTCGATGTAATTCATGTATGCCTGTCCTCATAGGCTAGCGCCGCTTTGGGTTCACGACTAGCCATGTCGGCCCGGGTTCTCTGTCATATGGATGCTAGCGACACTATCATATACGTGAGCCAAAAGGCGCAAACGGTCCCGGGCCAGGTAAGGTGGCACCCGTGGGAGTACCGTGCGTGAGGCCGCAAAGTGATATGAAGTGTTACACGCTGGATCGATGTGGTTTAGAATCGGGGTCCTGACAGCGTTGGCATCAGAGCCGGACTGCCTGTAGGTTCGCTAAGCCAAACTGGTCGATGTCGAGTCTAGAAATGCTTTAGTTATATGTAGGGGAATTGATTGTGGGAGGGAACGTAAGGCTCTTTTACTCCTTTACCTTATGCCCTCTACTCTGAGTCACTCTCTTCTCATTCTACGTGGGTTAAGGACTAGGCTCTCTTCTCTCTATCAGGATCACGTGTTACTAAATCCGTAGTAACTTATAGGTTTGTTGGATACAACCCAGTTCAGTGTTACTAAAGTTTAGTATGTTGCCATTTGAACCAGAACCTTGATATGTTGATGTTGAGTGGTTTCGCAAACTGTTGTGGATGTCTCAAGTCTTTTTCTGAGCATTTACAGTCGTTATGCTGTCCAATTTCATCCAGAAATTCTAATGCCTTGGCACCATTTTGTGCTTTCAGATGGCTACCCGTCCCCAGAACCAAGTGGTTCGACTGACCCGTTGCATCGGTGTATGTGGTCATACCGCCATGTTGGTTCGAGTGATGGTGGAGGCAGGATACCGATGGTACCCTGAATACACCGTCGAAGAGCAGTTTAGAGATTTCAACCAGAGCCAATATCTGTGCACGGTCAGGATATATCCATCTTATCCCGGAGCCACGGAACAACTCCACCGTTCTTATGGACTCGGGATCACTATTGGGATGTCCGTTCAAGATGCAGCCTACTCGATGATGACCATTATGCGAGCTAGAACTGCCTTGTTGAGCAACACTGAATTTCGCTACATGCCAGCATCCCTCCCTGGGGCGCATGGTTACCTTCAAGGCATGTACGGTGATGCATCCCATGAGGACTCACTCCCTTGCACCACTAATGAGATGTTGGAAGATAAGGACCGTGAAAACCGGGCCTTGCGTATGGAGCTCTTTAATGCTCGTGCTGATCATTGGGCCACCTTGACGAGGTTTGCACCTGCTGTGCAAGCCGGATACATGGACACGAGAGACTTGTACCCTGTGCGGGCTAGTCTGCCAGACTTCATGGAATGGCGTGAGGTGGGAGGCATCACCCCTCCTCGTGGGCCTCTTCTACCGCCATTTGTTGGACCGAGGACGCATCCAAGTCCCTATGGTCCACAAGCACCGCAGCACCGTCTGTTCCCAGATGACCATGTTCCGCTTCCAGGTCTGGGTGGTGACTTCTATGAGGACTTCTACGGAGCTGTCTGAGCTAGTAGCAGTCTCGCTAGTATTGTAATAGTTGTATGTCCACCGTCCTGCGTGATTGTGGAATATAACTTAGTGTGTATCAATTCCGGAGGTGTAGAAAAATAATGTATAGGAGCTTGGAATGCCTCCGATGAGATGTAACGTCTTTCGGCTTAGTTGTACTTCAGCTTGAGCTTGTACTAAACTATGTATGACGTGTATGGCCGTTGGTATATATATGGCAGTTTATATATTACCATGTCATACGGATGATCATCTCTGCATTCTTTGTTATCCATTACATTCCGTACTTCCTTGGCCAGATTTTGCCATCCTGGTTTAAACCGTTGTTTTGTTTTTCCTAGGATGGTCAACACCCGCAGCAACCCTGCTGCTTCGGAGCAGGGAGAAGCTAGTGCACCTAGAGAGGAAAGTCTGCCTCAACCACCTTCTCTGGCCGAAGTGATGCTGGAGGCAGAGCGCAACAGGCGCGACACCAATCGCTTGTTAGAGCGGATTGAGCAGAACACTGCACGCCAGCAGAGGATCAATTCGGTGTCCATCAATGACTTTGTCAAGCTGTACCCGCCAAAGTTCAATCATTCCATCGAACCTCTCGATGCGGATGACTGGCTCCGCAGCATCGCCCATAAGCTACGTTCTGCCAACGTGGCTGAAGATGATAAAGTCACCTTTGCTGCCTATCACCTCGAAGGCCCTGCCAGCCTTTGGTGGGAGAATTATGAAGCTATGCGTCCGGTCGGCCAACTCACTACTTGGGCTGATTTCAGTGCCGCTTTTCGTGAGCATCATATTCCGGAAGGTCTCATGGATCGCAAGAGGGAGGAGTTCTGTAACTTCACCCAGGGGAAGCTGACTGTGGATGCATACAGTCGCGAGTTTGGGAAGCTTGCACGCTATGCTCCCGAAGAGGTATCCACCGATGCCAAGAAGCAGGCAAGGTTCCGCAAGGGACTTAGCCCTGAGCTCCGACGTGACCTTCGTCTGCATGAATGCATTTCTTTTCCGAAGCTAGTCAATAAGGCCATCAGTGCCGAGACGGGGCAGAATGATTTTGAAGCTTCACGCAAACACTTCCGTGATTATGGATCTTCATCCGGTTCTGGATCACAGAAGCGCCGGGTCTGGATCCCAAATTCTGCTATGCCACCCAGGTATACTCCGAGGCCATCCTTTGAGGCGCCTCGCCCCAATCAGCAGTATGTGCCGCCCAAGACTTTTGGTGGCCCCACTGCCAACACTGCTCCACGCCCCAATATGACAACTTGCTTCAAGTGTGGCGAGCCAGGCCACTACATCCGTGAGTGTCCCCAGAACAACCCCAACCAGTTCGGAAAGCCTGTTGGCCGTGGTAAGTCAACAGCAAAAGTGCTTGTCGCCAAGCCAGCCACCACTGCTCGTGGCCATGTCAACTACGTCTCAGCTGAAGAGACTCAAGAGGACCCCAACATCGTTCTCGGTACGCTCCTTGTTAATTGCCATCCGGCAACTGTTCTCTTTGATACTGGAGCATCTCATTCATTTATTTCTGAGAGCTATGCTCGTTTGCACAACACCACTTTTTGTGACATGCCTACCTCCATGGTAATTCAAACCCCTGGTTCTAAGTGGCAAACCTCTAGGATCAGCCATGGAAATGAAATTCTTGTCGACAGATTGGTTTTTCTCGCGTCACTAATAGCTCTAAAGTCTTCGGACATAAACATCATCTTGGGTATGGACTGGATGTCAGCTCATTACGCCAAGATTGATTGCTCAACTAGAACTGTCCAACTTACCCATCCATCGGGCAAGACAGTCAATGTTTTGACCCGAGTATCGGAGCGTCAGCTCTACTCTCTAAATGCCAATCCCCTTCCAGACCTCGAAGATATTCCGGTAGTCCGTGACTTCCCGGATGTCTTTCCAGAGGAACTGCCAGGTGTTCCACCTGACAGAGATGTCGAGTTCGTGATAGACCTTGTCCCAGGAACCGTCCCAATCTCTAGAAGACCTTATAAGATGGCACCCCTAGAACTAGTTGAGCTTAAGAAACAACTCGATGAGTCCTTGCAAAAGGGTTTCATCCGTCCTAGTTCATCTCCATGGGCTTGCCCCGTCCTCTTCGTCAAGAAGAAGGATGGAACTGATCGGATGGTTGTAGATTACCGACCTGTCAACTTGGTCACTATCAAGAACAAGTATCCGCTCCCCAGGATCAACGACCTGTATGACCAGCTCGCTGGATCCTCAGTCTTTTCCAAGATGGATTTGAGGTTGGGCTACCATCAAATCAAAATCAAGAACGGGGACATTCCCAAAACGGCTTTCGTTACTCGTTACGGCCAATACAAGTACACCGTCATGTCCTTCGGTTTAACCAATGCTCCAGCCACCTTCTCTCGGTTAATGAACTCGATCTTCATGGAGTACTTGGATAAATTCGTCGTGGTATACCTCGATGATATACTCATCTACTCCAAGAATGAGGAAGAACATGCCGAACATCTAAGGCTAGTATTGATGAAACTTCGAGAGCATCGCCTTTATGCCAAATTCTCCAAGTGCGAATTCTGGTTGCCAGAAGTGACCTATCTGGGCCATGTAATCTCTGGTAAGGGCATTGCTGTCAATCCCGAACGAGTTCAAGCTGTCCTTGACTGGACTCCACCTGAAACGGTCAAGCAAGTTCGGAGTTTTCTTGGTTTGGCGAGCTATTGCCGCCGCTTCGTCGAGAATTTCTCCAAGGTTGCTAAGCCTCTAACTGAACTCCTCAAGAAAGATAAAAAGTTCGAGTGGACCCCACAGTGCGAGTTCAGCTTTCAGGAACTGAAAAGACGCCTGACATCTGCTCCCGTACTGGTACCACCAGATTTCTCTAAGGACTTTGTTATCTATTGCGACGCCTCGCGACAAGGACTAGGTTGCATACTCATGCAAGATCGTCATGTGATTGCCTACGCATCTCGACAGCTGCGTCCACATGAGGATAATTATCCCACACATGATCTAGAGCTTGCAGCAGTAGTCCATGCACTCAAAACCTGGCGACATTACCTTCTGGGTAATCGTTGCGAAATTTACACTGATCACCAAAGTTTGAAATATATCTTCACCCAACCGGATTTGAATCTCAGGCAAAGACGTTGGGTCGAGTTGATCTCGGATTACGACTTAGGAATAACTTACACCCCAGGCAAAGCCAATGTCATGGCTGATGCGCTAAGTCGTAAATCTTATTGTAACAACCTGATGTTACAACAAGGTCAACCACTTCTCCACGAGGAATTTCATAAGCTTAACCTTCACATTGTTCCTCGAGGATTCCTTTCCACCCTGGTGGCGAAACCTAACCTTACGGATCAGATCATCAAGGCACAAAAGGTGGATCCGGGAATTTCCCGTATCAAGAGAAACATCAAGAAGGGAGTTGCAGATTGTTTCTCCATTGATGATCAAGGTGTTGTGTTCTTCGGAAACCGTCTAGTGGTTCCCAAGGTACGCAACTTGAGGCGATTGATCCTTAAGGAAGCTCATGAATCCCCTCTCACCATTCATCCCGGTAGTACTAAAATGTATCAAGACCTACGCCAAAGGTTTTGGTGGACTAGGATGAAGAGAGAAATCGCTCAATACATTGCTAATTGCGATGTCTGTCGTCGCGTTAAAGCAGAGCATCAACGGCCTGCTGGCACCCTTCAACCATTGGAGATTCCTGAATGGAAATGGGATAAAATCGGTATGGATTTCATTACCGGGTTTCCCCGAACCAAAAGAGGGAATAATGCTATCTTCGTTGTTGTCGATCGTCTTTCTAAAGTAGCCCACTTCTTACCTGTTCGCGAGAGTATAACCGCTAGCCAGCTAGCGGATTTGTACATCTCTCGAATAGTATCTCTCCATGGTGTTCCATTGGAAATTAATTCGGACCGTGGAAGTCTTTTCACCTCTCGATTTTGGGAGAGTTTCCAAAATGCTATGGGGACTCGTCTCTCCTTTAGCACCGCCTTCCATCCTCAGTCAAGTGGTCAAGTAGAACGAGTCAATCAAATTCTGGAGGATATGCTCCGAGCTTCTGTCATCTCTTTTGGTATGAATTGGGAGAAGTGCCTTCCATTCGCCGAGTTCGCTTATAACAACAGTTATCAAGCTAGCTTGGGTAAAGCTCCTTTCGAAGTTCTTTATGGACGAAAATGTTGGACGCCTCTTAACTGGTCAGAAACCGGCGAGAGACAACTCTTTGGCCCGGACATGATCCAGGATGCAGAAGAGCAGGTTCGCATTATTCGTGAGAAGTTGAAAACCGCCCAATCCCGACAAAAGAGTCAGTATGACCGCAAGCATAAGCCCATGGTTTATGAAGTCGGCGAGATGGCTTACCTTCGGGTTACACCTTTAAAGGGAACCCATCGATTCGGCATCAAAGGCAAATTGGCTCCTCGTTACATTGGACCCTTTCGCATTCTTGCCAAACGAGGGGAAGTTGCCTACCAACTGGAACTACCTCCGCATCTCTCCAGAGTTCATGATGTCTTCCACGTTTCTCAACTCAGGCGTTGCTTCGCGGATCCTATCCGTGGAGTAGACCACGAAACGCTTGATCTCCAAGATAACCTCACTTATCGGGAATACCCCATTCGTATCCTTGATCAAGCCGAGCGTACCACTCGACGCCACAATATCAAGTTTCTCAAGGTTCAATGGTCACACCATTCCGAGCAAGAAGCTACTTGGGAAAGGGAGGATCGTCTTCGACTTGAGTACCCCACCTTCTTTCCGACAGATCCTAAATCTCGGGACGAGATTCTTTTGAGTGGGGGTGAGTTGTCACATCCCTAGCTAGGCCATGCATTAGAGTGTGCATCATGTTTAAATTCTATTAATTCTGAAATGGGAAATGCCAGAACCCCCAACACACACTTCCCCCCCCCCCCTGGAAATAACTAGGGTTTACTAAAATCTTTTTCAATGAACCTGAAATGCCCTTCTAAAATGTTCACCCTCTTTGTCTTGGATTAAACCCCCTGGCAAAAATAGTGCACATTTTTCTAGGTCAACAGAAGGTTATTGAATTAACACATAAGTATTTGAATTTGGGCTTTTAAAATTTATAAAAATATTTTAATCGTTCAAATATTCTCAAACAGAAATGTTTCATGTTGTCTATATTTTAAATAGCAAGCATGTGCAGTTTGGTGATTTTTGGAGTAGTCTAGGTATTTTAAATAACTCCACAAAGTTGCAGAAGAAATAGAAAAGGAAAGACAAAAACAAAAAAATACAACTAACTTACCTGGCGGCCCACCTGGCCGGCCCAGCCCACCAGCCGCGCCAGCGAGCTGCTTCGCCTCGCCAGCCAGGCAGGCAGGTGCTCGACGCCGGAGCAGGAGCTCGCCACGCAGCGCCCTGCCCCCTGCTTCACCTCCCTCGCCGCCCGACGCGCTGGACGAGCTCCACGTCGTGCCCCCGACGCCCTGGACACGTCCATTCTCCCCCTGCCTCTCTCCCTCGCACCTCCACGCCATGGCCGACGCCACCGCAGCTGCACCGTCGCCGTAGTCGCGCTCTCCGTCGCCCCCGTGCCGTTCCGACCTGTCTAGAAGCTCCGCCGCCCTCCTCTTCTTCGAGCTAGCCGAGCCCCGAGCGCTCGCTCGCTCTACAACACTGCCCCGAGCCCTTCTTCAACCTCCGGCCGCCGGAGATCCCCTTCGACCTCACCGCCGCACCAGCTCGTCCCCGACCGCGACGTTCGCTTCCCCGAGACCGCTGTGAGCTCAGCTACCTCCCCATCCTCTCCTTTCTCTTCCTCGTGCACCACAGCGACTACACGTAGTTCAACCGCACGCGCCGCCGCGGAGCTCGTCGCCGACGAGGCTCCGGCCACCCAACGGCCGCGCCACCCTGTCCACTAGCCTCACCGCACTCCCAGGGCCCCGACGCATCACCCCACGCGCCTCGCCGTGCCCCACAGCCCCGGTTCCACCTTCGCCCGAGCCCCGGCGCCGCCAAACTCGTCGCCGGCGCCAACTCCGGCCACCCCGACCCCAACCAACTCCACCAAGAGTTGCGGGTCAGCTCCCGCATCACGTAGACGTGCTCCGCCGTCGATTTGGTCGCCGGAGCACGAATCTGCACTTCCTCCGCCGCGTCTGGACGTCGCCGGCGGCTCAACGCCGGCGGAGTTGACCCGTTGACCCCCTGGGTCTATGACATGTGGGCCCCGCCCGCTAACTAATCCAGAATTAGGATTAATCTAATCTGTTTAATCTAATAACCCTGACACGCGGGACCCACGCGTCAGGTTTGACCTGGACCGGGTCTGTTGACCTGCTGAGGTCAGCATGACCTCATGCTGACGCAGTAATTTATTTTGCTGGAATTATTTTTAAACAGAAAATCCAGAAAATAGTTCAAACTTCAAAAATTCATAGAAAATTATCTGTAACTCCAAATACAAAGTTCTATATATGGAAAATGATCAGAAAAATCCAATCTATCCAATGGAACTGGTTTCATGCATGTTAAAACAAGTTAAACCCACTGTTTAGGCATTATGAGATATTGCACTAATATCATCTTATAAATGCACTACCATTTGAATCTTTGGTTCAAATGGGGTCATTTCCTTCTGGTTTAACTTGCACAAGACCAGGACACATTCATATTGCCATGTCATTGCATGCATCATATTGTTGCATATCGTCATGTATTGATTGTGTTGCAATGTGTCATTCGTGGTAGGTTCTGCCTCCGAGGATATCTCCGAGTATCCAACTGAAGGGCAGTATCCCACGACCACTCCATCAGGCAAGCAACTCGTTGATCATTCCGATACAAACCCATGTTCTCGCTTCTGCCCTTGTTTACTGCATTAAGACAACGCGTTTCAAACTGCTGTGTGTTGCGGTAGTTGAACCCACTTCCTTTGCATGACCTGTCATTGCCACAGTAACTAGATGAAACCCACTAGCATGTGTAGGAGTTGATTGAGCCAATACATGTGTATGTGTGTTCCTACCATGCTATGCTTGCTATGCTTAGAGTTGTGTCAGGTCTGGCTCATCGGGATGATGATCCGGAGTGAAAGGTTGTATCGTTGTCAATGGTGTGGAAGTGTTGAACACGATTTGGTAAAGGAATCGATGAAAGGCCATGTAGGAGTACATGGTGGGTTGTTTCATTGAGGCCGTTCATAAGAACTGAGATCTGTGTGTGTGATTTAAGACTCAGCTACTACCACGCATTGGGCCCGAAACCAATGGACCCTCTCGGCTTCTTGATCACGCTTGTCCTCTGTCCAGGAGTTGCAAGTAGTTTCTGGTGTTTGTAGCATGCTGGGGGCCGCACGCGGCGCTGACCATCGGGGTGGGCTGTGTTGCGGTAGGCACGTGGCACGGTGTACCGACTCGCCCGTTTGGTGTCTCGGGAACCCTGTTCACATCGTTCGGGGCCGTTAGTGGAAACCTCGGCCGGACTCCCTGCGGATGGAACCCGAATAGGCGATAAACCTGGACTAGAGACTTGAGTGTTTAGGTAGGCCGTGGCCGACACCCTCGCTGGGCTTCCGCTTGAAGGTTGCCGAGTACATGTCGTGTAAACGGCGATAAGTGGTGAGAGCGTGTGTGAAGAAGTACACCCCTGCAGGGTATAAATCTATTCGAATAGCCGCGTCCGCGGTAAAGGACTACTTGGTCACCTATACAGTTCATAGATAAGTTAAATGGATACTACTAAAAATCTCAAGATAAGTGTGAGTACCGCGGATGGCCCTCTCGCAGGATGGCGAGAGAGGATCCACGGTGGAGTATTGTGTTGGTGTTAGTGGACTCGTGTGCGACAAATGTTTTACAAGTGGTGTCTATCGTAGGGTAGCTTAGCCAAGAGTCAAAGCTGGCTTGCTGCAATAACCCCACTACCTTCTTGAGAATGTGCATGTATAGTAGGTTCCTGTTGTAAGACTTGCTGAGTACCTCCGTACTCATGTTGCTTTAATCATGTTTTTCAGACGACTGCACCAACCCCTCTGATGGGTTCTATATAAACCTCGACGTTGACGAGTGACTTATCACCCAGGTGGTGATCCAAGACTTGTGAAGGGTCGTTGTAGATAGACAGGCTTCGTCAAGCCTTCTTTCTTTCTAGTGTCTGTACTCAGACTACTTTGCTTCCGCATGTGCTTGTATGTTTGTATGACTTGAGTGTTGGGTCATGTGACCCCTATCTGTATGGATGATATGTATGGCTCCTCGGAGCCTTCTAAATAAAGTACTTGAGTCGTAGAGTACTGTTGTGATGCCATGTTGTATTTACTCATATCGGGCATATTGTGTGTATGATTGAAATGCTTGGTATGAGTGGGATCCGACTATCTAGTTGTTTATCCTTGGCAGCCTTTCATATGGGGAAATGTACGTCTTGTGCTTCTGAGCGATAGTAGTCCGCTACAGCCCGGATCACCGGAGTCCTGCTAGCCCAGCACTACTGCTTGGACACTTGACTGGCCGGCATGTGTTTCACGTCGTTCCTATGTCTGTCCCTTCGGGGAAATGTCACGCGCTGATATTCGGAGTCCTGCCTAGCCTGCTACAGCCCGGGTTACCGGAGTCCTGTTAGCCCAGTGCTACAGCCCGAATAGATACGTTGATGACCGACATGTTCGATGTAATTCATGTATGCCTGTCCTCATAGGCTAGCGCTGCTTTGGGTTCACGACTAGCCATGTCGGCCCGGGTTCTCTGTCATATGGATGCTAGCGACACTATCATATACGTGAGCCAAAAGGCGCAAACGGTCCCGGGCCAGGTAAGGTGGCACCCGTGGGAGTACCGTGCGTGAGGCCGCAAAGTGATATGAAGTGTTACACGCTGGATCAATGTGGTTTAGAATCGGGGTCCTGACAGTTGGCGTATTTCGAGATTAGGATTTGTCACTCCGATTGTCGGAGAGGTATCTCTGGGCCCTCTCGGTAATGCACATCACATAAGCCTTGCAAGCATTACAACTAATGTGTTAGTTGTTAGATGATGTATTACGGAACGAGTAAAGAGACTTGCCGGTAACGAGATTGAACTAGGTATTGGATACCGACGATCGAATCTCGGGCAAGTAACATACCGATGACAAAGGGAACAACGTATGTTGTTATGCGGTCTGACCGATAAAGATCTTCGTAGAATATGTAGGAGCCAATATGGGCATCCAGGTCCCGCTATTGGTTATTGACCGGAGAGGTGTCTCGGTCATGTCTACATTGTTCTCGAACCCGTAGGGTCCGCACGCTTAACGTTTCGATGACAATTGTTATGAGTTTATATGATGTTGATGTACCGAAGGTAGTTCGGAGTCCCGGATGTGATCACGGACATGACGAGGAGTCTCGAAATGGTCGAGACGTAAAGATTGATATATTGGAAGCCTACATTTGGATATCGGAAGCGTTCCGGGTGAAATCGGGATTTCACCGGAGTACCAGGAGGTTACCGGAACCCCCCGGGAAACATATGGGCCATATTGGGCCTTAGTGGAAAGGGAGAAAGGGGCTGCCCTAGGGCTGGCCGCGCGCCTTCCCCCTCCCCTAGTCCTATTAGGATTAGGAGAGGTGGCCGGCCCCCTCTCTCCCTCTTTCCCCTTGAGGAATCCTAGTCCAACTAGGATTGGGGGGGGGGGAATCCTACTCCCGGGGGGAGTAGGATTCTCCTGGCGCACCAGGCTTGGCCGGCCAGCCCCTCCCCCTTGGCTCCTTTATATACGGAGGCAGGGGCACCCCAAAGAAAAACAAGTTGATCATTGAGATCGTTCCTTAGCCGTGTGCGGTGCCCCCCTCCACCAGATTACACCTCGAATATATCATAGCAGTGCTTAGGCGAAGCCCTGCGTCGGTGGAACATTATCATCGTCACCACGCCGTCGTGCTGACAGGACTCTCCCTCGACACTCGGCTGGATCGGAGTTTGAGGGACGTCATCGAGCTGAACGTGTGCAGAACCCGGAGGTGCCGTACGTTCGGTGCTTAGATCGGTTGGATCGTGAAGAAGTACGACTACATCAACCGCGTTGATATAACTCTTCCGCTTTCGGTCTACGAGGGTACGTAGACAACACTCTCTCCTCTCGTTGCTATGCATCACCATGATCTTGCGTGTACGTAGGAATTTTTTTGAAATTACTACGTTCCCCAACAGTGGCATCCGAGCCAGGTTTTTATGGTTTGATGTTATTTGCACGAGTAGAACACAAGTGAGTTGTGGACGATACAAGTCATACTGCCTACCAGCATGTCATACTTTGGTTCAGCGGTATTGTTGGACGAGACGATCCGGACCAACCTTACGCGTACGCTTACGCGAGACCGGTTCCCTCGACGTGCTTTGCACATAGATGGCTTGCGGAAGACTGTCTCTCCAACCTTAGTTGAACCAAGTGTGGCTACGCCCGGTCCTTGAGAAGGTTAAAACGGAGTCTATTTGACGAAGTATCGTTGTGGTTCTGATGCATAGGTAAGATGAGTTCTTGTTTAAAAGCCTGTAGCAGCCACGTAAAACTTGCAACAACAAAGTAGAGGACGTCTAACTTGTTTTTGCAGGGCATGTTGTGATGTGATATGGTCAAGACATGATGCTAAATTTTATTGTATGAGATGATCATGTTTTGTAACCGAGTTATCGGCAACCGGCAGGAGCCGTATGGTTGTCGCTTTATTGTATGCAATGCAATCGCCCTGTAATGCTTTACTTTATCACTAAGCGGTAGCGATAGTCGTAGAAGCATAAGATTGGCGAGACGACAACGATGCTATGATGGAGATCAAGGTGTCGCGCCGGTGACGATGGTGATCATGACGGTGCTGCAGATATGGAGATCACAAGCACAAGATGATGATGGCCATATCATATCACTTATATTGATTGCATGTGATGTTTATCTTTTATGCATCTTATCTTGCTTTGATTGACGGTAGCATTATAAGATGATCTCTCACTAATTATCAAGAAGTGTTCTCCCTGAGTATGCACCGTTGCGAAAGTTCTTCGTGCTGAGACACCACGTGATGATCGGGTGTGATAGGCTCTACGTTCAAATACAACGGGTGCAAAACAGTTGCACACGCGGAATACTCAGGTTATACTTGACGAGCTATGCATATAAGATATGACCTCGGAACACGGAGACCGAAAGGTCGAGCATGAATCATATAGTAGATATGATCAACATAATGATGTTCACCATTGAAACTACTCCATCTCACGTGATGATCGGTCATGGTGTAGTTGATATGGATCACGTGATCACTTAGAGAATTGGAGGGATGTTTTTCTAAGTGGGAGTTCTTAAGTAATATGATTAATTGAACTTAAATTTATCATGAAACTTAGTACCTGATAGTATCTTGCTTGTCTATGTTGTGTAGATAGATGGCTCGTGTTGTTGTTCCGTTGAATTTTAATGCGTTCCTTGAGAAAGCAAAGTTGAAAGATGATGGTAGCAATTACACGGACTGGGTCCGTAACTTGAGGATTATCCTCATTGCTGCACAGAAGAATTACGTCCTGGAAGCACCGCTAGGTGCCAGGCCTGGTGCAAGGGCTGCGCCAGATGTTGTGAACGTCTGGCAAAGCAAAGCTGATGACTACTCTATAGTTCAGTGTGCCATGCTTTACGGCTTAGAACCGGGACTTCAACGACGTTTTGAACACCATGGAGCATATGAGATGTTCCAGGAGTTGAAGTTAATATTTCAAGCAAATGCCCGGATTGAGAGATATGAAGTCTCCAATAAGTTCTATAGCTGTAAGATGGAGGAGAACGGTTCTGTCAGTGAGCATATACTCAGAATGTCTGGGTATAACAATCACTTGATTCAACTGGGAGTTAATCTTCCGGATGATTGCGTCATTGACAGAATTCTCCAATCACTGCCACCAAGCTACAAGAGCTTCGTGATGAACTATAATATGCAAGGGATGACCAAAACTATGCCCGAGCTCTTCGCGATGCTGAAAGTCGCGGAGGTAGAAATCAAAAAGGAGCATCAAGTGTTGATGGTTAACAAAACCACTAGTTTCTAGAAAAAGGGCAAAGGGAAGAAAAAGGGGAACTTCAAAAAGAACAGCAAGCAAGTTGTAAATCAAGAGAAGAAACCCAAGTCTGGACCTAAGCCTGAAACTGAGTGCTTCTATTGCAAGCAGACTGGTCACTGGAAACGGAATTGCCCCAAGTATTTGGCGGATAAGAAGGATGGCAAGGTTAACAAAGGTATATATGATATACATGTTATTGATGTGTACCTTACTAATTGTCGCAGTAGCGCCTGGGTATTTGATACTGGTTCTGTTGCTAATATTTGCAACTCGAAACAGGGGCTACGGATTAAGCGAAGATTGGCTAAGGACGAGGTGACGATGCGCGTGGGAAACGGTTCCAAAGTCGATGTGATCGCGGTCGGCACGCTACCTCTACATCTACCTTCGAGATTAATATTAGACCTAAATAATTGTTATTTAGTACCAGCGTTGAGCATGAACATTATATCTGGATCTTGTTTAATGCGAGACGGTTATTCATTTAAATCAGAGAATAATGGTTGTTCTATTTATATGAGTAATATATTTTATGGTCATGCACCATTAAAGAATGGTTTGTTCTTACTTAATCTCGATAGTAGTGATACACATATTCATAATGTTGAAGCCAAAAGATGCAGAGTTGATAATGATAGTGCAACTTGTTTGTGGCACTGCCGTTTAGGTCATATCGGTGTAAAACGCATGAAGAAACTCCATACTGATGGACTTTTGGAGTCACTTGATTATGAATCACTTGGCACTTGCGAACCGAGCCTTATGGGCAAGATGACTAAAACGCCGTTCTCCGGTACGATGGAGAGAGCAACAGATTTATTGGAAATCATACATACTGATGTATGTGGTCCAATGAATGTTGAGGCTCGTGGCGGATATCGTTATTTTCTCACCTTCACTGATGATTTAAGCAGATATGGGTATATCTACTTAATGAAACACAAGTCTGAAACATATGAAAAGTTCAAAGAATTTCAGAGTGAAGTGGAAAATCATCGTAACAAGAAAATAAAGTTTCTACGATCTGATCGTGGAGGAGAATATTTGAGTTACGAGTTTGGTGTACATTTAAAACAATGCGGAATAGTTTCGCAGCTCATGCCACCCGGAACACCACAACGTAATGGTGTGTCCGAACATCGTAATCGTACTTTACTTGATATGGTGCGATCTATGATGTCTCTTACAGATTTACCGCTATCGTTTTGGGGTTATGCTTTAAAGACGGCCGCATTCACGTTAAATAGGGCACCATCGAAATCCGTTGAGACGACGCCTTATGAACTGTGGTTTGGCAAGAAACCAAAGTTGTTGTTTCTTAAAGTTTGGGGCTGCGATGCTTATGTGAAAAAGCTTCAACCTGATAAGCTCGAACCCAAATCGGAAAAATGTGTCTTCATAGGATACCCAAAGGAGACTGTTGGGTACACCTTCTATCACAAATCCGAAGGCAAGATTTTTGTTGCTAAATTCGGAAACTTTCTAGAGGAGTTTCTCTCGAAAGAAGTTAGTGGGAGGAAAGTAGAACTTGATGAGATAACTGTATCTACTCCCTTATTGAGAAGTAGTACGTCACAGAAATTAGTTTCTGTGACACCTACACCAAATAGGGAGGAAGCCAATGATAATGATCATGAAACTTCAGATCAAGTTTCTACCGAACCTCGTAGATCAACCAGAGTAAGATCCACACCAGAGTGGTACGGTAATCCTATTCTGGAAGTCATGTTACTAGACCATGATGAACCTACGAACTATGAAGAAGCGATGGTGAGCCCAGATTCCGCAAAATGGCTTGAGGCCATGAAATCTGAGATGGGATCCATGTATGAGAACAAAGTGTGGACTTTGGCTGACTTGCCCGATGATCGGCAAGCAATTGAGAATAAATGGATCTTTAAGAAGAAGACTGACACTGATGGTAACGTTACTGTCTATAAAGCTCGACTTGTTGCAAAAGGTTTTCGACAAGTTCAAGGGATTGACTACGATGAGACCTTCTCACCCGTAGCGATGCTTAAGTCTGTCCGAATCATGTTAGCAATTGCCGCATTTTATGATTATGAAATTTGGCAGATGGATGTAAAAACTGCATTCCTGAATGGATTTCTGGAAGAAGAGTTGTATATGATGCAACCAGAAGGTTTTGTCGATCCAAAGGGAGCTAACAAAGTGTGCAAGCTCCAGCGATCCATTTATGGACTGGTGCAAGCCTCTCGGAGTTGGAATAAACGCTTTGATAGTGTGATCAAAGCATTTGGTTTTATACAGACTTTTGGAGAAGCCTGTATTTACAAGAAAGTGAGTGGGAGCTCTGTAGCATTTCTGATATTATATGTGGATGACATATTACTGATCGGAAGTAATATAGAATTTCTGGATAGCATAAAGGGATACTTGAATAAGAGTTTTTCAATGAAAGACCTCGGTGAAGCTTCTTACATATTGGGCATTAAGATCTATAGAGATAGATCAAGACGCTTAATAGGACTTTCACAAAGCACATACCTTGACAAAGTTTTGAAGAAGTTCAAAATGGATCAGGCAAAGAAAGGGTTCTTGCCTGTGTTACAAGGTGTGAAGTTGAGTAAGACTCAATGCCCGACCACCACAGAAGATAGAGAGAAAATGAAAGATGTTCCCTATGCTTCAGCCATAGGCTCTATCATGTATGCAATGCTGTGTACCAGACCTGATGTGTGCCTTGCTGTAAGCTTAGCAGGCAGGTACCAAAGTAATCCAGGAGTGGATCACTGGACAGCGGTCAAGAACATCCTTAAGTACTTGAGAAGGACTAGGGATATGTTTCTCGTTTATGGAGGTGACAAAGAGCTCGTTGTAAATGGTTACGTCGATGCAAGCTTTGACACTGATCCGGACGATTCTAAATTGCAAACCGGATACGTATTTACATTAAACGGTGGAGCTGTCAGTTGGTGCAGTTCTAAACAAAGCGTCGTGGCGGGATCTACATGTGAAGCTGAGTACATAGCTGCTTCGGAAGCAGCTAATGAAGGAGTCTGGATGAAGGAGTTCATATCCGATCTAGGTGTTGTACCTAGCGTATCGGGTCCAATGAAAATCTTTTGTGACAATACTGGTGCAATTGCCTTGGCAAAGGAATCCAGATTTCACAAAAGGACCAAACACATCAAAAGACGCTTCAACTCCATCCGGGATTTAGTCCAGGTGGGAGACATAGAGATATGCAAGATACATACAGATCTGAATGTTGCAGACCCGTTGACTAAGCCTCTTCCACGAGCAAGACATGATCAGCACCAAGACTCCATGGGTGTTAGAATCATTACTTTGTAATCTAGATTATTGACACTAGTGCAAGTGGGAGACTGAAGGAAATATGCCCTAGAGGCAATAATAAAGTTATTATTTATTTCCTTATATCATGATAAATGTTTATTATTCATGCTAGAATTGTATTAACCGGAAACATAATACATATGTGAATAAACATACAGAGTGTCACTAGTATGCC
Organism: Aegilops umbellulata; assembly: GCA_032464435.1. NCBI lineage: Eukaryota > Viridiplantae > Streptophyta > Magnoliopsida > Poales > Poaceae > Aegilops > Aegilops umbellulata. The sequence goes on from CP136056.1 coordinate 496,643,577, forward strand.
TCTACTTGACTAGCTCGTTAATCAAAGATGGTTATGTTTCCTAACCATGAACAAAGAGTTGTTATTTGATTGACGGGGTCACATCATTAGTTGAATGATCTGATTGACATGACCCATTTCATTAGCATAGCACCTGATCGTTTAGTTTGTTGCTGTTGCTATTCTTCATAACTTATACAGGTTCCTATGACTATGAGATTATGCAACTCCCATTTGCCAGAGGAACACTTTGGGTGCTACCAAACGTCACAACGTAACTGGGTGATTATAAAGGAGCATTACAGGTGTCTCCGAAGGTACATGTTGGGTTGGCGTATTTCGAGATTAGGATTTGTCACTCCGATTGTCGGAGAGGTATCTCTGGGCCCTCTCGGTAATGCACATCACATAAGCCTTGCAAGCATTACAACTAATGTGTTAGTTGTTAGATGATGTATTACGGAACGAGTAAAGAGACTTGCCGGTAACGAGATTGAACTAGGTATTGGATACCGACGATCGAATCTCGGGCAAGTAACATACCGATGACAAAGGGAACAACGTATGTTGTTATGCGGTCTGACCGATAAAGATCTTCGTAGAATATGTAGGAGCCAATATGGGCATCCAGGTCCCGCTATTGGTTATTGACCGGAGAGGTGTCTCGGTCATGTCTACATTGTTCTCGAACCCGTAGGGTCCGCATGCTTAACGTTTCGATGACAATTGTTATGAGTTTATATGATGTTGATGTACCGAAGGTAGTTCAGAGTCCCGGATGTGATAACGGACATGACGAGGAGTCTCGAAATGGTCGAGACGTAAAGATTGATATATTGGAAGCCTACATTTGGATATCGGAAGTGTTCCGGGTGAAATCGGGATTTCACCGGAGTACCAAGAGGTTACCGGAACCCCCCGGGAAACATATGGGCCATATTGGGCCTTAGTGGAAAAGGAGAAAGGGGCTGCCCTAGGGCTGGCCGCGCGCCTTCCCCCTCCCCTAGTCCTATTAGGATTAGGAGAGGTGGCCGGCCCCCTCTCTCCCTCTTTCCCCTTGAGGAATCCTAGTCCAACTAGGATTGGGGGGGGGGAATCCTACTCCCGGAGGGAGTAGGACTCTCCTGGCGCACCAGGCTTGGCCGGCCAGCCCCTCCCCCTTGGCTCCTTTATATACGGAGGCAGGGGGCACCCCAAAGAAAAACAAGTTGATCATTGAGATCGTTCCTTAGCCGTGTGCGGTGCCCCCCTCCACCAGATTACACCTCGAATATATCGTAGCAGTGCTTAGGCGAAGCCCTGCGTCGGTGGAACATTATCATCGTCACCACGCCGTCGTGCTGACAGGACTCTCCCTCGACACTCGGCTGGATCGGAGTTCGAGGGACGTCATCGAGCTGAACGTGTGCAGAACTCGGAGGTGCCGTACGTTCGGTGCTTAGATCGGTTGGATCGTGAAGAAGTACGACTACATCAACCGCGTTGATATAACGCTTCCGCTTTCGTTATACGAGGGTACATAGACAACACTCTCTCCTCTCGTTGCTATGCATCACCATGATCTTGCGTGTACGTAGGAATTTTTTTGAAATTACTACGTTCCCCAACAATAGGAATCACGACTTGCATGTCGATGAGTATGACAACCGGCAGGAGCCATAGGAGTTGTCATTAATTTATTTATGACATGCGTGTCAACATAAACATCATGTAATTACTTTACTTTATTGCTAAAGCGTTAGCCATAGTAGCAGAAGTAATAGTTGACGTGACAACTTCATGAAGACACGATGATGGAGATCATGATGATGGAGATCATGGTGTCATGCCGGTGACGACGATGATCATGGAGCCCCGAAGATGGAGATCAAAAGGAGCAAAGTGATGATGGCCATATCATGTTACTATTTCATTGCATGTGATGTTTATCATGTTTTTGCATCTTATTTGCTTAGAACGACGGTAGTAAATAAGATGATCCCTCATTAAAATTTCAAGAAAGTGTTCCCCCTAACTGTGCACCGTTGCGAAAGTTCGTCGTTTCGAAGCACCACGTGATGATCGGGTGTGATAGATTCTTACATTCACATACAACGGGTGTAAGCCAGATTTACACACGTGAAACACTTAGGTTGACTTGACGATCCTAGCATGTACAGACATGGCCTCGGAACACAAGAGACCGAAAGGTCGAGCATGAGTCGTATGGTAGATACGATCAACATGAAGATGTTCACCGATGATGACTAGTCCGTCTCACGTGATGATCGGACACGGCCTAGTTGACTCGGATCATGTAATCACTTGGCTGACTAGAGGGATGTCTGTCTGAGTGGGAGTTCATAAGATGAACTTAATTATCCTGAACATAGTCAAAAGATCTTTGCAAATTATGTCGTAAGCTCGCGTTTTAGTTCTACTGTTTTAGATATGTTCCTAGAGAAAATATAGTTGAAAGTTGATAGTAGCAATTATGCAGACAGTAGAAGGCTTGTGTCCTTAATGCACCGCTCGGTGTGCTAGACCTCGAACGTGGTCTGTGAATGTTGCGAACATCTGACATACACGTTTTGATGACTACATGATAGTTCAGTAATGATAAATGGTTTAGAATTGAGGCACCGAAGACATTTTTGAAATGTCGCAGAACATATGAGATGTCTCGAGGGCTGAAATTGGGATTTCAGGCCCGTGCCCACGTCAAGAGGTATAAGACCTCCGACGATTTCCTTGGCCTGCAAACTAAGGGAGAAAAGCTCAATCGTTGAGCTTGTGCTCAGATTGTCTGAGTATAACAATCACTTGAATCGAGTGGGAGTTGATCTTCCAGATAAGATAGTGATGTTTCTCCAAAGTCATTGCCACCAAGCTGCTAGAGCTTCGTAATGAACTATAACATATCAGGGATAGATATGATGATCCTTGAAATATTCGCGATGTTTGACACCGCGAAAGTAGAAATCAAGAAGGAGCATCAATTGTTGATGGTTAGTGAAACCACTAGTTTCAAGAAGGGCAAGGGCAAGAAGGGATACTTCATGAAACGGCAAATCAGCTGCTGCTCTAGTGAAGAAACCCAAGGTTGAACCCAAACCCGAGACTGAGTGCTTCTGTAATAAGGGGAACAGCCACTGGAGTAGAATTACCCTAGATACTTGGTAGATGAGAAGGCTGTCAATAGAAGTATATTAGATATACATTATGTGAATGTGCACTTTACTAGTACTCCTAGTAGCATCAGGGTATTAGATACCGGTTCGATTGCTAAGTGTTAGTAACTCGAAATAAAAGCTACAGAATAAACGGAGACTAGCTAAAGGTGAGCTGACGAGATGTGTTGGAAGTGCTTCCAAGGTTGATATGATCAAGCATCGCACGCTCCCTCTACCATCGAGATTGGTGTTAAACCTAAATAATTGTTATTTGGTGTTTGCGTTGAGCATAGACATGATTGGATTATGTCTATCGCAATACGGTTATTCATTTAAGGAGAATAATGGTTACTCTATTTATTTGAATAATACCTTCAATGGTCTTGCACCTAAAATGAATGGTGTATTGAATCTCGATCATAGTGATACACATGTTCATGCCAAAAGATATAAGATAGTAATGATAGTACCACCTACTTGTGGCACTGCCATGTAAGTCATATTGGTATAAAACGCATGAAGAAGCTCCATGTTGATGGATCTTTGGACTCACTCATTTAAAAAAAAAGGATTGAGTAATGTGAACCATGTCTATTGGTATATACGCATGAAGAAACTCCATGCAGATGGATCGTTTGGACTCACTTGATTTTGAATCACTTGAGACATGCAAATCATACCGCATGGACAAGATGACTGAAAGACCTCGTTTTCAGTAAGATGGAACAAGAAAGCAACTTGTTGGAAGTAATACATTTTGATGTGTGCGGTCCAATGAGCGCTGAGGCACGCAATGGATATCATTGTGTTCTTACTTCACAGATGATTTGAGTAGATGTTGAGTATATTTACTTGATGAAACACGAGTCTGAATTATTGAAAGGTTCAAGTAATTTCAGAGTGAAGTTGAAGATCGTCGTGACAAGAGGATAAAATGTCTGTGATATGATCATAGAGATTTATATCTGAGTTACGAGTTTGGCACACAATTAAGACATTGTGGAAATTGTTTCACGACTAATACCGCCGGGAACACCATAGTGTGATGGTGTGTCCGAACATCATAACTGCACCCTATTGGATATGGTGCATACCATGATGTCTCTTATCGAATTACCACTATCGTTCATGGGTTAGGCATTAGAGACAACCGCATTCACTTTAAATAGGGAACCACACAAATCGGTTGAGACGACACCGTATGAACTATGGTTTAGAGAAACCTAAGTTGTTGTTTCTTAAAAGTTTGGGGCTACGACGCTTATGTGAAAAAGTTTTTGGCTGATAAGCTCGAACCCAAAGCGGATAAATGCATATTCATAGGACACCCAAAACAGTTGGTTATACCTCCTGTCTCAGATCCGAAAGCAATAGGGATTGTTTCTGAAATCGAGTCCTTTCTCGAGGAAAAGTTTCTCTCAGAAGAATTGAGTGGGAGGATGGTGGAGACTTGATGAGGTTATTGAACCGTCACTTCAACTAGTGTGTAGCAGGGCACAGGAGTTGTTCCTATGGCACCTACACCAATTGAAGTGGAAGCTTATGATAGTGATCATGAGACTTCGGATCAAGTCACTCCCAAACCTCGTAGGATGACAAGGATGCGTACTACTTCAGAGTGGTATGTAATCCTGTCTTGGACGTCATGTTGCTAGACAACAATGAACCTACGAGCTATGAAGAAGCGATGGTGGGCCCGGATTCCGATGAATGGCTCGAGGCCATAAAAATCCGAGAGAGGATCCATGTATGAAAACAGAGTGTAGACTTTGGCAGAACGGCTCGATGGTCGTGAGGCTGTTGAGTACAGATGGATTTTAAAAGGAAGACGGACAATGATGGTAAATGTCACCATTAAGAAAGCTCGACTTGTCGTTAAGATGTTTCCTGACAAGTTCAAGGAGTTGACTACGATGAGATTTTCTCACTCGTAGCGATGCTAAGAGTCTGTTGGAATTATGTTAGCAGGTACTGCATTATTTATGAAATCTTGCAGATAGGATGTCAAAATATTGTTTCCTTGTTCTTGAGGAAAGGTTGTATGTGATACAACCAGAAGTTTTTGTCGATCCTGAAAGATGCTAACAAGTATGCAAAGCCCCAACAATCCTTCTAAGGACTGGAGTAAGCATCTCGGAGTTGGAATGTACACTTTGATGAGATGATCAAATATTTTGGGTTTATACAAAGTTTATGAGAAACGTGTATTTCCAAAGAAGTGAGTGGGAGCACTATAGAATTTCTGATGAGTATGTGTTGTCGACATATTGTTGATCGGAAATGATGTAGAATTTCTGGAAAGCATATAGGGTTGATTGAAAAGTGTTTTTCAATGGAAAACCTGGATTAAGCTACTTGAACATTGAGCATCAAGATCTATAAGGATAGATCAAAATCGCTTAATAGTACTTTCAAACGAACACATACCATGACAAGAGTTTGAAGGAGTTCAAAAATAGATCGGCAAAGAAGGAGTTCTTAGGCTGAGTTATAAGGTATGAGTATTGAGTAAGACTCAAGACCTGACCACGGCAGAATAGAGAGAAAGGACGAAGGTCATCCCCTATGTTTCAGACATAGGCTCTAAAGTATGCTATGTTGTGTACCGCACCTGAAGTGTGCCAAGCCATGAGTCAGTCAAGGAGTACAAGTGTGATCTAGGAATGGATCACAGGACAACGGTCAAGGTTATCCTTAATAACTAGTGGACTAAGAAATTTTCTCGATTATGGAGGTGGTAAAAGAGTTCGTCGTAAAGGGTTACGCCGATGCAATCTTTGACACTAATCTGGATGATTCCGAGTAGTAAACCAGATTCATATAGTAGAACAGTTATTTGGAATAGCTCCAAATAGAGCGTGGTAGCTGCGTCTACAAGATGACATAGAGATTTGTAAAGCACACACGGATATGAAAGGTTCAAGACCCGTTGACTATAACATCTCTCACAAGCATAACATGATCAAACCCAGAACTCTTTGGGTGTTAGTCACATGGGGATGTGACCTTGAGTGTTAATCACATAGCGATGCGAACTGGATTATTGACTCTAGTGCAAGTGGGAGACTGTTGGAAATATGCCCTAGAGGCAATAATAAATAGGTTATTATTATATTTCCTTGTTCATGATAATCGTTTATTATCCATGCTAGAATTGTATTGATAGGAAACTCAGATACATGTGTGGATACATAGACAACACCATGTCCCTAGTAAGCCTCTAGTTGACTAGCTCGTTGATCAATAGATGGTTACGGTTTCCTGACCATGGACATTGGATGTCATTGATAACATGATCACATCATTAGGAGAATGATGTGATGGACAAGACCCAATCCTAAGCCTAGCACAAGATCGTGTAGTTCATATGCTAAAGCTTTTCTAATGTCAAGTATCATTTCCTTAGACCATGAGATTGTGCAACTCCCGGATACCGTAGGAATACTTTGGGTGTGCCAAACGTCACAACGTAACTGGGTGGCTATAAAGGTACACTACAGGTATATCCGAAAGTGTCTGTTGGGTTGGCACGAATCGACACTGGGATTTGTCACTCCGTATGACGGAGAGGTATCTCTGGGCCCACTCGGTAGGACATCATCATAATGTGCACAATGTGATCAAGGAGTTGATCACGGGATGATGTGTTGCGGAACGAGTAAAAGTGACTTGCCGGTAACGAGATTGAACAAGGTATCGTGATACCGACCATCGAATCTCGGCAAGTATCATGCGGATAGACAAAGGGAATTGTATACGGGATTGATTAAGTCCTTGACATCGTGGTTCATCCGATGAGATCATCGTGGAACATGTGGGAGCCAACATGGGTATCCAGATCCGGCTGTTGGTTATTGACCGGAGAACGTCTCGGTCATGTCTGCATGTCTCCCGAACCCGTAGGGTCTACACACTTAAGGTTCGATGACTCTAGGGTTATAAAGGAAGTTTGTATGTGGTTACCGAATGTTGTTCGGAGTCCCGTATGAGATCCCGGACGTCACGAGGAGTTCCGGAATGGTCCGGAGGTAAAGATTTATATATAGGAAGTATGGTTTTGGCCACCGGAAGTGTTCTAGGCATCACCGGTAGTGTACCGGGATCACCGGAGGTGTCAGGGGGTCCACCAAGTGGGGCCACCGGCCCCGGAGGGTTGCATGGGCCAAGTGTGGAGGGGGACCAGCCCCAGGTGGGCTGGTGCGCCCCTCCACCAAGGCCCAAGGCGCCTCCTAGTGGGGAAGGGGGCAAACCCTAGGGCAGATGGGCCCTAAGGCCCACCCCTGGTGCGCCTCCCCATCCCCTCCACCTGGCCGCCACCCAGATGGGATCTGGGGGCTGCCGCACCCCTTGGGTGGGAACCCTAGAGGGGGCACAGCCCCCTCCCTCTCCCCTATATATAGTTGAGGTATTTGGGGCTGCCAACAGATGAGTTTTCACCTCTCGATGGCGCAGCCCTGTATCTCTCCTTCCTCCTCTCCCGCAGTGCTTGGCGAAGCCCTGCAGGATTGCCACGCTCCTCCACCACCACCACGCCATTGTGCTGCTGCTGGATGTAGTCTTCCTCATCCTCTCCCTCTCTCCTTGCTGGATCAAGGCATGGGAGACGTCACCGGGCTGTACGTGTGTTGAACGCGGAGGTGCCGTCCGTTCGGCACTTGGTCACCGGTGATTTGAATCACGACGAGTACGACTCCATCAACCCCGTTCACTTGAATGCTTCCGCTTAGCGATCTACAAGGGTATGTGGATGCACTCTTCTTCCCCTCGTTGCTAGTTTCTCCAAAGATAGATCTTGGTGACACGTAGGAAAATTTTGAATTTCTGCTACGTTCCCCAACAACAACTCAGTGGATATTTTGAAGGGTGCGAGTTTCACCATGTGCCAAGAAATGACAATGAGCAAGCAGATGCCTTGGCACGAATCGGCTCCACCTGTCAAGCAATACCGACCGGCGTCGCCCTACAACGCCTCCTCAAGTCGTCTGTCAAGCCATCGCCAGAGTCGGATTCTATCTTTGTGTCGGCTCCTCCTAAAGCAGTTGGATCCGACTTGAGAGCTCCAGCAGCCGGCACGGTAATTCTGGCAGGTGGCCCGGGGGCCGCGGCAGTCGCACCCAGCCCCGGGACTTCAGAACCCGGCCTGGGGACTGCAGCGGTCAGCCCGGGGACTTCAGAGCCCGGCCCGGGGACTGCACCAATTGGCCCGGGGACTTCATCAACTCAGCAAGCGGCAGCGGCAGTTGACTCCAACCCGCCACCTCCCGGCCCAACCGCCCTTGTGCAAGTAGCAGTCGTAGCAGTCGAAGAAATCGCAGCACCTTCATGGGCCCAGCCCATCCTTAACTTCCTGGTGCACAAAGAGCTGCCGACTGTTGAGATCTTGGCCCGGCAAGTGCAACACCGGGCAGCAGCATACACAATAGTCAACAGAGAGCTTGTGAGGCGCAGTGTCACTAGTGTCTACCAGCGCTGCGTGGAGCCAGAGCAAGGCCAAGCAATCCTCAAAGACATCCATCAAGGCGAATGTGGCCACCATGCGGCTTCAAGAGCACTTGTCGCCAAAGCTTCCTACCATGGTTTTTTCTGGCCGACTGCTCTAGAAGACACTAATGAGTTCGTCTAGAAATGCAAAGGGTGACAGAAGTTCCGTTCCAAGCCACATTAGCCGGCTTCTGCACTCAAGACTATCCCCATTGCCTGGCCCTTTGCTGTCTGGGGCCTGGACATGGTGGGACCATTCAAGACTGCACGAGGTGGCATGACTCATCCGCTTGTCATAGTAGACAAGTTCACCAAGTGGATAGAAGCAAAACCAATCAAGAAGCTGAACGGTCTGACTGCTGTGACTTTCGTTTCTGACATCACCATCCGGTATGGCATACCACACAGCATCATCACCGACAATGGCACAAATTTTGCCAAAGGCGCCTTGGCCCGTTTCTGCGCAACGCAGGGCATCTGACTGGACCTAGGCATCTGACTGGACCTAGCGTTCGTTGCCCATCCGCACTCAAACGGCCAAGTAGAGCGAGCAAATGGCCTTATCTTGTCCGACATCAAGCCCCGACTGCTCGAGCCTCTGGAGCGTTCGGCCGACTGCTGGCTCGACGAGCTGCCAGCCATCCTCTGGAGCCTGCGCACAACTCCAAACAAGTCAACCGGCTTCACGACTTTCTTCCTCATCTACGGTGCTGAAGCCATCATCCCAACGGACATAGAATTTGACTCCCCTCGAGTCACCATGTACACCGAAGAGGAGGCAGAAGAAGCACGTCAAGACGGTGTCGATCTGCTGGAGGAGGGCCGACTGTTGGCACTCAGCCGGTCCAGCATCTACCAGCAGAGCCTGTCGGATGTGGTGTTCCGGCAAACCCTTAAGGTTCGAACACTGGGGTGCGCGCGAAGTCTTTCCCTCCTACCGATCTATGCTCTAGATCGCTGGGATCTTGCGGACGAACTCGATGAACTCACAACACAGAAACAGGCACGGGGTTTATACTGGTTCGGGCCACCGTTGTGGTGTAATACCCTACTCCAGCGTGGTGGTGGATTGCCTCTTGGGCTGATGATGAAGAGTACAAGAGAAGACCAGCCTCCTGAGGTTGAGGTGTTCTTGTGCGTATGAACTTGTGGTGTGAGGAGTCGATGAACTGCCCATGATCGGATTGGATCCGGCTAAGATGAGATGCCCCTACTATGGTGGCTAGCTCTACTTATATAGGCCCTGGTCCTCTTCCCAAATATTGAGCAGGAAGGGAGCCAACAACGGCGGGCGAATTTGAAGGGGGACAGCTAGTACAAGCTATCCTGACAAAAGCGTTCTTCGCCTGCGAAAAGCCCTGGGGTGACGCCGTCTTGGGCTCCACGATGACCTCCGCCTTACCGTCCTCCTGGTCTTGGTCTTGTTGCACCAATATGGCAACCTTTGCCTGATGCCTCGGTACTCTTCGCCTGCGCTTGCCTCCTTAGCACCAAAGAGGAAATGGGGACGCTGCGCGCACTGGCGCCCGCCTGGTACCCGCCTGGCACCGTTCTTCATGGCTCACGTCACGAGAGCCTCGTGAGGTTTGCCTCGCCTTGATATCTCCGCTCCTCGGTGAGGCTGCCTAGCCAGGCCACTCCAGAGGAGGTCTTGCATCGTCCACCTCGTGAGGCTTGGACCCTCGCGAGGGTCTTGGATGCCTTGTTGATGAAGATGGGCCGTACGGCCTGCTGCTTAGCCGCGCTGTGGGCCGCAGGCAGGCAAGGCTGGGGACCCCCGTTCCCAGAACGCCAACAGTAGCCCCCAGGCCCAAGGTGCGATCGGGCTTGGCTTCTGCGGCCTCGGTCGATGCATGGCGGTCGATTGGATGTGGGCGTCTCCGCTTCCCCACACTGCCTTTGAATCCGCCCGGCTATGCGGCCCCTGTGGCCTACACAGTTATTCCTCCGCCTCTTGCACCTTGCTTCCCCAATTCCTCTGCTCCCTTGCGGCTCTACTTCCCTTCCCCAATCTGACTCGCACTCCGCCTGCTCCATAGCCATGGTGCCTAAGCAAGCTGATAAGGGGAAGGGTCCTTTGCCTCTTTCAGCCATGCCTTCGCCCTTCGCGCTGGCGCTCGGCCGGTCTCGGGTGCTTAAGGACGAAGACATGGACAAGGTGCGCCCGATACTTGCCTCCAGCTTCAATGAGTGGGGGGAGACGATGGCTTGGCCCGCGTCTCGCACTCGCTCGGTTCAGACGGCCACCGAGATCCCAATCTTCATAGATGCCCTCTGGGCAGGCCTGATTCCTCCCTTCTCCGCCTTCTTTAATGTTGTACTTGAACACTATCATATCCACATGCTGCATCTCGATCCCCAGTCCGTGATGCTTCTTGCCGTCTTTGCCTTCGTGTGCGAAGCCATGGCGGGCATCGCTCCTTCGGTGGCTCTCTTCCGCCACTTCCTCTCGTTCCATCTGGCCGACCCTCAGCAGTGCTCGGGGTGCGTGAGCTTCCAGGCTGTGGCCACGACGGCATGCGAGGGGATTGATTTTGAGCTTCCTCCATCCACGAGCGACTTCCGGATACGATGGGAGTTTGTTGATGCCGGTGTGCTCAGTCCGCTGCTCCAGGCTCTGTCAGGGCCCGCTGTTCCTAACCCCGGCTGGGGCCATCAGCGGCTCGCGAGCCCTGACCTCGCTCGTGTCTGGCTCAGGTTGAAGTTGCTGAAGGATCGCGGCGTGACCGCACCGATGGTGGTGAAGGAATTCGTCCGATGCCGGGTCGTGCCGCTTCAGCGCCATTCTTGTCCAATGTGGTCCTTACTCAGAAGCCAGGACCACATGAGGTTCCAAGAGTCCGGGCTCCTCCTTGGGACGCGGGGGACAGTGCTCAAGGTCCTGACGGGTGCCTCTCTGCCGGCCAACCTGCCCAGGAATAGTTGCCTGCTGTACCGCTATGAGAATAAGGACGAATTTGTGAGGGCCATGCCCCTCTTCGATGAATGGGGGGTGCGACCGGTCGGCTTGGAGGGGCCTCGCGAGAACCCCATCATCGTGGTTCCCTTTCTTGCTCCTGACGGTGGTTTTTCAGGGCTCCATCAGCTGAGGATGCCGGATCTCCCGAGAAGCGGCCTCCTTCCTCCTCAACTATTTCGCCAGCCTCGAGTGCTCCGAGTCCTGCCCCTGGGGCAGAGTTGGTCGAGGGGGCACTCATCCCTTCGTGGCGTGCTGATCCCGCGGCCTCGTCACCCCTCCCTGTCGGCCTGGCGTGGAGTTTGGCAGGCATGCCCAAGACTCTTCCGCTGATCTTCGGCGGTAACTTGTTGGCTTTGATCCTCGGCTTCTCCTCAAGCAGCAAGCTCCAGCGAGCTCGGGTTTCTCACGAAGACAGGCTGATGTCGGGTGCGGCGCCAGCCCCCAGCCTCCTGCCGAGGGGTGGCGCACCGTGGGGTGCCCCGCCCGTAGCTCCCGAGGTGGAGGACGAAGAAAGCCGAGTGTTCGAGCTTGAGCGCGGGCGGAGCATGGTTCGCCATGAGCTCTTCCAGGAGGCGATGAGCGCGATGAGCCAGCTCGGTGGAGAGCTCGCGAGTGTTGATTCGCGTCTTGAGGCTGAAGGTCTCCGGCTATTGGAGGAGCGGCGCAAGCTGAAGGTGGCCATCAACCTCAGCCGCTATCAGCATGACCTTGAGAACGCAAAGGGAGAGGCGTCTCTCAAGGCTTCCTACGAAGCCCGCTCACGAACCTTGGAAGAGGCTCGCAAGGCTGATCGTCGCCGCAAGGCTGCGGAGAAGCACGCTTGGGAGCTCTAGGCCTGGAGCGCGTCTCTTGAGCAGCAGGTGGAGGCGCGCAGGGCCGCTCTTGCGTTGCTGAGGGGGACGCCCGCGGAGGAAGAGGAGGTCCGGAAGCGTGAGGAGGCGTTGGCCCTGGATGCCATGGAGCGTAGTCGCGAGCTCGGGCAACTGGAGATGAGGGAGCGTCAAGTCGCCCAAGCAGAAGACGCTGTAGGGGCTCGCGAGGCTAGAGTCGAGGAGGAGGTGAACCGCCGGGTGGCCGAGGTTCGCGCGGACCTGGAGGGCATGTACGACCTGAAGCTGAGGCTCACAGGCATGGAGGACGAGGGCAGGGCCACTGCCCTCAGGCCCAGGTTGGACGAGGCTGAGAGGCGCGCGGAAGCCACGGCCGCGGCCCTGGTCACGGCGCAGGCGGACCTGGCCTCCGCCCGCGCCGAGCTGCACTCCCTCCGGAGGTGGTTGATGATGCAGAGGCCGTCACGAGGCAGAATACGGAGGAGGTGCTCCGATGCCGAACGCTGGAGCGCCAGCACGCCCCCATGCTTCAGGAGCTTCAGAACAGGGCCAATATCGCCCTGGGCCATATTTGCGATGTGGAGGCGCCGAATCTTCACTCAGATGATTACGTGAGCCATCTGACCTTCTTCACCGAGGTGGTGACGCACCTGGAGGCTCGATCTGTCAGAGCTCGCCAGCTTGTGGAGGAAAGGGGGCTGTCATGGATTTAGGTCCTTCTTGACCGAGGTGGCGTGCCAGCCATTCGTCCCGGATACTGTGTCTGAAAGCCGCAAGTGCTTCCGCGTCCGGACAGTCAATGATTTGGTTCTTTTTGACTAAGAACCAAGTCCAGAGCTTCCTGGCTGACTCTCCGGGCTGCTGGACAATGTGACTTAGGTCATCAACATCCGGTGGCCGGACATATGTTCCTCGGAAGCTGTCGAGGAAGGCCTCCTCCAAGTCCTCCCAGCTGCCTATGGAATTTTCAGGCAGGCCATTTAACCAGTGCCGATTTGGCCCTTTTAGCTTTAGTGGGAGGTATTTAATTGCATGGCGGTCATCCCCACGGGCCATATGGATGTGGAGGATATAATCTTCTATCCATAACGTGGGATCGGTTATTCCATCGTATGATTCAATATTGACGGGTTTGAATCCTTTGGGGAATTCATGATCCATTACTTCATCAGTGAAGCAAAGCGGGTGTGCGGCGCCTCTATGTTGGGCCACACTGCGACGTAACTCCAAAGGAGTCCATTTGCGTTTTTTGGCTCGGGCATGGCTAGGTTTGTCACATCCAAATAGGTAGTTGTCGTTGCGTGTCGAGGTATGCTTTCGCGATCCGTAGAACGGTCTTGCGTGTCCTGCCCTACTATCCAAGTCCTGCTGCAGGTTGTCTGGACAACCGTGGGCAGCGTTATTCTTGTCTTTACGGTGCGGTGGGACGGTCTGGTGTTCGGCTTTGTAAGTGCATCTAGTGCCCCTTAGTGATTTTGGTGTATTGAAGACTTGTAGGTTAAGGATCTAATGCATTTATGAGTGTACACAAGTCTATAAGTCTTTGAGGAGTTTGATATTTACAGAGAAAGTCGACCCCTAAAAATGAAGTTCTTCGACTGAAGACTTTGATATTCTGAAGACTTTCTGAAGACTTTGAAAGTGAAGAAATTGGTGTAACCTTGAAGACTTGGTGTTCATTCGAGGAACATGAAGCGTGAACACTTTTGTTTTCGTAGTTTCATTTTCTCTTTCTTGAGTAATAGGAAACACCGTACTGTTAACGGGGGTCGAGGAAATACTAAGGAAAAATTTCCATGTGATGCTCAACTCAAAATCCTACACCTACCAATCCCTTCGAGTGAAGCCATTGGAAATCTCATATAGTTCAGTCAATTTCTTCAGTGACAGAGACGCAGTTCTTCTGGTCACTGAGGACTTTGTTCTGACTGAGGAGTTAGGAATTCGCCAGTGCGGATTGCCTACACAGTGAGGAACATGATAGCCCTGAGGATTTTGTACCTCAAATTTCCGACCGTTGTTGTGCTACGCGCCAGCTATCCCAAAATATCTTATCCATCCAACGGTCATATCATTGAAGGGCATTTATGTCTTATCATGTCGGGCTGCTCCCTAGGCTATAAATAGCCGCCCCCTAAAACCACTAGCTGGTTGGCTGCCCCACAAGAAACTGACACTTGTAATTTGAGAGCATTCTATCCTCCGAGGACTTTGAGCGAAAATCATCAAGTGAGGAAAATCCAAAACCCAAACCCAAACACCTACAAACCCAAAGTGATTGAGCATCACTGAAGAGATTGATCCTGCATGGATCCGATGCTTGTTACCTTTGAAGACTGTGCTTCTTCCAGACGGTTAGGCGTCATGGTCTAGAGCATCCAAGAGGAATTGTGGATCGCCGAGTGACCGAGTTTGTGAAGGTTCGGAAGTCACCTGAAGACTTACCACGAGTGATTGGGCAAGGACTGTGTGTCCTTAGTTCAAGGAGAATACGGTGAGGACTGTGTGTCCGGGACTGTGTGTCCTCAGGTTTAAATACCTAGCCACTCCAACCAGATGTACAACTGAGACAACAGTTGGAACTGGTCTACCAAATCATTGTCTTCACCAAGCCAACTGGTTCTATTTCCTCAACACTCTCATTTCCTCATTATTGTGTTGCGTGTTTGTTCATATTTGTGTTTGAAGACTTTGACTGAAGACTTTCTCAATTTCCTCAGCTCAATTTCTTCAGTCTGTTTGTGTTCATCTTGTGCTATCCTGTGTTTATGCTTTCTGTACTCTGTGTTTGTCTTCATTTCATCATGATGACCATGCATGTATTCTGTTATGTGTATTTCTGAGTACTTATTCCGCTGCAAGTAGTTCTTCGCTAAGGAATTTCCTCACTAGCAAATTCCTCAGTGAAGAATTCATAAAAATCGCCTATTCACCCCCCCTAGTCGATATAACGCACTTTCAATTGGTATTAGAGTAAGGTACTCCCTTGTTCTGTGTGATTTTGGTTTAACCGCCTGGAGTTTTAGTTATGTCGACCGCAGGTATGATCAAGGTCTCTGCTGGGTGTCCTACCTTCGATGGGACTGACTACCCCTACTGGAAGAACAAGATGCGAATGCATCTTGAGGCAATTGATAACGATCTCTGGTATGTTGTGGAAAATGGTGTTCCCTCTGTCTCACCCTCACTGAACTCTACCGATGTGAAGAGATTCAAGCAACTCGATTCCCAAGCGAAGAATATCATATGTGGCCATCTGAGCAAAGGGCAGTATGGTAGAGTGAGTGCTTTGGAAACTGCTAAGCTTATCTGGGATGGGCTGTCCAAAGTCAATGAAGGAGTTTCAACTCAGCGTGACTCTCGAGTTGATGTTCTTCGCAATCTCTTCAACCGCTTCAAAAGACTCGACAATGAAAATGTTCAGCAAACCTTCGATCGCCTCACTGACATCTCAAATGAGCTGCAAGCACTTGGTGCCACTGACATCACCGACCATGAGGTGGTGAAGAAATTACTGAGATCGCTTGATTCCTCATTTGATACTCTGGCATTGATGATACAAGGGCATGCTAATTACAAGTCACTTGACCCCGCTGATATCCTCGAGAGGCTAAACACTCATGAGTTCCAGCTTGTTGAAAAGAGAGATCTCTATGGTTCGAGCTATGGCAGATCACGTGCACTGAAGGCCAAGGCAGTATCAGAATACGAAGATGAAGACTCTGGTAGCAGCCTTGGTGACCCTGAAGAACTGAGTCATGATCTAACACTGCTTGTGAAGAAATTCCAGAAGTTCTCAAGACGTGGTCGCTTTGGAAAACCCTGAAGGAGCAATGATTCCTCATCCAGTGACTACAAGAAGAGGCTTTGTCACAAGTGCAAGAAACCAGGACATTACATTCAAGACTGTCCTCAGTGGGAAAAGGAATCAAAGAAGAAGAAATACAAGGATTACAGTTCTGATGATGCGAAGAAAAAGAAGAAGTCCTCAAAATCTTCATCATCAAAATCCTCAAAGTCTTCATCTCACAATAAGAGCAGCTCCAACAAGGCTCGAGCATTCATTGGCAAGGAAATGGACTTTGAAGCTGAATCTGAGGAACAAGAGGAAGAGGAGGCTTCTGAAGACTCTGAGTCTGGTGTGGCAATCCTAGCCCTCACTACTGCATTCGTCAGCAAGTCTATCTTCAACTCTGAAGAAAATGACCTCACCAACAAGGCTGATGAAGGCAACGATGACTACGCTCCCACCTATTGTTTCATGGCAAAGGGTGCCAAGGTACCTAGATATACCTCCTCTGAGTGTAGTGAAGATGAATCTGATGACAATCTTAAGCCTAGTTACTCTAAACTTGCTAAGATTGCTTTGAAACAACAAAAGGCTTTTGAAAAGGTTCAAAACATGCTAGACAAAAGTGATGATATGTTGGGTGAAGAAATGGATCGCACTAAAGCCATGACTGAAAATCTTCAGAGACTTCAGACCAGGTTTGACAACCTTCAAGGTCATCATAACACTCTCTTGTCTGATCATGAGAAGCTTTCTTATGAATTTCTTCAAAGAAAGCAAGATCTTGAGAAGCTAAGAGTGAGTTATGAAGATCTTCAGAAGGAGCGCGATTCATTACTTGCTCAACAAATCAGCGCTGCTCAGGAAGAATTTATTCCTCCATGTTTGAAATGCATTGAACGAGAATCAGCTAATTCTTCACCTGAATGTTCAAATGCTTCTAATGTTACAAATTCTTCACCTGCCTCTGCTATCACTAATTCCTCATCTGAGGACATTGCAAGTATCACTGACGATGCAGGGCTGAAGGAATTGTACATGACAGGCATGTACAAAAGCCTCAAAGGGCATCAGACTCTTTGTGATGTGCTTAAAAAGCAGATCCTCAAAAGAAACCCTAGGAAAGAGGGTATTGCCTTTGAGAGGAAACTCAATGCTGATGGTACATATTGGAAGCCTGAGCAGTACCCCAAAACCTCATGGGTTGCTACTAAGGGACCTCCAGTTGATCCATCTAATTTATCTGGCTATACATGTGAATCTTCTCATTCTTCCGATGAGTCATTTGACTCCAACTACAAACTGTTCAAGAATCAGAATGGTGAAGTATTTGCTAGATATGTTGGCACCAACTGCGGGAACGGTTCCCCTATGAAGAAAATCTGGGTTCCCAAAAAGTGCCTTGAAAGTCTTCAGGTGAATGTCCTCATGACACCACCTGTGAAGAATAGGAACCCCAGATCAAATTCTTCATATGGACCAAATTCTTCATATGGATCCAAGTCCTCATACGGATCAAATTCCTCATATGGATCAAAGTCCTCATATGAACATCATCTTGCTAACAACTCTGTTTCGCAGGGAAGAGCCAAGGGCTATGAATATGAGCATTATTCTTCTAATCATTATGTTCATAAGTCCTCGAAGAATTTCTTTGCTTATTCATATGCTTACCCTAACCCCTCTTATGTGAAACGTAATGGTTTGGCCGCTATGCCACCATTCTCATATGGAGCTCGCAGAGTGATGAACTCTTTGCCACCCCTTCGGATGTGGGTGGTGAAGAAAAAGAACTAATCTCCTATGCAGGGTCAGGTCTCCAGACATGCTTAAACGTCTGAAGAATTTGCTGGAGACCTGAAAAGTGCCTGAAAGGACGCATGCTAATCATGAAGAAATGAATTTTCATTTCTCACGTCCTCACACTGCTTTATTTGTCTTATTGCTTGATGAAATTGATGTGAGGAATTTGATATCATATTCTTCACTGATGAAGTATATGAGTTCGTAAGTTGCACTAATTCATCTGCAGGATGATCAACCCAAAGCCACTGAGTGGGTCCTCGATAGTGGATGTACAAATCACATGACTGGTAACAAGAATCTATTGATGGATGCTCCCTTATCGTCATCACATCTGAAGCATATCATCTTCGCTGACAAAAGCAAAAGTCAGTATTGGGTCTAGGTAAGGTTGCTATCACAAAGGATCGACACATGGAAAAATTCATGCTTGTTGAGTCCTTAGGATACAATCTTATGTCTGTCTCAATACTTTGTGATCTTGATATGGTTGTTGTCTTTGGCAAGTATCGTTGTGTTGTGATTATGGAAGCTGACAATTTCAAAGTCTTCGAAGGCTTTAGGAGAGGAGACCTGTATATTGTTGATTTCTCTGCAGATTCACAACCAGTCGTGTGCCTACTTGCAAAAGCTTTAGAAGGATGGCTATGGCATCGACGACTTGGTCATGCAGGCCTGAGGAATTTTCACACGCTTGCGAAGAAGAAGCATGTCATTGGCATTGAGAATGTCAAATTCCTCAAGGATCATTTATGCAGTGCTTGTGAAGCTGGAAAGATGACCAAGGCCAAGCATCCAGCGAAGACTATCATGACCACTACTCGTCCATTTGAATTGCTTCACATGGATCTCTTCGGTCCTAATCACTATTCCTCTGTTTCAAATGAAGCATCTCAATATGGCTTTGTTATTGTTGATGATTACTCTCGTTACACATGGGTACACCTTGTTACTTACAAACATGAAGTGCAGGAAGTCTTCAAACGATTTTCCTCGAGGGCTTCAACCAACTTTGGTGTGAAGATCAAGCACATCAGAAGTGACAATGGCACTGAGTTCAAGAATTCGGGTCTCGATGACTATCTTGATGAACTTGGTATTACTCATGAGTTATCTGCTCCTTATACTCCTCAACAGAATGGCGTCGTGGAGCGCAAGAACAGGACTCTTGCTGAGATGGCTCGCACTATGCTCGATGAGTACAAAACACCTCGTCGTTTCTGGGTTGATGCAATTGATATTGCACGCCACATCATCAATAGAGTATATCTTCACAAATTCTTCAAGAAGACTGCCTATGAACTCCTCACTGACAAGAAACCCAATGTGAGTTATTTCAAAGTCTTCGGTGCTAAATGTTGCATTAGAGATCCTCACCATAACTCAAAATTTGCGCCGAAAGCACATGAAGGTTTTATGATTGGTTACGGAAAGGACTCGCACACCTATAGATTCTTCAACAATGTTCTTCACAAGATTGTTCAAACTGTAGATGTGCGGTTCGATGAAACTAATGGCCCGCAAAGAGAGCACCTACCTTCTGTGTTAGATGAACCAGCACCTGAGGATTCTATAAAGTTCAAGGCTACTGAGGACGTCATCCCTACTGAAGAATCTGCTGAAGAATTCATTCCCGAACGTGAAGAACGTCGAGCTGATGCACCTGAGGAAAATGCTGAAGAAATTGATGCTGAAGAAAATGCTGAGCAAATTCCTCAACGTCAACCAGCTCATCCTCGCATTGCAAAATAAGTGCAAGTGGAGAAGATCATCAATGACATTAGAGCACCAGGTCCTGTCACACGCTCAAAAGCTTCACATCTATCTAACTTTTGTGGGCACTTCGCTTTTGTCTCTATCACAGAGCCCACTAAGGTAGATGAAGCATTTCTGGAGCCTGAGTGGATTCAGGCCATGCAAGAAGAATTACATCAGTTCAAGCTCAACAATGTCTGAGCATAATATCATTGGCACAAAGTGGATCTACCGCAACAAGCAAGATGAAAACGGCCTTGTGGTGAGGAATAAGGCATGTTTAGTAGCTCAAGGCTACACACAGGTTGAAGGAGTTGATTTTGATGAAACTTTTGCACCTGTTGCTAGACTTGAGGCTATTCGCATATTACTTGCTTATGCTAACCATCATGATATCATCTTATATCAAATGGATGTGAAAAGTGCATTCCTCAATGGTAATCTTGAGGAAGAAGTATATGTTGCTCAACCCCTGGGTTTTGAAGATCCAAAGAATCCTAACAAAGTCTTCAGACTGAATAAGGCCCTCTATGGCCTCAAGCAGGCCCCACGGGCGTGGTATGATACTTTGAAGGAATTCTTCATGAAAAATGGCTTCACACCCGGTTCACTCGATCCCACTCTCTTTACTAAATCTTATGATGGTGAACTGTTTGTGTGCCAAATATATGTTGATGATATCATCTTTGGCTGTACTGACCAACGTTATAGTGATGAATTTGCCTATATGATGAGTGAAGAATATCAAATGTCTATGATGGGAGAGTTGAAATTCTTCTTAGGTCTTCAAATTCGTCAACAACGCAATGTCATATTCATATCTCAGGAGAAACACCTCAAGGATGTCCTGAAGAAATTCGGCATGCAAGATTGCAAAGGCATCAACATTCCTATGCCCACAAATGGTCATCTATGCACTAATGAAAATGGTATTGACTTCGATCATAAGGTATACCTCTCCATGATTGGTTCTTTATTGTACTTATGTGCATCTAGGCCAGATATAATGCTTAGTGTTTGCATGTGTGCCCGATTTCAAGCTGCACCAAAGGAATCACACCATAAGGCTGTGAAGCATATTCTTCGATATCTAGCACACACACCAACACTAGGATTATGGTATCCCAAGGGCTCGGATTTTGATGTCATTGGATATTCTGACTCTGACTATGCTGGTGATCGTGTGGACCGCAAGTCAACATATGGTACTTGTCATTTCCTCGGACGATCCTTGGTCTGTTGGTCCTCGAAGAAACAGAATTGTGTATCATTGTCCACTGCTGAAGCTGAGTACATTGCTGCTGGTTCTTGCTGTGCTCAACTGCTATGGATGAAGCAAGCACTCAAGGACTATGGCGTCAACGTGAAGAATGTTCCTCTCCTCTGTGACAATGAGAGTGCTATCAAGATTTCTCAGAACCCAGTTCAGCACTCGAAGACAAAGCACATTCAGATTCGTCATCATTTTCTTCGTGATCATGTGTTGAAGGGCGACATTTCTATTGAGCATGTGAAGACTGAAGAACAGCTAGCCGATATCTTCACTAAGTCCTTGGATGAGAAGAGATTTAGCAAGTTGCGGTGTGAGCTAAATATCTTAGAGTCTTCGAATGTACTTTGAAAAGGCACTCATCCTAACACTTATGCAAAATTGATGACTTAGATGTGCAACACATGAAGAAACGTTTTTCTTCAATCAATGAAGAATAACACTCTAAGTGTGAAGAAATTAATGAAGAATTTGATTCTCAGAACCCTACGACAATTGTACGCGGTGTCTGAAATCAGCATTCTTATACGGTGGGTCACGCCACCACAAAAGTTGAAAATCTTCAATTTGAGTTTTTCCTCAGTTGTTCAAATTCTTCAACTTTGCAAAATCTTCACTTGTTCCGTCGTTTTTCTTCATTGGCTATATATATATATATATATATATATATATATATATATATATATATATATATATATATATATATATATATATATATATATATATATATATATATATGATTTTATGTCCTCTACAGCATTCACTTATGGCTATTTCTTCAAGTTGGTTTTTCTGCTAAGTGAATGTGATCGGACCCTTCCCCCTCTATGCTATACTCAATCCAATCTATTCACAAATTCTTCATGTGTGTTCTATTTGAAACTCGATCAAAATCTTCACTGTATCCTTGTCAGCTGAAGAAATTGCGAACGGAACTTTAAAACTAATCTTATCCAAATTTTTGGTTTTGCCGCTCGAACCGTTCCTCATCCCACGATGCATTTTTTATTCACCCACGATCTTACACGATCTCCACCTCTCTGTACGTGAGTGACACATGTCGTGCGAAGGAGAAGGGTCAGGGGCACGTTCGTCCCAAATCTTCGGGCGAACAGTTTTTCACTGCCACTATAAATACCCCCTCACCCCTTCCTCACTTCCTTTACTCCGCTCGATCTCTCTCTCTCCCGCTCAAGCTTCCCAAACCCTAGCGCCGCCGCTACTCCATCGTCGCCGGTGAGGAAGAGCTTCACTGCCTCAACCTCGTCGACGTCGTACTCGTACCGACCGCGGAAATCTTCACCTCCGCCGCGGCCGTAGCCGTCTTCCTCCGCCAAGTTAGGGCGTGGAAGATCTACACCGACGAACTTCACTTCTCCATCTCTGTGTTCGTCGTGTTCTTCACTCAGGGTAATTAAAAGTTACTTTTACTTCCCTCTTTGATTCGAAAGTTTTCTACAAAATCTTCAAAGGTGTTTTATTCTTCAAATCCTCACACACAAAACACCACACAACTCCTCTGTTCTTGATTCATTTCTCTAAGCTTTATTTTCTTCAAGATTCCTCAATTGTGTCGATCTTCGATCTATACAACTCTAGAACCTAAGACAAAGCACGCTTAGTGAAATTCTTCAAGACTCATCTGGTCAAATTCCTCAAACTTGTTCTTTCTGAAAAACCTTCTCAGAACGCATATGACCTCTCCAAATTCCTCGCAACTATATTCTATTCACAGGTACTCATGTCCGCTGCTGAATCACTAGGTTCTCATCAACTTAACTCATTTGCAGCGTTCCTCAAAGAAAAACTGTATATTTCTTCAGAAAATTCAATTGTTCAAATTCCTCAGCTGAAGAATATGGCAGATGGTAAGAAGCCGCAGAAAGGAGGAAAGAAACCTGAGGTTATGACTGCGTTTGATATCCCTGAGGACATTTACAAAGAGTACTGCACACCTGATGAAGCCAAGTTTGGCAAAGAAAACAAAAATCAGCGCAAGGTGCGTATTCAGAGGATAGAACGAAGATGGGCAAGAGAATGGAGGGAGTACAGATATGTTACTTCAAAGTATATGAAGAAATTCGCTCTCAACCCTCCATGCCCAAGACTTCCATTGGCACCTGGCCAAGTGGCTGATCCCACTAGCGTCAAACGCGGTGAGGACTTTCCTGAAGAATGGGCCAGACGTCAAGCCAAGTTGGTAAGACAAGCCAGAGAAGCAGTGAGGAAATTCAACGAAGATTCTGCTGCTGCTGCTGCCACTGAGGCCTCTGTCAAGCCAAGGAAATCTATGCCTAAGAAGCCTGCTCGTAAACCAAGTGCTTCACCAACAGTGCCCTCACGACCAAGTTGCTCAGTTGCGCCCTCACGGCCAGGAACTTCAAAATCTTCAAAACCAATTCCTCAAGCTGCTCCTGCTCCTCCAAAATCCTCAGCACCTCCTCCACAGTCCTCAGCTGTTCCGACAAAGTCCTCAACACCTGTGCATCTGGCCTCGTGCCAAAGGAGTGCAAGCATCTCAATTGCCTCTGGTGTCTCAGCAAGTTCCTCAGCTGCACCAAATTTTTCATCTGGCCCCACTCTGCTGAAGACCAAGGCAACTGCTGGACGAGGTCCTCGGCCAAGTCCTAAGAAGAAACAGGTCGCCTTCCAAGAGCCACCTGAAGATGATGAGGCTGATGATGATGAACTTGCAGAAATCATCAGAGACAGGCAAGTAAGGGCCGCTAGAGCCAAAGGCACACCTGTGCCACTACTTTTGGATCCAAGGGTGATCCTAGACTACATTGATCTCTGGCACAAGGACCCAAATACTCCTATGCCTGACTTCAAGTTGACACCTGGTCAAAATCACATGCTGACTCATTTCATCCAAGAGAAGAAATGGAAGTATGACCAGGCCAGGCAGATCAAGAAGGCCCGGTACAAGAAAGAAAAGTTTCTGAAGACTAACGTGGTCAAAATGACGACTGATGAACTCATCAAGATTCAGTCTGAAATCAAAACCCTCAGCGACAAATTCAATTCATACTATGCTGATTGGAAACGAGCCAAAGTAAGGTTTGTGAAACTGACTGAGAAGTTCACCAATGTTGCAGCTCCATCACAACAAGAAGTTCCACAAGCTGAAGCTTCTGCTCAACCCACTGAAGAACATGCCAGCACCGCTGATGACTTTCAGGCTGCTGAAGAAAATGCTAGTTCCAGGGCTGATGACTCCATTCCAGCCGCTGAAGAAATTGTCAGGGCATCCACTAGTGGTGCGCCTGAAGAAACTGAAGAAGTCAGGACAACTGCACCAGTTGCGCCTGAAGAAATTCAAACAGATTCCTTAGCTCCACCTGCGCCTACACCAACTCCTATCCTTCCATCTGCATCATATGTGAAGAAGACCAAGGCTGCAGAGCGAGCTGAAGTGAAGAAAAGGAAAGCATCAAGTGCTTCAGAATCTTCAGCTCCAAAGAAGATGAAGCCTATGACCAGCTCTTTTGAAAATACTATCGATGTTGTTCCGATTTCAACCATGCCATCAAAGGACCTTGTTCCTTTTGGTGAAGAATATGAGATCCCAAGCGGATCTGATGAAGAAACTCAATATGCTGCTTCGTCAGAGCAGATTGATGAGGAAATTGAAGTGGTTACGATCCCTTCCACACCTGTTGTATCCTCACCAATGCCTCAGTTCACAGCTGAAGAGGCTGGTGTTGAAGAAATAGATGATGAAGACGTGGATATTGGAAGCACAACACCAGTGATGAATGATGACTTTTGGGAAAGTCAGCATCCCAATTCTCCACTCTTCACCCCACTATAGTAAATTCCTCACTCCCCTGCACCAACAGTTCAAATGGGCTCTGAAGAAACTCATCCCACCTCGTCTGTCCGTGAAGACATTCTAGCCACTAGTGCTGAATAAACTGCTGCTGCTAATAATGTGACAACACAGACTGCACCTGAAGAGGAACCAGAAATTCCTCAGCCTGAAGAACTTGAGCTCGCGATCCCTGAGGTTGTGATGCAACTCACTGACATCCCTCTGCCAAAGCCAAAGGATCCGTTCTCAAGGAAGCAAAAGTTCAAGGCTGAAGACTTCTTTGGCGAGCACTTATTCTTCATTGATTACAATCCATATGACTCTGCTCGCATAAGGAAGAGGCGTTTCTGGACTGCCAGTCAAGCCAATTTCTATTCCTCGGTGCTATTCAACAAAGACAAAGTCTTCGATCATGCACATATTCCTCACGTAGACATGGAGTCTTTGCCGTGCTTCGAGCCAGTCCTCACTGTTCTTCACGACGCTGGGCTACTAAACTTCTGCACTGACATATGTGATTGGAATGAATAACTCATTCTTCAGTTCTACGCAACGCTGCACATCACACGCGACTCTGAAGATGTAAACTCATGGGTTCTGGACTGGATGACAGAGAACACTCATTACAAGGCACCAGCGTCTGAATTGCTTCGTGCCCTACCACTAAGTCCTCCTCTTGAAGATGCACGTTGTGTTTATAGTGAACCTGATCTTTCAAATCACTACATGCAAGTGTTGATGAAGCCTTTGAAGCCAGGGCAGGCCCCTCGAACCAATTTCCTCGTCAAGGAATTACTGTATGTGCCTCGGACTGTCTATCGCATTCTGTCGAAGACAATGAGTCATATCAAAGGCCATGACTCAAATGATGAAGAAGTCGTTGGCATCATGAAGAATATGCTTTTCAACATCTGTCATGGAGTTCCCGTCAACTTCCATGATTTCTTCATGAGGACTCTGGCCAATATTGCTATGTAACCATTTGAGCTGAAGCCTTATGCGCCATGGATTGTGAGATTCATCAGGAGAAGGTCTTCACTCAACTACAAAGCTGACACTCTGAACCACTGCAGCTACTTGCCTCCAATTGAAGCCCTCAAAAGGCCATTTTCCTCAGCTGATGACAAAGGCAAGGGAACTGCTGTGATCGATGAAGGCATTCGTCCATTGGATGGTCAGTTTCGCAAGGCTGCATCCTACTCCACCAATGATGACTCTGCCACACATGACTCTGACGCCAACAATGCTAAGCAAAATCCTCAAGCCACAGCACCCAGGGAGATGACTGATCGTGAGTTACTCCTCAGTCTTCATCAGAAGGTTGATCGCAATCATAAATGGGTCAAGCGTCAGTTTGGTTCAATTCTTCACAACATGACTTCAACACACAATGCAGTGAAGAAAAACCACTACTACCTCCATGAAACCTTCAACCGCACCTGGGTTGTTCTGTCTCATGTCTACAACACTGAAGATCTAAAGAAAATGGGTCTCAAAGAAGACTTTGACTGGGCTGCACCTCCTCCGAAGAAATACAAGAAGGTCAAGGTTCCTTCTTTGGTGGCCAGCTCCTATTCTTCATCGCGTGACACTGATGAACATGAAGACTTGGACGACACTGTGGCAGGCCCTACCGACCCCGACAACGCTGGCGCTCCTCCATCAACTTGATTATCTTCAGGGGCGTTAGTCCTCAGTTTCGATCCTTTTGGTCATTCGATGACAAAGGGGGAGAAATTTGATCTAGTCTTCAAGCGGGTCTATTATATGGGTGTTTTTTTGCAAAGTTACAACTCTCGTTCTTCCGAAACTTGTATTGGATCGAGTTGTAAACTTAAACCCGATGGTGGTCTGATACTTCTGCTACGTTATTCCGCATGCTTATTCCTCGTTAATATTATCGCACGCATGTTGAAATTCGTCAGTCACCATTTTTCATCATGCATTTCAAATTCTTCATATTATATATCAAATGCGTGTATGAATTACAAGATATAGGGGGAGATCTCCATGATTCAACTCTTCAAGTGTGCATTGCTTCAAAAGCAAATTCCTCACTATGCACATCTTCAGGGGGAGTTCTTCTATATCTTGCAATCAAATTCCTCAATATCAGTATTTACACTTCATATGTTTATCCCCGTTGAAAACTTAACCTATATTGTCATCAATCACCAAAAAGGGGGAGATTGTAAGTGCATCTAGTGCCCCTTAGTGATTTTGGTGTATTAAAGACTTATAGGTTAAGGATCTAATGCGTCTATGAGTGTACACAGGTCTATAAGTCTATGAGGAGTTTGATATTTACAGAGAAAGTCGACGCCTAAAAATGAAGTTCTTCGACTGAAGACTTTGATATTCTGAAGACTTTCTGAAGACTTTGAAAGTGAAGAAATTGGTGTAACCTTGAAGACTTGGTATTCATTCGAGGAACATGAAGCGTGAAGACTTTTGTTTTCATAGTTTCATTTTCTCTTTCTTGAGTCATAGGAAACACCGTACTGTTAAAGGGGGTCGAGGAAATACTAAGGAAAAATTTCCATGTGATGCTCAACTCAAAATCCTACACCTACCAATCCCTTCGAGTGAAGCCATTGGAAATCTCATATAGTTCAGTCAATTTCTTCAGTGACAGAGACGCAGTTCTTCTGGTCACTGAGGACTTTGTTCTGACTGAGTTAGGAATTCGCCAGTGCGGATTGCCTACACAGTGAGGAACATGATAGCCCTGAGGATTTTGTACCTCAAATTTCCGACCGTTGTTGTGCTACGCGCCAGCTGTCCCAAAATATCTTATCCATCCAACGGTCATATCATTGAAGGGCATTTATGTCTTATCATGTCGGGCTGCTCCCTAGGCTATAAACAGCCGCCCCCTACAACCACTAGCTGGTTGGCTGCTCCGCAAGAAACTGACACTTGTAATTTGAGAGCATCCCATCCTCCGAGGACTTTGAGCGAAAATCATCAAGTGAGGAAAATCCAAAACCCAAACCCAAACACCTACAAACCCAAAGTGATTGAGCATCACTGAAGAGATTGATCCTGCGTGGATCCGATGCTTGTTACCTTTGAAGACTGTGCTTCTTCCAGACGGTTAGGCGTCATGGTCTAGAGCATCCAAGAGGAATTGCGGATCACCGAGTGACCGAGTTTGTGAAGGTTCGGAAGTCACCTAAAGACTTACCACGAGTGATCGGGCGAGGACTGTGTGTCATTAGCTCAAGGAGAATACGATGAGGACTGTGTCTCCGGGACTGTGTGTCCTCAGGTTTAAATACCTAGCCGCTCCAACTAGATGTACAACTGAGACAGCAGTTGGAACTGGTCTACCAAATCATTGTCTTCACCAAGCCAACTGGTTCTATTTCCTCAACACTCTCATTTTCTCATTACTGTGTTGCGTGTTTGTTCATATCTGTGTTTGAAGACTTTGACTGAAGACTTTCTCAATTTCCTCAGCTCAATTTCTTCAGTCTGTTTGTCTTCATCTTGTGCTATCCTATGTTTACGCTTTCTGTACTCTGTGTTTGTCTTCATTTCATCATGATGACCATGCATGTATTCTGTTATGTGTATTTCTGAGTACTTATTCCGCTGCAAGTAGTTCTTCGCTAAGGAATTTCCTCACTAGCAAATTCCTCAGTGAAGAATTCATAAAAATCGCCTATTCACCCCCCCTCTAGTCGATATAACGCACTTTCAGGCTTGAGTTGCCTCTTTATCCGGACAGAATTGTCAGCGACCTATCGCATTGTGTGATGATGGTGCTGGCTCCAACGCCTCATCATCGAACTGATGTAACAATCTATGCTTCGGGTAGCTTTTGGCCAAGCCACTAAGGCCATATTCTTCGGCAACCAGGACTTGGGTCCATCTATCATTGAGTAGGTCTTAGTCAGCTTGAAGCTGCTGCTGCTTCTTTTTCAGGCTCCTTGCCATAGCTATGAGCCTGCGCTTGAAGCGCTCCTGCTCGAGGGGCTCTTCGGGTACGATGAAGTCTTCGTCATCGAGGCTTACCTCATCTTCGGAGACTTGAAGGTAATTGTCGTCCTCCGAATTGTTGCTAGGCAGGGCCTATTCATCGGGGCTGGCTTGCCCGTTTTCCTGTTCCTCCTGTTCGGATCTTGCTCCAACAGGGCTTCATTGTTTTCGGCGTCGTCTGGAGTACTATTTTCTCCGGTGCCATCGTTGCGCGCTTTTTTAAGTGTGTCGACTATGTACACATCGTACGAAGTGGTGGCCGTCCCACCTCCGGTGACTGGCCGGCTTTGGCCTTGCTCCTGGTCGGCATCATCGTCAATACCGTCAATGTCTTCGGAGCCATACTCAAGCACGTCGGTTAAATCATCGATAGTCACTACAAAAAAATACACTTCCGTGATGATATGTGTTTGTCATAGTAGGTCGCTTTTTTTGTCATGCATGTACATCCATGACAAATTTATGACAGAGTCAACATAGTCATACCTGTGCTGTCGTAGAAGTGTTCCATGACATTACCAAAATTATCATCACGGAAGTGTCCACTTTCATGACAATAAATTGCACGTCACAGAAGAGCTTTCGTCAAGGGTGACCGACATGTGGCATCCACCGTAACGGAACGCCGTTAAGCTATCGGGTCGGGTTTTGGATCCAATAACCCGTTAACAGCCTCGACCAATGGGAAATTTCCACGTGTAAAATTCTTATTGGCCGGATGAAACACGTGTCAGCTCGTCAGTGGGTCAGATAGGCGCCTATGATATGTCGACACGTGGCACGGCCCAACAGTGGCCCATTCCGGTGAAAAAGGTCGGCCCAGTAAAAATTAGCAGGCCGGCCCATATAAGGCCTACTTGTGTCAGGTCCATTTAAGCCCACGGCCCATACGAGATGTGCCAATTCGGCCCGTTAAAGATTTGACACCATTGCAGCCCATCGTTAGTTCGAGCCTGTTAACAGCCCGCTATATACTTGGGCTCAATATCGGCCCGATGAGATTTCGGCCTGTTAATGACCCATTTAATGGATGGGCCAATTTTCAGGATGTACATCTTTCGGCCTTTTAGCGACCCATTTAAATGTCAGGCTAATTTCCGGCCCGGTGTGTCATTCAGCCTGTTGACGGCCCATAAATATGATGGGCCATTTGTAGTTCGACCTAAGTTTCGGCCTTTTAGTGGCCCATTTAAGTGTTGGGCCAATTTCTGGCCCGGTGTCAGTTTCAGCCTGTTGACGGCCCATAAATCAGTTGGGCCAATTGTAGTCGGACCTGAGTGTTGGCCTTTTAGCGACCCATTTAAGTGTTGGGCCAATTCCCGGCCCTGTGTGCCTTTCGGCCTGTTAACGAACCATAAATGAGTTGGGCCATTTGTAGTCGGACCTTAGTTTTGGCCTCTTAACGGCCCATGCCCTTCATGGTCCAATACCAGCCCGGTTTCTCTTTCGGCCTGCTAAAGGCCCACAACACAGTTGGGCCATTTACAATACGATCTGACTTTCGGCCTCTTAGCGGCCCATGCTCTTCATGGTCCAATACAAGCACGTTGTCTCTTTCGGCCTGCTAAAGGCCTACAGTATAGTTGGGCCGTATGTAGCCCAAACTTAGTAACGGCCTATTAATGGCCCATGAAATAAATTGGGGCCACCTGTTGCCCGCTTCGATGTCGGCCTGTTAACGACCCGGGAGGTAAGAGGGCCGACCATTAACTTTCGGCCTAGTAACGGCCCATTAACTCAATGGGCCCACTAAAGTTCGTTCATGTCTTTAGGCCAAATTAGATAATTTGAGCCCATTACGACGAGCAAAGGTACGTCATACAGGGAATAACATTGCATATCCAGAATATATTATAGGAAATTACATCCACTGGGCAATCAAAGATTGATGCCAGTGCAAATAAATGAGCAGAACCTAACCATCTACAACGTCGCAGTCTGCAACCTCAGCACAGATGACGCCCATAAGCATGTGGGCAAGTTCTTGCTTCTTTGCCACACTGTCTCTGAAAACATTGATCAGTTGTTGTGTCGCACGACTCTGCACCTCTGATTCATCCAACATTTCCATCATTGCTTCAGCCATTAATTGGTTCACAAACATACATTTATTTCGTTGCATTCGAGACAGAGTATACTGAACAAATTCAGATGGCGATTTTGGCAGGCTTGTATTATTGATAGTGGAGAGTGTCTTGACCACTGCATCATAACATAAATTAGGACGGGAACCAAACAGATTAATCATTAGTTATTGCCATATTACCTGGCCTAGATTTAATGGAAAGAAACAGTGGGGTTGCCTTGCTGTTTTTAGAGTTTGTCTTCTTATCTTCAGCAGCCTGCACAAAATTAACACACTAACATTGCTATCATTGGCCAAGTCAGATAATAGGAAAGCAACATTGACACAACGAACATTTGGTCAACTAGCCTACATCAAATTAACACAATATGACATAGCTATCATCAGCCAGGTAAGGTAATACAAAAGCAACATTGACACAATGAATGAATGGGCAACCAGAGAAGCACTACAATTCAGTAATGTGCGTGATATGAGATAGCACATTCATGCAGCTCAGTACGCAAAACTACCAGGCAGTTTTCCTTACAAAAATCAACATTGGCGCCTTTAACATTTTGCTACAACTAATTTTAGATCAGATAAAGGTTAGATTCACGCCGATTAACACAATACATGCTGATGTAAAAATATAGTGATGTACAAGAGGTACTTACATCAGCACTGGAGCACAGAGAATTCCCGCAAGATATTTTCCTCAAATACGATCCCAATGGAGGAAGTCTTGTATCGTTTAACCTTATTTTCTAAAAGAGGGACGAGTAAGAAACATGTAGAAAATATGATCAGAATGCTATAAAATTTCATGATGCGAGAATATGCACACACTTCTTAGAATGGAGTTGACATTCTTTTGCTGGACTAGAGCGGACTAGTTCTTTGGCCACTGGAATCTGCTTATTATCAGTGGGAGTTTGGTTTCTCTATGCTGGAGCAGTATCTATGAAAAATGGAGTTGGTTTATTATCTCCTGGTGTTTGGATCTTTTGCAAAGACCTGGTTTGTAACCCTTCAGATTCTAACATAGCCGTCTTCCCCTTGCATGCCTTATATAGAAGAATGGTGATTCAGTTATAAAACATGCTACAACAAAGATGGAATAGGTACTGAAGAATAGAAAGGCATGACATATTGACATGTATTCACTCCATACGGAAATAAATGGATGGGTCTAGGCGTATTTCAGTTCTAGATACATCCAGTTTTATCCATTTCTGCGACATTTAATCCGGACGGAGGGAGTATGATGTAAGAGCTAGGGATACAACAGGACAACACAGTAAAAAAAACACTGAAAAACCCACTGCAGAACCAAAGTATTCAAACCCACTGATATGAGATAGTACACTCATGCAGCTCAGGATGCAAAACTACCAGGCAGTTTTCCTTGCAAAAATCAACATGGTGGCCTTTAATCATACATTTTGCTACAACTATATTTAGATCAGATAAAGGTTGGATTCACGCCGATTAACAAAATACATGCTGATGTAAAAATATAGTGATATACAATAGGTACTTACATCTACATTGGAGCACAAAGAATTCCTGCAAGAATCTTTCCTCATAAATGATACCATTGCAGAAAATCTTCTATCTGTTAAGCTTATTTTCTAAAAGAGAGATAGGTAAGAAACATGTAGAAAATATGATCAGCATGCTATAAAATTTCATGATGCAAGGATACACACACGCTTCTTAGAATTGAGTTGACATATTTTTGCTGGACTGGAGCGGACTAGTTCTTTGGCCACTGGAATCTGCTTATTATAAGTAGGAGTTGGGTTTCTCTGTACTGGAGCAGTATCTATAAAAACTGGAGTTGGTTTATTATCTCCTGGCATTTGGATCTTTTGCAAAGGCCTTGTTTGTAACCCTTCACATTCTAACATAGTCGTCTTCCCCTTGCATGCCTTGTATAGAAGAATGGTGCTTTAATTATAAAACATGCGGCAGCAGAGAGATGGAATAGGTACTAAAGAATAGAAAGGCATGACATATTGACATGTATTCCCTCCATCCGGAAAAAAATGGATGCATCTAGGCATATTTCAGTTCTAGATACATCATTTTTTATTCATTTCGGCAACATGCAATCCGGACGGAGGGAGTATGGTGTAAGAGCTAGGGATACGACGCGACAACACAACAAAAAAAACTAGTTGAATGTAAAACTGTATGCTAGCGGAATACATACAGAAATAACTAAGGCAACATACACGTGTATGATTGGGAAAATAAGATGGCATTGCAACAGAGCACTAGAACATCACTTCGATGTAAAAAAACATGGTATGGTAGACAGATGAAGTACATATTGATGAATAACAATGCATAAGATATTCAGAAGCATGATGTCCAAATTAAGCAGATGGCATTGCGATAGAGTAGAATGACAGTACTTGAATTTGAAAACATGTTATCATGAATGGAATAGGTACTGAAAAACAGGAAGGCATGACATATTTACATGCATGATCAACATGCTAAGCACATGGCATTGCAACAGAGTAGATACACTCTAGGACATTATATGCATGTTGTACCCATATCACAGACCAAGTTAGAGCAAGGAGCTTATGGGGTGAAGAGGATTCATCATCTTTCTGCAAGTCTTCTGAAGAACTGCCTTTACATGTTCCATCATATTGGGTATCATTGACATCAAGTTTATTGGCCTTTACATTGCTCCGTGAGGTTCTTGTGGATATATCAGTGTGTGCAATTATATCTGACATGCATGGAAGACAACTAGTAGTTATATTTATGTAATGAGTGCCTGTAGGAGACGACATAAATAGTAGGACTGGGGTTAACTAGCAGCAACAGGTCTCATAAACTAAAGGGAGAACACAGATGAAAGCTACAGAATATGTATTGTTTATACTCGAGATTAACTAGATGGCACACAAAAGTATTAAAGAACAACATAGGAAATACTAGAAGTGGTATAATACTATAATCACCAGCCTGTGGGATAGCATTGGCTGATGGATGATAACTATGGAACAGTGTTACCTAAAGAACAAGTATCTTAGCTGAACTTGTTGGGGAACGTAGTAATTTCAAAAAAATTCCTACGCACACGCAATATCATGGTGATGCATAGCAACGAGAGGGGAGAGTGTTGTCTACGTACCCTCGTAGACCGAAGCGGAAGCGTTGACGCAACGTAGAGGAAGTAGTCGTACGTCTTCCCGATCCGACCGATCCAAGCGCCGTTACTCCGGCGCCTCCGAGTTCTTAACACACGTACAACTCGATGACGTTCCCAGGGCTCCAATCCAGCAAAGCTTCGGGAACGAGTTCCGTCAGCACGATGGCGTGGTGACGATCTTGATGTACTACCGACGCAGGGCTTCGCCTGAGCACTGCAACAATATGACCGAGGTGGAATATGGTGGAGGGGGGCACCGCACACGGCTAAGGAACGATCACGAAGATCAACTTGTGTGTTCTAGGGTGCCCCCTGCCCCCGTATATAAAGGAGCAAGGGGGGAGGCCGGCCGGCCCTTGTGGCGCGCGCCAGGAGGAGGAGTCCTCCTCCTAGTAGGAGTAGGACTCCCCTCTTTCCTACTCCTACTAGGAGGGGGAAAGGAAGGGGGAGAGGGAGAGGGAAAGGGCGCGCCGCCCCCCCTCTCCTAGTCCAATTCGGACCAGAGGGGGAGGGGGCGCGCGGCCCACCCTGGCCGCCCCTCTCTCTCCACTAAGGCCCATGTGGCCCAATACTTCTCCTGGGGGGTTCCGGTAACCCCTCCGGCACTCCGGTTTTCTCCGAAACCACTCGGAACCATTCCGATGTCCGAATATAGCCGTCCAATATATCAATCTTCATATCTCGACCATTTCGAGACTCCTTGTCATGTCCATGATCTCATCCGGGACTCCGAACTAACTTCAGTACATCAAAATGCATAAACTCATAATATTTGTCATCGTAACTTTAAGCGTGCGGACCCTACGGTTCGAGAACAATGTAGACATGACCAAGACACGTCTCCGGTCAATAACCAATAGCGGGACCTGGATGCCCATATTGGCTCCTACATATTCTACGAAGATCTTTATCGGTCAGACCGCATAACCACATACGTTGTTCCCTTTGTCATCGGTATGTTACTTGCCCGAGATTCGATCGTCGGTATCCAATACCTAGTTCAATCTCGTCGCCGGCAAGTCTCTTTACTCGTTCTGTAATACATCATCTCGCAACTAACTTATTAGTTGCAATGCTTGCAAGGCTTATGTGATGTGTATTACCGAGAAGGCCCTGAGATACCTCTCCGACATTCGGAGTGACAAATCCTAATCTCGAAATACGCCAACCCAACAAATACTTTCGGAGACACCTGTAGAGCACCTTTATAATCACCCAGTTACGTTGTGACGTTTGGTAGCACACAAAGTGTTCCTACGGTAAACGGGAGTTGCATAATCTCATAGTCATAGGAACATGTATAAGTCATGAAGAAAGCAATAGCAACATACTAAACGATTGGGTGCTAAGCTAATGGAATGGGTCATGTCAATCACATCATTCTCCTAATGATGTGATCCCGTTAATCAAATGACAACTCATGTCTATGGCTAGGAAACATAACCATCTTTGATCAACGAGCTAGTCAAGTAGAGGCATACTAGTGACACTCTGTTTGTCTATGTATTCACACATGTATCATGTTTCCGGTTGATACAATTCTAGCATGAATAATAAACATTTATCATGAAATAAGGAAATAAATAATAACTTTATTATTGCCTCTAGGGCATATTTCCTTCAGAACTATGGAACAACGTTAACTCCTGAACAAGACCCGTAAGAGATCAGCATGAATATATAGTGAAATGTGATGATCTATTTTCCATGCTTAGATGAATAACAAAGCCATAAATGTTGCACACAAGTAAGATGAGGGTACAACCTATCGGGCTGCCATCCATAGGAGTGAGCATCATGTGCTGACTTGTCGATGGCCTGTAGTTGTTGTGGCTGTGCATGTCGGGCACGCGCATTCGATGCAGGGAACTGTTGAGTGGGGACTACAGCTCCCTTCTGGTGTATGCTTCCCTTGTTGGAGCAGCTGCGGTTAGTCGGAAGACGGTGTGTCTGAAGATGCAGATAACGCATAATGTTAAGAACGACATATCTCTTTGATCTAAAGAAATACACTAAGAGATCAACAGCAAGGTACGAGAGTGGTCACACGTTTGTTGACTGAAGACTAAATTGGGGTCACACGATTTTATTTTATTTTGATACTGTCCGATCTACGCCGGATGGCTGGCCGTCTTGTGCCTCCCGGCTGACAGTGTTCGGAATCTTCCCCGAAGAGCTAGCGACCAACGGCAGAGCAGCCTGCCTCCACCGTCCATGGCCCCGGCCAAAACCCCGCTCCCCGCCCCACCGCACTGCCGTGGTTGTGCCGCCCCCGGGCCATTCCCCAAAGACTCCCCGTCATCCAGATCCGGCGGCGGTAGTATCTTCAACCCACGCAACTCTAAAAGATAGCCATCTAAGCGCTGCTTCCGCGGCGAACTTGCGGCCCCGCACCCTTACGTTAGACACCAGCCAACCAGCAGCCTAGGAGCTCCGCCGCCTCGAGGGGTGCTGCTTCCCATTGCAAATCTATTGGCCCAGAATAAAAATTCAGACAACTGACGCCTAAATAAAGTGATTTGAGATGAGGGTGCAACCTATCTGGCGGCATGGTGAAGTAGGCAGGTCCAGCGGGCGAGTCGGTGAGGCTGGCGAGGTTGCAGTGGCGACCGGTGGCAGGGAAAGAGCGATGTCGCGACGGTCGACGGCTACGCCGAAGCAGCACCAGGACTCTGGACGGATCCGAAGTTGGAGCCGCTCCGGCGCCGTGAACAACGGCGGGGGTGAATCGGCTCCAGTACGATTCACGCGGCCGTCGTCGAGGCAGCACCAGCAGCACGGAGTAAGAGGCACACGGCCCAGTGCACGACGGCAAATGGACAATGTCTCCGGCATTAGGGAGGAGGGCGACTGTGAAATTGGTGCGGTGGGGGCGCCATGGAGGTGGGGCTGAGGTTTCGCGGCTCGGGAGAAGGTGATTTGGTGCCCACGAGGTATGAATGGGGGCGGGCGGGGGTGGGGGAATTGGGAGGGGAGTGGAACCATGTCTTACGGACGCATTTGTCTGAAATGTGAGGGGGAGTTATAGTTCTACCCTTGCCTATAGGCTTCTCGGCTTGGGTCTGTGTACTGAGGGTCGGGGATAGTAGAGTAACTTTGCTTTTTCCCAAATAGTGGGCGGGAGCGATTTTGGGCGAGGAGGGCGTGTTTTGAACTATAGTGGGTGCGAGCGATTTCGGGCGAGGAGAGCGTGTTTTGAAATAGTGGGCGCGAGCTATTTCGGGCGAGGAGAGCGTGTTTTGCCTACCATGGTTTATGAATTATTCGGCATATGTCATTTCGGCCGAGGAGAAGGCACGCTTGGATGAAGTTACGAACCTACCCTCGATGTACAATGGGCCAATTGATGCGTGTCCCACATAGGACGGTAATTTTGTGTCTCCCATTTATTTGCTCGGGCGAACTCCACCGAGCAGAGATGTTCTTTAACGGTTCGTTCAAATTTTGGGAGAACGAGCATCCACCTCGACCTTACCAAGTTGATTCGAATCAAGTTTTGAAATATTAGCTAGCCACTTCTTTTTGTGTGTGTGTGTGTGGTCTTTCTAGTTCGCATGCATGCGAACCCTTTCTCTCCATCTCTCTCTCTCTTTGTGTGTGTGTGGGGGGTCTTTCTAGTTCGCATGCATATATACACATTCTATAGGTCTCTCTCGCACACTGTGTATGATACTCTAGCTAGTCCAAGCTAGATATCTTGGGTGCACTCACCGTACGCACACAGATTCCTTGGCTCTTTGCATGTAACTCTCTCACGCACCAATATGTCGTCTCGGAGCTCTTCCTCCACTCTCTCAAACTCTCCATCCACCTGGGTCACACATACACATGCATATCTCACTCGCACTCGATAGGCCCATCAAAAACTCTATCTCTCCCCCTCGTTCTCTCTCCATCTCACACGCGCACACGCACAATCTCATGCCCAGCTAGCCAAGTATGATGGTCTCTCACTCAATTGTAGGCACACGCAGCCCCCGTATATGTATATGACTAGCTAATCTTAGTCTCCATCATAAACATGTGCATGGTCTATCTCGATTTATCTCGGGGCATCTTTCTATCGCGCACGCACTCCCTCAATCTCCCACACATATAGTCCCCTCACGATCTCGACGGGATCTCTCTATCACAAACACACCCTCTCTCCCTCCCCATGCGTTCATGCCATCCATGTGTCCCTCTCGACCTTTGTTCCTTGTTGGCCACACCTCTATTGGACATGTGCTACAGGGGTGTCTCTCTCCGTTGCAAACAATCACACACTAGCTATCTTCGTGTATCTCCTCGCCTCGCTTTTCCATCTCGGAGATGCAAGCGTGATATGTTCGCATAAGAAACGAAAAAACACACTCTTGATAAGCACATTTCATATATACAATTTGGGCACACAAATATACCATTTATTGTGATCGGGCCATCAACTATTGCTGTGAAATATTGAATACTTGCTTGATAATCATAAAAGGGTATCATTTACTATTCGTTTGTTTATCTTGCAGAAAAGTGCGAGGAGGCACTATAAATTTCGTGATAATGAGAAGAGTCAAGAGCAGGAAAGAAGAATATTGAGGAACAAGACTTTGGGCAAGAAGAGAAGAGGGACCCAACGGTGAAGGAAGAAGTATCCAGGGGCGCGAACTAACTGAAGAATGGATCTTCTTGTGTAGAAAGTTGAGAAGAGGAGGGCCAAAGTGCAACAGTAGCAGCTGAGGGAAGGGGAACAAAATCCCTACCGCAACCAATTTTTTCGATCGGGCTTGGCATCTCTCCTCCTCTCCCTCACCCTTTCTTCTCCACCTCCGGTCGCCGCCGCGGCCAGGCCAGCGTGGAGGCGCGCCAACCAGTACCTCCACCACTCCACCGTGCGCCACCATCACCACCATGACCTCCAGCCACCACTACCCATCTTCCGCGCACCTGCTGCTTTCCCTGCTGCCGAACTCCTGGCTTCTTCTCTAATCTGAACCCACCTGCTGCTCTCTCTCTCTCTCTCCCTCCCTCCCTCCCCCCCTCTCTCTCTCTCTCCCTCCCCCTCCCTCTCTCTCTCTCCCTCTCTCTCTCCCTCCCGCTCTCTCTCTCACTCTCCCTCCCGCTCTCCCTCCCTCCCTCTCTCCCTCCCGCTCTCTCTCTCCCTCTCTCTCTCCCTCTCTCTGTGTGTGTGTGTGTGTGTGCGTGTGTGTGTGTAATTCGTATAAACTAGTACTATATAATTAAGTGGTTTATTCAGTTTCAGACTTGTGCTCGTGTAGTGTTAAATCGGTCATATGTGAATGGTGTTGGGGCATGTGACTCTATGTTCTTGTATGTGTTAATTAGTTAAATTTGTCACTTGAGCACTGCACTTGCTGCATAGTCGTGTTTGTTCAATTTGTAGTTCCTGTGTTGCTCAAGTACCTGTGATATATATATTCATACGTGTGTGTTTGCAATGTGAGATACATATATTCTGTCCTACAAGCTTGTTTCTTCCCTTTGTTCATGTTGATAGATATATGTGTGTCCTTGTCATGTTATGTTCATGTCCTTTCACTTCTCTTGTCATTGATGTATTCTCGTATTAGTATTATAACTTCTCAAGCATTGCGAAAATACCAAAAAGACAATGAGTAAAATCTGAATCTCCCTGTGCTCTTTTGCATTTTCTTTGTCGACGATCTTTGGGAACGACCTGGTTAGTTTAGGTTTTATTTTCTGCATTCGTCTCTTAAAATTGTGTTACCTAGATTTAACCAAGCATAGTTGTCGTCGCCTAGTCCCTGTGGGGAACACGACACTCGCAGTTCGGGCGAAATATCCCACTGTACTTACAATTGTGTTGGGAAACGTAGTAATTTCAAAAATTTCCTACGCACACGCAAGATCATGGTGATGCATAGCAACAAGAGGGGAGAGTGTTGTCTACGTACCCTCGTAGACCGAAAGCGGAAGCGTTATATCAACGCGGTTGATGTAGTCGTACTTCTTCACGATCCAACCGATCTAAGCACCGAACGTACGGCACCTCCGAGTTCTGCACACGTTCAGCTCGATGACGTCCCTCGAACTCCGATCCAGCCGAGTGTCGAGGGAGAGTTCCTGTCAGCATGACGGCGTGGTGACGATGAAGATGTTCCACCGACGCAGGGCTTCGCCTAAGCACCGCTACGATATATTCGAGGTGTAATCTGGTGGAGGGGGGCACCGCACACGGCTAAGGAACGATCTCAATGATCAACTTGTGTGTCTTTGGGGTGCCCCCTGCCTCCGTATATAAAGGAGCCAAGGGGGAGGGGCTGGCCGGCCAAGCCTGGTGCGCCAGGAGAGTCCTACTCCCTCCGGGAGTAGGATTCCCCCCCCCCCAATCCTAGTTGGACTAGGATTCCTCAAAGGGAAGGAGGGAAAGAGGGGGCCGGCCACCTCTCCTAATCCTAATAGGACTAGGGGAGGGGGGAGGCGCGCGGCCAGCCCTAGGGCAACCCCTTTCTCCTTTTCCACTAAGGCCCAATATGGCCCATATGTTTCTCGGGGGGTTCCGGTAACCTCCTGGTACTCCGGTGAAATCCCGATTTCACCCGGAACACTTCCGATATCCAAATGTAGGCTTCCAATATATCAATCTTTACGTCTCGACCATTTCGAGACTCCTCGTCATGTCCGTGATCACATCCGGGACTCCGAACTACCTTCGGTACATCAACATCATATAAACTCATAACAACTGTCATTGAAACGTTAAGCGTGCGGACCCTACGGGTTCGAGAACGATGTAGACATGACCGAGACACCTCTCCGGTCAATAACCAATAGCGGGACCTGGATGCCCATATTGGCTCCTACATATTCTACGAAGATCTTTATCGGTCAGACCGCATAACAACATACGTTGTTCCTTTTGTCATCGGTATGTTACTTGCCCGAGATTCGATCGTCGGTATCCAATACCTAGTTCAATCTCGTTACCGGCAAGTCTCTTTACTCGTTCCGTAATACATCATCTAACAACTAACACATTAGTTGTAATGCTTGCAAGGCTTATGTGATGTGCATTACCGAGAGGGCCCAGAGATACCTCTCCGACAATCGGAGTGACAAATCCTAATCTCGAAATACGCCAACCCAACATGTACCTTCGGAGACACCTGTAATGCTCCTTTATAATCACCCAGTTACGTTGTGACGTTTGGTAGCACCCAAAGTGTTCCTCTGGCAAATGGGAGTTGCATAATCTCATAGTCATAGGAACCTGTATAAGTTATGAAGAATAGCAACAGCAACAAACTAAACGATCAGGTGCTATGCTAATGAAATGGGTCATGTCAATCAGATCATTCAACTAATGATGTGATTCCGTCAATCAAATAACAACTCTTTGTTCATGGTTAGGAAACATAACCATCTTTGATTAACGAGCTAGTCAAGTAGAGGCATACTAGTGACACTCTGTATGTTTATTCACACATGTATTATGTTTCCGGTTAATACAATTCTAGCATGAATAATAAACATTTATCATGATATAAGGAAATAAATAATAACTTTATTATTGCCTCTAGGGCATATTTCCTTCAAATTGATCATTTTGGCGTCGTTGTCGGGGACTAGCGTCGAGCGATTGTGCTAGGTTATAGACTAGGTTTTTCTTGTTTTCATCTTGTGCCATATATTTGTGATATATCTCTTACCCCTAACCACTGTTCTAGTTATCTTCTCTTTCTTTTCTTGTTCATTTTGTAGGTTGAATTGTCTTCTTGGAAATGGCATTCTACTCAGATCATCATGCGTATGCGAGCAACACTACAAACAGCACGGAAAGTATTCAAGAACTGATAAGTAAGATTTCCCATCGATTAGATGATTTAGCTCGGCAGCGAGAAGTAGTTTTTGAGGATAGGCCTAGCTCTTATGATCCTTATTCTAGCGGTCATCCTTATGTTGCTCCTACATGCCATATTTGTGGATTTTAGGGCCATTCACCCGCTGAATGTCAGCGTGGTTACTCTCACCCTCCCGATTGTTATGGTATGAGCTTCGCCCCACAGCCTAGCTCATACCAAAACAATTACTCATATGGGTGGCCTGAAAACCAGAATATGTCATAT
The DNA here is from genome assembly GCA_032464435.1 of Aegilops umbellulata. Classification (NCBI taxonomy): domain Eukaryota; kingdom Viridiplantae; phylum Streptophyta; class Magnoliopsida; order Poales; family Poaceae; genus Aegilops; species Aegilops umbellulata. The sequence continues at coordinate 496,685,718 of CP136056.1, forward strand.
AGGAGCAACAACCTTGAGATCTCACCATTTGCTTCTAGTAATCATATGCAGGGATTTAGGTACAATGAGGAGAGCCATAGCTATGCACCACAACAATGCTATTCACCTCCTACTCATATACCTCAACACCATGAGACATGCCCAATGGAGTTAAATGGTCCTCCATTTGGTCAACCAACAACTCCCGCACCTGTTGTGCAATCTCATGTGCAAGTGCCAACACAAGATGAGTTCGATGACATAGACAAGCTCACACTTTTGAGTCTCGAGTTCACTTGGAGTGCCGAGGATGATCCTATTAGGAAGGTTATACTAGAGGAAATGAAGAAGATCAAGAGTGGAAAGGAGCTAGTGGAAGAAGTAAGAAAGATTGAGAAGAACATCAACGCTGGCAGCACTATTTCTTCACAGCTAGAGCTGAGTATTTCTGGGATATCCCTTGATACATGTGAGGTTCGAATACCGTCACATCCAGCTGAGCAAGATAGCAAGTGCATTGAGCAAGAGAGACCTCAGATTGAAGAAGAAATTCTCGAAGCCAAGGAACAAGATGAACCAGAGCTTGAATGCCCAAGTGATCAAGATGAAGATCCGCTACCTATCACTCATGAAGAAGTAAAAGAAGCTGATGTAGTTGAGGATGAAGAACCTGAGATTCATTTGCCTATTATCATACAAGAGCGCGATGTGTCAGGTTCATCCAATCCTCTTAATGATATGTCTCTATATGATCTGTATGCTACTACTTTGCATTGCATGACACCATCAATTAAGCTAGACTTGAAAAATTGTTTGCTTGGACATGATCATATATACCCTGTTGTTGGCATTCCTCTCATTTGTGATGATGACACTTATTCTCCTCATGCTAGACCTATGCTTAATGATAAATATCATCCTCATGTTAGTATTGTGCTTGCTGATTCCTATCATACTCGTCATGTTCTATATTCCTATGCTTATATGATTGGATATTCGATTGATGACTTGGAGGGTATTATCCCTACCACTTGCATTGTCTCTTTTGTTGAGAGTTCTTTCAGGTTTTTGCTTGTGCACGATCCACTACATGCTGACCAGGTTCAAGGTGACATTCCTTGGGATCCCGGTGGATTCAGAGCATGGTGATGAGGAGAAGTAGAGGAGCACACATGAAGAAGAGCGAAGCAGGAGCGTGCACGAGGAAGCAAAAGGAGAGGAGTCGCAATGCACGAGGATGTGAGAGTGATCGAGCGAGTGCTACATCATCAAAGCCCGGTGAGCTGTTTCATGACCCATTTTGAAATCATCATCCATTGATGCTTGCTGAATTAAATTGCTATTTGGGTTGCTTGTGCCATTTCTTAAATGTCGTCCCACTGAATTTCACCTTTGACATATGGTGCTTGATGAGAATATGTGAACTGATTGTTGAATGCCTTGTAAACTAGTGATCTACATCCTGTTTGCTTTGCTGAAATTAGTGAAAGCTATTAGTTTTGAGTGCTCAAATCCCTAGTACACTAGAAAACTTAATCATTTTCTGAATTTACCTCGATACACCTAGATCATTAAGTGTCAGATGCTGAGTTTGTGCCTAATGTGTTCCCATTCAGAGCAATCACTCACCACTATGGATTAGCATGCTATGTTCCCTAGATCGGTAGTATGTGAACCAGACATGGATGAGTGATGATTCTTGTTTTTGTTAATTTGAAAAGTAAAAAAAAAGTATATCTTATAATGAATAAGTCTGGTCTACCTACAGTAGCATGTCATGTTCCCTGGATCGGTGGCATGTGAAATCTGGTAGCTTGGACAGTAATAAATAAATAAAAATGTAATTGTCGAACCAGGTGTATACCATGTTCTCGGGATCGGTGGTATGTTCCTGTGGGGAGACAAACAAAAAAAATTAATAATAATTGGTTGAGCCAGGTGTATACCATGTTCTCGGGATCGGTGGTATGTTCCGTCGGTGAGACTAATAAAATAATATGTGTCTTTCTTTCAAATTCAATAAGTGGTTCACAACTTTCTTTTAGTCTCGGGATCGGGCTCTCTTTAGGAAATTTTTGGCACAATCAGCATTTGAACTTGCTAATCTTCGTTTATCTTTGCAAAAGTTTAAAATGGTCGAGTTTATTGTGTCCTATTGATATGTAGCACTCTTAAACATTAATTTTCACTAGCCAAGTCCAAAGCATGCATTGTTTGGAGATCTACTTCACTGGGACATTCTCAGTCAGTTCGCTGTTCACTACCTTGCTCTTGTCATATGCCTTTACTTGAGGACAAGTAAAGATTTAAGTGTGGGGGAACTTGATAAGCACATTTCATATACATCTTTTGGCACTCAAATATGCGGCTTATTGAGTTCTGACCATCAATTCTTGCTATGAAATATTGAGTAATTGAATGAAAATCATATAAAGAATCATTTACTAGTCATCTGTTTCTTTTGCAGAAAAGTGCGACAAGGCACAAAAACGGGATGTTCTTGTGAAGAAAGAAGTAAGCAGGAGGGCCAATCTGAAAATTGCACATCTGATCGAGGGGATCTAAATCCCTAGCCGCAACCATCGATCCCCTTCAGGCCTGGCATATGTCTCTCTTCCTATCCCCTTCTTCTCCACCTCCGGCCGCCGCCGCGGCCAGGCCGGCGTGGCGGCGCGCCACCAGCACCTCCACCATCACCCTGCGCCTCCCATCAATCCATCCATCCATTCCGCCAGCACCAGCATCCAGCACGCACCACCACATCCATCCACCAGCGCCATCTGCACCATCCACCACCGCACCATCCATCAGCTCCACCACCATCACTCGCGCGCCTCCACCTGTTGCTGCTCTCCCTCACCGTCCCCTGCTGCTTCCCTCCACTCCTTCTCTCTACTGCTGCTCCTTCTTCTCTTCTTCCCCGTTTCTCTGAATCCTTGCTGCTGCTCCTTCTCCGAGCCCCCATGCTACCGCTACTCCCTTTCCTCGCTGCTGCTTCTTCTCTCTGTACCTCTTCTTGCGCTCATGCTACTACTCCTCTGAACCTCTCTGCTGCACTCCTCTGAACCTTAATCTTACTTCTCTCTCTCTCTCCCTCTCTCAAATTTCTGTAACCTGGAGATGTGTAAAACTATTCAATATTCAGTTTATAATTTCTGAAACTTTTGTGATTCAGTGGTGTCTCTCAATTTTCTGTAGACTTGAGAAGTATAATGTTCAGTACTATGAAATGGTCAGATGTGTTAAGTGTTAGTAATTGACTAATTGTTGTTACGTTTCATACTTGTGCCTGTGTGAAAATTAATTTCGCTTACTTGTGTAACCTGAACCGAGGTGTAGTACCCTGTTCGCATATGCGTGGTTATGTGTGTGGTGTCCTGTGATATATATCCATACCCTGTTAATTGTTATATATATATATATATATATATATATATATATATATATATATATATATATAGGGTCGCGATATTTGTCACCCTGGGTGAGGAATAGTTATTCTTCACCCCCTCTATTTTAACATTAATGCATCGTAATTTTATGTTTCTTAAATTTTGTCTTATTTCAGACATAAAAAGAGAACGTAAGAAAATATATAATCGCCGTAAAAAATATTTTATGTTACGTAAATTACAAATGTAAAAACATAGTGTAAAATGTACATAAAATGTAATTTTTCTGGTCTTCTGACCTTTTTTTAGCCAAATTTTACACAGTGAATCAATATGACTGTAACTATTTGTATTTGAAACATAATTTATTTATAAAATGATCATAATATTACCTCGGGTGAAGAATAACTTATTCTGCACCCTGAGTGATGAATAGTCTTTTTAATTCCTTAGCCGCTTGATGTTTGCTTGTTTTAGCATTTTCTTCCTCAAGCATATAGAAAATACCAAAAATATTATTGAAGATAATCTGAACCTCCCTTTGCCCTTTTTGCATTTTCTTTAGTGATGATCTTTGGGAACAACCTTGTTTAGTGTAGGGTTATTTTCCTGCATTCATAATCTGAATTGTGTTACCTAGCTTTAGCCAAGCACGGTCATCGATTTGCCTAGTCCCTCTGGAGAATTCGACATCTGTAGTTTGGGCAAAATATTCCACTACATTTACAATTGATCAACTCTCTCTCTAATTTATCGTTTGTTGTCACTTTCTCTTTCACACACATACTCTTTTTGCACACTTACTCATTCTCCTTCACACGCACTTGATCTGTCTCGACTGAGGCACTCTCCTCGGTCCATAGCATACAGATTTATTGGTCCAAAGTTTGACTTCTAAAAAATTTACATGCACTGCATTATGAGAGAATTCCTTATTTAGCCTTTTCTTAAAATTTGGTTCCCTTTTTGACCCCAAAAAACATTTTGTTCTTTATTTGACACTCAAACTTCATTTTATGCCTTATGTGACACTTTCATTCATTTTTCCATCCAAAGGTGTTAACTGACACATCCAAAGACAATTTTGCCCCTGGTGGTAGTATCTCACCAGAAAAGGGCAGAGAAGGGGCATGAATGAAAAAAATATATTAGGAAGAATCTGCACTCATGCCTCTTTCCCTTTTCTCTTCCTTCCTCCCAATCCCGCCTGCTCTTTCCTTCCACCATCGTCCAACCAGCCACGTATAGCAGTTCAGTCCGTGAGAGCCTGGCATGGCATGCATCGGGTTCAGAGTCCCTACGATAGCTTCTTCCTCTTCCTCGACGCGGGTCGGCGCGGGCGCACGGCGCTGATCCGGGGTAGGGTAGACTGGAAGTTCCCCGTGCTCACCCTCCCGTCATCCCTGCCAAGCCGCCGGTTGTATCATCCTCCTGTGTGCCGATCGAGGCCGCTGCCACCTCCCATCCCATGCACGGCAGCGCCACCGCCAAGTCCGTCGGCCGTATCCATTCATCTGTACATAAGGCCGAGACTAGGTGGTCGTCAACTGGGGCCTCCCCTTTGTTGCTGGAGCTGGCCATGTGTTGTTGTAGGCCGGCGCCGCTCCGGGATGATTGTACGACTAAGTCAACCATAGCCACCACATCTTCCACATGCACATGCTCGTCGGGATCCTATTTTCATGCACCGACCCAATCACGTGCACACATCCATCCGGTGTGTGTATACACATGCATATGCAAGGACTCGGCCAACTGTTTACAAATTTATATGCTACAGTAGAGGTTGAATGGGTTCGTCATTGTTTTTGTGGGACACTCATATTATTATTATTATTATTATTATTATTATTATTATTATTATTATTATTATTATTATTATTGTTATTATTATTATCAGTCATACAAATACCTTTTGGTTTACTCATTCAAACATGAAAAAAAATATCACATTACTTTTGTGTTTGCATGCAAATAATTTGTTCACATACCATACTAGGGGTAAAACAGTCTTTTTAGCATAGACTTAACGCCGTTAATAGCCAAAACTGACGGAAGTGTCACGTAGGGAACATAATGAAGTTTGAGTGTCAAAAGGGGGAGAAGCAAAAATTTTAGGCCAAAAAAGGAACCAAACTTTAAGAAAGGGCCAAATAAGGAATTCTCTCCTGCATTATCGAGCGGATGGAATATCTCTTTCCCCCTCTCAGCTATCTGACGCACCACTCAGCCTTATCGGGGCTCCTCAATCTCTCTCAAACTTTATTGGTCAGTTTGGTTCGTCACCTGACCCTCATGCTTTGATGGCCGGTACTGCCTGGTGTGGACGTGAGATGTAAAATATTTTTGCCTGGCCAGGCTTGTGTAGAGCTGAAGCGTTTGGTTCATGTCTGGGCCAGGCAAAGCATCAACGTCCCATCAATCAATCCATGCATCAATTATTTAATGCTAATATCCATCCATGTTGCTGTTAGCCTCGTGGCCACACGACCAGGCACGGCCAAGCGTTTGAAATTGGTCGCCTGGGCCAGGCTACTTGCAGTGTCTGGAGTTCAGCCAGGCTAATTAAAGTGCAAGGGAACCCAGGCCGGGCGGGCTTTCTTTTTCACAGGGTAGCAACCAAACAAGCGTGCATGAAATCCAGGCACAACCCCAGGCCAGGCAAAAGATGCTCAGGATGCAAGCCAAACTGGCCTTATATCTCCCTGGTTCACACATACACATGTCTCGCTCGCGCTATACATATAGACCCATCCAACAGTCTCCGCCCTTGTTCTCTCTCCATGTGACACGCACCCCCCTAAGTACCATAATCTCTCAATCCATCATAGGTGCAAGCACCCCCCCTCGATCCTAAGTATGATTATCTCTTACTAGCCATCAGGAACACACGTATTGTCTCCTTCCATCCATACGTCTATCTCGATATCTCTCGGGGCATCTTCTATCGCGCACACACCTTGTCACTCGATCTCCCACCCATGTAGTCCCATCACGATCTCCAGGGGATCTCTCTATGACAAACATACACTCTCTCCTCCCCATGTCTGCATTTTCTCCGTACGTCTCTCTCGACCTCTCTCCCTTGTTTGTCAGACCCCTCTTGGCCACGTGTTAGGGGTCTTGCTCTCTCGGTTCCAAACAACCACACACTATCTCCTCACCTTGCCTCCGCTCTTGAAGATGCATGTGTGATATGTTTGCATAAGACACACATGCTTATAAACTTGGTCAAAGTTTCAAAAGTTTGACTTAAAAAAATGTTGGAACTACATTATCGAACGGAGGGAGTAGCTCTTTCTCTCTCACTTTGCTATCTCTCACGAGCCTCCCCTCTCACTCGACTCTCTATATCGACGAATTATACGCTCACTGTGTCAGCGTATAGCTCCGTATATTGTTTAGTTGGCCGGTCAACCAATCCACATGCTGCCTTGTCAGCTCGTGTTCTGTATCTTCGTTTGCTGGCCCATGTGGCAGTGGGTGAAAATAAGTAAACTAGAGGCCCATCTGACACGCGGTGAAGTAAAAAAAGTTGAAACCACTCGGGGTAGCACCCCGCACGCTAGTAAATTGAGGGCGCATTGAGGACAAACTTCTTGCGCGGGAAGGACGCACTCGCGCACACCCAGCACACAACACACACCAACACACGTGTACACCGGCGTCACCGCCTGTTGAGATGGACGGCGAGGCAGCCAACAAGCGGAGGCGGCTCGAGCCAAAACCGCATCCGGCGAGCCTGGACTTCATCAGCAGCCTCCCCGACGACACGCTGCTCGTCATCATCGGCCTCCTCCCCACCAAATCTGCCGTGCGGACCGCCCTGCACTCCCGGCGGTGGCGCCCCCTCTGGCGCTGCGTCCCCCTCAACCTCACCGTCGACAGCTGCCTCTGCGACGGGGATTGCAAACGCATGGCCGTAGTCTCCAAGATCCTTTCATCGCACCCTGGGCCAGCCAAACGCCTTGACATCCGCATGTTCAGTACCAATTGCAAGGTCCAACCCAAGTTCGATGAGTGGTTCTTATCCCCCGCCTTAGATCAGCTCGAGGAGCTCAGCTTTGAAGCTGGACGATGTCGCTCTCTGCCGCCGTCCGCGCTCCGCCTCACGCCAACGCTACGCCGCGCCAGCTTCAGCTACTCGTCTGCCAAATTCTCCGAACTCTTTATTGGGTCCGTAATCGTTCAGGTACAACACTCATCTTCTTCTCCGTCTTCTTGAAATTCACATTTTTAAATTTCTTCTTGATGTATTTACGACCGTCTTCCAGAAAATGATTCCCACAAGCTTGACCCAGTCCATGCGCACAGTGAAGGTCTTAGCACTAAAATCTATCGGCCCCAATCTGGATCAAGTTGTTGGATTTCTAACATGCTTTCCGTGCACGGAGAAGCTACTCATCGAGGTGAAACTTCTTTCCTATAAGTAAACGGTAATCACAACATAGCTCAATTTTTTCGTAATTTTCCCAAATTACGATGACAAGTGTAGTGTTCAAAACTGCATCTACGCACTACACCGAAAGAAATGTTTTTAGTATTTTTTTCTCACGTGATCACCTGCATCGTTTTTATGTTGTACTACTATAGTAGCCTAGGCTAGTCATAGTGGAAAGTAACTTATGGTTACCCTAAGAGCAAGTACTACCTCCGTCCTGGTTTACTCTTCCAATTTTGTAGTATCAAAATTTGACCATAGATTTAACTGACAAAATGTTAAAGCATGTCACTAAGAACTATATCGATGGATTCGTATTTGAACATAATTTCAAATGGTGTAATTTTTAGTGACATGCATTGGCATTTTCTTAGGTAAATCTATGGTCAAAATTTTATACTAAATACGAGGTAGTATTACAAAAGTGGGCTATGTAGGCCAAAACATCTGCCAAATTCACTTGTGATCCATTTGGCATCGATGCCCCTCCATTGCTCACCTGGTGTCCTAATCTAGATCACCTACTTTGCTCCGGTGCCAAATTAACTCACGCAATGAAAAAACACTGCGTGGGAGAGAGAGAGGACCGAGGCAATAAAAAACACTTGTTTGGGAGAGTGAGAGGCTGGTGTAGTTGGTTTGATTGATTTGTTTATACATGTGGGTCTGTGTGCACAGCGGTGCCAACTCTCTCACATCGCGAGAGCGGTGCCAAAATCTTTTGATTTGACATCGATGCGTATTGTGTGGCATACTTTTGCGAAATATGGCATCGGCCACATAGTGGAAGGCAACAAATGTCCAAGCTCTTCACGTGCTCCTAGTTAAATGAGAGGAAACACACACACACACACACACACACACACACACACACACACACACAGAGAGAGAGAGAGAGAGAGAGAGAGAATATCACTAGCCAGCCAACCCTATCGTATGAGCGAATGATATTGGTACCTCTTGATGACACGACAATCTTATGCAGCCAACTGCTCTAATATGTTCTCTTCTTTTGTAGATAAAAAAGACCCGAAAGTGCAAAATGTGCTGCACTATAACAATCTCATCGAATGCCTTGATCTCCATCTTACAGAAATTGATTTGATCGACTACCGAGGCAGCACATCTGAGATTAAATTGGCCAGGTTCTTTGTTCTGGAGGCAAGTGTGCTCAAGGTAATGAGGTTTGGCGTTCTCTGGCGCAACAATGAATGGCGTGCTGATCACCGCAAGCGTCTAAGCCTAAATGACAAAGTCTCCGCAGAAGCTGAATTTGTTTTTGAAACATCAAGTGGCCAGAGACTCGAAAACTTATTTGCCCATTAGTGACTTGTCAGGGCGGTGGATTTTAGTTTGTATGATAATGCTGCATCCACCTAAAGTAACGAAAGTTCTTACGTAAACTTCCTAGTAATTCCCTCTTCGTAGGTGCAGCATTACTCCTAACATATGTAATATCAGTTTGAAACTTGTAATATTGCCATGTCCTATTCCTGCGTTTTCAAAATCCTGCGAATCAAACAGGTCCTGAGTTGGTGATGATGTTGTTCCTCCCATCTTTCACCAATAGCCGTCGGATCTAGATCTGACGCATACAAACCAAGCTTCTCCATTTTTGCAAAAAGATGCCCGCACTTGTTCCCTATTTACAAACAACTCCTTGTCTCTCACAATCAGCCTCATCTCCTCCCCACCACATCTAGGAGTAGAAGGCCGTGGAAAAATCTGGCGCGATGGCCGCTGCCAGAGCCTTCCACCCCCAATCTTGGTGTTCTGTGCAATGCACGGGCACCTAAGCACGGGAAATTATGTCGAACAGGGCTAGTTGTAAGCAGGCTAGCTCTACAGCCATGATGATAGTGACTGCAGACGGTGAGGCTAACTATGGTATGCCGAACACGGTACATATAGAAATATCATAGATAGAATAGACATATAGAATTTTTGGTCGGCAAATTCGAAGGAATCATTGAGTGAAAAAGGAGCAAAGAATGACAAAAGACGAGACTCTACTAGTCTTCAGACGACGAACAAAAATGCGTTCATTTGCCTCAAACTTTAGAGGGGCTCATTTAAGACTTAATCGAATGATTACCCAACAGGTAAAAAGAGCTTTTGTTTCCTCTCATCGAGAAATAGCCAATTTCTATTCCAAAGAGGAAGTTCTCCTAATTTTTTTAATTATAACTCTCTTATAAAGTTCATTAATGTCTGAAGTCACTACTTTATCTCCAGACCTATAAACAATAGGTCTCAATTCGGGAGGAAGAACCGGCCAGGACCTAAACAACTCACTTTTCGCCCATGAACAGTTTGTGTCAATGGATTCGTTTGATCAAAAACTTGAGATAACGGGTATGTTCCGGTGCAGGGTCTTGTCACTTCACTGTGAGGAGCAGCACGTAATAATTTGACCAACGGGTAGTATAGTGCTAGTACTCCTACTACTACATTGGTAGTACTACTACTAGTACTAGTAGCACCACCGTCTGGATTTAGGAGTACTACCACGTCCATCTGGATTTTAGTATTTGACTAGCAATATCTAGTAATGCATGTCACCAAAAATGTACTACTCCCTCTGTAAATAAATACATGGTGTTTTATTCCTATCGGCGAGAGAACTTAATGTTTTTTTGCTAACTAGAGTACTGTAATAGGATTACATGCAATGAACTAAACACTTCATGTCATGTTTGGTAGTCTCAAGTCATTGAAAGCATGCAAGGCCCACATCTCTCATTGGTTGATATGTCACGAAATAAGAAACAAGGAGGGAGTTAATGCACCGTGCCTAAGTATTTTGGAATTATTTGGTTTTTGTAAGGTTACTTACACAACATTTTTGTTTACATGCATTAACATTTTATTAGTTAAATCAAAGGTCAAAACTTGGCGCAAAATGCAAAGGGGACCAATAAACCAGTAAACATCAAACTTCTCTCGTTTGGCCCCAACTAGAGGTCCGGTGAGATGACTATACTGCACCGGCACGGAGGGGGACGCAGCTTCATTGACTTACGACAACTGCCTTTGGGTGAATGACACGTGGCCACAGGGGGTGGCTGGCCCACCTATCATACAGCCAAAGGCAGGTGCAGTAGAGGGCCGAGGAGTAGTACGAAATCCTACGCACCTACGCACGCTAACCAAGGGCTGTGTGATCACTCGAATTGCAAGATCAGTTGACTAGAAGCTACGCTAGACCCATGGAGGCGATGAGCGCGAGCATCAGCCGGCTGTGCCAGATGGTCCACGACGCCGGCCTGCGGCCCGGCAGGTAGTATTGCTTGTGGCCGCCAGGGCGAGGGGCCGCTTGGACGACAGCTTCGTCTCCTTGTTCGACGAGGTCCTCGTCGGTTTCCTCGATAAGTTCACCGTCGTCAAGAAGCTTGCGGACGACTTTGACGTAAGCCTCCAGCCGACGCGCCCAGGCTCTGCGATGCCCGCCACCCTCAACGGCCACTATGGTAACAACCTCTTCGACGCACTGGTGGCCCTGATCAATTGTAAGTACAGTGGGATATTTCGCCCGAGCTGCGAGTGTCGTGTTCCCAGAGGGACTAGGCGACAACAACTATGCTTGGCTAAATCTAGGTAACACAATTTTAAGAGACGAATGCAGAAAATAAAACCTAAACTAACCAGGTCGTTCCCAAAGATCGTCGACAAAGAAAATGCAAAGAGCACAGGGAGATTCAGATTTTACTCATTGTCTTTTTGGTATTTTCGCAATGCTTGAGAAGTTATAATACTAATACGAGCATACATCAATGACAAGAGAAGTGAAAGGACATGAACATAACATGACAAGGACACACATATATCTATCAACATGAACAAAGGGAAGAAACAAGCTTGTAGGACAGAATATATGTATCTCACATTGCAAACACACACGTATGAATATATATATCACAGGTACTTGAGCAACACAGGAACTACAAATTGAACAAACACGACTATGCAGCAAGTGCAGTGCTCAAGTGACAAATTTAACTAATTAACACATACAAGAACACAGAGTCACATGCCCCAGCACCATTCACATATGACCAATTTAACACTACACGAGCACAAGTCTGAAACTGAATAAACAACTTAATTATACAGTACTAGTTTATACGAATTACACACACACACACACACACACACACAGAGAGAGAGAGAGAGAGAGAGAGAGAGAGAGAGAGAGAGAGAGATAGTAGCAGCAGGTGGGTTCAGATTAAAAAATTGGTTGTGCTAGGGATTTTGTTCCCCTTCCCTCAGCTGCCACTGTTGCACTTTGGCCCTCCTCTTCTCAACTGTCTACACAAGAAGATCCATTCTTCATTTAGTTCGCGCTCCTGGATACTTCTTCCTTCACCGTTGGGTCCCTCTTCTCTTCTTGCCCAAAGTCTTGTTCCTCATTATTCTTCTTTCCTGCTCTTGACTCTTCTCATTATCACGAAGTTTATAGTGCCTTCTCGCACTTTTCTGCAAGATAAACAAACGAATAGTAAATGATACCCTTTTATGATTATCAAGCAAGTATTCAATATTTCACAGCAATAATTGATGGCCCGATCACAATAAATGGTATATTTGTGTGCCCAAATTGTATATATGAAATGTGCTTATCAAGTTCCCCCACACTTAAATCTTTGCTTGTCCTCAAGCAAAGGAATATGACAAAGGCAAGATAGTGGACAGTAAACTGACTAGAGAATGTCAAGTGAAGTAGATCTCTAGACAGTGCATGCTTTGGACTTGGCTAGTGAAAATTAATGCTTAAGAGTGCTACATATCAATAGGACACTAGAAAACACAACCATTTTAAACTATTACAATGATAAAAGAAGATCACAAGTTCAAATGTTGATTGTGCCAAAAGTTTCCTAAAGAGAGCCTGATCCCGAGAATAAAAGAAAGTTGTGAACCACTTATTGAATTTGAAAGAAAGACACATATTATTTTATTAGTCTCACCGAAGGAACATACCACCGATCCCGAGAACATGGTATACACCTGGCTCAACCAATTATTATTAAAAAAATTGTTTGTCTCCCCACAGGAACATACCACCGATCCCGAGAACATGGTATACACCTGGTTCGACAATTACATTTTTATTTATTTATTACTGTCCAAGCTACTAGATTTCACATGCCACCGATCCAGGGAACATGACATGCTATTGTAGGTAGACCAGACATATTCATTATAAGATATACTTTTTTTACTTTTCAAATTAACAAAAACAAGAATCATCACTCATCCATGTCTGGTTCACATACTACCGATCCAGGGAACATAGCATGCTAATCCATAGTGGTAAGTGATTGCTCTGAATGGGAACACATTAGACACAAACTCAGCATCTGACACTTAATGATCTAGGTGTATCGAGGTAAAAGCAGAAAATGATTAAGTTTTCTAGTGTACTAGGGATTTGAGCACTCAAAACTAATAGCTTTCACTAATTTCACCAAAGCAAACAAGATGTAGATCACTAGTTTACAAGGCATTCAACAATCAGTTCACATATTCTCATCAAGCACCATATGTCAAAGGTGAAATTCAGTGGGACGACATTTAAGAAATGGCACAAGCAACCCAAATAGCAATTTAATTCAGCAAGCATCAATGGATGATGATTTCAAAATGGGTCATGAAACAGCTCACCGGGCTTTGATGATGTAGCACTCGCTCGATCACTCTCACATCCTCGTGCATTGCGACTCCTCTCCTTTTGCTTCCTCATGCACGCTCCTGCTTCGCTCTTCTTCATGTGTGCTCCTCTACTTCTCCTCATCACCATGCTCTGAATCCACCGGGATCCCAAGGAATGTCACCTCGAACCTGGTCAGCATGTAGTGGATCGTGCACAAGCAAAAATCTGAAAGAACTCTCAACAAAAGAGACAATGCAAGTGGTAGGGATAATACCCTCCAAGTCATCAATCGAATATCCAGTCATATAAGCATAGGAATATAGAACATGACGAGTATGATAGGAATCAGCAAGCACAATACTAACATGAGGATGATATTTATCATTAAGCATAGGTCTAGCATGAGGAGAATAAGTGTCATCATCACAAATGAGAGGAATGCCAATAACAGGGTATATATGATCATGTCCAAGCAAACAATTTTTCAAGTCTAGCTTAATTGATGGTGTCATGCAATGCAAAGTAGTAGCATACAGATCATATAGAGACATATCATTAAGAGGATTGGATGAACCTGACACATCGCGCTCTTGTATGATAATAGGCAAATGAATCTCAGGTTCTTCATCTTCAACTACATCAGCTTCTTTTACTTCTTCATGAGTGATAGGTAGCGGATCTTCATCTTGATCACTTGGGCATTCAAGCTCTGGTTCATCTTGTTCCTTGGCTTCGAGAATTTCTTCTTCAATCTGAGGTCTCTCTTGCTCAATGCACTTGCTATCTTGCTCAGCTGGATGTGATGGTATTGGAACCTCACATGTATCAAGGGATATCCCAGAAATACTCAGCTCTAGCTGTGAAGAAATAGTGCTGCCAGCATTGATGTTCTTCTCAATCTTTCTTACTTCTTCCACTAGCTCCTTTCCACTCTTGATCTTCTTCATTTCCTCTAGTATAACCTTCCTAATAGGACCATCCTCGGCACTCCAAGTGAACTCAAGACTCAAAAGTGTGAGCTTGTCTATGTCATCGAACTCATCTTGTGTTGGCACTTGCACATGAGATTGCACAACAGGTGCGGGAGTTGTTGGTTGACCAGATGGAGGACCATTTAACTCCATTGGGCACGTCTCCTGGTGTTGAGGTATATGAGTAGGAGGTGAATAGCATTGTTGTGGTGCATAGCTATGGCTCTCCTCATTGTACCTAAATCCCTGCATATGATTACTAGAAGCAAATGGTGAGATCTCAAGGTTGTTGCTCCTATATGACATATTCTGGTTTTCAGGCCACCCATATGAGTAATTGTTTTGGTATGAGCTAGGCTGTGGGGCGAAGCTCATACCATAACAATCGGGAGGGTGAGAGTAACCACGCTGACATTCAGCGGGTGAATGGCCCTAAAATCCACAAATATGGCATGTAGGAGCAACATAAGGATGACCGCTAGAATAAGGATCATAAGAGCTAGGCCTATCCTCAAAAACTACTTCTCGCTGCCGAGCTAAATCGTCTAATCGATGGGAAATCTTACTTATTAGTTCTTGAATACTTTCCGTGTTGTTTGTAGTGTTGCTCGCATAAGCATGATGATCTGAGTAGAATGCCATTTCCAAGAAGACAATTCAGCCTACAAAATGAACAAGAAAAGAAAGAGAAGTTAACTAGAACAGTGGTTAGGGGTAAGAGATATATCACAAATATATGGCACAAGATGAAAACAAGAAAAACCTAGTCTATAACCTAGCACAATCGCTCGACGCTAGTCCCCGGCAACGACGCCAAAATGATCAATTGTAAGTACAGTGGGATATTTCGCCCGAGCTGCGAGTGTCGTGTTCCCCACAGGGACTAGGCGGCGACAACTATGCTTGGCTAAATCTAGGTAACACAATTTTAAGAGACGAATGCAGAAAATAAAACCTAAACTAACCAGGTCGTTCCCAAAGATCGTCGACAAAGAAAATGCAAAGAGCACAGGGAGATTCAGATTTTACTCATTGTCTTTTTGGTACTTTAGCAATGCTTGAGAAGTTATAATACTAATACGAGCATACATCAATAACAAGAGAAGTGAAAGGACATGAACATAACATGACAAGGACACACATATATCTATCAACATGAACAAAGGGAAGAAACGAGCTTGTAGGACAGAATATATGTATCTCACATTGCAAACACACACGTATGAATATATATATATATATCACAGGTACTTGAGCAACACAGGGACTACAAATTGAACAAACACGACTATGCAGCAAGTGTAGTGCTCAAGTGACAAATTTAACTAATTAACATATACAAGAACATAGAGTCACATGCCCCAGCACCATTCACATATGACCAATTTAACACTACACGAGCACAAGTCTGAAACTGAATAAATCACTTAATTATACAGTACTAGTTTATACGAATTACACACACACACACACACACACACACACACACACACACAGAGAGAGAGAGAGAGAGAGAGAGAGAGAGAGAGAGAGAGATAGTAGCAGCAGGTGGGTTCAGATTAAAAAATTGGTCGCGCTAGGGATGTTGTTCCCCTTCTCTCAGCTGCCACTGTTGCACTTTGGCCCTCCTCTTCTCAACTTTCTACACAAGAAGATCCATTCTTCAGTTAGTTCGCGCCCCTAGATACTTCTTCCTTCACCGTTGGGTCCCTCTTCTCTTCTTGCCCAAAGTCTTGTTCCTCAATATTCTTCTGTCCTGCTCTTGACTCTTCTCATTATCATGAAGTTTATAGTGCCTCCTCGCACTTTTCTGCAAGATAAACAAACAAATAGTAAATGATACCCTTTTATGATTATCAAGCAAGTATTCAATATTTCACAGCAATAATTGATGGTCCGATCACAATAAATGGTATATTTGTGTGCCCCAATTGTATATATGAAATGTGCTTATCAGGCCCTGCGACTGCCCGCCGTCGCGCCGGAGAATGTCCACCTTGAGTTCGCGCTCGCCGCGCAGCGCCTGGCGCAGCAAGACATAATTATATTACCTTCCGCATCAACTTCATAATTTTCGTACGTAGTCTATGCATGAACGGCGCCAGAACCAAACTTCTCATTACTCTTGGCAAAATCGTTATTTTCTATCTATCGGTCGCGCCATGGAGCAGAACCAAATTTTACAAGTTACGAGTTCGAAAGGAAAAGCCTGCCGTGTTCGCGTCACCCCCACATGGTTGGTCCGGCACGCCGCTCAAGCTGGAATGCGTGCGGTGTTGCATTTTCACTTACAAGTGGGATCGCAGTTGAGCAAACCGACTATCGGCAAACCCCCACCCCGCCCACCGCGCGATGGCTGAGAAAAGAGAAAAGGAGGGAGAAGAGATGGCTGTAGCATGGTCTCCAAGAAAATTGGTGTCGGATGGGACTTGTGTGGGTGGCGTGTGTCGTACTGCTAGACGTGAATACTAGTTATGGCCCATGCCACCCCACTATATCAAGCCTATATCGAGGTACATAGAACAAATTTCCTGCAGTCCATGCTCAACCCTCCTCTATCTCTCTTCTCAGCCAGCCAGCAGACACACGGAGCCCATTGTCTGTTTGCTCACATGTGGCCCCACATGTCAGTGAAAACGCAAGAGGACCCACTGAACCTGCACATCTCTCACCTCGACGTGCTGGTGATGAAAAACAAATCCAATAAAGATCTTCGGTGGCCGCTTTTGGAGTTACTCAAGAGTAGTAAGATTCTATTTACAGTTTAACCCAAGATGCACATCTTGTGGCTTCAACTACCACTCTATTTTCTTTCATGACACGACCTGGATGCTGGATGTCCCACGTGTCGGCAAAAGGAGGAAGAACCCGACCAAATCTTCGGTTCTGCTCTCGGATTAGACTAGTTGTGCTAACTTAAATTTTTTATTGTGTACTCCCTCGGTTCCAAAATACTTGACTTCCATTTTTCCAAAAATGGATGTACCTATATACTAAGACATGTCTACATACATATATATTTTGACAAATAGAAGGCATGTATTGTGCAACGGAGGGAGTAGAATGGATGTACCTAGCTATATACTAAGACATGTCTAGATACATATATATTTTGACAAATAGAAGGCATGTATTGTGCAACGGAGGGAATAGAATGGATGCAAGTTTTTGTATTGGGAAGAAGAGTACATCCATATATTGATAGAGCGCAATTTAGTAGATGTTCTATCACTTTTAGCTAGTATAGAATAGAGTCTAGACATGAGACTAGATGCGAGGATGCAACATCTACTTCTTTACACTCGAAGAAGAGAGAAGCATGCTAGATCGAGTCTCCGCAGATCAACAATGAATGCATCGAGATGGCACTAATCCAACTTACAGGAGTAGTAAAATGTATTCTTGTGGTTCTTGTTTTCTTTGGTCTTGCCTTTATAGTCAAAATTATCGTTGGAGTTCGTGCAAAACGAAGGTCCGTTTGGGGTCGTGCGTTGGAGTTGGACTTACAAGTGGGACCGCAGTTAAGGAAACCGACTATTGGCAAACCCCCACCTCGCCCGCCGCGCGATGGCTGAAGTTAGAGAAACGGCGAGGTTGAAGAGATTGCTCTCGCACGGACTCCAAGAAATAATATGGTGTCAGATGGATGTCGTGGTGGTGGCGTGTGCCGTACTCCTGGACGTGAATGCTTGTTCTGGCCCATGCCACCGTACTACTCCTACTACTTACTCCTACTATATACTATGCTACTAGTATATCGAGGATTCGAGGTGCTGGTTACGTCCAACGAACACATTAACATATGGCTACAGTAAAAACACCCGCCCTACGCGCGAAGCATGTGAAGCTAGTACAAATAGTGTACTACTATTGTTGATTGGCCTCATCCGATAACCTGTTGCAATGCACGTACAATTATGTATTCAGAAAATATTTTTTTGCCTCGTCGCACCACTCACTCAGAGAAGCGACTCGAAAGCCATTCATAAATTTAGTAAGTTTATCACAGGCATATCATTTTATTACATAGAACAACAGGTCATCAACCCACATCGACAACGAGGATACATTATAAATACTAAAGTTTTCACCACACAAAAAATAACAAGCAATGAAATGAACTTCAACACAACCATTCCTCGGCGTTGGAAACGCTTGCTTTGAACCACAAGTGATTCTCTGGGACGGGCCATGCATTGTTGATCTGGAGACCAACACAGGACTGATCATCCAGGCTGAAGCGGCCTACTATATCAGTACCAGGGTAAGGAACCACGCAAATGTCCGAGGTATAGACACAATTGCTTCTCATAAATGTGTCAGCAGTGGTTGGATCGCCTTTCACCATCATCGGATAGTTTCGTCCAAGGAAGAGCGAATTTTCTCCAAGACTATCAATTCTGTGCCAGGGAGAAGGAGTTGGCGCTAGCACACTAGTATCCATCCTGAATACCATGCAACGTGTGTTGGAATAGGTCCGGAGAGTGCGACCATGGGAGACTACACCTGCTTCCTTAGCAGTAACATCATCAGTGGGCTGCATACACACAAGAAGAGGTGATCCATCGGAATTAGTTGCCAGGCGCCACAGAGTATATCGGCGCTGCTTGTCCTCATGCTCGTGATCATCACCATCGTCATCTCCCCCTTGGTTATAAAAATCTTCATGTATAGGTGGTGGGATGTTCACAGGACCTTGGAAACACAAGAAGAAGGTTAATTGGTAAAGGGAAACTTGCTCGCATGCATGTGGATGAAACAATTATAATTATGGTGGAAGACAAACATACCAAAACAATGAGGATGCCATGCAAAAACAGTGCCACGAGTGGTGGCAGCAAACACAAGGCCCTCGTATTGAATTGCATCACAGTACTCATCCGTGTACAGAAACTAATTTTTGAGCAATATCCATCGAGTGAAACCATTAAGGACGGCAACAAGCTTGTCGAAGATAGCAACAACATCATAGTTTTTGTAATTCCAAGAGTGATTAGGAACTCGACAAATTGCTATCTTCCATAGACGACAGTCACCATGATCGTATTTGAACGTACGTAGATCATCTGTGTGCTCAACCTCAGGGCACTCGGAGATTTTTGGAAGTGGAATCCGCTGACGAATGTACACATTCACAAGTTCCCACTTGAAATTGTACCCAATATAAACAACCCAATCTCCATTTACGCCAGCCTAGGACTTAACCTTAAGCGATGGCATCTTGACATCACACGTATTATTATCAAGCTGCATCAACTTGCACAAGGCGAGGTCTCCGTCGTCCGCTCGCCAGCGAGCAGGGTCACGGCAAAGAAGATAGGGGAGATCAAACTGCTCCTGGACCCTTGGGTTCCTTGCAATGATGTTATTAGTTGACTCGAGAATGGGCTTGAAAGAACCTGCCATGCTAGCCGAGGTGATGACATCGCACCGATCAATGAGTTCCTCCAACACGTCATCTTTCAGATCGAGGCAAGAATAACGGGGTCGTTTCCGGCCTGTTCCCTCCATGGAGAAGACGGTCGAACAATGGCAGAAGAAAGGGTGAAGGGCTGAAGGAAAATGGAGGAGGGAGAGGAAGAGCGTGCGACAGCAGTTCCAAATCGAGAGGGAAAGGCGAAGAGTCGGTGGATGGTTGCGAGTTTGCCACGGTTCACGAAGAGGAGCCCCGTCCTACACGTCCGTTCGGAAATACTCCTACTACTCGCCGTCGTCTCACTGATATGTTGGAACGGGACCACATGTCAACGAAACATGGTGTGTAATTTCTCGTGCAAAATGCGATCTCGCCTCGTTGGCCCGAGGTGCCGCATTAGTTATCGACCTTTATTTTTTTAATGGCGTGCCGATCAGTTTTGAAGCACGACTAACTGGTACTGTACGTAGAGAAAATATAAACTACTCTACCACTACCCCACCTCCAGTACTAGTAGTATAAAAAAGATATATAGGCTGGAGCTTCAGCGCTTTCTTGCTAAGGGCTGCCCACTTGCTTCTCACACTACCACCCTCTCTCTAGATCTAAAAAAGATGGACCCTCTCTCCCTCCTCACCGGTGGTCACAGATCCGCCGGGGAAGAGAAGGACGTGCAACGTTGACGCACTCGTCGTCGGCGAGCGAGGTCACGCACTGACGACAAGGCCGTCCTCTCAGACCTAGCACCCGCGCGGGATGGCCTCCGTCCCCAAGCTCGCTGCCGTAGTGTGTGCGGAGGACGACGACCACGAGCGAAGCCACTTCCTGCCAACCCTCAGGTATGCTACCTCTTTTCGAGCCATAACCTTGTTCTATTGCCCCATCTGCTACGTCGTTGCATGTGGATCTTTTTCCACTCCACCATCTTCCCAATTTGCTATCCTCTACTCTGCTGGCCACGCAGACGAAAACCATAATTTGCACTATTAAAGGAAACCCTACTTCATGCAGACTAATCCATGTATGGGTTGAATAAGGAAAGGAAGGGAGACTGTACTGTCCAAGAGAGTAGGCATCGAACCCGCATCTAGGTTGAAAAGGGGAAACTCAGTAGCTAAGGAAGGAGTCTCGTGTCTCTTGGTTGAAGAAGGGTAGAAAGGCATGACAACGCAATAGAGAATGACCAGGTCGATCGGTTTGTTGTCCTCACATAGGAAAAAGGTGGCTAAAGAGAACAAAAATGGGACCGTAATCCACATATGTTGCCTGGATATTTGTTGCTCTGGGCAACCATACCTCCCTCACCACTCTGCGTCCATGGAGGTACATCGTACTGGTGCGCCCACTGTCCGAATGGGCCTCACATGCTCTTATTGCCACTTTTTTTGCTGTTAGTATAACGCCAGCAGTCAAGTCAAGCAACGCTACAGCTAAAGTGATGCCACAATACTTGACATTAGGTCATGCTAATGGCGCCCCCACCCCCCACCACGACGCTCCCACCCTCTCCGGCGATCTCCTTATTTCTCCACTAATCTGTGGATTCTCTCCGCTCATCTGCTCTGGCGTCCTCTCTGGATCAAGGAAATACCCATCTCCAATGGGTTCTTCTGGTGGATCTACCCTTGGCTTGGATTTCTCCAAGGGTAGGGTTTGCAGATGAGGTTTTCAGATCTACTGGACATACGGTCCATCCTTCAGGACACAGGAGGTCATTTATCCTAGTGGTTTCATTCAGCCGCCATGCCTTTCGTCTCTCAGAGGATTCTGTGGCCGCGGCTTTGGAAGCAGTAATTGGAGGTTCGGCAATTGATCTTCATGTTGATCACATCAAGGATAAGGTTTATTCCTTCCATGTCTCTTGCAAGCAAGTTGGTTTTCTTATTATGGATCTCCGTTCCTATGCATGTGATCTGTTCAAGTGCTATTTTCATTTGTGGGATAATGGGGGACCTAATTGGATTAGAGAACTCCGGATCTGGAGGAAGGAATGCGATGCTGAATGGATTCTAGTTAGTCCTACCAAGCGTCGATCATCTTTAGGTCTTTTGGCCATGAATAAACCTCCGGCTAGATCAGCTATAAAGTCTGTTGCATCTGCTCAGAAAAAGCTTTCTTTTGCCATGTTTGAGCGATACTCTGCTTGCAAGGGATATAGATATCCGGCTACGCAAAAGTGCATTGACACCATGAGAGATGCGGGGTATGATCTTCCTGCTCATGAACGTGTAGTCATACATCAATCGCCACCCGCGGACTTGCTTTGGACGGTGGCTCGTCCACCTATTGTTTTTGGTACAGTCACTCCTTTGCCGGCGTTGAGCCGGCCGAAATCATCTTCACCTGTGACTGATCCGGTTTCGGAGGAACTTTCCCCCGTGCATGCTGAGATTTCGCCCGCACATTTCGCAGAGGCGGGATTGCCATCCATTCAAATCAATTGTCAGGTTTCTGACCTAGTGGCTTTGGAGGCCCACCAGGTCTCTACCCCACCTTTGCTGCTCAGTCCATCTGCTTCTGGGCCTTCCACGCCTCCGATTCCAACTCCTCTGGGCCATTGTCTAGATATCCCTACATCTCAAGAGGCTGCGAGGCAGTTTGAAGCTATGGTCGATGACATGGTGGACCGTGTGGTTACCTGCACTATTTGTTCTCAGAGGGGCCACTTGTCAATGACTTGTGGAATGCGAGCGGTCTATACGGCTTGCCTCGTCCTGGTCACTCTAGCCGTGATTGTAATGATTTCGCGCGCTCCAATGGATTGGTTTGGAGGCCAATTTCGGTGCAACAAAAAACGAGTTTATCGGAATCTGCTGCTTCTCATGGGAACAGAGCCAGAGTTATTAGGATAGACTGTCCAGTCCCATCGCCGCCGCCCCCATTGCATCTTCCCTCTCTCCAAGCCAAAGAAAACCCCCGACAAGCTTCTGGCTCTTCCATGGCGAACTACGAGCTCGATCCTCAGCGCTTTGTGCCTCCTGGCCACCACATCATCGATGGCGGCGATCGTCGGCTTCCTCGCACCTTCTTCACGCCCGCCGTGCGTCCGCCCCGTTGGCATGAGGACTTCATGGTTGCCGAGGTGATGCCGGCGCCGGAGGGGCCACTCGGCCCGGTGCGGGAAGAGGTTGTCCAGTTTCTGCAAAATAGAGGTATTTTGGTCCGATCTGCTCAATCGTGGTTTCATGGGGTAGGTCTGTTTCAAGTCAGGGATCCGTCAGTTAGATACACCTTGATTCAGCATGCACCTTTTCCGTTGGGCAACGATCGTTTTGTCAGATTTATGAAGCATGATGAGGGAGAAAATTTCAAGGGAGCACATGGTTTTCGCAACGGTTGGTTAATGTTCATTGGGATTCCCCTAGATTACCGCACCACTGAATACATCTCGCAGGCCGTAGGCACTTTTGGAAAGTTTATTTCTTGGGATAGTGAGGATCCTTATCTTGTCCGGACTTTGGTTGAAGCTAGTTTTCCAGATACGCCGTTGGTTCCAAGAGATGTTGTGTTTGGTGATTATGCGAAATATGGAGGTGCTCAAGTGTCTTGGTCTGCGGCTTGTTATGTTCTAGGTGCGGACTTTGCAGATCAGATGCCAAATGACGAAGACCCTATGCCATTGGATGGAAACCCTCACCCTATGCCTGGTAATCTGGTTCCGGATAATTTGATGTTCGTCTTACCACCATACCCAATGTTGGGATGGAACGATGCACCTGTCGCTCCACCACCTCCACCTGTGAGTGATGAAGCGCCTGGTTGGGGCAATGCCATGTGGGCAGATGAAGTAGAGAATGAGCAGGCCCCACACCCTGCTGCTCCTGAACAGGATCAAGTTTCAATAGTGATTGATCAGCCTGAGGGATCTGCTTATGTGGATCAACAAGAACAAGACGTTGAAATCCAACAACAACATGATTTACCACTACCAGATCTTTAGCACCCTGTCTTTGAGGAGAATCAGCTTGCAATTGTGCCCTACCAACCTCCTGTGATTCAGCAGCATGAAATCTTTATTGGCATGGCACGCATTGTGGCGGGACCTCCTCTCCCTCCGGAGATGGTTTGGAAAAGGTCTTTCCAGAACCTTATGTTTGATTTCTCAGTTAAGGAAGTGCCAAGGTCTATCTTCTTCAAGCCGATGGGCCCAATCATTTACTCCAAGAGGTCATGGTCAGTTGCTTTTGATGAATCAAGGAAGATGTCTTGTTTAGCTGCTTCTCTGCCCGCTGTTCCTGCTGTCAAAACACCTGTCATGGCGAAGCACCCGATGGCCAGAGATTTATTTGAGGAGTTGTCGGCTGTTTTAGATTCTGTTTCTAAAGAAGTTGTATATGATAGTTCTGCTGTTCCTGTCTCGGTTCAGTCATCACCCTTGGTTTTTTCTGTGGAACAATCTACTGCGCGAAAGCGGAGAGAGAAGAAGAAGGCTCCTGTGGTTGATACGTCACTGAGATGTTGCACTCGGAGCGCGGCAAAGTTGTATGGCTTCAAAAACGTGGTCTTTGAGCAGCTCTCTCTACAGCCATCTAAGAAGCGCCCTCGTGCAAAGCCCATGCAGGACAAGGCCCAGCCCACTGTTGGAAATATGCCCTAGAGGCAATAATAAAAGCATTATTATTATATTTCCTTGTTCATGATAATTGTCTTTATTCATACTATAATTGTGTTATCCGGAAATCGTAATACATGTGTGAATAATAGACACCAACATGTCCCTAGTAAGCCTCTAGTTGACTAGCTCGTTGATCAACAGATAGTCATGGTTTCCTGACTATGGACATTGGATGTCATTGGTAACGAGATCACATCATTAAGAGAATGATGTGATGGACAAGACCCAATCCTAAACATAGCACAAGATCGTATAGTTTGTTTACTAGAGTTTTTCCAATGTCAAGTATCATTTCCTTAGACCATGAGATCGTGTAACTCCCGGATACCGTAGGAGTGCTTTGGGTATACCAAACGTCACAACGTAACTGGGTGACTATAAAGGTATACTACGGGTATCTCCGAAAGTGTCTGTTGGGTTGACACGGATCGAGACTGGGATTTGTCACTCCGCATGACGGAGAGGTATCACCGGGCCCACTCGGTAATGCATCATCATAATGAGCTCAATGTGATCAAAGTGGTTGATCACGGGATCATGCATTACGGTACGAGTAAAGTGACTTGCCGGTAACGAGATTGAACGAGGTATTGGGATACCGACGATCGAATCTCGGGCAAGTAAAATACCGATTGACAAAGGGAATTGTATACGGGATTAATTGAATCCTCGACATCGTGGTTCATCCGATGAGATCATCGTGGAGCATGTGGGATCCAACATGGGTATCCAGATCCCGCTGTTGGTCATTGCCCGAGAGCCGTCTCGGTCATGTCTGCATGTCTCCCGAACCCGTAGGGTCTATACACTTAAGGTTCGGTGACGCTAGGGTTGTGAAGATATGTATATGCAGTAACCCGAATGTTGTTCGGAGTCCCGGATGAGATCCTCGACGTCACGAGGAGTTCCGGATTGGTCCGGAGGTGAAGCATTATATATAGGAAGTACAGTTTCGCCCATCGGGAGTGATCTGGGGGTCACCGATATTGTACCGGGACCACCAGATGGGTCCCGGGGGTCCACCGGGTGGGGCCACCCATCCTGGAGGGCCCCATGGGCTGAAGTGGGAGGGGGACCAGCCCTTAGTGGGCTGGTGCGCCCCCCAAGGCCCACCCCCTGCGCCTAGGGTTGGAACCCTAGGGTGGGGGGCGCCCACTTGCCTTGGGGGGCACTCCACCCCCCTTGGCCGCCGCCCCCTCTGGAGATGGGATCTCCAGGGGCCGGCGCCCCCCAGGGGGCCTATATAAAGGGGGGAGGGAGGGGCAGCCGCATCCTTGCCCCTGGCCTCCCTCTCTCCCTGCTACACCTCTTCCTCTCGCAGTGCACGGCGAAGCCCTGCTATTGTGACGCCCTGCATCCACCACCACGTCGTCGTGCTGCTGGATCTTCATCAACCTCTCCTTCCCCCTTGCTGGATCAAGAAGGAGGAGAAGTCATACGCTCCGTACGTGTGTTGAACGCGGAGGTGCCGTCCGTTCGGTGCTAGGATCTCCGGTGATTTGGATCACGTCGCGTACGACTACCTCATCCCCGTTCTTTTGAACGCTTCCGCTCGCGATCTGCAAAGGTATGTAGATGTATCCGATCACTCGTTTCTAGATGAACTCATAGATGGATCTTGGTGAAACCGTAGGAAAATTTTTGTTTTCTGCAACGTTCCCCATAGTGGTATCAGAGCCAGGTTTATGCGTAGTTCTTCTTGCGCGAGTAGAACACAATTTGTTGTGGGCGTAGATTTGTCAACTTTCTTGCCGCTACTAGTCTTATCTTGCTTCAGCGGTATTGTGGGATGAAGCGTCCCGGACCAACCTTACACGTACGCTTACGTGAGACCGGTTCCACCGACTAACATGCACTAGTTGCATAAGGTGGCTGGCGGGTGTCTGTCTCTCCCACTTTAGTTGGAGCGGATTCGATGAAAATGGTCCTTATGAAGGGTAAATAGAAGTTGACAAATCACGTTGTGGCTTTCACGTAGGTAAGAAAACGTTCTTGCTAGAACCCTAATTCAGCCACGTAAAACTTGCAACAACAATTAGAGGACGTCTAACTTGTTTTTGCAGCAAGTGCTTTGTGATATGATATGGCCAAAGTTGTGATGAATGATGAATGATCTATATGTGATGTATGAGATGTTCATGCTATTGTAATAGGAATCACGACTTGCATGTCGATGAGTATGACAACCGGCAGGAGCCATAGGAGTTGTCATTATTCTTTTATGACCTGCGTGTCAATGGAAACGCCATGTAAATTACTTTACTTTATTGCTAAATGCGTTAGCCATAGTAGTAGAAGTAATAGTTGGTGAGAAACTTCATGGAGACACGATGATGGAGATCATGATGATGGAGATCATGGTGTCAAGCCGGTGACAAAGATGATCATGGAGCCCCAAGATGGAGATCAAAGGAGCTATGTGATATTGGCCATATCATGTCACGCTTATTAGTTGATTGCATGTGATGTTTATCATGTTTTGCATCTTGTTTAATTAGAACGACGGTAGTAAATAAGGTGATCCCTCATAATAATTTCAAGAAGTGTTCCCCCTAACTATGCACCGTTGCGACAGTTCGTTATTTCGAAGCAACACATGATGATCGGGTGTGATAGATTCCAACGTTCACATACAACGGGTGTAAGACAGATTTACACATCCAAACACTTAGGTTGACTTGACGAGCCTAGCATGTACAGACATGGCCTCGGAACACAGAAGACCGAAAGGTCGAGCATGAGTCATATGGAAGATATGATCAACATGAAGATGTTCACCGATGTTGACTAGTCCATCTCACGTGATGATCGGACACGGCCTAGTTGACTCGGATCATGTTATACTTAGATGACTAGAAGAGGGATGTCTATCTAAGTGGGAGTTCATTAAATAATTTGATCAGATGAACTTTATTATCATGAACTTAGTCTAAAATATTTATAATATGTCTTGTAGATCAAATGGCCAACGTAGTCCTCAACTTCAACGCGTTCCTAGAGAAAACCAAGCTGAAAGACGATGGCAGCAACTATACGGACTGGGTCCGGAACCTGAGGATCATCCTCATAGCTGCCAAGAAAGATTATGTCCTACGAGCACCGCTGGGTGACGCGCCTGTTCTCCCTGTAGAACAAGACGTTATGAACGCTTGGTAGGCACGTACCGATGACTACTCCCTCGTTCAGTGCGGCATGCTTTACAGCTTAGAGCCGGGGCTCCAAAAGCGTTTTGAGAGACACAGAGCATATGAGATGTTCGAAGAGCTGAAAATGGTTTTCCAAGCTCATGCCCGGGTTGAGAGATATGAAGTCTTCGACAAATTCTTCAGCTGTAAGATGGAGGTAAATAGTTCTGTCAGTGAGCACATACTCACTATGTCAGGGTTACATAACCGCTTGACTCAGCTGGGAGTTAATCTCCCGGACGATGCGGTCATTGACAGAATCCTCCAGTCGCTTCCACCAAGCTACAAGACCTTTGTGATGAACTTCAATATGCAGGAGATGGAAAAGACCATTCCTGAAGTATTTGCTATGCTGAAATCAGCAGAGGTAGAAGTCAAGAAGGAACATCAAGTGTTGATGGTGAATAAAACCACTAAGTTCAAGAAGGGCAAGGGTAAAAAGAACTTCAAGAAGGACGGCAAGGAAGTTGCCGCGCCCGGCAAGCAAGCTGCCGGGAAGAAGCCAAAGAATGGACCCAAGCCCGAGACTGAGTGCTTTTATTGCAAGGGAAGTGGTCACTGGAAGCGGCACTGCCCCAAATACTTAGAGGACAAGAAGGCCGGCAAAACAAAAGGTATATGTGATATACATGTAATTGATGTGTACCTTACCAGTACTCGTAGTAGCTCTTGGGTATTTGATACCGGTGCAGTTGCTCACATTTGTAACTCAAAGCAGGAGCTGCAGAATAAACGGAGACTGGTGAAGGACGAGGTGACGATGCGCGTCGGGAATGGTTCCAAGGTCGATGTGATCGCCGTCGGCACGCTACCTCTACATTTACCTACGGGATTAGTTTTAAACCTCAATAATTGTTATTTAGTGCCAAGTTTGAGCATGAACATTGTGTCTGGATCTCGTTTAATTCGAGATGGCTACTCATTTAAATCCGAGAATAATGGTTGTTCTATTTATATGAGTGATATGTTTTATGGTCATGCTCCGATGGTTAATGGTTTATTCTTAATGAATCTCGTACGTGATGATACACATATTCATAGTGTGAATACCAAAAGAGTTAAAGTTGATAACAATAGTCCCACATACTTGTGGCACTGCCGCCTTGGTCACATAGGTGTCAAACGCATGAAGAAGCTCCATGCAGATGGACTTTTAGAGTCTCTTGATTATGAATCATTTGACACGTGCGAACCATGCCTCATGGGTAAAATGACCAAGACTCCGTTCTCAGGAACAATGGAGCGAGCAGCCAACTTATTGGAAATCATACATACTGATGTGTGCGGTCCAATGAGTGTTGAGGCTCGCGGTGGCTATCGTTATGTTCTCACCCTCACTGATGACCTGAGTAGATATGGGTATATCTACTTAATGAAACACAAGTCTGAGACCTATGAAAAGTTCAAGGAATTTCAGAGTGAGGTTGAAAATCAATGTGACAGAAAATTCAAGTTTCTACGATCAGATCGTGGAGGAGAATACTTGAGTCACGAATTTGGCACACACTTAAGAAAATGTGGAATAGTTTCACAAATCACGCCGCCTGGAACACTCAGCGTAATGGTGTGTCCGAACGTCGTAATCGCACTCTATTAGATATGGTGCGATCTATGATGTCTCTTACCAATTTACCGCTATCTTTTTGGGGCTATGCTTTAGAGACTGCCGCATTCACTTTAAATAGGGCTCCGTCGAAATCCGTTGAGACGACACCATATGAATTATGGTTTGGGAAGAAACCTAAGCTGTCGTTTCTAAAAGTTTGGGGATGCGATGCTTATGTCAAGAAACTTCAACCTGAAAAGCTCGAACCCAAGTCGGAAAAATGCGTCTTCATAGGATACCCTAAAGAAACTATTGGGTATACCTTCTACCTCAGATCCGAAGGCAAGATCTTTGTTGCCAAGAATGGATCCTTTTTAGAGAAGGAGTTTCTCTCGAAAGAAGTAAGTGGGAGGAAAGTAGAACTTGATGAAGTGTTACCTCTTGAACCGGAAAATGGCGCAACTCAAGAAAACGTTTCTGAGGTGCCTGCACCAACTAGAGAGGAAATTAATGATGATGATCACGATGCTTCTGATCAAGCTCCTACTGAAATTCGTAGGTCCACAAGGACACGTTCCGCACCAGAGTGGTACGGCAACCCTGTCTTGGAAATCATGTTGTTAGACAACGGTGAACCTTCGAACTATGAAGAAGCGATGGCGGGCCCGGATTCTAACAAATGGCTAGAAGCCATGAAATCCGAGATAGGATCCATGTATGAAAATGAAGTATGGACTTTGACTGACTTGCCCGTTGAACGGCGAGCCATAGAAAATAAATGGATCTTTAAGAAGAAGACAGACGCGGATGGTAATGTGACCATCTATAAAGCTCGACTTGTCGCTAAGGGTTATCGACAAGTTCAAGGGGTTGACTACGATGAGACTTTCTCACCGGTAGCGAAGCTAAAGTCCGTCCGAATCATGTTAGCAATTGCCGCATTCTACGATTATGAGATATGGCAAATGGACGTCAAAACGGCATTCCTTAATGGTTTCCTTAAGGAAGAATTGTATATGATGCAGCCGGAAGGTTTTGTCGATCCTAAGAATGCTGACAAGGTGTGCAAGCTCCAACGCTCGATTTATGGGCTGGTGCAAGCATCTCGGAGTTGGAACATTCGCTTTGATGAGATGATCAAAGCGTTTGGGTTTACACAGACTTATGGAGAAGCCTGCGTCTAAAAGAAAGTGAGTGGGAGCTCTGTAGCATTTCTCATATTATATGTAGATGACATACTTTTGATGGGAAATGATATAGAACTCTTGGACAGCATTAAGGCCTACTTGAATAAGAGTTTTTCAATGAAGGACCTTGGAGAAGCTGCTTATATATTGGGCATCAAGATCTATAGAGATAGATCAAGACGCCTCATAGGTCTTTCACAAAGCACATACCTTAATAAGATATTGAAGAAGTTCAATATGGATCAATCTAAGAAGGGGTTCTTACCTGTGTTACAAGGTGTGAAATTGAGCTCAGCTCAATGTCCGACCACGGCAAAAGATATAGAAGAGATGAGTGTCATCCCCTATGCCTCAGCCATAGGTTCTATTATGTATGCCATGCTGTGTACCAAACCTGATGTAAACCTTGCCGTAAGTTTGGTAGGAAGGTACCAAAGTAATCCCGACAAGGAACACTGGACAGCGATCAAGAATATCCTGAAGTACCTGAAAAGGACTAAGGACATGTTTCTCGTTTATGGAGGTGACGAAGACTTCGTCGTAAAAGGTTACATCGACGCTAGCTTTGACACAGATCTGGATGACTCTAAGTCACAAACCGGATACGTGTATATGTTGAATGGTGGAGCAGTAAGCTGGTGCAGCTGCAAGCAGAGCGTCGTGGCGGGATCTACATGTGAAGCGGAGTACATGGCAGCCTCGGAGGCAGCACATGAAGCAATTTGGGTGAAGGAGTTCATCACCGACCTAGGAGTCATACCCAATGCGTCGGGGCCGATCAAACTCTTCTGTGACAACACTGGAGCTATTGCACTTGCCAAGGAGCCCAGGTTTCACAAGAAGACCAGGCACATCAAGCGTCGCTTCAACTCCATTCGTGAAAATGTTCAAGATGGAGACATAGATATTTGTAATGTGCAGACGGATCTGAATGTCGCAGATCCATTGACTAAACCTCTCCCTAGAGCAAAACATTATCAACACCAGAACTCTATGGGTGTTCGATTCATCACAATGTAACTAGATTGTTGACTCTAGTGCAAGTGGGAGACTGTTGGAAATATGCCCTAGAGGCAATAATAAAAGCATTATTATTATATTTCCTTGTTCATGATAATTGTCTTTATTCATGCTATAATTGTGTTATCCGGAAATCGTAATACATGTGTGAATAATAGACACCAACATGTCCCTAGTAAGCCTCTAGTTGACTAGCTCGTTGATCAATAGATAGTCATGGTTTCCTGACTATGGACATTGGATGTCATTGATAACGAGATCACATCATTAGGAGAATGATGTGATGGACAAGACCCAATCCTAAACATAGCACAAGATCGTATAGTTCGTTTGCTAGAGTTTTTCCAATGTCAAGTATCCTTTCCTTAGACCATGAGATCGTGTAACTCCCGGATACCGTAGGAGTGCTTTGGGTATACCAAACGTCACAACGTAACTGGGTGACTATAAAGGTATACTACAGGTATCCTCGAAAGTGTCTGTTGGGTTGACACGGATCGAGACTGGGATTTGTCACTCCGCATGACGGAGAGGTATCACCGGGCCCACTCGGTAATGCATCATCATAATGAGCTCAATGTGATAAAAGTGGTTGATCACGGGATCATGCATTACGGTATGAGTAAAGTGACTTGCCGGTAACGAGATTGAACGAGGTATTGGGATACCGACGATCGAATCTCGGGCAAGTAAAATACCGATTGACAAAGGGAATTGTATATGGGATTAATTGAATCCTCGACATCGTGGTTCATCCGATGAGATCATCATGGAGCATGTGGGAGCCAACATGGGTATCCAGATCCTGCTGTTGGTTATTGCCCGAGAGCCGTCTCGGTCATGTCTGCATGTCTCCCGAACCCGTAGGGTCTACACACTTAAGGTTCGGTGACGCTAGGGTTGTGAAGATATGTATATGCAGTAACCCGAATGTTGTTCGGAGTCCCGGATGAGATCCCCGACGTCACGAGGAGTTCCGGATTGGTCCAGAGGTGAAGAATTATATATAGGAAGTACAGTTTCGGCCATCGGGAGTGATCTGGGGGTCACCGGTATTGTACCGGGACCACCAGATGGGTCCCGGGGGTCCACCGGGTGGGGCCACCCATCCCAGAGGGCCCCATGGGCTGAAGTGGGAGGGGGGACCAGCCCTTAGTGGGCTGGTGCGCCCCCCAAGGCCCACCCCCTGCGCCTAGGGTTGGAACCCTAGGGTGGGGGGCGCCCACTTGCCTTGGGGGGCACTCCACCCCCCTGGCCGCCGCCCCCTC
This sequence comes from Aegilops umbellulata, assembly GCA_032464435.1. Taxonomy (NCBI): domain Eukaryota; kingdom Viridiplantae; phylum Streptophyta; class Magnoliopsida; order Poales; family Poaceae; genus Aegilops; species Aegilops umbellulata. The sequence continues at coordinate 496,718,391 of CP136056.1, forward strand.
TGGAGATGGGATCTCAAGGGGCCGGCGCCCCCCCAGGGGGCCTATATAAAGGGGGAGGGAGGGGCAGCCGCACCCTTGCCCCTGGCGCCTCCCTCTCTCCCTGCTACACCTCTCCCTCTCGCAGTGCACGGCGAAGCCCTGCTATTGTGACGCCCTGCATCCACCACCACGCCGTCGTGATGCTGGATCTTCATCAACCTCTCCTTCCACCTTGCTGGATCAAGAAGGAGGAGACGTCATCCACTCCGTACGTGTGTTTAACGCGGAGGTGCCGTCCGTTCGGTGCTAGGATCTTCGGTGATTTGGATCACGTCGCGTACGGCTACCTCATCCCCGTTCTTTTGAACGCTTCCGCTCGCGATCTGCAATGGTATGTAGATGCATCCGATCACTCGTTGCTATATGAACTCATAGATGGATCTTGGTGAAACCGTAGGAAATTTTTTGTTTTCTGCAACGTTCCCCACACCCACTTCTGCGGATGATTCTGAAGATGCTCTGCCTACTGCACCACCACACACCCCGATTCATGTTCTTCAGGATGTGGGCGCGGAGCTGGAGATTGATCCTTCGCTTCTATTGGTGGACAAGCTTATGGCTAATCCACAGGAGGACTCGTCTGCATCTTCAGCTTAATATTTATGTTATCTTCTATGTCGAGGCCGAGTGCGCCTGTTATGGTTGTTTTCTTTTCTGTTGAACTGAGTCCGGTCTGGGATGTGGCACATTGGGGTTCTGAATTTTGTTTTATTTTGGATGGTATGGCATTGTGTGCCATGCTCCTTTTGTTCCTCTACGCAATGGTCATTCATGAATCATGTTACAACGCGTAGTTGGAAAGTTTTATGTTGGAATGTTCGTGGTATGAATTCTGATGCTAGGCAGCGTTCTGTCAGGGAGAAAGTGACGGAGAGTCAGTGTTCAGTGCTTTGTCTGCAAGAAACTAAGCTATCCTCATGCTCGCATTCAACCATGAAAAGCATTTGTCCCCATGGTTTTGATCAATTCGTTGAGTCTCCCTCTAGAGGAGCTTCTGGGGGTCTTTTAACAGCGTGGCGATCTGATGTGTTCCGTGGCACTCTACTTGAAGTTAAACCCTACGCTATCGTTATGCAATTTACCTCGGTTCATAATAATGAGCAGTGGTTTCTGGTTAATGTGTACGGTCCATGTCAGGGTGAGTTGCGTGATGAGTTTGTTTCCTGGATTTACAACTTGGACATTGACCCGGATCAGATGTGGATGTTGATGGGGGACTTCAACTTTATTCGTTCCATTGAAAATAGGAATCTCCCTGGTGGTGATATAAATGATATGTTTATTTTCAATGAAATAATTGGCCATTTGGGACTGCTGGAACTTCCTTTAAAAGGAAGAAAATTTACTTGGTCTAATATGCAGGACAGGCCTCTTCTGGAACAGTTGGACTGGGTTTTTACTTCTGCTAGTTGGATTAACACTTATCCCATGACTCAAGTGACCCCTTTGGCCAAGACTGCGTCTGATCATGTGCCTTGCCTGGTGACCATCAGTACAGCAATTCCAAAAGCACATATCTTCAGGTTTGGAAAATTTTGGATCCATCAGGCTGGTTTTATGGATTGTGTTAAGGAGGTTTGGACTCGTCCCTCTCGTAAGACCCATATTTCAACAATAATTGTTGACAAACTAAAGGCTTTGAAGTTTGCATTGAAGAAATGGCAGAAAGGTTTATCACATATTAAAAGGTTACTTGAGAAGTGTAACTGGGTAATTCTTTGGTTGGACAATCTTGAGGACATGAGATCTCTTTCCAGGCCTGAGTTTAATTTCAGGAAAATCACAAAATTGCACCATGAACATCTGCTGCACATGCAATATCTGTACTGGAGGAAGAGATGTACAATTAGGTATATCAAAGTGGGAGAGGAAAATTCTAAGTTCTTTCAGGCCATGGCAACTGAGAGATATAGAAAGAACTCTATTGCTAGCCTATTACTGTGTGATGGATCAGTAACGTCAAACCATGAGGAAATGGCCAAAGAATTCATGTTATCCTTCAAAAGCAGAATGGGGACAGTTTGGCCAATTTCTTTGGATGAAAACATATTGTCTTTAATACCTAGGGTCCAGGGATTGGAGGTGCTCACAAAACCGTTTGAATTAAAAGAAATTGAACAGGTTATTAAAGAATTGCCTATTGATAAGGCCCCTGGGCCTAATGGCTTCAATGGACTTTTTTAAAGAAAGTGTTGGCATATAATTTCTGCTGATTTTATTCAGTTGGTTAATGAGTTTCATGCTGGAACAGTTCAGTTAGAAAATTTGAATGATGCATACATTACTCTGATTCCAAAGAAGCAGACACCTGAGTGTGTGGGAGACTTTAGGCCAATTTCACTAACCTCTGTTGGCCTAAAATTCCTTACAAAGCTTACTGCTAACAGATTCCAACAGGAGATCACCAAATGTGTGCATAAAAATCAATATGGTTTCATAAAATCAAGAACAATCCAGGATTGTCTTGCTTGGACCTTTGAGTATATCCATCAGTGTAATCAGTCTAAAAGGCCCATCCTTTTGCTTAAGTTAGACTTTGAAAAGGCTTTTGATTCTATCCAGCATGAGGCTATCATAAAGATTTTAATTGCAAAAGGTTTTGATGATCGATGGATTATTTGGATTAAGCAGTTGTTGTCTTCTGGCACTTCTTCTGTCCTTCTGAATGGAGTTCCTGGTAATCACTTTAAATGCAAATGTGGAGTTAAGCAAGGGGACCCAATTTCTCCCTTGCTCTTTGTTATTGCGGCTGATCTCTTGCAGACATTGATCAATGATCTTCTTCAGCAAGGTTTAATAAGCAGGCCTCTGCCTACCCATGATCCTGATTTCCCTGTTGTCCAATATGCTGATGACACACTGCTTTTCTTAAATGCTGATAAAGATCAATTGGGGGCTCTGAAATTAGTTTTGCATTCTTTCTCAAAGGCAACTGGACTTCAGATTAATTTCCATAAATCCTCCATGTACCCCATTAATGTGATTGATTAGGATGCTTCTGACCTTGCTGCCTATTTTGGATGCAAATTAGGCAAAATGCCTTTTACTTATTTGGGTCTGCCAGTGGGGACTACCAGGCCCAAAATTGTGGACCTTCTTCCCCTTGTGGATTGTATGGAGAGAAGATTGACAGCAAGTTCTTGGTTCTTGCCTCAAGGGAGCAGATTGCAATTAGTTAACTCTGTCATTTCTTCTTTGCCTATCTTCTTCCTTTGCAGTTTGTCAATTCCCCAGGGTATTTTGGAACAATTGGAAAGAATCCAGAGGCAGTGTTTATGTAGGAAATATGGTTAGGAAAGGGGACATTCACTGGCTGCTTGGCCACTTGTTTGCAGGCCTAAGTCGAAGGGGGGGCTTGGAATCTTAAACCTTGGTTTGCAAAATGATGCTCTCCTTCTGAAACATCTCAATAAATTTTATAATAAGATGGATGAGCCCTGGGTTCAGTTAGTCTGGGATTCTTACTATTTTGGAAGGATTCCACATGATACTATTCTCTGTGTCTCTTTTTGGTGGAGAGATGTCTGTAAGTTGATGGATAATTTCAGAGCAGTTACTTCGGTTGATATTCATAGTGGAGATATTGTGTTGTTCTGGTCTGACTATTGGAAAATTGGAAATAGTTCTGTCCCTCTGCAAGATCGATTTCCTAGGCTCTATTCTTTTTGTCTCCACAAAAATCTCTCAGTCAAGGAAGTCTTTGAGGCTAGTAGTTTCCAGGACCTTTTTTACTTGCCTCTTTCTAAATAAGCTTTTCAGGATCTACAACAGCTTTCCTCTTTAATGGGGTCTTTCCATTTGGACAGTACCTCCCATGACCACTGGGGATGGAGGCATGGCAAGAAATTTGAATATACTGCAAAAAGGTTTTATGATTTTGTCTATCAGCCAATGGTATCAAACCCCATTCTGGGGTGGATAAAAGTTGTTGTACTATGTCGATCAAGATGTTTGCTTGGCTTGTTGTAATGGACAGGGTTAACACAATGGACATGATTCAGAGGAGGCATTGGAGGATTAATGAAGGACCAGAATGTGTTCTTTGTCCGACTGGAATACTGGAGGATAGAAATCACCTCTTTTTCCAGTGCAATTTCAGTGTTCGCGTGTGGAATTATCTGCAAATTGTATGGAAAGATTGTGATGATATGGTGGAAATTGCTTGTCATGCTAGGAAGGATTTCAACAAGCCTTTCTTTGGGGAGGTGGTTTTCACGACCTGGTGGAATATTTGGAAGATCCGGAATGATAGAGCTTTCAGGAACATCCAACCATCTTTCAGGGCATGGCGGAATGGCTTCATTCATGATCTTACTCTGCTCTCTCATCGAATCAAACGGAAATATAGAGAAGCCCTACTTAAGTGGATTGATTTTCTTCCTCCTTGAGGAAAGTTGCTTCTTTGTTTCTTTGTAATTATTAGGTATAGTGCACCCCTTCTCTATATAGCCTTCTTTACAGTTTTCTCTCTTTTCTTTCTTTCTTTTTTTCTTCTTTCCTCACCTTGAGGAAACCCTGTATGGCTTTTTTTGTGTTTTTTAATAAAATGTTGTGGGGTGCAAGCCCTGCAGTCTTCATGGTCAAAAAAAAGTGATGCCACATTTAACTAATGTCGCTCTCAGTCTAATGCCACCCATAAATTTAAGCAATGCCATTTAATGTCACTGGATTATTTCAGGGTTAGCTGTTGATTGTGGATGTATTAAAGATTTTTCAGCTATAAGGCATTCTAATGTTGTTGCACAGCCAGTATACCAACGATGAAACTTGTTACTCCCGTCAGATTTTTGCACTGTTAATGCTTATAGATTACATACCTCACTTTCATGAGATAAGTTAATTTTTTTGTACAGTGTCACCAAAATGCCAAGGCGCTGATGTCATTTTATTTTGGTTAAACTGCATTGACAATTATGAAGACAAGAGGAAAGGTCAAGAGTGGGCACCTCCTCCTCCGGCTGTTCTCTTGAGGAGGTCTGTATGTTTGTCTCTAATGCCTGTCGACTACATACCTAACATCATGATGTAATGTTAAGTCATTTCCTTTTGTACAGTGTCACTGAATTGTCAAGGCGGTGATGGCATTTTATTTTAGTAGAACTACACAAAATTTGCTTAAAAGAAGAGGAAAGGTCGGGAATGGCTCACTTTTCCAGAAAAAAACTATGTATGCCTTCCTCACATCAGCCGTTGTTGCTTTATTTATTCCTTCAAACAGGTGGTTAGAAACAGTCTTGCTACCTTTTCCCATTAAGAAATTGGAATGCTTATATTTGTGAGTCTATGCTTCAACTAGTGCCACTTTTAGAGTAATCACACTTTCAATATCTATGCAAACAGGGATGCTCGATTTTAGTGGAACTGCACAAAAAGTCCAACTGGTTCAACATTAGGAGCATGTTTTTTTCCCAACCTTTATATCCAATTGGTGGCACTATGAGCTGCTCATTACGAAGGTACATGGTTTGCTACTATCTTGCTACTCTTTTTGTACTATCATTAGATAGTAACACTAGTGGTTTGCATGTGAATTTATTGGCAGGGTGGACCTACATTGGAGGTGCAGGACAGGATTCAATGATTGGATGCTCAATTTCGGTTGTATCGATTTCACCTCTTCCATCACTGCGAACATGGATATCCTTGGTCTGATGAAGAATAGGCGCTATATTTCTTCTCTGAACCAACAAATCAATTCAGTATGAAATTGTTCAGGGCAAAACATAACTGTATCAGATTGTACAGTGCAGAACATGACAAATGCTAAGCAGGAGAGACATGTTTAAACCAAAAATACAAGGTCTGGTATATGTTTACTAGCTGCTTGATATTTGTGCAGACAGAGATGTCTGCCCGTTGCTATTTGGCAAACAAACAAAGGGCCCACAATTTTGGTTGAACTGCACAAGAGAATAGTATAGTCACTGCATGCAGTGCCATTTCAAAATAGACACAGAAAGATTGGATAGTCACTTCATGGACTGCAGAAAAGTAGTACTGTACTATTTATTGGCCAACACTAGGTGCTTCATTGCTTTGGTATGATTATACAATGGGCATCATTTTGCCTAAGTTAAAGTTTGTATTCCGAAAATAGCCTCGTAGTGTGATCGAGGGAAGACCAAATCATATTGCAGTGCATGTTCCTCCATCATGTCTGGTTCATTCTCAGGGTTCCAGCTGTTGGTGAAACCACTTACGTTTGCAAGAGGAATTGTAGACTTCACAAACAAATTTGTCTTTCAGTCTGTACTGAATGTTGGCCAATAGAAGCATCCACGTTAGTAGGAAGAACAGATGTTTTTTCTAGATCTTTGCTTTTGGAGCTACATATTTGTATATGATCTATGAGTCATTGAGATGCATTAACATGTTGATCTTATGTATGGGAATCGTACTAGTTAGTTTTAGTTGTGACGCAAGATCCGAAGTGGATGATCTTTGCTTTTGGAGCTACATATTTGTATATGATCTGTGAATCATTAAGATGCATTAACAGTTACTTATTTCTGTTCACTCAGTGTTTACAAGTTACTGATCGATCACTAGCTAGCCTACAAATGCGCTCCTGGCAGTTTTATTTGCGACGCAAGATGCGAAGTGGCAGTTTTGAATAAAAATGCCTACCTCTGAAGAAACTGACAAGCTACACTATCGATCCTACACGGATAAATAGCGGATCACGCATGTACTACCTCCTTTCCGGTTTGCAGGGCTCAATTCAAGAAACGACCTACTTGATCCTACACGAATAAATAGCGGATCACGCACGTACTAGTACCTCCTTTCCGGTTTGCAGGAGTTAATTCAAACCTCTCACCAACCAAGGTCCTCCCTCCGTCCGGGATTTATTAGTCTCGTGAGCAAAGCAGCAAGACCAAGGCATGGCAATAATTAACGGCATGCAGAAGTTTAAGCCTAATAAATTCCAGCGATTTAAGTGGCTGCATGCATGCCCTTGGCATGCAGAAGTTTAAGCCTAATTAATTCCAGCGATTTAAGTGGCTGCATGCTGCTTCGCATACTGCCTGCGAGCGATTCTGAGTGCCTGCATGCAGCCGGCCATAATTAAGGCAGCTAACTGATGCGAAAAAAGATATGCTTTAAATCCATGGAATCATTATTGACAAGGAGGGAGATGATTCGAGTGCACTCGTTTGACCGTCATGCCGGCGTGCGACCCAGACGGGACGGAACGGCACAGTCATAATTTCAGTTTCTCAAGTTTTCCATGGCAAGCTGGCGCGCTAAGCCATTATGCATTGAATTCCGATGACCATCGCGCTACCTTCCGCCTATAAGTACTGTTTCCCGGCCTTCTCAGGTGCCACCGTGACCCAACTCGCCATATCCTCATAAGCCCCCACCGGCCCGATGTCGCTCGCCACGTCCGCCATGCCCCCGCTCGTCCGCGGTAGGCAACGCCGAAGGCGGTTACCGCCGGAACTAGTGTCCGGGTTTTCACTAGAAGGCAGACGGTGTTGGGGATCGTAGCAGAAATTAAAATTTTCCTACGCATCACCAAGATCTATACATGGAGTATTCTAGCAACGAGGGGATAGGAGAGCATCTACATACCACTTGTAGATCGCAACGGAAGCGTTCAAGGAGAACGTGGATGATGGAGTCGTACTCGCCGTGATCCGAATCACCGATGACCTAGTGCCGAACGGACAGCACCTCCGTGTTCAAGACACGTACGGTCGGGATGACGTCTCCTCCTTCTTGATCCAGCAAGGGGAAGGAGAGGTTGATGAAGATCCAGCAGCGCGACGGCGTGGTGGTGGATGCAGCAGAGTTCCAGCAGGGCTTCGCCAAGCTTCTGTGGAGAGAGGGAGAGGTGTAACGGGGAGATGGAGGCGCCAATGCAGCAGGGGTGCGGCTGCCCTCCCTCTCCCCCCTTTATATAGGCCCCCTAGGGGGGGGCGCAGTCCTGGAGATGGATCTCCAAGGGGGCGGCGGCCAAGGGTGGGGGGCTTGCCCCCCAAGCAAGGGGGGCGCCCCCACTAGGGTTTCCCCCCAACCCTAGGCGCATGGGCCCATGGGAAGGGGGTGCGCCAAGCCCTCCAGGGGCTGGTTCCCTGCCCCTTGTGGCCCATGAGGCCCTCCGAGAGGGCTGGCCCCTCAAGGTGGACCCCCGGTGCCTCTCCGGTGGCCCCGGTACAATACCGATATGCCCCCGAGACTTTCCGGTGTCCGTACAACACCTTCCCATATATAAATCTTTACCTCCGAACCATTCTAGAACCTCTCGTGACGTCCGGGATCTCATCCGAGACTCCGAACAACCTTCGGTTTGCTGCATACTAATATCTTTAACAACCCTAGCGTCACCGAACCTTAAGTGTGTAGACCCTACGGGTTCGGGAGACATGCAGACATGACCGAGACGATCTCCGGTCAATAACCAACAGCGGGATCTGGATACCCATGTTGGCTCCCACATGCTCCTCGATGATCTCATCGGATGAACCACGATGTCGAGGACTTAATCAATCCCGTACTCAATTCCCTTTGTCCATCGGTACGATACTTGCCCGAGATTCGATCGTCGGTATACCGATACCTTGTTCAATCTCGTTACCGGCAAGTCTCTTTACTCGTTCCCGTAATACATCATCCCGTGAACAACACCTTGATCACTTTGATCTCATTATGATGATGTCTTATCGAGTGGGCCCAGAGATACCTCTCCGTCACACGGAGTGACAAATCCCAGTCTCGATTCATGCCAACCCAACAGATACTTTCGGAGATACCTGTAGTGCACCTTTATAGTCACCCAGTTACGTTGTGACGTTTGATACACCCAAAGCACTCCTACGGTATCCGGGAGTTGCATAATCTCATGGTCTAAGGAATGATACTTGACATTCATAAAAGCTCTAGCAAACGAACTACACGATCTTTTGTGCTATGCTTAGGTTTGGGTCTTGTCCATCACATCATTCTCCTAATGATGTGATCCCGTTATCAATGACATCCCCATGTCCATAGTCAGGAAACCATGACTATCTATTGATCAACGAGCTAGTCAACTAGAGGCTTACTAGGGACACATTGTGGTCTATGTATTCACACATGTATTATGATTTCCGAACAATACAATTATAGCATGAACAATAGACAATTATCATGAACAAGGAAATATAATAATCCATTTATTATTGCCTCTAGGGCATATTTCCAACAGTCTCCCACTTGCACTAGAGACAATAGTCTAGTTACATTGTGATGAATCGCACACCCATGGAATTTTGGTGTTGATCATGTTTTGCTCTAGGGAGAGGTTTAGTCAACGGATCTGCTACATTCAGGTCCGTATGTACTTTGCAAATCTCTATGTCTCCATTTTGAACACTTTCACGAATGGAGTTGAAGCGACGCTTGATATGCCTGGTCTTCCTGTGAAACCTGGGCTCCTTCGCAAGGGCAATTGCTCCAGTGTTGTCACAGAAGAGAGTCATCGGGTCCGACGCATTGGGTATGACTCCTAGGTCGGTAATGAACTCCTTCACCCAGACTGCTTCTTGTGCTGCCTCCGAGGCTGCCATATACTCCGCTTCACATGTAGATCCCGCCACGACGCTTTGCTTGCGACTGCACCAGCTTACTACCCCTCCATTCAAAATATACACGTATCCGGTTTGTGACTTGGAGTCATCCAGATCTGTGTCGAAGCTAGCGTCGACGTAACCCTTTATGACGAGCTCTTCGGCACCTCCATAAATGGGAAACATATCCTTAGTACTTTTCAGGTACTTTAGGATGTTTTTGACCGTTGTCCAGTGTTCCTTGCCGGGATTACTTTGGTACCTAACTACCAAACTTACGGCAAGGTTTACATCGGGTCTGGTACACAGCATGGCATACATAATAGACCCTATAGCTGAGGCATAGGGGATGACACTCATCTCTTCTATATCTTTTGCCGTGGTCGGGCATTGAGCCGTGCTCAATCGCACACCTTGCAATACAGGCAAGAACCCCTTCTTGGACTGATCCATTTTGAACTTCTTCAAAAACTTGTCAAGGTACATACTTTGTGAAAGACCGATGAGGCGTCTCGATCTATCCCTATAGATCTTGATGCCTAATATATAAGCAGCTTCTCCAAGGTCCTTCATTCAAAAACACTTCTTCAAATAGGCCTTTATGCTTTCCAAGAATTCTATATCATTTCCCATCAATAGTATGTCATCCACATATAATATGAGAAATGCTACGGAGCTCCCACTCACTTTCTTGTAAACGCAGGCCTCTCCATAAGTCCGCATAAACCCAAACGCTTGGATCATCTCATCAAAGCGAATGTTCCAACTCCGAGATGCTTGCACCAGCCCATATATAGAGCGCTGGAGCTTGCATACTTTGTTAGCATTCTTAGGATCGACAAAACCTTCCGGCTGCATCATATACAATTCTTCCTTAAGGAAGCCGTTAAGGAATGCCGTTTTGACGTCCATTTGCCATATCTCATAATCATATTATGCGGCAATTGCTAACATGATTCGGACGGACTTCAGCTTCGCTACGGGAGAGAAAGTCTCATCGTAGTCAACCCCTTGAACTTGCCGATAACCCTTAGCGACAAGTCGAGCTTTATAGATGGTCACATTACCATCCGCGTCTGTCTTCTTCTTAAAGATCCATTTATTTTCTATGGCTCGCCGATCATCGGGCAAGTCATTCAAAGTCCATACTTTGTTTTCATACATGGATTCTATCTCGGATTTCATGGCTTCTAGCCATTTGTCGAAATCTGGGCCCGCCATCGCTTCTTCATAGTTCGAACGTTCACCGTTGTCCAACAACATGATTTCCAGGACAGGGTTGCCGTACCACTCTGGTGCGGAACGCGTCCTTGTGGACCTACGAAGTTCAGTAGGAGCTTGATCAGAATTATCTTGATCATCATCATTAACCTCCTCTTGAATCGGTGCAGGTACCACAGGAACATTTTCCTGAGCTGCGCTACTCTGATTTTCAAGAGGTAGTACTTCATCAAGTTCTACTTTCCTCCCACTTACTTCTTTCGAGAGAAACTCTTTCTCTAGAAAGGACCCGTTCTTGGCAACAGAGATCTTGCCTTCGGATCTGAGGTAGAAGGTATACCCAACTGTTTCTTTGGGATATCCTATGAAGACGCATTTTTCCGATTTGGGTTCGAGCTTTTCAGGTTGAAGTTTCTTGACATAAGCATCGCAACCCCAAACTTTCCGAAACGACAGCTTAGGTTTCTTTCCAACCATAATTCATACGGTGTCGTCTCAACGGATTTAGACGGTGCCCTATTTAAAGTGAATGCGGCTGTCTCTAGAGCGTATCCCCAAAATGATAGCGGTAGATCTATGAGAGACATCATAGACCGCACCATATCCAATAGAGTGCGATTACGACGTTCAGACACACCGTTACGCTGAGGTGTTCCAGGCGGCGTGAGTTGTGAAACGATTCCACATTTTCCTAAGTGTGTGCCAAATTCGTGACTTAAATATTCTCCCCCATGATTTGATCGTAAGAACTTTATTTTCCTGTCACGTTGATTCTCAACCTCACTCTGAAACTCCTTGAACTTTTCAAAGGTCTCAGACTTGTGTTTCACTAAGTAGACATACCCATATCTACTCAAATCATCAGTGAGAGTGAGAACGTAACGATAGCCTCCGCGAGCCTCAACGCTCATTGGACCACACACATCTGTATGTATGATTTCCAACAAGTTGGTTGCTCGCTCCATTGTCCCTCAGAATGGAGTCTTGGTTATTTTGCCCATGAGGCATGGTTCGCACGTGTCAAATGATTCATAATCGAGAGACTCTAAAAGTCCATCAGCATGGAGCTTCTTCATGCGCTTGACACCAATGTGACCAAGGCGGCAGTGCCACAAGTATGTGTGACTATCGTTATTAACTTTACATCTTTTGGTATTCACACTATGAATATGTGTAACATCACGTACGAGATTCATTAAGAATAAACCATTAACCATCGGAGCATGACCATAAAACATATCACTCACATAAATAGAACAACCATTATTCTCGGATTTAAATGAGTAGCCATCTCGTATTAAACGAGATCCACATAAAATGTTCATGCTCAAACTTGGCACTAAATAACAATTATTGAGGTTTAAAACTAATCCCGTAGGTAAATGTAGAGGTAGCGTGCCGACGGTGATCACATCGACCCTGGAACCATTCCCGACGCGCATCTTCACCTCGTCCTTCGCCAGTCTCCGTTTATTCCGCAGCTCCTGTTTTGAGTTACAAATATGAGCAACGGCACCGGTATCAAATACCCAGGAGCTACTACGAGCACTGGTAAGGTACACATCAATTACATGTATATCACATATACCTTTAGTGTTGCTGGCCTTCTTATCCGCTAAGTACTTGGGGCAATTCCGCTTCCAGTGACCGGTTCCCTTGCAATAAAAGCACTCAGTTTCAGGTTTGGGTCCATTCTTTGACTTCTTCCTGGCAACTGATTTACCAGGCGCGGCAACCTCCTTGCCGTCCTTCTTGAAGTTCTTCTTACCCTTGCCTTTCTTGAACTTAGTGGTTTTATTCACCATCAACACTTGATGTTCCTTTTTTATCTCCACCTCTGCAGATTTCAGCATTGAATACAACTCGGGAATGGTCTTTTCCATCCCCTGCATATTGTAGTTCATCACGAAGCTCTTGTAGCTAGGTGGGAGCGACTGAAGGATTCTGTCAATGACCGCCTCATCCGGGAGATTAACTTCCAGCTGAGTCAAGCGGTTGTGCAACCCAGACATCTTGAGTATGTGTTCACTGACAGAGCTATTTTCCTCCATCTTACAGCTAAAGAACTTGTTGGAGACATCATATCTCTCGACCCGGGCATGATCTTGGAAAATCAATTTCAGCTCCTCGAACATCTCATATGCTCCGTGTTGCTCAAAACGCTTTTGGAGCCCCGGTTCTAAGCTGTAAAGCATGCCGCACTGAACGAGGGAGTAATCATCAGCACGAGACTGATGGGCGTTCATAACGTCCTGGTTTGCTGGGAATGGTGCATCACCTAGCGGTGCTTCTAGGACATAATCTTTCTTGGCAGCTATGAGGATGATCCTCAGGTTCCGGACCCAGTCCGCATAGTTGCTGCCATCATCTTTCAGCTTGGTTTTCTCTAGGAACGCGTTGAAGTTGAGGGTGACATTAGCGTGGGCCATTTGATCTACAAGACATATTGTAAAGATTTAGACTAAGTTCATGATAATTAAGTTCATCTAATCAAATTAATGAATGAACTCCCACTCAGATTTGACATCCCTCTAGTCATCTAAGTGATACATGATCCGAGTCAACTAGGCCGTGTCCGATCATCACGTGAGACGGACTAGTCATCATCGGTGAACATCTCCATGTTGATCGTATCTTCTATACGGCTCATGTTCGACCTTTCGGTCCTCCGTGTTCTGAGGCCATGTCTGTACATGCTAGGCTCGTCAATCCAACCTAAGTGTATTGCGTGTGTAAATCTGGCTTACACCCGTTGTATGCGAACCTAAGGACCTATCACACCCGATCATCACGTGGTGCTTCGGAACGACGTACCTTAGCAACGGTGCACAGTTAGGGAGAACACATTTTTGATATTTTAATGAGGGATCATCTTATTTATGCTACCGTCGTTCTAAGCAAATAAGATGTAAAACATGATAAACATCACATGCAATCAAATAGTGACATGATATGGCCAACATCATTTCGCTCCTTTGATCTCCATCTTCGGGGTGCCATGTTCATCGTCGTCACCGGCATGACACCATGATCTCCATCATCATGATCTCCATCATCGTGTCTTCGTGAAGTTATCACGTAAACTATTACTTCTACTACTATGGCTAACGCTTTAGCAATAAAGTAAAGTAATTACATGACGATTTAAGTTGACACGCAGGTCATAAATAAATAAAGACAACTCCTATGGCTCCTGCCGGTTGTCATACTCATCGACATGCAAGTCGTGATTCCTATTACAATAACAAGATCGTCTCATACATGACATACATGATTCATCACAACTTCTGGCCATATCACATCACAAAGCACTTGCTGCAAAAACAAGTTAGACGTCCTCTAATTGTTGTTGCAAGTTTTTACGTGGCTGTTATAGGTTGCTAGCAAGAACGTTTCTTACCTACGTTAAAACCACAACGTGAATTGTCAATCTCTATTTACCCTTCATAAGGACCCTGTTCATCGAATCCGATCCAACTAAAGTGGGAGAGACAGACACCCGCCAGCCACCTTATGCAACTATTGCATGTCAGTCGGTGGAACCGGTCTCACGTAAGCGTACGTGTAAGGTTGGACCGGGCCGCTTCATCCCACAATACCGCTGAACCAAGATAGGACTAGTAACGGCAAGAATAATTGACAATTCGACGCCCACAAATACTTTGTGTTCTACTCGTGCATAGAAAATACACATAAACCTGGCTCATGATGCCACTGTTGGGGATCGTAGCAGAAATTAAAATTTTCCTACGCATCACCAAGATCTATCCATGGAGTATTCTAGCAACGAGGGGATAGGAGAGCATCTACATACCACTTGTAGATCGCAACGGAAGCGTTCAAGGAGAACGTGGATGATGGAGTCGTACTCGCCGTGATCCGAATCACCGATGACCTAGTGCCGAACGGACAGCACCTCCGCGTTCAACACACGTACGGTCGGGATGACGTATCCTCCTTCTTGATCCAGCAAGGGGAAGGAGAGGTTGATGAAGATCCAGCAACACGACGGCGTGGTGGTGGATGCAGCAGAGTTCCAGCAGGGCTTCGCCAAGCTTCTGTGGAGAGAGGGAGAGGTGTAACGGGGAGATGGAGGCGCCAATGCAGCAGGGGTGCGGCTGCCCTCCCTCTCCCCCCTTTATATAGGCCCCCTAGGGGGGGCGCAGCCCTGGAGATGGATCTCCAGGGGGGCGGCGGCCAAGGGTGGGGGCGCCCCCACTAGGGTTTCCCCCCAACCCTAGGCGCATGGGCCCAAGGGAAGGGGGTGCGCCAAGCCCTCCAGGGGCTGGTTCCCTGCCCCTTGTGGCCCATGAGGCCCTCCTAGAGGGCTAGCCCCTCAAGGTGGACCCCCGGTGCCTCTCCGGTGGCCCCGGTACAATACCGATATGCCCCCGAGACTTTCCGGTGTCCGTACAACACCTTCCCATATATAAATATTTACCTCCGAACCATTCTGGAACCTCTCGTGACGTCCAAGATCTCATCTGGGACTCCGAACAACCTTCGGTTTGCTGCATACTAATATCTTTAACAACCCTAGTGTCACCGAACCTAAGTGTGTAGACCCTACGGGTTCGGGAGACATGCAGACATGACCGAGATGATCTCCGGTCAATAACCAACAGCGGGATCTGGATACCCATGTTGGCTCCCACATGCTCCTCAATGATCTCATCGGATGAACCACGATGTCGAGGACTTAATCAATCCCGTACTCAATTCCCTTTCTCCATCGGTACGATACTTGCCCGAGATTCGATCGTCGGTATACCGATACCTTGTTCAATCTCGTTACCGGCAAGTCTCTTTACTCGTTCCCGTAATACATCATCCCGTGAACAACACCTTGATCACTTTGAGCTCATTATGATGATGTCTTACCGAGTGGGCCCAGAGATACCTCTCCGTCACACGGAGTGACAAATCCCAGTCTCGATTCATGCCAACCCAACAGATACTTTTGGAGATACCTGTAGTGCACCTTTATAGTCACCCAGTTACGTTGTGACGTTTGATACACCCAAAGCACTCCTACGGTATCCGGGAGTTGCATAATCTCATGGTCTAAGGAATGATACTTGACATTCAGAAAAGCTCTAGCAAACGAACTACACGATCTTTTGTGCTATGCTTAGGTTTGGGTCTTGTCCATCACATCATTCTCCTAATGATGTGATCCCGTTATCAATGACATCCCCATGTCCATAGTCAGGAAACCATGACTATCTATTGATGAACGAGCTAGTCAACTAGAGGCTTACTAGGGACACATTGTGGTCTATGTATTCACACATGTATTATGATTTCCGAACAATACAATTATAGCATGAACAATAGACAATTATCATGAACAAGGAAATATAATAATCCATTTATTATTGCCTCTAGGGCATATTTCCAACAGACGGAGGGAGGAGGCATTCTATCTGTCTTTAGATGGCAATGCGGAGATCGAGGAGTTGTTGGAGCGCGACTGCATGGCGGAGGAGCAGGAGTTGTTGGAGTGCGACCGCATGGCGGAGGAGCAGTGTATCGCCGATTTGCGCCGCCAGCGGGACATGGAGCAGTAGCGCACCGATGCTCTGAGTCGCGAGCAGAGCACCCGCAACTGGGCCGACTACGTGGAGGACGGCGCCCGGCAAATAGCCCTGGAGGCTGTCGGGCACGCACGCGTTCGCGACACCGATTTTTACTACCAGCTCGTCAAGTGGGTTTCCCGCTTGGAAGCCGAAGCTTCGGTGGACCACGCCAGGATGGAAAGGGCCAACGCGCGCGAGCAATGCGCCCTATCGCACCTCTGGCAAGTCCGAGGCGAGGCGGAGGACGCCGGTGCCGGCGTTTAGCATGGACAGCAGATGGCGGCCGGAATCGTGTAGTTAGCTAAGAGTAAGTTAGTACTTGTACGCTACTACTAGAGTGTTAGTGGGAGTAGATAGTTCACTTGGCTATGATGGTTGTCAACGTGGAAGTTCAGTACTCTATATGTGGATCAGACCTGTTACTTTGCTCTGAATGTTGAACTTTCGGTTTGAACGTATGGAATGGGCTGTTATTTTTTTAAATGGGTTGTATTTGTCCTCCATGGTTTAGACGCTGACTTGTGGGCCTAGCAAGTTGACGTGTACACAATCAGGAGATGATTGTACGTGGAGAGGATGACAGCAGGGACCCGCCAAGGTCATGTCAGTATGCAAGCAAGTGCCTCCTTATTTCAAGCCAATAAAAAATGGCTCCTCCTAGTGGATTTCTGGCATCTGGGTCCCATGTCATTGTCAACGTAGTCAATAAACGAGAGAATTGCACAATGAGCGGCTGACACCAGGGACCCAGCAGCTCGCCAAGTTATTTTTGTTTTGGGTTAATTTGATAAATGCCACTCCAAATCTGGTGTATCCGAGAAATGCCACTGCAATTTCCAAGCTTTGAAAAATGCCATTTCATGCCATTTCTAGTGGCATTTTTCGAAGTCTGGAGTGGCGTTTTTCAAAGTTTGCAAACTGCAGTGGCGTTTTTCAAAGTTTGCAAAAATTGCAGTGGAATTTTTCAAAGTTTGGAAATTGCAGTGGCATTATTATGAATCACCATAATTGGAGTGGCATTTATCTAATTTGTTTTTGAGACGGAAGCAGGGTGTCAACTGGGCTGTGCGGGACACTCTGGCCTGTCTAGACAGCCTTTTCTTTTATGTTTACCACAGACCAGCCCAGTAGTTTTTTTTTCTTTCTGAAAATGGCTAGCCCAGTTTTTTTGTGATTTGTCAAGTATGTCGCTTTATCAGGCCTGTTGGGCTGCAAATCTTTCAAGACGAGGAGAGTGGCCTATCAGTAATGAGAAATGGGCTGTACATTTTTAAAACACATCAAACCGACAATTATTTTCAAATACCTTTTTTTCATTTCGAGATTTTAAATTGCATCGATTTTTATGCGTGGACAATTTATTGGATTTTATATTGATATACATTTATTTTTAAAATCAGTCTGAATGTGACTCGAAATTTCGGGATTAAAAACAGTTCAGACCGCACTGACATATGCAAAATTTCGTATAATTTTTTAAACGTGGCCACAATATGGGATGTAATGCTAACATAAAGAATATGGGATCCAAAAAACCCGTAAGAATTAGCAAATGGGCTGTAAATCATTTGAAATAATGGCAGATGGGTTGTATGCTGTTTTCCACAGATTTGAGGCTTTCCACAGATTGTCTGTGTACTATTGGATGTCCATCCAACGGCCGTCGTGCTTCTTCAATCTCTGCTCTTCCTGCTCCAGCCGCTCAAACAAGCGTCGGCGGGACTGCCTGCTCCCTCCTCCCCGCGGCTGGCTGTGCTGCCGCGCAGGCCTCACCGCCCCACCGTACTCCCATCGCTGGCCTAGCCATCCATCTACTCACCCACACCTGCTGTTAGGGCGCGTTCAGCCGTCGACCAACTCCTTCAAATTCTAGAATCTGCAGAGCAGCTGTTTGATGGCTCCAAGTATTTTAACTACCGCTCCAGGAGGGGAGCCATGGAGCAGAGGAAAACCGAACGCGGCCTTATTCTCCGGTCGTACAGTCGTACTCCCCTCTGCGTGGGAAACAAAAACAACGGCCGAGTCTTCCCTGCCTCCGTGTCATTCCCTTCCTAGGCCTCGCCGTCGTCCACCGCCCTGGTGCTCTCGGCGAGGCGTGGTCAGCGTGCTCAACGACCGACATGCATCTGAAGTGGACTATACGTGGAGAGACTGACAGCTGGGTCCATGGCCGCACGCAAGGAAATGCCTCCTTATTACGCGCAAAATAATGATTTCCTCCACCTGACATCTGGGACCCACCGAAACGGCCTCTGTATTTCGTGAAAAAACGTTACCACTGCTGACAGCTCGGACCCACCAGCTATATCTTCGCACGCAAGGAAGTGCCTCCTTATTACGCACAAAAAAATGAATACTCCCCCTGCTAGCTGGGACCCAGTATAGTGGGCCTACTAAGTTGACAGGGACGAAGGGCTTTGTCAACTAAGTCAATATGCACGATTCTAGCTCGACTGACCGTACGATGTCCATACAACGGCCGTAGTGCTTCTTCAACCTCTGGTCTTCTTGCTCCAGCCGCCCATACCAGCGCCGGTCATGCCGCCTACTCCTGCCTCTCGTGGCCGGCTGTGCTGCCGCGGAGGCCTCACCGCCCCCATACTACTCCCACCGCTGGCCAGGCCATCCCTCCACTCCACTCACCCACACCCCCTGTTATTCTGCGGCGACGGCAGCGCAGCCGAACCAGTGAACCCTCGTACTCCTCTCCGCGTGGGCATCCACTGCCGCGTCTTCCCCGGCTCCGCGTCGTCCCCTTCCTAGGCCTCGCCGTCGTCCACCGCCGTGGTGCTGTCGGCGCGTCGTGGTCAATGTGGTCAACGACCGAATTCCATCCGAAGTATACTGTACGTGGAGATGCTGACAGCTGGGTCCACGGCAGCCACAAGGAAGTGCCTCCTTATTATGCGGAAAATAATTATTCCTCCACCTGACAGCAGGGACCCACCCGACGCCCACTAGTATATCGCGAAAAAACATTTGCCCCTGACTGCTGGGACCCACCCGACGAGCCACCGTATTTCGCGAAAAAAATGTTCCCCCTGCTGTCAGCTCGGACCCACCGGAAGTGCCTCCTTATTACGCACAAAAAAATGAGTACCCCCTGCTAGCTGGGACCCACCTTGGTGGGAGGCTGACTTGTGGGCCTACTAAGTTGACGGGGACGGAGGGCTTTGTCAACTTAGTTAATATGCATGATTCTAGCTCCAGTGACCGTACGATGTCCATCCAACGGCCGTAGTGCTTCTTCAACCTCTGGTCTTCTTGCTCCAGCCGTCCAAACCAGCGTCGGTCGTGCCTCGTGCTCCTGCCTCTCGTGGCCGGCTGCGATGCGGCGGAGGCCTCAACGCCCCTACTACTCCCACCGCTGGCCAGGCCATCCCTCTACTCACCCACGCCCCCTGTTATTCTGCGGCGACGGCAGCCTCACACCGCAGCTAACCAGTGAACCCTCGTACTCTCCTCTACGCGTGGGCATCCACTGCCGCGTCTTCCCCGGCTCCACGTCATCCCCTTCCTAGGCCTCGCCGTCGTCCACCGCCCTGGTGCTCTCGGCACGGCGTGGTCAACGTGGTCAAGGAACGGCTTCCATCGGACGTGGACTGTACGTGGAGAGGCTGATAGCTGGGTCCACGGCCGCAGCAAGGAAGTGCCTCCGTATTACGTGCAAAATAATTATTCCTCTACCTGACAGCGGGGACCCACCAGACGGGCCACCGTATTTCACGAAAAAACGTTTCCCCCCTGACTGCTGGGACCCACCAGCTACACCTTCGCACGCAAGGAAGTGCGTCTGGGCCAAAAAAACGATCCGCCCCCCTGACTGCTGGGACCCACCAGCTACATCTTCACATGCAAGGAAGTGCCTGACAGTCGAGACCCACCTGGTCGAAGCGTATGTAGCGTTGTCATTCTGGTCACGAACGTGTACGTACATACTGGTCGATGTAGAGGCGAGCACGTGTCGTAGTAGAGGCGCGCACGTAGCATGTACACGTACGTACAGCGGCCAGGGTGCAAGAAAGAAAATACGGCCACGTATGTGTACATACGGGCGGCGTCTCGAACGCCTACTCACGCATACGTACGGCGAGGGCTCGTTGACATGGCTGGGTCGGAACGGAGAAATAGCGTCGTCGTCGTGTTCATGGGGAGGCAACGGAATGCGTCGTGTTCATGGGGAGGCAACGAAATGCGTCGTGTTCATGGGGAGGCAACGGAATGCGTGGTCGTGTTCATCGGGAGGGCTTGGATGGAACAGGCGATGGAAATGAGGCCTGGCGTACCGCAGAACGGAGGAAACGGCCTTGTGTTCGACCGGCCAAGTTCGAAACGGGATCCTGTTCATCGGGAGGGGTCTGGCGTACCGCAAGACGGAGGAAACGAACCTCCTACGGTCGAAACGGGGGTCCTATTGATCGGGAAGGGTGTGGCGTACCGCAAAATGGAGGAAACGGACCTCCTATGGTCGAAACGGGGGTCCTGTTGATCGGGAGGGGTGTGGCGTACCGCAAAATGAAGGAAACAAACTTGTGTTGGAGCGCAACGGTCGAAACGGGGGTCCTCTTCATCGGGAGGGGTGTGGCGTACCGCAAAATGGGACTTCACGGGATATTGTTCATCTCCACCGTCGACCCCCTCCAGCCTCCACGAGCTATTGTTCATCCACCGTCGACCTCCTCCAGCCTCCACGGGCTCCTGTTCATCCAGCCTCCACCGCGCGCTACTCCATCGGCTACTGTTCAACCACCCCCTCCACCGTCTACTATTCATCCAGCCCTCCACACCACGGGGTCCTGTTCAACCACCCCTCCACAGCACCCCTCCACCGTCTACTGTTCATCCTGTCCTCCACACCACGGGGTCCTGTTCATCCACCCCTCCACGGGCACCCCTCCACCGTCTACTGTTCATTCAGCCCTCCACCACACCACGGGGTCCTGTTCATCCAGAGGCAATGCCACCGCTCACTGTTCATCCAAACCCCCCCGCAACGCTTACTGTTCATCCCATCGATCGGCTTTAGTTAGTAGCAGTAGCCAAGGAATCGCTCGATCGGGTTCAGTTAAAGCCATCGATCGATCGCTCGGGTTCAGTAATGCGTAGCCTGCAGTGCAATCGCTCGGGTTCAGTTAGAGCCCAATGCCTCGCTCGGGTTCAGTTAGAGCCAACGCCTCGCACACACGCGCGTATGTGTACGAGAGAAACACGCATCGCTCGGCCCCCGACCTGCCACCGTAACCGGGAACTCCCCGAATTTTCCTCCCCCTCACTTCTACCACGGTTTTTTCGTCATGGACGGCCCAAAGAATGTCATGCAGCTGCGTCTCCGGCCCGCCCAGGACGAAAAGCCCATTTTCTGTCATGATTTTTTGTCATAGAAGTAGGAGCCCACCACATCTATGATGATACCGGGTTTTGTCACAATTATCGTCATAGAAGTGTCATATGTATAACAGAAAAAAAATCCGTTCGTCCCAAAATGTCACGGTTGTGTCTTTTTTTTGTAGTGACTGGCTATGAAGTGGGTGGCGGGTGGGAAACGAAGTTCCCCATTATCTGCCTCTAGCTCGAACCGGACATAGTTCGGCTGTGAGTCCTTCTCCAAGGACAAATTCTTTAAAGAGTTTAGCACATCACCCAAAGGTGAGTGTTGGAAGAGGTGTGCGGCGCTGAATTCGAAAATCGATAACCGATCCAGCTCGGTGTCCGCAGGCGTACATGGTCCGGAATTTATAGCCGGAGACAAGTCCAGAGTTCCGTTGACGCAAATATTGCAGGTGTTGAGTCGTTGTGCAGCTCCAACGCCGCGGACTCTGTGGCCTCGGATGGCACGATCTGCTCCGGCTCTAAGGCCGTTGCAGCAACTGGAACCATCTCCTGGATGTGACCCAATGACAGATTTAAGTCATGTTCATCGGAGCGAGGGGGAGCGATCGTCGCGGTCTCGAATCCATCGAAGATCAATTCTCCGTGGATGTCCGCGACGTAGTTCAAGCTTCCGAATCTGACCTGATGGCCAGGGGCGTAACTATCGATCTGCTCCAGATGGCCAAGCGAGTTGGCCCGCAGTACGAAGCCGCCGAACACGAAGATCTGTTCGGGGAAGAGGGTTTCTCCCTGGACAGCGTCACTATGGACGATCGAAGGGGCATTCGAACCTTTCGCCGACGGCACGGTGGAACTCCCAACGAAAGCACCAATGTCGGTGTGAAAACTGGCGGATCTCGGGTAGGGGGTCCCGAACTATGCGTCTAAGGTCGATGGTTGTAGGAGACGGGGGACACGATGTTTACCCAGGTTCGGGCCCTCTCTATGGAGGTAATACCCTCCTTCCTGCTTGATTGATCTTGATGAATATGAGTGTTACAAGAGTTGATCTACCATGAGATCATAATGGATAAACCCTAGAGGCCTAGCCTGTATGACTATGGTAATGAATGTCCTATTCGGACTACGCCCTCCGGTTTATATAGACACCGGAGGGATCTAGGGTTACATAGAGTCGGTTACATGGAAGGAATCTTTATAGTTGATCGCCAAGCTTGCCTTCCACACCAAGAAGAGTCCAATCCGGACACGGGTAGAATCTTCGGCCTTCATGTCTTCGCAGCCCATCAGTCCGGCCCATGGATAACAGGCTGGACGCCCGAGGACCCCTTAGTCCAGGACTCCCTCAACCTTGCCGCGAGCACCTGGTGCCCTCGCTACGGACAAACCTTGGCGAGGTGGACGACCTCGCAGCGGCAAGCCATCTGATCTTGCCCTCTGTGGGGGGAAACCTTGACCGGACCCGCTGTCCCGTTGAAGGATATGCGTGTACATGGTCATGTCGAGGTACGAGGCGGCGGTGTAGTCCTCGTTGAGGTCAAGGTTCCCCAGTTCCATGCGCGGTGCGGCGATGTTCCCGGCTAAGGGAGTCCTGAATTAGGGGGTATCCGGATAGCCGGACTATAACCTTTGGCCGGACTATTGGACTATGAAGATACAAGATTGAAGACTTCGTCCCGTGTCCGGATGGGACTTTCCTTGGCGTGGAAGGCAAGCTTGGCAATACGGATATGTAGATCTCCTCCCATTATAACCGACTCTGTGTAACCCTAGCCCTCTTTGGTGTCTATATAAACCGGAGGGCTTTAGTCCCTAGGACAACGGACAATCATACCATAGGCTAGCTTCTAGGGTTTAGCCTCTCTGATCTCGTGGTAGATCTACTCTTGTACTACCCATATCATCAGTATTAATCAAGTAGGAGTAGGGTTTTACCTCCATTGAGAGGGCCCGAACCTAGGTAAAAACATCGTGTCCATTGTCTCCTGTTACCATCTGCCTAGACGCACGGTTCGGGACCCCCTACCCAAGGTCCGCCGGTTTTGACACCGACATTCGTGCTTTCATTGAGAGTTCCACTGTGTCGTCGCCATAAGGAAGGATGTCTCGCCTCGTCTTTAAAGACGGTACTACTGTCAGGGGAGCTTTGGCTGTGGGCCAAACCCTCCGGCTATGCAGTTTCATTATGGCCGCCTATTCGGCCGCCGCACCTATGATGACCTCGCGGGTCATCGAAAACAACCTCCATGTTAAATCGGCACTCGTCTAACAGATGGAACCAATGGAGGTCACTTCCCTAAACGAGCTCTTGGATCGCATCGCCGCCTTGTGAGTCGCCACGGACTATGATCGGATTGGGCTTAAACCCGATCAAAGGGAGATTATCTCTCCGCCGGTCACCCATCATGTTGCAGTGGTGGAGGAGCAACGCGACGACCTCTCCTCTATCTTGAGGACCAACTATGTCCGAATACCTGAGCTCTCCGAGCCGGATACCCATTTGTCGGAGGACAGCATCCAATCCCTGAACTCAGAGTCAGGCAGTGGACCAGAATTATCGGGCAACACCCCGAAACCGGAACTTCCAAAATTGGAAAATCCTCGGCCCCTGGATCCCAGATCGGGCAAGGGTTTGGATTCAACTCCACCCACCCACCCAAACATAAGCGATCTTTCACACATCAGGCAAGAGCCCCAGGAAACAGTACATCACTATTGGGCCAGATTCCTCCTTGCGATGAACAAGGTTAAGGACTATCGCGAGGAAGACGCAATATTATTCTTCTGCAATAATTGCACGGACAAGGGAATCCTTAACGCCATAAATCGCCGTGAGTTATCACGCTTCGCTGATTTGGCGTCCATAGTACAAAAATACTGTGCGATGGAAAATGCCTAGAAAACCGAAACAAACTTTTGGGATAATCCGGCCCTAAATATGAACCCAGTCTGACATAAAAGGGTGCATTACCACAAGACACCCGGGTCAAATACCAAAAAGCAAAAACCCTCTACAAGGCAGAGAACCATACTAGAGGGATGGCTCAACGGACCCTGCAAAATTCATAGTACGGAAGGCGTCACACCAACACATAGCCTTAAAGCATGTTGGATACTCCGGCAAGTAGCCAAAAGTGGCGAGGATCTTCTCATAACAGAAGCCACAGAGCCCCATCCCAGGGATAACAATACGGTATTAACAGTCTTCGAGACCTTCGCATCAAATAATAGACGAAAGCGAACGCTCCGCAGCCTTGCCGAAATCTACCATGTGGCAACAATAAATCCATGGAGTGACACGGCTATTACCTTCAATGCCAGCGATGAACCTAAGTTCCGAACAGCCCGAGCACCAGCTGCATTGGTCCTCAGTCCAATTGTGGATGGCTTTCGACTCACCAAGGTGCTCATGGACGGCGGCAGCGGACTAAACCTCATCTATGAGGAAACCCTTCAAAAAATGGAAATAGACTGGAACCGCATCGAGCGAAGCAGCACAAACTTTAGAGGAATAATCCCCAGTCGAGAAGCACGCTGTACAGGCAAAATCACACTAGATGTGGTGTTCGGCACGCCGGAGAATTATAGATCCGAAGAGATTACATTCCAAGTGGCCCCATTCAATAGCGGATACCACGCCCTTCTAGGGCGGGAGGCGTTCACAATCTTCCAAGCCATACCCCATTACGGGTACATGAAGCTCAAAATGCCCGGGCCCAACGGAATCATCACTCTCGCTAGTGATCCGGATACAGCACTCCGCGTCGAAAACAAGACAGCCGCACTGGCCCTCGAGGCATTATCCGAAGCCCTCGCGACCGAGGAACTGACTGTGCTGCGCTCCACGGTGGACAGGGACGACGTGATACTTGATAAGAGATCCAAGTCCACCTCCTTTAAACCAGCGGACGAAATAGTCAAATTCCAAGTCCATCCAACGGACCCTACCAAAACAGCCACCATCGGGGCACAGTTAAACCCCGATGTGGACGCCACACTAAGAGACTTCCTGCGCGAGAACTGGGACATATTTGCCTGGCATCCCTCAGATATGCCAGGAATCCCACGCAGGCTGGCCGAGCACAGCCTCAATATCCTAAAAGGATTCAAGCCGGTCAAGTAGGCTCTTCGGCGTTTCTCTGAACCTAAGAGACAAGCTATGGGAGAGGAACTAGCCAAATTATTGGAGGCCGGATTCATCAGAGAAATAAAACACCCGGACTGGCTGGCAAACCTGTTGATGGTACCAAAGAAGGACAAATCCTGGTGCCTATGTGTCGATTTCAAGGACCTCAACAAGGCTTGCCCAAAGGATCCCTTTCCCCTCCCCCGCATCGATCAAATCATCAATGCTACCGCAGGACACGATTCATTGTGTTTCCTTGACGCATACTCTGGCTACCACCAAATTAAAATGGTGGAGCCCGACCAAGCAGCAACGACATTTATCACACCATATGGCCCCTTCTGCTTCAACACAATGCCTTTTGGGCTCAAAAACGCTGGCACAACATAGCAGCGCATGATTCAGAAATGTTTGGCAAACCCGATCGGCAAAACAGTGGAGGCATACGTAGATGATGTGGTTGTCAAAACCAAGCATGTCGACTCTTTAGTAGACGACTTGAGACTCACATTCGATAACCTCCGAATATATGACATCAAGCTCAACCCGGAAAAATGCGTCTTCGGCGTGCCCGCCGGAAAGCTCCTGGGCATCATCGTATCCGACAGAGGAATTGAAGCAAATCCGGCTAAGATCCGAGCTCTATAACAGTTGGATATCCCAACGGACCTCAAACAAATCCAGAAATTAACAGGATGTGTGGCGGCTCTAAGCCGCTTTATCTCCCGCCTAGGAGAAAAGGCATTACCCCTTTATCGCCTCCTTCAGCGCACCGAACACTTCGAGTGGACGGATGCCGCCAAAGCCGGACTGGAAGAAATAAAGGCCATATTGGCAACCAACCCAGTCCTGGCCGCGCCAAACATTGGCGAACCAATGTTGTTATACATTGCGGCAACTCATCAAGTTGTGAGCGCAGTGCTCGTCGTCGAACGAGAAATAGACGGACATAAATTACCCCTTCAAAAGCCGGTCTATTAAGTATCTGAAAGCACAAGTGCTCCCTGGGTGGTTTTGGTAATTAATGTCAACATATCTCTTGTAGGACTAACACTTTTACCTAGTATGTTTCAGATAAGTTCAACAATGGAGTGGCATGGACTAAAGGATGTGGAATCCCTTCAAGATGCTAGGACAAAGGATTGGCTCAAGCTTCAAGATCAAGACTCTACATTTTCTATTTTAGTGATCCAAGATCACATTGAGTCCATAGGAAAAGCCAATACTATCAAGGAGGGATGAGGTGTTGCTTAATGAGCCTCTTGCTTCATGTGCTTAGTGATATGCTCCAAAATCCTCAACTACCTTTCCATATCCACATATGACCTAAACCAAAAGTCAAACTTGGCCCCACCAATTTTTTTCTATCCGGCGCCACCGAGTTTCACATGTCATAGCCACTGCCACAAACCCTAGCAAATCGGTCTCACTGATAGGGATCTCGGTCTCACCGAGATGGGATTGCAATCTCACTGTGTATGTCCATTGCCAAAATCGGTCTCACTGAGTTTGCGCAATCGGTACTACCGAGATTACAATGCAAATCCTCTGGTTAGCTTATTACCAAATCGGTCCCACCGAGTTTGTGTAATCGGACTCACCGAGCTTGCCTGACCAACTCTCTGGTTAGCTTATTACCAAAATCGGTCTCACCGAGTTTGTGTAATCGGTCACACCGAGATTACGTTATGCGATAACCCTAACCATATCGGTCCTATCGAGTTGCATCTCAGTCCCACCGAAAATCCTAACGGTCACTAGGTTTGCTAAATCGGTCCAACCGAGTTTAACGATTCGGTCCCACCGAGTTTAGCAGATTGTGTGTAATGGTTAGATTTTGTGTGGAGGCTATATATACCCCTCCACCCACTCTTCATTCGTGGAGAGAGCCATCAGAACAGATCTTCACTTCCAATACACATTTTCTGAGAGAGAACCACCTACCCTTGTGTTGAGCTCAAGATATTCCATTCCTACCATATGAATCTTGATCTCTAGCCTTCCCCAAGTTGCTTTCCACTCAAATCTTCTTTCCACCAAATCCAAATCCTGTGAGAGAGAGTTGAGTGTTGGGGAGACTATCATTTGAAGCACAAGAGCAAGGAGTTCATCATCAACACACCATTTGTTACTTCTTGGAGAGTGGTGTCTCCTAGATTGGCTAGGTGTCACTTGGGAGCCTTCGACAAGATTGTGGAGTTGAACCAAGGAGTTTGTAAGGGCAAGGAGATCGCCTACTTCGTGAAGATCTACCGCTAGTGAGGCAAGTCCTTCGTGGGCGACGGCCATGATGGAATAGACAAGGTTGCTTCTTCGTGGACCCTTCGTGGGTGGAGCCCTCCATGGACTCGCGCAACTGTTACCCTCCGTGGGTTGAAGTCTCCATCAACGTGGATGTACGATAGCACCACCTATCGGAACCACGCCAAAAACATCCGTGTCTCAAATTGCGTTTGAATACTCCAAACCCTTCCCTTTACATTCTTGCAAGTTGCATGCTTTATTTTCCGCTGCTCATATACTCATTGCATGCTTGCTTGATATGTATTGTGTTTGTTAAACCTGTGCCTAAACTCCACCTAAACTTAAGAATTTCAAAAACTGCAACTTTTGGTACTTAGTGTCTAATCACCCCCCTCTAGACACCTCTTCTCGATCCTCTCAATTGGTATCAAAGCTTTGGTCTCCATTGCCTTGGTTTAAACACCTTTGGAGGAAGATGGATGTGTCTACTTTAGGGAGTCTTAGACATAGAGTGCCCATTCTTGTTGGAGAGTATTTTCATGAGTGGAAAAATGAAATGCTTGAGATTTTCAATGAATATCATTTGAACAAGTACATTGCTAGTCCTTGTGCACCTCATATTGATCCTTTGCACCCTACCCTAGATGAAGATATTGACATGATTCGCAATCTTAGAACGGTTGAGCTCATCATTAGAGGATTGCCCAAAAATTTGATTGTTAGTTTGTCTACTCTAAAATGTGCCTACACCATATGGAAATTTCTTGAGGAATGATTTCCCGATCATTCCTTGAAAAATTTAGACGAAATTCTCCATAAATCTATTGCCTTGAGTAAGATGAACTCTAGTGATCCTAGTTTTGGTGATTGTCTATTTGAGCTTACCAATCTCATGCATGCTAAAGGAAATGTTGGAATCATTAGTGATATCATATCCGAAGCTATAAGAATTCATAAAGGTAACCACTTTGATGATCATGTACCTAATGAATTACCCTCTCTAGGAATTGATCAATCACAAGATGATGTTGAACATGGATATTATGATGAAGATGATGATAGTGACTATGATCTTGATGATGCAATGAGACATTTTGGTCTTATGGCAAATCTTCGCGGCTACATGGCTGGAGGAAAGGAGTGGGTCCTTGATAGTGGATGTACTGATCATATGACCGGAGACGAAGATATGTTCAATGAGCTTGCTGAAAATGACGGCCCTCGAAAATATGTCACCTTTGGTGATAATTCAAAGGGTAAGGTGGTTGGCCTTGGTAAGGTGGCCATCTCACACGATAGCTCCATACAAAATGTCATGCTCGTTGAATCTCTTGGATACAATTTACTTTCAGTTTCTAGACTTGCGGATTTCGGTTTCAATGTCTTATTCACTGAAGTAGATTGCCAAGTGTTTCGTAGAGACAATCATAAAATGGTCTTTACCGGTATACGTAGAGGAGATCTTTACATTGTTGATTTCACTAAAAAGGCTCAACCTAAAACTTGCTTAATTGCTAAATCTTCTAAAGGTTGGTTGTGGCATAGAAGACTAGGTCATGTTGGAATGCGAAATCTTGATAAGCTTATTAAAGGTGATCATATCCTTGGAATAAAAGATGTTGTATTTGACAAGGATAGACTTTGTAGTGCTTGTCAAGCAGGGAAACAAGTTGGAGGAAGTCACCGCACAAAGAACATCATGACCACAAGAAGACCACTCGAGCTACTTCACATGGATCTCTTTGGTCCAAATGCGTACAAGAGTCTCGGTGGTAACTCATTTGGTCTAGTCATAGTTGATGATTTTTCAAGATTTACGTGGGTGTTCTTTCTTGATGACAAATCGCAGGTCCAAAAGATCTTCAAAAACTTCGCTAGGAAGGCCCAAAACCAGTTTGACGTGAAGATCAAGAAGGTTCAGAGTGACAACGGAACGGAGTTCAAGAACGTGAATGTGGACACCTTTCTTGATGAAGAAGCGATTTCACACGAGTTCTCGGCTACGTACACACCTCAACAAAATGGAGTTGTTGAGAGGAAGAACCGGACTCTTATCGAGATGGCAAGAACGATGCTTGATGAGTATAAGACGCCAAAACACTTTTGGGCGGAAGCGATTGAGACAGCTTGTCATGCAACAAATCGCTTGTATCTTCACAAGCTACTCGGCAAGACGGCGTACGAGCTCCTCACCGGTAACAAACCCCAAGTTGGATACTTTCGAGTATTTGGCTCAAAGTGCTACATTCTTGACAAGCATCGTCGTTCTAAATTTTCTCCTAAGTCTCCTAAAGGTTTTCTACTTGGTTATGGCTCAAACTCTCACACTTACCGTGTCTACAACAATTTCACCCGAAAGATTGAAGAGACGGTGGATGTGAAGTTTGATGAATCTAACGGCTCGCAAGTAGAGCAATTGCCAATTGATGTAGGAGACAAAGACCCTTCAGAAGCAATTCAAGACTTGTCCATTGGCAAGATTCGTCCAACGGAAATGAAGGAGAGTACCTCGTCCGTCCAAGTGGAAGCTTCTACCTCACGTCCAGGTGAACCAAGAGTTTATACGGAAGCATCCACAAGTGGGACACGTCAAGATGAAGAAAATGAGGAAGTACACCAAGATGAACATCAACAACCTCCTTCTCCACCACGACAACAGAACAACAACGTCAACAATGAAGAAGGCCAAGAAGAAGAAGAAGAACAAGATGAAGAGGATGTTCCACCCCGACCCAAGCAAAAGCTCTCACGAGTTTGAGCAAGAATTGCCAAAGATCATCCCGTCGAGCAAATCTACAATGATATCCAAACCAGGAGAATCACTCGCTCTAAAACTTGTTTAGCTAACTTTTGTGAACATTACTCATTCATTTCTAAAATTGAACCTATGAAGGTTGAAGAAGCATTGAAGGATCCGGATTGGATAAACGTTATGCATGAAGAGCTACACAACTTTGAGAGAAATCAAGTGTGGACATTGGTCGAGAAGCCCGACAACAACCACAACATCATTGGTACCAAATGGGTGTTTCGCAACAAGCAAGATGAAGATGGAAAAGTGGTTCGCAACAAAGCACGTCTCGTCGCCCAAGGCTATACACAAGTTGAAGGTATGGACTATGGTGAGACATATGCTCCCGTTGCTAGACTTGAGTCCATTCGCATCTTACTTGCCTATGCTAATCACCATGATATCACCTTATACCAAATGGACATTAAAAGTGCTTTTCTAAATGGCAAAATTGAGGAGGAAGTTTATGTTAAGCAACCTCCCGGCTTTGTTAATCCTAAGAAACCTAATCATGTTTACAAACTTCACAAAGCCCTTTATGGTCTTAAACAAGCTCCTAGAGCATGGTATAAATGCTTAACCAAGTTTCTTACTGAAAAAGGCTTTGAAATTGGTAAAATCGATTCTACTCTTTTTACTAAAAGGGTTAATGGAGAACTATTTGTATGCCAAATTTATGTTGATGATATCATATTTGGTTCAACTAACCCTCATTTTAGTGAAAAGTTTGGAAAGCTAATGTTGGAGAAGTTTGAGATGTCTATGATGAGTGAACTCAAATTCTTTCTCGGTTTGCAAATCAAGCAAACTAAGGAAGGTACATTTGTCTCTCAAACGAAGTACACCAAAGACTTATTCAAGAAGTTCAATATGCAAGAATGCAAAGGTATGCCTACACCTATGCCTACTAGTGGACATCTTGATTTGACCAAAGATGGTGAACCGGTTGATCAAAAGGTTTATCGCTCTATGATTGGTTCATTGTTATATCTATGTGCCTCCCGTCCCGATATTATGCTAAGTGTGTGCATGTGTGCACGATATCAAGCTGCTCCTAAAGAATGTCATCTTAAGGCTGTGAAAAGGATAGTGAGATACTTAATCCATACAGAAAATTTTGGCATTTGGTATCCTAAGAGGTCCTCTTTTGATCTTGTTGGCTATTCCGATTCGGACTATGCCGGAGACAAGGTTGATAGAAAGTCCACTTCGGGTACTTGTCAATTCCTTGGTAGATCTCTTGTGTCTTGGTCTTCCAAGAAACAAAACTCGGTATCCTTATCCACCGCCGAAGCGGAATACATTGCCGCTGGTTCATGTTGTGCTCAATTACTTTGGATGACCCAAACTCTTAAAGATTATGGGATATATGTGAAACATGTTCCATTGCTATGTGACAATGAAAGTGCTATTAAGATTGCTCACAATCCTGTGCAACATTCTCGAACTAAGCATATTGAAGTTCGTCATCATTTCATTCGAGATCATGTTGCCAAAGGGGACATTAACCTTAAGCATGTTCGCACCGATAAGCAATTGGCGGATATATTCACTCAACCACTTGATGAGAAAGTGTTTTGCAGGTTAAGAGGTGCATTGAACATCATTGATGCTTCAAACTTGGAGTAGGAACTCCATTTGATACATGTGAGGCATGAGCCTATGACTAATCCTTGATATTTCTCTTATGAAGCAATTCATATGTCTTGGATATATTTGCACCTTGCATGTTATCTAACCCGTGTAGGTACTTGGTTGAATCTAATTCTATGAGATTGCAACACACTCACATCTTGAGCAATTTCTACATCACCAAGTCTCTACACAATGGTGGTTGGAGACAAGGAAGCACGAAGCCACTCAAATATATCCTTTGACAAATTCTATGTTAAATCCTATAATTGTCATTTTGGATACACAAGTGCTTTTCTTTACAAGACTAACCCATGTAGGTAGATGAACTCAAACTCCAAGTGGTGCTCCCAACTCTTGATGAACTACATCAACCCTGAGCAACCCACACAAGTTAAACTACATGAGCAAGACCCACACCACCACCCAAGGTATGTCATTCCATCTTAGAGAAGCTTTACTCCAAGTCATGAGTCAAAGCAACTCAACAAGATGTGAATACATCAAGATGCTTAAACGAAAAATGGTAACCCCATTTTGAGCTTAAACGATGAGTATGACCTATGATCAAGTGCTCTCACTTGACTCCTAAGTCAATACACTCTAACATAGGTGACTTTGCCACCGCCCAACTCTAGATGAAGTTCTCTTGTGTTCTTTTCTGTGTTATTGCACTTGTTTCTTGCATATTTGTTTCCCCTACAAAAAAAACTTCATCTAGATCTTTTATTTTCTTTTCTTTTCATTTGTTCTGCATTCTCTGCATCCAATTCATTGCAAATCTTTCAGTTAATTCCTTGCAAATCTTTGTGAGATTCTTACTTGTCTAGTGAGCTGAGGTGACAAGTAGTTTCACTCTGATGAACTCGGTCACATCGGTTTGTTTTCTTCGGTCTAACCGAAATCTTTCGGTGCAACCAAAGCACACAACTCGGAATCACCAATTTAATCACAGGAAAACCAACTTGCCACTTATTCCTGAGTTCTATTTGCTCTAGCTCCACTCAATGATTCTTGTCCTCTACCAGCATCATGTTACATATGCTGCTTTGCTCTGTGACTCAAGGACCAACCCATTTGTATCACATATCCAGAAGACCCTTCTTGGAAATTGATGTCAAAGGGGAAGAGAGAGATCACATCAAAGCTTAATCCTTCCAATAGGGGGAGAAAGAGAGAATACTCAAGGGGAGAGAAAGTAATATCGATGACCCCAGATGCTTGGTGTTCAAGAGGAGAGATGTCACATGTCTTTAAGAGGGGAAAGACATGTTTGGTTGCTTGCTTTAGCTCAAGCTCTGTTAATTATTTTCTATTGCTCTGATTTTCTGTTTCCTATATTCTCCCAATATCTCATGTTAGATTCAGGGGGAGCAAGACATCTAAGGAAAGGAAATCTCTGATTTTATTGCATATCTTTATTTTTTGGGGGACATGTCTATATCCAATGTAGTATTTAGTACTCACTCTACATGTCATCCCAGTCTTGGTTCTCTTGTGGTTTCTCTTATTTGCTCTGGTTAGTAGGTGTATCTATGTTATCTAACCTTGTTTGCGCAGGTTCATCCCATCCTAAGCCAACTCAAGACCACAAGGTAAGTATATGCATCACAGTCATCTGAATGAGAAGTTCTTGCTAATATACATACTGTTTGCAAGAAGGACTCATGAGCATGAAGGTACTTTTCTCACAGTCACATCATTTGCTCTGATGCATATAGCCAAGATACATGTAACATGTTGCTTACTCTGTCATGTTTATGCAGTCACATGCTTCTATATTCCATATTCACATGATTGCATACATGTAGGGGGAGCCTATGCATGTTACATGTCTTTCCAAAGCTTTACTTGCTATTCTCTATATTTTTATCTAAAGCTTTGATGTATGTTGTCATCAATTACCAAAAAGGGGGAGATTGAAAGCACAAGTGCTCCCTGGGTGGTTTTGGTAATTAATGTCAACATATCTCTTGTTGGACTAACACTTTTACCTAGTATGTTTCAAATAAGTTCAACAATGGAGTGGCATGGACTAAATAATGTGGAACCCCTTCAAGATGCTAAGGACAAAGGATTAGCTCAAGCTTCAAGATCAAGACTCTACATTTCATATTTTAATGATCCAAGATCACATTGAGTCCATAGGAAAATCCAATACTATCAAGGAGGGATGAGGTGTTGCTTAATGAGCCTCTTGCTTCATGTGCATAGTGATATGCTCCAAAATCCTCAACTACCTTTCCATATCCACATATGACCTAAACCAAAAGTCAAACTCGGCCCCATCGATTTTTTCCTATCCGGCGCCACCGAGTTTCACATGTCATAGCCACTGCCACAAACCCTAGCAAATCGGTCTCACCGATAGGGATCTCGGTCTCACCGAGATGGGATTGCAGTCTCACTGTGTATGTCCATTGCCAAAATCGGTCTCACCGAGTTTGCGCAATCGGTACTACCGAGATTACAATGCAAATCCTCTGGTTAGCTTATTACCAAATCGGTTCCACCGAGTTTGTGTAATCGGTCTCACCGAGCTTGCCTGACCAACTCTCTGGTTAGCTTATTACCAAAATCGGTCTCACCGAGTTTGTGTAATCGGTCACACCGAGATTACATTATGCCCTAACCCTAACCATATTGGTCCTACCGAGTTGCATCTCAGTCCCACCGAAAATCCTAACGGTCACTAGGTTTGCTAAATCGGTCCGACCGAGTTTAACGATTCGTTCCCACCGAGTTTAGCAGATTGTGTGTCACGGTTAGATTTTGTGTGGAGGCTATATATACCCCTCCACCCACTCTTCATTCGTGGAGAGAGCCATCAGAACAGATCTTCACTTCCAATACACATTTTCTGAGAGAGAACCACCTACCCTTGTGTTGAGCTCAAGATATTCCATTCCTACCATATGAATCTTGATCTCTAGTCTTCCCCAAGTTGCTTTCCACTCAAATCTTCTTTCCACCAAATCCAAATCCTGTGAGAGAGAGTTGAGTGTTGGGGAGACTATCATTTGAAGCACAAGAGCAAGGAGTTCATCATCAACACACCATTTGTTACTTCTTGGAGAGTGGTGTCTCCTAGATTGGCTAGGTGTCACTTGGGAGCCTCCGACAAGATTGTGGAGTTGAACCAAGGAGTTTGTAAGGGCAAGGAGATCGCCTACTTCGTGAAGATCTACCGCTAGTGAGGCAAGTCCTTCGTGGGCGACGG
Organism: Aegilops umbellulata; assembly: GCA_032464435.1. Lineage (NCBI taxonomy): Eukaryota > Viridiplantae > Streptophyta > Magnoliopsida > Poales > Poaceae > Aegilops > Aegilops umbellulata. The sequence goes on from CP136056.1 coordinate 496,754,128, forward strand.
CCATGATGGAATAGACAAGGTTGCTTCTTCGTGGACCCTTCGTGGGTGGAGCCCTCCGTGGACTCGCGCAACCGTTACCCTCCGTGGGTTGAAGTCTCCATCAAGGTGGATGTACGATAGCACCACCTATCGGAACCACGCCAAAAACATCCGTGTCTCAAATTGCGTTTGAATACTCCAAACCCTTCCCTTTACATTCTTGCAAGTTGCATGCTTTACTTTCCGCTGCTCATATACTCATTGCATGCTTGCTTGATATGTATTGTGTTTGTTAAATTTGTGCCTAAACTCCACCTAAACTTAGGAATTTCAAAAACTGCAACTTTTGGTACTTAGTGTCTAATCACCCCCCTCTATACACCTCTTCTCGATCCTCTCAGTATCCACTGTCCTTACTCCATGCAAATCACGGTACCCGCACTATCAAAAGATAGCCTATGCGGTATTCATGGCATCCCGAAAGCTGCGACACTACTTTCAAGAGTGTTCAATTACAGTAGCCTCGGAAGTGCCACTTAATGATATTATAAACAACCGCGACGCCACGGGCCAGATTGCCAAATGGGCCATTGAGCTCATCCCGTTCAACATAACTTACAAACTGCGGTGAGCCATTAAGTCGCAAGTATTGGCCGACTTTTTCACCAAATGGATAGAAGCCAAACCTGTTAAAACGGCCGAATCCGGACCGGTGATAGACTTTATATCAGGGGTTGTACACCATTATGGTATCCCCCACAGCATCATCATGGATAACGGCACGAACTTCACGGCCGACGAGGTAAAACTCTGGTGCAAAAACATGGGCATCAAGCTCGATTATGCTTTCGTCTATCACCCGCAAACTAACGGTCAAGTCGAACGAGCAAATGGTCTTATCATGAGCGGCATCAAACCTAGATTAGTGCGGTCCTTAAAGGAATCTAACACACACTGGGTAGAGGAGCTCGACTCTGTACTCTAGGGGCTGCGGACCACGCCGAATCGCATTACCGGATATACACCATTCTTTATGTATACGGCGCAGAGGCGATTCTGCCCTGCGACATAATTCATGACTCACCTCGAGTGCGCATGTACGAAGAAAGGGAAGCCGAGCTCGATCGGCAGGATAGTTTGGACACCCTGGAGGAGGAGCGTGACGTGGCAAAAGCTCGTTCTGCATTCTATCAACAGCAGGCTCGAAGATATCAAAGAAGAGAAGTACGAGCCAAAAATTACAATGTTGGAGAATTAGTTCTACGGCTGCCGGATAAGAAGAAGGACAAACTCAAGCCCAAGTGGGAAGGTCCCTTCATTATTGGCCAAGTCCTAACCGATGGCGCGTACCGTCTACGGGATGCATCGGATAATCGACTAGAGCCGAACCCATGGAATGCAGCCAGACTCCGAAGATTCTATGCCTAGCGCCAGACTCTATGTTCGTCTCCTTCCTCTGTCCATTTTTTATAAACTATCTGTCTTTTATTTCTCTCCTTCTCTCTTTCTTTCCCCTCACAGCCTTTGAGGGCCAATTTGTGCCTTGTTTGCGCACAACTGATGCGCTATCCGCGCTCATTTTACCTGGGGGCTTCTTTTACAGAAGCTTATTTATTGATAAGGGCTTCACGCCCAGCACATATGTCATCCTTCCGCATGTACCTTTTATTCACCATTATATGCATCGATATGACTTAAGTTTTGGCCAAGCTGGGTTGCCTGGCTCTTGTATTTATGCCCTACATTCCTGTTAATTCGGCTAGGGCATAAGGGGAGCACCTCTGTGATTGTTACTGCCGGGTCAGCCGGATGTGTACCTCAAACTGGGTGAAGCCGAAAGCTAGCGTTCTTAAGGGAATATTCGGTCGGTGAACAAAAGATGTTATTCCTTTTATATATATATATATATATATATATATATATGTGCCCCCAGATGTTTTTTCTGCGTCTCTTTTCGCAGTCCGGACATGCACTTTAGGGCATGCGTCCCAGGGAAAGGAACCCCTAACGGAACTATTCTCCCTGGAAGATGTTTCTTACTAACCATGTAATATAACATAACTAGTTGGGCACTTGTCTGTTCAAGCACTAATGACCCCTACGCCTAGTCTTCATGCATGCCCCGGTTCTTACATAACCGTGAGGGTATTCGGATTCACTCCGGACTATCGGGTCCCGAGGTTAAAGCGAAAAGGTCCGCCATGACAAATGATCTACAATCCGGCTAGAAGGCATTATACATGTCACTTTAAATTACATAGTCAATTTGACTGGTTAAATTCCTCTTCTATACCATCCAACAGGCTGTCTAGTCTACAGTCCTGTTGAGAATACTTTGCGGCCAATTCTACTTGACCGTACTCTAAGCTCACGGGGATCTCCTTCCCATCGGGCCCCACAGGTCCGACCTCGACCATGTGGTTTGGGTCAGACTTCGTGTACCGTGTCTTCACCATGGCCCAGGCTTCCCTGGCACCTTGACGGCAGGCCGATATCTTCCATAATCGGAAGCGCCACCGCGCTCCCTTAAGCTTCTCCAAAAGCTCTCCAAGTCCTTCGGCAGAGAGACGGACGGCCATAAGGCCTGGGCAACACCTTGCATCACCTGCCGAACTTGTTCGTGCAGTTGTGACAGATCGGGTAGAAGATCACCCGTCGACCCGGGCATCTCCTCCGCAGGACGACCCGTCAGCATACCTACAGACATAACTCTGTTAGTCGGTTTCTTCGCCGAACTCTTTTTAACAAGTTCGCGCAAGCACTTACTAAAAATGCTGCGTCGCAGACGCTGATTCTCCTTCACGGAGTCCGACAGTTGGGCACGGACATCCTTTAGTTCCACGCCCAGATGGGTATTGGCATCTTGGAGCTTGTTTTTCTCCTGCCTAACCCTCTTAAGCATGCTCTCACCGGCCTTTAGCTGGCGTAGAAGATGTTGCTCCTCCGTATTTAGTCCGGCTTCATCTGCCATATTTGTTGTCAGATTTGCACATGTGCCGCACTCCGTACGGTATTTATCATTTTAAAATATGTGTTACCAGCAGGGGTCTTCTTGGACTCCTTTCCTGCGGCCAGTACGGCCTGAAGTTGGGCTTTGCACTCTTCAAGCTCTTGGGACAATTGGGTATTCTTTTCTGTCAGAACCTGCATAACAAATGATCCTTAAATCAGTTATTCTAACTGTTTCAAGTCTCAGGGGCTACTAATATATATACTCATCAAATTTTCTCACCCGTATGTCCTTTACATACTAATTCGTGGCTTTGGCTAGACCATTTTTAGTAGCACGGAGGTACGCGTCTCCCGAGTTAAAGGCATCAAATGCCTCTTGGGAGAAACAAGCATCACGGAGAACGACTCGGCGACGCCTGTGGTTCATGGCGCTCTCCACCTCGGAATTTGTGGCGGACAGTCTGTCCGCATCCTCTGTCGGAGGAGCATCCGACGTGCGCCCCGTATTCGCTTCCGCCTCCGGGTCCGGCCTTGGAGCCTGACTGGTGGAGTCATGATTGGCGACCTCACCGGATATAGTCCGGCGAGCGTTCTTCTTCCTAAGAAAGCGCGGGCGTCAAAAATGCCTTTAAAGTATGACATCATGGAGTAAGGTGGTACGCCATACCGCTGCGCCGGTGTCTCTGTCCGGATTGCATTTCTTTTCAGCCTGTCCGGCCTCGCAGCCCCTGGTTGGCATGACGTCCCGAGGGCCTCCCCTGTAAAACACCGTTAGTATACGGTAAGCAAAGTACATAAGGACGAATCCTTTTTAAAATATTGGGACTTCGGTCTCAGTTACCTGTGAAGCTGGGAGCAGCCCAGGGTAATCTGCCGTAATGGCTACCAAGGCATTATTACTGCTCAGTTGGTAAAATACCCTATAAATTAGCTCCATCGATATGTCCGGATCTTCTTGGGAGGCCGGGTCCTGGGACCGTTCCGGATCCTCTGGTTGTGGAGGCGGGCTGTTGATCCCCCTTACATCCTTACGCAGCTCCTGTGTTGAAATCACAAGGTAAAATACCTAACTGTGGGAATATGGAATGGATGGGCATGTAAAGTGTCGACTTACCCATCTCGGAGGATTGTACATAGAAAATCCGCCCCGTGGATTGACACGGAGGAATTCCTCCTCTTCTCTCTTGTACAAATCGGACAAGATTTTCGCTAGAGCGGCGGGCGAGTCCGGCCCCTTGCGGCCGCAGCGAGTGGCGTCATCCTCCCCGTTGAAATCCCACATGGGGTGGCCTCGGTATTGAAGCGGCTGCACCCCCCGCATAACGCATATCGCCATGACTTTAATCGTGGTCAGTCCTGATTGAGCCAATAACTTTATCCGGCTCATCAGGTAAAGAACGTCACTGTCATCTTCCTCCTGGCGGCTCCGTGGACGCCAGCCCAGGTGCTTCTTCAAAGGAGCATTGTCGAACTCAGGAAGACCGATCCGAATAGGATCCGGAAGGGGGACGTCTTCTATATAAAACCATTCTGAAGGTCAGTCTTCGGACGTCTTCTTCGGGGTTCCAGATGGATATCCGGTCCCAGCGATGTGCCATACTTCGGCTCCGCCCACTTGGTATATTGACCCCCTTTGAGAACGGGGCACGAGGCAGAACAGCTTCTTCCAATGTGCGAAATGGGCCTCGCAGCCCAAAAACAGCTCGCAAAGTGCTACGAAGCCCGCGATATGCAGTATAGAGGCAGGCGTGAGGTTGTGCAACAAGAGGCCATAGAACTCCAGGAGCCCTCGGAGAAATGGATGGATTGGAAATCCGAGTCCCCTTAACAGATAAGGGACAAGGCATACCCGCTCTCCCTTAGAGGGGTTGGGAAAGCTCTCCGCTTGCTTCCCACCATTGTAGGTGGCGAGCCCGGCTCGAATCGGGACCATATATGCTGGGGGGAGAAATCCCTGGGTCTGTAGCTTCACTAATTGACTGTGCGGGACGGAACACTTCTCCCAATCTCCGGGCTTGGGGCTACGGGAACGAGAGGAGGAGTTGCGCTGGCCGGACATGCTGGAATGGATTTTTTCGGGCGCGCTCCAATGAATGCTCGCTAAGGGAGGATGGTGTGGTTTGGATCTGAGAATCCTCGTCTCTTTAATAGACAGTTCATTCACATAGCTAGGGGGTAAATGCAAACGCACCCTGGCTCCTCACATTCGCTTGACACGTGGAAGGTGGCCATTATTGGGCGCAGAAGCCAAGGAGCACAACATTCACAAGAAGCCGGACACTATTCAACAGGAACTTGGGATTTGGAGAAGAACCCGCCTTGCAATGCCGAAGACAATCTGCGCGCCGGACTCATCGTCATTGAAGCCTGCTTCGGGGGCTACTGAGGGAGTCCTGGATTAGGGGGTATCCGGATAGCCGGACTATAACCTTTGGCCGGACTGTTGGACTATGAAGATACAAGATTGAAGACTTCGTCCCGTGTCCGGATGGGACTTTCCTTGACGTGGAAGGCAAGCTTGGCAATACAGATATGTAGATCTCCTCCCATTGTAACCGACTCTGTGTAACCCTAGCCCTCTTCGGTGTCTATATAAACCGGAGGCCTTTAGTCCGTAGGACAACAGACAATCATACCATAGGCTAGCTTCTAGGGTTTAGCCTCTCTGATCTCGTGTTAGATCTACTCTTGTACTACCCATATCATCAATATTAATCAAGCAGGAGTAGGGTTTTACCTCCATCGAGAGGGCCCGAACCTGGGTAAACACATCTTGTCCCTTGTCTCCTGTTACCATCCGCCTAGACGGACAGTTCGGGACCCCTTACCCGAGATCCGCCAGTTTTGACACCGACACCAGCCCTTGAAACGCGGCCGCCGGAACTATCACGCCGGAGATGAGGGGGCGTCAAGCCCCACCCTTCACCGTCCATGGTCTCCGCCGCAGCACCAGCCGATTCCGTTTGAGACAAGAAATCGAACGGGGCGCCGTCCATGGCGGCTGGATCTAAGACAAGACTCTCATCCCATTAACGGGGCACCCTCTTAATTGAAAAGATCACCTATAAACATTGTGATAGTTCCGCTAATCAGGCAGCGCATGTGCTTGCAAATTATAATTTTTTAATAAAATTCACTTAGTTAGACAGACGGACCTCCGAGTTGTCTTGTCGCTAAGCTCGTGGACGATGTAATGCTCTTTTGATTAGTAAAGATAGCCATCCCGCAAAAAAAACAAAGCCGCGATGCCCTTTCTAAAAAATCGTTTCCCACCATTTCCTTGGGCCGTGTCTGCCCCACTTCACACACGACACCACGCCCAGATACGATCAAAGCCCAAAGTCCTCATCGGCTCATCCCCACCGCAACGACGCTTCCGGCGGCGGCGGCCATGGAGGCGGCGATGGCGGAGTTCCAGAGCCTAGGGTCGCTCGGCCCCATATGCGCGGTGGCGAACGAGTTCCTGCGCAACCAGACGGTGCGCAACGAGTACGAGGCGGAAGAGCAATGCGACCGCCTGTTCCACCCCACCCAATACGACATGCCCGTCAACCGGCTCGCCTCCGCCGCCGCCGCTCGCTTCTTCGCGCTGCCACCCGACGACGACGTCGACCGCGTCAGCCGCCTCCCCGACGCGCTCCTCCGCGACGTCGTCTCCCGCCTCCCCGTCAAGGACGCCGCGCGCACCGCCGCGCTCTCTCGCCGCTGGCGCGGGGTCTGGCGCTCGGCGCCGCTCGTCCTCGCCGACGCGGACCTCCTCCCCGACACCTCCGCCGTGTCCCGCGTCCTCGAGGCACCCTGTTGCATGGCACCCTGTTGGCAACTGCACCACCACGGTCAAGATCGGCCATGCCCCCAAGCTGCACTTGTTGGGATACTTGGCGTTGGACCCACGAAAGCATGTCCTGGATGTGGGCAACACCATCATCAAGGTGCCTCATATGTCCATTAATTGGTTCAATCCTGCACTACACGAGCTATGTAAATTTGACATCTTTCTTCTCTTAATTGAGTGCATTGTGAATTTGTGATTGCAATTGCAGGCTGGGATAGGGATGAGCCCAAGCACCATGCTACCAGGTGTGAAAATCCTGGCTTTGGAGGTGCGTTTCGCAGTCCGCAATGATGTCAAGATGATCCCCAATGTCCTCAGATGCTTTCCGAATGTTGAGACGCTCCACATCATGGTGAGGCCCCTGACGCCTCTTTTGGCATACATTTGCATCATGTTGCTAATTGCTATCAATAGCTGATGAGCTGCATATGCTCTTCTTTATCGAATTTTCAGTCTGGATCAACTGATCAATCCACGGGCAAGATCAACCTGAAGTTCTGGCTCGAGTCTGGTACCATAGAATGCATAGAGTCGCGCATCAAGCTGCTGGTTTTCCATGGTTTCCAAGGGGATCCAAGCGAGCTCACCTTCCTCAAGTTCTTCTTTGAGAGCGCCTTTGTGCTGGAGGAGGCGGTGGTTCTGTTGGCCGCTGATCCGATAGATGAGATGATACGCAAGGTGGTGTTTCTCAAGTACTCCCTCCGTTCGGAATTACTTGTCGCCAAAATGGATGTATCTAGATGTATTTTAGTTCTAGATACATCCATTTCCGAGACAAGTAATTCCGAACGGAGGGAGTACATGGAACGGGCCAGTGAAGCCTCCATACTGTCGGTCGGCCGTTCTGGTCCTCAAGGCTTCGCTCAGAGCGCCAGGAGAGGATCTGATTTCTCCCTCGGCGACCCTTTTGCCAACTACTGTCGCAGCGACTTGTATCGTATGTCATCACCCCGCCCCTTGTACCTGTGCTAGCCTGATTAGCTTCAGCGTCGAAGTTGGCAGTATCATTGTTGCAGCCATTGTTCTACTGGTTGGCAATTACGGACCACCGTGTATGTGTTTCGTGCGATTTCGTTAGCTAGGCTGTGATCTTGATGACAGCGGTGTTGCATTGCACGGTTTTGGCTAAACATATGTTTATTGTGATTGTGACAATGGTGTTGCATTGCACGGTTTTGGCTAAGAAATGTTTGTTTATGACATTATCTTATATCCTTGATCAGATCCTCTTCTTCATGCTGTGGTACGTTGCTTTGCCTTGCTTTGCTTTATGTCTTGTGCGTTGTGCTGTGTTTGTGTGCATATTTCCTTCATGCTGGTTGGCAATTACAGACCGCCATGTCTGTGTTTCATGTGATCTCACTATCTAGCTGTGATAGGGATGACAGCGGTGTTACATTGGGTGATTTTGGCTAAAGATTGTTTATTGTGACAATGGTGTTACATTGTACTTTTGGCTAAAAAATGTTTATCATGACACCGCCTTATCTTTGATCAAATTTTCTTCATGCTGTGGTAGCGCTGATTTGCTTTGTGACTTGTGGGTGTGCATTGTGCCGTGCTGTGTGTTGCCCGTTCACAAGCAATTCTGGCTATAGATGTGGCGTTTCTTCTCTGCAAAATAAAAGGATGGGGTATTGCTTGGGTGGCTCACAGTTGCAGAAACTGGATTGAAGCAGATGTATATGCACGGTAATCGACGATTTTGAATTTTTTGAATGTGTTTGCTGTTTGCAAGGTTTTATGTTTGGCGTTGGCTATTACTGACCACTGTATCTGTGTTTCATGTGATTTCATTACTTAGGCAGCTAGCTGTGATCTGATGACAGTGGTGTTGCACTGCACGGTTTTGGTTCAAAAATGTTTATTATGACATTGGTGTTACACTGTAATTTTGGCTAAAAAAATGTTTATTACGACATTACCCTATCCTTGATCAGATTTACTGCATGCTGTACTACGTTGCTCTGCTTTGTGATGACTTGTGCGTTGTGCTCTGTGTGCATATTTCTTCAGGCTGTAGTGCTTGTTCACCAATACTTGTGGCTACAGATGGGGTATTTCTTCCCTGCAAATGGAAAGATGGGGCACTGCTTGGGTGGTTTGCTGTTTGCAAGGTTTTGCAATTGTTATCGCAATTGCGGAGACGGAATCAACTTCGCCGGTAATCGACGGTTTTGAAATTTCTTAGTGTGTTTGCTGTTTGCAAGTTTTTGTGTATGGCAGGTTAACACAAGACCCAAACTGAAGGCTTGCTGCTCTGCAATTGGCTCCATCCATCCATACGATGCAGGACGTGTAGCTCATGGCTTTGATTCATCACGTCCCAGTTGAAACATAAAGTACATATGATATGACCGACCAATGGACTCCCAGGCATAAATAGGCCCGAGTCTGCCTTATTATAGGACCATCAGCAACGAATGCACATCCAAACAATACACAACCCATTCAGTCTCACACGCCCACACACCCAAAACGAAGTTCTCAACTCTGGACAACCACCAAACCAACCCCAAATTATAGTACACCACCCAAACACGCGCCACAACGAATCAGGACGTCGTCGACGGTCAGGCGCTGCTCCGGGTGACGGCGGCGAAGATGTCCGTGTACCCCACCACGCCGACGAGGACGTCGTCCTCCTCGGCCTCCGCGTCGGTCACCCACACGTGAGTCGCCCGGTGGGACAGCATCTGCGCCATGACGGCCGCGAGCGAGCTCGTGCTCCGGCACATCAGCGGCGAGCTCCGGCCACGGTACATGCTCCGCACCTGGTTCGCCTGGCTGTTCAGGAACCCAATGTTCCTGCTGCTGAACTTCTTAAGCAGCCTGGGAGAGCGCCCGGGCTCGGCGGCCTCCTCCGACAGCGACGAGCTGATGGAAGGCACCGCGAAGGCGGAGATAGGGGTCGACCCGTTCTCGTCGGCGCCAATGACAAACTGCCCCGCCGACAGGTTCACCAGTGCCCACGCGGCTGCCACGTAGTCGCACTTCCAGAGCTTGTAGGCCGAGATGTCCCCGATGATCTTGCGGACCCCGTCCGGCGTCGTCTCTACCACAGCCACGCCGCACGGGTCCCCAGGGATCTTCTGGATCGCCTCCATGGCTGGCGCAGACGCCTCGACGTGGCAGTAGTGCGGGTTGATGGCCCCAAGGGTACAGATTGGAGACAGTGGGATGGGCGCAAGGGCGCCGAGGCACCCGATCAGGAACCGGAGGATGTCTTCCCTTGACAGGCAGCAAAACCTCTCCGCGCAACTGATAAATGGGGACAACTGCATGCTGCTGCTGCCAGCTGAGCCTGGGGATCCCGATTCCGAGTTCCTCATCCATTTCCCATTGTAAAGCATAGAAAACCGCTTGGTGATGCCTGTCCAGGAGCCGTTCTTGCGGACAAGGAAGCGCTTCACTCCATTCCTCATCAACTCCAGCGCATCGATCAACCTTGCAAGACAATCAAACTTGGCTGAATAACAAAATACATATGTCAAACATCACATCTTTAAAAATGAACTTGCTTGAAAGGCAAAGGGCTAAAAAAGCAGAGCAGTATGATTGGCAGACGCATCATCCAGCTCAGACTCTTATGTCCTATTGAACTTTTTATTTGCGGGCAACTATTATGTCATCCCTAAGAATGTGACATTGGCTCACTACTTGGTGCTGCCAAATCATTTCTGAGACATGATTGGACTGCCTTGCATGTGTCATGTATGGCTCAGTTTATTTAAACTATTGTATTGACTCATGAATCCCTTGACAGCCAGCACGGCTTCCACATGGATTGCTGCCTTCCTGATTGCGACGTCGCATTGCCAAATGGAACCATGTTCCCACTTTGTTCCTCTTATGACAACACAATCAGAAGGGCAAACTCTGCACCATGTGAAAGCCATCTGGCTTGTTTAAGCTTTGGAATGGACTGGAGACACTTCATGATGCTGGAAGATAGCGTTAAATATGAGCTAGATTGTTGAATGATCAGTGTCCTCTAGGAATTGAGAAAAATCAAGAATATCCACATATAGTGATAGGTGAACACCTAGCAAATCTATGCCGTTGGTAACGGTCATGAGTTACAGTTTTTCAGTCTCGAGGAGCTATGTGATAGATAGTCTTTTAAGTTGTCGTCAGCAAATGAACCCTAAAGGGGCAACTAAAATGGTGGTTTAATGAAGAAAGCATGACCAGTTGTGGCATTTCTTTGGATACTGAAGAAAGAAACTGTGCACACAGGGATAGAGTAACTTAAACTTGAGCAGTGGATCTGCGGCTAAGGCACATGACCTAGGAAAACAATATCCAGATTGCCACATTATTTCTGTCCGGAAGTTCGATCCAACTATTTTTCATGAACAGGAGCGAAATTCAGTGACTCGGAATAAGATATTTCTTCCCAACTCATAAGCATCAACCTTAAGCTCACACAGACCAAGCATGAATTAGGATCTGTTTTGAAGGCACTTAATTAAACTTTCTAGATTTACCCAAGCATGTTGGGCTCCAACGATCACGCCTTACCAACTATGCTTTCCTCTGAAAGAGATTGTGTTAAACACAACCACTACCCCAGTTTTAGTATCCAGTAAGCACAACTTTAGGCAGCTTCACTGAGCAGTAAGCACTTCCTGATTTGCACCAACAGCAGCAGTCAGCACAGAAGAGTAATTTAACCACAAAGGCACAAACCCCCAGCGATCTCTTACAGATGCAGAAAGACCCAAAAACAATTTTGTACTACCCGCATAAAAGACAAAGATCAACAACCAGACCGCATTAAAGAACAGAGGTTTGCGCATCAGCATTCAGCTGTAGTGAAGCACCCCAGCAGGCAGGGACAGATCCGAGCTGAGCCTGAGTCAATAGAGTCATAGTGCATAGACTGAATCACCACTGCCTGCGACTACGAAACCGCAGACGAGTGATGCCTGAAGACTCGGAGATTGGGTGGGATTCCTGATGGGACGGGCGGGGGCACGACGGCGGGGAGAAGGGACGGGTCAAGTCAAGGACCAAGAACTGACCTGGTGCCGGGATCGACCTCCCGGAGCAGGTCCTGGTTGGGCTGCACGACCTCGCCGACGGCGGCGCCCATGGCCCGGTCGCCGGCGCCGGCGCCGGCGAGGAAGGCGGCGATGTCGACGGCGGAGATCATGCCGAGGAAGCGGGCGCCGGAGGGCGGGTCGTCGGGGGCGGCCCGCGCGCGCCAGACGGGCACGGCGCCCTCGGGGCTGCCGGCGATGGCCCGCGCCGCGTCGTCGAGCGTGTCGGCGTCGCTGAGCTCGGCGATCTCGGGCTTGCCGACGGTGAGGTCGCCGACGACGTGGTGGTAGAAGACGGCGGCCATGGGCTCAGGGGGGCGCGGGGTTATAAGAGCGAGTGGAGGAGGAGCAGGTGGAGGAAGAGCCTGGAGGGGCCGACGGCGGGGGAGGAGGAGGGGGCGGAGGGGTCACCGGCGGCGCGGGTGCGGGGGTCGCCGGCCATATCGGAGGGAGGGAAAGCCCATTAAGAGCACGGGGAGCAGACGGAAAAATTGAAGCCGGCTGCCCGCGTTGGTGGGTGGGGATATGCGACGCGATGCGGTGGAGGAGAAGAGAGACCGGCTGGATGGGGTTAAATTGGCTGCGTGGCCGTGCTTTGAGATTCGGGGTGGCCGGCTGATGGATCTCCATTGTGATTTTTATGCATGCATTTATTGTGTGCCATGTATAATCTGTAAATCTGGCAGAATGATCAATCAACCACGTGGCATATACATATTGAGCTGTCAAAATCTAAATAGCTCACCAGGGTTCAAGTCCTAAAGTTGATACTGGTGCTCGTATTTTTCTGGATTTACTTCGGGCCTTTCGGCAACGTGCGTTCAACGGAGGAGACGTTCTCGTTGACTAGAAAGGCGTCTTTGGCGACTTTATCAATCTCAAGACGATGTGCTTAGTCTTTAATGATAGGGTCTTCTTGCGTGCATTTATATGAGTGAGGATATGTGTCTATATATGAGTGTCTGCGTCTGTGTTGTGTTTATATAAAACAACCTAAAATAGAAATAGAAGGATCGGAGGCTTGCGCGGGTGAATGTTGGTTGCGTATACCGGTGTCTATCTTTGTGCCGTGTCTTTTTGAAGGAAAAAAGAAGATATGATCAATGAATGACTATCTGGGTAACCCTCCACCTTCGAGTGTTTTTCTTTGCCAACGATTAGAACATGAAAGTAACTTTGTTTTTTGCGGGTGAGCTAGTAACTTATTGGATAAAGTACTTCAAATGAATAACTGAAAATTACATGACGCCAAAGATACATAACAAAGCTAAAGTCACATGAAGTTTACTTTTTGGAAGCCGATGTCTCTAGCTACACAAAAGACTAAACATGCATGCACAGGTTCGACTAATGTCCAATGTCTTGAGCAGTCGTCTCGTGTGATATGAATAGTCCACACCAGTCTGTGAGAACTTGAAGTGACTGAACCCACTGTTGCTGAAGACACGACTACCGCAAGAGAACCACTAGTTCGTCGTCAGATTGTAATCTAAGAAGACGCGAGCGCCCACGAGATATCAAAATGCAAGAACCTCTCGCTAATGCACACTCGACACGACACATGACACTAGCATTAGTGTCACCACCGCCGAGATAAACCCAATCAGCCGGCAGATTTTTGATTGGCCTGCCGCGCTCAGTGGCTAGACTGATTGTTGATGTGATGGTCGATTAGTGGTGGATCAAAAGCACTAGCTCATGAGATTAAGAGGGTGCTTGGATCCAAGGGACTATTTTTAGTCTGACTAAAAATAGTCTCTTTTAGAGGCTAAAATTCCAAGCACCCCTGATTAAAAGGAGACTAGAACTAGTCTTGAGGCTAAAAAATTTTAGTCAAGAGAAACCTACTAAAATATGGATTAGCTCTCTCTCCCCTCATTTAATTCCTCTACTTTAACACATGCAAGTTCATGATTGGATGGTTTGGAGGATAATAAATGCTCAATAACTTGATTTTAGTCTTTTTGGTATTTGGATCCAACCATGGGTGAGGCTAGAAAGTTTTAGTCCCACTACTTTTAGTCATGGGACTAAAACGTATCCAAACACCCTCTAACGAGCGCTTGATAGTTCGGCTTGTTAAACTCGTAAATCGCTCCTTAACGAAGAGGCCAATCGCTGATCTTAGTCTGTTAAATTTAATGGGCTTAATGAATGAGGTAACAAGCTCGATAGTACTACACCATAACAAAATCAGGACTAGTCCTTGGTGAGATAAGAATATCCATAAGCACCCGCGGCTGATTCAGGACTCAAACCGGGGTGGGCTGCCTGCGCTCCCGCAGAGCTAGCCAACAGACTGGCGCTCTGTTCTCGTAAGTACACCATAACATATATTCTTATTTTATTCCCTCCATTCTACTCGTATAATGTAGTGCATGTAGATTTTTTAAAAATCAAACCTCAAACTTTAGCCAAACAAGGTATATTTTCTAATTAAGCTTAACGGCCTTAATCGAGTCGAGCCTAGCAGCTGGTTAATCTCGATGGACCGCCAACCTGATACCAGCACCACCACCACACGCGCGCGGGGTTCTAGAATCGATCTAACGCACCCGTCGCGTTGCTTCGTGAGGCTTGGCACGTCTTGTCTGGTCGCGATTTTGGACATTCACTGCATGAGTGCATAATAATTCCCAGATCGGATCTGCATCCATCCATCCAGCAGATGCCGCGTCCCTCCCTTGTAGCCTTGCGCTCGAGTCCCAATCGAACATCGGCCGGTGCATGTCTCGTGCTCTCCTGTTTTTTCTTTTTTTTGAGGATCTCCTGATCGTTAACCGGCGACGCGTCGCAGTCTCGCTCGTTTGCTGTACCCGGCCGGGTTCAGATGCAAACTCCTGATTCGCATTCTTCTCCGTCGGCAGTCAGTCCATGCCCAAGTGCGTTTGCGTGTGGACGGCACGGCAGGCAAGCGGTGATCGGGGAACTGGGGAAGTGAAGTGGATCGTGTATATATAACCGACGACGGACGGCGAGACAGCAGTGCGGCTACGCCCCCAGCTACAAGTATTTTGATACGGAGGTAGTAGCACGGGGAAGCCGACTCGGGGAGGTCCGAAGGGGCGCTTTTTCCTCCTGGCGTGCTGGGATGCTGACCTGGCTGGGGGCTATCCGAACTCGTGATGGTCACAGGACAATTACTCCTACCCAACGACCAAGCGTACGTACGTATTGGCCAGTGGGCATGAAGAATTGATGATCGTTGATGGGAACACCCAGTCGGAGACAGAGACGGATGCATGTGCGGTGCGGGGAAGATGAGCACAGTAGCGTCTACCGCGTACTCGTACTTCCTCCTACTACCTGGGACAAGCTAGAAACTTCTTGGGAGTTGCCTTGTATGGCCGGCCCCCGGTGCGAACATGAAACGCCGGTGAATGTTAGATCACGCGCCACGATATACGTGAATTAGTCCGTAAACTCACCATGATCAGATATAATATCTGGCTACTTCTTAATCAGGCGCGAGATTGGATCTGCATCTACCGATCCAGCCAGCGAATCATGGGTCGCTTCTTCTTCGCCGCATCGACATCCTACTACGTACTACATAGCTAGCCAGCCACCGACTGGCCCGACAAATTTGTTCGCCCCTAGTCTCGTCTCGTGGCTGTTACCACAGTCCACAGCCCAAGTAGCCAACTTGTGATTGCACTCTTCTCGTCAGTCAGCCAGTGCGTGCGTACCATGTTCGGACGCCAGGGCCCGGCCGGAAGAGAACCACGACAAAAACCATGGAACAAAGGGAGTGCATTAATATATGGTCGAACACTTGATCAAGTCTTTTTTTTAACACACACACACAAAGATTTTTCTTTTTTGGTTGTGTAGCATTTCTTGAGGTTGGCCTGTAAGCTCGATCGAGAAGAGGGAGTGCCTCTAGCATGTCACGTTTCCTTTGAATTTTCAGCGAGATTTTATTTACGTTTTTATTTATGTCAGCCGTTATTATATTTTGCTTGCATCTAGAGGGACAAATTACGTGACGTTTTTAGTAACAATGGGAGGGGAGACCATTACCTAATAATTATAAAAAAGCGGAGTGGATTTTGTGAAGATTACTATCACTAGTGCAGAACTGGCCAATAGCACCGGTTCGTAAGGCCCTTTAGTGCCGGTTCTGTAACCGGCACTAAAGTATGGGCACTAAAGGCCCCCCCCTTTAGTACCGGTTCAGCACGAACCGGTGCTAAAAGGAAACCACGTGGCACGAGCCAGCTCCGGGGGCAGGGTGCCCTTTAGTACCGGTTGGTGAAACCAACCGGTATTAAAATGTTGGGGGTTTTGGATTTATGATTTCTTTTTCATTTAATTTTGTGTTTTCCATTTAATTCTTTTTCGTTTGCTGGTATTTTACGATACTACACATTATACACGTTATGCGTATATATAAATGTCTCACAAACCACCATATTAATTCACACATACACACATGTGTATATATATATATATATATATATATATATATATATATATACATACATACAATTTCTCCTACAATGTTGCCTTCGGAGCCAGTGACATTAGCCTAATTGGTGCCTTCGGAGCACGATAACAATTGGAAGTGGTTCATGAGGGCGGTAGCGGGTAATGGTATTCTCCCTTCGGATCTATGACCTGGTCGAGCAAAAATCTCGCTATTTCCTCTTGAAGTGCTTGTACGCGCTCCGTTTGTAGGAGCTTGTCCCGCACCTCTGTGAACTGTTAAGAAGGAGATCAATAAGCATGTGTATTAGTTGTGTGACTAGATATCGATAATGGTGTAAACGTTGTGAATATAGTGTTCTGACAAACGTACCCATTCCTGTCTTTGAGATCTGCTACTTTCGGACGCCATCATGCGAATGTTCTCGCAAACGCAGTATGCACACAGATCAGTCCCCTGCGCCTGCTGAAGGGCCTTTACGGGAATGGAATTTGATCAGATAATAATTAATCAAGCATGATAATTAAAGAGATGGCAGCTAGCTAGCTAGCTAGTACTACTTAATTACTTACCTTGGGTCGAAACCATTTCAGCTTTTCTTTCCATTCGCCTGGAGTGACGCTGATGAACCTTGCCCAAGCCCTGCCCGCCGACAAACAAAATGAATAAACGGGTTATTAAATAGTTCATATCATGAAATGACGAACTAAATAGGCCGAGATATATAGTTAATAATGATTGAAATTACCTGTTGACTATCCCAAACAAGTTGTTATAATCAGTTTTTATTTTGAGTAGTGAGTCCAGTATTTCA
This sequence comes from Aegilops umbellulata, assembly GCA_032464435.1. Taxonomy (NCBI): domain Eukaryota; kingdom Viridiplantae; phylum Streptophyta; class Magnoliopsida; order Poales; family Poaceae; genus Aegilops; species Aegilops umbellulata. The sequence goes on from CP136056.1 coordinate 496,771,182, forward strand.
ACTGTTCCGGCGTCAACTTTAATGATACACAAGATCCATTGAAATCTGCATGCACACACGTTTGCATGTCTTAATTAAGCGGGCATATGTAAGCAAAAACATGTAGCTAGCTAGTTGGGAAAAACAGAGAATTTGTAGTACAAGACAGTGTGACTCACTGGAAGTTGTAAGGAAGTAGTATATCTTCATTATATTTGAGGCGCTTCAAGAACTCTAGCATGCTGTCCTCTACATGCTTTTCATGATATGCATCTATTTTCCATGTGTATTCATTAACGGTGTTTGGGTGAATGAACCCAATGCCATAGCGTCCACCTTTTTTCATTTCATATATCTTCATCCTGCATAATACCACAAAAAATAATATAGTGAGGATAATTACAGGTAATGATTGATCAAAAGGATCACTACAGCTAGCTTGAGACTTAAATTACACAAAAAAATCACTTACAGACAATAGCAATTGACGATAGATTTGTCGAGTGCGTCTTGATTGTATAACCGAAACAGTTCATTATACTCAACGGCCACAACTTTTTGATGGCAGTAATGATCCTTCTTGACTTCCACCATGAGGGACTCTCGATTGGAACTCTTTGTAATGTCCATGTACCATTGATGCAATTCATACATCCTCGTTGGAAGCTTCTTGACCTTGTCTGGCTTGACCAAAGGTTCGCCCCGGACATATTTCCGTTTTATTTCCTCCTCTCTAAGCACATGCATGGGCTTGATCTCGAGGAGTTGTCCAACAGTGATCTTGAGAATTTCAGCCTGCGTTATTGTTGGAAATATGCCCTAGAGGCAATAATAAAAGCATTATTATTATATTTCCTTATTCATGATAATTGTCTTTATTCGTGCTATAATTGTGTTATCCGGAAATCGTAATGCATGTGTGAATAACAGACAACAACGTGTCCCTATTAAGCCTCTAATTGACTAGCTCGTTGATCAACAGATAGTCATGGTTTCCTGACTATGGGCATTGGATGTCAATGATAACGAGATCACATCATTAGGAGAATGATGTGATGGACGAGACCCAATCCTAAACATAGCATAAGATCGCATAGTTCGTTTGCTAGAGTTTTCCAATGTCAAGTATCCTTTCCTTAGACCATGAGATCGTGTAACTCCCGGATACCGTAGGAATGCTTTGGGTGTGCCAAACGTCACAACGTAACTGGGTGACTATAAAGGTATACTACGGGTATCTCTGAAAGTGTATGTTGGGTTGACACAGATCGAGACTGGGATTTGTCACTCCGCTTGACGGAGAGGTATCACCGGGCCCTCTCGGTAATGCATCATCATAATGAGCTCAATGTGATCAAAGTGTTTGATCACGGGATCATGCATTACGGTACGAGTAAAGTGACTTGCCGGTAACGAGATTGAACGAGGTATTGGGATACCGACGATCGAATCTCGGGCAAGTAAAATACCGATTGACAAAGGGAATCGTATACGGGATTAATTGAATCCTCGACATCGTGGTTCATCCGATGAGATCATCGTGGAGCATGTGGGAGCCAACATGGGTATCCAGATCCCGCTGTTGGTTATTGCCCGAGAGCCGTCTCGGTCATGTCTGCATGTCTCCCGAACCCGTAGGGTCTACACACTTAAGGTTCGGTGACGCTAGGGTTGTGAAGATATGTATATGCAGTAACCCGAATGTTGTTCGGAGTCCCGGATGAGATCCCGGACGTCACGAGGAGTTTCGGAATGGTCCGGAGGTAAAGAATTATATATAGGAAGTGCTGCTTTGGCCATCGGGACAAGTTTCGGGGTTATCGGTATTGTACCGGGACCACCGGAGGGTCCCGGGGGGTCCACCGAATGGGGCCACCTGCCTCGGGGGGCTACATGGGCTCTAGGGGGTGCGCCTTGGCCTACATGGGCCAAGGGGAACCAGCCCCAAGAGGCCCATGCGCCTAGGGTGGGGAAACCCTAAAGGGGGGGCGCCCCCTTGCTTGGGGGGCAAGCCCCACCCCTTGGCCGCCGCCCCCCTAGGAGATTGCATCTCCTAGGGCCGGCGCCCCCCTAGGGGGCTATATAAAGGGGGGGAGGGGGGCAGCCGTACCCTGGTCCTTGGCGCCTCCCTCTCCCTCTCCAACACCTCCTCCTCCTCCGTAGAGCTCGGCGAAGCCCTGCCGGAGTACTGCAGCTCCACCATCACCACGCCGTCGTGCTGCTGCTGGAGCCATCTTCCCCAACCTCTCCTTTGCCTTGCTGGATCAAGAAGAAGGAGACGTTACGCAGACCGTACGTGTGTTGAACGCGGAGGTGCCGTCCGTTCGGTGCTAGGATCTCCGGTGATTTGGATCACGTCGTGTACGACTACCTCATCCTCGTTCGTTGAACGCTTCCGCTCGCGATCTACAAAGTGGTATGTAGATGCAATCTCTCTCCCATGACTCGTTGCTTAGATGAACTCATAGATGGATCTTGGTGAAACCGTAGGAAAAATTTTAATTTTCTGCAACGTTCCCCAACAGTGGTATTAGAGCTAGGTCTATGCGTAGTTCTCTATTGCACGAGTAGAACACAATTTGTTGTGGGCGTAGATGTTGTCAACTTTCTTGCCGCTACTAGTCTTATCTTGCTTCAGCGGTATTGTGGGATGAAGCGGCCCGGACCAACCTTACACGTACGCTTACGTGAGACCGGTTCCACCGACTAACATGCACTAGTTGCATAAGGTGGCTGGCGGGTGTCTGTCTCTCCCACTTTAGTCGGAGCGGATTCGATGAAAAGGGTCCTTATGAAGGGTAAATAGAAGTTGACAAATCACGTTGTGGCTTTCACGTAGGTAAGAAAACGTTCTTGCTAGAACCCTAATTCAGCCACGTAAAACTTGCAACAACAATTAGAGGACGTCTAACTTGTTTTTGCAGCAAGTGCTTTGTGATATGATATGGCCAAAGTTGTGATGAATGATGAATGATCTATATGTGATGTATGAGATGTTCATGCTATTGTAATAGGAATCACGACTTGCATGTCGATGAGTATGACAACCGGCAGGAGCCATAGGAGTTGTCCTTATTTTTGTATGACCTGCGTGTCATTGAGAAACGCCATGTAAATTACTTTACTTTATTGCTAAACGCGTTAGCCATAGTAGTAGAAGTAATAGTTGGCGAGAAACTTCATGGAGACACGATGATGGAGATCATGATTATGGAGATCATGGTGTCAAGCCGGTGACAAGATGATCATGGAGCCCCAAGATGGAGATCAAAAGGAGCTATGTGATATTGGCCATATCATGTCACGTTTATTATTTGATTGCATGTGATGTTTATCATGTTTTGCATCTTGTTTACTTAGAACGACGGTAGTAAATAAGATGATCCCTCATAATAATTTCAAGAAGTGTTCCCCCTAACTGTGCACCGTTGCGACAGTTCGTTGTTTCGAAGCACCACGTGATGATCGGGTGTGATAGATTCTAACGTTCACATACAACGGGTGTAAGACAGATTTACACATGCAAACACTTAGGTTGACTTGACGAGCCTAGCATGTACAGACATGGCCTCGGAACACAGAAGACCGAAAGGTCGAGCATGAGTCGTATAGAAGATACGATCAACATGAAGATGTTCACCAATGTTGACTAGTCCGTCTCACGTGATGATCGGACACGGCCTAGTTGACTTGGATCATGTAATACTTAGATGACTAGCAGAACAATGTCTATCTAAGTGGGAGTTCATTAAATAATTTGATTAAATGAACTTTATTATCATGAACTTAGTCTAAAATATTTACAACATGTCTTGTAGATCAAATGGCCAACGTAGTCCTCAACTTCAACGCGTTCCTAGAGAAAACCAAGCTGAAAGACGATGGAAGCAACTATACGGACTGGGTCCGGAACCTGAGGATCATCCTCATAGCTGCCAAGAAAGATTATGTCCTACGAGCACCGCTGGGTGACGCACCTGTCCTCCCTGCAGAACAAGACGTTATGAACGCTTGGCAGTCATGTTCCGATGATTACTCCCTCGTTCAGTGCGGCATGCTTTACAGCTTAGAGCCGGGGCTCCAAAAGCGTTTTGAGAGACATGGAGCATATGAGATGTTCGAAGAGCTGAAAATGGTTTTCCAAGCTCATGCCCGGGTCGAGAGATATGAAGTCTCCGATAAATTCTTTAGCTGTAGGATGGAGGAAAATAGCTCTGTCAGTGAACACATACTCAAGATGTCTGGGTTGCACAACCGCTTGACTGAACTGGAAGTTAATCTCCCGGATGAAGCGGTCATTGACAGAATCCTCCAGTCGCTTCCACCTAGCTACAAGAGCTTTGTGATGAACTACAACATGCAGGGGAAGGTAAAGACCATTCCTGAGGTATATGCTATGCTGAAATCAGCAGAGGTAGAAATCAAGAAGGAGCATCAAGTGTTGATGGTGAATAAAACCACTAAGTTCAAGAAGGGCAAGGGTAAAAATAACTTCAAGAAGGACGGCAAGGAAGTTGCCGCGCCCGGTAAGCAAGTTGCCGGGAAGAAGCCAAAGAATGGACCCAAGCCCGAGACTGAGTGTTTTTATTTCAAGGGAAGTGGTCACTGGAAGCGGAACTGCCCCTAATACTTAGCGGACAAGAAGGCCGGCAAAACAAAAGGTATATGTGATATACATGTAATTGATGTGTACCTTACCAGTACTCGTAGTAGCTCTTGGGTATTTGATACCGGTGCAGTTGCTCACATTTGTAACTCAAAGCAGGAGCTGCGGAATAAACGGAGACTGGCGAAGGACGAGGTGACGATGCGCATCGGGAATGGTTCCAAGGTCGATGTGATCGCCGTCGGCACGCTACCTCTACATTTACCTACGGGATTAGTTTTAAACCTCAATAATTGTTATTTAGTGCCAAGTTTGAGCATGAACATTGTGTCTGGATCTCGTTTAATTCGAGATGGCTACTCATTTAAATCCGAGAATAATGGTTGTTCTATTTATATGAGAGATATGTTTTATGGTCATGCTCCGATGGTTAATGGTTTATTCGTAATGAATCTCGTATGTGATGATACACATATTCATAGTGTGAATACCAAAAGAGTTAAAGTTGATAACAATAGTCTCACATATTTGTGGCACTGCCGCCTTGGTCACATAGGTGTCAAACGCATGAAGAAGCTCCATGCAGATGGACTTTTAGAGTCTCTTGATTATGAATCATTTGACACGTGCGAACCATGCCTCATGGGTAAAATGACCAAGACTCCGTTCTCAGGAACAATGGAGCGAGCAACCAACTTATTGGAAATCATACATACCGATGTGTGCGGTCCAATGAGTGTTGAGGCTCGCGGTGGCTATCGTTATGTTCTCACCCTCACTGATGACTTGAGTAGATATGGGTATATCTACTTAATGAAACACAAGTCTGAGACCTTTGAAAAGTTCAAGGAATTTCAGAGTGAGGTTGAAAATCAACGTGATAGAAAGATCAAGTTTCTACGATCAGATCGTGGAGGAGAATACTTGAGTCACGAATTTGGCACACACTTAAGAAAATGTGGAATAGTTTCACAACTCACGCCGCCTGGAACACCTCAGTGTAATGGTGTGTCCGAACGTCCTAATCGCACTCTATTAGATATGGTATGATCTATGATGTCTCTTACCGATTTACCGCTATCTTTTTGGGGCTATGCTTTAGAGACTGCCGCATTCACTTTAAATAGGGCTCCGTCGAAATCCGTTGAGACGACACCATATGAATTATGGTTCGGGAAGAAACCTAAGCTGTCGTTTCTAAAAGTTTGGGGATGCGATGCTTATGTGAAGAAACTTCAACTGAAAAGCTCGAACCCAAGTCGGAAAAATGCGACTTCATAGGATACCCTAAAGAAACTATTGGGTATACCTTCTACCTCAGATCCGAAGGCAAGATCTTTGTTGCCAAGAATGGATCCTTTCTAGAGAAAGAGTTTCTCTCGAAAGAAGTAAGTGGGAGGAAAGTAGAACTTGATGAAGTGTTACCTCTTGAACCGGAAAATGGCGAAACTCAAGAAAACGTTCCTGAGGTGCCTGCACCGACTAGAGAGGAAATTAATGATGATGATCAAGATACTTCTAATCAAGCTCCTACTGAAATTCGAAGGTCCACAAGGACACGTTCCGCACCAGAGTGGTACGGCAACCCTGTCTTGGAAATCATGTTGTTAGATAACGGTGAGCCTTCGAACTATGAGGAAGCAATGGCGGGCCCGGATTCTGACAAATGGCTAGAAGCCATGAAATCCGAGATAGGATCCATGTATGAAAACGAAGTATGGACTTTGACTGACTTGCCCGTAGAGCGGCGAGCCATAGAAAATAAATGGATCTTTAAGAAGAAGACAGACGCGGATGGTAATGTGACCATCTATAAAGCTCGGCTTGTCGCTAAGGGTTATCGACAAGTTCAAGGAATTGACTACGATGAGACTTTCTCACCGGTAGCGAAGCTAAAGTCCGTCCAAATCATGTTAGCAATTGCCGCATTCTATGATTATGAGATATGGCAAATGGACGTCAAAACGGCATTCCTTAATGGTTTCCTTAAGGAAGAATTGTATATGATGCAGTCGGAAGGTTTTGTCGATCCTAAGAATGCTCACAAGGTGTGCAAGCTCCAACGCTCGATTTATGGGCTGGTGCAAGCATCTCGGAGTTGGAACATTCGCTTTGATGAGATGATTAAAGCGTTTGGGTTTACGCAGACTTATGGAGAAGCCTGCGTTTACAAGAAAGTGAGTGGGAGCTCTGTAGCATTTCTCATACTATATGTAGATGACATACTTTTGATGGGAAATGATATAGAACTCTTGGACAGCATTAAGGCCTACTTGAATAAGAGTTTTTCAATGAAGGACCTTGGAGAAGCTGCTTATATATTAGGCATCAAGATCTATAGAGATAGATCGAGACGCCTCATAGGTCTTTCACAAAGCACATACCTTGATAAGATATTGAAGAAGTTCAATATGGATCAATCTAAGAAGGGGTTCTTACCTGTGTTACAAGGTGTGAAATTGAGCTCAGCTCAATGTCCGACCACGGCAGAAGATATAGAAGAGATGAGTGTCATCCCCTATGCCTCAGCCATAGGTTCTATTATGTATGCCATGCTGTGTACCCGACCTGATGTAAACCTTGCCATAAGTTTGGTAGGAAGGTACCAAAGTAATCCCGGCAAGGAACACTGGACAGCGGTCAAGAATATCCTGAAGTACCTGAAAAGGACTAAGGAAATGTTTCTCGTTTATGGAGGTGACGAAGAGCTCGTCGTAAAGGGTTACGTCGACGCTAGCTTCGACACAGATCTGGATGACTCTAAGTCACAAACCGGATACGTGTATATTTTGAATGGTGGGGCAGTAAGCTGGTGCAGTTGCAAGCAAAGCGTCATGGCGGGATCTACATGTGAAGCGGAGTACATGGCAGCCTCGGAGGCAGCACATGAAGCAATTTGGGTGAAGGAGTTCATCACCGACCTCGGAGTCATACCCAATGCGTCGGGGCCAATCAAACTCTTCTGTGACAACACTGGAGCTATTGCACTTGCCAAGGAGCCCAGGTTTCACAAGAAGACCAGGCACATCAAACGTCGCTTTAACTCCATTCGTGAAAATGTTCAAGATGGAGACATAGAAATTTGTAAAGTGCACACGGATCTGAATGTCGCAGATCCGTTGACTAAACCTCTCCCTAAGGCAAAACATGATCAGCACCAGAACTCTATGGGTGTTGGATTCATCACAATGTAACTAGATTATTGACTCTAGTGCAAGTGGGAGACTGTTGGAAATATGCCCTAGAGGCAATAATAAAAGCATTATTATTATATTTCCTTATTCATGATAATTGTCTTTATTCATGCTATAATTGTGTTATCCGGAAATCGTAATACATGTGTGAATAACAGACAACAACGTGTCCCTAGTAAGCCTCTAGTTGACTAGCTCGTTGATCAACAGATAGTCATGGTTTCCTAACTATGGGCATTGGATGTCAATGATAACGAGATCACATCATTAGGAGAATGATGTGATGGACGAGACCCAATCCTAAACATAGCATACGATCGCATAGTTCGTTTGCTAGAGTTTTCCAATGTCAAGTATCCTTTCCTTAGACTATGAGATCGTGTAACTCCCGGATACCGTAGGAGTGCTTTGACTTGCCGGTAACGAGATTGAACGAGGTATTGGGATACCGACGATCGAATCTCGGGCAAGTAAAATACCGATTGACGAAGGGAATCGTATGCGGGATTAATTGAATCCTCGACATCGTGGTTCATCCGATGAGATCATCGTGGAGCATGTGGGAGCCAACATGGGTATCCAGATCCCGCTGTTGGTTATTGCCCGAGAGCCATCTCGGTCATGTCTGCATGTCTCCCGAACCCGTAGGGTCTACACACTTAAGGTTCGGTGACGCTAGGGTTGTGAAGATATGTATATGCAGTAACCCGAATGTTGTTCGGAGTCCCGGATGAGATCCCGGACGTCACGAGGAGTTTCGGAATGGTACGGAGGTAAAGAATTATATATAGGAAGTGCTGTTTTGGCCATCGGGACAAGTTTTGGGGTTATCGGTATTGTACCAGGACCATCGGAGGGTCCCGGGGGGTCCACCGGAGGGTCCCGGGGGGTCCACCGGATGGGGCCACCTGCCTCGGGGGGCCACATAGGCTCTAGGGGGTGCGCCTTGGCCTACATGGGCCAAGGGGAACCAACCCCAAGAGGCCCATGCGCCTAGGGTGGGGAAACCCTAAAGGGGGGGGGGGCGCCCCCTTGCTTGGGGGGCAAGCCCCACCCCTTGGCCGCCGCCCCCTCTAGGAGATTGCATCTCCTAGGGCCGGCGCCCCCCTAGGGGGCTATATAAAGGGGGGAGGGGGCAGCCGTACCTTGGTCCGTGGCGCCTCCCTCTCCCTCTCCAACACCTCCTCCTCCTCCGTAGAGCTCGGCGAAGCCCTGCCGGAGTACTGCAGCTCCACCATCACCACGCTGTCGTGCTGCTGCTGGAGCCATCTTCCCCAACCTCTCCTTTGCCTTGCTGTATCAAGAAGAAGGAGACGTTACGCTGACCGTACGTGTGTTGAACGCGGAGGTGCCGTCCGTTCGGTGCTAGGATCTCCGGTGATTTGGATCATGTCGTGTACGACTACCTCATCCTCGTTCATTGAACGCTTCCGCTCGCGATCTACAAAGTGGTATGTAGATGCAATCTCTCTCCCATGACTCGTTGCTTAGATGAACTCATAGATGGATCTTGGTGAAACCATAGGAAAAATTTTAATTTTCTGCAACGTTCCCCAATAGTTATATGCTCCTCGGTTATTACAACTTTGACCACCTCGGGAACGTAAACTGTTTGCCCACAATAATATTGGGCGCACGTACTCTCACGTGTTGTTGGCACAACAAGCGAGGGGATTGATTACGCCGCCTGTTCTCCCAGCCGGGGAACGGTTTTCTCGCATTTTTGACAGCTGTTTATTGTTTGCTCGACCTTGAGCTCGCCTCCTTCTGTAGACGTGCTCGATTTAACTTCCTGATGTGGCGCTCATAGTCTGTGTCAACAGGCTTGGGAGCTGGTGGTTGAGCCATACGAATGAAGTGGTCAATCGTTTCCTCAGGGACTTTCTCCCTTGGCGGCGGTGGCGGTTTTGGTGCAAAATGGGCTTCCACCTCGGCCTTCGATATGGCTGCGTTTTCCTCCTCGGACTTGTCATAAGGCCTCTGCGGAAGAGGCGCGGGGCTTGGACCATATTTATATCGCTTGCCTCCGCCTGTACTTCCTGTACTACCTCGACTCGTGCCGCTACGCACCATAGCTGCGGGGTGTCTCTTCTGCGATTGCTGAGGCGGCGGAGACGGCTGACGTGGCTGAGTTGGATGAGGAGGAGTGGCCTGAAGCTGTGCCGGACTTGGAGGAGGAGTGGCCTGAAGTTGTGCCGGACTTGGAGGAGGAGTGGACGTCTGACGCTGTGTCAGACTTGGAGGAGGATTGGCCTGACACTTTGCCGGACTTGGAGGAGGAGGAGTGGCCTGACGCGTTGGTGGACTTGGAGGAGCGGGAGTCTGCTGACTCGGTGGCGGACTTCGACGAGGTGTCGGTGGCCTTCAAAAGACGATGCAATCCTTTCTCCATAGGATGACACGATGTATGGCCTCTCCCAATGTGTGCTCGTCGTCACCTCCAGGAATGTCAAGCTGTAGCCCCGAATACGGGTCCACCACCTCATCAACCAAGACACGAGCATAGTCCGCTGGAATCGGGTTGCAATGGAAGGTTGCCTCGGGGGGATTTGTAAAAGCAACGGCGTCCGCCACCTTCATGGATATGTTCTTCATTTTGAAGTGTAGCTCGCAGTTAGTGTTCTCCGTGATGTCATCCACGGGGTATCTATCCAGCATTGCGTCGCCCGGGGCGGAACCCACGCTGCTTCTCGGCATGGATGGGGCGGTGCTATCCAATGCTGGATCATCCGCTAGCTGCTGCAGCTGCTGAGACCCCCTTTGCTGGCTAAGTGAGTCGATCTGCTCCTGCTGCCGCTGGAATTTGACTGCCAAGTCCGCGTGCTTTGATTCCAGGCCTTGAAGCCTCTGCTCCTCCTCCATCTTCCTCTTCTTCTCCTCCGCAATCTTCCTTGTCGCACGGGTTCTGTAGTCGGCGTTCCAGTCCGAAAACCCCTCATACCACGGAATAGCGCCCTTGCCTCGTGTTCTTCCCGGGTGTTCAGGATTTCCCAGGGCACGCGTAAGCTCGTCATTCTCTCTGTTGAGCTGGAACACCCCCGATCGAGCCTCTTCTATTGCAACAAGTATTGCATCGTCGGCTCCGTTCAGACATGCTTAGTCAAAACTTTGCCTGTCTTCGGGTCCAACTCCCCCCATGCGCATAGAACCAAGTCCTGCACCTGGGGGGCCAGCTCCAAGTAACCGGAGTGACACCTGCATCCTCCATCTCTTTCTCAAACTTATCCCACTTAGGCATTGCCACCGCGTAGCCACCTGACCCCAGCTTATGGAACTTATCCTTTTTTCCGGCATTCTTCTTGTTTATTCTCAACCGTTCCTTAGGTAATTCCGAATCCTTGAATTTCACGAAATCGTCCCAATGAGCACTTTGCTTCTCTAGTGTTCCCTCGAATACTGGAGTCTTCCTTCCTCCCTTGACGTACTTGTCCCATTCACGATTCTTGTGGTTCTTGAATGCAACCGCCATCTTCCTAAGATTAGCGTTCTTGACTTTCTGCACATCTGCTTCTGTGAAATGATCTGGCAGGGTGAAATGTTCCATGAGAGTATCCCAAAGCAGACCTTTTTGTTTGTCGTCGACAAAAGTAAGATCTGGACGTGGCTTTGCTGGCTCTCTCCATTCTTGAAGGGAGATCGGGAGTTGGTCCTTCACAAGAACTCCGCACTGACGAACGAACTTGTCTGCAATCTTCTTAGGCGCTAATGGTTCGCCATTAGGTCTGATGGCCTCGATATTGTACTTTACGCCCTCCTTCAACTTTTTGTTCGGGCCTCGTTTCGTCCTGTTGTCTGAAGATTTGCTCGATCCGGATGGCTGAAAGAAGAAAGATCGATTCGTTAATATATCTTCGAGTCATTTAAAAAATGTGATGATCACCAGATGCCTGCTTATATAAATATATATACCTCGCCGGTCTTTGATGTTTCAAGATCAACATTTTCTTCGTCATCATCATAATCATAGTTCATGACTTCATCAATTCGGTCATCGCGATCGAATATCATATCACCCTCCCCGGTGTTGTTTAGAAATTCGGAGCCGTTGCGTCGGACGTCGTCGCGGACGGGTTGACGGCAAGGATGCGGGCCGGGCATCGTCGAGAACAAATACTAGCTATATGCCCACAAAAGGTAACATTTTTTTAATGATTGGATTTTGATAACTAAAATTTCTAACATTTCTATAACATTTCTAACAAAAAAAAATATAACATTTCTATATATATAACTTACATTTGTATAACATTTCTATAACTAAAAAAAAGAAAAATTTATAACTTTTTTATAACTATTTCTATAACTAAAAAACAGAAAAATTTCTAACAATTCTATCTTTTTTATAAATATTTCTATAACTAAAAAACAGAAAAATTTCTAACAATTCTAACATTTCTATAACATTTCTAACAATGTTATATAACTAAGTATTTCTATAACTAAAAAAAGAAAATTTTCTAACTTTTTTATAACTATTTCTATAACTAAAAAACTAAAAAAATGTATGTCTGTGTGTGTGTGCTCACCGGCGAGGCGAGAGGCGACGGGGGGCGGCGACGGGCGCGGCGACGACGGGGACAGGCACGGGGCGGCGACGACGGGGACGGGGACGTACGGGCCGGGGCGGCGACGACGGGGACGGGGACGACGCGGGACGAGCCGGGACGGGGCGGCGGTGACGACGGGGACGACGGGGACGGGGACGGCGGGGCGGCGACGACGGGGACGGGGGCGGCGACGGGGGCGGCGATGAGGGATATGGAGACGGGGGCGGCGGGCGACGGGGCAGAGGAGAAGAAGCACATGAGAAACTGAAATTTTTGAAGTTTTTTCTTATATAGGCTGGACCTTTAGTACCGGTTGGAGTCACCAACCGGTACTAAAGGCCTGTATTGGCAAGGCCAAGCGGCGGGAAGCGCACCCCCTTTAGTACCGGTTGGTGGCTCCAACCGGTACTAAAGGCCCCCCTTTAGTACCAGTTGGAGCCACTAACCGATACTAATGGGGGTGCACTGGTGCAGGTGCGGTGCGGCAAGTTTAGTTCCACCTCGCTAGCCGAGGGGCGTCCGCACTGGTTTATAACCCCCCGTGCGGTAGCTCTCTCGAGCTCCTCTCCAAAGCAGGCCTACTGGGCCTACATGTTCTGTCCTGCCCTGTTGGCCTACTGGGCCTTTGCGGGCCTGCATCCTGGCCCAACAACAGTTTGGGTTTCTAGTCGTATGCAGGCCGCTCTGGCCCAGTAGGCGGGCTTTTATTTATTTATTTTTTGCTTTATTTATTTTTGAGTTGTTTTTTTGTGTATTTAGAGTTTCTTTGTGAATATTTTTGCTTTAGGTACAAAAAATTACAAACTTTCTATTAGTGCCCGTAGTTTTCAAATTTGAATAGTTTAAATTTTATATTATTTGAAATTAGTGTGAACCACTAGTTTGTGAATAACTTAACTTTAAAAATCAGTAAAGGCATGAAAGAATTTGTTTGCACATAAAATTTCTTCGCGTTTCAAATGCCAAAACACATAACTACCCTAACTATTACAGATATTCCCTCCCGGGTGTGAAACACAGAAGAAAGTGATGATAGTGAAGCCGATCACATCCCAGATCTTTGGGTGTGAAACTTTTTCTTCGCGTGTGTCCCTTTGCGCCGTAACCATGGAAAATCTTCATCATTTAATGGGATGCTCGGGTCAATATTCACTATGAATGGATCAATTTCATCAAACTTTTCATAATCTTCTGACATGTCTGTCTTGTCATCCACTCCCATGATGTTTCTCTTCCCAGAAAGAACTATGTGCCGCTTTGGCTCATCGTACGATGCATTCGCTTCCTTATCTTTTCTTTTTTCTCGGCTTGGTAGACATGTCCTTCACATAGAAAACCTGTGCCACATCATTGGCTAGGACGAATGGTTCGTCTGCATAGGCAAGATTGTTGAGATCCACTGTTGTCATTCCGTACTGCGGGTCTTCCGTTACCCCGCCTCGTGTCATATTGACCCATTTGCACCGAAACAAAGGGACCTTCAAACCACGTTGATAGTCAAGTTTCCATATGTCCTGTATATAACCATAATATGTTTCCTTTCCCGTCTTAGTTTCTGCATCAAAGCGGACACCACTGTTTTGGTTGGTGCTCTTCTTATCTTGGGTGATCGTGTAAAATGTATTACCATTTATCTCGTACCCTTTGAAAGTCATTATATTCGAAGATGGTAACTAGGACATCAAGTACAGGTCATCTTCAATAGAGGTGTCATGCATGGTACGTGTCTGCAACCAGCTGGCGAAACTCCTGGTTTGTTCACGTGTAATCCAGTCATCAGACCGCTCCGGGTGTTTGGAGCGTAGCAAATTCTTGTGTTCATTCATATACGGAGCCACCAAGGCGGAATTCTATAGAACTGTGTAGTGTGCTTCAGTGAGAGAATGTCCGTCCATACATATTATTTGTTCCCCTCCTAGCGTGCCTTTTCCATCCAGTCTGCCCTTATGCCGCGATTCAGGAACACCAATCGGCTTAAGGTCAGGAATGAAGTCAATACAAAACTCAATGACTTCCTTCTGGCCTAGCACGGTTATGAACATATTTCTTTAAGACTCCCATGAACCTCTCAAAGGGGAACATATTGTGTAGAAATACAGGACCCAAAACGTTAATCTCTTCGCATAGGTGAACTAGGACGTGCGTCATGATGTTGAAGAAGGATGGTGGGAACACCAACTTGAAACTGACAAGACATTGCACCAAATCATTCTCTAACCTTGGTATGATTTCTGGATCGATTACCTTCTGAGAGATTGCATTGAGAAATGCACATAGCTTCACAATGGCTAATCGAACGTTTTCCGGTAGAAGCCCCCTCAATGCAACCGGAAGCAGTTGCGTCATAATCACGTGGCAGTCATGAGACTTTAGGTTCTGGAACTTTTTCTCTGCCATGTTTATTATTCCCTTTATATTCGACGAGAAGCCAGACGGTACCTTAATACTGAGCAGGCATTCAAAGAAGATTTCCTTCTCTTCTTTGGTAAGAGCGTAGCTTGCATGACCCTGATGTATGCCGTCTTTTCCGTGCATACGTTGCTGGTCCTCCCATGCCTCAGGTGTATCTTTTGTCTTCCCATACACACCCAAGAAGCCAAGCAGGGTCACACAAAGATTCTTCGTCACGTGTATCACGTCGATTGCGGAGCGGACCTCTAGGTCTTTCCAATAGGGAAGGTCCCAAAATATAGATTTCTTCTTCCACATGGGTGCGCGTCCATCAGCGTCATTCGGAACAGGTTGTCCACCAGGACCCTTTCCAAAGACCACCTTCAAATCCTTGACCATATCATGTACATCAACACCAGTACGGTGGCGAGGCTTCGTCCGGTGATCCGCCTCACCTTTGAAATGCTTGCCTTTCTTTCTTACGAGATGCCTGCTCGGAAGAAATCGACGATGTCCCAGGTACACATTCTTCTTACAATTAGCCAAATATATACAGTCGGTATCGTCCAAACAATGCGTGCATGCACGGTATCCCTTGTTTGTCTGTCCTGAAAGGTTACTGAGAGCAGGCCAATCATTGATGGTCACGAACAGCAACGCCTTTAGGTCAAATTCTTCCCCCATGTGCTCATCCCACGCACGTACACCTGTTCCATTCCACAGTTGTAAGAGTTCTTCAACTAATGGCCTTAGGTACACATCAATGTCGTTGCCGGGTTGCTTAGGGCCTTGGATGAGCACTGGCATCATAATGAACTTCCGCTTCATGCACAACCAAGGAGGAAGGTTATACAAACATAGAGTCACAGGCCAGGTGCTATGGTTGCTGCTCTGCTCTCCAAAAGGATTAATGCCATCTGCGCTTAGACCAAACCATACGCTCCTTGCGTCATCTGCAAACTCCTTCCCGTACTTTCTTTCGATTTTTCTCCACTACGACCCGTCAGCTGGTAATCTCAACTTTCCGTCTTTCTTACGGTCTTCTCTGTGCCATCGCATCGCCTTGGCATGCTCTTTGTTTTGGAACAAACGTTTCAACCGTGGTATTATAGGAGCATACCACATCACCTTGGCAGGAATCTTCTTCCTGGGGCCCACATCAGCTTCTTCCCGCATTACCGGCTCAGCTTCTTCCCACATTGTTGTATCATCGTATTCAGGGAACCCATGGACAGGATAGCTGTCGTCGTCCTCTTCTTCTTCATTGTCTTCCATCATAACCCCTCTTTCTTCGTGCTTGGTCCAAACATTATAGCGGGGCACGAAACCGGAGTTAAACAGGTGGACGTGAATGATTCTTGACTTAGAGTAATTTTGACCATTCTTACAGACAACACATGGACAAGGCATAAAACTATCCGCCCTCTTGTTTGCCTTAGCCGCAAGCAGAAAAGTTTGCACGCCATTAATGAACTCAGGAGAGCATCGGTCATCGTACATCCATTGTCGGCTCATCTTCAATACTCAGCACCAAAAACACCACCTTAATACAAGTTCATACATAAAGTTCATACAACACTTAAATGCAACAAACAAATAACTCTCTAGCTAAAGCATTTAAATGCAACAACAAATGCGATCAAGATCACAACTAAGGTAACAATTGATCCAACAATGATACCAAGCCTCACTATCGATGGCATATTTTCTAATCTTTCTAATCTTCAAGCGCATTTTCTCCATCTTGATCTTGTGATCATCGAAGACATCGGCAACATGCAACTCCGATTCCATCTTCTCCCCCTCAATTCTTTTCAATTTTTCTTTCAAGTACTCTGTTGAGGATATTACTACTGGGCGTAAACCGGCCAGGACAGGCCGGGTTAACTTCATCAGTAGTTAAGTATGTTGAAGCCCATAAAAGAAGAACATGGCTCAAGGCCCACAGTCGGTTTAACGCCTGTAGCCGTAAACCGGCGTTGGTATGTAAACTTGTATTGTAAGTTAGGAATAAGTAGAGACCAAACCGGACACGTCTATGAGCCGGTGTTGGGACTCTGTAAACCGACGGGCGCCACCCATGTATATAAGGGGACGACCCGACGGCGGTTCAAGGACAACAGACAACAACTCGAGACTTAGGCGAAGCTTGTTTGCTCCCTAGTCATCGAAACCCCATCAATTCCATCACAACTAGACGTAGGCTTTTACCTTCATCGAAGGGGCCGAACTAGTATAAACTCTCTTGCGTCCCTGTGTCCGTTTTAACCCCTTCAAGCTAACCCGTCGCGATGGCTCCACGACTAAGTCCTTTCATGAGGACATCTGCCGTGACAAAACCACGACAGTTGGCGCCCACCGTGGGGCTATCGCACGATGGTTTGAAGTTCTTGGAGGGCAACTTCGAAGGACTCAAGGGCTACAATATGGGCCGGATGACCAAGAGTCGACGCGGCAAGCTCTACATCGACGATGCAGGATGGGGCCCCGAGGCCGGCTCAATCGAGTACGGGTACTAGGTCCCCTTTGGTGGCATACACGTCTTCATTGGCAAGATCGATGAACCGGGCCCTGAGCCGGACATCTGCGCCGACCTCGTCGAAACGGCTCAGCGTGCACGATCCGCCCTGGTTAAACCAGCCGTGAAGTGTGCCTCGTGGGAGTCATCCATGGAGGATAATACGAGGGCGGTTCCGAATCTGGTGGCGAGACCGTCGTTTATTCTGGCGACGAGTCCTCGACTGGAGAAACCGAATTGTTATATCAGTTGCAAGATGACCGGATTGGGGGCTGTTCCGATGGCGACAGTATTCCGGACCCCTCTGATCTGCCAAACCGGGTCGGAATATTCATGGCCGGGACACAAGCAGCGATCCACTCTTCGACCGCAGCAGTAATGATCTCCGGATCAGGGACGGCGACGTCAGCCGGGGCAGGAGGCCCTGTGCACCCGCCGGCTCAAGTTTTATCTGATCTGCTTGATGCGTTGGCTACGCTCATGGCAGAGGCTAATCCGGTGGATCAGAACGCCCATGATGCGGAAATTGCGAAAGTGAGGGATCAGATCACTCAAGCCAAGGCCGACCTAGCAGCTGAGAATGCCAGGATGACTGCAGAGCGGGCCGCTTTGTATGCGCAAGCTTACCGACTTATGCTAGATCAGAACGCGTCGCATGAGGTCCTAAAGCGGAAGCACCGGTCTCGCTTGCCCCCGGTTTTCGAAGCTAGAGATCTCTTCAACACCCTAGGAGCAGGAACGAGCAACCCGCCGGTGGTAAACCGAGCGGAAGCGCCAGGACGGGCGCGCCGGTTCACCCTCGCTTGATGGATCCGCCTCGTCAAAATGCTATTGTACCTCAGGCTATCCCGACACCTCCAGGTCACTACTCCAACCCGATGGATAACCTTGTTGCTGCTGCTGGAGGCCATCCCAATTGAAGGTGATTCGCCGCAGGCGGTAGAAACGCGTCGGGTTAAGGAGCTTCTTCGGACAGCTTTGATCCAACAGGAAGCATACTCATACAGTTGTGACTGAATTCATTCCACCCCTCGTCCAAGCCGGAGCTATAGCAGGCGTATGGATGAACCGGTTGTGTCAAGTAATGCACGAAACCGTGAAGTACCCCATGGTAACAACCCAGCGGGTGGTGTTGGTGATGCTCAGGAAGTGGTGGACCGGGCCCGAGCGTGCAGGGAGGCCGAGTTAGCAGCACAGTACGAGGCTCGCCAGCTTACGTCGGTTCGTCCAACTACCTCGGTCGAGCCTGGCGTTTCTTCTAGATCTTTGGGGGTGCCTTGTCTTGTCCCCGCTTTACGCAACGTGCGCTTGCCCAAAGATTTCAAGGGCCCGCGCAAGGTGCCGAATTACACTGCCGATCAGCCTCTAGAGACATGGGTAGAGAGCTATGAGATGGCCATGGAGATGCTGGATGTGGATGATGTGGTGTGTGCAAAGTACTTCACCATGATGCTCGAAGGAATGGCCCATACTTGGTTAAAAAGTTTACGGCCAACTCTATCAGTTCATGGGCCCAATTGCGAGCCCGGTTTATCCAGAACTTCAAGGATACATGTAAACAACCCATGTCAATAGTGGACTTAGCAGCCTGTGTTCAGGAAGAAGGAGAATCAACGACTCGTTGGGTGCGCCGGGTCTCACAAATTTTGTATTCGTCAGACCGTATCAATGCCGACACCGCGGTTATAACCTTGGAAGGCAAGTGCCGGTTTGGGACTCTAAAGTTGAAATTGGGACGAATGAAGCGCCATTGCAACGATATAGGGACCCTCATGGCTGTGTTAGTGAGGTATGCTGATTCTGATAGTACCAAGGATCCCGAGTCTGATGACGACAAGGCAGGGAAGGGAAAGAAGAACAGCAACTCCAAAGGACAGCAGCATAACCCGGCAGGTCATGGAAACGGAGGCAAGTGTAAAGCGGATGGCAGCATGGGCTTTGTGGCTAATACCAACGCGCAGGACAAGGGCCAGCGACGTAAGGGTAAAACGCCGAATCGCAGTGGAGCGCCTAATCCTAACCTGGACCGCCTATCTTATCTGTTAAACCAGCCCTGTCCAAAGCATGGGACGAAGGAGGTGCCAGCCAATCACCTTTGGAAGGATTGTTACATTATGCAGGAGTTCAAGAACTCTAATGCTTTCCGGTATGACCACGGATCAGGTGGTGGCTCAGGATCCGGGCCGGGTTACGGCGGAGGAAATTCCGGTTCAGGGTTTAATGGTAATCAGGGCGGACATAACAATCAAGGTAATCAGAATAGCCAAGGCGGTTACAACCAGCAGCAACAGCAGCAGCAGTCGGGTTATCAGAGTCACCCGAAGTAGTTGAATAGTGGGCAATATCATGTATTCACCACTAGCTTGGACAAGCGAGACCAGAAGCTTCATAAGCGAGCAGTAAACTCTGTTGAACCGGCCGTGCCCCGTTATCTACGCTGGTCTGAACAACCAATCATATGGAGCAGAGAGGATCACCCTCCCCGGGTTGATAATCCGGGTCAGCTAGCGTTGGTGGTGGCACCTTAGGTGGGAGGTTATAAGTTCACCAAGGTACTCATGGATGGAGGGAGCAGCATTAATATCTTATACTATGAGTCCTTCCATCGTATGGGATTAACAGATAAAAATCTTAAACCGTCCAATATGGTGTTCCATGGCGTGGTGCCTGGTAAGTCAGCATATCCTATTGGCAAGATAGCTTTGGAAGTAGCCTTTGGATATGATCATGATTCCAGGTCGGAGACACTGACTTTTGAGGTGGTAAAAATCCAGAGTCCATATCACGCCCTGTTTGGGCGGCCGGCTTACGCCAAGTTTATGGCACGACCCTGTTATGTGTATTTACAGCTCAAGATGTCGGGTCACAAGGGAACAATAACGGTTCACGGAAGCCGCAAAATTGCTTTGGAGTGTGAAGAAGGTGATGCGGCTTATGCAGAGTCGGTTTGTGCCACGGAGGAGCTGAAATATTACAAGGACAATGTTGATCCGGCAGACATGACTCCATTGAAGAAGCCGACTATGGAGCATGATCCGACCCTGAAGTTCAAATCGGCAGCTGAGACTAAGCTTGTTGACTTCGTACCTGGCGATTCGTCCAAGCAGTTCAGTATCAGTGCCAACTTGGACCCGAAATAGGAAAGCGCGCTCATCGAGTTCATTCGTGAGAATTGGGACATTTTTGCATGGAAGCCTTCTGACATGCTAGGTGTACCGAGGCAACTCACTGAGCACTCTCTTAATGTGGATCCTAAGTACAAACCGGTGAAACAGTTCCTACGCCGGTTCAATGAAGAAAGACGAAAGCTATTGGAGAAGAGGTGGCCAGGCTCTTAGCGGCTGGCTTTATTGTTGAAGTCTTCCATCCTGAATGGCTGGCTAATCCGGTGCTGCTCCTCAAGAAAAACGGCACTTGGCGCATGTGTGTGGATTACACAAATCTTAACAAAGCTTGCCCAGCAGATCCTTTTGCCCTCCCCCGTATTGATCAAATTATTGATGCTACGGCGGGTTGTGAGCGTTTGAGTTTTCTGGCTATCATCAGATCAAGATGGCAGTTAAGGACCAGGAGAAGACATCGTTCATAACTCCCTTTGGAACCTTCTGCTATGTATCTATGCCCTTTGGGATCAAGATTGCCCAGGCAACTTATCGACGGTGTGTACAGAATTGCCTTCATAAACAGATTGGCCGTAATGTACATGCCTATGTGGATGATATTGTGGTTAAGTCAAGGGAGAAGGAGACTCTGGTTGACGATTTGAAGGAAACCATTGATAACCTGAGGACATACAAGATGATGCTCAACCCGGCCAAGTGTGTCTTCGGTGTACCGGCAGGCAAGTTATTGGGTTTTCTGGTGTCCAATAGGGGAACTGAGGCTAATCCGGAGAAGATCACAGCAATCACCTCCCTGGCTAAACCGAAGTGTATCAATGATGTTCAACGCTTGGCAGGTCGGATTGCCGCGTTAAGCCGGTTTATCAGCCGCCTTGGTGAGAAGGCGATCCCTTTGTATCAGATGTTGAAGAAGACGGATCAATTCGTCTGGAGTTTTGCTGCTGATAAAGTGTTGGAGGATTTAAAGCGGCAGTTGGCCAATCCGCCTGTGCTCGCCGCTCCAATTGACAAGGAGCCGTTGCTGCTATATGTCGCCGCTAATGCTCGTGCAGTCAATGTGGCTATTGTGGTGGAGCGAAAGGAGGCAGGCAAGGAGCATCCGGTTCAGCGTCCGGTTTACTATATCAGCGAGGTGCTTATTGAGTCCAAGCAAAGGTATCCGCATTGGCAGAAGCTGGTATATAGAGTTTTTATGGCAAGTCGGAAGCTTAAGCAGTACTTCCAGGGACATCCCATCACAGTGGTCAGTTCTGCTCCCTTGGGAGATATAATTCAGAACCGGGAAGCGACTGGCCGGATTGCCAAGTGGGCTATAGAGCTTGGGCCGCACGGGTTGAAATACGTGCCTGGACGGCGGTCAAGTCTCAAGCACTTGTCGATTTCATCAATGATTGGACAGAACTGCAATCACCTGAAGAGAAGCCGGATCACACATATTGGACTATCCATTTTGATGGGTCCAGGCAATTGGAGGGCTCGGGGGCTGGAGTCGTATTAACTTCCCCACGAGGTGATAAGTTTTGTTACGTTCTCCGCTTCATGTTCCCTTGTACTAACAATGCAGCTGAGTATGAAGCCTTACTCCATGGTCTCCGAATGGCTAAGGAGATGAATCTAAGCCGAGTTAAGTGCTTCGGTGACTCGGACCTGGTGGCTCAGCAGGTGTCTGGCACTTGGGATTCCAAGGACCCGCTCATGGCAGCATATCGTCATGAGGTGGATGTTGTTGCAGGTCACTTCAAAGGTTACCAGGTGGACCACGTGGACCGCCAGAAAAATGAAGCGGCAGACGCTTTAAGCCGGTTGGGCTCTCAACGCAAACCGGTCCCGCCTAATGTTTTCTTGGATGTGCTGCATAACCCGTGGGTCAAGCTCCCTGGTGAAGAGGATTTGGCTATTCTTGATCCGGAGGCTCAATTGGTGGCAGCTCTTCATGTCATTCCGGATTGGACGATTCCTTATTGTCGGATTCTGGGTTCCGGCAGACCCTTAAGGTTCGAACTCTGGGGTGCGCACGGAGATCGTGCCCTCTACCTCTCCGTCTCGTTGGATCTAGCTACTACAAGAACAACACAGAAGGCACAAGGTTTATACTGGTTCGGGCCACCATTGTGGTGTAATACTCTACTACAGTGTGGTGTGGTGGATTGCCTCTTGGGATGATGAGGAAGAACAGTTACAGGGAAGAACGACCTCGCGAGGGTCAGTTCTTGGCTAGGGGATGAACTGTTAGGGGGAGTTCGATCGCCCTTCTCTCTCTCTCTAGATGCTGGGTTCGATGTGTATCGGTCCCTGTGGATTTCCTCTCGCCTTCCTCTGTGGGTGGCTAGTCCTATTTATAGGCAAAGGCCCTGGGCCTCTTCCGAAATATTGAGCGGGAAGGGCGCCAACAATTGGCCAATTTGAAGGGGAACATCTGGTACACTTATCCTGACTAAAGTTGGTCTTCGCCTGCCAAAGGCCCTGCGGTGACGCCGTCCTGGGTTCCATGGTGACCTCCTTCCCACCGTTGGACTGGTCTTGGTCTCGTTGCACCGAAATGGGTGCCTTTGCTTGATCCCCTCGCCTGCGCTTGCTCCCTTTGCACCAAAGAGGAAAGGGGGACGCTGCGCGGGCTGGCGCCCGCCTGGCGCCCTTGGTCGTCATGGCTTGCGTCATGGGCACCTCGTGAGGTACCCGCCATGATCTCTCCGCCTTCTCGCGAGCCAGCCTAAGGAGGCCGTGCTTGAGGAAGCGCCGTGTCGCCCGCCTCACGAGGCTTGGCCCTTCGCGAGGGTCTTGAGCCTTGTGCTGATGAAGATGGGCCACGCTGGGCCCCCATTTGAGCCACGCTGCAGGCCGCAGGCAGGCAAGTCTGGGGACCCCCGTTCCCAGAACGCCGACAGTAGCCCCCGTGCCCAAGGCGCGCACGGACTTGGCCGTGCCGAGAGGCGAAATGGCAAGGGCGAAGCGCCGCGGGCCCTAACAGCCTGTGGCCTTGGGCGCCGCGTGGCGGTTGATTGGACGTGGGCGCTTTTGCAACTGCGCAGGATACTAAAGGCATGGCATCTGCTCGGGTTTTGTTCTTCTCCTTCTTCATTTGCTGCCCAGATCCCCTTTCTTGCGCTCCTCCTTCCTTCCTCCAAGCTTCCAGATCTGCTCCACTCGCTCGACCCAGGTAGCCATGGCACCTCGCCGGGCCCCGGCCGAAGCTTGGTTCTCGCCTGCTTGGATTCACCCAACGTGTCTAAGGCGAGCCTCGCCTTACTGCACCGGATGGCTGCGGCGCAGGGTGTTGACGGGGCGCAGATGTTCAAGGTCGGCTCCGATGCCCCTGAAGGCCAAGGGAGCACCTTCTATCCTTTCTTCGTGAGCTCCATTACAGCGGGCCTAGTGCCTCCTTTCTCTGAGTTCTTTCTCGCCGTCCTCCGCCATTACAACTTGCAAGCTTTGCATCTCCACCCCAACTCCGTCCTTCTCCTGGCGATCTTCGCCTACTACTGCGAGGCGCATGTGGGGGTGTAGCCTTCTGTGGCCTTGCTGCGCCACTACTTCTACCTCCGGACCTCCAAATGTTCTCCTTCTGCGTGCGCGGGCTTCGTCGTGTGCGGCAGCTCCATGGCCATCTCGAATCCAGGGAAGAGGATCGAGGGCTTCCGGAGCAAGTGGGTATTGGTTGATGCCGGGCGCGTCGACCCTCGGTTGGCCCTTCCCACGGAGCCGGCCGTGAGCTCGGAAGACTGGTGCCGGGCGGAGCTCACGGATCCCCGCGCGAAGTCGATGCTGGCGAAGATGGACGCCGATCTGAAGCCAGCCAACATGGCGACGGCGAAGCTGACCGGGGCGTCGTTGCTGAGGGAGTTCCTGGAGCACCAGGTGGCTCCGCTTCGGCAGTACTCTCCCCCGATGTGGAGGCCTCACCCGAGCCCCGCAGCCGTGGGCGAAGAGGACGTGACTGCGGTCCTCCAGTCCCTGGTCGGGGGCGAGGCAGCAAGGCTGGAGGGCGCGCCTTCGCCCCTGTTCCTCCGCGACGATTGGGAGCAAGTGGTGGAGTCCATGCCCGTCTTCAACGGGGACGGGCTCGTGCCCGCGGTGGCTCCCGAGGACCTAGTGAATGTGTCTTCCGGCGACTCCAGCGGAAACGGGGGCAAGGAGGAGTAGGAGGCAGGCCCCGACTCAGAGGCGTCCGACGGAGAGTCCAGGGCTCCCCCGCTCCAGCGCAAGCCCCGCGCTCTCCGCCTTTCGCTGAGTGATGATGATGATGACGACGACGTGCCGGGCAGCGGGAGCTCGCCCCCGGTCCCGAAGAAGGGCAGGACCGGGTTGATCCCACGCGGGTTTGCCCTGACTCCGGGGCGAACCGCTGACGCGCCTTCTGCTTCCGAGGTCGACCCCTCCAGCCGGCTCTCCGGCTTCAAGTTTGGCAGGAGACCGTTGGAGCTTTCTTGCGATGACTTGTAAGTGCTTGATCTTTGGTTTCTTGTTCCGCTGACGAGGCTTGATGATTACTTCTCCTGAGGAGGCTGGTGCCCGCGGCGAAGAAGCTGAAGGGGGCTCCTGAGGCCCCAGCTGCGGCGACGCCTCCACCTGCAGGGGAGGGCGACCGCGACGCACAGGCTCCTCCTGCCCACTCGCCCTTGCGGGGCTTGGCTGATCTGGCTGGGGCCGCGCCCCCCATGGCTCGGTCGACCCCAGAGGTGCCCTTGCCTGGTGCTGCTGCTACGGCTGGGGAGGCGCAGCGGACTCCGTCTCGGGATACTGCAGCCTCGCCGCCGCTACCTTCTCCTCCCGTTCCGCCGGCTGCTGGTTCCGCGACTCCTCCTGCCGCCTTGAAGCGCCCTGATGCTTCTCCGCCTTCTTCTTCCATCCTGGAGCGAGCTGTTGCTGGGCTGGATCGGCTGCGGCAGGATCTTCTAGGCGCCAACCCTCGCCTGGTGGCCAGGCGCCTGGAGCTGGCCTCGGGGTGGATTCGCTCCGACACCTCAATCCGGGCAGCGCTGGTTCAGGCCTCGACGGCCTGTGACGAGGAGAGGGAGGCTACCCTCGAGGCGAAGGCTGCCCGTGAGGCGGCCCTGGGAGAGGCGGTTGGCCTCAGCGACCGCTGCAAGGAGCTGGAGGACGAGTTGCAAGGCCTTCGTGATCAGCTTGCAGAGGAGACCCGCCTTCGGTAAGAGCAGGAGAAGGGGGTGAAGGCCCACGAGGCAGCGCTCGAGGACCGGGAGGCGAAGCTCAAGAAGCGCCGCAGCCACCTAGGTGCGTTGAAGAAGGAGCTGGAAACGACGAAGGCCGAGCTGGACGCCAAGGCCAGGGTCCTTGCCGAGGATCACGTGGCCTTCGCGGACATGGAGAAGGATGCCCGCGCTTCACTGAAGACGCTTTACGAAAGTGGCCTGGATTGCCCGCTGGCTGGCGAGGGGGACGGCCCCGCCAAACTGCTTCCCTTCTTGGTGAAGGCTCTTGGAGATGTCGCCCTCGGACTCGTCCCCACGGTCGAAGCCGAGGCGCATGTCCTGTCTTCCGCCGCGCTGATGCGGGTCTTCGCCCATGTCTACCTCCGCGACCCCAGCGCTGACCTTGACAGCCTGCTGGAGCCGGTGAGCGGCGAGGGCACCGCTGCTGCTGTCGAGGCCGTGAAGGGGCGCGTAGAGGCGCTGCTAGGGAAGTTCCGGGCCTTCAGCACCAAGCCGAAGTGAGGCGCTGCCGGCTCTACTACCCCACAAGGTGAAGCCACTCCACGCGACTCCGCTGCCGACAAGTGACTCCGCTATCGTTCCTGTCCTTCTTTCGATTCCTGCACATGCGCGACGCCTCGAGGAGGCATTTAAATTTGCATTTGGTACCAAGGCGACAGTATGGGTTGTAATATTCACTTTTAAGTTCCTTGAATTTTTATGTTCCTCTTCCCTACTTGCTTATGTTCTACGCCGGCAGAGCCCGGCCACGCGCATGCCTCACCCAGCATCAGCCCCGACCGGAAACCAGGACAGGACCAAAGGAATGAGGGGCCACGTGACAAGTTAGGCTCCTGAGTCGCGATGCTCAGGAGTCCCCCTTAGCGCACGAACAACAAGTAGGGAAGCGCGATGTAGGTGTGTTTCCGTTCTACGTCTGCAGAGCCCGACCCCGCGCGTACCTCACCCAGCATAGCCTTTCGGAACTAAGGAGTGAGGGGCTACAGAGCCAGTTAGGCTCCTGAGTCGCGATGCTCAGGAGTCCCCCTTGACGCGCAAACGGCCTTCGTACCTTGGCTCCGCTCGGGGAGAGACGCGCGACGAACCAGGCCCGAGGGGCCTGGCTAGGGCGTACGGCTGGGCGTGACCCAGTCGTAGCCCCCGTGCCCAGCCCCCTCGCGCGGCCCTCCCTGGGGGAGGCGTTGCGATGAGGCCGGCCACTGAGCTCGGGGCTCCCTGAGGTTAATGCGGCCCGGAGGCCACCCTCAGTTGTTTATCACCAGCGCGGAGCATAGTGCTTCCGTATGTGTACGGTCATAGCCGCTCCTCGGCAGTGTCGTCAGCCAGCGCGGAGCATGGTGCTTCCACTGGTACGTGGTGTTGGAAATATGCCCTAGAGGCAATAATAAAAGCATTATTATTATATTTCCTTGTTCATGATAATTGTCTTTATTCGTGCTATAATTGTGTTATCCGGAAATCGTAATACATGTGTGAATAACAGACAACAACATGTCCCTAGTAAGCCTCTAGTTGACTAGCTCGTTGATCAATAGATAGTCATGGTTTCCTGACTATGGGCATTGGATGTCAATGATAACGAGATCACATCATTAGGAGAATGATGTGATGGACGAGACCCAATCCTAAACATAGCATAAGATCGCATAGTTCGTTTGCTAGAGTTTTCCAATGTCAAGTATCCTTTCCTTAGACCATGAGATCGTGTAACTCCCGGATACCGTAGGAGTGCTTTGGGTGTGCCAAACGTCACAACGTAACTGGGTGACTATAAAGGTATACTACGGGTATCTCCGAAAGTGTCTGTTGGGTTGACACGGATCGAGACTGGGATTTGTCACTCCGCTTGACGGAGAGGTATCACCGGGCCCACTCAGTAATGCATCATCATAATGAGCTCAATGTGATCAAAGTGTTTTGATCACGGGATCATGCATTACGGTACGAGTAAAGTGACTTGCCGGTAACGAGATTGAACAAGGTATTGGGATACCGACGATCGAATCTCGAGCAAGTAAAATACCGATTGACAAAGGGAATCGTATACGGGATTAATTGAATCCTCGACATCGTGGTTCATCCGATGAGATCATCGTGGAGCATGTGGGAGCCAACATGGGTATCCAGATCCCGCTGTTGGTTATTGCCCGAGAGCCGTCTCGGTCATGTCTGCCTGTCTCCCGAACCCGTAGGGTCTACACACTTAAGGTTCGGTGACGCTAGGGTTGTGAAGATATGTATATACAGTAACCCGAATGTTGTTCGGAGTCCCGTATGAGATCCTGGACGCCACGAGGAGTTCCGGATTGGTCCAGAGGTAAAGAATTATATATAGGAAGTACAATTTCGGCTATTGGGAGTGATCTGGGGGTCACCGGTATTGTACCGGGACCACCAGATGGGTCCTGGGGGTCCACCGGGTGGGGCCACCCATCTCGGAGGGCCCCATGGACTGAAGTGGGAAGGGGGACCAGCCCTTAGTGGGCTGGTGCGCCCCCCAAGGCCCACCCCCTGCGCCTAGTGTTGGAACCCTAGGGTGGGGGGGGGCGCCCACTTGCCTAGGGGGGCACTCCACCCCCCTTGGCCGCCGCCCCCTCTGGAGATGGGAACTCCAGGGGCCGGCGCCCCCCAGGAGGCCTATATAAAGGGGGGGAGGGAGGGGCAGTAGCACCCTTGCCCCTGGCGCCTCCCTCTCTCCCTGCTACACCTCTTCCTCTCGCAGTACTCGGCGAAGCCCTGCTGCTGTGACGCCCTGCATCCACCACCACGCCATCGTGCTGCTGGATCTTCATCAACCTCTCCTTCCCCCTTGCTGGATCAAGAAGGAGGAGACGTCACGCTGACCATACGTGTGTTGAACGCGGAGGTGCCGTCCGTTCGGTGCTAGGATCTCTGGTGATTTGGATCACGTCGTGTACGACTACCTCATCCCCGTTCTTTTGAACGCTTCCGCTCGCGATCTACAAAGGTATGTAGATGCATCCGATCACTCGTTGCTAGATGAACTCATAGATGGATCTTGGTGAAACCGTAGGAAATTTTTGTTTTCTGCAACGTTACCCAACAGTGGCATCATGAGCTAGGTCTATGCGTAGTTCTTCTTGCGCGAGTAGAACACAATTTGTTGTGGGCGTAGGTTTGTCAACTTTCTTGCCGCTACTAGTCTTATCTTGCTTCAGCGGTATTGTGGGATGAAGCGGCCCGGACCAACCTTACACGTACGCTTACGTGAGACCGGTTCCACCGACTAACATGCACTAGTTGCATAAGGCGGCTGGCGGGTGTCTGTCTCTCCCACTTTAGTTGGAGCGGATTCGATGAAAAGGGTCCTTATGAAGGGTAAATAGAAGTTGACAAATCACGTTGTGGCTTTTACGTAGGTAAGAAAACGTTCTTGCTAGAACCCTAATTCAGCCACGTAAAACTTGCAACAACAATTAGAGGACGTCTAACTTGTTTTTGCAGCAAGTGCTTTGTGATATGATATGGCCAAAGTTGTGATGAATGATGAATGATCTATATGTGATGTATGAGATGTTCATGCTATTGTAATAGGAATCACGACTTGCATGTCGATGAGTATGACAACCGGCAGGAGCCATAGGAGTTGTCTTTATTTTTGTATGACCTGCGTGTCATTGAGAAACGCCATGTAAATTACTTTACTTTATTGCTAAACGCGTTAGCCATAGTAGTAGAAGTAATAGTTGGCGAGAAACTTCATGGAGACACGATGATGGAGATCATGATTATGGAGATCATGGTGTCAAGCCGGTGACAAGATGATCATGGAGCCCCAAGATGGAGATCAAAAGGAGCTATGTGATATTGGCCATATCATGTCACGTTTATTATTTGATTGCATGTGATGTTTATCATGTTTTGCATCTTGTTTACTTAGAACGACGGTAGTAAATAAGATGATCCCTCATAATAATTTCAAGAAGTGTTCCCCCTAACTGTGCACCGTTGCGACAGTTCGTTGTTTCGAAGCACCACGTGATGATCGGGTGTGATAGATTCTAACGTTCACATACAACGGGTGTAAGACAGATTTACACATGCAAACACTTAGGTTGACTTGACGAGCCTAGCATGTACAGACATGGCCTCGGAACACAGAAGACCGAAAGGTCGAGCATGAGTCGTATAGAAGATACGATCAACATGAAGATGTTCATCGATGTTGACTAGTCCGTCTCACGTGATGATCGGACACGGCCTAGTTGACTCGGATCATGTTATACTTAGATGACTAGAAGAGGGATGTCTATCTAAGTGGGAGTTCATTAAATAATTTGATTAGATGAACTTTATTACCATGAACTTAGTCTAAAATATTCACAATATGTCTTGTAGATCAAATGGCCAACGTAGTCCGCAACTTCAACGCGTTCCTAGACAAAACCAAGCTGAAAGACGATGGCAGCAACTATACGGACTGGGTCCGGAACCTGAGGATCATCCTCATAGCTGCCAAGAAAGATTATGTCCTACGAGCACCGCTGGGTGACGCACCTGTTCTCCCTTCAGAACAAGACGTTATGAACGCTTGGCAGTCACGTTCCGATGATTACTCCCTCGTTCAGTGCGGCATGCTTTACAGCTTAGAGCCGGGGCTCCAAAAGCGTTTTGAGAGACATGGAGCATATGAGATGTTCAAAGAGCTGAAAATGGTTTTCCAAGCTCATGCCCGGGTCGAGAGATATGAAGTCTCCGACAAATTCTTTAGCTGTAAGATGGAGGAAAATAGCTCTGTCAGTAAACACATACTCAAGATGTCTGGGTTGCACAACCGCTTGACTAAACTGGAAGTTAATCTCCCAGATGAAGCGGTCATTGACAGAATCCTCCAGTCGCTTCCACCTAGCTACAAGAGCTTTGTGATGAACTACAACATGCAGGGGATGGTAAAGACCATTCCATAGGTATATGCTATGCTGAAATCAACAGAGGTAGAAATCAAGAAGGAACATCAAGTGTTGATGGTGAATAAAACCACTAAGTTCAAGAAGGGCAAGGGTAAAAAGAACTTCAAGAAGGACGGCAAGGAAGTTGCCGCGTCCGGTAAGCAAGTTGCCGGGAAGAAGCCAAAGAATGGACCCAAGCCCGAGACTGAGTGTTTTTATTGCAAGGGAAGTGGTCACTGGAAGCGGAACTGCCCCAAATACTTAGCGGACAAGAAGGCCGGCAAAACAAAAGGTATATGTGATATACATGTAATTGATGTGTACCTTAACAGTACTCGTAGTAGCTCTTGGGTATTTGATACCGGTGCAATTGCTCACATTTGTAACTCAAAGCAGGAGCTGCGGAATAAACGGAGACTGGCGAAGGACGAGGTGACGATGCGCGTCGGGAATGGTTCCAAGGTCGATATGATCGCCGTCGGCACGCTACCTCTACATTTACCTACAGGATTAGTTTTAAACCTCAATAATTGTTATTTAGTGCCAAGTTTGAGCATGAACATTGTGTCTAGATCTCATTTAATTCGAGATGGATACTCATTTAAATCCGAGAATAATGGTTGTTCTATTTATATGAGAGATATGTTTTATGGTCATGCTCCGATGGTTAATGGTTTATTCTTAATGAATCTCATGCGTGATGATACACATATTCATAGTGTGAATACCAAAAGAGTTAAAGTTGATAACAATAGTCCCACATATTTGTGGCACTGCCGCCTTGGTCACATAGGTGTCAAACGCATGAAGAAGCTCCATGCAGATGTACTTTTAGAGTCTCTTGATTATGAATCATTTGACACGCGCGAACCATGCCTCATGGGTAAAATGACCAAGACTCCGTTCTCAGGAACAATGGAGCGAGCAACCAACTTATTGGAAATCATACATACCAATGTGTGCGGTCCAATGAGTGTTGAGGCTCGCGGTGGCTATCGTTATGTTCTCACCCTCACTGATGACCTGAGTAGATATGGGTATATCTACTTAATGAAACACAAGTCTGAGACCTTTGAAAAGTTCAAGGAATTTCAGAGTGAGGTTGAAAATCAACGTGACAGAAAAATCAAGCTTCTACGATCAGATCGTGGAGGAGAATACTTGAGTCACGAATTTGGCACACACTTAAGAAAATTTGGAATAGTTTCACAGCTCACGCCGCCTGGAACACCTCAGCGTAATGGTGTGTCCGAATGTCGTAATCGCACTCTATTAGATATGGTGCGATGTATGATGTCTCTTACCGATTTACCGCTATCTTTTTGGGGCTATGCTTTAGAGACTGCCGCATTCACTTTAAATAGGGCTCCGTCGAAATCCGTTGAGACGACACCGTATGAATTATGGTTTGGGAAGAAACCTAAGCTGTCGTTTCTAAAAGTTTGGGGATGCGATGCTTATGTCAAGAAACTTCAACCTGAAAAGCTCGAACCCAGGTCGGAAAAATGCGTCTTCATAGGATACCCTAAAGAAACTATTGGGTATACCTTCTACCTCAGATCCGAAGGCAAGATCTTTGTTGCCAAGAATGGATCCTTTCTAGAGAAAGAGTTTCTCTCGAAAGAAGTAAGTGGGAGGAAAGTAGAACTTGATGAAGTGTTACCTCTTGAACCGGAAAATGGCGAAACTCAAGAAAACGTTCCTGAGGTGCCTGCACCGACTAGAGAGGAAATTAATGATGATGATCAAGATACTTATAATCAAGCTCCTACTGAAATTCGAAGGTCCACAAGGACACGTTCCGCACCAGAGTGGTACGGCAACCCTGTCTTGGAAATCATGTTGTTAGACAACGGTGAGCCTTCGATCTATGAGGAAGCAATGGCGGGCCCGGATTCTGACAAATGGCTAGAAGCCATGAAATCCGAGATAGGATCCATGTATGAAAACGAAGTATGGACTTTGACTGACTTGCCCGTTGAACGGCGAGCCATAGAAAATAAATGGATCTTTAAGAAGAAGACAGACGCAGATGGTAATGTGACCATCTATAAAGCTCGACTTGTCGCTAAGGGTTATCGACAAGTTCAAGGGGTTGACTACGATGAGACTTTCTCACCGGTAGCGAAGCTGAAGTCCGTCCGAATCATGTTAGCAATTGCCGCATTTTACGATTATGAAATATGGCAAATGGACGTCAAAACGGCATTCCTTAATGGTTTCCTTAAGGAAGAATAGTATATGATGCAGCCAGAAGGTTTTGTCGATCCTAAGAATGCCGATAAGGTGTGCAAGCTCCAACGCTCGATTTATGGGCTGGTGCTAGCATCTCGGAGTTGGAACATTCCTTTGATGAGATGATCAAAGCGTTTGGATTTACGCAGACTTATGGAGAAGCCTGCGTTTACAAGAAAGTGAGTGGGAGCTCTGTAGCATTTCTCATACTATATTAGATGACATACTTTTGATGGAAATGATATAGAACTCTTGGACAGCATTAAGGCCTTCTTGAATAAGAGTTTTTCAATTAAGGACCTTGGAGAAGCTGCTTATATATTAGGCATCAAGATCTATAGAGATAGATCAAGATGCCTCATAGGTCTTTCACAAAGCACATACCTTGATAAGATATTGAAGAAGTTCAATATGGATCAATCTAAGAAGGGGTTCTTACCTGTGTTACAAGGTGTGAAATTGAGCTCAGCTCAATGTCCGACCACGGCAGAAGATATAGAAGAGATGAGTGTCATCCCCTATGCCTCAGCCATAGGTTCTATTATGTATGCCATGCTGTGTACCAGACCTGATGTAAACCTTGCCGTAAGTTTGGTAGGAAGGTACCAAAGTAATCCCGGCAAGGAACACTGGACAGCGGTCAAGAATATCCTGAAGTACCTGAAAAGGACTAAGGAAATGTTTCTCGTTTATGGAGGTGACGAAGAGCTCGTCGTAAAGGGTTACGTCGACGCTAGCTTCGACACAGATCTGGATGACTCTAAGTCACAAACCGGATACGTGTATATTTTGAATGGTGGGGCAGTAAGCTGGTGCAGTTACAAGCAGAGCGTCGTGGCGGGATCTACATGTGAAGCGGAGTACATGGCAGCCTCAGAGGCAACACATGAAGCAATTTGGGTGAAGGAGTTCATCACCGACCTCGGAGTCATACCCAATGCGTCGGGGCCAATCAAACTCTTCTGTGACAACACTGGAGCTATTGCACTTGCAAAGGAGCCCAGGTTTCACAAGAAGACCAGGCACATCAAGCGTCGCTTCAACTCCATTCATGAAAATGTTCAAGATGGAGACATAGATATTTGTAAAGTGCACACGGATCTGAATGTCGCAGATCCGTTGACTAAACCTCTCCCTAAGGCAAAACATGATCAGCACCAGAACTCTATGGGTGCTCGATTCATCACAATGTAACTAGATTATTGACTCTAGTGCAAGTGGGAGACTGTTGGAAATATGCCCTAGAGGCAATAATAAAAGCATTATTATTATATTTCCTTGTTCATGATAATTGTCTTTATTCGTGCTATAATTGTGTTATCCGGAAATCGTAATACATGTGTGAATAACAGACAACAACATGTCCCTAGTAAGCCTCTAGTTGACTAGCTCGTTGATCAATAGATAGTCATGGTTTCCTGACTATGGGCATTGGATGTCAATGATAACGAGATCACATCATTAGGAGAATGATGTGATGGACGAGACCCAATCCTAAACATAGCATAAGATCGCATAGTTCGTTTGCTAGAGTTTTCCAATGTCAAGTATCCTTTCCTTAGACCATGAGATCGTGTAACTCCCGGATACCGTAGGAGTGCTTTGGGTGTGCCAAACGTCACAACGTAACTGGGTGACTATAAAGGTATACTACGGGTATCTCCGAAAGTGTCTGTTGGGTTGACACGGATCGAGACTGGGATTTGTCACTCCGCTTGACGGAGAGGTATCACCGGGCCCACTCAGTAATGCATCATCATAATGAGCTCAATGTGATCAAAGTGTTTTGATCACGGGATCATGCATTACGATATGAGTAAAGTGACTTGCCGGTAACGAGATTGAACAAGGTATTGGGATACCGACGATCGAATCTCGGGCAAGTAAAATACCGATTGACAAAGGGAATCGTATACGGGATTAATTGAATCCTCGACATCGTGGTTCATCCGATGAGATCATCGTGGAGCATGTGGGAGCCAACATGGGTATCCAGATCCCGCTGTTGGTTATTGCCCGAGAGCCGTCTCGGTCATGTCTGCCTGTCTCCCGAACCCGTAGGGTCTACACACTTAAGGTTCGGTGACGCTAGGGTTGTGAAGATATGTATATGCAGTAACCCGAATGTTGTTCGGAGTCCCGGATGAGATCCCGGACGTCACGAGGAGTTCCGGATTGGTCCGGAGGTAAAGAATTATATATAGGAAGTACAGTTTCGGCCATCGGGAGTGATCTGGGGGTCACCGTTATTCTACCGGGACCACCAGATGGGTCCCGGGGGTCCACCGGGTGGGGCCACCCATCCCGGAGGGCCCCATGGGCTGAAGTGGGAAGGGGGACCAGCCCTTAGTGGGCTGGTGCGCCCCCCAAGGCCCACCCCCTGCGCCTAGGGTTGGAACCCTAGGGTGGGGGGGGGCGCCCACTTGCCTTGGGGGGCACTCCACCCCCCTTGGCCGCCGCCCCCTCTGGAGATGGGATCTCCAGGGGCCGGCGCCCCCCCAGGGGGCCTATATAAAGGGGGGGAGGGAGGGGCAGCAGGACCCTTGCCCCTGGCGCCTCCCTCTCTCCCTGCTACACCTCTTCCTCTCGCAGTACTCGGCGAAGCCCTGCTGCTGTGACGCCCTGCATCCACCACCACGCCGTCGTGCTGCTGGATCTTCATCAACATCTCCTTCCCCCTTGCTGGATCAAGAAGGAGGAGACGTCACGCTGACCGTACGTGTGTTGAACGCGGAGGTGCCGTCCGTTCGGTGCTAGGATCTCCGGTGATTTGGATCACGTCGTGTACGACTACCTCATCCCCGTTCTTTTGAACGCTTCCGCTCGCGATCTACAAAGGTATGTAGATGCATCCGATCACTCGTTGCTAGAGGAACTCATAGATGGATCTTGGTGAAACCGTAGGAATTTTTTTTTTTTCTGCAACGTTACCCAACACGTGGGAGGGGGCTCCCCTCCGGGAGGAGCCCCCGGGGCGTGTACAGCCCCGCCCTGACACGTGGCTGGCACGGTAGAGCTAGGTGAGGTGTATCTGGGCACCCGTGAGCCAGCGCGGGACTCACGAGGCCCTACCTCTAGGCGGGTTGCGCCTGGCACTGGGCCGTATCTTGAGATGTGTTCCTGCAAAATCTGGTTAGATGCCGGCACTCTACGTCCTCGGGTCCCGGCCCTCGAGCTTGTCTCAGCCGTCGCTGGTATGCCAGGTCGCGATGCCGTGGACAAGGCCAGAGGGTGAGGGCTGGAGAGCCGGTAAGAGCCCTGAGTCGTGATGCTCAGGCACCCCCCCTTTAACGTGCAAGTGGTCGACATGAAGAAGAAGAGGCGCCGCGGGCGGCATCGAGTAATCAAGCATGATGCATACTTGGAAATAAACGCCGAAGGGATACATGCCGCTGGGCCTAGCCCGAGTGGCCTGGGGATGATGTAGCCCGAGGGTCGCCCCCATCAAAGCAAGCTAGCAACTGAAAAGATAAAAAGGGATACATGCCACAGGGACGGACCCACGCGGCCTGGGAATGACGCAACCCTGGGAGGGTGCTCCCAGCTGGGAATGAAACTTGGAAGATGTCACCTGAAGATGTCGTCGGGGCGGTGGCGTTGGTGCAGCAGACTCGGTGGGCTGCGGAAGCCGATCCTCACGAGCCCCCAGGCCCAGGGGCCTCGGGAGGCTCCGGGGGCGCTGGTGGTCCCTCGTGAGCAGCCTCCATCTCCGCCAGGGTTGTGGAAAACCTGTCTTCTTGCGCCTCCAAGATGCTCCTCATGATGCGCTGGTACGCCGCAGCCACGCTCGGCAAGCCATAAGGCATGCGAACATAGCTGTGGCCTTGCTCCTCATGATCCTTGACTCCTGTAGTTCTTGCATGGCCTTGCCAACAAACTCCTGCTGGTTCGACCTTCCTTCCCTGGCTTCCTTTTGAGGCAAACGTGCTTCGAAACACGCCTCCACGTGGTGCCCAAGCGCCTCCCTCGTGACCTTGGCGAGGTCGGTGGCCCTCTAGGTGAGAGCCCCCGAGCCCTGCCTGAGGAGGGCGCCGGGCACGCTTTCCTATGCGATTGAAGGAGGGTCCCCCTGGGCAGACGCGGGCCTCGAAGGGCCTGCCTCCTGAGGGGCTGAGCCTGACGTTATCTTCTTCTTGGGGGTGGTCTCAGGAAGCCTCCTGCTTCCGCGGTCTGGGTCTTCGAGTGACGCAGCTTGAAAGGCTCGCTCAAGGGCACACATTGCATCCTTCTCCTGGCATGGCACCGTGATGACGCCGCCGCTTCCTGGCATCTTGAGGACGTTGTAGCCATGGTGAGTTACGGCCATGAACTTAGCCAGCGCCGGGTACCCTAGGATGGCGTTGTACGGCAGGCGGATGTGGGCGACGTCAAAGTCGATGAGCTCGGTGCGGTAGTTGTCGTAGGTGCCGAAGGTGACTGGGAGGCGGACCTGCCCGATCGGGACCGTGGAACCGTCGGTGACTCCGGAGAAAGGCTTGGTTGGCTGAAGCTGGTCATAGGGCACTTGGAGGCTGTTGAATGTTTCCACGGACAAGACATTGAGCCCTGCCCCTCCGTCGATGAGGGTCCTGGTGACCAGAACGTTGCTGATGACTGGGGAACAAAGCATTGGGAGGACTCCGGCTGTGGCTGCGCACTTGAGCTGGTCTGCTGAGCTGAACGTGATGGTGCAGGCCGACCACCTGAGGGGACGCGTTGCTTCGAGCTTGGGGAGAACTGCATTCACTTCGCGAGCAAACTGCTTGAAGATACGTTGAGAGGCTGGGGACTGAGCTCCGCCCAGGATGCAGGCGATGGCGCGAGGCTCCTGGAAGCCCCCAGCTCCCTCGTCTTGGTGGCGGTCTTCATTCCTCCTTGGCTGAGGCGGCAACGGCGGCAGGCCTGGGTTGCCATGAGGGAGATCCTCACGAGGCTGATCCCTCCAGTCCCTCTCGCGAGGCTGGTCACGCCATCGGTCCTCACGAGGTTGGTCACGCCAGCCTTGACGCGGGCCACGATCTTCCCAGCGTCCCGGGTTCCTTCCTCCTCCTCGGCCGTAGCCCCGGTCAGCACGGTTAGGGCGTCGGCCGACTCTTCCTTCTCGCACGGCGCAGAGTTCTTGGCATTCATTGGTGTTGTGGGTGTGGAGGTCGTGGTACACACAGTACCGGCTGCCCCTGGAGGATTTAGGCAGATCCTTGCCCCGCTTGGTGTCCAGCTCTGCCGCGAGCACGGCAGCCCCCTTGCGCTTCACGTCCTTGACCTTGGGCTTCTTCTCTTCTGGGTCTGCGGCGGGTAGCTCGAGGAGGGAGAGGCGTCCCTCCTCAGCTCTGGTGCACTTGGTCGCCAGGTTGAACAGCTCCAGGGAGGTGCAGAGGTCTTCGTGCATCGCCAACTCCTCCTTCATCTTGACGTCGCGCACGCCGTCGGAGAAGGCCGAAATGATGGCTTCTTCAGACACCCTGGGGATCTTGAGGCGCGCACTGTTGAAGCGCTGGATGTACTTTTGCAGGGTCTCTCCAGGTTGCTGCTTGATGCGCCGCATGTCGCTCACGGCGGGAGGCCGGTCGCGGGTACCTTGGAAGTTGGCGATGAAGCGAGTACGCATCTGGTCCCAGGAGGAGATCGTGCCTGGGGCCAGGTTCAGGAGCCAGGTGCGAGCACCTTCCTTCAGCGCCACGGGGAACCAGTTCGCCATGACCTTTTCGTCCCCGCTGGCAGCTTCGATTCCCAGCTCGTAGAGCTGGAGGAACTCCGTGGGATCAGTTGTGCCGTCGTAGCGAGGAGGTAGGTCCGGCTTGAACTTGCCGGGCCACGCGACACTACGCAGCTCGGGGGTGTAGGCGCGGCAGCCAGCGGTGACCGCGGGAGGTTTTGGTTGAGGGAGAGCTTGGCCTTGTGGGTCCCCTTGCGCTGCATCTGGGAGCAGCGCGGGGTCTTGACGTGCCGGAGCCGGAGCGGGGTCTCGGCGAGCCGGGGCTAGGAGCGCCCGGGCGGCCTCTTGCGGATGCGGGACTTCTTAGCAACTCCGTTCCTGCTGGGCCGGCGCACGACGGAGCGGGCAACGCCCAGGAGCTGCGTGCCTTGGGGCCATGGCATCTTCTTGGAAAGGAGGCGGCTGGAATGCCCCCGTGGCTTCATTGCCCACGCGGGACGGGGTGCGGCGCAGCGGTGCGGAAGGCGTGGGAGAGCCCCCTGCGGCGCGGACGAGCTCGGCGACGCGGTCGAGCCACTCCTCGTAGACGTCGTCGACAGGGCGGTAGCGCAGGAGCTCGTTCGCCGCGATGAGCGCAGCCCGAGCTTCCAAGGGCGCGCGAAGCGCGTGCGAAGAAGAACCGGCCGGGGTGAGCGACGGAGTGGCGGTGCGGCCATCCCGCCGCACGGACGGGTGCTGAGAGGATGCTTGCTGCTCGTTCCCCGCCGGGCCGGTGGCGGGGTTGACGACAGGCGACGGGGAACGACGAGGACGCCCATCGACGGGGGCCGTCTGGACGGCGCGGGAAGCGATGGCGACCCGGCGCTCGGCACGGGCCCGACGAGCGTCAGACATGGATGCGGCGGTCGGAGGAGAGCGGAGCGGCGGAAGACTGATTCCGGCGCACCCCTACCTGGCGCGCCAAATGTCGGATTCTGGGTTCCGGCAGACCCTTAAGGTTCGAACTCTGGGGTGCGCGCGGAGATCGTGCCCTCTACCTCTCCGTCTCGTTGGATCTAGCTACTACAAGAACAACACATAAGACACAAGGTTTATACTGGTTCAGGCCACCATTGTGGTGTAATACACTACTCCAGTGTGGTGTGGTGGATTGCCTCTTGGGCTGATGAGGAAGAACAGTTACAGGGAAGAATGACCTCGCGAGGGTCAGTTCTTGGCTAGGGGATGAACTGTTAGGGGGAGTTCGATTGCCCTTCTCTCTCTCTCTAGATGCTGGGTTCGATGTGTATCGGTCCCTGTGGATTTCCTCTCGCCTTCCTCTATGGGTGGCTAGTCCTATTTATAGGCAAAGGCCGTGGGCCTCTCCCCAAATATTGAGCAGGAAGGGCGCCAACAATTGGCCAATTTGAAGGGGAACATCTGGTACACTTATCCTGACTAAAGTTGGTCTTCGCCTGCCAAAGGCCCTGCGATGACGCTGTCCTGGGCTCCATGGTGACCTCCTTCCCACCGTTGGACTGGTCTTTGTCTCGTTGCACCGAAATGGGTGCCTTTGCTTGATCCTCTCGCCTGTGCTTGCTCCCTTTGCACCAAAGACGAAAGGGGGACGCTGCGCGGGCTGGCGCCCGCCTGGCGCCCTTGGTCGTCATGGCTTGCGTCATGGGCACCTCGTGAGGTACCCGCCTTGATCTCTCCGCCTCCTCGCGAGCCAGCCTAAGAAGGCCGTGCTTGAGGAAGCGCCGTGTCGCCCGCCTCGTGAGGCTTGGCCCCTCGCGAGGGTCTTGAGCCTTGTGCTGATGAAGATGGGCCATGCTGGGCCCCCATCTGAGCCACGCCGTAGGCCGTAGGCAGGCAAGTCTGGGGACCCCCGTTCCCAGAACACCGACACTTATCTTGCGTACTTGAACCGGGGCGAGTTACCAGAGGATGAGATTCTGGCCCGGCAGATAATCCGGCGATCCAAGTCCATGACTATTGTCAATGGCGAGTTGCATCATTGCAGTGTGTCGGGGGCGTTTGAACGCTGTGTGTCCCCTGAGGAAGGCCGTGAAATCTTACGTTAGATCCACGAAGGAGATTGTGGTCACCACGCCGGTTCAAAATCTTTGGTGGCTAAAGCGTTTCGTCACGGCTTCTATTGGTTGACTGCTCATGCTGATGCGGAAGATCTGGTCAGACAATGTGACGGCTGCCAAAAGCTCTCAAGACGTGCTCATGTGCCAGCTCAAGAATTGAGGATGATTCCAATCACTTGGCCATTCGCGGCTTGGGGGCTGGATATGGTTGGGCCTTTCAAAAGGTCCAAGGACAAGAAAACCCACCTTTTGGTGGCGGTTGACAAGTTTACAAAGTGGGTGGAGGCAGAACCCGTTAGCAAGTGTGATGCGGCCACGGCGGTTAAATTCATCAAAAAGGTGATATTCCGGTTTGGCTTTCCACACAACATCATCACTAATAATGGTACCAACTTGTCCAAGGGTGCTATGAAGGAGTTCTGTCAACGTGAGCGCATCCGGCTTGACGTTTCATCAGTGGCTCACCCACAGTCCAATGGTCAAGCAGAGAGGGCTAATCAAGAGATCTTGCGAGGCATCAAGCCCCGGCTTATGGTTCCTTTGCAACGAATGCCGGGTTGTTGGGTTGAAGAGTTACCATCTGTATTATGGAGCATTAACACCACACCCAACAGATCGACAGGATACACGCCGTTCTTCATGGTCTACGGAGCGGAGGCGGTTCTCCCCAGTGATATCCGTCATGATTCACCTCGTGTAGCGTCTTATGTTGAAGCGGACAATGAGGCAGCACGGCAAGATGCTTTGGACCTGTTGGACGAAGAGCGTGACATAGCAGCTGCCCGCTCGGCGATTTACCAACAGGATCTCCATCGCTATCACAGTCGCCGAGTTAGAACCAGAACCTTTCACGAAGGAGATTTGGTGCTTTGGCTCATCCAAGATCAGACTGATATGCACAAGTTATCCCCACCTTAGGAGGGACCTTTCGTGGTCATCAAGAATCTGCACAACGGGTCATATTATCTGATCGATATTCAAGAGCATAAAGACTCACGTACATCAGAGGAGGAGACCAACAGGCCGTGGAACATAGCTCATCTTCGGCCTTACTATACCTGAGCCATTGGCTCTACTTATGTACATATTATGACAATGTATATATTATGATCAATATAATAAACCGGAACCTCAGCTAAAGCGGGGTCTCTGTTTCTCTTTACATCATGTGTGGTTACACGGAGTTTTATCTGTCTTAAAGCGGCCTCCGGTTTACCCCTTGAGTTAGCTTTTAAAAGCTTCATGTTATATCACTTGGGGGCTTGGTCGTATGCGAACCAATGCAACACCTTTTGATAGGCGAAAGCCACGAGATCACTTGGGGACTTGGTCATGTCTGAACCAGTCACGCCTCTTGATCGTCCTAAGGCCACAGAATCACTTGGGGGCTTGGTCGAACCCGAACCATCGCTAGACCTCTTGATCGGCATAATGCCACTTCATCATTTGGGGACCTGGCTGACTTGAACCATAGCTACGCCTATCGGGGGCTTGGTCGTGTCCGACCATGGTGATGCCACTTGATCGGCTCTATAGCCTCTTTTTGCCAATGGTTTTATCATTGCCTTTGAAATTTTGTTTTCCTTTGGATAAATATTTCTTTTGTTGCGTTTTTAAACCGACAAAATCTCAAACCGGTTCGACTGTCAATTGACGGAACACGGTCAATTCTTAATCCGGAGACTATTTGCCCGGTTTGATTTTTTGTTCACATCCTATTATGGAGTAACACGGTGTTTATCATAACCCGGCACCGTTTACATGATAAACCGGCATTATATGTGCACGAGCTGCTATCTCCTTCGACAGTATGGGTTTATAAACCTCCGTTTCAAGATTGGCCAAGCCAACTTCATGCCCAGCGATGGCAGGTATTATGTATCACAAGATTTGATC
The DNA here is from genome assembly GCA_032464435.1 of Aegilops umbellulata. Lineage (NCBI taxonomy): Eukaryota > Viridiplantae > Streptophyta > Magnoliopsida > Poales > Poaceae > Aegilops > Aegilops umbellulata. The sequence goes on from CP136056.1 coordinate 496,813,461, forward strand.
AAATTTAAGCTATTAATTTCATGTATACAGAGATCATAATCCGCCTGGCGGTACAACCGCGGTGGTGCTTTAAGATTTTTTGATTGCAGAAAATAGTTTAGAGATTGGATCATCCAAAGGAAGCGCAGGTCGCAGTAATTATGCACGAAGGCATATCAAAATCAAGAATATTGGCTAGCCTATTACAAGGCAACGTTGTGCCCAAATAAGGTCATTGTTTTTCTGCAGAACATTAAAGAGCAGCAATTTAAACCGGCCTCCGGTTCAAGCTTGGTCACTAGCCTGGCCTGATGGTTGCGGGTCATCTCGCGCCGCTTCAACCTCTGCTTCCCTACCCAGCGGCTAGAAATCAATAATTGTCCAGTCGATTCCAGTTAATGCTTGAAAGACAGCTTCATCATTGATCAACAACGACGGTTCAATGTCAGGAGCGTAAGTATGCTTACGGATTGGAGGGATAAGGTTCTCCGCTTCAAGAATTGGTGCAACCACTCGTTTGTTTTGGTTATCATATTGGGCTTGATAGTAAGACAAATCTGCCTCTTCAACCAATTGACAAGCTAGAGGGCGCACCTCCCGGTTTATCGCTCGCAGATCCTCCTCACTGAACTCTTACCCATCTTCCTTTAAGCTAGGATAGCCTTGAGCCGCTTCAACAAGGTCAAAGTCCAGCACCCACGCTTTTGCCCGGATTAGGGCGTTGATAGCACCGGTTCGAGCAACAGATTTCTTCAGTTCTTCAACCCGGGCAGGAAGCATCGACAGTCTCTTAAGAGTGTCCTGGATCAAGGTGGGCGCCGGGTTGTTGTGAGAAGCAGTTGAGATGATCCGTTGCGCACCAGTGTACAATTGCTCTATCAATGTGTAGGTGGCTTTCAATTTCTTCCGCTCATCTGACCCCAAGTGACCAATGCGTGTCCCTGTTACATTAAAAAGGATTAACAAACCGGCAATTCCATGAGAAGGCCGAGTTGCCCTATAAATCAAGAAGGCTTACCAAAGATAGCAGCAGTCATGGCATGCACTTGCCGCTTTATGCTGGTCAATTCATCCACTACCGGTTTCAGTGCAGCCTCGGCATTCTCTGCTCGCTGGGTTAAAGTAGATTTTTCAGTGGCCCAATCCTCCCGCTCCTTGTTGAAGCCCTCTTTAAACTGTTCCATGGCGCTTAAAGCGCTGGTTAATTCCTGTTTTGCTTTGGAGGTTTCAGCCTGTTGGGACTTCAGATTTTCTTGCAGATCGGCGATTTGACTTCCCCTTTTGCTTAGCTCGGCCTGTGCACAGACCATAATATGAGTCAGATAACGGTACAAGAATTGAAGTACCAACCACATAACAAGTTATGCCCTTGGTACTTGGGGGCTAATGCATATTTGCTCTTCATCCTACAAATATTCATAAAGTCCCAAGCTCAATACAAGCATTCAACTTGGCACTTGGGGGCTAATGGCTATTTGCTCAATCAGTACTGATGCTACAATCTCTATTACCTAAAGTCCCGGTTTAACTACACTAAGTTGAACCGGCCCATGGGGGCTACATCAGCAAATTCAGATACATTGAAGTCTCCCTTGGCAAGTCCTGGTTTAAGTTGAGATCTTAAACCGGCCCTTGGGGGCTAGGGGAGTTGACAGATTGAAGTATAAAAGCAGATAAGCATATGGAAATTACCTCATATTTCTCTTTCATCATATTAACCAGACCGGCTTCATAGTCACGGCTGGTGTATAGCCGGTTCAGATAGCCGGAATGGAGATCTTGGGCGTTCAGAGCGGCATAAGTTGCCAGATCAGCATTCCATTTGCCTTTGCCAATAGCAGCAAATTCCTCTTTGGCAGTGTGCCTGGATAAAGCGACGGGGTTGCCTGGCTCTGTGCGACCAATGCCAGTAATAACAACTTCATCATCTTTTGCGGCGCCGGTTTGCACGGGGGCCATCGGCTTGTCGGTAGTCTTGGATGGACTGGTGGATCTATCAATCCGGACGAGGCTTATGGGCTGGTCAACAGGACCTGAGGTGTCAACATGTGGTTCTTCAGCAACAAAATCATCATCTTGCGGTGGGGGGTCGTTTGGCACATCCTCACGAATAGCCGCTTCAGGACCTGGTGTTCTGTCCGGTTCAAGAACAGTATTCTCTTCGGCCGCTTTGTCCAGGCGAGCCTTCTTGCTTGGCCTAGGCTTGGCCCTGAAAGAAATAAAAAGGATCAATACAGTATATGTTATAATGTAATACATCAGAAACATCATAAGAAATATGACTCACCCAAGCACCATTTTGAGTGGTGGCAGCTGGGTGGCTGATGACTCGCCAGACGATGAATGGGAGGTGCCCTGATAATCGGAGTCAGACGGATTAAGAGGTTGACGAAAACAGCCCGCTTTAGGACAAGCATTGAAAAGAGAGTTAGAGACCTCTGAACGGCGTTTCCGAACCGGACTGTTCGGTAAACCGGCGGAGGTAACTACCTGGCCGCTGTGCCGAGTTGTGCGGCGAGGTTCGTGCTGTTGTGTCTTCATAAGAAAGTTTGGGTCCAAATAAGCAAGAGGATGAGAAAATTTAACTTTCCGGTTTGCCCGACGGATTTTTAGTGAAGGCAAAGGGTTTCAATCGGAGGAGAGAGCAATTACCTCTACAGCATCAGCATGACTGACTTTGGCGTCATCCTGGCAATAATCATTATCAATAAGGTGTATGAAAAATAAGCCAAGTGAATCAAGCTCTACCTCAAGGTCTGGATTACCCACATCATCATCAGCTGGCGGATCAAAAGACGCAGTGGTTTTCTTCTTGTGAGCAGGCCTCTTTACAACTCTAGTCTCTGGCCGGGTTGGTCTCTCCGGTTTCTCTGGTTTCTCCGGTTTCTCCTGTGGAAGTTTCTTGCTCCAAAACGGATCATCACCCTGTTTGAAAGATGTTGATGTTAAATAATTGGTAAATTGAGCAAGGACAGATTCAATAAAAAAAGTAAAGTGTAAATCTTACAGCTGGCGGTTTGTTGGTGGCACAAAAGGGAAGCAAGCCGGTTCGAGCACAGACGGCTTCCGGTTCATTCAATATCTTCTTCACAGCCTCTGTAACTTCGTCATCTGTGAGCTGGATGTCAATGTGTCGCAGCGGGTCGTTGACACTGCCAGTGTATTCGCACATCAAACTGGAGCGCTGGCTTAGGGGCAATATGCTCCAAGATATCCAACAGCAAGCAAGATCAACCCCTGTTAAACCGTTAGCCATGAAAGCCCTGAGCTTCGATAGTTGAGGAGCATAGTTGCTTCTCTCCTTGGCAGTCAACCTCTGTGGAAAGGGATGCGTGTTGCTTAGCCGCTCCGGACAATAACCAGGCAAGGGATTTTCTTCAGAAGGAGAGGTGTCTTTACAATAAAACCATGTTTGGTTCCACTCTTTGGGATGGCTATGCAATTTGGCGTGAGGATAGGTGACCTCTTTCCTTTTCCGAATCGCCACACCACCTAATTCCGTATTGGAACCATCGGTAAACTCTGTGCGGCGGTTTAGATGGAAGCAGTCTCTGAACAATTCAACTGTGGGTTCCTCTTGAAAGAATACCTCACAGAGCACTTGGAAGTGACATATGTTGGTTACGGAGTTTGGGCCAGTATCTTGCGGATGGAGTTGGAAATTGGCTAAGACATCCCGGTAAAATTTTGAACCGGGAGGATTGAAGCCCCGGGCTAGATGATTCATGAAAACAACAACCTATCCCTCTTGAGGCGTGGGAGGACATTCTGTACCGGGGACCCTCCAATGAATAACCTCTTTACTGCTTAAAGCGCCAGTTTTGACTAAATTATTCAACTGAATCTCAGTCACGCGAGAGGGAACCCAGTTGCACTCGTACACTTGTTTAGCCATGATGCAATCTACAAAAGCAGTAATTCCGGTTCAAGAATATGTTGGGCAAATATACACTGGTGCACACATTGCTAAACCGGAGGCAGTTACTTATAAACCGGAGTTTGCGAAGCGGCATTGCCTGGCTAAGTAATCCTGGCGGTTCAACAAGGGGACTAATGGTACATACCGGTTTGGTAATTATTTTCTACAAAGTTAAACCGCCTGGTCTAAACATTGAAACAGCTGAGATTGCAGATGAGTAGATATGCAGAAACATATTTCACAAGATTCTATTATAGCATTGGATCTGGAGCATATTCGTAAAAGGGATAAATATTCAAGACCTAGAAGGAGTAGTGTGGAATCAGTGAAGTAAAGCTACGGATCAGATCTATGGTCCAAACATATCAAAGTGAAGGCGGATACTAAAAACTACCGCTATACAGAGCAAAGGTTCACAGATTCATCTAAAGATCTATCCTGTATGAGCACGAAGCAGACGATGAACACTAGAGGAACATGGAAACCCTAAGAATAGATCTGTATCGAAAATAATAGAGGACTTACTGGAGCTGTGGAAATGCGGGAGATCGCCGCGGTGCTCTGGTGCGTTCAGGGTGATGCAGCGGCCTAGGTTGATGCAGAAGCTGATGGCGGCGGCGGAGCTCCGAAGCTGGACGGCTCGAGGAAGACGAAGCAGAAGGGCACGAAGGGGAAAAAAGGAAATGACCCTTCGGTTCTATTTATAAGGAAAGGGATATGTGTCAGGCGCGAGAATCAAGGGGCCACGAAACGGAGCTGTCGCCTTGATTAGCGCAGATCTATTAAACAAGGAAGTATCATGGATAGCTTCATTATGACAGATGACATCACTCCGGTTTACAGCAATCAGAGAAGATGACATCATGGCGGTTCACCAATTATGAGAAGATGTTGAAGATGAAGTTTTTGCTAAAGATTGACATTAACCCGTTCAAATCAATCTGGGGCCTAATGTTGAGGATATTACTACTGGGCGTAAACCGGCCAGGACAGGCCGGGTTAACTTCATCAGTAGTTAAGTATGTTGAAGCCCATAAAAGAAGAACAGGGCTCAAGGCCCACAGTCGGTTTAAAGCCTGTAGCCGTAAACCGGCGTTGGTATGTAAACTTGTATTGTAAGTTAGGAATAAGTAGAGACCAAACCGGACACGTCTATGAGCCGGTGTTGGGACTCTGTAAACCGACGGGCGCCACCCATGTATATAAGGGAACGACCCGGCGGTGGTTCAAGGACAACAGACAACAACTCGAGACTTAGGCGAAGCTTGTTTGCTCCCTAGTCATCAAAACCCCATCAATTCCATCACAACTAGACGTAGGCTTTTACCTTCATCGAAGGGGCCGAACTAGTATAAACTCTCTTGCGTCCCTGTGTCCGCTTTAACCCCTTCAAGCTAACCCGTCGCGATGGCTCCACGACTAAGTCCTTTCATGAGGACATCTGCCGTGACAAAACCAAGACATACTCGTTTTCTCTTTCAACTAAATTTAACCTCTCGACAATAGGGTCGGTTGGAATTTCCGGTTCACATACCTCCTAGAAAAAATATCCATGTCAACTTGATGGGCATAATTTGTCATAAACACGAAATGCAACTAGTTTTAAAAGAGAATAAATATACCACATCCAAATCATAACAAGGACGAGGGCCGACGGGGACGGATATCAAAACCATGGCACTATGTATAACAAACAACGTACGGCTAAGATAATTATACGAGTAACTATATATCCAAATCACACAAACATCAATTTTTATATAAAATTTCATGAACAACAGGCTCACCACAAGGTGGTGCCGGCGACGGGACGGTGCGGGCGATCGACCGTGGTTACGGCGGAGATTTAGAAGGCACTAAGGAAACCACACCTACATATGCAAACTAAGTGTTATTTTTTACCTCAAATTGCATATAAATTAAATACTAGCACATATAATTCCTCCCAAATTACTAAACTCACAAATTAAACACTATATAAAGCATTGCAAGAGCTAATCTAACAATGAGAGATGAAAGGACAAAGTTGCTAACCTTTATGATCATTTGAATCGATGGGGACCTTCAAATCTTGACAAATTTTGGGCAAAATGTGTGATGAGCTCGAGAGGAAGAGGGGAAGAACAGAGAGGGAGGGGAAAGGGGAAGAACAGAGCGAGCTCGGGTGGACGAAGGGTTTATGTAGGACAACCTTTAGTACTGGTTCGTGACACGAACCGGTACTAAAGGTGCTGGAGGGGCCCCAGACTGACAACATCCTGCCACCACTCTCATTACTACCGGTTCGTGGCACGAACCGGTGCTAAAGGTTCGCCACAAACCGGTACTAATGAGAGCGGCCCGGCTAGCCGTTGGAACCGGCACTAATGTACACATTAGTGTCGGCTCTAATTCAAACCGGCACTAATGTGCTTCACATTTGACCCTTTTTCTACTAGTGCATAACTTTTACACCGAGAGGAACCAAGAAAGTCAGCATTTCTTTACATTGTTCTGCCAATGTCAAAGTATAGGGACGATCACCCATTGAGGTAGTTTGATGCAAGACAAAAGGTATGCCAGGAGGTCGCTGGGGCTGAGGTCTCGAGGAGTATATCCGAGGCTGGAGATATAAGGGCATTTCTAGCCGATCCCTTATCCTATCGTAAGGGAGTATATTTGAGTTTTTTCTCCTGTAAATTGCACCTAGCCGATCCCTTATACCGGTTAGTGGAGAAAAAAGTTACTCCATCCCTATTCCCACGAGTATATTTACTCCGGCTCGCAGCGGCCAAGTAATCTCTCTCTCTCTCTCTCTCTCTCTCTCTCTCTCTCTCTCTCTCTCTCTCTCTTTCTCTCTCTTTCTCTCTCTCTTTCTCTCTCTCTCTCTCCTCTGCCTCCTCTTCTCCCCTCGCCCCGCCGCCAGCGCATCCCCTGCCCCCTCCTGCCAGTGGCCGGAGGTCCCCTCCGCCGATCAGCAGCATGGATCTGCGCCGCCACGCCCACTGGTCGTTGTCTGCCGTCACTTCCTCGAGCCACCGCCACTCGCCCGATCCGCCCGCCGCCGCCGGCCTCATCAGGATTTCCCGGAGCTCCCTCCGTCGCGGCCGCCGACGAGGACCTACCTCGGCGTTTGACAAAGCTCGTGGGGGACGCAGGTGGTGGAGATCACTGACCGGGAGACCCCACCAACGGCGGTGGATCGGGTCGTTCCACATGGCTGAGCTCGCGATCATGGAATACGACCGGTGGCAGGTGAGGTACCACAACGCCGACGCCCGGCTGAACTTCCCGTTCAGGGCGGTGCTGGTCCACCTCCTCCCGCTGGAGCTGGGGGTGGTGAGCGTTCGGATGGTGCGGGAAGACCGAGAGGCAAGGGAACGCCTCGAGGCGGAGGCCAACGACGAGGCCTACATGGATGACCTGCGCCAACAGCACTCGGAGCTCGTGGAGGCGGAGCGGGCGATACTCGTCGTCAATGGCAGCGAATTCATCGTCATCTCCGACGACGAGGAGGGTGGCAAGAAGGGCGGTGAGGAGGAGGAGATCGATGTCGAGGAGTGACGGAGTGTCTTCCCTGGCGACGACGACAACGACACCGACCCGGACTCAGCTCTCACTGAGGATGGTCTCACGAGGAAGGACTGGCTCGACCTCCACTACGACCGAATTTGAGTGTAGTTTAGTTTAAGTTTAAATTTATGTTTAATGTTCGGCTGCGAAGAAAATCTATGTTGAAATATGTTTATATGCATGCATCTTTCAGTCGAAATTTGATTGAATTTACGTAAATTTATTTTTACTCTGCTAACTTTAGGGGATTGGGTAGAACTGATCAAAATTTAGTGGAGTATAAATACTCCACTGAGATTTACTGGCCGGATACTCCGCTATTTTTTAGGGGATCAGTTAGAAATGCCCGAATGTCTAAGAAGACTGAAGCCCGGCGGTGAAGATCTAAAAACTAGACTGCCACTAGGCCAAGGGAGCAATTCTCATTGATTTCATGATACCTCATGTTCCCTAAATTTAAGCTTCTAATGGTCTTTTCTTCTTCCCTAATTCTGTTCCTTCAAGGCAGTGATTGATAGCAACAGAAGTATGCCCGTGGTTGGGTGTTCTCCTACTTGAGTGTGGATGAGAATGGTTATGACGATACGCGCATATATAGGGACACAAACATATACATAACATTCAAGGCATGTTTTAAGGTTGGCCGATGGAACTAACGTATCATATACTATTTATTATATCGATTTCATGTCGATGCACCCCCTAATTTTATTTCTAATTTCTTAGCGGACGATTTAAATGTTATTTGATGTTGAATAAAGCTAGGCGTGAAGATTTTCTCGTCGAAACAAAAAACCATCGATCAGCCGGACACAATTGTACGGCACAGGCTGGTTGCCCCCTAATCTCCTGGCTGTTATCAGCCAGTACATCTCCGCGTTTGCTACAGGTTGCCGCTACAGCCCAGTAGCCAGCTTCTGATCGTACTCTTCTGGTTAGTTTCGGCCGGAAGGGAACACCGGATGACAGTGATCGATAGCCCAGTGGGCGTGTATGGTTGGGAGGATGAGACAGGACAAGAATGGTTCAAAGTGATCACCTCACCTAGTTCAGTTCTCGTATTTTTCTGGATTTATTTCGGACCATTCAACTATGTGCGTTCAACGAGAGGAGACGTTTCTGTCAACTATGAAGATGTCGACTTCATCAGTCTCAAGATAATGTGCCGGCTTGGTGTCTCGAAGGTGTTCACAATAGTAAGATGTCCTTACGTGCATTTATACAAATAAGAGTATGTGCGTATGTATGAGCGTCTGTGTCTATGCTGTATTTATATAAAACAACCTAAATAGAAGGATTAGAGGCTTGCGAGGGTGAGTGTTGGTGTGTATATCAGTGTCTACCTTTGTACCGTGTCTTTTTCGAAGGAAAAGGAGAAGATATAATCAATGAATGACTATCTGGCTAACCCTCCTTTGAGTGTTTTGCCTTGCCAACTGTCCGAATTTACTAACTTATTTGACAAAGTACATCAAATCAAATAACTGAAAATTACATGACGCCAAAGATACATAACAAAGCTAAAGTCACATGAAGTTTACTTTTGGAAGCCTGCGTCTCTAGCTACACAAAAGAGTAAACATGCACAAGTTTGACTAATCTCCAATGTCTCGAGGAGCCGTGTCATGTGATATGGATAGTCCACACCAGTATGCGAGAACTTGAGTTGACTCAACACATTGTTGTTGGAGACGCAACTACCGCAAGGCAACCACTAATTCGTTGTCAGATTGTAATCAGAGAAGACCGAGAGCACCAAAAATGCTAGACGCACGGACCATTACGGGCGTTTTACAGGGCATCCTTCTAACTAATCTCTCTGCCCCCCCCCCCCCCCTCCCTCCCCTCTGATTTTCAGGGGGTGTGGGCCGTTCTTCCCCCCAATCCTTAATTCTACTGGTCCATGTCAACCAATCCGTGAAACTCCGTAAAAAAAGCCTGTTGATGTAGCATTGCCGCCGAGAGCACCCACGAGATATCAAAAATGAAAGAGTTAACCTCTCGCCTGTACACACACGACACGACACATGACACTAGCATGGTGCCACCACCGTCGAGATAAACCCAATCAGCCGGCAGATTTTTGATTGGCCTGCTACGCGTAGTGGCTATCCTGATTGTTGATGTGATGGTCGATTAGGGCTGCATCAAAAAGCACATAGCTCGTGAGATTAACGAAAGCTTGGCTCATTAAGCTCGTAAGTCGAGTCGGGCTTAATGAAGAGAGCAAATCATTGATCTTAGTCTGTTAAACTTGATGAGCTTAATGAATGAGAGCTACTCCTTCCGATCCAGATTAGGAGATTAAATGACGTAGCTCTAGCAAACTTTTTGCAAAGTTGTACTAGAGTTGCGTAATTTAATTGGGTCGGGGAGGGGGGGGGGGGGTTTAACAAGTTTGTTAGTACACCATAACACATATTCTTATTTTAAATGATAACATATTCATTGTACCTCAACCCATAGAGTCAATCTAATCGACTCATCCCAACTCATAAAAGGCAACAAACTAGTGCACCTCCTTCCACAATTACCATCTTTGCCTCTTCTTCTATCAATATATTATATGATACGCATGCTTGTGCGTATTCGAGAAAAAAAACAATTACCATCTTTGTAAAAATCACACCCATTCTATCGTCCTATATTAACACATCCTAGTATGTTAACGAGCGCTCATGAGATTTAAAGAACATAGGCAAACAAGATTTTTTTTCTCATTAAGTTTAACTGGCTGAGCCATAATCGAGCCAAGCAGCTCGTTAATCTCGATGGATGTCCTAACCAAACCACACAGCTGATAGTACCACTAACCTGATACCACGACGACCACCACACGCGCGCGCGGTTCTAGAACCAATCTAACGCACGCACCCGTCGCGTTGCTTCGTGAGAGGCTATGCGCCACTGCATGAGCGGATGATTCCGAGATCGGATCTGAATCCATCCATCGAGGATCCAGCAGATGCATGATGTGTCCGTTGTAGTTGTAGCCTTGTGCTCGCATCCCAATCAACACATCGGCCGGTCCATTTCGTACGGCAAGTGCGCGTCTCGTCTCGCCTCCTACTCTCGTGGTGGTTAACCGGCGACGCGTCGCAGTCTCGCTCGTTTGCTGTGCCCCGGTTCAGATGCGAACTCCTAATTCGCATTCTTCTCCGCCGTCAGTCAGTCCATGTCCATGTCAGCATGTGTGTGTGCGTGTCCACGGCACGGCACGGCAGGCAAGCGGCAGGTGGTGATCGGGGAGCTGGGGAAGTGAAGTGAAGTGAAGTGAAGGGGATCGTGCAGTCGGAAGATAACAAACAAGTAGTAATCCCTCTGTTTTTAATTATCCGCGTATTAGATATGATCAAAGTCAAACTTTGTAAACTTTAACAAAATTTATAAACAAAAATATTATCATATACAATAACAAATCAACACCGTTAGATTCATTATCAAATGTACTTTCAGATCATATAGATTTGTTATGATAAGTATTTATATTCTTTTCTATAAACTTGGTCAAACTTTAGAAAGTTTGACTTCAGACAACTCTAATATGCGGAGTAAATAAAAACGAAGGAAGTATCATAAACGATAGCATTTATTACTTTATAGACTCATTTTGCTTTGAGTTGCGTTATGTTATAGTAATATACAATATTATGTTACTTCAAACACCTCTCTCCTCATTAACTCTATGCCACATAAGCAAATATACCTTGAAATGCGCTATGTTATTTGTTAAGTTACTCCCACTACGACCAGCCTAACCGACGACCGACGTTGGATCGGATCTATGTATCCATCGAGGATCCTCCGAAGGGGCGCTTTTTTCTCCGGGAAACGCTTTGTATCTATAGTCTGATAACTCTCCAGCGCAGACCATTCCTTCTTCGTCGATGTAACTGAAATCCGACGCTCAAGATTTGTCCTTCTTTTGTAATTAAGGAAATAATAAAGAAACAATCGGCCGGGAGATAACCTGGCAACGTCCGCGCGTGATTCTCTCCTTATTCCCAGATTCGTCCATCCTGAGCGCAGCAGACCTCGCTTGCCTCGCCAGACCCTCCTCCCCCCGGCTCCGGCCCCTGCTCCTCCTTCTCGAGCTTCATCCAGCAGCACAGCAAGCTTACAAGCCAGGTCGGACCACCACCTCCTCCTTCTCTCCTCGCCGTCGAGCCACCCGGCCACCCCCCTTGGCCGACTCCACCGATGCGTCCCCAGGGGGAGATGGACGTGCGCCATCCTGGCATTAGGCGGTCGAGGCCCCAATCCTCAACTGCGATTCGTGGGTAGGCAGGTTACAAATCGGCTGGATTAGGCTGCCAGAGTAAAGCTCACATCTCGAAATCGAAGGTGTTGTATTGCTTCCATCGCCCTCGATTTGATGGTTCATTGTCGGACTAGTATTCATGAAGTTCATGCTTTAGGTCTCCGTATTTAGATAACACATACCTATTACGTAGTTTCAATATTCGGTATTCCAATGAATACGACAAATGTAGAGAAAATTTTCTGTCATTGCTTCCTGTATACAGATTCCAAAAATATATATCATCAGTTGGCTGCAATCCTTTTTGTTTTATGTATCATCAGATTTCGAAATTTGATGCTTCCACTTAATATTAGTAATGCACCATTTGCATTGTTTCTTAGCTTCGCACTTTTGGTCTTCTATGTTAGATATATGTTGTGGTCTACCCCCTATTCCTCCGCGCTTTTCCGTGGTGCCGCTCACAATCGCATATTCGAGGCTAGGGGGTAGGGACCTTCTTATACTGCGTTTTCAAAGAGTCCGTCTCTTATACAGTTATAAGATTCCTAGTCTTTAAACTAGTTTCCGGATAGAGTCCAGATCAAACTACCAACCACGATATAATTTGTCTGTTAGCGGATCCTATCCGTCGAGTCCCTGGAGCACGCGCCTGTGAGCAACGCGTCATAATAGAGTATAAATTCCTCTAATTATGTAGATCAACATTAGGGCCGTAATCTAATTACACGATCTAGCTCCTTCCAATTATCAGCGTACCCGGGTAGTCTTTCCAATATATAAAGCATATTGTATTCCACCAATAATTGACCGGCTTCCTTAAGCATGCAAAACTTAAGTACATTCCAGCAAGAGTAATTCCATGCACAAAACACATGTATAATTCCATATGAGGTATTCCAAATATTAATGATAATAAGTATTTGAATATAGTTGCAGGACACATAATCCCAACATCTCCCACTTGTCCAAAACGATCATTCAAAAATTCGTAAACCCATAGCCTGAACATGTTTACCAAATACCACCTGACTAAGTGACTTAGTCAAGGGATCAGCAACCATATCAGTACTAGGTAAAAACTCTAAAGAAACAGACTTAAGTCTATTAATTACATCACGTATATAGTGATACCTTCCCTCAATATGTTTGATCTTGCTGTGGAACTTGGGATATCTGGAAACCTTTATTGCAGCCTGATTATCACAATACACCACCACTGGTTTGCTAGCACTTTCAACAATCTTCAAAGTCGAAAGAAATTCCTTCAGCCACACCGCCTCCTTTACAGCTTCTGACGCAGCAATATACTCCGCCTCCATGGAAGATAATGCCACTGAATCTTGCTTCTTACTACTCCAAGATATAGCGCCACCAGCTAATGTAAATAGATACCCAGACGTAGACTTCCGGTCGTCCAGATCACCCTGCCAATCAGCATCAGTATAGCCCTGCAGCTGTAGATCCTTTTGGTTAAAACAGAGTGAATAATCTAGTGTTCCTTGAACATAACGAAGAGCATGTTTAATTTGATTCCAATGCCCAATTCCTGGATTCATTTGATATCTACTCAACACTCCAACAATATAGCACAAATCAGGGCGTGTGAATAACATGGCATACATCAAAGATCCCAAGGCAGAAGCATATGGAGTCTTCTCCATTCTCTTCTTTTCCTCGGGAGTTTTAGGACACATACCCTCACTGAGTTTAATTCCTACAGCCATGGGCACTAAAGCAGGCTTGCAGTTTTCCATAGAGAAACGTTTAAGAACAGATTTTAAATAATTCCTTTGAGACAAACCCAAAGTACCTTTATTCCGATCTCTAAGTATTTCCACTCCTAGAACATAGGAAGCGTTTCCCATATCTTTCATTTCAAATGTAGAAGATAACCAAGTTTTAACTTCTACCAACATTTCCTTACTACTAGAAGCAATAAGTATATCATCAACATACAGTGACAAGAGTGTAAAATTTCCTCCCACTATTTTAAAATAAATGCAATGATCTCCTTCCATCATAGAAAACCCATATGATGTGATAGCATCATCAAACAAAATGTTCCATTGCCGTGAAGCTTGCCTAAGACCATAAATAGATCTATTTAGCTTACACACTTTTCCCTGATTTTCCTTTTCAACAAAACCATCAGGTTGAGACATATAAATCTCTTCCTTCAAATGACCATTCAAGAAGGCAGTTTTAACATCCATTTGATGAAGTTCTAGATCAAAATAAGCAGTCAACGCAGCAATAATACGAATAGAAGTAAATTTTGCTACAGGGGAAAAAGTTTCCACAAAGTCAATGCCTTCCTTTTGTGTGTACCCTTTAGCAACCAACCTAGCTTTGTATTTTTCAACATTACCAGAAGCATTCAGTTTCCTTTTAAAAATCCACTTTGATCCAATTGCCTTTCGGTCATTAGGAAGATCAACCAATTCCCAAACTTTATTCTTTTCCATGGAGTTTAGTTCCTCACGCATGGCTTCCATCCATAACTTTGATTCTGAACAAGAAATGGCATGTTTAAAAGATTTTGGTTCTTCCTCTAAACTAGAAGTTTTAGAGTATACTTCTCCCATAAATACATAATAATCGTCAAGGTATGATGGGGCTGCTACATTCCTCCCACTTCTCCTAGGAAAACTAGTTATGGGAGTCTCAACATTAATGTTGTCATCAATTTGATTTTCCTGATTATTAGAATCAGTTTCAACATTAGTATCTAATGGGGTTGTCAATAATTCCACTCTCGCACGTTTGGCACGGCGAGGTGTATCTTGATCTAGAAAAACGGCATCTCTACTTTCAATTAACTTCTTCTTCTCCGGATCATAAAATCTATATCCATTTGAACCAGAAGCATATCCAATAAATATTCCTGGAAAACTCTTAGGCTCCAGTTTTGTTCTTAGTTGACTAGGTACTCTAATCTGTGCATTGCATCCCCAGACTGCTAAGTTCAACAATGTAGGTTTCCTCCCTTTCCATAATTCATAAGGAGTAGAACTAACAGATTTAGAAGGCGAATGATTAAGCAAGTAAACAGCAGTATGAAGAGCCTCTCCCCAGAATGATAAAGGAAGATCAGAATATGCCATCATAGACCTAACCATGTCCATTAAAGTTCTATTCCTCCTTTCAGCTACGCCATTTTGCTGAGGAGTATATGGTAAGGTATAATGGTGAACAATTCCATTTTCCTTGCAAAAATCATCTAATATTCCTGATGTGTATTCACCACCACGATCAGTTCTAAGCACCTTGATCTTTTTGTTCAATTGATTTTCTACCTCGGCTTTAAATAACTTGAACATGTCAAAACCTTCCGACTTATGCTTAATTAAGTAAACATAGCCGTATCTAGAGAAATCATCTATAAAAGTAATAAAATAGACCTTCTGCCCAAATGTAGGTATAGACATCTCGCCACAAATATCTGAATGAACAATAGCAAGTGGTTCAGTAGACCTTGACGCTTTAGGAAAAGGCGCCCTGGTCATTTTTCCTACAACACATGCCTCACAAATGCCGTAGTCTTCCCACTTGAAGTTTAAAATTCCAGAACTAATTAGCCTTTTAATTCTGTTCTTTGAGATATGACCCAAACGAAGATGCCAGAGATATGATTCTGAACAATTATTGTTTCCATCTATATTCCTCACTACCGAGTTCTGTTCATTCACCATACAATCCATTCTATCGATGTCCATAAAATCCTCAATATAGTAGAGACCATCAAATCTATTTCCTGATTGAACTAAATTTCCATTCATCAGTATTTTAACTTTGCCATCTCCAAATAAGACCTTAAAACCAATAGATTCCAGTCTAGAAACAGAGATTAAATTCTTTCTCATGCTAGGGGAATAGACTGTGTCTTTCAAAATTAATTTTCCTCCTCCAGGGAGTTTGAGTGTATAATCACCTATGCCCAAAATATCAGCTTTTGCAGTTGTTCCTAGATAAATAAATCTAGTTCCTTTCGGTATGGGTTTTAAAGAGGTGAAACCAGCACTATTCCTTGCAATATGCGAAGTGGAACCAGAGTCTACTACCCAATGATCTGAAGCTGAAGTAGTAAACAATGATTCAGAACAAACAAATAGATTGTACATACCATCAGGAGAAGAATTGTCCTTCTTGTGGCCCTGATGCTTGTCCTGCTTGTCCTGGTGCTGCTTCTTAGACTTGTCATCTTGTTTATAAGGTTTCTTATTCTTGCACTCAGTTCTAAAATGCCCATACTCTCCACAACCATGACATCTAAATTTCCTCTTATCAAAACTAGAGTTTGGACCTCTTCCATTATGATCATCCCAGTTTCTCTTCCTGTTGATTTTGTCCCTCAAATCACCTCCTTGATGCTTCTTCTGCCAACGCCTTCTATCTTCACCAAGGTGCAACTCCTGATGATGTGGGTGTCTCTCTTTCCCTTGTGAAGTTTTCCTATCTTCTTCCATGAGCAAATGATGCCTCAAATTGCGCATGTTCAGTAATCTTTCAGAGTGACAGAATGATATTTTAAATTGTTCCCAAGTGTGCGGAAGTGAGTTCAGAGCCACCATTACTTGCACCTCCTCAGAGAAGGGATAGCCAGCATTTTTCAATTCCTCATTCAGCACGCACAACTTGTTTAAGTGCTCATTGACAGAAGTAGTATCTGCCATCTTAGACGTCAAGAATCTGTTCAGCAAGCTAAGCACTTTGATTAAAGAAACTTCACCAAAATCTTCTTCCAGCCTTCTCATAATTCTGTGTGCAGCAACCTCTGTTTCATATTCACCTGCCAACGAATCAGACATGGAGCCAAGAATAAAAATCCTAGCCTTCTTATTGTCCTTATTCCACTCCTTGAGTTCTTCTGCATAATTATCCTTTTCCTCATCTGAAGCGTCATCAGAAGGTTTGTTAGGCTCGGCGGTCGAAATCACATACTCAATATTCTCAGCTGTAAGCAGAAACATCATCTTCCTTTTCCAAACAGTGAAGTTTGTGCCATCTAACTTGTAGTTCCTGAGCAACTCAGCAAACACGCTATTGGAAGCCATCTATCCACAAAGTTCAGAACAGAAAAAAAATTCCTTTGGCAGTGTTGAATTGCAGCAATAGCAGGTGACAGCCCAGACAATTTCCAAGCAACCGTTGAGGACTAGCTTGTGTACCTTGCAGGGGCCCGGTGTGCTGCAGCGGACGTTGACGACGGCTGACAGCAGTGGGGACGGCTGCAGGACGTGGGCTTGGAGGCGAGCTTCCGGTGGAGGGCGGCTGAAGATCGTGCCGCCGGCGGAGTTGGCGACTTCGGGGCGGCGGCTGTCGGCGCGTTCCCGGCGTAGGAGAGCGTCGCGGCGAGGCGGGGGTGCAGCGGCGCGAGACGGGAGCGGCGTGGCGAGGCGAGAGTGCAGCGGCGTGAGACGGGAGCGGCGGCGGCGCGAGGCAAGGGAATCGATCTGGAGCGATTTTGTGTGCGGCGGGCGTCACGGAGAGAAAACCAGATCAATCTAATTCCAAGTTGGACTTGTACTAGTTGACCACGAGCAGAGTACGCAGCGGAATTGTTTTCCGATCGAATCGAGTCGTACGACTACTGTCGTTAACCCTAATCGGCTCGGATGCCAATGTTAGATATATGTTGTGGTCTACCCCCTATTCCTCCGCGCTTTTCCGTGGTGCCGCTCACAATCGCATATTCGAGGCTAGGGGGTAGGGACCTTCTTATACTGCGTTTCCAAAGAGTCCGTCTCTTATATAGTTATAAGATTCCTAGTCTTTAAACTAGTTTCCGGATAGAGTCCAGATCAAACTACCAACCACGATATAATTTGTCTGTTAGCGGATCCTATCCGTCGAGTCCCTGGAGCACGCGCCTGTGAGCAACGCGTCATAATAGAGTATAAATTCCTCTAATTATGTAGATCAACATTAGGGCCGTAATCTAATTACACGATCTAGCTCCTTCCAATTATCAGCGTACCCGGGTAGTCTTTCCAATATATAAAGCATATTGTATTCCACCAATAATTGACCGGCTTCCTTAAGCATGCAAAACTTAAGTACATTCCAGCAAGAGTAATTCCATGCACAAAACACATGTATAATTCCATATGAGGTATTCCAAATATTAATGATAATAAGTATTTGAATATAGTTGCAGGACACATAATCCCAACATTCTACATTGTACTCATTTTGCAACGGTCGCCTAGATGTATTACATGCCATCGTCTCATAATGGTTTATTCCAAAAATATGTATGCACAGAAACCTTTTTTTGTTTCTGTTTCAAAATTTCATGCTTCGACCTAACACAAATAATGCACACATGTGATTTTCTCCTAGCTTCATACCTGTGTGCTTCTACATTATACTCATTTTGCTACAGTCGTATAGAAACATGCTTCCATGCCAACATCTCATAATGGGTTTTAATAGGCCTGGTTCCATACAACTATGTTCAACACACAAGCGAATCTATCCCTTTATTCTCTCTTACACTTTTTTCACAATTGTTAACGTATTACATTACATATGTTCTGAGGTGACATTCAAAAATGAAGAAAGACAATGGGCCGCATATGCTCAGGAGCCGATATGCCGATCCTTTCGTCAGTATAAAAAAATGCTTCCACGTTACACTTCTAATGTACCCATTACTCTTTTTTGGTGCTTCCAATATTGGTGCTTCTATATTAGAATTGTTTCTTTTGTCGGAATAACAAATGCTTCCATTGAACAATATATCATCGGTTCAGTTTGTGCATCAGCGACACAAAAGAGGCGTCCCCATGTTGGTAGCTACCTTAGTTTATTATCCATTATAAATGATATACTATGCATCATACCAAGACCTCTAATGTTGAGTTCCCCGGTTCATGCTTCTTGCATTTTGCCATACCGTGTCTTCAAGAATATTTCAAATGTTTGCATTAGTTAGCACCAATGCAGCTTAAACAATGGCCTTGTGCTTCGTGGTTTTTCTACCTAAGTTGTATACTTGCACCCATACTTCTACCTATATGTCCTTGGTGTTCCATTTTTCTGAGGTATTTTATTTTGAACATTGCCCCCATGCTTCTAGTTTCATCACATACTCCAGTTTATCTTGTGCAGGCTTTGTATCCTTCCTTTCTTGGTTTCCTCATTGCCATTGTGTGCTTAACCACTTATGTTCTTATCTCCCATACTAGATACTTTTTTTTAACATTTCCCATAATAATTATGTATGCTAACGTACTAAGTTCACAGATTTTTCGTGCACTAGTCATATTGAAAGTAATTCATCCATTTTTCAGTTGGTGTTGTGCCGGCGGGTGTGCTTCCATGGTCTTGATAGCTTGTCATGTATGTCCTCCACCTCGTCATTGAGGTGTGCTTCGATGGTTCTACTCTTCCTCGTGCCATCATCGTCAAGTTGGACCACTAGTCAGTATGGAAGAGAGTGAAAAATCCTTAGACCATCTGAATGTGGAAGGATGCGCGGCCTCTCTCGATGGTATTTTTATTGTGTCGAGACGGCAAGAACATATAATCGATTCATGTTGTTCGAAGCAACATCTATGGATGCAAATTGTATTTTCTTCGGAAGCAAGTTCTAATTTTTTATATATTAAATGTTTGATGGTATTTGTTGGACGCACGCACTCAAACAATTCTCTGGTTGCATGGAACATATTTTGGAAACTGAAGTCTTGGAAGCAAGGACAGTCGAAAACAAAAAATAAACAAGCAAGGATCCCCACGAGACTGAAAACAGCGTACTGAAAACCTTTTAGGAAGCAAAGAAAAATTTAGCAAGAAACAATCCAGGTTTGTACCAAAAAAATTGAGGAAGCAACAATCGTGCCATGCAAAACGTTTTTCGGAAACTAACGATCTTGTTTAGGAAAACCAGCGTATGAAGCAAACAAAAAATCCTCATGGACAGAAAACTTCTTGGGAAGCAACGATCCAGGTTCGTACGAAGCAATTTTTTTGGGGAAGCAACGATCTTGATTAGGAAGCATTGATCCTCGCGATTGGAAACAAATAAAATAGCTTAATTAGTCATCCATAGATTTGGGAAGAAGTTGTTAAAAATTAGGAAAGAAATTAATCGTAGTTAATGCCAAATCCTGCATGCAAACTAGCTCACGCGAATTCTGGTAGCAGATCCGACGACGTGCATGCTTCCAATCGTATGGCCATAGACTAGTCTCATAGATACCAGTAGTCTGATGCCTAGTGGCTTTCTTTTTCTCCTGGCGTGCTGGGATCGATGCTGACCGTCGCGGCACAGTTACTCCCACCCAACGACCAAGCGTACGTACTGGCCAGTGTACGTGATGAATTGATGATCGTTGATGGGAACACCCAGTCGGAGACAGAGATGGATGCATGCATGTGCGGTGCGGGGAAGAAGAGTGCAGTACCTAGCGTGTACTCGTACGTCTGGCCTGCTACCTGGGAGGGACGAGCGGAGACGTACGTAGCGTACGTGTTTTCTTCCTGGGAGTTGCCTTGTATGGCCGCACAGATTTCTCATCACTCAGACCAGCGGCGTCGTGGTCGGACTCGGGCGGGGCTGCCAAGATGAAACGCCGGCGATTGTTACCAGATCACGCGCCAAGCATACGTGAATGAATCCATAAACTCACCACGATCGGATCAATTATACTCGACCTCATAATATCTGGCTACTTATTAATCAATCGCGAGATGGGATCTGCATCTGTCGATCCACCTTCTTCTTCGCCGCATCGGCATCGTCCTAGGCATGCAGCTAGCCAACCATCGACTGGCCGGACAAATTTGTGCGCCCCCTAGTCTCGCGGCTATGTATTACCCGTCGTACATACTGCTACCACAGCCCAAGTCGCCAACCTGTGGTTGCACTCATCTCGTCAGTCAGTAATTCAGTCCATGCGCGCCATGTTCGGAGGCCAGGGCCCGGCCGGAAGAGAACCACCACAAAAACCATGAAACGAAGGGAGTACATTAATATATGGTCCAACACCTAATCAAGTCTTTTTTTAACACACACACAAAAAAAGGACTTTCTTTGGTTGTGTACCATCTCTTGAAGTTGGCCTATAAGCTCGATCGAGAATTTGAAATTTGTTCAAAACTTCTGGAAAAATGTTCAGAAGTTTGTTCGCAAAAGAAATCTCGTTTCAAAAATTTTTCGCAAATTATTTTTAAAAAATGTTCCTGTTTTCATTTATGTTCTGGAGTTCCAAAATTTTTAAAATGATCGTGTTACAATTTTTGTTCGGGAGAACTGCCTGTGTGCGACCTTTTTTAGCAGTGTAATAATGAAAAAAAAACAGATCCCAGCCACATCAGCGCAGGAATAGGCTGGCCCGGTGCACAGGACTTCTCGGCCCACCAGCCAGACAAATCCCTGCCACATCAACGCTTTCATGCCTCAAACGATGTCAGGGTTCGATTTAGACTGGAATTGCCTAGTTCTGGGTGCAATCAACCGAGATTTCGACTTGAGAGTTCGTTTCGCCCAACCTCTACGAGTTTAAGGTTTAAAATGAACTTTTTTCCGGGAACCAGTGAAGTGAAGGGGGCCGTGTATATATAATCAGGGAATTGTACGAGACAGGGAAGCCAACTCGGGGAGGTCCGAAGGGGGGCTTTTTTCTCCTGGCTGAGCTATCTGAAACTGGCAGAAATCACATATTTGACCTGTGGGCCAAATCAAATCACAAATTGACCTGCATTCGAAAAAAATTCACTCTGCTGACCCTTTAGTGTGGCGCCCGACACCTAGGCGCCGCACACTACTATGCAACGCCCTTCCTTTAGGCGTCGCACATCCTGCCAGCGTGGCGGCTCTGGTCCAGTTGCGGCCCCACAGACAGACAGCAGTGCAACACCCAAGGGATAGGCGCTACACTGTGTAAAGTGCAGCGCCTATCGCTTGGGCGCTGCACAGGCTGTGTTCCACTTAGGCTGGCCCACCCTCTCTCCCATCCCACCCCCACCCCACACACCCCCCACACACAAACCCTTGCGCCCCTCCTCTCTTCCCCTCTCCCCCCTCTCTTCCCCCCTCCCCCCCTCTCAAATCTATCTCAAATCTTTCAAATCCGAAGTATTTGACCGTGGATTTCTAAGCCAACCCCTCCCTTAAGGTAATCTCCTTCGATCCCCTCGTTTTCATCCATAGGAATTGTCACATTTGCTCAAATCTTGCTACTTTGGGGAAACCCTAGTTTTGGCTTGGATTTGCAAATTTGTATTGAATCATGTTATGTTTCTTTCTAATTTGGGTTGGTTAGGCTTTCATAGTATGCTAGGGTTAGGGTTATGTGTGTTTGATGTTGGTGTTAGGGTTATGCTATGGTTAGGGTTGTGGTTATTGTTAAGTGGGGGTCAGGGTTATTAATTCATATATATGTTATGGCATATGTATTTTGTGCAAATATTTTTGTTAAGTACTTATTTGATATATGTGTGTTTTTTATTGTAGGGATGGGGAGAGCATGTGTTTATGTTCATCATGTGGATAAAGAGGCCTTTTTGAAAGGCAATGCGGAGCCGGAGCCGGATGAGCTTGACATGGTGTTTGAGAGTAGTCCAAGCTATGCGGAGCTCTTGGACCAAGTGAGGAAGGATTTGAATTGGATGGACCCAAGTGACGTTGCTGAGTTCGAGGGAAGGCATAATGTTGGTTTTGGACATCACATCCGTTGGAAGACAATGCGTGTGAACTCCGAGCAACGTTGGGTTGCATACAAGGAGACGGTTGCCGAATCTCTAGACAAGGCTCTTGAGTTATTTGCCTCCAAGAAGGTTGAGTCTATTTTGAATTTGGACTTGAACCGGAACCCCTCCCCGTTGGTTGCTAGCACTCCACCACCCATGAACCAAGATCAAATGAGTGAACCTCATTTCACGCAACAAGATTGGCCAACATTGAGCCCGACTCCAAACAACCAAAATGAAGGTTTTGAAGAGGAGAATGATGAGTACGAGGAGGATGACAACGAAGTTGATCTCCATGACAACAATGTGGGTGATCTCGACCAATATCATGTGCAAGAGACAATGGACCAATCCATCCCTTTTCCCGTGCATATGCATCGGACTCGGATGACGATGGTCCCGATGAAGAAGTTGATGAGGAGGGGTTCACACTGAAGGAGGCCCAAGCATTCAAGAAGGTATTCGGGCGGGATCACAAGACACCATTGTTCAAGGATCTTAGTCTCGCAGATGAAGCCGTTGTGGATGGTGGCAAATGCATATCTCTTGGAGCTAGGCCAAGTTCTCACCGTGATTTGGAAGACGGCAAGAACGGGATATATCCCAGTTGTGAGTTTCAATCCTTCTTGGAATTGAAGATGTGGCTCGACAACTACTCGGTTACGCATTATCGTCCACATAAAGTGGCCAACTCGGACGTCAATGTGCGTTACACGGTCAAATGTGAAGTGCCAAGTTGTGCATGGATTATGCGTGCAAGGCCATGGAAAGGAGGTCCCACTTGGCGCATAGTGAGTAGTCTACCAAATCACATGCGCCGGCACAAGAATGCGGATGGCAAGCTTGTGCACCAACAACACAGATAACTCACATCCGAGTTCATCGCTTATAGGCTTTCGAACCAAATATCCACACTTCCAACAATGAGCATCAAGAGTGTCATTGACCTTGTGAAAGCCATCTTTCATTACAAGGTGAAGTACGGCAAGGCATGGAAGGCGAAGCAAGCCGCATTCAAGATGTTGTATGGCAATTGGGAGGAAGCATACAACCGACTCCCTAGGTTGTTGTTAGCTATGGCCACCACAAACCCAGGCATGGTTCACGTGGTTGATCCTCATGGGCACCAAACATTGATTCACAACGGGAGGACCGTCCGAGTATTTGGCCGTGCATTTTGGGCCTTTGAGCAATGCGTGAGGGCTTTTGAGCATTGTCGGCCCGTCATCGCCATTGATGGCACGTTCTTGACCGGACAATACAAGGGCACTTTATTGGTTGCAATAGCAAGTGATGCCAATAACCGGGTGTTGCCTTTGGCTTTCGCTTTGGTTGAGGTGGAGAACAATGATAACTGGGAGTGGTTCTTGCGTCAATTGAGAATAAGGGTATTACCGGCTGAAAGGGAAATTTGTGTCATATCGGATCGCCATCCAGGAATTCTAAATGCGGTGGTTGTTGACATTCCCGGACATAGAAAGTTGCACCATCAATGGTGCATGAGGCACTTTTGTGCAAACTTCTATAGGGCATGTGGTATCAAGGAGTTGGCCGATGATCTTCAAGATTGTTGTCTCGCTTTCACCAACAAGTGGTTTGCCACATTGTTCAATGCATTGCTCAGACACAAGAAACTTGACCCCGGTGGTCATGAATTTCTCACTAAGAACATTGTCGAAAGGAATATGTGGGCACGTGCTTTCGATGAAGATGGCCGGAGGTACGATCAAATGACAAGCAATATGGCAGAATGCTTCAATAAGGTGCTCAAGGGTGTACGTGCATTACCCGTGACGGCAATAGTTCAATACACATTTGACAAGATGAATGGATACTTTTTGAAGTATTCAATGGAGACGGATAAGCAGATTGCTGGTGAGAATAAGGATAAGCACAAGTACTATTTCCCACCAAAGGTTGAAGAATGGTTGGACTTTCAATCACGAAAGGCAGACTCAGAAGAAGCTGTACTATATGACGACAACGAGTGGAAGTATGAGGTGAAAGAGCCTGGAGGAACCACAAACGAAGGCCACCAACACGGAGGCCGCGCTTTCAAAGTCTCCCTAACACGGTGTGATTGCAGCTGCATGAGGCCATCGTTGCTTCATCTCCCATGCTCGCACTTGTTAAATGCAGCCCGTGTTAGTAATGTGGACGTCAATCACCCTCTTACCGTGAGGGAGTCCGAGTTCTCAATCATGATGGTAAAGAAAACTTGGGCTCCCCGGTTTCAGCCATACTTGGACCAATCACAATGGCCGGAGTATCATGGAGTTCAACTATGGCCGGACCCGGAATTGAAGGTCGTTAGACGGGGAAGACGTAAGACAAAGCGTCTTAGAGGTGACATGGACGGATGGGGCCGTGGTGGCAGTGGAGAATACGACACCGGCCAATTCCAAGAGCCTCGTGAGCAATCCCATTGTGGGAACTGCAGTCATGGGGGACACAACACAAGAACTTGTCCCAAACCAAGAAAAAGATCAAAGAAAAATGATGCAAGCACAAGCCAAGCAAATGATAGCCAACCAAGTCAACCAAGGAGTAGCCAGCCAAGTCAAACAAACCAATGAGGCACTAGGCAACAAAGAGGCCGTGGTGGTGGTAGAGGCCGTGGTGATGGTCTTGGCCGTGGTGAAGGCCTAGACCGTGGTGATGGTCTTGTCCGTGGTGGTGGTAGAGGCCGTGGTGATGGTCTTGGCCGTGGTGAAGGCCTAGGCCGTGGTGATGGTCTTGTCCGTGGTGGTGGGAGAGGCCGAGGTGATGGTCTTGGCCGTGGTGGTGGTACAACCCGTGGTGGTGGTCTAGGCCGTGGTGGCGGTAGAGGCCGTGGTGGCGGTAGAGGCCGTGGTGGTGGTAGAGGCCGTGGTGGTGATCTTGGCCTTGGCGGTGGCCGTGGTGGAGGAATGTTCACTTGGTTCAATGGACCATCGTCGTATGTGACTTACTATCATCTTGTTCTTTTGGCTAAATGCTTATGTTGTCATTTTGCATTGTGTGACTAACTATTATATTGACATTTTCATAGGTATGGAAACAATGAAGGGGGTGGAGGACACGGAGGCGAAAGGTGAGCTCCCTTGGTGGTCGGAGGAGGGAAAAGAAGAAGAAGAAGAGAGGAAGAAGAAGGGACAAGGACCATGACCTTTCTATGAACCAAAATGTGGGCTAATATGTGATATGAGACGTAAATGACTATGTCTTTTTGGCTAAATGTTTGTGTATGACTATGTGATTGGACAACTCTATTGCTATATGTGTATGAGTATGTGATTTGGGCTATTATATGTGTTTTTGAACTACTACATGTGATTTGGATCTGATTATGTGCCATCTATGTGAATCACAAAACAAAAATTGCACTTTGTATTTGAAAACAGTAGATAGTGCAACGCCTAAGCCCTAGGCGCTGCATATCACAGTGCAGCGCCCCTCCCTTAGGCGCTGCATACTCACATAGGAATTTTTTGGCTACAAAAGCTACTGCAACGCTTTTGTTGCTCTCTGGACTGGGATGTCCAGCCGTGCAGCGCCTAACAGACAGGCGCCACACAGCACAGTGCAGCGCCTCGCTCTTAGGCGCTGCACTGCTGGACATCCCAGTCCAGAGAGCAACAGAAGTGTTCCAGTAGCTTTTGCACCCAAAAATTTGCTAAGTGAGTATGCAGCGCCTAAGGGATGGGCGCTGCACTGTCATGTGCAGCGCCTAGGGCTTAGGCGCTGCACAGTATGGAGCAGCGCCTATCCCTTGGGCGCTGCACGGGCACTTAGCAATTTTTTGGGCAGAAAACATACTGGAAGGCTGTGTTGCTCTCTGGACTGGGATGTCCAGCAGTGCAGCGCCTAAGGGGTAGGCACTGCACCTTGGTGTGTGGCGCCTCTCCCTTAGGCGCTGCACTGCTGGACATCTATTTGCTGCACTGACCCCCCTCCCACCCATCCCCACCCCACACACCCCCACCCCCACACAAACCCGAAGCTCAGTGCCTCCCCTCTGCCCTCCTCTCTCCCCCTCTCAAATCCTCCTCAGATCCGGAGTCTTTGACCGTGGATTTCGAAGCCAAACCCTCCCTTAAGGTAATCTCCTTCGTTCCCCTCGTTTTCATCCATAGGAATTGTCACATTTGCTCAAATCTTGCTACTTTGGGGAAACCCTAGTTTTGGCTTGGATTTGCAAATATTTGTTGAATGATGTTAAGTTTCTTTGCTAATTTGGTGGTGTCAGGGTTATGCTATGGTTAGGGTTATGCTATGGTTAGGGTTGTGGTTATTGTTAAGTGGGTGTTAGGGTTAACAACGAATTATCGATTTTGTAGGCATGGCTTCATCCGGTTCCATGACGAGGCCGCCGTGTGCTAACCAAGAAGACATGCCGAACAAGTGGGAGGACGCATCTTTGGACAAGGTGAAGGAGAAAGATGTGAACATCCCGCCATGTTGGTGTGGAGATGTTTGCAAGGTGAAGGTATCCACCGACCGAAATAAATCATGGACGGAAGGGCTGAGATATTTTGTATGCCCGAACTATGCTTATGATCGTGCACTTCCAACTAACGCCTATGACCAACCACCGGTAAGCTCGAGAAGTAAAATGTTACTATCAAATGTGTGTCAACACTAACAAAAATTTTGTATGCAGTCACCGCCTCCTCTATGCAAGTACTTCACGTGGATAGATCTTGAAGTGCCAGAAGATGTCAAAAAGGACCAATACCAAGATTGTCATAGGCGGCAGCGGCAGTTCGAAGAATTGTTTCGAAGAGGCTTGGAGGAAGAGCGTCGTCAGATGGAGAGGATGGAGCGGAAGAAAAGAGAGGAGGAGAGGGTACGCCAAGCGAAACTTGCTCGTGAGGAGGAGAGGGCAAGAAAGCTTGCAAAGGCTCGCGAGGCGCAAGAGGAGGACTCGGCCCGTGACAAGAAAGGGAAATGGCCTCGCTCTACTCAGTAGGGACTTCGCTTCAGTGCACTCGGCGTGAACTACCTTTTAATGAATGTGTCGTGAACTTGTGAGGGCATGTGAGATGTTGGTGAACTATCTTCTAGGGCAAACTGCCATTTGTCATTTGTAATGAATGTGTCGTGAACCATGTCGTAGTAACTTGTTCAATTGTCGTAAGTGATGAACTCGTCGGCATAAAACTTTTGTTTGTTCAAATTTCTGTGATGATGAAGTCATTGTACATATTATGATGTTCCGGTGAAATGAATGTGCTCTCAATTCTGTTTTTGCAGTAAACAGCAGTGCAACGCCCAGAGAAAAGGCGCTGCACTGTTCTATGCAGCGCCTAAAGGATGGGCGTCACACTGTAATGTGCAGCGCCTTGTTCTGGAGCGCTGCACTATGACTTGTAATTTTCGTGGATCGTCAGTGTCAAAGCCTTCCGTGGTCCTATGGGTAGCCATGGCCACTTAAGCAGCGCCCATGAGAAGGGCGCTGCACTGTGATGTGCAGCGCCTAGGCGTGGGGTGCTGCACGGTACAGTGCAGCGCCTCACTGTCAGGCGCTGCAGTGCTGTTAACTGCCAAACTGCAGAAACAGATTCCATTTTGGCAAATACAAATACTACACAATTTAACTGAACAAAGACAACATCATTCAGGACAAATACTGAACAAAGACAAGTAATAACTTGAACATCACATCATTTAGGACAATTCAACGTTACTACTAGGTTGCAAACACAAGTACCACAATAGTAAGAGTTCATCAACCTAATGAAACGGCTACAAAGAGAGCACTTCCATAGTAGCAAACACTAATGCCTTCCGCGCGTGTTCCTGGTGCCACGCTTGCAGGTAATCTTCTTCCTCCTGGGTGGACGAGCCTCCTCTTCCTGCACTTCCTCCTCCGCCTCTGCCTCCGCCTCCGCCTCCGCCTCCGCCTCCGCCTCATGATCCAAGCTAGCCATCCGCGAGGGCCCTACGACCACCTTTGGGTTGCCTCTGTTGTCAAAGTCGTTGGGCGTGTACCGGCGTCTGGGCTGCCTAGGCTTGAACACATATGGGGACCGAAGTTGAGCGTCCGCCAAAGTCATGTCATCATCAAGGTCATCGCCCTATCACACAATCAAACAATATGGTGAAGACCGACTTCGTAAACAAGTGAGAATCACATCTAAAGGATTAGTCATACCTCTTGGGTGACCGCACCCTCATCATCCATATAAGCATATGAGGAACTCACATCGTCCCCCTGATGGTGAGATGAGGGGTCTGATGGTGTACCAGACCTAGAGGCAGATGGTTCATCATATTCGGGATCACGACAACCGAGAAGATTCGATAACCGCCTTAACTTCCTGGCCTGACGCTGTAACATGAACAAGTGTGGAAGATATCAAAAACCGCAACATAGACTACCTCTCATAGTGAATGCGATTTGTACCTTGAGGAATGCTCGTAGTGAACCATCATCATTGCCTTTTGCAACCGGTGTGTTCTCCAAAATATTCTGGCTCTCATCAGCAGCTTTCTTGATCTCGGTGCGCTGCCGATGAGAAATAATGAACACGTTAGCCATTCAAACATGTGTAATACGGCCAACGGGAAAGTAAAGAAGGAACACTTTACCACATAGTTAATCACCGGAACAGTAGGGACTCCTTGCCCTAACTTGACATCTCTGTTGTACTTCCCCTTTGATAGATCCTCAAAGTTTATGGGTTCTTCAAGAATATCCTCATTATATGCCGGCGGGCATATCTCAACTCGAGTATTTTCAAGAAGCCATCGTATGTAGTTATCAAACGCAACTGGGTTATGCTCACGAAGCTGGGCACATGCAGTGCTACGAGCTTGCTCCACGCAAAGCTGAAAGCGGGTGACATACGAAGCACGATGCTTGTCCCAGTCCTTTATCTTGCGCTGCTTTCTCCTGTCCAACCTGCATGGTACAATACCAAACATTAGCAAAATCAAGGAGGAGTGACGATGCTTAGTCAATACCCTCTCTTACCTATGAAGTGCCTTGTCCGTATCCACCCATTCCGGCGGGTGAGGCTGGAACAGACCGAACTGACGAAACACGCGATGTGGCAAATGAAACTCAACAGCCCAGTTGCATATCAGTGGGCATCGCATAAGCCAGAGATCCCTATCCCGCAAGCACATCGGGTTGATTTTAAACTCCGGGGTGTACCCAAGTCTATCATCAACGCCATATGGCTGCCATTCCACCTATGAAATAGGGCAACAATGCAAAATTGGTGACTTGTTTGCAGGCAAACATGAGAAATGACTGAAGTAATGACCTCGTTACCTACTCAGGCGTAATCGTGTCCAATTCGGCAACGTACTTCTGGTACATGAGATTGACATCGTTCGTCATCTCGGAAACTACATCCCACTTGTAAGCCCAAGTGGGGCGCTGTAATTCGTCATCTTCATCTTGATACCAAGGATTAAACCTGACGCTCTTCGGGCGTCCAACAGGCAGACGCTCCCAGCTCCATACAGAAAGTAGAAGCATATTACCACCAATGCCTACACTATCTGTGATCCGCAGACACGCATCGTCCAGCTGCATATGAAAGAAAAACAATGTTAACTTAACAGCAAGCTTGCATTGCTAATGAAGAATGAGTTGATCACAAAACAGACCAACTACCTATCTGTACAAGTAGGCAAGAGTAGCTATACCCCAGCTCCATTTGCTATCGAAGACGGTCAACACCTTCAGCCACATCCATGGAGCGTTCTTGCCAGTGGAGTCAGGAAACAAAGTCCTCGACACAACATACCACATGTAGACACGAGCATGTGTCTGGATCACATCATCAGTGGCATCCGGAGGGCACGTCGCAAAGTGATTTTGAATCCACGTAAAAGCAGCTCCGGCAGCTTTCCTTTCCCTCTTCTTCTTCTCTTCTCCCTCCTCTACATTAGCCTCAGCCTCGGTAGGAGCAATACCGATAAGAGCAATCATCTGCTCGCGCCACCCATCAGAATCGGTGCTCATACAGAGAGGCCTCCCATCGATAGCAAGACCGGTGATCAACGAGACATCCTCAAGCGTCACAGTCATCTCCCCAGTCCGAAGATGGAAACTATGCATCTCCGGCCTCCACTGATCAGCAAGAGCAGACACCAGTGGAGCGTTCAGATTCGGCGTGGACCGGCTGACCAACTGAATCCACGGGAGTAGTCCTGGCTGCTTGATGTACGGTGTGTACCGCTCATCGTAAGGCATGGCAGGACCAGAGACCCCGTGATACCGAATCTTCAAAGGTTCAAGCTTCTGCAAAAAACAAGTAATGACAAATCTTAGGGCATGTAAATTTCAACTTAAGGCAAATTTGCAAAATATTTAGATTACTCGTTATTACCATCTCCTTCTCGCGCATCATGTAGGCCCGGTGTTTCGTGTCGTAGACATCGTCGAGAAGCCAAACCATCCTTAGTAAGTTAAAACAATAAACATATATGAGTTCATCTTCATCTCAAATATCGGTTTACACTAAACATCTAATATGTGTTCAATTACAAGAATTTCAACATCTCCTTCTCACACAATGAATATGTCATATGTCTTCTAATAAACTCAACATCTAATATTTCAAATAAACTCAACATCTAATATATATATCTAAACAAACATCTCTTATATGTCTACAAAACACAACATCTCATATTATCTATATAAATAGGCATCTCATGTATATCTAAAAAAACTAAACACTCTAGGTTTCACTAACAAGAACCATATACTGTGAACTAAACAACAACACTAAGGTACTATCACTATGACTACACATCCTAAATCAAGCAAATCAACCAAATCAAGGGTTCCATCAAATCTTGGACAAATCTCTAAAATGGCAACAAATTTACGGAGAAAAAGAAAGGGAACGGAGGAGTTTACCTAGTAGGATGGATTGGAGATCGAATCCACGGATCAAATCTTCAGATCTGAGAGGGATGTGGGGGGGATTCGATGGGGGCGCCGCCGCTGCTCTCTGTCCAGAGAGGGGAGAGGAGGAACAACTGCCTGGTCGCTGGGCAGATGCGCTATAAGTCACAGTGCAACGCCCAAGCGATAGGCGCTGCACTTTACACAGTGTGGCGCCTATCCCTTGGACGTTGCACTGCTGTCTGTCTGTGGGGCCGCAACTGGACCAGGGCCGCCACGCTGGCAGGATGTGCGACGCCTAAAGGAAGGGCGCTGCATAGTAGTGTGCGGCGCCTAGGTGTCGGGCGCCACACTAAAGGGTCAGCAGAGTGAATTTTTTTCAAATGCAGGTTAATTTGTGATTTGATTTGGCCCACAGGTCAAATATGTGATTTCTGCCTCTGAAACTCCTGATGGCCACAGCACAATTACTCCCACCCAACGACCAGGCCTACGTACTGGCCAGTGGGCTGTGGGCGTGATGAATTGATGATCGTTGATGGGAAGACCCAGTCGGAGACAGAGATGGATGCATGTGCGGAGTAGAAGAGTGGTACAGTACCCTGTACTCCTACGTACGTCCTAAGGTTAGCTGTGATCACTGATCTTGGTAGGACGCAGTACGTACGTGTTCTCTTTCTGGGAGTTGCCTTGCATGGACGCACAGATTTGGTGGTCGGGCGGAGCCAAGACGAAACGCCGGTGATCATGCATTCATGCGCCACGTATACGTCAATTAATCCGTAAACTCACCATGGCCACATTACTCCATCACGAGATGGGATCTGCATCTATCGATCCAGCTAGAATGATGGGTCGATCGCTTCCTGTTCTTCGCCGCATCGACATCGTCCTAGCTATAGCCAGCCAGCCATCGACCGGCCGGACAAATTTGTGCGCCCCCTAGTCTCGTGGCTATCACGCGCCGTACAGACCGCAACGACATCCCAGTCGCCAACTTGTGATTGCACTCTTCTCGTCATTCAGTCCATGCGTACCAAGTTCGGAGGCCAGGACCCGGACGGAAGGGAACCACGACGAAAACCATGGAACAAAAGAAGTACATTAATATATGGTCCAACACCAAACTAAGTCGCGAAACAATCTATGATTGGGTGGTTAGGAAAACGGTGGTATTCCCGGTCCACCATACATCAAATTCAAAACTGGCGCTCACATTTATCCTGTTTTTATTTTAAAATTTCCGGCGATGCGCGTTCAATGTACGTGTGTGCCTTCATAGGGGTGAGTGTATGCGTCTGTACAGTGTTTAAAAAAACACCTAATTAAGTATCTTTTTAACACACAAAAAAAGATTTTCTTTGAATGTGTAGCATTCCTTGAAGTCGGCCTAGCTATAAGCTCGAGAAGAGGGAGTGCCTCTAGCATGTCATTTGAATTTTCAGCGAGATTTTATTTACGTTTTTTGATGTCAGCCGGTATTATATTTTGCATCTAGACGGGCAATTACGTGACCTTTTTAGCAGCAATGGGAGGGGAGACCATTTACCTAATTAAAAAAACGCGAAGTGAATTTTGTGAAGATTACTATAACTCCTTTACACCGAGGGGAATGAAGAAATTCATCCTTTCTTTACATTGTTCTGCCAATGGCATACAGTATAGCGATGATCACCCATTGAGGTAATTTGATGCAAGACAAAAGGTGTGCCAAGAGGTCCCCGGGGCTGAGGTCTCGAGGAGTATATCCAAGGCTGAAGATATAATGTCTAAGCGGCCTGATGCCAAACAGTGATTATCTAAAAACTAGAATGCCACTAGGCCTAGGGAGCAATTCTCATTGATTTCGTGATGCCTCATATTCCCTAAATTTAAGTTTCTAATGGTCTGTTCTTCTTCCCAAATTCTGTTGCTTCAAGCCAATGATTGATAGCAACAGAAGTATGCGCATGGTTGGGTGTTCTCCTACTTGAGTGTGGATGAGAATGGATATGACGACACACACACACATATATAGGGACACAAACATATTATATGGCATTGAAGGCGTGTTTGAAGGTTTTGCTAACCACATGACGTTGGCCGATGGAACTATGGTATCATATTTATTAGCGAACCATCGATTGGTCAGACATATGTATGGGTCCATGAACCTTCTGATTTTATTTCTAATTTTTCAGCGGACGATGTAAATGTTATTTGATGTTGAATAAAGCTAGCAGTGAAGGTTTCTCGTCGAAAAAAAAACATCGATCAGCCAGACACAATTGTATGACACAGGCAGACAGGCTGGTTGCCCCCTAATCTCGTGGCCTATTATCAGCCTGTTTGCTACAAGTTGCTGCTACAGCCCAGTTCTTTTTTTCTCTTTTGAGAATGCTGCTACAGGCCAGTCGCCAACTTCTGATCGCACTCTGTTTTTTCTTTTCTTTTTTGAGTAACTCTAATCGCACACTCTTCTAGTGCGATGTCCAGAGGCCAGAGCCGGCCGAAAGGGAACACCGATGACAGTGACCGATAGCCTAGTGGGCGTGTTTCGTTGGGTGGATGAGACAGGACAAGAATGTTCAAAGTGATCACGCTACCTCGTCGAATTTTATTCCCTCCTTCCGGGTTTATTCCAGTTTATATGACCTTTTATCTTGAAAAAATAGCAAACATAAGTTATATGATTTTTAACAAATGCACTGTTCACTATTAAATCCATGAATTAGTGTTCTTTTGTGTAGCTCACGTCGTGAACCATTTCATCATGGAACGTTATACACATGTCGAGTACATCCATATGTATATGTGTGGCTTTTTTAGATGTTTTTGATACTTCAAAGTGTGTTATTTTTTTCAAAAAAAAAGAGACTCTGCGCCATGACATCTTTTCCCCTTGAAATGTGCTGCTCATTCATCTACCCCAAGTCGAGTCAGGCGCAGTTTGTAGCTGAGGCAAGAACTTTGTCGGGAGAATTTTTATTTTATTTTGAGTGATCCAACATGTCGATGGTGTTCAACTAATTGTCGGGAGACAATTAATTGTCAACCTGCGGGTTCTTGGTCATGAGTACCCTTCATCAAAAGATCTGTAGATAAAGTCCCAATTTACCTGTCAATCACTCCCACTAATTATGTTTAATTTCCTTCATAGAAAAATATCATTTGAGTTTATCAATTTCGTCCATTACATGTTGTGATGCAAGACATAATTTCATTGGGAGTGATTTAGTAAGGGGCCTACCTTGCTGGAATGTGATACATCAAGAACATCAAGAAGATAGAATGCCGCTTGGCCCAGAGAGCATTTTTCATTGCTTTCCTGGTGCGTCATATTCCCTAAAGTATTGTTTTCTTCTTCACTAGTTCCGATTCTTCGAGAGCCGGTCATTGATATCGGCGGAATTATGCATGTGATTGGGTTATGTTCTGTTGGAGTGGGTGAGAGTGGATGTGCCAATACACAGACACACACACATATATATATAAGGACGTGAACATGCACAACACTTAAGGCATGTTCAAAGGAGTGCCCATGGAACTATACTATTTATTTTATTTCAAAAACTGCATTTTAGATATGATTTCATGGTATGTCATAACTTACATTAAGTGTGCCTTCTGCGATTCTAGCTTGAATGGTCGACATTTCCTTTTCTTTGCATGGAGCTCGACACTGCCTCGGGCATATATATATCGGACATACTCTTTGGTGTATTATACCAGCTACTTGAGAGAGAGAGAGAGAGAGAGAGAGAGAGAGAGAGAGAGAGAGAGAGAGAGAGAGAGAGAGAGAGAGATATTGGAAACTCTTCAGTGTAGAAACAACAAAAATAGGAATATATGCCTACACACATAGCCTATTATGAAACTGTCATCCAAATCGGTTGCATGTATCACATGCCACCGTCTCTACAATCTCTCATTGGTAACACCCATAGTTCATAAGCTCCCGCACTTTGCATGGTGTAGTAAAGACCACTTACGGATCCATCCTGTAGGTCGGAAGATAACCTGCAAAAAAAATGTGTATCCTTACCCTGTTAAAAATACAATCATTTAAGCAATTTCATAAAACCGAAAACAAAGCACAAAAACTCCCACACAGATTCGTGACTTGGCCTTATGCTCAACTTCACCCAACCAGTTGCCAAACATATCTGACATACTAGTGGGCGGAGGTATGTTAAAAGTCACATGAATCATGAGCCACAGTAACTTAGCAAGCAGGCAAGAAATAAACAAATGATGTACTATTTTCTTCTGATCAAGGAAGCAACATTGTTTAGTACCTTGCCACATTCGCTTTGCTAGATTATCCTTAGTGAGAATAACCCTCCGATGCACAAACCACTTAAAGTTTTAAACCGATCTTAGATAAAAAAAATTAAAAAGAAAACGCCGATCAAGATGGCCGGCGGGAGAGAGAACACCCGGAGCAAGGGCTCGAAAAAAAAACTCTCTAGGGCAACCGGTTAACATGACCGGCGGACGAACCTTAGGTGCAGGTGGTGCGGTCCCGGCGGCGGTCATGGAGGCCGACCGCCCCGGGCGCGGCGTGCGGGGCAGAAGCGGTGGGCGGCGGCTCGCATTGAATCGGTTAGGCTGATACCATGTTAGAAGAGATAGAGATGGATTGGTGTAATCAATGCTTATTGCTTGAGCCTCATCAGCATATATACGGAAGTACATGATCAACTTAGAGTACAAGACAAAGCCAAAACAATTTTTTTGTTTTTTGGAAAAGGAGGATTTCCCCCGGCCTGCATCCAAAAGATGCATGCAGCCATATTATTGAAAAAAAATCAGCAAACACAAAGTCTGATATCTGAAGTACAGCTCACAGAGGAAGCACAAACAAAAAAGGTAGTAATAAAAAAAAGTAACGCCACAACCGGCTGGACGAAGTGTATATCAAAGCCCTATCCTATTATGTGACCGCCAGCCAAACCGGTTGAAGATAGCCCGTGCTACCATCTTTCATTGGTTGCACCCAGTAGCCAAGTGCTCCCTGGAGGCCGTAGGAGTGAGTAGCAACCACGTACGGATCCATGCCGTAGCTCTGAAAATAACCTGCAAGAAGTTCAGAATATGTAGTGTGTTAAAAATCATATATATCACTCCTACAGTTCCATATAGCCCAAAGGAGTGCCCATTCCAATCCGAATATTTGTCGCAATGTCCTGTTGAACTCCATTTAGGCATGTCCCAAACAACGCATCTATGCTAGATGGATGAGTTATATTAAAGGCTATATGAATTGATCGCTAAAGTAACTTTCCGAGAGGGCAATCAATGAATAAATATTGGATTGTTTCATCATGAACACAAAAACAACATCGTGAACTACTGGCCCATCTTCGCTTTAGTAAATTATCTTTGATAAGAATGACCTGCTTATGCACAAACCACATGAATATTTTGATGCGCAAGGGAATCTTAACTTTCCAAATGTGTACTGACTAGGAATGGGCCAGAATTAATGAAGTCTAAGTACATAGATTTAACCGAAAACACTCCATTCCTCGTTAACTTCCAGTGTACGGCGTCTACTTGGGCTGAGAGCTGAACGTCCATCAACCTCCGCACCAAGTGTAGCCAGGAGTTCCATCGTTCTCCTACTAAAGCCCGTCGGAACAGGATATTCAAAGGTATCTTCTGTAACACTGTAGCTACGTAATTCTCCTTACGTTGCACAATGTTATACATGGTAGGGTACTGTAGGGCTAGCGGTGCCTCGCCTAGCCAAGTATCCTCCCAAAACCTTCTTGCCGTGCCATCTCCCACGATGAATTTCACGCTATGAAAGAAAGTCTCTTTTGTTCTCATGAGCCCTCTCTAAAATGGTGAATCGGTAGGTCTTATGATAACCTGAGCCAGAGTCTTAGAGTGAAGATGTTTATTCCGAAGAATTTGTATCCACATGCCTTTCGATTCCCGAGATACATAAACACGGGCTTCCGTGCCTGCTCTTCATTAATCTCTTTTAGAAACACGGGTTCTGTCGGGCAGTGGTAGTGGTGGGACCCTCACTGGCCAGAGTTTTAGAGTGTTTCTACAAGTTTTGTCGGGCAGTGGTGGCAGTCTTTGGACCGCAATACTTGAGAACACCCAATGCAGAAGACACTGCTCGGATCCTAGCACAGAATGCAGCAAGAGGATTTCATGGGATGCTTGGAAGCATCGACTGCATGCATTGGAAATGAAAGAATTGCCCATTTGCTTGGCAGGGGATGTACAAAGGCGCCAAAGGCGGTTGAAGTGTGGTAATTGAGGCGGTGGCCACACAGGACCTCTGGATTTGGCAGTCCTTCTTTGGTATGCCAGGAACTCACAATGACATCAACATGCTGCAGTGCTCTCCTGTCTTTGCCAAGCTTGTTGAAGGTCATTCTCCTCCGGTGAATTTCGAGATCAATGGGCGACACTACAACAAGGGGTACTATCTAGCTGATGGCATCTATCCGAGATGGTCGACATTTGTGAAGATGATCTCAAACCCTGTGCCAGGAGGCAAGAACGTCTGGTTTGCGAAGATTCAGGAGGCTTGCAGGAAGGATGTCGAGCGGGCATTTGGTGTGCTCCAATCTCGATTTGCTGTTGTCCGGTACCCCGCTCAGACCTGGTCCAAAGATCAAATGTGGGAGATTATGACTTGCTATGTCATCTTGCACAACATGATCATCGAGAGCAAGCAAGAAGACCCAGTGTTTGACACTGAACCATACTACAGGCAGGGTCCTATAGCCGAAGTTGATCACCAGCTACCGGCAACCTGGACTGCCTATCTCAGTATGCGTCAGGACATCCGAGACCCACAGGAGCATCATCAACTGCAGAAAGAACTGATTGAGCACCTATGGAGGCTTAAGGGGGACGCCGGGCGCGACGTGTGATGAAATATGAGTTTTTATTTGTTGAACTATATAATTTGTATTGAACTATTTGTTGTTGTACTATTTTGTTGAAGTTTGATTTTTCTGTGATGGAATATGTGATAAGAAAAAAATTATGTTGATAAGTGAACGCCGAGACACGGCGAACCACGCCGAATATGGGCTATTCTCGCCCATATGGGCCCTTTATTCGCTGAAATGGGGCTGAAAAGTGGATCAATTTCAGCGCCTTGGGGCGAATTGGGGCGACGACTGGGGGCGCAAAACCGCCCCCAGCACCGATTGTATCGCCGGCTCGCCCCCTAAGGGCGGTTTTTATGCGTCCTAGGGGAGCCAACGGCTGGAAATGCTCTCAGATCAACGGCGTCATGGTCGGGCTCGGGCGGGGCTGCCAAGATGAAACGCCGGCGATTGCTACCAGACCACGCGCCACGCATCTCGAAATAGTCTTTCGCCCCGCTATATAGATATAGCAACCACATGATACAACTGATAGTCTGATGCTGGGGCAGACAGCACAAGCAAGCCCAAAAGAAATAACAGAGAAAGAAAAAGAAACTAATGACAACAGAGTCGGGTCGACAAAAACGATGGTGACCCGCAACCGCTGCGCCCGCCGGAGAATTTCCACCACGCTCCTAGCACTTCGGACCGCCGCATACCAAGCAACACCTTCAGGAAGGAACGCGACGATGCCGACGCTGTTGCCCGGACTGGTCCTAGGGTTTCCCCCGGTACACGGAGGGGCGTGTGGAAGAGGTAAGCCCGGCACCCTTCAGGAAGGACCGGTGGCGCCCGCGGGCGTCACCACGTCGGTGCCGGCCAAGCCGCCAGGGATTTCTCCCGTCCGCCACACATCCACAGCCCCGGCCGCTCCGTCGCACTCCACCAATCTTGCCGCCCACCAACATGCGCCACCACGGTCTTTAGATCACCACGGCCGTCTCACCATGGAAAGAGAAGCGAGACCGACGGATCCGAGAAGGGAAGGCCGGGAACAAGGAGCGGCAAAAATCAGCAGCCACGCGGGAGGGGACAACCTCCACCGCCCATGGCGGTCACCGGCCGAACGCAGCAATAGGAGCACACCAGGCCCACGGCCCAGCCGAGCCAGAAAGGACTCGTGAAGCTCCCGTCACCACGCTGCAGTTAGCGCGCCACCGTCTTCGCAACCCCCCGCACGAGCCGCACCTCCGTCCGTCGAAGCCGTCACACACGACCAAGCGGCGAAGCGAAACCTACGAGGCCGAGAGGAGAAAACCGGGAACGATGAGCGGCAAAATCGGCAGCCACGCGGGAGGGGACGACCTCCACCGCCCATGGCGGTCACCGGCCGGACGCAGCAAGGAGAGCACACCTGGCCCACGGCTCGGCCGAGCCAGATAGGGCTCGTGAAGCTCCCATCGCTGCGCTGCAGTGCGCGTGCCTCCGTCTCTGCAACCCCCCGCACGAGCCACTCCTCCGTCCGTCGGTGCCGCCGGCCAGGCCCGCCCAGACCCAAATGGGGCCCAAAAGGGCCCAGATCTGGGACAGAAGGGCGCCGCCGCCTCTCGCCACGCCAGCCCACAGCCAAGTGGCTGCGCCGCCGCCTCCTCACCATCCAGCGCAGCGCCGCCGCCGGAACCACCGCTGCCCGAGGAACACCACCGCACACCCGCGATGGGGAAGGAAGACCATCCGCAGCACCACCGGAGGACCGAAGCCGGGCCCCCGCCACCACCACGGGGCACAGCCGCCGCGGGCCAAGCCCCCATCCACCGCCGCAGCACCGCAGCGCGCCGCCGACCGGAGAAGGAGCCGCCTCGCCGCCGGACCCTATGCACGCCCGACGCCACCGCCCAGGGAGGGAGCCCCACGCCCACCAGCATCAAGACGTGGAGGAGAGATCCCCCGCCGCCAGCCACCGCGAGGGGCTTCGCCCTGGCGGTCCCGGCCAGCGGCGGAGGCGGGAGGAGGAAGGGGAGGGCGCCCGCGGCGGGATCAGGCGCCGCCGCCCGGGCCGCCCGCGGGGG
This sequence comes from Aegilops umbellulata, assembly GCA_032464435.1. NCBI lineage: Eukaryota > Viridiplantae > Streptophyta > Magnoliopsida > Poales > Poaceae > Aegilops > Aegilops umbellulata. Next base: position 496,853,617 of record CP136056.1, read on the forward strand.
GGGGGGGGGGGAGGGGGGACGGCGTGGGGGCAAGGGGGGATTTTTTGGGAACCGTCTAAATTTTACTCACGCGCCACACATACGTGAATGAACCCGTAAACTCACCACGATCGGATCAATTATACTCGACCTCACAATATCTGGCTACTTATTAATCAATCGCGAGATGGGATCTGCATCTGTCCATCCACCTTCTTCTTCGCCGCATCGGCATCGTCCTAGGCATGCAGCTAGCCAGCCATCGACCGGCCGACAAATTTGTGCGCCCCCTTAGTCTCGCGACTATGTATTACCCGCTGTACAGACTGCTACCACAGCCCAGTCACCAACTTATGGTTGCACTCATCTCGTCACTCAGTCACAGTCAGTAAGTCAGTCCGTGCGTACCATGTTCGGAGGCCAGGGCCGGGCCGGAAGGGAACCATGACGAAAACCATGGAACGAAGGGAGTACATTAGTATATGGTCCAACACCTAATCAAGTCTTTTTTTAACACACACACACAAAAAAGGATTTTCTTTGGTTATGTAGCATTTCTTGTAGTTGGCCTATAAGCTCGATCGAGAACACGGAGTGCCTCTAGCATCACGTCCATTTGAATTTTCAACGAGATTTTATTTACATTTCTTTGTTTTTCTTTTTTGTTTTCCAGAATTTGAAATTTGTTCAAAACTTCTGGAAAAATGTTCAGAAGTTTGTTCGCAAAAGAAATCTTGTTTCGAAATTTGTTCGCAAATTATTTTTTAAAAATGTTCCAGTTTTCAATTCTGTTCTGAAGTTCCAAAATTTTAAAAATGATCTCGTGTCAAATTTTGTACGGGAGAACTGCCTGTGTGTGACCTTTTTTAGCAGTGTAATAACGGAACAAAATAGATCCCCCAAAAAAGACATTTTTAAAACACAAAAAATACAAAATAGGCTTGCCCAGTGCGCAGAACTTCTCGGCCCACCAGCCAGACAAATCCCTGCCACACCAGCGCTTTCATGCCTCAAACGATGCCAGGGTTCGATTTAGACTAGGATTGCATAGTTCAGGGTGCAATCAACCGAGATTTTAATTTGAGGGTTCGTTTTGTCCAACCTTAAAATGTACTTTTCCCGTGAACCGGTGAAGTGAAGTGAACGGAGAATTGTACGAGACAGGAAAGCCGACTCGGGGAGGTCCGAAGGGGCGCTTTTTTCTTCTGGCTGGGCTATCTGAACTCCTGATGGCCACAGCACAATTACTCCCACCCAACGACCAAGCGTACGTACGTACTGGCCAGTGGGCGTGATGAATTGATGATCGTTGATGGGAAGACCCAGTCGGAGACAGAGATGGATGCATGTGCGGAGTAGAAGATTGGTACAGTACCGTGTACTCCTACGTCCTAAGTTTAGCTATGATCACTGATCTTGGTAGGACGTACGTACGTACGTACGTGCTTTCTTTCTCGGAGTTGCCTTGTATGGCTGCACAGATTTGGTGGTAAACGCCCGTCAATGTTACTCCCTCCGTCCGAAAATACTTGTCGGAGGAATGGATGTATCTAGACGTATTTTAGTTTTAGATTTATCCATTTTTATATATTTCTCCGACAAATATTTGAGGACGGAGGGAGCAGATCACGCGCCACGTATACGTGAATTAATCCGTAAACTCACAATGGTCAGTTATACTACCTCATAATATCTGGCTACTTACATTACTCCATCACGAGATGGGATCTGCATCTATCGATCCAGCCAGCGAATGATGGGTCGCTTCTTCTTCGCCGCATCGACATCGTCCTAGCTAGCCATCGACCGGCCAGACAAATTTTTGCGCTCCCTAGTCTCGTGGCTATCACCCGCCGTACAGACTGCTACTACGACAGCCCAGTCGCCAACTTGTGATTGCACTCTTCTCGTCATTCAGTCCATGCGTACCAAGAAGCTCGGAGGCCAGGACCCGGCCGGAAGGGAACCACGACGAAAACCATGGAACAAAGGAAGTACATTAATATATGGTCCAACGCCAAATTAAGTCGCGAAACAAACTATGGTTGGGTGGTTAGGAGAACGGTGGTATTCCCGGTCCACCATACTTCAAATTCAAATTCTGGCGATCGCATTTATCCTGTTTTTATTTTAGAATTTTTAGCGATGCGCCTTCAGTGTACGTGTGTGCCTTCATAGGGGTGAGTGTATGTGTCTGTACAGTGTTTAAAAAAAACACCTAATTAAGTATCTTTTTAACACAAAAAAAAGATTTTCTTTGGATGTGTAGCATTCCTTGAAGTCGGCCTAGCTATAAGCTCGAGAAGAGGGAGTGCCTCTAGCATGTCATTTGAATTTTCAGCGAGATTTTATTTACGTTTTTTGATGTCAGCCGGTATTATATTTTGCATCTAGACGGGCAATTACGTGACCTTTTTAGCAGCAATGGGAGGGGAGACCATTTACCTAATTAAAAAAACGCGGAGTGAATTTTGTGAAGATTACTATAACTCCTTTACACCGAGGGGAATGAAGAAATTCATCCTTTCTTTACATTGTTCTGCCAATGGCATACAGTATAGCGATGATCACCCATTGAGGTAATTTGATGCAAGACAAAAGGTGTGCCAAGAGGTCCCCGGGGCTGAGGTCTCGAGGAGTATATCCAAGGCTGAAGATATAATGTCTAAGCGGCCTGATGCCAAACAGTGATTATCTAAAAACTAGAATGCCACTAGGCCTAGGGAGCAATTCTCATTGATTTCGTGATGCCTCATATTCCCTAAATTTAAGTTTCTAATGGTATGTTCTTCTTCCCAAATTCTGTTGCTTCAAGCCAATGATTGATAGCAACAGAAGTATGCGCATGGTTGGGTGTTCTCCTACTTGAGTGTGGATGAGAATGGATATGACGACACACACACACATATATAGGGACACAAACATATTATATGGCATTGAAGGCGTGTTTGAAGGTTTTGCTAACCACATGACGTTGGCCGATGGAACTATGGTATCATATTTATTAGCGAACCATCGATTGGTCAGACATATGTATGGGTCGATGAACCTTTTGATTTTATTTCTAATTTTTCAGCGGACGATGTAAATGTTATTTGATGTTGAATAAAGCTAGCCGTGAAGGTTTCTCGTCGAAAAAAAAACATCGATCAGCCAGACACAATTGTATGACACAGGCAGACAGGCTGGTTGCCCCCTAATCTCGTGGCCTGTTATCAGCCTGTTTGCTACAAGTTGCTGCTACAACCCCGTTCTTTTTTTCTCTTTTGAGAATGCTGCTACAGGCCAGTCGCCAACTTCTGATCGCACTCTGTTTTTTCTTTTCTTTTTTGAGTAACTCTGATCGCACACTCTTCTAGTGCGATGTGCAGAGGCCAGAGCCGGCCGGAAGGGAACACCGATGACAGTGATCGATAGCCCAGTGGGCGTGTTTCGTTGGGAGGATGAGACAGGACAAGAATGTTCAAAGTGATCACGCTACCTCGTCGAATTTTATTCCCTCATTCCAGGTTTATTCCAGTTTATATGACCTTTTATCTTGAAAAAATAGCAAACATAAGTTATATGATTTTTAACAAGCGCACTGTTCACTATTAAATCCATGAATTAGTGTTCTTTTGTGTAGCTCAGGTCGTGAAACATTTCATCATGGAACGTTATACACATGTCGAGTACATCCATATGTATATGTGTGGCTTTTTAGATGTTTTTGATACTTCAAAGTGTGTTATTTTTTTCAAAAAAAAGAGACTCTGCGCCATGACATCTTTTCCCCTTGAAATGTGCTGCTCATTCATCTACCCCAAGTCGAGTCAGGCGCAGTTTGTAGCTGAGGCAAGAACTTTGTCGGGATAATTTTTATTTTATTTTGAGTGATCCAACATGTCGATGGTGTTCAATTAATTGTCGGGAGACAATTAATTGTCAACCTGCGGGTTCTTGGTCATGAGTACCCTTCATCAAAAGATCTGTAGATAAAGTCCCAATTTACCTGTCAATCATTCCCACTAATTATGTTTAATTTCCTTCACAGAAAAATATCATTTGAGTTTATCAATTTCGTCCATTACATGTTGTGATGCAAGACATAATTTCATTGGGAGTGATTTAGTAAGGGGCCTACCTTGCTGGAATGTGATACATCAAGAACATCAAGAAGATAGAATGCCGCTTGGCCCAGAGAGCATTTTTCATTGCTTTCCTGATGCGTCATATTCCCTAAAGTATTGTTTTCTTCTTCACTAGTTCCGATTCTTCGAGAGCCGGTCATTGATATCGGCGGAATTATGCATGTGATTGGGCTATGTTCCGTTGGAGTGGGTGAGAGTGGATGTGCCAATACACAGACACACACACATATATATATATAAGGACGTGAACATGCACAACACTTAAGGCATGTTCAAAGGAGTGCCCATGGAACTATACTATTTATTTTATTTCAAAAACTGCATTTTAGATATGATTTCATGGTATGTCATAACTTACATTAAGTGTGCCTTCTGCGATTCTAGCTTGAATGGTCGACATTTCCTTTTCTTTGCATGGAGGTCGACACTGCCTCAGGCATATATATATCGGACATACTCTTCGGTGTATTATACCAGCTACTTGAGAGAGAGAGAGAGAGAGAGAGAGAGAGAGAGAGAGAGAGATTGGAAACTCTTCAGTGTAGAAACAACAAAAATAGGAATATATGCCTACACACATAGCCTACTATGAAACTGTCATCCAAATCGGTTGCATGTATCACATGCCACCATGTCTACAATCTCTCATTGGTAACACCCATAGTTCATAAGCTCCCGCACTTTGCATGGTGTAGTAAAGACCACTTACGGATCCATTCTGTAGGTCGGAAGATAACCTGCAAAAAAATGTGTATCCTTACCCTGTTAAAAATACAATCATTTAAGCAATTTCATAAAACCGAAAACAAAGCACAAAAACTCCCACACCGATTCGTGACTTGGCCTTATGCTCAACTTCACCCAACCAGTTGCCAAACATATCTGACATACTAGTGGGCGGAGGTATGTTAAAAGTCACATGAATCATGAGCCACAGTAACTTAGCAAGCAGGCAAGAAATAAACAAATGATGTACTATTTTCTTGTGATCAAGGAAGCAACATTGTTTAGTACCTTGCCACATTCGCTTTGCTAGATTATCCTTAGTGAGAATAACCCTCCGATGCACAAACCACTTAACAGTTTTAAACCGATCTTAGATAAAAAAATCGAAAAGAAAACGCCGATCAAGATGGCCGGCGGGAGAGAGAACACCCGGAGCAAGGGCTCGAAAAAAAAACTCTCTAGGGCAGCCGGTCAACATGACCGGCGGACGAACCTTAGGTGCAGGTGGTGCGGTCCCGGCGGCGGTCATGGAGGCCGACCGCCCCGGGCGCGGCGTGCGGGGCAGAAGCGGTGGGCGGCGGCTAGCATTGGATCGGTTAGGCTGATACCATGTTAGAAGAGATAGAGATGGATTGGTGTAATCAATGTTTATTGGTTGAGCCTCATCAGCATATAATCGGAAGTACATGATCAACTTAGAGTACAAGACAAAGCCAGAACAATTTTTTTGTTTTTTGGAAAAGGAGGATTTCCCCCGGCCTCTGCATCCAAAAGATGCATGCAGCCATATTATTGAAAAAAAAATCAGCAAACACAAAGTCTAGTATCTGAAGTACAGCACACAGAGGGAGCACAAACAAAAAAGGTAGTGATAAAAAAAAAGTAACGCCACAACCGGCTGGACGAAGTGTATATCAAAGCCCTATCCTATTATGTGACCGCCAGCCAAACCGGTTGAAGATAGCCCGTGCTACCATCTTTCATTGGTTGCACCTAGTAGCCAAATGCTCCCTGGAGGCCGTAGGAGTGAGTAGCAACCACGTACGGATCCATGCCGTAGCTCTGAAAATAACCTGCAAGAAGTTCAGAATATGTAGTCTGTTAAAAATCATATATATCACTCCTACAGTTCCACATAGCCCAAAGGAGTGCCCATTCCAATCCTAATATTTGTCGCATTGTCCTGTTGAAATACATTTAGGCATGTCCCAAACAACGCATCTATGCTAGATGGAGGAGTTATATTAAAGGCTATATGAATTGATCGCCAAAGTAACTTTCCGAGAGGGCAATCAATGAATAAATGTTGGATTGTTTCATCATGAACACAAAAACAACATCGTGAACTACTGGCCCATCTTCGCTTTAGTAAATTATCTTTGATAAGAATGACCTGCTTATGCACAAACCACATGAATATTTTAACGCGCAAGGGAATCTTAACTTTCCAAATGTGTACTGACTAGGAGTGGGCTAGAATTAATGAAGTCTAAGTACATAGATTTAACTGAAAACACTCCATTCCTCGTTAACTTCCAGTGTACGGCGTCTACTTGGGCTGAGAGCTGAACGTCCATCAACCTCCGCACCAAGTGTAGCCAGGAGTTCCATCGTTCTCCTACTAAAGCCCGCTGGAACAGGATATTCAAAGGTATCGTCTGTAACACTGTAGCTACATAATCCTCCGTACGTTGCACAATGTTATACATGGTAGGGTACTGTAGGGCTAGCGGTGCCTCGCCTAGCCAAGTATCCTCCCAAAACCTTCTTGTCGTGCCATCTCCCACGACGAATTTCACGCAATGAAAGAAAGTCTCTTTTGTTCTCATGAGCCCTCTCTAAAATGGTGAATCGGTAGGTCTTATGATAACCTGAGCCAGAGTTTTAGAGTGAAGATGTTTATTCCGAAGAATTTGTATCCACATGCCTTTCGATTCCTGAGTCACATAAACACGGGCTTCCGTGCCTGCTCTTCATTAATCTCTTTTAGAAACACGGGCTCTGTCGGGCAGTGGTAGTGGTGGGACCCTCACTGGCCAGAGTTTTAGAGTGTTTCTACAAGTTCTGTCGGGCAGTGGTGGCAGTCTGTGAACCGCAATACTTGAGAACACCCAATGCAGAAGACACTGCTCGGATCCTAGCACAGAATGCAGCAAGAGGATTTCATGGGATGATTGGAAGCATCGACTGCATGCATTGGAAATGAAAGAATTGCCCATTTGCTTAGCAGGGGATGTACAAAGGCGCCAAAGGCGGTTGAAGTGTGGTAATTCAGGCGGTGGCCACACAGGACCTCTGGATTTGGCACTCCTTCTTTGGTATGCCAGGAACTCACAATGACATCAACGTGCTGCAGTGCTCTCCTGTCTTTGCCAAGCTTGTTGAAGGTCATTCTCCTCCGGTGAATTTCGAGATCAATGGGCGACACTACAACAAGGGGTACTATCTAGCTGATGGCATCTATCCGAGATGGTCGACATTTGTGAAGATGATCTCAAACCCTGTGCCAGGAGGCAAGAACGCCTGATTTGCGAAGATTCAGGAGGCTTGCAGGAAGGATGTCGAGCGGGCATTTGGTGTGCTCCAATCTCGATTTGCTGTTGTCCGGTACCCCGCTCAAACCTGGTCCAAAGATCAAATGTGGGAGATTATGACTTGCTATGTCATCTTGCACAACATGATCATTGAGAGCGAGCAAGAAGACCCAGTGTTTGACACTGAACCATACTACAGGCAGGGTCCTATTGCCGAAGTTGATCACCAGCTACCGGCAACCCGGACTGCCTATCTCAGTATGTGTCAGGAGATCCGAGACCCACATCCGAGACCCACAGGAGCATCATCAACTGCCGAAAGAACTGATTGAGCACCTATGGAGGCTCAAGGGGGACGCCGGGCGCGACGTGTGATGAAATATGAGTTTTTTTTGTTGAACTATATAATTTGTATTGAACTATTTGTTGTTGTACTATTTTGTTGAAGTTTGATTTTTCTATGATGAAATATGTGATAAGAAAAAAATTATGTTGATAAGTAAACTCCGAGACATGGCGAACCACGCCGAATATGGGCTATTCTCGCCCATATGGGCCCTTTATTCGCTGAAATGGGGCTGAAAAGTGGGTCAATTTCAGCGCCTGGGGGCGAATTGGGGCGACGGCTGGGCGCAAAACCGCCCCCCGCATCGATTGTATCGCCGGCTAGCCCCCTAAGGGCGGTTTTTATGCGTCCTGGGGGAGCCAACGGCTGGAGATGCTCTCAGATCAACGGCGTCATGGTCGGGCTCGGGCGGGTCTGCCAAGATGAAACACCGGCGGTTATTACCAGACCACGCGCCACGCAGCTCGAAATAGGCTTTCGCCCCGCTATATAGATATAGCAACCACACGATACAACTGATAGTCCGATGCTGGGGCAGACAGCGAAAGCAAGCCCAAAAGAAATAACAGAGAAAGAAAAAGAAACTAATGACAATAGAGTCGGGTCTACAAAAACGATGGTGACCCGCAACCGCTGCGCCCGCCGGAGAATTTCCACCACGCTCCTAGCACTTCGGACCGCCGCATACCAAGCAACACCTTCAGGAAGGAACGCGACGATGTCGACGCTGTTGCCCGGACTGGTCCTAGGGTTTCCCTCGATACACGGAGGGGCGTGTGGAAGAGGTAAGCCCGGCGCCCTTCAGGAAGGACCGGTGGCGCCCGCGGGCGTCACCGCGTCGGTGCCGGCCAAGACGACAGGGATTTCTCCCGTCCGCCACACATCCACAGCCCCGGCCGCTCCGTCGCACTCCACCAATCTTGCCGCCCACCAACATGCACCACCACGGTCTTTAGATCACCACGGCCGTCTCACCATGGAAAGAGAAGCGAGACCGACGGATCCGAGAAGGGACAGCCGGGAACAAGGAGCGGCAAAAATCAGCAGCCACGCGGGAGGGGACAACCTCCACCGCCCATGGCGGTCACCGGCCGGACGCAGCAATAGGAGCACACCAGGCCCACGGCCCGGCCGAGCCAGAAAGGACTCGTGAAGCTCCCGTCACCACGCTGCAGTTAGCGCGCCACCGTCTTCGCAACCCCCCCCCCCACGAGCCGCACCTCCGTCCGTTGAAGCCGTCACACACGACCAAGCGGCGAAGCGAAACCTATGAGGCTGAGAGGAGAAAACCGGGAACGATGAGCGGCAAAATCGGCAGCCACGCGGGAGGGGACGACCTCCACCGCCCATGGCGGTCACCGGCCGGACGCAGCAAGGACAGCACACCAGGCCCACGGCCCGGCCGAGCAAGATAGGGCTCGTGAAGCTCCCATCGCTGCGCTGCAGTGCGCGTGCCTCCGTCTCTGCAACCCCCCGCACGAGCCACTCCTCCGTCCGTCGGTGCCGCCGGCCAGGCCCGCCCAGACCCAAATGGGGCCCAAAAGGGCCCAGATCTGGGACAGAAGGGCGCCGCCGCCTCTCGCCACGCCAGCCCACAGCCAAGTGGCTGCGCCGCCGCCTCCTCCCCATCCGGCGCAGCGCCGCCGCCGGAACCATCGCTGCCCGAGGAACACCACCGCACACCCGCGATGGGGAAGGAAGACCATCCGCAGCACCACCGGAGGACCGAAGCCGGGCCCCCGCCACCACCACGGGGCACAGCCGCCGCGGGCCTAGCCCCCTTCCACCGCCGCAGCACCGCAGCGCGCCGCCGACCGGAGAAGGAGCCGCCTCGCCGCCGGACCCTATGCACGCCCGACGCCACCGCCCAGGGATGGAGCCCCGCGCCCACCAGCATCAAGACATGGAGGAGAGATCCCCCGCCGCCAGCCACCGCGAGGGGCTTTGCCCTGGTGGTCCCGGCCAGCGGCGGAGGCGGGAGGAGGAAGGGGAGGGCGCCCGCGGCAGGATCAGGCGCCGCCGCCCGGGCCGCCCGGGGGGGGCGGCGAGGGGGCAAGGGGGTATTTTTTGGGCACCGTCTAAATTTTACTCACGCGCCACGCATACGTGAATGAACCCGTAAACTCACCACGATCGGATCAATTATACTCGACCTCACAATATCTGGCTACTTATTAATTAATCGCGAGATGGGATCTGCATCTGCCAATCCACCTTCTTCTTCGCCGCATCGGCATCGTCCTAGGCATGCAGCTAGCCAGCCATCGACCGGCCGACAAATTTGTGCGCCCCCTTAGTCTCGCGACTATGTATTACCCGCTGTACAGACTGCTACCACAGCCCAGTCGCCAACTTATGGTTGCACTCATCTCGTCAGTCAGTCACAGTCAGTAAGTCAGTCCATGCATACCATGTTCGGAGGCCAGGGCCGGGCCGGAAGGGAACCATGACGAAAACCATGGAACGAAGCGAGTACATTAGTATATGGTCCAACACCTAATCAAGTCTTTTTTTAACACACACACACACAAAAGGATTTTCTTTGGTTATGTAGCATTTCTTGTAGTTGGCCTATAAGCTCGATCGAGAAGACGGAGTGCCTCTAGCATGTCACGTCCCTTTGAATTTTCAACGAGATTTTATTTACATTTCTTTGTTTTTCTTTTTTGTTTTCCAGAATTTGAAATTTGTTCAAAACTTCTGGAAAAATGTTCAGAAGTTTGTTCGCAAAAGAAATCTTGTTTCGAAATTTGTTCGCAAATTATTTTTGAAAAATGTTCCTGTTTTCAATTCTGTTCTGAAGTTCCAAAATTTTAATGCCTGTGTGTGACCTTTTTTAGCAGTGTAACAACGGAACAAAATAGTACCCCAAAAAAGACATTTTTAAAACACAAAAAATACAAAATAGGCTTGCCCAGTGCGCAGAACTTCTCGGCCCACCAGCCAGACAAATCCCTGCCACACCAGCGCTTTCATGCCTCAAATGATGCCAGGGTTCGATTTAGACTAGGATTGCATAGTTCAGGGTGCAATCAACCGAAATTTCAATTTGAGAGTTCGTTCTGTCCAACCTCTACGAGTTTAAGACTCTGTTTGATAGCAAAGTACAATAAAAACTGAAGTATCAAAAACTACAGTAATTTAGCATATAGGTACAAAATACCATGGTGTTAATATAACAACGTTTTTTGAAGTATTCACGATACAGAGGACGTGTTTGGCTACGTCACAAAACCCTGTAAAATTTCTTGGCTAGCCGTTAGCCGTGCATGCATTCGAAACTTGCTAGCCATTGTAGTACTAGAATATACAGATGGATTAGACTAATGATGATTAGCGACGGCGACGCTGGCGGAGTAATTAGCAGATGACCTCTGAGCAATAGGTACTTGAAAACCTTCATACCAGACATTTGCAAGGAGAAGGCACATGAATCGAACATATATATTTTGGCTAAAACATTCTTCTCTGTAAGATAAGCACCACACACAGTTGTTCTATGAAAATCAAACAAAACATTTACCAGCTAGTAAAATATGATGAAAATATCATCTAACTCATCATATAGACAACAGGGAAGAGTGAAAAAAATTCCCATGTCACCTGTTTGCCAACGCTGATGAAAGAAGCATAGTATTCAAGTACTGCAGCCGCAGGTAACGAACAACTAAAAGACCTCAGCTCAGACAGTTTGTAGTTGCACCCTGCCTACTGCCTAAGCTCTGTCCGACCCTTCTTTTCCATTGCTCATTTTTTTTAAAAAGAGGTATGAGGTTCTTTTTTATATACAGAGAAAATACTGTGGTTTGGCAAAAACTGCAGTATTGAAATCACAGTTTTTAGAGGCAACCAAACAACCCTATGTAAATAAAACTACAATAATATAAAAAACTGTAGTATTTTGAGAATACTTTGAAAATACTTTGTTACCAAACGGGGCCTAAGGTTTAAAATGTACTTTTCCCGTGAACCGGTGAAGTGAAGTGAAGGGGTGCGTGTATATATAATCGGAGAATTGTACGAGACAGGAAAGCCGACTCGGGGAGGTCCGAAGGGGCGCTTTTTTCTTCTGGCTGGGCTATCTGAACTCCTGATGGCCACAGCACAATTACTCCCACCCAACGACCAAGCGTACGTACGTACTGGCCAGTGGGCGTGATGAATTGATGATCGTTGATGGGAAGACCCAGTCGGAGACAGAGATGGATGCATGTGCGGAGTAGAAGATTGGTACAGTACCGTGTACTCCTACGTCCTAAGTTTAGCTATGATCACTGATCTTGGTAGGACGTACGTACGTACGTACGTGCTTTCTTTCTCGGAGTTGCCTTGTATGGCTGCACAGATTTGGTGGTCGGCGGAGCCAAGACGAAACGCCCGTGAATGTTACTCCCTTCGTCCGGAAATACTTGTCGGAGGAATGGATGTATCTAGACGTATTTTAGTTCTAGATTTATCCATTTTTATGTATTTCTCCGACAAATATTTGAGGACGGAGGGAGCAGATCACGCGCCACGTATACGTGAATTAATCCGTAAACTCACAATGGTCAGTTATACTACCTCATAATATCTGGCTACTTACATTACTCCATCACGAGATGGGATCTGCATCTATCGATCCAGCCAGCGAATGATGGGTCGCTTCTTCTTCGCCGCATCGACATCTTCCTAGCTAGCCATCGACCGGCCAGACAAATTTTTGCGCTCCCTAGTCTCGTGGCTATCACCCGCCATACAGACTGCTACTACGACAGCCCAGTCGCCAACTTGTGATTGCACTCTTCTCGTCATTCAGTCCATGCGTACCAAGAAGCTCGGAGGCCAGGACCCGGCCGGAAGGGAACCACGACGAAAACCATGGAACAAAGGAAGTACATTAATATATGGTCCAACGCCAAATTAAGTCGCGAAACAAACTATGGTTGGGTGGTTAGGAGAACGGTGGTATTCCCGGTCCACCATACTTCAAATTCAAATTCTGGCGTTCGCATTTATCCTGTTTTTATTTTAGAATTTTCAGCGATGCGCCTTCAGTGTACGTGTGTGCCTTCATAGGGGTGAGTGTATGCGTCTGTACAGTGTTTAAAAAAAACACCTCATTAAGTATCTTTTTAACACACAAAAAAAGATTTTCTTTGGATGTGTAGCATTCCTAGAAGTCGGCCTAGCTATAAGCTCGAGAAGAGGGAGTGCCTCTAGCATGTCATTTGAATTTTCAGTGAGATTTTATTTACGTTTTTTGATGTCAGCCGGTATTATATTTTGCATCTAGACGGGCAATTACATGACCTTTTTAGCAGCAATGGGAGGGGAGACCATTTACCTAATTAAAAAAACGCGAAGTGAATTTTGTGAAGATTACTATAACTCCTTTACACCGAGGGGAATGAAGAAATTCATCCTTTCTTTACATTGTTCTGCCAATGGCATACAGTATAGCGATGATCACCCATTGAGGTAATTTGATGCAAGACAAAAGGTGTGCCAAGAGGTCCCCGGGGCTGAGGTCTCGAGGAGTATATCCAAGGCTGAAGATATAATGTCTAAGCGGCCTGATGCCAAACAGTGATTATCTAAAAACTAGAATGCCACTAGGCCTAGGGAGCAATTCTCATTGATTTCGTGATGCCTCATATTCCCTAAATTTAAGTTTCTAATGGTCTGTTCTTCTTCCCAAATTCTGTTGCTTCAAGCCAATGATTGATAGCAACAGAAGTATGCGCATGGTTGGGTGTTCTCCTACTTGAGTGTGGATGAGAATGGATATGACGACACACACACACACATATAAGGACACAAACATATTATATGGCATTGAAGGCATGTTGGAAGGTTTTGCTAACCACATGACGTTGGCCGATGGAACTATGGTATCATATTTATTAGCGAACCATCGATTGGTCAGACATATGTATGGGTCGATGAACCTTCTGATTTTATTTCTAATTTTTCAGCGGACGATGTAAATGTTATTTGATGTTGAATAAAGCTAGCCGTGAAGGTTTCTCGTCGGAAAAAAAAAACATCGATCAGCCAGACACAATTGTATGACACAGGCAGACAGGCTGGTTGCCCCCTAATCTCGTGGCCTGTTATCAGCCTGTTTGCTACAAGTTGCTGCTACAGCCCAGTTCTTTTTTTCTCTTTTGAGAATGCTGCTACAGGCCAGTCGCCAACTTCTGATCGCACTCTGTTTTTTCTTTTCTTTTTTGAGTAACTCTGATCGCACACTCTTCTAGTGCGATGTGCAGAGGCCAGAGCCGGCCGGAAGGGAACACCGATGACAGTGATCGATAGCCCAATGGGCGTGTTTCGTTGGGAGGATGAGACAGGACAAGAATGTTCAAAGTGATCACGCTACCTCGTCGAATTTTATTCCCTCCTTCCAGGTTTATTCCAGTTTATATGACCTTTTATCTTGAAAAAATAGCAAACATAAATTATTTGATTTTTAACAAACGCACTGTTCACTATTAAATCCATGAATTAGTGTTCTTTTGTGTAGCTCACGTCGTGAACCATTTCATCATGGAACGTTATACACATGTCGAGTACATCCATATGTATATGTGTGGCTTTTTAGATGTTTTTGATACTTCAAAGTGTGTTATTTTTTTCAAAAAAAAGAGACTCTGCGCCATGACATCTTTTCCCCTTGAAATGTGCTGCTCATTCATCTACCCCAAGTCGAGTCAGGCGCAGTTTGTAGCTGAGGCAAGAACTTTGTCGGGATAATTTTTATTTTATTTTGAGTGATCCAACATGTCGATGGTGTTCAATTAATTGTCGGGAGACAATTAATTGTCAACCTGCGGGTTCTTGGTCATGAGTACCCTTCATCAAAAGATCTGTAGATAAAGTCCCAATTTACCTGTCAATCATTCCCACTAATTATGTTTAATTTCCTTCACATAAAAATATCATTTGAGTTTATCAATTTCGTCCATTACATGTTGTGATGCAAGACATAATTTCATTGGGAGTGATTTAGTAAGGGGCCTACCTTGCTGGAATGTGATACATCAAGAACATCAAGAAGATAGAATGCCGCTTGGCCCAGAGAGCATTTTTCATTGCTTTCCTGGTGCGTCATATTCCCTAAAGTATTGTTTTCTTCTTCACTAGTTCCGATTCTTCGAGAGCCGGTCATTGATATCGGCGGAATTATGCATGTGATTGGGCTATGTTCCGTTGGAGTGGGTGAGAGTGGATGTGCCAATACACAGACACACACACATATATATAAGGACGTGAACATGCACAACACTTAAGGCATGTTCAAAGGAGTGCCCATGGAACTATACTATTTATTTTATTTCAAAAACTGCATTTTAGATATGATTTCATGGTATGTCATAACTTACATTAAGTGTGCCTTCTGCGATTCTAGCTTGAATGGTCGACATTTCCTTTTCTTTGCATGGAGGTCGACACTGCCTCAGGCATATATATATCGGACATACTCTTCGGTGTATTATACCAGCTACTTGAGAGAGAGAGAGAGAGAGAGAGAGAGAGAGAGAGAGAGAGAGAGAGAGAGAGAGAGAGAGAGAGAGAGAGAGAGAGAGAGAGAGAGAGAGAGAGATTGGAAACTCTTCAGTGTAGAAACAACAAAAATAGGAATATATGCCTACACACATAGCCTACTATGAAACTGTCATCCAAATCGGTTGCATGTATCACATGCCACCATGTCTACAATCTCTCATTGGTAACACCCATAGTTCATAAGCTCCCGCACTTTGCATGGTGTAGTAAAGACCACTTACGGATCCATTCTGTAGGTCGGAAGATAACCTGCAAAAAAATGTGTATCCTTACCCTGTTAGAAATACAATCATTTAAGCAATTTCATAAAACCGAAAACAAAGCACAAAAACTCCCACACAGATTCGTGACTTGGCCTTATGCTCAACTTCACCCAACCAGTTGCCAAACATATCTGACATACTAGTGGGCGGAGGTATGTTAAAAGTCACATGAATCATGAGCCATAGTAACTTAGCAAGCAGGCAAGAAATAAACAAATGATGTACTATTTTCTTGTGATCAAGGAAGCAACATTGTTTAGTACCTTGCCACATTCGCTTTGCTAGATTATCCTTAGTGAGAATAACCCTCCGATGCACAAACCACTTAACAGTTTTAAACCGATCTTAGATAAAAAAATCGAAAAGAAAACGCCGATCAAGATGGCCGGCGGGAGAGAGAACACCCGGAGCAAGGGCTCGAAAAAAAACTCTCTAGGGCAGCCGGTCAACATGACCGGCGGACGAACCTTAGGTGCAGGTGGTGCGGTCCCGGCGGCGGTCATGGAGGCCGACCGCCCGGGCGCGGCGTGCGGGGCAGAAGCGGTGGGCGGCGGCTAGCATTGGATCGGTTAGGCTGATACCATGTTAGAAGAGATAGAGATGGATTGGTGTAATCAATGTTTATTGCTTGAGCCTCATCAGCATATATACGGAAGTATATGATCAACTTAGAGTACAAGACAAAGCCAGAACAATTTTTTTGTTTTTTGGAAAAGGAGGATTTCCCCCGGCCTCTGCATCCAAAAGATGTGCAGCCATATTATTGAAAAAAAAAATCAGCAAACACAAAGTCTGGTATCTGAAGTACATCACACAGAGGGAGCACAAACAAAAAAGGTAGTGATAAAAAAAAGTAACGCCACAACCGGCTGGACGAAGTGTATATCAAAGCCCTATCCTATTATGTGACCGCCAGCCAAACCGGTTGAAGATAGCCCGTGCTACCATCTTTCATTGGTTGCACCTAGTAGCCAAATGCTCCCTGGAGGCCGTAGGAGTGAGTAGCAACCACGTACGGATCCATGCCGTAGCTCTGAAAATAATCTGCAAGAAGTTCAGAATATGTAGTCTGTTAAAAATCATATATATCACTCCTACAGTTCCACATAGCCCAAAGGAGTGCCCATTCCAATCCTAATATTTGTCGCATTGTCCTGTTGAAATACATTTAGGCATGTCCCAAACAACGCATCTATGCTAGATGGAGGAGTTATATTAAAGGCTATATGAATTGATCGCCAAAGTAACTTTCCGAAAGGGCAATCAATGAATAAATGTTGGATTGTTTCATCATGAACACAAAAACAACATCGTGAACTACTGGCCCATCTTCGCTTTAGTAAATTATCTTTGATAAGAATGACCTGCTTATGCACAAACCACATGAATATTTTGACGCGCAAGGGAATCTTAACTTTCCAAATGTGTACTGACTAGGAGTGGGATAGAATTAATGAAGTCTAAGTATATAGATTTAACTGAAAACACTCCATTCCTTGTTAACTTCCAGTGTACGGCGTCTACTTGGGCTGAGAGCTGAACGTCCATCAACCTCCGCACCAAGTGTAGCCAGGAGTTCCATCGTTCTCCTACTAAAGCCCGCTGGAACAGGATATTCAAAGGTATCGTCTGTAACACTGTAGCTACATAATCCTCCGTACGTTGCACAATGTTATACATGGTAGGGTACTGTAGGGCTAGCGGTACCTCGCCTAGCCAAGTATCCTCCCAAAACCTTCTTGTCGTGCCATCTCCCACGACGAATTTCACGCTATGAAAGAAAGTCTCTTTTGTTCTCATGAGCCCTCTCTTAAATGGTGAATCGGTAGGTCTTATGATAACCTGAGCCAGAGTTTTAGAGTGAAGATGTTTATTCCGAAGAATTTGTATCCACATGCCTTTCGATTCCTGAGATACATAAACACGGGCTTCCGTGCCTGCTCTTCATTAATCTCTTTTAGAAACACGGGCTCTGTCGGGCAGTGGTAGTGGTGGGACCCTCACTGGCTAGAGTTTTAGAGTGTTTCTACAAGTTCTGTCGGGCAGTGGTGGCAGTATTTGAACCGCAATACTTGAGAACACCCAATGCAGAAGACACTGCTCGGATCCTAGCACAGAATGCAGCAAGAGGATTTCATGGGATGCTTGGAAGCATCGACTGCATGCATTGGAAATGAAAGAATTGCCCATTTGCTTAGCAGGGGATGTACAAAGGCGCCAAAGGCGGTTGAAGTGTGGTAATTCAGGCGGTGGCCACACAGGACCTCTGGATTTGGCACTCCTTCTTTGGTATGCCAGGAACTCACAATGACATCAACGTGCTGCAGTGCTCTCCTGTCTTTGCCAAGCTTGTTGAAGGTCATTCTCCTCCGGTGAATTTCGAGATCAATGGGCGACACTACAAGAAGGGGTACTATCTAGCTGATGGCATCTATCCGAGATGGTCGACATTTGTGAAGATGATCTCAAACCCTGTGCCAGGAGGCAAGAACGCCTGGTTTGCGAAGATTCAGGAGGCTTGCAGGAAGGATGTCGAGCGGGCATTTGGTGTGCTCCAATCTCGATTTGCTGTTGTCCGGTACCCCGCTCAAACCTGGTCCAAAGGTCAAATGTGGGAGATTATGACTTGCTATGTCATCTTGCACAACATGATCATTGAGAGCGAGCAAGAAGACCCAGTGTTTGACACTGAACCATACTACAGGCAGGGTCCTATTGCCGAAGTTGATCACCAGCTACCGGCAACCCGGACTGCCTATCTCAGTATGCGTCAGGAGATCCGAGACCCACATCCGAGACCCACAGGAGCATCATCAACTGCCGAAAGAACTGATTGAGCACCTATGGAGGCTCAAGGGGGACGCCGGGCGCGACGTGTGATGAAATATGAGTTTTTTTTGTTGAACTATATAATTTGTATTGAACTATTTGTTGTTGTACTATTTTGTTGAAGTTTGATTTTTCTATGATGAAATATGTGATAAGAAAAAAATTATGTTGATAAGTAAACTCCGAGACATGGCGAACCACGCCGAATATGGGCTATTCTCGCCCATATGGGCCCTTTATTCGCTGAAATGGGGCTGAAAAGTGGGTCAATTTCAGCGCCTGGGGGCGAATTGGGGCGACGGCTGGGCGCAAAACCGCCCCCCGCATCGATTGTATCGCCGGCTAGCCCCCTAAGGGCAGTTTTATGCGTCCTGGGGGAGCCAACGGCTGGAGATGCTCTCAGATCAACGGCGTCATGGTCGGGCTCGGGCGGGGCTGCCAAGATGAAACACCGGCGGTTATTACCAGACCACGCGCCACGCATCTTGAAATAGGCTTTCGCCCCGCTATATAGATATAGCAACCACACGATACAACTGATAGTCCGATGCTGGGGCAGACAGCACAAGCAAGCCCAAAAGAAATAACAGAGAAAGAAAAAGAAACTAATGACAATAGAGTCGGGTCTACAAAAACGATGGTGACCCGCAACCGCTGCGCCCGCCGGAGAATTTCCACCACGCTCCTAGCACTTCGGACCGCCGCATACCAAGCAACACCTTCAGGAAGGAACGCGACGATGTCGACGCTGTTGCCTGGACTGGTCCTAGGGTTTCCCTCGATACACGGAGGGGCGTGTGGAAGAGGTAAGCCCGGCGCCCTTCAGGAAGGACCGGTGGCGCCCGCGGGCGTCACCGCGTCGGTGCCGGCCAAGACGACAGGGATTTCTCCCGTCCGCCACACATCCACAGCCCCGGCCGCTCCGTCGCACTCCACCAATCTTGCCGCCCACCAACATGCACCACCACGGTCTTTAGATCACCACGCCCGTCTCACCATGGAAAGAGAAGCGAGACCGACGGATCCGAGAAGGGACAGCCGGGAACAAGGAGCGGCAAAAATCAGCAGCCACGCGGGAGGGGACAACCTCCACCGCCCATGGCGGTCACCGGCCGGACGCAGCAATAGGAGCACACCAGGCCCACGGCCCGGCCGAGCCAGAAAGGACTCGTGAAGCTCCCGTCACCACGCTGCAGTTAGCGCGCCACCGTCTTCGCAACCCCCCCCCCCCCACGAGCCGCACCTCCGTCCGTCGAAGCCGTCACACACGACCAAGTGGCGAAGCGAAACCTATGAGGCCGAGAGGAGAAAACCGGGAACGATGAGCGGCAAAATCGGCAGCCACGCGGGAGGGGACGACCTCCACCGCCCATGGCGGTCACCGGCTGGACGCAGCAAGGACAGCACACCAGGCCCACGGCCCGGCCGAGCCAGATAGGGCTCGTGAAGCTCCCATCGCTGCGCTGCAGTGCGCGTGCCTCCGTCTCTGCAACCCCCCGCACGAGCCGCTCCTCCGTTCGTCGGTGCCGCCGACCAGGCCCGCCCAGACCCAAATGGGGCCCAAAAGGGCCCAGATCTGGGCCAGAAGGGCGCCGCCGCCTCTCGCCGCGCCAGCCCACAGCCAAGTGGCTACGCCGCCGCCTCCTCACCATCCGGCGCAGCGCCGCCGCCGGAACCACCGCTGCCCGAGGAACACCACCGCACACCCGCGATGGGGAAGGAAGACCATCCGCAGCACCACCGGAGGACCGAAGCCAGGCCCCCGCCACCACCACGGGGCACAGCCGCCGCGGGCCTAGCCCCCATCCACCGCCGCAGCACCGCAGCGCGCCGCCGACCGGAGAAGGAGCCGCCTCGCCGCCGGACCCTATGCACGCCCGACGCCACCGCCCAGGGAGGGAGCCCCACGCCCACCAGCATCAAGACGTGGAGGAGAGATCCTCCGCCGCCAGCCACCGCGAGGGGCTTCGCCCGGGCGGTCCCGGCCAGCGGCGGAGGCGGGAGGAGGAAGGGGAAGGCGCCCGCGGCGGGATCAGGCGCCGCCGCCCGGGCTGCCCGCGGGGGGGGGGGGGGAGGGGGGACGGCGCGGGGGCAAGGGGGGATTTTTTGGGAACCGTCTAAATTTTACTCACGCGCCACACATACGTGAATGAACCCGTAAACTCACCACGATCGGATCAATTATACTCGACCTCACAATATCTGGCTACTTATTAATCAATCGCGAGATGGGATCTGCATCTGTCCATCCACCTTCTTCTTCGCCGCATCGGCATCGTCCTAGGCATGCAGCTAGCCAGCCATCGACCGGCCGACAAATTTGTGCGCCCCCTTAGTCTCGCGACTATGTATTACCCGCTGTACAGACTGCTACCACAGCCCAGTCACCAACTTATGGTTGCACTCATCTCGTCACTCAGTCACAGTCAGTAAGTCAGTCCGTGCGTACCATGTTCGGAGGCCAGGGCCGGGCCGGAAGGGAACCATGACGAAAACCATGGAACGAAGGGAGTACATTAGTATATGGTCCAACACCTAATCAAGTCTTTTTTTAACACACACACAAAAAAGGATTTTCTTTGGTTATGTAGCATTTCTTGTAGTTGGCCTATAAGCTCGATCGAGAAGACGGAGTGCCTCTAGCATGTCACGTCCCTTTGAATTTTCAACGAGATTTTATTTACATTTCTTTGTTTTTCTTTTTTGTTTTCCAGAATTTGAAATTTGTTCAAAACTTCTGGAAAAATGTTCAGAAGTTTGTTCACAAAAGAAATCTTGTTTCAATATTTGTTCGCAAATTATTTTTGAAAAATGTTCCTGTTTTCAATTCTGTTCTGAAGTTCCAAAATTTTAATGCCTGTGTGTGACCTTTTTTAGCAGTGTAACAACGGAACAAAATAGTACCCCAAAAAAGACATTTTTAAAACACAAAAAATACAAAATAGGCTTGCCCAGTGCGCAGAACTTCTCGGCCCACCAGCCAGACAAATCCCTGCCACACCAGCGCTTTCATGCCTCAAATGATGCCAGGGTTCGATTTAGACTAGGATTGCATAGTTCAGGGTGCAATCAACCGAAATTTCAATTTGAGAGTTCGTTCTGTCCAACCTCTACGAGTTTAAGACTCTGTTTGATAGCAAAGTACAATAAAAACTGAAGTATCAAAAACTACAGTAATTTAGCATATAGGTACAAAATACCATGGTTTTAATATAACAACGTTTTTTGAAGTATTCACGATACAGAGGACGTGTTTGGCTACGTCACAAAACCCTGTAAAATTTCTTGGCTAGCCGTTAGCCGTGCATGCATTCGAAACTTGCTAGCCATTGTAGTACTAGAATATACAGATGGATTAGACTAATGATGATTAGCGACGGCGACGCTGGCGGAGTAATTAGCAGATGACCTCTGAGCAATAGGTACTTGAAAACCTTCATACCAGACATTTGCAAGGAGAAGGCACATGAATCGAACATATATATTTTGGCTAAAACATTCTTCTCTGTAAGATAAGCACCACACACAGTTGTTCTATGAAAATCAAACAAAACATTTACCAGCTAGTAAAATATGATGAAAATATCATCTAACTCATCATATAGACAACAGGGAAGAGTGAAAAAAATTCCCATGTCACCTGTTTGCCAACGCTGATGAAAGAAGCATAGTGTTCAAGTACTGCAGCCGCAGGTAACGAACAACTAAAAGACCTCAGCTCAGACAGTTTGTAGTTGCACCCTGCCTACTGCCTAAGCTCTGTCCGACCCTTCTTTTCCATTGCTCATTTTTTTAAAAAGAGGTATGAGGTTCTTTTTTATATACAGAGAAAATACTGTGGTTTGGCAAAAACTGCAGTATTGAAATCACAGTTTTTAGAGGCAACCAAACAACCCTATGTAAATAAAACTACAATAATATAAAAAACTGTAGTATTTTGAGAATACTTTGAAAATACTTTGTTACCAAACGGGGCCTAAGGTTTAAAATGTACTTTTCCCGTGAACCGGTGAAGTGAAGTGAAGGGGTGCGTGTATATATAATCGGAGAATTGTACGAGACAGGAAAGCCGACTCGGGGAGGTCCGAAGGGGCGCTTTTTTCTTCTGGCTGGGCTATCTGAACTCCTGATGGCCACAGCACAATTACTCCCACCCAACGACCAAGCGTACGTACGTACTGGCCAGTGGGCGTGATGAATTGATGATCGTTGATGGGAAGACCCAGTCGGAGACAGAGATGGATGCATGTGCGGAGTAGAAGATTGGTACAGTACCGTGTACTCCTACGTCCTAAGTTTAGCTATGATCACTGATCTTGGTAGGACGTACGTACGTACGTACGTGCTTTCTTTCTCGGAGTTGCCTTGTATGGCTGCACAGATTTGGTGGTCGGCGGAGCCAAGACGAAACGCCCGTGAATGTTACTCCCTTTGTCCGGAAATACTTGTCGGAGGAATGGATGTATCTAGACGTATTTTAGTTCTAGATTTATCCATTTTTATGTATTTCTCCGACAAATATTTGAGGACGGAGGGAGCAGATCACGCGCCACGTATACGTGAATTAATCCGTAAACTCACAATGGTCAGTTATACTACCTCATAATATCTGGCTACTTACATTACTCCATCACGAGATGGGATCTGCATCTATCGATCCAGCCAGCGAATGATGGGTCGCTTCTTCTTCGCCGCATCGACATCGTCCTAGCTAGCCATCGACCGGCCAGACAAATTTTTGCGCTCCCTAGTCTCGTGGCTATCACCCGCCATACAGACTGCTACTACGACAGCCCAGTCGCCAACTTGTGATTGCACTCTTCTCGTCATTCAGTCCATGCGTACCAAGAAGCTCGGAGGCCAGGACCCGGCCGGAAGGGAACCACGACGAAAACCATGGAACAAAGGAAGTACATTAATATATGGTCCAACGCCAAATTAAGTCGCGAAACAAACTATGGTTGGGTGGTTAGGAGAACGGTGGTATTCCCGGTCCACCATACTTCAAATTCAAATTCTGGCGTTCGCATTTATCCTGTTTTTATTTTAGAATTTTCAGCGATGCGCGTTCAGTGTACGTGTGTGCCTTCATAGGGGTGAGTGTATGCGTCTGTACAGTGTTTAAAAAAAAAACACCTCATTAAGTATCTTTTTAACACACAAAAAAAGATTTTCTTTGGATGTGTAGCATTCCTAGAAGTCGGCCTAGCTATAAGCTCGAGAAGAGGGAGTGCCTCTAGCATGTCATTTGAATTTTCAGTGAGATTTTATTTACGTTTTTTGATGTCAGCCGGTATTATATTTTGCATCTAGACGGGCAATTACATGACCTTTTTAGCAGCAATGGGAGGGGAGACCATTTACCTAATTAAAAAAACGCGAAGTGAATTTTGTGAAGATTACTATAACTCCTTTATACCGAGGGGAATGAAGAAATTCATCCTTTCTTTACATTGTTCTGCCAATGGCATACAGTATAGCGATGATCACCCATTGAGGTAATTTGATGCAAGACAAAAGGTGTGCCAAGAGGTCCCCGGGGCTGAGGTCTCGAGGAGTATATCCAAGGCTGAAGATATAATGTCTAAGCGGCCTGATGCCAAACAGTGATTATCTAAAAACTAGAATGCCACTAGGCCTAGGGAGCAATTCTCATTGATTTCGTGATGCCTCATATTCCCTAAATTTAAGTTTCTAATGGTCTGTTCTTCTTCCCAAATTCTGTTGCTTCAAGCCAATGATTGATAGCAACAGAAGTATGCGCATGGTTGGGTGTTCTCCTACTTGAGTGTGGATGAGAATGGATATGACGACACACACACACACATATAAGGACACAAACATATTATATGGCATTGAAGGCATGTTGGAAGGTTTTGCTAACCACATGACGTTGGCCGATGGAACTATGGTATCATATTTATTAGCGAACCATCGATTGGTCAGACATATGTATGGGTCGATGAACCTTCTGATTTTATTTCTAATTTTTCAGCGGACGATGTAAATGTTATTTGATGTTGAATAAAGCTAGCCGTGAAGGTTTCTCGTCGGAAAAAAAAACATCGATCAGCCAGACACAATTGTATGACACAGGCAGACAGGCTGGTTGCCCCCTAATCTCGTGGCCTGTTATCAGCCTGTTTGCTACAAGTTGCTGCTACAGCCCAGTTCTTTTTTTCTCTTTTGAGAATGCTGCTACAGGCCAGTCGCCAACTTCTGATCGCACTCTGTTTTTTCTTTTCTTTTTTGAGTAACTCTGATCGCACACTCTTCTAGTGCGATGTGCAGAGGCCAGAGCCGGCCGGAAGGGAACACCGATGACAGTGATCGATAGCCCAATGGGCGTGTTTCGTTGGGAGGATGAGACAGGACAAGAATGTTCAAAGTGATCACGCTACCTCGTCGAATTTTATTCCCTCCTTCCAGGTTTATTCCAGTTTATATGACCTTTTATCTTGAAAAAATAGCAAACATAAATTATTTGATTTTTAACAAACGCACTGTTCACTATTAAATCCATGAATTAGTGTTCTTTTGTGTAGCTCACGTCGTGAACCATTTCATCATGGAACGTTATACACATGTCGAGTACATCCATATGTATATGTGTGGCTTTTTAGATGTTTTTGATACTTCAAAGTGTGTTATTTTTTTCAAAAAAAAGAGACTCTGCGCCATGACATCTTTTCCCCTTGAAATGTGCTGCTCATTCATCTACCCCAAGTCGAGTCAGGCGCAGTTTGTAGCTGAGGCAAGAACTTTGTCGGGATAATTTTTATTTTATTTTGAGTGATCCAACATGTCGATGGTGTTCAATTAATTGTCGGGAGACAATTAATTGTCAACCTGCGGGTTCTTGGTCATGAGTACCCTTCATCAAAAGATCTGTAGATAAAGTCCCAATTTACCTGTCAATCATTCCCACTAATTATGTTTAATTTCCTTCACATAAAAATATCATTTGAGTTTATCAATTTCGTCCATTACATGTTGTGATGCAAGACATAATTTCATTGGGAGTGATTTAGTAAGGGGCCTACCTTGCTGGAATGTGATACATCAAGAACATCAAGAAGATAGAATGCCGCTTGGCCCAGAGAGCAGTTTTCATTGCTTTCCTGGTGCGTCATATTCCCTAAAGTATTGTTTTCTTCTTCACTAGTTCCGATTCTTCGAGAGCCGGTCATTGATATCGGCGGAATTATGCATGTGATTGGGCTATGTTCCGTTGGAGTGGGTGAGAGTGGATGTGCCAATACACAGACACACACACATATATATAAGGACGTGAACATGCACAACACTTAAGGCATGTTCAAAGGAGTGCCCATGGAACTATACTATTTATTTTATTTCAAAAACTGCATTTTAGATATGATTTCATGGTATGTCATAACTTACATTAAGTGTGCCTTCTGCGATTCTAGCTTGAATGGTCGACATTTCCTTTTCTTTGCATGGAGGTCGACACTGCCTCAGGCATATATATATCGGACATACTCTTCGGTGTATTATACCAGCTACTTGAGAGAGAGAGAGAGAGAGAGAGAGAGAGAGAGAGAGAGAGAGAGATTGGAAACTCTTCAGTGTAGAAACAACAAAAATAGGAATATATGCCTACACACATAGCCTATTATGAAACTGTCATTCAAATCGGTTGCATGTATCACATGCCACCGTCTCTACAATCTCTCATTGGTAACACCCATAGTTCATAAGCTCCCGCACTTTGCATGGTGTAGTAAAGACCACTTACGGATCCATCCTGTAGGTCGGAAGATAACCTGCAAAAAAATGTGTATCCTTACCCTGTTAAAAATACAATCATTTAAGCAATTTCATAAAACCGAAAACAAAGCACAAAAACTCCCACACAGATTCGTGACTTGGCCTTATGCTCAACTTCACCCAACCAGTTGCCAAACATATCTGACATACTAGTGGGCGGAGGTATGTTAAAAGTCACATGAATCATGAGCCACAGTAACTTAGCAAGCAGGCAAGAAATAAACAAATGATGTACTATTTTCTTGTGATCAAGGAAGCAACATTGTTTAGTACCTTGCCACATTCGCTTTGCTAGATTATCCTTAGTGAGAATAACCCTCCGATGCACAAACCACTTAAAGTTTTAAACCGATCTTAGATAAAAAAATTAAAAAGAAAACGCCGATCAAGATGGCCGGCGGGAGAGAGAACACCCGGAGCAAGGGCTCGAAAAAAAAACTCTCTAGGGCAACCGGTTAACATGACCGGCGGACGAACCTTAGGTGCAGGTGGTGCGGTCCCGGCGGCGGTCATGGAGGCCGACCGCCCCGGGCTCGGCGTGCGGGGCAGAAGCGGTGGGCGGCGGCTAGCATTGGATCGGTTAGGCTGATACCATGTTAGAAGAGATAGAGATGGATTGGTGTAATCAATGTTTATTGCTTGAGCCTCATCAGCATATATACGGAAGTACATGATCAACTTAGAGTACAAGACAAAGCCAGAACAATTTTTTTGTATTTTTGGAAAAGGAGGATTTCCCCCGGCCTCTGCATCCAAAAGATGCATGCAGCCATATTATTGAAAAAAAATCAGCGAACACAAAGTCTGATATCTGAAGTACATCTCACAGAGGAAGCACAAACAAAAAAGGTAGTAATAAAAAAAAGTAACGCCACAACCGGCTGGACGAAGTGTATATCAAAGCCCTATCCTATTATGTGACCGCCAGCCAAACCGGTTGAAGATAGCCCGTGCTACCATCTTTCATTGGTTGCACCCAGTAGCCAAATACTCCCTAGAGGCCGTAGGAGTGAGTAGCAAACACGTACGGATCCATGCCGTAGCTCTGAAAATAACCTGCAAGAAGTTCAGAATATGTAGTCTATTAAAAATCATATATATCACTCCTACAGTTCCATATAGCCCAAAGGAGTGCCCATTCCAATCCGAATATTTGTCGCAATGTCCTGTTGAACTCCATTTAGGCATGTCCCAAACAACGCATCTATGCTAGATGGAGGAGTTATATTAAAGGCTATATGAATTGATCACCAAAGTAACTTTCCGAGAGGGCAATCAATGAATAAATGTTGGATTGTTTCATCATGAACACAAAAACAACATCGTGAACTACTGGCCCATCTTCGCTTTAGTAAATTATCTTTGATAAGAATGACCTGCTTATGCACAAACCACATGAATATTTTGATGCGCAAGGGAATCTTAACTTTCCAAATGTGTACTGACTAGGAGTGGGCCAGAATTAATGAAGTCTAAGTACATAGATTTAACCGAAAACACTCCATTCCTCGTTAACTTCCAGTGTACGGCGTCTACTTGGGCTGAGAGCTGAACGTCCATCAACCTCCGCACCAAGTGTAGCCAGGAGTTCCATCGTTCTCCTACTAAAGCCCGCCGGAACAGGATATTCAAAGGTATCGTCTGTAACACTGTAGCTACGTAATCCTCCGTACGTTGCACAATGTTATACATGGTAGGGTACTGTAGGGCTAGCGGTGCCTCGCCTAGCCAAGTATCCTCCCAAAACCTTCTTGCCGTGCCATCTCCCACGATGAATTTCACGCTATGAAAGAAAGTCTCTTTTGTTCTCATGAGCCCTCTCTAAAATGGTGAATCGGTAGGTCTTATGATAACCTCAGAGTTTTAGAGTGAAGATGTTTATTCCGAAGAATTTGTATCCACATGCCTTTCGATTCCTGAGATACATAAACACGGGCTTCCGTGCCTGCTCTTTCATTAATCTCTTTTAGAAACACGGGCTCTGTCGGGCAGTGGTAGTGGTGGGACCCTCACTGGCTAGAGTTTTAGAGTGTTTCTACAAGTTCTGACGGGCAGTGGTGGCAGTGTTTGGACCGCAATACTTGAGAACACCCAATGCAGAAGACACTGCTCGGATCCTAGCACAGAATGCAGCAAGAGGATTTCATGGGATGCTTGGAAGCATCGACTGCATGCATTGGAAATGAAAGAATTGCCCATTTGCTTGGCAAGGGATGTACAAAGGCGCCAAAAGCGGTTGAAGTGTGGTAATTGAGGCGGTGGCTACACAGGACCTCTGGATTTGTCACTCCTTCTTTGGTATGCCAGGAACTCACAATGACATCAACGTGCTGCAGTGCTCTCCTGTCTTTGCCAAGCTTGTTGAAGGTCATTCTCCTCCGGTGAATTTCGAGATCAATGGGCGACACTACAAGAAGGGGTACTATCTAGCTGATGGCATATATCCGAGATGGTCGACATTTGTGACGATGATCTCAAACCCTGTGCCAGGGGGCAAGAACGCCTGGTTTGCGAAGATTCAGGAGGCTTGCAGGAAGGATGTCGAGCGGGCGTTTGGTGTGCTCCAATCTCGATTTGCTGTTGTCCGGTACCCCGCTCAGACCTGGTCCAAAGATCAAATGTGGAAGATTATGACTTGCTATGTCATGTTGCACAACATGATCATCGAGAGCGAGCAAGAAGACCCAGTGTTTGACACTGAACCATACTACAGGCAGGGTCCTATAGCCGAAGTTGATCACCAACTACCGGCAACCTGGACTGCCTATCTCAGTATGCGTCAGGACATCCGAGACCCACAGGAGCATCATCAACTGTAGAAAGAACTGATTGAGCACCTATGGAGGCTCAAGGGGGACGCCGGGCGCGACGTGTGATGAAATATGAGTTTTTATTTGTTGAACTATATAATTTGTATTGAACTATTTGTTGTTGTACTATTTTGTTGAAGTTTGATTTTTCTGTGATGGAATATGTGATAAGAAAAAAATTATGTTGATAAGTGAATGTCGAGACACGGCGAACCACGCCAAATATGGGCTATTCAAGCCCATATGGGCCCTTTATTCGCTGAAATGGGGCTGAAAAGTGGATCAATTTCAGCGCCTGGGGACGAATTGGGGCGACGACTGGGCGCAAAACCGCCCCCAGCACCGATTGTATCGCCGGCTCGCCCCCTAAGGGCGGTTTTTATGCGTCCTAGGGGAGCCAACGGCTGGAGATGCTCTCAGATCAACGGCGTCATGGTCGGGCTCGGGCGGGGCTGCCAAGATGAAACGCCGGCGATTGCTACCAGACCACGCGCCACGCATCTCGAAATAGGCTTTTGCCCCGCTATATAGATATAGCAACCACATGATACAACTGATAGTCCGATGCTGGGGCAGACAGCACAAGCAAGCCCAAAAGAAATAACAGAGAAAGAAAAAGAAACTAATGACAACAGAGTCGGGTCGACAAAAACGATGGTGACCCGCAACCGCTGCGCCCGCCGGAGAATTTCCACCACGCTCCTAGCACTTCGGACCGCCGCATACCAAGCAACACCTTCAGGAAGGAACACGACGATGCCGACGCTGTTGCCCGGACTGGTCCTAGGGTTTCCCCCGGTACACGGAGGGGCGTGTGGAAGAGGTAAGCCCGGCGCCCTTCAGGAAGGACCGGTGGCGCCCGCGGGCGTCACCGCGTCGGTGCCGGCCAAGCCGACAGGGATTTCTCCCGTCCGCCACACATCCACAGCCCCGGCCGCTCCGTCGCACTCCACCAATCTTGCCGCCCACCAACATGCGCCACCACGGTCTTTAGATCACCACGGCCGTCTCACCATGGAAAGAGAAGCGAGACCGACGGATCCGAGAAGGGACGGCCGGGAACAAGGAGCGGCAAAAATCAGCAGCCACACGGGAGGGGACAACCTGCACCGCCCATGGCGGTCACCGGCCGGACGCAGCAATAGGAGCACACCAGGCCCACGGCCCGGCCGAGCTAGAAAGGACTCGTGGAGCTCCCATCACCACGCTGCAGTTAGCGCGCCACCGTCTTCGCAACCCCCCGCACGAGCCGCACCTCCGTCCGTCGAAGTCGTCACACACGACCAAGCGGCGAAGCGAAACCTACGAGGCCGAGAGGAGACAATCGGGAACGATGAGCGGCAAAATCGGCAGCCACGCGGGAGGGGACGACCTCCACCGCCCATGGCGGTCACCGGCCGGACGCAGCAAGGAGAGCACACCTGGCCCACGGCCCGGCCGAGCCAGATAGGGCTCGTGAAGCTCCCATCGCCACGCTGCAGTGCGCGTGCCTCCGTCTCTGCAACCCACCGCACGAGCCGCTCCTCCGTCCGTCGGTGCCGCCGGCCAGGCCCGCCCAGACCCAAATGGGGCCCAAAAGGGCCCAGATCTGGGCCAGGGGCGCCGCCGCCTCTCGCCGCGCCAGCCCACAGCCAAGTGGTTGCGCCGCCGCCTCCTCACCATCCGGCGCAGCGCCGCCGCCGGAACCACCGCTGCCCGAGGAACACCACCGCACACCCGCGATGGGGAAGGAAGACCACCAGCAGCACCATCGGAGGACCGAAGCCGGGCCCCCGCCACCACCACGGGGCACAGCCGCCATGGGCCAAGCCCCCATCCACCGCCGCAGCACCGCAGCGCGCTGCCGACCGGAGAAGGAGCCGCCTCGCCGCCGGACCCTGTGCACGCCCGACGCCACCGCCCAGGGAGGGAGCCCTGCGCCCACCAGCACCAAGACGTGGAGGAGAGATCCCCCGCCGCCGGCCACCGCGAGGGGCTTCGCCCTGGCGGTCCCGGCCAGCGACGGAGGCGGGAGGAGGAAGGGGAGGGTGCCCACGGCGGGATCTGGCGCCGCCGCCCGAGCCGCCCGCGGGGGGGACGGCGCGGGGGCAAGGGGGGATTTTTTGGGCACCGTCTAAATTTTACTCACGCGCCACGCATACGTGAATGAACCCGTAAACTCACCACGATCGGATCAATTATACTCGACCTCACAATATCTGGCTACTTATTAATCAATCGCGAGCTGGGATCTGCATCGGTCCATCCACCTTCTTCTTCGCCGCATCGGCATCGTCCTAGGCATGCAGCTAGCCAGCCAGCGACCGGCCGACAAATTTGTGCGCCCCCTTAGTCTTGCGACTATGTATTACCCGCTGTACAGACTGCTACCACAGCCCAGTCGCCAACTTATGGTTGCACTCATCTCGTCAGTCAGTCACAGTCAGTAAGTCAGTCCATGCGTACCATGTTCGGAGGCCTGGGCCGGGCCGGAAGGGAACCATGACGAAAACCATGGAACGAAGGGAGTACATTAGTATATGGTCCAACACCTAATCAAGTCTTTTTTTAACACACACACAAAAAAGGATTTTTTTTTGGTTATGTAGCATTTCTTGTAGTTGGCCTATAAGCTCGATCGAGAAGACGGAGTGCCTCTAGCATGTCACGTCCCTTTGAATTTTCAACGAGATTTTATTTACATTTCTTTGTTTTTCTTTTTTGTTTTCCAGAATTTGAAATTTGTTCAAAACTTCTGGAAAAATGTTCAGAAGTTTGTTCGCAAAAGAAATCTTGTTTCGAAATTTGTTAGCAAATTATTTTTTAAAAATGTTCCTGTTTTCAATTCTGTTCTGAAGTTCCAAAATTTTGAAAATGATCTCGTGTCAAATTTTGTTCGGGAGAACTGCCTGTGTGTGACCTTTTTTAGCAGTGTAATAACGGAACAAAATAGATCCCCCCAAAAAGACATTTTTAAAACACAAAAAATACAAAATAGGCTTGCCCAGTGCGCAGAACTTCTCGGCCCACCAGCCAGACAAATACCTGCCACACCAGCGCTTTCATGCCTCAAACGATGCCAGGGTTCGATATAGACTAGGATTGCATAGTTTAGGGTGCAATCAACCGAGATTTTAATTTGAGGGTTCGTTCTGTCCAACCTTAAAATGTACTTTTCCCGTGAACCGGTGAAGTGAAGTGAACGGAGAATTGTACGAGACAGGAAAGCCGACTCGGGGAGGTCCGAAGGGGCGCTTTTTTCTTCTGGCTGGGCTATCTGAACTCCTGATGGCCACAGCACAATTACTCCCACCCAACGACCAAGCGTACGTACGTACTGGCCAGTGGGCGTGATGAATTGATGATCGTTGATGGGAAGACCCAGTCGGAGACAGAGATGGATGCATGTGCGGAGTAGAAGATTGGTACAGTACCGTGTACTCCTACGTCCTAAGTTTAGCTATGATCACTGATCTTGGTAGGACGTACGTACGTACGTACGTGCTTTCTTTCTCGGAGTTGCCTTGTATGGCTGCACAGATTTGGTGGTCGGCGGAGCCAAGACGAAACGCCGGTGAATGTTACTCCCTCCGTCCGAAAATACTTGTCGGAGGAATGGATGTATCTAGACGTATTTTAGTTCTAGATTTATCCATTTTTATGTATTTCTCCGACAAATATTTGAGGACGAAGGGAGTAGATCACGCGTCACGTATACGTGAATTAATCCGTAAACTCACAATGGTCAGTTATACTACCTCATAATATCTGGCTACTTACATTACTCCATCACGAGATGGGATCTGCATCTATCGATCCAGCCAGCGAATGATGGGTCGCTTCTTCTTCGCCGCATCGACATCGTCCTAGCTAGCCATCGACCGGCCAGACAAATTTTTGCGCTCCCTAGTCTCGTGGCTATCACCCGCCGTACAGACTGCTACTACGACAGCCCAGTCGCCAACTTGTGATTGCACTCTTCTCGTCATTCAGTCCATGCGTACCAAGAAGCTCGGAGGCCAGGACCCGGCCGGAAGGGAACCACGACGAAAACCATGGAACAAAGGAAGTACATTAATATATGGTCCAACGCCAAATTAAGTCGCGAAACAAACTATGGTTGGATGGTTAGGAGAACGGTGGTATTCCCGGTCCACCATACTTCAAATTCAAATTCTGGCGTTCGCATTTATCCTGTTTTTATTTTAGAATTTTCAGCGATGCGCGTTCAGTGTACGTGTGTGCCTTCATAGGGATGAGTGTATGCGTCTGTACAGTGTTTAAAAAAACACCTAATTAAGTATCTTTTTAACACACAAAAAAAGATTTTCTTTGGATGTGTAGCATTCCTTGAAGTCGGCCTAGCTATAAGCTCGAGAAGAGGGAGTGCCTCTAGCAATCGGATCCACCATGGTGCATGGGTACACCCAAATATTTTGGCAAAAAAATCTTGAGTTGGGATAGGCCCAGTTCACATAATCAGGACCAGCCCACTACTTCTCAACGCAGCCCACTACCTCGGCAACCCGCTACTTCTCCACTTCGCATGAGACTAGAGCAAATCACGCAGCCAGCTTTTCTTCCCACATACTCCCTCCGTCCGTGAATAAGTATGCATCTAGCTTTTGTCTTAAGTAATTTTTTTAAAAGTTTGACCAAATATATAAAAAAAAGTAGCAACATATATGACATCAAATTGATATATTATGAAAGTACATTTCAAAACGAATATACACTGATACTAATTTAGTGTCATAAATGATGCTACTTCTTTTATAAAGTTGGTCAAAGTTTTAAATTTTGACTTGATACAAAAACTAGATGTACACTTATTCGTGGATGGAGGGAGTAGTTATGTTCCCACGAACCATTAGAAATAGTTCTGTTCCCACGGACGACGCGCCGGTCTGACCCTCTGCCGATGGCGACTGGCGGGCATGCTTTCCGCAGAGGATACAGACAAGCCGTGCAGTGCCGTGCCCGCAACCGCCGGTGTGGAGGAGCGACCGAAAAGTGATGCACAGAGGGTGGGGATGAGCGTCGCTGTTGAGGCCGCCGCGGTCGTCGACGTCGAGGAGGAGAACATACTAGTGCAACAATTGGCTCGAACAACCTCAATCTCTAAGCCTAAGTTGAATCCCCATCCAACTCTGAATTTTCCATCGTTGATTTGTTGGTTCAATTTTGTTGTGAAATCTCCAACGGAATGTGTAGCCGACTAGCCGCTATCTCGATTCATAAAGACATAGCCGTAGATGACAATGAGGTGTGAGGATATTCTTGATTTCATTAGTAGAAAAGCAACAAATGAATTATCTTTGAATTGGTGGTTGTTTTATTAGTTATGGAAATGAAATTGAGAGCTTGGGCTCATTTGATAAAAAAGAATCTTTGAAATGTATGCAATAGAGCATTCTATATTAGGGTGGAAAAAAATTTGAACACCCAATGTTGAATTCCTGGATCCGCCACTGTCTAGCATGTCATGTTTCCTTTGAATTTTCAGCGAGATTTTATTTACGATTTTTTATGTCAGCCGTTATTATATTTTGCATCTAGACGGGCAATTAGGTGACCTTTTTAGCAGCAATGGGAGGGGAGACCATTTACCTAATTAAAAAAACGCGAAGTGAATTTTGTGAAGATTACTATAACTCCTTTACACCGAGGGGAATGAAGAAATTCATCCTTTCTTTACATTGTTCTGCCAATGGCATGCAGTATAGCGATGATCACCCATTGAGGTAATTTGATGCAAGACAAAAGGTGTGCCAAGAGGTCCCCGGGGCTGAGGTCTCGAGGAGTATATCCAAGGCTGAAGATATAATGTCTAAGCGGCCTGATGCCAAACAGTGATTATCTAAAGACTAGAATGCCACTAGGCCTAGGGAGCAATTCTCATTGATTTCGTGATGCCTCATATTCCCTAAATTTAAGTTTCTATGGTCTTTTCTTCTTCCCTAATTCTGTTCCTTCAAGCCAGTGGTTGATAGCAACAGAAGTATGCCTGTGGTTGTGTGTTCTCCTACTTGAGTGTGGATGAGAATGGATATGGCGACACACACACACACATATAGGGACACAAACATACATGGCATTTAAGGCATGTTTGAAGGTTGGCCGATGGAACTATGGTATCATATTTATTATATCGATTTCATTTCAAAATAATAATAATATTGATTTCATGTTAGAAATTGCTTTTTGGACATGATCTCTAGCAAACGTTGGGTTGGGTATTTTTGCTAGTACAACATCCTAGCAAACCATCGATCGGCCATACATCTATATGGGTCGATGCACCTCTTGATTTTATTTGTAACTTTTTAACGAACGATGTAAATATTATTTGATGTTGAGACCATCAAGAAGATAGAATGCCGCTTGGCCGAGCATTTTTCATTGCTTTCCTGGTGCGTCATATTCCCTAAAGTATTGTTTTCTTCTTCACTAGTTCCGATTCTTCGAGAGCCGGTCATTGATATCGGCGGAATTATGCATGTGATTGGGCTATGTTCCGTTGGAGTGGGTGAGAGTGGATGTGCCAATACACAGACACACACACATATATATAAGGACGTGAACATGCACAACACTTAAGGCATGTTCAAAGGAGTGCCCATGGAACTATACTATTTATTTTATTTCAAAAACTGCATTTTAGATATGATTTCATGGTATGTCATAACTTACATTAAGTGTGCCTTCTGCGATTCTAGCTTGAATGGTCGACATTTCCTTTTCTTTGCATGGAGGTCGACACTGCCTCAGGCATATATATATCGGACATACTCTTCGGTGTATTATACCAGCTACTTGAGAGAGAGAGAGAGAGAGAGAGAGAGAGAGAGAGAGAGAGAGAGAGAGAGAGAGAGAGAGAGAGAGAGAGAGAGAGAGAGAGAGAGAGAGATTGGAAACTCTCCAGTGTAGAAACAACAAAAAAAGGAATATATGTCTGCACACATAGCCTACTATAAAACCGTCATCCAAATCGGTTGTATGTATCACATGCCACCGTCTCTACAATTTCTCATTGGTCACACCCATAGTTCATAAGCTCCTGCACTTGGCATGGTGTAGTAAAGACCACTTACGGATCCATCGTCCTGTAGTTCGGAAGATAACCTGCAAAAAAATGTGTATCCTTGCCCTGGTAACAATACAATCATTTAAGCAATTTCATAAAACCGAAAACAAAGCACAAAAACTCCCACACAGATTCGTGACTTGGCTTTATGCTCAACTTCACCCAACCAGTTGCCAAACATATCTGACATGCTAGTAGGCGGAGGCAGGTTAAAAGTCACATGAATCACGAGACACGGTAACTTAGCAAGCGGGCAAGAAACAAACAAATGATGTACTACTTTCTCCTGATAAAGGAAGCAACATTGTTTACTATCTTGCCACATTCACTTTGCCAGATTATCCTTAGTGAGAATAACCCTCCGATGCACAAACCGCATAAAATTTTTAATCTTCAGTGGTACTTTACTTTTTCATATATACTTTGAACAAAAAAACATCCAGAATAAGTTAAATCCATATGCATGGATTTACCAGAAAACAAATCAGAAGAAGTCAACCTCCAAAGAAACATGTCTGGCTCGTTGATTAAGATGACCTTCGTCAACATCCGTACCAAATGTAATTAGGCAGTCAATTTATCGCCAATCAAAGCTCCTCTGAACATGATATTTATGGGACTCCTTCCGTTGCACAGTATTGTAAGAGACGGATATTGTAAGATCATCTACTGCCGGGTGTCCCGAATACGCCTCAAACGCCCAGGCGGATGGCCTGGTCATTGACTGGTCACAAAAATATGAACTAGACGGTCTTCTTAAACGGGCCTCAAACGCTCGGGCTGACCGACACCCGTCATATCCAATTCAAATATGAGGCGGATATGGGAGCGCCCGGGCGTGTCCGCCACGTTGGACTGATGCTGGGGTTCCACAGGAAAACAGTCCAAAACCTGGCGGTCTGAAACTCGTCTCCTCCATCGGACCGATGGTGTCACGTGGCGCCGCTCCAGCGGGCCGCGTAGTGCCTAGCCTGGCTATTTAAGCTAACCGCCGGCACCGAAACCCTACCTTTCCACATTTCCCTCCTCCCGTCTGCCGTCGCTGCCACTTTCTACTCATCGTCCGCCACCACTAGTATCCATGTCCCCACGCCGCCGGGTAAGGAGCTACCCATATCCAATGATGGGGCACCGACTTCACCTCCTTGAGCAGATCTGGGCAATGCGTGAAGCCCGGATTTTGGCGAGGCTACCTTCGGATGCGGTGGATCCGGAGGAGGACTAGAAGGAGGAGGAGGAGGAGCCGAAGGACTAGCCGGACGAGGGTGTTGGGGACGCTGGGGACACAGATCTGCAGGTGGAGTAACAGGCCATCATCGATTCCCTCCGCTCGGAGTCAGATGCGGAGGCCAGACGCCATCGTCGGCAGGAGATGGAGGCGAAGCATGCCGCGGAAGTTGAAGAGATGCTCGCGTACATGGATGATGATGAACATGATGATGATGGGGAGGAGGAGGAGTAGGAGCCGGAGCCCTACTACGCCCCGTCCACCCGGCGCTCGACACCGACGCCATGAACATCTCCAATGATGAATTGGTAGCTAGGGTGTCGTAGCACGTATGTTTGTTTTGCATGGTTTGTATGATTCTAGGGCATGAAATATGAGAGACTAGGATGCAAAGGAGCAAATTTGAGGCGTGACCAGTCACTGTCCGCGAACACGCCCAGTCGCGTCCACTGGCGTTTGAGGGGTCCAATTTGTAAAAGTCCGGCCGTAGATGCTCTAAGGCTAAAGGTGTATCCTAAGCCAGGTATCATCCCAAAAGCGCGTTGTTAGACCATTTCAACTTTAAATTTACCTTATTAAACAATACAACATTTGTCATCATCAAACCCTTTTAAAACGGAGAGTAATTCGTTTATACATAACTTTGGGAAAAAACTAGAGTGAAGATATTTGCCACGTAATAACTGAACCCACATTCCATCACGCCTGTAAATCCATTTGCTCATCAAATATTTATTTTTAGTCTGAAGATCCTCAATGTCCTCCCCTTGCTTTTACCGAAAAAGGCTTTCGCCCCGCTTTATAAATAAAACAAACCACCACAACCAAACGGTACACATAAGTTCACCACACATAGTCATACGAACATAGAGTACAAATAGGTTTTGCTGAGGGCACAACTCAACAAGCCCTAAAAAAAAAAAAACGACGGCGGGTCAACCACGGAAGCATGGAAGGCCCCCCTTGCTCTTTAGGCCGACACAAGATATCCCACCTCGCAAGTTGATATTTAGCATTATATTCAGCACTCTACCAGAAAAATCTGGAACGATAACAATCAAGTCTCGATCAGATGATAGGACACTACCCGTCAAGGCAGACGCAAGCATAGAACAATGATCCACATGATGGAGGACTGTTCATCGAAGATGCTGTCTCGAGAAAATACACAAACATGATAAAGGAAACGCTAAGCTGTTCTCTAGCGTCAACAATCTGTGGTTCACCTGAACAGCCGATTCTTGAGAGACCGCCAGAGACGCGAGAGATCGACAGACGGTAGCCAGAACGGAGTTCCTCTCCTCCAGCGAGGAATGATTCTTTCACAACCCAATGTAGATTTGTCATCATTTTTTATATGACTTGCACCATGTAGCCTGATTGCTACCGATGACTGATGGGTGTTTCAGCCATACAGCTCATAGTCATTGTACCAGTACTCCCTTCATTCGATAATGTAGTGCTTACACATTTTTGTGAAAGTCTAATTTCGCCAACTTTGATCAAGTGTGTAGAGAAAATTGTCAACATCTACAATATCAAACATGTACATTATGAAAACATAACTTATGATGTATTCAATGATGTACCTACTTTTTTTATAAATATGGTCAAAGTTTATAATGTTTGACTTTTGTAAAAATCTATAGGCACTACATTATGGAATGGAGAGAGCTAACTATGCGCCATAGGATAGAAGGACTATTCTTATACGACCGCCACACGTTCACAGTTGAAGCTAGAACCTTAGAGCATCTACAACCGGACTCCTCAAATGTCCCCTATATGTTCGGACAAACGGTTCAGACAGTGGCCGGTTGCAAAATGCGACCCAACCAGTACATCCGGTCTGTTCAGCAGCCCTCAAACCCAACTCCTACCTATGGTGAAAATGGGGAGGCCCGAGTGTGTCCAGACGCGTCCGCCTTCCATGAGGAAAGCCACGCGCCCGCGAGACACCTCCTTTGGGGTAGGTGCAGACGTTTTCATGGTGTCGGTCCACGCGTGCTGCCCAATGGACTAAATCCAAGTATTTAAGCCGGACGACGAGGCAACCCTAGAACCTTCCCATTCCCCTCATTTTCCTACCGTTTGCCGCTGGAGCCGCTCCCTCCTCTGCACTTCCAATCCGAGCTCGCTGATGGCCGCCATAGTCAGGCAGAAGATCACATATTATAAGATGCTCATACCCGAAAGTCAGATGGAGATCTAAGCTGAGATGCGAACCGCGGAGGAGGTACGCGGCGCCGCCGCGCTTATGGCGATGGAGGAAAAGGCGGAAGTGTAGGTGCCGGAGAACGAGGAGGAGGAGGAGTTGGGCGCCGAGGATGTGGATGCAACCATGGAGGAGGACACAGAGGAGGCGGCGGGCATGGACCCCGACGGCTTTAGCATGGCGAAGGCAGATTTCCAAAAGGCAGAGGCAATGGAGGCAACGATAGCTTTTGAGGTGGTGCAGACCGTCATCGTCGACTCGGTTCAGTCCAAGTGGGAGGTGGCGGCTCATCGTACCACCTAACAGACATGGAGCTGGATGAGGTGTTTGCGTCCCTCTTGGACGAGGAGAAGGAGGAGAGGAAGCCGGAGGTGCGACCCCCACAAATGACCACGTGGCCGGTCCGTTCGGCACAGGGTCAGCGATGCTCCTTTTGTTATTGTGTGATCTACTCCCTCCATTCCAAATTACTCGTCGTGGTTTTAGTTTAAATTTGAACTAAAACAACGTCGAGTAATTTGGAACGGAGGGAGTAGTACGTAGATGAATGACATTGCATGGTGCGGTATGAGAACAGATATTTGAATTTAAGTATTGTGCTTGTAGTGCCGGTCAGGTCAAACGAAGGATAACCAGCTCCTGTCCACGAATGCGCCCGAATGTATAGAGGGTCAAATTTGATTGGTCCGGCTGTAGATATTCTTCGTGTCCGTCGTGTTGGCCCGTGAGGCTGCACACCTGCCCGGTCGTGAATTCCTTTCCGGCCGCTCTATATAATTCAGAGATCGGGTGTCTATTCGGTTCGGAGGATTTTCATAGGAAGCACATAGGAACAAGGGTCCCCGAGGAAAATTTTCTATAGATGCGTTCGGTTTGTAGGAAATGTGTACAGGAATTTTGTAGGAATAATATTCATTTCCTGTGTTTTTGGTGGAAATTACACATCCACTCAAAATTCATTTTACGCGTAGGAAGAACCAAACAAGGCGAGTCAATTTCTTAGAATGACAAGTGCCATCCTATAAAATTCCTATACTAGTCCTAATTCCTACGTTATGAAATCCTCCAAATCGAATGAGGCCCGGATCTGCATGCATCCATCCATCCAGCAGATGTTGTAGCTCCGCACCCACATAAGGATCCCAATCAAACATCGACCGGTCTATTTCGTACGGCAAGTGCGCATCTCGTCTTGTCGCGTGGTGGTTATCTGGCGACGCATCGCGGCAGTCATCGTCCGTGTGCATGTGCACGGCGGTGATCAGGGAAGTGAAGTGAACTGAAGCGAAGGATATACCAACCGACCGACGGAGAGGGACGAGACGAGACATATAGAACGATGACTCGGGGAGCTCCGAAAGGGCGCTTTTCGCTTGGCGTGCGTGCCCTGGCTGGCAATCTGAGTTTCTGATGGTCACGGACAATTACCCCCACCGAACGAACAAGCCTACGTACAGTACTGGCCAGTGGCCATGATGATCGACCGGGAGACGAAGTCAGAGACAGAGATGGATGCGGCCAACATGCATGTGCGGGGAAGAATAGTGGTGGTCGGCCCGTCAGTACATGTGCTCTTATAAGACGTGAATGTCAATAATTAATAAAATTGTCAGGATGGCCGAGTGGTCTAAGGCGCCAGACTCAAGTTCTGGTCCTCTTACGAGGGCGTGGGTTCAAACCCCACTTCTGACATTCTTTTTTTTATTCCCTTTTTTTGGGCTTTATAAAAGTTAATTATAATTAACCAAAGGAAACAGAAAAAACTAGTCAGTCACAGAAACAAAAGATCACCATTTCGATACATCGTTTTGCCACGGTCAAAATAAGGACGATAATGTTTCGAAATACTTTCCAGTTACGGAATGCCTAGGTGATGCGGGGATTGCAGCAGTACAATTGCGTTCCAAGGTGAAGTGCGAAAATTGTTACATTTTTTTTGAGAAGCTGGTAAGATGTTTATCCGCTGACTAAACGAAATGTAGGGAATCCTCTATTGGTTTTTTTTAGCCAGACAAAGGCAAATCAACAGAAGTTTGGGAGAAAAGAAGCTGTTCTTGCACTGTCAGCTATGAAAACTAACAAGTAACTGGAGATATACTATAGGATGACCTCCTTCTCTTGACCAACATAATTTAGTCACCCAGGGATATGTGCAATAATGGTGTCAGACACTAAACATCTGGAAGATAGAATCGCGATAGGCCCAAAGAGCATTACTTGTTGCTTTCCATGCCCCATATTCCCTAATGTATCATTTTCTTCTTCTCTATTTCCTATCATTTGAGCCGATCATTGATATCGGCGAAAGTATGCATGTGATTGCACTCTGTCTTACTTAAGTGGGAGAGAGTAGATGTGACAATACACACATATATAGTAACGCGAACATCACAAAACTGAAGGCGTATTTAATGGTTGGAACATGAAATATACAATTTATTATTTTTAATTTATTTCAGAAATTGTATTTTGGATATGATCTCATGGTCCATCATAAGTTGCATAAAGTATGACTTCCACACTTCTAGCATGAATGGCCGACCCTGTCTCGGGCATATATATTGGATGGACTCTTCAGTGTAATATACAAGCTGGGAGAGAGAGAGAGACAGAGAGGGGGAGAGAGAGAGAGAGAGAGAGAGAGAGAGAGAGATATCTTATACTGAAATTCAAATGAAATTCTGTTTACCCACATGAAAACTACTTCGAGTATATAAAAGCAATTTATAGCTAGGTTGACCCCATCTGAAAATGTAGATGATGTCCAAAGCCACACGATCATACTACAACCTTTGATTGAACGTGTGTCGACTGTTAGCATTCTCATGGATCGAACGCATGGTCTTGTGGTAGCTCATTTCTATTGACAAACACAACTACCCTTGTGCGCGCAGCTCACCATATACGAACTCACTGGAACTCAGATGATGAAAGGAAACAAAAGGCACACTCTTCTATAGACACAAACACAATATGATCGGCCAGTTGGACCCGACATGCCTTCTGGTGTTCTTATTGATTTTGTTTTCTGGTGACTTAGTTCAATGACATGTTGCTATTAATATTCATTCATGTGGATATGCCTCTACCTAGTCGGGCACAGACTGACCAAACAAGCAAACCGATTTGTAATAGCTAACCTATTTATACCTGACTCACACATAGACTTGGGTTGTATGGTTGGGCTATGGATTTATGAAAGCAGCTACAAAAAATCTGTTGTGGGAAAGCAGTCATGGAAAATATGTTGTGACGAAGTTATAGGCCATTCGGAAAACTACCCGTGTGTCGGTGTACAAAAAGAGGGGTACACTTTTTGTACCCCTATAACTGTGCACGGGCAGTCAGAACCGCGCCCACGACCACACCAAGTGAAAGTGCTTGTTATCGACTAGAGGGGGGGGGGGTGAATGGGCGATTTTTATGAAAGTCTTCAAAACATGAAAGTTCCGAAGACAAACAGTAGAAATGAACCTATTGATATGCAGCGGAAGATAAACTACACAAGGCAGGCCATAGTCAAGTATGCAATAATGTGAGAGTACGACGACTAATGGCAGCTAGGTAGTAAGGATCAGGATGGAAGATGGTATGAAGCCAAACAACAATAGTAGTCAAGCAATGAAGTCAAACAGGTATGACAAGCAGGCAATGACTTCACGAAGACAAACTGTAAGTAAAGGGAAGAGAGGATAGAACCAGTCACTCGTTGAAGACACAGGATTTGTTTGACCAGTTCCAGTTGCTGTGACAACTGTACGTCTGGTTAGGGAGGTTGAGATTCAACTCAGAAGACCGTGTCTTCACCTTATTCCCCTTGAGCTAAGGACACACAGTCCTCGCCCAATCACTCCGGTAAGTCTTCAAGGTAGACTTCCAAACCTTCACAGACTTCGTTCACCGGCGATCCACAATGGCTCTTGGGTGCTCAGAACGTGACGCCTAACCGGCTGGAGGATTCACAGTCCTCAAGTGTAATAAGTCTTCAGGTCACACAGACAGAAAGACTTCGGTGATGCCTAACACTCTTTGGCTCTGGGTGTTTTGGGCTTTGTCCTCACATGGATTTCTCTCTCAAAGGCTTCGAGGTGGGTTGCTCTCAAACGACAAAAGCCGTGCACTAACTCTGAGCAGCCACCAATTTATGGTGTAGGGGGTGGGCTATTTATAGCCACTAGGCAACCCGACCTGATATGTCCGAAATGACCCTGGGTCACTAAGGAACTGACACGTGTTCCAACGGTCAGATTTCAAACACACGCGGCAACTTTACTTGGGCTACAAGCAAAGCTGACTCATCCAGCTCTGGATAAGATTTGCTCTCATTGTCTTCGCTCGAAGACATAGGATTTGGGTTGAGCATCACTTCAGTCACTCTGACTGTATTCACTTGGACCCCACTTAACAGTACGGTGGTTCCTATGACTCAACAAAGAAGAAAAGGAAACAACGAAACAACTAAGTCTTCGTGCTCCATAGTCTTCACTGGATGTCTTCTCATGTCATAGTCTTCAATATAAATATCTTCATATACCACCATTGTGTTCAATGTCTTCACACATTTTTAGGGGTCATCTCCGGCAGGTAAACCGAATCAATGAGGGACACCACCCGTGTTATCGTACAATTCTCACAAACACATTAGTCCCTCAACCAAATTTGTCGTCAATACTCCAAAACCAACTAGGGATGGCACTAGATGCACTTACAGTCTCCCCCTTTTTGGTGATTGATGACAAACTGGTTGAAGTTTTCAACGGGGATAAAGTATGTGAGATTGTAAAGGGTAGAGGATTGTCTTCATAAGTTTCAAAGGCTCCCCCTGAAGATGTGCATATAAGTAATTTGCTTTTGGAATGCAAATGCACATGGCAGGTTGTACTTGTGGAGATCCTCTTCAACTTATGACGACAATTCATCATGCATGATAAGATATAACGAAGATTATGACATGC
Source organism: Aegilops umbellulata (assembly GCA_032464435.1). Lineage (NCBI taxonomy): Eukaryota > Viridiplantae > Streptophyta > Magnoliopsida > Poales > Poaceae > Aegilops > Aegilops umbellulata. Next base: position 496,898,040 of record CP136056.1, read on the forward strand.
ATAATGAAAATGGACGTCTGCAGAATGACCTAAGTGCGGAAGTTATCATCGCACATGCGGAATTTATCATCGCATCACAGAATATCAAATAAGTAGCAGACGACCATCAAGTTTAAGTGTTACAACTCAAAGAACCAAATGTATCAAAATGCGAGTTGTAAACACTAGGCAAAATATAAAGCAACCGCCCATATGAACCTGCTTGAAGACTATCAAACTCATACGCTTCTCCCCCTTTTGTCAGCAATGACCAAAAAGGTTTGAAGACATAGAGCATCTACTCATTCTCATGAGGAGTAGTTGAAGCAGCAGGGTTGGTGTTGTCGTTTGGCGGTGCAGACGAGCTTGGAGCAGTGTCGATTCTTGCAGAAGGGGTCGGTGAAGTAGCATCATCTTCTTCATCGATCACTTTGCCATTAACAGTTGCCGCAGAAGAGGAATATACAGAGTCTTCAAGAGATGGAGTGCGACGTAGGACAACATTCTGTGGAGGAGTGGAGTCAAACTTGAATTTTTCTGTGAAGCCATCATCTTGAAGATCCGCTTCAGCACTGAGCAGGGTCAAACTCTTCCATGATCGCCGACATGTTTCATGCGTGACAAAGGCATTCTTGGTGGCAAGATTGCGAATGCGATTGACATCCACCAAGAGGCTCTGCATTTGGCGCTTAAGCCAGCCATGATGCTTATCATGTTTCTGATGAAGGGCAACTAGAAGCTCTCTGTCATTGAGAATGCGGGAGCGCTTCTTAGGCCTTTGGGCAATTGTGCTCTCAGTGGCTTCTGTTTGCGCACGATGAGGCATGCGAGTAATCCCAGCCAGTGGGTAGACTCGAGCGACAGCTTGAACTCCTTCATCATTTTGAGTGAAGCTTTGATGGTCAGCATACTGAAGACTAAGAGGCTCCTTTGCAGTCTCTGGGTATATGGCTTCAACAGACAGATCAACATCTGGCATAAATATGATATGATTGCGTGCAGAGTGTTGATAGTTGAAGGCAGAGTGAAGCTTAATCAGCCGCATGATCCAAGGAGCATAGAACTTCAGACCCAAGATGTCAGATCCAGATGCAGCAAGTTGGCGAATGAAGAAGTCTTGGGCATTGAAGCATTTGCCATGAAGAATATGGAAAACAAAAGTCTTCATTGCGCCTTCCAGCTTGGCATTAGGAGAGTGTCCTTTGATAGGCCAAAGAGTTCGCCTGACTATATGATAAATGGTGCGGGGCAGATACTCAAGGTCTTCAACAAAGAACGCCTGCGGGTATTCAGTATCTGGAGGCAATGGCTTCATCATGCTGAGCATCTGACTCATATTGGGTTCAGGCTTGTGGAAGATGCTCTCCATAGCATCATTGTGAAGCTGACAGCCAGGCTCATAAAGATCATCTGCAGAGGGCAGGCCTGTAAGCGCAATGACATCAATGGCTTTGGCTTCATGATGAACATTTCCTGTCATCCACTCAAGAACCCATGTATTTGTATCTTTATAGTAGCCACGGATATGGAGAGTGGCATAGAATTGGAGCAATAACTCTTCGTTCCAGTGCTCCTTATCAGTGACAAACTGCAGCAGGCCGGACTCTCTGAAGCAGTCCAGAGCCTCTTCCAGACAGGGCAGACTAGTGATGGCTTCAGCATCAAGACGCATATGTGGGAAAATGCGACCTTGATTGTACAGAATGCATGAGTAATAGCTTCGCTGCTGATAGCTCCAGAACCGATCAGAAGATATCCTTGCGCTTGAGTAAGGGTTCTTTGCACTGTCAAAGAAGGTATTGTGTGCCTTGAAGTCATTAGTATTGAAAGATCCTGGTGCTGATGCAGTACCTGGAAACCTTGGCAACCTAGGCTGTGGCTTCTGAACCCGTGGCCTGTGCTCAACATGGTACTCAAACTGAGGACCAGCAGCGGCAGGCGGAGGAGTCAGAACAGGCCATTTGACAGAAATGAGCTGATTATAGTTGAAAGCTTGCTCGATAGTGTGTGGCCTTGGTGGCGAAACAGGAGCAGAGGCGTCAACATTGGCTTCAGGTGCAGATGCATCATTGGCTTCTGGCACATTTTTCGGTGCAGGCTCCACATTTGCGTCAGCCATGACAACGTCATTGGCTTCATTGGTGTTGGTGGTGGCAGCCTGAAGATTTTCAACCTCCACTTGGCGAGCTGGAGGGTCTGGCACTTGCACGTTCACTTCCGGAACAGTTTCTTTGATAATGGGGGGAGTTGGGACACGTTCTTCTTCTTGTCTTTCATCGGCTGATGCAGCCGGAATGTCTTCAGCACCTTTGGCTTCAGACTCAGAGACATTCACAGTGGGAGTGGCATCTGGAAACACTTGACGTGCGACAAATTGTTGAGGCACTTCTCCTTCTGGAACGCTCGAGGTGGTGACTTGAGGCCTTGGTCCTTTGCGAAGCCTGCGTAACGCTGGCGACGCCTTTGGCGATGGAGTTGGCTGGGCCTCAAAGTCGTCATCTTCATTTCGAACAGACGGGGTAGCTTCATGTTGGGGAGAACTTGGGGTGTCTTGTTGTTGTGGGTGATCAGCCCCCGAAGCATCCTGTGCAATTGGCGTCAGAGGACGACCAATGCTGATGAGTTCGTTGTTCGTGAGAACAGGTGATGATACCAGGTTTTGTTCGATCTGAGGAAGGACTTCATAATCTTCAACATTTTCGTGGTGACCAATGTCTTCAGTAGCGTTGGGGTCAACTGCTGGAATGTCTTCAGCTTCATGAGCCCCTGTGGAAGTAGGCTCATGAACTATGATTCTTTGTTCTTGATGATCAGATGTTGGAGGGATCATTGAGATTGGTTCAACAACTAAGGGCTCTGAGGGAGCAGCCCTATCCTTTTTGGTTCTGTGCTTCTTCTTAGTGGGAGCAGCATCAGAGGCGTTAGGATTTTTCCTTTTTCTGGCTTCAGCCTCAGCAGTTCTCGTCTTCTTGAGCTCAGAGGCGGTTGATCTAACCTTTCGTTTCGAGCCGGTCATGCTAGTTGGGAAGACAATGCGCGGCTCTTCCTGCCTTGAAGGAGCAGTTTGGTCAGTCGAAGGCTTCTTCTTCTTGGCAGCCATTCTTGGGTCGATGCCAGGACGACCAAGAGCCTTGCGCTTCTTAGCCTCATTGTAGGCTTGCACACACTTGTCAGCCAGGTTCTTCATGCGCTCTCGAGAACCTTTGGCTTCTTCACGCTTCTTGAGGAAGGCTTCCTTGAGCTCGTGCAGCATGATCTTGAAGTTCTTGACATCTTGGACACTGAGCTTAGCCACATGCTTCTTAAACTGAGCTTTTTCATAGTCGATCTTGTGCTTCAGCTCAACGATGCGTTGAGCGGGAGCTAGCTCTGAAGCAATGACTCCATTGAAGGAGACGCTGAGCCCAATGGGAAGTTGTAGATCGTCAAAGCTGAGATTTGGTGAGTCAAACCACTCATCAATGAATTTGTGAATGATTGCCACATCAAAGAGAGGCAAATCATTGAAGATCTCTGCTTCTTCCTTGCTCTTGATCAGTTGCTCAAGGGCATCATTTGCAAGATCTTCATCACTAGACAGATCAATGTGCTCTTCACGCAGAATAGCAGCAGGGGTCAGTGCCTGATCAGTATGCTTGACAAGTTTCTTCTTCGTCTCCGTCTTCTTGGAGATGCGTGACAAATCTTCAGACTGCACACTGTCTTCAGGAGGTGCAGTTGCCAGAGGCTTCGCACTTGAAGCTTTTGGTGGAGCAGCTGATCTTGAAGCTTTTGCCTTCTTGGGCTTCTGTGGCTTTGGAGTAGGAGCAGGGGCTTCATCAGAGTCAGCGGCATCATCTGAGTGATCCACTTTGGCACCTTGAACTCTGATGTAAGCGATGAGGCCATCAAGGTCATAGAAAGGACCAATGACATTGGGTTCTGCATCGCGTGAGCCATCAGCACGAGGAGCAGGAGGACCAGGGTTGAAGTCTAACCCCAACGAATCTTTGTTCTTCTTTGCTGAGGCCTTGGAAAACTGGAAGGCGCTTGAACAGATTATCGTCACGACACCAGAGCAATGATGATGGGTCAGCATTTTCAGGCTGAGGTCCACGGACCATGCAAGGATAGAAGCCTTGCGCAATGGCATCAGCTCTGGATCTGGGCAGAAGACCTCTATATAGAATATCTCCCCATGGTCGTTTGATGGCATTTTTCTCTGCATATTCCTGGGTGACGAAGTTGTACTTGAACCACTGTTCGGCCCAATATCGTCGAATCCATTGGATTCGGGTCTTGCGCTGATTGTAATCCTCTTCAGGATCTGTCTTGTAAAGCTCAGAGAGGTCATCAGGCAAATCTCTTGATGTTCCTCCACGACGCTGTCTGCCACCCTTCCTCACTGACTTTTCTGCAGCCATGAACTTCAAACTGAATGGTTTCAATACGTTCAAAGTCTTCAAAGGCTTCCTCTTATTGGACAGACAGGAACTGACTTCGGGAGAGTTAATATGATGCTGTAAGAATTCTACAAATGAATGCAGACTATGAGAACCAAGGGATTCTCCCGCGGACATGTACCTGTGACAGCATTAGAGATGCGAGGGAAGGGGAAGAGGTCATATGCATTCTCAGAAGATTTTGAAGATAAATCAGTTTGAAGACATTGACCTCATGATGCGAAGACATTCACTTATGTGTTGAGAGTTGGTTCCAGATTTGTACGAATCCGCGAATAAGTACAAGTGAGGAATCTAACTTGTTATGAAGCTTAAGTGAATATGCTAGGCAGTATGAGATGCAGACAGAATGGATCTAACTTGTATAGGCAGAAACCTATTTTGGTAGACTGGATAAATCTATGAGGATCAAAAAGGCGGTAAAAAAGAGAGTTTTATTTACCACACGAAGAACTACTAGATGAGAAGAGTAGGAGACCGAGCAGTTCAATCCACCGTACCCTAACTTGGCGACGGAGGACACCTACGGCGGCGGCGGAGAGGACGATGTCCGCGGCCGGCGTGAGGACGGCGTCGGAGAAGTCGCGGTAGCTAAGCGCTTCGTCGCCGGCGTCGTCGAGAGCTAGCGGTGGCGCTAGGGTTTTGAGGAGGTGGAGAGGTGGAAGAAGTTTCTTTTACCGCAGGGGACATGTATTTATAAGGAAGTGGGCGGCACAGCGCAATTACGCAGGTGCCCCTGGCGGTTCACATCTGATGGGCACGTGGCAAGCATGCAACATACTTAGAGTTGTCCCACGTTCCCACGCCCGCCAGGTTTGTCGGATAGATGTTCCGGCTTCTCCGGTTTTCAGGCAATAAGGATGACACATTTAAAACAGATTTAATGTTTGTCTCTGTATCTTCTGCTGACAAGGACGCAGAGAAGACATTCGACAGTTTCAATAGAATGCATATGATTTGGACAGATAGAGTTTGAGATAGACAGCATAGACAAATTAGGGTCCGATCACATTCACTTAGTTCAAAAGATTCAACAAGGAAACATAGCTATAAGTGAATGTTGTAGAGGACAGAACACTAGTATATATATAGTCGAATCAACGCACTGAAGATAATCATGAAGATAAATTCAAACTGAAGTCAAACCAAATGTGAAGACATATCAAATGCAACGCCATGAGTGAAACACTTCAAACAGAAAAGTTTGGTGGTGGCGTTACCCACCGTATAGGAAGTATTAGACCCAGACACGGCGCACAATTATCATGGCGCTCCGAAGTCAAATTCCACGTTAATGTATTCACACTCAGAATGTAAGTCTTCATTGATTGAAGATATACTTTACTTCGTGTGTTGCACATCTAAGTCATCAACATGCATAAGTGTTAGGATGTGTGCCTGATCACAGGACATTTGAGGATTCCAAGATATTTAGCTCACACCATAACTTGCAAAACCTTTTCTCGTCCAAGGGCTTTGTGAAGATATCTGCCAATTGCTCTTTAGTGTTGACGTGAATGATATCAATATATTTCTTCATGACATGATCTCTGAGTAAGTGATGACGAATTTCAATGTGCTTTGTCTTCGAGTGCTGGACTGGATTATTGGCAATCTTGATGGCGCTTTCGTTGTCGCAAAAAAGAGGCACTTGTTTCAGATTGATGCCATAGTCCTTGAGAGTTTGCTTCATCCATAGAAGCTGAGCACAGCAAGATCCAGCAGCATTGTATTCAGATTCAGCAGTTGAGAGTGACACACAGTTCTGCTTCTTTGAAGACCAACAGACAAGTGATCGTCCCAGAAAGTGACATGTGCCTGATGTAGACTTGCGATCCACCTTGTCACCAGCATAATCAGCATCAGAAAATCCAACCAGATCAAACTCTGAGCCCTTTGGATACCATAATCCTAGTGTTGGGGTCTAAGCCAAATATCGAAGAATTCGCTTCACAACTAAGTGATGCGATTCCTTTGGTGCCGCTTGGAATCGAGCACACATGCAAACACTAAGCATAATATCTGGCCTAGATGCACATAGCTAAGTAAAGAACCAATCATGGAGCGGTATACCTGTTGATCGAACTCTTTACCATTTTCGTCGGGACCCAGATGATGTTTGGCTGGCATTGGCGTCGTGTAACCTTTGCAATCTTGCATTCCAAAGTTCTTCAGGCAGTCTTTAGGTATTTCTCTTGAGATATGAAGATGCCATTCCTTTGCTGACGAATTTGAAGACCAAGGAAGAACTTCAGCTCACCCATCATGGACATCTGATATTGCTCTTGCATCATGTATCCAAAATCATCACTATACTTCTGGTTGGTGCAGCCGAAGATAATGTCATCCACATAGATTTGGCACACAAACAGTTCACCATCATATGTCTTCGTGAAGAGTGTAGGATCGAGGGATCCAGGTTTGAAGCCTTTGCTCTTCAGGAAGTCTTTGATTGTATCATACCAAGCGCGAGGAGCTTGTTTGAGGCCATACAGCGCTTTGTTTAGGTTGTACACCATATCAGGATGTTTTGGATCTTCAAAGCCAGGTGGTTGTGCAACGTATACTTATTCTTCAATCTTGCCGTTGAGAAATGCACTCTTCACATCCATTTGATATAGCAAGATATTATTGTGGTTAGCATAGGCTAGCAATATGCGAATAGCTTCAAGTCTAGCCACAGGAGCAAATGTTTCATCGAAGTCAATCCTCTCAACTTGAGTATATCCTTGTGCAATGAGACGTGCTTTGTTTCTGACGACTTGGCCATGCTCATCTTGCTTGTTTCGATATATCCATTTTGTTCCAATGATGTTATGCTTGCGAGGGTCAGGACGCTTGACAAGTTGCCAAACATTGTTCAGCTTGAACTGTTGAAGCTCTTCTTGCATTGCTTGAATCCATTCAGGTTCCATAAAGGCTTCAGCAACTTTCTTGGGTTCTGATATTGACACAAAAGAGAAGTGCCCACAGAAATTTGCTAACTGCGTTGCTCTTGACCGAGTAAGTGGACCAGGTGCATTGATGCTATCAATTATCTTCTCAATTTGCACTTCACTTGCAACACGAGGATGAGCTGGGCGAAGAATTTGTTCTTGCTGATCATTGTCATCATTGGGAGGATTGTCTTCAGGCTAGTTTGGTGCAGAAATGATCAGTTCCTCTTCAGGCTGTGCTTCAGCAGGCATGATTTCGCCAGTTCTCATTAGCTTGATAGACTCGCTGGGTGGAGCTTCTTCAAGATTACTTGGTAGGAGTTCTCTTTGTGAACCATTGGTTTCATCAAACCTCACATCTACAGTTTCGACGATTTTATAGAGATAGAGGTTGAAGACTCTGTAAGAGTGCGAATCCTTTCCGTAACCGAGCATGAAGCCTTCGTGAGCTTTTGGTGCAAATTTTGACTTGTGATGGGGATCCTTGATCCAGCACCGTGCTCCAAATACTCTGAAGTATCTTACAATTGGCTTCTTACCAGTGAGGAGCTCATAGGATGTTTTGTTCAGAAGCTTATGGATGTAAACACGGTTGATGACGTGGCATGCTATATCAATAGCGTCAGGCCAGAACTTTCTTGGTGTTTTGTATTCGTCCAGCATCGTCCGAGCCATCTCAATGAGAGTTCTGTTCTTGCGCTCTACGATGCCATTTTGCTGAGGTGTGTAAGGAGCAGAGAACTCATGAGTGATTCCCATTGTATCCAGATAAAGATCAAGTCTGGTGTTCTTGAACTCAGTGCCGTTGTCACTTCTGATATGCTTGATCTTGACGCCATAATTGTTCATGGCTCGATTGGCAAAGCATGAAAACATCTTGCACTTCGGTCTTGTAGAGAATTATGTGCACCCATGTATATCTTGAGTAATCATCGGCAATAACGAAGCCATAGAGACAGGCAGTTGTAGTGAGGGTAGAGTAGTGAGTAGGGCCAGATAAGTCCATGTGTAGCAGCTCGAAGGGTTGAGACGTAGTCATGATTGTCTTCGAGGGATGCTTGGCCCTATCCATCTTTCCAGCTTCGCAGTCACCGCACAAATGATCTTTCTTGAACTTGACGTCTTCAATGCCAATGACATGCTTCTTCTTGACGAGCGTATGTAAGTTCCTCATCCCAGCATGCCCCAGCCTGCGATGCCATAGCCAGCATTCTGAAGCTTTTGTAAGAAGACATCTTGCAAGCTATGGACCTGCTGAGAAATATACCATGTACAAATCATCTTTCCTGTACCCTTCAAAGACTAGAGATTTGTCAGATTCCATTAGTACAAGGCAATGATGCTTTCCAAATATTACAACCATGTTCAGGTCGCAAAGCATTGAGACAGACATTAAGTTGAAGCCAAGGGATTCAACAAGCATCACTTTATCCATGTGCTGATCCCTTGAGATTGCAACTCTACCTAGACCCAATACCTTGCTTTTACCAGTGTCAGCAAATGTGATGTGACTCTTATTAGATGGACGTAAGGTTGAGTCCATGAGAACACTTTGATCACCAGTCATATGATTAGTGCATCCGCTGTCCATAATCCATTCTGAAGCACGAGGTGTCATACTCTGCATTACAGTTAGGAGGATAGGCTTCACCAAGAGTATTGTGAAGCATAAACATTTGACGGGCAAGAGGATTATGGAAGCTCAGATCAAGATTAGGACTGATAGGATGAATGGCAAGCAATTCAGGAACAAAATACATAGTGAGACCATTTGGGCATTTGATCTTGCGCCCCACAAGATATTTTAGGTCCCCAGCAATAGCATCAGACGCCTTTGATTTTCGGCTGGAGACCTTTCCCTGCAAAAGTTAATTCTTCTTAACCACCCACATCTTCAGGGGTGGCTTAGAAGCAATGAGTCTAAGTGCAGCATCTGAGAACTTCGGCTTTGGGGACCTAGCAAATAGCCTTGCAGGAGATGAATGACACTCATATGAATAAGCAGAAAAGTTCTTAGTTCTATGAACATAGCGGTTTGAAGATACACGCTCATATTCATAAGTCTGAGTACGGTTTTCCTATAAAACATTGGCGTTAGGGTGACTCAGATGAGTCCTCTGTCTGTATGAAGCCTTTGGACCATATGAAGCCTTAGGTCTGGGATTTGTCTTCTTCCCAGGTGGTGTCATGATGACATTCACTGGAAGCTTCTCAAGACTGCTTTCGGGAACCCAGATCTTCTTCATCGGTGGCCCATTCCTGTAGTTAGTACCAATATATCTGGCAAACACTTCACCATTCTGATTCTTGAACAGTTTATAGTTTGCATAAAAGGATTCATCAATGACAACAGGATTAGCACAGGTAAAGCCAGATAAGGTGGATGGATCCACTAAAGGTCCCTTTGCAGTAACCCATGTGGTTTTGGGATACTGCTCAGGCTTCTAGTAGGAACCATCAACATTCATTTTCCTCTCGAACCCAACACCCTCTTTCCTAGGGTTTCGCTTCATAATCTGCTTTTTGAGGACATCGCAAAGTGTCTGATGCCCTTTCAGACTTTTATACATCCCTGTTTCAAGCAATGTCTTCAACCTAGCATTTTCATCAGCAATAGTAGTGGTATCCTCCGCAGAGGGGTTAGTTACTACATCAGTAGTTGAAGACGATGCAACAGTAACAGTAGTGGAACATCCAGCAACAGCGGTAGCGTTATGACGCTCAAGGCATTTTAGACATGGTGGTTCAAATCCATCCTGAGCGGGACTGATCTGTTGAGCGCGAAGTGACTCATTCTCTTTTTGAAGATCTTCATGAGCCGCTCTCAACTTCTCAAGCTCTTGCTTCCTTTGAAGATAATCATAGGAGAGCTTTTCATGAGTGGTTGTGAGCGTATCATGACGACTTTGAAGTTCTTGGTACTTAGAATGAAGATTTTTTATGTCTTCAACTAAGGACCGTGAATGAGTCATTTCCGCGTCCAACAGGTCATCGCTTTTGTCTAACAGTTTTTGAGTATGTTCCATAGCCTTTTGTTGTTCAGTTGCAATTTTAGCAAGTGTTTTGTAGCTAGGCTTGGATTCACAATCAGAGTCATCTTCACTAGATGTTTGAAAGTAAGCATCGCGTGATTTTACCTTGGCACCACGTGCCATGAAGCAGTAGGTAGGAGTAGGGTCGTCCATGTCATCAGCTTCAGCGTTGGTGTGGACGTCATTGTCTTCGGTGTTGAAGATGGACTTGGCAACATAAGCAGTGGCTAAAGCCAGACTTGCAACACCAGGGTCGAACTCCTCCCCAGACTCCACCTCTGCCTCCTCAGAAGCAGACTCCTCCTCTGAATCCATTTCCTTCCCAACAAAAGCACGAGCCTTGCCAGATGAGCTCTTCTTGTGAGATGAAGACTTTGATGAGGACTTGGAAGAAGACTTTGAAGATTTCTTCTTTTTCTTGTCATCAGAATCATATTCCTTGCTCTTCTTCTTCTTCTTCTCATTGTCCCACAGTGGACACTCAGAGATGTGGTGTCCAGGTTTCTTGCACTTGTGACATGTTCTCTTCTTGTAGTCATGAGTAGAAGCTTCATCATTTCTTGAGTTGGATCGTGAAGACTTTCTGAAGCCTTTCTTCTTAGTGAACTTCTGGAACTTCTTCACAAGCATAGCAAGTTCCTTTCCAATGTCTTCAGGATCATCAGAACTGCAGTCAGATTCTTCTTTAGATGAGGAAACAACTTTTGCCTTCAAAGCGCGAGTTCGGCCATAGTTGGGACCATAGATATCTCTTTTCTCAGAAAGCTGGAACTCATGTGTGTTGAGCCTCTCAAGTATATCAGACGGATCGAGTGTCTTGAAGTCAGAACGTTCTTGTATCATGAGGGCAAGGGTGTCAAAGGAGCTGTCAAGTGATCTCAGTAGCGTCTTGACGATTTCATGCTTGGTAATCTCAGTGGCGCCGAGAGCACGAAGCTCATTTGTGATGTCAGTGAGGTGATCAAACATGAGCTGGACATTCTCATTGTCGTTTCTCCTGAAGCGGTTGAAGAGGTTGCGAAGAACGTTGATCCTTTGATCTCTCTGGGTTGAGACGCCTTCGTTGACCTTGGATAGCCAGTCCCAGACTAGCTTTGACGTCTCCAGAGCACTCACACGGCCATACTGTCCTTTGGTCAGATGACCACAGATGATGTTCTTGGCAGTAGAGTCCAGTTGAATGAACTTCTTGACATCAGCAGGGGTGACACCTTCACCAGTCTTGGGAACGCCGTTCTTGACGACATACCAGAGGTCGACATCAGTGGCTTCAATATGCATGCGCATCTTATTCTTCCAGTAGGGATATTCAGTTCCATCGAACACGGGGCAAGCAGCGGAGACTTTGATTATCCCTGCAGTCGACATAGCTAAAACTCCAGGTGGTTAAACCGAATCACACAGAACAAGGGAGTACCTTGCTCTGATACCAATTGAAAGTGCTTGTTATCGACTAGAGGGGGAGTGAATAGGCGATTTTTATGGAAGTCTTCAAAACATGAAAGTTCCAAAGACAAACAGTAGAAATGAACCTATTGATATGCAGCGGAAGATAAACTACACAAGGCAGGCCATATTCAAGTATGCAATAATGTGAGAGTACGACGACTAATGGCAGCTAGGTAGTAAGGATCAGGATGGAAGATGGTATGAAGCCAAACAACAATAGTAGTTAAGCAATGAAGTCAAACAGGTATGACAAGCAGGCAATGACTTCACGAAGACAAACTGTAAGTAAAGGGAAGAGAGGATAGAACCAGTCACTCGTTGAAGACACATGATTTGTTTGACCAGTTCCAGTTGCTGTGACAACTGTACGTCTGGTTAGGGAGGCTGAGATTCAACTCAGAAGACCGCGTCTTCACCTTATTCCCCTTGAGCTAAGGACACACAGTCCTCGCCCAATCACTCTGGTAAGTCTTCAAGGTAGACTTCCAAACCTTCACAGACTTCGTTCACCGGCGATCCACAATGGCTCTTGGGTGCTCAGAACGTGACGCCTAACCGGCTGGAGGATTCACAGTCCTCAAGTGTAATAAGTCTTCAGGTCACACAGACAGAAAGACTTCAGTGATGCCTAACACTCTTTGGCTCTGGGTGTTTTGGGCTTTGTCCTCACAAGGATTTCTCTCTCAAAGGCTTCGAGGTGGGTTGCTCTCGAACGACAAAAGCCGTGCACTAACTCTGAGCAGCCACCAATTTATGGTGTAGGGGGTGGGCTATTTATAGCCACTAGGCAACCCGACCTGATATGTCCGAAATGACCCTGGGTCACTAAGGAACTGACACGTGTTCCAACGGTCAGATTTCAAACACACGCGGCAACTTTACTTGGGCTAGAAGCAAAGCTGACTCATCCAGCTCTGGATAAGATTTGCTCTCATTGTCTTTGCTCGAAGACATAGGATTTGGGTTGAGCATCACTTCAGTCACTCTGACTGTATTCACTTGGACCCCACTTAACAGTACGGTGGTTCCTATGACTCAACAAAGAAGAAAAGGAAACAACGAAACAACTAAGTCTTCGTGCTCCATAGTCTTCACTGGATATCTTCTCATGTCATAGTCTTCAATATAAATATCTTCATATACCACCATTGTCTTCAATGTCTTCACAAATTTTTAGGGGTCATCTCCGGTAGGTAAACCGAATCAACGAGGGACACCACCTGTGTTATCCTGCAATTCTCACAAACACATTAGTCCCTCAACCAAATTTGTCGTCAATACTCCAAAACCAACTAGGGGTGGCACTAGATGCACTTACACCAAGCAAAGCAAGGGAGGTGAGCCAGGGTAAGACCGAAGCTCAAGGGAACTGGAGCAACGCCGAGGCCAGGACCACGAAGAGCCAAGGGACGAGGCGGGCTCCCCCGGCAAGATCCTTGCCGGGGTCGGCTTTAGCAGCCCCGGCAAGACCCTTGCCGCGGCAACTCGCCCCACGCCTACGGAGCAAATCACCCTTTAGTCCACTGCCCCCATGGGGCAAGGATCCGGGAGACATCCCCGTGGTGGCATGCAGATCTTTGTGAAGACATTCAAGATCAGATACGCACTAAGAAGACGACGGCCTTTGACGAGATACCAGCCGAGGAAGACCACGAGACCCCCGGCAAGCTCCTTGCCGGGGACGACGGCAGGCGCCGCAACAAGATCCTTGCCGGGGCCCCGGCAGGGTCCTTGCCAAGGACATCCGCAGGGCCACCATCAGGCCCACACCGACTAAACCTCCACCGCCGTACGCGTGCAGCTGCCGACCCAACCAGCTGGGCAGGCACCTGCGTGGTGGCATGCAGATCTTTGTGAAGACCCACCACTGCGCCACCTCAGCTGCCTGCCTACCTACATGGCATCACAGGCATCGCTGGCCAGGGCGCGTGTCGACACAAGAAGGAGCGGCGACGGACGAGACAGATTTCTCCCCCGTCCCCGATAAAGCAAGGACACCTAAGCGAGACGCATTAAATGCGCCTTGTCATGTAATGCGAGGGATAACCTCGCATCACTGTACCCTTTCCACCTCCTATGTGTCACTGTGGCGACCCCTTTTTCTATAAAAGGAGGCCCGAGGCAACCAGGAGAAGGGGTCGGCTTTTTGGAGCTCCTGTTGGAAATATGCCCTAGAGGCAATAATAAATAGGTTATTATTATATTTCCTTGTTCATGATAATCGTTTATTATCCATGCTAGAATTGTATTGATAGGAAACTCAGATACATGTGTGGATACATAGACAACACCATGTCCCTAGTAAGCCTCTAGTTGACTAGCTCGTTGATCAATAGATGGTTACGGTTTCCTGACCATGGACATTGGATGTCATTGATAACGGGATCACATCATTAGGAGAATGATGTGATGGACAAGACCCAATCCTAAGCCTAGCACAAGATCATGTAGTTCGTATGCTAAAGCTTTTATAATGTCAAGTATCATTTCCTTAGACCATGAGATTGTGCAACTCCCGGATACCGTAGGAATGCTTTGGGTGTGCCAAACGTCACAACGTAACTGGGTGACTATAAAGGTGCACTACGGGTATCTCCGAAAGTGTCTGTTGGGTTGGCACAAATCAAGACTGGGATTTGTCACTCCGTGAAAACGGAGAGGTATCTCTGGGCCCACTCGGTAGGACATCATCATAATGTGCACAATGTGATCAAGGAGTTGATCACGGGATGATGTGTTGCGGAACGAGTAAAAGAGACTTGCCGGTAACGAGATTGAACAAGGTATCGGCATACCGACGATCGAATCTCGAGCAAGTACTATACCGCTAGACAAAGGGATTTGTATACGGGATTGATTAAGTCCTTGACATCGTGGTTCATCCGATGAGATCATCGTGGAACATGTGGGAGCCAACATGGGTATCCAGATCCCGCTGTTGGTTATTGACCGGAGAACATCTCGGTCATGTCTGCATGTCTCCCGAACCCGTAGGGTCTACACACTTAAGGTTCGATGACGCTAGGGTTATAAAGGAAGCTTGTATGTGGTTACCGAATGTTGTTCGGAGTCCCGGATGAGATCCCGGACGTCACGAGGAGTTCCGGAATGGTCCGGAGGTAAAGATTTATATATGGAAAGTTGTTGTTCGGGTTTCGGGAAAAGTTCGGTTTTTCGGTATTGTACCGGGAAGCTTCTAGAAGGTTCCTGAGGACTCCGGAGGGGTCCGGAGGTCCGGAGATTGTTCCAACACGTCCAATACAGCAGCATGGGCTGTAAGGGGGCGCCCTAGCCTTAATGGGCCAGGGGAACCAGCCCCCCCAAGGCCCATGTGCATGGAGAGGGGAAACCCTAAGGGGAAGGGCCTCCACTTGACTTGGGAGGCACTCCTTCCCCCCTTGGCCGCCGCCCCCCCTAGGGGAAACCCTAGGGCGCCTCCCCTCCCCCCTTGCCCCTATATATATGAGGCCTAGGGGCTGCCCAAGAGACACGATTTGATCTCTCCCTCGTTGGTGTAGCCCTGCGTCTCTTCTTCCTCCTCTCTTGCGGTGCTTGGCGAAGCCCTGCTGGATTGCTACGCTCCTCCATCATCACCACGCCGTTGTGCTGCTGCTGGATGGAGTCTTCCTCAACCTCTCCCTCTCTCCTTGCTGGATCAAGGCATGGGAGACGTCACCGGGCTGTACGTGTGTTGAACGCGGAGGTGCCGTCCGTTCGGCACTAGGATCATCGATGATTTGGATCACGACGAGTACGACTCCATCAACCCCGTTCACTTGAACGCTTCCGCTTAGAGATCTACAAGGGTATGTAGATGCACTCTCCTTCCCCTCGTTGCTGGTCTCTCCATAGATAGATCTTGGTGACACGTAGGAAAATTTTGAATTTCTGCTACGTTTCCCAACAGTGGCATCATGAGCTAGGTCTATTGCGTAGATTCTTTGCACGAGTAGAACACAAAGTAGTTGTGGGCGTTGATTTTGTTCAATATGCTTACCATTACTAGTCAATCTTGATTCGGCGGCACTGTGGGATGAAGCGGCCCGGACCGACCTTACACGTACTCTTACGTGAGACAGGTTCCACCGACTGACATGCACTAGTTGCATAAGGTGGCTAGCGGGTGCCAGTCTCTCCTACTTTAGTCGGATCGGATTCGATGAAAAGGGTCCTTATGAATGGTAAATAGGAATTGACATATCACGTTGTGGTTTTGCGTAGGTAAGAAACGTTCTTGCTAGAAACCCATAGCAGCCACGTAAAACATGCAAACAACAATTAGAGGACGTCTAACTTGTTTTTGCAGGGTATGCCATGTGATATGATATGGCCAAAGGATGTGATGTATGATATATGTGATGTATGAGATGATCATGTTCTTGTAATAGGAATCACGACTTGCATGTCGATGAGTATGACAACCGGCAGGAGCCATAGGAGTTGTCTTTAATTTATTTATGACCTGCGTGTCAACATAAACGTCATGTAATTACTTTACTTTATTGCTAAAGCGTTAGCCATAGTAATAGAAGTAATAGTTGACGTGACAACTTCATGAAGACACGATGATGGAGATCATGATGATGGAGATCATGGTGTCATGCCGGTGACGATGATGATCATGGAGCCCCGAAGATGGAGATCAAAAAGGAGCAAAGTGATGATGGCCATATCATGTCACTATTTGATTGCATGTGATGTTTATCATGTTTATACATCTTATTTGCTTAGAACGACGGTAGTAAATAAGATGATCCCTTACAACAATTTCAAGAAGTGTTCTCCCCTAACTGTGCACCGTTGCTACAGTTCGTCGTTTCGAAGCACCACATGATGATCGGGTGTGATAGATCCTTACGTTCACATACAACGAGTGTAAGACAGTTTTACACATGCAAAACACTTAGGGTTAACTTGACGAGCCTAGCATGTACAGACATGGCCTCGGAACACAGAAGACCGAAAGGTCGAGCATGAGTCGTATGGAAGATACGATCAACATGAAGATGTTCACCGATGTTGACTAGTCCGTCTCACGTGATGATCGGACACGGCCTAGTTGATTCGGATCATGTAATCACTTAGATGACTAGAGGGATGTCTATCTGAGTGGGAGTTCATAAGATGAACTTAATTATCCTGAACATAGTCAAAAAGATTTTGCAAATTATGTCGTAGCTCGCGCTTTAGTTCTACTGTTTTAGATATGTTCCTAGAGAAAATATAGTTGAAAGTTGATAGTAGCAATTATGCGGACAGTAGAAGGCTTGTGTCCTTAATGCACCACTCGGTGTGCTGGACCTCGAACGTGGTCTGTGGATGTTGCGAACATCTGACATACACGTTTTGATGACTACATGATAGTTCGGTAATGTCAAATGGTTTAGAATTGAGGCACCGAAGACATTTTGAAATGTCGCGGAACATATGAGATGTTTCGAGGGCTGAAATTGGGATTTCAGGCTCATGCCCACGTCAAGAGGTATAAGACCTCTGACGATTTTCTTAGCCTGCAAACTAAGGGAGAAAAGCTCAATCGTTGAGATTGTGCTCAAATTGTCTGAGTACAACAATCACTTGAATCGAGTGGGAGTTGATCTTCCAGATAAGATAGTGATGTTTCTCCAAAGTCATTGCCACCAAGCTGCTAGAGCTTCGTGATGAACTATAACATATCAGGGATAGATATGATGATCCTTGAAATATTCGCGATGTTTGACACCGCGAAAGTAGAAATCAAGAAGGAGCATCAATTGTTGATGGTTAGTGAAACCACTAGTTTCAATAAGGGCAAGGGCAAGAAGGGATACTTCATGAAACGGCAAATCAGCTGCTGCTCTAGTGAAGAAACCCAAGGTTAAACCCAAACCCGAGACTGAGTGCTTCTGTAATAAGGGGAACAACCACCGGAGCAGAATTACCCTAGATACTTGGTAGATGAGAAGGCTGTCGGTAGAAGTATATTGGATATACATTATGTGAATGTGTACTTTACTAGTACTCCTAGTAGCATCAGGGTATTAGATACCGGTTCGGTTGCTAAGTGTTAGTAACTCGAAATAAAAGCTACGGAATAAACGGGGACTAGCTAAAGGTGAGCTGACGAGATGTGTTGGAAATGTTTCCAAGGTTGATGCGATCAAGCATCGCACGCTCCCTCTACCATCGAGATTGGTGTTAAACCTGAATAATTGTTATTTGGTATTTGCGTTGAGCATAGACATGATTTGACTATGTCTATCGCAATACGGTTATTCATTTAAAGAGAATAATGATTACTCTATTTATTTGAATAAATACCTTCAATGGTCTTGCACCTAGAATGAATGGTTTCTCGATCATAGTGATACACATGTTCATGCCAAAAGATATAAGATAGTAATGATAGTACCACCTACTTGTGGCACTGCCATGTAAGTCATATTGGTATAAAACGCATGAAGAAGCTCCATGTTGATGGATCTTTGAACTCACTCATTTCTGGAAAGATTGAGACATGTGAACCATGTCTGTTGGTATATACGCATGAAGAAACTCCATGCAGATGGACCGTTTGGACTCACTTGATTTTGAATCACTTGAGACATGCAAATCATACCACATGGGCAAGATGACTGAAAGCTTCGGTTTCAGTAAAATGGAACAAGAAAGCAACTTGTTGGAAGTAACACATTTTGATGTGTGTGGTCCAATGAGTGCTGAGGCACGCAGTGGATATCGTTATGCTCTTACTTCACAGATGATTTGAGTAGATACTGAGCATATTTACTTGATGAAACACAAGTCTGAATTATTGAATGGTTCAAGTAATTTCAGAGTGAAGTTGAATATCGTCGTGACAAGAGGATAAAATATCTATGATATGATCATAGAGATGAATATCTGAGTTGCGAGTTTGGTACACAATTGAGACACTGTGGAAATTATTTCACGACTAGTACCGCCTGGAACACCATAGTGTGATGGTGTGTCCGAACATCATGACTGCACCCTATTGGATATGATGAATACCATGATGTCTCTTATCGAATTACCACTATCGTTCATGGGTTAGGCATTAGAGACAACCGCACTCACTTTAAATAGGGCACCACGTAATTCCGATAAGATGACACCGTATGAACTATGGTTTAGAGAAACCTAAGCTGTCATTTCTTAAAAAGTTTGGGGCTGCGACGCTTATATGAAAAGGTTTCAGGCTGATAAGCTCGAACCCAAAGCGGATAACTGCATCTTCATAGGACACCCAAAACAGTTGGGTATACCTCCTGTCTCAGATCCGAAAGCAATAGGGATTGTTTCTCGAATCGGGTCCTTTCTCGAGGAAAAGTTTCTCTCGAAAGAATTGAGTGGGAGGATGGTGGAGACTTGATGAGGTTGTTGAACTGTCACTTCAACTAGTGTGTAGCAAGGCAAATGAATTGTTCCTATGGCACCTACACCAATTGAAGTGGAAGCTTATGATAGTGATCATGAGACTTCGGATCAAGTCACTCCCAAACCTCGTAGGACGACAAGGATGTGTACTACTTCAGAGTGGTACGTAATCCTGTCTTGGAAGTCATGTTGCTAGACAACAATGAACCTACGAGCTATGGAGAAGCGATGGTGGGCCCGGATTCCAATGAATGGCTCGAGGCCATAAAATCCGAGAAAGGATCCATGTATGAAAACAAAGTGTAGACTTTGGCGGAACGGCTCGATGGTCGTGAGGCTGTTGAGTACAGATGGATTTTAAAAGGAAGACGAACAATGATGGTAAATGTCACCATTAAGAAAGCTCGACTTGTCATTAAGATGTTTTCCGACAAGTTCAAGGAGTTGACTGCGATGAGACTTTCTCACTCGTAGCGATGCTAAGAGTCTGTTGGAATTATGTTAGCGATTACTGCATTATTTATGAAATTGTGCAGATAGGATGTCAAAACATTGTTTCCTCGACAATTTTCTTGAGGAAAGGTTGTATGTGATACAGCCAGAAGGTTTTGTCAATCCTGAAAGATGCTAATAAGTATGCAAAGCACCAGCAATCCTCCTGAGGACTGGAGTAAGCATCTCGGAGTTGGAATGTACACTTTGATGAGTTGATCAAAGATTTTAGGTTTATATAAAGTTTATGAGAAACTTGTATTTCCAAAGAAGTGAGTGGGAGCACTATAGAATTTCTGATGAGTATATGTTGTTGACATATTGTTGATCAGAAATGATGTAGAATTTCTGGAAAGCATATAGGGTTATTTGAAGAGTGTTTTCAATGGAAAACCTGGATTAAGCTACTTGAACATTGAGCATCAAGATCTATAAGGATAGATCAAAATCGCTTAATAGCACTTTCAAATGAATACATACCGTGACAAGATTTTGAAGGAATTCAAAATAGATCAGCAAAGAAGGAGTTCTTGGTTGTATTACACATGTGAGTATTGAGTAAGACTCAAGACCTGACCACGGCAGAATAGAGAGAAAGGACGAAGGTCGTCCCCTATGCTTAGACATAGGCTCTAAAGTATGCTATGTTGTACCGCACCTGAAGTGTGCCAAGCCATGAGTCAGTCAAGGGGTACAAGTGTGATCCAGTAATGGATCACAGGACCACGATCAAGGTTATCCTTAGTAACTAGTGGACTAAGGAATTTTCTCGATTATGGAGGTGGAAAAGAGTTCGTCGTAAAGGGTTACGCCGATGCAAACTTTGACACTGATCCAGATTATACTAAGTAGTAAATTGGATTCGTATAGTAGAACAGTTATTTGGAATAGTTCCAAATAGAGCGTGGTAACTGCATCTAGGAGATGACATAGAGATTTGTAAAGGACACACGGATCTAAAAGGTTCAGACCCGTTGACTATAACATCTCTCACAAGCATAACATGATCAAACCAAAAACTCATTGAGTGTTAATCACATAGTAATGTGAACTAGATTATTGACTCTAGTAAACTCTTTGGGTGTTAGTCACATGGGGATGTGACCTTGGGTGTCGGAATCATTGCAATCACATATCGATGTGAGCTAGATTATTGACTCTAGTGCAAGTGGGAGACTGTTGGAAATATGCCCTAGAGGCAATAATAAATAGGTTATTATTATATTTCCTTGTTCATGATAATCGTTTATTATCCATGCTAGAATTGTATTGATAGGAAACTCAGATACATGTGTGGATACATAGACAACACCATGTCCCTAGTAAGCCTCTAGTTGACTAGCTCGTTGATCAATAGATGGTTACGGTTTCCTGACCATGGACATTGGATGTCATTGATAACGGGATCACATCATTAGGAGAATGATGTGATGGACAAGACCCAATCCTAAGCCTAGCACAAGATCATGTAGTTCGTATGCTAAAGCTTTTATAATGTCAAGTATCATTTCCTTAGACCATGAGATTGTGCAACTCCCGGATACCGTAGGAATGCTTTGGGTGTGCCAAACGTCACAACGTAACTGGGTGACTATAAAGGTGCACTACGGGTATCTCCGAAAGTGTCTGTTGGGTTGGCACAAATCAAGACTGGGATTTGTCACTCCGTGAAAACGGAGAGGTATCTCTGGGCCCACTCGGTAGGACATCATCATAATGTGCACAATGTGATCAAGGAGTTGATCATGGGATGATGTGTTGCGGAACAAGTAAAAGAGACTTGCCGGTAACGAGATTGAACAAGGTATCGGCATACCGACGATCGAATCTCGGGCAAGTACTATACCGCTAGACAAAGGGATTTGTATACGGGATTGATTAAGTCCTTGACATCGTGGTTCATCCGATGAGATCATCGTGGAACATGTGGGAGCCAACATGGGTATCCAGATCCCGCTGTTGGTTATTGACCGGAGAACATCTCGGTCATGTCTGCATGTCTCCCGAACCCGTAGGGTCTACACACTTAAGGTTCGATGACGCTAGGGTTATAAAGGAAGCTTGTATGTGGTTACCGAATGTTGTTCGGAGTCCCGGATGAGATCCCGGACGTCACGAGGAGTTCCGGAATGGTCCGGAGGTAAAGATTTATATATGGAACGCGGAGGTGCCGTCCGTTCGGCACTAGGATCATCGATGATTTGGATCACGACGAGTACGACTCCATCAACCCCGTTCACTTGAACGCTTCCGCTTAGAGATCTACAAGGGTATGTAGATGCACTCTCCTTCCCCTCGTTGCTGGTCTCTCCATAGATAGATCTTGGTGACACGTAGGAAAATTTTGAATTTCTGCTACGTTCCCCAACAGCTCCTAATGCCCCAGAGCTAGCTCAAGAACCGGAATATACATCCACCAAATCAGGAGTAGGGTTTTACGCATCCTCGCGTCCCGAACCTGGATAAACAAACTATGCACTATCTGTTTGATCCGCTCTTCTCACGACCCCGCGCCCCGCTAACCGTAGTAGGGATTCTTGTGATCCCACAGGTGTCGTTCCCACCGACATCTTTGGCGCGCCAGGTAGGGGGCGCAGTTGTGAGAATCGGCTCTAGCAGTTAGCCCAGTACTCGTTCATCTTCGTGGCTCTTGGAGAAGGAAGGAGGCCAGAAGATCAGCACTCGAGCGACTACAAACAGAAGCTAAGTTGCACTGAACCCTGATTTGTTCTATCCTTCTTATATGAGGTTATTCCCCCCGGAGATGTCACGCCTTTGTATGAGAAACCTGCACCCCATGGGGCTCTCCCACGATTGGCAACACCCTTGCCCTATTTCGAGTCCGCTCAACAGATCAAGCGGCTGCATCGAGAATGGCAGAGTAACTTTCCGTGATCGACAACGCTCTTGATTTTGACTCGAGTCAAACTCGACAGTTCGAGCGGCCGCGTTTAGAACGGTAAGGCGGCTCGCCCGGCAGCATGCATACCCGGCAAGCCCATGGGGATCCGTACCCAAAACGCCGCTTGGGGCTTCCGCGCCGGTGAACCTACCCAATCGACGTAGGGCACACATACAAAGAGAAATTGAACGGGGAAATAACATGCATGGAAGTTAAGAGTACTGCAAAAGTTATGTTACATCACATCATTGCTGTGGTTCTAACTAAAGATAAAATTTGTCTTGGTCGGGAACCTGCAGCGGCGAAGAAGAACGGGATGCCTAATCCCGGTGCTGGCCTTCCACCCTCTTGATTTCGTCGATGCTGCTGCTGATGGGCTTGATGTGCTCCTTGAGCACCGTGAGGTCAGTACCATCCGGCAAGCTATCCATCGCGGCTTCGAAGTCGAGGTCGGGATTCTAGTACGCCATCTTGGTGAGGACCTTGGTCATGGCCCCCCGGCAAAGTCGTCGAGCCTCCTCGGCCAACGTGGCCGCCCTACTGGAGTGAAGATAAGCCAACGCTCCAAGGACGCCCTCGAAGAACTGGGTCAGCTTGGCGTTGATGGTCCCACTGCGCTCAGGGGCATACCTCACGTTCGGCATCCCCATAGTGGCCAACTGCGAGGTGACCCTGCCGGCGACGTCCTCCAGACGGCTGATCCATCTGTTCTCGCCCGCCACATATTCCTCGTGGGAGGCGGCCTCGTTCGCCCGTAGCTGCTTCTCCTCCTCCAGGCTCCTGGCCAAGGTCTCCTCCCGAGCCCTGCTCTCCGACAACATCTTCTCGAGATTCTCCAGCTTCACTTGAGATCTCTGACGGAGTTTTGCGCTTCAGAGAGCTCCCCAGTCCTGCTGATGACCGCTCCTTGCGCCTCTACCAAGGCGCTATTGAGCGTGCTCTTCTCGTTGGACAGCTTGAGGGCCTGCTCCTTCATCTCGTCCCGCTCTACCTCCAACTCCTTTACCTTGTCGGCATGGGCCAGAGCCTGGGCATCGAGTGCCTCTTTGTGCCTCTGCTCCAGCTGGCGAGTCAGTCGCACGACAAGGGCCTCGATTTCATCATCCTTGCCGCGGAGCGTTGCGGCAAGCTTCGCCTCACGCACGGTGAGGTCCTCTTCCTGGGAATCCAATGCGGCTTGATGCTGGTTCCGGGCGGCCTCGGCCGTGGCAGCCAGGTTCGCCGCCTTTTCCTGGGCCTTCTCGATGTCAGCCATCTTCATGGTGAGCTCTACATCGCGCTTGGCCAATTCCCCCTGAATGGCCCTCTGCTCCTCGCGAGTCTGGTGGAACCAGGTCTGTGTCTCAGCAACGCGCGCCTTGAAGTCCACCTCCGCCCTGTCCACCGTTGCCATCCTGGACTTAACCTTGTCCAGGCGGGCACGGTAGAGCACTTGGAGTTTTCGGAAATTGGCCCCCATGGCGCGGAAAAGCTGCTGCTTTGGAGAACCATCACCGCCAACGCCCGGTTCATCGACCACCTCGAGCCCGGTGGAGGCAAGCACCTCACCGTCGAAGACCTCCCCTTCGGTGGGCGCTCGGGAACTTGACTCCCCTGGAAGATGGACGAAAAGATCATCGCCCACCTTCAGATATCTTCCGGGGCCCGAGGTTGTGGAGGAAGGAGGCTGATCAACAACCACCTCTTCCTCGGTTGTGGCCTTGCCGGTCTCCCCGGCAGGCCCGCCGCTGGCACCCTCGGCAGAAGCCTCGACGGTCGCCTCGGCAGCCCCCGCAGCGGCGTCCCCGGCAACATCCTTGGCGGCCCCATCGACGGCGACCTCATCAGCATCTCTGGCGGCCTCCTCGGTGGCAATCCTGTCGGCCTCCGCCGCGGCCTCCTCAGCAATGTTCCCAATAACAGTATCCACGTCCTCCATATCTACCAAAGGAGGGCCTGGGTAGTAATGGGAGCAATGAAGCCAAGAAAAAGAATGAGGGAAAAACAGAGACAGAGGACAGGCGACTCACCAGTGCCAGGCTGTGAAGCAGAAGTCCCCTCCCCGCCGGTCTTCGGCGCCGTGGCAGAGTCACCAGCGCCCAAGTTCCCCTCTTCTTCCATGGGTGTGGGCTCGGTGCTTGACGCCCTTGCCGGGGACGCCCCTCGCGGCGGCGTAGTCGATGGGGGTGGTGTGTTGGGGGTAGCCCTCTGTGGCTCCTCCTGCTGCCGCTCCCCTCCTGCGAACCCGACAAGGTCAGCACCATAGCATCGAACTCTTACCACATGTCGATAAGAGGAGGGTGACGAACTTACGCTGGGGGCTGTGCTGGGGGCTGTTGTCCGGGCTGCTCAGCACCACCAGTGGTGACTTTGAAGCACTAGCCGGGGGCTGGCCGCCCGCCAAGGCCTTGGCCCTCTTTGCCCTCTAGGCCAACGTCTCTGCGTCCCTGCAAAAGCAAAAATGGATCAAGATAGGTGGCATAATTCAGGAACGGAGATGGCAGTGAGAAACAGAGTACTTACTCATCATCCATCTCTTCCTCCTCCACTGCTCCCCTCTTCCTCTTCGGGCTAAGTGGCCCGAAATCAAAAGTGACCCCCACGTCGACATCTGGGTCGACGTCCGCCGGAGGAGGCAAAGAAGGCGGGGTTGGCGCACGCCTGGATGAGGAAGGGGCAGTTGTCTTCCTCCTCTCCGCGGCCTTCGTCAGCCTCTTCGCCACCGTGGCCCTCGTGTGGCGCCCAGACCCCTCCAAGGGTAATTGAGGACGCGCAGTCCTGCCGGGCCGGACCGGCTCGCTGGAGCCAGCTCACCGCAGGACTCGCCCTCTTCCCGTGGCTGGCATCGGGCCCGCGTCCTCGGCTTCCTCCTCCGACGACTCGTCGACCGCGTCTTCGACTAGCGGGGCCCCGGTGTCGGCACTGCTGACCTCCCCGGCTGCCGCCGTCCATCGGGCGAGCTCCTCCTCCTCCGCGGCCGCCGCGGCCCTGTCCTCCACGCCACCGGCACTGCCAGCCTCCGCGGCAAGCTGTGCCTCCTTTGCCCTGGTGGTAATGTAGTCCAGTTCCACCTGACTGGTGTCCTGGACGAGCAGCCACTCGGCGTCAACATTGACATACCCCTCATGCAGAGTATCAAATACTTCCTGTACTTGGGCATCATCTGGCGTGGCCCAGCTCTGGATGGGGCCGTGCGCGTTGCAGTCTGGCATCATTTCAATGATGTTAGTCCGGCGTGAATTATTGCATAACAGGACCACTCCCGCTAGCAACTTGAACAAGGGCCCCCTGACGGTCTTGCCGGCCTTCGCGGCGGCCCTCCTAGCCTTGCCGGTCCGCTCAATCTCGCCATCATGGCCCACGTCAAGCTGGAAGAGTCGTTGGCAGAAGTGAGCATGCTGCATCACCGTGAAGTTGTGGTCGAGGCCGGGGCGAAGCCGCATGATATCCGCGGGATTCGTGAAAAGCCAGGCCGGCCTCCCCTGGTTGTGCAGCGGAGCGATCCGGCGGCGGATAAAGTCCGCCCCGATCATCTCGAGGGTGAGCCCGGCCTCGGTGAGCCGAAGAATCCTGGTGGTGGAGACGGTGAGCTTCTCGTCGTCGGCATCGACATCACGCCAATCACTTCTACGGATCGGCAGCGCCCGACGAACTTCGCAGAACGCCGACGGGTCTTTTTCTTCAATCCAGCACCACCGACCCCGCCATTCTTCCCACCTCTCCTTCATGGCCCCCTCCGGGTACGCTCCCTTGGATTTCGGAATCCAGGCGATGCAACCGGAGATGGCGCCCCCTGTTTGGATCCGAGGGAAGAAGTAATGGCGGAAAAGCGCTGTGTTGGGATGCACCCCGGCAAAGCCCTCACAAAGGTGCGCGAAAAGGGCCATGCACGCCACAGCATTTGGAGTAAAATCCAAGAGATGGAAGACGTAGGTATGCATGACGTCGCTGAAGAAATCAGAAAATGGGGGACAGAGGCCGCAGGAGCAGTAATCAACAAAGGGGTACCGATTTGAGCCGGCCTCAGCACTGTTGGCAGGGACGACGCGTGTGGCCGGGTGCCCCGAATTCTCTCCCCCCGTCTTCAACCCCCACAGAGGCTTGAAGGAGGCCCGAAGCTCGTGTACATCGACCGTCGAGGGGGAAAAGAAGGCAGATTGCGTTCGCTGCACTGCCAACACACTCTCTGGCACCTCCACCACTCCGGCATCTTTGGCCCCTCCCTTACCCTTGGTGGATTTAGGCGCCATGACGGCTGTAGGATCGGAAGTATGTCTAGAGGGGGGTGATTAGACTACTTGACCAAATAAAAACTTAACCTTTTCCCAATTTTAGTTCTTGGCAGATTTTAGCTACTTTAGGACAAGTCAAGCAATCATCAAACAATTCAAGCAAGCATGCAAAGAGTATATAGGCAGCGGAAAGTAAAGCATGCAACTTGTAAGAATGTAAAGGGAAGGGTTTGGAGAATTCAAACGCTATTGGAGACAAGGATGTTTTTCCCGTGGTTCGGATAGGTGGTGCTATCCTACATCCACGTTAGTGGAGACTTCAACCCACGAAGGGTAACGGTTGCGTGAGTCCACGGAGGGCTCCACCCACGAAGGGTCCACGAAGAAGCAACCTTGTCTATCCCACCATGGCCATCACCCACGAAGGACTTGCCTCACTAGCGGTAGATCTTCATGAAGTAGGCGATCTCCTTGCCCTTACAAACTCCTTGGTTCAACTCCACAATCTTGTCGGAGGCTCCCAAGTGACACCTAGCCAATCTAGGAGACACCACTCTCCAAGAAGTAACAAATGGTGTGTTGATGATGAACTCCTTGCTCTTGTGCTTCAAATGATAGTCTCCCCAACACTCAACTCTCTCTCACAGGATTTGGATTTGGTGGAAAGAAGATTTGAGTGGAAAGCAACTTGGGAAAGGCTAGAGATCAAGATTCATATGGTAGGAATGGAATATCTTGGTCTCAACACATGAGTAGGTGGTTCTCTCTCAGAACATATGAGTTGGAAGTGTAGGTGTGTTCTGATGGCTCTCTCCACGAATGAAGAGGAGGTGGAGGGGGTATATATAGCCTCCACTTAAAATCCAACCGTTACACACAATCTACCAATCTCGGTGGGACCGAATCAACAAACTCGGTTGGACCGAAACGGTAAACCTAGTGACCGTTAGAGATTTTCGGTGCGACTGACATGCATCTCGGTAGGACCGATATGGTTAGGTTTGGGCATAACGTAATCTCGGTGAGACCGATTACACAAACTCGGTGAGACCGATTTGGTAATTAGCTAACCAGAGAGTTGGTCAGGCAAACTCGGTGGGACCGATTTGCTCTTTCGGTGAGACCGAAAAGTTACAAAAGGGAAACAGAGAGTTTGCATTGCAATCTCGGTGGGACCGATCCGCTCTTTCGGTGAGACCGAAAAGTTACGAAAAGGAAACAGAGAGGTTGCAATCCCATCTCGGTGAGACCGAGATCCCTATCGGTAGAACCGATTTGCTAGGGTTTGGCAGTGGCTTATGACATATGAGAAACTCGGTGGCGCCGGATAGAAAGAATCAGTAGGACCGAGTTTGGCTTAGGGTTTAGGTCATATGTGGATATGGGAAAGTAGTTGAGGATTTTGGTGCATATCATTAAGCACATAAGGCAAAGAGCTCATTAAGCAACACCCCATCCCTCCTTGATAGTATTGGCTTTTCCTATAGACTCAATGTGATCTTGGATCACTAAAATATAAAATGAAGAGTCTTGAGCTTTTGAGCTTGAGCCAATCCTTTGTCCTTAGCATTTTGAGGGTTCCACTTTCACCATCCATGCCATGCCAGTCATTGAGCTTTCCTGAAATAATTGTCTTGGAATTGCATTAGCTCAATGAGCTATATGTTGTTATGAATTACCAAAACCACCTAGGGATAGTTGCACTTTCAGTTGCACTTTCAACGGCCAAGAGGAGCAAAGAACAGGGGGCGCCGGGGACACCACGACGGCAGACGATGGCGAAAGCTTAGAGAGGAAGGAAAGAGAAGCGGCGATTCTGAGATTGGGAAAGGCGCAAGAGGGGAAGGCAAAGTGAGCAGCGCGCCCGCGGTTATTCCCTTTTGCGGGGAAGCTGCGGGCCGCCTCCTTTTCTTCTCATTAACTACGACCTGACGCATGCGTGCAGAGACCAACCCCACGCATGCCGCCCACGTCACGCCCACCTCCCCACGCCGCGCCACGCGCGCGAGTCGTGGGAAGTGCAGCGCGCGAAAAATCTTACCACGATAAAAACCGCCCCGCCTGCCCGCGCACCGTTTTTTTGGGCCTAGCCCAACAACGCGTTGCGCTTATGTGTGGCCCGGGCCCGGGGGATCCTGTCGGTGTACAAAAACAGGGGTACACTTTTTGTACCCCTATAACTGTGCACGGGCAGTCAGAGCCGCGCCCACGACCACACCAAGCAAAGCAAGGGAGGTGAGCCAGGGTAAGTGTGATAGCCTGGCTTATTAGGGACGATAGACTACTCATATCAATAAGGAATTCCTTCTTTTCCGGGAGCCCATTCGGACAGAACTCCAAAGTTAAGCGTGCTCGGCTTGGAGTAGTGTCAGGATGGGTGACCGACCGGGAAGTTGCTCCCGGGTGCGCACGAGTGAGGACAAAGTGTGCAGAAAAGACAAGTATTGATCTGTGGGGCCAGTCTAGATCCCGCCAGGAGTAACGACCACCGGCTGGTGTGTCCGGGGCGTTACAAGTTGGTATCAGAGCCGACCCTCGCGGTTACACGGATGTTTGCGGACAGGTGCGTGGTCATGTTGTTCATGACGTTTGTGACCCGTCGTGGCACCCGGCATGGCACATGTATCGGACTAGAAGCACAGACATTTGTGCCAAGAGGGAACGTTCTTGTGGCCCGACGAGGACGTCGGTTCCTCTGAGTGGGGGTGTATGTGATAGCCTGGCTTATTAGGGACGATAGACTACTCATATCAATAAGGAATTCCTTCTTTTCCGGGAGCCCATTCGGACAGAACTCCAAAGTTAAGCGTGCTCGGCTTGGAGTAGTGTCAGGATGGGTGACCGACCGGGAAGTTGCTCCCGGGTACGCACGAGTGAGGACAAAGTGTGCAGAAAAGACAAGTATTGATCTGTGGGGCCAGTCTAGATCCCGCCAGGAGTAACGACCACCGGCGGGTGTGTCCGGGGCGATACAGTAAGACCGAAGCTCAAGGGAACTGGAGCAACGCCAAGGCCAGGACCACGAAGAGCCAAGGGACGAGGCAGGCTCCCCCGGCAAGATCCTTGCCGGGGCCGGCTTTAGCAGCCCCGGCAAGACCCTTGCCGCGGCAACTCGCCCCACGCCTATGGAGCAAATCACCTTTGAGTCCACTGCCACCATGGGGCAAGGATTCGGGAGACATCCCCGTGGTGGCATGCAGATCTTTGTGAAGACATTCAAGATCAAATACGCACTAAGAAGACGACGGCCTTTGGCGAGATGCCAGCCGAGGAAGACCATGAGACCCCCGGCAAACTCCTTGCCGGGGACGACGGCAGGCGCCGCAACAAGACCCTTGCCGGGGCCCCGGCAAGGCCCTTGCCAAGGACATCCGCAGGGCCACCATCAGGCACACATCGACTAAACCTCCACCGCCGTACGCATGCAGCTGCCGACCCAACCAGCTGGGCAGGCACCTGCGTGCTGGCATGCAGATCTTCGTGAAGACCCACCACTGCGCCACCTCAGCTGCCTGCCTACCTACATGGCATCGTAGGCGTCGCTGGCCAGGGCACGTGTCGACACAAGAAGGAGCGGCGACGGACGAGACAGATTTCTCCCCCATCCACGATAAAGCAAGGACACCTAAGCGAGACGCATTAAATGCGCCTTGTCATGTAATGCGAGGGATAACCTCGCATCACTGTACCCTTTCCTCCTGTGTGTCACTGTGGCGACCCCTTTTTCTATAAAAGGAGGCCCGAGGCAACCAGGAGAAGGGGTCGGATTTTTGGACCTCCTAACGCCCCAGAGCTAGCTCAAGAACATGAATATACATCCAACAAAGCAGGAGTAGAGTTTTACGCATCCTCGCGGATCGAACCTGGATAAACAAACTGTGCACTATCTGTTTGATCCGCTCTTCTCACGACCCCGCGCCCCGCTAA